>OY728138.1:1237644633-1240315798 GCA_963277665.1 Viscum album | reverse complement strand
CAAGACAATATATTAATGAATTTGTGAGACTTAATGGAGTACCCCTATTGATTATTTCTGATCGTGATCCCCATTTTACGTTAAGATTCTGTAAAAGTCTTTAGAAACACCTGGATATTGAACTTCATTTGAGCATTGCCTACCACCCCCAAACAGATGGAAAATTAGAATAAACTATTCAAACATTAGAAGACATATTGAGATCATGCTCACTTGATTTTCAAGGTATGTGTGATCAATATTTACCTATGGTAGAGTTTTTCTATAACAATAGCTTCCATTCAAGTATTTAGATTACACCATATGAAGCGTTATACGAAATGATATGTCGTACACCAACCTGTTGGGATGACACTGGAGAAAGAAAACTTGTAAGCCCAGAACATATGGATGAAATGATGGAAAAGGTGAAGGTAATCCAAAACCTCATCAAAGTAGCTCAAAGTAAGAAGAAGAGCTATGCTGATAAATAAAAGATTGTTTTGGAATTTCATGTTGGAGATCATGTTTCCTTGAAGGTATCTCCATGAAAGGGTGTTATACGTTTCAGTAATAATGGTAAATTGAGTCCCCGGTACATCATAATATCCAAAACTCTAGAACAAATTGGGGCTGTAGCTTAACATTTGGAAATTACGCCAAGTCTCTCCAAAGTCCACGGTGTGTTCCACATATCACTATTGAGAAAAATACATGCGTGACCCAATGCATGTACTCACCTATGAAGAATTAGATCTGGAACCTGAATTTTCTTATTTCGAAGAGCCTGTCAAGTTTCTTGACACAAGAGAACAAGTGCTCAGAAACTAGATGACTCGTCTGGTAAAAGTTATATAGAGAAACCATAAGATCAAAGAGGTAATGTGGGAATACGAGGAACTTATGATAATGAACCACCAGAGTCTTTTTATGTAGTAATATTCTAGAAATTTTGAGGAAGAAATTATTTTAAGTAGGGGAGAATGTAACACCCCAATCTTCCATGGTACGCTTCTCTTTGAAAAATATAGCAGCGTGTGTTGTAAGCAACATTGAGTTCTAACACACCACAACCAATCAAACTAGCCATTATGAATATTAATAGCCACTTTTTGAAATTTTATACATTCTATCTTTCAAAATGGAATTCATTTTTGGATTTGGAATATCGAAATTAGGTTACGGTGAATTTTTGGTAATTTTCGGAAAAATTTCAATTTTTGATGAATAGTGAAAAACACTAAGTTATAGTTTAAAACCGAATTTTTATTTAAATAGATATTTATTATATTTAAATTTATTTTGGTCAAAATAGTTACATAATATCTATATATGTTCAATGTAATTCATTGGAGTTAGTTTATAATAATTTTAGATATATAAAAATTTAATTGAACGTTTCACCGTCTTTTACCCACCTCCTAGGAGAATTTTCAAATCCACATAAAAAATAATTTTACCGCTTCTGTGAGTGGAATTTTTGAAATCCGAGAGACACAGTTGATATCAGTAAGAAAAATGTGGTTCAATAAGATGAAAGTAATTTTTGGTGAATGGTAACTTTTTACTTTTATTTACCACGGTTAAAAGTAATTATGGTATTTAAGGGTAAAAATGATATTATTATTAACCTAAAACATAACCTAATTCTATTGGATAAGTATAATTAGACCAAAAACAACCTTATGAATAAATTATGAACCTTTTTGGTCCACTTAGATTAGATTAGGGCACTTATTATTATTTTCTTTAAAGAAGAGTTAAAAGAGTTAAAATCAAAGTTTAATAACTAATTTTTTTAATATACGGTTATACATAAGATATATTATACTATAAATATTAATTATAAAGATAAAAATATTTCCTACATAATTGTATTTTATTTATATTTTTTAGAAATTATGTAATTTAATTTATGTATGACACAATAATGATGCAGTAATTACCTAATTAATGAAATGTTAAAATAATTGATATTATAAATATCCAAAGAAATGAAATTTGAGACTTTTTATGAATTAGACTAATTTTATAAATTAACATGACATATTAGGGTTGGTTAGATGAATTGTTTTTGAAGTAATAATGCTGTTATGAATTTTCAAAAAACAAAATACCAAATAGTGTCAAAATTGACATAAAAGTGTTTTTAAAACATATATTATATTATTAATTGATATTATATTCCTAAAAATATGTGGTTCATCCAAAGGGACTTATATAATGATAGGTGTATAATTAATGAACCACTTGGGTTTCTTTTGTAATTATATAGTAAGTTTATTGACCATATAATATAAAAATACAAAGCGACATGGTAAATGTAAAACTATTTAACTAAGAGTTAAATCTAAATGATAAGGTTAATAGAGTGGGAAAAACCTATCTAAAACCTATTGTTTGAGTGCTTTTCGACCCATACCCACCTTATCATTTAAATAATCCATTTTTTAGCCTTTAGGAACCGAAAATTAATTTATTATAAAATAATATTTCTTGATTTTCCTATGGTGCCCCTCACCCCTATTATAAAAGGGAACTCCCTCTTCTCTCTAATTCACACCATAAAATCCATTTTTCTTAGCCAAAACCTTCCCAAATACCCTCTAAAATATCCTTCCTTCATCATAGATGCCTTCCTTTTGTCAGAAATCCAACATAAAGATCCCTTTTGGTCATATCAAAAGGAATAACCCAAATAAGATGTAAATATTTCATAACCTCTTTGAAGTTTCTTTCTTCTTCCACTTCCTCTTTCTTTGTTGTTTATATTTTAAAATAATAACTAAAGTATATTCTATATACTGTTATGTTATTATAAATATGTTACAACCAAATTTATTATTCTATCCATCTTTTTAATGACATGTCACCATACATGTGTACGTTCAACTTACCTTCTCCACGCCGTGGTGTAATTGTTATTCAATACATTATTATTTGGATGGGTATAATAATAATGTGTAATTGATGTAAATAATAAATATAACATGATAATTATTCTTTATATATGATATACCATCTAATTATATATTATTTTAATATAAAAATAATGATATTGTCGCTCTTGTGTACGTACGGATTACCGTCACCACGAACGTGATGAGATTAATTCCACATCATATCCATTCAAGAATAATTTTCATTACATGATTAAAAATAATGTTTAAAGACTAGATATAATTATGTATATGAATAATATACATCCCATCCATAAAAAATATGACTCACATAAGAAATAATATAAAGGAAAACGAATCTGGTAACACCCGAAACAACGATAATACTAAGATATTATTAACAAAGCAATGTTAAAAGATCATATATGATATCATAATAATGTATATGATTATTTTATAATTTAATAACAATTATTTCACCATTATACAAGAGGTTAACCTAACCTCTACCATGAAAAATTAGAAGGTAAGGGTTAATTCTAAAATCCCTTTATTATCTGAGGTTGTTAATACGTAATTATCTACTGGGACCTCCTTAACATCCACATCCATGTTTCTAAAAAATGAATTTCAAAATATTTTAACTATATCCAAGACTATGGGTTAAAGATATTTATACCCTTGTTTGACCTTTGATGTTCTGAAAGGAATCTTTCCTTCATTTTCCAAACAAGGTACTTTATGACATTTTCGACAAAATTAAGGTAAGAATGTTTTTTTAACTTATACGGTGGGTGTAGCTATTTTCTACCATTATATCAATGTCTAAGCTTCCCATACAAGCTTATATGAATATTTTCAAAAATATATGTTTTCTTTTATAATTACATAAATTTTAATTTATTTTAAAATAGAAAGAGATATTTCTCTAAAAAGGTTTTTATTTCATCTATGTCAACATCCTTTGATGTATTTTAAGATTTTTTGAAGTTTATTTATTATGATACAAAACATCTATATTGTATTGAAGGTTTTTCGATATGTTTGACTCTGAATGTGTTATTTTTACACCATTCATGGTTTATGGGTAAAGTATTAATATTTCATATGATAGTTTTAATACGAATGTTTATGTTATGTTTAAACCTTTTTATATGAAGAATGAATTGGACTTAGTAAGTGACAAATGGAGACCGCTATAGGTCCTCGATGCATCGGTAGGTCTCATGAGGCAAACTAGTGTCTTGGCACAAGGCCTTGACAAAATATTATTTTTATTCTTGGCACAAGTCCTTGACAATGTAGTTATTAAAGTTTGGCATTATGCATTCCATCATTATGAAAGTGGATGTTGATATTGCAAGTGATTATTCGAGTAGTAGAATATCCATGTGAATAATTAAATGGAATTATTTTATTTTATCTTTTGCATATTATGCTGAATTTCATGTTTAAAATTCTTTTGTTTTTGTCTTATACATTTCCTTAATTGTTTATGCTTATTTATGAAAGTTTCTGCTATATTGTTATCCTTACTGAGCATCTAAGAACACCCATTTCTATGTTTTTTTCCCAGGATGCAAAGAAGTATATTATGAATGACCTGCAGGGATAGTCTATGGGATCTCAGTGTTGTCTATGGAAACAATGTTGTTGTAGTTTTCCATTTCATGATGTAAGGTAATCCTTATGAGTGTATCTAGAACTTCCAAGGATACTAAACTAATCGATCTTTCAAGACATGATCTTTTATTATCATTCCAATGATATGTAATAATGCACTTCTCCAGTCTTCTTGGGTTGGGGTGTTATAGGGGAGTTGTAATTAAGGAATGACACTCTGCATCATTTTTGGTGTAGCCTTCTGACAAAAGGAACGAGTATAGAAGGACACCATGTGTCGGGGAAATGAAGATGATCACCTTTTCTACTCTGTTGAGCATGAGATTGTTGATTATTCTAACATTTGGTCTATATTATGAACCATAAAAATGAATTATCCAACTTGGAATGATATGGTCCACTATGAGGATAACTTCATCTGAAAAAACAATATCTAGTGGAAGTTCATATAGGATGGAAGGGAAGATAGATTTTCTGTTAAGGCATGATCGTTGACAATTTTTTAGGATGAACAAGATCTCAAGATAATGAAGGATCACTTCCAAACATTCTAATCATTCCAAAGATATTTTCCAATTAAGGATATACTATAGAAGTTCTACTCGGGAAACCATATTTAATGTGTGATTCTATATACAATGCTACTTGTTCTTTACTACCTAAACCAAGGTGAGGAATCTCTTCTCGATTGAGGAGTATATGGTTCCTTTGTTGAGGTGAATAAAAATGAGATAGTAAATATTATTTTCTATGACATTATTATTTAAATGGCCATAAGGTCACTGAGGTTCCATTATAGGTGGTCATGTAGATGACCATAGTATTCCCTAAAATATGAGACATCTTAACTAGAGGATGTATCAGACACATCTTGATTTCTTCATAGGAATCCTGAAATTCCTTATCCCACTGGTAGAAAACTATTTTCTTCATGAACCTCTACAAGGGATTACACATTACGGCCTAATTCTTGGTCAATCAGCATATATAAGATAAGTTTTTTTTGAGGCCCTGAAACTCTTGGAGTTTTCACAAGGGAGGCATCTGACTGGTGGTATTGATTTTCATTGGGTTGATCTTGATGCCTCTATATCCAACTACAATGAAAAGAAACTACCAAGAGGTAACCCATAATGCACACTTCAATGTTTCTAATTCCAAATTCAGGAAATAGGGAATCTAAACACTCTAAAAATATCTGATATGGTAATAGAATTTTTTTGATTTGACCACAAAGTCATCCACATATAATTCAACCAATATCATGAGAATCAGTTAGAAGATGTGGTTCATGGCTTGCTGATAGATGGCCCCGAGATTCTTTAGGGAAAAGGGAAGCACTTGATAGAAAAAAGTTTGTTGGGGTTTCTTTTTGGCGGTAGACTCCTCATATTCATGTTATATCTAGATCTGATTGTACATAGATTATTAATCCATGAAAGAGAGGGCATGGAACCCAATATTATAATCAATCAACTTCTCTATCTTGATAAGCAGAATATCATCCTTTGGGAAATGGAAATTGAGTCCCTAGAAGTCGATACAGACTTTGATATTCCTATTATTCTTTTTGACTAGATTGATTATCTCTAGAAATTTTGGTTAATGGACTTATATGATGATGTGGGATTTGATAATATTATAAACATTTGCCTCCCCCATGGATTTGGAAGAGGGATCAATTTTTCTAGGAGGCTTCTTCAACACATGATGGCTCACTAGGAGGACTAGATGGTGGATGGTGACATGGGGGTTTAGTCATAGCATCTCTCGATAGCTCAAGGATAAATAAAATACTTTGTTTATTATAAGAGTCCATGTACTACTCCTTATCCTATGGAATTATGGAAGAACTAATCAATTTCAGCCTTAGATCTTCCTTAGTACCAATGTTAACATGAACCAACTCATCGATAGTGGTGGATACACCCTCTTCAAATGCAATAAGAGCACTTTACAAGTACTCATCATCATATGGGGAACGAGAATCTGTCATAGGATAATGTTTTTCTAGTCTAGTTGATTCATGGAGAGCCCTAGTGCCTGGTCGGATAAACACAAAGTCATAACTGGGGGGATATTACTCTGATTAAACCATGGTGACTAAGCTATCGATCCAATTCCATCAAGCTTTCGACCCTGAGTCCCATGTTTAATATTAAAGAAGTGGTGTAGAGTAATATTTTGTTGACTGAATCCCACTCTAAATAATATATAATAATGTCATGAAAAATGGAATAATTGAGAACTTCTTGATGCTTTATAGGGTAAGAGCTTCTGGTATCACCTCATCATATTCCATGGAAGATTATTAGCTAGTATTTAGATATTCCACCCCCTAAGAGACACTATATAACTATTAATTTGAAATTAAGAAGAATCTTCCTATGTTATCTGTATTGGAATCCAATAGATGAATCATGAGAATGAAATCATAATCCATTTTTCCCTTGGTGGTTATCGTATCACTAAAACAATCCACCCAGTTGGTATAAACACACTTCCCATATCTATTAGAGTAGTTGATATACAAATAAAGGGATTCATAGGATCCTAATTGAGGCAAATCAACATTAATTACCCTTAATTTTCATATAAGGGAGTATTTTATGCACTTACGATAGAATTAGGGGACAATCACATGCATATGAAACTAGGGCCATCCCATTAATGCGTTATAGGATGTATCCTAGGATAAAACTATAAAATTATTTCTTCCCTGAATCTACTAAATTTGTTCATTAGTCATACCATACATTAATGTTTCTACTCATTCATATCATAACCCTAGATGGCCACGTTGAAGTGTTTTAGATCTTCTTTGGTCAGTCCCATCCTATGGAGAATCCTGGTTTGGATAAGAATAATTCCCAAAACCCATGTCCACTACGAAGAAAATGACATCCATTCCATTGAACTCTCCTGATATGTAAAATGGGTGTATGTTCTTCAACACATGGGAATCCTCATCTTCCCCAAATAATGAGATGACATCTTTACTTCCCTCTCACTCGACCCGCTATGCGTAGAGGCCCTTTGCATCATCTACCTCAACTTCATACTGGATGTGTATTATTAATGATTTTCCAAGAGCCACAGATATTTCAGTTTACATGTTGGGGTCTTAATGTATCAATGTCCTTGAAGGACTACTGGAAGGGAGCTTAAACACATCATAATTCTGTGCCAAATGAATGTCCATACTCATAGAGGGATGAACCAATTATTGAGTCATAATTGATGGTTCCTTCTATACCACCTAGTTCTATTTGGTGATTTAAATATCTTGATGTAGACTGGCTATCATGCTATGAGCTTTGGTTTCCTGACTATTATTTGACCATGGACAATCTCTAGCTGGATGCATTCGACCATGATGTGGTCAAAACTGGTCTACCAGGTACGTCAACATGGTCATCTATGGTAATGTATCCAATAGTGTAGGATGAGAGTATTTTACCTGATCATCTCTAAAAAATAATTATTTCCTTGTTTAAATAGTATTCACGGTTCATTTTGTGTCACTGGTATGAGAATTCTAGCAGTTATCATGTCATCAACCTCTCATTCGATAGCATCATCGAGGGGAATTATATGAAATTTTTATGAACTAATTATTATAGGGAATCATGATGTTTTCTATTCTTTTGATATTGTTCATTGAGGATTATTCATACTCATTTTTAGAGGGTTTTTCTAGTTCTAGGAGAAATTGAGGTTGATCCCCAACTAAGGAGTCTTGATGTCATTGAGGTTGAAATATGGGTTCTACCAAATTGTTGGGCTTTGATTTCCCTTACACCATCGGTGCCTACTCTTTATATATTTGGAGGGATGCAACCCAAATGTAGAAGTGGAAGTAGGGGAATGGGGAATGAGTTCAAGAGGATCTTTTCTACCTAAGAGATTATTGATGAAATAATGGGTGAAATCCATTTCTCTATGATTCAACCAGTCATAATACTTCTACATTTGGTTATTGGAAGTTCTATGACATTAACCTGAATCCCCACTATCTTTATTGGGCTCAATGGTGATATGTGTTACATATGTCAGGAAATCACTTAATTGGACTATTCCATGATCCATTATGTCCCACAGCTGGTATTTAAACTTATAAAATTCATTTATGGTATGAATAAGATACTATGTTATGGGAAATGGTCAGTTTTTTTAGTAAATTAGAATTCATGAGGCCTCTTGTACTATAGAAGATACAACATTCTATTTTCCATGGTCTAAAGGAAACAAATAGGGGCCATATAATCATAAAAAGTGTAGGTATGGTTTATTCTGTATAAAATGGGTACTCTAGGAAGCTGGACCTAATTGGGGGGGGGGGTGTAGAGTTGTGTTTTCTCATCTAAGAATATGTATGTGGTGAGGCAGTTAATAATATTTCTCCATTGACTGATGAACATCTTGGTTGGGATGCTAAATGAGGATAGGTTCTTTGGGAAATTGGGCCAACACCTCCAGTGGTTCTGAGGCCTCTACCTATACTGTGGACTTAGTCTATACATTTGGAAGGCCTTCATGTAGGTTATGGAAGATGCGACATGCATGATTGTTTATCCAACATTAACTCTTCCTCTAAGCACTGGGCATTATCAGAAAAGTCCAAGAACACTCTTGGAATGATCCTGGTGATGAGGGTTGGGACTAGCTATGTCTTGAAATTCCCCACACAAAACGTTAGATTCTATTGGTGAGTTTGCATCATATCTAGTGATTAAATGATTTCATTACTCCTTTTCAAATAATATATAGATCACTAATCAATATTTTTTCTTGAATTTGTTGAGGTCAATAGTAATTGTCTTGTGCATAGTGGAGTTGAACTAGTAATGGAACTATCAACAATGATATCCACAATTAGAAATGCACCATATGGGTACTAGGGTATTTTTAGTAGAACAATTTTTCTTCCAATGTCTAGATAGAACACCAAATACTTGTAACCTCATACTACAATAGGACCCAAATCCCATTGAGTTGGTAAAATCTAGGATTTCAATACAACATGGGTGATTGCATGCCATATACCTTTGATGGGTATGAATTTCCATTAGGTGGGATCACAACCTTTCATGTCTCTGGGACCTGAAAGAGATAAGTGAGAGAGGATTTGAAATCATCTTGATGAGTATCTCTTTATTTTTGAGGATTCCTTACCACAAATACATTAACTATCTCTTCAAATCGTTGATTAAGCTCTGAGACTTATGGAGAGACATGACCTTAATCTTTTGGAAGAGGATTATCCTTTTAAATATATTTAATTGACACATTTATTGGTCCCTTTACATAATATCCATTCCATACTCTCTTTGAATGCATGAGATTACCGAGAATGACTAGGGAAACTAGCCAAGGTGGTCTTTCTTTCATACTAGAGGAGAAGTTTCATCCCATCAAGTGCTGCTATATGCCTTGCTGTAATTAAAAAGGATATCATCGATGATCTTTTTCAGTTTATCATGTTTTTGAACCTAAGTGGAATCTATTGTCTTTGACTCTATCATTAGCGCAAAATTGGATGAATCAGAAGTTCTAAAATTATATTTAACCTTGTTGTAAGCTTAATGGGGAGTTAATATATCATTGGGAGGTTCCTCAAGACCATGTTCTTACCTATATTGGTGAGTGAGGACACCGGTATAATGTTATTTAAGGTATTTTACATCCCCTAGTGGAAGTGTTTCACTATGTTGATCTACATTAGTGTTCATGTCCCTCTGATTCCCTAGCTAGTTGGGGGTTGGGGATGACAATAGATTCCATGAAGGTAAATAGAGGAGAACTCTTGTCATCAATGGGTAAGTCATGTTTTTGCAGGACATGGAAAAAGTGGAGAGAAAAATTTTGTACACAAACTCTAATATTGACATGAAAATATTCCTCTACCATAATGTTTAGGAGCACTATAAGTCTCTCGATGAATCTCTACTGGATGGTCTGAGGGAAGATATGTGGTGAAGGGCATTGAGCCACTATAATTTCTACCAATTCAAATATTCAGCAATACTGATCGATGTCCTTGAGGTGCCATTAGCTTCATAGATACACCAACTAATGATCAAATAGGTGGTGAAAAATCAATCATAAGATCTAGATAATATACATAGCCTCACCCTTGGTAATGGACTCCGAGATGTTAATGATTGCAGTCACATGTGTCTAGAACACCACTATTAGTTGGTCGGAGGAAAACCCACCCACAATACCTCTTTGTTAGAGGATGGGACATGTTCTTGGTAATCCTAAACTATTGTATACACTAGAGAAAATATGTTTGGTGGCACCATTATGGATCAGTTTGGGGGATATTTCGCCACTACACAAGTAAACAGTTCACAACATGAGGGGGTGTATGTTGGGGGTGGTACCCATATCATCATCACATCCATATAGGATGGAGTTTTTACCTCTGCCTCATGTGTGAGGGTAGGAACTCCCACCTATTGATTTACTAGGTTCCCACCATCTTGAGGAGTTATCCCAAACCATAATATCTCTCATACATCGTGGATAGAGGTAGAGAGGAAAAAGATTGGCAGCGTTGGAGGCGGTTACACCATGAGCCCTTGGATGACTATAACACCCTTCACTAACATTTACCTACAAAGGGATATTTAGACCATATTTATCTCAGTTTCTGGGATGAAAACATCAACTATCATGATCTTATCAGAAAATCTGTCAATCTGGGTTGATACCCCATTACATAGTCATCAGTGTCTTTAGAATCAGACACATAAACGAGGTTGGTGATGACTAGGATTTTCTTAATATTTTACATTCAGTGTTGTGTGTTCGCACTTCTTTCCGATTAGGACTCTTCAAGGAAATCTAACACTTAGGCATGGGCAGTGTCTCTTTACTTGTTAGTTGAAGCACAAATAGAACCATTATGCAAGGTTTTTGGAGCCTAAAGATAAACTTCTACCTAGTTGAAATGGACATGGATATGAACTCTATATTGAGAATTGTGGGTATTGGGTTGAACTCCATTCTAGTTGTTGATGGAGTGGGGACGACCTATACTTTGTTTTGTTAAAGTTCAAAGGAAACCTCAAAACTACATTTCATAATTATGGGTTATCCCGTAATTGATATTGGTGGTTATAGTGATTGATGTGGTCAACCTAGTATTTCTATGAGGTTACTGGGGTTCAGATCCCAATCAAGAAAAGAAAGATATCTATTCACTTGTTACAAGGATCTTGTAATATTTGTCGGTGGAGGAAGGGGACACTAAATCCATGGAGGTGAATAACCCATGCCAGACATTCTCATAAGCCTACCCTCAATAATATAATCGAGTGATTCAAACTAGGTGTAGTGGAGAAATGGAAAAGTTCACATGTTCTTTGTCATGATGGACCGGTTAATACTGGTAGTGGCATGGTATGGTGGGAGTCCTCCTTGGAGGTTCCTAGGAAATTTATTTTTTCTGGGAGACTCAATCACCCCCTACCACATCAATGTGGGGGATTGGGTCTTTGGATATCTCTATAGAGAGAATACTTAAGTATTCTGAAAATGGAATAGGGGTGGTTTCCCCTTGAGAGTCACTTGGGGTGGTGGTGTCAATGAGGCATTGAATCATCCATACCCTAGTGGATAATGTCTATTACTGGAATGGCCCACTCATATTCTTACTAGGGAATGATGGAATTGGTCACCCATATTTGAATAAAATCTGAGGATGAGATGAGTTTTGAGCTCTATGTAGAAAAATACATGTCAAATGTTTTGGTGGGGTTGTAGTTATGGAATGTTTTCATAGTCATATTTCTTATATCCCAATGCTTGGGGGTATTGGGTTACTGATTTATTGATGTATGAGTCTTTTAAGGATTGTGGATTCAACCTTCAGTACATGTATAAGGAAAGTAAAGCCCAATTCCCTAGTGTCAACCAATTATCCAAAGATAGAGAGTTATCCACTCTAAAATTTTCCTTGAATAAGGATACCCAATTTAAAAAATCCTCATATATCTGATTATTTCCATTTTGTTTCGACTAATTTCTTGGTCGGCCCTAGAACCAGATGTTTGAATCCAGGGACATGATAATTTTATGATTTCATGACTCTACTAGTCCTCATGTTGAGAAAAAAATGTGCACATCTTATTCACAATTTCAATTTGTGACACTTTTTCTACGACCCTCCTTCATGTTGGAATGGTTACACATGCTTCATTTTCTATTACCCCTCACTTCTACTTTCCAATATTGGGAGAATTTTATAACATTAAATTATGATGTATGATCATTATTGAAATAATATTAAAAGATGTCAATTCCTAGTTCCATGGATTCCTCCTTGGACATCGTAACCTAGTACATATCTCCCTCATAGATTTAATTCATTATCATGTAACTCATTACTAGTGAAACCTCTTTTTGGATGACCTTAAATTACACTTCTTATATTTTGACATACTTCTTTCTTATTGATTGGGAAGCAACCAAAGTTCCTAAGATTAGTCACATTGGGAATCATTGGGCATGTCTTGAAGCTAGAAACACTAGTCACCTATATTCTTAATCTAGGAAGAGAATATAATATTATGTAATTTAACATCTAGAACCATATGTATCTCTTCTCGATAATGAGTTAATTATAACAACGTAGTAATTAATCAATGGATTTTTACCTCAATAATTTGATGTTTATTATGTGGTTTGTATTATGGATCATGCAATATTATCTACTTTTTTTTCTCCATGTTTCATTATTTAATTAAATAATAGTACTTTTGTGCATATGAGATGCGTTTTTCCATTCCGAGAGGCTATCCTCTGATTGGGGGATTCTATTTATTTTCAAAATATCCAGTGATGGGAATGCATGGTCTTGTGAATGAAAGGGTATTTTGGCATTGATTAATCCATTTTTGTGGCATCTTAGACCCACAACATTCCTGACAAGTCATTGCCTTTGGCGTGAAAATTGGCGTGTTGCATGCATCATTCATTTCTTATCTACACCCATTCTTTCTTGTGTTCTGTAGTCCTCAAAATAATGTATGCATTAATGGAATACAATAATTAGTTCTTCACCTTTACTCAATAAGAACAATTACTATTACATGAGGTTATTCTGTGTAGTGGTGAAAAAATTCTTGCAAGATGCTCATCAACCCTAGAATAGTTCATCGAGGTGGGTTTAATGCTTGCTTCTTAAAAAACTATCCAATTAAGGGATTAGATGATATTTTTTTTTCAAACTTCTTAAAATTATGTAATTTTGGGCATATGACTTATGGTTACAGAGGAAAGGATCATAGTAGTGGTAAAACCAATTTTAAAAAACTATTCCTAATGAATTTTAAATGTAATGAGTATCTTCATTAGGCAAATGCATGTCAAAAGAAATGCGTGGATAATGAGAAGAAGTAAGAATATAATAAAAAGTGTTTCTTGAAATCATTTGAAACTAATTTGGTGGATGTTTGGACATAAAAATAAAGTGTTAACATGTAACTTACTTATTTATTTTGATTATGATAATTTCTTCTTTGATTAAGGGTGTACACATTGTTTATTTTTAACAAATATTTTTGTAAAATGAAAATTTTACCTCATGAAATAATTTTAGGACATTTGGTAAAAACAACTAGAGGTAGTATTATGTAAATAAAAAATTAAATTTTTATTCTTGTGATAATATGTTGATTATTATTCAATGAAAAATATATTGTCATTCTAAATTTAGAATTAGATGTTAAACTGGTTATGAATTAAATTTTAGTATATCTTGTAGAGATAAATTGTAGAGCCAAAGAAGTTATTATCTGAAATCATTATTTATTTCTAAATGAAAATCAATTCATGACTTTAATACTATATAAAGACACTAAGAAACATTTAAATATAAAACTCAATATTATCTTTCTCATTTTTTTAATATTATTGAATGATTCCAATTAATGACGTGAAGGTAGTAAAATAATGTATGGATGATTTTTCTATTGAGTTTCTGGGTATTACACCTGATTAGGTTGTTATGTTTCTTATTCTATGCTAATTTTAGAACCCCCTTAACAAATGGCTCAAGTTGATCTTCTAGAATTAAAAATAAAGTTACAATAATTTCTTAGTAAATGTTTCATTTATCAAAGAACATCAATATGTGATTCACATATTTTTTTATTCAAAATAGATATAGAACCATGAAATTTTTTATCGATTATATATTAAGGAAAATTATTATTAAAAATATGTATTTTTTCCTCATATCAATGACTTTCTAGAACAGTTTTTAAAGCAGAGTATTTTTAAATGGTTAGTCTCTGGACTGAGTACCATCAGCTAAAGGTGAAGGTGGATAATATCCATAAAATAGAATTTCCAAGATTTTAAAGTAAATATGTGTTCTTTTCATTTGTGTTAATGAATGATCAAGTTATACTCATTGATCTTAGTAATTAATATCTACTATAATATTTGGATAAGTTTTTGTTAGATTTAATTGATGATATTTTGTTTTATTAAAAAAGTAATTAGTATCATTAAAAATATATGAATTATTATAAAATAATAAAATGAAAAAAATATATTGAAAATTTAGTAATTTTGATTTTTGGTAATAACTTAACTCATTCCTTCGACATATCATAAATAATGACGGAATATCCATTGTTCCAACTAAAACTAATGTTTCTAATGAATGGTAAATAAATAAAAATGTTAATGAGACTCATAGACTATTTGGATTACAAGGTTATTCCAAATTATGTTTTTGAAGAGAAAATATAGTTTTCTAGGCCACTTAATACGATAAATAGAAAAGAGGGTAGGTTTATCTAGAAAATAAATGCGACGAATGTTTCTAAAAATTAAAATGAAGATTAACGAATGGTCTAGTTTTGGCCCTACCATCTAGAAAGGTTGAGTTAATTATATTTAGTGATACTTTATGAAAAAGAATATGTATTCTTTTAATATATAATGATAATTTAATTTCATGTGCTTTACATCAATTAAAAACTAATGAAAAAATTATTCTATATATGGCCTTTAACTAGAATAAATTATGATTTACATAAAGATTTTGTGACACTATTTATATAGAGAAAAGTCTAAAATATATATTGGGAATTAAATCATGACTTATACATTCAATTATATTTAGTTGATAATGGGAGATAGGTGGTAGAAAGAATTTATAAAGGATCATGACAGGAAAATTCATTACCATTATGGTAATGAAAATGAATTTTTAGTGCTTTGAGGAAGAAACATAATTATAAATAACTATGATGCACCTAGAATAGAATACATTGGTTAAATATTTGATGATTTTTTTTTTGATAAAATGAATATGCATGAATGAACTCTTTTTTTGTTTTAGTTGTGAGTATAAATTCCTTTTTTGGACAAACTTATGAAAGCAAAGAAGGAAGATTAAATTTTATATGAAAAGTTAGAATTAGTCTAGAAGGGTAAATTGTAAAAGTTAAATGATGAAAAATAATGTGTTTAAATATTTATAAAAAGGTTATATGTTTAATGTGACCCATTGCTGAAGAAATAAATTTTTAGTGAGGCTTAAAACATTCTATTTTTTATTCATCATCCATCAAATAAATTTATAGATACATTTGGAACATTTCTGATGGAATGGAATGAAAAAATATATTACTGATTTTACTTTGAAATTTTTGACTTGTGAAAACATTAAAGAAGAATGAAAATTACTAAAGGGGGTTCTTTATCTTTCCCTAGTGCAGTAATGGAAATAAGAGAACATATTTATGGATTTCGTGGTTGGATTTCCAAATGTTAAAATATGTAATAATGAGACATGGGTTATAATTGAACGTTTAACTAAATATAAGAATTTTCTTCTTTTTAGGATAACATTATTTGGACCTTATTTCTCAATGTTATGTTAAAGATATAGTTAGATAAATTCCATCTCCACTCTCCATTGCATCTGACCATGATCACAGGTTTATCTCTAATTTTAGCAGATGTCTAATGTTGTTTTTTGGTAATGAATTAGACTTCTTTACATATTCAAATCCTCAATTAAATAGAGAATACAATATAATCATTTATACATTAGATGATGTTTTTTGTGATCTTCCAATGGAGAATTAGTGTGTTTGGGAACATAATTAAATTTACTATAGATTTCTTATAATAAAGTTATTTTTTCTAGTGAACTGATGGCAAATTTTGATGTATTATATGAGAATTTGTTTTTGACTCCTACTTGATGGGATGAAGTAAGTGAAAGGATATTTTTGGAACAAAATTTTCAATATAAAAGGATAATAGGGTGATTATGATTCCCAAATACTTGAATATATATCTGAGTAGGAATAAAATTTATGCAGGTAACCGAAGAAAGAATCATTCTTTCATGGTATGAGATGAGTTTATTTATTAAGGATTCCCCATGGTAAAATGTTATGAATTTTGGTGAAAAGGGACATTTAGGTCCTTATTTAATTGAAAATTATGAAATCATAGAGAAATACAGACCATTTTCCTATCAAAGTTCCTTTATTATGAGATTATCTTGGGTATATGACATATTCCATGTTTTCTTGTTATAGAAATATATGTCGTATACATATCATGTTTTGATCCCTAAAAAAGTTTAGTTGAAAGAAAGAAACTATTATAGGGAACAACCGTTAAATATTCAGTGCTATATAGAGTTTTTTTGGAATATAGAGGTTTAAAATGTTATGGTTTTCTTGGAAAATTCATATGTTTGAATAAGAGTAATGGGAAGTAGAAAATATTATGAATGTAAAATATCCCTAATTTTTTAAGAAATGAATAAAATATTGATGAGGAAATTTAAAATATTTGGAAGAATGTAGAAACATATGTAATGTTATGATAAATCATTTTCATTTATTATTAATTTAAAATATTTATTTTTTTTATTATAAGGATATTAGTTAGTTTTTCAATCAAAAATAAAAATCATTATTTCTTTCCAAAATGGGTTTTCATGGATTATTTGGTTTTATTTAAATACATAATTACCAAATAATTAAATTTTAAATTGGAAAATGGAATTAATTTTTAATCCATCATATCAAAATTATATTACTATGAAATTATGATAATTTTCTAAAATGATTATTTATCAATAAATATTGAAAATACAAAATTTATAGAAAACTATCATTCTTTTGATGTATTTGAAAATTCATTTTATTAATCCAAATAGTTTTTAAATTTAATTTGTTTTATTTGATTAAAAAAATTAATTTATTTTAATTTTAATCAATATTATACTTGAACTTGGTATAAAGACAATTTAATACTTAAAGTTCTTTTTTTTGAAAAATAGAATTCACCATATTTTGCGGGTTTAATTTGAAATTAAAATTTCCCACTTATGTGAATATAATATGAAAAAAATAGTTTCCATATTTAGAATCATCATAATTTATATTTTTTAATTCGGTCATGTAACACCCCAATATTTCTTATTTTTTATTTTTTAAATTTAATTTAAGCTTTTCCATAGCTTATGTTTCACAGAACACCGAGCTTAAACAAACTCCAAATTATAATTATTTTTGGAAAACCATTATAAAATATCTTCTAAATTCGCTGGTTTGAATTAGATTAACAATATTATGATCTATATAATATTTTAACACATTTTAATGTATTTTTAATGATATTTGAATTAGAACATAATTTTTAGTAACATAATTTGTTTCTTAAAAAATTAATTTTCATCAAATTGTTTTATTTAATTTTAACGTTTATTATTATAACAACTTTATAGAAATTATATAAAACATATTATATTAAATTAATATCATATTTTTTAATTATCATGTTAAAATTTTCTTATGGTAAATATTATAGAATTTTCTAAGAAATTGATTTTCCAGTGAATAGTTGAAACCCATATTCTTTTTATAAAAGAATCATTTTATTTATGTAAAAAAGTTCTTATATTATTTTAGTTTTATATGAAATTAAATTATGTAATATAATGTTTTATATAATCTAATTAATTAAATATTAACAATACTTAAACATTATTTTGGTATAAGTACATTTCTAAGCTTAAAAATGCATTTTTTAAGAAAAATGTTTTTCATTGCGGGATTAATTTTAAAATAAATTATAACAAAATTGGTGTTTTTAATTTTGAAAAATGGATTCTAAATTTTTATTAATTATGTTAAAAGGTAGTAAATAAGTTCCTTTTATTTGATTCCAATGTTAATAGTATCCTTGGTAATATTCGTTAACATGGTAAAGTGTAAATTGGGTAATTTATTTTAACATTAAAATGATAAGCACTATAAATTGACCCTAAATATTTGAAGAATTTTATTCGATGAGTAATTTTCATCCATAAGTATTAATGGTTATGATATATGACTATTTGTTTCTATATTTATGTGACTTTGACCCTTATAATATTTTATTTAATGAATCGTCAATGTTGTCACATTCGTGATTTTAATAAACATAAATTTTTTAATATTGTGTTACCCATAGTATATCATAAAGAATTTATAGATAAAATAATTATATTCATTAGGATAATTAATCATTTGTTTTTAGTGAATAAATAATAATTATTAATGCTTCCAAGTCACAGATTTTTTAATTATTTAATTAATTGAATAATAAAATAAATGAAATAAAAAATATTAAAATATTTATAATCTGAGATAATTAATTTCATTAACGAATTTTATAAATTACCTTGACCTTTTTTGGATATATTTAAATATTTTTTTTAAAAGTTATCTTTTTTTGAAAGTTAATGTAATGAATAGGATAAAAATTTACAATAATGATATTTTAGATGTATAATATTTGTTTTTAAATTTTTTAAAAATCATGAAACATTATAAAAATTCAGATATAGGTTATGATATGGTTGGAAAATTCATGCCTTGTGTATTTATAGGAAATTTGGATTCATTTTGAACTATAATTTTCTTTTTATATTTTAATATGTTTTGAAATTCCAAAAGTACCCCCACTTCAATTATCAAAGGGTGACCATTCCTTTTTTCTCTAAAAACATTAATCCATATATCTTGACTGAAACCTTACAATTTATATTAAAAAAATCTTTATATAGGGTTTATTTTCTCCAGTATTCTCAAAAGACCAACCCAAGGGTCCCTAATAATAGATCTAGAGAATGTTCTTCAATGAATAGGTGACCATCTTTATTGACTCTTTCATATTAATTTATATTTATACTGCATCTTAATGTGTTATTTAAATAATAAAATAATTACCATAGTATCTTATATAGAAATATATTTTATTATAACTTTCAAACAACTATATTATACCTCTTATCCATCCTATGAAAAATTAAGGCACTGCACGTCCATACGTATGGCTTACCATCTCTATGTAGTGGTGTAATTCAGTTTTCATCATTGCATTATGTGGATGGTTATAATGATTTAAATAATCGATATAATTAATTATTATGGCTTGATATTGATTCTATAAAATTATTATTTCATCCACTTTCTTTCCCTTTCAAAAATTTATATATGATATTATCACTCGTACATACGTATGGATTATCATATACGTGAAGTGATGTGATTCATTTTCAGCGTTCAAAGTTCAATAATTCTTCCCATAATGTGTTTAATGATTACATATGTAATTTATAAAAATATTTTAATTGTTTAGATGATGTATAGATATCCTATAGAATATAATCAGAACATTAAAATAAAAATAAGCATGAGAAAACATGTCAATTAACAATGAAAATAGTGAAAATATAACTATTGGAAGAGAAGGTAATATTTTATAAAAGGATCATATTATATGTTATAAAAATGAATAAGCTTATGATATAAATTATTACTATGTTTAAAAAAAATATATACCTGTTTTTTATCAATAGTTTATTGAATTCAAACTAGAGGCAAGAGTTTATTGAATTCAAAATAGAGGCAAGAGTTTCTTGTCTCACCTCTACATCCCTAAGATGTATGATATATTCAAAAGTTATTTCTTTTGTGAGGTGTATATACATTCCCTTAAACATATTTTATCATGAATATCTTTTTCTTCATGGTACCTAATTTTTATTTTGAATTAATTTCATTCACGTGTCTTATGATTCAAATTACACCCAAGTGGTAAGGATTAACTCGCAATCTCATCATTATTCCATATAATTTTTGTTTGTGTCTTCATTGAGTAATATTTCTCTTCAATGTACATGTTTTCTAAATATGTTTTCCAAAATTATTTTAGTATTTGAAAATGTTTTCTAAAGTCATTTTTAACCTTTTTGGGTTTTTTAATAAATTTATTAAAATTTATCCTTCTATCGTTTTCCAAACTAGGTATTTATTGAATTTTCATACAAAAATTTGAAAATAATGTTCTTTCTAACATGTACAACATGAAAGGAATTTCAAGTCATCATTTCATGTAATGGAAAAAAATTCCATCAATGGAAATTCCCTTCCTATAAATATTTCATATAGTATAAAACTCATAAAATCCCTTTCAGAATACTATAGAAACATTATAAACTATGAATGAATAAAATAAAAAGTATTTCTAGAAGCTAATAAACCTATATTGATGAAATAGTAACTTGACTATAGGAATACTAATATGACCAAATGAATATTAGACCAACAAAATGAATAAAAACCTCACCCATTAAATTAAATATAATATTCAGGCATATTATAAATTAAATTATGATATAATTATTTCATATTATAATTAAAAACATGTTTTTAAAAATTATTAATTATGTATTTGTATTTTTTAAAGTAAAAAATTTGTAATTCAAATTTTATTATTAATTTAATAATTTAAAATAAAATTTATGTTCATCAAATATATTCAAAAATTAATATTTTTTGTCTTATGATTTTATAATAATTTTATGAGACATTAATTAATTTTTTAAATTATTATAAAATCAATTATAATTTCTAAATCGGTATTTTTCGAGAAAATGATGATCTTGTTTGAAAAATTTACAACTCATATTTATAAAATTATTTTTATAAAATGGAGTTCTTTTTGGATTCTACATGTCAAAAAATAGGTAAGGTAATTTTTTTTTTGTATTTTTCCAAAATACTTGAATTTTTTGTGAATAGTAAAAAAAATAATCTAAGATAAAAGCTAAATAAAGGAATTATTGATTCATATGTTATGTATGGATGATTTATACCCATAATATCTAACTATCATTCATTATTTTAATATAATTAGTGATAATTCTCATACTTATAATATTACTGGGCAACAATAATTAACTACAAAATAAAATAATGAGAAAAAAACCATCTCATCCTCTATAAATAACACCCCTCACCACCTATTCTCCTCACACCATCCATGGTTTGATCCTTTTACAAATTCAGAACAATCATCTTACCAATCCAACCCCCGCATCTAGTAGCCTTTCGTCTCAAACAAAATACCAAAACTATTTCCCTAATGAGGATCTCAAGGAGGAGAAATTCAATAGGCAAATTCCTCTTTCCATTCTTTAAATTTATTTTCTTGTTCTTTTCCATTATTATTATCTCCTCAAATACTATATCCAAATAAGCCTGATAAATGTAATATCTCTTTCATACTATAATTATAACATACTAATGGAAGTTCCATTATCAAAATCTTTTCTCCCTATCGCCCTTATTATAAAAATCAAATCATCGACCATGATTTGTCAATTTTCTGATATCGTGGATAGTGTGTTTGAATTTTCCCTTAACGCATTAAAGGCTACACATAAATCCATTAAAATGTTGAAAAAATATTTTAATGTGTGTTTTAAATCCTTTTTTATGTTCTGGAACTAACATATATACATAATAATAAATAATAAAATAAAACACTTTTGTGATGATCGAAAAACCACTGTAATAATTGAAATGATTATCTCTAATGTCTTATTTAATGATTCATCCTCCTACTATATAACCAAATGATATATATAAGTATTTAAAATTATAGATGATAATTAATAACCTATAAGTAAAATTCTATATAATTATTCCTATTTTACATTAACATCATTACATATAAACAACCGAACTGATCCTGAACCCCAAGAAACGGAACACTCCCAAATGATGAAATTAAACTCTATCACTCATCAAAAATAATATAAATGAAGTCAATAAATCTTTAATGAAATAAAAACATGTATTAAAGGTTATGAATTAATAATTAATTAATTTTATTTTATTATCTAGTATATTAAATAGAATAAAGTGTTCTTATATATGGTAATATGAATTCTAGAACCCACCTATCATCCAATGGGGATTCCCCCTTTCGAACCATTTTAAGTATATATGTTCCTCCAATGTTCCTTATGTATAATATATTTTTTATTTTCAGTTTCTTTCTGATATATATATATATATATATGTTCTTTATTTTTTTTATGAAAATTCCAATGATTCTTTCAATAGAAGTATTCATTTCAAAATTAAATCTATTTCTACTTGTGAAATTGTTTCCTCATCACTCAAGATTGAATACTATTATAACAAGTAAGTTATTACATATTTTAATTGGTAAGCCAGAATCTTATAAATGAATTTAGTATTTATGAAATAAAAGCCATATCTTTCTATGGGTTATTATATATATATATATATATGTTATTTGTGGAAGGCATGATAATGTAAATGTTATGATGTGACATGTGCGCCGTAAATTATATAGTGAAATGTAAATGTTATGATGTGGCGGGTGCTCCCATAATTATATAGAGCTCCAATTAATTGGGTAATGTGATTGATCTCATGATATAATAGGAAATATGTGTGAACATAATGCTAGATTTGTACACAACTATGTGTCCTATATGGCCACTAAGACAAGATGTTTCATTTTTATACATTTCCATAATCCATTCCTTTATCTAATGAATCCTGTCATGATTATTATGATGATCATTTTATTATATAATTATGCTGATTATAATTCTCACCCTTGTTTCATATCTCTTATTCATCCTTTTACTGGCCCTTTAGCTCACCCATTCTCTTGCTATATATCATTTAGTGAATACTCGTCCTAAGGATAACTGAATAGCCTACAATAAGCTACTTATAAAGAAATTAAATTAATGTTTATGTTTTAAAATGTAAATGGTATGTATGGTCCTAATTTTCCAAAGACACTAAAACATTGGATCTTGTTTTGTAGAAATGTAATTTTTTATCATTAAAATCATTTAATTGTTATGTAAGTCAAAAAAAAAAGAATGGTTGTTATAGTTTGTATTAGAGTAAAGTTTAGTTAATTTAGGAATTAGGATTTGATAACCATAATGAAAAACCATTAATGAGACTATGTATATGTAATCACCCAATAAGCTTTGTTTTAGAAAAATTATAAACATAGGGAACCCACAATATATGTCATTAGAGTTAATTTTACAATAGATTAAAATATTAATTACATACTAACATATGTTTTTTTTCTAAGATTTATATTTTAGAAAATGGTTGGATCTAGGAGAAGTCAGGCCAACAAGCCATGAGATGGGCAATACTGCGATTACCCAAATGATATACCCAAATCCTTTGGAGGAAGAGTTCAACATTTCATGGCAATGCATACCCAGTTTTCTCATTCTATAAACAATAACCTGAATAATGTGGAACTTCTTCGTTCACCTTTTAGGGAGTAACTGGTTATCGGGTCTTTTGTGTAGTAACGACCACTGGCGTTTAGTGGATATTCCAATCCACTAGTCATGAAACAGTGGGCCAACTCAATGGAGAAGATATTTTCTATACTTCATTGTTATATGTTGATTATGGTGACTCTATAAATTTATCATCTATACATAGAGGCTTACCAATGTTTGCAATTTATTGAAATAGTAAGACAAAATAAAAAATTGAAGAGGCAGACTGTGAAGTCATTAAGATAATGTTTCATAACAAGTTTTCCATTGAACTCTTCATACAAATATATATAGAAAATTCATAGAGCTGAAGAAAAACGAAGGTGAATCTGTCAAAGCCTATGAATAAAATTTTTTGAGTCTTGGAAGGTATTATTAGGGTTTTTTTATAAAAAATGATATAAAAGTTGATGGTTTTTTTAATGGTTAAAAACCACACCTTCTAAATGATCTAGAAATTCAATAGGTTGGAATTTAGGAATAAATAGTTTGATGTGATATCATCACAGAGATGGAGTCTGGAGAACAGTCCCATGGCTATGGTGATGACAAATGAAATATGCAGTTTCAACATGGGGGATATAATGAAAATGGTTGAAACAAGTCTCAAGCACCCACATGTAAAAAACATGGGATGAAGTATCATGGGAACAACATCAAAGGGATGTGGAAATACTGTAATTATGGGAGAGAAGGCCACTAATCTCATGAATGTTGATACTAAATTAGGAAGCTAGAAAATTTGGGGGATGAAAGGGGAGAAATACCTATGGTTAAATTAATTTAATGTAGAGAGAAAGGGTACTATGCAAGATAGTCAGCTAAACCTCATTCCCTTGACGGTAATCAACTTCACTAACAAATAATTCTAATGGAGAAAGGGAAGGCTTATGACATCACTACTATTGAGGTGGATCCCAACAATGATGTGGTGATAGGTACTCTAGTTATTCATTAATGAATAGTGAACATAATATTTTATTTTAGTTATATTAATTAATTAATATATTTCAACTTTAGTAGAACTATTCAAAAAACTGACTCAAAATATGGAGGCTGAATTATCTATGAGAACAAAAAATGGGAATATTATTGAATAAAATGTATATAAGTCCCCTATAGATAAAGTTTGTGGACTGAACACCATATAAAATCTGGTATTACTTCTTTTTGGGGGGTTTGATAATATTTTGGGCATGGATTGTCTATCTTTATATAAATCCAACATCAACAATCAAGAAAGTGAAATCATTATTCACTTCCTGAAGCATCCTGCAACTCGATACAAGTGTAAAGAGTATGATTAATCTCCTTAAAAACCATCATATCATGTGTGGATATTATTTCTATATGATAAAGTATATAAATATTAAATGATTGAGATAAAGGAGAGATTCATGATCGAAGAAATTCCCATTGTAATGGACTATAGTGATTTGTTTCCTGAAGAGTTTCTTGGTATTGATTCGGATCAATAGGCTGAGTTATCAATTGAACTTATTCTTTTATCTCTTCCTATATCAAAGAAACCTTATATAATTTACACCATTGAGCTGGAGGAACTGAATAATTTTCTACAAGAGAATCTTAATAAGTGTTTCATATGTCTAAGTGACTCACCATGGGGTGCACTAGTCCTCTTCATCGAGAATAATTATTGTTCAATGAACCTCTACATAGATTATTTTGGGATCATAAAAATATAGATTAAGAAAAAGTATTACCATCCTTGAATAAATGTCTTGTTTGATCAACTACGTTGCTCCATGTACATATCTTTAGTGTATCTTCGATCGGGATATCAACAATCAATTATGAGGAAGGAAGATATTCTCATGATTGTCTTTTGAATAAGGTATCGACATTGTGAGTTCACAGAGATTCCTTTTGGACTCACTAATGCTTCCTAAATATTTATGGATTTAATTAATATATTGTTTAGTGATTACCTCGAAAAATTTTGGTTGTTATTATCGAATATATTTTGATATACTCCAAGAGAAAGGAGGAAAATTAAGATAATTCAAATACTATTATAAATACATTTCAAAGGGGAAATAATATGAAAAGTATAGTAAATGTTATATCTAGATGGAGGAAGTATTATTATTGGGGAATGTTATCACCAGTAAAGGGATATCTGTAGACCCTTTAAGACAAATGCAATTGAAGAGTGTCCCTTGACAACATTTGTGATGGAGATCCATAGTTCCCATTGTCTAGCTAGGGATTATCGATGATTTGTGAATAGTTTTTCATGATTTTTAAACCCACAAAACATGATTACTCAGAAGGGTGAGAATAATTTCTGAAATAGTGAATGTGGGGACTACTTCAAAGAGTTTAAAAATTGTATTATCCCTATGCCTATACTCACAATTCCGATAAGTGGGGAACTCGTTGTCATATAAAACGATGATTTAAAGAAGTTATTTGGATCTGTACTAATGAAAAATAATAACGTGAAATCATAAACATCAATTTAGTTTAAAATTCATTGGAAAACATTCATACACATTACACGGAGTTGAAATTTGTGATATTTGAATTAAATATATAGATCTACTATCTATACTGGTAGATGTGTGGGATATATACTGATCAATAGAATCTCAACTATATATTCAAATAGAAGGAGTTTAAGAAAAATTAAAAAAGATGTATAGAAATCATTAAGGAGTATGACAACTCAATAAAAAATCTTCCGGGTAAGGAAAATAAATTTTCAGATGCCCTAAGTATAAAAGATTCAGTAAAATTATAATTAATTATAATTGAGAAGGATCCAATTTTATTAGATGTTCAAAGGATAGACATGGGAATAATTATGGAAGGAACATCATTAATATTTTCTCAAATGATTTCTCAACCATCCCTAATGGAGAAAATAAATGATGATCATTGAAATGATGTTGAAATTCATAAGAAGAATGAAGCTATGAGAAAGATGAAATCCAAAAAGATTAAAATTGATAAGGAATGAGTTGCAATATATGGGTAATGACTATGTGTACCTTATGATAAAGAGATAAAGAATGTTCTTATGAATGGCGCACATAGATCAGCCTTCTCTGTTGACCATGGGAGCATAAAGATATATTGAGATCTCCAGGACAACTTTTGGTGGGATAATAAGAAAAAACATAGAACTAATTATACATTAATGTTCCTGGTATGAATGAAAGTGAATGATGAAAAAAAATATTCTAAGGTGTTTACATAACCATTACCTATAACAACATGGAAATGGGAATACATCACTATGAACTTTGTCACCAGAAATCCAAAGACCTCTAGAGAAAACAATTCGATATGGGTTAGTGTGAATCACATGAAAAAGAAAACTAAATTTATCACAAATTTAGATGTTTTACCACTAGATCAACACACAAACACACACAAAGATATATATATGTATTAGAGCAGTGGTAAGGCTATATAGAGTACCATTATTTATTGTATCTGATCTAGATATGATATTTACATCTAATTTCTATAAATGTCTCAAAATGTTCCAAAACTTGTGTTGAACGTTAGTATGTCTTATCATCATAAAAATGTTTTCCAATATTTATGAACATTCCAAAAACTAGAATGAATTTTTAGGGAATGTTCGATGGACTTCAAATGATGATGGAACCAATATTGTTCTCTAGTAGAGTTCTCTTACAACAACATTTTTTAATTGATCATCCAAATGGATTCATATAAAGTCCTTTATAGGAAAATATGTCAGACACCAGTGTGTTCGGATGACGTCTAAATACCTAATCTGGTAGGACCTTAAATGGAAAATGAAATGGTAGAAAACTTAGAAAAAATTCATATTCACATCAAGGTAGACCAAAGTGGACAAAAGATCTATGTAGATAATCATTTATGAGACCTTGAGTTTAACCTTTGAGGAATTTTATTTTTCCACATATAATCGTGGTGGAGGATCAAAAGATTTTAGAGGTAAGAAAACCTCAGTCCTAGGTATGTCGACCCCTTTGAGATCCTTGATCATATAAGAGATGTGGCCTATATATTGACATTTCCACCTCTCATGTACAAGATTTATTCCAAGTATCCTTATTGAGTAAGTGAATACCAGATCTATCACATGTTCTAAATAAAGATGCACTGTAGATGGAAAATGATCTCTCTTATGTAGAGTAGGAAGTGAAGATCTTGGACCCTAGAGAAAACGTTTTTTTTTCAATAATACTACTCACCTAGTAAAATAACAATGGGAAAAGGATAAGTACGAAGAGGCCACATTGGAACAGGTGGATTTGATAAAGTAGAAGTAACCTCACCAGTTTTCATCTTATTATGTAAAATGAGATTTCCAGGGTGAAATTTTGTAAGGGGGAAGAATGTAATGGACCAAAATTTTATCATAGGAAATTCCATTTTTATAATTAATTTATATATTATAAACCACATAAAAGAACATTAAGAACACAATTTAATCTTTTAGTGTTGGTTTTTTTGTAAGTCATAAATATTTAACTACAATTTCATGATTAATTTAATAAATTAAAATAAAAATTATTTTCATGTAATGAACTCATAAAAGCAGTAATAAATTTAAAATCAGTATTTTTTGTAAATGATTATTTTAAATAGAAATTAAATTTATCTTATTTAGAAACTTATTTCCATAAAATGTTGTTTATTTTTTAATTCTAAATGTTGATAAATTTTTAGGCTTAATTTTTCATATATTTCTAAAATAATTAAATTTTTGGTGAGTTGTTAAATATGATAATTCATTATAAAAGCTAAATTCATGAATTATTGATTCATATATAATGTATGGATTTCGTATGTCTTTAAATTCAAATCATTCCTTATTATTTTAAAATATTTATTGACAATTCTCAAAATATTCAAATTTTTTAAACAAAAATGATAAACTAATTAATAAAATAATGAGAAAACACCCCTCTTATCTACAATAAATACAACCCTTGAAAACCTATTATCCTCACACAATCAAATATTTTAGCCCTGTCAAAATTCATCCAAATCCACATCCCCAGACCTCTGCCATGTCCAAGACCATTTGGGCCCTTCAAAAGTAAAAACAAATTTCACTGAGGAGGCTCTTAAGGAGGAGAAATTCAGGAGGAAAATTCCATTTTCATTTCCTTGAAATTATTTTCATGTTCTTTTATTTTAATATTATCTCACAACCTCATATATTAAAATATTCATGATAACTCCAGTATCTTTTATAAATGATAATTATATAATGTTAATGTAATATTCTTCATCAAAAATAATTTATCTATCTCTTTTTTTTATACAAATGAAATCACCACCCGAGAGTTGTCAATTTATAGAAATCATGGATAAAGAATTTTAATTTACCTTAGTGCCATAAATTATGGACACAAAACCATTAAATGGGTGAAAAAATATTTTAAATTTCAAGTTATAAATTTTTTTTTATTTTTCATGAACTATAATATATATGTAATAATAAATAATTAAAAAATATATTATGACGATCAAAAAATTGTCACAATAATTTAAATGATTTTCACTAATGTCTTATTTAATGATTTATCCTCATAAAATATAACCAAATGATATATATAGACATTTAAACTTATATATGATCATTAGTAACCTATAATTACAATTCCGAAGAATTATTCAACTAAAAAAATTATTACATATAAACAACTGAACCGATCACGAAATCTAATAATATGAATGCTCCCAAAAGATGTTATTAAACTATAAAACTCAGCCAAAATACCATAAATTAAATAAAAATAACAATATGGAAACAAAAACATTTATAATTTTTTTATTAATTAATAAATTTAATTTTATTATTCATGATATGAAATAGAAGAAATTGTTCAGATATTAAGTAGGGGTAATTCTCAAACCCAACTCTCTTTCTTGGGGTTTACCCTCTTTCACTCCATTTTCAGAATGGATTTTCCAAAAAATGTTCCTTAGATATAATTCATTTTATTTACATATTTTATTGGATATACATGTTTTTTATATGGTTTTCTAAAAAAGGGAAATATTTTTCCAAAAGAACAGTTCATTTCAAAAATACATCTTTTACTTCTAATGGATTTGTTTCCACTTCAATCATGATTATTGAATATTATACCAAGTATTTCATTATATATTTCTATTGGTAACCCCATTTTTTATTCATAATGTATTGTTTTTGAAATTAAACGTATATTATTCCTTGGTTTATTTTATTAATATATGTTATATGTGGCATGCAGGATGTTGGAAATGATATAATGTGATGGGTAAGCCCAAAATTATATAGCACAATGTAAATTTTATGTCATGACAAGTGTTCTAGGAATTACATAGTGCTATAATTCATTGGGTAATGTGATTAATCTCATGAGATAAATTGAAATATGCAGGAACATGATGCTATATTTTTTCAAAACTGTGTCTGTTATTTGGCCACTAAGGCATGATGTTTTATTTTTATGAATTTCTATATACCATGAAATTATCTAATGCTTCCTTTCATGATTATGATAATTATAATTCACTTATATAATGATGATTATTATTATGATCACACATGTTTCACGTATCTTATTTATCTAATTACTGGGATTTTATCTCATCCCTATTTTTGATATATATCCTCAGGTGAATAATTTTATTATGAAGAATTCAAGGGACAATAAGAAGATAGAGAATAAAAAATTAATTTAATGTTTTTGTTTTAATATATAAAAGTTATTTATGGTCCTTATTTTCCCAATCTACTAATCCTTTCAATCATGATTTTTTAGTGATATTATTCATTTTATATCTAAAATGATGTAATAGTAATGTATGAAGAAAACCAGGTCACTATATGTCTCCATAAATTTATCAAGCATCCTTTATAGTTCTATAATTTTATTTTAAAATAAAATTATATCTTTATTACTTGAATGGTTTTTAGATTATAATAATTATTTTTGAAGTAAAAATGGTATTTTCCTCATTGAATTTTTAATTAATCTATATAAAATATTAACATCTATATCAACATCCTTTTTGAATATTATGTCAAGGATGTACTATAATGATAAAATTAATAATTATTGTTTGGTTTGTTTAGGATCAGTTTTACAGGGGAATTAATTGATATTGTGTATGTCTATTTATTCATATGAAGTATTGATTTTGGTAAGGCATGTAGAATTAGTTATATTATTTATTAACATAATGAATAAATTTGACATAGAAAGTGATGTGTGGGTCCCTCTATAGAACCTCATTCCATCGATAGGTCTCATGATATATACCAGTTGTCCAAATATGATGGGCTTCTTCCAATAGTTTTAAACTATCTTGAGGATTGATCCTGAAAGTAAATTTCATAAGGATTGATCCTGATTGTAACAATATTGAGGATATATCCTGATAGTTAATACATATTACATTATGAATTCCATCATTATGAATTCTATTATTGATATTTTTTATTAGATTATTAGAATATCTATGGTATGTTTAATTATCATGTGATTATTTATATGAAACTATTTAATCGTCTTTTATTACTAACATATTATGCTAATGTTATTGATTAAAAGGAATTTTTTATTTACCTTTCCATATTTTTAGGACTTATTTATTTATACCATTATTTTTATTCTAACCCTTATTAGGCCTTTTAGGTCACCCATTTTTTATGAATTATTTCTCCCTAGGATATAAAGAAGTGTTTCACAATATGTAGGGATAAACTAAGAAGAATCATGGAATTATTAGAGTAAATATTCTATTTTATGTTTAAAATGGTAATTTGAGTTTCAATTATGTATATAGTTTACCCATACTTTTAAAATATGCAGTATTTTGGATGTGATTACATTTATCTCTTACCCATGTAATAATGTAACCACTATCAATGGGCTACTGGGTTCTAGGTCATTAAAATTGGTATCATAAAATATTTAGTAAAAACCATGGGAACTAGAATTAAGAAAACATAAATTAGATAAAAAAACCTATTAAGGGATTTGAAAATATACCCAAATTAAACAAGATTATGATTTATATATTAGTTATACATAAAATTTCAAATTATGTGAAGTATTTCAGTAGTTTTGATTCTATACATTAGGAATCATAATGTTATAAAGTAATATTTTGTGTGACATAATTTAGAAATGGTGCCTAACTAATCGATGGAGAACCACGTTAATGAAAATTGTCTAATACCTAAGAGTTGTCTTTAATTTTATTTGTTTATGTCAATATTTTGAAGAGATCTATTCTCTAAATAATTCTATTCATATAAAGAAATAGTATCTCATGTTAACATGATAGAGAATGATTTTCTTAAGTATTAAAACTTTGAAATGAATCATGAAAAGAAGAGGATAGCCAGGAAAAATATGGATGAATGAAATATGGGAAAGAAGGAATTCCCAACATCTGATAATTTTGGAAAGAAACACCATGGTACTTTCTTAATGCTAATGGCAGATCTATACATATTTCGAGATAAATTCCACCATTCTTGTGATTTGAAGGGAAAGAAACATGTTTTCAATGTACTTCACTTAAATAATAAGGATGTGGGGTGTAATGTCCTGGCCTGACTTACCATCCAACCAGTGGCCGGACTCGTGGGTCACATGGCCTCAAGCGCGTCTCCCCGTATGCCAGAGGCTTCCGACTCGCAGCGAGGGTCTCAGGGGATGATAGTGGGGAGACTATACCCTCATGTTAGAGTAACACATCGGTATTATCAGAGTAAACAATATTCAATAGCAGAAACAGTAAACAATTGAAAGGTAGAAGAAAAAGACAGGTAATAACCATTTTTATAAAAGGCGACAAACGCCAGTTTACAATTCTTGTCTTTACAAATGTCGATACAGTTAGGAAAGCAGTAAACAATACAACATGCTTTACAACAATACAAAAAGAAAAGACAGTAAAGACCGACAGTGATCCCCTTAGCATCCCAAGCTACGGATTGGTACTTTGCTCCTAACTCCTCAGGTACAAACAACACAACATAAAACCGAGGTCCCAGAAGCAAGAAGGTCTACTTGGGTACCCCAGTGCAATGGAGGCCTGAGTAGGATGTGAGATATAAATCTCAGTAGGCCGGAACCACCAGTGTCAAACCCAATCTAGACAGTGTATAATAATTAAACAGTGAGCATGTATGGAGAATTAAGTAAATATAATTACATAAGTAAAGTAACACATGTCCAGGTTCCCAAGGGATACCTGATAGTTATACCAGCTTCGGCTCGTTTCCAGTAAAGTAACCTGATCATGTCACCATATATATATATATATATAAATTAATTGAGATCATAGATGGCGTGGGGTAATCATGTCTGCCACCCATTTTTAAAAAAAACTGGGCACGAGGTCACAGTCTACCCTTAGCCCAAAGTCGTAACATAGGGGAGCTCTCACGGTCTACCCCTGGCCCAAAGCCGTAATATAGGGGAGCTCTAATGGTATACCCCTAGCCCGAAGCTTAATCATTTAATTAGGGGAGCTCTTACGGTCCACCCCTAGCCTGAAGTTGTATCATAGGAGAGCTCTCACAGTCTACCCCTGGCCCGAAGCTTAATTATTTAATTAGGGGAGCTCTCACGGTATGCACCTATCCCGAAGCCGTAACATAGGGAGCTGTCATGGTCTACCCTTGGCCTGAAGCATAATCATTTAATTAGGGGTGCTCTCACGGTCTGCCCATAGCCCGAAGACGTATCATAGGGGAGCTCTCACAGTATACCCCTGGCCTGAAGCTTAATCATTTTATTAAGGGATCTCTCATGGTCAACCCCTATCCCAAAGACATTACATAGGGGAGCTCTCATGGTCTACCCCTGGACCGAAGCTTAATCATTTAATTAGGGGAGATCACACAGTCTTCCCCTAGCCCGAAGCCGTATCATAGGGGTGCTATCATAGTCTACCCCTGGCCCAAAGCTTAATCATTTAATTAGCATAGGTTATAAGGCATACACTTCTTATAACATTCATATCAATAAAACATGGCCTTTCTATCTCACAATATCACATAATCACATTTCAAGAAAACATGCATTTAAAATAAAAAAGGGGTTTAGGGTAACTCATCCTAGACAAGCCCAAACCAAACCCTCCCATTTTCCTCACATGGAAAATTGATTTCAAGACACATCCATAAGGAAAATGGAATCATTTATATGGCATACTACTTATGGAATTACCTCATAAGCATTCAAAGAATCATCCCACATACACACAAGTGAACACACTCACTTTCATACTTAAGGAAACCCATATTAAGGGATATGTTGATCATTCTTTAACCCTTTGACACCTTCTAGAGGAAACATGACATATGGTCTTAAGTCATCCCACTATGTTTATCATCATACTAAATTTTCCTAAACATGGGAAATTGACCCTAACTCAAGTATCATGGCCATATCATTCTATTTTTTCCAACAAGGAAAATTCACATACAAGGCATCAAAGAGGATCCACAACAATCCAGCAGGAAAGCATAAAAATTCTATCACTACTTTTTATCTTGAAGACATCGCACCTCTGATTGAGGGGTTTTATTATTAAATTGGGAGTTTAGTCACCAAGAAATATTTTTTATGTTATTCCAGCAATTCACACGGTTTACACAGAAGCATTTAATCGAAATTAAAATTTCATAATTAAAATTATAAGGTGGTGCAATATTAAACTCACTTTCACATTACTTAAATTAAAAAGGGAGAGGAGCGGGTCCCTACCTCAAGGTGGATCTATCCGTCCACTCTGGCTCTTGGTGCTTTCTAACTAAGAGCCGCAGGTGAGTCGCCTAGTCTTTAGAGACTCGAAACCACGCCAAAACTTCGAATGCACTACAACCAACCTATTAGGAACTCATAAACATCAAAAGCCCCAAATATGACAAGTGCGAAACAAAACAAGAGGTGAAACCTTTACCCCGAAACCAACCCGACAATCTAAAACCACCTGAAACGCTTTGCATTCCGAAGCGGTTTCCAGAACGCGCACCAAGGAGTCCCAACAGATCATCCGTATGACCTAGAACCAAAAGAAAAATGAAACTTGGAATCACCCCAAAGCCCTACGGTTCGGCCGCACCTCACCGGGAACCGATTTGGTCGAACTAAGGCTGGAAGAAAGGAGGAGAAGAAAGAGGGGAGCTTACCATGGAGATTTGACGAAGAAACGGCCGGAAAACGGAGGGGGAAGCTTTATTGAGAGGAGGCCGGAAGGGGGTGTCGCGCGCGGCTCACGGGAGAATAGGAGGGAAGCATGCGGGTCGAGTGTGGGTGAGGGAGAGTGTTTAGATATTAGGTTTTTATTTTTATTTTAAATTTAATTAAAATACATAAAAACACAGCACTGCATGGTTTGGGCCGCACAGTTATCCAAACCGTGTGTCGTCCGTGCGGTCCCCTCTAGAAAAAGGAAACCCACCGCACGGGCCAAGCGCGCGGTTTGGGAAACCGTGCGTAGCTCATGCGCAAGTCCCTACCTCATGAAATAAGGTCTCACGGTTTGGCCTGCACGATTATCCAAACCATGCGCCAACCGTGCGCCCTCTGCAGCTCTTTAAAAATAGGGGTTCAACGCTTCCGAAACATGCCGAGTCACTCGAGAAACATAATGGTCCTTTAACCCTGCCCAAAAACTTTAAAAGGAATGTTTCTAACCTTCAGAACCTTGTTTTGAAGCCTAGTCTTCAAAATGACCGGTTTAGTAAATGAAAAAGTTCAAATTCCTTCACTTTTTATCCTGGTTCAAAATTCAGGTCATTACAACCTTCACACCTTAGAAATTCTCGTCCCCGAGAAGCCTTCGGGAACAACGTACACCTCACCCAACCTACTTGGGTCATGAAGCTTCGTTCAAGCGATCATGTTGCATTCACAAACATCCAACACACCCTTAAGAACCCATTAAACCCTATGGTGCATAATCCACCAAAACTCGATCCAATGATCATTTCTAAAACAAAACACTAAGACGACTCTTCCCGTGCCTATCTACCCAGAGAAACAAACCCATCGTCACCTCTCCAAGCATCCAGTTACATATACTTCCCACCTTAGATTTTTAATGTTATGCAACCAACTCCAAACTACGGTTCAGACCACCATTGGAATTAACTTTCAAAGCACGCCCCAGGAGTTCCCACGACGCTCTGAGCATGATTTGAAACAAATCAAACGGTTGAGTCCCCATCGACCTCAAGGCCCAAGTCGAGCCAGTTGTTCATATGAGGCACCTGCTTTCACAAACCGCACTCAAACTTACCTGACGATGTGCCTTAAAATAGTTCTCCACCAACCACGTTCATTGAAACCAAGGAGGAAAAGAGTCAAGCCTCAAAAACTGACCATTAAAGAGACACTCGGCTTAGACGGCCGACATATTTCGAGAAAAACCACAATGCCTTCCCCCAAGGCACCTTACGTTTGTCACAAACACGATCACTGATACCTACACCCGACTTCTGATGACATTTCCAAGATCAAACCATACATGAATCTATGCACCCCACGTGCAATGCCAAAAGAGAACTATCCAATCATTCCCAACAACTTCAAGGCATTAGCGCGGATAAGACCAAAGCTCTATTAGTGCATCTAGGAAGAGAACAAGATAGGGGACATGTTCGTCACTAAATATAATACACTAAGAGGTTTGAAACGGATTCCAGTTAATCATACCAGTCTATTGGAAGGTAGAATAGTCGAACCTCAACTAGTCGACTTCAAGGAAAGAACTCAGTTTCACCTGCTGACACATCCACATGTTTTAACTTGAATACCTCACATGAATTTAAACACGATCAACCCATTTCCAGAAGGAATTCCAAGTACTTTCTCTTCTACTTGGAAGATCACATTTACCAGATTCGACGCAACATGCTCCCAACCTTAGGAGTGTCCTAGTCATCGAAGGGAAAAAAGATAAACTAGTCGAGTACAAACGGGCTAGTACACAAACACCGCTAATGATTGTGTGACGATCCGCCGCCACAATCACATCACCAAACGAACGAAGAAGATTCAAAACAAGGAAGCCAGTGTGTCAAAATACACGATTAATTCGAAAGCCATCCCGAACATTGTGATGAAACAATTCTTTAACGTCGGGACACTCTACTAAGGAGATGACCCAAAGCCATAACGAAAGTCAAAACCCAACGACCACCCATCTGAACAAGGGTGTCATCTGAAAAAAAAGTGCCCAACAAGGGACCACGACACCCGAACGACACCTCACGTAAGAAAACTCATGGTACGAACATGGAACTGAAAAGCTAAGGGTGCTACCTACTACGGGCTAGCCCCTCTTGAAGACAAAACATTGACCCTAATGCTGGGTCATGCGAAACAAAGTCTCTTGGTTCAGAAGCCAAACATTAAAACACCTCTAAGGAAACAACGCACACGGGGAACAACTAAGGTCCCATTCCCAAGAAACTCAAAGAGAATATCCAAACTACCCCTTACACTAGGGTCTCAACTCACCACCACAGGTTCCATTACCAATACCTTCACATTTTACCTCGTTTAAACTTTAATCATTTAAAAGGTTTCAACTACACATCAAGCAAACATGCATGTTTCACAAAAAAACATCCTTTTCAGAACATTAAACATTCATTAGGAATCCCGCCTCTATTATGAAACTGAGAAAAACAAAACCATTTAACCAAAAGGCGACCTATGAGTTTCCCATTTTAACCATCTCGGGTTCTTCAAAAAAGCAACCCATAAGCAATTAATCAGTTCCTTTTAAAATTTCAAACACCCCCAACTGGGTTATCTCATACAACACTTTTCAACTGACCTACTTGGGTCCAGTTGCACTTACACATTCTCCAATTCGTTTCTAATTAAAACAAAACAATTCTTACATTTAAAACCATTTCAAGACACCTCATGGTCATTTCATTTAACATGGGTTGTAATTTCCCAATTCATGAAGCGCCCATACACTTCATGGATTGAAAATTGACTCCCCTTTTTATCGAATCCAGATTCCCTTTCAGATGTTAACATGCTCAGATACAACGACCCAAGTATATGGGTGGCCATCTACCAACCTATAAAGTGCCCATACACTTTATAAATTGGAATTTGGCTCCCCTTTTTAATCCAAACTAACCCACTTGTCATTTTAAAATTTTAACAACCCTTTTTAAAAGTCTGAGTACAGGGGTTACCTTTTCCCAACTATAAGGCACCCATACACCTTACAACTGAAAACTGGCTCCCGTCAAAATCGCAACCAATATATTTTATCCCAAGAAAATATTTACATATTAAAACATAACTAGCATGTTCTCGTAATTAGTAAACACAACATCAATCTATATCACAAAAACATGTTATAACACATAAGCATGGCATATAATCACTTAAACATATTATACAGGCAAGAAAAGGTGCAACTACATGGCATGGAACTATGCATGAAATGTTAATCCCTATGTGCCTAAAATGATGCATGGAATGCAGCTTTCTTGCCATATCAATCCAAGGGTATAACTCAAGGAATTTCATAAACCGTAGGTGGCATGAAATACAACAGTCACTCAAGGTGAAATCATCTCAACGGTAATAGAAAACAACATGAACAAAAATTCCCAGCCTTGTCCACTTGGTCATTTCCCATATGTGGGGTGATCAGTCCCAAGGACGACTATTAGCCAAGTGTCGTCACTTTCCTAATCTCCTATCTATCAACCCAAAACGGTATGACAAAAAGAAAAGAAACCGCTCTGATACCACTTTGTAACGTCTCGACCCGGCTTACCATCCAACCGATGGCCGGACTAGTGGGTCACATCGCCTCAAGCACGTCTCCCCGTACGCGAGAGGCTGCTGACTAGCAGCGAGGGTGTTTGGGGATGATAGTGGGGAGACTATACCATCATGTCAGAGTAACACACCAGTATTATTAGAGTAAAAAATATTCAATAGCAGAAGCAGTAAACAATCGAAATGTAGAAGAAAAAGACAGGTAATAACCATTTTTATAAAAGGCAGAAAATTCTTGTTTACAATGCATACATGTACAAATGTTGATACAATTATGATAGCAGTAAACAATACAACATGATTTATAACAATAATAAAATAATAGATAGAAAAGCCCGATGGCGATCCCCTGAGCATCCCATGCTCCCTCTTCGTCCTTTGCTCTTAACTCCTCAGGTACTAATAGCACAACATAAAACCTAGGTCCGGCAAGCAGGAAGGTCTACTTGGGTACCCCAGTGCAATGGAGGCCCGAGTAGGGTGTGATATATAAATCATAGTAGGCTTGCACCACTGGTGTCAAACCAAATCCAGACAGTGTATAATAATTAAACAGCGAGAACGTATGGAGAATTAAGTAAACAAAATTACACAAGTAAAGTAACACCCGTCCAGGTTCCCAAGGGATACCTGATGGTTATACCAGCTTCGGCTCGTTGCCCGTAAAGTAACCTGATCAGGTCACCATATATATTTATATATATATAAAATCATTTAGATAATAGATGGTGTGGGGAAGCATGCCTCCCACCCATTTGTAGGAAAAAATGGACAAGAGGTCACAGTCTACACTTAACCCGAAGTCGTAACATAGGGGAGCTATCGTGGTCTACCCCTAGCCCGAAGTTGTATCATTTAATTAGGGGTCCTCTCGTGGTCTTCCCCTAGTCTGAAGCCGTAAAATAGGGGATCTCTCAAGGTCTACCCCTGGCCCGAAGCTTAATCATTTAATTAGGGGAGCTCTCATGATCTGCCCCTTAGCCCGAAGCCGTATCATTGGGGAGCTCTCACAGTCTACCCCTAGCCCAAAGATTAATCATTTAATTAGGTGAGCTCTCACGATTTTCCCCTAGCCCTAAGCCGTAACATAGGGGAGCTCTTGCGGTCTACCCCTGGCCCAAAGATTAATCATTTAATTACAGGAGCTCTCACGGTCTTCCCCTAGCCCGAAGCCGTATCATAGGGGAGCTCTCACAGTCTACCCCTGGCCCGAAGCATAATCATTTAATTATGGTACCTCTCAAGATCTTCCCCTATCCCGAAGCCATAACACAGGGGAGCACTCACGGTCTACCCCACGCCCGAAGCTTAATCATTTAATTAGGGGAGCTCTCGCGGTCTGGCCCTAGCCCGAAGCTGTATCATAGGGGAGCTCTCGCAGTCTACCCCTGGCCCGAAGCATAATCATTTAATTAGCATAGGTTATAAGTAATACACTTCTTATAACATTCATATAAATAAAACATGGAATTTCCATCTCACAATATCACATAATCACATTTCAAGCAAATATGCATTTAAAATAATAAAAGGGGTTTATGCTAACTCATCCAAGCCAAGACCTAACCAAATCCTCCCATTTTCCTAACATCGAAAATGTCTTTCAAGACACATCCATAAGGAAAATAGAAACATGTCTATCGTATACTACTTATGATATTACCTCATAAGAATTCAAAGAGTCATCCCACATACACACATGTGAACACACTAACATTCATACTTAAGGCAAACCATCTTAAGGGATATGTTTATCATTCGTTAACCCCTTGATACCATCTAGAGGAAACATGTCATATGTTATTAAGTCATCCCACTATGGTTATCATCATACAAAATTTTCCTAAACATGGAAAATTGACCCTAACTCAATTATCATGGTCATATCATTTTATTTGTCCCAACGAGGAAAATTCACATACAAGGCATCAAAGAGGCACCACAACAATCCAGCAGGCAAGCATAAAAAGTCTATCACTAATTTTTATCTTCAAAATAGTGCACCTCTTATTGAGGGGTTTAATTATTAAATCGTGAGTTTAGTTACCAAGCATCCTCTTTTATCTTATTCCTGAAATTCACACGGTTTGCATAGAAGCATTTAATCGAAACTAAACTTGCATAATTAAAATGATAAGGTAGTGCAATATTAAACTAACTTTCAATTTAATTAAATTTAAAAGGGAAAGGAGAGGGACCCTACCTCAATGTGGATCCATCCATCCACTTCGTCTCTTGGTGCTTTCTATCTAAGAGCTGCAGGCGAGTCGCCTAGTCTTTGGTGACTCGAAACCACGCCAAAACCTCAAACACACTAAAACCAACGTGCTAGTAACACATAAACATCAAAAGCCCCAAATTTGACATGTGTGAAACAAATAAAGAGGTAAAAAACTCATCCCAAAACCAACCCGATGATCTGAAACCACCCGAACCACTTCTCCTTCGGCGGTGGTTTCCGGAACGCACACCAAGGAGTCCCAACAGACCTTCCAAATAATATAGAACCAAAATAAAACTAAAAAACAGAATCACCTAAAATCCCTAAGGTTCGGCTACACCTCACCAGGAACCGATTTGTCCGAACTATGGCTGGAAAAAATGAGGAGAAGCAAAAGGGGAGCTTTCCATGGAGATTCGACGAAGAAACAGCAGGAAAACGAAGGGGGGAGCTTGATTGAGAGGTGGCCGGAAGGTGGTGTCCCACGTGGCTCATGAGAGAATAGGTGGGCTGTGTGCGGGTCAAGTGAGGGTGAGGGAGAGTGTTTAGATATTAGGTTTTTATTTTATTTTAAATTTAATTAAAATACATAAAAACACAGCATCGCACTGTTTGGGCCACACGGTTAGCCAAACTGTGCGCCGACCGTGTGGTCCCCTCTGCCCAAAATAAGCCCACCGCATAGGCTAAGTGCACGGTTTGGGAAACTGTGTGCAGCTCATGCGCATGTCCCTGCCTCTTTAAATAAGGCCGCACGGTTTGGGCCACACGGTTAGCCAAACCGTGCGCCAACTGTGCGCCTTCTAATGCTCTTTAAAAACAGGGGTCCATCGCTTCTGAAACTTTCCAAGTCTCCCGAGAATCTTAACGAGCCTTCTTCCCCACCCAAACACATTAAAAGGAAGTTTTCCAACCTTTGTAACCTTGTTCGGAAGCCCGGTCTTCAAAATGATTTGTTTAGTAAATGAAAAAGTTCAAATTCCTTCGCTTTTTAACCCGGTTCAAAACGCGGGTCATTACGTGGGGAGATTTGAAAATTACATTCTCAATCATAAAAGTAATATACCTTAAAATATGATAATTGATCATGTTAAATCTTAAGATATTACAATAGGTGAAGTTTAATTAGTAATTTCTTTTTGAATTTTGATTCATGAATTATGTTTTAAAGGTGTCGATGAGTTTCTAGATATAAGAATCATGACATATATAAGGATTTAACTACAATAAATATTCTATATGGATTTGGAATCATTTGATGAATAATACTTGTAACTAAGAGAAGTGATTATATGGTATGTTGATCTTTTCAAAAACACATTATTAGGGGGAGATAACCATAAATTGATTCCCAATTGGGCGTTAATAATAATTAGATGTTTTTGAGATAGTATTGGTGTAACATCCCAAGTAAGTAAAGAACTATGGATTTCCATATCTATGTCTATTTATGAATTATATTGTTTTTTAAGAGGCTTAAATTGAGAATAAATCCAATCTTAAGCATTTAACTCTCTTATATTTTTTAAATGATTGTTTTAACGCCTTTTGATGGCGAACTATTTTTAAATCTATCTTTTGAAAATTTCATAAGATCTATTTGTCAGAATAAAATTATTCATTATAATTGGGACATTGAAATTAATTTGGATAAATTTCTGGTATGTTTCTGACAATGTTCATTTTTTAATGAATAGTGAAAAATACTGCATTTTACTTCAAAACAACTTTTTCATCTAATTTAATTATATAGATAGATTTTCCTGTTAATTGGTTTTAAAGCTAAATTAGAATATATTTTTACCATTAAATCCAATGGTGGTCATTATAATTGATTTCACTTTGGAATTGGGCATAAAAAAGTGCCAAACCTTTCATAGATATTGTTTCAAAAAAAACCCGCTATTTGTTATGAAAATGGGAATTAATTTTAAATTAATTTTGGAAATTTCTCTGTTTGGAATTTGGTAAAATGGATTCTATATTTGTAATCATTTGCTCTATGTTATGTAATTAAGACTCTTGTTTTTGGACATTATGAATAGTAACGACGGTAATTATCTTTAATTATCGTGATTATTTAGTAATCGGGTAGTTAAGGATAATAAAATAATATTATAATAACAAAAAATGACCCCAAAATGCGTCCTAATTCTACTGGTTGTGTCATGGGAGACCGTGGGATGCCTTGTTCCAAACTTAGGGACACCATGTAATCACTTTTGGGAGATAGTGACACTTTATCATTTTATGTTTAAAGAAAGGAGAATATCACAAAAGTATGTAACACCTAAGTAAAACAATTTTAATTCAATCTACATAAATGATATCTTGGACTATAAATAGTCATTGTATAGATAAATCGATTTCCTACATCATAGTATTTGTTTTATAATTTTTATAAATTAAATAAATTAATTTTTTTGACACGATGATGATGTAGGGATTACCTCATTAATGAACGATTTAAATAAAATGAAACTATAATGTAAAATCTAAGACTAATAACCTATTGGATGAGTATATTTCGAACCATTATCACCCTATCCTTGAAATATATCAATTTGGGACCTTTAAAATCCGAAAATAAATTTAATATAAGGTAACATTTCGTGACTTTCCAAGAGTGCCCCTCCTCCCTCTTATAAAAGGCCCCCACCTCTACCTCCTTACCCACACCTCTCAAGCCATTGGCTCGGACAATCATTGCTCATTTTATCTCTCCAAATCCCTCTCTTTATCTTAGAAGCCTTAACTTAGGCATAAATCTCTTCAAGAAACCCTTTTGGTTCAAACCAAGAGGAGTTACTCGATTTAATGGTAATGCCTTCACTTGTGTTCTTTTGTTTTATTTTGCTTCTACAACCCCCTATAATCATTTTATTATTTTATTTTGTAACAAAAAAAGTATCTAAAATATACTAGGATGTTTTTATGAGAATTATTTGATTTACCCTTACACACACCTCTGTCTAATGGTTAAAGAACATACTGTTTCTGTGGATGGCGAATTTCTACCTCACGAAACGATAATTGTTCAATCTTATTTTAACACCTTTCATGGTGGCCATTAATATTTCACTCTATTTATTTATAATATATATTATGTTTATGTTTTCCTTATACTTCTGTATTTTTCATTTATGGCATACCTTTATGGTTTCCATTAGGGGTAAACGCGATATCTTCATTTTAGGAAGTGCGGACGACTGCCCCCTCAAAGTGATTTGTTTCGTTAATGCCATATGTGGGACATATAAAGGATAGAGTTAATGTTATTATTTATTATATTATACTGGAATTATAATGTACCTTTATATTATTATGAATTAATTCCATTAAATACAAAATAGAAATGAAAGTAGTGTTCATGCGTACGTATGACTTACTGTCTCCATGAACGGTGCATTTAATTTCATACCTCTAAATGTTATGTAATATTATAAATTCATGTATATACTAGATATATATGATATATATGATATGTAAATCATGAATATAATTCTGTATATAAGGGATATTTTACCACATGAACAACTTGTAATTATAAGGAGTTTATTTTTGACTCAAGTACCAATGATCGACAAAAGGACCGTTATTAACATAAATAATTACATAGTGGTCATAACATGGTATTAAGTGATATAAAATGAATAATGAACTTGAAAAAGGTTCTTAAGAAAGTATAAATTAACTCATGTTTATAATTTAGGATATTAAATAATGATCGAGTCAAGTCGGACACGAGGTAAGGGACTTCGTCTCAATCTCCTTTCACTGAGGCATATTTTGTTTTATACAAAAATCTTTTTATACAATGTATAAACCCCTTTGACATTTATGTTTATTAAAAAGGAATCTTTTTTATATGGATCATTTTACTAAATGAAAAATGGAATGTTTTTGTCATACGTATGCGGCGACAATGACTTTTCTACCGCCGTGACCATTATTTGAGTTTAGGCTTTCTCTATAAGACATAACTTTTTTTAATGAAAAATAAATACCATGTTTTACCTTTTATTTTATTTTGGTATTGAAAATGATTTTGATAATGTTTTTATTATATCAATGTGTTTTTTGATATCTTATGATTGAAATGCGGAAATGGTATGTTTCCTTTATGCATGATTTATGTGATAAGATTATGTTATGGTTCTTGGGCATTGTTTATGAAGACGGGTGGTTCCGTGATAAAATAAGGGAAGGAGAGACCGTGATAGCTCTATAATGCATTGGGTAACGCGGAGGGGTTAAATTCCAAGGTTTCTCCAAAGAGATTTAGGGAATATACTGTGATGGGTATTCCAAACGTAACCATGAGGGTTACTCCCTACGTAAGAATGTTATGAATACCTCAAGTTACCTTTATGTCTTATGATTTCTATGATTTATTCATGATCTTATGAGTTATGTTAATGTGCTTATGTTTTATGAGTAAAGTATTATTTCATTAATTCTTATGTATACATTTACTAATGTTTTCATTTTGTACTTTTATATCCCTCAGTGAGCTTTTTATACTCATCCCATGTTTTGGAAATGTTTTTCACAGGTCAAGAGAAAGTTACATGATGTGATTATATTGTCAAGGAGGGGTCATGAAAGAATCCATGTTTTGTTTAAATATGTTTCCTTTGATGGGAAAAGTGAATATTGTCTTTAATGTAACCACCTTGATTAAATGTGGAATGTAATGCATGATTTATGATCTGAATCTCTAAAACACTAAACCTGAAAAGATCCTCAATGTATAATCATGTAATAACTCAATATTAAGTTATGTTTAAGGATGGGGCCTTATAGTTGGTACCAAAGGTAGGTTTAGATTACTTTAGGAGGTATAATTATAATAAATTATTATCCAAAAATATTTTTTTATGGTCAAATTGAAATGGTATAGAATTTGAAGATTGCCATGTTGCTTCATCTAAGACATGTTTGTTCAGAATGGGTTTCCGAAGAGGAAACTGGGAAGCAGTGCTAGGAAGGCATACAGAAGGAAATGACCTTCTGAATCAGCATCCTGAGATGGTCAGAATTGGAACTGAAAATTTTGTTGCAGTAATGTTGCAGTTGACTCAAGCGATAAATGGTGGTGGTATCCATGTATGAGATCAGCTAGATAAACCACATAGGAACATGTAAGTAGTGGAGCATTTCATGAGGCAACATCCCCCATCATTCAATGGATCATCTGACCCTGTGCTAGGTGAAGGGTGGATTAAAGAACTAGAGAAGATTTTCAATGTCATGGGGTGTTCATACAATCAGAAGCATAGTCTTGAATTTTACCGTTTGGAGGGTGAAGCAGATCAGTGGTGGTCGATGGTTAAAAATATCAGGGACACTGATGATATTGATGCTCTCGACTGGGATGAATTCGAATGTATGTTTCTTAAGAAGTATTTTCCTAAGGTTGTTCGACTTAGGATGGAAAAAATATTCTTGTAATTGAGGCAAGAGGATGACTCAGTGGCTTCTTATGAAGAGAGGTTCACTCGATTGGCAAGGTAAGCGCCGAATTTTATCCGAGACATTGATAGTAAAATCAATCATTTTTACTCAGGATTAAAGCCAAAATATCGAAGGGCTTTAGCATCTCGTGAGTTCAATGGTTATGAAAAGCTTGTTTGATGTGCTGATAAGGTGGAAATGGAGTTTTTCGATGACGAAGTGTTCTATAACAACCAATAGAAGAAGAGACCAAGGTGGCAGGAGAAAGGGAAGAATTCTTCAAAAAGGTCTGATGGTAAGAAAACTAAGTTTCTAGTTTGTGATAAATGTGGTAAAAGGCATACTGGGGAATGTATTATGAATCTTTGAAAGTGATATCGATGTGGTAAGATGGGACATAAGGCTCGTGATTGCACTAAAAAAGATCAGGGTGATGGTAAGGCCAAATTTGATATATAGTTAGTGAAATGTTTCAAGTGTAATGAGATGGGTCATTATGAAAACAAGTGTTCGACAAAGAACTCAAATGATGGAAATCAGTCAGACTAAAAGAAAAAAGGAGTGGTGAAATCATTTACAACTACTTCAGCAGATGTTGGGCTAGTAAATGAAGTGGTATCAAGTACTTGGTTTGTTTTCTCAGATTATGCTAATGTGTTGTTTGGTTAAGGGTCTACACATTCTTTCATCTCTGAAAACATTTCTAGTAAATTGGGAATTCCATCTCAAGAAATGACTCTTGAACCTGTGGTAAAAACACATCGGGGGAAATGTTGTGGCAAAAAGAATTTATAAGAGTCTTCTTATCCTTATCCGTGGAAAGAACGTACTTGCAAACCTTATTTCTTTACCTCTAGTAGAGTTTGATGTTATTTTAGGTATGGATTGGCCCTCTGTTTATCATGATAAGATTGATTGTAGAGATAAAGAAGTTTCTTTTCAGAAAGACTTTCAGTTTGTGTAAAAGAATGAACCCTTACTGTTGATAACATATCATGAGGCTGAGAAACTTTTAAAAGATGGGAATTAATGTTACCTTGCACATATTGTTGAAAACAAAGGAACTATTCAGATTAATGATGTACCAGTGGTAAATGAGTATCCTGATGTTTTTCCTGATGAGTTTCCTAGAATAATACCAGATCGGGAAGTTGAATTTACTGTTGACTTAGTTCCTGATGCTATGCCAATTTCAAAACCCCCTTATCGAATGGCTGAAATTGAACTTTTAAAGTTGAAGGAGCAATTACAAGATTTATTAGAGAAAGTTTTCATTCGACCTAGCACATCACCATGGGGTGCTCTTATCTTATTTGTTAAAAATAAAGATGGTTCTATGAGACTTTGCATTGATTATAGAGACTAGAATAACATCACTGTTAAGAACAAATATCATTTTCCTCATATCGATGATTTGTTTGATCAGCTCCAGGGAGCTCAGTATTTTCCATTATGAATTTGTAGTAACGACTTTTGGGATAACCAATGCACCTTCTATATTCATAGACCTTATGAATAGAATTTTCCATGAGTTCTTGGATAAGTTTGTGGTTGTTTTCATTGATGATATTTTGGTTTTTTCTAAAAGTAAAGAGGAGCATGAATGTCATTTAAGGGTTATTTTTCAAACATTAGAAGAAAATAAATTGTATGGGAAATTCTGAAAGTGTGATTTTTGGTTGCAACAAATTTATTTCCTTGGTCATATTGTTTTTAAAGATGGAATAATTGTTGAACCTGCAAAAACAAAGGTTGTTGAAGAATGGCCAAGAACCACAAATGTAACTGAGATGCGTAGTTATCTTGGTTTGGCAGGCTATTATCGAAGTTTTGTTCGAACTTTTTCTCGGTTATCAAGTCCAATGACTAAGCTAACTCGGAAGGGTGTTATGTTTATCTGAAAAAAATAATGTGATGATTGTCTACAGGAGTTGAATAGAAGATTGGTGAGTGCTCCAGTTTTGGCACTACCGTCCAAGAATGGTGAGTTTGTTTTCTACAGAGATGCTTTATTGAAATGACTTGGTTGTGTTCTAATGAAGAATGGTCAGGTAATTGCTTTTTCTTCATGTCAGTTGAAAACTCATGAGGTAAATTACCCTAAACATGATTTGGAATTAGCTGTTGTTGTTTTCGCTTTAAAATTTTGGAGGCATCATTTGTATTGTGTAAAGTGTGAAATATATACTGATCACAAAAGTTTAAAGTATATATTAACTCAAAATGAATTGAACATTAGATAGAGTAGATGTCTTGAATTAATCAAGGATTATGATTGTACAATTCATTACCATTAGGGAAAATCAAATAAAGTGGATGATTCTTTGAGTTGAAAAAGTAATTATTCATTAACAATGTTGCATTTGGAACGTGATCCTTTGGTTTAGTATTTGATGAAAATTGGCATAGAAGTTGTTGGTTCAGTATGTTCTTATGTTTTTTTTCAGTTATCAGTTAAATATTCTCTATTAGAGAGAATTATGAAAGCACAAAAGCAAGACAGTGAGTTGCAGAAAAAGGTAGAGTTGGTTCAAAAGGGTAAGTTTCCAGAATTCTACATTGATAATGATTGTGTTTTGAGATTTGGGAAGAGATTGTGTGTACTGTGTGATTCACAGTTGAAGAGAGAGTTGTTATGTGAAGCTCATAGTTCTCTGTTTTCAGTTCATCCAGGCAGTACTAAGATGTATAGAGATCTTCGGTAGTACTACTGGTGGGATAGAATGAAAAGAGATATTGATGATTTTACTGTGAAGTGTTTGAATTGTCAACAGGATAATGTAGAGCGATAGTTACTGAAGGGGATTCTTCATCCTTTACCAATACCAGAGTAGAAAAGGGAGAATATATCTGTGGACTTCGTTGTGGGATTGTTGAAGACACCTCGAGGTAATAATGCAACCTGGGTTATTGTTGATCGCTTGACTAAATATTCTCATTTCCTTTATATACGAGATACATTTTCCCTAGATCAACTTTCTTGTTTGTATCTTAAAGAGATAGTCAGGTTATATGGAGTTCCCCTCTCTATTGTATCTGATCGTGATCCCAGGTTTACTTCTAACATTTGGAAAGGCCTTTAGAAGTCGTTGTGTACTGAATTAAATTTTAATATAGCTTTTCATGCTCAATTAGATGGGCAGTCAGAACGAACAATTACGACTTTGGAGGATATGCTACATTCTTGTTCGATGGATTATCAGGGAAGTTGGGACCAACATATTTCTTTGGTTGTGTGTTCGTATAATAATAGTTTTCATTCTAGTATATAGATGACACCATTAGAGGTATTATATGGGAAGTGGTGTCGAACTCCAGCTTTTTGGGATGAAGTGGGTGAAAGGAAGTTGATGGGACCAAAATTGGTAGAAGAGTTGGTAGAAAAAGTTTAGTTGATATAGAGACACATGAGAACATCTCAGAGCAGGTAGAAAAGTTATGCAAATAACAGGAGGAAGGATCACTCTATTGAGGTAGGTGATCATGTCTTACTCAAAGTTTCACCATGGAAAAGTGTGATGCGATTTGGTAACAATGGAAAGCTGAGTCCAAGGTTCATTAGACCATATGAAATTCTGGAGAGAGTTGGATCAGTTTCATACAGAGTGTCTTTACCTCTGAGATTATCTCAGGTACATAATGTTTTTCATGTTTCAATGTTATGGAAGTACATGCCAGATCCATCTCATGTTTTGAGTCTTGAGGTAGTTTAGTTGGAGGAGAATCTCTCTTATAAAGAACAACCAGTCTAGATTCTTGACCACAAAGAGCAAGTGTTATAGACTAAGGTTATTAATCAAGTAAAGGTTTTGTGAAAAAACCACATGATGGAAGAGGCAACATGGGAATCTGAAAATGCAATGAGGGATAAATACCCCCACTTATTCGATAAGTAAAGAAATTGCGGGGATGCAATTTTCTAAAGGGGTGAAGGATGTAAAATCCCAAGTAAGTAAATAATTATTTATTTTCACATCTATGTCTATTTATGAATTATATAGTGTTTTAAGAGGCTTAAAATGAGAATAAATCCAATCTTAAGCATAGAATTCTCTAATATTTTTTAAGACTGTTTTACCACCTTTTAATGGAGAAACATTATTAAATCTATCTTTTGACAATTTTATAAGCTCTATTTTTAAAAATAAACTTATTCATTATAATTGGGACATTGAAATTTACTTTGGATAAATTTTTTGTATTTTTCTGACAATGTTCATTTCTTAATGAATAGTGAAAATACTACATTTTACATCAAAACTGCTTTTTTCATCTAATTTAATAATATAGATAGATTGTACTTTTAATTGATTTTAAAGTTTAATTAGAATATATTTTTACCATTTAATCCAATGGTGGTCATTATAATTGATTTCACTTTGGAATTGTGCATAAACAAGTGTCAAACTTTTCATAGATATTGTTTCAAAAAAAACCCGCTATTTGTTTTGACAACGGGAATTTTTTTTAAATTAATTATTTCAATTTTTGTGTTTGTAATTTGGTAAAATGGATTCCATATTTGGAATCATAGGGTCCAAATTATGTAATTAAGACTCTTTTTTTGGATATTATGAATAATAACGACGGTAATTGTCTTTAATTATCGTGATTAATTAGTAATCGGGTAGTTTTGGATAACAAAATAATATCATAATAATAACAAATGACCCCAACATGTGTCCTAATTCGACTGGTTGTGTCATGGAAGACCATGTGATTCCTTGTTCCAAACATAGGGACCCCATGGAATCACTTTTGGGTGATAGTGACACTTTATCATTTTATTTTTAAAGAAAGGAGAATATCACAAAAGTATGTAACACCTAAGAAAAAAAAAATTAATTTTTCCTAAATAAGTGATATCTTGGACTATCAATAGTCATTAGAAAGATAAAAAGATTTCCTACATCATAGTATTTTTTTATAATTTTTATAAATTAAATAAATTAAATTTTTATATGACACCATTATGATGCAGCGATTACCTCATTAATGAACGATTTAAATAAAATGAAACGATAATGTAAAATCTAAGACATAAACATGTCAAAAACCTATTGGATGAGTATATTTCTAACACCTATCACCTTATCCTCGAAATATATGAATGTGGGACCTTTAAAATTCGAAACCCATTTTAATATAATGTAACATTTCGTGACTTTCCAAGAGTGCCCCTCCTCCCTCTTATAAAAGGCCCCCACCTATACCTCCTTTCCCACACATCTCAAGCCACTGGCTCGGCCAGGCTCTACTCATTTTATCTCTCCACATCCCTATATTAATCATAGAAGCCTTACCTTAGGCATAAAGCTCTTAAATAAACCCTTTTGGTTCAAACCAAGAGGAGTTACCCGATTTAAAGGTAATGTCTTCACTTGTGTTCTTTTGTTTTATTTTGTTTCTCCAACCCCCTAAAGTATTTTTATTATTATCTTTTGTAACAACAACAGTATCTCCAATATACTAGGATGTTTTATGAGACTTATTTTATTTAAACTTACACACACCTCCGTCTAATGGCTAATGAACATACTATTTCTGTGGATGGCGAATTTCTGCCTCACGAAATGATGATTGTTCAATCTTCTTTTAACACCTTCCAAGGTGGCCATTAAGATATAAATCTATTTATATATGATATGTATTATTTTTATTTTTTCCTTATGCTTATGTATTTTTCATTTATGGCATACCTTTATGGTTTCCATTATGGGTAAATAGGATATCTTCATTTTAGGAAGTGCGGAATACCTCCCCCTCAAAGTGAATTGATTCGTTAATGCCATATGTGGGACATATAAAGGATGGCGTTAATGATATTATATATGATAATATACTGTAATTATAATATAACTTTATATAATTATGAATTAATTCAATTAAATACAAAATATAAATGAAAGTAGCGTTCATGCGTACGTATAGCTTACCGTCTCCATGAACGGTGCATTTGATTTCTTACCTCTAAAGGTTATGTAATATTATAAATGCATGTATATAATGGATATATATGATATATATGATATATAAATCATGAATATAATTTTGTATGTAATGGATATTTTACCACATGAACAACTTGTAATTATAAGGAGTTTTTTTTGACTCAAGTACCAATGATCGACAAAACAATCGTTATTAACTTAAATAATTACATAGTGTTCATAAGGTGGTAATAAGTGATATAAAAGTAATAATAAAAATTAAAAAGGTTATTAAGAAAGTATATATTAACTCAAGTTTATTATTCAAGAGATTAAATAATGATCGAGCCAAGTCAGACACGAGGTAAGGGACTTCGTCTCAAGCTCCTTTCATTGAGGCATATTTTGTTTTATACACAACTTTCTTTTATACAGTGTATAAACCCCTTTTAGTTTTACGTTTATTCAAAAGGAATATTTTTTATACAAAGCGTTTTACTAAACGACAAAAGGAAATGTCTTTTTCTTATGTAAGCGGTGACAACAACTTCTCTGCCGTCGTGACCATTATTTGAGTTTCGGCTTCCTCTACAAGCCATAAATTGTTTTAATGAAAAATAAATACCATGTTTTACTATTCTTTAATTTTCGTATTGAAAATGGTTTCGATAATGTTTTTATTATATCAATGTGTTTTTTATATCTTGTGATTGAAATGTGGAAATGTTATGTTTCTTTTATGCATGTTTTATGTGATACGATTATGTTATGGTTCTTGGGAATGGTTTATAAAAACGGGTGGTTCCGTGATAAACTAAGGGCAGGTGAGCCCATGATAGCTCTCCAATGCATTGGGTAACGTGAAGGGGTTAAACGATATGGTTTCTCCGAAGAGATTTAGGGCATATACTGTGTTGGGTATTCCAAACGTAACCATGAGGGTTACTCCCTACGTAAGAATGTTATGAATGCCTCAAGTTACCTTTATGTCTTATGATTTCTATGATTTATTCATGATTTGATGAGGTATGTTAAATTGCTTATGTTTTATGAGTAAAGTGTGATTTCATTAATTCTTATGTATACATGGACTAATGTTTTCATTTTGTACTTTTATATCCCTTACTGAGCTTTTTATGCTCATCCCAAGATTTTGAAATATTTTTCACAGGTCAAGGGAAAGGTACATGATGTGATGATAGTGTCAAGGAGGTTTCATTAAAGAATCCATGTTTTGTTTTAAATATATTTACTTTGATGGGAAAAGTGAATATTGTATTTAATGTAACCACCTTGTTTAAATGTGGAATGTAATGCATGATTTATGATCTAATTCTCTAAAACTCTAAACCTGAAAAGATCCTCAATGTGTAATCTTGTAATAACTCAAGATTAAGTAATTTTTAAGGTTGGGGCCTCATAATTGGAATCCTCGAAAATGGAATGGTATTTGATTCAAAATTAATTTGTGATGGAGTTTATTGCATTTTTTGTATTTTTGAAATAAATTTGATATTCTAATATTTTTTATGGAATATATAGAAAATTAATTCTTGAAATCATGCATGATTTCATCATGGATTTATGGATATTCTGTTATTACCATGTTTTTAGAGAATATGTGATAAATATATTTACATGTGACATAAATAGATAATTTATATAAGATTAATGATATGTTGATTTAGTGACTTTTTTCATATATATCTGGAATTTGAATATTATGGGTAATATTTTGGACGAATGTTATGGTTGACAACTTTTGGAATGGAAAAAATTTGATCTTTATATATTATCAGTGGTGGATAATGAATTATTTATCATACTAGATAACTTTTACTAACAATTTTGGTTTTAGTAAATATTTAGGTGCTGAAGGAATCACTTGGGGATCTTATGATTCATTAAATGGTCATCAGGGATTAAAAAATCATCTTGAATATTCATTTCATGGTATAAGATACGATGTGTTAATAGATCGAAATAAAACCAAATGATGATATTATGTTTATAAATAAAATTAGGTTTATTTGTTGAGTGATATATCTAGATAGTAAACTAAATATGCAATTATATGAAAATGATTTTCAAAATAAAATATTTTCCATTTACTTTTCTTATTGAGGAATCAGTCTCCTTTTACATCATTATATATTTATGGTTATTTAAATGTTAAATTTTTCATAATCAAATTATCTATCAATATCTATCAGATTTTCAAATTTATATTTTTATTCCAGTTTATATTATTATTTTCCAATTCTATTCTCCAATTTGGAATCGTAGAAATATAGAATCCTTCACATTTATGATTTCCCTATTTTTAAGAGGAATTTATATTATCCCATTTTACGATGTGGGTTTCCATAAAATAAATATTCAAATATCAACATTTTTTTTAAAATTGAAATTTAAAATTTTGAGAATGAAATTTTTCGAATGTGGGGAGAATTTAAAACCCCAATATATTATGATATGTCTATTTTATAAATAAATGAAATCTCTTTGATATATAACATGGAACAAAACACTAAGAAAACATGAAATCTAAAATATTATTATTTTAACATGACCGTTATAAAATACAAGTTAAATTAGTGGGTCAAAATATTATTAAATTTAAAATAAAATAAATAATATTCAATCTAATTATTAATGTATTAATTAAACCTCTTTTAATAAGCATGCTTTTTTTTGTAAATTCATTTCATTTTTTGACAATAAAATTTATTCAAAAATGGGTTTCTTTCTTTTTGAGAGTAAATATTCTAATTATATTTTATCACATATATAAATTTGATTTTATAAAAAAAATATAAATTTCAAAATAATAATTTTTAAATTATATTATGGTGAGTTTTTGGGAATTACTTAGGATGATTGAATTTCCAATTAATAGTGAAAACCCATTTTTTATTAACATGTCATTTTTTATTATATTAAAATTTTTCAATACTATATGAAAATTGAATAAAATAAAATTAATTACTATTTATATTGATATAATATAATTAATTAAATTTTAATAATCCTTATACTTTATTTTAGTAGAAGTACATTTTTAGGATAAAAATGTATTTTTCCAAGAAAAATGTTATTTAGTGTGAGATTTTTTTTCAAATTAAATTCTAAAACCTCCATGTTTTTATTTTTAAAAAATGAATTTTATATTTGGATTAGTTATCTAAAAATTCAGAAAAGATATCCCTTTTATTTTTGTTCAATATGGATATAAACATTGGGATTTTTGTTACCACGATAAATGGTAAATCAGGTAATATTGGTTATAAAAATAATGATTAAGAGTAGAAAGTGACCATAACACTTGCCAAAATTTTATTATATGAGTGACTTTAGTCCATAAGTATTCAATTTATAGATATATAAATTTTTTTTGTATTTAGAAGTGATTATGACCCATATAATATTTTATTTCAAGGAAAGTCAAAATGTCACATTTGTGATTTTAATAAACAAAAAATATATATTATTATCAAGAATATATATATGAATATAAATTGATTTTTTATTATAAAGGAAATATATTTATTTAAATTATTTTTTAATTTTTATTGAAAAAATAATTTTCTTAAACTCATTCATGACACCTATGTAGTAATTATTTAATCATTTGAAAAATCAAATAAATGATATTTAAAAAATTAAAATAAATATAGTTAAAGATAATTAAAGTCATCAAAAAATAATACATATGGAATTGAAATTTTAGGAATATATTAAAATATTATCTCTGATTTTAATTTTTTTTGTTGATTTTATTAATGTCACAGTCATGAATGATGTAAAAATTGAGAATAATGACATTTTTTGAATATATTTCATTATTTAAATATTTAAAAATAATACAAATATTAAATAATCACAAGTGGGATAGTATATTTTCTAAATTATAATCCCTTATGATTTTATAGGATATATGGATACATTTGGGAAGATAAAAGTCATGTTATATTATAATATTTTGAGAAATTCCAAAAGTGTCCCTCACTTCACTAATGAAAGGGAACCCCTTACTTTATTTCTATACGCCACATTGATCCATATCTCTCAATAAAAACATACCAATTTCTTAACCTTATTTCCTTACATGAGTTTTTGAGGTTATTTTCTTCTAAAAAGGACAACCCTAGTTTCTCTATGATGAGATCTACATAAAGTTCAACAAAGAAGAGTTTATCACCTTTACCAACTCTTTCAGGTTTGTTTCATCTTCTATATACTATGAATGTGTTTCTACTTCTGAAAATATTAAAAACACTAAAATATATATACTGAGATTTTATTGTGACTATGAAACAACTATATTACACCTTTTACCCACTATATAGAAAATTAAATCACAACACGTGCGTACGTACGACTTACCGTCTCCACAAAGTTGTGTAATTATTTTTTCATCATGATTTTACATGGAATGTTATAATAATGGAAATAATGGATATATAATAAATTTATTACATGATATTTATTATATAACACTAATATACCAACAACTACCGTACCCTTCCAACCATTTCAAGTGATATCATCAGTTATTATACATATTACTTACGATATGTAGGAATTTATACGATCCAGTTTCATTATTAAACATTAAATAATGGTTTAAAAAATGTTTTTGAGAACAAAATATGATATTTATAACATTAAAATAAATTTTTAGATTTTTAATCAATATCATATGGATGAGACTTGGGAGATTCTATATAAGACAAACATTATAAAATAAGTAAATTAACACTGAAAATAGATAAAATAATGAAATATTACAATTGTATGTGGGGTAAAATGTTATAAAATAATCATATAGGATGTTATAAATATTAATATGGTTTTGGTATAAATTAATAATGTGTTTTTTAATTTATATATAAGGTTTTATTATGTTATATTGAAGTAGAAACTCAGACTAGGGTTTCCCATCTCACTTTTACTTATGTGAGACATTTGATCTATTCCCCACTTATATCTTTTGTTTTTTATATATAGTATCAGTTTGATATATGATATCACGATTATCATTTAATTTATGGTATTTAAATATTATTACTATGTTATTTATTTTTTTGGAGCATATGGTTTAACAGATACCATTTTGGTAATGGTTAATTCAGAATGGCATCATTATTCGTGATTATTTATGTTCACATATCTATTGTGCAATATTTTTCATCTTTTTCCATGTTTTCTAAAAAAATAAAAAATGATTTTAATATTAAAAAATGATTTTATTAATTAATATTTATTCATTCTTAACATTCAACTATTTTAAAAAAAACTAAACATTACATCCATTTTCATAAAAGGGTAATTTTTAATTTTCCTACAAAAATGCGAAAAAATGTTTTTTATATGATTCATCACGAACATTATTTTCCATTGTCGTATCAACATAATTATATATAGCTTACTTTACAAGTTAGGTAACAAACCAAAGTTTTCAATGATAATTCCCTTCTTATAATTATGTCATATAATCATATGAAATCATAACACAATGAACTGATAAGTAATATGTGACTGTTAAACATAAGTTTGTCAATTCTGTTATTTGAATTTCGAAAATCTAACACACACGGTTGTGATGAGTAAGTTATTTGGATTCTAATATAACCAACTTTATTTTTGTTGAATAGTAACATACCATTAATATTAGTAATGTTACCCATATGAATTGTGACATAACCAAATGAATAGTAACATTACCTATGATGGTATATAAATAATATTCAAGTGGAAGTACAATATACAAATATCTGGGAATACAAAAATAATTGTTTTAAAATTTTAATTTTTTGAGTGAATTGTGATTTTCAATAAAAATTAAATTAATCATTTTCATAAAATTATTTATAAAAAATGAAGTTCATTTTTAGATTTTACACATCAAAAAATGGTTAGGGTAAATTTTTGGGATTTTTCTAAAATACGTGAATTTTTTATGAATAGTAAAATACGAAAATTTATGATAAATGCAAAATACATGAATTTTTATGTCATTGGAAGATTTATGGATGATTTACAGTCATTATCTCAAACTCACATGTAAATATTACTATTTTTGGTCAGGGAATCATCACTATTGCTGGTATTGAGAGAAAATAATAAACTAAGGAATTAAATATTATGAAAACTCTCCTCTCCTCCACCATAAATACCACCCCTCCTTACCTGTTCTCTTAAATCATATCAAGCCTTGTTCTTTTCTAAATTCTACCCAAATATATCCCCAAGATCCTCCCCCACCTCCATTATCCCCTAGTCTCTTCATAACATGTTCATTATTTCCAAAAACATCCAATTAACCCAAAAGTTTATCACTAAAGTTTTATATAATGATTCGAATTCACTCCAAGTAACCAAATTAAATTTACAATCATGTAATCTAATAAATTTTCAGTATTGTAATATAACTTAAATTATGGACAACCAATTTCATCTTAAATGTTTATTCATTCATGAATTTAAGTAAACAGATCATAAAAACTAAGAAAACAAATGGACATGAAAAATAAAATTGAACCACTTAACCCTTCAAAAAAGGCCATGAATGAACATAAAAAGTTTTTACTAAATCTTTTACATATTATAGAGGTTATTGAATTTTTAGTTAATAAACCCAATTTTATTATTCAGGTCATTAATATCAAGTGTAGAACACCATCCGATTGAATGTAAGGGATCCTCTCTATTTCACTATTATTAAAGATTTTACTCTATTATTCCATTTAATGGGTAATTCCTAGTGATGGGTATGATTAAGAAAATCCCCCATAATTTACTAATGATTTTTATATGATGATAACTTATTTATATCTCATTATTATCTCTTAATTATACATGATACTATGCCAATATTCCATAAGGGATTCAACCCGAACCTCCTTTATTCAATCAGGATTCATTATCTTTCTTTTCACCTAAAAGAGGTTATCAATTATTCTTATTTAAATCTTCTAAGTGATATTTGAATGATCCAAAATCATGTATCATGTTCCATTCATCATTCTCTTTTAGATATATTAATTTTTTATGTGATTCCCTAATCAATACGTCACAATAAGCAAACCTATTTTGAGGAAACATCCTAAATTCATACCCGATTTCAAGTGAACTCAATATTATATATTGGGACACCATTGTATTTATAAAATAATACTTTTAATTGTCAAAACCTTTCTTTTTAACCATTGTTTTTGTATATATAATTATTCCCTATTCTATTTTCAAGCTTCCAATGTATTTTCCTTTAAACCAGTCAAAAACATTTTTATGACAATCTTTCTTGAATAATTTTAATACATGTTATCACTTATACATGACACCACTCATCCTGATAAATATATATTTTCACTTATGAATGTCCATGTATAATTTATTTTCTTTCTTTATAGACACTTTTATATTACTCCATTCTGTTATGATTTGTGTCATGATTATGGTACCCAATTTGTTCCAAGAGTAATCATTATGTTTATGTAATATTGATTATGCATGATTCAAAATGTTGAAAACATACTCATGAAAAGTTAATATGGATGTACTCCAATTTAATGGGTAATGTTAGGTATCACGATATGTTACATGTGACGGTCTTGGCGGTTAGCCTTGGCTTGTGCTACTATATGAAATGATCTTGGTGGTTTTCCTTGGATCATACTATAATCATGTGTTATATTACTACCAAATTTATATGATTAAATGTTTATATGATCCCACATTTATGTGTTATTATTCTATATGTTACATTCCTTTTTTATGTCATCATTTCATTTCTTTTATCCCATGTGCTAATGATTTTTTCTTATGGTTATTCCCTTACTGGTATTTTGGCCTCTCCCATTGATCATGTGATCCTTAAAGCACTCAAAGCAGATGTAAGGGCTCAAATAAAGTTAAGATATCTTTCCGAAGATTAAATAATGATGTAATTCTTTTAGTCCCATTTTATATGTTTTATTTAGCTATTTTTCAAAGAAAATAGAATTCACAATCCTTAGATTATACTGTGATCTATAATTATGCTTGAAATCATGTAATGTTATGTGTAAAAGTCATGGGTCACTTTTGTTGGTATTAGAGGATGGTCTAGTAGGTTTTGGAGATTTGGAATAGAGAACCTTAGAGGGAACCATATGTATTTAACTAATTATAAGAAAACATCCCTAAATTTTTGTAAGTTTAAATTAAGTGGTTTATCATAAAAATACATCCCTGTCTAGATACAAACAAGTAAACATGGATCTGGAACAAATGTACCTAGGAGTGTAAACTATTACAAGGTGTTTTGGGCATAACCCGTGGTATCTTGGAACACAACAACAGAACTTGATTCACTCTGGGTTTGACACTCCCGAGGGTTATGATTTGGTAAATTCAAAAACATATTACGAACCATTATTATGGGAATAAATAAAATCCCATAAGAATATAAGTTAATAAATAGATTAATTATAACATAGATTGAAATATAGAAAATCACAAGTTAGGATATAGTTCTCCATTATAAGTTTATCCTCTTATGCTCAATTTTTCCTTTTTATGATCAATAAATAAGTATTGAAGACCTATAATTGTATGTTATTTTTCTTAGTTAATGGATGAAAATAGAAGGAAACGTTCCAACAATATATGTGATAGGGAATGTGATTATTACCCTAATGATATAACTGACATAAAGGCAACGAGTGCTCAAAACATCTAGAAAACACTTTCTCACCTGGCCCAAGTTATGAATAATAACATGAATCATGTGGAATGAAATCCTCCTCCAAATAAATACCATGTTATCGATGAATCCATCATGTGGAAAAGGCCTCCAATGTTTCGTGGATATTTTGATCCCATCCTCATGGAACTATGGATTAACTCCATTTAAAAAATATTCTCCATCCTCTAGTGCTGGGAAGAAGAGAATGTTGTACTGGCTGTCTATCATTTTTATGGGGAATCTAATCAGTTGTGGACACTGATCGAGAATAAAAAATCCTAAGAGTAAATTAATTCCATGGATTGGGAGAAATTCAAGAGGATGTTTTTTAATAAATATTTTCCTCAAACCCCCATTCTCAAGATGGAAAGAGAGTTCCTTGGTCTCAAGTAGAAAGAAGATGAGTCCATCATATCATATTAAGTAAACATTAGAAGGATTTGTATGTAGGCCATTAGATTTTTCATGAACACCAAAATCAAGTTTGATGACTTCTTTAGTGGACTAAATATGAGTCTACGAAAATCATTGGCGATTCTACACTTTGACAGTTAGGAGGATATTGTCCATCGTTTCATCAAGGTTGAAAATTAAATTGGATACTCTTAGTAGTCTCGTGGTCTCTGTGAAAATAAGTCGAAAATGGATAACAATATGGGTTGTTGAACAAAAAATTTCCATGATGGAATGAATCTCGAATATCCCACTTGTAAATGTTCTTGGAAGAAGCATCTTAGGAACTGTCAAAAGGGAACCAAGAATTTATTCATATGTGGATGAATGGGACATCAGTACAAGAAGTGACAATGGGATATGATGAACCGCTCTAATGGTGAAGAAGAAAGGAATCTTAATATCAACACTCAGCCATCAGTGTAGTGCTACAACATCAATGAGCATGGGAATTTCCCAAACAATTCCCAAAAGATGAGGGTGGTCAGAGGGAAATCAAAAAAAATTCAATGAAAAAAAGTAAGGGATTATCTAATATCTACTACTAAGGTTGATCTGGAAAATGTTGTGGGGGATAAGTTTTCTAATTATTCATTCATGAATAGTGAACATACTATTTGATTCTTGTTCTACATATTCTTTCATATCTTTCATGTTTAGTAGAACTATAGAAGAACCACCTCAAATTTTAGAGGAAAAGTTATCTATAAGAACAAAAAATGGGGAAATTATTGTGTCCCTAGTTTATAATTCCTCCCTAGTTAATATCTGTGAACTAAACCTACCAGAAAATATTTTCATCCTTCCCTTAGTAGAGTTTAATGCTATCTTAGGCATTGATTGGCTATCTTTATAAAAATTGAACATCAACTATTGGGAAAGAGAGATCACTCTTCACATCCATAAGAACCATACAATTCTTTACCAGTGTAATGATGAATATGAATCTCTATTATAATCATTGTCTCATGCATGGATATTAATTCTTTATGAGCAAGCATATCTGTCAGAAATGATTGAGACAAAGGAGATGTTCATGCTTGAAGACATGCCCATTGTGAGGGATTACAATGATGTGTTCCTTGAAGAGTTTCATGGAATTACTCCTAATATATAGGATGAGTTATCAATTGAACTTATTCATATATATTTTCATATATCAAATACAACTTACAGAATGGCCATTGTTGATATTGAAGAGCTGAATAAGCAGTTACAAGATAATCTGGACAAGGGTTTTATACGCTCGTGTGCCTCACCATGGGGTGTGCTATTCCTCTTCTTCAAGAAGAAATATGGATCAATTCCCCTCTTAATTTGTTATCATGAGCTTAGTAAAATGACGAAAAAGAAAAAAGTATCCCATTCCTCGCATAGTTGTCTTGTTCGATCAACTTCATTGTTCCAATTATTTCTCTAAGGCGGACCTTCGGTTGGGATATCAAAAATTAAAGGTGAGGATGGAAGATATTCCCAAGACATAATTTCAAATGTGGTATAGACACTATGAGTTCACAGTGATTCCCTTAAAACTCCCCAATTCTATAGAAAATTTCTGGGATGTAATGAATAGAGTTTTTATAGATTACCTCGAAAAAATGTTGGTAGTTTTTTTTGATGATATTTTTATATACTTCATCTGCATGGAGGTACATGAATATCATTTGAATACTATGATATGGAAGTTTATATGGGATAATATATATGAAATGTACAATAAATATGTCTTTTGGATCGAGGAAGTTTCATTCTTGGGGCATGTTATCACCATAAAAGGGATATCTGTGGACCCATCCATGAAAAATGTGATTTTAGAGTGGCCCATGCCAACATGTCTACTGAAGATCTATAGATTTTTGGGTCTAGATAGGTATTATCGATGATTGGTGAGGAACTTTTCATGATTTTAAAAATAAATCACCAAAATTACTTGAATGTGAGTGAAGTTTTTCTGGGATTAGGAATGTGAAGACTGCTTTAAGGAGTTGAAAATAGGTTTATCACTGAACCAGTACTCACACCCCTTACAAGTGGAGAACTCTTTTTAGTTTATAGTTATTCTTCAAAGAAGGGACTAGGTTGTGTACTGATGAGAAATGATAAAGTGATAGCCTACTCCTCAAGGAAGATAAAAATATATGAGTAAAACTATCCTATACATGATCTGTATTTGGTGATAGTGATATTTTCATGAAACAATCAGGCGATATTATCTCTATGGGGATAACTATAAGATATACATTAACCAAAAGAGTCTGAAAATATATATTCAGAAAAAAAGAGCTTAATATGCACCAATGTAGATGGATAGAGCTCGTCACAGATTATGACTGGTCAATCCACTACCATTTTGGTAAGGCATGTAAGGTGGGAGATGCTCTAAGTAGAAAGGATCTTACATCATTATCAACGATGAGAATTGAAAAAGATGCGACATTCTTATATTTTTAGAGGATTGAAATGGGAATCATTAAGGGAGGAAAATCACGAGTCCTTTCTGAAATGATTTCTCAACCATCACTCATGGAGAAAATAAAGTATGCTCAAAGAAAAGACATGGGAATTATGAAAAGATTTGATGCTATTATAAATAGGAAATCATCTGAGTTCATGATTGATGAAGAAGGATTTGTAATAATTGGATCACCATTTTTGTACCGTATAATACATAGATAAATAATGAGATTTTGAATGACGCACATAGATCATCCTTCTCTATCCACCTAGGTAGCAGAAATATTTATCAAGATCTCTGAGAGAACTTTTGGGGGGATAATATGAAAAGAGAGATTACTAAATATACATCCAAGTTCTAGGTATGTCAGAAAGTGAAGGTTGAGAGGAAAAAGTATAAGGGGTTGATAAAACCACTACCCATACAAACATGTATGTGGGAGAACATTACGATTGACTTTGTCACTCGACTTCCATGGAAAACAAGAAGAAACAATTCTATATGGGTAATTGTGGATCATACTACAAAGACATCTCACATTATCGCAATTCGAGAGGATATATTATTGGATCAACATGCATGGATATAGATCAAAGAGGTAGTAAGGATGCATGGAGTACCACTGTCTATTATATCTGATAAAGATCCTAGATTTACCTTGATGTTATGGAAAATTCTACAACATGCTCTGAGCACTGAATAGAACATTAGTAAAACCTATCAGCCTCAAACTGATGGCTAATATGAGAAAACCATTTAGACTTTGGAAGACATGTTGAGTGATTGTTCTATGGAATACAAAGGAGTATGGGACCAACATCATCCACTAGTTTAATTATCTTACAATAGCAGTTTCCACTTGAGTATCCAAGTAGAACCATACAAATCGATTAATTGGATAAGGTGAAGAACATTGGCATGATTGGATGAATTCAATTAACGTAAGCTGTTTGGACCTAAAATGGTCGATGAAATGGTGAAAAGGTGAAAACTATTTAGCAGCACATCAAGGCAGTCCAAAGGAGAGAGAAAAGTTATATAAACAATCATTAATGAGACCTTGTGTTCAAATTTGGAGACATGGGTTTTCTATGCATATCTCCATGTAATAAGGTCACGAAGTTTGGGAAAAAGGGAAAACTAAGTCACATGAATATAAACCCATTCAATATTCCAGATCGTTTTAGAGTTTTGGCCTATTAAATTGTTCTTCCACATACCATGGCCAATGTAAATGATGTATTCCATGTATCCCTCTGTATGAAGTACATACGAGGTCCTTCACATGTACTCTTTTCGGAGGTGGTACATTTGGAGGATGATCTTTATGACAAGGAGCATCAATTGAATATATTTGATCATATAGATAATGTTCTACGTAACAAGACTACTCATGTGATAAATGTACTGTTGCGGAACCACATGTACGAATAGGCTACATGGGAACTGGAGGAGGCAATGACGAAAAAGTACCATCACAGGTTTATTGGTTAGAATGTAAAACCAAATTTTGAGGGAGAAATTTCATGGGGGGGGGGATAATGTAACAACCCAAAGTTTTCAATGACATTTAAACATATGTTTTTCACTTCTGGGATTTGAATTTATAAAATATAACACACACAGTTGTGATCAGTAAGTCATTTGGAGCCCAATATAACCAAATTATTTTTTGGGTGAATAGTAACATACCATTATGAATAGTAATATTACCATTATTAATAGTAAATAACCTAATGAATTTTAACCATACCTATAATAGTTTGTAAATAAGATTCAAGTGGATGTATGATATACCTATATCTGGTGATAAGAAAATAATTATTTTAAAATTGTTATTTTCCGAGTGAATAGTAATTTAAATTAAAAATTAAATTAATCATATTAAGAAATTAAATTTTGAGGGGAGTTCATTTTTGTATTCTACACATTGAAGAATGGATAGGGTTTATTTTTGAGAATTTTCAAAACTATTGAATTTTATATGAATATTAAAATATGATAATTTCTGATAAATGCTAAACAAATTAATTATCATGTCATCAACTGATGTATGGATGACGTAAGCCCATTATATAAAACTCACATGAACTTATTACTATTTTTTCTCAAGTAATCATCACTATTTCTAGTCTTGAGGGAAAATAATAAACTATGGAATTTAATATTATGAAAACCCTCATGTCATCCACTATAAATACAACCCCTCCTTACCTCTTATCTTCACTACTCTCAATCCATGTTACTTGCCTAAATTATTCCCAATCATCTCCCCAATCTCACCCCATGTCAATAATCCCCTATTCATTTGAAAATACAAAATCTGATCCCCTTAAGAGGCCTTCAAGGAAGATTGATTCAAGTGGTAAATATCTCTTTTCTTTTCTTTCTTTTTCTTTTCATGTTCATTTGTTTTATTTTGTATCCTTACATATCATCATCAAAATATTATAAAAAATCAATCACCTTATATATAATAGAATGTTTTTATGATAATGCAATAAGTTATTATCATATATCTTTTAATATTCTTTTATTTTTAGCAGCAAAGACACCATTTGAGATGTCTTAATTTACAACATTCAATGATGATGAGTTTTCAATTTCCATTACCATATTCAGTTATTTTCATGAAAAAAATTTCATGGTTTAACCAAACCATTATATATGTATTATTCCCCATCTGTGGTTCTATAATCCTTTAGTACACATGTTTTTTATTTTTAAAACAAAACATGTTCATTATATCCAAAAAATGAAAATTAACCCAATATGTTTTCACTAAATATTTATATAAAGATTCAACATAAATCCAAGTAAAAAATTAAATTTAGAACCACGTAATATCCTATATGTTAACTAATTTTATATAAAATTAAATCTAGACAACCACTTTCATCTTACATGTCCATATGTTCATGAAAATAAGTAAACCGTTCATAAAAACCAAGAAAACAAACCGATCCTAACAATACAATTGAACCAATTAACCCATAAAAGAAGGTAATGAATGAACTTAAAAATGATATAAAAAATATTTTACACATTATAGTGGTTCTGGAAGTATTAATTAAAATACCCAACATTATTATTTAGGAAATTTAGATCAATTGGAGAACACCATCAGACTTAACGTAAGGGATCCTCTCGATTTCACTTTTATTCAAGATTTTTCTCTATGTTATGCCCTTTTATGTGTAATTCCTAGTGATAGGGTATAATTAGAAACCTCCCCCATACTATACTTGAGATTTTTAATGATGATAAACCCCTTTATATCTTATTATTCCCTCTTAAGTACACACTATACCATACTAATATTCCATAAGGGATTCAACACGAACCTCCTTCATTCCATGATGTTTCTTTATCTTTCTTTTTACCTAAATGAGGTTATAAATTTTTCTTATGTACATCTTCTAAATTCCATGTAAATGTTTCAAACTCATGTCCCATGTTACATTCATCATTATCTTTCAAGGATATACATGTTTTTTTTGTAATTCCCTCCTCAATAATTCACGATGAACAAACTTGTTTTGAGGGAACTTCACGAATTCTTAACTAATTTTTAGTGCACTCTATATTATGTTTTAATCAACCATTGTCTTTATAAAATAAGACATTTTATTATGAAAACAATATTGGGTCACTTATTCTATTGTATAAAGTATTGTTCCCTTTTCTATTTTAAAGGGTCTATAGTATTTTCCTTTAAACCGCTAAAAAATCTTTTTATGAAAAAAATTCTTGAATACTTTTCTTACATTTTATCACTTCTACTTGAAAACACTCACCACGATACATATATAATTTTCATTATGAATTTCCATGTATACTTTAGTTCCCTTCTTTCATTGAAACTTTTATGTTATGCCCATATCTTATGCTTTGTGTCAGGATTATGATACCCAATTCCTTCTATGGGTAATCATTATGTTTATGAAAGATTGATCATGTATATTTCTTTATGTGGAAAAAATATTCATGAAAATTTAAGATGATTGTTCTCATATAACACACTAACACATTGGGTAATGTAAAGTCTCATGATATGTTAGGCGCAATGGTCTTGGTAGTTAACCTTGGCTTGTGCTAATATATGGAATGATCATGGTGATTAACCTTGACTCATTATAAAGTCATGTGTTATGTTTCTACCACATATATTTGAATTATTGATTATATGATACCATGTTTTGATTTTTTGATTACATACGTTACATTCCTTTTTATATCATCATTTCCGGCCTTCTATGCCATGTGTGAATGATTGGTTCTTATGGTTATTCTATTACTAGGATTACCTTTTTTCATGTGATCCCCATAGTACCCTATACAGATGTAAGGGCGTAAAGGAATATTGGAGCTCTTTATGATGATTAAATAAAAAAATATTCATTTTAGTCCCATGTTTTATGTTTTATGTACATAGTCTACAAAGAAAGTAGACTTTATGATCCTTGGCTTGTACTCTGATGTATAATTTTGCTTAAAATAATGTCATGTTATGTGTAAAAGGATAGGGTCGCTATAAATTTACATGGTTGTTTTCAAAGAAATTATTTCTTAATGACATACATTTTATATTTATTTTAAAATATATTTTTAATCTAAAAATTATATTTTTTCAACGAAAATTTATGTTAATATCATTAAATAATTTTTATCCATGTTAACATACATTGTTAAATAATTTGGAGATGACATAATCTAATGATATCATTCATCATATTTCATTGGATGGTTTACAACCAATTTTACTGAGGAAAGAATAAAGATTCTATATGACTGGTTCTTCTTTTATGGTAGTTATTGATTTAGTAAAGGTATGGTGATTCAATTGTTTTATTTATTCATACGAGGAATTCATTGTACAAATTATGTAATGGGCAGGGCTCACTATAGCCCCTTGATACATCGATATGTCTTGTGAGAAAAACCAATTATAAAAATCTGATGGCTTTTTACCTAGTGATTAAACTGTCTAGAGGGTAGATCTTGTAATTAACAATCATGAGGATAAATATCGATATTAAATATCTTTAGGATATATGTTTATAGTTTATATGATTGATGTTATGCATTCCATCACTATGAATTCAGTTATTTATATTTCATGGGATTAATCATTTAATAGAATTTCATTGGTTAACATTCATTATCTTGTGATTATTTATATGTAATTTTTTATCATATTTTATTCCCATTATAATATAATGAAATTATTTATTAAATTTGTTGTATTTTAGTTATTTGCCTTTCCATATTTTTATTCTTTATTTATTTATATCTTATGCTAGATGGTTACCCTTATTGAGAAATTTTTATCACCCATTTTTTATGTTTTATTTATCCATAGTATATGAGTAAGTTTTTTTTAAATTATATCTAGGGATACACGAAGGGTAAAAATGGATTCTCAAATATTTGGTTTGTGTATTTTATGTTTTAAAATGTATGTTGAGTATCATGTATGTATCTAGTTTACCAAAACTACTAAAGTATTTGGTCCTACATGATGTTATTATTTGTATCTTATTTTACTGTAATAAATTTACAATGGACTCTAGGATATTGGGTTTGTGGTATTTAAAGGGAATCTATTTTTTTCACAATTAATGTAAATTTTTTAAAAAAATTACCACGATTAAGGTTAAAACAGATATACTAGTGGTTAAATAGAAGTCGTAAGGTTTAAAATGAGCTATAAGACTAGAAATATCCAATTTTCTACAAATATTATGATCATATTTTATCTAATAATTTTAAGAGATACATTTTGGCTCTATTTTTAATGATAAATACATTAATATAATTTACTCTTTTTAAAAATTACAATTGTGTCCTCTCCCGAACATATAAAAAGATGCCCCTATCTTAATCTATCCACAATAAAAACCCATTTGGCACAACCAATACCTTAAAAAATTAAATATTGACATCACTACCCACATCTTATAGAATCATGATTAATTATAAAACCATCCTAGAATGGATTTATGTATAAACCTAAAGGGGTTATTTGAAGAAGATGTATGGTTCTTAACCACGTGTTTTTGTTCATTTTCAACCTCCTTCAATTATTATTGAACCATGATGAAATACTAAGAGTATAAATATCATAAAAATAATGAGATGTTATTTAGATAATTTAATAATCTATTTCTATATCCTCTTCCATCTAATGGGAAACAAAACCATCGTTCATATATATTTTGGACTATCGCCTCATGAATCAATTCAATTCGTTTTCCATCACAACCTCTCATAGATGGTTATAATTGCACATTTAACATATATATATATGGTATTCATGAAATAATTTTAATTATTTAATGATAATATATCATTTATATTCTTACCATTACCTTCTTTCAAAAAAGACAACATCATTTGTGTATACTTGTGGATTACCACCTCCATAATGTGATGTGATTCATTTTTCATTATTTCATGACATCATGGGTAAATACCATTTTATTTAAATTAAAACTTTTATATTTATGAGATAATATTATTATTTGGAAGATAAAATGACATTCAACTTGTTTCCATAATTCTCTTTGAAAAAATAATATGTTTCTCTTGTCTCCAAGTAGGATCGAAATATAGATATCAGTGCTCAATTACAAGATGGGATGAATTGTTGGTTTAAATTTTTTTGTTAACTTTAATAAAATATGTGTTTTAAAAAGTTAAACTAGGTAAATTAAAATACCCTCTTTTGATTATTTAACAAAGAGATAATTCGAAGGGCCCAAGCCCAATTATAAAGAACCTAAACTTATACAAGCTTATCTTAAATAAACTTAATCATGTTTATCTTAGGTAATGATTCTACCTTAATTCATATATAATATTATTAGGATAGAGTATACAAGAATAAGAAAGAAAAATAAGGTTATAATTTCTTTCATTAACAAAAATACTATAGAAATAACAACTTTAAACAAAATAATAACAATTTGAAATTTTTTTAATCGAAAGAGAAGGGTATCCAATAGCTTATGATAAATCTCCCATGATTTATAATTTCACGAAAGTATATCTTAACCACACCGGGTTACTTCCATGATACAAATATTGGAATATGTCTTGATATCCTCAGAAGCCTTAGAAATTTAATGTAGTAGGTACCTCTATCTTCATATCCCCAGAAGCTCCTTAACATTAAGGTAGTATATACCTCTATATTTATATCCTTAAAAGACTTCTATTTCTTATAGAAACAATCATAGTCTCTCCATGATGAACAAAATATTTACGTCTGAACAAGATGCTCAAAAAATACACAAATCCTGAGAGTCTTTATCTCTCTAGAAATATCTTCACAGCATCACATATTTTAATCTATTGATGTTTTAACATATCAATTCATGTCTCTAAATCTTAAAATTTCATTGGTATAATAAGAAAAAATCACAATGGTCATATCCTTCACCAACTGTCATATTTTCCTTGAATTTTGGAGGGAACTGGACACATTTCACTAGACAAAATATTAGTTAAAAATAGATTGTATGACATTGTTTCATATAAAAGAGCGTTGGAAACACTATAATGTGTAAGAAAAATAAATTTCTAAATAAAAATTAACATTCTTAATATCAAATAAAATGAAATATTACTTTAAGGAAAATGGGTAACTATAAGAAAAATATTTAATTGGATTCTTACAAAATTGATAATCAGAGTCTAAAAATATTAACAATTAGATTCTGAAAAAATATACATTTGGAGTTTAAATTTTGATGAATCTTGAATCTGATTTGTAAAAATTTCAGTGTTTGGAAAAATGAGAGTTCATAGTCTAATTTCATAGAATTCAAAATCGGATTTTTGAAGAAATAAATGTAGGATTTCCGAAGAAATCAGAGTTAGATTTCACAAGAAATCAGAGTCGGATTTCTAAAGAATTTGAAGTTGTATATTTGATGAAACCAGAGTCTGATTTCTAATGAAATCAGACTCTCCTTTTTGAAGAAATCAGATCCAATTTCAGCAGAAATCGAAGTATCAGTTCAGTATAAGTCAAAATCAGATTTCCAGAGAAATCGGAGTCACAATTCTAGGGAAATCAAATTCTGTGGAACTATAAGGTTTTGATGTTTTGATAAGGATCTGATTATTTTCAAAGAAATTAAGTCTTAAGAAAAATATTTTCATTCTTGGAAAAGTATTATTAATCATAACATATAATATTATATTTAATGATTAAGAAAATTGATTTCCTTAGAGAAAAAAACAATTTTTATAAGAAAATATATTTATAGAATGCTTATTTTTCAAAAGAAAATTTGTGTGACATTAAAAATATAATGGAATGGAAAAGTCATAAGGGAACTTATTGACTCAACTATCTCTCCCCTTTTGTAAGGCACAAACAACCTTTTTCAAAAATATAATGAATAATGTTTTCACCTTTTGAACATGAAAAGAAATAGTAATCTCCCCTTTACATTAGTCAAGGCTTATGACGAATATGACTAACTCCCCCTTATATTGGGAAATACCCAAGGATCATATTATTCTATTTCATAGAGAAGTTACTACTTCTTCTTTAATAATAAATTCTTTAATTAATCTCTCCCTCAATTAATCTCCCACTTACTTAAGGAATTCTCTACCATAAAATTAGTATTATTTAGATCATTCTTTTCTCCCCCCTTTTTGATTTTTAAAAGGGAATGGGTGGAATGAAAAAAATGTACCTGAAGGGTCAGAAATAGACAAGACCATATAATGAAAAGATAATAAAATTTCATTATTATGGGAAAACATTATTACAAGGAAAATAAAAGAAAGGATTATATTTTAAGAAATTAGTAATTCTTATTTCACTTTAGCATTTGATTTCCCAATATTTCCTTTAACATATTAAACTCTATATGATGATCCTTGAACTTCTTAAGGATATTATCATAATCCAAATTTTTATTTCAAGAACATTGATTAATTATTCACGAGACATAAGAATTTGGGATTGAGACATTATGACCTCTGCTTGATTATGAATTTTACTTCCAAATCTTCCCCAAGTTCTCTTTCTATTTTAAAATTTAGATTAAATTAATTTATATTTCCATTCATGTATTTATCTTACTAAAAATGGATTCCTTTTTCTTCCTTCATATTTTCTAATAAACTTGTTGAATGATTTTTTATCTTGTCATTTGACTTGTCAAAATCATCCTTTACTGAATCTTGGAAATCATCCATCATTTTTAGATCATAAATCATTGAGTTAGAACATTTGGTTATTTCCATGAATGATATTTTATGAGGATCATAAGCAATATGAAAATTCCTAAACTCAAATTCAAGCATAACAAACTTTACCATGAGAATACTTTTCAAATCGTACTTCTGATTTATATTTTTCTGAACCAAATTACATACAGAATCTATACATGGAATAATGGTTAATGTATTCACTAGCATATTCAAGGACTGAATAGAAAAATATATTCCTAAGGAAGATGAGGATTCCGAAGTAGATTTCTTTTCTAGGGAAGAAACATTATATTATTTTTCTACTTTCCTCTCAAGTGTTTCAATGACATATTTCTTGGATTTTACAACCACATCTTTCCTAGGAGAATCAATAACCACTTTCTTTCCTTTCACAACCTTAGATATTTCCTTCTCAACATTCGGAGTCTCATGATCACTATCACCGAATTAAATTTTTATATAATCATCATCAATAAAAATTTTACCAATTTCATTAACACTATCAGGATGGTTAAAATTGTTATTTCTACTTTTATCATCTGAAGGTTTATCAACCTCATACTGAGCATCATAATATTTCCCTTATGAAATTATATTGGGTGATTCATCATGGTATGTTTTAATCGATAACATTCCAGAAGGAATCTTTTTCTCATGATATTATTCCTCCATTTGGATAATATCTTCACTTTCATCTTCCTCTTTTTTTCTTCTTCTTCCCGATGAACTACTTATTCTTCCATAATGGGTTACAAAATTGAGACACTCTTTCGTGGAGTTTCTATTAGAACTAATTATTGTTAAAAAAGATTTAAGTACCTGAATTTAATTGGTTTATTTCTTATTATAGTTATGTAAAGTTTGAAGAATTTTAGCTTCTAGAATTTTCTTTTTAACTTTTTCCCTTTTTCTTGCTTCTCAAGTGGTTCGACAATTTGAATCTAGATGGACATGGCCTAAAAAAGATCTAAACAAAAAACTACATCTCCTACCTTATTTTTTTCTTCTAATCACTCCACTTGGCTACCACTTCATCATAGAATGTCTTTTGACTTTTTGTCTTGGGTAGTGCAGAGACTGACTCTGGTACTAAATCTTTCTCTTTCAGTTTTGGTTCTTTTCATTTCTTTTGGGTTTGCATGGAACGTTTACCTAGTTCTCCTTTCTTGAAAGCATTTTTATTTTCACTTTCAAGAAGATCATATAACTCTCCTGACTTAATACTGAACGAAATTTTCATTATCCTCAGACTATCACCACTCAACAACATTATCAAAAAAAATTTGAGGTATAAAATTTTTGAGTGATTCTTGGAAAATGACAGTGATCTGAGATAATATCGTTGTATACATTTTTATCTGAGACTTGAGGGTGACATTTTAGATATTGATGATTTTTATTATAATTCACTTTAATAGGTTTATCTTCCATATATTTATGAAGAAATATATCATAAATATATCAATCTTTTTATGAGTATCCTTGTCTTCATTTCTCAGAAAAAAATCCTTGTATCCACATAGTTAACAATATAAAATTGTTTAAAAGATGATTAATCTTTAATGAATAAAATTATTTATGTCCAAGGCACTCAATTGTCTTATGTTTTTCAAAACTACTTAAATTGTATGGAAACATGTAAGAGAAAAATATTGCTTCACCTTTATAAGGAATACCGAGAGTTCATACCTCCATGCTGAAAGATAGTGATTAAGTTTTTCCATAGCTCTTCAAAAAAAACTTTTCTCTTACTCATTATATATAAAAACGTGCTGAATCATTTAATTGTATAAGGAAATTAGGATAAATTAGATCATGATTATTTGGTTTTTCAATGAAAATACTTTCCCATCCATTCATCTTAATGATTTTTTCAATCAGAAAATCATACTTATGAAAGAAATTTGGATCTACCTAACATTGTATATAAATTTTCTAATCCTTGAGTTTCTTATTAGAGACCATTGGATTCTTATATGACACTTTAAGGGACATTCGTAACAAATGGAAACTGAGAAAACTGAATGGATGATTTGAAGAGTGGTAGAGATTCAGCATAAAAATTGTTAAATAACTGATATGGGAAGCGAATGTGGGATACTTTCATTAGAATTCATGGTGATGGTTAGTATTCCCAAAAAAATACAATGTTTGATATTATCTTGATATTTTATAAAGGTTTACATCAATGTAGAATAAGTATTCAGAATGTTATGATCTCTTTAGGTTTTAAGGAAAAAATCGAATTTAAGGAAAGTGAATCATATAATGTTTTCTTAAAATAAGATAGAAACACCAACAATTAAAATTGTATCTATGGTGATTAAAGTACGAAAAAACATACATTTTGGAATTAATATAATTAATTTTTAGTAATGATAAAGTTATTTTTATAAACCTTAGGTTTATAAAAAAAGTATTCAAGAAATAAAAGTATAGGTTCAAAAAAAATTTAAATAATAAAAAACATTAATCATATGCACTCCCCCTATGAAAGGCTATTTCATAATATAAGAAGATATTTTTTTAAAAGCTAATATGTAATATTACAATATAATTATCATTCATAACTTTTTTAATGTATTCAAGTCTATTAGAGGGTAAATATTTGGTAAATATGTCAATAATTTGATCATGAATTCCGATAAATTAAATAATGATATTTCCTTAAAGTGTGTGATCCAAATAATGTAATGAAAAATTTCTATGTTCTTTTTATGGGTGTTATATGCAGGTTTTTTCTTAGGTAAATGGATCTAGTATTATCACACATTATTGGAGTTTTGGTAAAATTCTTGACATAGTATGTGAGTGTGTGTTGCATCCACTATAGTTTATCTCAACAACATCCAACTGCTTCATATTCAGCTTCAGTAGTGTAAAGTGCTACTGAGTATTTCTTATTTCATGGAAAAGAAACTAATTAGTCTCCTAATAAATTAAATGTTCCAGATATAATTTTTTTATCCATTCTACATCAACAAAAGTCATAATTCAAATTACATTTTAAAACAAAATAATTTCTAGAAGAATAGAAATGTCCTAAATCCATGGTTCCCTTTAAAAAGAGAAAAACTCTTTTCCCTATTTTTAAATGAGATGAAATTGGATTATATTGATATATTTCACATATATATACTTAGAAAATTAATTCTGGGAAACTAACTTTTATGTATAATAAACTTTAAATCATACCTCAAAAAGATAATTGATCTACTGGTTTCCTAGCTTCATCAAGGTCAAGAGAATTTGAGTTACCGATTGGAGTGCTTATAATTTTAGTGTTTCGATATCAATACATCTTAATAATATAATTAATTTACATATGTTATGATATATAAGTTCCTTCTTGTTTTTGAGAAATTTGCGAACCGAGGGAAAATGTTAACTCACCCATTATACTCATTTCAAACTCATGTTTTATAAGATTCATAAAAGAATCATTTTAGGATTTCTGAGTTGATCCTAATATAATGTAATAAATTTTTTTCCCAACAACCAATTTATTATCATTATTTATAAAAAATTTAGGATCTGCAGTTCTCTTAATATAATTTATCTAAAACAAAAAACATGTAATTCTATCATACCTGCATTTATGGGCTTGTTTAAGTCCATATTTAGCTTTGGTATGTTTACAAGAATATTCAATATGTTTTGTATATTAAAAACCATGAGTTTGTTCAACATAATCTTCAACTTGAACATATCGGTTATGAAAAGCTCACATCACATCTATTTGAAAATGTTTGAAATTAATCAGTGTTGTAGAGGATAAGAGAATACGAATAGATTCATGTCTAACTCATGGAGCGTATGTTTATTTATAGTCTATTATTTCATATTTATTATTCACATTAGAAAATAATCATTCTTTATTTCATACAATTATTCCATTTTAATTACAATTATTTCTAAAAACCCATTTAACCCAAATTACAGAAGTTTCTTTAGGTCTTTCAAACAACGTCTAGACATTGTTCCTTTCCAATTAATTTAGTTCGTCTTGCATGGCTTCAATTAAATCATCATCACAAAAAGGCTCATTAGTAAATTTTTGTTCTAATTGTGAATTTAATGCTAGATGTTCTTATTCATTTCTTAAAGAACTTCTAGTCTTTATATTCTGATTTACATCACCAATGAAAATATCACGGGGATGGTTCTTAAGAAACTAATGATTTGGGTTTTGTAAAACTAATTCTTTAAAATGAGGTAAAAATCATCTGGATTAAATTTAAAGACACAAAAATAATATATATATATATATATATAATAATTGGGTTTATTACGAGTCTTAAAAAATTAACGGCCCTTGATTCTGAGGCCAGGTGTGCCAATAATAAATTTTTGATCTTATTTTAATGTATGTTCAATAAATGTGCAGGCAAAATTTTCTATCTTTTGAACTGGAAATCAGATTAAAAATCTGTGGGAACCATTAAATCTACAATTCTATGATTCCCTTAAGGGAGGCTTAAATTCGACCATAGTAAGTCAGGACAAAAAGTTAGTTTTTGCGAATTTTAAAGAAATAATAAAATAACATAAAAATTGTTACTTTATTGTCCTACCTATTATTGAGTGGTAGTGGTGGGACAAATTGGTTTCAAAACCAATTAATGGATTGAATCTTCAGTTGCGTCACCACACCATTGGTAATTAAGAGGTTAATTAATTAAAAACTCATTAATGAATCTCATTAGTCCTTTTGATGCATTACACACCCTCCCCCTTTATTTAAATAGATCTCGGGTGAGGGTTTTTGACACAACTTCATCAAGAAAAGAACCTATAGCAATGTACCATGACATCTTCTCCTGGCAAAGAATAGAAGCTTGGATGACAATGATCCTGGATTGATGAATGCCAGAGGCTTCATCAAGCGAGGACTGTTCTCCCTCCACGACCGCAACATAGCCTACATTTATGAGGTAGGGGTTTTGTCATGATTAATTATGTTGGGTTTTTCTCGATTAATTCTATGTTTTTGAATATGAATTAATCTCACCCATGTTATGATGCTAATGCAGAGGGCGCAGGCCAAATGAACAAGGCCCAGACTCTCTGCCACTTGACTTTTCGTTGCGTTTTTTAGGGGAAGATTGTTCAAATTAATGGAACCTTGAAAATGAGAGGCACACATCGATAGTGGAATCTCTGGAGACCCATAGGTGCAAACATAAGTGGAAGTGAAGATTCAGAGCATCGTTGGAGCCCCATGGAAGAAGCATCTGTGTGACCCCGGCACGTCGGCGCTGACGACCAGTGTCGAAGGACGAGGGCGTTGGCCGACAACCACCATCCACGGTGGAAGTGCGGAACTACACGACATCGTGGTGGACCGAAGGGGGCTACCATATCATTGATGGCCATGTTGGCGGAGAGGGGCGTGCCGTTACACGCCACTGGTGGTGGCCACAACATTGAATCCGCGGTGAAGGGAACCTATGTACTGCAGGTCCCACTGCAAATCATGGAAGTTCCACGTGTCTCAACTAGTTACTCAGCCTGCACATCATTGTTGTTTGAGAAGGGGGAGCAACCCCCCATGCAGTCTCCCTGCTGGCGGACCACGCCGGTCGAGGCGGGACAGGATGGTCCACTCCCCAACAGGTCCAACCGACCATGGCCCAACCCTTCCGGTTTGGGACAGGATGGTCTATGGCCCATCCAACCAAGCCCACCATGGCCCAGCCGGTTGGGGTCAGAACGGGTCAGGTCAGGTCGGTCTGACCGGGTAGGACCGGACCAGGACCCCATTTTGGCCCAAATACGCTTAAAATGTCGAATCTCACAAAACCAAATGTCTTTTTGAAAAACTATCTATGGTGATGGAATCCTTGGAATGAGATGATACTTTTGAGATATTCCACCGAAGTTTTGCATAATGTTCGAGTATTGTCGGGTTGGATCATACCTGAAACCAACCGAGCCCTTGACACTGAAATGCCAATAACTCCTATACTGGGAGTCCGATTGATGTGCCATCTGTTGCATTGGAACCCTTATGACATGATGGATCATTGGGATACTTATTTTTGGGACTTATATCTGGTTGAAGTACGACCAATGGATTGAGGAGAGGATACTCCAAGAATCAATCATACTATGTATGAGAATCCAGTGGCTAGCTGAGACATGAGGAATGAATAGCGATCCTTTGTGGATCAACACCTAGCGATCTTGTTTGGATAACCACCTAGCAATCCTCTATGGATTAGCACCTACCAATCATGTGTAGATCTACACGTAGTGATCCTGTGCGGATCAACACCTAGTGATCTTGTGTGGATCACATCCTAGTGATCCTTTGTGGATCAGCACCTAGAGATCATTTGTGGATCAACACCTAGCTATCATATGTGGATCACCACCTATCGATCCTGTGTTGATCAGAGCAATGCAGTATCATGTGGATTAGTACCTAGCGATCCTGTGCGAATCAACATGGAGCGATCCCATGTGGATCAGCAACAGATACCTTGACATAATAAGATGATCTAGAACTATGAATAATCATCTGTACTTCTGTACTTAAGCTGTAACTGGTTTGAGCTGAGTCTTTTGATTAGTTCTTGGTGAATGACATCAGGATTTGGGGGTTTCCATTAAGATATTATGAGATACCTTCAAGGGTATCATGATCCCTATTGGGTATTGTTATACTCACCTATGAATGGGATTTTCCCGCACCTTGTTGTGTCTAGTGCAGATTACGGGTTGCCGTGACTAAGACTCGAGAAGCTAAGACCAGATGGTGGATGACAATGACAGTTGATGTGGAGATTTGAGGATACGTGCTGTACCTACCCTTCAGGTAGGATCTTTGGTGGATGATATTAGGAGTTGTTTTTTTCTTTTATAGTTGTATCTTTTCAGTTGGGCGTGTATTGCGGTACATTTTCTTTCAGTACACACTATTACTATTGAAGTTTTACTTCGTGGTTGCATCTTGTTGTGGTATTGGATAGTGTTTTCATACAGTTTTAAAGTCAATGCCTTTCTCGTTTAGGGTTATTCCTTTCCAGTGATAGTCGCAAAACCTTGTCCATTGGAAGGCGGTCTTGGGGTTGTCATGACATGGGCCCCAGGGGACAAGTCGTGACAAAGTGGAATCAGAGGAGGTTGTTCTACCAAATAACTAGGACTCTGATCTTTCCAATGGAGAAACACCGTTTTGTGTTTTGAGTGTGGTTTTCAGTTCAAGGAGTCTAGTGTTGGTGAGGTGGCCAACATATCTGTACACTAAGACCCTTAATTCTGATTTCCGACTCATTGCACAAAAACACTGATTACATGTGTTTGGGAAATGTTTTAATTTTAATCTCTTTTGAGTCAGATCACCAGGTATAACTTATTGACCATGACGCACCTGCTTCATTTTATGATGTCACCGGATAGACAACTGACCAGGATTCTAGAGAGTGTCCATGATGATGGCCCACCAAGTGACGAGGATTCTGTGTAGGGACCTCTTACTGTATTGCAACCTTCAGGTGATGTACCAACAACACCACGACATAGAGGGTAGAAGTTTCCACCAGCCCCACTGGTAGACCGTGCACGCCGATAGAGCAAGTTTAACGATTTCTAAAGATATAGGAATATGTTGTTTTGAGGTGATACAAATCCCCAGACCGGTGTGGACTAGCTAGAGGCAGTGTCATGGGCATTTCTCTTAGTTGATATGCCATCAGATTAGATGGTGATCCTAACGGCTAGCCTCTTCCAAGGCATAATAGTGAGATGGTGGATTCTGACACTCCAGATTCATGAGGAGGTGACACGCTCCTGGTTGGACTTTGAGACCCTCTTTAGGGTGGAGTTTGTACTGAAGACTTGATGCTCATTATGTATCTAAGAGCTACTGCACTTACTACAGGGCATCCAATCAGTGGCCTAGTACTCAGCGAGATTCACTGACCTCTCATGCTACACCACTGACACAGTATGGGACCCATTATTCAGGGGCCGAACCTTTGATTAGGTTCTCATGTGGGAGATCAGAGTTTCAATGATATCCATTAATATCCTGACATATGATAAAGTTCTCTAGCAAGTGTTATTTATGGAGAGATTCCTAGCTTACCAGGCACTGACGGTGAAAACCACCACTAGACGACAGGTAGCCAAGTCATCTGAAGTAGGTAGTAGGTAGAAGACACTAAGGACTAAGTGGTCTAGACCTTACAGAGGAAGACCCCATGATGTAAGGTTAGAGGTTGCGGAGCCCATGAGGTAGAGCAGGCCAGCAGGGGAGCAGACCGTGCATCACGTGCGATGGATAGGGAAACATGGATCGTGAATACCTGACCTATCATAGCAATGATTAGAAGATGGTTCAGGGACCATTGAGGTTGTGGCCGAGGTTCAATCGAGGAGGTCCGCATGGCTACAGATTTGGTAGAGGATCATGTCGTGCAGTAGGAGGTGGATGAAGGTTTGAGGTTCTACTAACACCACCCCCAGGTGGTCCACCCTGACCACCGGGAGCAAGCCGACATGGACAAGCTCAGCATTAGGAAGCTGAGGCTAAAAACCATGACTTTATAGAGATGATTAGTGGTATGATCAATGTCTATTCCATCCAAGATATAGTTCTTATAGACACAGGTTCCATTCACTCTTTTATTTGAACAATAGTCATTCAGAGGTTGGGGATTCTGATGGAACCGTTCTCTCAATATATACAATTAGAGACTCTTATGGGAGAAGATTCAATGATTACACAATGGTATAGATAGTGTGAGCTCACTCTATGAGGAGAGAGCTTTGGCTGGGATATCCTAGAATCAGTGTCGAGGCCATTAGATGTCATCTTGGATATAGAATGGTTATCCACAGTTAATTCTTAGATTGTCTATTTTAGGCACAAAGAAAGGTGTTTCCGCAAGGATGGGACCAAATGTTTCTTCACCGATGAGAAGGGAATATTTGTAGCACACGATGGACTTACACAAAGGAGGTTGTAACCGATCACTCATCATTTGGCTAGCCTTACCATTGAAACAATTGATAGGAGGAGTCTAAGTTATCCTATAGTGGTGGACTAGTATGTTGATGTCTTTACTAATGATATACCGAGTCTACCTCCTCAAAGAGATACAATCTTTCTCATTGACCTATTCCCTGATATGAAACCAATATCTAAAACATCATATCGATTGGATCCCATAGAGATTCGTGAGTGGCATGTACTGTTGGATGACTTACAGGGGAAGGAGTTCATTAAGCCTAGTGTTTCTCTAGGGGCATCCCAGATTTTGTTTTCCAAGAAGGAATATGGGATTTTGAGGATTTTTTTGCATTATTGGTGACTTAACCAGGTGACCATGAAGAAAAAGTATCCAATCCATAGGATTGATGATCTATTCGACAATCTAGAGGGAGAATGATGGTATGAGAAGATAGAACTTAGATCAGGATATCATCAGCTCAAGTTACAAGACAAGGACACCCTGAATACAACCTTCAGATGTCAGTATGACCATTATGAGTTCTTGGTAATTCCCTTTGGCATGACCAACACTCTGACAGTGTTCATGGGTCTCTTGAACAAAATCTTCCAGTCTTATATTGATCACTTCGTGGTGGTGTTCATTGATTAAATATTGACATACTCAGCGTCGGAGGAGGACCAGGCCACGCACCTACAAATATATTTGGATACACTCTGATAGCACTGGCTTTATGGAATACTCTTGAAATTTCAGTTCTGGATACAATAAGTCCACTTCTTGGGGGCACGTTATCTTGGAGGCTGGAGTTGCCATTGATCTTGAAAAGATAGAGGTAGTGTTTTATTAGGATCCACCCAGGAGTGTGACCGAGGTGAGAAGTTTCCATAGATTGGCTAGGTACTATCAGAGATTCGTAGGAAACTTTTCTAGAGTTGTGGCACCCTGGTCATATTTGAAAAAGAAGGGACAACCCTTCATATGGACGGAAAGATGCCAACAGATTTTTCAAGAGATGAGGTAGAGACTAAAAAGTTCCCCCATCTTGAGGCTAACAGAAGTGGGCATCAGGTATGTAGTCTACTGAGACATATGAGAGACCGAACTAGGTTGCGTCGTGATGTAGGAGCGAGCAGTGATCACCTATGGCTCACGGAAGTAGAGAAAACATGATAAGAACTATACTACCCATGACCTAGAGATAATAGTAGTGGTATTTTCACTAAAGATGTGGTGACACTACATGATGGGTGAACGATTTACTATTTAATCTAATCACAAGAGTCTAAGGTATATCTTCTCACAAAAGGACCTGAACCTTAAGACATCATCAATGGATGATGTTCTTATAAGACAGTGACTTTGAGATAGTCTACACTAATTGGAAAGATAACATTGTAGCAGATGCACTCAGAAGGATGTTTGGTCTACAGTTTCTAAGTGAGGCGACATAGCAGCTAGCCCGGTTGTAGTTATTTTTTGGGGATAATGGTTGAGAAGCTTACCTCCAGTCTATGATTGTTAGTCCCAAACTTATTCAGAGATTGAGGGAGGCATAGCTTGGGGAAATAGACTGAAAGTCCAAATGTGCTTAGATATCCTCAGGACAGGCTCCTGATGTATTTTCTAAAGGTGGGGAGCACGTCATCCTCTTCAGAGGATGCACCATGGTAGCAGTGACTCTACAAGCGGAGCTATTGAGGGAGTTCCAAAAATCCCATTTGGTGGTATATCCTAGAGTGTATAAGATGTACCAGTACCTCTGGCATCAGTACTGGTGGCGAGGGATGAAGAAAGGGGTGGAATAGTTTATTTCTCGATGCCTCACTTGTCAGTAAGTGATGGCTGAGCATCAGGTACTAGTGGGCTTAGCTCAACCACATGAGGTACCAGTGTTGAAGTGGGATGGTATATCCATGGAATTCATTATAGGGACACCACATATGTCTAGGGGCCACGATTCCATCTGGGTGATCATTAAACGACTCACCAAGTAACCCCACATTCTACCCATCTGAGAGCAGGGATCAGTAGAGAGATTGAGACATCTCTACATACAAGAGATTGTACAACATGACGGGGTTCCATCAATGATCATCTCAAATCACAATGCACATTTTACATCCCTTTGGTGGAATGGATTATAGGAGGCATTTAGGACTTAGCTACGATTTATCACCTCCTTCCATCCTTAGATAGATAACCAGACTGAGGGGACCATACAGTCACTCGAGGACATGCTTTGTGCCTGTGTTCTTGATTTTGGCCATAGATGGGAGGACCACTTGCCACTAGTAGAGTTAGCTTAAAAAAATTTATTACTCCACCATTGTCATGGCTCCATTTGAGCCCTTGTACAGGTGACCTTACAGATCACCTCTCTGCTGGACAAACCCAGGGGAGTTATCACTTATTGGTCCAGATTTGGTTCAAGATACCACAGAGATGGTGAAGATTATCAAGGAGTAGATGAATAATACACATAACAGGAATATTTTGTATTCTAGTAGAAGATATTGACCATTGTAGTTCGAGAAAAGAGACCATGTCTTCTTACAAGTATCACCTCGATGAGGATTATAGAGGTTTGACCGGGGTGGAAAGTTAACTCCAAGGTTTATCATACCTTTCTAGATCCTCATTAGAGTAGGATAGGTGATGTACCATCTAGATCATCCCCCACAGATGCACATGGTGAATAACGTTTTCCATGTGTCACAGCTGTGGAGGTATGTGCATGATCCATCGCACGTTATCATCTAGGGAGAACTGGATATCGACGACGGGGAGACCTTGGCAGAGTTCACAGTAGAGATAGAGGATCGACACGAGGGAGTACTTAGATAGTGGTTGATTCCTTTGGTTCCAGTTCTTTGGTAGCAAGAGAATCTCCAAGAGAGCACAGGGAAGTGGGAGGCTCCAATACTTTCCCAATAACACTATTTTCTTCTAGTTTTATTTTATCTTTCTCGGATGAAAACCCAAAGGTGGGGAGAATGTAAAGACACGTAAATTCCATATAATTTTTTTAAAATTATTTGGGATTATTACGAGTTTGGAAAAATTGAAGGCACTGGATTCTGAAGCCTGGTGTGCCCAGAATGGATTTTTGAACTTTTTTTTAAGGTTTGTTCAGTAAAGGCACGAGTGGAGTTCTCCATCTTTTGAACTGGTGATCAGATTAAAAACATGAGGGCATCGTTGAATCCGCAGCACCGAGATTCACTTAATAGAGGCATAACATCAAATGTAGTCGGTTGAGAGAAAAATTTATTTTTTGTGACTTTTAAAGAAATAATAAAATAACATAAAAATTGTTATTTTATTATCCTACCACCCATTGAGTGGTGGTGGTGGGACCGATGGGTTGTTAAAACATTGAATGGCTTGACTCTTCAGTTGCGTATCCACACCACTGTATATTCAGAGGTTCATTAATTAGAAACTCATTAATAAACCTCATTAATCCTTTAGATTAGTTACCCACCGTCCCCCTATATTTAAATAGAGATCATGTTTTGTTTTTTGACACATCTTCATTAAGGACAGAACCTCTGGAAAAGTACCATGGCATCTTCCACCGAAGAAGAACATAAGCTTGGATGGAAATGATACGGGATCAACGAACACCAACGACTTCATCAAGCGGGGACTCTTCCCCCTCCACGACTGTGACGTCACCTCCATTTAACAGGTTGGGGGTTTTTTCGTGATTAATTCATTGGGTTTTGTCTTGATTAATTCTATGGGTTTGAAGAAGAATTAATCTCACCCATGTTATGATGCTAACGTGGAGAGCACATGCCAAACGAACAATCCCCATAACCTCCGCCACATGATTTTTCATTGCGTTATTTGGGGGAGGATTTTTAAACTTGATGGAACCTTGAAACCAGGACGCACATAACGATGACGATATCTCTAGAGGCTCATAGGTGTAGACGGAAGTGGAAAGGGAGCTTTAGAGCATCGCCAGAGCCCCGCAAAAGAAACACCCACGCGACGGTGCTGGAGATCAATTTCGGAGGATGAGGAAGGAGGCCGACAACCACCTTCCATGGTGGAAGGGAGTCAATATGGATGACAGAAGGGGTAGGTCGGCTCTTGTCCAAACACGTTGGCAGAGAGTGTCACACTGATGGGGGTGGTCGCAGCTTCGAAGACGCGGAGAAGGGGACCCGCTGCCTGCCAAGGCGGCACCATGTTGCACCGCTAGTAACTCAGCCTGAACAGCTTTTCCATTTGGGAAGGGACAGCGACCCCCATGCGGTTTACCTATTGGCGGATCACAACCAGTCGAGGCAAGCCAGGCCGATTCAATGCCTAGCGGGCCGAGCCCACCGCGACCCAACCCAGCTGGTTCGGGCCGGGCTGGTCCGCTACCCAGCTAGTTTGGGCTTGGTCGGGTTGGACCCAAACTGGGTCGGGATGGCCATGCCGGGTCGGGAGGGTTGGTCCGACCGGGCAGATCAGAACCAGACCCATTTCAGCCCAGATACGCTTAAAAGGCTATATCTCGCAAACCAGACGTCTGTTTGACAAATCGTCTATAGTGATGGAATCCTTAGAATGAGACAATCCTTTTGAGATACTCGACCAAATTTTTGGAGAAATTTGGAGTATGTCTGGGTTGGATCGTACCCAAATCCAACTGGACCCTCGGTAGTGAAATTCCTATAACTCCCAGACTGGGCATCTGATTGATGCACTGTCTATTGCGTTGGAACCCTTATGACATGGCAGATCATTGGGATACATCTTAATAGGACTTCGTACCAGTTAATTTACATCCTATGGATTTATGATCATATCCTCCCATAATAAAGCATACTTTGTATGAGAATTTAGTGGCTGGATGAGTTGTGAAGAATGAATATCGATCCTGTGTGGATCAACACCTAGCGATCCTATGTGGATCTGCACCAATACATCCAATATGGATCATCACCTAGAGATCCTGTGTAAGTCACCACCTAGAAATCCTAAGAGGATCATCACCAAGCGATCCTTTGTGGATCATCACCTTATGATCATGTGTGGATCTCCACCTAGCCATCCAATGTGGATCTGTAGCTAGTTATCCCGTGTCGATCATCACCTAGAGATCATTTGTGGATCACAACCTAGTGATCATGTGTGGATAATCACCTAGAAATATGGTACAGATCAGTACCGAAAAATCCTATTAGGATCATCAGCAAAACCCCTGACAAAATAATATGATCTAGCTTTACAACTAACCATCTGTATTTATGTACTTATGTTTTACCTGGTTTGAGCTGAGCCTTTTTCATTGTTTTTTTGAATGAGATCAAGCTTTGTGATTTTCCATTGAGGAATTATGAGAGACCTTCGTGTGTCTCGGGGTCCCTACTATATATTGTTATTCTCACCCCTACACGGGCTTCACTTTCACCTTGTTGTGTCTTATGCATATGATGGGCAGCCTTGACTAAGACTCCGAAAGCTAGGACCTGATGTTGGATGGTGGTGATGGTTGGTGTGGAGAGCTATGGAGATGAGATATACATAACCTTTAGTTAGGATCCTTGGTGGATGATATAAAGTGTTATTATATGTTTTCTATGTAGTAGTATCTTTTCAATTAGGCTTGCATTCGGACCCCATTACTTTTAGTACACACTTTTTCTACTACAGTTATAATTCGTGGTTCCATCTTGTTGTGTTTTTGGATTGTGTGTTTGTACATGTTTATAGGAAATTCCTTCCCATTTTAGGGATATAACTTTCCGATGCTAGTCGCCAACCCCTGGCCTATATAAAGCATACTTGGGGTAGACAAAAAAAAGGCCCTAGGGGATGGTTTATGACATTAAATACTTCAAATAAAATATTTAGTAATTTCATTATTATAGGATTCTTCCATCAAAGATTGATAATCAGTTTTTAAAAACACATCAGAAGATGTAGGTTGGGATTTTTTGAAAACAAAAGTATTAGTTTCATAAAATTTGACATGTACTATTTATTCAACATTATAATATTTTTTTGTTAAAAACTTTATAAGAATTAAAAGTTGGGGAGTAGCCTAAAAAAATTCCTTCCTCGGATTTGGGTGAAAATTTATGTATGATATATTTAGTATTAAATATAATTACATTGCATCAAAAAAATATTTAAGTAAGAAACATTAGGTTTTTGACCATTCCCCATTTCATAAAGAGTTTTACTATAAAAAGGTCTGATTAAAAATAAATTTATTGTATAGAAAGCAGTACATACAGCTTCATCATTAATGTTTTTAGAAATAGAATATTCACTCAACATGGTTCTAGTTATATCTTGAATAATTTGATTTCATCTTTCAACAATACCATTTTTGTGTGGAGTTCTTGGAGCTGATAAGTTTTGATTAATTCCTTTTATACCACAAAATTATTAAAAATATGAATATTAAAATTCTCCCCCTTGATCACTATGAATAGTTATCAATGAAAGGGTTTCTCATATTTAACCTTGGATGAAAAGGGTTTCAAATAAGAAAATGTTTTTGATTTTTTTGGTCGAAAATAGACAAATGTAAATCTTGCATAATCATCAAAAAAAAACAAATACATAGTATTTACCTCCAATACATCTAATATGTTCTAGACCGAAATGATCCATATGAACTTTCTGTCATGCATCAAAAGGCGAGGCATCACTGATTGATTTAAATATTGAGTTATGTTTCCTTTCATATTGGAAAGAATCAAAAACATTTGAAGAATCAATCCTATGGTCTAGTAGATCCTTTACATGTATTTTTTTGAGATTTTTCATAGATTCCTATGGTTACAGTGTCCTAGTCTTCTATTCGATAACCATGACTGAACTTCTATTTTACTAAGGTATTGTAGGTATTGGATTTTATGTTCTTGTATGTTAAGTGTATAAATATTCTCATGCCTATGGAAAGATAGTATTAAATATTACTTGTAATTTTGTACTAATAAATAATTATTTCTAAAATTATCAAGGAAACGATTATCACATAATTTTCTTATTCTTATCAGGTTATTATTAAGACATTTATGAAATAAAACATTTTAAATTAATGCTTTTCCAAGAAGAACAATGTTACATATACCCACAATTTCTCCCAGAGCATTATCTCTGAAAGTTAATTTTCCTCCATTCGACTTGATAATATTTGAAAATATTTTTTTGAAAATTCATGTTCCGAGAACATCCACTATCAATGTACGAGATATTTTTGTTGGAACATTATTTGTTTTGCTGAAAATAAAAAAGTTAGCCTTTTAAAATCCTAACTTGATTGGATCTGGAAATGTTACAAAGTAAAATCTTAGGAATCCAAATATTTATTAGAAAAATAAGCATTATAAAAACATATGCATTGGGTTTTATTTAGGAACATTTTTTCACCCAATGTCAACCACATTGACACGTAGTGAAAATCGTATCACTTTGGGGAACAAAATAGTTACGAAAAAAACATGTTTTGAGTGAGTATAACAAAATCCATAATTATTCTTTAGAGGAAGAAGTTGCGAATACATTTTTTGAAATTATTTCCTTCTATATGTGAAATTTGATAAAATATTATTTAAGGAAAAAATGTTCATATTTTAGTCTAATTACAAAATTCTTATCCTCGTAGTCATTAGTCTTAGAGTATGAGTTATTCTAAAAAATATTTTTTGTGGAAATAACATTTTCAAGGTCCTTAGAATGTTTATATTTCTCTGAATTAACTTCTTTAAGGTTTATATAAATACTTTCCAAGTCAAGAGTTTTCTAATCAATATCTTTTGAAAGATATGATAATTCTTTTTTTAAGACATAAATTCTAGAATTTTTTTTCTCTAAATTCTATTTTATCTATCAAATCTCATTCTCAAGTAATATAGAAAATCTTGAAACTTATTCAAATGAAGGAAAATAATTATCTTCTGATTAGGAATATACTTTATCTAAATATTTGAAATATTCTACATTACAATTTAAAGAAATATTTTTTAAATATTCATCATTGTGCACCTTATCCATAAAGCAATGATTTTTGATAGGTAATCTAACTATAAGACCAATATTCTTATTACCAGAATATTCATATTCCAAATATTCATCTGAAGAGTCACCACCACATGTAATCAAGGTTACATTATCTTTCATGAATTCATTAGCATTATATTTGTAGTACATATTTCTGTTCCTTTCATAATGCTTATCCTTTCTATATTTTCTATTGATCATAGGACAATCAGGTCTGATATGTCCATCCCTTTTGCATTCAAAAGAAGTTAACTCAAAATAAATCTATTCATTTCTATATTTCTTTATATACTTATTATGAAAATCATTCTTTCCCAAAATCATGTTCATCTGTTGAGAAATATTGGTTAGTTCATTTTCATATTGATCACACTCACTTGATTTATATATGACAACAACTTTATAATCTTTAGATCTAGTTATCCTTTTCAAATTCTTGTATTCAGATGTAGTATTAAAATAAATGCTTCCATTTCCATTTTTATTCTTATTAAAATCAGAATCTCTATTCATTCTTGTTTCATGATGCAGAATATTTCCAAATAACTCATCAAGGGCGATGTTATATACTTTCATATATCATCAATAACTATCATTTTATATTCCTACACATTGGGAATGATATCAATTATCTTGTCCTCAAGAACATCATCATCAATCCCTTTTTCTCCCATATATTGTAAAAAATTTAAGATATTCATAAATCTTTGTTTCACTTTGCAAATAAGTTATCCATATGTGAAAGATAAAATCATGATATTTACCTCTTAACATAGATCTTCTACTTTTTATCACTTTTGAATTTCCAAAATGTGTAACATCAAGTTTCCTCAAGATATTATTGGCTACTTCACAAGAAGATATTTGACATCAGATATTCCTGGTGAAGGAACATCATAATGTATTGAGTAACTAGTAATTAACTTGATATTCTTGTTTCTCCAAATTTTTTAATGTTTTAATTTCTTTTTCATGAATCATGTTTTTACTAGTGAGAATGAAAAAATTGTCCTCTCTAGTGATATTAAAAAAATCCTTCATCTAATTTCCCCAAAAACCATAATCATTACCATCAAATATTGGTGGTCTGGTATGATTTATATTATTTATTGAAAAAACATTCATTCCTTCCATTATTATAAGAACAATACGTTTCCACAAAAAGGATAATTAAAAAAATTTATAAACAATGAAAATTTAAGAAAAACCTGAGAATGTACTGATAAGTAGTTAATGTTGAGAATGAAACCATATATATTTGTATATGTATTTCAGAGACCTCCTCTGATAGCAATTGTAGGATCAAAATATACATGTTCTTGCTCAATTACAAGATGTGTGGTGAATTTTATATGTAAAAAAATAGTTTTTAACATTAATAAAATTTGAGTTTAACAAAGATAAAACAAGTAACTTCACAAATCCTATTTGATTATTATACAAAGTGACAATTGTAAGGGCCTAGGTCCAATTATAAAGAACCTAAACATAAACAAGTTTATCTTAAGAAATATAAATAAATCTTGTCTTAGGGATAGATTCTACCTTAAAGTGTATAGAATCTTATTATGATAGAGTATAAAATAATAAGAAAGTATAAGAATGATAAACTTTATTTCTTTAAAAAAATACAGAGGAAATAAACACTTGTAACAAAATAATAACAATTAGGAAATATTTTAACCCATAGAGAAGGGTATCCAGCAACCATGGATAAAGGTCCCTTGATTTTATAATTTAATGAATTTAGGTCTTACTCAACCCAGGATAATCCCTCATTAAAAATATAAGAATCTATTTTGATATCCCCACAAGCCCTCAAACATTAAGGTAGTTGGAATCATTGTCTTCATATCCATTGAAACCCTGAAACATTAAGGTAGTTATCACCTCTATCTTATTATCCCCAAAAGCCCTATACCACTAAGGTTTTTGGTACCTATGTAATCCTATACCCGGAATCCCTCGATTATATAAAACAAAAATCAGAGTCGCACTAGGTTGAACAAGTTATTCATGACTGAATAAGATGTTCACAAATCACACAAAGCATGAGAGTATTTATCTCTATAGAAATATCTTCACATCAGTGCAACATTGAATCTATATATGGGTCAATGTATCAAAGCATGTCTAGAACTCTTCGAATGGATGGGTAATTTAGAGGAAAAAAATATCAACAGTCATCTCCTCCTCCAATGATCATATTTTTCCTTGAATTTTATAAGGACCTGGACATGTGTCACTCGACCAGTATTTAGTTAAAAAAATATTTTAAGGATTTTTTTCCTGTACGAAAATGTGGTAAAAATTATCTTGTGTGATAAAAAAATTCTGAAAAAACATTAAAAAGCTTTAGATTTGATGAAAAGAAAAGTTGCATTAAGGAATAGGGGTAATTGAAGAAAAAATATTTAATTAGATTCTTATGGAATTGATAATTAGAGTCTAAAAATATGAACAATAGGATTATAAAATAACAGAAATTAGGATTCTGATTTTTGAGTACTCTAGAGTCTGATTTATGATGAATTTGGAGTATGGAAAAATGAGATTTTGGAGTCTAATTACCATAGAATTTAGATTTTTATTTTAGAAGTAATCAGAGTCTAATTTTAGAAGACACCAGAGTTTAATTTTTGAATAAATCAGATTCTACTTTCAGATATAATAGGGGTTTTTTTCAGATGAAATTGAGGTCCGATTTATGAAGAAATCAGATTCATATTTCAAGAGAAATTAGAACACAATTTGAAGAGATATCAGAGTCACCATTCTGGGGAAATCAGATTCTATGGGACTGTAAGTGTAACACCCCAATAATCCATGGTATGATTCTCTTTGAATAATGAAATAGCTTGCATTGTACGCAACATTGAGTTCTAGCACACCACGACCAGTCAAACTAGCCATTTATAAAAATAGTTATGAATAGTGATACCCAATTTTTAAAATTTTATAATTTTTTTTCAAAATGGACATTATTCTTGGATTCGGAATATCAAAATTATCTTAGGGTGATTTTTTAAATTTTTCTAACATTCAATTTTTGATGAATAATGAAAAACACCGCATTATTATTCAAAAATGAATTTTATTTAATTAATAATAATTATTATTTAAATATATTTTAAAGCGAGAATAGATATGTAATACCTATATTAGTTCAATGTATCTCATTGGAGTTATTTTCTAACAAGATTAGATATATAAAATTTTATTGAACTATTTTACGCATTTTACCCACCTTCTAGGAATATTTGAAAATTTTCATAAAATAGAATTGTACTGATTATGTGAATTGAATTTCAAAAATATGAGAGACATGATTGACATCATTAAGTAAAATATATTTCAATAAGATGAAATTTTTTGGGTGAATAGTAACTTTTTTATTTTATTTACCACAGTTAAACGTAAATAGGATAATTAAATGTAAAAATGATATTATAATTACCCTAACACATGTCCTAATTCTATTAGATAAGTTTATTTCGACCAATATCAAACATAGGAATAAAATATGATCCTTTTTTATCCACTTGGATAATATTATGACATTTATTATTATTTTATTTAAAGAATAGTTAAAATTATTATATTTAAATTTTAATAACTAAACCATCTTTAATATAGGATTAAACATATGATAAATTAAACTATAAATAATCATTACAAACCGAAATATATTTATACCTAATTTTAGTTTATTAATTATTTTTAGAAATTTAATAATTAAATGTATTTTGGACACAATGATGATGCAATAATTACCTTATTAATGGAGGATTAAAATAATTGACATTATAAATATCCAAATAAATTTAAATTGCGTATTTTGATGAATTAAACTAATTTTATAGATTAATTTGACATTTTAAGATTTATTTAATTTATTTTTTTGAAGTTATCATGTTTTTTCTATCTTCACAAAAACCAAATACTAAATAGTGTCCAAATTGACATAAATGAGATTTTAAAACAAATACTATATTATTAAATGATATAATATTCATAAAAATCTAAGATTAAGCCAAAGGACATATAAAATTATAGATATGTCATTAATGAACCACTTGAGGTTCTCTTGTCAGTTTTAAGTATATTTATTCACCATGTAATATAAAAATACAAGATGACACTGTAAAAGTTAAACTACTTCACTAAGAGTTAAATATAAATTATAAGGTTAATATGGTGACCTAAACTTGTCTAATACCTTTTGGTTGAGAAGTGTTCGACCCAAACACACCTTAGCCCCGAAATAAATCTTTTTGAAGCCATTAGAAACCAAAACCGACTTTATAATAAAATAATATTTCATGATTTTCCTAAAGTGACCCTTACCTCTCTTATAATGGGGTACATCCCCTTCTCTCAAAATCACACCTCCAAATCCATTTGGTTCAAAAAACCCTTAATATTTTATCTTCCCAACTACCATCTAGTCATTCTATAGGCCTTTATTAGATCATAAATACAACCTATGGAGCCCTTTTGTTTAAATCAAAATGAATCACCCGAACAAGAAGCAATAATTTCACCACCTCGTTCAAAGTTCTTTTCTTCTTCCACTTCTTCTTTCTTTATTTTTTCCATACCAAAATAATAACTCTAGTACCTTATACATTCTGTGATGTTATTATAGATATGGTACAACCATATTCACTATTCTATCCATCTTGTGAATGACAAAGTCACCATACGTGTGTACGTACGGCTTACCATCTCCACGGCGTGGTATGGTTTGTTATTAAACACTTCATTATTTGGATGGGTATAATAATGAGTATAATTGATTTAAATAATAAATATAACAAGTTAATGATTTGGTATATGTAATATAAAATCCAATTACATATGATTTCACCATTAATAGTATGCTATTGTCACTCATGCCTATGTACGGATTGCCATCTCCACGAACACGATGAGATCCATTCCACATCAGAACCATTCATGAATAATTTTCATTTTAGGATTAAAAATAATATTTAATAACAAAATATAATTGTTTAAATGAATGAAATACAACATATCCATAACAAACATAACTTACGTAACAAAACATATAAAAGAAAATCAATCAGTTAACCCCCGAAAGAGTGATTCTACTAAAATATCTTTAATAATGAAATATTACAATATCATATAAGATATCATATTTATGTATGTCATTATTGTATAATTTAATAACAATTATTTAACCATTATACATTAGGTTAGAATACCCCCTACTATGGAATAATACAAGGTAAGAGTTAATTTTACAATCTCTTTATTATTCGAGGATGTTAATACGTAAGTATCTACTGAGACCAATTTATCATCCACATATGTGATTCTTAAAAATGTATTTCAAATATTTTTTACAGCATACTAGACTATTGGTTAAAGTCATTTATACCCTTTTTTGACTCTTTAGAAAAATGGTTTTAAATGAATCTTTCCATCTCTTTTCAAACAAGGTACTTTATGACCTTTTTCGACAAATTAAGGAAATAATGTTTTTTAACTTATACAGCGGGTGTGGCTATTTTCATCTGTTATAACACATTCGAATCTTCCCTAACAATAATATAAGAATATTTTCAAAATAATGTTTTTCTTTACTTTTTAATGATTTCAATGTAGAATGAAATATTTAAATCAAATAGTTTTTGGATTGATTTCATATATGTCAACATGATATATTGGATTTTACATTTGTTTGAAGTTGATTTATTATGATACAATCTTCAATACTGAATTGAAGGTTTCATGATTTGTTTGACAATGGATGTGCTATTTTTAAACTGTTCATGGTTTATAGTTAAATTTTTAACATTTCGTATGGTAGTTTTAATACAAATGTTTATCTTATGTTTCAACCTTGTCATATGAGGAATACATTAAACATAGTAAGAGATGGATGCAGCCCACTATAGCTCCTTGATGCATCAGTAGGTATCATGAGACAAACTAGTGTCTTGGCATAAGGCCTTGAAATAATCATATCTGTAGTCTTGTCACGAGGCCTTGACTATGTGGTTATGATGTTCGACATTATGCATTCCATCATTACTAAATTAGCTATTGATATTACATGTGATTATTAGACTAGTTTAATATCCATGTGAATAAGTAAACAGAATTATTTGGTTTCTATGTTCTATATTTCGCTGAAGTTGATGTTTAAAAAGAATGTGTTTTAGTCCTATACATTACCATAAATGTTTATTATTATTTCTGAAAGATTCTCCTAACTTGTTGTCCTTAATGAGCATTTGAGCCAACCCCATTTCTATGTTTTATTTTTCCCAGGATGCAAAAAAGTATATAATGACTGACTTTTAGGGATAAGCTAAGTGATATGAGTTTTTCCAAAGGAGACACTGTTTTTTTGTTTTTAATTTCATAATGTAATGTAAAACATATGTATGTATCTAGTATTTCTAAGGCTACTAAACTGATTGGTCTTTTGGGATTTGATCCCTTGTGATCATGCCAATGTTATGTAATAATGCAGAGAATCTGGGTAACTAGGGTCGTGTCATTACAGTTGGTATTAGATGATGTTTATTAAATACATTAGAAACTAGATTTAGAAAAAATCTGATCAGATAACGTTACCCTAAGATAAAATTTGCGGATTAGTATAGAAGGACTTCCTATAATTTTGGTAATGTAGAGATTTTGTGAGTTTTCCAAGAAATACATCCCTATCCAGATATGATCAGGTGGAGGAAGCTCTGGCACAGATGTACCTATGAGTGAAAACTCCAACAAGAAGTTTTGGGCTTGAACTAGTCTATCATGGTACATGACTATGGGCCTTGTTGCACTCCTGGTTACAACACTCTTGGGGGATATGCTTAGAATAATTCACATATTGTTTACAAGCCATTACGAAGGATTTATGAGTAAATACTTCATCAAAGAAAAAAATTTATGATTAGAGATTTTATGCATAATTTGTTCCATTGATGTTATGTATTTTACAAGTTTGGGATTATGCATTGTGATTCATAAACTAACCTAGTGTATTACATTGTTTAGAAATGAAGCATAGTAGAAGCAATGGAAACTATATCAACACACATAATCCATGTAGGGATTTCCCTCATACTCAATATAATTGTAGTGGAGTTGGTGATACAACTGGTGCTAAAAAACTTATAACCATATTGGGAAAAATGACTTATGTTATGAATAATAACCTTACCCATATAAAGCACCCTGATCCACAATACAGAGGATCAATGTTAGACATCTTCGTGAGGCAACATCCATAAAAATTCAATGGGACTACCGATCCATTTGTAGATGAGCAATGGATAAGTTAATTAGATAAAATATTTCATGCTTTGGGGAGTAGCGAAAGAGAAAAATTTGTTATGGCAGTTTATCGCCTCACAAAAGATTCGGATCAATGGTGTTCATTAATTGATAACACAAATGGGGATTAAGAGGTATCAAATATGGAATGGAGGGGTTTTAATGTTCTTTTCTTAGAAAAATACTTTCTTCATGACCATCGAGAGTATATGGAAAGAATATTTATGAGTCTAAGGAAAAAGGATGATGAAAATGTCACAAAGTATGAGGCTAAATTTACAAGGCTAACAAGGCATGATGCGAATTATATACATAACCCAAGGAGTAAGATTTATCGATTTGTTGATGTGTTAAAACCATTTTTCTGATGAGCATTAGTCTTACAATCCTTCTCATCATATAAAGATATAGTCAATTGTGCTATCAAGATAAAAAAGGTATTCTCTAAGTCTTAAAACTTTAAATCAATAAATTAGAAGAGGAGATCTTCTAAACAATCTCAAAATGGAAATAAGGGAAAAAAGAAAAAGTTGATTTTCCATCCTATAGTAATGTGGGAGGAATCACCCAGGAACTTTCCTGAAGGGAATTCGAGTTTTTATAAGTGTGGTGAAAAAGGCCACCAAGAACATGATTTCAAGGGATAAAAATATTTTGTCAATGCTAAATGTTACAATTTTATAGAAATGGGGAATTATGCAAATTAATGTCCGAATAGACAAGAAAACTTACCTCAAAAAAGTCAAAGGGAGAAAATCCCAGGTTATGCGATCAGTACAATTGAGGATGAAGCTCTAAAAGATGTGGTGGAAGGTACTTTAATGGTTTCCTCAAATTAAGCCAATGTTTTATTTAATTACAGATCTTTGAATTGTTTCACATATTCCTAGTTAACGATGAACATTAGATGCTTCCAATTTGATTTAACAAGGGAGTTTTCAGTCAAAACATCTAATTGAAGTATCATTGCAATAATGTCTTGTGAATCGGTTCTTATTAGGGAATATAACCATGATTTATTTATGGATCTCATTGTCATACCCATGATTGAAGTTCATATAATCCTAGGAATTGATTTCATTTCAGACCATGATACAAAAATTTATTGTAAAAAGAAGTAGGTTACAATTTTTGATTTTGATAAGGAATACTTTATCCTTAAATCATAAACATCACCATCAGATTCTCATCTTGATCGTCCCCAGTAGCTCTACTAAATTCAATTATTTTGGAGGAAGAGAGTTAAATAACTATGGATGAGGAAAGGAATGATAAAATATATAATTCACCAATTGTTCAAGAATATATTGATGTTTTTCTAGAGGATTTACCTGGGAATCCTCTCGAATGAGAAATTGAGTTTTCCATTGATTTAATTCTTGGTACAAGTACCATATTGAAGACCCCTTATAGAATGGCCACTATGGAATTAGTGTAACTAAATAAAAAACTAGAGGAATTGAGTAATAAAGGATTTATTCACCCTAGTGTTTCTCCATGGGGATCCCATGTTCTTTTTGTTAAGAATAATGATGGATTAATGAGGTTGTGTATTGACTACCGGGAGATCAATGATATAACAATAAAGAAAAAGTATCCCCTACATTGCATTGATGATTTATTCAATAAACTTCATGGAGGTCAATATTTTTAAAAGATTGAACTTGGATCTAGATATCACCAATTGTGTGTAATGAAGGAAGACATTATGAAGACAACATTTTGTACTTGGTACATGCATTACGAGTTAACAGTAATGCATTTTGGTTAGGATAATACACACTATGTTTTCATGGATCTAATGAATAGAGTTTTCATGGAATATCATGATGAATTATTAGTGGTATTTATTGATGATATCTTGGTATACTAAAAAATCTACAAATATCATGAAAATCACTTGAGCACTATGCAGAAAACCCTCAGAAGAGATGAAATATATGAGAAGTTTACCAAGTGTGAATTATAGCATCAAAAAATTTCTTTTTTGTCCATTCTCGAAGGATAAATTCTTTATCGATCCTTCAAAGAATAAGGAAATCCCAAAATGGCCCGCACCAACATGTATAACTAAGGAATGAAGTTCTATTGGTTTAGCAGGTTATTATCGGCATCTCATATATAATTTTTCCTGATAGGATAACCCATTATCCAAGCTCACACGTAAAGGTGTTAATTTTTTTGGAAAAAAGAGTGTGAATAATGTTTTGAGTAACTGATGATAAGATTATTCAATGATTCAATTTTGACTCTAACATCTAGGAATGATTGGTTTGTTATTTATAGTGATGATTCAAAGAAAGGACTTGGTTGTGTCCTCTTGCAGAATGATAGAGTTATTGCCTCTATATCACGTCAGCTAAAAATTCATGAACAAAACTATCCTACTCGGGATTTTGAGTTACCAGATTTCATATTTTTTTTGAAGATATGTAGAACCTATATATATGGTGAAAATGCAGGATATATACCGATCAAAAGATTTTGAAGTATATTTTATCATATAAAGAACTCAACATGAGGCATAAATGTTGGATTGAACTACTCAAGGATTATTATAGGACTATATACTACCACCTTGGGAAGGAAAATAAGGTTGGAGATGCTTTGAGTAGGGTTGAACATGTACTTCTAAAAAACATGAGAGTTGAAAGGAATCCTATTTTCATATTTTAGTAATGATAGATATGGGAATAATCATGAAAAGTGAAAACATCAATACCTTTCCAAATGGTTTCCAAACCATATTTATTAGAATGGATAAAAAGCTCTCAGACTAATGGTCAAGAGTTTCAAAAGAAAATTAAAGATGTGAATGATGGGAGATTGAATGAATTCGTATATGATGATGGAATTTTCAATTTTGGGAAGAGACATTGTGTTCCAGAAATACCTGATCTAAAAAGGTAACTGTTGGATGAAGCTACTAGATCCAATTTCTCTATACACCCTGGCAGTACTATGATGTATAGAGATTTGAAGGAACATTTATGGTGGGGCAACGTGAAGAGGGAGATTGCTTATTATATGTCAAGATGTAAGGGTTTTCAACATGTGAAGGATGGAAGAAAACATCCTAGAGGAGTAATTCAACCTCTTCCCATACGTGTGTGTAAATGGGATGATATTATGAAGGACTTTGTCCTAGGGCTACAAAAGACTCCAAGAAAAAATGATGCAATATGGTTCATTGTTGATCAACTTACCAAGTCAGCAATTTTTTTTCTATATGAGAATATTTAACACTTGAAAATTTATCAAGACTACATATTAATGAAGATGTAAGACTTCATGGAGTACCCCTATCGATTGTTTCTGATCGTGATACCCATTTCACATCAAGATTCTAGAAATGTATTCATAAATCCAGAGATTCTGATCGTCGTTTGAGCACTGCTTACCACCGTCAAATTGAATGAAAATCAGAACAGACTATTAATACCTTATAATACATATTGAGATCTTTCTCACTTTACATTCAAGGTATTTGGGATTAGTATTTTGCTACAATAATAGCTTCCATTTCATGTATTTTAATGGAACCATATGAAGCATTATATGTAAAGATATTTTGTAGACCAACTTGTTTGGATGATGTTTGGTGAAAGAACACTCATAGGTGCAGAACTTGTTGAAGAAACAATAGAAAACGTGATTACTATCCAAACCCACATCAAGAAACTCAAAATAGGAAAAAGAGCTATACTGATAACCAGAGGAAGGATTTGAAATTTCAAGTAGGATATCATGTTTTCATGGAGGTATCTCCATGGAGGGTGTTATAATATTCGGTAAGAAGGGTAATTTATGTCCCAGGTACATCAGACCTTTTGAAATTCTAAAACGAATTGGAGTTGTTTCCAACCATTTGGAAATACCTCCAAGTCTCTCCAAAGTTCATGATGTGTTCTACATATCACTATTGAGAAAATACATGACTAACCCAATGCATGTACTCACCTATGAAGAAAGATAACTGGAACTCGATATGTCTTATTATGAAGAGCCTATTTGGATTCTTGATACCAGAGAACAAGTATTGAGAAACTATATGGCTCGTTTGGTGAATGTTCTATGGAGAAACCATAATATGGAAGCAGCAATGTTGGAACTTGAGGAACTTATGTTGAATAACCACCATTATCTTTTTATGCAGTAAAATTATAGAAATTTTGAGGGAAAAATTATTTGATGGAGGAAAGAATATAACACCCCAAAGATCAACGATATTCTTCTCTTTGAATAATACAATTGCTTGTGTTGTACACAACTTCGAGTTCTAGAACACCACGCCCAATCAAACAAGCCATTTAAAAATGTATTTATGATTAGTGATAAACAATTTTTGAAATTTTAAAAATGTTATTTTTCAAAATGGACTTATTATTTGGATTTAGAATATAAAAATTATCATAGGGTGAATTTTTTGTATCTTTCGGAAAACATTCAATTTTTGGAAAATACTGAAAAACACTACATTATTTTTTAAAAATTAATTTTATTTTCATTATAATAATTATTATTTAAATTTACTTTAAAGTCAAAATTGATACATAATACTTATATTAGTTCAATGTAATTCAGTATAGTCATTTTAATATAAGATTATATATATAAAATTTTATTGAACTGTTTAACGCCTCTTACCCACCTTCTAGGAACATTTAAAAATTTACATAAAGCATTAATTTATCACTTCTATAAATTTAATTTAAAAAATTAGAGAGGCATTGTTGAAATCATTATGTAAAATTTGGTTCAATAATATGAAAATAATTTTTGGTGAATAATAACTTTTGAATTTTATTTACCACTGTTAAAAGTAAATAGGATAATTAAAGGTAAAAATGATATTATAATTATCCTAACACGTGTCCTAATTCTATTGGATAAGTTTATCTCAACCAAAATAAACCTTAGGAATAAAATATGATCCTTTTTTATGCCCTTGGATTAGATTAGTACATTTATTATTATTTTATTTAAAAAATAGTTAAAAATGTTAGATTCAAATTTTATTAACTAAACCGTTTTTAATGTAGGGTTATACATAAGATAAATTCGACTGTAAAAATTCATTACAAAGATAAAATTATTTCATACATCATGGTAGTTTATTTATAATTTTGAGTCATTAAATAATTATATATATTTATGACACAATGATGATGTGGTAATTACCTTATTAATGAAAGATTAACATAATTGATATTATAAATATCCATATAAAGTTAAATGGATCATTTTGATTTCCTCCATTAATTTTATGGGTTAATAAGACATTATTGGATTTTTTTAATTTATTGTTTTTGTAGTAATAATTGTTTTTTTTGATTTCACAAAAACCAAATTCTAAATAGCTTCAAAATTGACATAAATGATTTTTTAAAACAAATACTATATGATTAAATGAAATAATATACATAAAAAACTAAGGTTTGTCCAAAGGACTTATATAATGATTGATATGTCATTAATGAACCACTTTAGGTGTTTTTTGAAAATTTACAATAAGATTATTAACCATGTAATAAAAAAATAAAAGAAGACATTGTAAAAGTTAAACTATTTAACTAAGAGTTAAATCTAAAAGAAAAAGTTAATATGTTAACCTAAACATCACTAAAACCATTTAGTTTAAAGGTTTTAGACCCATCCCCACCTTAGACTCGAAATAAATCCTTTTGGATCCATTAGAAACTAAAAATTACATTATAATAAAATAATATTTCAATCTTTTCCTAAAGTGACCATCACCTCTCTTATAAAAGGGGACTTCTCCTTCTCTCAAAAGTACACCGCCAAAGTCATTTGGCTTAGCCAAAACATGCTCAAATATATTCCAAACTACCTGAAAATCATTCTATAGTCCTTGATTCGATCATAAATCAATTCAATGGAGCCATTTTATTCAAATCAAAAGGAAGCACCCGAAGAAGAGGTAATAATTTCATCACCTCTTTCAAAGTTCTTTTCTTCTTCCACTTCCTATTTCTATTTTTTTTTCATACAAAAATAATATATATAGTACCTTATAAATGCTTTTATGTTATTATAAATATGGTACACCCATATTCATTATTCTATCTATCCTATTAATGATAAAGTTCACATACGTGCGTACATACGGCTTACCGCCTCCGCGTCGTGGCATCGTTTGTTATTCAACTCCTCATTATTTGGATAGGTATAATAATGAGTATAATTAATTTTAATAATAAATATAACATGTTAATGTTTTTGTATATGTAATATACCATCCAATTACATATGATTTCACCACAAATAGATTGATATTGTCCCTCACGCATACGTACGGATTACAGTCTCCACGGACACGATATGATTCATTCATCATCATAACCATTGAAGAATAAGATTCAATTTATGATTAAAAATAATGGTTAGGAACTTAATATCATTATTAACATGAATTAAATACATCCTATCCATAACTAACTTGACTTATATTACAAAACATATAAAATAAAATGAATCAGTTAACACTCGAAACAATGATACTACTGAAATATCATTAACAAATCAATATTAGAAGATCATATATGATATTATATTTAAATATGTGGTTCTTTTATAATTTAATAAAAATTATTTAACCATTAGAAATGAGTCCAACGTTCCATTGAATAAGGAAGAATACAAGGTAAGGGTTAGTTTTATAATCTCTTAATTATCTGAGGTTGGTAATACATAAGTATCTACTAAGAAATTTTTATAATCTACATCCACATTTCATAAAAATTTATTTTAAAACATTTTTACTACTTACAAGACTACGGGTTAAAATCATTTATACCCTTGTTTTAGTTTTTATAAATTTTTTTGAAAGGAATATTTTGGTCACTTTCCAGACAACGTAATTTATGACCTTTTCGATAAATTAAGGAATCATTATTTTTTCACTTATATGGCAGGTGAGACTATTTTCCGCCGATATAACACCTTTAAAACATCCCTAAAAAGAATAAAATAATATTTTCAGAATAATTGTTTTCTTTACTTTTTTAATCATTTCAATGTAGAAAGAAATACTTCACTCAAATACTTTTTGCATTTATTTCATCTATGTCAACATCCTTTGTTGGATTTCACTTTTGTTTGAAGATGATTTGTATCATAAAATTTTACATATTTTATTGAAGGTTATGTGATATTTTTGATTTTGGATGTGATATTTTTATACCATTCACGGTTTAGGGTTAAATTATTATCATTTTTATGCTATTTTTAATATGAATATTTATGTTATGTTTGATTCTTTTCATATGAGGAATTAATTGGACATAGAAAGTGAAGGGTAGATCCCACTATAGCTCCTCGATGCACTAGTGGGTCTCATTATAAAAAATAGTTTCTCAAAACAATGCCTTCACAAAATCTTATTTATAGTCTTAGCATGAGGCTCTGACTAAGTGGTTATGATTCCCGGAATTATGCATTCCCAAATTTTGAAATTAGCAATAAATATTACATGTGATTATTAGACTAGTTGAAAATATATAAGAATAAGTAAATGGCACTATTTGATTTATAATTTCCAAATTATTCTGATTTTTAAGATTAATGGTATGTGTTTTAGTATTATCGACTTCTTTAAATGTTTATGATTATTTCTAAAAGTTTTGCTAAATGTTTATCCTTACTGAGCATCTGTGCTCCCCCTTTTTATGTTTTATTTTTTTCCAAGATGTAGAGAAATATATTATAACTGACTTTCAGGGATAAGCTAAGGGATATGAGTGGGTTTAAAAGAGACACAATATGATTGTTTTTCATTTCATAATGTAATGTAACACGTATTTATGTTTCTTTTACTTCCAAGGATACTAAACTGGTTGACCTTTTGGGATTTGATCCCTTGTGATCATGAAAATGTTATGTAATAATGCATTGACTCTGGGTATCTAGGGTAGGGGCGTTATAGTAAGGTTCTATGGTCTTGATAGGGATCTGATTTTTATGAAGGCAATTTAGTCTTAAGAAAAATATGGTTAAACGTGGATAAAGATTAATGAGCATAAAATATACAATCGTATTTATGTATTAATTAAATTGATTTCCTTTTAGAAATAAAATTTTCATTAAGAAAATATTTTTTAGTTAAATATTATTTTCCATAAGAAAATGTGTTTTTGATTTTCAAAACATAAATCAATGGAAAAGTTATAACGGAACTTATTGACTTAATAGTCAACACGACCTTCAATCTCTATGATCATAAGGTAATTTATTTTTAATTACAATTTTTCATTTAAGGAATTAAAATTAAAATTATTTTATAAAAATGATAAATAATTCATTAATATTATTATGGAGATTATGGAAAAAATACATCTTTCACCATAGTGATCCTACCAAAGTCAATTTAAACATAATATCTGAATATCATCAAAGCATTTGAAATGAAGTTAATTGACTATGAAATTATATATAACATGGAAATAAAAAATGTCAACGGAGTAATAAAATTGAAAAATCTATTTATCATGTTAATAATTAACATTTTATTATTAATAATGAATATATTTAACATATGTGATGCGTTATACTTTAGGAAAGGGATACTTTAATTTTATAAACCTAAATTTATATGGATTAATGATTTCTTTTATAATTACTTTTCTTCCACGTCTATATTTTAAAAATAATTTGATCAATGTATTTACATTTATTGGAATTATTTATAAATGAAAATTTTTAACTCTTTTTTACTCTATTTCATTGGTTTTCACAAGGAATATTTTTATATATTTAATGTGGAACGTTTTCAAAAAAGAAAAAAATAAATGTACTGTGTTTACATATATGACATACATTGTTTTTAACACTATAATAAAAGTTATTTAAAATTTTCTTCTGTTATAATAATCAATACATTATTTATGAATATCCCTCCTTCAATTTCTGGGTATTTTCTATTTTTTTAAATGGAATGGATATTTCAATATCTTGAAATGTTTATCTTATTGGTTGATATAATATTTTTGTATTTATGATAATTAAAATTCAAAATTAGATGTGGGAGATTATGTTATGGTATTTGGTAATAGTATATAACGAAGGTGATCACAATATAACTCATGATGATGGGAGATCCTAATATAACTCATGATGATTGGTGAGTGTCATATTTCTCCCTAATGGATTGGGTAAATTGATGGAGTAAACTGGATATGTTTATCCTAAAAGATTATTGTATTTTAATAGGTATGTTATTCCATTTTTAAGAGTGATGGTAAGAGGGACATGGAAATGTGTTACCTTGTTACCTATATTATTTATTTATTCCTTCTATGTTGTTTTCTATGAATCATACGATTTCAGAAGGTAAGATAATGATATTTAGTTTTATGGCGTGTTGAAATAAATTATTGGTTATGAAATGTATAAATTTTTGAAAATGTTCTCATTATTTATTCATGATTGAAAATAAAAATATAATGGTGTTATTTTACATTAATTATTTCTTATGATTTAAAAAAACATTTTTTATAGAAGTTAATTAATTCAGTATGGAAATTTTCAGTTTGAACTAAAATTTAATTTTGAAAAGGAAAATTTTTATGAGTGTTCATGGACTAATGACTTTATTTAATTATTTTTATATTCCCCTTAATGATACTTTTGTTATCATACCACATTCTAAAATAAGTTTCATATGAATTTAAGGATTAATAGGTATAAGGATGAGGTGATGATATAAATTGTGATGATATGTTATAAAAAAACGTTTTTATATTAAGGGTTGTGAATTGTGGGTAAAATGGATGATGGGTGGAAGTTTCTATGTTGGGATGTAATATGTAAATTATATGAATGTAAAATTAATTATCTAAAAATAAATACCTATATGATAAATGAGAATGAAACAAAATATTTTCTCATATAAAGAATCAATGTTCATGATTGGTTGTGTCTAGGTCATAATAGTTATTTTTGTTGATTTACCTACCAATACTTCATTTACAGCCTATATCTAAAATCATATTTCATATTTTTATCAATAGTGATAATAAGTAATTTTTATCTTAAAATAAATAATCAAACACACACATAATAGTCCACTTTTATTGTTTTTAAAAACTATTAAAACATGGAATTCATTTTTACTATTTTATTTTAATCATTATTATAACATTCATATTGTTTAAGTTTCATAAACCGAAACAACAAAATTGAAAAATTATATACCTAGTCAAATCCCTCTCTCCTCTCATTTCCTTCCACTCATTGCATTTTAAACTTCACATATCACCTATATGATCTATTTCAGATCCATCCCCCCTTCATTATCTGACAATAACCTCTACATTATTCATTTACATCCCCTATATTCTATATTTATTAATATAATTTATTATAATCACCCCTATCTTCATAAATTCCCATAAATTTTTTTTTGTTTTATTCCCCTATTCGAATTTAGATTCATGGTATATAACTCTACCAGAGTATTAAATTTTTTATGACATGGAGAATGTTATGACTACTATTTGGAAGTCTTTATTAATGAAAATAATTATGGTTATGTTGTGGTCATTTCCCCCACTAAAATATTTACTTTACATTCATTCCATGTTCCCCGTAATTTTAGTCATAAAACAAAAAACACCCACATAATTATATCCCAACCCCTCAAAACTAAACCACTAAATATGGAACCCTCCACTCATGCATATACCAATAATTAATCTCTACCTCCATCGATAGCTTCTCATGGGCTTTATTTTAATGTAGTGAGACCTCAAATAGTGGGAAACTAAATTAAAAGAACCCCACACCCTCATGTAACTCATATCCGACCAATAACTATTTACCTACACTATGACCTTTGTTTTATTAATTTTACAGGTTTCCAACACTAGATTATTAATTCAAATATATGTATAAACTCAATCTCATTTTGAATTTATAGGTGATTGATTAATTTATTGATATGATAGATTAAAAGGTTTTTGGGGTTTGGGATTTATTTTAATTACATAATTGTGTGTCTCCTAATTCATATATCCCAATTCATGGAAAATTATTTATTAACATTCTTATTTTGTTGGGCTTTCATAGTTTACAAAACATGTCTGATTTATAATTATTTGACTTCCTAAATTAATATATTTGATAGAATGTATAATTTTATAATTTTACTCTTTCAATTATTATAATCCTTTAATGTATAAATTATTTCTAATAAAAAAATTTATTTTTTTTATTTATATATAATAAGTAAATTATTAAAATTAGAATAATCTTATATTTTTGAAATTGAAGAAAATCATATATATATATAATGAATAAATTAAAATCTATATTTTCATTTTATATATGATTTATTATGTTATTGATTATAATTTTTCTCATTTGAATATAACAATGTTTTATTGTGAAAATAACTGAATCACGTGAATTGTCATTTTATTTTTTTATTTACTATTGGGGTATCTTCTCACATATTATTTGACATTTATCTATTATGATGCAATAAATTCATCAGAATATTAAACAATGGAACACATAAATTCAAAATGGAAATGATATTTATTTTTCCAAATTTGCCGAAGGAAAGTGTCAATAACAACAATAAGGTAATATTATCATAAATATTACCAATACTAGGTTTGGTTATGTTCATCTTACTACATCCTGGAATAATTCATCACATCATTTTGTAATGGGTTAATTCATTGAAACATTTTCTTCATCCGACCATAACAATCATTTTCTATTTTACATATCAAAACATTATCAATATAAATTTTATTACCTGATATAATCTCATGTATTTAAATTGAACCACCTTGACGAGAGGGTTCCAATATCATAGATGGTTCGTTGATTGGACACTGGGTTTGTATGTTTCAAAATATTTTCCAAAAGGGGTCGGTTGGGTCAGGGTTTTGTCTGACCTGGTTGGACCGACCTAACCTGAGTCTACCGAACTAACCCAAACATGGACCACCATGAGTCCGAACCATTAGATCGCAGGCCCATTGAGTCGAGGGTCCATTCCATTGGGCCGTGGGTCTGGCCCGCAGGTCCGCCCGAGGGGTACCATAATTCAGCATTGCCGGGAAGTAGCTGAAAGCCACGTCTGGCTTTTCTACTACCACACAGACATGGGGCCTCCCTTCCACCACAATCGAACGATAGTGCACTACCAAATTCCGTTGGGCACATGGAATCCTATGCGGCCCAGTGGTCGCATCCTCCGTCGCTCGCCTGAGTGGCAATGAACATGGGCCACCACCTCTTTACGACGATGGTTGCCACTACATCTCCACACCACGGTGACCAGCTAGCCACAACATTCTAACACAATGGCATGCCGATGTGTACGCGGTCTCCCTCTACCCAGGGTCGCCGCCACGGTCCACCGCCGACAGTTCCTTCTATGAGCTAGTGGAGTTGCTCTGATGGTCTATTTTTCAAACCATCCATGTCGACAAGATAGTCATTCTCCCATGTTCCCAACGTCGACCTCGATCATACCTTTCGATCATTTAAAAAATTCATCCTCTAAGAATGCACAAGGTAGAGGGGGTTCAGGCCTTGTTTGGGGAGACCGCACCCTCCACGTTGAAGGATTAAAGTAGTAAAGGATCAAGATAAAAATTCTATCAACAATAAAATTAATCCGGTTTTGAAAATAGAGAACAAAACCCTACCTTAATAATTCATGATCCACGTATTAATCTATTTGTGGGTTAATCCTCTCCTGTCATTTAGAATTAGAATGGGGAAAAAATTAAATAATTCAAACCCCTACCACGAATCAATTTGTAGTGGGAGAGGTCCTCCTGTGAAGATTCAAGAAGTTGAAGGAATTCTAGATTCTAGGATCTATTCATTGAGGATTATCAATGTTGATGACATTTTTATAGAATTCATCATTCTTCATTATAGAAGAAATGCATTGGAGGTTCATCAGATAATTTATTGTAGTTTAATTCCCATTTCCTCCAATGCATTAGTTTAATATAAGGAAACACATCGTAGAGTTTCTGTTGGGATACAATGTTGCGTCATTACACATGCACACAAATCCATTCAAGGGATTTCTCACTTATGCCCCATCATCGCCTCTTCTCCGCACCACAACACCTCCGCCCACCGCTCAATAGTGCGATGAATGTAAAATAATTTTTTTTCAAAGTGTTTTTATTATTTTTCCCAAAGGTATGAAAAAAATAATTTTCCATATGACCCTTTTCTATCAAAGTTAAGTCCTTTTTAAGTGAATGCTGACATTTTGAGTTCAACAATGCCCCCATATTTTTGTTCCGAGCCAAGATGAAAATGTTAGAAAAAACCACTGACACATTTACTGACAATACTTTAAAAGAATCTCAAAATTACATTATGGGCACCGTAAACCTTAGAATCACATGCCATCAAAGCATGTGGTCTCGAAATAATTCTATATAATTAAAACAATTACAAGGAAATTACATGAAATTAGAGTTTTATGATTTTTTATAAGGTTATATGTTTTATTTTAGAATGATTCTAGTCGAGAGGACTGATGAAAGGTGTTTCTGATTTTACTATGAAATGATTAAATTTATAATAGGTTAAATATGGATGATAATTACCAAATGAGGATTATCTATGATTTTTTAGTGATGTAATAAAAATATGAGAATAAATGTATATATTTCATGGTCCCATTTTGAAATACATCTTGATGAAATAATTTGAATTGGGTTATTGCGGATTATTTCACTAAATATTCACATTTCTATCGTATTCGAAATAAAATGTATTTTGATCCAATTTCTATAAATTATGTTAATTTGATAATTATATTACATATAACTCCTCTCTCCGTTGAATCTATCTATGATACAAGTTTTACCTTAACTTTTTGAAAACTTCAATATAATTAATTTGGTACTAAATAAAATTTCAGTATAGATACCAATCCTAAATATGATTAACAATCCACGAAAATTATTCAGACATTGCATAATGTATTTTGAGATTTTATAATATATTATTAAGGTATTTGGGACCAATTAATTTCTTTAGTTTATTTTATGATAAGAAAAGTTTCTATCCTAATATAATGATGGAATCTTTTAATGCATTATATGGAAAGTGGTTTTTGACTCTTGTTTAATGGGATGATGTAGGTGAAAGGATATAATTAGGGCCACATTTGTAAAAAATGTCGAATAAGGTGCATATGATTCAGAAACACATTAGGATAGTTCAGACTAGGTAAAAATGTTATATATATCAAAAAAAGAAATTCATTTTGTTTGGGGTTGGAGCTAATTTTTTTCTTAATTTATCTTTATCAATAAATGTTAAGAATTTTTAAGAAAATGAAAATTTATTTCCATGTTTTTGTGGAAATTATGAAATCCTATAGAAATATGGATCATTTTACATGGTGTATTTCTTATTTTTTTTTGTGGAAATATATTTCAGATGGATCTCATGTTTTTAGATTAGAAGTAGTTTAGTTGGAAGAAACTTTTTGTTTTAATGATCAACTAGTAAATATTATTTACTATAGGGAAAAATTCTCATGGAATAACCTTATATACTATGTTATGTTATTATGGAAAAATAATATTTTTGAATAATAAACATGGGAAATATAAAATATTATGATGTAAAAATATCCCAACATGTTTAAGAAATGACTAAAATCCAGAAGACGAAATTTTCCAATGGGGAAAGATTGTAACAATAGAGATAATGTTAACACAATCAATTTTAATGTCTTATTATGTTTGATTAATTTTATTTTTTAAATTTTTATTAATTATAATAATAGTAGTTAATTTATTATTCGAAAATAAAATTCTTTATATATAATGAAATTGGGGTTTCATGCATTATATTATTTCTTATAAAAGCTTGATTTTTGAATTACAGAATTTTATTTGGAAAAAATGAATTTAATTTTTGAATTTTCCACAACATAATTATATTATGGTGAAATTTGGATAATTTTCTAATATGTTTGATTTTCAATAAATAGTGAAAAATATAAATTTTTATTGAAAACATTCTTTTCATTTTATTTATTTAGAAAAGTAAAATTATAATCTTTAATATTTTTTTAAATAAAATTAGTTTAATTTAATAATTAATAATCTAATATATTTTATTTTAATGATAATTTTACATGAACTTGATATAAATAAATTTTTATTCTTAAAATTAATTTTTCTAAAAAATCATTTTCATTCTATTTGGAATGTTTAATTTTAAAACAATTATTACAGTTATATGGAATGGCATTGATAAAATGGATTCCATATTTTCAATAATCATACATAATATTTGGTAATGAGATCATTTAACACGTCAATATTTTAAGGTATGGATTTTTTAAATAAATTTAAACTATTTGATAGCTTATATTGCATGTAACACCGAGCATAGACGAACTCCAAAATATTATTATTTTAACATTATAATTATAAAGATTCCATTTAATGGTTGTTTCTGAATATTATTAACTATATTATGAAATAAATAATTTTACAAGCCATTTTAAATGTACTAATTAATTCTTTTAGAATAAGCGCTTATTATTTTAGTAAAATCATTTTATTCTTCAAAAATGTTTATTCTTTAAATTTTTTTTCATGCTCATTAAGAGTAAATATTATAATAAGTTTACATAACATCTATAAATTGGATTTTTCATAACTAAGTTGTTTTTTGGAATCATCACATTAAAATTAAGTAGTTTTGAATTAATTGTAATTTTCTGCGAATATTGATTTTCCAATGAATAGTGATAAATAATTATTTTTTTATAAATTTTCAATTTTATTTATATTAAAAAGTTATTATTTAATTTGAATTTGATTTAAAATTAAATGAATTACTCTATAACTGTATATTATATAATTAATTACTTTTTAGTCATCTGTATACCGTATTTTGGTATAATAATATTTTTATCCATAAAATACATTTTGCAAGAAAACTTTATTTTGTTTTGGGATTGGTTTTAAAGTAAATTATAAAAATACATTGTTTTTAATTTCTGTAAATTGATTCCATATTTCGATTAATAAGGTAAAAAATTTGTACATAGTTATCTTTTATGTTTGTCTAATAGGAATAGTAACCTTAGTAATTTTTTACCACACTAAAGGGAAAGTTGTATAATATAGGCTAAAAGTGAAATGGTAGTTACTAGAAAATAACCCTACCCACTTTCCATAATTTTATTTGATGTGTAATTTTTGTCTATAATTATTCATGGTTCAAATATATGACCATTTTTTATATTATAAAGTGATTATGACCCTTATAATATTTTATTTAATGAAAAGTTAAAGATGTCACATTCATGGGTTTAATAAACATAACATTTATAATATAGTGTTATATAGAACATATAATTGAATATTAATTGTATTTTAAAATATAAAAAAATTATATTCATCATGGTAATTTATTTTTAATTTCTATAAAAGAAATAATTATTTTAAATTCTTGCACAACATAGAGGCATTAATTATTTATTAATATAAATATCAAATTTATGATATTTAAAATATTGAAATAAATATATTTTCAGATAATTAATATAATACAAGAATTTGAAAGAAAAACTTGACATATTAAGGTGTATTAAAATATTGTTTTCAATTTTTTTGGTTCTATTGATTTTATTAAAGTTATTGTAATAAATATTTCCAAAATTGAGAATAATGATATTTTAGAAATATAATATTCGATTAAATTATTCTAAAATAATAAAAATATTAAATAATCACATATGGGAAAATATATGATTGAAGAGTTCATAAAATTAAAATTTATGTGATATTTGGTGGCATTTTTCTCTAAAATAGTCTTATTATATTTTAATATTTTGTAAAATTCCAAAAGTAACCCAACTTCAATTATAAATTGGCACCCCATCCTTCTATTTCATTCACCAATTTGAGACTTCTAGATAATCACCACCCTTCACATTTCTATTCCAAAATTCATTAGAAATGTTTTTAGGAGATTGTATTCTCAGAAGTGCAACCCCAGTGTCCTTGTGAAGAGACCCAAAGGTTGTTCTCCAAAGAAGAGGTAATCTTGTTTACTGACTCATTCATGTTTATTTTTTGTTCTGCTTTATCACAAATTGTTATTTAATTATTATAATAAAATACCAGTATAATATTTATAATTATATATTTTTATTATTATTAAGCATGTAAAGACCCATAAATTTCAAGGAATGTTTTTTTTCTTCTTAATTTTCTTTGGAATTTTACAAGAACGCAGTTTCTGACGGCGCCTGATTCCGAGGCCCAATGTGCCCGGAATCATTTTCCGAAGTTTGGCTCGAGTACGTTCAGTGAACGGACGAGCGTGTTTTTCTAACTTTTGAACCGGTGCCCGGAATCGAATTCTGAGGGCACCGATGAAATCGCAGCGCCGGTATTCGCTTAGAAACGCCTCTTCTGGAGTTGCGTTTTCTTGGGTGTGGTTTTTAATTTTCGGGCTTAAAGTTAAGAAATAAAATAATTTTGCGACAACTTTATTTTATTTCACTTAAGCCGCTTGGAAGCCACTTGAAGGCACTTAAAAGCGGCTTGAACTGAGTTGAACTGGATAGGGTGCTATCCAGGAATATCCTACCCCCTTGGTAGGATATTTGTGAGGTGGGGCCCGCACGAGCCCCACCGTTTCTTTTCTTCTTATGTAACACACCCACACCCCCCCTATTAAAAGAAGTCAACCGTGCGTTTTTCTGGTTAAGAAACGCCCCATTTAATTGGGCTGTTAATTTGTTACAATTAATTCTTTGAGATTAATTGATCGTTTCTTTTCTTTTGAAATTCAATTTCTTATATTGTGTTAATAAAATAAGACTTGGGCTTATTTTATTTTTTTTGAGTCTTGTCTCGTTGGGAGGATTTGGGAGGCTTGAAGAACATCTTCTTCAACGACGAAGAACGTGAAGAACGAATCGGTCTCTGACGAAGAACTTCGTCACGTCCTTCTTCCGAAGAACGACGACGCGCCATCCCTCGTTCTTCTTTCCACATCAAAGGATGGGAGACACCATTCCACCTCGGACAACCTCCGCCTTCGTCTACGAATCCTCTTCCGCGACGACGCGACACCTTTCCGCGACGACGCGACGATCCCCCTCTTCCGCGATGAGCCTTTCCGCGAAGAACGCCCGCGCGCGATGATCAACGAGGTAGGGATTTTATAATTTTGGAATACCCCTCTTTATATTCCCGTGAACGTTCTTTAAAAACATAAGAGCCGGTTTCAAATGAACAATTTTATTTTATTAAAATTGTCGGTACATGTGTTGAACAATTTCTCCCGTTGTTTTTATCTAACGCGGAGGGTGCGGGTCAAACGAACACGGCCCGGCAACCCTCCGCCGTTCTTCGTGTTTTGCGGATTTGGCGGGCGACGACGGAACGTGCCGCAATGGGTGTTTGATGATCCCGCAGTAAAGAACGGATCCCGGGAGGAACAATGGCGTAGACGGGAAGGAAAACGGGCCACCAGAGGGACTCCGGCGGCCCGCGGAAGCCGGCGGTGGCGCGGGGCGCCGGCGCCGGCGGCACCCCGCGGGGCGGCGGCTTTCCCCCGCGTCGGCCGCTCGGCCGCTCGGCCGAGCCGAGCTGGACCGGCCCTGGCCGGGCCGGGCCGGGCCAACCGGGTCGGACCCGACCCGGTTCGGGCCAACCAGGGGGGGTCGGGCTGGGTCGGCCCGGGCCAGGACCCCCTGTCTTCGGACGGACTTCGTTCAAATGACCGTATCATGAGCTACGGGCCTCCAAACGACTCGCTGTCAGCGGCAACACAATCCTTGGAGCGAGTCCGTCGTTTCGGTTTATCGCACTCAAAGTTTCGGAATACTTTGGTTTCGGCCGGGTTGGTTCGTACACGAAACCAACCGGGCCCTCGGAGCGGAAACGCTCATATCTTGAGCTACAGACGTCCGATTGACGTGTCGTCAGCTTTGTTAGTTTCCTCTTGATGAGACAGAGCAGTTGGCTCACTCCGCCCGGGGTTTGGATGCAAGTGGAGTACGGTCGGGTTGGTTTTGCCTTAAAAACCAACCGGGCCCCTGGGACGAAAAAGCCAATAACTCTCAGACCAGGCGTCTGATTGACGTGCCGTCTATTGCGTTGAGTTCCTCTTGATGAGACAGAACTTTTGGCATCCTCCGCCCGAGTTTTGGATGCAGATGGATAGTGGCCGGGTTGGATCGCACTGAAATCCAACCGGACCCCTGGAACGGAAAAGCTGATATCTTTCAGACCAGACATCCGTTTGACGAACCGTCAGCGGCATTGGTGATCACGTTGAAAAACGGTCCCTATAAGTATACCCTGTGAGTGTTCGGGGTATAGTTGAGTTACGGCCGGATTTGGTTCGCTCACGAAACCAACCGGGCCCCTGGGACGAAAAGGCCAATAACTCACTGACCGGGCGTCTGATTGACGCGCCGTCTGTTGCGTTGAGACCCCAATGACGAGGTGGTCCTTCGAGATAATTCCTTGCGGGACTTTGTGATACTTGGAGTATCGACCAGTAGCTCGTGCAGCGGACCCTCCCGGAGACGAGCGGGCGGAGCACAGAGACCGTGTAGCTGACTGAGACCCGACGACTGCTGATCGAACGACTCGGTGTGTTACAGAGGTGCGCTTGGTTGTAGAGGCACATGGGAGCGCTTTTTTGTAGCGGCAGACCCACGACAGAGGTGCGCTTGGTTGTAGCGGCACATGGGAGCGCTTGGTTGTAGCGGCAGACCCACGACAGAGGTGCGCTTGGTTGTAGCGGCACAGGGGAGCGCTTGGTTGTAGCGGCAGACCCACGATAGAGGTGCGCTTGGTTGTAGCGGCACAGGGGAGCATTTGGTTGTAGCGGCAGACCCACGACAGAGGGGCGCTTGGTTGTAGCGGCAGACCCACGACAGAGGTGCGCTTGGTTGTAGCGGCACAGGGGAGCGCTTGGTTGTAGCGGCAGACCCACGACAGAGGTGCGCTTGGTTGTAGCGGCACAGGGGAGCGCTTGGTTGTAGCGGCAGACCCACGACAGTGGTGCGCTTGGTTGTAGCGGCACATGGGAGCACTTGGTTGTAGCGGCTGGCCCGCAATACTCGATAGGTGGAGTACTACAGCAGTCTTAGGTTAGTGAGCAGTACCTCGGAGTTGTGACAGGACCACTGTACACTCCAGAGACGGAGCTCTTCAGCAGTTACGGTTTCGATAATGAAAATCCTGGTTTGAGATGAGACTTTTGACCTTGTGTTTGCCTCATGATTGAGATGGGTTACTTGATAACTTAGGTATATGTATGGGAATATATCTAAGTAGAGGTTATTTATTGAGATCTTCTTGTGGTTATCCTTCTTGGTTTTAGTGAGACCTTGAGGGTCTCGGGGTCCCTACTAAGTATTGTTATACTCACCCCTGCACGGGCTATGCCCGCACTACGTTGTGTTGGTTGCAGACGACGGACAGTGTTGATCGTGGCTGAGGCTTGCAGAGCAGGACGGTACTTGGAGGTGGACCACTGGGCGGGACGTGCTCGGAGCGGACGGCGGGACCCGAGGAGCATTGGAGCTATCTATACCCACCCTTCAGGTGGGGTTTCCAGTGGATAGCTCGGTGTAGCGGCTTTTACTTTACAGTTGCTGTTTTCCCTTTCGAGTTGTACTTTACTTTCAGTTGGGTTTGTATACTGGCCCATTTACTTTTCCGCACTTCAGTTGTACTCTGTTTTTACTTAGTGTTTACTTTTCCGCTTGCTTACTCTGTGGTGCTTGTTTACTTTACAAAGGCAATGCCTTCCCTTTTTACCGGGATTTACACCTTGGTGCTAGTTGCCAGCCCCTGGCCTATGGAAGGCGGGTTTGGGGTAGTCACGGCACGGGCCCCGAGGATGGGTCGTGACAGATTGGTATCAGAGGTGGTCGGTTCTACCGCAAACTCTGATCTTTCTTCAATGTGAAGCAATAGTGTTTAGCGTATTGGGTGTGGTTATCAGTCCAGGGCGTCCAGTATTGGTACGGCGGCCAACGTATCCGTACACCAGGACCCTGACTTCTGATTTCCGACTTAATGCACGAAAACATTGATTGCATGTGTGTTTCAAGTTTTCCTTGTGATTACTTGTGTCAGCTCAACAGGTATACTGTCCTGACCGTGGCGCACCTATTTCTTTCAGGATGGCCCCACGATGATAGCCAGCTAGGATTCCGAGAGTGGAGCATGATGACAGCCCACCGAGCGTCGAGGACTCGGTACATGGCCCTTTGACAGCTGAGGCACCGGCGGTACCTATACCCGCCGAGGCACCGATGCTACCAGCCCCAACCGCTGACGATGCACGTCGCCTTAGTGCACTGCATGAGTTCCACCGCCAGCGACCGCCCAGGTTCTGCAGGGAGACGGACCCTCAGGCCGCCGAGGACTGGCTGGAGGCAGTTGTTCGGGTTTTTAGATTAGTGAGGACACCATCAGACCTCATGGTGATCCTTGCGGCGAGTCTCCTGCACGCGGCATTAGGCAAATGGTGGAGCATGATGCTTCAGGTGCACGATGAGGCCTCCCTCATCTGGACGGACTTCGAGAGCCTCTTCCGCTCAGAGTTCATCCCGGCCACCCTCCATGCGGTGCACATTCAGGAGCTACTACAGCTGCGGCATGGCAGCATGTCAGTGGCCCAGTACTCGGCGAGATTTACTAATCTCTCGCGCTACTCCACAGATATGGTACGAGACCCATTCTTCCGGGCCCGGACCTTCGAGCAGGGACTGAGGCATGAGATCAGGTCTTCGATGATCTCCCTCAACATTCCGACTCAGGCAGGGGTGTTGGAGCGAGCTCTCTTAGTGGAGTGTTTCCTTGCTGAGCAGTCTCCAGCAGCAGGACCCACCACTTACCGGCATGCGGAAGAGTCTTCTGCAGCAGGCAGTAGACGGATGACGCAGGGGTCCAAGAGGACTGGACCTACAGGTGGTCGACAGCATGACTCTGGATCATTTTCGGGAGGCACTCGGTGTGGGCAACGACTTGCCATGAGAGGGAAGTGTTACTCATGTGGCGGGATTGGTCACATGGCTCGAGACTGCCCGACTCATTTTACAGATGAGCAGCAGGCGGTAGAGGGACCTCCCAGACGGAGATTTAGCCATGGTGGTCCGTAGGGTACAGGCGGACGAGGCAGTGGTGCTGGCTGAGTAGCCGATGGTGGGAGACACTTCGAGGTGTTGCCACCGCCACCACCAGGCGGTCCACCCCGACCGCAGAGGACAAGAGGACATGGGAGAGCTCATCTTCAGGCAGCTGAGGCCTTCGATCGTGGAGCTCTGGGAGCAGTTGGACAGGAGCGGAACTAGTGGATATGTCTTTTGTACTTCTAGTTCCTTGTTGCTGTTGTGTAGCGTCTTTGTATTATGAGCTGCAATAATAAAAGATGCATACCTTTGTAATGTTTTCATTCCTGTCCTCTTTTGTGTTGTTACTAAGAGGTTCCAGTTTTGACTGTTGACTTGACCCTCACTTGTGAGACATCTACTGGAGGAGACCCAGTTACCACACACTGATGCCGACAGTGTGACTCAACCCTTGGAGGCGAGAGTAACGGTTGGATCTCTTGGTAGTAGCGTCGAGGCCTTACGACGTCATCCTTGGTATGGATTCGTATCATCCATGTCAGGATTGACTGTATTAGGCAAAGAATGTGGTTCATACAGGGGATGGGACCAGATTTCTCTTATCGGCATGGAAGAAATCATGGCAGCTCTAGTGGGACCATAGGTGGTCCGGGCCACGACAGAGAAGGTCCAGGTGAGCACATGGGAGCGGAAGGCTCAGATGCGTTCTCAGTACCGCCTTTGTATCCCTAGTTTGTGTTGAAGCTTTATGGGGACGTAAAGCCCTATGGTGGGAGTAATGTAAAGACCCGTAAATTTCAAGGAAATTTTTTTTTCTTCTTAATTTTCTTTGGAATATTACAAGAACGCAGTTTCTGACGGCGCCTGATTCCGAGGCCCGATGTGCCCAGAATCATTTTCCGAAGTTTGGCTCGGGTACGTTCAGTGAACGGACGAGTGAGTTTTTCTAACTTTTGAACCGTTGGACGGAATCGAATTCTGAGGGCACCGATGAAATCGCAGCGCCGGTATTCGCTTAGAAACACCTCTTCCGGAGTTGCGTTTGCTCGGGTGTGGTTTTTAATTTTAGGGCTTAAAGTTAAGAAATAAAATAATTTTGCGACAACTTTATTTTATTTCACTTAAGCCGCTTGGAAGCCACTTGAAGGCACTTAAAGGCGGCTTGAACTGAGTTGAACTAGATAGGGTGCTATCCAGGAATATCCTACCCCCTTGGTAGGATATTTGTGAGGTGGGGCCCGCACGAGCCCCACCGTTTCTTTTCTTCTTAAGTAACGCACCCGCACCCCCCTATTAAAAGAAGTCAACCGTGTGTTTTTCTGGTTAAGAAACGCCCCATTTAATTGGGCTGTTAATTTGTTACAATTAATTCTTTGAGATTAATTGATCATTTCTTTTCTTTTGAAATTCAATTTCTTATCTTGTGTTAATAAAATAAGACTTGTGATTTTTTTTGAGTCTTGTCTCGTTGGGAGGATTTGGGAGGCTTGAAGAACATCTTCTTCAACGACGAAGAACGTGAAGAACGAATCGGTCTCCGACGAAGAACGTCGTCACGTCCTTCTTCCGAGGAACGACGACGCGCCATCCCTCGTTCTTCTTTCCACATCAAAGGAAGGGAGACACCGTTCCACCTCGGACAACCTCCGTCTTCGTCTACGAATCCTCTTCCGCGACGACGCGACGCCTTTCCGCGACGACGCGACGATCCCCCTCTTCCGCGACGAGCCTTTCCGCGAAGAACGCCCGTGCGCGACGATCAACGAGGTAGGGATTTTATAATTTTGGAATACCCCTCTTTATATTCCCGTGAACGTTCTTTAAAAACATAAGAGCCGGTTTCAAATGAACAATTTTATTTTATTAATATTGTCGGTTCATGTGTTGAACCATTTCTCCCATTGTTTTTATCTAACGCGGAGGGTGCGGGTCAAACGAACAGGGCCCGACAACCCTCCGCCGTTCTTCGTGTTTTGCGGATTTGGCGGGCGACGAAGGAACGTGCCACAACGGGTGTTTGATGATCCCGCAGTAAAGAACGGAACCCGGGAGGACCAATGGCGCAGAAGAGAAGGAAAACGGGCCACCGGAGCGACTCCGGCGGCCCGCGGAAGCCGGTGGTGGCGTGGGTCGCCGGCGCGGCGGCGCCGGCGGCCGGAGGCAGCGGCACCCCGCGGGTGTCCAGCGGGACACCCCGCGGGTGCCGCGGGTGTCTGGCCGACACCCCGCGGGTGCCGCGGGGGTGTCACGTGGGGCGGCGGCTTTCCCCCGCGTCGGCCGCTCGGCCGAGCCGAGCCGGACCGGCCCTGGCCGGGCCGGGCAGGGCCAACCAAGTCGGACCCGACCCGGTTCGGGCCAACCAGGGGGGGTCGGGCCGGGTCGGCCCAGGCCCGGACCCCCCGTCTTCGGATGGACTTCGTTCAAATGGTCGTATCTTGAGCTACGGGCCTCCAAACGACTCGCCATCAGCGGCAACACAATCCTTGGAGCGAGTCGGTCGTTTCGGTTTATCGCACTCAAAGTTTCGGAATACATTGGGTTCGGCCGGGTTGGTTCGTACACGAAACCAACCAGGCCCTCGGAGCGGAAACACTCATATCTTGAGCTACGGGCGTCCGATTGACGTGCCGTCAGCTTTGTTAGTTTCCTCTTGATGAGACGGATCATTTGGATCACTCCGCCCGGGGTTTGGACGCAAGTGGTGTACGGTCGGGTTGGTTTTTCCTTAAAAACCAACCTGGCCCCTAGGACGAAAAAGCCAATAACTCTCAGACCGGGCGTCCGATTGACGCGCCATCTATTGCGTTGAGTTCCTCTTGATGAGACGGAACTTTTGGCATCCTCCGCCCGAGTTTTGGATGCAGATGGATAGTGGCCGGGTTGGATCGCACTGAAATCCAACCGGACCCCTGGAACGGAAAAGCTGATATCTTTCAGACCAGACATCCGTTTGACGAACCATCAGCGGCATTGGTGATCACGTTGAAAAACGGTCCCTATAAGTATACCCTGTGAGTGTTCGGGGTATATTTGAGTTACAGCCGGATTGGTTCGCTCACGAAACCAACCGGGCCCCAAGGACGAAAAGGCTAATAACTCACAGACCGGGCGTCCGATTGACGCGCCGTCTGTTGCGTTGAGACCCCAATGACGAGGTGGTCCTTCGAGATACTTCCTTGCGGGACTTTGTGATACTTGGAGTATCGACCAGTAGCTCGTGGAGCGGACCCTCCCGGAGACGAGCGGGCGGAGCACGGAGACTGTTTAGTTGACTGAGACCCGACGACTGCTGATCGAACGACTCGGTGTGTTACAGAGGTGCGCTTGGTTTTAGCGGCACAGGGGAGCGCTTGGTTGTAGTGGCAGACCCACGACAGAGGTGTGCTTGGTTGTAGCGGCACAGGGGAGCGCTTGGTTGTAGCGGCAAACCCACGACAGAGGTGCGCTTGGTTGTAGCGGCACAGGGGAGCGCTTGGTTGTAGCGGCAGACCCACGACAGAGGTGCGCATGGTTGTAGCGGCACAGGGGAGCGCTTGGTTGTAGCGGCAGACCCACGACAGAGGTGCGCTTGGTTGTAGCGGCACAGGGGAGCGCTTGGTTGTAGCGGCAGACCCACGACAGAGGTGCGCTTGGTTGTAGCGGCACAGGGGAGCGCTTGGTTTTAGCGGAAGACCCACGACAGAGGTGCGCTTGGTTGTAGCGGCACAGGGGAGCGCTTGGTTGTAGCGGCAGACCCACGACAGAGGTGCGCTTGGTTGTAGCGACACAGGGGAGCGCTTGGTTGTAGCGGCAGAACCACGACAGTGGTGCGCTTGGTTGTAGCGGCACATGGGAGCGTTTGGTTGTAGCGGCTGGCCCGCAATACTCGATAGGTGGAGTACTACAACAGTCTTAGGTTAGTGAGCAGTACCTCGGAGGTGTGACAGGACCACTGTACACTCCAGAGACGGAGCTCTTCAGCAGTTACGGTTTCGATAATGAAAATCCTGGTTTGAGCTGAGACTTTTGACCTTGTGTTTGCCTCATGATTGAAATGGGTTACTTGATAACTTAGGTATATGTATGGGCATATATCTAAGTAGAGGTTATCTGTTGAGATCTTCTTGTGGTTATACTTGTTGGTTTTAGTGAGACCTTGAGGGTCTCGGGGTCCCTACTGAGTATCGTTATACTCACCCCTGCACGGGCTATGCCCACACTACGTTGTGTTGGTTGCAGACGACGGACATCGTTGATCGTGGCTGAGGCTTGCAGAGCAGGACGGTACCTGGAGGTGGACCACTGGGCGGGACGTGCTCGGAGCGGACGGCGGGACCCGAGGAGCATTGGAGCTATCTGTACCCACCCTTCAGGTGGGATTTCCAGTGGACATCTCGTTGTAGCGGCTTTTACTTTACAGTTTCTGTTTTCCCTTTCGAGTTGTACTTTACTTTCAGTTGGGTTTGTATACTGGTCCATTTACTTTTCCGCACTTCAGTTGTACTCTGTTTTTACTTAGTGTTTACTTTTCTGCTTTCTTACTCTGTGGTGCTTGTTTACTTTACAAAGGCAATGCCTTCCCTTTTTAACGGGATTTACACCTTGGTGCTAGTCGCCAGCCCCTGGCCTATGGAAGGAGGGCTTGGGGTAGTCACGGCACGGGCCCCGAGGATGGGTCGTGACAAAGCAACCATATTTTTTCATTCATCAATCCTATGAAAAAAAATCATTGCACCTGCGTGTGTATGACTTACAGTGTCCACGTAGCGGTGTAATTCGTTTTTCATCACCAAATTACATGGATTGTTTTAATGATTTAAATAATGGAAATATATGATCAATATAACAGGATATTGATTATATAAAATTTTTATACCATACAATTCCTTACTCTTTCAACCATTTAGAAATTATATAATAACTCAAACATACATATGATTTACCATATCCACAAAGTGATGTAATTTATTTTATGAGTTCAAAATTGAAGAATAGTTACAATAAATATTTTAATCATTAAATACGATATTTATAACATTAATATAATTTTTCACAAGATTTTTCTATATCCTATTAATGAAAACTGGGAAGTTGAAGTCCAAACATTTGCAGGAAAACTAAGAAATTAACTCCTGAAATAGTGAAAATAATGAAATATTATTAATGAATGGGTGGTAATATATTTTCAAATTATCCTAAAAGATTTTATAAATATGAACATGTTTCTTGTATAAAATAATAACATGTTTGAAAAAAATATACAATAGGTTTGCCAACATTTGATGGATGTTTAACATAAGTTAAGGGTTTCTCATCCCACTTATACATCTATGATACACATGCCATATTCAGAACATATTTGTTTTTTTTCTATTGTGTGTTATATCCCTTAAATATATTATATCATGAATCTATTTGTATTTATGGTATATAATGTTTAATTATAAGTTATTTATTTCTTGGGTATTGTGATTCATAAGAAAAACAAATGGTATGTGTTAATTAACAGTCTCTTCATTATTCAGGACTGTTAATATTTATGTCTCCATTGGGGAATATTTCACTTCCATGTATACGTATTTTTAAAAAAATCATTAAATTATTTTAATATTTGAAAATTATTTTCAATTTAACTTTTAATCCATTTTTTATTTTTACACAACATGTTAGAATGAATATTTCAATCATCTTTCAAATAATATACGTTATATATTTTCCTAAAAAAGTATTAAAAGACTTTTTTAAATTTATTTCATGAATTAAATTTACCACTATCATTTTTGCTTAAATATTTTAACCCTACATTAGAATTTTAAAGGGATATTTGAAACTGATGTGATTTATTAAAAATATACACAATTTTTGTATATTAATAATTATCTTTAAAGTAAAAATTATAATTTCATCAAGAAATATTCAAATATTACCATTATTGTATTTTCATCTATGTAAAAATCCATTTTTGAATATTATGTTAGTGATATAATCTAATTTTACCATTTATTATATTTATTTTGATGGTTTATGATCAATGTTTTTGGGAAAATAATTGATACTTTGTGTGACTAGTTCTTATAATATGGAATTTTTTGATTTCATTAAGGAATTTTGATGTAGATGTATTATTTATTCATATAAAAATGAATTGGAAATATTAAGTGATGTTTAGGGAATGTTATATCCTCTTGATGCATCAAAAGGTATCCTAAGAGAATATAGTTAGCCAAATCAGATGGGTTTATATCTACCGATTTAAACCATCTTGATGAAAGATATTTGTAGTAACTGTCTTGATCTTAGATCTTGATAGTAACTTCCATGTGTATATATATTGATATTTTATAAACATTCCATTATTTATTCCATAATTATGAATTTAGTTACTGATATTTCTTGTGAAAATTCGATTAGTAAAATATTCATTTTTAGGTTTCATTATCACATGATTATTTATATGAAATTATTTTACTATCATTTATTATTTCTATATTATGTGCAAGTAATTGATTAAATGTCAAGTGATTATTTTATTTTCTATTACATATTTATTATTAATTATTTATTAATATATAATTCTATTTTCCTATCCTTAGAATTTATGCTCACCCCTTTATTATGTTTAATTTTTCACTATGATAAGAGGAATGGTTTTTTGAATCATATGTAGGGATAACATAAATCGAATAATGGAATTACCAAATAAAATTATTATTTTTATTTTTTAAAACAAATTAATGTGAGTTTCATGTATATACATTCAATACCAAGACAACTAAACTATTTAGTCTATCACAAACTGAATATGGTTTCCATCAAAACCACCACCCAACCTGACCCATGGAAAGGGCCAAGGGATTTCACGACCCGCACGATCTGGAAAAAGTACTTCGGTGTCATTAAATTAAAATTGGAATGATTTAGTAGAGTTTATAAGCATACACCAACAAACAATCCAATAAACCAAATTAGGATTTTTCAAACCAAAGGATCTTTTACTAAAATTGAAAACTGAATTACACCTTTTAAATCAATGTTAAAATACCAGTAAAAAGGCACAAAATAAAACAAAATTGGGATCCCAAGAACCTCCACATGGAAAGAGGAACCCCCCTCAAGCCATCTCCACAACACCACATCCTGACGGACTGAAAAAAATATAAAACATTGGCACAAAAGTTGTACACAAACCCTAGACAAAAAAAACCATGTCTACTTACACCCAAAGGTGTAAGTAGGGTGTGAGAGAAAGTCTAGTATGATACCACCAATAAGATATTCCTTGTGATAAGCATTCAAAGAAGAAAATCTTGGAAGTTTGGGTAAACAAGAAATGCTAGTTAGAATTTTTAAAGGATGAAAATTTAAATAAAAAAGTTTTCAAGTAGGAATTTTTAATGATTCTAGACTTTAAAAAAAAATCCAACGCTACTGAATTTTCCAAGAAACAATACCATATGCCGATGGTATGCACCAAGTAGCAAATGAGCACAAGCAGTAGAAAAATTACCCCAAGGAACTAGCTCGATGTGGGTCCCAGGTACCTTGTATCTTGGTGAGAGTAACCATCACAATATCCATTCTCATGCACAAGAGCCACTAGTAGGGTTCATACCCATAACCTAGTGGTCCCCCCGACATCATAATCATCATAGTTTAGTTAGTGTTTTCATCATCAATCTTTATGCATGAAACTGAGGCCAAACCCCATGGGATCACAAGCATACTAGTACATGTCCACCCACCTAGATACCTGGGTTTCCTTCTTGTACTCAAACAATGTCAACAAGCCATGAAATATAATTTTCTCATGAAAATAAAACTCCCACATCAAACATTCAAAAAAAACCCACATGTATATCACACAAGTCACATGATCCCCCTTTTTCTTCAAATTTATTTTGAAATCTCACTCACACAAAAATAGCCCACAACACTTTACACATCTCTTACACACTTCAATAAATAATTTAAAAAATTTTATAAAACATTTCCAAGATGATAAACTTCACATAAAAACCCACACACACATGCAACATAATACCCTTTTTACCTTAAAAATCATTTTATCATCAAACTCACACGAAACAGCCCACGACCCTATTTTGTACCCACATTAGAATTTAATAAAAAAATTCACTAATTTATAAAACATTATAAAAATGTTTGACATCTTAATTCACCTACTTAACTTTCAAAACCCCACATTAAGTAAATAAAATCACCAAAACAGATCATGTACATCATTTTTCCACTTTATGTAACTTACTAAATCATTTTCAATTTTCATAAAACAAACCCAAAAGTATAACCATGTTTTTCGCAAAAAACCAATTTCAAACCCCTCCTTTTAGGACAAAACCATACCAATACCAACCCAAAACAGGATTTTCTGCCCTAGAAACATTTTCTAAACCACTCCCAAGAGTTATATAATTACTTCAAGTTACACAAAAAAGATACACATGAAAACACACATTTTCAAGAAACACTTTCAAAGAGCATGATGAGGTTTTGAACCTATGAACCATTCAAAAAACCTGTTTTAAACCCAAAGGTACACCAAGACCCTAACAAAGAAGAATTGGCAACCCAAAAATATTAAGAAATCCAATTTCATATGTTCTAAAATACACCGAAATAATACACCAAGAGTTACACATGAAAAACAATCAATTTCAAGCTAAAATGAAACTATAAAATTAAAAACTTAACCAAATCCATCATTGATAGTTTTCACCAAAAGAAAATCAAGGAAGATGAAAAATAAGTAAATCATGCATGATGACTCATAAATGAGTGTCTATACATGAAATAACCTACCTTTTGTGTTGAAACCCTCAAATCATGGTGTGAAACAACAACCAAACCACCACCACACCGCAAGGAAGATTAATCCATCAATAGACCATAATATTTGATGAAAAAAGAAACCAAATCAAACCGAAATTATAAACTCTATATTTGGTAAGAAAAGGAAACTTCACGAAAAGGAAAAAACCAGAAGAAGATGGAAGATACCAAGAAAAAATTCACTTAAATGAATGATCATGAAGAAATCGCCCCAAATCCACAAAAGGATAAATCTATAATAAAACAAAACTGATAGGTAGGCTTGAATGATGCTGAGTAGGTTATGTGGGGACTAAAATGGGGGATAAATTGTGAAAATTGAATGGTTTATGAAATAATAAAATTACCTTCTCAAATATGGACGATTTGAGAAACCCAAAGAAGTTTATCCCTAATCAATGACCAAAATGAGCTCCAAAGCAGTGAAATAGATAATTAGGGTGATCCTAGGGTTTTGGGATTTTGGGGGGGGAGAGGAATCCCAAAAAAATAGTAAATAATTAATGAGATATTGAAACATTAATAAAATAATTTAAAGCTATAAATGGGATTATGGATTGTACCAAAACCTTAATAAAAAACCAAAATTCATCATTATTATGGATTATTATGGGGTCTAAATTGATATGGTGGTTTTAATATATCAGGGTGTTCCAATTGGAAAGTGTAATGACTGTAAAACGTTGAAAAATGAAGGAGTTATGAAAGTAACAAAATTTATATTTAATTCTGGAAATAGGCTCATTGTTTGGCCCAAATCACGAAAACACACCATTTTCACCAAAATGCATGGAAAACCCACCCAAATCATAGAAAAAATTGAAATTAAATGAAAAATAATTTTTAAAAAGTCATGTATGTGACAATTATCCCCACCATTAATCATTTTTCTCTTAGAATGCCATAGTAACGCCTAAATCCAAAATCCAACAGCACCAAAAGGCCAAAATCTTCTCCTTTTCCATTTTTCACTACCATAAAAATGGCTAAGATATCTCCACTTTATCAATCAAGGAAAGAATACTCTCCAAATCCAAAACATACAAAACTTTCCCATAACAGTCCATAACATTCCAAATTCATCAAGAAATATACACCTCAAACACCATCAAAACAAAACTCAAGAAATTTACCCAAATTAACAACAACATCGAACAAGGTTACACTAAAATTACTTTATATAAAATGTTTGGCACTTTTCAATCCCAAATTTTATCCAAGGAGTACGTTGGTAGTTAGATAGATCAGAAGAAGACTACCTACTGACATGCCTAGACCAAGGAAAAAACTGAGTTACTCATATGGGGAGAAACAAATGGGCTCCCCACCATAAGAGACAACTAAAATTTTCTTAAGAAGGAATCAGGACAATAATCAAGGAAGGCCCGAACAGACTCCCCGACATAAGGGGTATAATCTCATTAGAATATTCCAAGATAACTTACATGAGACCCATAGTTGGTCTCCCCACCATAAGAACCAACCATCTTAACCGACAAGTATGGGCTGGCATAGAAAGACCCCAAAATTCAAAATGTTGGGACGACCACAGGGTTAGTCTGCACAGTTTCAGAACCCATGGGCTAACTGTGGGGATAATACTGTCTGTAGGGATTCCTAGCCCATAGTTACTAATAATTATTCAGAAACAGTGTGCTCAATATGTCTAGAAAAATTTCATCCCTTTCCCCAAAAACACAACAGAAACCAAAGTGGGAAGGAATGACATTGGGTGATGACATGGACATGGGGTCCTCCCACCACTTTCTATCTAATAGAAAAAAAATATCAAGTTGAAGCCACCATAAGTTTAATCTATTCCCATAGTTAATAATAAGGATATGAATTTGTACAAGGGTTTGAAAAACCCTGTTATTTCCCTTAACTATGTGCCAACTTCTATCTAGGATCTATGGTTGGAGATCAAAGGAGTGAAGCATCTTCAGCCTCAATGTTCGGCATTGGAAACCCCTGAATGGAACTTCTTCTTCTTGTTCTACAAAAAACTACACCATGACCCCAGTCGAGTTTACCAAGACATAACACATTCCAAAACTAACTTTGCAAAATCCTAACATTTCACTAAAACAAGGGATTACAAGATGCACACATATCACAACTTTTTTCTTTAGGTGAGAAAAAACATAATGAAAGGACACATATAAACACCTACAACTAAAATAGTGATTTTTGATGTTTTTTAAGGGATACATAATCCTATCATAACATAGACTCCTATAGGATTGCACAACCTTCACCTTTACAGTCAAATGAGCGAACGACATCATAAGGAATCACCGAACATGACCATTGCAACTAATAGAAACAATACATGGAAAGGGACATTATTCCACATCTCCAAACAACACACAATTCTAGAAATTAGCCTTAATATCCTTCCATTTCCAGATTTCATATGATGGTGGTTTAACACAATCCCCTGCTTCAAAGATACTACGAAGGACCTAGAGGCCCTCTTAGACACCAACAAAACTGACAACCCCTGACTAATTTCACCTTAAACAAATCAGGTAACTTAATAAACTAATGTCTCTTTACACCTTCCAAGAGCACTCTCCCAATACAAGAGGATCCAAAAAATGAAGAAAGGAAAGGGTATAAACATAATACTCAAAACTAGAGAAAATATTCCTTATATTGTTCTACTGGATGATTTTCCAATGGAGAAACAATCTGGGTTTCACTTCAGTTGTGCACTAACCCTTAATGGGGGCTTACCTTATACAATTAGAAAACCCAAGGACCCTACCAAGATGGTCCATTGGTCAAGAAATAAAACAAACCATATCAAAACACATGAGAGAAACCTCTATAAAGGATTTCTAAACATTTCTCAGAAGAGAACACAAACCAGCCCTTCAACCAAGCTTACTGACCAAACACAAACCCAAAACATGGTTCAAACAAGAGGGGTTATTAGACTCAAAACATCCCACAAAATCAAAATTTTAAAAAACACATAAGGAATACTATCTATAACCAGTGATCAAGACATCATTTTTCATTTAAAATCATTTATTTGAAAACAAACAATTCTGAGGCTAGAGTATCCACCAATGGTACCCCATGGGCCTTACACATGTAAGTTTCTATACCACACTGGGCACACATCTCATATCCATATTGACACTCATCCAATCATTTGATTAATCATCAATCATCCCATATAACCCCATGCATGTGGCCAATAATGGAAATACCAAATTTTAAAACAAAAATTCTTCTACTTTTCAAAACCAAAATAGTCAACAAATACTTTTTCCCATGACTGCTAAACACGAAATCCAAATCCCAGTTTAAAACTTGAAAAATATTTTAGAAAGGCCCAACCCTTCAGCTAAGAACTCAATTTCAATTCCTTCACATAAATTTCAAAACATCTCATTCCATTAAAAAACCATTCAATAGTTTAGAAAACTCTTTTGGAAACACTTTTTCAAAACCCACATTAACATAGTTCAAACATTCTAAAGAGGTGAAAACACACCATTTTCCATAGAAAAAAAATTCTGAAACATCATTTTGACCATTTCAAAAATTAAAACTTTCCCTCTTTATTCAAAAATAATTTCTCAAAAACATTTATGCTTCTTAAAACCATGTCCTTTTTACTTTAAAAAAAACTTCCAATATTTCAAAACTAAAGAACACAAGACAATGCGTAGGGAAATTAGTTTCAGTGGGTGACTTGGACATATGATTAGCGGAAATATTCTTATAACATTACCATAACAAAGACTATTCTAGGGTAATATCCCAAGCTCCACATGGCTTTCCAAGCCTTGTGATCTCACTAAGACCATTAACCCAACTCTATTTTCATTTCCCCAAATCGTCATCAATCCAAAAAATCCCATGACTCAAGAAAAATCCACAAATACCATGGAAACTCAAATCCCATCATGAGGTATGTTGTCCAGGCACAATAATCATAGCTGGAAGGTCATGTATTGAAAATCCTAGCTCCAGACTATCCCAACTGATCCCCAAATAACATGACCCAAATAGAGTGAACCCCCTTTGATACCATTTTGTCATGAACTGGATCAGGTTTCCCTCAAAACTAACACCCAACCTAGCTCGTTGCAAGGACCAAAGTGTATTCCTGATCTTTATGGTTTGGAGTAAGTTCCTGGGTATCATAAAATTAAAATTGGGAATGATTTACCCATGTTTATAAGCATACAACAACAAACAAATCCAATATACCTACTATGAATTTTTCAAACCAAAGGATCTTTTACTAAAATTCCAAACTGAATTAAACCATTTAAATAGTTTTTAAAAGACCAATAAAATGGTAAAAAACAAAAAACAAGGACATCCCCAGAGCCTCCACATGGTAAGAGGAACCACCTTCAATCCATCTTCACAATACCACATCCCGATGGACCACTAAAAATCCAAACCATTGGCATAAAAGTTTTATGAAATCCTACAACAACAAAAAACTAATTCTAATTACACACAATGGTGTAAGTAGGGTGCATGAAAAATCCTAGTAGGATACCACCAATAAGATATTTCATCAGATAATAATTCGAAGATGAAAATCTAGCAGGTTATGGTAAACCTGAAATGCTGGTTACAATTTCTAAAAGATGAAACTGTAAATAAAAATCATTTTCAAGTTTCCTATTTTAAAGATTCAACACTTATTTAAAAAAATCCAGTGCTACTAAATTTTCCATCCAACCATACTGTATGCCAACGATAAGCAAAATGTAACTAATGAGAATAGAAAATGGGAAAATAACCCCTAGGCACTATCTCGTTGTGGGTCCCAAGTACCTCGTATCTCAACGAGGGTGACTACCCCAATATCTATTCTTGTTCACATGATCCGTTAGTAGGGATAATACCAATAACATATTGGTCCCACAATATTATCCTCATAATAGTTTATTTAGTGTTGTCATCATCAATCTTGCTATGTGAAACTAAGGCCAAACCTCACAAGATCACTGGCATACTAGTCCACGTCCACCCACCTAGATACCTGAGTTTCCCTCTTGTGCTCAAACAATTTCAACATGCCAATAAACATAATTTTAACATGAAAATACTACTCTCACATCACACATTCAACAAACAGACCACATTTATATCCCACAAGTAACATGATCTCCATTTTTCTTAAAATTGATTTTGAAATCAAACTCACACTAAAATAGACCACAAAACTTTTCATATCTCTTTAACACTTCAACAATTCTTTTAAACATTTTTATAAAATGTTTCCAAGATGATACACATCGCAAAACCGTCCACACAAACATGCAACATAATACCCTTTTTACCTTAAAAATCACATTATCATAAAACTCACACAAAACAGCCCACAACCATGTTCCACACCTATATCACAATTTTATAAAACATTTTAGAAATTTATAAAACATTATAAAAATGTTTTACATCTTATGTTACCTATATAAATTTGAAAACCCCATATTAAGTGAATATGATCACCAAAACAGTATGTGTAAATCATTTTCCCACTTTATTTAACTCAATAAATAATTTTTTATTTTTATAAAACTAAACGAAAATGTATAACCATTTTTTTCACACCAAACCCATTTAGAAGGCCTCATTCAAGGGAAAAAAACATACCAACACCAACCCAAAACATAATTTTCATCACAATCAATTTTCATTAAACTACTCTCAACTGTTATAAAATTACTTCGAATAACACCCCATAAGATACACACGAAAACTCATATTTTCACAAAACAATTTCAAAGAGATTGATAATGTTATGCATCTAAGACCCATTCAAAAAACCGATTTTAAACCCAAAGGCACACCAAGACCCTACCAAAGTATAATTTCCAGGCCAATAAGATTTAGTACACCAAATTCATATGTTATAAAATACACCCAAAAAATACCCCAAGAGTTACAAATGAAAAACATCCAATTTCAAGATAAAATGAAACTATAAAATAAAATAATTAACTAGATCCCTCATAAATGGTTTTCACACAACAAAAAATATATAAGGAAAATAAAAATAATTTAATAAAGCATTATAACTCATCATGGAGTTTGTACACATGGAATCACCTACATAGCTTCGAAACCCTCAAACCTTGGTGTGAAACATAAACCGCACCACCACTGCACCACATGGAAGATAAATCTATCCCTAGAACACAATATTTGACCAAAAAGATACCAAATAAAACCCTAGGTATGATCCCCAGATTCTGGACAAAAAGGAAAATCACGAAATGGAACGAAAACCAAAATAAGATGGAAGGTACCAACAAGGAATCACATACATGATAGATCTTGAAGAAATCACACCAAATCCACAAATTAATGATTCTGAAATCAACCAAAAATTATATGTAGAATCTAATGAGGCTGATTAGGTTATTTAGGGATAAAAATGGGGTAAGAAAGAGTGAAAATGGAATGGTTTATAAAAGAATCAAATTACAGTCTCAAATCTAGACGATTTTAGAAACCCTAATACAATTTTCCCTAATCCATGACCCAAATGAGCTCTAAAGAATCAAAGTAGATAATGAGGGTGAGTCATGGGTTATTTTATTTGGGTGGGAGGTGGAATTACCGTAAAAAAGTAAATAATGAATTATATATTGAATAATTAAAAAATAATTTAAAGTAGAAAATGGGCTAATGGGTTGGTCCAAAACCTTAATAAAAAACCCAAACCCATCATTATTATGGATTATTATGGGGTCAAAATAGATATGGTATTTTTAATATACCAGGGGATGCCAATTTGGAAGTTTAATGTGAGTTAATTGTTGACAAATGAATGAGTTATAAAAGAAACAAAATTTATTTTTAAATCTAGAAATGGGATCACAATTTGTTCCAAATTTTTAAATCCCTCTATTTCCACAAAAATTCATGGGAGACCCCCAAATCAAAAAAATAATTGAAATTATATGAAAATACCTTTAAAAGAAGTCATGGATGTTCCAAATTCCTTTTGGATGTGATTCCTTATTTCTAGTGATAGTGTAATAATGTGACCATCGACTCTAGGCCATTGGGGATGATGTTTTTATAGTTGATATCATGGAATGTTTAGTATAAAAATTGTGAAAATTATTTAGGATATTCTATATTATATTAAAGTACACTATGATATAATTTTTAAATATTGAAAAATTTACTAGGAGTATGATTTAGATTTTAGTGATACCTAAATTTTGAATTTATGTTTAATGTGTCACTATTTTTGTGATAATATATTAGTTTTCATAATGATATGATCTAATATAGTACATGTAATATTTTAGAAATTGATCATAGTATAAGGAATGGAGAAAAATCAATTAATCTAATCCAAAGAGTAAGAATAATCATTTAACTGATGGTTTTAAGACAATATGCTTAAGGTACATAGTCACATAAACAGTTTAATTTTTTAATGATACAATGTCATGTGCAAAAAATACAAATAATGAATCTACTATATATTCTGGATTCCTAATGAACCACAACAAGAAGAAAATGGTAGGAAAAATGATAGATAAATAGAATAAGGGATTGAATGATTTTCCAAAAAATGATGATTGTGGAATTAATCTCCCAATACTTACTTAAAAGGAATTAGAGTTTTATAAAAGTGTGGATAAAAATTCCACCATGCTTGTTATTTAATTGTTTAGAAAAGGTATTCATTTTAAAATGATTCCAATATAAATATAAAAGGCACTATGAAAATAAATGAATCACATGTTAAACAAATAAACCTCAAAATAAGCTAATAGATCATGGTAAAGAACATTATATTACCATAGATAAAGTGGAATAATTAAAGTTCATGTGTATTTTCATTCAAGAATTATATATTTAATGTAACAAAATGATATTATTATTATATTTACCATGAGATATATAATTATTTTACTATAATTCTTATTCTTTAGGTATTTGGAATATTATTGTGAATAATATGTGTAACCAAGATATGTTATTTTATGGAAACATTTATCTTATGGGAAAAACATTATATTGGGGAGATAACCCTAAATATGTGTCTGATATTGAGAAAATAATTAAGAGATGTTATTGTGATAGAATTAGATGCCTTGAGAATGTAATTTAATTTTATGAAAAATTAATTCATGGTGAAGATTACTAAAGTTTTCAAATTTGTGAAATACATTCAATAATATGATATATTTTTATGCAATATAGTGAAAATTAATTCTTGGAAGTAAGCGTGTTTTCGTTAAATTTTAATGGTGACTCAAGTGATGACTATGTTTCAAGAGAATATGTTATAATGGTATTTACATGTGACATTAAGAGTTAATTTATAGAATATTAATGATAAGTTCATTTAGTGAATGTATTCAATGATTTTCAGTGTTTTGAAAAATGTCTGTAATATTTTGGATCAGGAATAAGGATAAGTACATTTATAATTGATTATGTTGAACTTTGGTTATTACTGTTTGAGGATAAATTATGATTTTTCATATTGGAAAACATTTTCTAACCATTTTGGTTTAAATTGATATTTATAAGTCCAAGGAATCACTTTTGGATCTTATGATTCATTAAAAGGGATTCCAGAATGAATAATCCAGCATGAATATTCATTTCCTAGATTAAAAGATGATGTTTAAATAGATCAAAGAACAACCAAAGGATGGTACTATTCCTATAAATAATGTAAGATTATTTATTGAGTGATTTATCAATATTTCAAATTAAAACCATAACTCTAGGAAAAATATTTTTGAATAAAAACGTTTTTTTTTCTTTTTATATAGAGGAATATGTGGCCCATTAATTTATCACATATTTTTGGTTTTGTGATTGTTAACATTACCATGTTCATGGAATATATCACTCTCCATCCAAACTCAATATATATGTTTACCTTATAAGATCATATTTTCACTCTCCATTAATGTTCTCATATTCAAAATACAAGTTTTATGGTAATGATTTCATTTCTCTATTCACACATTTTAGAAGGATCGTTTATAAACCCATTTATGATGTGAGGTTCCCATAAAGAAATTTTCAAATATCAAAATATTATATTCGAATTGAAATTTATAATTTTGAGGAACATTTTTTTGAAGGTGGGGGGAATTTAACATCCCAATAGTTTATGATATGTCTTTTTTTAATATAAACATTATTTTTTACGTCGCTTACATTTCACATAACACCATGCTTAAAAATCTCCGAAATATTATTATTTTAATATGACCATAAAAAAATAGCCATTAAATTGGCAGGTGTAAATATGATTAACTATATAATTAAATATATAAATTTTACTACTCATTTTGAATTATTTAATTAATTATTTTTGAATAATAACATCATATTTAGTAAAATAATTTTATTTCAAATATATGTTTTCTTCAAAAACGGTTTTGTTTCATTTTAAGAATAATATTTAAATAAATTTCTAGGAATTATCTAAGTTATTATTTATAAATTAATTTCAAATTTGAAGTAATAATATGAAAATTATCTTATGGGATTTTTTTGTAATTTTCTCCTTAGATTGATCTTCTAATGAATTATGAAAGATATTGATTTTTTTAATAAAAAGTTCATTTTCATTATATTAAAAAGTTCCTACATTATTGAAATTTGATGTAAAATATAATTATGTACTACATAGTTTGGTAAAATATAATAAATTAACAATTCATCATAATTTTACATTATTTTGGTATAAGTACATTTTTAGGCCTCAAAAATCATTTTTCAGGAAAATAATATTTAATTAAGAAGATTAATATTAATAAAAACTATGAAACATATTTATTTAGTGTTAAGGAAAATTGATTCCTTTTTTGGATTTATAAGGTTAAAATTTAGTGAATATATTCCAATCAATTATTTTCAACTTGAACAGTTACCATGGTAATTTTCGTTACCATGTTTATGGGTAAATTAACTAATGTAGGTTAAAAAGAAAATGACAAGGACTAAAAAATAACAATAACACATTAACTGATTTTAATTGAAGATTATGTTCATCTATAAGAATCAATATTTGGGATATCATAACATTTTTCCATTCATAAGTGATTATGACCCTTAAAATATTTTATTGAAAAAAATGTCAAAGAAGTCACATTCAAGATTTTAATAAGCATAACATTTTTAAAATAGTGTTATCAAAAAAATATTTCGAATATAAATATTTTTTTGAAATATAATGTAATTATGTTAATCATGAGAATTTCGTTTTATCTTTTATTGAATAAATAATCATATTTAATGATTTCGCAACATTATTGGAATAATTATTTAATTAATGAAAATATCAAATAAATTATATTCAAAAAATTAAAAAATTAAAATTAGACAATTATTTTCACTCATGATTTTTATTAATTAACTTGAAATATTTGGTATGTATTAAAATATATTTTTTAAAGTTATATTATTATAATTATTTTATCGAGGTCAATATAATGAACAACATCAAAATTGACAATAATGATATTATAAGAATATAATAATTTATTGAATTATATAAAAACATAAAATCATTGAATAATAATAAATGGTATATGATATGGTATAAATTATTGTAATTTGTATTTCTAGAACCCCTGGATTCATTTTTCTTTAGAATATTCTTTTTATATTTTAATATTTGTTGAAATTTCAAAAGTACCCTCAACTAAATTATAAAAAGAACCCCTTCCTTCAAATATTTACACCACATTGAGCCATATAATATGGCCATTACTTAATTATTTCTATTATAAGAATAATTATCCCATTTTTATATGTTCTATAATTCTCAAAATATCCACTTTAGTGTCAATTTGAAGAGATCTACAGAAAATTCTTTAAAGAAGACGTAATCATCATTACTGACTATTTCAATTTTTTTCTTCTTATACTTCCACTTCAAGTGTTTTTCCATCATAAGATAACAACAAGAGGATAATATATCAATTTAGATGTTATTATTATTGTTTAAATACCATATTATACCTTTTACCAATCTTATTAGAAATGAAATCACCAAATGTGTGTATATACAACCTACCATACCCATATAGTGGTGTGATTCATTTTTCACCACAACATAAATTGGATGGTTATAATGATGGAAATAATGGGTATATATTATAATTATGGAATAATATTTATTCTATAAAATTAATATACAATCTAATTCCTTACTAATTCAACTATTTAGAAATTTTAATATCACTCGAGTATACAAATGACTTACCTTCTCTATAAAGCGATGAAATTCATTTTTCATGTTCAACATTAAATATATTTTTTTTTCTAAAAATTGGTTTAATGATTAAATATGATATTAATAAATAAATTTATAATTCTGTATACGATGTATCTTTATCTTATGGTATATAACCACCAATTTCAAGGAAAAACAATACTGATAAAATAAGGCAATTAACTCCTAAAATAGTGAAAATAAGGAAATATTACTAATGGATGAGTGGTAAGATGTTATAAAAGGAACATAAAATGTTAAAAATATGAGAATAATTATTTCATATATTAATAACATGTATTTAACAATTATACAATATTATTTATCATGTATATAGAAACTTGATCCTTGGGTAACTTTTTCTCATCTTAGTACTACTTCAATGATACATATGTCATATTCACCACTTATTTATTTGTTTGGTATATATACTAACCCTTTTATATATAATTACATGAAACTCATTTTATTTATGGTATCATGATTTCATTTTAATTTATATCGTTCATGGTTTTTATAATTAATATGATACCCAATGTGTAAGGGTCAATTCAAAATCTCATCATTATTTGGGATTGAATATGTTTACGTCTCTATTGGGGAATTATTTTATTTTATGTTCATGTTTTCTAAAAATTTTATAAAAAATGATTTTAATATTCTAAAATTAATTTTTAATAAATTTTTATCCCTACATTAATTTTGGGATAACATTTTAGAAGGAATATTTTCATCAAATTCTAAAAAGGAACTTTATAAATTTTCTTAGAAAAATGTGAAATTAGTGATTTTTTAACTTATACAGCATGAAAAACATTTCCTGCTATCATTTCACCTTTATGATATGATAATTCCTTTAAATTTTTTACATTTTATCTTGAAGGGAAATTATTTCATTTTTACGTGAAATGTTTTTAGATTTTAAAAATTATTTTCATATTAAAAATGATATTTACCTTAAAAAACATTCTATTAATCTATAAAATTATTTTCATATATATCACAATACTTTATTAAATATTATGTTTTCGATATAATATAATGATTTCAATCATCATATTTTTTAGATAGTTTATGATCATTTTGGCTCAGGAGGGAATATATAATCTATATTTATAATTCTTTCAATACAAGAAATATTGATTTTTATAAGACCTATTGATTTATTTGTATTATTTATTCATATTTTTAATGAACTAAACATATTATGTGATTGGAGGAGCTTGTTATATCCCCTTGATGCATCTATAGGTCTCATGATAAAAACTAGTTGGTCAAATGAGAAGAGTTTCTACTCCTATATTTAAACTTTCATCTAGATAGATCTTTGCGGTATGTGTCTTGAGGTTAAATGTTTACAATAAATATCTTGAGGATATATAATGATAGTTCAAATGTACAAATATTTTTACTCCATTATTATGACTTCAGATATTGACATTTCAATTTATTATTAGATTAATAGAATATTTATGGGTATGTTTCATTTTCCTATGATTTTTTTCATGGTATTATTTTATCATATTTTATTTATTATATATTATTCTCATGTTATTGATTAAATGGTATGTGTTTTAGTTATTTATCTTTCCATGATTTTTATTCCTTATTTATTTATATCTTCTATTTCATTCTTACCCTTACTATTCCTTTGAGATTATCCCTTTCTTATGTTTTATTTTCCCCATCATTTGTGGATTTATTTTCTAAATGATTTAATAGGAAACACTAGGGGAAATAATGGTATTCTCAAATTAAATTATTTTTGTATTTTATGATCTAAAATTTATTGTGATTTTATAGTAGTAATATATTTAACCTTGACTAATACACTCTTTAGACCTTTGGGATGAGATTCTTCATTTGTTATGATAATTTAATAATGTAACCACTAACTATAGGATATTCGGGTTAGGGTATTTACTGTTAAGATAATTTTTGGAAATAATAAATAATAAAAATAGAAAAAATATGTTACAATTCTTTTGGGTAAAATAGATTTACTAGAGATTCTGCTTAAGTGTTTAGGGTTAAAATTAACTATAAACATGACCATATTTTATTTTTGGGATATATTTCAATACTATATCATTTAATATTTAGAAATTTTATTATTTGGATGTAAATTTATTTATTAATCCACTAATATAATTTAACCTTTTTAAAAATTAAAAGTCTTTCATCTCCCTCACTTGCAAAAGGACACCCACTATACTCTCATATCCATAGTTCAAATACATATTGGTTCATCCAAGCCGTTCAAAATACATTACTAAAATCGCTACCCATGTCCTATAACCCATATATTGATAATAAAATAAACGTATGAAGGGTTTAGGTATAAACATAAAGAGTTTTTATAAAGAAGATGCATTGTTCATAACTGAGAATTTTAGTTCTATTTTATTTTCTACCTCTTTAAAATCTTCTTCATCCATAATAAAATAATAATAACTTCAATATCTTACATATAAATTTATGTTATTTTGTTAATGTAATAACATATATCCTTATGTTCTTCTAAAAAATTGGAAACTGATTCATCATTCATGTCTATGGAGGACTACCACCTCAATCCAAAGTAATTCATTTTACATCACTACATAACATATAAGGTTATAACTATAGGGTTAATATATATATATATATGATATTCATAAAAATTATTTAAAGATAATATGTCATCTCTTTTTTTAATCAATGATTCCATTCCAAAATGATAATGTATTTTTTATGTACGTGTGGATTACCACCTCTATGAAGTGATGTGATTTATTTTTCACCACCACATTACATCATAGGGAAATATCTGAATATTTAAATTTAAAATATGATATTTAGCATATAATGATTATTTTTGGAAGACAAAATGATACTCACATTCTTTACCTCATTCTATTTTTATTTCACTTATATATTCAAATTATTATTTATTGATAAATTTCTATAGACATGAATGAATAAAAAAATAAATGTTTCATATTTTTACTTTATTTAAATAGTCTTCAAAATAAATAATTATATATATTTTTTACCAAATTTTATGAAAAATAAAAATGAATGTGCCATTTCAACATATAGGACATCAATATTTTTTTTTCAATTTTCATAAAATTAATTTAAATGGTGAAAACATAATTATAAAAAACTATAATCCCAGAATATATATAAAAATTAAATAAAATTAATTCTTGTCTAAAGAATAAATTTTATGGATTGTTTACAGATGGTTCGTTATAGTGTTTTTTCTAAATTTTCTAACAACTACATCTTTTATAGCTTATATCCATAATCCCATTGATAAAATATACATAATCATGACGATAATCCATTGTTAACATGGTTTCAATAAAATTTTAAAATTTGGGACTATTTTTTGTTTGAAAACTATATAAATGGAATAAATTGATAGATTTTGTAGATATTATATTAATTTTCCAATTGATTTAGACTGTAAAAATGAATCAATACAATTAAAAAATTATTAACTTATTAAATTCCTCTCCCTTCCCATTTTACATTAAACACATAACATGTTGACTATCGCCTAACAAAAATATAATCTATTTTTATATGATCAATCCATCATTATATGATTATAATCCCCCATTATTCATTAATGAACACTCTATTCTCTACACATTTTTATGCATAACTATCATCACCCAAATCTAAATAAATCCCAATTTAATTTCTATGTCTAAGTTCCTCTATTGGATTTTCGATTCATGTTATTTTACACTACCTTATTATTTAGTTTTTGTGACATCGAGAATTGTACTACCACTATCAAGTGTTCTATATTTATTAAAATAATGATTTAAAAGTGGTGGAATCTACAAAAAATAAAAATTATTTAAATTTTATTTCACTATTACGCCTCATTGCAGTTGTGAATGTGAAATACAACCCAATTATTATAGCCCAACCTCTTAAAATTGGACCACACACCTTGAATCCTCCCATGAGATAGAATCCATATATCGCCACTAATTATCCTTTAACAACATTGATAACTCATAATTTTCTTATTTTTCAAGTATTAAAACATGATATAGGTGGTAATTTATATGGAGGCACCCCACACCCTCTTGTAACACCTCTCCATCTGACGATTTTTACCCCGTGTTGTGACCACTATTCTAATAATTTTCTAGCCTATCAACCCAAGGGTATTCGATGAAATAATAGTATAAAATAAATATAAATATGAACGTTGTCTTGATTTATTATTTTATTGGTATTATGGATTCCATGGTGTATTGGGATTTATAATTCATTCTAATTTTCTGGTTGTGAATCACTTAATTCAAATATCTGTATTTGATGAAAATTATTAATTAAATTTTAGGTTTAACTATGTTTTCATTGATTTGAGAACATGTTTGATTTATAATTATTTAACTTACCAAATTAATATATATATTACAATTTATATTTTTATAATATTAGTATTTAAATTGTTTTTTATTTTAATGTACAAATTTTATTGAATGACATATTTTATATTTAAATTTATACATTTTTGTAAAATTATTAAAATGATTTGAGCCATTTATTTTTGAAATTTCAATAAAAATATCAATATAAAGTAAATATTTTAAATATTATATGGTCTATGTATATATATATGAAATATTATTTTATTTTTTTTATTTTTTCTATTTTATTAGTGAAATGTTTCTATTTGAAAATTAATGAATCCTATGAATTTTATGATTATTTTTTAAATTAATATTTTTTTTATAATAACCTATTTATTAAATGTCATTTACCCAGTGGAATAAATTCATGAGGATATAAAAAATGGATAATATTAATTTAAAATGGTTTTTTTATTGATTTATTCAATATTTACCCATTGAAAGTTTTGATGACTCAAATGAGATATTATTTGTAGAAATATTACACAAAGTAGTTTAGGTTAGGTTCATCTTATCGCTCCTATGAATAATTACATGCATAGTTTTCTAGTGGTTATACTTATTGATAACATTTTATGTTTCCAATAATAGCCATAAAATCATATTTCACATATCTAAAAATTATCAGTATCTCTCATATTATAGGTTTGGATCTCATTTATTACACCAATGAACTTCTTCAAAAATAAATTTGGTGGATCCCCTTATATATCTTTAGAATATGAAGGTATGTATGTTATATTTTCTAATATTTGTGTTCAATTATTTATTTATATGTCTATTCTATGTTTGTTTTATATTAAATATTATTTAAATATTTTTTATATTGTATATTCATTACTTATCTTCTATATAACATGTATCCTAGGTTTATTTCTATTTTTTAGGGTGATGCATAATGAATATATGATGCAGGATATTGACTCATTTTCTAACATGTACAATTTTCTTGTAATATTTTATATAATTGTTTTATCTTGAAATACCCTTTTATGTTTTTGTTTAAAAAAATCACAATATTTTTTTTCTTTACATGCAAACTCTCTAACTTCTATATGCATTTTATATACCAAATTAAATATCATGGTTTATACTACTGATTAATTTTAATAAAATTACTCATTAATGATGTAATAAAGGAACCACTTCTTTCCCTAAACCAACCAATAAAGTTAAAACCACATTTTTATTGTTCTGGATACCATTCCATTCAAAATAAAAAACCCATTGAAGGTAAATTTTATACAGACCAATGGGGACACCATTTATGTTAAGTTTTGTATCATATATCTTCTTACATATGTAGACTAATCTTATCAATGTTTCATATTATCAAAGTTATATCTACTTGATAAATATTTGAAAACCTATAAAATGAGTGGTTTCTAGATTGTTCAATCTAAAATGATCATTACAATTAGTAAAACTCTCAAAACATAGTATTTCTCTTGATATTTTCATTATGAACTACATGGTCAACATTCTGTTGACACTCTTGAAATTAACATTGTTTCTTTATTTTTAGGTTTATTATCACTATTAATGTATTTTTTATTATTGGTGATGTGATATTTATTTCTATCAATTATCATTAATGATGAATCGATAGACACACTTATCAATAGTTGATTATGGCCATCTGTGCCAACAATAATTTTGAAATCATTCATTGTCCTAATTATGTATATATTTTATTTTTCATGCATGTATACATGTAAATACCACAAATAGTTCTTAATTTTTTGGATTATCATTATGGATTTTTAGAAAAGATGAATGTTAAAAAAACTTGTGTGATAATAGCGTTAAAAATAATACATTTCTCGATGAAACAAAAAAATAATCTATTTGAATATATATAAATTTCTAAAAACCCTAATATATATGAATATATCTAATAAAATTGAAAATAGGGTGAGTATTTGATACATGTTACATTGTAAATTTCTATGTATTTATGTTCTGAATGTAAAAAATAATATACTGAATTATAATAATCATTTTTGTGAGATGAAATGTGTAATTTATAACATTATAATTATCACGATAGAATTTTAGATGGTTCGGAGAGATCACTATTTTCATCAAATTAGAGGGTAAATATATTAAGAATGATTCAAATATAACATGTTATGAAAATAAATTAAAATAATAAAAATATATTATATAAATTTAGGTTTCAGTTCGAAACTATGCTTACAATGAAACTTATTTTTGAATAATTATTATTTCAATTAAAAAAATTATTTATACCTATTCATTTTCTTGGGAATAATATCTAAAAAATGAATTGATAAATTTTTTCCTTTTAGGTAATTAGTATAATGGAGATAATAAATAATTTTGGTTTTATCCATCTTTTTAAAACTATATATGAAGATGTTCACCATGTACATTGTTTTTATTCAGCAATATTTATGAATTGAATTTTTTTGTGCGCATAATTTTCGAATAACATACCCTTATATTCTTATAATAGGGAAATTTCGTTTGAAATTACAAACACCTATACGCATATAGTAAAATAAATGAAGTATGAAATAACATACTATAATGCCTGGAAAATGAGCTTGTAACCAAGTGGTATAAGCTCTTAATGGGTATCCTTCTACCCAATCAAATGGAGGTCTTTTCACTAATAATAAAAATCAGGATTCAGCCCCAACCTTTAAAAAAATTCTCATGGTTCCAAAGTCACTTCCAGATTCATACTATGTGATATTATAGTATGCATAAATTTCTTGAAATATGTATCTTATAGTGTATATAATGTGACTGAATCTAAACACCAGTAAAATAATTTACTAATTTCACAAATCAATTAATATATCTCACAAATAGTTTCAAAAAAAAGATTGTAATGTTTGTTATCATCAAGATTTTCTAAAAAATTTATTTTTGTGAAAATTGAAAATACTAATATATAATATAACTCCTATAAACTATTTTCTAGAAAATATATATAATATCACAATCATCATACTGTAATGTATCAGATCTTAAACATGAAGGATAATAGGAGTAATAAGATTAATTATTATTTAAATACCAAAATACCATTGATAAAAATCCTAAAACATACTAAAATAACATAAAATCATAAAAATATCACTATGGAATCATAAAATTCCTTTCCTGTCACAACAATAATTAAAATAATAATAAAATATGTGGGCATGATATAAGAGTATATAATTCATTAAAAATAATATATAAAATTAAGGAACAATATATCAGCAAACTGAAATTCTCCAAGAAAATCAGTAATAAAAAGATAATAATACATTGAAATGTTGAAAAATCTTAATCACATGAAACACACTGGTATAAATCTAATTATCCACTTGACTATGTGTAAACACTCATTATATCAATGCATGAAGATGGGATAAAACTCATTATTCCCACACCTATGTGAAGTAACTCATTATATCCATGAGAGACTATCTCATAATTTATATACATAATACAATTAATTGTAACATGATATAAGATCCCTCACATCATCATCCATAAATATGTGTTCCATAGAAAATTAATCAACATTATATCTTAAATAATCCATGTAAAAAGGGAGTTTTTCAGTATTTTAACAAAATCATAGAAATAGAGCACAATGGAATGAATGGAATTCATGCGCCAATACATTTTAAAATTTTCCCTATCTTTGGAAATGTTTTTTTGGTGTCCAATGATCATAGACTAATACCCCTTATAAAATAATGGTGGTGGAATAAATCTATGATGGGACCATCAGTGATTCTTTTCTTTTTCCCCTCATAATGAAATCCTAGACCACAGTTTTGTTGGAGAAAAATTCTCATGGTGTAATAATAAAAAGATAAATTGGTGCATCTGGTGTATACATGACCATTTCTTTAAAAACCTTCATGCTATAAATTTCTACCTAAATACTTGGGTTGATCATCTTTTAAGAGCTCTATCTGGTGACAACCTACTTCTCTTACTTCTCAGTCACAGATCAACGAGGAGAAGACATGTTTTTTTATATCAACAAATGGGTATCTAAGAAAAAATTTCATAATGGGGTTTTCACATCCAACTTTAAATCCATAAAGGGAGATAGGTGGATGGGTTCACACCACAAATAATGTCATATCAAAGTTTACTTATAGGTATTGTCTAATAATAAGCCAGTTTTTTTCAACCATGAGTGTATGAAGACAATTATTATGTTCGTTTAAAGTAATCTAGAGTAGAGCTGAGATGATGAGAGTTTATATACTCTGGTGGACAAGAAAACCCATCTAGTAGAGGTCATTTTAGAATAAGAAAGGCTTGACCAGGAGAAATCTAGAGTGATATGGCTTATGGAAGGAGATAAAAATATAGAATTCTTCTATGATTTAATTGAGGAGAAAAGGCATGTTATGACTCCTAATATTTGGTTGGAAAGAGAGCATTTCATAATGGATGTAGTGATTTTGGGTGTTATGGATACTAGTCACATCAAATCTATTTTATGTAATCTTATCCTAAGTATAGAGAGAGTCTATCTATGTGATCAAAAAATCCATTTCAATTACATCCCTCAATTTGTCTCAATCAAGATGAATAGTTTGTAGAACCTTTCTGGAGGACATTGAGATCCATGAAACGGTTCTTTCTTTGAATCCTAAGGGAATTATAGATCTTAATGTTATCTTGGGATCATTCTAGACATTATTATATGAATAAGTGATTAATAAGCTAATCACATCAATTCAAAAACTATTTAGAAGAGGGATCCAACCTCAGTAATCTTGCACGCCCACCCTGATTCTCATTCCAAATGTGAAGGATTCCTCTTCCCTAAATCATTATTGACCAATCAACATGTACAAATTTCCATACATGTTTTTGGAAACTATCATGACCAAAAGGCTTCCACATAATATTCCACAATGGAACTCAGGGAACTATAATGGTTTCAAAAAGTAAATATCCACCTAGACATCCATTGTATTGGTCAACTAAATGGTCAGAGATATCAACAAAATATATCATGGATATAATATTGTGGTGATTATTCATATAAACAAAGATTATGAAAGGATGGAGGGGGGGATTCATCAATAGAGTACTGAATTGTACGTGATGGTCTTGTAGGGTGGTTAATCACTTCTTAATAACTGTCATCTCACCCTAGATATCAGTTTATCTCATGGGAAAAAATGAAGTGTCTTCAAATCTACTCGCGACCATAGAATGCACGACCCCCCTTTTCATAGTATCTCTATCTTGGTTAAAGATAACCCCAGTTGGAAAATGGTTAAAAAATATCCAAAAAAATTATTTTGGATTACCATTGTGGAGAAAATACTATATAAATTTTACCCCATTAATTTACAGATAACATATTATTTTTTGTTAATGTTATAAAAATAAATATCATCAAATTTAATTGGGAAATTAGTAAGTGTTACATGTGTAGTTTAAAATCTATCAACGAAGACAAACTCAATTTTCTCAACTCTAAAAAAAGATTAGTTGGATATGGTAAAATAATTTAATAGGTCCTCGGAACGTGTAATGTATTATTCCTTATCAAATACATTAGATAAACTATCTCTCATAGAATAACTTTCATTCATCACATTAATGTAATCTTTGTAAAAGTAACATATCAAATCTCGAATTGAAATAATATAATTATATCTTTTGGGGACCTCATTACACTTGTCAATTGTGTTTTATCTTCCATCCCCATGAAAATGATATCGACATTCAATGTTCCTAATGTAGTTCTATGAAGAATTGAAAATATTTTAGTGAGATTAATATGAGATTACTATGCTAAAGGATTATTTTGTTGGAAATCATGTGATAAGACACCAAGAATAGTGGGAGAGGGTGGAATGAATCTGAAAAGTGTATAGGCAACCATGAATAGTGTATAAGAAAAATTGTTGTGGGACTATCAGAAGGGTAAATAAATGTGTCCAATATTTTTCTTTCATAGATATGGTAACATCATAAACACTATAGAGGAGGTGGATGTTCTCGAATATGGATGTTGGTGTCTCACCATATCACTGCTTTTCGGGAAAACCCAAGAAGGATCGTTGGGTGTGGAATGATTATGTATTGGAGGGATAATTTATTTGGCTTTGTTCTCATATTTCTGGGTTTCCCAGTTCTAGATATCTCTTACATGAATGGAATAAGGTTCTAGTCCTTCATGTATGCCACCGTTGATAGTCAAAGAAATAATACCTTGAACACCATTGCTATAAATTTTGAACCAGAAAAATAGTTTTTCATGGTTACAACATCATGAATATTATTGAATAAATTTTACCACAAAATACATAATGTGAAGGCTAAACATGATGTGCAGGAAATATTTATTTGGTGTAATGAAATCCCAACGATTTGGAATTTCATGTTTTTTCATATTTACAACAACTTGATTACCACAGATGAGGAGGTTAAGTGGAATGCTATTAACCTTGATTCTATGTGATTATGATTTTAAGATCCAAATGAATAAACTTTCAAACATTTATTCTTCAAGAGTGATTGGTAAAATTCCATCTAGCATGGCTTATCCATGTTCTTGGGTTTTGGAGACCTTATCTTCAATCGTGAGTTTTTTACATAGATTATTTCAAATGGTAGAAAACAATTTTCACGAATGGAAGGAAATGGGAGTTCTAATTATAGTTAGATGATACACCATCTAGAGTGTAAGGAATCAAGAACTTTACAAATGTATCCTAACTTCTAACCAGTCTATTCAAACTGAAACTCTATGCGTAATTATTGATGTGGTTCCTCCTCTTAAATACTAGGAGCATTCATCCCCCCTTGATAATTCTCATGACCAGCAAATGTTATGTATATCATTCATAGAATATGCGCGGGAATATATAATGGGTGAGATGGAAGCCTCTGATTAGTGGTTTTATTCTCATTGTGGATAGTTATTGTGTTTTTTTGCTTCATGTGGTGGGGGGATTTGTTCAAGACCATTAAGGATCTATGGTTCTGTATTTCAATGAAGGGTATGTTCATTGGGATTCTCTGGTGCCAGAGAATTGTTTTATGTTGAAGGTATTGAATTAGGTCATTATCATCACACGAACCTAGAGTTGGTGGAAACATGTTCATCTATTATCCCCGAATCAATATTGAATAAGTTTCAAGTTCCATGATCAATCAATTATCCTTTATGAAAATTCAATGTTATTATGAATACTTGAGTTTCCATCAGTCAAACTTGTAATAAGGTGAATAAGTTTTAATTTTCTTTCATTTAATGCATCATACAGCAAAAAAATTTAATTATTTTCTAGTCTTTGTTATTTTACCCACGTCTGTGGTGTCCTTCATTGAGAAAAGTCCCATGCGATACACTATTTCAGACATCCTTTCTGATTTTTGGATCTAGTCCTCAACCAACATTCAATCAATATTTTAATTTTGAATAAATTATAGACATAATATAACATGAACATATAAAATCATATACTTTATTAAATAATCTTTTCCAAAAGAAATATATTATAACAAAATAAATAGGGTGATAAATACATTACTTCTAGAGAGATTAAAATTGGAGGAAAATTATAAGATAACATATAGAAGTTCTAATAAGACCTTATAAACATTATTCTAAAAGATGAAGTATAAATTACCACCCCAAAGGTTATTAATATGTGAAATATAATAATTTTTTTAACCATATTTTAAAGGGTTCCAAAGTAAATAGTCTTATAGAGGGTATAAAAAATATTCTAGTAAATCCTATCTAGTAAATAAAAAAATGCCTTTATTAATCCTTTTAGGTGGTTAAAAAAACACATTATACAAATATTAAACATATTTATTTCCATAAATGATATATAGTAAAATACGATGTATATAAAATGAAAAATACCCAAGGAATTCATTAAATAAAACACTTTCAATAAGTGAATAAAGGACATTGAAGAGATGATTCATTGGTAAGAATGGGAGTTATGTTGACCAATGTTATATGTTTATTTTGGAATTTTTTTTAATGAATTAAATATTGATTATTAGAATTATTTTTCATAAATAATAAGAGTATGTATAATTTAAAATATAGAAATTTTAGATTCAAATAAATCATTAATGTATGTTCATTTAAGATAGAATAGGACCGAATGAATATTAAATTATGTTGATGAAGCTCTTATAGTATTGGTAACATTAAAATTAAAAGAGCATGAGAAAAAGATCATGATATAGAAATTAAAATCTCAATAAATAAAATATATTTTCATATGTGATTCAAATATGTAATTTAATTCTGCATATAATTGAATTTATGGTTAATAATATCAAACGTACCTTATGGAGTTCAAAATGACATAAAAAAACATTGAAATTACTGAAAAATTCGAATCAATACCCCTTGAAGGGTATGGTTTCAATTGAAACATTAAATAATAATAGAAATTATATTACAATGAAATAAAATATTAAAATTTTAGTAGATACACTACTCTAAATAAAAAATGTTTTGCAAAAAATAGTATGCCTCAATGGGTGAAATTTTTAGATAAAAAGACATTATATTGGATCTCTCTTAGTTGATCACACTCTAAATTCATATATAACAAAAATACAATTCATAAAAATCTATTTCATAAAAAAATCATATAAATATAATTTTATAAAACACAATTTTAACTATTCATGGTATTTATATTATTTAGTAGTTATCTATTTCTAATATCTGGTGTGACTAATCTTGATCATTTTGAACAAGTTTTGTAAAAATGATGATGTTCTTCATTTTTTCTCCCAAATATCATCATTACAATATAAAAAGAGGTAATCTAACTAATTAATTATAATTATTTGTATTTTTATAATTTATTTCTTTATAATGTTGGTATATGATCCTTAAATTTGAATTTGGTAATGAGCATATTTTGACGCTTTTTAAGAAATGGACCTTGATGTCTTAATTTTTGAGTTTAATATCAATTTTACCATTATAAAACAAAGATAAAATACTTATTTAATTATTTATATGACATATATAATGAGTAAATAATTTTTTATATTAATCCATGATATAATTTTGTATCATTGTTCAGGTAGGTGGTTAGACTGACCCGAATATTATCATACCATATTTAATTGAAGATTATGAAACTGAAAGTGGTTTATTTTGGCCTAATGTAATTATAAATTATCATATTTATTATATTAATATATATATATAAGGTTTCAAATAATTTTTTAACAGGCTTTAATTAATATTGATATAAATTAAAATGAGATACATTATTTCATAAAGGATGTCATCTCCACAACACATTTCTGAAAATTTAATTTCATAACAAATGAGAGGGAAATAAGGTAGATTATTATTTTAGATTATTAATAATAATTTTCATATTAGGATTGAATCTTTTATTCCAAAATTTTACATTTATAGTATGTGAAGAATGGTGGTGGTGAAAAAATGGAAGTTATCACTTCTTTGAGGATATAGTTCGCACAACACATGAATGAAAATTTCATGTTTCTTAATAGAAAGGTCAAATAATATTCAGTAATTATTATATATAAAAAATAATATTATGTATAAAATAAAATATAATTTCATTATATTATAATTTATAAACTTAATTTTGGAATTTATTATAGAAAGGGAATTAAATTCAAAAAAGAGTAATCCCATTGAAATATTCGAATTTTCCTTGGAGGATTCCTCAAAATTGGAGGGCATAAGGAAATATCTTAGGTCTAGATGATAAAAGAAAATTATATTATTATAAATTATGTATAATGGGGATATGTTTTCGTGCAAACCAAGTTACTTCATTGGTTTGGGTTTTTTGTTGAGATGATCCTTTTATAAGTGGAGAGGATGGATATTGTGTAAATATTTCAACATTATTAAAATAGAGAACATGTTTAGCACTTAAACAAGGGTTAAAATGAATAATAATAGATTTTAGAAGATATAAGGTATGTAATACCTCAAAAAATAATTTTTACATATCTTTTAGAATCATTTTACCTATTTTAGACTTAAAATTGTACAATTTACCATTTTATTTGATTTATAATGGTAATTAATCTTTATCAAAGTAATTTATATTTAATGCCAAAAAATGAAATTGGATTAATACATAATTTATAATTATTTTTCCCAAATAGTAAATATAAATTAAAATTTAAAATTTATTTGTGTGAAAACAATATTTTTAATAATAGTGCATGAAACACATAAACTCTTATTTTTAGAAAAAGTGTAGTTTTATGATTAAATTTTATGTATAGAATAACAGTGTCAATAAATTTTATTTTCATGATATGAATTATTTTCATAAAAATGTAAATTTTATTTTTCATTTAATGTAATCCAAAACACTATTTTTTTCACAATATAAATTTAATTTAAATGAAATACCAAAAATAATTTATTTTATTTAAAAATATTTATAATGTTTGTAAAATTTTAATAATTGGTTTTATAAATGAAAAATCTATATTTATACCCCATATATAAATATTTGATCAATTTAATGGATTTATAAACTTCTATTTGTTTCATTTATAATGATAAGGTCTTAAAATTTATAGTTTTGTTAAAAAGTGTGTTTTTCAATATTAACCTAAAAACATCTATTCCAAAAAGATTCATAAAAATCATACAATGATAATTTTAAAAATATAACTTGAAAAATGATAATTTTTTATCTATTTAAATTTACATAATATATAAATTTGGTTTTTAAATAAAAATAAATCTTTTAAATATAACTATTTTTATAAAAAATAATGAATTGTTTAAGACTTAGTTGTTCATAATCCTATTTTGTAGGAATATTAAATTGATTATTTTTCATTATCTAATATATGTTTTATAATTATCATCATAATCATATCTCATATGTAATAGATTATTTTAGTTCAATGTATCTTAAAAGTAATTTTCTCACAAAATATTGATGATGAAAAATTATATACTTAAACTGCGGGTCATTACATTCTACCCGCAAAAAATCTATTTAACCCAAAAAAATAATTACAAAAAGTAAAAAAAGTGAGGTTAATTTAACAACAAAACATAATGAGGTTACCATGTAACCTCCTAAAACTTATTTTTTCACAACATATCATTTACTATATGTTTGGTCTTGTTTCTTAGAACTATGCCTCTTCAATCCAAGATTTTAATTATTTTATCCTCATATTAAAGGGCATGTTCCCGTTTTACAACTTCCAAGTCTTTTATATATGATGGAAGTAGTGATATCATACCCAATATTGATCCCTGAAATAAATCATGCACTCAGGATAGGTTTTAAGGGAGTGATGAGTGATAGGATGAAATCTAGTCATGATCACTAATCTAAAAGGAAAAAATATATATAGGGATCATATTCCATTTATTATTTAATATCATAACCTACTTCCAAGTAAATATTCTAAAGAATAACTTATCTCCAAATTAAATCTCTTGATCTCATCATATATTATCATCCTATTTCTAATCTTTACTTTTTTGGGGATGTGAATCCTAGTTTCAGAATAGAATGGTTGAGTAGTAGATGTTCCAGAATCAGATGTTAGAGAATAATATTTACATTCATATTAAATTAGATTTATTGAATACAATTGGGTATCCTCTGCTGTAAATTTTAGTTTATCTCTTCATCTATAGTGATGTAAAGTTATGTGTTTTCTAACAGGGTTAAAATACGAATTCTTTTGAAATTTTTCATTTGTTGGACTGGTTGCTCTAAAAACCAAGATATGGGATGATGTTTTGAAAGTGTGATCATTTCAACGTGTTTATATTTGTCTTAGGTAAAGGCTCTAGGATTTTACCAGACAGTTGATTGGAATTCATGAGCATTGGACCTGGATAAGTTAGGTTTTAGAGGAAATGTAGAGAGGACACGGTTGGAGGACGGCTTGTTAAACCATACTGCCTACTATAGGTAACTGTGCACCTTATTTCAAGGAAACAGAGTTTCTCTCCCATTCTGTGCATGGTTTTGAAAACGATGTGGGATATATGTGCAAGGTGAGTGTCTAAAATAGAGACTCTCTTATAGTCTGTGCACTGTTTGGAAAACCATGTAGGACAGACCGTGTGAGGTGGATATTGTAGATAGAATGTTTTTCACAATTATTTCATGGTTTTCAAGAACATGTGAGACAAATCATGTAACTTACCCAATTATGGGTTTCAGGTTAAAATAATTAACCTATATTCTACACTGAGAGGTATTTTATTAATTGTCTTTATACAGGGGTTTATATTTAATTAAATTAATGGTTAAAAGAAATTTCATTAATTGATGTGAAATAGAGTTTTATTCAATTAAATTAATATTGACAGAACTTATTTAAATTTTAATGATATGTAGTTTTTATTTAACAAAATCTAGGTGAATGGAATTTAATTAAATGAGAAATAAATATTGAGTTGGGGTTTTAACTAATTAAATTGATTTATTTTATGAATTTTATTATTTTTTAAAAAAGTGGGGATTTATTTAATTACATTTTGTTCATATAATTTAATTAAATAATAATGGTTTGGATAATTTATTTATTTAATTTTATAGGGAATAATTTAATTAAATGATGTGTAATGGGGGGGGGGGGTTATGGTCTTTATCAAAGAAGCATTTAAATTAAATGATAATAATAATATGGTTATTATTATTATTATATTAATTTTAATAAATTTAATTGGGGTTATTTGAGAGAGAAACTAAATAAAGAGGGGAGTAAAAGGTGTTGCGTTCCCCCTTCCCCCTTGACTCTTTCATGGGTGGCACACAACCCATTTCTCCAAGATCCCTCTCCGTACAACAGTTCCTTCTAGTTCATTCACAAAATTCGTTTGTCTTAGAGAGGTAATTCATTCTCCATTAGTTTCTTTATTGTTATTACTTTGTTTTTCTCTTCCTCGTCGGGTATTCATTAAGATGAAACCTTAAACTGAGGAATTAATTCGGTTTCTTCTTCTTTCCAAATTTTATGTAGTGCAGAAGATGTCTCTGGACCAGGTACTCTCTATTCTGAAGAATGCCACTGAAGGTGATGTGACTCGGCTTGATTTTGTTCACTACCTTCATATTGGGGTAAATATATATACTCTATATCTTTTTTCTCACTCCTTCAATTATATTCATATGGTATATTTTGGGTTTTGGTTAATTAATTGGAGGTGTGTTGGTCATTGCCACACTAATTCTGGGTTCTAGTTATTGTTTTAGGGTGATGCAACCAATTCCTAGTGTGTGCACACTTTTTCGGAGGTGCATATGCATGAATAGTTTTCATTTTAGGTTAGAAAGAATAGGCTCGACCAATTCCTTAAGGTAGGGTCCTCAACATTTCATAATTAATAAAACACATTATAGGGTTAGTTACTATTTTTGATATGTTTGATTGTGAAAGATAAATGAATTACTTATTGGTATAAAATTATTTGAACGATTACAAAATCACATCTTTATAACAAAACCCCTCAAATAGAGGTGTGTTACCTTCATGATAAAACGTAGTGATTAGATTCATATGCTCATTTAGCTTACTGATGTTTGTTTTTCTATTGCCTCCCTTACATATTGACATAGTTGGGTTATGTGGTAATTATGAGTACGAGGCGAGACAAGATGAGATAATTAATTGGGGAATTAATTATTATATTTTAATTTGATATATTGAGATAATTAATGGTAGACTGATTATTTTCCTTGAGATTGAAATAGAGATAATTAATTATGGGATGAATTATGAGTATTGAGCATGATAATCTGGGATAATTATTTTGTAAATTAATCATGTGCATTGAGATTTGAATACAGATAATTAATAAAGGGATTAATTATAATATATGGAATTTCCTAATTGATATAATTAATCCGTTGATTAATTGGGATCTGTTTCACGGTATAAAATATGATAATTAATGGTGTATTAATTATGTGCTTTTATAGTAATGTTTGGGACAATTAATTTTGGATAATTAATTATGGAATGAGATTTGTGTTAAAAAATTAATTAATTTATGAATTAATTATTGTATTTGTGGACTTAGTTAATTGTGGGGTTAACTAATAGATTTGGTACATTTCACTAATCATTGGGTTAGTAAGGTAATGGGTGTGGATAATTCTTGGTGAATTAATTATTGTGTTGGATTACTTAATTTATAAATTAATTAATGATTGGGATTGTTGGTGCTAGAAATGATCTTGTAGACCAATGGAGATGTTGGGACTTTGACATGGCATTCCTCCCCTATAGTTATAAAATGATGTAAATGATTGAGAATGTCGGTGCTAGACATGATGTTCTAGACCAATGAAGAAGTTGGGACTTGGACATGGCATTCCTCCTGAATAGTTATCTATGTATTTCTATTTAAGGTGTTAGACATAACAGTCTACAACAAAAGTAATGTGTGGTGGTAGAGATGGAGATCTACATTGGTTAAGATTAGGTGTAGTCGTGTCATTTTGAACCAATAGTATAAAAATATGAATGAGAGATTAAGTGCTAGACATGAGGTTCGACACAAGTAATATATGATATGAATGAATTATGATTTGAATGAGACAATGAGTTAAGACCGAGTTAAATGTTATTAAATAAAGGATGAGAATGGTTAGAATTCCGACATGAGTAGAAGCATGTACTAGGATAAGGTATTTCCTAAAAAACACTTTAGGCCCCGGTATGAGCCGAAGTTATTATCAAGGTATGGGAAATAATGGGAACCTTGGATATAATAAATGATTAAATATAGAATAATTGGTATTATATTAATAGGTATTTGGGACTGATAAATTTTCTTATATGATTCTTGTGCAGACTCTTATTCCGGCTATGGGCCGAAAGAGGTATTGCCATTAGGTGTCCCTTTGGAACCTGGTTGGGTTGTTGGTTATTTATTCAGTTCAATTATTACCTTGTTATGTTTTCATAGTGTTTTATAATATTTAATTTTCTAGATTGATCTAGAAAATAGGTTGTCCCAACCTATTGAGATGTATATCTCACAACCTATTCGAGCCTCCATTGCATTGGGGTAACTATGTAGATGTTCTTGTTTGCAAGACTCTAGTCCTTTGCTTGTGGTTTTTTATTTTCCTTGGGAGATAAGAGAAATTGATTGAGTAGGATATCTGGATGATCATAGATATTTATAAAGGGGATTTGAGTCATTTCATTATTTTTGTATTGTAATGTAAAGCATTTTTTTTATTTTTGCTTTCCAATATGTATCACCATGAAATACATGCATTGTATAAACTGGCATTGGCAATTTTCTTTATACAGTTGACTATTACATCTATTTTCTTTTTTTTTGTCTGTGTTTATTATCTATTTCTCATGTACACTTTAAATATGAAGTTATATTATCCCCACATCTATAGACAGTCAATGCTAGTTTGAAACCTTTGGCATATGGGGAGACATGCTTGAGGTCATGTAACACCCCGACTTAGCTTGTAATGTCCCATTTTTTTGAACCAGGTTAAAATATGAATGTTTTTGAAGATTTACATTTGTTAGATAAGTTAGACTTAAAAAAAGACATGGGAATATGTTTTTGAATATTGGATCATTTAAAAGTGTTTATATCGGGCTGGGGTAAAGGCTCAAGAAGTTTTCTGGTTGGTTGCTTCAAATACAAGAGCATTGAACCCAGAAAAGTCAGGGTTTAAGGAACTATATAGAGTGAATGGTAGGAGCATGACTTGTTAACCTATCTGGTATGCTATAAGAAACCATGAAACTTAATTCTGAGAAATAGATACACTTTCACAAGAAGTACACAGTTAGGAATACCATGCAAGGTGAGGGTCTTAAACAGAGAATCTCATACAGTCTATGCACGGTTATGGAAACCATGCGGCATTGACAGTGCGAAGTGATTTCTTTAGACAGAAAGTTCTGCATGGTTGGCACTTGGTTTTCTAAATAGTGCAAGGAAAACCATGCAGCTTACCCAATTTTGGGTTTCACGTTAAAATTCATTAAATAAATTCTTGGTTGGGAGGGATTTAATTAAATGTCGTGATATGGGAAGATATATTATATTAAATTAATATTTAGGAGGAATTTAATTAATTTATGTGTAACAGGGTTTCATTCAATTTAATTAATGTAAAGGGAACATAATTAAATGATAATGAGTTGGGTTTTTAATTTAATTAAATCCTGGTGAATGGAATTTAATTAAATGATGAATAAATGTTGTTTTGGGGTTTTATCTATTTAAATTCAATGTTAGGATGAATTTAATTATCCGATGAAAAATGGGGGATTTATTTAATTAAATTTTATTGATATAATTTAATCAATTAATATTGGTTAGGGAAATTTATTTAATTAAATTTGTTGGTGAGAATTTAATTAAATGATGTGTAATGAGAGGAGTTGAGGGGTTTATAAAACAAGCATTTAAATTAATTTATAATAATAAAATGGTTATAATAACAATATTATCATTATTAATTATTATAAATCTAATTGTGGTTATTTTAGGGTAAAATGAAAGGAAGAGGGTGACAATAGGTGTGGCATGACCTATTCCCCATGAGATCTCCCTTGGATGGCACACTACCCATTTCCTCCGGCTCCCTCACCGCACATCAGTTCCTTCTAGTTCCTTCATGAATATTGTCTATCTCGGCAAGGTCAGTCATTCCCTATGTATTTTTTAATCGAATTAGTTGTTTCAGATCACCCTTTCCAAGTCTATATTAGGCTGAAACCCTGAACCTATTAATTAATTTGGTTAATTCTTTTCTCAAGATTTTAGGCAGTGTGAAAGATTTCTCATGACACATTTGTCTATATTATGATGAATTCCACTGAATGCGAATCAATTCAGCATGATTTTCTTCACCGCTGTCATATTTGGGTAAGTCTATATACCTGATAATTGGTTTCGAACCCATCAAATAAGATGATTATGGTATATTTTTGGTTGTGGTTAATTAATTAGTGGGTTGTTGGTGCTTACCGCTCAAATTATGGGTGCTATTTATACTTGTAATGTGCGGAAACCAATTCCATGTGACTGTATGTTTTTTTGGTTGTGCTATTTCTTGAGCAGTTTTTAGTTTATATTAGAAAGCATTGGATCGACTAATTCCTTGTTGTAGGATCCCCGTCATTTCTTAATTAATAAAACAGAGTATTTGTCTAATTACTATTATTGATAAGTTTGACTACTAATTCTGAATAAATGGTTTGTTGATATTAAATTATTTCAGAGATTAAAGAATCAATTTTTTGTAATAAAATCCCTCTAATAAAGGTGCATTGTCTTCATGTTAAAAACATAGTGATTATATTGATATGATTGATTATCCTACTATTGTGTGCTTTTCGATTTCTGCCCTTACATGTTAACGCACTGGGATTATGAGGTAATTATGAGTATAGGGTTGGATAAGTTGAGATAATTAATTGGGGAAATAGTTATGAGATTTTAAATGGAAAAGAAAATAAATTAATGGTGGATTAATTATTTTCCATGAGATTGAAATAGTGATAATTAATTAGGGAATTAATTATGAGTATTGAATATAATGATTTGAGATAATTAATTTATGAATAAATTATGTTCTTTTAGATTCCTATATAAAAAATTAATTGAGGGATTAATTATAAGATATTGAATTTTCTAATTTAGATAATTAATCAGTGGATTAATTGGGATATATTTCCTTGGATAAATTGAGATAATTAATAGTGTATTAATTGTGTTCTTTTAAATTAATGGTTGGGATAATTAATAGTGGGGAATTAATCATTGAATTAAATTTGTGTTAATAGATTAATTAATTAAAGAATTAATTAATTGAATTTTATAATTAGTTAATTACGGGGTTAAATAAATGATTTGGTACATTTCAGTAATTTTTGGATTAGTATGTGAATGTGTGTGGATAATTCATGGTGAATTAATTTTTGGAATTAGATTAATTAATTTATGAATTAATTAATTAATGAGAATTTGGGAGGTAGACATGACGTTCTAGACCAATGGAGATTTTGGGACTGGGACATGGTGTTCCTCCCCAATAAATTGCAAATGATGTAAATGATTGAGAAGTGGGTGTTAGACATGATGTTCTGGACCAATGGAGAAGTTGGGACTTATACATGGTGATCCTCCCCAATAGTAATCTAAGCACAAAGATTTTTAGTGTTAGACATGTAAATCTACACCTAATGTGATGTGTAGTGGTATAAATAGAGATATACACAGGTTATTATTAGGTGTAGAAATGACAGTCTACTATAATATTATAAATATATGAACGGGAGATCAGGTGCAAGACATGGTGTTCTACCCTAATAATATATGATATGAATGAATTGGGATTGGAACAAGACATATGTGTTAATCATGAATTAAATGTGATTAAATAATGGTTTAGAATGTATGTAATTGGTACATGAGTAAAAGCATGTACATGGTATGGTATTGCCTAGAAAACACTTTGGGCCCTCGCACAAGCCAAGGTTATTATTATATTATAGGGAAAGATGGGAACCTTGGAGATAATAAATGATTAAATATAAAATAATTCATAAATTGTTAAAATTTATTTATTCTTGATAAATATGATGGTTTTATTATTGTGAAAACTCTTATTCTATATATGGGCTGACTCATGTATCGTCGTTAGGCGTCCCTTTGGAACCTAGACGAGTTGTTGTTTATTTAGTCATTTTTATGATTTCTTGGAAATATATGTACATTATTTTGTTGTATTTGATTTTATAGAAAAATGTAGAAAATTGGTGGTCCCATCATACAGAGATGTATATGTCACACCCTATTCATGCCTCTATTAGACTGGTGTACCTAAGTATATTTTATTGGTTGCAGGACTGTTGACATTTTCTTGTGGTTGTCGCTTGTACTTGGGAGGTAGGATCAAAGGACCGAGCATGAGATTCGAATTCTCATAGAGATCACCCATGGGGATTGGATTCTTTCCTTTATCTCTGTATTAGAATGTAATTAATTCTATTTTGTTTACTTCTTGCTGATATGTATCACCATGACATGCATACATTGTATAAAATGGAATTGGAAAAAAATTATACAGTTCACTATAACTTCTATTTTCTTCTGCTGTTGTCTAATTTTATTATATATTTCCACTGTGAACTCTGAATATGATGGTATAGTCTCCTGAATGACTATCCATAGACCCTTTCTATTAGTCAGAAAAATCTTGTATACAGGGAGACATGCTTGAGGTCATGTGGCGACTAGTCCAGAAACAGGTTCGAGTATGCCAGGTTGGGACATTGAAATTTAGGTAATCATAAGTTTAAATCATCCAATGTCATCAGGGCTGGTCTATAATTTTCTAGAACATTCTAGAAGAAATTATCAAGAATGAAGAAATGAGAAATGTCAATAGAGATTTTTGGTTGATGTGAACTGTTCTACAGGTAAAAAAATGTGACATTCCATTGGGAGGATTCAGCAAGAATATTATTAAATTCTATTAACATGAAAATAGGTAAAGGTTCATATTAAAGGAACCTAGGAACAACATTAAAATGTGTGGGAATATAGTGGAAGAGAATGTGTATAGTAAATTTGACGTGTGGGAAATATAGAAAAAGTTCACAGAGTGTTAATTATCCTATAATGAAGTATTATTTATGATTTTCTCAATTTATTGTTAATATATTGTACTACATGTAATATATATATGTATCAATGGTTACTCTCATGCATGTCGTAAAAAATCCAAATCCCCTTTGTCTATTTATTTCTTAACGTACATTAGATTCATGATTTACCATTGATGGTATTTATATTTTGATTGTAGTTTTTACTAAGTTCTATACAAGGTTGACATTGTATGGTTGGTAGGGTGAATTGAATTCCTACCTATCACACACTCAATAGAGGTTCAAGTGATGTTTAGAAGTTATTTTTTTATGTACCTATATTACATATTAATTTCTATTAGATATATGTAATTTAATTCATGTTGTCATTCAGTAGTACTAAAAATATACCTTTCCTGTGACCATTTTCCTCTATTCGACAACATATTATGTTAAAGATATTTTTTTATGGTCATGTAATTGCACTCCAATTATAGTTTTGGGATGTAATTAGATAAAGGGAATGTATAAATTATGAAATTACATGGAATAGATTTAATCTTATGGAGAATATAAATTTATAACCATCTGATTTATAAGGCCTTTGATGTGCCATCGTTCATATTTAATTTACTTCTAATAGAGAAATATGAATTGTAACACTTCGATATAAAATCATTAAAATTAGTAAGAATTTTTTTTGTTATGAATGTTAAATTCAACATTTCAGAGCATAAGAATGTTGCAGATGATCCAAAGGTGTCAGCTGATATGTATAAAAAATGTATGGACCTAAATAACATATTAATTTTTTTAATTTTGTTTGGGTTAATGATTCCAAAAGAAAGACCTTTGAAAGATCATATAAATGGATCAAACATGTAATGTGTGTAGATACCATTGGTAAAGGTATGTTATTATAATGATTTACGGTTGTTTATACTATTTATTCTCTTTTGGATAGATGATATATAATGTTTTATACAGATAGTGACTCATGATGAGAAATTGTATTGGATTTTATGATATAAAAAAATTAGTCTATAGGTAGGAAATAACACCAATATTTCTTTATTATGACTGGTAGAACCATCAATAATAATGTAAGGGCCCATTCACCCCAATAGATGTAATATTATAGGAATAATCCATTGGTAGTTAAGTATTAAGAAAGGAAACTACCAAATATTCATGGAACAAAAGGTGGTCCTAGACAAACCTGTAGGAATTATGGGTAAATGATATATATAAATAAGAATAGTAAGATCTTGATGGAGAATATGAAAAATTCATCATCATCTAGTAGTTCATATTATGTGAATTGAATTAAATAATTACAATCTCATCTATTGAGTTTGAAAACTCCTATAAATTCCCAGGTGATTAATTCTAGAGTATCCCTTCATTCAATTAGAGATAAATGATTCATGTAAAACTATTTACCTAGAAATCTTGTTAAAGTACATATGGATGACTGTGAAGCCCTATATGTTTATAGAAAAATAAATATGGAATTCGAAATGAGAATTAAAGGATTAGATAAATAATAATAAGTTCATATAATCACTAGCTTTACGAGGAACATAATTTCTTTTAGGAAACTAGATAATAAATGCTATGGGACAACATTTTCTAATAGGATAGATATTTGATCAAATTTAAATGATTGTTTCATGAAGATTAAAAAATTGTACCCTTTAAATGATTGGTCATGGATATGGAAGTATATTCATTAAACATACAACTTTTGATAATCTAAATGTTTGGTACTAAATGTTCATTATCCTAAATTAAATGAACATAAAAGTTATAAAGTTGATGGGAATACTAATTCATGATCCCAAGAAAAATTAAAAAGTTAATGGTTTTTCCAAGGAATGCATAAAAGTGTTTCAAAAAATAGACTGTTAGATCCCCATGAATTAGAATTTGGAGCTTGAACTATCACATGTTTAGGTCCCTACCCCTAATCAATCAGATGGTGATTTCCTTTAATTACTCAAATTCATTTATGATGGTATATGTAATGTGTGTATTTACATCATGAATCACAGATTTAATATAATTTTAGTTTTCACATAGTGGATAGAATTGACACAAAGGGAATAGAGTATAAATTTAATGTGCCTACAAATAGAAAATGGTGCTTAATACATTGGATAAAACTTCTATAATTTCTATAATAATGAATGAGATGATAGTTCTTCAAAATCCGTAGAATAATATAGTGTCTGAAATAATTAACAAAACTTTATTAAATAAATAGTGAGTATACAGTTTCAATATGGACTGGTTAAGGAGATTTCAAAAAAGAAATTGAACACTAATGCTTGTATTAACAATAGAAGTCTAGCATATATAATTTGGTTAGAACTCCAAGTGGAATGGTGGACTAAAAAATCATCAAAAGTTTGTTTTATTAGAGTTTTTATTTGTTTTGAAAATATACATGTAAAAGATAAAGATAGTGATAAACATGGATTCAAATCCAAAAAATATATTTTTACTTTGTAGTGGGTATGAGAATATTGGATATAATTTTTGGGATGATAAAAGGAAATTTTTTATTAGAAAGGGTTATTTTAGTTAATGAAGATATTCTATAGAATAACCAAAACATAGTGCAATTGGAAAATAAAGGAGAATCAATTATTGAAATCTATGATGAATAGATTACTACTATATCAAAAAATATAGAGAATTAACATCAAGGTTATGAAGCCATAAAGTGTATAACTGTAAGACCATCATAAGTAACATAATATTTATGGGTAACTAACACTGATATGGGTTTTCCAAAAGCATGTTCTGTAGAGGCTCGTGTACTGGAAATTCATGTACAAGTAGTAAGATCCTATCTAACTAATTCATATAAGCCAAATTTTTTAAGAGATCAATGGGAATAAGGAGAACACTATAGAGGTTAAGGTATGATTTTAAAAATATACTACTAAAATATGTAGGATTTCCTATAATTCTTGAGGATTGATATTTTCATAGTGAATTTAAATGGTGATGTTCATCTATGATTCAAGCGATGAATTAATTAAATTTAATGGGATAATTGGGGAAAGATGAACTAGAAGAGGGTGAGAATGAACATGATAATAATTGGGATTAACTATTCCTGAATGAGGTTAATGTAAATAAAGGATACAAAGTATGACTAGTGATGTAGATGATTTAATAGAAGAAGGCATAGATTTATTAGAAATATTCTCACTAGTAGTAAAATATTATACAATTAGAATATAATGATTTATAGTGGCATAAAAAGATGAATATAGTTTTTGGGGGTAAAGATATATAAAATGATTTATGATGATGAATTTACTATAGAATCATATTTTTGGAAAACCATAATAGATTTTTTATTTACATATGATGGAAAAAAATCATTTGGATGTCATAGCTATAGAATATTATCAAACAATATACAAAAAATGAAGAGTATGTAGGAGTTAGAGAATATGGGTAGCTTATGGGTTGGGGGTTTTTGTTGTTAAATAAAGTAAGAAAAATTCATTAAGGATGGATTCATTTATGTGAAAAACAAATCACAATCTAGTAAGCTAAAAATATAGAATTCCAAACTTGGAGAATGTTAATTAACATGATGTAAAACATTATCAAAAATATATTGGAGTTGAAATTGATAAATCTATGGAAGATCACTAGAATCAAAAAACATGTCGATATTTTCCCCAATACATTATATTAGGATTACTGTGGTAGCACATAGTGGTTCATGGGTGAAAGGAAGAATAAAAAGGTATAGGAACACATCCACTACAATGGAAGGAAAGAATAAATTTTTCTAAGGTGGGTTTCTAAGGTTTTCCCTAGAACAAGTCTTAAAGTAGGATGTTATTGGGATTTTAAGACAAGTACTATCATAGAATTTTTTAGATAAAGACGTTAAAACATTGGATGTTGACATCATCATATTTTCAAGCATTATATTAAATGTTATTATAATTTTGATCATTCTTTGATGTATGGAGATGGTGTGTTAGAAATAATATTTCATATCGTATGATCTAGTAGGGTCATATATATGTTTTTATCTTCTAGTGAAATCAAGGGTTGTATAAACTATTGGAGAACCTTCTACCTTGAATTCAATTTAATTATGAATATTAAAGTTTTTATCCAGAAATATGATTGAGGTAAGCAATTTTTTTTGAGAATCAACAATGAAATTTATTTAGTAGTTTCTCCATTAATATGGTAAAATGTTGTGACCTAGAAATCTGGTAAATTTTCATTTAAATGGATATAGATACCAACACTTAAAAATGTCTAAATATAACAATATAGTATGTGTAAATTGAATTTGACACATGCACATTACATTATAGGTTCTCATAGTGTTAATCACCCTATAATGTAGTATTCTATTGTTAGTGGGTTCCTTTGACCCAACATGTGATGTACATCAGTTACCACTACATGTATACAATTTAGTATATTTATAATCTCATAAATTTTCTATAATAGTGTTGATATATCCACATACACTATATTTATTGTAATTTAAATAGATTATGTGTTATATCAAAGGGTTATATCATATTCTAGATGATAATTAGATCCTAGAGGCCCTATGACTGTAATCATAAAGTAATGACCTATGGTTCAGATACATCAAACTGAATAGACAAAAATTTTATGAGAATATTAAGTTCTAGGGGATCATAATCATTGATAATTCTATTCATGAAGTTCACACTAAGTGATCTCTAATATTTTAGATCAAGAGGAATGCCCCTCATATTGGAATAGAACATGTTTTGGGTGTCATTGGTTGTTCCTATCTACAAATAGGTGTATTGGTCTCCTGACTTTATATCATTATCAATGTATTCCATTAGATCATGTAGATTGTTTCTAGGAGAAAACTATGACAATGAAGTCATGGGGAGGTAGTTTTTATTGGTTGAATCATTGGTGGTGTGAAATTTTATGAAAGATAAAGATAATATTTATCACTTCTAAGTTGAGGAAGAGATATATTGAGCCTTGTTGACTAGAATGTTAGTACCTTAAAAAATCCATATCCATGGTAGTCAATGGTAAATCAATAAATATGGATACAAAATAATACAGCAAGAAAGGGCAATGAAACAAGTGTTCATCCTGGTTTATGAGATATCGTATGAAAAAGAAATTATATTACATAGTGAATGTTTGATGGTTTGTTGTTGTTGCAATGAATTCTCCTTACTTATTTTGGGGAGTTTATGGGTTTCAAGACATCAATATTGGTATGTGAATATTAATTATTGGTATTTAGATAAGGTATTAGAGGGTCACACATAATAGTACAATTGGGAATCTCCCTGATTCTGTTGAATATGAGGGTAGGACATGGCGGACCCCACAATGGGGTCCGAGAATTATCCATTATCAATCGATCAAAATAAATGAAGAAATAAATTATTGTTCTAGTAAAGAATAATTGCATTGAATTTATTTATTACAAGGATTTACAAGGGATTAAGTAAATATAAAGATTAATATTATATGAATGAATGTTATATTTAATATTACAGGTCCATTAAATATTATCAGAAGTTACGATTTCAGTTAATAGATCATTTTTATCATGTAATATATTTAATATATATTACAGGTATGTTATAAAAATATAAATAATATTATTTCATAGTCTACTGTTCATAATTAATTATTTATATCACTTATTTTGTGTACATTCAATACACTATCAGGGAACACAACACAATTATTATGAATATCCACTATATATGTGGACAGAAGATGATCCCAAAAGAAAATTCAATTTTTGGAATCTAGAGACTTTATCTCATTTATATTTATAGAGATATAATTTCTCAATCCAAACATACAATCCATGTTTCTCTTCATGTATTAAAGGTATAAGATCATGGTGATTATTGTTGCATCAAAGTGATCATCAGTTCCCTGATCTAGAACCTAGAATATAAATAATCATGTAACTGTATATTCTAGAAGCATGTGTGGACTATCTTGAGGAGTTTAATGTCTGATCCTTTATGAAATGAACACAATCAACATTTGATGGATGAGTGTGCATAAAATTGGAACAAAGTAATAGTTTTTTTATTAATTATGCTCTAATTATTCCACATGGAATCCTCAGACTACACCAGGGCTAGATTGCTAGATACAATGATATTCAACCACTCTAGTGATTGAAATTTTTTAAATCCCGACCCCCTATCTTCATATCATGCCATGGTACTTTTAATTGGTATCAGAGAGATCACGTGGTTTTTCATATCCAACTATATTATTTTTCATTAAAATTTATGTTAAGGTATTAAAATAGTTCCAGAGAATATTAACATACTTCGATCCAATATGAGATCTTCATGTTATGGTCATTTTAAAAAATTATTGAACAAAATGGTTGGATATAAATTTTTAATGAACACAATATATAAATTCAAATGTGTTCTATATTCTATGGTCCCACTGGATTTGGGGATATTATATAACAATAATAATAATCATTATTTTATCATAATAATAATAATTATTAAAATTATTATATTAAAGGTATTTGGAAGGATCCTGTGGAAATTTAGAGGTTCTATAATGAAACTATTGAAAACAAGGCTATGTTACTTGGCTATCTAAAAAACAGAACAAAATGAAAATATTCAATTGGAAGATTTTAGTTTATTTCGGTCCATAGAAGATATAATTTGGAAAAAAAATATCTCACACTCATTTAATATGTAACCTCACTTGGTGACCCTACCTCATCCTTTCCCATGGGATGAAATTAGTGGATCCCCATCACCACACACCAACGACCCTACCTCTATATTGAATCGGGTAGACCACCCTTAATAGGTTTTTGATCTTTCACCTCACTCTCATTTGAATCATGGTTCCCCACTACCTTGTTTTGGATGAGCACCACCAAGACTCGACTATGCCACATAGAACATTCCATCCAAGTAATTGTGTTGCCTCTAATAGTCCTACCAACTTCGATAAAATATTATTCGTTTCCCTCCCCCACTAGGGTGTATATCTATCATCCACCTCCGCTGATCTGAGTTCAAACATGCCATTTCTATCCCATGCATGGCCGCCTATTACTTCACTATCCACCATTACTCAGATACCTAACCCAAAAATATCATCCTATCACTTTATAAAACATCATCTCTAAGAAGATTTTCTCCTTCATGAGCTCGTCCAATGACCTCCACCTTCTCCCATTGATCCTAGGCCACTAAGAGGTAGAAATCACTCTGTCGTTGTGCATAGTCTAGTCGGAAACCTCCCACATGTGAGGTAACCTTTAAAAAAGTCTAGATGGGAACGATCATCCCTATTGGGAGCTAAGACAAGTTTTCTCGACTTGGAACATATCTTGGTAGGACATCTTAGGCTAGAATAACACTGCATAGGTTTTTCTAGGCTCAAATGGGCTAGCTGAACTACAATCCTGTAAGTAAAGGTACTAGCCGTGGTTTTTGGGGCCTAATTGAAATTAATAATTACAAAATAATTTTATTAATTTAATTATTAGGTTCAATTAAAGTAACTAAAATTATTTTTGTTTTGAAAATTTAATAATCTAACATATTAATTGAATTTTAGTAGTAAATTAAATTAATTGTTTTATTTTAATTTTTATATTTTAAATTAAATTAATTAATTAATTGAATATAATAAATTATTTAAATTATATTAAATTCATTTAATTTATTTCAACACCCTCATACTTTTAAATTTACCACAATTTGATTTTTATCGAGCATTTATTCATTTCTAATACTTACTGGTCAGGATATCATGACTGGCCCCTATATGTGTGGATTATTTAATTATTAATTTATTTCATATGATTAGGGTAATAAGTATGTAATTAAATGACAATACTTACATTTTCAAATTTCCATTCTAATATGTATAAGATAATAAAAATATGAGGAACATATTTTATATTTCACCCATAGAAATCCTTTCATGTATGAAAGTATATTTGTACATAGATGATGTTGCTATAAAACAAAAACCACACAAAGATGAGGAAGTAATCTAGAAGATAGAAAAATATATTTTATTATGGGTGAGTAGTGATATGATTCAGAAGTCGGATCAGATATGAAAAACCTAGTGTCAAGATTGATTAATTATAGATCAATCACAGTTCGATGATCAAGAACAATCAGGTTGATTTATTTTATTTTTGCATCATTCTTTATTTCCTACAAGATCACGATTATTGTGGGATAAAATAAAAATACCAATCATGTTGAAATTCATAAAGATGGATTATATTTTTTTCTATTACAGGTTCAGTTGTAAGATCACCAGCATATATTGAACATATTTAACAGAAATGGATTACATTATTCAAGATATAATAAAAATACCTCAAATATATATTTTGTCTTAATACCTTCTATTTATCACATTTGACGAAAGCCAGGTGTTTGGTGTGCTCATTAGCCTTAGGTGAGAGTGCCTCTTAATATCATGGAGTTATGATGAGAGTATTGGGTTGACTTAACTAAAGTGGGGAATCATGTATTAACCATTGAAAACATACTATCGCATTAGAAGAAAATAGTTGAGGCAATCTTGTTACGATTGCAATACGCTTGGAATTTACTCAACAGACTGTGGAAACACCAGTTAAAGAAGATTTCTACTCTAGATCCTACCTCAAAAACCTCTATGTAGTGGAATAAACATAGCTTGTAGACTATATTGGGAGGTCTCAATAATCCTTTCCACTATAATACTAAAGTGACAGTTTATTCTGAAACTAATAGTGAGGGATATTATGGTTTCATAAAATAGTTGGAGTCATTTAAATCATATAATAATTAATAAAATATTTTTTTGAAAAGGTAATAAAAATAATGTACTAAGAACTAAAATTATTTTTTGTTGATCTGAAATGGAATTCAACAACACCATATGTAAATTATCAGTGAAATAATTTTTTTATGAAGAAAACATCCTTTTTGGACATAACCTCTAGGATTGGTATAGGTGATTTCATATATCACTAAGACAAGAAAGGAGGTTTTATGTACTACAATACATAGTTTGTACTAAGCCTACTTAGGTAGAAAGCAATGTGGATTAAGAAAATTGGATAAATAATATAGATGAATCACCAGATTTTAAGTGTATCATTTTATCATCTATGTTTATTCAATTGTAGAAAATGAAAAAGGATGAGGATTCCAATAATATGAGGACACATATCTATGATTTATATTAGGAGAGAGAAAGGAAATAAATGTATGAGATTTATAGTTCCCTATAACGGTGCGTGATAGGATAAGTGAATAAATAAGGACTCAAGTACTCTAGATGATCATGCACATTGAGAGTCTTGAAGCCATTGGTTTCAAACTAAATTAATAACTTGAAATATATCCCACCTATTATTCCTTACGGAAAAACTTTTTAACTTTCATGGTTAATTATAATATGAATAACATGAAAAAAAATATCTCCTATATCTTCTGTATTTAGTTCACCAAATGACAAGTATATTAATAATTATAATTCTTTAACTCGTATAGTGAACAATAGATGGAAGGAAATTACCAAGGGTTCAAGAAAAAGTCTAGGAAGAAGTTACCTACACACCATCCTTATAGAAATATAATGATATAGAGGTATGGAAATGAGAAGGAGGTTTTATTACATTGATGTGGAAATAAATGGCATTGGTAAAAATTTGAAGAATTGGGAAGAAGAAGTTAAAGGGTGATGATTTCACTTTAGGTATTTTTGTCATTGAATGTAATCACTAATTTTCTTCACGTTTGTTATTGGATACATCATGCATCTCACATATTTTTATTCATATACAGGATCCAAGTAGATTTAAAAATATTGAAAATGGGGGAGCAGATCTCTAATCTACAAATGGTTCAAGTCTAGATGCTCTGGAAGTTGGATATTTTCACCTTAATTTTCCTTGTGTTTTTGTTATTCTATTGAATAATTGTTATTATATACCATAAGTAATAAGAAACATAATGTTTTTGTCATGTCTAGAAACCATGGGATTTTATTTCATGTCCAGAAATAGATATTGTCTCTTTTATAAGGATAACATGTGTTATAGTATGAGACATATTTATAATGGATTATAAATACATGTACTCAAATAATTAGTAATGGAAATAAATAACAAAACCAGTTATCAAGACTCATATAACCCCCACATATTACACATCTTGATAGGTCATTTTAAGGATAAGAAATTTCAAAATATAAAGTCATGAAGTGTATTTAGACATAGTTCAGTTAATACACTATGATGTATGTCATTCCTGTTTACAAGGGAAATGACCAAAGATCTATTATCTATGAAGGGAGAAAGTTCCATTGAATTATGGGAATTAATTTATATGGATGCATGTGGTTTATGTCCAGTAGAGGCAAGGGGTGGGTTTTCATAATTTATTACTTTTATTGATGATTATAATAGGTGTGGCTATATCTAGTTAATTCTGTATAAGTAAAATTTCATTTGAATGTTCATGGAATACCAATATGAGGTACAAAACCAACTTGGTATAATGATTAAAGTAATATGCGGATACTAATTTAGATAGTATCTTATCCACACTTTCATTGATCATTATATGGAGTGTGGGAAAGTATCCCAACACACTACCTCTTGTACCCATATTGGAATGGGGTGTCTGAAAGGTGAAATAAAAACATAGTAGACTTGTTCAGATAAATGATGAGTCACCCAACTATTCCATTATCCTTTTGGGGATACAAATTATATATAGAGGAATATTTACTTAATTAAGTACCAACTAAAGCTACAAATGGTATTTTATATGAGGTTTGTTATAGAAAAAATCCTATTATGTCAAACATACATGTATGGGGATGCAAGGGTTTTTTAAATACTATAAATAGTTTCACATTGGCATCCCAAAGCACAATGTTCATCATTACAGGTTATCTGAATGAAACAAATTGATATTACCAATATAATTGTTTATATTAAAATTTGATTATGGAAAGATAAGAAATATTTCTTGAAATGGAGAATATTTTCAATGTAAATATTTGGATAGAGATTGAATTTGATGAATTTGATTCTTTAATGGAACATGATTTAGTATGGGAACAATCTACACAATAGAAAATGGAAGATGAAATGGTTCCTGAAACACAAGTACAACATAGGTCCAATAAAGAGGATTGAAAACTAGAGTATTATGGTATTATTTTCACTCAGTAGAGTGACACATTTCTTATTAAGGATAATGAACCACTAACCTATAAGAAATCATCAGAAGGAAAAGATATTGCTATATGGAAAGATGACATTCACTCTGAGATGGACTCTATTTACCAAAATAATATTTGGATTAATAGAGAACCTAAAGAAATGGTAAAACTAATTGTATAAAATGGGTGTTCAAGAAAAATCTAGAAATGTATGGTACGGTAAATACCTATAATGAAATACTTGTAGGGAAGGGTTTCATACTACATCTGGTCGAAGACTATTATGAAACCTTATTACCTGTGGAAATATAGAAATCCATTTGAATATTTCTGGAAATAGCAACCTCTCATGATTAGGATATTTGGTAAATGGATATCAAAACATATTTTCCCAATTTGAAGTTGGCTGAAGTTGTCTATGTGACTTAACTCGAAGGGTTTTGAACATTAGAGAAACCCAATAAGGTGAACAGGATACATAGATCATTTTATCTGTTGAACCAGATATCACGATCATCGAATGTTCATTTTTATGAGGCCATAATTGATTAAGGATATTCAAAAATGAAATTGATACATTTTTTTATAATAAGGTTAATGATAATGTCTTTCTTTCGAAACATTATATGTTGATGGCATATTAGTTATAAGAAACAAAGTGAATGTATTAAAATAAGTTGTGAATTTTTTAAAGGAATGATTATCCATTAATGACTTAGGTGATACAGTTGAAATTCTAGGGATCAAGATATATCATGATATATCTTAGAGGATAATTGTTCTAAGTCAAAGTAAATAAATTGAAAAGGTACTCAAAAGGTAAATTATGGAACAATTTAGTAGAGGGTTGTTCCCTATTTCAGATGGTATCAATCTCCCCCAGAAAATGTGTCAATAAAAATAGGAATAGATTGAGATAATGAGTAGAATCCCTTATGCCTCAATAGTGGGTCCTATCTTTATTTCCTTGATATGTACTCGTTTTGATATTTCCTTTAATTAAACCATAGTTAGAGGATATCCAAATAGTCTATCAGAGTGCACTTGTATGCTATTAAAAAACATTGAAATAATTTAGGTGTACAAAGTAAATATTTCAATTATATGGAGGAGAAATGGAAGAAGTTGTAACAAGATACATTGATGATATTTTCCAAACAGATCATGATGATTTAAATTATAGTTAGGCTGTATCTTTTTCCTAAATGGTGGTGTCATGATATGGAGAAGATCATATCTATCTATGGTTGTCAATTTAACAAAATCATATGAGAATATAAAATCTTTAGATACAACTATGTATGAAGTTGGGATATGCATCATTTTATCAGAAATTGGCATTGTGTCTAGTAGTATAGACCATGTTCTAGTTTATTTTTATAATACTATTGTAGTGGTGATTTCTATAGAGAATGGGTCACACAAGAGGAAAACTATTATAAATCATAAGATTCATATCTTGAGGGATTTTACTTAGAGATGTGAAGTCATAGGTTGAACGGTACCCACAGAGAAAAATATGGCTGACCAATTGACTAAATCTATATCTCAAAAGAAGCATGACTCTCATGTGAGAGATTGTAGATTTAGATATGTAAGCAGTTTTCTCTAGTACAAGATGGAGTGTTGAAAGTGGGTTCCCTAGACCCAACCTGGGATATAATATTATTACCACTACATTTATAAAGTTTGTTATGTATACATGTTCATATTTTTTCATATTAGCATTGATACTTCTGAATCCCCTATATTTATGTTAATATCATTATATTATGTGCCATATTGGAGGGTTGTGTCATATCCCAATCAATAATGATAACCTAGAGATACTATGATAGTAATATTGAAGTGCTCTCCTTTGTTTAATATTCAATTTCTTATGTGGGAGTAAAATTTAATGACAATTTGATCGATATATATATCAAACTATTTAATATAGATTTTATGTCTCCAAATTATTTATGAAAAGATCACTACTTCCAGATCTATAATTTATACATACTAAATTTCTAATATAATAACTCCCTTTATCCATGATTATTATGACAATATTCAAAATAGCTTAATGATCATCCTCTCTATTTTAATATATTATAATATCTTCTATACTGAGAAAAAAATTGATCAATATAGTCACAAATGAATCTAATCATTAGATCTATTAAGATAGCATGAGAATTCATATTTCCAAAGTGAATCATTATAAATCCATAGTGTATATAACTCATAAAAAAAGATATCATGGAAATATTGTCTATTTTGACGCTAAACTAATGGTTTCTATATTTGAAGTTAAATCTTCAAGAAGTATCAAGATTCTCAATGTTGATCAAACATGATATTGATATGGGTTATAAGATACTTTTTCCAGATCATTATTTTGTTAATATCATTATAATCTATGAAAATATTCATCAATCCATCATTATTTTTTGAAAAGTAGTAGTGGAGGACCCCATAGTGAAGTACTAGGGAATATAAAACAAATTGATATATTATATTATAATAGGTTCTTTCATTCCCCTAAATAAATAATATCTATTTTAAATAGAATTTTTGATATTGTTATAGATCATAGTCTATATAATTCTGAAAACTCAACCTCACTATTTAGAAGTAGACAATGAATCTCATTTAGAAATACATTGGAATACTACTCTAAAATAGTATTTCCATTGATTATGACTTCCACTAAGATCAATTGAGTCAACAATAACTCATTGTTTTATATTAAAAACATTATTATAGAATATTATTCATTGTGGAGTTCCTGAATATTATTAACGTGATACTTTATAAAAAGATGAAACATTATATGAAAAGAAATTTCCTTTACCCAATAATTGATACATGATTTTTTTTGGTAAATCCAATCCATACCCAAAATTACATAACATGAAATTAAAGAAATTTCAATTATATTTTCAAGAAGTATCCTCCAATAAATCTCAATTGGAGTATATTTAGATATATTAAACACAATCATTGTGACCCTAGGGATTTTCACATATAGTTCAATGTTCATTACTTGAGGTGGATAATCCAAATTCCTATAAAAAATTTCTGATGTAAAATAATTTTATAAACCAGAATCAAATAATTTATTTAAAGATCTAAAAAATAGATAATGTGTTTTTCATATAACATCATTATGATGATTCACATTTGTGTTAGGGGTCAAAAATTCCATTCCACGTTCCCTAAATTTAAGAGGATTATATGGACTATTGTCTTCATTTTATATGGGTTTGGGGAAATTATACAAGTAATGTCTAAAATCCTTTCAATTGAATCATTTTAGTGTGGGTGGATAACTATTTTGAACCTTCTTCTCCTTCATAGAGTTAATCGGCCTCATAGACTTACTTCAACTATTTTCACTAATGTTTAATACATTACTACACATAAAATTGAAGGACCTCGCCTAAACAATTACATATTCTTGTTATTTTAGAACTAAAAATCACATTCTTTTTAGAAATATATTTTAACGTCATAGTTTTAGATAATTAGAAAAAATCTCAAATAGAAAACCCGATAGATTACATGTGGAATTTTATATGAAATATATATTTTTTCAAAAAAAAAAGAATATTTAAAATAAAATATTAATTATTATAATAAAATATCTCTACACTTTTACTTCGATAACTTCCTTTTCCCACATATTCTTTAAACCCTATGAAAAACATTTTAAAACATTGGATGACCACAAAATGACAAAAAATAATATAAAAAGAAAGAAAACAGTTATTTCAATAAAATCATGAAAATTCATATAATGCTTACATTTATCTTCATGTTAATTGATAAAATGTAATAAAAAAATTTCAAATGAAACATAAACACACATTTTTCTAAAATAAATTCATTTAAATAAATAGTAAGAAATTAAAACTCATTTAGTTGACTTAGATAATAATATACTAAAAACACATTCCATTCCATTTTAATTAGAATTAATATAAGGAAGATTTAAAATTTTATTATTTCCCTATTCATATGGGATATATATTTTGTATAACACTTTGTATAAGCTATATTGGGCACAGTCGTGATCTATAATGAGGTTCAACAATTTGTATATGTTATACCCTGCTCACTTGTTTCTAATTAGCTATAATGGGTCTCAACTATTCATATAAGGTCTATCAGGCTCACTTATGTTCTATAATAGGTATTAAAAATTTTTATACGTTGTATCGGGATCACATATTTCATATAATACTCATGTACTATTTCACTAATAAAATACTTTCATCGTAAAACCCATTGAAAAACTATTTTAATCCCTTATGAATAAAATTTTGTATAAGAATACCATTTCATTTAAAACACTAATTTTCAGTTCCAAAATCCAAAAAATGTAGTATTTTTATTTAATATGACACATAATATATCAATGGAAGCAAGAAATTAAATAACATTCATGGTGGTGGGAAATTCATTATCCTTGTGTATGTTAAGAGTAGAACATTAATTTTTTTCTTTCAGCAATAAAAAAATTAAACATATTCCTATTGAAAATCATTGAAATAAAAAAATAGACATTAAATATCCATTATAATAATTTTATATTGATATAAATTAATAAATATCATAACAACTGACATAGATAAAATATTTTTAAGTTAAATGTATAAACATTTTAAGTATACCATACCTGTTTGAAATGTTTGAATCATAAGTCCTCTAAATGAATAAAATTTAAAAAAAATAACTTTATAATAATTAAACTCATGATATTATATGTCCAAGGGGATATATATATGACTTATAAAGAATATTTTGTGTATGAAATCAAAATATACCTAAACAAAAGGAGATTGAAACGAAGCCCCTTACCTTGAGTCCGACTTGTTACGTACAATCCTTATTTTCCTGAATAATAAAATTATGTTAATTATTTACTTTCTTGATAACAATAATCATGGTTTTTATTCATTTCATATCACTTAATATCATATTATAATGATTAATTAATTATTTGATTTCACGTCGAACGTTCTGATAATATTCGACACATGAGTCCAAAATGAATCTGGTATCATGTAAATAGTAAAAGTGGTCATTAGTCTATCATATATGGAATAATATTAATGAAATAATAATAAATATTATACATCAATTATAATTTTAAATTTCATATATTACATATGGATTTGAAAAATGAACTATGTTGGACTTCTCATGTGTTAATCATGTTTTAATAATCACAAATCTTATTACAGTTAATTAATCTCTATCTTCTTTGCACTTCATGCAAATGCTCTTCAATCTCACAAATAACTTCACATCATGTTTTAATGATAACAAATCTTATAATGTTAATTACTCTATTTATTATTTACAAGTCTCATGCATGATCAAAATTCTCACATATAATATCACACCTTTATAATTATGATTCAGGCTCTTTTACTCTCTCGTGATTAAACTAAATCCATGTTCTGCATATTACTGTCTAAGTTCAAATACATATATTTGTCTAAGTATGGAGACACCGTGAAGGACTCACCGTGAAGGACTCACCGTGACCAGACACCGTGAAGGAATCACCGTGACCCAGACACCGTGAAGGACTTACCGCGACCCAAACACCGTGAAGGACTCACCGTGAAGGACACACCATGAAGGACAAACCAGGAAACGCACACCATGAAGAAGACACCGTTTACTTAATCATTGTGAAACTGTTTCTTATGGTTTTTACAATATTATTTAAATAATTACAACGGTCATATTTGTTGTTTTTAATGCATTTAATATTGTTTAATGTTAGTTGTTGGGATGTCAGGAAACCTATCTCGAAAGTGAATCATTCCTACTGCCAGAACTCGTGGAATATAAGAAAGACTGAGATGCAGTACACAAAAAAAGAGGAGGGCAACGTGCAAGTGGAAAAGCAAGAAAAGTGTGATGATACAATGAGAATAACATATATACATCAGAAAACAATACTGAACAAGAAGGAGATTTCAAGACCTTCATAGAACTCTCATGAGTGCAATCCAATACTGCTGAAGAACACACGATGAATCAAGAGACCTTTCTGAATCCTAAAGAAGACAAGCTGAACTACGACACTCTGTTTTTTAACAGAAAAACCAGAGAAGGACTCAGAAGCATTCCTTCTAAATCCAACGAGTCCAGAGCTATATTGATAATCACTATAGCTTTCTAAACTCTCATCTATCTTCTCTACGTGATTTACTTATTAACTTTCGAGTAGTGTGGTGTACTCAGAATATCTTTTACACACATTCTATCCTTCACTGAACTGGAGGATATCAAAATCCTCACTCAAATTCTTTAAACTCCTGTTTACCCATGTCAACTGTGGAAAAGGTCCTTGTGTGACCTGGTCTTTGTTTTGTTTCCCACGAAGAACAGTGGTAGAGGTCCTTGCGTGGCCTGAATAGTTTTTTAAACTGTTGTTAACCCCGATCCAGGGTGTGGATCAAATTTATATAAATTTGAGAGGACTAAGTCTCGGCTTGAGACTGAACCTCTTGTTATACATGCTGTGAATCTTTAATTTAATTTTAAAGTATACTACAGATATCTTATTTATTCCGCTGCTATTACTTTGAAATACAAAACTATTTTGAAGCTACTTTTATAGTTAAATTAGTTAGTGTTTACAGTTATCTAAATCAATAGGTTAGCTTCAAAAGTTATTTTGACCTTGTGGTTAAATTAACTGAGTCCTAATAAATCTTTTAGAAGCTATGTGAACATTTACAATCTGTATAAATTCACTACAGTTTAAATTATTTTATAAATCGGGGGATTTTAACTAGACAATATTTTAACCTATATTTTAATTACAACTCCATTAACCCCCCCCCCTATTGAGTGTCCACTCCGACCAACATTTGGTATTTGAGGTTTGGTTTTTGTTTAAGGATTTTCAAGATAATCTATTTTTCAACTGTGATTTTAGATGCATATTTAAAGATCTTAAATTTCGGTTAGTTCAAAATTTTTATCTCTTTAAATTATCTTTCTAAAATCTTGGTATGGATAATAGACTAGAGGGTGAAGCTACTAATAGGCCACCTTTCTTCAATGGTACAAACTATGCTCAATGGAAAATGAAAATGAAAATTCATTTAGAGAGCATGAGTTTTGATATTTGGACTGCCATAGAATCAGAATATAAACTCCCCACTACTGTTAGATTCACTTGGGATGAACCTACAAATAATGCTTACAATAATAATTGTAAAGCTAGGAATGCCTTGTAATGTGCTTTAGGAGATGAAGAGTTTAACTAAATTTCTTCTTGTAAAACTACTTTTGAAATTTGGGATACTTTGGGTGTTTCTCATGAAGGAACAACCAATGTTAATGAAATGAGATTAAATACTTATACTATTAAATATTATAATTTTAAATTGAAGACTGATGAACCTATTTCTGATATGTATCTCTTGTTTAATGTGATAGTCAATACAATGAGTTCACTTGGTAAAGCTGTTCCAGAAAATGAACAAATTATGAGGATTCTGAGATGTTTACCAGAACGATGGAGAGGCACTTCTGTCTTAATAAGAGAGTCATGTGACATTGCTGCTCTACCTGTCAAAGAAATCATTGGTAAGCTTATGATGTATGAGGAAGAACTCAAGGTGAATAAAGAGTAAGATGATGAACCTAAGAGAAAATCAGTGGCTTTCAAGACTACTACTTCAAAGAGTAGGGACAAAGATAAAGCTCAACTACCTACTGGCAGTTCAACCAGTGAAAATTCAGACTCTGATAGTGTTGCTGAAATGGCTCAAATAGCCAGAAGGTTTATGAAATTTTATAGGAATAAGAAATTATTCAGAAAATCAAATTACAAAGGAAAGTATGACAATAAGAAACATTGGAAGAAGGATTGTAAAAAGCCGGATAAAACTGATGATGTTGTCTGTTAGGAGTGAAAAAGAAAAGGACATATTAAAGCAGACTGCCCAAAGATCAAATTCAAGAATAAATATGATTACAAGGATAGTAAGTACAAATAGTCTATGAAGGCTACTTGGAGTGCTTCTGAGGATAGCTCCAACGAATCTGAAGCTTCTGAGACTGAAACCAGAAATAAGGAAAACAGGTTTTTTATGACAAACACATCTGAGGTAACCCTAGATACTCCTGATTTGAATTCTTATTATTCTGAAGATAGTGCAGAATATGATTCTGATTCTGAAAACATGACAAGTGAGTAATTTTTTGAATAATTTAATATGCTGGAAGAGACATGCAAGGAACTTAAGGATAAATAAAAATCATTAAAGAAACAACATGCTGTCACTACTACTTTTAAAACCGAACTTACTATTGAAAAGGATAAAAATGCTCAACTGTTAAAAGAGAACACTAAACTAAAAATGTTTAATGAGAAACTTAGAAAGGATTTAGAGAAGTTCAAAAATGGAAAGGATACACTAAATCAAATTCTAGGAAAGAAATTTTCACCAAAATACACTACTGGAATATGCTACAAACCTGGACAGAGACAGATTACTAAGAATAGATTTATTCCTAAATCTGGACAGAATACTGCTAGTTCTAGTTCTGTACATTTATATGCTTCTACTAGTTATATTCGTATTTATGGATCTAATAAGGTTTATCATTCAAAATATGTTGATTCTACAAATTTTATGAGACCCATAAGACAAATTTAGGTACCTAAAGTTTTGTTAGCTAACCTGTCTGGACCCAAGAAAATATGAGTACCAAAATCATTTCCTGTCTAAATCTGTTTTTTAGGGAACCTGCTTAAAGAACTCTTGTAGGAAGACTTTGTACTTGGGTAGTGGATGTTAAAGACATATGTCAGGAGACGTATCATGCTTTAAAAGCTTAGTCAGAATTGATGGAGGCTTTGTCACCTTTGGTGATAATTCTAAAGGGAAAATCATCGGCTTAGGCCAGATTGGTAACACTGACTCAGTATTAATTTATAAAGTTTTATTTGATGATGGACTTAAATATAATCTATTAAGTATTTCTCAGTTATGTGATGATGGTTTTAAGGTTAAATTTGAAAATGATTCTTGCAATGTTTTTAATTCTAAAAATGATTTAGTGTTTTCTGCCCTGTGAAATGAAAATGTTTATGATGTTGATTTAAATTGTTTAGCCATGAAAAATATTACTTGTTAAAATTATTTTCATAAAGAGTCTTGGATTTGGCACAAAATATTAGGAAACTACAATATACATTCACTTAGAAAAATTACTAGTAAGAACTTAGTGAGACACCTACCCAATCTTGAGTTTCCAAATGACAAAGTGTGTACTCCCTGTCAAAAGGGAAAGCAACACAAAATATCTTTCAAACCAAAGAAAGAAGTCTCAACTTATCAACCTCTTGAGTTTGTTCACATGGATTTGTTTGGACCATCTAGATTTTCTAGCTTAAATGGTAAGCACTATGTCTATGTCATAGTAGACGACTTTTCTAGATATACTTGGGTATACTTCTTAGCTCACAAAAGTGAAGCTTGTTCTTACATAGCTAAATACTCCAAATCTGTAGAGAACCTTAGTGGACTTAAGATTAAAACTCTAAGAAGTGATCATGGATGTGAGTTTGAGAATCATGAATTTGAATCCTATTGCTCACACCATGGCTGTATTCATAACTTTTCTGCCCTAGGACACCTCAGCAAAATGGTGTATTAGAAAGGAGGAATAGAACCCTGCAAGAAATTTCCATAACCATGCTAAATGAGTATGACCTGCCTATTTACTTTTGGGCTGAAGATGTGAATACAACTTGTTATATTATCAATAGAGTCTTGATCAGACCTGTTCTTAAGAAGACCCCTTATGAGTTGTGGAACCATAGGAAACCTAAGGTTAACTATATCAGAGTCATTGCAGGCAAAGTCTTTATTCTTAATACCAAAGATAACATTGACAAGTTTTCATCCAAGAGTGATGAAGGAATTTTCCTAGGTTATTCTATTTCTAGTAAAGCCTATAGAGTTTTCAATAAGAGAAGAAAGTGTGGGGAAGAATCTGTTCTCATCAAGTTTGATGAAACTGATCCACATGAGCCTAAAATATCTCTTGAAAATCTTGAAGAAGATTTATCTATTCTGGACCTTAATGACAAATCAAATGAACCTGCTATAAAGACAACCAGTTCTGGAAATTTTCTAGAACCTGCTTCTGTTGATTCCCAACCTGTTGATGAACTTGAAGTTTCTAGTCCTTCCTTTACTAGATCAACTAGAATTCTAAAGAATCATCTTTTAGAAGCTGTTGTAGGAAATCTTGATAGAGGGACATAGACTAGAGCTTCTCTTAGAAATCAGGTTGAACATCAAGCCTTCTTGTCACATCTTGAACCTAAAAACATTGATGATGCTATTAATGATGAATTTTGGGTAATTTCTATGCAAGAAGAACTCAATCAGTTTGAAAGAAATAAAGTTTGGAATCTTGTTGAAAGACCTAAGGACACTTTCACAATAGGCACTAAATGGGTGTTTAGAAATAAAGTATATGAATCCTGAAACATAGTTAGAAATAAATCTAGGCTAGTTGCACAAGTCTATAGTCAAGAAGAAGGTATTGACTATGAAGAGACTTTTTCTCCAGTAGCTAGATTAGAAGCTATTAGGATTTTACTTGCTTATGCTGCACATCTAAATTTTAAACTATATCAAATGGATGTCAAGAGTGCATTCTTAAATGGATATATTGATGAGGATGTTTTTGTTGAACAACCACCTGGATTTTCAAAACCTCATTTTCCAATTCATATTTTCAAACTATCGAAAGATTTATATGGTTTAAAGAAAGTTCCAAGATCTTGATATGATAGATTAAGTATTTTTCTAATTTCTAAATTCTTTAGAAAAGGAATAGATGATCCTACTTTGTTTATAAAACTAATTTCTAAAGTTGTTTTAGTTGTACAAATTTATGCAGATGAGATTATTTTTGGATCTTCATAAACTACATTATGTACTGATATTTCTAAAATGATGCAAAGTGAATTTGAAATGAGTTTAATGGGTGAACTTAAATTCTTTCTTGGTTTTCAAATATTTCAAAATGATGATGGAATTATTTTAACTCAACGTAAATATACTAGAGATCTTTTAAAACGTTTTGGATTGGAGAGCACAAAAAGTATTGACACTCCCATAAGTACCACCTTTAAGATGGATCTTAATGAAAATGGTGAATCTGTTGATCAAACCACTTATAGAGGAATGATTGGAAGTCTACTCTACCTGACTGCTAGTCATCCTGATATTATGTTTAGTGTGTGTATGAGTGCTCATTTTCTAGAAAACCCTATAGAGTCACATTTAAATGTTGTAAAGAGAATTTTCAAATACCTCAAGCATACTCCCAATTTAGGACTGTTCTATCCCAAAGGACAATTATTTGAATTAGTTAGTTATTCTGAAGCTGATTTTTCTTGATGTAAGTTATATAGAAAAAGAAACTCTAGATCATGTCATCTATTAGGCAAGTCATGAGTATCATGGTGTAGTAAGAAACAAAATTCAGTTGCATTATCAACTGCAGAAGCTGAATACATAGCTGCTGGAAGTTGTTGTACACAAATTTTGTCGATGAAACACACATTACTAGACTATGGATATCAATTCAAACATGTCCCAATAAATTGTGACAACACAAGTGCTATTAATATTTATAATAATCCTATTTCTCATTCTAGGAAAAAACATATTGATGTAAGACATCACTTTTTGAGGGATCATTATCAAAAAGGTTATATCTCTTTGGAATTCATTGGTACTAAATATCAAATTGCTGATATATTCACTAAACCATTAAATTCTGAAAGATTAGAATACATCATACATGATCTTGGTATGATTAACCATAAGTAAATATCCTAATGAACTTAACGTTTAATACTTTACTATACTTTACTTTATGGTTTCATACTTAATGTTTCTAAGTTACTGTTTTATGCTAAAGGTCTGACAACTCACTGTCTCACCGTGACTATATAAAATGCTCACTGTCTCACCGTGACGACAATAAACTGTCTCACCATGATGACTAGTTTTCTATTTCACCGTAATACCTACTCACGGTCTCACCGTGAGAATTATGTTTATTCTTATTTTAACCCGTATCACGGTAATTATTATTTCACCGCTATTTGATTTCCCACTTCTTTGTTTTTATGATGTTTGAAATTCCCAAATGATAAAACATAAGGGTTTCATTCGATTAATTACCTGAACCCTGTCTTGAACCTTCTCTTCCCTCTCAACCGAACGTTCAGTGAATGCCAAGGATGAAGCGTCCATCTTCACGCTCGTCTGAGAAGCGTCGCTCTATGAAACAAAAGAGGACACCAAGGATAACTCCCGAAGTACCTATAAACCCAAACCTGGTAAGCCCTACAGTTGTACCGGAAAAAGAGGTTTTCCCTGAATGGTTGCTGTCTAGCAGATCGTTAGTTTGAATTTTTTAAGAGAACAAGGATGGCTTGAATGGTTCACTGGATAGAATAGACCGATTTACCCAAGGCTTGTACCTCAATTCTATCAGTATGTGAATTTATCTTTTGAGTTTGGAGAAAGCTTTACGGTGACCAGCTGGATCGATGGTCAGAAGTGCTCTTTCTCTTCAAGGTTGTGGGCTGCATGCCTAAGAATTCCACATGAAGGAATTTGTGAAGATTACCAGAGAGACCCTCCTCCAACAACCGACATCTTTGACCTGGAGACTGCTTTGGAAAGTCTAACTGGAAATGGATCCAAGCGAAGGGCCATAGCTGCTGAACTATATGGGGAGACAAGACTTCTGTTCAAGTTTGTTCAGAATTTGGTTAGTCCAAGAAAATGGGATTTTGCTGTGATGAAGTATCTGGATGTGTTCCTGATTCACCTGTTGAAGAATGGCCATAAGATCAATCTGTGTATGTATGTTATCAACCATACCCGTGAGCTGATCAAAGTAACTTCCATATCCACCTCCCTATTTTATTCAAGGATGATTTCAACTATGTTAGTTGCAAAAGGGATGGTTGGACTGAATAAATAAAAATTAGAGGACCTTGATTATTTCTTATCCATGCCTATCATCAGAAGGATGAAGATTAGATGGAATCCCTCGAAAAAGAACTGGGTTGAGTATACTGATAAACTGTATAAAAATTTTAATCCTGGTGACTATCCAAAAGTCCTAATAACCTAGCTGATCTTGGTTTGGAACCAGATGAAGCGGCTGAGTATTCAGAAGAAGAAGAACAAGAAGATGTAACAGTTGAAGTACCACCTAGAGAAGAACCTAAAATACCTCAAAGAGATGAAGTTGTTGTTGAAAAGGAAAGGAATATGGATCCTTAAGTTGTTCTTCATGAGGAATAAGCTCATCCTAATGCTACAAGGAATTTTTTTTCCTGTTTCAGGATAACAAGAAACCTTAGAGGTAGATCTTTTTGAAGATAAACTTTCTGTTGAGAAAGAAGCAAGTCTGTAAGCTCATCCAGTGGAACAATCAGTTCCTCAGATTATTCCATCTGCTGAAGAAAGGATGGAAATTTCCTTTCAGCTGGAAAGGAAAGATTTTGCTGAAGAGATTAGGGATGATCCTGTGGATCTTGTCCATGTTCCTGAACCTCAAGAATCTGGAAGGGAAGCACAAGTTGAGGGGGAGGAACCTCAAAACCAGGATATTGTGAAAGCTAGATCTGCTGAAGCTTCTCAACATTCTATCACTTTTTTTGTGTAGTCTAGGTATGAGTTCCCAAGCTTTTATGATGTGAATGAGTCACAACAAGTGACTGCAACTGGAGTGGATCTTTCTTCTCTGTTTTAACTGAAGTCCTTAGCTCATCCAGGACCAGAACCAGAGCCCCAACCTCAATCTGAATCAGAATCTGATTCTGAAGATGAATCTGAACCTCAACCAGAATCTGAACCTCTACCTTTACCTGCATCCTTACCTGAGAATCCCTGCTTTGTGACCAAAGATGATCTGAATGTTTTTGGAGAGACTTTTTTAACTAGAGTTGAGAAAATTGTCTCCACTCAACCTCACCCAGTGACCGAGTTAATTCAAGAGGATGCATCAATTTTCTAGGAAAATATTATCTTGCATATTCAACCAATGATGATCCGAGAAATTCAAGAAGTCAGAGTAGAGAATAAGCTGACGAGTGCTGATGTTGCAAATATAAAAAGTATGGTAGCAAGTCTGTAGAATGAGTTATCTTTGAGATCCGAGCCTGCTCCGGTTTCTTCCCCTGCACCTGTTGCTATTTCTCCTGAGTCTTCTGATTCCCTCCTTGATAGGGAGATTGTGTCTCAAGTTCATCCATACCTTCTATATTTTGATGAAAAGATTGGAATAAGACACACCAAAATGCTAGAACGCATGAGAGAGCTTGTGGGAAATATGAATAACCTTACAGATGAATAAACCGAATGCCTGCAAAATTTTCTGAAATAGCTCAAAGTTCTAACTGAAACTGTCAAGGCTTCACCTACTTCTGGTCAGACCTTCACACCTTCTTTGGATGATTCTATGATGAGATCCATAATAAAGGAAGAATTTCAGAATGCCTTTAGTGGATTAGATCTATCTTCTTTGTCATAAGTGATTAAGAATAGAGATAGAGCATTGGACTTGGTTAGAATTCATTCTAAGATAGACAATGATGCTCAACAAGAGATCACAAAGAAAATAGATTTATATATCTCCTGGATTTTCTCTAAAAGTGATATGACAGATCACTTTATATATCTTGTGGAAAATTTGAGAATCCCACCGGTGACTCAAGCTTTTAAAGATCATGTTTGGAAACATATAGAGTTCACCAGATTGTTGGACAGATTTCTGGAGAATAAAGATGATTTTGTAAAGGCTATGTAATATGGTGGTGAAATCATTACAGATTTCATCAATATTTTGAAGTCGCATCTTCATGTCCAGAGTACTGCTATAGTTGCTCTAGTTTATACACCCCTTAGACCTGGTTTACCTACCTTAGCCTCAACTGACATGACAGTTATCCAAGCTCTTTCTTAGATCCGACCAGTCATTCTTGACCAACCACAGCCTAGATCTTCTACTACTCCTACTTTGGCTTCATCTGTTTTTGAAGGTCTACCCATACCCTCGTTGGCTACCACATCTATGCGTTCTTCTACTTCAGCACCAGATCCTGCTGCTGATAAAGGCAAAGACAAGGTGGATCCCTGAAGAGTCCGAGGACTGTTTTTCTTTTTGATGGGATGTCTTTTATTGTTTCATGTTTTATTGTATTCTGAACTCTTTTTTAAATGCCAAATGCAGTGTTTCATTTCATTCTTTCTACCTTTTGATAATCCCAAAAGTGGGAGAAAAACTACAAGTGTCAGTTCTATAATAGTATAAATGGGGGAGAAAAACTACAAGTGTCTGTTCAATAATGTTTTTTCTATGCTAGTATCTTTAATATTACATGTCATTTATATTCTTCCTATATCTGATTTTCAATCATCAAAAGGGGGAGATTGTTGGACTTCTCATGTGTTAATCATGTTTTAATGATCACAAATCTTATTACTGTTAATTAATCTCAATATTATTTTCACATCTTGCTAATGCTCTTCAATCTCAATAATAACTACACATCATGTTTTAATGATAAAAAATCGTATGATGTTAATTACTCTTTTCATTATTTACAAGTCTCATGCATGATCACAATTCTCAAATAAATTATCACACCTTTATATTTATGATTCAATCTCTTTTACTCTCTCGTGATTGAACTTAATCCATGTTCTGCATATTACTATCTAAGTCCAAATACAGATATTTGTCTAAGTATGGAGACATTGTGAAGGACTCTCCATGAAGGACACACAGTGACCAGACACCGTGAAGGACTCACCGTGACCCATACACCGTGAAGGACTCACCGGGACCGAGACACCGTGAAGGACTCATCGTGACCCATACACCGTGATGGACTCACCGTGACCCAGACACCGTGAAGGACACATTGTGAAGGACAAACCGTGAACCATACAACGTGAAGAAGACACCGTTTACTTAATCATTGTGACACCGTTTATTATGTTTTTGTCAATATTATTTAATTAATGCTAACAGTCATATTTGTTGTTTTTAATGCATTTAATGTTGTTTAATGTTAGTTGTTGGCATGTCAGGAAACCGTATCTCATACCTATGAAAAGTTAATCATTCCTACTACCGGAACTCATGGAATATAAGAAAGACTGAGATGCTGTACACAAAAAATAAGAGGGCAACATGCAAGTGGAAAAACAAGAAAAGTGTGACGATAAAACGAGAATAACATACATACATCATAGAACAATATTGAACAAGAAATAGATTGCAAGGCCTTCAGAGAAATCTCATGAGTGCAATCCAATACGGCTGAAGAACACACGACGAATCAAGAGACCTTTCTCACTCCTGAAGAAGACAAGCTGAACTACGACACTTTTTTTTTCAACAGAAAAACCAGAGAAGGACTCAGAAGAATTCCTGCTAAATCTAACGAGTCCAGAGCTACATTGATAATCACTAGAGATTTCTAAACTCTCATCTATATTCTCTACGTGATTTATTTATTAACTTTCGAGCAGTGTGTACTCTGTACATCTTTTAAACACACTGTCTCCTGCAATGAACTGGAGGATATCAAAATCCTAACTCAAATTATTTTAACTTCTGTTTACCCACATCAGCTTTGGAAGAGGTCCTTGTGTGACCTGGTCTTTGTTTTGTTTCCCACGAAGAACAGTGGTAGAGGTCCTTGCGTGGCCTGAATAGTTTTGTAAACTATTGTTAACCCCGATCTAGGGTGTGGACCAAATTTATATAAATTCGAGAGGACTATGTCTCGGCTTGAGACTGAACCACTTGTTATACATATTGTGCATCTTTAATTTAAGTTTAAAGTATACTACATATATCTTATTTATTCCGCTGTTATTACTTTGAAATAGAAAACTATTTTGAAGCTACTTTGATAGTTAAATTTGCAAGTGTTTACACCTATTGTAAATCAATAGGGTATCTTGAAAAGTTAGTTTGACCTTATGGTTAAATTAACTGAGACCTAATCAATCTTTGAGAAGCTAAGTGAACATTTAAAATCTGTATAAATTCACTACAGTTTAACTTATTTTATAAATCGGGGGATTTTAACTAGACAAAATTTTAAAAAAAAAATTAATTGGAACTCAATTCACCCCCCCCCCTCTTGAGTGTCCACTCGGACCAACAAACTATGTTACAATCATAAAGAAAATAAACCATACGTACAAATGAGTAACATTTCAATTTTTCACCAATAATTATGGAAAGTATATATGTATTATTTTCTTTTTAAATATTTATAATAAAATAAATAATACAATATTAATAATTTAAATATAATTATATACATCATTCATGTGATGTGGTGATGAAAAATAAATCACATCACTTTGCAGAGGTGATAATTCACATGCACACATGAACATTATTATCACATTCATGTGAATGAAAAGTCAGTAATACAAATGATATTTTATCTTTTAAAAATTATAAACTGGTCATTAATATCATATATAAATTTAAATTCCATTATTTTATCCATTATTTAGTTACAGTGATGGAAAACAAATCATATTATCTCACAAGCCGGTAGTTTTTCGTTCACACGAATGATAATTAATGAAATTTTTTTTTGAAGTTGAGATAGATTAAGGTGATGATATTAAAAAAATACATTTCAGTATATTTATACTACTTTATTTATTATTTCTCAAGGGTCAATAAGCACTTTATGGATATTGACTAAGATATAAAATTGAAACACTTAATTAATAATGATATCCTTTTTCGGACGACCTCCTTCGATTAAAAAATTAACACCTCAAAGGATCATGTTTGTAACACCCAACGATTTCATAGTACGTTATCTCATTAAAGTAATTCAATAGCTAAAGATACACGCAACACCGAGTTCGAGCACACCACAACTTACCAAACAATCCATTAAAAAAGAGGTTATGAATATTATTAATTGGATGTTGAATCTTATATACACTATATAATTTTAAAACCCATATTATTTGTTTCTTAGAAATAATTTAAGAACAAATTCTATTTTTCAGATAAAGGAAGTATTTTTCAAAAATAAAATTTTACCACTTATTAATGGAGAATTTTTTAAATGAAATATTTGACACTTTTATATTAAATTTGACAAAATGAACTTTTTATTTATCAGTGGGATATAATAATTAGGTTTGGACAAATTTTTGGTACTTTTATGATAACTATAATATTGTGATGAATAGTGAAAAATAATATGTTTAAACTGAAAACAAATTTTTTAATTGAATGAAATTTATAGTGTTAATTTAGGTATTTGAATGGTTTTTAAGAATAATTTGATTATATTTTTATCATATAATACAATTTCAGTCATTATAACTAATTTCACATTTAAATTTGACATAAACACATGTCAATCTTTTGATAGTTTTTTCTTTTTTAAAAACCCGATTTTTGGTTTTGACATGGGGAATTAATTTTAAATTAACAAATACAACTTATATGTTTTTAAAATAGTAAAATATACTTTATATTTGAATTCATAATATCAAAAGTATCTTTGGATTAATTTGTTTTATTTTTCTGAAAAACTTTCAACTTCTGATGAATAGTGAAAACACTACGTTATTATTTAAAACCAACATTTTATTTAAAGAATTAATTATTGAAATTTATTTCAACTCAAAATAGATATATAATACCTATATAAGTTCAATGTAATTCATTTTTGTCATTTTATAATAAAATTAGATGTATAAAATTTTATTGAACTTTTTAACGTTTTTTACCCACCTTCTAAGAGCATTTAAAATTTTTCATAAAACATAATTTTACCACTTCTGTGAGTTGAATTTAAAAAATTAGGGAAACATGGTGGACATTAGAAAGTAAAATTTGGTTTAATAAGATGAAAATAATTTATGGTGAATAGTATCTTTTGACTTTTGTTTACCACAGTTAAATGTAAATAGGGTAATTATGGGTATAAATGATATTATAATTACACGAACACATGTCCTAATTCTATTGGATAAGTTTAATTAAAAGAAAAAAAACTTAGAAATAAAATATGATCCTCTTTGGTCCGCTTCTATTAGATTACTACATCTATTATCATATTATTTAAAGAAGAGTTAAAAGTGTTAAATTCAATTTTTAATAACTAAACCATTTTCCATATATGGTTACACACAATATAAATTCGACTATAAATATTCATTACAAATATAAAATGATTTACTATATAATAATATTTTATTTAAAATTTTTATACAATAAATAATTTAATTTATTTATGTCACAATGATAATGCAATAATTACTTTATCAATTATCTTTTTAAATAATTGATATTATAAATATCCAAATAAATGTAAATTGAGACTTCTGATGAATTAAAACAATTTTATAGGTTAATATAACATTTTAGGGTTGATTAGATAAATTAATTTCGATGTTATAAGGATGTTATGATATTTACAAAAACAAAATACAAAATAGTGTCAAAATTGACATAAAATAATTTTTAAAACAATTACATTATTATTGGTTGATATAATATTAATAAAAACATAAGGTATGGCCAAATGGTTTAAAAAATATTGTATATTTCATTAATGAACCACTTGATGTTCTCATGGATGTTTATAGTATGTTTATTAACCATATAGTGTAAGAATTCAAAAAGACACCTTAAAAGTTAAACAATTTAAATAAGAGTTAAATGTAATAGATAAGGGTAAAACGGTAACCTAAACTTGTAAAAAACATATTGGTTGATATTATTTCGACCCATAAACACATAAATCTTTAAATAAAACATTTTTGATCCATTATAAACCGAAAATTATTTTATTATAAAATAATATTTCTAGCTTTTCCTAATGTGACCCTCACCTCGCTTATAAAAGGGTACTTCCCCTTCTCTTAATTTCACACCACTAAATCCATTTTCCTCTACCAAAAACTACCCAAATATCCTATAAACTATCCTCCCTTCAACCTAGAGGCCGTAATTTGAATAGAAATCCAACCTATGGAGCCCTTTTGATCAAATCAAAAGGAAACACCCGATGAAGAGGTAATAATTTCACCACCCTCTTTCAAGTTCTTTTCTTCTTCCTATTCCTATTTATTTATTATTTCCGTTCCAAATTATTAACTCTAGTAACTTATACATATATTTATGTTATTATGAATATGGTACAACCATATTCGTTTTTCTATCAATCCTATAGATGAAAAAGTCACCATGCGTGCGTATGTACGGCTTACCGTCTCCACATCGTGGTGTCGTTTGTTATTCGAACACTTCATTATTTGTATGGGTATAATAATGAATATAAATGATTTAAATAATAAATATAAAATTTTAATGATTCTTTATATATGATATACCATCCAATTATATATGATTTCACTATCAAAATAATGATATTGTTTCTCGGGCGTACGTACGGCTTACCGTCTCCACGACGCTATGAAATGTCATTCCCCATCGTAACCATTCAAGAATAATTTTCATTTGATGATTAAATTTTTTTAAAAAGATTTGTTATCATTATGAATATGAATAATATACATCCTATCCATAACAAAAATGACTTGTTTAACCATGTCTATAAAGGAAAATGAATTAATAAACACCCGAAACGATTGTACTACTGAAATATCATTAACTATGCAATATTTGAAGACCATATATGATATCATATTAATGTATATGGTTCTTGTATAATTTAATAACAATTATTTCACCATTATATAGGAGGTTTACAAACCCTCGACCTAGTAAAAGTACAAGGTAAGTGTTAATTTTACAATCTTATTATAAGCTGAGGTTGATTTTATGTAAGTATCTACTAGGATATATTTATTATCAACGTCCATGTTTCATAAAAATGTTTTCAAAGGGATTATTTTTAAGGTAATATTTTAATAAAACATAATTTTAAATGTTTTATTGAATTATTCTTGTAAACTCTTCCCATTAATGTGCATGTTTATAACCTGGGTTTATGGATTTATTTATATGGAAATGAATGTTTTAAATGTTAATTCCTCTAAAAAGTTTCAATGTGGTATGGGAGACATTGATTGAAAACTATATTTTAAATAAATTAATTTATAAATTATGTGACTTTTAAATGATTTCTTCAAAAAGGGATATTTCTATCAATGATTTTTACAGATCATTTTCACCTATGTCAATGTCCTTTACAAGATAATATTCTTAATCAAGGTTGATTTATTATACAAATATTATATATTGTATTGAAGGTTTTGTGATATGTTTGATTGTGGATGTGTTATTTTTATACCATTCATGGTTTATGGAAAAAGTATTTACATATCCTAGGCTATTTTTAATATGAATGTTTATGTTATGTTTCGACCTTTTCATATGAGGAATGAATTGGACTTAGTATGTGACGAGTGGAGCCCTCTATAGCTCCTTAGTGCATTAGTAGGTCTCATGAGAAAATTATATGTGTAATCGGTTGAAGCCTTTCCCAATTTTATATATGGTTTTGGTTGAGGCCTTAATCTTTTTTAGACATCTTCACCAAGGCCTTGAAAAAATGTTTCAGAATGTCCTGCATTATACATTCCAACATTATGAAAATATTATTGTTGGTTCATGTGGTTATTTTACTAGTAGAATACCCATAACTATGTTTTATTATGTCAATATTTACTCACCTCATATTCATTCCATAAAGTGTTCATGTTTATTATTTATAAAGTCATGTGCTTTTAATTATTCACCATGCCTAATGTTTATGTTATCTTCCGCTGTATTGCTTACCCTTAATGAGAATTTGAGCTCACCCCTTTCTTATGTTTCATTTTCCCAGGACTCCAAGAAGTGTATTATGATTCATAAGTTGGGTTAAGCTGGGGGATTGCTGGAGTTCTCAAAGGATCATTTCTGTTGCGTTTTATTTTCTAATGTGTAATGTAATGTTCATGCATGTAATCTATTTTCCAAGACTGCTAAACCAATCAGTATTTCCAGATTTGATTCCTTGTAATCGAGAAAATGTAATGTAATAAAGCACTGACTCTAAGTAACTGGGGTAGGGGTGTTACAATTGGTATTGGAGAAATTTTATCAACACCCTTGAAAATAAATTTAGATAAACTCTAATTAGAAAATATTACCCTAATATAGACTTTGAGGATTAGTATATAAGAACATCCTAGAATTTTGGCAATGTAGATATTTTGTGTATTTTCGATGAAATACATACCTGTTTGAATATGAGCAAGTAGAGGCGGCTCTGGCACAAAAACTATGACCAGGAGTTTGGGCTTGACCTAAGCTATCCTGGTACACGACAACAGGCCTTACTGCACTCTTGGTTATGATACTTATAGGGGATACACTTAGGATTATTAAAATTTTAATTACAAGAAATTATGAATGATTTAAGAGTAAATAATTCGTCAAAGAAAACATTTTATGATTATAGATTATATGCATAATATTTTCAATTTACATTAGGTATTTTACAAGTTTGGAATTATGAATTGAGGTTCATAAGATAACCTAGTGTATACCATTGTTTATAAAAGGAACATAGTAGAATGAATGAGAATTCACGTAATAGACATGATCGAATGATTAAGAAGGATTATGTATTTCATGGTAATAATACAACATTTAAAAGTTAAATATTCTTCCATGTATTCTCATCATATGGAGAAATAGAATCCTGTGCTAATAAGATAAGTAAATAACTCCTTGAGTCCTATGGCTTTAAAGGGAAGAAAGAGAAGAAATGGATGGAAGAGATAACAATGGATAAAGGGAATATGGGAAAGAAAGATTTTCCCATATGTGATTACTGTGGAAAGAATCACCATGGTAAATGATTGAGGGGAATGTGAGTTTGTTATATGTGTGAAAAAAGGACACCAAGTTCGTGATTGAAATGGTAAGAAAAAAGGTTTCAAATATACAATGCTTTATCTATAAGGAGTTGGGACACTACTCGAATCAATGTCCAAATCATCAGAGTATACCCCAAATGCGTATATTGGATAATAATCAAGTTATGATACTGTAGATGATGAAGATGAATGATTTGAGTTATTATGTTGTTATTAAAGTATTGTGTCATTTGAGTATTATATTAATTATGTACATGTTATAATAATTTTAGAGTATATAAGGATTGTACTACAGTAGTACTTCATTAAGGACATGATATTGTGTGGAACCAAGAAAAGTGACTCAATAGAAGGTTATGTTTTTTGGAAAATATATTATTGAGATAAAGATTAACCAAAATATTGTTTAAATAATGAGGTAGTGATTTTGGAATAATATATTATTTATTTTGGTAAATCATATTGGATATTCATGATTATCTTGAAACTGATTAATGATTCGTATATTCCATCATTGATGGAGTTTAATAAATTTTTTGATAGAAGGAGTATATCCAATATTCTATAAGGAACTATGGATCATGAATGCAATCAATAATGTTTATGGTAATTTAAGGTGTTACAATGTTTTAAAAGAATACACGATGAAGGTATTCACATGTTATTACATGGAAAAAATAATCTTCATTGTATTTACCATCCCTATAACTTTTGGATTGTGAGTTTGAACATAAGTATTTTGGATAATTATAAAGGTTGGAATTGATTATGTTTGACATTGGATACTATTGTTAAGGTTAAATCATTTATTGAGATTATTTTTGGATCGTCATAAAAAAAAAGGATAACCCGGAGGTCGGGCAACAACCCGTCGTGTCCAGCAAGGCTGTGAGACTTGGCCCACAACCAATGAGTGACAAGGGTTCCTCACATAAAAGTGGCTTACATGATGTCCTGGTTTTTATAATGAAGTTTTTTTAAATGGTCTGACAGATAAATTATAAATGTGTTTTTTTGGAACCCTATACGATTAGGATAAATAGAATATTTTTGAATTCTATTATCTTTTGGAGTGAAAGATGAGTTTGTGGTAGGAATTAGTGGAAGGATGAAACTCTACTTGTCATGTATATATGTATATATGTATTTTCTCTTATTATATGATTAAATTAATTCTTAATCTTTTCAGAAGGGATCTTAAACACAAAAATGTCTTACCTTTATACCATATGTTTTGTTGAACCAATGATATTTTACATTATCTTAGATTGATGGCTTTGAGGCCCTCAATTTTACACTTATTTGTGATTGAAGACCTCAATCACTCCCTATAAATATTTATGTTTTTAATCCAATTATGTGACTCTAATTTCCACCAATTTTCTCCGAATCTAGATCATGATTTGGTGGATACTTTTTCATTTCCCTTTCCCTCGTATTAACACTAAATTTTATTAACCCAATTTCTGATGTGGGTTTTACACAAAAGTATTTTTATAATTTAAACCATTTATTTTTGAAGAACTATTTCAAATTGTGAGGATTCAATTTATTGAAGGAGGAGAGAATGTAGCACCCCAAGATTTCATAGTATGTTATCTCATTAAAGTAATTCAATAGATTGCGCTACACGCAACACTGAGTTCGAGCGCACAACAACATAATGAAATAACCATTCAAAAAGAGGATAGGAATAATATTAACTGAATTTTGATTCTTATATACTATATATAATTTTAACACCCATATTATGTGTTTTTAGACATAATATAAAAAAATCATTTTATCAGATAAGGGAATTATTTTTCAAAAATACAATTTTACAGGCTTCTAATTGTGAATTTTTTAAATGAAATATTTGAAACTTTTTAATAAAATTGGACATAATATATTTATTATTTAGAAATGGGGTATAAAAATTTCATTTGGACAAATTTTTGGTACTTTTCTAATAACTTTCATATTTTGATGAATTGTTAAAGATATTATATGTTAATTGAAAACAATTTTTTTAATCGAAATAATTTATAGTGTTAAATTATGAATTTTAAGGGTTTTTAAATATAATTAGATTATATTTTTATTATTTAATACAATGGTGGAGATTATATGTAATTTCACATTTAAATTTGATATAAACACATGTAAATATTTTGATAGTTTTTACTTTTTTTAAAACCTACTTTTTAGGTTTTGACAATAAGAATTAATTTTAAAATAATAAATTCTACTTAAATGTTTTTTATTTTGTTAAAATAAAATTAATTTGTGAATCTGTAATATCAAAATTAGCAGAGGGTAATTTTTTTTATTTTTCTGAAAAGTTTCAATTTCTGAGGAATAGTGAAAAACACAGCGCTATTATTTAAAATCGACTTGTTATTTAAATAATTATATATTTAAATTTACTTTTAAGTCAAATTAGATATATAATACCTATATAAGTTCAATGTAATGAATTAGAATCATTTCATAATAAAATTATATGTATAAAATTTTATTGAACTTTTTAACGTTTTTTACACACCTTCTAGAGGCAATTACAAATTTTCATAAGACATAATTTTAAACCTTTTGTAAGTTGAATTTAGAAAATACAAGACACAAAGTTGACATCAATATGTAAAATGTGGTTACATAAGATGAAAATAATTTTTGGTGAATAGTATCTTTTGATTTTTATTTCATACAGTTAAAACTAAATAGGGTAATTGAGGGTTAAAATGATATTATAATTATCCAACCACATGTAATAAATATATTTGATAATTTTAGTTCAACCAAAAACAACCTTATAAAAAATATTATCCTGTTAGGTCCACTTGGATTAGATTAGAACATTTATTATTCTTTTATTTAAAGAAGAGTTAAAAGTGTTAAATTGATAGTTAAATAACTAATCCATTTATTATATACGGTTACACAAAATATAAATTAAACAATAAATATTCATTATAAATATAAATTATTTCCTACATAATGGTATGTTATTTATAATTTTTAGACATTACATAATTTAATTTATTTATGACATAATGATGATGTCTTGATTACATTATTAATAATATATTAAAGTAATTTATATTATAAAGATCCAAATAAATGTAAATTGATACTGCTGATTAATTTCGCTAATTTTTTAGGTTAATATGACATGTTTGGGTTGATTAGATATTTTTTTGAAGTGATAATATCGTTATGACTTTCACAGAAACAAAATAGAAAATAGTGTCAAAATTGACATAAATTGATTTTTAAAACAAATACTATATTATCGGTTGATATAATATTCCTAAAAATTTATGGTTTATCCAAGGGTAATAAATAACATTATATAATTAATTAATGAACCATTTTAGGTTCTCTTGTATGTTTATAGTATGGTTATTAACCATATAGTGTAAGAATGCAAGAAGACATGTTAAAAGTTAAACTATTTAAGTAAGAGTTAAATCTAAAATACATGGTTGAAATGGTAACCAAAACTATATATAACCTATTGTATGATAGTATTGTGACCCATAACCAACTGAGGATCAAACTAAATCATTTTAGATCCATTTGAAAACGAAAATAAATTTATTATTAAATAATATTTCAGAGTTTTCCTAAAGTTACACTCACCTCTCTTATAAAAGGGTACTTCCCATTCTCTAAATTTCATAACTCCAAAGCCATTTGGATTGGACAAAACATGCCCAAATATCCTATCAACTATCATCCCTTAAACCTAGAGGACTTACATTGATCTGAAATCCAACCTAAGGATCCCATTTGATCAACTCAAAATGAAACAGCCGAAGAAGAGGAAATAATTTCACAACCCTCTGTCAAGTTATTTTCTTATTTCACTTCCTCTTTCTTTGTTGTTTACAAACCAAAATAATAACTCTAGTAACATATATATAATGTGATGTTATTATAAATATGGTACAACCAAATTCATTATTATATCCATCCTAAAAATGACAAAGTCACCATACGTGTGTACATACAACTTACCGTCTCCCCGTCGTGGTGTAGTTTGTTATTCAAACACATCATTATTTGGATGGGTATAAAAATGTGTATAACAGTTTTAAATAATAAATATAAAATTTTAATGATTTTTTATATATTATATATCATCCAATTATATATGATTTCACAATCAAAAGAATGATATTTTCGCTCGTGCGTAGGTACAACTTACTGTCTCCACAGTGCGATGAGATGCCATTCCCCATCATAACCATTAAAGACTAATTTTAATTTTCTGATTAAAAATATATTTTTTATGAATTGATATCATTCTGTATATGATTTAGAGACGTCATATCCAATGTAAAAAATGACTTTCATAACAAAGAATATAATGGAAAATGAATCTGTTAACACCCGAAATGATGATACTACTGAAACATCATTAACAAAGAAATATTAAAAGATCATATATGATATCATATTAATGTATATTGTTCTTTTATAATTTAATAACCATGATTTCTCTATTATAAATTTTTTTAAACAACCCTCGACCAAAGAAAATTACAAGATAAGGGTTAATTTCACCAAATTATTATTATCCGAGGTTGTTTTTACGTAAGTATCTACTAGGACATATTTTTTATCCATGCCAATGTTTCATAAAAGACTTTTCAATGGGATTATTTGTAATGGACTATTTTAATTAAAAATATTTTTAAATTTTTTAAATATTTATTCTTCTAAACCTTTCTCATTGATATTCATGTTTTTAAAATGGTTTTAAATATTTATTTATATAGACATGATTGTTATAAAATGTTAATTCCTTTCAAAATTTTCAAAGTGTAATATGAGAATTTGATGTAAAACTATATTTTAAATGACATCCTTTATAAATTATGTGGACTTTAAACGATTTCATGAAAAAAGGATATTTCTCTCAATGATTTTAACTAATCATTTCAACTATATCAACATCATTTATGAGATATTATTCTTAGTAAAGATTGATTTATTATAAAAACCATCCATATTGTATTGAAGGTTTTTTATTTGTTTGACTATGGATGTTTAATTTATATACCATTCATGGTTTATGGATATAATATTGAAATTTTTTATGCTTGTTTTAAGATGCATGTTTACGTTATGCTTCATCCTTTTCATATAAAGAATGTATTGAACTTAGTAAGTTAAATGGGAATCCCTCTATATCTCCTCAGTGCATCAGTAGGTCTCATGAGACAATTATATGTGGAATTGGGCGAGGCCATTCCCAATTTGATATATGGTTTTGGCCGAGGCCATAATAATTTTTAGACGTCTTGGCCGAGGCATTGAAAAAATGTTTCAGAATGCCCCACATTATAAATTACCTCATTATGAAAATATTAATGATGGTTCATGTGGTTATTCAACTAGTAGAATACCCATAACTATGTTTTATTATGGAATTATTTACTCAGCTCATATTCCTGCCATAAAGTGTTCATGTTTTTTATTTTTAAAGGCATGTGTTTTCAATTACTCACCATGCCTAATGTTTATGTTGTCTTCTGCTATATTTCTTACCCTTATTGAGTGTTTGATCTCACCCCTAACTAATGTTTTTTTCGTGACTCCAAGAAGTGTATTATGATTGATAAGTCAGGTAAATCTAGGTGATTAATGGAGTTCTCAATGAATCATTTATGATGTGTTTTATTTTCTAATTTGTAATGTAATGTAAAGGTATGTAATCTATTTTATAACACTATCAAATAGATCTATCTTTCAGGACTTGATTCATTGAAATCACGCCAATGTTATATAATAAACCACTGACTCAGAGTAACTGGGGTCTGGGCATTACAATGTTTTTCCAAAAAATAGGACTATTGAATATGGTGAGTGATTTTAAGATGGTATTATGTTAGATAATGTATAAACAAAAACGGATTTTAAGTATAAATAAAGGATAATAATATTTTCCCTTCTCTAAGAGTGGGGGGGGGGGAACGTCTTGTAATTTTTCAAAATATTAAATTAATAAAAATTAATTCTCAATTAAAAATGGATCAAAAATGATTTATTTGTGAGATAGGATTATTAGGGGTCTAAATAATCCAACTAAATTAATTTATAAAACGTGTTATTATTTTTTTAATCCATATCCTTTTTTTAACCCTTGTAGGATTTATCATGATATTATGTAATTTACATGTTAAGGGTTAATATATTTACTATAAAATAAAAAATGACAAAAAAAGAGTAATTGAAAAAAATTTAAGACATATCAAAATAATATTTATTAAATTTTTATTTAAAAAAAAATTATAACATTTAATAAAATATTATATGTTTAAAAATAATGATAATATCATTTTTGACACTATTCGTTACACAAATTTATATATATATCATAAAAAAATAAAAATTATAAAAAATACTTCTAAAACCTCACAATATTTCCTATTAAATATAAAAAAATCACGGATGAAATAATAATCTCAAAATAAGTTTATTTTTTTTAATATCGTTTATTTGAAATATTCATTAGTTAAGAAATTATTACATCATCATTTTGCAGGCCATTATTTTGATTATTTCTTAATAAATTTTACAAATAAATAATATTCATAATGATGAAAAGTTTTGATTTAAAAATATCATTTATAGTAAAAAATATCCCATAAATAGCTCGATATGGAAAGTATTTCCCTTATTAAAACTAAAGAATAACAGAATTTACTTTTCATTTAACATAATATTATAAATTACATACTCTAATCCATGTGGATTCCAAAGATTATAATTTAGGCTCAAGGATGTTTCATTGAACACAAACTCATCCAATGAAATCTCTACAAGTATTAGTGTAATTTTAAAATACTTATAATTTTATTCTTACCATTAATTACATGATTTACCCTTAACTGTGTTAAAAAAATTAACCTAATTAAAACCCACATATTTTCCCAAAATAAATGTGACATATTTGATAATTTTTTAAATTATTATTAAAAATATGGAATCCATTTTTCAAAATTAAATATGCATAAATTTCATGAAATTAATTTAAAAATAATCTTGTTGACGAAATGTGAAAACTGTGCATTAAAGTAAAAAGCACCAAAAGATTGAAATATTTTCATATCAAAATTAAATTCTAAATTGATTCAAATTTACAAAATTTTATTTAAGAATATGAAATTTACATAATTATACAATAAATCATTTTAAAAATAAAATTTAAAACTATAAATAAATTTGTTAAAAATAGTGGTTTCAATTAAAATGCAGTATTTTTTCAATATTTTTAAATTCAAGAATATTATAAAAAACAGAAAATATCCTAAAAAAAGTAAATTTTTATATTAAAATTTGAAATAATATGGTTATATTGTGAAATATAATTTATAAGAGTTTAAAAAATAGATTTAAAATACAAATAGCATCAAAAGACGGTGAAACTGACGATTTAGAAAAATAATTCTTTTATTTCTAAAATTTTATTTTGCTTTATATCATTTTAATAAAACACATAAGTTGACTTCCAAAAATTATAATATATATATATATATATTTACTTTAAAAAAATAAAATGTTTATTTTTTTATTTATTTGTATAAGACACAATTGTGAAAATTTAAATAGTTTTTCAGAAAAACATTTCCTTTAATTTATAGAGTATTATAAAATTATATATAATATATTATTCACCAAAAAATTACAAATATATAAATGTGTAAAAAATATTTTCATAATTTATTTAATCATGTACATACCCTACATTATAATGTCTATGAGATTACATCCATATTAAATAATAATATTTAGTTTTTCATTTTAGCTCGTTGTAGCGTATTTTGTACGCTATCGAACATATTTGTTTTCATAAAAATACCAAGGATGATATATTATACCTGAATTTTGGATGTTTGTTACATGAAAATTTTAATTTTTTGTCGGTAACAATGGTTTGAGTTTTGAAAATAAAATGATAAAAATCCCACATCAGAACTAGGGTCAATAAAACATCCACTTGAAAATAAAGAAAGGGAATTATGATGATCAAAATAGATAAAACATAATAGGGTTACATATATTAAAACAAGGAAAATGGAAGATAAATACAACTATCATGTTATGATGGATACTGATAAATAATATGGAAAAGAGAAAGATAAAAATTAGATAACCATAATTCTCTGATGGGTTAAAGGGTCATTGATTTCTTAATAAGAAAATTAAATGAATATAATTTTTTGTTTTAAATAATTTTCCTAGAGTAGATGATTTATTTTAGTACTTGGAATGGGAACACAAGGAAGCTTACTTATATGAAATATTGAGTTTCATACTTTAATCAATATCTAACAAAGACTTATATTTTTCTCTAAATGAGGAATATTCAAGTTGAATTTTTCTAATATAGGGAAATATATTCATCTTTGATAAAATCAACTAAACCAAAAAATATTTAATATTTATTTCTCCTAATGTGAATAATTAAACAAAACCATAATGGTTAGGGTATGATAATTTAATTATCAATAAATAATAATCCTTTATATGATGAAAATCCACCTCAATCTCCGAAATTCGATATTGATCCCCACTGCTCATCATAGATCATTCAACTATCTTCCAAATTCCAAAAAATAATCATTATATAATATAATTACAATCCAATGATCATATGTATCTGATCAAATAATCATCAACTAAAAATTTTAAGAATTATCTCAAAATATAATCTTTCACTATTAATATCTCATACCAAAAATTTATTTCCCTAATCACATTTTCTCCAAGATAGGTTGATAATTTCCATAAATAACCTAAATCTCCAAAAATACACAAAAAAATAATATATTATTACAAAATATTTTTCAACTTTTAATTCTTATATGAAATCCTATAGTATTATATTTACCTTAGTTTTATCAGATTCACAAAATAGTGAACGTCTTCCCAAAGAACATTAAGTGCACAATCACAAAATTATTTACCAATCCCATGGTTATCTATTATATAACATATATATTCCAAAAATATACTTATTAATAATCGATAAAAATATTTAAATATTTATAAAAATGTATAAAAATTGGGAATTCATGTAGGCTAGTGGTAGGAGACACACCCTTTTCACCCTTATGTTGTGTATTCAATTCCTATGACCTTTCTGGATGTGATGGGTAGGAACTCGTCCTATAGGTTTTCCTTTTTTGTTAAAATATATAATTTTTTAGAATTAATTTTTGTTATAGTCATAAAAAATTAACATAACATATTTCAACCTTAATGTTTATCTCTTACCTTTCATTTTTCATCTGAAAAAGTAATAACCCATAACTACCTCGAAAAATAAATGTTTCAAAAAAATACTTTTCTTCACCTTAAAATTTCATAACATAAATTCCAAAAAAAAAATTATAAGTCATTAGAAGAATTATCATCCTAAAAATTATAAACTCGTTATGGTATCTTGAATTGATAAAAAAATCCCAATCTTAAATGTTTTATAAACCCTTCTCAAATACCAACTGCAAAGACCTGGTTATAAAATTTATATATTCATGTTATTTTAAAACTAAAAATAACATTATTTTCCCAAATATAATTAGGTATTATATTTATATTGAATTATGAGGAACTCATACATATTAAACCAATACATTATAAGGGGAAAATTATACACAGTATCAAATTTCTGAATAAAAACATTAAAGACAAACACAATTTGTTACACTGAAATATCATCACAATTTTTCATTGATCTCATACTTATCTGAATTCTTCCATAAACTATATGAAATAATTGAAAACAAGGGATTAAAAAAATCCTACTAAGGTATATAAAAAGAAATGAAATATTTAGTTCAATAAAATTATGAAAACCCATATCATGTTTACTATCATCTTTAAGTTAATTAATAATACAAATAAAAAAATTTCACATGAAAAAAAAATTTAATGAAACCAAATAGATTAATATAATATTAAAAAATGAAAACTACTTTTTTTCCATAGAGTATCATATAAAAACAAACCCATTCAAAACCCATTCAATAATAATAACAATACTATCAACTTCAAATATTATTATTAACTCATGAATGGGAGATCTATAATGGATAAAACACTTCAAATAACCTATATAGGTCTCACTAGATTTCTATAATGGGGCACAACACTTCATAGAATCTATATCAAGATCACCTATTACTCGTGAACTATAATGGGGATAAACCCTTTGTATAAGAAATATCGAGCTCACACATGAGCTGTAATAGGTATCAACCCCTTGTATTAGCTGTATTGAGCTCACCTATTTTACATAATTCTTATGTACCATTTCATGAGTAAAACACATTCAGTATAAATCCCATTGAAAAGCTATTTTAGTCCCATATGAAAAACACTTTCATATATAAATAACATTTCCCGTTAATTTTAATTTTCAATTATAAAATATAAAAAATTAAAAATAAGGATTTTTTTTATTTAAGAAAATATATAATATTTAAAATTAATATATAAATTATATAATACTCACAATAATGAAAAAATAATTCTTGGGGCGTATGTTAAGAATAGAATATTACTTTTTTTCATTTATCAAAACATTATATATAAAAGACGTACAAAGATTCCTATTGATACAATATCAATGAAATTGAAAATAGACATAAAATTTCTATTATAATCCTTTTATATTAATATAAATAAATAAATTTCTTGAATATTTACATGATGAAAGTATTCATTAAATAAATATATAAACATTCAAAGTGTCACATATGACATTAAAATGACTAAATGACAATGCCAATGAAGGAATAACATTTTATATAATGTTAAGTAAAATGAAAATAATTAAATTCAAGGTATTATATCTCAATTTGGTTTTATAAACACCTCATAATAGATGGTGGGTGTATTAAATCAAAATATTCCTCAATGAAATGTGTTGGAGATGAAGTCCCTTACCTTGATTCTGAATCATTATATACAATATTAATATCCTTAAATAATAAAAATAAGTTAATTATTTTAATTCATGATATATTTTTTTGTTCAAACTATTATTTTTATATCACTTATTATTATATTATTAAAATTACGTAATTATAAATTTTACGTCGGATGTTTTGATGATATCTGGTACATGAGTCCCAAATGACATTTGTATGTTGTCAATAGACTAAGTGGTTATTAATACATAATCTCAAGAAAAATATAAAATAATTAACAATCACTTTTATATAACAATTATAGTTTTAAATCCATAGATGAAATATTAATATGAAATATGAACTCTATTATTGTCATGGAAATGGTAAGTCGTACGTACTCATGAGTTTCATTTTTGTTTTTTAAAGATCATTAAAGAAATTTGTTAGGTATTATTTTATCTTTTAATAATAACAGTAATACATTAAATATAATATCTATTATCAAAATATAGTTATATATATCATTAATGTTATGTGATGATGAAAAACGAACATGATCACCTCGTGGAGGTGATAGTTCACACGTATGCCCGAAAGACATTATTATTTTTCATGTTCATGGAATGGTAAGAAGTTAAATTAAATATTATATTTTAATAATCATGAATATGTTATCAATATAATATATAAATATCAATTCCATCATTATAAGCTATCTTGAAAGGCATATATGGAAAACAAATTATATCAGGTCACGAAGAGGTTGTTCTTCATACACACGAATGATAATTCATTTCCCATTTTATAGAAGTGGAGAGTGATGCAAGTGATGATATTTACATAATAACACATCATAATATTTAGGATGTTAGAATTATTTTTTAATAATGGTTTAATAATTTTTTATGTTTATGGAAGAAGAAATAAAAATGAAATGCTAAATTAATAATGATACCACTCCTTCGAACGACCACCATTGATTAAAAACATAATACCACTATGAACGACGTTCTGCCCAAACTAACTCCTATATAGTATGAGGATGAATTTTTGGATATAATTTTGGTAGATAGTTTCCAAACCAAAAATGTTTTTATGTTTGATGAAAAATGAATAAGGGGTTCCCCTTTATAAGAGAGGGGAGGGGCACTCTTGGAATTTATCAAAATATTAAATTTATTTAAATTAATTTTCTATTCAATTATCTCAAAAAAAATTTATTTAAAATATTAGATGACAATGGGTCAAACTCAATTCTTAAAATATAAATTATACATGTATTTATTTTATTTGTAATCCTTATTTTTTAACCCTTATGCAATCATTTAAAATCTTATTGTGAAATCATATAACATGCACTTTGAGGGTTAATATATTTACATGAAAATTCTAAAATACCAATAAATGACTAATTTAAGAAATTTTTAGACATATCCCAATAATTTATCTTGAAATTATATTTTTATAAATTTTATTCCATTTAATAACATATTATTTATTTTAAAATACGAATAATGTTAATTTTTACACAATTCATTAATTAACTGTTTAATTATATCATAACAACCAAAAAAAATAGAAAAAATACTAATAAAAAATAAATAATATTTAAAATGTTTAATTTTTTTAGGACATTAATAATATGATATTATATTTATTTTAGTAGTTTTAATATGATTTATTTTATTTTTCCTTTAATTAATAAATTTCTGCATCATCATTGTGTATGCCTTTAATTTTATAATTCATTCCCTAAAAATAATAAAAAATAATAACGATAAACAAAAAATTTATATATTTTGAAATATTATTTATATGGGAATACATCACCTATATAACACCATATTGAAAATATTACAATTCATAAAAGCAAAAGTATAAAAAAATTTAAATAATATTAATAATTTAATTCTCTCATAAAAGTTGTTTTAGAAGGTTATAATTTTGTCTCCAGGATTATTTTGGTCGACACAAACTAATATAATGAAATTAGGACATGTGTTAGGGTAAATTTATAATATTATTTTTAACCTTAATTACCTAATTTAACCCTGATCATGTAAACCAATTACCAATGTTACAATTAATATTTTGTCCAAAAATAAAAGAGACTATTTTAATAAATATGGACACTATAATTAAAAATATTGAATCCACTATTAAAAATTTATATCAAATAAATTTCAAAAATTAATTACAAATTAATTTCATTGACATAATGATAAAACATGTTTTCAATGTAAAAACCTTCAAAAGATTGGAATGTTTTTTATACAAATCTATTATGAAATTTATTACAATAACATAAATTAGATGAAATGATATAAATTTTATCAAATTATACCAAAAATAATACAAAAATATAATTTAACACGTTAAATAAATTTTATTAAAAATGTTTTTTAAATTAAAATGATGGTTTTTTCACTATTCATCAAAATGTAAAATTTACCAAAAATGTACCAAAAATAAAACGAAAGTAAATTTTGTTTATAAAATTTAAAATAAATAGTTTACCTATTCAAATAATATTTATAAAAATTTAAAAAATATATTTAAAATATATGCGCCCTTAAAACATGAGAAAACAAAATATTTTGAAAAATAATTCTTTGATCCGTCAAATTTGATTAGTTATAATGTATTCCCTATAAAAAAATATTCATTATAATAATTACATTCAAGAATATATATATCTATCATTAATAAAATAAAAAATATTTATTGGTTTATTTATTAATATAAAACACCCTTGTTCACATTTAAAGAGTTTTTTTTTTCAGAATATGTTTTCATTAATTTTAAAAAGGGGTTGACATTCATTTATAATTAATTTTTAACCAAATAATTAATTATATATACATTTTTAACCAAAAATTTTATAATTTACATAATTGTGTTCAAATCCTCCATTCTAATAGCTACGCAATAGCTACCATATTAAATAATAATATTAAGTTGGTCATTTATGCCCGATGTGGCATATCATTTACACAATCAAACATAGTGTTTCATTTTTAAGGAAAATTGTCATATTACATGGAACAATTATATGTTCCCCTAAATAAATTACATGATTTGTTTCTATAACTATTATTATAAGTAAAAAATATAAAGTTATTCCAACTATGATTCATATAATAAGAAATTTTATTATATATAATTTTCTGTTTCTTTTCCACAAAATTATAGAAGTTTCCAATTTATATATACATACTATAAGATAAAAATGAATAATCTATTCATAGATACATAAATATCTTATGAATAACACCCATATAATACTATAATATAATTCAGTGGAGAATTTATTTTGTTTACTTTTAGTATTCATGATGAAACTAAATGCATACCATATTTGTATTCAGAAATTTTACTCTTATCATCTAATAGACTCATACTGTAGTTCCCTTAATTCCTATAATTACCTCTTTTTTTTCTATGAAAATATTTATAGGAAAATAATTATTGTAAATGACCTTCATTAATAACTCTCTTTCCATAGAGTATTCTTACTCCATTTCCATGGTATTCTTAATGAGGGCCCACTCCTAGTAAACAATTCATTCTAAATGATAGATGACAAAAACTTCCTTCTCATGGTTTGAGAATTGATAATGAAAATTATATTTTCCAACACATTGAAATACTATATGGAATAAAAGTTATTTGAAAACCCACTAAAATAAGATTTATGATCTTTCGTGAATGACTAGATAATTAGTGGTTCCATCCTTATTTCCATTAGGAGATCAACATGAATTGCATTATTTTCCAAAACAAGAGATAGTTGGGGGATCATTCCAATGTGGTTCTTTATCAAAAACTAAATATCATTAGGTTTTTCACTAATAAAATATCTTTACATTCAATTTCACCATTGTTATCTCACCTCTTTCAGGTTCCCACTATTTCCATGAAAAATGGAATATTTGGAATGAGTGCGCTAAAATTCATGAATTTATATAAAATTCTACTATAATCATAGTAGGATGATTTTGTAACTAATGAATGTTTGTTTACTTATGGTTCCCTAGGATTCATTCTTTGATTTAAATAGTTAGTTTTCTTACTAAACATATTAAATATTAAAATACATTAAAATTATTTATAAATATTGTTATAATTAAGGAAATAATAATCCCCAAGAGTGTCAAACTAGTTGAGATGTGAGGCCTTTTTATCAAGGACTGGGTGACGATTGTGCTAATACATAATCCTCCATTCTGAGGGTTAATACCCCTAGTACTTATATGCATAAAACTACATCCACATATATTATCTAGAATGTGATGTTATTTACAAGAAAACAACATAATCTCCACTTTATTAACATTTTTGGATGTTATCCTATACTTAGACTTATCTTTCAGACTTATCCCAGGGGGATTCATTAATGTTAAAACAAATTATTACAAAAATAAAAAAGATTGTCCTCCCATACGAAATAATATGAACAAAACTAAACAAAACATAAAAAATACAATAATATAATTATTTAAATATTGGATCTCACAAATAGTCATACAATTTGAAGATCAAACATGTTTGTGTGTTGAATATTATCTATATAAACATATCATTTTAAAATATTTTTAACATTACCACATAAAAATACTTATTTAATCCCATTTCTATACATATCATGTGCTATAATCACCTCACAACCTTGTTTTTGGAAACATAATAAATGGTTGAGCTCAGATTCTTAATGAAGAAAAATCTTATTATAATGCATCAGAACATAAACATGAAGGACAACACAAGGATAAAAATACATGTCATAAAATTATATCTTAAGATAATGTATTATAATCATAAATCATTATAATTAAAATTAATATTATACAAAAAAAATTAATAAAGTATAGTTGTTTTGATATGGATCAAAAACATCCGAATAATAATAAAACATATGATCATTCCATAATACAATATAATTCTTTTAAAGACTAGCGTAACTTGAAAATTTTAAATTTTTGGAAAATGAAAAGGTTATTAAACATTTAATTTATTTTTATAAATATTGTGGAAATTTTTCACAACCATAATTATAGGAAAACATTTGTTATAAAACTCATTATTCCCAACCCTATGAAAAAAACACATTTTTTCATGCCTAAAAATCTAAGAATGATCAGTTTATCAACACATCTATGAGAAAATACATAATTTCCATACAAAACTATATAATTATATATAAATATAAACAAATTAATTTAAGGGTGATATTGTACCACACTCTTCATCATTCATACATATGAGTGCCACTTACAATTGACCATCATCATATCATAATGTGATTTGTAATAAGGATGAGTATCATAAATGTTTCTACAAGAACACATAATAAAAAATTAAGTTATCATAGCTTATCAAAAATATTATTTTTAAAAGTAAATCATGTGATAAATAAAATTATAGGGTTATCGAGACATTAATTCATGAGAGATAATCCTTGGAGAAATAACTGAATTAAAATTTAAAAAACTCTCACAAAACCTTATGAACATTATTATAAAAGAAAATGTGGAAGTTAAATTTGAGAGAATTTATTAAAATAGAAATAAATTTTTCTAAATACTTGATATAAGTAGTTAAAAATAAATAATACTTAAAAATAAATAAGAAGTAAACATAATCAATATGGATTGGTAAATAATAAAATAAAATGCCTTTATTAAAAATATTATGTTGTTTTAAAGAAAAAACACTTGATAACAATGAATGAATTATATTTCAAAAAAATATTTAAAGCATAGTGATTAGAATATAAAATTAAAAAATATATTTATTTCACTAATGAAAAAAAAATTAAGAAATATATGGACATGGAATAAAAGATTTATTTGTATGAATGAGAGTTATTATTACCCACATTATACCTTTTTTTGGAAAATAATTTATAAAAAATGTCATTATTGATGATGAGAATTAATTTCTCTAAAGAATAAGAGTAAATAATATAGAAAATAGTGACATTTATGGGTCAAATAATTTATTAAAATTATATTCATGTAAAGAGAAAATATTAACTAGGGAATAAAGAATTGATTTTATGAATCCATTTTTTTAAAAGATGATGACTTGGCCCAAAACGACTAAGGCATAATTATTATAAAAAGAGTATACAGAAATTTGGAATATGGATTCATATTACAATCTATTTTATTCAATGAAAGTAAAACAACATTGAGTTTTTAGAACCAGGTAATGTCATGATTTAAACCCATGTTTACTAGGTCGTATTCCACTGTGTTTTCTTCTCGATAAACATGTGTGATGATATAGTTTAGATCGATTTGGGAATGGTTTCAGTGCACTCAAAGACTAGTAATCATCCATGAAAGATGTATTGTGCCATTCCAAATTACCTAAATTATTATAGTCAAATCAATTTCAATATAGAGAATTTTCCAACCAAGGAGTTTGGAGAAGGAAATAACATAAATTATTCTCATCATCTCAGCTTCAAGAGAGGTGGCAATGTTGTAGCTACCCATGACGCATCTAAGGATCTGAACGAGGTGATTCTTGATGATAGCACTACAAACTGTAGAGCCCGGGTTGCCTTTGGAGGCACCATAAATATTAACTTTAATACATTAAGGGAGAGGAGATTTCTAGAACACTTACAGAGTGCGATGAGTTTGGCAATAATTTCCATTAATCTGAAGTCGTCGTAGGATTTCAAAAGTCATGCACAATATTATGGAAATGTCTATTTTTCATCAAAGAGGCTTCCCGTATGGTAATGAGGATCCACATCTGACCATAATTTTGATTGAGTAAGTAGTTGTTATAAATAATTACATCTCTATCATACCACATCACATGATGGAGCTCAAAAAATACATCTAGGAAGAGGTTCTTGATTTGCTGAGAGCCATCCATTTCTACACATTTTTTAGTTGAGTCTTAACTGTAACATCCCAAGTAAGTAATGAATAATATATATTCTTATTTATGTCTATTTGTGAATTATATAGTGTTTTAAAGGCTTAAAATGGGAATAAATCCAATCTTAGGCATATGATTCTCTAATATTTTTAAAAGACCGTTTTACTGCCTTTTGATGGAGAACCATTTTTAAATATATTTTTTGACAAATTTATAAGCTATATTTTTCAAAATAAACTTATTCATTAGTATTGGGACATTGAAATATACTTTGGATAATTTTTTTGTATTTTTGTGGCAATGTTCATTTTTTAATGAATAGTGAAAAATACTACTTTTTTACATCAAAACATCTTTTTAGTATAATTTAATTATATATATAGATTGTCCTTTTAATTGGTTTTAAAGTTTAATTAGAATATAGTTTTACCATTTAATCCAATGGTGGTCATTAGAATTAATTTCACTTTGGAATTGGGCATAAACAAGTGCCAAACTTTTCATAGATACTGTTTCAAACAAACGCGCTATTTGTTTTGAAAACGGGAATTATTTTTAAATTAATTATTAAAATTTCTATGTTTGGAATTTGGTAAAATGAATTCCATATTTTTAATCAGAAGGTCCAAATTATTTAATTAAGACTCTTTTGTTTTTGGACATTATGAATAGTAATGACGCTAATTATCTTTAATTATCGTGATTAATTAGTAATCAGGTAGTTAAGGATAATAAAATGATAGCATAATAATAGAAAATTACCCCAAAAATGTGTCCTAATTCTACTTGTTGTGTCATGTCTGACCATGGGAATTCTTGTTCCAAACTTTGGGACCCCATGGAATCACTTTTGGGTGATAGGGACACCTTATCTTTTTATTTTTAAAGAAAGGAGAATATCACTAAAGAATGTATCACCCGAGTAAAACATTTTTAGTTTTGTCTGTGTAGATTATCACTTAAACTATAGATATTCATTGTAAATCTAAAAAGATTTTCTACATCATAGTATTTTTTTTTATAATTTTTAGACATTAAATAATTTAATTTACTTATGATATCATGATGATGCAATGATTATCTCATTAATGAACGATTTAAATAAAATCGAAAGATAATGTAAAATATAAAAGTTAAACTTGTCAAAGACCTATTGGATGAGTATATTTGAACCCCTTATCACTTTATCCTCAAAATATTTCAATGTGGGTCCTTTTAAATCCTAAACGCATTATAAAATAAAGTAACATTTCTTGGCTTTCCAAGAGTGCCCCTCCTCCATCTTATAAAAGGCCCCCACCTCTACCTCCTTACCCACACCTCTCAAGCCATTGGCTCGGACAAACTATGCTCATTTTATCTCTCCACATCCCTATATTCATCCTAGAAGCCTTACCTAGGCAGAATGCTCTGAAAAAAACCATTTTCGTACAAACCAAGAGGAGTTACCCGATTCAAAGGTAAAGTCCTCTCTAATGTTCTTTTGTATAATTTTTCTTCTCCAACCCGCTAAATTGTTTTTAATAATTTATTTTTTAAAAAAACCAGTATATTCAATATACTAGGATGTTTTTATAAGAATTATTTGAGTCACACATACACACACCTACATCTAATGGTTAAAGAACATACTGTTTCTGTGGATGGCAAATTTCTGCCTCACGAAATGATGATTGTTCAATATTCTTATAACCCCTTTAGAGGTGGCCATTAAGATGTAACTATATTTATATATGATATACAATATGTTTATGTTTTCCTTATGCTTCTGTATTTTTCATTTATGGCGTACGATTATGGTTTCCATTATGGGTAAATGTGATATCTTCATTTTAGGAAGTGCGGACTACCGCCCCCTCAAAGTGATTTGATTCATTAATTCCATATGTGGGGCATATAAAGGATGGAGTTAATGATATTATATATGATATTATACTGGAATTATAATATACCTTTATGTGATTTTTATTCCATTCCATAAAGTACTAAATAGAAATGAAAGTAGCGTTAATGCGTACGTATAGCTTACCGTATCCATGAATGGTGCATTTCATTTCTTACCTCTAAATGTTATGTAATATTATAAATTCATGTATATACTAGATATATATGACATATATGATATCTACATAATGAATATAATTCTGGATATAATGGATATTTTACCACATGAATAACTTGTAATTATAAAGCGTTTATTTTTGACTCAAGTACCAATAATCAACAAAATGACCCTTATTAACTTAAATAATTACATAGTGTTCATGACATGGTAATAAGTGATATAAAAGGAATAATGAACTTGAAAAAGTTTCTCAAGCAAGTATAAATTAACTCAAGTTTATTATTCAGGAGATTGAAGAATGATCGAGTCAATTCGGACCTGAGGTAAGGGACTTTGTCTCAATCTCCTTTCATTGAAGCATATTTTGTTTTATACACAAATTTCTTTTATATGGTGTATAAACCCCGTTGCCAATTTTTTCTATTCAAAAGGAATCTTTTTTATATGAATCATTTTACTAAATGACAAAAGGAATGTTTATTTTGTCGTACGTATGCAGCGACAATGACTTATCCGCCACCGTGACAATTATTTGAGTTTCGGCTTCCTCTACAAGCCATAAAATTTTTTTAAAATGAAAAATAAATACCATGTTTTACTTTTCTTTTACTTTGGTATTGAAAATGGTTTTCATAATGTTTTTATTATATCAATGTGTTGTATTGATATCTTGTGATTGAAATGCGGAAATTTTATGTTTCCTTTATGCATGATTTATGTGATACGATTATGTTATGGTTCATGGGAATTGTTATGAAGACGAGTGGTTCCGTGATAAACTAAGGTAGGGTGAGCCTAATGTAGCTTTCTAATGCATTGGGTAACGCGAATGGGTTAAATGTTAAGGTTTCTCAGAAGAGATTTAGGGAATATACTGTGATTGGTATTTCAAACGTAACCATGAGGGTTACTCCCTAAGTAAGAATGTTATAAATGCCTCAAGTTTCCATTATGTCTTATGATTTATATGATTTATTCAAGATTTTATGAGGTATGTTAAAGTGATTATGGTTTATGAGTAAACTATTATTTCATTAATTCTTATGTATACATGGACTAATGTTTTCATTTCATACTTTTATATCCCTTACTGAGATTTTTATGCTCATCCCAAGTTTTTGAAATGTTTTTCACAGGTCAAGGGAAATGAAAATGAATTGATGATAGTGTCGATTAAGTTACAAGAAAGAATCCATGTTTTATTTTAAATATGTCTCCTTTTATGGGAAAACATAATATTGTCTTTTATGTAACCGCCTTGTTGAAATGTGGAATGTAATGCATGATTTATGATCTAATTCTCTAAAACTCTAAACCTGAAAAGATCATCAATGGGTAATCTTACATTAACTCAACATTAAGTAATGTTTATGGCTAGGGCCTTATAGTTGGTATCATAAGTTGGTTTAGATAACTTTAGGAGTTATAATTCTATTAAATGATTATCCAAAAATATTTTTTTTATGGTCATATTGAAATGATATAGCATTTGAAGATTACCATGTTGCTTCATCTAAGACATGTTTGTCTAGAATGGTTTTCTGCAGAGGAAACAGGGAAGAAATGCTAGGAAGGCATACAGAAGGAAATGGACTTCTGAATCAGCATCCTAAGATGGTCGTAATTAGAACTGAATAGTTTGTTGTAGTAATGGAACAGTTGACTCAAGTGATAAATGGTGGTGGTATCCATGCACGAGATCAGCCAGATCAACCGCAGAGGAACGTGTTAGTGGTGGAAAATTTCATGAGGCAACATCCCCCATCATTCAGAGGATCATCTGACCCTATGCTAGCTGAAGGGTGGATTAAATCACTGGAGACGATTTTTTATGTCATGGGGTGTTCAGACAATCAAAAGGTTAGTCTTTCTGTTTACCGTTTGGAGGGTAAAGCAGAACAGTGATGGTCGACGGTTTAAAATATTAGGGACGCTGATGAGATTGATGCTCTCTACTGGGATGAATTCAAAGGTATGTTTCTTAAGAAGTATTTTCCTAAGGCTATTTGACATAGGATGAAAAACAATTCTTGGAATTGAGGCAAGAGGACGACTCAGTGGATTCTTATGAAGAAAGTTTCACTCGATTGGCAAGGTATGCTCCAAATTTTATCCGAGACCTTGATAGTAAAATCAATCGTTTTTAATCAGGATTAAAGCCAAAATATCGAAGGGCTTTAGCTTCTCATGAGTTCAAGAGTTATGAAAATCTTGTTTGATGTGCTGAGAAGGTTGAAATGGAGTTTTCCGATGATCAAGTGTTCTATAAAAACCAACAGAAGAAGAGACCGAGGTGGCAGGAGAAAGGGAAGAATTCTTCAAAAAGGTTGGATGGTAAGAAAACTATGTTTCCAATTTGTGATAAATGTGGTAAAATTCATGCTGGGGAATGTCTTTGAATTCTTGAAAGTGCTACCGATGTATTAATATGGGACATAAGGCTCGTGATTGCATTGAAAAATACCAGGGTGATGGTAAGACCAAATTTGATTTAGATTTAGTGAAATGTTTCAAGTGCAATGAGATGGGTCATAATTCAAATGAGTGTTCATCAAAGAGATCGAATGATGGGAAGCTATTAGACTACAAGCAGAAAGGTGTGGTGAAATCCTTTGCAACTACTTCAGCAGATGTCGGACCATCAAATGAAGTGGTATCAGGTACTTTGTTTGTTTTCTCAGATTATGCTAATGTGTTGTTTGATTTGGGGTCTACAAGTTCTTTCATCTCTGAAAAATTATCTAGTAAATTGGGAATACCATATCAAGAAATGACTCCTGGACTTATGGTAAAAACACTTGGGGGAAATGTTGAGGCAAAAAGAATTTATAAGAATCCTCCTATCCTTATCCGTGGAAAGAACCTACTTGAAAACCTTATTTTTTAGCTCTAGTAGAGTTTGATGGTATCCTGGGAATGGATTGGATATTTATTTACCATGCTAAGATTGACTGTAGAGCTAAAAAAGTTTCTTTTTAGAAATACTTTCAGTTTTTGTACATGAATGAACCCTTACTATTGATAACATATGAAGAGGCTGAGAAACTTGAAAAAGATGGAAATGAATTTTACCTTGCTCATATTTTTGAAAACAAAGGAACTGTTCATATTAATGATGTGCCAGTGGTAAATGAGTATCCTGATGTTTTTCCTGATTAGTTGCCTAGAATAATACCAAATCGGGAAGTTGAATTTACTGTTGACATAGTTCCTGATGCTAAGCCAATTTCAAAACCCCCTTATCAAATGGATCAAATTGAACTTTTAGAGTTGTAGGAGAAATTGCAAGATTTATTAGAGAAAGGTTTCATTTGACCTAGCAAATCATCATGGGGTTCTCATATTTTATTTGTTAATAATAAAGATGGTTCAATGAGACTATGAATTGATTATAGATCCTTGAATAACATCACTGTTAAGAAAAAATATCCTTTTCCTCATTTCGATGATTCGTTTGATCAGCTCGAGGGAGATCAGTATTTTTCAAAGATTGACCTAAGATTGGGGTACAATCAGTACAAGGTAACGGAAGCATATATTTTGAAGACTGTGTTTCGTACAAGATATGACCATTATGAATTTTTATTAATTCCTTTCGGGCTACCCAAGGAACCTGCTATATTCATGGACCTTATGAATAAAATTTTCCATGAGTTCTTGGATACGTTTGTGGTTGTTTTCATTGATGATATTTTGGTTTTTTCTAAAAGTAAAGTGGAGAATGAAAGACATTTAATGGTTATTTTGAAAACCTTAAAAGAAAATAAATTTTATGGGAAATTCAGCATGTATGAGTTTTGGTTGCAACAAATTTCTTTCCTTGGTCATATTGTTTCTAAAGATGGAATAATTGTTGATCCTGCAAAAACAAAGGTTGTTAAAGAATGGCCAAGACCCACAAATGTAACTGAGATTCATAGTTTTATTGGTTTGGTAGGCTAATACCGAAGGTTTTTTAGAAATTTTTCACGGTTATCTATTCCAATGACTAAGCTAACTCGGAAGGGTGTTAAGTTTATCTAGACAAAAGAATGTGATCATTGTTTTCAGGAACTGAAAAGAAGATTGGTGAGTCCTCCAGTTTTGGCACTACCTTACAGGAATGGGGAGTTTGTTATCTACAGTGATGCTTCATTGAACGGACATGGTTGCATCTTAATGCAAAATGATCAGGTAATTTCTTATGCTTCACGTCAGTTGAAAAATCATGAGGTAAATTACCGTACACGTGATTTGGAATTAGCTACTATTGTTTTCACTTTAAAATTTTGGAGGCATCATTTGTATGGTGTAAAGTGTGAAATATATACTGATAAAAAATGATTAAAGTATATATTCACTCAGAAATAACTGAACATGAGACAGAGGAGATGGCTAGAATTAATCAAGGATTATTATTGTACAATACATTATCATCCAGGAAAAGAAAATTAAGTGGCTGATGCTTTGAGTCAAAAAAGTAATGCGTCATTAACAATGTTGTGTTTGGAACGTGATCCTTTGGTTAAGGATTTGATAAAATTTGGTTTAGAATTTGTTGTTGCAGGATGTCCTTCTGTTTTATTTCAGGTATCAGTGAAATCTTCTCTATCAGAGAGAATTAAGCAAACACAAAAGCAAGATAGTGAGTTGCAGAAAAAGGTAGAGCTGGTTTAGAAAGGTAAGTTTCCTGAATTCAACATTGATAATGATTGTGTTTTGAGATTTGGGAAGAGATTGTGTGTGCCGTGTGATTCCCAGTTTAAGAGAGAGTTGTTATGTGAAGATCATAGTTCTCTGTTTTCAGTTTATCCAGGTGGTACTAAGATGTATAGAGATCTTCGGGAGTATTACTGGTGGGATGGAATGAAAAGAGATATTGACGATTTTACTGTGAGGTGTTTGACTTTTAAACAGGTTAAAGTAGAGAGGCAGTTACCAAAAGTGATGCTTCAGCCTTTACCAGTGCCAGAGTGGAAATGAGAGAATATATCCATGGACTTCATTGTGGTATTGCCAAAGACACCTTGAGGTAAAAATGAAATCTGGGTTATTGTTGATCGCATGACTAAATCTGCTCATTTCCTTGCTATACGAGATACTTTTTCCCTATATCAACATTCAAATTTGTGTCTTAAAGAGATATGTAGGTTACATGGATTTCCTCTCTCCATTGTATCTGACCGTGATCCCAGGTTCACTTCTAAATTTTGGAAAGGCCCTCAGAAGTCATTGGGTACTGAATTAAATTTTAGTACATCTTTTCATCCTCAACCAGATTGGCAGTCAAAACGAACAATTCAGAATTTGGAGGATATGCTACGTGCCTATTCGATGGATTTTCAGGGAAGTTGGGACCAACATCTTTCTTTTGTCGAGTTTTCATATAATAATAGTTTTCATTCCAGTATACAGATGGAACCATTTGAGGCATTATATGGGAAGCGATGTCGAACACCAGATTTCTAAGATGAAGTGGGTGAAAGGAAGTTGATGGGACCAGAATTGGTTGAAAAATTGGCAGAAAAAGTTCTGCTGGTACAGAGACACATGAGAACAGCTCTGAGCAGGCAGAAAAGTTTTGCGGACAATAGGAGGAAGGATCTTTCTTTTGAGGTAGGTGATCATGTCTTCCTCAAAGTTTCACCATGGAAAAGTGTGATGCTATTTGGTATGAAATGAAAGTTGAGTCCAAGGTTCATTGGACCATTCAAAATTCTGGAGGGAGTTGGATCAGTTGAATATCGAGTGGCTTTACCCCCTATTTTATCTCGGGTACACAATGTTTTTCATGTTTCAATGTTATGGAAGTACATGCCAGATCCATCTCATGTTTTGAGTCCAGAGGTAGTGCAGCTGGAAGAGAAACTATCTTATGAGGAACAACCGGTCAAGATTCTTGAACACAGGGAGCAACTTTTGTGGAATAAGGTGATTCATGAAGTAAAGGTTTTATGGAAAAACAACATGAGTGAAGAGGCAACATTAGAATCTGGAAATTCCATGAGAGATAAATACCTCCACTTATTCGATAGGTAAATAAATTACAGTGACACAATTTTCTAATGGGGGGAAGTATGTAACATACCAAGTAAGTAATTAATAATATATATTCTTATCTATGTCTATTTATAAATTATATAGTGTTTTAAAGGCTTAAAATGGGAATAAATCCAATCTTAAGCATAGAATTCTCTAATATTTTTAAAAGATTGTTTTACCACCTTTTGATGGAGAACCATTTTTAAATCTATATTTTACAATTTTATAAGCACTATTTGTCAAAATAAACTTTTTCTTTAGTATTGGGACATTGAAATTTACTATGGATAATTTTTTGGTATTTTTCCGACAATGTTAATTTTTTAATGAATAGTGAAAAATACTGTTTTTTACTTCAAAACTTCTTTTTCATCTAATTTAATTATATAGATATATTTTCCTTTCAATTTGTTTTAAAGTTTAATTAGAATATATTTTTACCATTTAATCCAATTGTGGTCATTATAATTAATTTCACTTTGGAATTGAGCATAAACAAGTGACAAACGTTTCATAGATATTGTTTCAAAAAAAACACGCTATTTGTTTTGACACCGGGAATTATTTTTAAATTAATTATTGCAATTTCTATGTTTTGAATTTGGTAAAATGCATTCCATATTTGGAATCAGAAGGTCCCAATTATTTAATTAAGACACTTTTGTTTTTGGACATTATAAATAGCAACGACGGTAATTATCTTTAATTATCGTGATTAATTAGTAATCGGGTAGTTAATGATAATAAAATGAAATAATAATAATAACAAATGACCCCAAAATGTGTCCTAATGATACTTTTTGTTTCATGTCCGACCTTGGGATGCCTTGTTCCAATCTTTGGGACCCCATGGAATCATTGTTTGGTGATAGTGACACTTTATATTTTTATTTTCAATGAAACAAGAATATGACTAAAAAATGTATCACTCGATTAAAACATTTTTTAGTTTTGTCTATGTAAATGATATCTTAGACTATAAATATTCATTGGAAAGCTAAAACAAATTTATACATAATAGTAGTTTTTTTATAATTTTTAGACATTAAATAAATTAATTTATTTATGACATCATGATGATGCAGTGATTATCTCATTAATGAATGATTTAAATAAAATGAAAATATAATCTAAAATCTAAGAATTAAACTTGTCAAAGACCTATTGGATGACTATATTTCTAACCCCTATCAACTTACCCTCGAAATATATCAACGTGGGACCTTTTAAATCCTAAACTCATTTTAAAATAACGTAACATTTCTTGGCTTTCCAAGAGTGCCTCTCCTCCCTCTAATAAAAGGCCTCCACCTCTAACTCCTTACCCACACTCCTCAAGCCATTGGATCAGACAAAATCTACTCATATTATCTCTCCATATCCCTCTATCCATTATATAATCCTTACCTTAGGCATAAAGCTCTTCAAAAAACTATTTTGGTACAAACCAAGAGGAGTTACCCGATTCAAAGGTAAAGTCTTCTCTAAAGTTCTTTTGTTTTATTTTGATTCTCCAACCCCCTAAACTGTTTTTATTCATTTCTTTTGTAACAACAACAGCATCTTAAATATACTAGGATTTTATTATAAGAATTATTCGAGCTACACTTACACATGCCAACATCTAATGGTTAATGAACATACTGTTTCCGTGGATGGTGAATTTCTGCCTCACGAAACGATGATTGTTCAGTATTATTATAACACCTTAAAAGGTAGAAATTAAGATGTCACTATATTTATATATGATATATAACATGTTTAGGTTTTTCTTAATCTTCTGTATTTTTTATTTATGTCATACCTTTATGGTTTCCATTTTGGGTAAACGCGATATCTTCATTTTAGGAAGTGCGGACTACCGCCCCTCAAAGTGATTTGATTCGTTAATGACATATATGGGATGTATAAAGGATGGGGTTAATGATATTATATACGATATTATACTAGAATTATAATATACCTTTATGTCATTATGATTCCATTTCATAAAATATGAAATAGAAATGAAAGTAGCGTTCATGCGTACGTACGGCTTATCGTCTCCATGAACGGTGCATTTCATTTCTTACCTCTAAATGTTATGTAATTTTAGAAATACATGTATATACTAGATATATATAACATATATGATATCTAAATCATGAATATAATTCTGTATATAATGGATATTTGACCACATGAACAACTTGTAATTATAAATAATTTATTTTTGACTCAAGTACCAATTATCGACAAAACAACCATTATTAACTTAAATAATTACATAGTGTTCATGACATGGTAATAAGTCACTTAAAAGGAATAATGAACTCGAAAATGGTTCTTAATAAAGTATAAATTAACTCAAGCTTATTATTTATGATATTAAAGAACGATCGAGTCAAGTCGAACCTGAGGTAAGGGACTTCATCTCAATCTCCTTTCATTGAGGCATATTTTGTTTTATAGACAACTTTCATTTATATGGTGTATAAACCCCTTTGAATTTTATTTCTATTAAAATGGAATCTTTTTTATATGAATTGTTTTAATAAATGATAAAAGGATTGTTTTTTTGTCGTACGTATGCGGCGACAACGATTTCTCTACCACCATGACCATTATTTGAGTTTTGGTTTCCTCTCTGAGCCATAATTTTTTTTATAAATGGAAAATAAACACCATGTTTTAAATGTATTTTATTTTGGTATTGAAAATGGTTTTCATAATGTTTTTATTATATCCATGTGTTGTATTGATATCTTGTGATTGAATTGTGGAATTGTTATGTTTACTTTATGCATGTTTTATGTGATACGATTATGTTATTGTTCTTGGGAATTGTTATGAAGACTGGTGGTTTCATGATAAAATAAGGGTGGGTGAGCCTGATGTAGCTCTCCAATGCATTGGGTAACACAAAGGGGTTAAACTGTAAGGTTTCTCTGAAGAAATTTAAGAAATATACTGTGATGGGTATTCCAAACGTAACCATGAGGGTTACTTCCAACGTAAGAATGTTATGAATCCCTCAAGTTACCTTTATGTATTATGATTTATATGATTTATTCATGATTTGATGAGGTATGGTAAAGTGCGTATGTTTTATGAGTAAAGTACGATTTCATTAATTCTTATGTATACATGGACTAATGTTTTCATTTAATACTTTTATATCCCTTACTGAGCTTTTTATGCACATCCCAAATTTTTGAAATGTTTTTCACCGGTCAAGGGAAATGTAAATGATGTAAAGATAGTGTCTAGGTAGTTAAAATAAAGAATCCATGTTTTATTTTAAATATGTCTCCTTTTATGGGAAAAATTAATACTGTCTTTTATGTAACCGCCTTGTTGAAATGTGGAATGTAATGCAAGATTAATGATCTAATTCTCTAAAAATCTAAACCTGAAATGATCCTCAATGTGTAATCTTGTAATAACTCAAGATTTAGTAATGTTTAAGGCTAGGGCCTCAAATTAATAGAGTTATGAACCTTCTATCTACAAGAGGAAATGTCAAGAATCTAGTTCTAAATGACAGAAGAAGTAGAACAAGAAACAAATAGATGAATAAAATATTCTCTGTGTTGACTACAAAGCTTTCATTTTGAACAGAACTGGATTCTAGATGATTAAAAACAAATCTCTAGGGGGATCACTATTGTGAGCAAGCCTCCAAATGGGATTGAATCTTGAGGGCTTTTATCAAAGGCTTGTTAAAAAAATTTATCCTTCTGAAGTCACTTTATGAGTTACCAAAGTAATTATTGTAAACACATTTAGCGTTAAACTTTTACATATTGGAAGGTTCCCAAATTAAGAAATCATTTGTGTTTGAAAAAGGGTAGATTTCAATGACATTAAGAATATTTTCAGGGAGATGATCAAATTGAGAGTTTAGAATATCTCTAATAGAGAAATTAATACTCTCATGGGTTTTATTATGAGAAATCATAGTAATTATGTTTGTACCAGTCCATTTATCCAAAAAGAAATTCATGGGGGAGTCCTTGGAGACCATCCATATGAAATTATTCATAATATTGGAGTAAGAATGTCTGATGGATGGCCAGATAGATAAATTAAGGAAATTTGAGATTCTTGTCTTTTGTTTTTCAAGAAATATATTTTTGACGAATTTAATAGATTCAGAATTATTATGTATAATGTTCCAAGTAAGTCTGTCATGAATAGTTTTATTAAATTACTTGATATTTTTATGCAGATACACCCTTTTTCAATTGTCTTGAAATAAGTTAACCAGGGAACAATTATAAGCTTTTTATGAAGAGTGATTCCAGTACAAATAAATTTTTAATATCAATTTTTATTTTTTTGATAAGACCAACCAGCCATTTATAGACCATGATGGAGTATACCAACTTATAAATAACGGTGGATTTGACCGGGAATATCTTTCCCACCAAAAAGAGAGATTTAACTATCCAAGAAGATAGCTATGTTAGGACATGGTCAACAATTGAAGCAAAGTGGAATGTTTTGGTTATTCACCAAAAAATGGGAACACCAAGATATGTAATTGGTAGAATACCGACTTTTATACTTAAGTCACTAATAATGTTAGATTTTCTGTTAGGGGGAATGTTCTTCCCAGAGAAGATGCAGGATTTATTCCAAATAATGGTTTTTGTAGAAGTATCTTTATAGTGAGAGAGAGTTTGTTTGAAGTTTATAATGGGTTTTGTATCACCTTGAAAGAAAAATGATGATTTCATCAGCATAAAACAGGTGAGTGGGGGCATTTGTTTCACTAGTGACATAAATGAGTTTTAGTTTATTCTATTTTACTAGGTTATTGAAAAGGCAGGTTAGATAGTCTTCCGCTATTGAGAAGAGAATAACAGAGAGATGATCACCATTCCTAACACCTTTGGTGCCTGTGAAATACCCCTAGAAAGAACCATTGATTAAAATAGAGATAAACACAGAGTTGAAAAAAGTTTTCAATTCAATAATGAATGAAACACTAAAGAAAAAACCTTGAATGACATTGAAGAAAAATCTATAGTTCATGGTGTCAAATGATTTTTCTAATGTATGGCTTAATAGAAATGTTACCTCATCGGTTAGTTTTATTCATTTTATTTACACACTTAGAGGGAAGATAGATACAGTCAAGAATGGATCTACCCTTAACAATACCTAAATGGTCCCAGGACACAATTTAATCTGTGATAGATGAGTGTCTATTATAAATGATATTAGTGATTCATTTATAAAGGGTATTGATAAAGGAAATGTGTAAAGACCCAAAAAATTCAAGAAATTTTTTTTCCTAATTTTCTTTGGATTTTTAATAGAACGCAGTTTCTGACGGCACCTGATTCCGAGGCCCGGTGTGCCCGAAATCATTTTCCGAAGTTTGGCTCGGGTACGTTCAGTGAACAGACGAGCGGGTTTTTCTAACTTTTGAACCAGTGCTCGGAATCGAATTCTGAGGGCACCGATGGAATCACATTGCCAGTAATTGCTTAGAAATGCCTCTTCCAGAGTTGTGTTTGCTCGGGTGTGGTTTTTAATTTTTGGGCTTAAAGTTAAGAAATAAAATAAATTGTTCGACAACCTTTATTTTATTACACTTAAGCCATTTGGAAGCCACTTAAAGCTGCTTAAGCTGAATTGATGCGGTTAGGGTGCTATCCAAAAATATCCTACCCTCTTGGTAAGATATTTTTGAGGTGGGGCCCGCATGAGCCCCACCGTTTCTTTTCCGCTAAGTAACACACCCACAAAAACCCGTCATTATGAAAGTCAACTGATGCGTTTTCTTAATTTATTAATGCACCAATTAATTGGGCGGTTTTATTCATTGAATTAATTCTATGAATTAATTTAATCGTTTCTTAACCTGTTTACAATTCGTTGGCGTAATAATAAAATAAGACCAACGCACGACTTCTGGAAAAATGTTCGTTCAGAGGATTTGAAAGAAACCAAGAGTTCTTCATCCTCCTTTGCGAAGAACGTGAAGAACGTGAAGAACGCGAAGAACGCGAAGAACACCGAGCCCTTGGAAATCGACGATGCGAAGCCAAGTTCCACGACGCCGATGATTCTTCTTCCACGATGTTCTTCCGCGACAATCCAACCCCGCGACAACCTTCGATCGGCAGTGACAAGGTAGGTGGTTGCGCTCTGTTTTTAAATTTACTTTGTGGATTATAACAACAATATGGATTTAATTATTATTAAATAAATCTGTTGTTTCTTGGTCCTTGGTGTTCGTTGATGCAACGACGGATACCGCGACGACGCGAAGAGCCCCTCCTTCTATGACGATCAATTCCGCGAAGAACATGCGTGTGACGACTTGACCGAGGTAGGGGTTTGATTTGGAATGATTTTACCCCTTTTATTCCGTGGGTGTTTCCATTCAAAACAAAGAACCTGGTTTCATAAGAACAATTTTAATTTATTTAAAATTGTTTTCTTGTTATGTTTTCTATGTTGAATGTTTTCTCCCGACTGTTATCATCTAACGCAGAGGGTGCGGGCTAAACAAACACGGCCCGACAACCCTCCGCAGTTATTCGTTGTTGTGCGGATTTGGCGGGCGACGAAAAAACGTGCCGCAAAGGAGATTTGATGTTTCCGCAGTGAAGAACGGGACCGGGGAGGAGCGGCAGCGCAGACTGGAATGAAAACGGACCACCGGAGCAACTCCGGTGGCCCGCAGAAGCTTCCGCCAGCCGCCAGGCGGGGGCGGTGCCCAGCGCGCCGCCGGGAAAACTTCACCGCGGCTGATGCCAAGGCGGCGAGGCGGGTCCGCGGCGGCCCGGCCGTGCTTGGGTGGTTCGGGGCGGTGCCACGCGTGGCCGCGTTACTTTGACACCGCTGGGGCAGCGACAACCCCGCGAGTTCCTCCGCTCGGCCGGCTCGGCCGAGCCGAGCCGGGCCGACCCGCCTGGCCGGGTCGCACCCAGGCCGGGCCGGGTCGCGCCAAACCGGGTTCGACCCGGACCCAGGTCGGGTCGACCCGGTTCGGGCCGACCCAGGGGGGGTTGGGCCGGGTCGGTCCGAGCCCACACCCCCCGTCTTCAGACCGTTTTCGGTCTTTTGCCCATAACTTGAGCTACGGGCCTCCGAACGACACACAGTCCACGGAGATTCGATCCTTGGATCGAGACGGTCGTTTCGGAATAACGCACTCAAGGTTTTCGGGATACATTGTGTTCAGCCGGGTTGGTTCGTCCACGAAACCAACCGGGCCCTCGGAGCGGAAACACTCATATCTTGAGCTTCGGACGTCCGATTGACGTGCCGTCGATTTTGTTGAATTCTTCTAAGTGAGACGGATATTTTGGTATACTCCACCCGAGGTTTGGACTCATGTGGAGTACGGCCGGGTTGGTTTTGCCTTAAAAACCAACCGGGTCCCTAGGACGAAAAAGTCAATAACTCTCAGACAGGGCGTCCGATTGACGCGCCGTCTGTGACGTTGAGTTTCTAATGACGATACGGAACTTTTGGATGCATCAACTCTGGACTATGTGTCAGTTGATGTATCATCCTCTCAGCTCATGGAGCGGACCCTCCCGAACGAGCTTGCTGTGTGCGGGAACCCTAGAGCTTGCTGCGACTGCTACTGTGACGACGACGACTGTGCAGAGATCCTCAGTGGATTGCGATGACTACAGCACTCCGTGATCCATTGTGGGTCAGTGCTACCGATCATGTGTGGGTCTGATCCTGTGTGGGTCAGCGCTCAGCGGTTCTGTGTGAGCCAGCACCTACAGGTCCTGTGTGGGTCTTTGCGGGGGTTAGTTGCCTATCGATCTTTTGTGGGTTAGATCCTTTGTGGGTCATTCTGGGGGTTAGTACCTATCGATCCTTTGTGGGTCCAACGACCTAGATGGACCCGTGATCATCTCTATCGTCATTTGAAGAAGTATACCTGTGTGAGCTGAAACTCTATTTTACTTTCCTTTGTGGTTTGTGTGGTGCTATCCTGTGTGGATTTACGTTTTACTTTCCTTTGTGGATTGTGTTGAGCTATCCTGTGTGGATTTTACGTTTTGCTTTCCTGTGTGGACTGTGTTGTCCTAGAGCTCGGATGTTAGAGCCGAGTGAGAGTTGATGACTTAGGTATATGTATGGGCATATACCTAAGCAGTTTCGGTTGTTACTTTGTGATTGTATCTTTCCTTTTTGGTTTATCCTTTGTGGATTTCGGGAGACCTTCAGGGGTCTTGGGGTCCCTACTGAGTAGCTTATACTCACCCCTGCATGGGCTATGCCCTCACTTCGTTGTGTTGGTTACAGACAACAGACAGCGCTGATCGTGGTGGAGGTTTGCGGAGCAGGACGATACCTGGAGGTGGACCACTGGGCGTGACGTACTCAGAGCGGATGGCTGGATCGAGGTGCTGTGGAGGCTATCTGTGCTCACCCTTCAAGTGGGACTTCCAGAGGACGGATCGACGCTGCGGATTTTCTTTTCAGTTGTTGTTTTTCCCTTTTCAGTTGTACTTTACAGTTGGGCTTGTATTTCCAGCCCCTTTTTAATTTCAGCACAACTTGTTACAGTTTGTTTTGCTTAGTGTTTACTTTTTCTGCTTGCTTACTCTATGGTGCTTGTTTACTTTACAAAGGCAATTACTTCCCTTTTTCCGGGATTTACACCTTGGTGCTAGTCGCCAGCCCCTGGCCTATGGATGGCGGGCTTGGGGTAGTCACGGCACGGGCCCCGAGGATGGGTCGTGACAAATTGGTATCAGAGGTGGTCGGTTCTACTGTAGACACTGATCTTTTTCTATGTGAAGCAATAGTGTTTAGCGTATTGATTGCGGTTATCAGGCCAGGGAGCCCAGTGTTGGTGCGGCGGCCGACGTATCCGTACACAAGGACCCTGACTTTTGATTTCTGACTTAATGCATGAAAACATTGATTGCATATGTGTTTCAAGTTTTCTTTGTGATTACATTATATCAGCTCACCAGGTATACTGTTCTGACAGTGGCACACCTATTTCCTTTCAGGATGTCCCTAAGACGGCAGCCAGCTAGGGTTCCGAGAGTGGTACGTGAGGACAGCCCGCCGAGCGACGAGACTTCGGTACAGGGCCCTTTGACAGTAGAGGCACCAGCGGTACCTCTACCCGTTGAGCCACCGATGCTTCCAGCACCAGCCGCTGATGATGCGCGTCGCCTCAGTGCACTGCATGAGTTCCAGCGCCAGTGACCGCCCAGGTTCCGCGGGGAGACAGACCCCCAGGCAGTCGAGGACTGGCTGGAGGCAGTGGTGCGAGTCTTCCAGCTAGTGAGGACACCAGCAGACCTCATGGTGATCCTCGCAGCAAGCCTACTGCATACAGCAGCAGGACAATGGTGGATCTTGATGCTCCAGGTGCACGATGAGGCATCTCTCATCTGGACAGACATTGAGGGTCTCTTCCGCTCAGAGTTCGTCCCGGCCACCCTCCGTGCGGTGCGCATCCAGGAGGTCCACTCCAGCTACAGGGAGCTGGCGGGCAGAGATAGGCACAACTCCATGCAGCAGAGGCCTATGACCACGGCGCACCCGAGATGATTCGAGGTACGATCTGTGTCTATTCCACCCTTCCTGCAGTTCTTATAGGCACAGGAGTGAGTCACTCCTTCATAGCCGCTGCCCTTATTCGGAGCTCGGATATTCCGACAGAGCCGTTGGCTCGATCTTTACGGCTAGAGACTCCTACGGGAGAAGACTCGATGATTACACACTGGTGCCGGCAGTGTGAGATTACTCTAGGAGGCGATAGCTTCAGCTGGGATCTTCTTGTAGCGGCGTCGAGGCCTTACGACGTCATCTTGGGCATGGATTGGTTATCTACAGTTCATGCTCAAATCGACTGTTTTAGGCGCAAGGTGCGATGTGTACGCACCGACGGGAGCAGGTTCACCTTCACCGGTGAGAAGGGAGCCTTCACAGCAAAGGATGGACTTCTGCAGAGGAGAGGACATCCCTTCACTCTCAGTTGGCTAGCCTCATCCTAGGAGCAGTTGACGTGCGAAGTCCTAGTTTTCCTACAGTGGTGGATCAGTATGCGGACGTCTTTCCGGATGACGTTCCAGGGCTACCTCCTCACAGAGAGGTAGACTTTCATATTGATTTGTACCCCGGGACAGCCCCGATATCGACCACAGCATATCGGATGGCCCCCGCCGAGCTTCGAGAGCTACGGGTACAGTTGGAGGACTTGCAGGGTAAGGGTTTCATCCGACCTAGTGTTTCACCCTGGGCTCACCGATATTGTGAGCCAAGAAGGCGGACAGGAGCTTGCGACTGTGTGTCGACTATCATCGCCTGAACCAAGTGATTGTGAGGAACAAGTATCCGCTACTGAGGATTGATGACCTCTTCGATCAGCTCAAGGGAGCACGGTGGTTCTCGAAGATAGACCTCAGGTTAGGCTATCATCAACACAGAGTTTGAGACGAGGACGTGCAGAAGACGGTCTTCATATGTCGGTATGGCCACTATGAGTTCTTGGTTATTCCATTCGGCATAACCAATTCTCCAGCAGTGTTCAAGGGCCTCATGAACAAGATCTTTTAGCCATACCTCGATCGATTTGTTGTGGTCTTCATCGAAAACATTTTGATATACTCGATGACTGAGGAGGAGCACACCTATCACTTGCAGGTTGTACTAGACACACTCTGAGAGCACCAGCTTTATGGAAAGCTCTCGAAGTGTCAGTTCTGGATACGTGAGGTCCACGTCTTGGGGCACGTCATCTCTAAGGCGGGAGTTGTAGTGGATACTGCGAAGATTGAGGCGGTGCTAGCTTGGGATCCACCCAAGAGTGTGACAGAGGTGCAGAGTTTCTTGGGACTAGCTGGATACTATCAGAGGTTTGTGCTAGAATTCTCCAGAGATGCGGCACCACTCTCAGCTTTGATGAAGAAAGGAAAACCCTTTGTGTGGTTAGACAAATGTCAGCAGTGCTTCCAGGAGCTGAGGCAGAGATTGACCAGCGAACCTATCGTGAGGTTGACTGAGGAGGGAGTAGGGTACGTCGTCTAATGAGATGCATCAAGGACTGGAATCGGATGTGTCCTGATGCAGGAGCGGGCAATGATCGCCTATGGATCACATCAGTTGAGGCCGCATGAGCAGAACTACCCTACCCATGACCTGGAGTTAGCAGCAGTGGTCTTCGCTCTGAAGACATGGCGGCACTACCTGATGGGAGAGCGCTTTACAGTATTTTCTGACCATCAGAGTCTCAGGTACATCTTCTCTCAGAAGGACCTGAACCTGAGACAGCGGCAATGGCTCGAGTTCCTCCAGGACTATGACTTTGAGATAGTCTATACTCATGGGAATGGGAACGTGGTAGTTGATGCTCTCAGCAGGAGGACGGGCATCCAGCAACTTGAGGAGGCGACAGAGCAGCTGGCCGCTTTGCGGATATCCTTCGTGGATAGGGATGGAGTAGCCTTCCTTCAGTCTCTCACAGTCACTCCTCCACTACTGCAGTGGGTCAGGGAGGAACAACGTGAGGACGCTGACTGTGAGACGTGGCGTGCACAGTTATCCTCAGGACATGCACTTGATGGCTTCTCCTTTGGAGCAGAGCACGACATCATTTTCAGAGGACGTACTTTGGTACCAGTCGCTTTATGAGAGGAGGTGCTGAGGGAGTTTCACACATCTCCTTTGGCGGTACATCCTTGAGAGGCAATGATGTACCAGGATCTCTGACGACATCACTGGTGGTCGGGCATGAAGAAGGCTGTGGTAGAGTTTGTCTCTCGATGCCTCACCTGCCAGCAGGTGAAGGCAGAGCACCAGGTACCAGAAGGCTTGGTACAGCTCTTGGAGGTCCCAGAGTGGAAGTGGGACGGGATATCTATGGACTTCGTGACTGGACTTCCACGCACTTCCAGAGGTCACGACTCCATCTGGGTGATTTTTGACTGACTCACCATGTCGGCTCACTTCTTACCCATCAGAGAGCAGGGCTCAGTAGAGAGCTTGGGATGTCTCTATGTTCAGGAGATTTTACAGCTTCACGGTGTGCCATCATCTATTGTCTCCGATCGAGATGATCGCTTTACTTCCCGGCTATGGAAGGGGTTGCAGGAGGTGTTCGGGATGCGGCTACGTCTGAGCACCGCCTTTCACCCTCAGACGGATGGCCAGACGGAGAAGACCATTTAGACTCTTGAGAACATGCTCCGCGCATGTGTCCTCGACTTTGGTCGCAGCTGGGAGGACCACCTACCCTTGGTGGAGTTCACGTACAACAACAGCTACCACTCCACCATCGGGATGGCAGCATACGAGGCGTTGTACGGCAGACCTTGCAGATCTCCATTGTGCTTGACAGACCCTGGGGAGTCAGCACTTGTGGGACCAGAGATGGTACGGGCCCTGACAGAAAAGGTCCAGGTCATCCAGGAGCGGATGAGGACAGCTCAGAGCTGGCAGAAGTCTTATGCTGACAGGAGGCAGAGGACACTAGAGTTCGAGGATGGTGACCACGTCTTCTTTCATATCTCACCTCGATGTGGATTACAGAGATTTGGCCGAGGCGGCAAGTTGTCTCCATGCTTCATCGGACCATTCCAGGTCATTAGCAGGATTGGCGAGGTGGCTTATCGCCTAGATCTACCACCTCAGTTGCACCGGGTGCACGACGTCTTCCACGTATCCCAGCTGAGGAGATACGTGCACGACCCGATGCACATCATTGACCATGGGGAGTTAGACGTGGATGATGGGTCGACTTTTGCGGAGGTCCCGGTGGAGATCGAGGATCGATAGGAGCGGGTTCTATGTGGACGATCGATTCCTCTAGTGCGCATCAAATGGCAGCACGGGAACCTCCGGGAGAGCACTTGGGAGCGGGAGGCTCCGATGCGTGCTCAGTACCCACATTTGTTTCCCTAGTTTATGATGTATCTTTACGGGGACGTAAAGCCATGAGGTGGGAGTGAGGTAAAGACCCGAAAAATTCAAGGAAATTTTTTTCTTAATTTTCTTTGGATTTTTACAAGAACACAGTTTCTGACAGAACCTAATTCCGAGGCCCGGTGTGCCCGGAATCATTTTCTGAAGTTTGGCTCGAGTACGTTCAGTGAACGGACGAGCGGGTTTTTCTAAAATTTGAACCGGTGCTCGGAATCGAATTCTGAGGGCTCCGATGGAATCGAAGCGCCGGTAATTGCTTACAAATTCCTCTTTCGGAGTTGCGTTTGCTCGGGTGTGGTTTTTAATTTTTGGGCTTAAAATTAAGAAATAAAATAAATTGTTCGACAAACTTTATTTTATTTCACTTAAGCCACTTGGAAGCCACTTGAAGCCACTTAAAGCTGCTTAAGATGAGTTGATGTGGTTAGGGTGCTATCCAAAAATATCCTACCCTCTTGGTAGGATATTTGTGAGGTGGGGCCCGCACGAGCCCCACCGTTTCTTTTCCGCTAAGTAACGCACCCGTGAAAACCCGTCATTATGAAAGTCAACTGACGCGTTTTCTTAATTTCTTAACGCACCAATTAATTGGGTGGTTTTATTCGTTGAATTAATTCTATGAATTAATTTATTTGTTTCTTAACCTGTTTACAATCCGTTGGCGTAATAATAAAATAAGACCAACGCACAACTTCTGGAAAAATGTTCGTTGAGAGGATTTGACAGAAACCAAGATTTCTTCATCCTCCTTCGCGAAGAACGCGAAGAACGCGAAGAACGTGAAGAACGCCAAGCCCTCGGAAATCGACGACGCGACGCCAAGTTCTGCAACGCCGGGGATTCTTCTTCCGCGACGTTCTTCCGCAACAATCCAACCCCGCGACAACCTTCGATTGGCAGCGACAAGGTAGGGGGTTGAACTCATTTTTTAAATTTACTTTGTGGATTATAACAACAATTTGGATTTAATTATTATTAATTAGATCTGTTGTTTCTTTGTCCTCGGAGTTCGTCGACGCAACGCCGGATTCTGCGACGACGCGACGATCCCCTCCTTCCGCGACGATCAATTCCACGAAAAACGCGCATGCGACGACTTGACCGAGGTAGGGGTTTTATTTGGAATGATTTTACCACTTTTATTCCGTGGGTGTTTCCGTTCAAAACAAAGATCCCAGTTTCACAAGAACAATTTTAATTTATTTAAAATTGTTTTCTTGTTATGTTTTTTGTGTTGAATGTTTTCTCTCGACTGTTATCATCTAACGCAGAGGGTGTGGGCCAAACAAACATGGCCCGACAACTATCCGCAGTTCTTCGTTGTTGTGAGGATTTGGCGGGTGATGACAAAACGTGCCGCAAAGGCGATTTGATGTTTCCGCAGTGAAGAACGGGACCCGGGAGGAGCCGTGGCGTAGATGGGAATGAAATTGGACCACCGGAGCAACTCTGGTGGCCCGCGGAAGCTTCCGCCGGTGCGCCACGCCAGCACGGCAGCGCCGCCGGGAAAACCTCGCCTCAGCTAAATCTGCGGCGGTGAGGCGGTTCCGCGGCCGCGCGGAACCGCGGTTCAGGGACGCTGCGACCCGGCCGCGTCCGTGTGGTTCAGGGCAGCCCCACGCGGGGCCGCGTGACTTTGACACTACAGGGGCAGCGCCCACCCTGCAGGTTCCTCCACTCGTCCGGCTCGGCCGAGTCGAGCCGGGCCAACCCACCTAGCTGGGTCGCGCACAGGCCAGGCCGGGTCGCGCCAAACCAGGTCCGACCCGGACCCGGGTCGGGTCGACCCGGTTCGGGCCAACCCAGGGGGGTTGGGCCGGGTCGGTCCGGGCCCAGACCCCCCGTCTTCAAATTGTTTTTGGTCTTTTGCCCATAACATGAGCAATGGGACTCCGAACGATGCGCCACCAGCGGCGATGCGATCCTTGGATCAAGTCGGTCGTTTGGGTATATCGCACTCAAGGTTTTGGGATACTTTGTGTTCAGCCGGGTTGGTTCGTACATTAAACCAACCGGGCCCTCGGAGCGGAAACACTCATATCTTGAGCTTTGGACGTCCGATCGACGTGCCGTCGACTTCGTTGAATTCCTCTAAGTGAGGAGGTTATTTTGGCATACTCCGCCCGAGGTTTGGACGCATGTGGAGTAAGGTCGGGTTGGTTTTGCCTTAAAAACCATCCGGGCCCCTAGGATGAAAAAGCCAATAACTCCCAGACCGGGCGTCCGATTGACGTGTCGTCTGCGACGTTGAGTTCCTGATGACGATACAGAACTTTTGGATACATCAACTGTGGACTATGTGTCAGTTGTTGTATCATCCACTCGGCTCATGGAGCGGACCCTCCCGAACGGGCTTGTTGTGTGCGGGAAACCTAGAGCTGGATGCGACTGCTACTGTGACGACGACGACTGTGCAGAGATCCTCAGTGGACTGCGACGACTACAACACTCAGCGATCCTTTGTGGGTTAGTGCTACCGATCCGGTGTGGGTCCGATACTGTGTGGGTCAGCACTCAGCGGTTTCCTGTGTGAGCTAGCGCCTACAGGTCCTGTGTGGTCCCGATCCTCTGTGGGTCTTTGCGGGGGTTAGTTACCTATCAATCCTTTGTGGGTAAGATCCTTTGTGGGTCATTGCGGGGGTTAGTACCTATCGATCCTTTGTGGGTCCGATGACATAGATGGATCAGTGATCATCTCTATTGTCATTTGAAGAAGTATACCTCTGTGAGCTGAAACTCTGTTTTAATTTCCTTTGTGGATTGTGTTGTGCTATCCTGTGTGGATTTACGTTTTACTTTCCTTTGTGGATTGTGTTGAGCTATCCTGTGTGGATTTTACATTTTTCTTTCATGTGTGGAATGGGTTGTACTAGAGCTCGGATGTTGGAGCCGAGTGAGAATTGTTGACTTAGGTATATGTATGGGCATATACCTAAGAAGTGTCGGTTGTTACTTCGTGATTGTATATTTCCTTTGTGGTTTATCCTTTGTGGATTTCGGGAGACCTTCGGGGGTCTCGGGGTCCCTAATGAGTAGCTTATACTCACCCCTGCACGGGCTATTCCCACACTTCGTTGTGTTGGTTGCAGACGACGGACAGCACTGATCGTGGTGGAGGCTTGCGGAGCAGGACGGTACCTGGAGGTGGACCACTGGGCGGGACGTACTCGGAGCGGATGGCTGGACCGAGGAGCTATGGAGGCTATCTATGCTCACCCTTTAGGTGGGACTTCCAGAGGACGGCTCGATGCTGTGGCTTTTCTTTTCAGTTGCTGTTTTCCCTTTTTCAGTTGTACTTTATAGTTGGGCTTGTATTTCCGGCCTCTTTTTACTTTCAGCACAACTTGTTACAGTTTTTTTACTTAGTGTTTACTTTTTCCGCTGGCTTACTCTGTGGTTCTTACTTACTTTATAAAGGCAATGCCTTCCCTTTTTCCGGGATTTACGCCTTGGTGCTAGTTGCCAGCCCCTGGCCTTTGGAAGGCGGGCTTGGGGTAGTCACGACACGGGCCCCGAGGACGGGTCGTGACAAAATGGGTCTAACAAATGAATCTTAGAGTAATTTTCCACTTTTGGGATCAAGGAGTGGAATTGAGCATGAAGAGCATGAGGAAATATACCATTAGAAAAAATGTATTTGACCCATTTGCAAACATCGACATGAATCACATCCCAATAGTATTGGAAAAAACCATTACTGAAGCCATTAGGACCCAAAGCACTGTCGAGATTTAAACTAAAGACAATATATTTTCTTTCATGATCCATTATAGTTTTGAGGAGGAATTTGTCTTCCTCATTAGTGACCATAATCAGAATGACTTCATGAATGAAGTATTTTTTAATATCAGGACCTTTGATGATGGATTCATAGTAAGATAAAATGTGATGAGAAATGTCATTTTCTTTGTAATGAATTTTTCCCCATATTTTCAAAAGGTTATCAGTCTTCAAGACTTCCTGATTCTTTGAAGAGAATTATATAATTTTGTATTTATGTCACTATTTAACATCTATTTAACTTTAAATGCTTATTTACACTTGTTTTCATTAAAATTTAGTAAAGGGTTGAGCTTAATAAAAAGGTTTATTTCTTGCGTCGATTCAATATTGAAATCGTAACTAGTGTTATTATTTTGTAATTCATTTAGATCTTTCTTTATAATAAGGATTTCATTGTATATTTGTTTGGATATGGAGTTACACGAAATTTTGAGAGTCTGTTTAAGGTTCTTTAATTTAACAGAAGAGGCAAAGTCATCATTGTTGTGCGACATTGAGGACTAATGGTTTCTTATGCTATTATTCCATTCATCATAAAAGAACCATGCATTGTTAAATCGGAAAGGTAATGTAGGTCTCATGACATTGTAGGAGACATTGAACATGATGTGATGATGGTCAGAGTTCAGCTTGTGAGGTGTGGTGCTAGAGATAATGTCTTATTTATCTAAGGCAAGAACATTTGTGAAAGCTCTATATAGCATAGAAGCAACCACTATATTACAATGTCTTCTATAGTAAGTAAATTTCGCACCAGTGAGATTAATTTCAATTAGATTGTTGTCTTCAATTGAAGATTTAAATTTTTACATGGAAATAGTGGTAGGGGAAGGACCAATTTTTTCACTTGAGTTGATAATGGCATTGATGTCTCCAATAATAAACCAAGGGTCATTAAAATTGGTACATAGATATGATAAGTAATTCCACAAAGGTCTCCTTTCATGATAACTATTCTTAGAATAAACAAATGATAAAAATAAGTAGGAATTATCAGTGTCAAAGATGATGGAGAACACTTGGTCAAAAACATTGAAGATATTAAAATTTTGAAAGGAAAAGTTTTAAAAAATTCACAGAGTTTCAACATTCTTTGAATTTGTTATTACGCCAATAAATGTGTAGTTATGATGAAAAAAACGAGAATGTTTTTTCATAAAAATTTGTTTTTGGTTCAGTAATAACAAATAACAAATGATGATGAGTGTTCAACATCCTTTTTAGAATACTAAATGTATCAGAGATAGTAATACCCTGAAAATTCTAGAAAATAATCTTTATTTAAAACTGTGTTTGGAGTAATAACTACCTTTTTTATTTTCCCCTAAATTCATCTTTTCGAAAGACCTACTTAACATTTGGGCATTATCACTATTAGTTATCTGTTTTTTATCTTTTTAGATATGTAAGGAGGGCCATTTGAATCCCTAATATTCCTCCTTATCAAAATAGTATAATCTGTGGATTTTTTTTTCAAAGAACCAAAGTAATATCATTTCAGTTAGAAGAGATATTTTTAGTATACTCAAGACTAACAATGCTATTACTAAAATGAGAACCATCCATAGAAATGATTCTAGAAGGAGGGGATATTTTTCCTATTGTGGAGAAGAAAAATATATCTAATTTTGTGTCATTTGAACACCTCGTTCCTTATTGTCAATCAAGGGAGATTGTGGTTGTACAATGTCTATAGAATGTGGAGATAACTGCATCTATTTAGTAGGTTATACAGTATCCTTAAATATTGGGACAACAACTTCTATGTTTTCCTGAAATTGTGAAGATCCATTTACTGAGGGAAAAGTTACCTCTACATGTGAAAATGTGGAATTTAAAATTTTCATATATTTGTCTTCATATTCATTAAGATTATTTGTCGGCAATGCCTTGGTATTTGATGCCTTCAATCTAGTAGGAAAATTTTCAGTTTTAACAGTGTAATTAGTGGTGTCCAGAGTTTGAGTGCTGCTAACTGTGTGCTTGTGTATAGAGGGAGAAGAACTTAATTTGGTTTCCATATTAGCGGTTTCCTACATCAAATAAATTATTAAAGTATCATAGAGGGTGCGTTGGATTTTCCTAGTGTCCATATCCTAAAGAGTGTGTCATTACAACTCTTAATTTGTAGTTAAACAAGGTGAATCGGTTGCATGAGTGTGTGTAGTGCATGTAATGGGGGTATTGAATTGTATCTACTTAGGTTGGGATAATGTTTTCTGTTCACCTTAAGTATCATGTGTGTTTATTTGCTTCTGGACTGTGTCGAGAGACAAAAAAGTAGTAACTTTTGTATTTTTGTTTTTGGGGAACACATATCCTATGGTCATGGAGCAAGATTCAGTTCCATTGATGTAATTAGAGTTACAAATCTATTAAAAAAGACAAGTTAATGTTTTTATCATTTCTACTTCATGGGTGGAAATTTTAATTGTATCTAAAACCAATGTCTCGGTTTCATCTTAGAGGAATTGCTCCTTAGTAGAAGCATCCTCATCTTTAGCTACATCTTCCCATGATGTACACTACTTGTCCCCTATGTGTGTCAAATTTTTTGGTTTTCACCCGTATTTTATTTCTCTTTTTAAAGGATTTAGGTATGTCCAAAATGGGGGCCTTGTCTTTATTTATTTTCCTTATTTACTTCTATTCATTTTCATTAAGTTGATTTACTTATTTTCTAAGAACCCTACAATTAGAGATTGCATGTCCAATAATTTTACAATAATCCCAAAAAGGTTCTTTTTAGTTATATTCTATTCTAGTTTCTGTTTTATAATCATTTGTGACATAAATAATAATATTGGGAAGTTTTGAATCTAAATTAATTTCCACCATCACTCTTACAAAGATACTTAAAACAACATTTAAATTTCAATGATCTATTTGGAGAGGAGTTCCAATAAAATCCACAATATCATTACGTATTTTTGGATGAAAAAAATTACAAATCAACCCATGAGGTTTAACCCAAACTTGTTCCATGGTATTCTTATACATATGTTGGTTAAATTCATATCCCCAATCTAATAATCTAAGAAATCCTGGCTTCAGGGTAATGTTTCTAGTCCTCCAAACATAATCAAGGTCATCCTATGATTTTAAAAGTATGTGATAGTAACCATTTCTTACTGGAATCAATTTCTAGTTATAGATTTTCCATCAATGTGTAATTCATGACTATAAATCAAGCAAAGTCCAAAGATGATCACCTTTAAGGTAAGATATGTGGACCATGACAGAGTATTTGAAAAATTGTGTGGGTTGTTGTAGTGTATCCAGGTCCATATCAACCAAGAATCTACCATCATAGAGTATTTTAATGTTAGGGATTTTCACTAAGTATTATTTCTTGGATTCGGTACCCTTCAGGGCTTATTGGAATGAGATTGCTTGCGATCTACCCGCAAGAGAGCATGATGGACACATTTCCTTAGGATATTTGTCACTTTGATCATATGCAACATAATTATATGTGTAGTGAGGGTGCTTTGTCTCAAGAGTCTGAAAGGGATGAGAAGAAAAATGTCCAGGAAAGAGGAATTCAGCTGCCATCAGAGAGAATTTTGGATATCAAACTAGAGAAACCCAAACCAATCATGATTTTAGAGATAGATGGTCTACCATCTCTCTACCCCAAAATCAAACCCTTATAGTATTCGTAACATAATAATCAATGTATATTAAGAGTAAAATCTTTAAATGAAAAATAAAATATCATCAATTGGAATATATTCTTATATATTTTGGGAATTGGCTATTTAATACACCACTCAATAAAAAATAGAGATGCACAATATCAAACATGTCCAAGGGAGTTGAAAATGAGAATATAAAACCCTTGTGATGTAAGATACATTCGAATCAATAACCATTAAATGATATGGTTTCAATGATAAAATTAAATACCGTTAATAATTAAAGAATCATGATGAAAAATGTTAAAGGGTTATTAGACAAACCATTATTATTTAAATAATGTGAATATAAAAATTATTTTTTAGGTGGTGAAATTTGTGACTTGCAACACTTACCTTGAATTCTAGTTTAGTCGATCATAATATATCATCATTTATAAAATTAATAACCATCAAAATTACCAATTTAAAAATAATTTTAATATCCATATAATTTTATAAACTTACATTATAATTAATACCAACGTTTAAATTTGTTTGTTATTATATATTTTTAATATCAGGTGTGAGTAATCTTGATTGTTTTAAACTAGTTTCATTAATGCAATATATTTTCATTATTCTGAAAAATTTAATCATTACTAGATAAGATAAGATTTTATAATTTTCTATTTTTAATTATTTATAATTTTATAATTTTTCTTTTTTGTATTTTTGTTTAGTCTATTTACATATGGATTTTACGATTAGCATGTTTTAGTGTTTTTTAAAAAATAGACTTCAGTATTTTAATTAGGGAGTTTAATATTACTGTTACCATTCCAAAATGGAAATGAAATCATTAACTACATTTTTACTTAGTGTATAATTTAAATTTCTTTTACCTTATTCATTCATCATAATATATAATATCATTGTTCATATAGGTGGTAATACTGACCAAAACATGAACATACAATAATCAATGGATGATTGTGGCTTTAAAATTAGATCAATTTGATATAATATCTTTATAATATAATAATTAAAATATTAAATATATGAATTTAAGGTGTTGAAAAATATTTTAATGTGTTTTAATTTTTCACCAATATATTTTGAATTATATATCCTTTTAAGACCTATGTTAATTTGTAGTGTGTTATACAAGCAACACTAAACCACATCGAACAACTAGCCTATATATAAGTTTTATAAAACAATAAAATAATAGGTGGGTAAAAATATGTATATCCTAATTATAAAATATATTTATAAATTAAAACCAAAATCATTATTAATGAAAATTAATTGATAAATTAAATTACTTTAATAAAATAACTAGTAAGACTGATTTATGTTTCAAAGTGTTCAATTTTTAAAATTGGAATTTTATGTGAAACTGAAGAGGTTATTAAAATATAAATATTCATATGAACAATATAATAACATAAATTTAATTATTAATTGATAATAAATATGATTAATATTAGTAAATATTTTTAAAAATTTTATTCTCTTAAAACAAATTCATAATATTTTAATATTTTCATCTAAAGGTTATATTCTAATATTTTGTAATTTTAGTTTTAAAAAATTTATATCCTTTTTTACATTCATTGTTTCAATATTAGTTTGAAAATTGTTTTCGGGAATTTTTTAAATTGCTGATATTTATATGAATAGTTAAAGTACTTGTTTTCACAATAACTATAAATTTCATGACATTATCAATGTATAGGGAAGTATTATAAGATTATGAAAACATTAAGTTGATCAAACATGTTTTTATTGGGAAATAATATTTTTTTAAATACATTTATAAATTTATAAAACTTTTGTTTAGCATTTTTTGAACTAATGTAATGTATTCCAATAAAAGAAATCATTTTAGGTAATTTCTATTAATTAAATAATATTTTTCTCATTTTTTAATGCTAATAAATCCAAATTAATTTTATTGGTTTTTTAATAAAATAAATTGTATCCTTAAAACCCATGACATGGATTCTTTTATTTGATACATAAATGTTATTCCAAAAAATACACTTTTTCTAATAACATGCTTTTATGATTTATATGAGATAATGTGAAAATTTATTTTTCTTAAACATAGAAATTTAATAAAAAAAAGTAATTTCATATTTGGTATCATTATTTCAAATTTTTTAATAAGATCCATTGTGTATTCATTAATTATAAAAAATATTTGTAAAAACTAGTTTCCAAGGTAAATCAAAAAATTGTGAAAGTAAACATTCAATGAGTAAATAAAAAAATTGTATTTAAAACAAGATTCCATGTTAAGAGATGATTTATTATAGACCTTATATCATCCCAAAATCAATAATTTTCCACTTTTATTGTCAATTGTCATGTTAAACAAGTTCTCAATTAATATTAATTTAATTTTTTTTAAAAAATGTCATTCTCACCACATATAAAAGGGTCTTATCACCACCCAAATTATACCACTAAAAATATTATCTCCTTAATAAAATATAACCTTATTACTTCACTTATAATCCATTTTATTCTCTAATGCTTATAGTCACAAGTGACTAGACAAATATTTCCCTTTGGAGGAGTCCTCTAAGGGAAATCCCATGTCATAAACATGATTCCTCATTTTCCCTTATTTCATTTCTTGAATATACGAATTTTCCTAATATTTTTTTATAATTCCTATTAAATGAAATAATTATATTTTTATTATTAACTTTATAACTCTTAAAAAAACTTCTAACCACCTTTCCCCTTTCAACTTAAGGAAAAACAAAACTACATTTGTGCATATGTGTGGACTGATGCCTCCATGATGTATCATGTTTTCCATTCCAAAGTCAACATAAAAATAAATAATGTGGAATTTATTAACTAGTTATTTTATATAGACATTTTAAATATTATGAAAATATAAATTATATTATAATATTTTGACATTCTATGGAAAATGAAATTATCATCCATGCTAACATAAAGATTACTACCTCCATGTAACAATTGATTTTTAGTTTTTTATTTTCATCACTGCCATTCATGGATGATCATGAGAGTTATATTAAATAATTAATAACAGTTTTACTAAATTATTTTGGTTATTTGAAGACAAATTTAATGACCTATTGACAATATAAAAAATAAACTACCCTGATAAATTCAACCATCCAAATGAGAACTCATTGTGAAAATTATGATTTCATATCTCAATATAATAAAATTTTAAAAGTTATATTATTCTTAAGAATACTTTATGCTTCCATTATATCGCACAATTAAAAATTATAAATGTCTTTAGTCATATGGTATAGTTATATTAAAAGAAAATTTCATCATAATCATCTCTTAATTATGTTTTGTTTTTGTATTGGTCAGTTTGACCACCAACATTAGCCATGCCATTAATTTATATCATCAATTACTATGGAAATTTTTGTTTTTGAAATATTTGATATAAATAAATAAATAATTATTTTATTTTATTTATTTAAAGTTATCGATAATATTAATCTATAAATTTTAGATATCAAAGTTGGTTTGTGAAAAATCACTTAAACATGATCATTTCCTATTACATACTTATGAATCATAACAAACACAACCATTGATTAAAATTATAAAAGTATAAGAAATTATAAAACATAAATTTCAATACCATTTATGATAATTGTATGATGATATTTTTTATAAGAATGAAGAACAAAACTATTATTATGAAATTATTTCAAAATGATCAAGATTACTCTAACCTAATATCGAAAATATGAAATAAGTAACTAATGTACATATAGTGAATAATTATAAATTAAGTTTATATAAGGATAATAATAGATAAAAACATAAATGATGGTTATGATAGTAGTTTTTTTTGCAAATTGATTTCATTTCAACATATTAGTAATTAATCTAATGGTTTTTTCAAACAAAATTATATTTCATTGTGTTAAAAAAAATTCATATAAAAACTTTATTATTATATGATTCAATCATTATACCTAACTATTACTTGGTATTGAATTTACACCTTCATTTATAGTTTTAAAATTATTCTGTATACCCTCATTATAAAATGATTTATATATCAATTATTATGTTACATATAATGGATTCCTTTCATATATTTTTATCATTGTGAAAATATGTATTTTTATAAACAATGTCTTCTTTATAATAGTTTTTATAATTCCCCTTTAATATATTTTATTATGATCGTATAATTATTACATGGTATTTTGTTTTTCATTTAAAATCATATCAGTCGTGCCTTTTTACTCCAAATTTCTTAAAGTTGTTATAAGGTCCTTATATAAAATTTAATTTCATGAGGCATGATTGATATTATCTAACATTATTTCATTTATGTAGGGTATTAAATAACTTATTTCTTTCAAGAATGGAATATCATCCATTTTATAAGATAATAATTTCCACTTATTGATTATACTCTCGAGATAATTTGATTCATATGTTATAAATACTACGAGGGACTCATCACCAATCACATTTTCAAATAGAGAAATAAATATTTAATGTAAATCCATCTATAAATTTTTATAATTTTATCTATAAAAACTATAATTTTATTCCCCATAATTGATTTATAGTTTTATTCTTGTGATATAGCCATTTTGTTTTCCCTCTTGGATCATTATTCACATGTTTTAAGGAAACTAAGACTAAATTATCTTTTCAGTCAACAATTTATCATCCCCAACTCAGATGTCATTAAACATGTACCCCAATTTGGGTCTCCACATGTCCTCATACAAGCCTCCTAGTATTATAGAGGACTCCGACTAGTAGCAAGGTTCTAATTAGTCACATCGGGGGACTAAAACCTCTTTAATAGAGTAAGCCACAATAGATAACATTTGAAATAAAGGAAACAATAATAAAGTAACATAATGCATTCATTACCAACCATTTCCCAAATATGATATGAACACAAATAAAACAATAAAATTTCCACATCGCACTGATATTAAAAAAGTAAATACAACATAAAATAATGACAAATATCTGAATCTCGAAAAATTTTCTTGGCCATAAGACCAGATAATTATCCAAGAACATCCCAATACCAACTCAATATCCTATAATAGTGCCCCTTCCCTTGTCCTAACCCGCAGCCATGAAATATTCTTAGGTACCCAATGTCTTCTTGAGCAATGTGTGAGTACATCTCTATAATCAACCACAAATGTTGTTTATAAAATATTTAATAAAAAAGAAATGTGAATGAAAGTATGGCATGATTGATAAGATAAAAAATAGACAACTCATGTTATCTTAGTTAACAATGTTTAGTTTTACCATTTCCATCATTATTCTCATTTTCATCACTTATATCATCTTCTTTACTAAATTCATTTTCATTACATGTTCCATGGGTTAGGAATTTAAATCATTTACATAGCATCCTAAGATTAACAAATATCATGAGTAAGGGGATATGTGAAATTCCCTATCTCAATTAGGATAAACATTCATAAACAATACACCACACCTACCACTGATACCTTGTACATGTATTCTCATCAAATAAAAACTTTATGTGAAAAAAGACTCATTCAACATCCCAAAACCTATCATTATTTGGTGGGGTTTGGAGCCTTAGTCTAACCTAACTATTAAATGTAGATCACCAAGTGAAATACCCCATAAATAACATGCCATGTTCACACTTCTATTTATCTATTAACCACATATACCATATTCTCTATAATAAAAATAATAATTCACCGTTAAAAAACCATTCAATACATAAATGATTCTCATTCCATAACCAATGGTGTATTTACCATTTACAATTAATTTTTCATTAAACCTATAATGATATACCAAACACTCCCTTATTCCATTTTATCAAACAAATTCCCTTTACATAAATTTAATTTCCCTTCCATGTTATCCAATTAAATTATAGTTACATTTCATATCCAATCAATATGTAAACCATGATCAAGATTTAACCAATAAGAACATTTATCATTTACAATATATAGACCCTTTAAGCCCAATTTATATTTCATACCTCAACCCATTTGTAATATCAATAATTATCACCCAGTATCCAATTTAACTATTTTACCAATTAACAAGACTTAACCCATTAATAAATTCTCAATTACATACCTTAACATAATTAACAGATTTATCAATCACATGCCTTAGTAAATAAACAAATTAAACTTCTCAATCTATAACAAATTTAACACGTTTTTGTTTAACCAAGAAACACCTTATTCCATGCTGGCAAATATAAATTATTCCCATTATTTAATTTTCATTCAAAAATAAAATTTCTACATATTTACAATGGGATCTAATGAAACAAAAATCAACCGTCTTCTTATCTTTACAATTTACCATGTTTTGAAATATTAGGGTACCCCATGGGTGAACATAAACTAGTATAATTATACACAATGTATCCCATTAGAATATTGAGGGGTCTAAATCATCATTTTTGTAACATTTTTATCAAATCATACTAAAGGTATCAATTGAACATCGAGGGGGGATCAATAACAAAACCACATATATAGAAATCGACAATAAGGTATAAAATATAACTTTTAAACCACCAACCTCAATTCTGAAGATAATTGTATTCTCAACCTTGGCCATTGACTTAGATTCAAACACCATTTGAAATCCCAAACTATGATCTTATGGAAAAAGAGGGTTTTAGGGATTCAAAATAAGATGAGGAACTATAAAAATTCTAAAATGAAAAATAGTAGGAAGATGAGTATTATACTCACTAGAGGCTTCTATATACACCCCAAACAATCCAAATGTTCTAGAATCAATGAACAATTAACCTAGAAAATATTTGGGATCATTGTATCGCCACTGGGTTTGGTGGTGGAAAAATGATAGGGAAAATGGTGAGGATATTTAAATATCAAGGTTGAATTTGATAAATTTCCAATTATTAATGTGGTGCATAGTTTGGACACATGATTTTCCAAACCTTGTGCCAATAGTGTGATAACCTCAACAATGTATGGGTGAAACCATATAGTTAGATTTGGATTCCGTATAGTTTGAAAAATCATGTTCCAACTATGCAAAATTCCACTATCCGAGGTCACACAGTTAGTCTTAACCCCTTTCAGAGTTTACTCTAACTATTTGCTAACCGTGTGACATGAAATAGATGGATATTTTATTGTTTCATTTATTTCCAAATCCATTGAATAGCCCTAATATTTTTCATACACTCTGTAAATATTAATTTAGAAAAATTTAAGGGACTCTAACCAAAATTTAAATGATAAAATACCTCAATGATTTTATGGATTTTACAAAACCCACCTTAAAATATATCATCCACATGCCATACTCCAAAGCATCACTAATCTTTTGAAATAAAAAAATTGGGACAATGGACCAACCTATATGACTATATTTCCCATGTTTTATTCGAAACATTTCAATGCTGCAAAAAAACATGAACCAAGGGAATATTCCTACTACAGAAGAATTTTTCATTACGATCCACAAAATAACTTGATGCTCCTCAATAGACACGTTAACCACAAACCATACAAAAACCACAATAATTTTATAGGGAATCCTAGACCACACATCCTAAAATGAAATATAAGAAAACCTATCAAATAGTTTCATACCCTCATGGAAGATTTGATCTGCACCCCAATAGCCAGAATCTCTCTGAAACTCAGAAATCAAATCACTTGATTCCATTATACATTAATTTTGAGACCCTAAAGGCGGTCCAAAGTTGAAACCAACAGAATATATCATACAATATTTATGAACACATATCGAGATCTATGTCAATCCATAACTTGAGTCATGATAGTCCATTCCATAATCGAACATCGAATCCAACCAAAAAACTAAAGGTACTCAACTGTTCAAACCTGAGTTAATTCTTGTTATCATGAAAAAATCCCTAAATTCATACTTACTCGAGAGTAAATGTAGCTTGATGCACTAGTCTTGTCATAATATGACCTCTTTCCCACTATGGTTCTCCCCACCACACACTTTTACTTACTCACACCCCCTTCTAGTTGTGGCACCTAAATAACTGAAAAAGACCATTGAAATGTTATATCAACTTTCACAACACACCTAATGAATTCCTAACTCATCGTGCTTGAACATACTTAAGGACAACCACCCATATAATAATAAAACCTCTCTATTGAAACTACCTAGGAGGAAATATATTCACCCTTCATTCATTGACAAAGAATAACATGACCTCACTCAATTATGACATCATTTCTAAAAAGTGAATTCCATAATAAACATTTAACATGACGTGGGTTACAATATACAATGTGTTTTCTATTTACCAAATCCTGTTGGACCACCCCCTGATTAGGTTATCCCAAAACATACAAATTCCACTACAGACAAGCTACACCTTCACCTTCCCTTGACGCCTTCCCACATAAGGCTCATCACTCTCATCTAAAACACCTAACAAGGACATTTGAATACATATGGAAAATTCTACTATCAAGGCATCCAATAATTTACAAAACATAATTGTTCCATACCACACCCATCAACATTCATAACACAATCACTCCCAAAATCCACACTTTGACTAAGGTTGACTGGGTTTTGACTCAAAACCCACTTTCAATATTCGAAATGTACATTTTCAGTCCCACAAAATTTATAGAAGGTAGTTTTCTACTTACCACTTACAACTCTTTATCCTATTTAAGTCGAGTCAATAAATGACAGACTAAACCTAGAAACTCTCATCCTCACTATTGGCATGCCAAAAGCTTCATTGAATAAGATGCATTCATACCTAAGGGATCTCTCTTGTCACCCAATTTCTCAAACCAGAGTCTACACCCAACCTCCAATGAGGTTCTAAAACAGGACCTCCCTTTTCATGAACTATTTCTAGGTCCTTCCATCATTTTAACAACTTTAACTTACGGATATCTAATCTCCTTTTGAACAACAAAGATCCCAATGAAAATTCTATGCTCATTCAACTACAACATCCATAGACCACCTAACCTTTTCTATGGAACTGAACATTCACATCACGAATTTCCCATTGGCATACTGATGCCACCACATCAATTCCACACCATTCACTACACATTCAGTACTAGATTATCCCTCACCAACTTAGGAGTGTCACTTTCAATGATTTCCCTAGGTAATTATAACCACCACATATCATGCTTCAATAATAATAAGAATCACAAAACATGGACATGACCATAAAGTTATTCTTGTTAAAACAAACACAACTGAATACCCATTCCCAAATTCCAGGAACATAATCTATTATGTTCATCAACACCTGATCCATCTAGATGACCTCAATAGTAAATGATCAATGGTGTATATCGAATGACTTGAGAAATCCCTAAGAGGGGAGAGCAAATCAATATGTCCACTTTTTTATTTTAAAGTGACAGATCTTGTTCCCTCACATGTAGGAACATGTTAAATTTTTATGTTGGTAATGTAAAATAATTTAATCATTCACATGAAGTATGACCACAAATTTTTTTTTCTATGTTCGCCACTAAGGAAATTTCATAGAGAAAATGCTGACATAATATTAGTAATACCAAAGGACACATAATGAAAAATGATTTATTCTTGATGTCACTACTATTCCAGAGGGATATCCATCATTTTATCAAAACAAATAAGAAACCAATCCCACTACATTTTGTGAGACATTTCTCCTAGATTTTTAGAAAGACAATCTCCATTTTTAATGGTACTTTTTGTAATTGATGCATTCCATCATCACCAAACTCCCACTACCACAAATCATCCCCTATAAGTCCCAGCTCATCATGATACATGAAACTATAGTATCAATAATCTTAAATAACCCTTGGAGTTCATCTTCAAAATCTAACACATATCATGTTCTATGATTTATTCCAAAACCAGCAATCTTCTTGACATCCTTCCAACCATGCGTGTCTATCCATAATTTAATAATCTTCTAAAAAGAAAACATTTTTCAACAGTATAGGGAACTCAAATAAGCATTCCAATCAAACATAGTATTGATACATCCGAATCAAAAATACTTCCTTTACAATAAAAGGCATAATCATGCCTATATCGCAAAACTTGAGCACCAATAATGCATTAATCATAGAATGAGTGTATGACCATTAAAATTATAAAAAGGCATACATTACCATAGTCTAACCTTGTATTAGTGGTTATGATCAATCAAACTATACATAGACCTATAAGGGTCAGATCCACTACTAAAGGAATTTAGGTATTCTCACTAAACCACGGAATCATGTGTAATAAATGGCATACTAGGTCTGACCATGTGTCATAAAAGTAAAACCACCTTAAAAGAGGTAGAGGTAGAATTGATCTGTTAAGGTTAAAAAAATTCATGAATATTCATACCTGGTCCTAGATTCACTCTAAGAATCGTCATAAGAGACTACACTATAAAGGGTCTTGATGTCATGTAGAACATAAATAACTAATCCCCACTTGGAATCAGTATATGGTAATACCACCTTAAGGATAAAATTTACTATAAATATTTAGGTCTCTATTAGCATCTTATAATGTGTCCAAACTAGATCACCATAAAAAAGTATAAACTACCAACACTGACCTATGAGGATCAATGGTACTTACATAGTTTGGTCAAATAGAATTCCATTCCATGTTATTTGGGAAATATCATAAATGTTATCACAAATAATTCAAATAACCAAACCAAGGTAATAACACCTTATTAGGGGTTGATCATTGGGATACATGAACCCTATTGACCTACTAGTGTTAGTGAAATTCTTCTGCATTAGTACATAGCCATAATCATAACTATCAAATGTCTCACTATATATTCACATGACCTTGCATCATAAGGAAATGTATATATATAAGTCATCCCACTTGAGTATAATTCCACCATGAACCTATATGTTAAAACAAAAAATATTCTTTTTTGACACTTTAAACAATTATCCTCCATTTTCAATTAAATAAAACACTATAAGGCCAATAACATATAGACCCTACTTGAAAATAGGATGCATGAGATGCCTCTTTCCTTTTCTAAATAAGATTAAAAATCATTCATTGGCCTATCACAAATAGGAAAAATATCCATATATATAATAAATAATTACTCCCAAAAACAAGTGCATCTATCAAAGTGAAAAACATATACAACCATGACATCATAGATTTGAAAATCAATCCCATGTCTTTAGAAACCATGACTTCTAAATAGAACATGTGTTCTTGATGCAAAAATCTAATATTATTCCATGGTTCCAAAACATTCCTATACTATTTTCTACCAAATAACATATATTAAAAAAATAGGAAAGGAATTAATTTGATACTGATTTGTAATGTCCCAGAATAGATGCCAATAAACTAGATCCCCGAGCCAATTTTACATTAGGACTCAAATGAACTTCTCTATATGACAGATGCTATCGACTAGTAGTAAGGTCCTATGGTGTCTTTATGGGGTGGAAATTACATCATATTATTGTATAAAGACACATAAAAACCCAAATATGATCCATAATAGTAAAAAATCAGTGTGAAAAATCTATAAATTAAATAATTCAATAATAAAGAATTGAATGCAGTAAGGATGAAAATGATCAGGTCATATATACAACACTGATCTCCCATATTCTGATCACATAGAAAATATTAAATAAAAGAAATAAAAATAAAAATACAAGGTTATAATAAAATACCTAATCCAAACTACATTCTGAAAATATATGCACATATCTGATCCATCAATCATGATCAATCCTAGACCATTTGAAAATATATACTATCATCATCATCATCATTCCTTTATAAGTCACACAAAAGGTACAAGAAAAAGGGGCCAAATAGATGCCCACAAATTAGGAAGGACTTAAGGGGGTCCAAAATAATGCAGGCCTAAGGCGTCCCCTATGGTCAGGTTAATCCCTTTAGGTGGAAAGGAAAGAAACTCCATAGGAGAAAACACATTAATACCTTGAACTGCCATCAAGGACAGACAATCAACAACCATGTTCTCATCATGCCATGTGTGAAAAAAGATTGGTTCACTGTTGATGGTATTCATGCATCTCTCACAGTATATAGGTAACTGACTATGGGGTGTTATGCTTACAATGCATGGAGTCGTGGAGGATGGGAGAATCAGTCTCAATCACACCAAGAGTGAGAACCTGATTCCTGCTGAACTGTAGACCCATAAGCATAGCCATGTCCTCTCTTAGGAGGGATTAGCCCCTTCAAAATGGGAATAAAAGAGAAGGATGACATGCCCTCTGTGGTCTCAAACCACACCTCCACCCTTCATGTAATTTGAGGAACAAGAGACATAAAAGATGAGCTTCAATCTGAGTGGTTGGGGATTCCATCTGACCTAGTGAACAACCTTTAGAGGGCTCTGCTCAGGTAGACCATCCTAAATAAAGTGAAGAGAGGGGGCATCACACTATTTGATTCATGTGCGAATCTGGTCAAGAGAGAGAAAATTTGTCATAGCCACAAGAGTCATATAGGAGCACTGAAACCCCTCATACCTGGCTTAGTTCAAAGACAAACAAATGCACCAGAATCCTGAGATGAGGATCATGGTATTATTTTTACTCTCCAGGACACCTCCCCCAGCACTATTGAACAAACGATCAAGAAAGGGCAGGTCCCATATTGCCGCTACTGAAAACCCATGAAGTAGCCAAAATATGACCCCACATGGCATGCACAGTCGCTGCTAAACAAGACGTGGGTAGAGTTTTCCTCCCTGGGAACCCTACACCACAAACAACATGAGGCCAAGCTAATGGCTGATCACTTCACATTCTCATCCATAACTAGTGCCCTATTCCTAAGGCGCTAGTGAAGAAAATAACATTTCTCAAGGATGTATTTAACCCAAACAGTCAATCCCCATGGGTCATGCTCATTCGAACTATTATGAACCCTCCTGTAATACTTAGAGGAGAACATACCCAAAGATGATGTGATGAAGACAAAATGACCTGGATCATCCATGGGGTCGATCATATCAACGGTTTGGCACTGAGAGTTTTCCAGCTCCGTAGTGATGAACTCTGGATACCTTCTTGCCTCCATGAATGTGATTTGTGTGTTGGGGCATCATAGAAACCCAAGAATAGAACCAGCCCAGTGGTGGTGCAAGAAGGACATGTCCCCCACCCCCACAATCCATCTTGAAAAGGGTTGCAGGGCCTGCATGTGGGAGAGAATAGCCATATAGAGCGATGACTAGAGATCATTTGGGTCGTTTCCCCCTCCACATATCCGGGCAGCCATGAACTTACCCCATAGTGTTCTCTCCTCTATAGCCTCCCATTCCAGCTTCACCTGCATTCCATGCAGCATATTAGAGATGCTCATGACACCAATCCCACCTCCATGAAAGGATTTTCAAGCCTATACCATGCCTCTAAGTGTTTTATCTCCTATTAGTGAGTATCCGAAATGATAGAGGAGAGAATGGAATCAATCTTTTTGATCACCCCCTTTGGGAATGAAGTGTGACTAAAAAATCAGTAGGAAACCAACAATGTTATCACTAAAATATCGATTAAATGTATTGTATGTTTATGTGAGCTACTCAACAATATAATAGCAATAATAATTAACATATAAAAATAAATTGAAAACAAAATTTTAACCAAAACATGTTTTTCTAATGAAATGTTCATTAACTTGATCAGCCTAGATTAGAAAAAATGTGGATAAAATAAATGAAAAAATGTTATGAAAAATATAAATCTATAGTTGATCATTGGGGTTTTTATCATAAAAATTCATATATCAAATGAAAAATGAATTTGGATGGGGTTTTTACCACTCAATACATGTATAATCCTATTGATCCTTGAGTTTTAATTCCAGATTGATGATACATGCTTCATCCAGTGTTGGAAATATATTTGATTAATCTACATCACCATATGTAAATACTTTTACAAGATGATTTTTCACCCATGAATTCCTCAAATCATAGTAATAAATTATTCTAGGTATTAACTAGACAACCTAAAGACATGAAATTGAGCTGGATATCATACCACTCATGTCAAGTGTAAATATAGTCCAATTAATCAGTCCTTTGTATCCATCAATAAGAAATCATGACATTGTGACTCATATAATACCTAAGGGTAATGAACATTAGACAACCTACAATGAGTTATCTACAGATACAAGTATATTCTCAACATCAATTCAATAAATGGGTGAACCACCTACTTGCAAATAGGATTGTGTTGTATTGTAATGGAGAATCCCCCAACCATAGGGAGCATCATAGGTATCACCATATGAGAACAATACATAATAAACACTATATCAATGAGGGTTTTTATATTCCCTCATTATCATAACTCAATAAAAAATCAACAGGGTATGGATCCTAGTGAAATATGGGTCTTCATTAAATGGTAACCTCTCACCATGTAGAGATCCTAAGCTGGACCCCAGAAAGTACATTTGTGAATCTAAATTATCAGGATGGACCAAAATCCAAAAATATAGGGTTTATATCTTGTAATCCCAATAAACATGAATACTGAACAACCACATACTAAAAACTACATATGGGAATCTTGACAAACAATATCTAATCAAAAGGATCTTGTGACATATTACAAGAAGTACCTCTAGGAGTCCCAACAATATTACATCATTTTATGTCCTTTATCCCAAAAATAGGAAGTACCTATAGAAGTAAAAGATTCAAAAATAGTAACTATGTGAATTCATTAAAAAAAGAGTGTGGGTGGATGAATTCCTCAACCCACAACTTATTCCAGAACCCTTTAGTCTTAAGTGTTTGGTATGGGTTCTAAGGTTAAACATGCTATCATCCCTACCCAAACATAAGATATACTAGATCAGGGTTATTAAAACATTAGAAGAGCCACGGGGTCCCTAAGGTACTTTCTCAAAAGAAGCATCACACTCAATGTTGTCTACGTTCACATGTAAATAGAGGAATCACCCTAGGGGTCCTTTAAGTCAATATATGTGTAAAAATATTCCCTTAGGATCCTCATAAGGAATAAAATTGTGGACACATCATACCTAGGATACAATAGAAAAAATAATATGTGCAATTATCCCCCATGGGATCCTCAGACACTATGGTAGTCTCATGTTGAAGCATGATGGTATCTCACATGTGTGATGGTTTTGAACGGAGTTCCTCCATTTAATTAAAAAAATAAAAAATTCCATTGTAATAATATTAAATATGTGGAATTTCCCATAGGGGCATGCCCAATCATGAACATACAACCATAAACATGCCAAAATATTATATTGTTTGTATGAGACCATCAACCGTTAATAATTAATCCCTTTATTTTCAAAGGTATTTTTATAGTTTCTAAGGCCCATCCAAGATTTTATGAGATGTGGATGGTCAATTTTCCAGCTAAATATTAATAATTAATTAAATAAAAAATATAATTAATTAATAACACCCAAATATTTATAAATAAATAAAAACTATTCTTATTTTAAAATTAATAATTCACATAACCCAACTTACTAATCATATAACACTGGAACTGTGACCTGGCACAGACTAGAAACCTGAAATATAATCCCAACCTGAAGTCAAGAATAAGAACAAAGAAAATGAATAGAAAGAACCATTAAAATATTAATTTTATATCTTAAAGAATTAAAACATAACCAAAGTGAAACTATAAGTGGATAAGTTAATAAGACCTCTTAAGTGACCCTATTCCATGTTAGAGTGAAATCCCTATAACCTGTATCTGATTCCACCATGATCCAATGGAATGGGGACTGAAATATCTAACTGAAGAATATATATTTATAGGGAAAACTAAAATAACATAATGTAGGATAACAGAATTAGAGGAATACCTCAAGGCTTAATACTGATCAGAAAGTATTTGATTTCAAAGAATTATGAGGAAAAACTCCCATGGAGGAAGGGAGAATAAGGCTGGAACAAGCGGGGGAGCTCCCATAAAAACTTGGGAGAAAAAGGGATAAAAACCATTATGTTTCAATGGGGAAAGGGTGGTTTTCCCCTTTTAGTTATGGTCATGGTCAGAAAATCTATGTACCAACTATGCACTGATATTCTCTATAATCACCTACACCCTACCCAGTTCCAAAACACAGTTATTAAAACCATTCACCCAATGTGTGACATGTCTAAATTTTTTTATTCAATGTATTGTTTTCCTAGGCCTATGGCATGGTTTCCAAGAATCATTTGATTTCTAAACAATTATTTTGAGATGTAATAAATCTATAAGTTCTGTTTCAAACCATTAATCAAATTTTGACTAATATTTCAATTGAAAAGTCAAATTACTTCTTGAAATTTCCAACTCTATAATATTTAGGATCCTACACCCAAATATTTTAAATTCTATATTCTATTAAGATCTAATTTTTTTGAAAGTGTGTGGTACATTCAACAATGAACGATAAAAAACTGTGAAAAATATATAGCCATTAAATGTATTCATATGATGGGATATTAAAAATAGTTGTAACTTAATTTTGTAATATATGTAAAAATAAAATCTTATGGTTAATCAATGAAAAATAATTGATAATTAAATTATTTTTGGTAAATAACCACTAATATTGATTTATGATTTAATGTAAAATCTTTTTAAAAATTTAATGAATCTTGTTAAAACCGGGTTATTATTTGTAAAATTAATTTTTGATATGAAAAAAATATTAATTCCCATTGAACTAAATTTACAGGAAATAAGAATAAGAATATTTTATATTTTTAATGTAGTTATTTTTCTATGAAAACATTTTTCAATAACTTTCTATATATTTATTTAAATGTTATATTCTCCACTATTAGAATTTTAATTCGAAAAAAAATAATTTCATATTCCCCATGATAATATATTATTAATTTGTTTTTATAATTTATTAAAAATAGATTATTTTTACATGAGTAATGAAAAATATAGTTTTTATAAAAAATATACATTTTAGGAATGTATCATTATATAATCAAGAAATATAATATTATAAAACCTTTTAGTAGATTAAATATAATTTTTATGGGGAAATATTATATAATTTTAAAGATCATTTTAAATTTATAAAACTAATTTTTATCATTTTATGAACATCTGTAGCATTTTCTAATAAAATAAATTGATTTTGGTGTTTTCCTTTTATTTAATTTTATTTTTGAGAAAATTGATTTTTGATTTCAATGAAAACAAATATTAATTTTTTAATAACAAAATAAATTTTATCATAAAACCAAATATATCAATAATTATATCCTACAAATAAATTTAATGATTAATATCACACTTTAATAAAATGATTTTTTAGTTGTTAAAGGCACAAATGTAAAAAAAATTATAAAAAAGTTAAGATTTATTCAATAATATTTATTTTAATCTTGTAATATTTTCATAAAAATTTTGTAATAAGGTCCATTATATTTTTAGATAAAATAAATATTTTACATTCATAAAAATTTACATGATAAAATAAAAAATGCTAAAAGGTAATATTATAAAATTAAAGAACATAAATACATTTTTAAAACCCATTTACATGTAAATAAAATAGGTATTATCAACCTTATATCACCTCAAAATATTTTTAAAAAATTTTATCCACCTTATATGTGAAAAAGGTTCTAATATATTGAGATGCAATATTAAAAAAATGGTATTTTCAAAACTTATAAACAGGGCCTCTCACCACCCATTCAGTAACATTAAAAAATTAATGTTCTTCCTATTAATCCAATATTATTACATCCAATTTTATCCAATTTCTACATATTAAACCTCTTGTCACAATATATCAGCCTAAACCATCCCATTCGAAGGAGTCCTCAAATTGAAATCTTATGTTGTCAATGTGAGTACTAATTTCCCATATTATTTCATTTCTATATTACATTTCCCAAAATATTTTACTCTTTCCAATATAATAAAATTATTATTTATTATAATTAATGTTATAATGCTAGGGAAATAATTTTTTTACTACATTCCCCCTTTCACTTAAGGAAAGTAAAAAATAACATTCTAGCATGTATGCAGAATACAACCCCCCCTAAAGTATCATGTTTCATTTTATGTAAACACCATACAAGGATGGTCATAATGATGAATTTAAATAATAAGTAACATATTTATAACATATAAAATATTATAAAATGAAAAAACCATTTATACATTAAACATATTCTATGGAAATCAAAATCCACACTCATGCATATGTATGAACTACCACCTCTACGGAATAAATGATTTCCTTTTTTCCTTTAATTTTTTCCATTTAAAGATGGACATGAAATTATGTTTAGTAGATTAATAATATTATTAAGAAACATTTAATGTTATGGTTTGAGAAATCAGATAGTTTTTGGAAAATATTATCTATAAACATGTGTGGTAAATTGATGTTTTGAAAATAGAATTCTAAGAGAACAAAATTATTTATTGATACTATGTGGTAAATTTATATTGATTATATTGTTATTATAATTATTTAAAATTTTTATATATAACACTAATAAATACTGAAATAATTCATCATTGTTCTATTATATGTATATTACAACTAAATCACTTCATAATCATCCATTAATTATAGAATATCCTTATTTGGGTTGATTTACTCACCTACTTGAACAGTTATATAAATTTTTGTCATCAATTATTATATAAATTTAATTTATAAAAATATATTAGATAAAAAATTAAAAAATTATTTATTTTAATTATTTAATAATAAAAATAATATCTAAATCATTATTAAAGATACCTTTATCGATTAATGAAAAATCACTAAAACATGTTAATCATTGATTTAATCTTTTTGGGTTGTAAAAAACCCCAATATTATTTAATAATAATGTTATAAATAATTATAAAAATTCAATTTAAATTCCTTGTATGATCTAGGAATAATGAAATTTATGATAATAATGAATAATAAAAACACTATCATGAAACTATTTTTACATAATCAAGGTTACTCACACCCAGTATCAAAAATACGTAATAACTAACTAATGTACATGTATGGAATAAATATTAATGAATTCCTAAAAAGGTAGTATATATGAAAAAATGTGGCACCCTTGTTTTTATCTATGTTTCCACATCCTTATGTTTTTTATGTATGTAAAGTGTTTATTGATTTTTGGGAGAGTTTATAGGACCTTTGGAATAATTTAATGAAATTTATAAAGGTTCTCTATTTGATCATGGTTAATTAAATATATTAAACTCTTAAAGGTATAAATTCACAATGAGATAGGAGATAATGGGAAGGAACGTGTTTAAGGAACACTATTTTTTCAAACCGTGCAACCACCCAAGAGAAACCATGTAATGTGGAACAGAAATAATTTCCATGGTTAGCATAAGTTTTGTCTAACTTTTCAGGCTAACTATATGATGTGATCATTGAGTTAGAGGCAAGTGAAAGGTTAACATATGGATTAACTAAATGTGGGACTAACCATTCATGGTTTAAATTTGAGATCCTAAATAAGTGGATATCACTCATTTAGACCTTTAAACTTATCATCCTTATCTGGTTGTGGCAAAAAACTGAGTTATCTTTTTCTCAAAATCTATGGAGTCTCTCACCATCAAATTGAAAGAGATCCGAAAACAATTAGTGGGGGAATTGAATCCAGAATCCCTAATATGTATTTTTTCTTTACAGTTTTTCTTAAATATAATTTCATTACATCTCTATAAATCAAAGATCTTGTTAGTTGGGGATAGATATATGATGGTTGTTCCCAATAATTAAGAGATTAGATATGTTGATGATATGGAATGGGATCTAATGATGTTTTTAGGGATTTATGGTAGTTTTTTTGAATAATTATTTTTGTTCTAAATTTTTATGATAATTATTGAGGTGTGAGGATTCACTCTAAACTCCAATTCTAAAAACATTATTTATTAGTTTTAAATTAGTTTTATTTATTGAAATTTATTATGAAATTATATTGAAATTGATTACTTATAACCCTATTCTATAACAGTTTATGAAATTGTGGAAATTGGTAGTTTCGATGTAAAATGAAAATGGTAACTTTATTTTGAAATGAGGATTTTAAAAAGTTTTTTTTGTTCTTATTCATGGAAAAGTGTTTTCAATAAAAAAAAATTTATTGAAATGGTTTAGAAAAAATTTGGATTTACATGTGGTTGTCTTAAGTGGTTACGCATGTGTGGAATGTGATGTATAATGGTCATGATGTACCACTATCAATGAGATGGGTTTATGGATATGAAGTTCTACCATCATTATTAACACCAATCTTGTGTGTTTGTGTGTTTATGTGCGTGGGGTTGTCTTTGTGAATTTTAATGGGTTATTCAAATTTTAAAATGTAGAAATTGATAAATAACATGTTTGGTTAGATTTCATGGAAATTAGTTAATTTACAGATAATTTTTTCCCTATGGAAATTATTTCATATTTTGATATAAATGATTTTAATCTTTATTACATAAATTATTTTATATAATTTTTCTATCATGTTATGTATGAGTTGCATGCGTAGGAATACATTTGGGGAAAACCTACTGAGTTTCATTACTCACCCATGCTTTAGTATGTTAGTGCTTTTGTATATTTTTTCTATTATGATACAGGTAATATAAATGTTTCACTATTTGTTAGTGGTGTCTTGTTATTCTTGGGATGTTTATTGGAGATGGATAATGGATCATGTTGGGAGTTGTGGTGTTTTTTCTTGGAGTCTTTCAGTTTTTTGGTCTTTTCATCCACTTTGTACTTTGATGTTAGTATCCTTCCTCTATAGAACACTAATATAGATTGGTTTTGATATCAATATTATTACATGGAGTCTATTTATGTTGTTATAATGCATCATGGAGTGGTCGTTTTGTTATGGTGTGTGTGTTTGGGTTTTATATTTCTTAAATGTGAAAATCATCCCCATATTGTATTGAAGCCCTTGGAATCTATTTCCAGCCTTTTTCACCATGGGGATGTTGGTTAAGGCCATCTTAAAATTATGCATTGACTCAAGATAGTGAGGGGAGTTTGGATGTTACAAGATGTATCAACTGAATTGGGCCTTGATTTAAAAGTTGTATCTAATGTTTGATACTTTGTTATCTATTATCGTGTCTTGGAGTAGAAATTAATTCTTATATATAGCTTCTGTTGGGATGGTTGAAAGGAGTTGGATTATTGGTACCTGAAATGTATAACATAAAAATATGTATGTAGCCTTTTTATAATGAACTCCAAGAAACCCTGGTGTTGAGTACATAAGTGTTTTTAAACACTTATAGGAATTGTAATCTCACTGCCTTGGGTTTTTCCAATGAGACAAGCATGAAGTAAATTATATAAATGACTACACACTAGGAGTGGATATTACATTTTTTGTAATGATATATGATTTGGTGAAAAAAATATTATTTTTGAATGGTTTCAAAAAAATCCAAATTTGATTTTTTGAATTTGGCATGATATGAATATATTTAAAATTGGTTGATTTTCAAAAGCATGGTGAACTTTTCAAAAATGGGAGAACATGGAGATATAGAGTTCATGAAATTAATTTGTTATATATAGTGTGGAATAATTTGAATATTTTAAGCCATTATTTTATAGAGAGTGAGACATATGGAGTTTTTTGTGCTTATATAATATTGACCACAGTAGGCATCATACAAACCAACTAGAAGATTCTTTTATGAATGTGGTTTCACCTAAGCCACATGTCAACCGACATCTGGTTGATTTTGTTATCAAATATATTTCAAAAATGGATAGATGAAATTGAATGGATGAACGAAGTAAAGTTGATCATTTCATTTAGATATAAAAGATTAATCTGCCCATATTTCAAGGAGATTCATAAATAGAAAAGGCAGAGGTGTGGATGAATATGATGAATCAAATCTTCAATCTCCTAGGCACACTAGAAAAATAGAATGTCTAGTTTGAGGTGTATATGATAAAGGATCTTGCAAGCTAGTAGTGAGATTTAGTAGTTCAGGTTAAACTAGACCAAGACCCATATTGGGAGGTTTTTTATAATTTTTTGACCAAATAAGTATATCCTCACACATTCCAGATTTCATTAATTATAGAATTTTTTTGATTGAAGTAGGAGAGCCTCATAGTGACATAGTAGATGGATAAATATATAAATTTAGTACAATTTTCACTCGAATTTGCTACTATTGTGTATTTTAAGTCTTGTATTATCGAATCAGGGCTGAGGTAAGAAATACACTCAATGATTTCATAAATTTTATATTTTATTATACAAAGAAGTTCAATATAGTGAAAATGGTATAAAGGTATATATAAGGATATATGGGTGGAGGGAGTTTTTTGATACCTATGAGAGGATGTGGGAACTCTAATTCTTGGAGAAAGTGGAAGAGGGAACCCTATTTATAAGGTATTGGGATTACTCAATATCAGATGGAAAGATATGTAAATATTCCGCCATAACATAAAAATAAATCCATGATATTTACAATGTGGTAAGATAGAACACATGATGTGATATTTTATAGAACCCCTAGATCATGATACAACTGAAACCAGATGGGGAATCTCTAGTGATATTGCCGCAGTGCTCTGAGTTCGACTGTTCATGAAACTAATCAAGTGTCACATTCATCTTATAAATTAATAGGATGAGGGAGGAAGAATCAATATCATCAGAAGAATATATCTAGACATGCTGATTCTAAGAAAACCATGATTCCATAGATAGGGAAATATTTATAGAGAAATAATTAACAATGTGCAACATATAAGTAGTTATATAGTCACGAGTAAGTTATTTTAGATTATCAATTTGGACTATCGATGGTGAGTGGGTCAATTATTTAGAACTCTACTATTATGAAATCTTTTTTTGAAATGGTTTCATTCCTTTCATTTATTTTTTCCCATAAATTTCTTTTTTATGGGTTTAAATGATGAGATGTTCCCTTATGTGTTAAAACTTCAAATTCTCTATCTCAAAACAATTTCGAGTGTTTATGTGTAGTTAATTTTCCTTAACTATTGAGGGAGCTTATTTGATATGGGATTTATTTGTGCTTGATATGGATGTCTATGATATAATACAAGGTATGGATTTGTTGATAATGATTAAGGTTCAAAACAAATTTTATACATGAAATGGTAGTTTTATTATTGATGATGGTGTCAAGAATATTTTTAGATGACACCAAAATGTAAAGGAATGTGAAATGGTCTTATTAACAATAGAAGTTGGAATGATCATAAAAACGATGTTAGAGATTAATTTTTCATTAATGGGAATGAATGAGAATAATAGTTTTCTTGCATTTACAGATATATTTCTAGATGGTTTCTAGACAATTTAAAAGGGTTTCTACCCATAAGATAGTTTATTTTTTAGCTTTATATCATTTTTGGAATCATTCATATATCACATTGATCTTATAAAATGACACAACCAAAATTATGGGAAGTGAAAATTTAGTTGGAGGTGATTGAAGGAAAATGGTTCATTCGGACTATCATATCTTTGTAGGCAGTATTGTTCTCATTTTTTAGAAATTTGAATGGAACTATTTAGTTGTATATTAATTATCATAAACAAAACCATGTTATGATAAATGATTGGCATCCACTTCCACACATTGATGATATGTTTGTCCAATTGAGGGGGATCAGTGGTCAAATAAAATTTACTTGTGAGAAGCATAACCTCAATTGTGGGTTTAAATGGTGGATATTCCAAAGATATGATTCAGGAGTTGATATATCCATTATGTGTATGTGGTGATATCTTTCAAAATTATAAATTCGCATGAATTCATTATTCAATTTTTGAGTCAGATGAATTATAGGTATTTGTATTCTTTTATAGTGGTTTTTGTAGATGACATATTGGTGTATTCAAGGTCAAGGGATAAGCATGAGAAGTACTTACTGACAGTGTTGGGAATCATAATGGATTGTCACATATGTTCCAAATTGTCAAAGTGTGATATTGGGATACAAAATGTCTATTTACTATTACATGTAATCTATTAAAGAGGTGTTTGTGTGTGTAACGCCTCAACCCCAGAAGCCCAGAGTCAGTGAATTATTTTAATACATTGGAATTATTACAAAGAATCAAATCCCGAAGGACCAATTGGTTTAGCAGTCATTGAAAATAGATTACATACATAAGTTCAACTTTACAACTTGAAAATAAATACAACACGAATATATTACATTAGAAACATCCAAGCCTCCTAGATTATCCCTGCAAGTTCACTCATAACTAACTTCTTCATATCCTGGGAATATGAAACTTAAGAAAGGGTTGAGCTCAAACTCTCAGTAAGGGTAAGTAATACAGCAGAAAATGACATAAATATTAAGTATGGTAAATAATTGATACCACATGCATTTACCAATAATAAACATGAATACTTTAATGGAAACAATATGAGGTGAGTAAATAATTCCATAATAAAACATAATAATGGGTATTCTACTAGTCGAATGACCACATGGACCATCAATATTATTTCCATAATGAGGGAATGTATAATTCCCAAAATTCTGAAACATTTTGTCAATGCCTCAGCCAAGACATTTAAAAATGAATAAGGCCTCGGCCAAAACCATAAATCAAATTTAGAATGGGACTCCGACAATTCCATGTCTAGTTGTCCCATTAGATCTATCGATGCATCGAGGAGCTATAGCGGGCTCTACCCATCACTTACTACGTCCAATACATTCCTCATATGAAAAGGTTTAAACATATCATAAACATTTCTATTAAAAATAGCATACAAAATTTCAATACTTTAACTATAAATCATGAATGGTGTAAAAATACCAATCGATAGTAAAAAATATCACAAAACCTTCAATACAATATGTATGTTTTGTATCATAATAAATCATCTCAAAATAAACTTAAAATCCATCAAAGGATGTTGACATATATGAAATCAAAACCTTTTCTAGAGAAAAACCTTTTTCTATTTTGAAATAATTTAAGAGTCAAATAATTATAAAATAAAACATTTACTTTGAAAATATTCTTATAAGCTTGTAAGGTAAGCTTTTAAGAGTTTATAATTGTTGAATATAGCTGCACCCGCTATATAAGTTAAAAAACAATCTTAGCATAATTTTTTCGAAAAGTTTAAAAAGGACCTTGTTTGGAAAATGACAGAAAGATTCATTTATAAACATCTTATAAAAACTCAACAGGGGTATAAATGAATTTAAACCATAGTCTATAAAATAGTAATATTGTTTTGAAATACATTTTTAAGAAACATGGATGTGTATGATAAAGAGGTCCCAGTAGATAATTATGTATAAACAACCTCAAATAATGAAGAGATTGTGAAATAAATACATACCTCGCTGTAATCAATCGATTCATATGACCAAAAGATAATAAACACCAAATAAATCACATAAAAAAATGAATATAAATAGTGTCATGATAATATATTTGGAATGGAAGTATAAAATACACCACATGAAATAAGTGACGAACAATGGAAATCTCACGGAATTAAAAGTGAGATAAGAAATTCCTTAAGAAAATTCGGCACCCTAACAGCTTCACGTAAAACATCAAAAAATGGATTATTGAGATAAAACATGGTCTCTCATTATAAAAATTATAGTAATAGGAATATAAAAGAACACCCCCAACATAATAAATTGGAACTTAAAATAAAGGGAATAAAAGAGAGTACTTAAAAAGAAGGAGAGAGGTAGGATCCCTTACCTCAAGTCCAGCTTGACTCGTTCGTTCTTTAACATCCTGAATAATAAACTAAAGTTAATTTATAATTGATTAAGAAAATTTTTCATGTTTATTATTCCTCTTATATCACTTATTACCATGTTATAAACATTACATTGTCATTTATGTTAATAATAGTCATTTTGTCGATATTTGGTACTTGAGTAAAAAATAGACTTCTTATAATTACAAGTTGTTCAAGTGGTAAAACATAAATTATCATAATAATGATATTAATGATTTAGATATCATATATTTATTATCTATCCAGTAAATACATGTATTTATAATAGTAAATAACATTTATAGGTAAGAAATGAAATGCACCGTTCATGGAGACGGTAAGCCGTATGTACTCATGAACGCTACTTTCATTGAAATTTCATATTTAATGGAATTAAAACATAATGATACATAGTTATATCATAATTACTGTATATTATTGATGTATAATATCATTAACTCCATCATTTATATCTAGCACATATGGTATTAACGTGTCATATCAGTTTGAGGGGGCGGTAGTCTGCACTTCCTCTAATGAGATTATCGTGTTTACCCATAATGGGCACCATAAAGGTATGATATAAAAGAAAAATACAGAACAATATATAAAACATTAACTTAATATATATCATATATAAAAATATTTTAATCAAAATGGCCACCATGAGATGTGTTAAAAAAATATTGAACAGTCATCGTTTCATGAGGCAGTAATTCACCACCCACAGAAACAGTATATTCTTTAACCATTAGACGAAGGTGTGTGTAAGTGTAAATCAAATAATTATCATAAAAAGATCATAGTATATTTAATATACTGTTGTTTTTAGAAAATAAAGGAATAAAAGAGTTTAAGGTGATGGAGAAGAAAAATAAAACAAAAGAACATAAGAGAAGGAATTAGCTTTAAATCGGGTAACTCCCCTTCGTTTGAACCAAAAGGGTTTCATGAAGTGCTCTCGGTATAAGGTAAGGCCTCTAGGATGAATATAGGAAAGTTGATAGGGTATTTGGGTAGAGTTTGGCCTAGTCAAATGGATTCTATGGTGTGAATAAGGTGGTAGAGTTGGGGGCCTTTTATAAGAGGAGGGGAGGGGCTCTTTTAGAAAGATTGAAAATATTATTTTATTATAAAATGGTTTCCAGATTATAATTGTCCAAAAATGATATATTTCTAGGCTAAGGTGATAAGGGTTAGAAATGCACCCATCCAAGAGGTTTTATATAGGTTTATTTCTAAGAGTTTACCTTATCTTTTCATTTTATTTAAATCGTTCAATAATGATGTAATCGTTGCATCATCATGGTGTCATAAATAATTTTATTTATTTGATGTCTAAAAATTATAAAACATTTACCATGATGTAGGAAATATTTTTAGCTTTATAATTAATATTTATAGTCAAAAATATAACTTAAATAACCCCATAAAAAATTTCTTTAGTAAAACAATACATGTTTGTGACATTTTTATTTATGTTTTAAATAAAAAGGTATTAATGTCATTATCTTACCCAAGTGGCTCCATGGGGTCCCTATATTGACCAATGGTTTGTATTGGTCGGAAAAGACTCATCCAATAAGGTTAGTACATGTGTCAAGGTAATTTCATATTGTTATAACATTATTTTTACCTTAAATTACCCTAATTACCTCTAATCGCAGTTAATAATACTCAAAAGTTACTATTCACCAAAAAAACATTTTCATCCCATTGAACCACATTTTAGTTACTAATGACAACCATGTATGTTGTATTTCTTAAATTCAATTCATAGAAATGGTAAAATTTCATTTAAACGATAAATCATTTTTTTAACTCCCACTTAGTGGTTTCACTATTCATCAAAAATTGAAGTTTTTCAGAAAAATACCAAATATTCACCCAAATCTATATTTGATATTCCAAATTAAAAAATGATGTATATTTTTACCAAATTCAAAACATATAATTTTAATTAATTAACATCATAATTAATTCCTGTTGTCAAACCAAATAGCGTGTTTTTAAGAAACAATATCAATCAAAATATTAACAATTGTTTATGTCCAATTTCAAAGTGAAATTAATTCTAATGACCACCATTGGATAAAATGGTAAAAATATATTCTAATTATACTTTAAAACCACTAAATAGTGTAATTTATCACTGTAAATTATTTTTATTAAAAAATCTGTTTTTAATTAATGTTTAGTATTTTACACTGTTCATAAAAACAATTGGAAGTTCTAAGAAAAATACCAAAAATTCAAATTAGGATAATTTAGATATTCCAAATCCAAAAAATAAAGTCCAATTTTAATAATAAAATTTATCAAATTTCAAAATGTGGGTATTACTATTCATAATGACTATTTTGATTGGTCGCGGTGTGTTTGAATCTTGAACTTGCGTACAATGCAAGCTATTATATTATTGAAAGAGAACCATACAATGGAGGCTTGGGGTGTTACATTCTTCCCGCCTTCCATAAATTTTGTCCTCTCAATTTTAAATTTTTCTTCGAAAATGAATTTTTGAAAATAGAAAATACCTTTGTGGAAAACCCATATCGGAAATAGGGTAAATAAAATATAGTTTTAATAATGGGGAAAGGGAAATGAGAAATTCACCACAAAATTAGGGTTTCGAATAGGAGAACATTGGTGGAAATTATAGACACATAATTAGAGGGAAAACATAAATATTTTTAGGGAGTGATTGAGGTCATTAATCAAAAACAAGTGTAAAATTGAGGGCCTTAAAGCCATCAATCTATGATGATTTAAAATATCATCAGTTAAACAAAACATAAGGTATTATGATAACACATTTTTTGTTTTAATATACCTTCCCTAATGTTTAAGAATTAATTTCTTCATAGAATAATATATATATATATATATATATACTTGACAAGTAGAATTTCATCCTTCAACTAATTTATACCACAAACTCATATTTCACTCAAAAAGATAACAGAACTCAAAAATATTATATTTATCTTAATCATATAAGGTTCCAAATATTAACACATACCATGAAGAAAAATACTTTGTAATATTCTGGGACTTCTTGTAGGCTAGTGGTAGGTAATAAAGTTATGTCGTACTATGGTTGTGGGTTCAATTCCTACAGCTTTGTCCGATGCGACGGGTTATCTCCCGACCTGCAGGTTGTCCTTTTCCTAAAACTATAGTATTATAATATTCAAAAAAAAAATCATACGAAATGTCTTAACCTTAAATAATACTATTCAAAGTTTAACTTAATCCATTCCAACCATTATAGTTATCCAAAATACCTCTGTCTAGACTCTCTGTAAAAGGTATCTAAATTCCAAAATCAATTGTGACATCAGATTCCTCAGACAAAGTAAAGATACTCTTATTGTCACATACTGAAAATATGATTACCTTAGTCATATTAAAACCTTAATGCGAACAAACAGTATTGCAGTACAATCCTTATATATATCACATTATTCTTATAACCAGAATATAATCCTTGAGTCTAGAATCACCAATACATTAATTATTCCGCTTCAACTGTAGTAACTGTATAAGATTGGCCTTGATCCCATGGCCTTTTCTGAGTTAATTTTCCCTGATCCTTAGGACATTAATTTGAATAATGCCCCATTTCTCTACAATTTTAGCATTCACCATTGATCTCCTATTTCTTTCCCTTAGAATCACGAGCCTAGTGACCTTTTTCTCCACATTTATAACAAACTCCCATTACTTTTAGGCAAGTACCAGGGTGATTGTTCCCATAATTATCACATAATTGAAAATCCTTCTTTCCATTTTTTCCATCATATATCTATTGTTCCATAGTTCTCTTCTACTCTTGCTCTACTTTATTGTCATAAGATTTAGAGAATTCTCTTTATGTCTTGATAGCACATGAGACAATATCTTCGTATGTTGAGAAAGATTGTGATACTGCTGCTCGATGGAGAAACAGTTTTAACCCATCATAGAAATGATCGATCTTACTTCATGGGTTACATATTTAATCTGCCGCATGCCTCACTAACCTTGTAAATTTAGCTTCATACTTGGCAAAACTATCATCCTCCTTTTGCCTCAGACTGAGAAATTGTCTTTCTATATCCTCTCGATGGTCATGAGGAAAGTATTTTTCTATGAAAATTTATTTAAACTCCCTACATTCCATATTTGATACTTTATAATCTTCCTTTGTGTTTTTAATCAATGACCACCATTGATTGGAATATCCAGTGAGGCGATAAACTACCATGACAACTTTCTCCCTTTCACTACTCCCCAAGGCGTGGAATATTTTATGTAATAATTTTAACCATTTCTCAGCTACTAATGGATTTTTACCCTGATTAAATTTTGGTGGTTGTTTCCTCATGAAGAGGTCTAACATTGATCCTCTACGATGCAGATCAGGGTTCTTCATACGAGTAAGGTTATTATTCATAACCTGAGTGAGTTTTCCCAGTATAGTGATAAGATGATCAGCACCAGTTGTATCACCAGCTCCACTATAATTATCTTGAGCAGGAAGGAAATCACTACATGAAGTGAGTTCATTGATACGGTTTCCATTTCTTCCCCTAGGATCCATTTCTAAACAATGTCTTACACTAGATTAGTTTAGGAATCGCAATACATAAATCAAAACTTGTAAAACACATAACATGAATCGAACAGTATATGGATATAATCCATAATCATAAAAATGTTTTCTATGAGGAGTTATATACTCATAAATCCTTCATAATGGTTTTTAAATAAAGTCATAATTATCCTAAGCATATCCCCCAGGAGTGTCGTAACCCAGAGTGCAGCAAGGCCCGTTATCGTGTACCAGGATACCCCAGGTCAAGCCCGAAACTCCTTGTCGGAGTTTTTACTCCTAGGTACATCTGTGCCAGAGCCGCTTCTACCAGCTCGTGTCCAGATAGGGATGTATTGCTCAAAAAATACACAAAATCAATAATTTACCAAAATTCTAGGATGTTCTTCTATACTAATCCCCAAAAACTATCTTAGGGTAATGTGCTCAAATCGGAGTTTATCTAAATCTAGTTTCCACGGTTTGTACTAAACCTCCCTCTAATACCAACTGTAATTCCCAGACCCCTGAATCCCAGAGTTGGTGCATTATTTTAATATATTGGCATGAATACAAGGAATCAAGTCCCGAAGGACCGATCAGTTTAGCATTATTGTAAAATAGATTACATACATAAGATCAACTTTACAACTTGAAAATAAATAAAAGATGAATATTTTTCATTAGAAACATCTAAGTCTCCTAGATTATTCCTGCAGGTCACTCATAACTATCTTGTTCATATCCTAGGAAAATGAATCATAAGAAAGGGGTGAGCTCAAATGCTCAGTAAAGGTAAGTAATACTGAGGAAAATGACATAAATATAAATCATGTTAAATAATTGAATCCTCATGCCTTTACTAATAAATAAAAGGAATACTTTTATGGAAATAATATGATCTGAGTAAATAATACCATAATAAAACATAATCATGGTTATTCTACTAGTCGAATGACCACATGCCATCTACATTATTTCAATAATGAGGGAATGTATAATTCCATACATTCTAAAACATTTTTTAAAGGCCTCGTCCAAGACATCTAAAAATGGTTAAGGCCTCAGCCAAAACCATAAATCAAATTGGGAAAGTGCCTCAGCCAATTCCACATCATGTTTTCTAATGAGACCTATCGATGCATCTAGGTGCTATAACAGGATCCACCAGTCACATACTAAGTCCAATACATTCCTCATATGAAAAGTTGTAAACATATCATAAACATTCGTATTAAAACTAGCATACAAAATATCAATACTTTATCCATTAATCATGAATGGTGTAAAAATAGATCATCCACAGTCAAAAATATCACAAAACCTTCAATACAATATGAAAGTTTTGTATCATAATAAATCAACTCCAAATAAACTTAAAATCCATCAAAGGATGTTGACATAGATGAAATCAAAACCCTTTCTTTAGAAATAACTCTTTCTAATTTGAAATCAGTTAAGAGTCACATAATTATAAAATAAAACATTTACTTCGAAAATATTCTTATAAGCTTGTAATTGAAGATTTGACGAGATTATAATGGTAGAAAATATCCGCACCCTCCGTATAAGTTTAAAAAATATTCTTACCTTAATTTTGTCGAAAAGGTTAAAAAGGACCTTGTTTGGAAAACGACGAAAAGATTCCTTTATAAACATCTTATAAAAAGTCAACAATGGTATAAATGAATTTAAACCATAATCAATTAAATAGAAATAATGTTTTGAAATACATTTTTAAGAAACATGGATGTGGATGATAAGGAGGTCCCAGAAGATAACTACGTATAAACATCCTCGGATAATGAATAGATTGTGAAATAAACTCTTACTTCGCTGTAATCAATCGAGTCGTATGACAAAAATATAATAAAAAAAAATGAATAACATAATAAAATTCATATAAATAAATAAATGATAATATATATGGAATGGAAGTACACAATACACCACATGAAATATGTGGCTAACAATGGAAATCTCACGGAATTAAAAGTGAGATAAGAAATTCCTTACGAAAATTCAGCAGCCTAACAGAGCCACTTAAAACTTCCAAAAATGGATTAATGAGATAAAATTTGGTCTACCATTATAAAAATTATAGTAATAGGAATATAAAACAACATCCCCCAACATAAGAAAGAGGAGATTAAAAGAAAGTCATAAAAGAGAGTACTTAAAAAGAAGGAGAGAGGTAGGATCCCTTACCTCAAGTCTGACTTGACCCGTTCGTTCTTTAACGTCCTGAATAATAAACTAAAGTTAATTTCTACTTGCTTCAGAATCTTTTTCATGTTTATTATTCCTATTATATAACTTATTACCATGTTATAAACATTACATAGTCATTTATGTTAATAACGGTTGTTTTGTCGATATTTGGTACTTGAGTCAAAAATGGACTTCTTATAATTTCATGTTGTTCAAGTGGTAAAATATCCATTATCATCAGAATGATATTAATTATTTAGATATCATATATTTCATATATATATCCATTATATACATGTATTTATAATAGTACATAACATTTAGAGTTTAGAAATGAAATACACCGTTTGTGGTGACGGTAAGCCGTACGTACGGATGAACACTACTTTCATTTCTATTTCATATTTAATGGAATTCAAAAATAATGATACATATTTATATCATAATTAAATTATATTATCATATATAATATCATTAAATCCGTCCTTTATATGTACCACATATGGTCTTAATGAGTCACATCACTTTGAGGGGGCGGTAGTCCGCACTTCCTCTAATGAGATTATCATGTTTACCCATAATGGAAACCATAAAGGTATGATATAAAAGAAAAATACAGAAGCATAAAGAAAACAAAAAAATAATATATATTATATATAAAAATAGTGTCATCATAATGGCCACCATGAGAGGTGTTAAAAGAATATTGAACAACCATTGTTTCGTGAGACAGTAATTCGCCACCCACAGAAACGGTATGTTCTTTAACCATTAGAAGATGGTGTGTGTAAGTTTATATCAAATAAAATTCATAATAACATACTAGTTTATTGAAGATATTTTTTTTGTTACAAAATAAATTAATAAAAGAGTTTAATGGGTTGGAGAAGAAAAATAAAACAAAATAACATAAGAGAAGACATTTTCTTTAAATCGGGTAACTCCCCTTGGATTGAACCAAAAGGGTTCATTGAAGTGCTTTATGCCTAATGTAAGGCTTATAGAATTAATAGAAGAAAGTTGAGAGGGTATTTGGGCAGAGTTTGGCCGATCCAAATTATTTTAATGTGTGAAAAATGTGGTAGAGGTCGGGGCCTTTTATAAGAGGAGAGGAGGGGCTCTTTTGGAAAGATTGAAAATATTATTTTATTATAAAATGGTTTTCAGATTATAATGGTTCCAAAATGATATATTTCTAGTATGAGGTGATAAGGGTTCGAAAAAACTCCAATAAAAGAGGTTTTAAACAAGTTTATGTCTTATATTTTACCTTATCTTTTCATTTTATTTAAATCGTTCATTATGAGGTAATCACAACATCATAATGGTGTCATAAATAATTTTATTTATTTGATGTCTAAAAATTATAAAAAAATACCATAATGTAGGAAATATTTTTATCTTTCTAATAAATATTTATATTAAAAAATATAACTTAGATAGACGCATGAAAAAATTGTTTTAGTAAAACAATACATGTTTGTGACATTTTTATTTTTGTTTTAAATAAATAGGTATTAATGTCATTATCTTACCCAAGTGGCTCCATGGGGTCCCAAAATTGACCCATGGTTTGTATTGGATGGCCTAGACTCTTCCAATAAGGGTAGGACATGTTTCAAGGTAATTTCATATTATTATAACATTATTTTTACCTTAAATTACCATAATTACCTCTAATCATGGTTAATAATACTAAAAAGTTACTATTCACCAAAAAATAATTTTCATCCAATTGAACCGGATTTTAGATATTAGTGACAACCATGTATGTTAGATTTTTGAAATTCAATTCATAGATGTGGTAAAATTTCAATTAATCAAAAAATAAGTTTTTTTATCTACCATTTAGTGGTTTCACTATTCATTAAAAATTGAAGTTTTTCAGAAAAATAAAAATAATTCACCCTAAGCTATATTTGGTATTCCAAATTTAAAAATGATGTCTATTTTACCAAATTCAAAACATATAAGTTGAATAAATTAATTTTATAGTTAATTCTTGTTGTCAAAAAATAGTGTGTTTTTAAGAAACAATATCAATCAAAGGATTGACAATTGTTTATGTCCAATTTCAAATTGAAAATAATTCTAATGACCACCATTGGATAAAATAGTAAAAATATATTCTAATTATACTTTAAAACCATTAAATATTATAATTTGTCACTATAAATTATTTTGATTAAAAAAGTTGTTTTTAATTAATGTTTAGTATTTTATACTTCCTAAAAAAATTCGATGTTCTTAGAAAAATACCAAAAATTAAACTTAGGATAATTTTGATATTCCAAATCCAAAAATTAAGTCCAATTGAATAATAAAATTTATAAAATTTCACAATGTGGGTATTACTATTCATAAAGGCTACTTTGATTGGTTGCGGTGTGTTAGAATCTCAAACTTGCGTACAATGCAAGCTATTGAATTATTCAAAGAGAAGCGTACCATAGAAGCTTGGGGTTTTATAGTGTAGATCCAGAGGAAATAATTGTTTTTGTCTCTTAGAAACCAATAAAAGAACATATTATAGATATATATATTCTTTATACTATATGGTTATTAATGATATTTTGTTTATGATTTATCATGAATAGCTTCACAAATGATAGATTTTATTATAAAAAATGTTCTCTTCCAATGGATCTACGAATATCTGAAGTCTTGTGAAGAGAATAATGTTCACCTTACATCAACACCAATGATTATTTTTCCAGAATTAACATAATGGTATGTGTTGTTTTGTGATGATTTAGGATTTGGGATGTGATGCTTCTTATAAAATGATATCATGTTTTTTATTATGGATCAATGTAGTGAATGAATTCATGAGAATAATTACCCAACACATTATTAAGAGTTATATTTTGTTGTGTGTTCTTTTAATACATGATGTTATTATATATTTGGTGAGAAATTTACTATGTTTAGAGATCATAAAATCTCAAACCATATTTTCTCACAAATAAAATTGTGCTTGAGGAAGTGAATATGGATGGACTATATAATTTTTTTACATTGAATTGATATATACACTGAGTAAAAGAAATTTGGTGGTGGATGCATTCAAAATAATGTTATGGGGACAGTTGGAAAAATTTTCTTTAGATAAGTGTAGTTGATGTCAGTGATAGATGACATGCACTTGGAATGTGGAAGATGACGTAATATTGCAATTTTTTAGTTTCATTACTTTTTGATTTTATGGAGATGGATAAATAAGCACATAAATCTAATTAAAAATGTGTTTCTATGAGGTCAAAACTGAATGGTTGGGAGAAAATTGATCGATGGAGGCTAGAATGGAGTTCAACATTTTGGATACAAAATCGGGTGGTCGTACCTATGGATTATTCAGAACAACTTTTTCATGATACCACCATTTGAGATGGTATGTTCATACTAGAAGATAGAACATTTATAAGGAATTGAAAGAAATTTTTTTGTGGTCCAGTATGTAAAAGAAGGTGGCTACATTTGATTCGATATGATTAAACTATCCTTATGTTAAGGTGAAGGATCAGTAACCAACATGTCTGGTACAGTCTCTAACTTTTCCTTTTTATTGAAATGGGAACATAAAGCCATTTATTTTTAAAATAACTACCAATAATTGTTTAGAAACATGATTCCATATGGATGATAGTGGATCAACTCACAATATCGTCCCATTTCTTCCATATCAATGAATATCATATGGTGGTGGACTTGTCAAATATTTATACTTGTGAAAAGAAAATGGGGATTGGAATTATAATTTCAATTGTTTTAGAAAAATATTTGATGTTGGTGTCTTGTTTTATGAAATCCTTATAGCAAGGCCAAGAAACCAAGTTAACTACGACTATAATGTTTCATTCTCAAATAGATAGATAATCAGAAAGGATAATGCAAATATTGGAATACATGTTGGGGACATGTGTAATGGTATTTGGTGGATCATGGTAGGAGAACATAACATTATTAGAGTTATCATATAACAAAAGTTATCACGCCTTAATACAAAGGGTCTATTTTTAAGAATTATATGGATATCCTTGTCATTGAACACTTTTTTGGGAGGAAACAAGTGAGACATCAATTTTTTGGTCGATACAAATCCACGGGATAGTATAGTGAAAAATAATTTTACATGGAAATATATGGAGACATCATGGTGTAATCATAAATTGTATGAGGATCATCTTTGATGGTTGTTGTCATTCAAAGTGGCTGATCATGCGTTCTTGAAAATCTCTTCAAGGATTGGGCATCGTATTTTTAGAAAGAAGTTCATGAAATATCCTCAATACATGTTCCATTTTGAGATACATGAATGGGTTTGTGAGGAGGAATATTTGTTAGAATTTCCACCATGGTTCAATGTTCTGCATATTGTGTTTCATGCATCTCTATTGAAAAATTATCATCTATATCATGAGAATGTGATTCGATGGGATCATGTTGACCTTGATATGGATGATTTGAGGATTCACATGCCATGGAAGATTTTGGATAGGCAAGAGAATGTCCATCATGGAAAAAATATTGGTCTAGTGTAGGATTTGTTACAAGATGGTCGTATTTGGGAAGAGAATTGGTAATGGGGAAATGAAATGGTCAAGAAATGGCCCAAAATCTTTTGTAAGAGAATTTGTTTTCTTATTTCCAATGATGGAAATTCCAATGGTGGGGAGAATGTAGCACCCCAAATTTCAGGTATGTAACACTTTATTTATTATTTTTATGTATATAATATGATTAGATACGATTTTGGAGTGTTTGGAGGCCTTATATATTGTTTTTGGGGATTCTCTAACTGTTCATGGTTTGAGCATGGTAAGTGGAAACAATGAAACTCTTATATGAAACTATACATTGTGAGACATGTGATAATGCGAAGGCTTGCAGTTAAGAATGATGGTTTTTTCAAACCATGATGTCACCTTGGAGAAACATTTCAAAGTTTCATAATGGTATTTACATGATTGGAGCACGGTTTGTCTAACTATATAAGATAACCGTGCAAGGTTCTTCATAACAAAGAGGTCAGCACACGTCTAGCGCATTGTTTTCCTACTGCACGATTAGCTAGGAATGGAATAAAAGTAAGCTCCTAATAAGTGTATCTCACTAATTTTCACCTCAAAAATCATGTTTTTATATATTATCCCCTATCTCACAATATATTTCTACCAAATTCTTATGGAGTATCTCCTCATCAAATTAGAATATATCCATAAAAAATCCCTTGTGCATTGATGCCTTATTCCTATGGTAAGCATTGTTTTTGGTATTTTGTCTTATATTTGGTTTCTTTATCTCTCACAAAATACAAGATCTATTATACTAGTGATAGTTTTATAATGGTTGATTTTAATCATGATGAGATATGGATATGTTGATGTTACATAATGATATCTAGGGTTTGTATTAGGATATTTGACTCAGTTTTGTTGAATAATTTTCATACTTCTTTGTTTTCATCAAAATTACCATGGTGGGTGAATTCCCAATCGACTAATATTATTTGAAATTTAAGGTTTACTTACAAATTTATTGTATTTATTGAAATTTATTGTGATGATTTTGTGGGATTTCATTATAATAAGATTTCATTTTGATGGTTTGTGGAATTGTGGAAATTGGGTGTTTTGGTGGAATGTGAAAATCGTAAATTGAGTATGAAATGATGGTTTTAAAATGGTTGTTTGGTTCTGCTGCATGTAAAAGTGCTTTCAATAAAATTTTGGTTTCATTAAAAGGGATTTTCACAATTTTTTATTGACATGTGGTTAGCTAAAATTGATAACCGTGTATAGAATTGTATGGGTAATAGTAGTGAGGTGACATCATCAAAGGGACAAGTAATGGATGTGAAGTTACACCATCAATGGTAACACCAATCATGCATTGATTTTTTGTTAAGTTTTTGTTTTTGGATATGTAAAATGGAACAGGTTATTTGAATATGAAAATGGAGAAATGGTTAAATAACTTGTTTGGTTAATTTCTTTTGAAATTACATTGTTTTGAGAAAACTAATTCTTTTTGTAATTTGATTCATATTCTGATATAAACTATTTTCAATTGTTTTATTTGATTTTTTATAAAAATATATGAAAATGTTCAATCCTAGAGGCGTGGGTATGGAATTCATTTGGAAAAAACTTAATGAGTATTATTTCTCACCCATGCTTTGGCACATTTGTACTTTTGTAGATGTTGTCTATTAGGATACATGTAAAGGAAAGGTATCACATTTCCTTAGTGGGTCGTCATGGTACTTGGGATATTTTTTCGAGTTGGACCATGGAGCATGTTTTGGGATATGGATTTATGTCTTAGATTCATTGTGAGTTTAGTTAGGTTTGTCTTCTATTATATACATTGATGTTAGTAGTAATCCACTATATTACAATATTGTACGTTGGTTTTTATATCAATAGTATTTCATTTAATTGATTTAAATTTTTATAATTCATCTTGTAGTGGTGATTTTTTAGTGGGTGAGTTTGGGTTTTTTATTTCGAAAACGGGTAAATCCTCCTCTAATTGTTTTGATGTACTTTTATTTTATTTCTATCCTTTGGTTCCTTGTGGATGTCGGTTAAGACCAAGTAGAAATGCCTCCTAAACTCAAAATAATGAATAGTGGTGGTATGTTAGAAAAAAACAGTTATAAATTTAGTTATTTTGATAGTTATTTTAATTTTAAATGGGGTTAGAGTTCATTTTTACTTACCAGAGATCATGTTAAGGGTTTTTGTTAACTCAATTTTATTCTATTGAGTTAAAAACATTCATAATGAATCAATACAATTAAATACATGAATATTTATATCGATTAAAAAAACTAGTTTTTAATTTTTTATTTCTATTTTGGGTTCTATAATTATTTATTATATCCATATTATCAAATGATTTTTACCACAATGATTATGTTACATGATACAGTTTCCTGTCCAATATTTTCACGCCATGAAACATATATCTTATCATACACCTTGTTTTATTAATAATTGTGTAACTAACACCCCATTAATATTTATTACCATTATACTTTCTTTATTTAACTTTAGTAAATGTTTCATTTGGAATAATATCCTTTAAAAGGGTTTGGCTGGAAAATTCTATTGTTGTAATAATTTCATTGTCTTAAATTAAATTTCATGAGGCATGATTGAAAATATTCACCATTAATTATTATATAGAGTTTATTCACCAATATATTGATTGAATTTATTTAATATATTCTATTTCATGACATTTTAATGTTCATTTAATGATTTTTCTATCAACGTCCATTTATTTTTACATTACCAATTTTGCAATGGGTTTCATCACCTATCTCATCATAAAAATATAGATTTCTGTTAAAATATAATCCATCTGTGACTTTTTATAATTTTCCCACCTAAAAACTATATCATTTTAATTTCCACTTGTAATATTTATGGTTTTAAATTTATTATCCCTATATCCTTTCCCATAGGTTCTATATTTAACCATTATATGAAAGCCAACCCTACATTTTCATTTCAGTCGAGAACCTCTATTTTTTTCACATCCATTTTCATTGGATTAATTATATTATATCATTTTATATGCCTCAATAATTAATTAATTTAATTTTATATGACATAAATTTATTTAAAAATTTTAAATGAAATTTTCACGTATTCCCAATGTGTTGTTTTCATTAATGTTACAATGTAATATCTTTTTATCATTTTCCATGTGAACACATATTTTAAGCACTTTTATTGGCTTATATGAAACATAACCCTTATGATTTAATGGTTTTTAAAATAAATTTTTGTCATAGTTTTATATTTTTTCTTTTAAAATAGCTTCTAAAAATTATTTATATTGATTATTTAAATATATATTTTTCTAGAACTCTTAAAATGTGTTTTCCAACTATGTCATTATCCTTTTATATAACATGATATTCAATAGGGAAATTATTCTAAGGATATTGTGCACCTTAATTATCTAGATACATTATGTAATATTCTTTTCTACAAATAAAATGATCCCATACTACTTTGGATTGAAAAATTAACATCTATTATTGGAAATATATTCCTTCAAATAAAATTCCTCAACAAACAGTCAATAATTATTTCCATTGACCGAATGGGTGTTCACACAGATTCCATATTTTTATTGATGCGGGAACATATTGACAAAACCATATACTACATTCTCAATATTATCTTATGTTATGTTATTATTACATATAATACTTTTAAATTTATTTTTTTGGGAAATATAAAAAAATCTATAATTTATATTAGGAAATTAATATTTGTTGATTATTCCGAAAAGGTGAAGATACATTGTTTAAATGTTATAATTTTTTATATAAATGTGTTGTTATCATGTAATCGCTTTTATTGATATGGGGAAAAGTATTGACATTATATATGCATTCATTATAATATTGTTTTTTATGAAATAATGTTGATTATTCATGGTATTTTCATTCATATTTTTCATATAGTGATTTTATTGGAAATAAATAAGTAATGGCTGGGAAATGGAATTTTATTGATCATGGATGCATCGATGGGTATCATAAGAAAAAAATATTGGAAATTTTAGAGTATTCATTCAATGAAATGAATACATCCTAAACATAGATGCTCGACAGTAAGATTAAGGCATATTGGCTTAGATCATTGATTTTTCTATTCGTAATTACACATGCTACCATTAATGAACCCAGTGTTGGAATTTATTAATTGATATTTCTAATATGGATAAGTCAGTATCACAATTTTTTTGATTATGAATTAATTTTTATCATATATTACTATTACACTATTCAATATCCTCTTATTATAACATATGATATTCTATTATTATCACTTATGTATACACTTAAAATGAATTTTATATCACTAATTTATATTCGTCCATTAACCTAGTGTGTGAAGGAAAATGTTACACATGATATTGCTAACATTATAGATAATGTAATGATTTTTATGAGAGAAGTTGAAGACATTTTAATGATTAAATAGTTTTCAATAAATTGATTATATCCTATTTTATGAGATATACTTAGTATTTTTTAGTAAAACCTTTTTATTCAATATAAAATACCTCAAACCTGAAAGGTCATTCAAATATATATGACTCAATAAATGTTGCTGAGGTGGTAATTATTGATGGATAAAATTGGGTCATTTTAGTTAATTTCAATTATTATGTGTAAATCATTTTTCGATACACACAAGACTTTGGGAGTCCGAAAAATTCATGATTACTATTTTAATTTCCCATGAAATGAGAGAGAGATAGTGTGGATTATAATTTATCTCATCATAATATTAATGAAATTATATTTATTAAAATTATTCATCAATTTATCTTTTATAATTAGTGAAAAGGGGTAGTCGTGAAAAAACTAAAGTCATCTCTTCATGGGGGATATAGTCTGTATGATGCATGAATGACGAAGTAATATTTCTTAATAGAAAAGGAGAAATATTGTTAATTGTTATTCCATTATAATAATAAAATTTATTATAAAAACAAAACTCATTTAAATTTATAGAAATTATAAAGTTATATTTTGGAATGTATGATTTAAAGGAAAAGAATTTTGGTAGGAAAAGAGTACCCACGTTGAAATCATTGTGTTTTTCTTAGATAATTCCCTGGAAGTAGAGTTCTTGAGACAATATCTTATTACTAGAGGCTTAATAAAAAGTCATAGGATTATAAGATATGCATAATGGTAATATTTAATGATAGAAACTAGATTTTTTTGAGTGGCATGGGAGGGGTGGTTAGAGGGCCCTTTTTTTATTGGTGAGGATATATTTTTTTGTAAATATTTCAACTCAATATAATGAGAGAAAATCCTTCATAGGTAAAAAATATTAAAAAATGAAGAATAAGGGTTTCTAAGAGATGTAGGGTCATGAAAACGACAACCAATAATTTTCAAACATGTTATAATATTGTTTTTGAGTCATTTCATAATATAATTTTCACTTTTAATTAGTTTTTATTTTATCATGGAAGCTAATTTATTAAGAAGTAATTTTGTTTAAAAGCCTTAAAATTAAATTACCATTATTACTTAATTGGTCATAAAAATTCCAAATATAAAATCTATTTTATCATATAAAATTTATATATTTAATAAAAAATAATTTTCATATTAGCTAATGTGACACATAAAAAATTATTTTTAGTAAATTTTCTAATGATGAATATTTATTTATATAATAAAATCTTCATGGAATTTTATTATTATGATGAAAACTGTTTTATTATAAAAAAAATTATTTGCATTTTAAATAAATTCAGAATAAAATTTTACATAGATAATATATATGTAAGGGGAAATACCAAAAATATTTTCTTTTATTTGAAAATATTGCATATGTTTATGAGACCTGAACCACATGTTTTTTAACTAAAAAAATATATATTTTTACCCCTTAAATGATTGTTTTAACAAATAAAAATTATTATAATCTTTTATGTCATTCCTATATAATGATAATATCATTAAATTTCTAGTTTTGGTAAAATCTATAGTTTTCAATATTTACCTAAAAATGAATTATTTATGAAAAAATAATGAAAATACAACTATGTAATTTTATAAATTATAAAATAAATAATGATAATAAATTTTTTCTATTTCAATTTCTTTATTTTTAAATATATCTTTTAAATGAAAATAATGATAAAAAAGATAATATATTTTATTGATAAAAATGATTTGTTCGAGCTTTATGTGTTCTTAATCAAATTTTGTATTCATTTTTAAATGATTACTATATTTTTTATCTACTATATGTTTTATTATTATTATAATTTTCTCATATAATATGTCATGAATAATTTTAGTTCGGTTTTTTGTTCAAGTTAAGATAATAATATAGTATTTAATTATGGATAAGAACTTAATAAAATCCCGAGTCAATAAAATACAATTACAATATTGAAAACACTTTAATACATTAAAAAATCCACATTAATTAGAGTATGAATAATGAATAAGTTTGTTTAATTACTTTTTTTCATTATCCCTCTATTCACAAACTCTTATGCATGTTTTTCACATTTATTCATATTACACAATCATTTGAATGAAAGATAAATGTAGTCTTTCACACCTATCTGAAAACAAATTAGTTAGTGAAATGATACCTATATTATTATTTTTATAGTATTAATTCATTTAATTACATTGGATACTATAAGATATTAATGAATTAATAAAATAAATATTATTTATATGAAATCATAGGAAAAAAATTATAATTTTTTTATACTGTTAACTGATTGTTCATTAATCTGAGTTGATGTTTACCTAGGAAGATCAAAAAATAATTTTTGGTGTTCTAAATTTGTAAAATTTTTATGTAATTTCCAAATCATAGAAAATAAATCAAATTGATATAAAATAATATAAAAAAACTCTTCAAATTATTTTTGACGTATATGAGTAGAATATATATTAATCTGATATATTGTGCTCACAAACATGCAAAACAAAAAGTTCTTCAATAATTCTAAGTCATTTATTTTGTATTTCGAGGGGAAAAAACAAATAAAAGACCCACTCATTTCCATAAAATTATAGAATAACAACTATATAATGATTTATAATATATAAGAATTAATGAAACATATATATGATTTTTTTTATTTTTCTTTGATTATCAAAAACTTATTTTTAGTGTTCTAGAATACTAAAATCTATGTGTAATGGTAAAAATCTTATAAAATACCTCAAATTAAAGAGAAATCACAGAGAATATTATTCAAATTATTTATGGAATGTATGATTAGACATAATGTGAATCTAACATTTAAATCACTTAGGCGAATTAAGTATGAAATTATTAATAAATTTTTAGTCTTTAAAAACCTACATTCGATGGTAAAAACTACGAAAAAACTTTATATTACTATGAAATCATTGTAGAATATATTTAGATTTGTTTTTAATTTTATTTATTAATAGTGCATGATTCTATGTTTTTGTGTTCTAAAAATGTATGAAAACATTATTTTAGTTGTCTGAAACACAAAAATTACTGTACTGATACAAAACATAGTAAATAACAATGAATAGATCTGGAATCCTAATAAAAATAAATTATAAATATTAAAGACATGTCCCAGAATATGGTACATTAATCTGAAATATAGTGTGCTTCGACTGACTAAATAAACAGATCTTAGATAATTGCCAGCCTTAAAAAATGCGTGTAAAGTGTATAAAACCATGGAAATGAATTAATTTTTTTTAATTCATAAGACAATCTATATAATTATTTTTAAATATATAAACATATGAAATAATTATATGAGTTTCCACAATCACTAGATGACTAAAATTAATTTTTTTAATGTATTGACATTTTAAAACTAGAATATAATAGTAAAATACATATAAAAGGGCCTCAAATTGATGTCAAATCATCAAAAAACATTCTTATATTTACCTTTTTACATGAAAACTTACTTAAAACATAAATATGAAGTCAAATGTTCTCATACTAACTGAATAAGAAGTTTAAATGGAATTGATAGTTCTTTAAAACATTCTTCATGCTGTCAAAAAAAGAAGATGAACACTAATTTCGATTAAATCATTAGAAAGAAACCATATATATATATATATAATATTGAAATTTTGGAGCATCAAACATACATTTAAATTTCCTAGTATGACTGAAAATTCTTTCTTAGTGATTTAAAACATTATACTATGTGTTTAATAATCAAACCCTTGGAATGTGACATCAGATTTCCGTAAAATCATAATTAATCTCAATTGGAACTATTTATCATGTTTATAACTGGAAAAAATATCAATATGTTTTGTGATTTTATTGAAATTATTGAATATAAGTTTTTAAATAATTAACAATATTTAAAGCCGAGTTTCATGTGGGGGAAAACCAAGACTGCAACCTCTGATTTTCCAAATATCATAGAAGAAGAATAATATAGTGAACTTTGAAATTTAATAATCTAAGAACTATGATGTAATGTTTTATTCTTCAAGGAATTGTCATAAATTCATTTTTAGTTATTTAGTACACTAAAACATTCATGTGATGGAGAAAATAATAAATATCCTCATATTGATTTAAAATAATAAGAAATTTTTTTTGGAATTATTTTTAATGTGTACAAGAAGATGAAACATAAATCCAACATATAGTATACCCTAAATAAAGAAATATTAATTTATTAATGAATATAACGTATTTAAAATAATTCACATAGTTGTCATACTTAAGAATATTTCCACTTTGTTTTTGGAAATCACAGGAAAAACATTTTATAATGTTTTTAAACCTAAGAATGGGTAATGCATCAATTTGAGTAGTTTCTTTCCCATGATGACCAAAAAATCATTATCTAGTGTATTAAAAACATAAAAGCGAGATTAATTGTGAAAACCATATAAAAACATTATATTTATGTAAAATCATGGAAAATATTCGTTGGAATTACTTCTAGGACATAGGACTATATGATAGATCAATCAATCTTATGGTGTGACAAGATGGATGGAATAATTAATTAATAAGGAATTTACAGTCATTAAAACTGTGAACCATAAAATGATAGTCAAACAACTATAAATAAATATAAATTTTTTTGAATCGAATTAACAAGATTTCATGTTCTTTTCTTTTACAACATGATAAAAAAATACATTTTAGTGTTTTAAAACAATATAATGTTCACTTAATGGTCCAAACCATAGATGAAGATCTTAGATTAACATGAAATAATATAAAACAATCATGGAATTATATATCACATGTATGAGTATATGACACAACTATTTGTTTTTTGGTGTTCATGGAATGACTAAATATAATGTTTTTAATGATTTAACAACCTTTAATAACATGACTTATGGTTTGAAAATGAAAAAAATGTTATTTCTATAAAATAATAAAACAAAAACTTTATACTAATTATTTAATTTTATGAATTAGTGACACATAATTTTGATATTGTTTTTACAATATGGATTAAATTTGATTCCCAGTGTTTTAAAACAGTAAAACATGCTCGAAACTATCAAAACCATAGAAAAAGGCATCAAATTAACAATAAATCAATGGACTCCAATAATTGATCTATTATTGAAATGTATGAGTAGAAGAAACATAAATTTAATGTGTTGTGGGCTCATAATTATTACCTTTGTAGTTCTAAATTTTAATAAATTATTATAAATTATTAATATATTGAAAAGAAAGTGACCAAAGCCAATTTTTTACAACATAATGTTTTAAATAATTTACTTTTTTCTAATTATTTTATATTTATGGTAATTTTTTATTTAATACTTTTATACTTTTATATTTTTATGATTTTATCAATATTAATCATGGTTAAACAATGTAATTATAAATTTTTAAATATAAATCAACATTAATTAGTATTGATCAATAATATTAAAAATATAAATCAATAAATTTATATAATATTCAATATAAATTGATGTTGATCAATGATTTATATATTTTTAGAATATTTTAATACTTTATAAATTTATTCATACATTTATACTTATACATATTTAAATTTATAAATATTGTATAATTGTAATCCAATATAAATTAAATATATTGTTAACTATATACATTTAATAATCATATATTCTGTTAGCTATATAGTATCAATCATTTCTGTTTAATTTACCAATTGTTTTGATATTAGTTTAATTCATGTTTATTTTTATGAAATTCATTTTATTCCCATGTTATTTTTGATTGGGAAAATATTAAAAAGAAATATATTTCATTAAACTTGAAATATTTTTTAATTACTGGATGGATCCATTGATCTGCCATGTGAGTATACATTTTCATATACCAGAATTTCTCATTATATATATTTCTGATGATATTTTTTTTATTTAGGGCTTGCAGACACACCAAACCCATTCTACCCCCCAAAACCATTTTTTTGTTTATTTTTCATCTCTACTACATCTCATCCCTATACTATTCTACATTGATTAGAGACATCTGCATTATTTCCTTTATATTTTTCGAGAGAACCTTTTATTCCACTAGGTCGATAGTTCCCCCATTTTTTTTATCCCATGATACATACACCGTTATACCCATTTCTATATACTTATAGGTAATTGACACTGACTACTTATACCAATATTCCCATGCATCCTACTCTTATATTAATCAAGGGTGCTATTTCACTCCCCGAACATAGTTCATTAGAGTTGATGATCTTTCTCATTCTACAGATATGGTTGTTCGTCATTCCACCCGAGAATGGTAATTTCATTTATTAATACTAAAAATAGGTTTTTATAGTTATTTTGTTACTAAAACATCCTTTAAAGGTAGTTTTGATGACTCTTTGACTAAAATTTTTATGGGGTTATACACATATAAATAATCAAATATTTGATTGTGAACAGGCATGGTGGAGTATAATGAACATCCAAAATTTAATAAGTAGAATATAATATAATTTTATATTTTTATGGGGAAATAATATTGTTATAGTAACGTTGAAACCATGCAACCAATGCCTTTGTGTAAAGTGGACAGTATGGTCCAAGATAGAGTGAAACCAAGATTTAGCTATAAATATGTATCTTTATTTATTCTATAACATTAAATTATTATATTATATAAATTTTATTTTCTAATTTATACTTCATGTTTATAACATCACAAATAGTTGTAATATTATGGAGACCAACATTATGGCGGTTGGTAAGATCTAGAGGACATCTAAATATAACACTTTTTAGTACTACCTAGTGATAGATAGACCCCCCTAGAGCCTCTTATTTATTGAAATTATTATAATACTATTCAATATTATATGATGAATACTACTCATCTAGTCCTCCTTTTCTATAATAAAGATATATTTGTTTTAAAATTTCTATATTCTTATCAAGTTTGTGGGTCCATTAAAAGTAATAATTTTCACTTCCGCTCCCATAGTATGTGATCATTACTCCCAAAAGACCATTATTTGTATAAATATGTCTTGATGGACAGGATAAATCAAAACAGACTATCCCTTATCCAATTAGGATGGTTTATGGTCACTTATTTTGATTTATTTTTACTGTAATGGTTCGTATAACCATGATAGTGATAGTTCTCGCATAAAATTTTATATTCCCATTTACTTTAGTGGATTTTGGAAACTGTTTTTTATCATCCAAATTAGAGGGTTTTCAATTTTAATCATTCTTATTGTATTTTATTATTTTAAAAATTTCAATGTTTTTATTAATTCATCGATTTCTCATAAATATTGGATAATTAATTTCTACTCTAAAGAGTATAGATTAACATTATTTTATAAGTTTCTCATTTTCTGGTTTTTGAAAATCGTTAAAGAATTTTGTCAAGTCCCTACATAACCTCAAATATTATTCACTTTCACAGATTTGATCCAACTTGAGTTTGATTCAAAAAACCAATTGACATTACTACTTGAACTCAATGTATGTCGTGATAATATATATTCATATATATATATATATATGAAAATGAGAATTTTTATGACAAAAAACATTATATTAAATAACTAATGATTGTTTTAAATTGATGTGGATAAATCATTTTAAATTCTAATAAAATAATTCAGATAACACAAACCATAATTAAAATCATAATTTCACTATTTTTCTTTCAGGTTTAAATATGTTACATTCAATATATAAGAAAATTAAAAAAAATTAATTAAACAACAAATTATTCATATATATATATATTTATAAATAATAAAAAATAATTATTTTTTATAATATATGAAAAACAAGAAGACTATGTTATCTTAAATGAAAATTTAACATCTCTAACATATTATAGTTATTATATTCTGCCATTATATTTCTATCTATGAATATTAATGTTTTATGCCTTGAAAATATAATTTAAGAACCTTGTATTCGATAGTGTGCATGGCACACGACACCGAGCATGTGATGTGTTATAATATCTGAGTACATTATTATATAATTACTATTTAAAATTCATCCTTTAAATTTCAATTCCTGAAACATCGAGTTAGAGTGCACTATATGTAGGGATGAACTTCTTCGATGGCTTAGGTTACCTGCAAGACCAGTTTTTATCGAACAATAATATATTATTAAATTATAATGAGATATAAAAAAACTGTAAAATTGTTAACTATGAATAGTAATAAATAGAATTTGAAAATTCTGGTTTATGAAAATTTAAAATGAATTAGTTGGTTAGAAATTAATTATAAGATAATATGATAAACAATTGAATATAAAGTTAATATTTGGGTATAAAACTATTTTTTGTGTTAAAAATATTGTTTCATGTAAATATATTAAATTAATTAATAACTGATATTAATATATATATATATATATTATATTCAATTAAATATGTTTTATATTGATCAATTAGTTTTCATATACATATGATAATAATAAACTCTCACTTACATATAAAAACCAATATTTTTATAAATGCAATTTTAACACCTTTTAATGGTGATTCCATTTTAAATATGATTTTTACACATTAATTGTTTTATAATTTTAAAAAAAATATCATTCTTTCAGAAAAAAATTTAATAATTAGGTTGTGGTGAATTTTTTATATTTTTTTGAAACCTTTCATTTTTAGTGAATCTTCAAAAATACTGAAATTTAGTTCAAAAATCAGTTTTCCACTAATTTATTTATAGTGTTAAATTATGTTTTATTGTTGTTTTAAAGATTAATTATATAATATATTTTTAAATAAATAATATTAATGTCATTTCAATCAATTTCACTTTGAATTTATTATAAAAACAATATAATATTTTTGATGTTTTTTCATTAAAAACCGACATGGTCATCCCTCTTGCATTATTAAATTTAAATCAATTTATTCAAGTTATATAATAGGAATTTGGAAGAATGGATTACATATTTGGAATCAAAATAATTTAAATTTTATAACAATATAAAAAAATTTCATAATTATTAGTGATTTTAATTTAAATAAATTTCAATTATTAAGGAATAACTAAGAATAATAAAGTACTAAACCATTTATTTAGGGGACCAAATGACCTAGACACATTTCCAAAACATATTATCTAGTTAGTAAACATCAATGAACTTTCAATTATCGTTTTTTGTTTTTTATAGATTTTTTTAGGTAAGAACACGTGTACCACTAACATCATTCCAAAAATTCAAAGTGAGTCCTTTTACTTCCCTATAAAAGGCCACCACCTCTCCTCATTTCTCACACCCCAAAAACAACTTTGGTTTTGAAAATAACATCCAATATAGCTTCCCAAAATCCCTCCCATAGACCATGAAGCCTTAATTTGGGTAGGAATACTTCCACGAAATCCTTTTGGTTCGAACAAAAAGTAGTTTCCCGATTAAGAGGTAACATCCTCTATCAACTTTATTTTATTTTATTTCAATTATCCACCCCTAAAATCTCTTTATTGTAGTATTATGTAACAAAAAAGTATAATAAATATAATATTTTTTATATGTAAAGGTTTATGTCTACACATAAACACACTTCCATCAAATGGTTAACAAACATACTCTTCCTGTATACGGTGAACTACTACCTCCCAAAATGATGATTAATCATTTTCCATTACCACCTCGTATGGTGGAAATTATGATGTAAAATATATTTATATATTATATATATAATTTTTATAATTTTTTTATACTTATTTAATTATTTTATAATACATACCTTTAATACATTCCATTTTTGTTAATACGATAACATTATTTGAGGAAGTATTGACTATCACCCCCCAAAGCGATGGGAACCGTTCACCTGATCAACAGAATGTATAAAAGATTGCCATAATAAATAAAATGATAAATAAATAAACTATATATTATATTAATGACATAATTACATTTCTAGAAATAATATATAAATATATATATCATCTAATTTATTACCCTATCACAGTCATTAATAAGTGATAACATCGATCATGGAGTTGTGGACTACTGCCTTCTTGACACAATGTGACACATTTTTCAAATGCAAATTATATATATAAGTCCCTATGATTAACTAATATGGTATTTATGGTATAATTAACCCTCTGGAAAGATTTTTTATTACTTACATTCTTTCTGTAACGATCATTGAAAAATGAGAACATTAATCTATCGTGTGTACGTCCTACTATCTCTATGGTCATAATGTTGATTCATTTTTCATATCCATATTTTGTGATTCATTTTAGAGGTATAAATAATGTATAAATATGATAATAACATCATGCTTATTATCCTATATAATTTATACAAAGAACCTTTTTACCATAGTTGGCCTACCAAAGTTATTTTTGACACATATATAGAATTTGTTCAAAACACCTGACATAAAGATATTTTTTTAAGTATTTGTTTTCAAAATATGAAAAAGTTAAAATATAGTAATGATAAACATGAAAATTTTTCTCAATAAATATGAAAATTAAAATAAGTTTATTATACAGGACTGTAATGGATGTTCAACTAAAAGGAAATTGGAGGTATGGAATTCTCATCTCACTTTTTACTTCAATGACATTATTGGCATGTTCTCCACATACATCTTTTGTGTGGTGTATATACATCCAATTTTTTTATATTATATCATAAATATTTTTTTCATTATGGTATTTGAAAATTTCATTTTTTATTATTCCGTCACGAGGATTATGATTTAAAATGTTTCAAAGTGTTATGGGACACTTTGTAGTTTTTTAAGATTATTTTCCACGAAAATAAAATTAATGTTATTTCAAAGTTATTTAATTTTGAGGAAATTATATAACCATTTTTCAATAAAAATATAAATTTTATTCTCCACTTTTTTTCAAGTGATTTTTAATGTATTTGAACAAATTTTACACTCTTTTGTAAACAATATATTTTGAAAAATGTTTTTTCAGAAGACCCGAAATTATTCCTCTATTAGTCAGAAAACCTTTTTTCTTCTATAATCAATGTTTTATAAAGGCATTTTAAAAAAAATTCAAATTTTTTGTTAAAAACATTAATCCATTTTTTTTATTAACTAATGTTTTCAAATGAATAAATTTATCAACTTTCGATCAATGAATTTTTTATATCCTTTAACAATGAAAAAAAATATTTTCTTTATACCTTGTACAAATTGTACAAATTTACCCACCTTCATTTCATGGAAGATTCTATAGCATATATAAAAGTATAATTTAAAAAAAAATATTTTCTATTGTTCATTTCATTAAAAATGATTTTCAAAGTATTTTACAAATCCAAAATATATTTTCATCATGAATTACTTTAAAGGAAAATCTATTCCTTAATAACTATAACCCATTATATTTTCTCCACTTGGGATTATTATATTGAGACCATACTTCCTCTTCCTTTAGATTGTTTATTATTGATTTGGAAATTGTTAGAATTCACATTCACATTCTTGATTCTTTTTATTCCCGTTGAAATATTGAGTCTCCTACCATCATTAAACCTTAAATTTACCCTAATTATAAATCTAATTTATCTTAGATAATATCATAGCCTAAACCAAATAATATTTTGAAAATAGTGTATACATTTATAGTTATTTGATTATTTGGTGAAATATATATAATAATGTGTGCTTTTTTCAATAGGGATATTTTATAAGGCATATTATTTAGCTTGATTATTTGAAATGAGGAATGTTTTGGACTGTAAATGATGGCTGGAGCGTGAACATTATATAGCCCCTCAATGCAACAACTATTTCTCATGAGACAAATAAGTTTTGATAATGTGTTTCTACACTTAATTTGAACCATATTATGAAATATATTGTTTGTAGATGTTTTTGTCATCCTTAAACATTATTTCCATTTAGATAAAGTTTCCCTCATTTAGTTTTTGTTATTATTCATCCAAGAAATTTTCCATCAACATATCAATGGATACATTTCATTTTCAATCATGTATTTAATGTCTGGTATTTTTTTGTGTATTATTTTTAAATTTTATATAGGATTATTACGAGACCAGGTGCAGAGACGGTACCTCATTTCGAGGCCCGGTGAGCTCAAAACAGTGGTTTGAAACTAATAAGATAAGTGTATCGGCACTCACGCGCGGTTGTGGCAGTTTCCTAATGGATTCCCAGATTAAAAATCTGAGGTCACTGTTGCATCTGAAACAACGACTTTACCCTAGAATGAGGTTATCCTCGATCGGCGTGGGTTGAGGGAAGAAGTTAATTTTCAAACGTTTTTAGTAAAATAAAATAAAATAATTTTTTCAATGTTTATTTTATTTTTATTGGAACATCCGCTGTAGTGCAGCGACAGGGCAGCTGTTTCAATAGTAAATTCCATGTCATAATGGTTTAGAAATAGAAACATGAATCATTAATTCCACATCGTTATAGGAAGTTGAATCATGTTTCCCTTTTTAATGGGTTAAGCGATTGGTGCTCTATGACGAATATTTTAGAGAAATCACTGGAGGATCCATGGGAGCACTGGAGCAAACCCTCAACGACGAACGACGAAAAATAGAAGTTGAGAATTGCTGCACCAATGATGTCGGAGGATCCCAATGACGACGACCGCACGACACGTTCGTCAGCGATCGATCCTAGTTGAGGTAGGGTTTTGTTATTTGAATTGTTTTCCCCATTTTTGATTTTTTAATGATGAACAAGGATCAACCACGAACAAGTTGATGCACAGATTCTTTTGTTCTTGCAGGAGGGTTTTATCGAGATAATTCTGGGAATTGATCCATGTTGAATTGTTGTTGTTTATTTCTACTTCATTTAAGCCTATTAATGGGAGATGATCAATGTCATGACGAACGACGGTGGAGTTTCATTCCTAAAATTTTGTTTTATTAGATTTCTTCCCCTTTTTCTTTCGCGCGTTCTTCGCTTTCTTCATAAGGCGATGAACAGTGGATCGTTACACGTCCGTTTTGCAACAAAATTATCCCAAGTTGGACAGTCGAACCCCCAATGACCTTTCGAAGGTGTGACAACGATGGTGGCCTATCGATTGAAGTGAATCAGAATGGACCGTTCTTCGAGTGTTCTTCACGCGGGAAGATCAAAACATGTTTTCAGAGTCGATCGGAGGCCTGAAAATACCAGAAGCGGCTTCGGGGTTTTTGACTGACCAAAACCTGAAGGTTTCGTGGTGATTTGATGGCCGAATCGATGATCGAGGCAGCACGGGAGGCGCGGTGGCAAAGAGCATAGTTTTTGGAAATTTCCATAATAAACGGCGTGTACTTCCGGAGAACAAGTCGTGTAGTGCTGGCGGCGGCGGTTAGGGTTTCGTGGGTCCGAGGGGAATCACACGACGTCTGACCCCGGTCACATGGCAGGTTAGACTTTCCCCGAAGCTCGGCGTGTATTTTGGGAAATACACGGGCATGGGATGATCTACACAGCATTAAAACATGGCATGTACAACATGACATAGGTGGCTGTACGGGACTCGGCGTGTACCCAGGGGTACACGGATATGGGATAGAGTACACGACCATGTACTCCATCACACGGCCAGGCGAGGCCAGTAACATAGGTCACCCCGTGTGCCGATTACATGGGTTGGAGTACATGGGTTGATGACCGTGTATGGGCATATGGCCAGCATACACGGGGCTAACCCCAGTCACTCGGACACGGCGTGTACATCGTACTACACATCATGTACTCAATTTTTTTTCTATACGACTATCCTTATGACATGGGCCATTGTACACGGGCAGTACCTGGGGTCCATGACGTGTAACTTTTCTACATGCCGTGTACTTTTTGAAAAACGGCATGGTCCTCTTGTTCACCGTATCTTGAAAATATTTCATTTGGGTTAGTGTCCCTTCTTCAAGTTCCCCTGAAGTTCAGGTATCATTTCCTTCTATAAGAGAATGATCCCTTCAGTAGGACATTCTGTGATAGAGTCTTCATCCCTTCGATAGGCCATGAGTGAGATCCTCTGTCCATTATTGACCCTTGGTAGAGTCAGGCATCGATGTGACCAATGCTATTGGGCTTTGATCCTCTACCTAGCTGGTGTATCACCTAGATGGTGAATCCGGATGAGTGGTGGTATCCTCTATGACCCTGGCAGTGATCCTCATTTTGTATCATGATCTTTCCCACTCAAGAGTGTGTCTCCCATAATTATTGCCTCTATCTATCCTGATCCTTCCCACTCAGGAGTGTGTCTCCCTTAATGAGTGCATCTACATCTTATGGTGGTTCCCAATGAACATTACTTCTCGGACGTACGTCATCAGAGCTACCAGACTCATGGAGTGTGTTCTTCCGGAACGAGTGCTTCGTGGAATCTCCGATATGAATCCCTAATGGGGTATGTGTCTGTGTGACATGACCCTAGACTATGGGTCTGAGATTTTAGTATATCTGGATTGCGTTTCACTTGCTATATGTGGACATATACTATGTATAGATGACTGTACCTTTACATTGTGTACCGATTTGTGGTTTTTCGGGTCCTCTACAGAGTATTGTTATACTCACCCCTGTAAGGGATTTGTCCGCATGTGTCGTGTCTTGTGCAGACAATCAGCATTTTGACAAAGTCCATGGAGGACCCGGATAGGATCGGGCTTTCTGAGTTTCCTCTAGGCCGAGGTTTTCATACAGCTATGAGCAGCGGTCACAGTACCATTTGTGTTTATAGAATGGACTTTGTAGTTTTCAGACCTTTGTTTTGGTGGGCATGTATTTTTGGCCAAGTTTACTTCCAGCACTTTACTTTTCATTGCACTTTGTTGGTTTGGTTTAGTCATATGCATGCATTTTGTTTCATAGTGTTTTTTTACATTTCGGCATTTGTGGACTTGGAGATGTGTTCGTCTGTACAGGTGCTTAGGCAATGCCTCCCATGTTAGTAAAATTCCTACTCAGTGCTAGTCACCATCCCCTGGCCTATTGGAGGTGGGATTGGGGTGTCACGGTGCAGGTCCCATTGGGATGAGTGATGACAGAGTGGTATCATAGGTGGTCGGTGCTACCTTAGGACCAAGAGTATGTAAGATTGGTTTGGTCCAATAATGTTCAGTGTTTCGGGATTGACATTCAGGCCAGAGACGCCAGTGTTGTTGCGGTGGCCGACATATCCATACACCAGGTATAACACCCTGATAATTTATGAGAAGTATATTTTTTTAATGTCTTATGTTATACCCAACATCAAAGGAATCTTTCACTGCACATAACACTCGCTCGGCTTGTGTTACACGCAATCACAACCTTCTTCGATAGCGTGTGTAATACGCAATATTGCGTTTCACTAAACGATATATTGATATAATATTATTATGGACAAGATGTTATGAATAGTATTAAATACATTTTGAATTTCATAACTTTATTATTCATCTTACACATTTTCTAAAACATGGTATGTGAACAAAATAAATTTTTCATGTAAAATAAATATTTTTTAAAAAATGTTGTTTTACTGCCTTTTGATGGCGCACCCACATTAAATCTAGTTTGTGACAAGTTTATAAGTTCAACTTGACAAAATAATTTTTTTTTGGAATCAGGATATAAAAATTAATTTTGGATAAATTTTTCATATTATTCTGATAACTTTCATATTTTAATGTATTGTAAAAACACGCTATATTTTAATTAAAACCAAATTTTTTCATCAAAATAATTTATATGGAAAAATTATCATATTTAATGGCTTTAAAGTATAAATAGAATAAATTTTTACAATTTAATATAATGCATGTCATTACCATTAATTTTACATTGAATTCATAGGTAAAAACATTTCAATCTTTGGTTATGTTTTATGTTTTAAAACCCGTTTTCTTAACAATGGGATTAATTTTAAATTAATTACTTCAACTTCACTGTTTGAATTTTGAAAAGTGGATTCCATATTTGAATTTAGTGGGACCAAATTATGTAAATAGTTTACTTTTATTTTTTTTGATATTATGAATAGTAACTATGGTAACTTTTATTTACTGTAGTTAAAGATAAATCAGGTAATTAAGGGTAAATATAAGATTATAAAATTACCCTAAAACCTGCCAAAATTCTATTGGATAACTAAAGGTCTACCCTTATCACCTAAGGGTCGGAATAAATTCATTTTATGGACTTTTGACCATTAAAATAATTTAATTGTTATTAAAACCAATGAAAGTGACAACATGTCACTCTCTTAAATATTATAAGTATAAAAATTTTAATTTAGTGATAAACATCAGGAAACCTAGAACATGAATAGTATCTAGAAATCTCATAAATATATCTACATAATGAGAATTTATATAGAATTTTTACTTATAAAATAATTATCATTAACGAGGACACAATAGTAATGTTGAAATTATTTTATTAATTGAAATATCAAATAAATGGTTTTAAAAATATTAAAATAAATAATATATGAACTAATTAATGTGATCCATTAATTTTATAGATAAATATGACCTTTTTGTAATCTATTAAATATTTTTTTTCAAACATTTCTTCTATGTGTATTTTATTTAAATTAAAATTAATGAATTGTGTCAAAATTGTCACTATTGATATTTTATATTATTAAATTGTTTAAAATCACAAATATATTTTAAAAATTATAAATTAAAATTTATATGATCTAAAATGTCATAAAGTATAAAATTATGTATAATTTATAATACATAAGTAAGTATTTATAACCATATAAAATTTATAACATCATTACCACAAATAAAATCAAATAGATTAAATAAAGACAAATCAAAATGATAAGGTTTACAATAAAATAAAAACATGTCTAAATTCAATTGGTTAATGATATTACAACCCCATATTATCTAGTATCCAAATTTGACTCACTTTGGATGTTTTTATGTGGGGTTTTGGTTAATTATAAATTATTATTTTAGAGGTTTCCAAAGGTGCCCCTCTCCTCCCTCATAAAAGGGCACCTCCTCCCTCTCCTCATCACACCACATTGAGCCTTCAAGATCGGAAAAACCTTAACAATATCTCTTTTCCACTTCCCTAGAAACATCCTATATGTCATGTTCTTCTTCAAAGACTATATTTAGTGCCCTAAGAGGTGGTTAAGAAGAGGCACTTCAAAGAAGAGGTAATGTCCTTTACCGATTCTTTCCAATTTATTTCTTCTTCAACTTAATCTTCTTTAGTTGTTTCATTATGAACTAGTAACATCACTATCACGCATATAATGATATTTTATTATATATATGAAACAACCCTATTTCACCTTCTATCCATCCTATAGAAAATCTAATCACCGCGCGTGCGTACGTACGGAATACCATCTTCACGCCGTGGTATAATCTGTTTTCCACCAGCACCTTACTTGGATGGGTATAATAGTGTAAATAATAAATATATATGATTATTGTAAATTGATATTGATTCTGATATAGTATACAAACAATTAAATACAATTCCACGATCATGGGAATGATATTATCGCTCGTGTGTACGTACGGCCTACCGTCTTCACGATGTGATGCGACTCATTCTATATGATATTTATTGAATAATGATTATACAAATGAGTTGAATAAATAATTATTATATATATTATACTACTAATATTCTGTAAATGATGTATTTATAACCTAAAAATAGTAATAAGAATTTATTGTACAAAACACGCATATGAACATAAAGCAATAAACACCGAAATAACAAGTAGCAAAGAAATATTACTAATAAGAAGCTAATAATATGACAATATAAGTTATCATAAAAGGGATTATGATTCAGGAATAAATCAATGAAATTATTTAAATCATTATACAGGAGGTTGAGACACGCACAAAGCATATCGGCCCCAAGGTAAGGGAAAATCTCTCAATCTCATTTTTATCTGAGATTGTTTATACTTCAGAATCTACTGGGGAATATTTATCATCCACATCCATGTTTCCTCAATATGTAATATTATTTCTATACTCCTACAATTTTTTAAATCCAATTTTACCCATTGGTGAGTTTTTTATGTAAAAGATATGAAAGGAATATTTTGTCATTTTCAGTAAAAGATACTTTTTGACTTTTTCGGGCAAAGTACGAGAAGAATGTTTTTTTAACTTATATGGCATGAATGGATTTCATGATTTCATAGAAAATTATTTACATGAAGATTCCTTTACGTGTTTTCAAGTTTATTTTTAATCAACTTGTTTTAGTTTAAAATTGATTAACATGTTAAGAAGGGAAAATGTTTTTGATATATAAATGATATTTTCCTCAAGAATGGAGTTCAAGCATTTTATCAAAATTATTTTACATCTATGATAATATAGGGTTCTGTTTCTTTCCCTATTTTTACATTGGTTTGATTATGTTATGATTTAATTGTTTTTATGATGTCTTTTTATCTTCTATGGATTATTTTATGATGACAAGATGTTTAAGAGTCCCATTTTTATTACATGGGTCATGCTATGATGTATGATTTATGATCTTGTGGAACACATAAGAATGGTATCATTATGAGATGGGTGGGACCTATATCTCCCACTAATTCATTGGGAAAATATTTATATCTCATGAGATAGACATGGTTGGAAGGAGACGTTAATCTGGTTCAGTGATGCAGGACTGAAAGGAGGAGTGAACTCGGTTCAGAAATGGACTTTGTCCACTAGGATAGTATTGGCAATGAGTCTTGACTACTATGAAATTATTCTCTATGATTATGTGTGTATTCCACAAAGTTTAATGTTATGATTATTGGGATTAAATTTCACTGCCATGATTTATCCCATTTATTGATATTATGATCTCTTTTGCAGGTTATGATTTTCGAAATGTTATGTTCTTATGAATATGATTTGATTGATATTTCTTTTCTTTACCATAATAAACATTTGAGCTCACCCTTTTGTATGTTTTCTTTTACCTAGTTCAGGAAGAAGGGTATTAAGTAAGATAAGCCAAAAGGGACTCTAGATATGATAAAATAGAAGGGAGACAGTGAAGATGATTTATGAACTAGTTGTTTATGTTTCCCAGTATCTAAATACACTATACCTATACTATCCTTTCATGGTTTTGTTATATGTTTTAATAAGTGTGCTTAAATTTTGAAGTGATAATAATGTTTGTAATATATGGGTCATTATAGTTGGTATTAGAGGAAAGGTATAGTCAACCTTTGGAAACTAGGATGTGAAAGCCTTAGTAAGAACCCTAACGATATGTCTAAGAATAGGACAAATTCTTAATGTTTTAAAAATGGACAAGAATATCCTATGATAATACCTAAAGTGTGAAATTTTATTCTTGATTATGCGGTTTTCATGTTATGATTAGTGTTTCTCTCACTATACTTCTTGGTATTAGTCAATGGATGGAACTCGAACGAACCGTGTCAATGCTGAAGGCAACGGGAAATGCAATGATTGTCCCCTAGAGGAACCAAACGTTATGGGAGATGGAATGAAAAATCTTGTAGCCATTATCACACAACTTTCTCATGATATGAATAATGAAAGTCTTCCAAACGAGCAATGGAAGGAGAAAAATTCTTTTGAATCCTTCATGAGTCAGCATCCACCCTCATTCAGCGGGTCAACTGATCCATTAGTGGATAAACAATGGATCAATACCACTGAAAAGATATTTTTAGTTCTTTAATGTTCTGAACATGATAAAGTTATCTTAGTAGTGTATCATTTGGAAGGTGATGCTGATCAATGGTGGATTCTTATCAAGAATACAAGGAAAAGAGACAAAATTGAGTCCATAAAATGGGACAAGCTCAAGAACGTATTTTTCAATAAGTACATCCCTCGTATTCTTTGAACAAAGCTGGAGAAGGAGTTTTTTTAACTGAAGAAAAAAGATGATGAATCATTTGGTACCTATGAAGGAAATTTTACAATACATGCAAGGTATGCTTTTGGAATTATTATCCAGCATTAGAGTAATATCGATCGATTCTTTAGTGTCTTAAATCCTAGTCTTCTAAGGGTGTTATCCATAAGGGACTTCAATAGTTACGAGTAAATTGTTTGATGTGATCTCAAGGTTGAGATGGAGATTGGAGTAATACATCAGTCATATGGGGTTGATAAGAAGAGGACAATGGAATTCAAAGGTAAATATGAAGACCACACTGAAAAGACTATGAGTTTTACCTTATGCTCAAAGTTTGGAAAGAAACATGGATGGAATTGACTTAAAAGGACAAGTAAATGTATCAAATTTTGAAAAGAAGGGCATCATGAATTTGAATGCCGCAATGATGGGAAGAATATTTCTAGTGATGCGAACAAGGAAAAGGATACACAGACTGCACCTCCAACACTTCAATGTTACAAGTGCAAGGAAATGGGGCATTATTCCAATCAATGCCATAATCCATGGTTTTTTGATGATGATCGATGTCAACAAACTATTAAGTCCAAAGGGAGAGGAATGTCACATGCAATTTCTATTGGCGATGTGAAGTATAATAACGAAGTGGTGGAAGGTACACATACCATCCACTCTAAAGTAAAAAAAATTTTATTTGATTCTGGTTCCACCCACAATTTTATATTTGAAAAGTTTTGTAAGGGTATCATCGTATTACCTCAACAATTAGATGTTGAGTTATCTGTGACAACTCCTAATGGCACAACGGTCACATCAAAAGTTTACAATTCTTCTCTGATTAATGATTGTGGGAAAGTGCTTCTTGGAAATCTTATGATCCTTCCTATAGTGGAATTGGATGTGATTCTTGGCATGGATTGGCTTACTTTATATATATCTCATATCAATTTCCAAATAAGGGAAGTCACATTTCATATTCCAGATCAATCTATGATCGTCTATCGATGGAAGGATGAACATAACCTTCTATTGGAAATTTCTTCCATCTTAGGGGTCTTTATTCCACTAAATAACAGTTATTTATCTCAAATGGTTGGTGAGAAAATCACTATTAAGAATATTCCCGTTGTATGGGATTTTGATGATGTCTTTCCGGAGGAATTGTCGGGTCTTCCACCAAATCGTGAAGTTGAGTTTTCAATAGAACTCGTACCGGGTGATTTGACAATTTCAAAGACACCTTATATGTAACACCCGAGACTTTGTTGTTATATAAATCAACAAAAGAATCTCTTTCTACACAACACTTGCTTGGCTTTCTTTACACAAAATCGTGACTTTCCTCGATAGCTTGCGTCGTACGCAATACCGAGTTTCACTAAACAAGGATATGCTATTAAAATATTATTAAAACTAGCCATTATGAATAGTAATAACAACTTTTTGAAATTTTATAAATTTTATTTTTCAAAATGGACTTAATTTTTGGATTCGGAATATCGAAATTAGCCTAGGGGGAAATTTTGGTATTTTTCGGAAAACTTTCAATTTTTGATGAATAGTGAAACCACTAAGTGGTAGTTAAAAAACTAAATTTTTCATGAAACTTAATTTTACCGCTTCTGTGAGTGGAATTTCGAAAATCTGAAACACACGGTTAATATGAAGGACTAAAATGTGGTTCAATGAGATGAAAATGATTTTTGGTGAATAGTAACTTTTTACTTTTTTTTACCACAGTTAAAAATAAATATGGTAATTAAGGGTAAAGATGATATTATTACCCTAACACATGTCCTAATTCTATTGGAAAAGTGTAATTCGACCAAAAACAAACTTAGGAATAAAATATGACCATTTAGACCCACTTGGATTAGATTAGGACATTTATTATTAATTTATTTAAAGAAGGGTTAAAATAGTTAAAATCAAAGTTTAATATGTAAATAATTTTTAATATAAGGTTATACATAAGATAAATTCGACTATAAATATTAATTAGAAAGCTAAAAAGATTTCCTACATAATGATATTTTATTTGTAATTTTTAGACAATAAATAATTTAATTTATTTATGACACAATGATGATGCAATAATTATCTTATTAATGAAATGATGACATAATTGATGTTATAAACACCAAAATAAATGTAATTTGAGACATTTTATGAATTACACTAATTTTATAGGTTAATATGACATGTTATTATTGATTTAATTAACTTTTTTCTAACTAATAATTCTTTTCTGATTTTCACAAAAATCAATTACTAAATAGTGTCAAAATTGACATAAAATAGTTTTTAAAAAAAATATTATATTAGTAATTGTTATTTTATTCCTAAAAATCTAAGGTTCGGCCAAATGACTTAGATACGGTTATATATATTAATAATAAACATCTTGGGGTTCGTTTGGCTGCTTATAGTAAGTTTATTAACCTTATAGTATAAGAACACAAGAAGACACGGTAAAAGTAAAATTATTTAACTTAATGTTAAATCTAAATGATAAGGTTAAAATAGGAACTTAAACTAGTCCAAATTCTATTGGATGAGGGGATTTCGACCCATCCCCACCTTATCTTTGAAATATATCCATTCTGAGCTATTTAAAACCAAATATGACTTTATAATAAAATAATAGTTTTAGTTATTCCAAAGGTGCCCCTCTCCTCCCTTATAAAAGGACACCTCCTCCCCCTCTTGCTCACACCACTTGGTGCCTTCAAGATCGTCCAAAACCTGCCAATTCCTCCTCTCCACTTCCCTAGAGACATCCTAGAGGTCCTGGTCTTCTTCAAATACCAATTTTAGTGCCCTAAAAGATGGTCTCAAAGAAGCACTTCAAAGAAGAGGTAATGTCTGTTACCGATTCTTTCATCTTTATTTCTTCTTCCACTTATTCTTCATTAGTTGTATTATTATGAAGTAATAACATCAGTATCACTCATATACTAATATGTTATTATAAGTATGAAACACCCCTATTTCACCATCTATCCACCCTACGGAAAAAGAAATCACCGCGCGTGCGTACGTACGGAATACCGTCTACACGCAATTGTGTAATCTATTTTCCACCACCACCTTACTTGGATGGGTATAATGGTGTAAATAATGACTATATATGACTATTATAAAGTAATAATGATTCTGAAATAGTATACATACACTCCAATACAATTCCACGATCATAGGAACGATATCATCACTCGTGCATACGTACGGAATACCGTCTCCACGATGGGATGCGACTCGTTCTACATGATCTTCATTTCATAATGATTATATAAATGAATTGAATTAATGAATATGATATATATTACACTAATACCATTCTGTAAATGAGGAATCTATAACCTAAAGAGAAGAATAAGAATCTATTCGACAAGACACACATAAGAACAAAAAGTTATAAACACCCGAATAACAAGTAGCAATGAAATATTACTACTAAGAAGCTAAGAAAATGACCATATATGATATCATAAAAATAAGTATGATTATGTAATAAGTCAATAACATTATTTAAATCATTATACAGGAGTTTCTGACACTTACGAAGCAAAACGGACATAAGGTAAGGGAAATATCACAATCTCATTTTTATCCGAGATTGTTTATACTTTGGTATTTACTGGGGTGTATTTTATCATCCACATCCATGTTTCCTCCATATGTAATATTATTTCCATCCACCTACAATTGTTTAAATCCATTTTTACCCTTTAGTGAGTTTATAGTAAAAGATATGAAAGGAATCTTTTGTCGTTTTTCGTACGAGGTACTTTTTGACTTTTCCGAAAAAAGTACGAGAAGAATGTTTTTTTAACTTATACGACATGAATGGATTTTTAAAACATTATTTCAAAGAATATTCCTTTATAATTTTTCAAGTTTATTTTTAATCAAATTCTTTTAGTTTAAAGTTGTATGACATTTTAAGAAAGGAAAAATGTTTTTGAAGAAGAAAGGATATTTTCCTCAAGAATGGAGTTCAAGTGTTTTATCAAAATTATTTTCCATCTAAGATAATAAAGGGTTCTGTTTTTATCCCTATTATTACATTGATTTGATTATGTTGTGATGGAATTATTTTTATGAATTCCTTTATCTTATATGAATTGTTTTATGATGTCATGATGTTTAAGATTCCTATTTGTATTAAATGGGTTATGCAATGATGTATGATTTATGATTTTGTGGAACACATAAGAATGATATCATTATGAGATGGGTGGGACCTATATCTCCCTCCAATGCATTCTGTAAAGATTTTATATCTCATGAGATAGACATGGATGGAACGGTAGGTTATACCGGTTCAGTGAAATAGGACTGAAACGAGTAATGAACTCGGTTCAGAAAGGGACTTTGTCCACTAAGATAGTCTTGGAAATGAGTCTTGACTAACAAGAAATGATTCTCTATGATTATGTGTGTATGCCACAAATTTTCATGTTTTATTTTATGATTATTAGGATTACATTTCACTACTATGATTTATCCCATGTTATGAAATTATGCTCTCTTTTGCAGGTTAAGATTTCCAAAAGTTATGTTCTTATGAATATTTCTGTTGTTTACCCTTACTAAGCATTTTAGCTCAACCTTTCGTATGTTTTCATTCCCCAGGTCAGGAAGAAGGTTATTAGGTAAGATATGACAAAAAGGGACTCTAGATATGATGAAATAAATGGGAGGCCGAGTAGATGCTTTATGAACCAGTTGTTTATGTTTCCCAGTTTCTAAAGACAGTATACCTATACAGTCCTTTCTTGGTTTTGTTATATGTTTTAATAAGTGTGCTTCAATTCTGATGTAATAACAATGTATGTAAAGTATGGGTCATTATAGTTGGTATCAGAGGAAAGGTATAGTCATACTTTGGAAACTAGGATGTGAAAGCCTTAGTAAGAATCCTAAGGATAAGTCTAAGCATAGAACACAATCTTAGTGTTTTAGAAATGGCCATGAACAACCTATGATAAGACCTTAAGTGTGAAATTTTATTCTTGATTATATGGTTTTCCTATTATAATTATTGTTTCTCACATTATTATTCTTGGTTTTAGTCAATGGATGGAACCCAAAGGAATCGTGTTAATGCGGAATGCAACGGGCAATGCAATGATTGTCCCCCTGAGCAACCAAACGTTATGGGAGCTGGAATGCAAAATCATGTATCCATGCTCACACAACTTTCTCAAGATATGAATCATGCAGGACTTCCAAAAGAGCAAAGGAAGGAGCAACATTCTGTTGAATCCTTCATGAGACAACATCCACCTTCTTTCAGAGGGTCTACTGATCCATTAGTTGCTGAACAATGGATTAGTACTACTGAAAAGATATTTTCAGTTCTTCAATGTTCCGAACATGATAAAGTCATCCTAGCAATGTATCGTTTGGAAGGAGATGTTGATCAATGGTGGAATCTTATTAATAATACGAGGCAAAGGGATGAAATTGAGTCCATGGAATGGGACGAGTTCAAGAACTTATTTTTCAATATGTACTTCCCTCGTATTCTCTGAACAAAGATGGAGAAAGATTTTCTTGAACTGAAGCAAAAGGATGATGAATCTGTTGGTTCCTATGAAGAAAATTTTACAAGACTTGCAAGGTACGCTTCTGGTAGTGTTATCCAACCTGAGAGTAAGATCGATCGATTCTTTAGTGGCTTAAAACCAAGTCTTCGAAGGGCGTTAGCCATAAGGGACTTCAATAGCTACGAGGAAATCGGTCGATGTGCTCTCAAAGTCGAGATGGAGATTGGAGTAACCCATCAGTCATATGGGTTTGATACGAAGAGGAAAATGGAATTCAAAGAAAAATCTAAAGAGCACACTGAAAAGAAGATGATCTTTCCCTTATGCTCAAAGTGTGGAAAGAAACATGGAGGGAGTTGTCTTAAAGGGACAAGTAAATGTTTCAAATGTGGAAAGGAAGGTCATCGGGAATTTGAATGCCACGGTGATGGGAAGAAGATGTCTAATGATGAAAACAATGGAAGGGATACACAGAATAAACCTACTACACTTCAATGTTTCAAGTGCAAGGAGATGGGACATTATGCCAATAAATTCCATAATCCAAGGGTTGATGATGATGGTCAAAGTCAACAAACTCTTAAGGCTAAAGGCAATGGAAAGTCACATGCAATTTCTATCAGTGATGTGGAGTACGATAACGATGTGGTGAAAGGTACACTTACCATCCACTCTAAAGTAGAAAATGTTTTATTTGATTCTGGATCCACCCACTCTTTTATTTCTGATGAATTTTCTAAGGGTATCACCGTATTACCTCAACAATTAGATGTTGAGTTAGCTGTAACAACACCTAATGGCACAACAGTCGCATCAAAAGTTTATAATTCTTCTCTTATCGAAGTTTGTGGGAAAGTGCTTCCTGCAAATCTTGTGATCCTTCCTATAGTGGAATTTGATGTGATTCTTGTCATGGATTGGCTTTCTTTATATGGAGCTCATATCAATTTCCAAAGAAGGGAAGTCACATTTCATATTCTAGATCAATCTATGATCGTCTATCAATGCAAGGATGAACATATCCTTCCAGTGGAAATTTCATCCATTTTATGGGTATTGATTCCACTAAATGAAGGTTATTTATCTCAAATGGTTGGTGAGAAACTCACGATTAAGAATATGCCCATTGTACGGGAGTTTGATGATGTCTTTCCGGAGGAACTACCGGGTCTTCCACAGAATCGTGAAGTTGAGTTTTCAATAGAACTCGTACCAGGTGCTTTGACTATTTCAAAGACACCTTATATAATGTCCCCAATTGAGTTGCAGGAATTGAAGAAGAAACTCCAAGAGAATCTTGATAAGGGATTCATACTCCCTAGTGTGTCACCTTGGGGAGCACCTGTTCTATTTTTTAAGAAGAAATATGGATCAATGAGACTCTACATTGATTATCGAGAACTTAACAAGATCACTATCAAGAACAAATATCCTCCCCACGCATTGATGACTTATTTGACCAACTACGCGAAGCCCAATACTTTTCCAAGATTGATCTTCGTTTAGGGTATCATCAATTAAGGGACAAAAGGGAGGATATACCAAAGACGTCTTTCCGTACAAGGTATGGACACTATGAATTTATAGCGATTCCATTTGGTCTTAATAATGCCCCTACTATCTTCATTGATCTGATGAATATAGTCTTTAGAAACTATCTTGATCAATTTTTGGTAGTCTTTATAGACGATATTCTTGTCTATTCAAAGACCAAGGAAGAACATGAAGATCACTTGAGAATTATATTGAAGACCCTGAGAAAGGAGACGCTTTATGCCAAATTTACCAAGTGTGAATTTTGGCTTCAAAAAGTTGCATTTTTGGGTCACATAATCTCAAAAGAGGGGATATCTGTGGATCCAGCAAAAACAGAGGTTATCGAAAGATGGTCGAGACCAACAACAGCAACTGAGATCCGAAGTTTTCTGGGTTTGGATGGATATTATCGACGTTTTGTGAAAGATTTTTCACGATTATCTAATCCACTCACCAAGTTGACTCAGAAAGGAGTTAAGTTTGTCTGGACGGAAGAATCTGAAGAGAATTTCAAGGAGTTGAAAATAAGGTTATCCAGTGCACCTGTGCTCACACTGCCTTGTAGTGGAGAAAGGTTTGTGATCTATAGTGATGCATCCAAGAAGGGATTGGGGTGTGTTCTTATGCAAAATGATATGGTGATAGCTTATGCCTCACGATAGTTGAAAATCCATGAGAAAAATTACCCAACACATGATTTGGAGTTAGCTGCGGTAATCTTTGCATTAAGGAATTGGAGGCATTATCTTTATAGAGAAAGGTGTGACATTTATACTGATCATAAAAGTTTAAAGTATATTTTCAGACAAAAGGAGCTGAATATGCGCCAAAGAAGATGGTTGGAGCTGATTAAGGATTATGACTGCTCAATCCATTACCACCCTGGGAAAGCAAACAAGGTGGAACATGCATTAAGTCGACAAGACCATGCCAGTTTATCCATGATGAGGATCACAAAAGATCCAATATTTATGGATTTACAAAGGATGGATATTGGAATTATAATGGAAGGGGAAAAATCTTATCTTTCTCAAATGAATGTTCATCCATCTATACATGTGAAGATTAAAGAGGCACAGAAAGAAGATGTCGAGTTATAAAAGAAGTTGAGAAATGTTCCTGAATTCAACCTTGATTGTGATGGGATAATAAAGTTCAGGAATCGGGTTTGTGTTCCTCCCATCCCCGAATTAAAGCAGGAGATGCTGGATGAGGCTCATAGTTCTTCATTCTCTATTCATCCTGGAAGCACGAAGATGTATAGGGACCTAAAAGAGTACTTCTGGTGGGATGGCATGAAAATAGATGTTGCTGAATATGTCTCTCGATGCTTGGTTTTTCAACAAGTTAAAGCTGAGAGACAGAAGTCTAAGGGGATGTTACAACCATTACCCATACCCGAATGGAAATGGGAAAACATCACTATGGACTTTATCACAGGACTTCCTAAAACATCCAAAGGCAATAATTCTATCTGGGTCATAGTTGATCATCTTACAAAGTCTGCACACTTCATTGCTTTTAGAGAGGATTTCTCTCTGGATCAGCTTGCCAGGATATATGTAAAGGATGTGGTAAGATTGCATGGAGTAAAACTTTATATTATATCTGATCGGGATCCGAGATTTACCTCGAAGTTCTGGAGAAGTCTTCACCATACTCTGGATACAGAGTTGAGTTTCAGCACTGCTTATCATCCTCAGACAGACGGTCAGTCTGAGAGAACAATTCAAACCCTAGAAGATATGTTGAGAGCTTGCTCTATGGATTTCATAGGTAGTTGGGATCAACACCTACCTTTGGTGGAATTTTCTTATAATAATAGCTTTCACTCCAGTATTCATATGGCTCCTTATTAAGCTCTCTATGGAAAGAAATGCAGGACTCCAACTTGATGGGATGAAGTTGGGGAAAGAAATCTATTTGGACCTGATCTCGTTGATGAAATGGCAGAAAAGGTCATGTCTATTCAACAACACATAAGAGCAGCTCAGATTCGACAGAAAAGTTATGCCGACAACCGAATAAAAGTCCTAGAGTTTTAAGTAGGTGATAAAGTGTTCTTACAAATATCTCCCTGGAAGAGGGTTATGAGATTTGGAAAGAAGGGGAAGTTGAGACCTAGATATATCGGTCCTTTCAAAATACTGGATCGTGTTGGGAAGGTAGCTTAACGATTGGCACTTCCACCAAATCTCTCTCAAGTTCACGATGTGTTCCATGTATCTCTCCTGAGAAAGTACATACCTGATGCTTCACATGTACTCAGCTCATAAGTTGTACCGCTAGAGCAAGATCTTTCTTATGAAGAACAACCGATAGAGATTCTGGATCATAGTGAAAAATTCCTACGAAACAAGACCACTCGATTGGTGAAAGTTTTATGGAGGAACAACCAATTAGAAGAAGCTACATGTGAGCTTGAGGATATGATGAGGGAGTGGTATCCTCATCTGTTTGTTACAAAGTGACGAATTTCGAGGGCGAAATTCATTTTAAGGGGGGTAGAATGTAACACCTGAGACTTTTATGTTATATAAATAAACAAAGGAATATTTTTCTACACAACACTTACTTGGCTTGCTTTACACGAAATCACAACTTTCCTCGATAGCTTGCGTCGTACGCAATACCGAGTTTCACTAAACAACGATATGCTATTAAAATATTATTAAAACTAGCCGTTATGAATAGTAATAACCAATTTTTGAAATTTTATAAATTTTATTTTTTCAAAATGGACTTCATTTTGGGATTCGGAATATCGAAATTAGCCAAGGGTGAAATTTTGGTATTTTTCTGAAAACTTTCAATTTTTGATGAATAGTGAAACCACTAAGTGGTAGTTAAAAAAACTGAATTTTTCATAAAACTTAATTTTACCGCTTCTGTGAGTGGAATTTCAAAAATACAAAAGACATGGTTAATATCAAGGACTAAAATGTGGTTCAATGAGATGAAAATAATTTTTGTTGAATAGTAACTGTTTACTTTTTTTTCCACAGTTAAAAGTAAATAGGGTAATTAATGGTAAGGATGATATTATTACCCTAACACATGTCCTAATTCTATTGGACAAGTGTAATTTGACCATAAACAATCTTAAGAATAAAATATGACCATTTAGGCCCACTTGGATTAGATTAGGACATTTATTATTAATTTATTTAAAGAAGGGTTAAAATAGTTAAAATCAATGTTTAATAAGTAAATAATTTTTAATATAAGGTTATACATAAGATAAATTAGACTATAAATATTGATAAGAAATCTAAAAGGATTTCCTGCATAATGATATTTTATTTGTAATTTTTAGACATTAAATAATTTAATTTATTTATGACACAATGATGATGCAGTAATTATCTTATTAATGAAATATTGACATAATTGATGTTATAAACACCAAAATAAATGTAATTTGAGACATTTTATGAATTACACTAATTTTATTGGTTAATATGACATGTTAGTATTGATTTAATTATCTTTTTTCGAACTAAGCATTCTGTTATGATTTTCACAAAAATCAATTACTAAATAGTGTCAAAATTGACATAAAATATTTTTTAAAACAAATATTATATTAGTAATTGTTATTTTATTCCTAAAAATCCAAGGTTCGGCCAAATGACATAGATAAAGTTATATATATTAATTATAAACAACTTGGGGTTCTTTTGGCTGCTTATAGTATGTTTATTAACCTTATAGTATAAGAACACAAGAAGACACGGTAAAAGTAAAATTATTTAACTTAATGTTAAATCTAAATGATAAGGTTAAAATAGGAACCTAAACCTGTCTAAATTCTATTGGATGAGAGGCTTTAGACCCATACCCACCTTATCTTCGAAATATATCAATTTGGAGCTATTTAAAACCGAATTTGACTTTATAATAAAATAATAGTTTTAGTTATTCCAAAGGTGCCCCTCTCCTCCATTATAAAAAGACACCTCCTCCCCCTCTTGCTCACACCACTTTGAGCCTTCAAGCTCAGCCAACCCCTGCCAATTCCTCCTCTCAACTTCCCTAGAGACATCCTAGAGGTCCTGGTCTTCTTCAAAGACCAATTTTAGTGCCCTAAAAGAAGGTCTCAAAGAAGCACTTCAAAGAAGAGGTAATGTTCGTTACCGATTCTTTCATCTTTATTTCTTCTTCCACTTCTTCTTCTTTAGTTGTTTTATTATGAAGTAATAACATCAGTATCACTAATATACTGATATGTTATTATAAGTATGAAACAACCCTGTTTCACCATCTATCCATCCTATGAAAAAAGAAATCACCGCGCGTGCGTACGTACGAAATACCGTCTCCACGCCGTGGTGTAATCTATTTTCCACCACCAACTTACTTGGATAGGTATAATAGTGTAAATAATGACTATATATGACTATTATAATGTAATACTGATTCTGAAATAGTATACATACACTCCAATACAATTCCACGATCATAGGAACGATATCATCACTCGTGCGTACGTACGGAATACCGTCTCCACGATGTGATGTGACTCGTTCTACAAGATCTTAATTTCATAATGATTATATAAATGATTTGAATGAATTAATATGATATATATTACACTAATGACAATCTGGAAATGATGTATCTATAACTTAAAGAGAAGAATAAGAATCTATTCGACAAGACATGCATAAGAACAAAAAGTTATAAACACCCGAATAACAAGTAGCAATGAAATATTACTACTAAGAAGCTAAGAAAATGACCATATATGATATCATAAAAATAATTATGATTCTGGAATAAGTCAATAAAATTATTTAAATCATTATACAGGAGGTTCGGAAACTTACGAAGCAAAACAGACCTAAGGTAAGGGAAATATCCCAATCTCATTTTTATCCGAGATTGTTTATACTTTGGTATTTTCTGGGGTGTATTTTATCATCCACATGCATGTTTCCTCAATATCTAATATTATTTCCATACACCTAAATTTTTTTAAATCCATTTTTACCCTTTGGTGAGTTTATAGTAAGAGATATAAAAGGAATGTTTTGTTGTTTTTCGTATAATGTACTTTTTGACTTTTCTGACAAAAGTACGAGAAGAATGTTTTTTTTAACATATACAGCATGAATGGATTTTTAAAACATTATTTCCAAGAATATTCCTTTACACGTTTTCATGTTTATTTTTAATCAACTTCTTTTAGTTTAAAGTTGTATGACATGTTAAGAAAGGAAAAATGTTTTTGAAGAAGAATGGATATTTTCCTCAAGAATGGAGTTCAAGTGTTTTATCAAAATTATTTTCCATCTAAGATAATAAAGGGTTCTGTTTTTATCCCTATTATTACATTGATTTGATTATGTTGTGATGGAATTATTTTTATGAATTCCTTTATCTTATATGAATTTTTTTATGATGTCATGATGTTTAAGATTCCCATTTGTATTACATGGGTTATGCAATGATGTATGATTTATGATTTTGTGGCACACATAAGAATGGTACCATTATGAGATGGGTGGGACCTATATCTACCTCCAATGTATTGGGTAAAGATTTTATATCTCATGAGATATACATGGCAGGAACGGTAGGTTATACCGGTTCAGTGAAACAGGACTGAAACGAGGAATGAACTCGGTTCAGAAAGGGACTTTGTCCACTAAGATAGTCTTGGAAATGAGTCTTGTCTAACAAGAAATGATTCTCTATGATTATGTGTGTATGCCACAACGTTTCATGTTTTAAGTTATGATTATTGGGATTACATTTCACTACTATGATTTATCCCATGTTATGAAATTATGTTCTCTTTTGCAGGTTAAGATTTCCAAAAGTTATGTTCTAATGAATATTTATTTAGTTTACCCTTACTGAGCATTTGGGCTCACCCATTCGTATGTTTTCATTCACCAGGCCAGGAAGAAGGTTATTAAGTAATATATGCCAAAAAGGGACTCTAGATATGATGAAATAAATGGGAGGCAAAGTAGATGCTTTATGAACCAGTTGTTTATGTTTCCCAGTTTCTAAAGACACTATACCTATACGGTCCTTTCTTGGTTTTGTTATATGTTGTAATAAGTGTGCTTCATTTCTGAAGTAATAACAATGTATGTAAAGTATGGGTCGTTATATTATAGAATGGCCCCAATTGAGTTGCAGGAATTGAAGAAGCAACTCTAAGAGAATATTTATAATTGATTCATATGCCCTAGTGCGTCAAATTGGGGAGCACCTGTTCTGTTTGTTAAGAAGAAAGATGGATCAATGAGACTCTGCATTGATTATAGAGAACATAACAAGATCACTATCAAGAAAAAATATCTTCACCCATGCATTAATGACTTATTTGACCAACTAAGTGGAACTCAATAATTTTGCATGATTGATCTTCGTTCAGGGTATCATCAATTAGGGGTCAAAAGGGAGGATATACCAAAGAAGGCTTTCCGTACAAGGTATGGACACTATGAATTTATAGTGATGCCATTTGGTCTTACTAATTCCCCAACTATCTTCATGGATCTGATGAATATAGTATTTAGAGACTATCTTGATCAGTTTTGGTAGTCTTTATATACGATATTCTTGTCTATTCAAAAAGAAAGGAAGAACATGAAGATCACATGAGAATTGTATTGAATACCCTGAGAAAGGATAAGCTTTATGCCAAATTTACCAAGTGTGAATTTTTGCATAAAAAAGTTGCATTTTTTGGTCACATAATCTCAAAAGATGGGATATCTGTGGATCCAGCAAAGACAGAGGTTATCGAAATTTGGTCAAGACCAGCAATAGTAACTGAGATCTGAATTTTTCTTGGTTTGCATGGATATTATCAAAGTTTTATGAATTATTTTTCATGATTATCTAATCCACTCACCAGGTCGACTCGAAAAGGAGTTAAGTTTGTGTTGACGGAGGAGTGTGAAGAGAATTTCAAGTATTTAAAAATAAGGTTATCCAGTGCACCTGTGCTCACAATGGCTTGTAGTGGAGAATGGTTTGTGATCTATAATGATGCATCCAAGAAGGGATTGGGGTGTGTTATCACAAAAAACGATATGGTGATAACTTATGCCTCACGACAGTTGAAAATCCATTAGAAAAATTACCAAACTCATGATTCGGAGTTAGCTGCTGTAATCTTTGCATTAAGGATTTGGAGGCATTATCTTTATGGTGAAAGGTTTGATATTTATACTGATCATATAAGTTTAAAGTATATTTTCACACAAAAGGAGCTGAATATGGGCCAAATAAGATGGTTGGATCTGATTAAGGATTATGACTGCTCAATTCATTACCACCCTGTGGAAGCAAACAAGGTGGAAAATACATTAATTCAACAAGACCATGCTAGATAATCCATGATGAGGATCACAAAAGATCCAATATTTATGGATTTACAAAGGAGGGATCTTGGAATTATAATGGAAGGGGAGAAATCATATCTTTCTCAAATTAATGTTCAACCATCTATACATGTGAACATTAAAGAGGCACAAAAAGAAGATGTAGAGTTACAAAAGAATGAGAGAAATGTTCTTGATTTTCACATTGATTGTGCTGAAATAATAAGGTTCAAGAATCGGGTTTGTGTTCCTCCAATCCCAGAATTAAAGAAGGAGCTACTGGATGAGGCTCATAGTTATTCATTATCTTTTCATCATGGATGCACGAAGATGTATAAGGACCAGAAAGAGTACTTATGGAGGGATGGCATGAAAAGAGATGTTCCTGAATATGTCTCTCAATGCTTAGTTTTTCAGCAAGTTAAAGTTCAGAGATAGAAGTCTAAGGGGATGTTACAAACATTACCCATACCAGAATGTAAATGAGAAAACATCACTATGGACTTTGTCACTGGACTTCCTAAAATATCCAAAGGCAATAATGCTATCTGGGTTATAGTCGATTGTCTTATGAATTCGGCACACTTCATTGCTATTTGAGAATATTTTTCTATTCATCGGCTTTCCAGGATATATGTGAAGGAAGTGGTAAGATTTCATGGAGTACCACATTACATTATATCTGATCGGGATCTGAGGTTTACCTCAATGTTCTGGCAAATTCTTCATAATAAATTAGATACAGAGTTGAGTTTCAGCACTGCTTATCATCCCCAGAGAGACGTTCAGTCTGAGAGAACAATTCAAACTCGAGAAGATATGTTAAGAGCTTTCACTATGGATTTAAAAGGTGGTTGGGATCAACACCTACCTTTGGTGGAATTTTCTTATAATAATAGCTTTCACTCCAGTATTCAGATGGATCCTTATGAATCTCTCTATGGAAAGAAATGTAGGACTCCAACTTGCTGTGATGAAGTTGGGGAAACAAAGCTATTCGAACCAGGTCTTGTTGATGATATGGAAGAAAAGGTCAGATGAATTCAACCACACATAAGATCAGCTCAGAGTTGACAAAAAAGTTATGCTGATAACCGAAGAAAATACCTAGATTTTTAAGTGGGTGATAACATGTTCTTACGAATATCTCCTTGGAAGAGAGTAATGAGGTTTGGAAAGAAGGGAAAGCTATGCCCTAGGTATATTTGTCCTTTTGAAATATTGGATCATGTTGGGAAGGTAGCTTACCGATTGGCGCTTCCTCCGAATCTTGCTCAAGTGCATGATGTGTTCCATGTATCTCTCATGAGAAAGTACATCCCCGATCCTTCACATGTACTTAGCTCAGAAGTTGTACCGCTAGAGCAAGATCTTTCTTATGAAGAACGACCGATAGAGATTCTGGATCGTAGAGAAAAATACCTATGGAACAAGACCACTGGCTTGGTGAATGTTTTATGGAGGAACCACCAATTAGAATAAGCTACATGGGAACTTGAGTATATGATGAGGGAGAGGTATCCTCATCTATTTGTTACGAAATGACGAATTTCGAGGGAAAAATTCATTTTAAGGGGGGTAGAATGAAACACCCTGGTATTTTATGAGAAGTATATTTTTTTATGTCTTGTGTTATACACAATATCAAAGGAATATTTCACTACACACAACACTAGCTTGGCTTGTGTTACACGCAATCGCAACCTTCTTCGATAGCGTGTGTAATACGCAATACCGGGTTTCACTAAATGATATATTGATATAATATTATTATGGACTAGCCATTATGAATAGTATTAACTAAATTTTGAATTTAATTACATTATTATTCATCTTACACATTATCTAAAACATGGTATGTGATCAAAATAAATTTTTCGTGTAAAATAATTATTTTTAAAAAATGCTATATTGCCCCCCTTTTGATGGAACACCCACATTAAATCTAGTTTTTGACATGATTATAAGTTCAATTTGACAAAATAAAATTCTTCTTTGGAATAAGGTTATAAATACATACTTTGGATAAATTTTTCATATTTTCTGATAACTTTCATATTTTAATGAATAGTAATAACACGCTATATTTTAATTAAAAACAACTTTTTTAATTGCAATAATTTAGAGAGTTTAATTATCATATTTAATGGTTTTAAAGTATAAATAGATTATATTTTTACCATTTAATATAATTTATGTCATTACCATTAATTTTACATTATATTCATAGGTAAAAACATTTCAATCTTTAGCAAAGTTTTAACTATTAAAACCTGTTTTCTTAACAATGGGATTAATTTTAAATTAATTACTGCAACTTCTGTGTTTTGAATTTTGAAAAATTGATTCCATATATGAATTTAGTGGGTCCAAATTATGTTAATAGGTTACTTTTATTTTTTTGATATTATGAATAGTAACTAAGGTAAATTTTATTTACTGTAGTTAAAGGTAAATCGGGTAATTAAGGGTAAATATAAGATTTTAAAATTATCCTAACACCTTCCAAAATTATTTTGGATGACTAAAAGTTGGCCCTTATCACCTAAGGGTCGGAAAAAATTCATTTTATGGACTTTTGACAATTAAAATAATTTAATTGTTATTAAAACCAAAGAAAGTGGTACCATGTCACTCTCTAAAATCCTATAAGTATAATAATTTTAATTTAGTGATAAACTCCATGAAACATCAGACATGAATAGTATCTAAAAATCTAATAAAATTATCTACATCATGATAATTTATTTAGTATTTTTAGGGATAAAATAATTATCATTAATGAGGACACAATAGTCATGTAGAAATTATTTTCTTAATTGAAATATCAATTAAAGGATTAAAAAATATTAAAATAAATATTATATTAACTAATTAAGGTGATAAATTAATTTTATAGTTAAATATGTCATGTTATAAATATATTAAATAATTTGGTTCGAACATATCTTTTGTGTGTATTTTATTTAAATTAAAATTAATGAATTGTGTCAAAATTGACACTATTGATATTTTATATTATTAAATTGTATAAAAATCCCAACTATATTTGAAAAATTAAAAATTGAAATTTATATGATCTAACATGTCATAAAGTATCAAATTATGTATAATTAATAGCACATAAGTAAGTATTTATAACCATATAAAATTTATAACATTATTACCACAAATAAAATCAAATAGATTAAATAAGGATGAATCAAAATGATAAGGTTTACAATAAAATAAAAACATGTCTAAATTTAATTTTTTTTATGAGATTACAACCCTATATTATCTAATATTGGAATTTTACTCAATTTGGATGTTTTTAACTGGGGTTAGGGTTAATTATAAATTAATATTTTAGAGGTTTCCAATGGTGCCCCTCTCCTCCTTTATAAAAGGGAACCTCCTCCCTCTCCTCCTCACCCCACATTGAGCCTTCATGCTCTGCAAAACCCTGGAAATTCATCTTCTCCACTTCCCTAGGAACATCTTAGAGGTCCTGGTCTTCTTCAAAGACCATCTTTAGTTCCCTAATAGGTGGTTAAAAAGAGGCGCTTCAAAGAAGAGGTAATGTCCTTTACCGATTCTTTCCAATTTATTTCCTCTTCAACTTCATCTTCTTTAGTTTTTTCATTATGAAGTAAAAACATAACTATCACTCATATACTGATATGTTATTATAAATATAAAACAACCCTATTTCACCTTCTATCCATCCTATGGAAAATGAAATCACCGCGCGTGCGTACGTACAGAATACAGTCTCCACGCCGTGGTGTAAAATTTTTTGCACTAGCACCTTACATGGATAGGTATAATGCTGTGAATAATAAATATATATGATTATTATAAAGTGATATTTGTTATGAAATATTATACATACAACTAAATACAATTCCATGATCATGGGAACGATATCATCGCTCGTGCGTACGTACGGCCTACCATCTTCACGATGTGATGTGACTCGTTCTACATGATCTTCATTGAATAATGATTATATAAATGAATTGAGTAAATAAATATTATATATATTATACTACTACAATTTATTAAATGATGTATCTATAACCTAAAAAGAGATATAATAATTTATTCTACAAAACACGCATGAGAACATAAAGAAATAAACACCCGAATAACAAGTAGCAATGAAAAATTACTAATAAGAAGCTAAGAATATGACAATATATGTTATCATAACAATGATTATGATTCAATAATAAGTCAAATAAATCACATTAATCATTATATAGGAAGTTCAGACACGTACAAAGCATATCGGCCTTAAGGTAAGGGAAAATCTCACAATCTCATTTTTATCTGAGATTGTTTATACTTCCGAATTTACTGGGGAATATTTATCATCCACATCCATGTTTCCTCAATATGTAATATTATTTCTATCCCCCTAAAATTTTTTAAATCCAATTTTATCCATTTGTGAGTTTTTTATGTAAAAGATATGAAAAGGATATTTTTTCGTTTTCAGTAAAAGATACTTTTTGACTTTTTCAGCCAAAGTACGAGAAGAATGTTTTTTAACTTATACGACATAAATATATTTCATGATTTAATAGAAAATTATTTCCATGAAGCTTCCTTTAAAAGTTTTCAAGTTTATTTTTAATCTAATTCTTCTAGTTTATAATTGTACGACATGTTTAGAAAGGAAAAATGTTTTTGATGAAGAAAGGATATTTACCTCAAGAATTGAGTTCAAGCGTTTTATCAAAATTATTTTCCATATATGATAATATAGGGTTATGTTTCTATCTCTATTTTTACATTGATTTGATTATGTTATGATGGAATTATTTTTATGATGTCCTTTTATATTCTATGGATTATGTTTTCAAGGCAAGATGTTTAAGAATCCCATTTTTATTACGTGGGTTATGCTATAATGTATGATTTATGATCTTGTGGAACACATAATAATGGTATCATTATGAGATGGGTGGGACCTATATCCCCCTCCAATGCATTGGGTAAATATTTATATCTCATGAGATAGACATGGTTGGAACAGCAGGTTAATCCAGTTCAGTGATACATGACTGAAACGAGGAGTGAACTCGGTTCAGAAATGGACTTTCTTCGCTAGGATAGTCTTATAAATGAGTCTTGAATACTAAGAAATGATTCTCTATGATTATGTGCGTATGACACAAAGTTTCATGTTATGATTATTGGGATTACATTTCACTACCATTATTTATCCAATGTTAAGATATTATGATCTCTTTTTCAGGTTAAGATTTTCGAAATGTTATGTTCTTATGAATATGATATGATTGATGTTTCTTTTGTTTACCTTACAGAGCATTTGAGCTCACCCTTTTGTATTTTTTCTTTTCCCCAGGTCAGGAAGAAGGGTATTAAGTAAGATATTCCAAAAGGGACTCCAGATATGATAAAATAAAAGGGAGACAGTGTAAACGATTTATGAACTAGTTGTTTATGTTTCCCAGTTTCTAAAGTCACTATACCTATACGGTCCTTTCATGGTTTTGTTATATGTTGTAATAAGTGTGCTTAAATTTTGAAGTGATAACAATGTATGTAATTTATGGGTCTTTATAGTTGGTATTAGAGGAAAGGTATTGCCAACCTTTGGAAACTATGATGTGAAATCCTTAGTAAGAACACTAAAGATATGTCTAAGAATAGGAAAAAATCATAGTGTTTTAAAAATGGATAGGAATAATCTATGATATGACCTAAAGTGTGAAATTATATTCTTGATTATGTGGTTTTCTTGTTATGATTAGTGTTTCCCACACTATAATTCTTGGTTTTAGTAAAAGGATGGAACCCGAAGGAACCGTGTCAATGCTGAAGGCAACAGGCAATGCAATGATTATCCCTCGGAGCAACCAAATGTTATCAAAGATGGAAATAAAAATCATATAGGCATGATCACAAAACTTCTTCAAGATATGAATCATGCAGGACTTCAAAAAGAGCAATGGAAGGAGGAAATTATGTTGAATCCTTCATGAGGCACCATCCACCCCCATTCAGCGGTTCTATTGATCCATTAGTGGTTGCACAATGGATATGTACCACTGAAAAGTTATTTTCAGTTCTTCAATGTTCTGAACATGATAAAGTTATCTTATCAGTGTATCATTTGGAAGGTGATGCTGACCAATGGTGTAATATTATCAAGAATACAAGGAAAAGATATGAAATTGTGTCCATGGAATGGGATGAGCTCAAGAACTTATATTTCAATAATTACTTCCCGCGTATTCTTCGAACAAAGATGGAGAAGGAGTTTCTTGCACTAAAGAAAAAGGATGATGAATCAGTTGGTACCAATGAAGAAAATTTTACAAGACTTGCAAGGTACGCTTCTGGAATTATTATCCAACATGTGAGTAAGATCGATTGATTCATTAGTGGCATAAAACCATGTCTTCAAATGGAGTTAGACATAAGGGACATCAATAGTTACGAGGAAATTTTTTGATTTTCTCTCAAGGTTGAGATGGAGATTTGAGTAAGCCATCAGTCATATGGGTTTGATAAGAAGAGGAAAATGGAATTCAAAGGGAAATCTAAAGACCACACTAAAAAGAAGATGAGTTTCCCCTTATGTTCAAAGTGTGGAAAGAAACATGGAGGGAATTGTCTTAAAGGGACAAGTTAATGTTTCAAATGTGGAAAAGAAGTTCATCGGGAATTTGAATACCGCAACAATGGGAAAAAGATGACTAGTGATGTGAACAAGGAAAAGGCTACACAGAGTGCACCTCATACACTTCAATGTTACAAGTGTAAGGAAATGGGGAATTATTCCAATAAATGACATAATCCAAGGGTTGTTGATTATGATCAACATCAACAAACTATTAAGGCCAAAGACAGAGGAAAGTCACTTGCAATTTCTATCGGCGATGAGGATTACGATAACAAAGTGGTGGAAGGTACACATACCATCCACTCTAATGTAGATAATGTTTTATTTGATTCTTGATCCACCCACTCTTTTATTTATAAATAATTTTCTAAGGGTATCACCGTATTACTTGAACAATTAGATGCCGAGTTGTCTGTGACAACTCCTAATGGCACAACGGTCTTATCAAAAGTTTACAATTATTCTCCGATTGAAGATTGTGGGAAAGTGCTTCCTTAAAATCTTATGATCCTTCCTATAGTGGAATTTTATGTTATTCTTGGCATGTATTGGCTTTCTTTATATAGATCTCATATCAATTTCCAAAGAAGGAAAGTCACATTACATATTCTAGATCAATCTATGATCGTCTATCGATGCAAGGGTGAACAAAACCTTCTAGTGGAAATTTCTTCCATCTTATGGGTCTTGATTCCACTAAATGAAGGTAATTTATCTCAAATGGTTGATGAGAAAATCACTATTAAGAATATGCCCATGGTACAGGAGTTTGATGATGTCTTTCCGTAGGAATTATAGGGTCTTCCACCAAATCGTGAAGTTGAGTTTTCAATATAACTCGTAACGGGTGCTTTGTCTATTTCAAAGATACCATATATAATGGCCCCAATTGAGTTATAGGAATTGAAGGAGAAACTCCAGAGAATATTGATAAGGGATTCATACACCCTAGTATGTCAACATGGGAAGCACCTATTCTGTTTTTTAAGAAGAAAGATGGATCAATGAGACTCTGCATTGATTATCGAGACCATGACAAGATCACTATCAAGAACAAATGTCCTCTCTCACGCATTGATGACTAATTTGACCAACTACGTGGAACTCAATACTTTTCCAAGATTGATCTTCATTCATGGTATCATAAATTAAGGGTCAAAATGGATGATATACCAAAGATGACTTTCCATTCTAGGTATGGACACTATGAATTTATATTGATGCCATTTGGTATTACTAATGCCCCTTCTATATTCATGGATCTGATGAATAGAGTCTTTAGAGACTATCTTGATTAGTTTTTGGTAGTCTTTATAGATGATATTCTTGTCTATTCAAAAATAAAGGAAGAACATAAAGATCACATGAGAATTGTATTGAATACCCTGAGAAAGGAGAAGCTTTATGAAAATTTTTCCAAGTGTGAATTTTGGCTTCAAAAAGATGCATTTTTGAGTCACATAATCTCAAAAGAGGGGATATCTGTGGATCCAGCAAAAACAGAGGTTACCGAAAGGTATTCGAGACCAACAACAGTAACTGAGATTTGAAGTTTTCTTGGTTTGGTTGGATATTATCGACGTTTTTTGAATGATTTTTCACAATTATCTAATCCACTCACCAGGTTTACTCGAAAAGGAGTTAAGTTTGTGTGGATGGAGGAGTGTGAATAGAATTTCAAGGAGTTGAAAATAAGGCTATCCAACGCACCTATGCTCACACTGCCTTGTATTGGAGAATGGTTTGTGATCTATAGTGATGCATCCAAGAAGGTATTGGGGTGTGTTCTCATGAAAAACGATATGGTGATAGATTATGCCTCACGAAATTTGAAAATTCATGCGTAAAATTACCGAACTCATGATTTGGAGCTAGTTGCTTAAATCATTGCATTAAAGATTTGGAGGCATTATCTTTATGGTGAAAGGTGTTATATTTAAACTGATCATAAAAGTTTAAATATATTTTCACACAAAAAGAGTTGAGTATGGGCCATGGAAGATGGTTGGAGCTAATTAAGGATTATGACTACTCAATTCATTATCACCCTGGGAAAGCAAACAAGGTGGCAGACACATTATGTCGACAAGACCATGCCAGCTTATCCATGACGAGGATAAAAAAAGATCCAATATTTGTGGATTTACAAAGGAGGGATCTTGGAATTATAATGGGAGGGGAGAAATCGTATCTTTCTCAAATAAATGTTCATCCATATATACATGTGAAGATTAAAGAGGCACAAAAAGAAGATTTAGAGTTACAAAATAAGGTGAGAAATGTTACTGAATTCCACATTGATTGTGATAAAATAATAAGGTTCAGGAATCGGGTTTGTGTTCCTCCCATCCCAGAATTAAAGAAGGAGCTACTAGATGAGGCTCATATTTATTCATTATCTATTCATCCTAGAAGCACGAAGATGTATAAGGACCTGAAATAGTACTTATAGTGGGATGACATGAAAAGAGATGTTGCTGATATGTCTCTCGATGCTTGGTTTGTCAGCAAGTTAAAGCTGAGAGACAAAAGTCTATGGGGATGTTACAACCATTACCCATACCAGAATGGAAATGGAAAAACATCACTATGTGCCTTGTCACTGGACTTCCTAAAAAATCCAAAAGGAAATAATGTTATCTGGGTTATAGTTGATTATCTTACGAATTCGGCACACTTCATTGCTATTAGAGAAGATTTTTCTATTGATCATCTTTTCAGGATATATGTGAAGGAAGTGGTAAGATTTAATGGAGTACCACTTTCCATTATATCTGATCGGGATCTGAGGTTTACCTTGATGTTCTGGCGAAGTTTTCAGTATAATTTAGATACAGAATTGAGTTTCAGCACTGCTTATCATCCTTAGACAGAAGGTTAGTCTAAGGTAACAATTCAAACTCTAGAAGATATGTTAAGAGCCTACTCTATGGATTTCAAAGGTGGTTGGGATCAACACCTACCTTTGGTGGAATTTTCTTATAATAATAGCTTTCACTCCAGTATTCAGATGGATCCTTATGAAGCTCTCTATGGAATGAAATGCAGGACTCCAACTTGCAGGGATAAAGTTGGGGAAAGAAAGGTATTAGGATCTAGTCGTGTTGTTGAGATGGCAGAAAAGGTCAGATCTTTTCAACAACACATAAGAGAAACTCAGAGTCGACAAAAAAGTTATGCCGATAACCAAAGAAAAGAACTAGATTTTTTAGTGGGTGATAACGTGTTCTTACGAATATCTCCTTGGAAGAGAGTAATGAGATTTGGAAAGAAGGGAAAGCTAATACCAAGGTATATTCGTCCTTTTGAAATACTGGGTTGTGTTGGGAAGGTAGCCTACCAATTGGCGCTTCCTCCAAATCTCTCTCAAGTTCATGATGTGTTCCTTGTATCTCTCTTGAGAAAGTACATACCCGATATTTCACATGTACTCAGATCAAAAGTTGTACAGCTGGAGCAAGATCTTTCATATGAAGAACAATCGATATAGATTCTGGATCGTAGAGGAAAATTCCTACGGAACCATACCACTCGCTTGGTGAATGATTTATGGAGGAACCACCAATTAGAAGAAGGTACATGGGAACGTGAGTATATGATGAGGGAGAGGTATCCTCATCTTTTTGTTACGAAATGGCGAATTTTGAGGGTGAAATTCATTTAAAGGGGGGTAGAATGTAACACCCTGATATTTTATGAGAAGTATATTTTTTTATTTCTACTGTTATATGCAACATCAAAGGAATATTTCACTACACACAACACTAGCTTGGCTTGCGTTACACGCAATCGCGACCTTCTTCGATAGCATGTGTAATACGCAATACCGGGTTTCACTAAATGATATATTGATATAATATTATTATGGACTAGCCGTTATGAATATTATTAACTAAATTTTGAATTTCATGAAATTATTATTCATATTAAACATCTTCTAAAACATGGTATGTGAACAAAATAAATTTTTCGTGTAAAATAAATATTTTTCAAAAAATGCAGTTTTGCCGCCTTTTGATGGCGCACCTACTTTAAATCTATTTTTTTACATGTTTATAAGTCCAATTTGACAAAATAAATTTCTTATTTGGAATAAGGATATAAAAATTTACTTTGGATAAAATTTTCATATTATTCTGATAACTTTCATATTTTAATGAATAGTAAAAACACGCTATATTTTAATTAAAAACTACTTTTTCATCACATTAATTTATAGGGTTAAATTATCATATTGAAAGGTTTTAAAGTATTAATAGAATATATTTTTACCATTTAATTTAATATATGTCATTACCATTAATTTTACATTGAATTCATAGGTAAAAACATTTCAATCTTTGGCAATGTTTTAACTTTTAAAACCCATTTTCTTAACAACGGGATTAATTTTAAATTAATTACTGCAACTTCTGTGTCTTGAATTTTGAAAAATTGATTCCATATTTGAATTCATTGGGTCTAAATTATGTTAATAGGGTACTTTTATTTTTTTGATATTATGAATAGTAACTTCGGTAAATTTTATTTACTGCTATTAAAGGTAAATCAGGTAATTAAGGGTAAATAAAAGATTATAAAATTACCGTAAAACCTGCCAAAATTATATTGGATGGATAAAAGTCTACCTTTACCACCTAAGGTTCAGAATAAATTCATTTTATGTACTTTCAAACATTAAAATAATTTAATTGTTATTAAAACCAATGAATGTGACAACATGTCACTCTCTTAAATCCTATAAGTATAATAATTTTAATTTAATGATAAACTTCATGAAACATCGAACATGAATAGTATCTAAAAATATAATAATATTATCTAAATCATGAGAATTTATATAGAATTTTTAGGGATGAAATAATTATCATTAATGAGGACACAATAGTGATAAAGAAATTATTTTCTTAATTGAAATATCAAATAAATGGATTTAAAAATACTAAAATTAAAATTTTATGAACAAATTAATGTGATCAATTATTTTTCTAGATACATATGACATGTTATGAATCTATTAAATATTTTGGTTTGAACATATCTCTTGTGTGTATTTTATTTAAATTAACACAATTGTATTGTGTCAAAATTGACACTATTGATATTTTATATTATTAAATTGTATAAAAATCATAAATATATTTTAAAAATTAAAAATTAAAAATTAAAAATTATATGATATAACATGTCATAAAGTATCAAATTATTTACAATTAAGAACAAATAAGTAAGTATTTATTACCACATAAAATTTATAACATTATTATCACAAATAAAATCAAATAGATTAAATAAGGATAAATCAAAATGATATGGTTTACAATAAAATCAAAACATGTCTAAATTTGATTGGTTGATGATATTAAAATCCAATATTTTCTAATATCCTTATTTGACTCACTTTTTATGTTTTTAAGTGGGGATAGGGTTTATTGTAAATTAATATTTTAGAGGTTTCCAATGGTGCCCCACTCCTCCCTTATAAAAGGGAACCTCCTCCCTATCCTCCTCACACCACTTTGATCCTCAAGCTTGGAAAAAACCTACCAATTTCGCTTCTGCACTTACCTAGAAACATCCTAGTTGTCCTGGTCTTCTTCAAAGACCATCTTTAGAGCCCTAAGAGGAGGTTAAGAAGAGGCGCTTCAAAGAAGAGGTAATGTCCTTTATCGATTCATTCCAATTTATTTCTTCTTTTACTTCCTCTTATTTAGTTGTTTAATTATGATGTAATAAAATAAGTATCACTAATACACTGATATGTTATTATAAATATTAAACAACCATATTTCACCTTCTATCCATCCTATAGAAAATGAAATCACCATGCGTGCGTACGTACTGAATATCGTCTCCACGCCGTGGTGTAATCTATTTTCCACAAAAAACATACTTGGATGGGTATAATGGTGTAAATAATAACTATATATGATTATTTTAATGTGATATTGATTCTGAAATATTATACATATACTTCAATACAATTCCACGATCATGGGAATGATATCATCGCTCGTGTGTACGTACGTCCTACCATCTTCACGATGTAATGCGACACGTTCTACATGATCTTCAATGAATAATGATTATATAAATGAATTTAATAAATAGATATTATATATATTATACTAATACCATTTTGTAAATTATGTAGCTATAACCTATAAAGAGGAATAACAATTTATACGACAAAACACGTATAAGAACATAAAGCAATAAACACCTGTATGAAAAGTAGCAATGAAACATTACTAATAAGAAGATAAGAATATGACCATACATGTTATCATAACAATTAGTATTATTTTAGAATAAGTCAATGAAATTATTTAAATCATTATACATGATGTTCAGACACGTACAAAGCATATTGGACCGAAGGTATGGGAAAATATCGCAATCACATTTTTATCTGAGATTGTTTATACTTCAGAATATACTGGGGAATATTTATCATCCAAATCCATGTTTCCTCAATATCTAATATTATTTCTATCCTCCTACAATTTTTTAATTCCAATTTTACCCATTTGTGAGTTTTTTTATGTAAAATATATGATAGGAATCATTTTTCATTTTCAGTAAAAGATACTTTTTGTCTTTCTCGTCCAAAGTACAAGAAGAATGTTTTTTAACTTATACGACATGAATGGATTTCATGATTTCATATAACATTATTTCCATGAAGCTTCCATTACATGTTTTCAAGTTTATTTTTAATCAACTTCTTTTAGTTTAAAATTTTATGACATGTTAAGAAAGGAAAAATGTTTTTGAATTAGAAAGGATATTTTCCTCAAGAATGGAGTTCAAGTGTTTTATCAAAATTATTTTCCATATAAGATAATATAGGGTTCCGTTTCAATCCCTATTTTTACATTGATTTGATTATGTTATGATGAAATTATTTTTATGATGTACTTTTATCTTCTATGGATTATGTTATGATGGAAAGATGTTTAAAAATCCCATTTTTATTACGCGGGTTATGCTATGATGTATGATTTATGACCTTGTGGCACATATAAGAATTGTATCATTATGAGATAGGTGGGACCTATATCTCCCTCCAATTCAGTGGGTTATGATTTATATCTCATGAGATAGACATGGCTGGAATTACAGGTTAATCCAGTTCAGTGATATAGGACTCAAACGAGGAGTGAACTTGGTTCAGAAATGGACTTTGTCCGCTCGGATAGTCCTGGTAATGAGTCTTGACTACAAAGAAATGATTTCCTATGATTACATGTGTATGCCAAAATGTTGCATGTTATGATTATTGGTATTACATTTCACTACCATGATTTGTCCCATGTTATGATAATATGATCTCTTTTGTAGGTTAAGATTTTTGAAATGTTATGTTCTTATGAATATGATGTGATTGATATTTCTTTTGTTTATTTTACTATGCATTTGAGCTCACCCTTTTGTATGTTTTCTTTTATATAGGTCAAGATGGGTATTAACTAATATATTCCAAAAGGGACTCTAGATATGATAAAATAAAAGGGAGACATTGTAGATAATTTATGAACCAGTTTTTTATGTTTCCCATTTTCTATTGACACTATACCTATAGGGACCTTTCATGGTTTTGTTATATGTTGTAATAAGTGTGTTTAAATATTTTAGTGATAATAATGTATGTAATGTATGGGTCATTATACCAGGCCTCTGATAACCTGCTTTTCTACTCGGTACACGAAAACACAGGTTGTGGGGAAATGAAAGAGTGGTACCTGCATCATATAAGAATGGGTTGTGTTTTCCATGTCCTTGGTGTCAGCTATCTAGATATACTCGTTGACCATGGTACATCTTTTTTCCTTTTAGGATTCTTCCATGATGCTTACCCACTAGGATTTACTAGAATGATCATGAGGATGACCCCCTCAGTGATGAGGAAACGATATAGGGACCAGTTCCCCAAGCATTGCCACTGGGTGGTGCACCTGCTATGCCACCACCAGTGGAGCAGCCCACAGTACCTGCAGTACCAAACGACGAGGAGCACATGCTTAGCATGCTCCATGAGTTCCATAGACAGAGACCCCTCAGGTTCTGAGGCGAGCCCGCCCATCTGCTGGCTGAGGACTGGATTGAGGCGGTGACCTGAGTGTTCCGTCTATTGAGGGCACCAGCAGACCAGATGGTAATCCTAGGAGCGAGCCTTCTTCAGTGTTTGGCGGGACGAGGGTGGAGTCTGACCACACAGACACACGATGAGGAGACTCTTTCGTAGACGGAGTTCGAGCGACTCTTCAGGGGGGGTGTATCTCCGGTAACGCTGATATATGTGCACATCCATGAGCTTCTTCAGCTCCAATAGGGCAGTATGAAAGTAGCTGACGATTCATCGAGGTTCACTAACCTCACACGTTACTCGATGGATATGGTCAGCGATAAGTTTTCAAAGTTCGGACCTTCGAGTGAGGTCGACAGAGGGACATCCGAGCTAGTGTCGTGCCTCTATGCATATAGACTTATATTGGAGTCCTCGAGCGGGATTTGGTTATCAATATCTTTTTGGCAGAGCAGAGACAACAAACCGTAGTAAGCATCATGAAAACAGGTACGGAGACCTCAGCGGTAGGGGGCCAGCGTCAGACGTAGGGATCAGGAAGTGAGAGACGTCAAAGGAGGACCCAGGACAGGGGATCGGCAGTCCAGGGCTCTCCGGATAGATCTAGTAAAACTAGGGAGAAGCAATGTTATGCATGGGATGGTTGGAGACATCTCGCTAGAGATTGCCCGACCCGTTGTGCTGCTGACAGGGAAGCAGTGAATGGACCATCGAGGTAGAGGCAGAGAGTGGAGCAGACAGACCTACCAGGTAGCAGGCATGGCAGAGGAGCATGGAGAGCTGTGGGTGGTGGAAGACGCTTAGACATATTTCCAACACCACCCCCAGGAGGTCCGCACCAGGCTCAGGGAACTGGGGGACATGGGTGAGGACTGCTCTATGCGGTCAAGGTATACGAACCCGGGGCTCCAGGGATGATTCGAGGTATGATCTGTGTCTTTTATAAGATATCTTCCATACTTATAGACATTGGTACTAGTCATTCCTTCATAGCCACATGTCTTGTACAAAACCTCGATATTCTGGTAGAACCGTTGACTCGATCCTTACGCTTGGAGATACCTACAGGAGGAGACTAGACGATCACGCACATTTGCAAACAGTGTGATCTTACTCTTGGAGGCAAGAGATTCGGTTGGAACCTCGTGGTGGTAGCGTCTTCGCCTTACGACGTCGTTCTCGGTATGGATTTGTTATCTTTGGTCCATTCTCAAATTTACTATTTTAGGCAAAGAGTGTGGTGTGTCCGTCATGATGGAATGAGGTTTTCCTTTGTCAGAGAAAGGGAAACCTAGACAGCGTTGAATAATCTTATGCATAGTAGGGTGCAACCAATTTCTAATGAGCTGGCCAGACATTCCCTCAGATCAGTGGACATTGTGAGATCTCAGTTCCCAGTAGTAGTGGTGGAGTATGTGGATTTTTTCTCGAAGATGTTCCAGGGTTACCTCCACCCTGGGAAATCAACTTCTGCATCGACTTACACCCCAAGATGGCACCGATTTCCTCATTATCATATCGGATGGCTCCAATAGATCTTCACGAACTGTGGGTGCAGTATCAGGATTTGCAGAGTAGCTGTTTTGTGAGACCCAACGTTTTACCAAGGTCAGCCCCTGTCTTGTTATCCAAGAAGGCAGATGAGAGTCTGAGGTTGTGCGTGGAATACTGGCGCTTGAACCAGGTGACAGTGAAAAACAAGTATCCACTGCGAAGTATCGATGACCTCTTCGATCAGCTAAGAGGGGCACAGTGGTTCTCGAAGGTTGACCTTCGATCAGGCTATCAACAGCTACGAGTGCGGGACGAGGATATACTGAAGACGACTTTCAGATGCTGCTACTGTCACTATGAGTACTTGGTGATGCATTTTGGCATGGGTAACACCTGTGTAGTGTTCATGGGGCTGATGAACTAGATTTTCTAGCCGTACATGGACTGGTTTGTAGTGGTCTTCATTGAAGACATCCTTGTGTACTGAGCGTCAGAATTGGAGCATGCAAGACACCTGCAGATGGTTCTAGATGGACTTCAGGAGAACCAGCTTTATAGAAAGCTCTCAAAGTTCCAGTTTGGAATCAGGAATTCCACTTTTTGGTGAATGTCATCTCAAAAGATGGAGTAGCTATAGACCCAGCAAAGGTAGAGTCTGTGTTAGCATGGGAGCCACCTCAAAGTGTGACGGATGTGCGGAGATTCCTTGGGTTGGCACGACATTATCGGAGATTCATTCCTGACGTCTCCTAGATATCAGCACCGATGATAGGCTTGACTAGGAAGGGGAAACCCATCCGGTGGATGGAGATGTGACAACTGGATTTTGAGCGGTTGAGACAGAGTTTGACGAGCACCCCAGTCTTGAGGTTGTCGAAGGAGGGTGTCGAGTACATAGTTTCTTGTGATGCATCAGGGACTGAGATGGGTTGTGTCTTGATGAAGAGGTAGGAAGTGATTTCTTATGGTTCACACCAGTTTAGTCCACATGAGATGAAATATGTGACCCATGATCTCGAGTTTTCAGTGGTAGACTTCGCATTGATGATGTGGAGACACTACCTCATGGGCGAGCGATTTATCATATACTCTGACCACAAGCGCCTCAATTTTATCTTATCACAAACAGATCTGAATCTGAGGAAGAGGCGTTGGCTAGAGATCCTCCAAGAATATTATTTCAAGATCATCTATACTCCTAGAAATGGGAACAAGGTGGCAGATGCTCTTAGTAGAAGGTTGAGCTCACAGCTGCTGAGTGAGGCGACACAACAGTTAGCCACGTTGTAGTTATCCTTCATGGATGGAGAGGTTACAACTTACCTATAGTAGACGGTTTTTACCCCTCCACTATTACAATGTGTTAGGGAGACACAACTTTGGGATGTCGAATTTGTGGTTTTACATGCTCAGTTATCCACAGGACATGTTCCTGATGGATATTCACAATGTGGGGTTCATGTACTTCATTTCAGAGGACGCACTGTTGTAATGGTGGAGTTGCAGGAGGAGGTCCTGAGGGAGTTTCATACATCCCCCTTGAAGGTGGATCCTGGAGTGGCAAAGATGTAACAGGATCTTCGATGGATGTTCTGGTGGTCAGGAATGAAGAAGGCAGTAGAAGTGTTCATTTCTCGATGCCTTACGTTCCAGCAGGTGAAGGCTAAGCACCAGGTTCCAGCGGGATTAGCTCACCCCCTGGAAGGTCCAGAGTGGAAGTGGGATGGAATATATATGGAATTCGTGATGGGCTTACCATGGATGGCCAAGGAACATGATTCCATCTGGGTGATCGTTGCCCAACTCACCAAGTCGACCCACTTCCTACCTATCAGGGAGCACAGTTCCATAGAGATCTTGGGAAGCCTCTATGTGCAAGAGATAGTTCGACTTCATGGTGTCCCCTCAAAAATAGTCTCGGACCGAGACTCACATTTCACATCCTGGCTATGGAAGGGATTGCAGGAGGCTTTCGGGACTAAGTTACGATTGAGCACAGTGTTTCATCCCCAGACAGATGGTCAGCCAGAGAGGACTATTCAGGTGCTGGAGGATATGTTGCGGGCATGTATGATGGACTTTGGTCGCAGTTTGGAGGACCACCTACCACTGGTGGAGTTTTCATACAACAATACCTACCACTCCACCATTGGTATTGCACCGTTCGAGGCCTTGTATGGGAGACCCTGCCGGTTACCGCTTTGCTGGACCGACCCCGGAAAGTCAGCACTCATGGATCTAGAGTTGGTGAGATGTATCACCGAGAAGTTCTAAAGCATCGGGGTGTGGATGAAGACTGCTCAGAGTTGGTATAAGTCTTATGCTGACAGACGAGGAAGACCTCTGGAGTTCGAAGAGTGAGACCACGTCTTTCTTCAGGTCTCACCTCGACGAGGGTTACAGAGATTTGGCTGAGGCGACAAGAAATCTCCAAAGTTCATCAAACCTTTCCAGATACTGTGCAGAGTTGGTGAGGTGGTGTACCTCCTAGATCTACCTCCATAGTTGAATCAAGTACATGATGTCTTTCACGAGTCACAGCTGAGGAGGTGCGTGCATGACCCATCGCACGTCATCAACTGGGGCGATCTGGACATCAAGGATGGAGTGACCTTTGCTGAGTACCATATGGACATCGAGGATTGACAGGAGAGGATCATTTGTGGGTGATCTATTCCCTTGGTGCACGTCCGGTTATATCATGAGAATCTTCTGGATAACACATGGGATTGGGAGGCGCAGATCTGTACCCAGTACCTATATCTTTTTTGGTAGCCTATGTTTTGGCTTTTCGGGGACGTAAATCCCCATGGTGGGAGAAAGTAATGTCTCAAGTTTTTTCATGTATTATTTTTAAATATTATATGGTATTATTAAGAGACCAGGCGCAGAGATAACACCGAATTCTGAGGCCTGGGGAGCTCAGAACAGTGGCTTGAAACTTTTAAGTTAAGTGAGTTTGCAGTCGCGCGTGGTAGTGGCAGTTTCCAAATGGATGCCCGGATTAAAAATATAAGGGCACTCTTGCGTTCGGGATGAAGAATTTACCCAAGAACAATCCTAACCTTGACTGGCACAGGTCGAGAGAGGAAGTTAATTTTTGGACGTTTTTAGTAAAATAAAAATAAAATAAAATTTTCAATGTTTATTTTATTTTTTTGGGAACATCCACTACAGCGCAACGACATGGTAGTTGTTTCAATATTAAATGGCATGTCATAATGTCTTAGAAATAGAAATGTGACTCATTAGTCCCTCAGCATAACAAAACATTGAATCATGTTTCCCTTTTTAATGGGTTAAGCGATTGGTGGTCATTGACGAATTTTTGAGAGAAATCTCTAGAGGATCTACGGGATCACTGGAACAAAACCTCAATGACCAACGACTACAGATCTAAGTTGAGAATCGCTGCACCAACAAAGTTGGAAGATCTCGATGATGATGGCCACATGACACCTTCGTCAGCGATCTATCCCAGTTGATGTAGGGGTTTGTTATTTAAATTTTTCCCCATTTTTGATTTTTTAATGATGAACACAGATCAACCACGAACAATTTGATCCACAAATTCGATTGTTCTTGAAGGATAGTTTTATTGGGATAATTCAAGGTATTGATACATGTTGAATTGTTGTTTTTGATTTCTACTCATTTTAAGCCTATTAATGGGAGCAGATCAACGCCACGACGAATGAAAGCAGAGGTTCGTACATAAAATGTTGTTTTATTAGATTTCTTCCCTTTTTCTTTCGCATGTTCTTCGCATTCTTCGTGGGGCGATGAACATCGAATCATTGCTCATCTGTTTTGCGGCACAATGATCCCAAATTGGAGAGTCAACACCACAGTAACCTAGCGGAGGTGTGAAGATGATGGAGGACTGCGTATCAAAGCGAATAGGGATGGACCGTTCTTCGAGCATTCTTCGTGTGGGAATATCAAAACATGTTTTTAGAGCCGATAGGAGGCCCAAAAACACTGAAAGTGGCTTGGTGGTGTTGGGGAGACCAAAAAATGAAGGTTTCGTGGTGATCGGACAGCCGGATCGACGATTGAGGTAGCACGGGAGGCGTGCCTATGAAGTGCGTCATTTCTGGAAATTTCTAGAATACACGGCGTGTACTTCCAAAGCACACACCCTGTAGTGCTGGTGGTGAGAACTAGGGTTTCGAAGGTCAGAGGGGAATCACACGGTATGTGACCCTGGTCACACAACATGTTAGACTTTCCCTAAAGCTCGACATGTATTTTGGGAAACACACTTGCACATGATGATCTACACGGCTTCATAACACGGTATGTATAGCATGGAAGAGACGGATACAAGGGAGTCGACGTGTACCTAGTGGGTAAACAGACATGGGATAGAGTACAATACCATGTACTCCATCACACGGTTAGGCAAGGCCGGTAACACGGGTCACCCCGTGTGCTGATTACATGGGTTGGAGTAATTGGGTTGATGATCGTGTATGGGCACATGGCCAGCGTACACTTGGCCAACCCCAGTCACTCGAACATGGCGTGTACATTGTACTACATGTCGTGTAGTCAATTTTTCTATACGACCAGCCTTACGACACGGGCCGTTGTTCACAAGCAGTATCTGGGGGCAGACTACATGGCGTGAAACTTTTCTACACGCTGTGAACTTATGTGAAAATGGTATGGTCCTCTTGTTCACTGTAACTTGGACATCTTTCGTTTGGGTTAGTGCCCATTCTTCTCGTTCCCCTGAAGGTCAAGCATCGTTTCCCTCTACATGAGTACAATCACATCCGCATGACTTTCTGTGATAGAGTCGGCATCCCTTCGAGAGGCCCGAAGTGAGATCCTCTGTCCATTCCTGACCCTAGGTAGATTCAAGAATGATCGTGACCAAATCTATAGGGATTCGATCCTCTACCTAGTTGGTGTATCACCTAGCTAGTGAATCCGAATGAGTCACGGTATCCGCCATGGCCCTGGCAGTGATCCTCATCTGTGTATCGTGATCTTTCCAACTTTAGAGTGTGTCTCCCGTAATGAGTGCATTTATCTATCATGATCCTTCCCACTCAAGAGTGTGTCTCCTATAATGAGTGTATCTACCTCTTGTGGCAGTTCCCGATGAACAGTGCATCTCTTACGAACGTCATCAGAGCTACCAGACTCATGGAGTGTGTTCTCCCGAAATGAGTGATTCACATAATCTTCGAACTGAATCCCTAACGGGGTATGTGACTATGTGACTTGACCCTAGACTACGGGTCTGAGATTTGAGTATATTTGGATTGTGTTTCACTTGCTATATGTGGAAATATATTGTGTATAGATGACTTTACCTTTACATTGTGTACTTATTTGTGGTTTTTGGGGTATTCTACTGAGTATTGTTATACTCACCGCTGCACGGGCTTTGTCCGCACATGTCGTGTCTTGTGAAGATGAACAACCTTTTGACAGTGTCCAGGGCGGACGAGGACATGACTAAGCTTTCTGAGTTTCCTATAGGCCAAGGCGTTCTTATAGCTACGAGCAGTAGTCCTAGTACATAATGTGTTTACAGGTTTGACTATTGATTTTTTTTTGACTTTTGTTTCGTGGGATTGTATTTTTTGCCCAGTTTACTTCCATCTCTTTACTTTCTATTACACTCTGTTGGTTTGGTTTAGTCGTATGAATGCATTTTGTTTCTTAGTGTTTTTTTACATTTCATCATTTGTGGGCTTGGAGATGTGTGCATTTGTACATGAGCTTTGAAATGCCTCCCATGTTAGTAAAATGCCTACTCGGTGCTAGTCACCAACACCTGGCCTATTAGAGGCGCGCTTGGGGAGTCATGGCGTAGGCCCCATTGGGATGGGTCGTGAAAATTTAGGTAGAATGTGTTTTTGTTTCTTACCGTTCCATATTTATTTTTCCTTATCAAGTAATTTGATTGGAATATGTTTCCTCTTATTAATGTTTCATATTGTTTATGCACTTTTATTAAGATTATACATAACATGGCATGTATGTATGTTATTTACCATTAAATATTGACTATTCTCATAGATTCATTATTTCTTCCACTATATTTTCCCTTACTGGTCATTTGATCACACCGTTATTATATTTCATTCCCCAAGAATCCAAGAACTGTTTTATGAATGATATGAAAGGATTAACAAGATGGATTAGATCTATCTTTGAATTTGTTTATTTATCATGAAATATTTTTGTTGTAATTAGTGTAGTAATTTTATAAATGATACATTTATGTATCTATTTTACCAATGCTATTAAACTCTAATTCCTCTGGGATTTGATTCCTTTTATTCAAGCCAAAATAATTGTAGCTGACTCCAACTCTGGGCTATCTGGGGTCAAGTTGCTATAGTTGGTATCATAGGAAGTTTAGAAGCAACCATGGAAACTAGATTTTTGAGAAATAATATTTAGATCAAAATCCTATAGATAATTTAGAAGATATGTATAAAATACCACCATATAATTTTGGTATATTATAGAGTATTCAGTTTTTCTAGCAATACATCTTGTACTAGATACTACAATTGGATGTGGTTCTGGCACAGATGTACTTAGGAGTAATTACTCCATCATAGTGTTTTGTGTCTTACTCGGGGTAACATAGTACATGTCAACAGTCCTTACTAAGCACCTAGTTGGACACTACCTGGGATACGATTTGGATAATTCATTTTTTCCTTACAAACCAATGTGAAAAATTTGAATATATAAAAAAATGAATATCCTTGGTTAAATGTATGCTTTTTTTAATTGAAGTTAAGGTTTTGTGATTTCGAAATCCTATAAATTATTTTATAGTTAAAATCTTGAATAAATAAGGATTTATGTGAACAAATTGGGTGAGGTATTTATGTGTTAGGGTGTATATAAAACCATTGTTAATAGGCTATTTAGTGATAAACATTACTTTGAGGATTCCTATCATATTTATTTAGGAAATTATATTAATTAGGTTTTATAAATTGAAAACCTATAATATGGGTGACAAATAACAAAATCTGATAAGGTCACAGGTCTTCCTCCCATGATTGAAGGAAGATAAAGGTTTCACACCAACCACTGACTCATACAACGTGAGTTTTATTTTTAATTTTTTCAAATAATCAATTAGAAGAATAAATTTTAACATTGAAATAGTTGTATCAATTTTTAGAATTATAGATTTATTAATTAACCCTATTTATTTAAAAAATATTTTGAGAAAAATACTTAATCTATTAATTCTTTAATAGTTCTTATAATCCTTTAAAAATCATTTCACTGCTTTGGACTTTAAAAATTTTAGTATTGGTAATTAATTTATGGTAATAATGGAATGAATTTGAATTTGATCAAAGAAGGCCCAAAAGTTAGGATTGTTCACATGAAATTGAAACCTATAAGGCATGAAAAGTTCCTTAATTTCAATGTTAGTAAATTAATGACATAATAATAGGAAAATAAATTCAAAATAAAATGTTTTATTAATAATATAATTTCTATTAAACTGATGGCCTTATAAATTATCAAATATTTATAGATTTAAGGACCTCAAATTTGTATTGATAATTAAATTGTTTTTGAATGATGAACTCATTCAATCCCTATAATTATTTACTATATTCATCCAAGCACGTATCTCTAGTTTCCACTAAACATCTCCTTCTTAGAGACTAGTTACATGGAATTACATGTTACCTTGGTACTTTAAATTCATTATTTTATAGAGGATTAATTATGAACCATTATCACATTTTGTTATTTGAATCACAGGAAGTATCAAACAATCTACCACCACAATTGAGTTTAAATTGCGAGGATGTTATTTGAATAAAGTATAGAGAATGTGACACCCCAAAAATCTAATACAAGAACCATATATTTGGTAGCATGTATGACACGAGACACCAATAGTGAAAAGTAATATAATATCTAGATTCATTATAATATATTTACTATTTAAACTTCATTCTATATATTTCAGTTCAGGAAATACTATGTTAGAGTGTGTCACACACAGGACTGACCTTCCTCGATGGCTTGCATTTCACGTATGGTAGAGTTTTATTGAACAATAATATATTATTAAAATATAATATGTTATAAACTATATTAAAATAGTAGTTATGAATAGTAATAACTAACATATTGAAATCATGGGTTAAAAAAATCTATAAAGAACTAATTGGTTAAAATTAATTAGAATTTAATATAAGAAGAAATTGAATATAAAGTGAATTTTTTTATAAAACATTATTATTGAGATAAAAAAAGTTATTTTATGATAATATACTAAATTAATTACTAATTGATATTAATTTAATATATATATTATATATTCAATAAAATATTTTTTACATTCTTCCAATAGGTTTGATAGACATAAGATTTGAACAAACTCTATTTTATACATAAAAACCTAGATTTTATAAAGGCAATTTTACTCCCATTTAATGGAGTACCCATTTTAAATATGAATTTTTACACTTTAAATTATTTATTATGTCAAAATAAACATTTTTTTAATATAAACATAATTATTTGTTTAGGGTGAATCTTTTATATTTTTCTAAAAGATTTCATTTTTAATGAATAGATAAAATACTGAATTACAGTTCAAAAATACTTTTGATCTAATTTAATATTAAGGGAAAATTATGTTTTAGTTTGATTTTAAATATTAATTGAATAATTATTTTTAAAAATAGTAAAATTTATTTAATTTTAATGATTTTTTTTAAATTGACTATAAAAACATAGCAATCCTACAGATGTTTTTACTTTAAAAACCTGCATTGTCATCCCACCAACAATATTAAATTTAAATTAATTCCTACAACTTATATGACTAGAATTTGGAAAAATGGATTCCATAATTATAATGATAATAATTTCTAATTTCTAATAATTCTAACATTGTTTTTACCCTAATTATTAGTGAAAGTAAATAAATATAATTACAATTATTAAAAAAAATCATAATAGAAGACTAAACCATTATCTTAGGGTTCAAAATAAACTCGAAACATTTCAAAAACCTATATTCTGGTAAAAATTCAGCAATTTAAATTCCATTATTGAGCTTATTATAACATTCATGACTTTTTTTAGGTAAGATCATGTGTACACCTAACTTGATACCAAAAATCCCATGTGAGTCCTTTTCCTTCCCTATAAAAGGCAACAACCTATCCCCATTACTCACACATCTAATAACACTTAGGATATGCCAATATCAACCCATATTACCTCCCAAAATCCATCCCCTCTAACATGAATCCTAAATGTTGGTAGAAATACTTATAATGAATCCTTTCTATTCTAAAAAAAGTAGTTACCTGGTTTAGAGGTTTCCTCTTATCTCAATTTTTTTACTTTATTTCAATTATCCACCTCATAAAATATCATTATTTCATTATTAAAAAATAAAACGAGTATTATCACTATACTAGTATATTTTTACATAAAGGGATCTACCTAAAATTACACATACTTTCATCTAATGGGTAACAAACACAACGTCTCTGTGTATGGTGAACTACTACCTCACAAACCAATGATTGAACATTTTTCCTTTACCACATTTCATGGTAGTAATTAGGATGAATAATATAATTATATATGATATTTATTATTTATTGATAATTTTTTAATCCATTTATAACATAGAACATTAAAAATTTCCATTTTCCGTTAATATGATAAAATTGATTGAGGAATTCTGGACTTCAACCCCCACATAGTGATGAGATTAATTCAAACGATCAGTGGATTATATAAAAGATTATGATAATTTAAAAAAAGGGTACAATAAGAAAATATATAAGATATTCATGAAATAATTTTTCTTATAGAATTATAATACATATATATATATAATTTTATTTATTACCCATTAACACACACACAAAAGTTGTAACGTCGATCATGGGTGTGCGAACTACCGCCCCCTCAACACGATGTGATTACTTTTTCATAACAACACACACACACATATATATATATAAGTTTATATGATTGAATAATATGATATTTATGATAAAATTCCCATTCTGGAAAAATATGGGGTTACTTATCGTCTTTCTGCAACGATCATTGTAAAATGAGAATTTTATCATGCGTACGTACGACCTACCACCTTCATGATCATAATGTTGATTTATAAATCACATTCATATTTAATTATTGATTTTAAAAGTATAATTAATTTATAAATATGATAATAATTTCATTTTTATTATTATATAGTTTTTTTAATAATTAACCCCATCATTATAGTTGACCTAAAAAACTTATTTTTGAAAAATAAACTGAATTTTGTCAAAACTACCGATGTAATCATAATTATTTAAGTAGTTGTGTGAAAAATTGTAAATGTTGAAATAAAATTAATGGTAAATATGAAAATTTTTCCTAATAAATTTTAAATTTAACATTATTTTTTGATACACGATCATAAAGGATGTTCGCCCAAAAGAAAACATAAGTTAATGGATTTTCATATCACTTTTTACATCTGTGATATAAATGTCAGGTGGACTACATACATATTTTATGTCATGTATCTACTGAAATTTTTTTTATATTATATCCATAATCAATTTTTTTATTCATTATATCTTAACCTTTAATGTAATATTACTTCTTCATGAGGTTTATGATTTAAAACGATTCAAAGTGGTATGAGGCACTTTGGAATGTTTAAAAATTATATTCCACAAAAATAAATTTTATGATATTTCAATGGAATTTATATTTGAGGAAATTATATTACCATTATTCAAAAAAAATTTCATTTTATTCTCCTTAGTTTATCCGTGTCTTTTTTCAAGTATTAGTCCCATTTCTTCACTCTTTAGTACTCTTCATGTTTTAGAAAATCCCTTTCAAAAAAAAGAACTTTATTTCACTCTTCGTTAGAGAATACAAGTTCTCCTAAAACTACGTTTGATCAATAAATTTTCAAACATGTTTTTCAGATGATTTTTAATGTCATTTTTACCATTTTATATCTTCTACAAAGGTTTTGAATGGAATATTTTTGTCTCATTCTTAAAAAAATTTATTATATCCTTTAACATTGTTAAAGGAATGTTCTTGTTACCTTTTATGACTTGTGCTGATTTACCAACTATTATTTCTTTTATGCTTCCATTTAATTTTTAAAAGGTTACTTTTTAATGATTTTTTTTCGAAAGTGATTTTCAATTAAAAGGGTTTTCAAATGTTGTTACAAAACAAATGGATATTTTTTCCAATAATTCTTTTAAATGGAATTATATTTATCATCATCAACAACAACACTTTATTTTTACTCTTAGGATTTCTGTATTGATACCATCCATTTTATTCCTCTGGATTGTTTATTATTGATTTCCCTAAGGATAATATTAATATTCACTTCCTTAAATAATTTATTATTCAACTTGAAATATCAAATCAACTATGATAATTAAACATTTAAATTACCCTAATTATCCAATTCATTTATCAAGAATATTACTATTGTGTTTAAAATTTTACATATGCAGTCTACATTGAATGTTATTTGATTATTTTACTGAAAAAATGATAATACCATATTCAGGATTCAATATGGAAATTTTATAATTCATACTATTTATTTTTATTATTCTTTATGAGTAATGTTTTAGACTTGAAATGATGGGTGGATCCCAGACATTACATAAATCCTCAACTCATTGACAAGTTATCATGGGACAAATAAGTTGCATAAATTGGTTGATACACTTTATTTAAACCATTGGGTGAATGTTCTCAATGGTATAGATTTTCATGTTCCTTAGATGTGACGTCCATTGAGAAATAATTGCCCGTATATAGTTTTAGTTATTATTTAACCTCAAGATTTTTTGTCGATATATCTATGGATACATTTCATTTTTATTTATTTAGATGGAATGTGTTTTAGTTTCAATATTTCCATATTTATTTTTACTTATCTAGTTTTTTGAATAGCACATGTTTCCATTTATTAACATGTTAGATTTTTTAAAAAACTTCTATTTATTTTATTGATAACATGAATTGTGAATTCATTAATTTACGATGCCATATTTATTATTACCATAGATTCATTATTTCATCCTCTATAATTTTTCGTTAATGTGAATATCAGATCACCCTTATTATGTTTCATTCCCCTTAAATCCAAGAAGAATACTATGAATAATATTAATAGATATACTTGATGTATTATATTTATTTTGAAGTTAATAATTTATCAAAAAAATTGTAATTAGAGGAGTAATTTTTAATAGAACTCTAATTTATGTATCTCGTTTATGAATAAAACTAAACTCTTCATCTTTCTATATTTTATTCATTGTAATAATTCCAATATAGTAGTAGAAGTGTTCGGATCCATGATATCTATGGTCGGGTCACCATAGAAAGACTATTATTATGGTTTTCTAGGTTGTATGGAAGGACAAATGTAGTCGAAGAGGATCCAAATGGGTTTAATCTGTGTTTAAAGAATTTACAAATTTTAAATCACTATGTTTTTATTTTTTTGATTCAAATACAATAATCATGAATATATTCCCTTATGAAAATTCAAATTACGCTAATTTCAAAATGATTTTAACTGCCATGAGTAATAAATTATAAGATGAAGATACAAAAAATAGGCTTACAATAATACAAATTAACATTTAAACAATGTCTATACACAAATAATAATAATAAAAGACAGATAATCCTAAGAATTAAATTCTTAATTCTATAACTACATTTTCTATAATGTAAAATGAGATTTAAAAATATAATAATAAGAATAATTTAGAGATTGATGACCCATGAAAATGATCTTAAATATATATAAATGTGATGAAATTATATGACATGCTTAAGCTAACTAGACTCTATGCACATGCCATAATAATAATGGGGTTTCCATTTGAGTTAACCATGTAAAAACCCCCCAAATTTAGGGGATTTATCCTGATCTATGATCATTCCAACTTAGATAATATATAGATATACTAGGGGGTTCTCACCCACTCATCCCTAGTGTAAATCCAAGAAATACATCATCATAGATCATATCCCATGGACAATCTCGTTCACAATGAAGACGGGTTCCCTCATAACTAGATCACTCAACCATCTACCCATAATTGATGCCACTATCAATAATTGAAAGATGTTGTTGATGTAATGTTAGGGTGGAGGACCACACCCTGATAGATATATGGATGAAGGATATTTTATTTGAGGTTTGGAAGATATATCTTTGAAACAATCACTCAAAATAAGAATAAAAATAATGATAAATTAAATAAAAAATGGTAATATTATATTTAATATTTCTTCCATTGTAATTAAAATGAATGAACACAATTAAATATGTTAAAATATAACATATAATCATTACATCGTAATTTTAGAAAACTAAAATCATGATTATTTTCCCCACCTATCCTGTTATCATCAATATGGAAATCAGATAGTGAATAGAAAATATCAAAAGTGTGTGAAATCATGTTATCCACCTAACATTTATTAACATGGCACACACATACCCAACTGAAAATAATTCTAAACTACCATAATAAATTATTTTAATTAACCTATTCTAAATACAAAGATAACACATACCTACAGGTATTTGAGTAATCCTACAAGATCACGAACATAGGTAAGTACTAAAGTTTGAACCCTTACCTACACACAATAAGTATACAAAACATTAACTCTCCATAATGAAATCATGGAAAAAACTCAGAATATTCACAAAGAGTTAGTCATAAATATAGTTCAATGTGTAGAAATAGAGTAAACACTAAGAAATAAAGAATATAAAATAAAAAACTAGTAACCAATTGAATCTATCATGGACTCAAAAAACTATTAACTCGAATACATGATGCTCCCTATCCCATGAAACATGGGGATCCACATCCTAGTTATTACCATTGTTAACCCATAAAAACATAATCATAATGTCCAATCTATAACCATGAGATAATAAAACAAGAAATTATGGGAATTATACTACAATCATATGGAAAAAACATTAAATATTAATGTACAATGAAATAAAAAACTAATTACATGGTACCAATAAAATTCTTAGTAGACATACCACATAGATTGAACTAAGACCACGTGAGAGTTTTTGTAAATTTGGGTACCAATAAAAAACGATTTCATCCCCAAGGATCTGAGTACAAGGTATGGACCCTTGATAAGCACTACCAATCTAATGGAAACATGAAACCAACAAAGAAGTACCACCATTTTCTATATTCTTAGAGACATAAGGAATCTAGTTATCATGTGCTTATATCAAGCCACTTGAGAGATCCCATAAAAAAATACTATGAAGGCTAATCATCACCCAATCAATTGAAATTATATTTCTTTACTAAAAATTCCCATAACCAATCACCAGTCACAATAGCTCAATACATCGAGACTAAAACGCAAAATAGGATACATACTAGAAGAACTGATCTAGGATAATTACAATATACCCCACTTATAGAAAACTAGAAATACATTTATCACTAAATAGATAGAAAGACCCTGCATCAAAATATCACATATAGCCAAGAAAATATCACCCAAGACAACCTCATACTAGCCCCTTCATATCATAGAATTAAAGTTAATATTAAGAAACATCACAATGTATCTATTATGGAATATAGAGAAAGGAAATAATAAGTAAAGATAGATGAAAAATTACTTCAAAAATGAGTATGACCTATATGAATAATGAAATTAATGTATTATAGAAATGTCAAGAAGACTAATAAATAATTTAAAAAATTATATTTTCAATTCATATTTTTTATGAAAAATTATTATCATCTATTTATATTTGATACATATTGTTTTCGGTCGTGCTAACATAAAGATGTCCCTATGTAGGGGAAAAGGATACAAATGGGTTTATTTTTTATCATAAAATTACTAAAATTAAAATATAGAATATATATTTACCTATATAGTCTAAAACAAATATACATGTATATTTTAATCTAACAAAATTAAAATTCTTAAAAGTAAAAAATTATTTTACAAATAATGAATAACACATGGGTAAAGGAGGATACACCAAATGAGACTTGAAATAATTTTCATTAACATAGAAATAATGTATCTAAAGGAAGATTCATCAGAATATATCCACATGACATGAAAATGAAATTCCATAATTAACAAATTCACTTCAAATAATATGTATCCAGATTCTAAAATAAATCAAGAAATAGCATTAATCAATTATAGGTTGATGAAAATGGATCTAGAAAGATTAAATTAGATGCAAAAAAATTACATACATAGAGAAAATAGACTTTGTGAACTTTTTACAATAATCATCTAGTTTTCAATTATGTAATGGGAATGAAAAATTGAAAAGTGAGGAAATGTGTAGATGAATTGGTATTTACCCAGAAAAAACAACCAAGAAAATGAAACAAGACTGAAAAACAAAATGGAAGAAAATTAGAATGATCCCCCTTACCAGAGTTGTGTATTTTATCCATTGTACGGTAAATTGTCCAATCTAAAGTGTAATGTTCCAAAATCATTGACCATTTCTAGAACTATCTAAATCTATTACTTCCTCAATCAATTATAATCCAATTTTCCCTTTGAGTTAATGAAATAGAAACAATATATGTGCATGATACCTTGACTATGGACGTTCTTGCTATCTTGGACTAGTATATCCATCCATAATTCTTCTTCTATTTGGTTAATGAATAATGATTTCTTCACCACTACAAACAATCCTCACCAACACTACATCCCTCTCAACCAAATAGGGGTGAAATTATGGGTTCCCCTCAAATCAATTTAGCTAAGAAAAAACCCCCAAAATATAGGGGATATGTTATCCGAATCTATGATATTTCTCCCTTGGATAATATTATGATTAAGGGGGTTATTACACATTCCATGATGGGGGTGAACCATGAATCCCCATGCTGGAGTCCCTCTACCTCTAAATGCACCTTTTTTGGTGAAGCTGTGTTCCCCCATACATAGAGCCCCTTCCCATAGACACCTAATTATTACCACCAATACAAATGAATGAGTCCATTATAGTAGTGGTGGGTTGAGGTGAAAACCATGTTGTACAAGTGAATTGAGGAAATCATATGAGAATATTTGACATATCATCTATAAAACAAACACTATATAATGTAATATCAAAATATATATTCTTTTTAATTAATAATAACAAAAATTTAAAATTCACAACTACCTATCTATATATATGCATTGAAAAATATACCAAATAAAATATTTATATCATGGAAGAAATGTTTAATTTTAATATTGAATTCACATATAGATATAAAATAAAACAATGTAGTAATGTAGGCCTGGTCTTTAACAACATGCAAATAGATTGTATTTGTTCTTTTTAAAGCATTGTAATGTGATAAAAAATGGAAATACCACATATCAAGTTATATTATATAGTAACCATTATCATATCTAAAAAATAACTGATAAAGGTATCGATATTATCATTTATATAAAAATAATTAACAATGTTTTCCTTAATCAGTTTAAAAAAATTACTGAAAAAAGTGTCCATTTTCTAGAATTTTTAATGGTTACTATTAAGATAATTATTTATTGTTTATTAAAGTTATAATAAATAAAAAATATCAACAAAATTAAAATAATTTTATATAAATACATTCATAATTATTTAAAAATAAATTATTTTATTACGTAATATATAGATAATATTGAATATGCAATTACACATAATATATATGATACTTTATGAAAAATGGATTATGATTTAATAAAAATTAATATTAATTAATAATTCCATAATTTTGTTTATTTAATAGTCATTTAATAACATTTGGATGAAATATAAATTCAATTCATTAATGAAAAATCTAAGATAAGTTGAAAACATGACTTTAATATAAAAAAACCACTACATTTGATTTAGTTGTTCCGTTGGTCTCCACCACATATCATATTGAATATTTTAAAAATATCAATGTTATGTTGATTGAGGTATCTTAGTCGTATGTTTTTAGTTGTTAGAAGTGTCCTATAAGGCCTTAAAACAATGTATTTTGTCAAAAATCATTTGTTTTTTAACATTTCACTTACCTTCTACCATATTTGAAGGAGTTTTTTCCATGATTATTTCAGTTAAGAATAAATGTATTCACATGTACTATACTCATATGTATATTATTCTGTTTAAAATTAATCATTTTTAAAATTTAAATGTTATTTATAATTATATAAATATATTTTTTGTGTATAATGAAAATTAAATTGATTTAAAATAAACTGAATCAAAATAGAAAACCCTTTTAAGATAATTATAATACCAAGACTAAGAGATTCCATTCCCACAATGACTCTCCAACTTATGAGTGGACTACATTACATATCTTCTAATAGTGGAAAATACATAGAAGTAAAAGTTCTTCATTAAACCAATATTCTTGTTCAAAATTAATTGAAATGCCTAAAAAACCATTATCTTATTCCAAAATAAAATTAGTATCAATATTTAAATCGAATTCTTGGAAGACTACCTTTGAATCCCAGTCAAATGAAAATTACAAACCCAAAAAAATTACATGGTCCTTAGACACCATATGTATCCAATTAATGGAAAAAGATTTATGGATATTTATTATAAAAAAATGGCGGTCCAACACTACATTCATAATACCCAAAAAATTATTTCCTTCCAATGATGTTTCAACATTGACTATAAGTACAATGGTAAAATGATAGGGCCATCTACTAATGAGGTGGTATCTAACTTTTTTGGGTTCACAAGTAGGTTTCAGGGTCTCAATAGAACTCCATTCAGCCTCAAGTTCATGTTAATATTGAAATGTCCATTTAATCTGTTTGTAATAAAATTCATTATGATATATAAAATCATCCATGAAACTGATAAAAAATAAAAGTGTTTCAATAGGGATAGAGAAGACTGACATGACCCAACTAGAAAGGAAATCGATGAAAAAATCAATAACCTCATGGAATTTCTCATTGAAAACATGCATATATTTACAAGTATTAAATAAGTATACAAATGTCCATACTTTTACATATAAATAATTAGTTATGAAAATAAATATTTAAGAATATTGATATAAATACATATTTCTAAATATATAAAAAGTATGAAAATAAAAATGTATTATTCATTTTATTACGAAATAAAAATTTTACCATTTTATTTACCTTATACAAATTAATTAATTCATATATATATTAATAAAATTAATTTTTATATATTAATATGTGTTCACAAATAAAAATAATTATCATGTTTGTAAATACATACATATATTAAAATATTTGTGCATGTATATGTGAAATACAATTGTGTGCTTGTGTGTACGAATATGTGAATGTTTGTGTGTGTCAATGTTGAATATGTACATCATATATAAATTAATTTTTATAAATATATCATTATCCATAAATGTAGTATTTAAACGTATTTACAAGAAATATTTATAAATTCATTATCAAAAAATAAAATCTAAATATATATTAATATATATATATATGTAAATATATGGGCATATATGTATATATCATAAGTATATATATTATATATATATACATAATATATTGACCAATTTCTAGTTTTTTCGAATTAAATAAATTACATCGAAATAATTATTATCAATTTTGATAAAAATAAATTATCACAAATATTTTACATTATAAAAATTTATGAATATATATATATATATCTCAATGTATATATAAAGTTCATTTATAAAAATGAGAGTATATTAATAAAAAATATTTATTTATTTATTTATTCTATTACATAAAAATTAATATTAATTTATAACATATATAAATTAATATATGTATATATATCATAATTATATATAAACACACACACACATACATATGTAGAAATACCCTCATGAACAAACTTATATTTTTTTAATGTATTAAAAAATAATTATAAAAATATATAAATATATATGGGGAAAATATTTGTAAATATATGAAAAATATAATTATCATAAACTATACAAGAAAAAGTATATGGAGTGGTCAAGGGGTTAACATTTTACATGGAGGTCCCTAGATCATGTCCTAGTGTTTGAGGGTTATTTAGTAGGGGAAGTCATCGAGTGGTAATAAATGGTGGTTATGCGCACTGAAATAAGAGGGTTTCATCTCTCATATATGATCAGGATCAAGAGTTGTCTATGATCATTAAAAAATGGGGGGAGGGTCAAGAGCTAATTGTGAGGGGGGTGGCATGACCTAGATAAAAAAATATATTTCTCTAATTTTATTAGTGATATAAAAATATATAAAGGTTTCATAATCTGTGTTAATATAGAACTGATAAATGAAGTCTAAAAAATCAATAGAAGGATAAATGATAAATTTTGTTGTCATCAGGACTATTTTATGTTTTGATAAACACACCGTTTATCAGTGATTTTTCATAATAAATAAAGTTCACTTGATATTGATTTCACTTATCTTGTCAACAATTTTAGCGATGATAATTTCAATTTTGAGAACTAATAAAGATATGATATTTTATTGTGTGTATATTGGGTTTTTCCATTACTAAAAAAGTGTTCAAAAAATCTTATTTTATCAGAATGAATATTATCAATGATAAAGGTGGTTTTGTTAGTGCTTGATCAAGCACTGATAAAAGTTCTTATCAGATGAAAAAGTGTGATGCTTCACAGACAAAACATTGTAAAAACATTATCTCAGAAAACAAAATAGTTAATAGAAATTTAAATATTTGTAATAATTAACAATTATATTAGCATGAAAAATTTTGAATACAAATAAATTTAAATTGAAACATTCTATTACATTAAATTTACGTTGATATGTACAATTTATTTCAAATAATTTCAATTTTCCAAAAAACTCAAAATGAATCAATCATATAATAGAACATATCCATGGAGAAACCCAACCTTAATAACATTAAGTGTGTACCTATAATAAATTTTTTATTGAATATATATAAATATATAAATAAAATGTAAATATGTGCAAATAATTTATATAAAAAAATAAGGGCAACATAAAATACAAGGAATAATTCATCAATAAAAAGGATAATAAATAAATAAATAAATAAAAGTAAATTAATATGGAAATTTGAGTATATTTTGTCAATTTTCACCTAGTGAGATGGTTTTCAAAACAAAATGTCTCTTTTAAATTGGTGAATTAAATATTTAATCAAACCAGCTAGATTTTTTTTTTCAAAATTAACATTTAGTTAATTCCTACATGTCTCAAATTAATAACCAAAAATTGTTCTATTGTATCATGACAACTGACTATGTTTATTTTCTTTTGAATACATAGAGTATATTTTGAACTAAATTTTCTATTATAAACTAAAAACATGTTATTTTAGTAAATCATGTCACATCATGCATCAGATTAATGTCCAGTTAATTAAATCTTGTCACGAATTATAATCCAATAATTATCATAATGTAAAATGATAATATAAGGGAATATTCTCATTTTTTACTTTTTGATGTTAAATTTAAATGAAAATGATACATTGAAATTAAAAACATGAATATATCAAAATGATGTGTGGTAAATTCCTATAAATCACAAATGAATTTTCAATCATTGTCATAAATTAAAATGAAAATATGATATTTTGTTCTCTATGTTGACTATGTGATGTACCTTTTGAACTAGAATTCCACTTAAAAATAAAAAACATTCACATTCTACCACACCATTCAAACAATTTTCCAGATTTATGTGTTGTTAATTTTTATAAGTCATAAATGAATAATTGATTATTTTATTAAGGAATAAATGAAATATGAACATGTTTTCACTATTATTATTATTTGATGCATGTTTTGATCTAAAATGTAACTTTAAAACTAAAAACACTCTCTTTTAGTTTTAAGACGTACACCATGTGTTGGAATGACATGTATTAAATTAAAAAAATAATAATAAATGATTCATCGATCATATTCCAAATGTATCATTAGATTTATTGTGTGTTTTATTAGTTTCAACTATGTGAAGAACATTTTGAACTATAATATAAATTTTAAATTTATAACACATGATTTTAGTCAAACTAAACAATACATGTGTTAGATTAATGGAAGGTAAATTGATATATTTAAAAATGGGTAAAAAATTTATTTTTTGAATGTATAACAATTACAAGATCAGTTTTTCCTTGTTTTGAGTATATGGCGTGTGTTTTAAACTAAAATCCCCCTTTTAAGAGGAAATAAAAACTTCCAGTCAAAATAGACATATCATGGTTAGATTTAGGTGATGTTCATTTCAATAAGATAAAAAATAATAACAAATTATTTTCTTAAATTATCACAATAATTAAAGTTTATTTCCCCAATTTTTTATATATGATCCGTATTTGTATGTAAATTGTAACTTTTAAATTAGAAAAGGTACTTTTATTCATATTGGAAACTATTCGTGTCAAATTTATGTGATGTTAATAAATACACATAAAAAATAAATCATCATTCATTTTCCTAAGGTATCATTCATATTCTATTATTTTTTATTGGTTTTTCTTCTTTGTCATGAGATTTAAACTAAAATGAAACATTTAAATTGGGAACATTTATTTTTAATAAAAACGACCAAACCATGTATCATATTGGTGTGTTGTTAATTTATATATGTTAATAACTAATAAATGGTAATATTCCTAATTGAATATGACCATTTGAGTTTTTTGTTTAGTTTATAGTATATAACGGGAAATTTGATCTAAAGTAAACTAAAAATGAACAATTTCAGTCAAACCAACCACACCATAATTCAAAATAATGAATGTTTAATACCAATACATCATAGATTTCTCATCGATAACATTAATAATATATAATTTTAATGTAATAATTTTTTTCATTTTTGTTAATGTTGTTGTAGACAAGGATCTATATAGAGATCCAATTCATGAAAAAAAATATTAGAATTTGGGAAGTCATCATGTTCATAAGGAAAGAGTGAGGTATGTCAATTGGGGTCCTGATATTTTTTACAATTTAGTTCAAGAAATTGAATCTATAAAAAATTGGAATGATTTTATGAATCCTATGAAAGTGAATCATGCATAAAAGTTCCAATACTAGAGTCCTTTTATCATTAGTGATCATAGTGAAGTGTCGAAAGATGAGGAATTTTTGGAGAGGATAAATTGTATCTTATAGATTTTTTATACACAAGTAGTCTCATAATTATAGTTTATGATATAGATGATCAAGGTATATTCCCATAAATTGTTTGAGATAGTTGTGGAATGGAATCATGATGAGGATTTGACATTGATTAGATTAAAAATTACGTTCATTATATAGTTTGATCTAAAATCACTAATCATATAGAATTATTTAATATTCATAGATCCATATAAGAGAGCATGAAGGTGATTATGTTTTCCTTTAATTTTTTAATGTTAGTTTCTTTTCCTCTATTATTTAATTACCAATGATTATATCTATGTGTGAATGTTTGAGATGATTCTAAAAACATAGATATAGTTGAGGGAGATTCTTCTTATTTTAGTAACCTGTACTTTATATATATATATATCTTATAACCACAATCCCATTAATAAATTTATATAACCATAACAAGAGTTATTTATTTTCATTGTTTTAATAACCAATAACACTCATGGGTCAATTTTTATATTTTTTAAAACCATAATTGCATGGATTTCAGGGATACTATTTTATTTAAATCATTATGGTTAATGTCATATTATATCAATTTATTAAGATGAAATCAAATATGGAAAAAATGAAATACTTATGCAATTCAATCCCCTCTTATTATTATATCATCTACTCACATGTTCACCAACACATGTCACCCCTTTGATGAACTCTAACACTCTCACGACTCCATTATTTATTAATTACATGTACATTTTTAGGTCATGACCATGAATTCCTATCACCGTCCCTCTCTTTTTAAATACCCATTACATTACTATGCCTCAAATATTTCATTTTATTATAAATTCAATGCATATAAGGATGGATCTTTCACCATGAACGTTGATGTAGCTGGGAAAAAAGGGGTGGATCAAATTTTTCAATTATTGGGGGTTTCTAGATTATGGAGACATGTTGGTTCAATTATCTCTTGTGATGAAGAAATATTTGTCTACTATCATCATAGTATGGTGGGAAGTGTGAATAAAAATTATATTTTCAATATTCCAATAGAACAAGAAATCAAAGCCACCATTTTCAATATGATACAGGATAATCTTCCTGGTCCAGATGGTTTCCAGGGGTCATTTTACATGGCTTCTTGGGACTACATTACATATCAGGTTTTTGAATCAATTCAAGAGTTCTATAGAGGTGGATACCTTAATATAAATGTTTGTGTATCTATAGTGCTATTGATTCCCAATGTGAATGACCCTTCTAGTATCGTAAATTAAAAAACAATTTATTTATGAAAACACTCCTATAAAATTATTTCTTTTCTAAAATCCAGGAGTCTTAATGGATTCATACCTCATTTGATCTAGATGGATAAATATGGGTTTGTTAATGGCTACCACATTCTGGTTGTGATAGGTATTTACAAAGATATGGTGGACGATATCAACCGTCAAGTAGTTGGTTCCAATAAAATTATCCCAATTGACAGGGATACATATTATGATAAATTGGAATGGAGTTTCATTATTCAGTCCATAAGAAATATGGGCTTCCATTGATGGTTTTGTGAACCTTGTTTTATGTGTTAGTCCTCTCTGTAGAATACAATATCTCTGTTTGGGATTGGTATTGGTTTCTTCAAAAGTATCTAATGTCTTAGAAAAGGTAATATGATATCCCCTTTTCCCTTTATTTTGGTAAAGGATGTTCTATTGCGAAACATTCACAATTCCTTGGAAAATTGAGGTATTCGGCCTTTCCCCACCATTTATGGAGAGGGCATCATCTGACACATCATGTTTGTGGATGATATCCTTGTTTTTATTAATGGTTTATGTAGGTCTCTTAGAAGATTTATGGGGATCATGTCACCATATAGGGAGTTCTGTGGGAATAATATCAACATCAGGAAAAGAAATTTTTTAATATCCAATAAGTGCTTTGGTAGCCGATGTGGGGACATTCAATAGATCCTGGGTAACCATAGAAAATGGTTTCCTATGACATATCTCAGTACTTTAATGTCAAATGGGAGGATCAACAACGAATTTTTCAATGTTATTATTAATAGGATTTCAGGGTGGATTTTTAGCAAGAAAAATAAATTCCTATAATTTAAAGGTAGATTCATCCTTATCAATTTTATGTTGTCTCTAATTCTGATGCATATTTATTTGATCATCAATCCCCCAAAGAGATCTATTTGGGCTATGTAGAGGGTTTTAAAAAGATTCCTTAGGGATTATAAAAAAGTTTGTCACTATCACTAGGACTCTTGGAACCATAAAGAAAAATCAATTTAGAAGAATAGAGGGTGGATCCGAGATATATCAGAGGTCATGTATTCCATTCAAGATTGACATGCAAGGGATTTTTTGGAAGTGGAATATTTATGGGCCTAATTCATCAAAAATATAAATGATGGTCTTTTAAAAGGTTGGGGAGTTAGAGAGAATTGGATTTCAAATCCTACTAAGTGTGTGATCATGAATTTGGGTGATCTCCAAGATTCTACTAGATATATTGGGGGTCCTGAAAACATTTATCTAGGGAAAGATAACTATGGTGGTATGATGTTATTTTTTTAGGATGTATGTCACTGGATGTAACCTTTAGAGAGGCCAGTAAGTTTACCAGGATGATGGAGGATATCAATATCAATGATCAGAAGGCATTTCAGATATTATTATTATCTATTATGAGTATGATCAATGTTTCTTTTATAGCTGAATTTTGGGTAGGTTTTTAGGGCACAACATTAGAATGATGATGCAATCATACAGTGTACTCGATGCATCGGCATCTAAGTTATTGTGTAGTGAGGTTCCATTGATAATGATATTTCTTGTTGGGAGGCTACAAAATATGGATAACCCTAATGATGATAACATTCAATGTAAGGGTATTTTTTTTGTCGAGATGCTCGTGATGAGAGGTCCCGAGATGTGAAATAGTTATATACTTTTTCTTCAAGATTAGATGGGAAATATGTCTTTGGGGTGGTATAACCCGTAGCCCTAGTCTTATTAATGTTATAAATTCCATTCATTATGTGCTATACAACTGTTATCGAGGATCATGTCAGAGTGAGATGGAGAGAAAATTATATTGCATCATATTTAACTCAATTTGTTAGGCCTTATAGGCTGCAAAGAATCAATCCAAAATAGGATTGTGGTATGTGATGCTTTATTTACAGGTAATAATGATATCCATGGTTATGGATATGTTCTCCTTTATCAAGGATGGAAATAGGTTGTAGACATTATATAACTTCTTCAATTGGTCCGTTGTTGTGCCAGAGACTCATGGTTAATGGGTGAAATGGGCTCCTCCCAGTAATGGTTTGTAACATAATGTAGATAGTTCCTATGTGAATAAGAAGACGGAAGGATGGGGTTTGATCATGGATTTTAGGGGGTCAGTTGGGCTGGCAATTAGTGATTTTTTCATCCTGGGGAATTATTTGGGTGAAAAGGTGAGTTCTCTCCATTCTGGATTTTGTTTGCTAAAGATTTCATGTCTAGGAAAATGAAGTGTAATTTGATTTATAGGTGTTGGTGAAACATTTTACTGGGAAGGTTTATTCTCCGTGGTACCTCTCGTATCATGATCAAGGTTTTCTAAAAGACATGTCACTTGGTATTTTGGTGAGGCATATTTAGAGGGATGGAAATTTCATGGCAGACAGTTCAGCTAGAGGAGGTTATGATGGTAACCCTCTCATTATTTACACTGTTTTGGATCTATCCGGATTCATTTTAATTATTTTGTTTTAGGGGATGTACTCAGTCATCATCATTTTGGCTTCTATAGAGGCTCTTTTTGTTTTCCATATTTATGGGTGGTCTCACCCACCTTTAACAAAAAAATATTATTTTTTCTTTTGAAAATTATATTATATAAATAAATCATATTGATAAAAATGTATTTAACTATTATAAAATTCTTTTTATAGTTTGAAAATTAATTTCTCTAAAATCAATTGTATTGCTTTCGGTGAACAAATAAAAAAAATTAATTTTTCAAATTTTTTAAAATTTATATGAAAAAATAATTGTTTCAAAATCTACATTTAAAAATTATCTTTGCTTTATTTTTTGATAATATTAAGAAAGGATTAGTTTTAATGTGAATAGTGAAAATAGTAATTTTTATAAAAAACTGCCTTTTCATTAAATAAATTTAAAATTGTTTGAAAAGAAATTTTTTTTCAATTATCTTATAATTAATATAATTTATTTATTTAAAATTATTTTCATGTTGAATTTTTATTTGAAATATTTTATAATATTTTGAAAATTTTCACTTTGGAAAACAGGTCCTTTCACGCATATGTGGGATTAATTTTAAATTTTTTTTGAAACATATGTAAATAAAAATTTGAAAATTTTATTAAATATTTGGAAAAATATTATATGATTTTATATAATAAGTTAAACTGAGTTTTTGGAATAAATTAATAGTACAAAATTTATAAATTAATATCTATGGTTATGGTTAAAATAAGATTAAATGGGTTAAAATAAAAATATAACGTGTTACATGTCATAAATATAGTCAAAATATAATTTTATGGATATTTTTAGAACTTATATTTTCTAAAATTAGATAATGACTCATTTTGGATCCTTTTGGTATGTGAGAAATTTGGGTACACTTTATTCATCCAAACATACCATGTCTATCCTCTTCCCTAATTATAAAAGGAACCCCAACTCCTACCATATTCAAACATAAAAATCCATTTCCTTTAGACAATCCCTACAAAAATATATTCTTTATTTACCTCCCCACATCCCATATCCATTATTTTTTGGGAATTCCACCGATTAATGAATTTTTTATAACCTAAATAGGCTCTATGAAGAAGAGGTAAAATTAAAAAAATTGTTTTTATACTTTTTATTATTCAAAATCCTTCAAAAATACATAAAATATTATGATATAATAAAAAAAACTATCCCATATAATTATATATTTTTATTTTTATTTAATAAAAAATATCCAACTCCATATCTATATAATGGTATACAAAACATTTGATTATGTGTTCTTCAGACCACCGCCTCGCGATCTGATGTAATTTGTTTTCCATCACCACCTCTAGAAGATGGATATATTGATGGATTTAAAGTATAAATATAATATTTAGGACAAAAATATTATTCTTTAATTAAAATATTATTGACATATTCTCACCTCCTGGGCCTTCGAAAAAAAATAACTTTACTCATTTTTACAGCGGACCACCACCGCATGAATTGATGTGAAACATTTTTCAATTATATTTTAATTAAATGGTAATGAGGATAGATTAAATATATATATATATATATATTTTTAATAATTATACCTAAGGAATTTTTATATCATATTTACCTTATTATTTTCCATTCCATGGGTGATATGATAACGTCAAATGTGTGTACGATTGATTACCGCCTCAAGATGAAATTTTATTCATTTTCACGTACACATTATATAGATGTTAATAATGATAAATTTAATGAATTTACGTTAATTATTAGAAATAATAATGCCTCAAAATTGGGTATATATCATTTACCTTTCTTTTTCTTCATTCACTGAGAAAATGTAAGCATTGTTTGTGAGTACGTATGACCAACAATCTCCATGAACAGTGTATTTCAATTTTTTCTTTATTTTATGGATTACTCTAAATATATATATACATAATATATATTATATATGTAATATTTTAATAATTATGTATACTATGTAATAATTATCATATAAATATTACCAAGAATACTAAATCATACCATACATGAAAAACAAATCAATTATTACCTGAAAAGTAATATTAACAAGAAATTGTTGATAAACATGTAATAATAGTTAATAAGTATTTGATATATCTATGATATTTATAAATAATTTTATTCAATAGATTTATAATAATCATATATTTATTTAAATGTATGTTATAATATGTAAAAAAAATCAAGACTTATGGTTAGAGGTTTTTTTCTCAAATTTCATTCTTTGGGACATAAGTTAGGTTTTGAATCGATACTTTTTATGAGTGGTTTATAATACCAATTTGGCATGGTATGTCATGAATATACATATTTTACATTTTTTAATCTTACTTTTTAGATTTTTATTTAATGGATCTTATGATTCCAATGATACCAAAGTGGCAATGGTTTTATGTTATAATCTAATTGATTTTCCAGATTATTTTTTATCAGTATTATGATGAAGAAATATTATGATCAACAAATAAATAAAATCATGAATTATCATATCCTATGTTTATTTATATGAGATAATGTTTCTCTTCATATTATATTTCTAAATTATTAATGAGATGAAAATAGTTCTATATGAAAAATAATATTTTTTCTCTTTTTTTTTTGAATACCCTTTTTCATCAATATACACGTCTTTAAAAAATGATTTATCTATTCTAAAATATAATAAAATGATTAATTAAGGATATTTTTAACCATGTTTGATTTTTTATAATTAGGTTTATAAAGAATATTCTTGTCATTTTTCAAACAAGGTCATTTGTGAGTTTACAGAAATTCTGAAGGAAATAATTGTTTTAACATAAACATCAAGAATGGAATTTCCCACAGTCATGGAAATTATTTTATTTGAAACCTTCATTATATGTATTAAATATTATTTTTAAATAAAATAATTTTTTGAATAATTTTTTAATTCTAAAATTTTAAAATTTATTTTCAAATAGTAGATATTTTATTCAAGAAATGTTCCAAGTGATTTATTGATCAAAATCATATTAAAATTTAGATCACATCATTTCATGTTATATAATATTTAATAGTGATATAATCCACTAATACCATATTTATTCTTTATATAGATGGTATAGTTTTATGATGAAAACACCTTTATGAAACCCATTTCTTTTTCATGGTTTATGAAATGATGAAATGTTTTATGTAATCTTATTATATTAATGGATTATGAAATGAAGAATGGTTTCTGAATTTACTTCATTTTAATGGGTTACAATATGATGAATATATTTTTTATCTTGTGTTAAAAATATATATGATTTTAATTGTGTGGTTGGTGGGATCTATATCTCTCTTTAATTCATTGGTAACAACTTTATATCTCCCAAGATAACAATGGGAAACAAGTCAATGAGATTGATCTACAATGGGAAATCGAATGACGGGATTAATGAATAGTGTGAAATATGTGATGAGGCTAGAACCATAATGTTTGATGGCCTTGTTAGTTACCCTTGAAAAATTGAAATGGTTTTTATACATATGCTAATTTGAGAGTTAATGAAATAAACTAATTGATCATAAATTATTATTATTTCATAGTATTATGAATCTTGTCTTTTGGAAGGATAATGGTTTATGTTGTGACTCATGTTTATGATATATTAATGATTGGGTATGAACATTGTAATTTATTTTCATGGTCTCATACCCTTATTATTATCTTAATAATTCATATTATCATAGAAACATATCTCCCCTTTATAACTTCAATAATTTATCGAAGATTACCCTTCTTATGTTTTTTTTCAATTTTATATATAATGGTTTTATACAGTTTATGTTTATGAGGATTACAAATGTGGGATGATATTGATTTGATATTTGGAATATCATTAATTAAATTAGAATAAAATTTACCTAGTCTTCAAAAAAGTTAAATCATTATGGACTTTGGGCATCAATTATTGAAACGTGTTGAATATTCATCTAAAAAGTTTTGGTATATATACGTGAAAATCAGGGTTCATTATAGTTGGTTTTAAAGTGATGTTTAGAAAACCTCTACAAATAACGATGTTAGAATGTTAGTGAAACCCCTTAGTATAATTTTATGTATATGAAAATCTTTTATGTTATGGTAATGAATGTAGTATATATTTCCTATAAATACATACCTATCTAGAAACCAAATAAAGTCATGGTTCGAGAACAAATGTACCTAGGGTTAATAAGTAAAAAATAGTATTCCTGGATTGAATTGATTATTAATTGGTACATGACAACAATTTGTGTTTCACACCTATTTGGACACTACTTGGGGGATATTCAATATAAATTAAAATACTTTTTGAAAACTTTAATGATGGATTTTAATAATGACCAAGAATAACCTCAATTGAGACTGAGGATTCATAGATTGAATATACAGTTCCATTATTTTTAAACCATTTAATTTTTTCACGATTATGTGTCTTATAACATTGACTGTGGTTTCATAGGATAATATTTTGGTTTTATTCAATCGATGTAACCTGAAAGAAATAGGATAATGTGGAATGTTATAGAAAACATGTTGATGAAGAAAAATATGATCATAATTATAGTGATAGATATTATGATTGTAACAAATATTTAATAATAATATATTATTTACAACATTCACCTTAACCAACCCTCAAACTAACCAAATAAGAGATTGATAGGGTTTACTGAGAGGTTAGGTTGTGTAGACCATAAAGAAACGAACATTCAATTTTCTATATTTCAAGAATCTAGGAAGAAACACTCCACAAAATATTTCAGAAAAATTGAATGTTTTTATTTGTGTTCAAAAGAAGTTAATAGATAAATAGATACTTTAGGAAAGTTGAAAATCTCAGTTACTACAATGGAAAAGAATAACGGTTTCCATAAGTCAGAATCAAAGGTTTAATGTTATAAATTTTTGAATTATAGGAATTATACAATTTGATTATCTTGGGGGAAAGATCAAGAAGAGGATCAGTGAGGTGGAACAAGTAATGATTTTCTATTTTGATGGTGATTAGACTAATGATATCATATTAAAGGAGAGTTGTATTAAGAAATAGGATAACGATTACTAGGTAATTGTTTGAGAATAAAGTGTGATGACTAATGTATTTTTGTATTGGGATTCAAGAATAATGTTGTAGAGATATTTCTACCAAGTGTATTTTAGTTATGATAATCATGCACAATATAATGATTATATTTATTTGGGATTTATATATGTCTACATGTATAATTAATAATTGAGTTGTGGATACCATAATTTTTTTATGAGTATATGTTTGATCAAAATACTGAGTTATTATAAATATATTTTCTGTTTTTATGAAATTGGAGTTTATCCAGATTGAGGACATTTTGGGAGAAATTAATATAAAACAACCCTTTGGTTTTGCATATGTTTTATATAGAAAAGTTAATTGAGGAATGAAATTAAACGCTTATCACATAAGATTAAAGGAATTGATAAAATTAAGGGTTTATCTTATCATTGATGTTGAGTTAATTATGTGTTATTATATTATTTTAATTTTATATAAATTAAATTAATATTTTTGGAAAAGGATATCCCACATGTCATGTGATAACATGTCATATCCGATAAGGCTGCAAGGAATAAACCCACAATAAAAGGATGACAAGGGTATAATGCATACTACTATCCTATTTGAAAGATTATTTCTAATGGTACAACATGAAGATAAATATTTATTAGTATGTATCTCATTACTTGGTATGTCAATATGTTAAGGTTGAGAGATAAAATTATAATTAGGTGTTATAACCATTATAAATACAAGAATAGAAATTGGAAAAACACCATTGTGGATTTTGGTATTAGTGTCCCCAAAACATCCAAAGTGAATAATGGTATATTATTTGTAAATAATTACATTATAATGTAACCAAAAATGATTATTATTATATAATATTTCTATCTAGATCATCCTATCTAGATTTACATTATGAAAAAGGTACGGTGGCATGAAGTTTCCTGTATTATTGTATCTAATCGAGATTTGAGGTTTACATTGATGTTATGGTGAAATACTCAGAAAGAAATTGATACAAGTTTTATTTTTATTACATGGTATCACCTTCATATAGGTGGTTAGTATAAGAGAACATTTACAACCCTATAAGATATATTTATATGTTTATTAAAGATCACAATGTTGGTTGGAATCAACGTCTTCCTCTGGATATGTTTTCTTACAAGAATAAATTTATCAAAATCATTTAGATAGATTATTATACATCCATATATAGAAATAAGGGTACAAAAATAATGTATAGGGATGATGTTTGAGAACAAAATCGATTATAAATTGAGGTGGCTAAATATATTTTAGAGAAGGTTAAAGCCATTCAACTTTACTTATGGGTGGACCAAGTCAACAACAAATATATACTAAAAATAATTGAGAAAATATAGAATTTTATGTTTGTTAAATTTATATGAATTTATCCTTGGAAAAATAAGGGAAAATAATATATATGTTCTTTGGTCTATTTTAAATTCTTGATCATATCGGGATGGTAAATTATCATTTGGCACTTCTACTAAACCTCTATTAGGTTCAAGAGGTGTTTAATGCATCTTATATGAGGAAGATAATATTGGTCCATAAAATTTACAAAATATAGAGGTCATACTACTAGATAATGATTTTTATTATGAGTAATAACTAAGGGAGATTCATCATCATAGAGAAAAAGTGTAACAAAACAAGACCACTCACATGGTCATTGTTTTATTGTGGAAGCACCACATTAAGGAAGCTACAAGGGAACCCAAGGATGTAATGAGGTAGATTTACCCTCAACTATTTCTACCAAGTGGTATTATTTAAGAGTGAAAATATGTTTGAAGGGGGTATAATTTAACACCATGTGATTTTATAATTTTTTTGAATGTATTTAATTTCTTTGATAGCTTGTGCTACGTATTATACAATGTTTTAAGAAACCACAATATACTATTTATATTACAATTTAACATGTCCATTATGAAACATCTTTTTAAATTGGTGGTATTAATTGTAATAGTGTAGTTTTAAATATAATTAAAATGGATTCACAAAAAGAAAACATATTGGTAAAAAGTGTATATTCTTTTGTAATGTTTTTATTATTTTTTTAAAATAGATTTTTTTTCCAAAAAATATTTTCTTAATACGTTTTATTAAAAAACCATTAAAGTAATTATTTTATCATCTAGAAAATTTATATTTATATATAATTTTTTTAATTCTTCATGACCAAATTATTTCATAAACAAATTTGAGGATTTTTTTAGAATAATAATTTTTCATCGAACAGTGAAAAATAATGATTTTCATATAAATATTCTATTTTAATTTAAAAAATTTAAAAACTCAACCCTTATATAAAAATTTCATAAATGTTCTACTACCTAAGTAATGTAATAATTAATTGGATTTAGGTAACTGGAAAAAATTTCATTATAAATTATTATATAAAAACATTTTAATCGTATGGAACTTTTATCTTTTGAAAAGTTATTTTCTATCATGTATATGAGATTAATTTTAAATTATTTTTTTATACATTAGTGTTTGTAGTTGGAAAAAATGGATTCCATACAATTATTAATAATAATCAATAATATTTAATAATTGCAAAATAATTTTTGGTCAAAATTAATATTAAAAACATTAAAAATGAATTATTGTTGTTGAGGTTTAAATTATTTTAGTTGGGGTTTAAAATAAAATCATAATGTGTAAAATAATTTATAAAATTGTCCGAAACCAATTTCTTGGGCATATTTTTAACTTATCAAATCTGAAGTTCAATAAAAATTCATTTTAGAGCCTTTTAAATATTCAAAACGTGGGTAAACATTATTATTTTATAAAATTCCATCTGAGTCCTCACCCCCACTTATAAATGACCACATCTTCTCATCCTCTATTCAAACATAATAACCCCTTTGGTTGAGAAAATACATACTAGAATATCCTATTTACATATCTCCCCACAACTTAAAGTTAATATTTATTTTAGGAATACATCTTAATAGGGCTACATGTATTAACCCAACGAGGCTCTCTGAAGTAGAGGAAATATTATTACAATTGGTTTTTTATTTTATTTTTTTCACCAATATAAAATATATATAAACTATTAGAATAAAATGTTAAATATATAATTTTTTTATAATAATGGCATATCCTATATCCATCTACACTTCCATAAAATGGTAAAAGAGACCGTCGATCATGCGTATGGATGACTACTGCCTAGCACACTAGTGTATTTTTTTCATCACCACCTCTCATGATTGGATATAATTATGTTTTTAAAATATATATGTTATATTAATGAAAAAAAATTACTCTATAATTATATGATCATATATACAATCTTACATACCAACAAATTGAAAAACCTGAATGCAGCTCGTGTGTATTACATACTTCCACCTTACAAATCAATTTTATTTGTTTTTCATATCTTTTATATTGGATAGTGAAAATTTTATATTAAATGAATATATATATATATATATATGATAATTTTATCATAATTATAATTTGGGAATTTTGATATCACATACAACTTTTTACTTTCAATTTTATGGGTTATACGATAACGTCGCTCATCTGCATGGAAGCCTACCTAATAACAAAATGATGTGATTATGTTTTCACACATAACCAAAATTTTAGGTAAACGTGATGACTTTAATTAATAAACTTGATATCTATGAAATTTTATTTAATTTTTAGTTTTGTTATATTATTTACCATTATTTCATTCCTTTAATTGAGAAAATAAAAAAAATATTTATGCAAATGTATGGCCTACCATCTATTTGAATGTGGTATTTCATTTTATTTACCTCAAATTTTTGTATTAATCTAAATATATATGATATGAATATATATTATTTTAATATCATTGTCAAAATAATCAAGATGATTGAACAATGATCGATATAAGTGGACCAAAAATACCAAATCAAAACATACATGAAAAACAAAAGTTGTTATTATCTAAAACACTATTTAAACAATTCATTGTTAATAAATGGGTACTAAAAGGTCATAGGTATTTAATATATGATATGATATATTTATATATGGTTTCATAATATTTTAATAATAAATTTATATGTATACTATATGAGGATTAAATATGTTTGAAGGAAACTGAGGCGTATGGTAAAGATTTTCATTCTCAAATTTCTTTCATTGAATCATCAGTTTTGATATACAGATCTCTTCTTTTATGATGTGTATATACACACCCTTTTACATTTTTTATCATTAATATAATTATATTTTTATATTATTTGTTTCATTTATTGTTATACTTTAATTGGGCTTTTAATTCAATGTTTCCAAAGTGGTAAAGGTATTATGATACAATTTTATTGATTATTAGGATTGTTTATGATTATGTTTAAAATTATGATATATTATGATATACCATTGATGAAAATAAATAATTTTATTATACTTTATTTATTTATATTAGATACATTTTTTCATCCATTTCATTCTCTTAGGTGATTAAATAGACCTACATATTGTATCTAAGAAAAATCATTTTTATTTATATTTTCATTTGAATACCATTTTTCATTAATATTATTGTTTTTCAAAACATGTTTTAATTATTTTTTTTGAAATTATTGAAATGATTTATAGATTTCATTATCACCAATATTTTATATCCTGAAGTGTTTTTTAAATGGAATATTCATTTCATTTTCCTAAGAGAACCCATTTGGCGAGTACTAAAATTGGGAATGGAATCTCTGTTTTGACATGTATAGAATGAAAAAAATTACCCACCTTCATGAAAATTATTTTATTTGAATACAAATTTATATAAATTCTAGGTTATTTTCAAATAAAATTATTTTAATAGTTTTCTATAATATTTGAACATTAAAAAGGTGATTTCAAATGAAATCTTATTTTCTATAATAATTTTTCAACATGGCTATTTTTTTAGAATCATTTTCCATAAAAGATAACATAATTTTATGTTACAAAATATTTACTAGGGTTATGATCCAATGATTCCACATTAATAAATTATCTAGTTGGATTACTTTTATGGTGAAACATTTATATAAAATCCATTTTATTTTTAAAGGGTTATGCTATGATGAAATGTTTTTTAAAACCCATTTTTTCTAGTGATTCTAATTTCATGAAGTTTTTATGAAGAAAATTTATTTCTAAGGGTTATAATGTGAGGAATGTTTTATGATCTTGTGGAACACGTATATATAATTTTCATACTTTTATGGGTGGTACCAATATCCCCCTCTAATGCATTGGGTAAATCATTATATCTCAGTAGATAACTATGAGAAAAATTTCAATGGGATTGATCCAGAATGGGAAACAAGACTGTTGGATTTATCAAAAATGAGAAACAAGTGATGAGGCCCAATACAATTTGTCTGATGGCCATGGTTGTTAACCTTGACAAATGTAATGGTTTCCATATCTATTTTGGTTTCATATTTTTATAAAATGTGATTACAATTCATGAATTATGATGATTTCACACTCTTATGAATTATTTATTTAGGAACAATATTCCATTAATCCATGCCTTATGTTTATATTCTTTGATATGTTGGATAAAAAAATTGTACATTATGTTCATGATCTCATCAACTTACTCTTATATTAGGCTTTAAAATGATAATGGAAGGATATCTCCCATGATTATCCCAACTACTAATTTGATATTTCTCTTTCATATGTTTCCTTTCCCCATGTATGAACATTTGGATTTATTAGGAATGTTTATTAAGAGAATAGAATACCAGAAATCATTTGTAGAGATATATAATATTTTCATTAAATTAGATTATTTTAATGTTAGTCTCTAAATATACTAATCTATTGTGGTCCTTGGGCATATATTGGTGAAATTTATTGAATATTAAACTAAAATTATGTAATATTTATGAATGAAATTTATAGGTAATTATAATAGAATTTATATTGAATCACCCCCACAACATATTGTTACTCTTCACCATATGATATCTATCACCCTATAATGTGATATACATTTAAGTAATTTTTATGCTTCCAACCATAGTGTATTTGATGAAATGCAAGTATAAATTAAATCTCATCATTGGTTTTCCGTGTGATTAATTAATTAATTTGTATTAGAGGTTCCTCAGTTTTTTAGTATTTATGGTTAATTATAAATTTTTCAATTTTGTATCAATTAATTCAAATGTATTAATTTTATGAAAATAATTTAACAAATATTTGGTTTAATTTGGTTTTCATATTTTTGAAAAAATGTACTATTTAATATTTTTTAACTACCCAAATTAATATATATATTATAATTTTATATATTATAATTTTTGAATATAATTATTTTAATATTATAATGAATTTATTATTTTCAATACTCCATTTCTAGTTTATATATACATTATACATAAATTATATAATGAAATTAGTCATCTAATTTTGAAATCTTTAAAACACTTATATATTTATAATGTATATTTTAAATACAATATAGTCATTATGTAGTTATTTTAATTATTAATTTTTTTTCATTTTAATTATTTTTTTATGAAAATAATAATGTTTATTTGTGAAAATTAAAGAATCTTGTGCATTTAGTTTTGCTTATTTATTTATAATTGGTGTATCTTCTTACGCATTTTTTAAATGTAAAAACATTTGATAGAAAAAATTCACAATCCTATCAAAAAAGGGTACTCTCTAATTCAGTATAGTTTTGTTGTTTTTCTTATAAAGGGTAATATTTTAAGAAGCCATGATACAAATTATGTAATGTTTTTATAAATATTAACAATACTAGGTTATGTTGTGTTTAGATTACAACTAACATGAATATTTTTTCAATTCCTTTTCCTTTAGGTGTACTCACTGATAAATGTTTCTTCATCCAACCATAAATGTCAACTATTATTTCATTTATCTACTAATTATCAATTTCTATAGTATTGTAACACCATATATCTAGTATTACACCATTTAATTTTTTTGGAAACCATTTTTTCAACCCCTTATGTTACTACTAAACCTAGAAGTTAATATGTTATATTTATTTATATTTATGTTCAACTATATTTGTATACATCCCCTATGTATTATAAATAGATTTATTTTACTTATTTTTTATGATTATCTTTATTTACTATATTCTTATTTTTCTCTATTATAATATGTATCATGTGTTTTTTGGTGTTATTTTAGGGGGAACCATGATGAAAATATGATGTATGGTATTGACTAATTTTCAAGCTTATAATGGGTTCTAATAATATTTTATATGATTGTTTTATATTTAATGATCACTTTATGGTTTTTATTAAATTTTTTCCATTTTATTTTTCTTTACACATGTATTCTCTAACAACTTTAGGCAGTTTCTATACCCAATTCATGTAAAATTTTATCCTCACAAAAGGGTTCAATATTTAAGAGACGTATTATATTACATACTTTTCTTACATATGTAGAGTAATTTTAATTGAGTTAACTATTATTAAACATATATGAAATGGATTAATAATTGATAACATAAAATGATAAAAATATCAAAATTGTTCATATTAAATTGGTCACACTAGTAATAAATAAATTTTTTAATATTTTTTTAAAATGTTTAAATTCATTTTTAATCGATGATGTTATAGAAAATAATAAAAATAATAGTTTCAAATTTGTTTTTTTGAAAACCATTGTTGAAAATAAAAATAAATAATAAATAATAAAGGATATATAAACAATTTTTTTTAAAATAGATGTTGAAAATCTCTTCACATCGGTTTTTTCATGTAAGGGATGTGGAAATCAAAAAATAATTCTCATGTCGAATTTATGATTTAATTGAAATAGAAATACTATAAAAAATTATAGAGCATTAAATATTATATTATCCTTAAAATTTATATGGAACGGAGATATCGATGTCATTTTTAGAGAAATACTTACCTCACAAGCCACTATCATTCATATTTCATGTCAAACTATAAAAAAATTTCATGGATAGTTTAAATTTTTGTTTAAAAATAAAAGTGTTAAAAATAAATAAACCCTGAACATTTGAAAAGTTTTTCTTGTATAAAATGAATAAAAAATGAACATTAACTAGAAAATAATTGCCTAAATACTCAATTCCTATACATTAATAATAATAAATATATATTATAATAATTCTAAAAATTAACCATACAAAAAAATAGTTTCTAAACAAATAGAAAATGTCGGTAAAGTATTCTTCAAGATATGATGAAGCATAATTTATGATCAATAGTAAAATTTAATGCAATAAAATTAAAAATATATATTGGTATATAACATAAACCAATTAATATAAATAGCCTTATTAAATTATGTCCTCATCTAAGTTGTGATGATCTAAAAAATAAATATTAGAACCTAATAACCATATTCCACATTACATTTTATATGATGAAAATGAAGTTATGAAACATTAACATTAAAATGTAAACTAATATGTATTTATATATATATATATATACATAATTGAAGTAAATATTAACTAATAAAAAATTTATTTACCTTTACATTCATAAATTTAATATCATTTTATTCTTTTATCAACAGGTTATCATCATTTAACATATCCAATGACATTGATATTCATGTATAATTTTAAAACATGAATGACATAAAAAATTAATATTAATGAAATAATATTTGAATTATCTCACAATTTTCCATTTTTCATAGTGATTGGGGGTAGATGGGGGTTGAATTGTATCCCACATGAGCCAATACACGATTTATCTAATTTTTACACTAAACATTTATGAAATAATTCCCCCTAACAACTGATACTATACACATGATAATGTATGATGGTAAAAATTATGTAATTGGAACTCCTGGTAAGATCGCATAAAATCAATTTATATAAATATAAAAAGATAAGTTATCATGGAGTATAATATAAATATTAAAATATATAATAATTATCATTTTATAAATTCTTCATCATGTTGGCTGACAAAAAATTTAATTTGTGTCACCACATCTAAGGAAATATACATACGAAAAGGGTTTTCATTCTTTAAATCCCCCCAAAAAAAATTTCAATTTTGTTTAAAATTTTATCCTTCAAATAACTTCTAAATATAGATCCATTTTGTTTATTTATTTAATTTCATGAATGTTAAATTTAATATAAAATTTCATTTAATATTAGTTCTAAAAATATGAAATATTCAATTAATTAGATAAAGATAAATCAATTGAGATATTTCAGTAATATGGACTTCCATGTCTACTCGATCATTAACAAGTTGACGGTAATCCATTCATGATATAAAACATTAATCTCGTAATGGCTCTTCCTGGCAATATAACTCCAAAAATGTTTTTCATTTGGGCCAAATAGGTTATTATTATCATCAAAATTAAAATGTATACTTTTTATACATGGGAATGTTAAGGATTATATAATTTCACAATCCCACATCTACTAACTCTAGGAATGGTTCTCTATTGATTAGGAGAAGGCTCCGCAAAAAGAGCCTCAGTAATACTCATGTAATTTTTTTGGAAAAGTAAATGTTTTCACTCATTAAATAATTTAATTATTCAAATTTCAATAATGTGAAAAGAAATACGTATCCCTTAGTAAGTGTCCCTTTGTATCTATGATTTTCATCTCAATTCATATAAAATGATATTTTGTTTACAGGCATATTATTAGAAAATTGAATTTCTAAAAATAATGTATAAAACCACATTAAAATAAGATAATAGTATCACACTTGTAAATAATGGAAAAAATGATGTCATGAATTATAAAATGAAATATGTAACAAAAATTAATAAATACAAGCATTATTTAAAAAATTATAGAAATTATTAACATTTTAAAATTTAAATTTCATAATTATAAAAAATATATACATAAATTTAACAAAAAGTTAATTTTGTGCATTTGGGTTTTCAATCAAAAAAATTTTAACCAAAAAATTTTATTCTAAAAATTATCACAAAATTTATATAAATAATTAACATATATATATATTAAGATAAAAATTAAAAAATATAGTTTTATACCTATAAATTTTAAAATATAAATAAAATAAAAATACATGCAAAAATAATAAGGATAGTAACTTAGTGTTTTACCATATCATGCAAACCTAATAATTTCATAAATAATAGTTCATATCTTTATTATAGTCATTTTTATCATCTATAAATCATATAATAGATAAAGAGACCCCACATACATCCATAATAATGTAACTATCCTCATTACCCAATTGAATTCATTTTAATTATGAAATTATGTACCATTGATCATTTAATGGGTATATAACATAAAATATATTCATTTCATGTTCCCCCTCAAGAAATGGTTTCTCTTTTATACTATATAAATTCAAAATCATGACTATAAATCCATAAATAGCTTGTTTCACGCCACTATCACTATCAAACCTGTTACACTTAAACACTATTACTCGAAATTTTATATATTCAATTTCCCATATATCCAAAACAACTCTAAAATATGTTGTTGATTAGGAAATTGTATTTTTATCTTTATCACTTGATAAATGAAGTGCATCCACAATGACCATTACCCAATGACAAAGATAGATTTTCATGATTTTTTTTAATAAAATCATATTTTCTATAAATTTTAATTGAGTAATTATGCCCATTTTAACGATTTATATGATTAATTTAAGGATACATATATTAATATAATATTAACAAAAATAGATGAATATTGTCATCTTTAAACACTTTGGGACACGCGTCTTATTGGCGTAGTGAAACACCATATTTCTTAAGCTAAAATATGTTGAATTGATGATGTATATGATGGACTCTGATTAAGGTATAGGTAAAGAAACAATTTATAAGCATGAAATTAATAAAGATGTTAATTTATGGGGAAACTGACAGTAAATCATATTTACACATCATGCAATTCATTCATGTCATGTGATGTGAATAATTGAAACGTGTGAACACAAGACACGAAGAGGATTTTACTACACATTACACATTGTGAATGAAATATTCATGACATGTAATATTTTTTAAATAATGGTTTGGGTCCAATAGATTTCATGTCACAAATTTCACCACCAATAAATGAAATATTCAAACAAACGTGTGATGGATGTTTTAATGTGAATTTATATCTCCACCCATATTGAAGGCCTAAATATGACCCATTATGATTATAGAAAAATTTATTTTTTCATTTAATATGGATAAAGAACTTGGAAAGCCTATAAATAAAGGAATCTCAGTTGATTTTTGGGAGATCAATTGGTGAGGGATGATCTAGACTATGGACAACTAAAGATATATTTCCATGAATTCATTTTTTTATTCATGATGTGATGTCTCCACTCTCCCAAATTAACTCGACATTGCCATCCATAGAGGGGTAGTTCATGTCAGTGATCAAGAAAGGTCGAGGTTTTACTGACTGCTATGATTGAGTTTCTATATTTAATAGAATAAACCATTTTCCCTTTCTTTTTTTATTAGTTTCAATTGATAACTATTATTTTAATTCAGAGTTAATCTAGAAAAAGGAAAGATTATTTTTATTTTTATTTAATTGTTTTATGATCAATATATCCCTCCAAAAAAATTATATCTACTTAATAAACAATAAATTAAGTATGTGTGGCGAGTGTTTGGCTATTACAAGCATATGTGGGGAATTTTGATGGCGAATACTATTATTTAGGGAATACCAACATCCAACTGGGAATTAACTTAATTTATCTGAAAAATAAATTATATTGACGCACACATATGAAGAAAGGTATACTAATTGAGACTTCATTTCGGATTCCCACTCCAACACCATTTGACCATGCAACAATTATAAATCAATAATGGAATCTCTCTCTTACTAGATAGAAGAATTATAATTTGTCAAATTTTGAAACAATGATAACATAACACTAGGATGATCCGAACACACTCTAATCACTATCATTCTCAATTATTTTCAAATATATCAAATTAATATATTTTCTTCATCTAGTTTCAAAACCAAAAACTAAAATTCAATTTTCCCAAATTCAACTAAAATTAATATAATCATTTTGTGTGAACTCATCTATAGAAGAATACCTAGGTCATCTACAATACTAAACTATGTAATAAAATTATTTTTTCCCATGCCTCATGATAGACATGCATCAACAAAAAATTATAAAAAGTAACCTTATCATCATGTCTTTTTTTAAAATGTGTTACAATTAATATAGGAATCATCCCATGTGATCAGAATAATAGATGGTCTATTCGATATGTATTTTATCAACAATACCCTATAGATATAATTGATTTAAATGATCACAAATGCCCTCATTTTTTGTACTAATTATATTAAATTAATTTTATTTTACGAAATTAATATTCTTTATATTCTTTATTCTGTACATATATTTATTCTTATAAATCATGTTGACTATTTCTCAATGTGTTCGGAACACTCCTAACCATATTATGGAAACACGGTACATAACATATGTTGAAGAAACGTAACATGAGGAACAAAACCTATGTTTCTGTCATGCCTTATGCTGAAAGATCATCACGTACGGTTAATCAACCCTACATTGACATAAATGTATTTATAAAGAACCTTACATTTGGATGGAACCTTACATTTGACAAATATAAAATTTATGGTTAAAGAACCATATATAAGTATGGAACCTTACATTTGATATGAAAATGTAAGGATTATCAAACAGACTTTTTTGATCAACCATACACTGTCAGACATACGTTTGGAGAATGAACGCTATGTAGTTGAACCTTATATTTGGTAATTTATCATTTTGTGAAGTAAACTTACGTTTGAATTTTCATCATCGAAGATTTGTATTTATGATTTCATCTATGTTTTGTGTAGTGGTATTTAGGGAATTTTAGTATGATTTAATGCTCATTTTTTGAATAACACAATGCTCATTATGATTAATTCAATGAATCACATTATGTAGATAAATTCTCTTAAATTCTTGAGGGAAGTAACGACTACTTATAACTATCTATGTAATTAAATTCTTATAATTTTATTAGGAAATTTTCTTATATCTAAAATTAAAAAGACTCAATATTTGGTTTTCTTATATCGATGAATTTATTCTATATATATATATTTATTTATGAGAAAAAGTATATATATTGAGATATATATTAAAACAATCAACCATGACTGAAAAAGGATTCTTGGGATGATCTTTTATAGATCTTCTGAAATAATCGATCTGACTCTTTCTTCTACATAATAGGTTACAGTGGAAATATTCATATTAAAAAAATTATATTTGGTAGGTCTACTACTGATTTTTGTTACTATTTTTATTTCAATGATATTCTGTAATTGGAGCTCTTCGGGACAATTCATTTTTAAAGAATATATTTTCTGAATAAGAATATGCATCTACTATCAGTTGTTGTTCAACTGAAAAGTTCAAATGGAATCCATCATAATAAATATAATTTTATTGAGAGTTTCAACATCATGAAATTTGTTTTGGTGGAGAATAATTTTATTAATCTAAGCAACGGTTTATTGGTTCTCTATTTTTGAACCCGAAGACACTGTTTTTTAGTCTTATTTATAATGCTGTCAACTACCTGCACTGAGTTGTGGATTAGTATTATGATATGAGGACCTAACTATTGGAATTCACCAATCTTGCTAAGAGAGTAATTGGAAGAGTTGACCAGGGGATATTTTTTCCTTGATCAACTATAAACAACCATGTATAAAATTTTTGTTGTTAACTGCTGCACATATTTTCATATAGAAGACAAATACGGCTTACCTTCATAAAAATCGGTCGACATCATGTGGAATAATTGTAAAGGAATTTGAAAAGATTTAATTTATCCCCTCATTTTTATGTTTTTATATTCTGACCTAAAAATGGTTAATATAGGTGAGTTTTTGGAAAAGACTATAATAATAAAAAATTATAACGTCTATAACAAGATGGAAATGAATTATCAAAGAGAAAGAATGTCAATGATTTGTACTCCTTAATTCAATGGGGAAAAATATGGATGATGAATATCCCAAATGATTATATACATAAAGAATCTAGGATTTAAATTATACTATATGATCACAACTTCTTATATAATTCCAAAAAAATCCGGTAACATGGACTACTACTAGAGTGGCCGATTATCACACAAATTCTAGAGATATGAATGCTATTATCTATGGCCACGGACCCAAGGAATTCAATTGTGTCTCATAATAGCCTTCATATTATAAAACGTGACAAACCACTGTAGTATCTTATGATTAAAAAGACAATGTAAGACAAATTAGGTGTGCAACATCTAAAATAAAATTGGATACATTTTAAATGATTGATGGAAAAATTATCACTCCAATGAATATAAGGATTATAGGTATAATAAATCATATAATATCCTTAATTGATCCTATCATACAATTAGATAATTCATTGAAAGTAATAAGAGTAATACCTAATAAATGGAATGGTATTTCAGCTGCAATTCAACATTCATCACCTGCCAAAAATCTGACAATGAGAGAACTTATTCGGATAATGATGATGTATGAAGATGAAATGGAAGCTGAAGCTGATGATCATAAAGACTTAATGAAAAATTGATAATACTACTCTAAACATAATATATTAAATGAACAGATAATGAAAAAATAAATAATTCAGAGAAAAAAAGAATTCAGATACATCTGATTCTAAAAAGTAATTGGTTCTATTAGCCAAATATTTAGCAAGTTTTTTTAAAAAGAAAATTGGATTTAGTAAACCTATTGAAAGGGATGAGACTAACTCTAAGGGAGTAAAATGTTGTAAATGAAATAAATAATTCATAGGAAACATGATTATCCCCTACTAAATGCCGAAAAGGGAAAGAAATAAAAGGCATATCCTAAAAATAGTGATTATTTACAAAAAGTCAAAAGAGAAATTAAGACAACCTGGAGCATTACTGAGGACTCGAACAGTGAAAAAAATCTGATTCAAAAAATTAATAATCTCATGTGAAAGAAAATATGTGCTTCAGGGCAGAAGAATATAACATACAAACCTGTTATTCATCTATTTTTGATTCTGATTAAAATTATTCAAATCATAAATTGGCTGCCTATGGAAAAATTCAAGAAGGAAAACATGACATATTATTAATTGAAAACAAATTTTTAAAAAATATTCTAAATGAAATTTTGGGAGAAAGATATGTCTTACTTAAACAACATCAAGAGTTAATTGAAAATTTTAACCCATCTACTACAAACTCTACTAATCATGAAAAGATGATTAAAGAATTACAAGATGATATAGAAACTTACAGAAGTGTTTCTCTCTTCTTAAGAAAAGGAGAAAATATTATGAATTAAATTCATGGAAAAAAATCATTAAAAAGAAAATATTTTGTATAATAAGTAACTGCTTAATATCTAAACTATATTTAAATTATTTTGTTCCTAACTGAAAAACTATTAATTTTATTTTTGTTGGAATTCAAGGTGATATAAAAAAATGTTATTTGAGAAATCCTAAAATTAGGGGAATTAAAAAAGATTATTTTTCTAATAACATATCTGAAGTAAATATGAGTTTTGAGACAACAAAGAAGATTTGGATTCCTAGGTCTTTCCTAGCCAACACTGCTGGACCCAAAAAACAGATGTTCTCAACTCTTATTTAAAATTATTTTATAGGAAACAGATCATAGAAAAAGAAGGAATATATGGTATATGAAGAGTGGATTGTCAATGCATTTGAGTGGAACCTCATCATGATTCAATACACTAACTTAAATAGATGGTTGTATAGTTACTTTGTTTTATAATACTAAATGAAGGATATTTGGACTTGAAGTGTTGGGGATCCAAAAATAGTCTCAGTAAAAAAAGTATTATATGTACAATGGATGAAGCATAACTTAATTAGTATCGGTCAACTCTAAGATGATGTATATTATGTTTACATTTCTAAATAGTCCTGTTTTTTGTTTAAAGATAAAATGGTTATGTTTATAGAACCTATAATTGATAATGTTTATACTTTGGATCTAAAAACCATGTGTAAACAAAATGTGAAATATTTAACTACCAGGATAAATGAGTCTTGGATATGGAATATAAGGCTTGGTAATTGTAATACTTATACTTTACATATATTATCTAATAAATATTTAGTTTTAAATTTACATAGTCTTATGTTTGATAATGATAGATTCTGTGATGCTTGACAAATTGGTAAGAAATAAAAATCATTCTTCAAATATTATTACAAAATTTCTACATAAAAATATCTATAACCTATCAATGAGGACCAGTTTGGGACATTTAGAGTAGCATGATTGGATAGAAAATTATATATATATGTTTTAGTTGACGATTCCTCTAGAATTACTTGGATTTATTTTCAAAAAATCAAAAGTAAATCTTTTACTATTTAATAATGTTTCTATAAATTAGTTCAAAATGAAAGAGTATTTAAGATAATTTCATTAATAAGTGATCATGGTAGAGAATTTGAAAACAAGGAATTCAATTCATTTTGATCAAATATGGGTATTAAAGACACCTTCTCTACACCATGAACACCTCAACAAAAAATAATTGTTGAAATATGAAACAAAACTATTCATGAAATGGCTTGGACTATGCTGATTAAACACAGTCAACCTACCAACTTTTGGGCAGAATCTCTAAACACAACCTGAAATATCATTTATAGAGTTTTAATTCGGCCTTTTTCAAAAATACACCTTATGAACATTGTTATAACATAATACCTAAGGTAACGTACTTTAATGTTTTTTGATATAAGGTGTATATCCTGAACACCAAGGATAATCTTGATAAGTTCGATCCAAAAGATGATGAAGGAATATTTTTAGGATATTAATCCACCTCAAAATCCAATATAGTGTTTAATAAAATGTCATGGATTATTGAAGAATTAGATCTTGCGAAGTTTGATGAAACTGTCCCTTTTATTAAAGATAATGATTAAAATAATGAAACTACTTACTCCTCTAATAACCTAAGGCTTGAAAACATTAAAAATGATTTTGAAAATAAAATATATAAAATTCAGTCATGTTTAGAATAACATTATACAAATGAACCTAAATTTTTTTACCTAGAAAATCCAGAACATTAAAGAATCATCCTTTAGAAACTATAATAGGATAACTAGACATATGAATAAGCACTAGAAAAATTATGGAACCCTTATTGAATTCTCATCCTTTCTATCTCATGTAGAACCTAAATATTTTGATGAATCCTTATAAAATGAGATTTGGATATAAGAAATCTAAGATGAGCTAAACTAGTTCAAAACGAATGATGTTTGGGAATTAGTTGAATGACAATAAAATTATCAATTTATAAAAACTATGTGGGTCTTTAGAAATAAAAAAGTTGATCAAGGTATTCTCACTAGAAAAAAAACTAGATTTGTAGATAAAGTATATAATTAGAAAGAAGGTATAGTTTATGGTGAATGATTTTTCCTCTATAGCTATATTAGAATGAATTAGAATTATATTATCTTATTTATCTTATATGATCTGTAAATTATATCTGATGGATGTTAAATCTTCATTTTTAAATGGATATTTAATGAGGGAATTGTATGTTGAACAACCTTCTGATTTTGAAAACTCTCAAAATCTAGATTCTGTTTTTAGACTTACTAGTGCTCTTTATGGCCTTAAATATGAACCTATAGATTGGTATGAATGATAAAGTTCTTTTCATTTGGAAAATGGATTTACTATTGGAATGGAAGATCCAACTCTTTTTATGAATGTTATTTGTGATATTATATTTTTAGTTCAAATCTGTGTTTATGATGTAATTTTTGGTTAAACTAATAAAAACATTGGGATGAATTTTCAAATCATATGAAAAAATAATTTAATATGTGTATGATGGGTAATTGATTTTCTTTTTAGTACATAAAATTTATCAAAATTATTATTAAAATGGTTTAAACCAACGAAAATATATTTCTGATTTATTTAAAAATTTTGGTCTTGAGAACTTCTAGATATATACAATTTTCATGTCATCCAATATAAAAATGATTTGGATGAAGCTGTAAAACAAGTGGAATATAAGTTATATAGAGGCATTATTTTTAGTCTATTATACCCTACTACTAGTTGACCTAATATTATGTTCTTATTGTGTTTATTTCCTTGATTATAAAAAAATATATGAAATCTCATATTATTGTAGTAGAAAATTTAAATATTTAATGGGAACTATTTGTCAGTCTATATTATATCCAAAACATCTAATTTTAATTTAATATCATATTTAGATGCTGATTTTGGAGGTTTTATATTAGACATAAAAAGTACCCCATGAACCAATCACTTTTTTTTTCAAAAACACTAGTATCATGGTCATTTAAGAAAAAATACTCAATTTCCCTATCCATTGTCGAGGTAGAATATGTGTTTTCAGGCAGTTGAAGTGCACTAGTATTGTAGATGAGAAACACAACAATGTAATTTGATAGAAATATTAATATTACTCATATTTTATGTGATAATACACGTACTATAATATTTTAAAAAATACAATAATTCAATCTAGAACCAAGTATATTGATATTTGAAATCATTTTATAAGAGATCATGTTCATAAAAAGGATACATCTTTAGATTTGTTAAATAATGAATATAATCTAGATAATATTTTTACTAAACCACTTATAATAGTAAATTTGGATTTTATTAATTGGGATTTAGGTTTATTTAATTTTTAAAATGTTAATATTTTTTAACTTTTTAATTTTAAATATCTATCTTATTTTATTTATTTATTTATTCCAGTTTAGTTATTCTAAAATCATTCACAAATTATTGAAAATCTATTTTTTTAAATATTTTATTTTTGATACGCATTTTTAGTTAATTTATTTTTATTTTTATTTTGTTTTGTCACGTAATTTTTTAAAATAATAATGATTGTCTTATGTAATGAAAATGGAAATGTGGGATTGTCATACACATTTTGAATACTAAAACCTTTCAACTTTCAAACCCTTTTTGAATATTGAAACCCTCATTTACCATCTTCTACCTTTTCTAACCTCTGTTTTTCATTGAAACCCTAAAAACCTAAAAAATATGAGCTTTCCCTTCTTAGCGATGATGAAAACTATGAGAACCAAAGAAGGAGAAGATAGTGACATGAAGCATTAGAAAATATATCAAAGAAACATTTTTTAGGGTAAAGTAGTCTATTTTTAAGTACTCTACTAGAAAAATTTACATCTGATGCATTCACATGCCATTCAAGTATTGGAATCTCGGTTCAATGAGGAGAACCCAGAATTCCTTTACGTGGTAGAACAAATTTTTTCCAGTAATTTTGTATAGTTTATTTTTTGTGATAATGAAGATACTATTTTGCAATAATAAAAGATAAGTACATTTTAATTTATTTGACTAAAACTTCACTAATATGGAATTGTTCTCATGAGGATGTATTTAATTTCAATATAAGGTCTATTGGAGATAAGTTCTATAAATATGAAGACATTATGTGTTTTATTTTGGATCAATAAATGTTATAAATATGTTTTTCAATGATCTTGAGGCAGAACATAAAATCATTGTGATATTTATTCAAATAGAAATTACACTTAGAATGGTTGAGATGTGGAAGAATCTATATCCATACATGTATATCATATTTCTATTCTTGAGTAAAATTCAGGATGGATTTTTCGAGGTATATGTTCATATATTTAAATGACTAATGTCGACTATATTCTAAGATAATATTTTATCCATATTGAAGGACAATTTAATGGATTTTGTTTAAGAATGAATGATTCAATTGACCTATTCTTGAATTAAATATCATCAAAAAAATATGCCGAATTCAGGAAACATAATTATGTTAGGTTCTTACTGGATCTCAAAAAAAGAAAATATTTTTCTAGTTGTTGTAGATGACCAAAAAAGATCATGCTATATTTATCAGGGGGAGAAAAGTGAGAATGGGAATTAAGGGATTGGCGAACCCCTTGGAAAATGACTTTCCAAGCCAACCCAACAAAATTTAAGACTTGTTAAAGAAGATTAAGAAGATGAAGATAAGGAAGTGGAAGTATAATTGTTTGTAAAACCACAAAAAAATGATAGCTCCACATACTGTAGATTATGTAATGGGTTCAGGTGAGGCTACTAGGATAGTTCATTTAGAGGAGATTGTTCCCATGGAAGATAAATAGGTTGAAATCCAAATAAGATATCTAACGACATTTGTTTTACCAGTTCTTCAGGAGGAGGAACATGTTATTCAGGGATAGAAACAAATGATCAAAACGGAAAATGTGGCTATAGAAATTGTTGAGAATTTACTTTTGTCTATTATTAATCATGTGTATTAAAGACATCAATCAAGAACAAAAGATAGAACTGAATTACTTGATAGTTTTTCTTGTTTAAGGGAACATCAATTAAAATCCCAGTAGAGAAGTCTATGGAAAAATCTCTTTTAAAAATCTCTAGAAATTGCGGCAGTTTTCTAGTCACTATATCAGGACTATGGGACATCTAATTCATTGTCAAATCAGATTGAGGATATTTTCATAATGGTTAATAAGTCACTAGAATAGAATGAATTTATTATAAAATTTTTTGATGTTTCAAATAATAATCTACATGATCTTCATGAAAATTATATTTAAATGAAATAATTTTATTCTTTCAAATTAGAAATGTTAAATGATGTTGGAATGATAAGATCAGAAGTTGTTTCTCCGAATGAATTTTCTAATATAAAATGGTATTTGGGGAGTCAGTTAGAATCAATCAAGATTACTGTTGGTCAGACCAATACATCTACATCTTATCTTCCTACAAATAGAGATTTGATTTCAAGATTTCAGTAAATCACCTCTATCATAGTTGATATGAATTATCGTATTCAAAATCATTTGTGAAATAGTGCCCCCTGCAAGTTATGTTGGACAATTAGAAATTTCTAGTTAATAAAGAGATATAATGTGAACCAGGTACCATATTTCTGTAGACCAATTCATAGAAACGTTAGATCAGTTTATCTAGAAAGAGTTGTGTTTTTGAATACTTTCTGAAAGACAATATTGTTGAGAATTTTCATATCAGTCAACATTACATATTTTTAATTCTTCAAAATGGCTGAGCTAAAATATATGATTGAAGCTACTCAGAATCCTTAGCACCTAAATTTAGTCAACTCCCACCCACTCTTTTGTACCCAAACCATTTTAGTTTACTATACCTATTTCAAAGTCAAATTTCTTTTTTTATAAAAATTGTGATCAAAAAAATTTCTTTATTTATTTATTTGTGTGTGTGTTATTTCATATTCTTTTATATTTAGGTTTAGATTCCAAAAATAATGTCCTATTTATTTATAGAGATTATTATAAAATTCACTTATATATCTGTGTGAACATAAACAGGTATTATTCATTTCTTCACTTTATTTTTGATATCACAAAACTGATAGAAATTTGGAAAACACAACATTTATTTTAATCAAAATAATTATGTAAAATCTTGCTTTTAATTATTTTCTTTTTAATTATTTTCCAAATTATAAATTCAATTATTAATTTTATGGGTTCTTTGATCATCGAAAAGGTGGAGATTGTTGGGCACGTATTGTCTCAAAAAACTCGATAAATCTTATTTATTTTAATGCTCTCCAATATCCTTGTTTATTTTACAAATGATATTACTTTAAGTTTATTCCCAGAAATATATATTCTTTATATTGATTATTCTGGAAATATTTTCAAGATTATTATTTGTGTGGAATATTTTTCAAATTGTTCATAACACTCTTAACTGTATTCTAGAAACATTGTTCATACCGTAGGTTGAAGAAATATAATGTAAGAAATAAACCCTACATTTGTATTATAACTTATGGAAAAATATCAGCACATATGGTTAATCAAACCTACATTAACAGAAACGTATGGACAAAGACCATTATGTTTTGATGGAACCTTATGTTTTAAAAAGATAAAAAGTATGGCTAAAGATCCCTACGTAAATGGAACCATACATTTGAGAAGAAAATTTATGGATTATCAACCTTACTTTTGTGATCAACCTTATCATGTCAGCCATATATTTAGGGAGTTAACGCTATTTAGTTGTACCCTAAGTTTTGTTCTTTTTTGACTTGTGAAGGAACCTTATGTGTTACTTTAATCACTGGAGATTTAAATTTATGATTTAATCGAATATTTTTTTAGTGGTCTTTACAGAATATCAGGCTGATTTAAAGCTTATTTTCGAATGACCCAAAGCTCATTATGATTAACTCAAATAATCACAATTAGTGGAAAATTCCCTCTTACTCTTAAGGGAAGATACAAATACATTAAGATGTATCGAGAATTTAATTCTTATAATTTATCAGGTGATTTTCCAGGATACGTAATTAAAAATATAGGCTCTCTATTTTACTTATATCGGTGTATTTATTATATATATATATATATTATTGTGTGATTAAAAGAATAATATATATTGAGATATATATTGAGACACACATTCACAATTGAATAAATCATTTTTGGGAAGATCTTATACTGATATACTGAAAGAATTGGTCAGATACTATTTTTCTACAGAAGTGGATACCATAGAAACATTCATATAGAAAATTTCGTATTTGTTGTAAGTCTGCTTCTACTATTCTAGGCTATTTTTATTTAAAATATGTTTTGTAACTGGATCACTTCAAATAATTTCATTACTAAAGAAACTATTTTCTGAAATAGATGACTCATCTTCTATTAGTTATTGTTATATTGTAAATTTAAACCATAATCTTTCATAATCAATATCTTTTTATTGAGAGTTTTAACTCCTACAACTCAGTTGTCATGGAGTATCAACATCTTGATATAAGCTATGGTTTATTCGTTCTCTGTTTTTGAACCAGAAAACTCTGTTTTTTAGACTTTTATGTAATGGTGTAAAATTCTGACACATTTTAGTGGATTGATCTTATGATATGAAGACCCGACTATTGAAATTCCTTAATCTCATTGAGAGAGTAATTGGTGGAGTAGAGTAGGGGATATTTATTCCTTAAACCACTATTAACAGTCATGTTGTATATTTATGTTTTTATATCCTACTCATAATTACATACAAAAGACACACTACTGACCTGCATAATCATCAGTCGACAAAAAAAGGTAGAATTGTAAAGTAATTTGAAAACACACAATTCACCCCCCTCGTGTTTGTTTTTATATTCGACCTAACATGGTGAACCTACAAAGAAACATTTTTTTTGGAATCATATAGATCTTAGTTAAATTTTTCATTAGTCCATTTAAAAATGTCACTTTATACTGAATCATTAATAACTATTAATTTAAATTAGGATGTTATACTTTAAATGTAGTAATATTTGATTATAGATATAGATTAACCTCATTTGTGTTGTCAAAAATATATAAATGTGTCTTAATTACATCTTCATGTGGAATTAACTGTACCTTTAATTAATAAATCCTTTATCCATCACAATCAACGTCTAAATATCGATATATGTTCAGATAAATTTGCTTCACTTCATATAAATAATTAATTCAAAAATCAATCACCTCTCTCATTATATATTTTTTAATAATAGTGGGCTTTAGTAAATAATAATTCTTAACACATCGCATCAAAATTTTCATATATAATTCAAAAGGATACATCAAATGTAAGAAAACATGACCACATATTCTTATCTCTCAGACAAAATAAATCACTAGATTAAGCATTATATCAAAAAAACCGGGTGGGAAATACATGTATAGTTTACAATGTACTGCAATAGATTTATTATCTAACACATCTAAAAATTTGGATTATTAAATTTTTTACATGTGTATTTTAAACAATAGAAAAAAAAATTATTGTATTGTTCATGGGAATTGACAATATACCATACAGTGTGACCAGTAACAGTTGTTTCGATAATACATTAATGTCAAGAGATTTCATACTTATTAATTTAAAATCTGTCAATGACACAAAATTCTTCAGATTTGAAGAATATCTACTTACTACTTTAAAACAATTTATACATTGAAATAATTTAATCTTCTGACTATTTCTTGACGTATGACAAGCTAGAGGTTAGTATGCTCTAATTATATTCATTATGGGAGATAACTTTTAATGCATTACAATTGATTTTAAGCTTGATAAAGCTTGAAATCCACAAGTTTCATTTCCTTTTATTTCGAAAAAACATCAAATCAAACTTTCACATATTTTTTTCTCATCATTTATTACATCATTTCTTATCAATAAAGAAATCCCATAAGGTTTTTGAATAAGAGAAATTGTTTTTGCAAGATATTTTTTCAATAAACAGAACCTCCTTTTTCTCTAAATGTTAAATAAATAATTTTCACATTATTGTAATATTATTCACCCCAAAATGGTTTTTGGGGATATTATATTAAATTAGACCATTACATTTTTTTCAATATATAATTATGATGATCTGCATGAAAAACTCTGGGATGAACCATATACACTATCAATCATCCATTCTATAGGTCATAATACATAGTCTATTCGTCCAAATTTTTAAGTGATACATATCCCTTTACTCATTATTCAAATATGTTTCCACATACAAGGGAATCATTTATACTAAAAATTATCATATCTAGTAAAACAAAAATTTATTTCTTCTATGTATAAAAATTTCTATCACACTTATTCTATATAACTTTCCAATAATAAATAAATTCCTAAATACACTCATCAATATAATTTCATGTATGTTTTTATAAATAATCATCAACCTCATCAAAAAAATTATTTTATTCATAAAAATCTACGATAAAATTTTATAAACTACCAAAAAAATAGAACTTGAACAATGTTGGATACTAAGGTATTGATTTATTCAATCTAAGAAGAGTATTATTTGGATACATCTAGCATCACTTCCAATATCATGATATTTTTTATCAAATCTCTTCCACTTTGGTGAATTAATTGACTGACGTAATTTCAATCAAATATATTCTCACAAGTATTCTATATTACTCGTTCACAACATTTTAATTTTCAAACATACACCTCAAATGATTAATTATTAAAAGATTCTACATTTATTCAGTGGGATGTTTGGTGTTGGTATGTGATAATGAATCAGAGTTGAATTTTACATCCTTCTAAAATCATGATGTAACACATTAGGAAATCATGGATAAACATTTATATTTTTTTACATAAAACACACAATAATGAGAGAAATAATGTCAGATTTTATACCCCATTCAAATTGGTAATTTTATTTTATTTCCATCATAATTGGAATCTAGATCTTCACTTCCTTGTGAAAGTATCTCAGTTTAATGTTCATACAATTTTGAGAAACATTTATTACTCTACCTCTTTCTTTATTTCAAGTTAAATAATCTAATAATTGTAGACGACACTCTAAATTCTCTAAAACTTGAGAATAGTGGTTTCTCATAATCACAATACATTAGTTCAACAATTTTTTTTGATGGTTTAAATGCATAAATCATGAATTAATTCCTCAATATAATAATCTATCACATACTTAATATTTTCATCAACATTTGAAGTTGAATTTTTTATTATATCACTATGGATGATGAAACATATACAGTTTTTTATAAAAACAGTAGAAATGATATGATCATATATTTATATAGAATTTTTAATTCTTATGTTTAACCACATCACTCATAGATATAAATGTAGTTATTTGTTTTGGGGATTTCACTTTGAAAATTTAAAAAATATTCAACTTCTTTTTTATATTTAGCATTGGTTCTCCATTAATTTATGAAATTATGTTTCATTAATTACCTATGTTGAAAATTTAGATGGTGGATATATTAGAACCTATGAACATCTAAATATATATAGAGACAAATTGAAAGAAAAAATACATATAGTCAAATAAATTAAGGATCCATTAATTGATAACTATTTGATAAAAGAAATATTTTTCAAAGAGATCACAACAGATCATTGAAAAATTTAATTACATGTATTAAAAAGGAAATAAAATAATAAATAACAAATATGAGATTTAATGACATAATAGAATGACATTCAATAAATATAATGTAGAAAGTTAAAAAATTAACATTAATATATAAAAAACAAATATTATTTATCTAAATTTTCATATTATTTACTTAATTACACAAATCAAATAATAATATTTATTTTAATTTATTCAATTTTAAACAATGAGTTTTTATATAATTTAATTGAATTTAATTAATTTGTATTACTATAAAATTACAAAATATTTTTCCTTTCTTGATATTATAGATAAAATTTATATAAAAATAAAAAAAATGTATAATGGATTATATTTGAAGAATGTTCTATTTGGATGAAAATGTGCGGTAATATGTTGGATTATTTTTACTATTCAAACACCATTTTTGAGTAACCATACTTCAAAATAGTGTATTACATAGGATATTCTCTAAAATCAAAACATTCAACTAAATATTAAAATATTAATCATTCATCATCAACATATTAATAATTTAAACTATTAAATATTAATAATAAAAAAATTGAGAATATTAATAATTATATAAAATAGAAATTTAAATTACAAATAATTTTTAAAATAATAACCAAAACTTATAATCACAATTACATTTATACTCTAAAACTATTTACAAATACTATAATTTATAATTAAATATTATTTATATATATATAATTAATGCCTAAAATTTAAAAATAAAAATTATTAATTAAATATTATAAAAATAAAAAATAAATATTATATATACAATATATTGAGATAATAGCTGAAAATATGTGATAATAAGATCCAAAATTATAATTTATGAACACCATACTAAAAACACCTTTGTGGGGTTGATAATTTTGAAATTCATAAATTAGGATTTCATAGAATGAAGATTTGTTGAAAAAAATGAATTGAATTATGACCTGGAAGGATGTAATGTAGATAAAAAAAATATTAAAATGAATAAAAATATAGATCAAATGAAGAAGATTATGGGAGATGAAGTGGGTTTGAGCGTCAACTACTACAGGTATTGCAGTTTTTAGAAAATATAAAGTCCACGATTTATGGGAAATTCATGTTGTTATTTTTTAATGGATTTTGGAATTATTTTTTATTCAAATGGTAATTATTTAAAAATAATTAATGTCGGTTTTTATAAAACTCAATATAGATTTTTTTCCTGAATAATTGTGGTTAATTTTTTTAAAAGATTATCATCCATTCTTTATAAAAGTCTACCTTAAATTTTAATAAAAAACATTTGGGAAATATCACCCTCCTTTTTTATTAATGGCGATGTTGGAGTTATTTTTATCAATTGTATCTAATTAATGGTATGTACATAAACTTATCAATATTATATGATATCCATGAGTGTAAAAATTCAATTGGGAAACATTCCTTTTATCCCATAATTTTTCGATTTTCTTTTTTGATGTCCATTTACTTGTGTACACGTCAACGTGGGTCTAATTATTTTAATCCACTTTATGCATTTTTTAAAAAAGGGGAATCATACAATAATTAATTTATGTATGATTGAATAATTATGATTTTTTCAGATAAAATAGAAATAAATATCATATAATGTCTATGAATAACAAAATCCATCATATATGTTAGATAACATTGAATAATATGGTAGGTATTGGATAAATATTACATCACACCATTCTATATATTTGAGATATTGGTGTTATAATTATATAATGTTTTTAGTGTAGATTTTGATGAAAAAATGTACGTAATTTTTAACATCTTAAATATCTTGTATGAATTTGATAAATTCTTGAGGGATCATGATTCAAAACCATTTTTAGTTTTAAATAATTAATAATGAATCTAATTTGAAATGTTATTCAAATGAAACATTTTATTACAAATAAATTATGACCATTTTTTCAACCTTTATTAACACTTACACTTAACTATAAATAAAATTTATTTTATGTAAAAAAACATGATTTTTAACTATTCATTTTTTCATCATGTCTTACAATTGGATTGTTATTGTGTTTTCCTATAATTTAATCTATACCATTAGGATTATAAATAATATTGGTTTTCTCCCTTTTTCATCACTCTATATGAATATTTTCACTAGGTACATAGTTTTTATTTAAATGGTTTGATTAATTGATTTGTTTTTGGTTTTTTCTTTATAATAAATATATATTTATGCCTATATGAACAAAATATTCATAAATTTTTGGATATTACATACACATATACACCAAAAATATAAATTATAATTTACGTAATTTAATACTCCCATTCCTCCAAATCCTCTTCTTGAATAATATTATATGCTTCAATAATATGCATACATTTTATTATGTATTCCTATTGAAGTATATATAATTTTAACTAAGCTAAAAATAACATAAATAATTCTTTAATATCATTATATAGATAATAGATTGAACAAATAGTCTCAAAACACAAGTATTGAAATGTTTAGTGTCTTGGATATTAGCTATATAAACATGTTATATTACAACACTTGGATACATTAATCTATAATAATTATCCTATAAATCCATTTTTATAAATATAAAATTATATAATCATATTCATTTATTAGGGGTGGAAACCTATGAAAGGGTATATCGCAAAAAATCCATAAGGGAAACCAATATCATAATATATCTAATCACAAACTAGAATGGGAATATGATGAAGAGGATAAATATCTTATTAAAACATAATAAGACCATAGATAATAAAAATGAAACATAATAAATAAAAATGAAATCATTAAAAGATCAGTATGTAATCATAAAGTTTTGAAATGTATCAATATATATCTCAATAACCATAAAACATGTGAAGAGATAAGAGTGTAGAATACATTAAAAATAAGGCATAACTTGAATGCATGGAATAGTATGAAAATGAAATGTATATTTGAAATGAGGCACAAAATGATAAAAAAAAATTAAATGGGGTACCATCATAATAATATAATTTTTTTGCAACTTCTCAATTTTTCTATGGCTATATAGACAATCTCATTATGTCCATTCCAGAAAATATGAGGAGTCTCATTATGCCCACACTATTCTAAATAAACACATTATGTCCACAACCAAATATATCATGAGATATAAACAAAAAATAATGTGTTTTTTGTTGATATAAGTCTCACCCATCATCATCAATACATATTTATTCCACAAAAATCCAATTATCATCATATATTAAAGAACCTAGGGAAAAGGGATGGGTTTCTAAAACATTTCTAATCGATCACATAAAATGACCTTAAGAAATAATTGAATTTCAAAAATACCATATTCCAAAAGGAATCATTTGAAACTAATATATATAGGGTGATCAAACAAAATTTAATGAGATATACAACTCGAAGTAAAAATTGAAGTGAAAATAAAAAAGTTGTCAAAAAAACATAATTTTTTTATAAATGAAAATGTTAAATTTACGTTTGAAATATTTTATGAAGGTAAATATAAATCATTTAAATTTTTATAAAGGAGATAAAAAATCCTTTAAAATAAATAAAATAATCATTTTAATGAATCTGAAGTGGTAAATAATAAAAATAAATTCATTTATTAATATATTTTGTATATTTTGAAGAAAAGTCAGATCAGAGAAATGTTTAAAGGAATACATGTTATAAAACATGTAAAGTATAGTTTGTAAAATATAAAAAAAACATTATTTTATGTAATTAATTAAAAGACATTTGAAACTAAAATGATAGTCATGGATGAATATAATTATTAGTATAAATGTGAGTTATTCATAATAATGATATTCTTTTATTATGGAAAATATTTTATCAAAATATTGGTTGTTGATTATGAGAAGTAATTTACTGAAAGAAAATTTCAAATTAAATTATAAGATATGTAAATTTAAGGATGAAAAAAATATTTATAATTATATTAAATTATGAAAAGTATGACCTAGTGTAAATAAAACCCTTAATATATCGTATCATAATAATCAAAGGAATTTGAGTGGAAGATCATGAAATAGAAAATAAAATAACCTGAAATTGAATATATTTTGATATATTAAATAGATATTGTTGTGAATACATTGTAAAAAATAAATTAGGGTGTACAATTTCAAACATATCAAATAGAGTTGAAAAAGAGAGAAAGAAAAAAATTCGATGTTAGAAACTGTTGATTCCATTCTCCCGGAAGGATATGGTTTCCAATGAAACATTAAATACCATGAATAATTATAGTATCATGATATCAAATATAAAAATGGTTTTATATGCACCATTCCAAAAAGAAAATGGTGTATAAAAAGTATGACTGAACAGGTGAAAATTTGGGACTAGAAACCCCTACCTTGAATTCATGCTTTGTTGATTTCTCTCTAAAATATAAAAAATATAAATATCTTAAAATAAATTTTAAAAAAAATATTCATATCCATAAAATTTTATATAAATCATTCCTAATTACTCTCTACATGTATTTTTTAGTTATTATTTATTTTTAATGTCGATCATGAGTAATCATGATTACTTGAACTAGTTTCCTGAAAGAGATATTATGCCTCATTATTCTCCCAAAGTTAATAATTCTTATTAAATATTGTGTAATTTTTTTTATTTGTTGTAAAAATTTATAATTTTATGATTTCGTTCTATATGATTTTATGTTATGATACTTTAAGATGATTTGGAGCACTGAATATGTTTCAGTGATTTTTAATGAAATAATGTTTGTCTTCTATTTAAAAAGATTAATACTAATGTTACCATTCCATAAAAATTAAAATAATTAAAATATTATTTATATAATATATAATTATTAATTATTTCCTCATTTATATCCATGATATTATTTTATAGCTATTATGAAGTAGTTGGTTAGTCTATCCTAAACATGAACATATTATAATTAAAGAATGATTGTGATTTTCAAAGTTGATTATTTTTTAATATGAAAATTATTAAATATGTATAATAAAAAAAAATTAGATAAATTTATGGTGGTGAATAGTATTTTATGAATCATTAATAGATAATAAATAAACATGATTATTAATGACATATGTTACTTTTTTGGGTTGTTGTATGCTCAACACATGGATAATTATTTTATTTATCAAAAAATGTGATGTAAAAAAATTGGAATATTATTTCTCTTAATAATATAAACCATATAATATGTGTCAAATTTATTAAAAAATTTAAATTTCATAATCAATTTTGAAATATATAAGTAGAAAAAAAGTAAATCGTTGCTTAATGGAGGCAGTGGTGAAAAATGGAAGTCATTGTTTCATGGAGATGATAGTCTTCACAATTCCCAAATTATTATTTCATTTTTCAAATAGAAAAGAGGAAATGTGGTTAGAATTTATTCCCTTATCATAATAACATTCAGTACACAAAAACTATTATTTTCATTATATTGTAATTTAAATACTATATTTGGTACTGTAAGATAGAAAGGAAAGTAAATTATTAAACAAAGAGTAATCATGTTGATATATTTTAATATTCCTAAGATGATTCCACATATATGTTTATGACATAATATAATATCTTTTCTCTAGGGGATCTTAGAGAATTATATTGATTATAAATTCATTAGTATGGTTACATTTTTGGGTGGAAAATGAATTTTATGAGTGGACATGAAGGGGCGGTGAGAGGCCCCATTATATGGGGAGAGGATGTATTTTTTTGAATTTATTTCAACATAATATAAATAAAAAACATATATAAATTTTATAAATGATTATAAATGGACAATAATTTATATTGGAAGATATTAGGTCTAGAATCACTCAACCATCTATTATAACACATGTTTTAATCATGTTTTTAACTCTATTAGTTATATAATATTAACTTGTACATTTTTTGTTTGAGTGTGGTAATAATTTTTTAACAAATTAATTCTCATTTAATATTAAAAAAATGCAAATTATTAAATCATTTTTTCATATTTATTCAAAATATGAAATCTATTTTATCATTTAAATTTTACATAAGTAACAAAAATAAATTTTTACATTAGCACAGGTAATTTGTAAAACATATTTACAAATACTTTATTTTTATTATTAAATAATTATGTGTAGAAAAAATTATAAATTAATTTTATTGTAATGATAAATATTATTTTTATTATAAACTAAATACATTTTAGATGAATTTTACATAAATTTAAATCCTTATACCTAAATAATATTTAATAAAAACAAAGACAAAAATAATTTATTTTATTTGAAAATTATAATTTGATTTGAGAAATTGTAATAAAATAATTTATAAAATAAAAATATATAATTTCACTCCATATAAACATATTTTATCAATTTAATGTTTTTATAATAATATATGTATTCAATATACAATAACAACTTCATTAAATTTATAGTTTTGTTACAAACCATACTTTTCACAAATTACCTAAAATTAAACTATTTTATAATGATTGTGAAAAATAATACTAAGATAATTTTTACATTATAAATTAAAAAATTATAATATTATTATGTAATTAAAATTTTATAATTTATAATTTTTGAAAATTAAAATTCTTTATATAAATAAAACAGTATTTATTGTAAAACATTGAACTATATATGCTCGAATTGTTATTAATCCTAAATCATATACAATTATAATTTATTAATATCCTTTTATCCTCTATTGGTTTCATTCTAGTTAATTTATTCTTTTATATTGTTTCTCCAATTGTTTTTTGTGTTGCATATAAGACATCATACTCACAAAATTTTTAAAAAGGAAGAGTATTTACTAAAATCAGGTTCTATTAAATTCTATCCCCTTAAAATGAACTTTTGCCTCCAAAAATTTATTACATGGTGGGAAAAAATTGACAGTAATCTTCTCTCATCTCAGCCTTTAGTTCCCAGATTTTTCCTCAAAAATATTTATATCTTAATATAACATTGACTATATTTATGGTCTTGTTTCTCATAACCTTTTCTCTTTGATCTAATATATCTATAGTTTATTCCTCATATGAATGGAATTGTTCCAGTTGTACTTATTCCAAGACTAGTACATGTGATAGATCTGGTATTTTATTCCTCATAATGATAAAAGGAACACATTATTCACTTGATATATGTGTCAATGAATTTTTAAGAGGTAATATATAACCCCGACAAGATCATGGATCACAAAGGGAAATATGTATTTATCTATCAACATTCATTTCTAACCAAATATCATAACCAACTTCTATAGAAATAATTGAAGAAATACAATTTCACCGACTTGAAACTCAATATATCATTTATGATTACCTATATAACTCTTCAATCAAATTTTTTGGGGTGTGAATCATAGTTTTATCATTAAAATATTGAGTATTAGAAGTTCCGACATGAAAAGATCATGCACAAAATTTGGGTTCATCAAAAATTCAATCAGTCAAATATGGATTGTCTTGATGCATTGGAACTGAAATTTTGACACATTAGATATACTTGTTTTATTATAAGTTCATGTATTACACTTACTTTAATGGTGGTCCAAAATGTAGGAGGACCATCTAGTTTCAATTTTCAAAAAATAAGAACATAAAAGTATATAATTAGACATGTTGTTGATGAAAAAAATATTAAGAGAAATCAATATTACTTTTCAATTTGGATACATATATATGAATACTTCAAAATAGTTTGGCATATAATACAAGGAAATAATATTTTAAAAGGACATGGGGACTCACCATGAAATGTGTGGAAAAATATTCGAAGAGTGTGAATGTAGAGAATCTAACTCATGAATAGTATAAAACAATTGAAAAGGTTTTAATAACCATATAATTAATTAACACTTATATTATTTTTCCATTTATTGAAATTATTTTATAAATCCTTTAACACAAAAAAGTATAAATTATTTCTCTCATGCATTTGGGGAAAAATTAAATTATAATATTAAAAAACATGTTTTAATTTTTCAATTTATGAACTTTTCTATCATGTTTTTTTGTTTCTTGTTATTTTTTAATTTTTTGGTCTTCTAGTGTGTTTGTGATGTCAAATTTGTGTGGTGGGTAGTGTATAGTGAATTCCTATATTAGGTACAGTCATTAAATGTGGCATAAATTTTTTATAGGCTTGGTTTTCCATTGTGATGACTTTTTCCTAAGCATCCGGTGGATATATCAATCATACTTTTGGTTCTCTATTAGAAGTAGATGCAATTCACTTTTCATTCATCCATTTCTCATCCTTCCCCCCATAACTCATATCAAATGGCAGGTTCTAAATCTCATGGTTTATCATGCTATTGGAAGTTATGGCAATGAATTTACTGAAGGTAAAAGATTAATTAAGAAATTTGATGGAATGGGTTTTGGATTTAATAAAATCATTATTTAAATCCATCTGATTTAAAGTGTCTTGGATGTTCCATTATATATGATAAATCCAACACTAATGGATAAAGATGAATGATAATTATTATATAACAAAACTATGATCCTATTTAGACTTTATCTTTAATGAAAAGTTTCATTTAAAATTCAGGGGTATACAAATATTATTAATGCACTTAATTTATTGTCTAACATGTACATGAAACATGAATTCCATAATAAGGGTTTCATATAATGAAAGTTATTTTGATTCACATTTTCCCAAAGTATAAACATCAAAAGATCATGTAAATGACATCAATATTATTTATGGGTAGAAAAAATTGGTAATGGTATATTTTATTAATAATGTAGTGGCATTTCAACTAATATCATCGGCTATGGAAATATGTGATTCAATGGTTAGGGTATTTCTTAAATCTAGAATAAAACTCAATATGGAATTTGATGATATTCAAAACATATTCTTGAATGAATAACTAAGGGAATAGTATGTTTAGATATTGATTTGTAGAACCCTTAATACTAATGGAATGGAAGGCTCACCCCATTGGATGTTGTGTTGTTGGAAGAAAATATTAGTAAATAAGTATCAATATAGGAAATGGGAGAATATCCAAGGTAAATAGGATGGTCCTAGTCTATCCTGCTAGATATGCAGGATGAATAGGTTTGTAATTGAGTCCAAAAAGAGTAAATTAGGGTATAATATAACTTCATCATCATTAATTAGGTTAGATTATATCTGAACAATGTAAAAATTACATTCTCAATTACTCAGATTTTTTACTCGCATATAATCATGGGCGATTGAATCTATTTAATACCATCAATAAATTAGATATTGATGATGAATTACAAAATATATATCTAGGAAATTTTGAAAATTCTATCTTATAGATGGTGAAGCCTTGGTTGTTCATGGAAAAGCTGATGTTGGCTTTTGAATGAAGAATGAGTTATTCTTGAAATAATAATATTTTTTCCAAATATTTTGTCTCATGAGTAATATATTTTCTATTGGGAAACATTATGGGGAACGATATGGGACTATATTCTCTAATGTGAGTTACATAATGTCCAATAATAGTATCATGGGGAGTAATGGATGAGACCCTTGTCATGACATGAAATTAAAATGGGATTATAGTCATCAGAAGTAAAATTTCCCATGATGCACAGCTATCATATTGTATGTTTAAAATACAATGTTTCAGTTATTTTAAAACATTTTTATGAATTTTCATCCTATATAATAATTGGGTTATGTTTTTAGAGGTATGATAAGGTTTTTACATGATTTTGCTAGTTTTATGGAATATCATAAATTTAGAATAGTTAATATAAAATATGCACCACCTAGAGGATAATATGAAACATATTTTGGGGGTGACTGGGTATGCACACCATTGGTGTGGGTTTTTAGATAAAATATGAATGTGACTCGGGGAAACCATGAAAGTGTTTGTTCTTGAGAATCTAGAACCACACAACTAGAACATAGTTTGATAAACCAATTGACCTAATCATGTAACACTCCCGATCATGAATAGTAGCACATGCATAGTTGTTTCAAGGTTTCAAAAACTACGTTACCTAAAGACTATATTTATTGTTAACACCTAAAAATTTTTTGTTTTAATTTTTATTAAGGCTTGAAATACTCATTACTCCCCTAATATTTTAGGGACTCGAATTCCTTACCCTCCCTAGTTTTGAGAGACAATTTCCTTTAATTCAAATACATGTTTTTGATGAAAAAAGTGATTTAGAGATTCATAATCATTAGTAAGTCTATTATTTCTCTCTTTCTATTAATATTATACTTAGATACACTTTTATCTCATATCTTATAACCATTTATTAGTTTATTATAGATAGTTATATATTTTGTGACCAAAATATATATGAAATCTTGTTGAATTTAGTGAAGGTAATGTGGTATAACATTTTATCTAGATGGTTTAAGTGCCTTATATCATTTCCCCATCCATTTAGAGTAGGGTATATTGTATTTCATTTCCACTCTTCTATGACATGATGTCTTATGTATTTTTAAGGTTTTCATATTTTTGAAAAGAAAATGTTGTGTGATTTTATTGATTAATCCCTTTCCTTTTTTTCTTTGAAAAAATGGATGTTGACATTGATTTTGGGAAAATATTTAGTTTTCTGATTTTAAAATAATGATTTTATAATTGTTAAATGTAATTAAGGCTTGATATTTTTTAGAATGATTTTAGAGGATGAAATTTTTACATAAAATTTTTTATGTGATTTGGAATAATGGGATACCATGTGTTCAAATTCAACATGTTTGGTCAAAATTATCACCATCATTGTTGAATGAGATATAGTTATTCAGTAGCACTATCAATGGTAACATCAATATTGAGGTTATGTTTGTGTGAATGTGGATGGGTAGGTGTGTGTGAACATGGGAAATGTTTTTCAAATTTAGAATGCATAGAAATGTGCTAATTTATAAAAATTTTCACTTGATTTATATTTGAGTATTATATAATCCTTTTCAATGTTTCCAATTGGTTTATAAAAAGTATGCTAATTTTTTATTCTCCTAGTGGAAAGTGATGTGAAGTCAATTTAAAATGACGATTGTGCTTATAGTCACCCCATCATGGAAAATTTTCAGTGTTTCTAAATGTTATTTATCAAGATACAAGAATAAAATGATATCCTATTTCTCCAGTAAGTGTCTTTGATATGTTGGTATTGAAATGTAGATATGCAGTGGAGTTCTAAATTAGTTGGTAATCGGTATTGTGTGATTTTTTGTATTATGTTCATGTTGTCCTCTGTTTTTATGTTTTTAAACCATTTTTATTTCACTCTAATATTATAGTTATACTGGTTTTATATTTTGGTTGTTTAGGTTATTTTCATGCATCATATAATAGGATTTTATGTTTATATTTCAAGATAATAGAATTTATTTTTATAATAGTAGAATCACTTACTTTGTTCTCATAATCCCTTGGATTAACTATCAGAGACTTTATGATAAATTTCCTTCAAAATAAATCCAATCTCATTGATATCTTACGATAAACATAACCATATGCCTCTATTAAAGTAAATGACCATTCTATTTTAATGAGAATATAATAAAATTCACATTTTAATATTTCATGTTAAGAAATTATAATTTATAGGGTATATATCAATTTTGATCTTACTTGTACAAGATTAGGCTAAAATGAATTAATGTAATTTTCCATTATAAATAAGCTTCTATAATAATAAAATATGTAGTATTTTAATATACCTAACTTTATTTATAATAATTTATTATATTATATGTAATTTAAAAATTTATTCTCTAAATTTTTTATTGAAATAGAATTACGAACATTTGTAGGTAAAAAGTAATATATATTTTTTCTAAAATGGGGTTTTTCTTCAGAAAACTATTTTTATATTAAAATTTAGAATTTATATCAAATTTAATTAATTAAAATAATAATTATTTAATAATTATTTAATTCAAATATATAGAATATATAACTAACTATTAGAATTTAAAACCATTTAATGATGATAATAATTCCAAGTTATTAATATAAGATCATATTATTCTTTAGAAATGTGTTTCATGAGAACTTAATTTGGGACATGTTTTATGGGGACATCTGTAACATCTCATTACTTGATTTTTTTTAATTTATTAAACCTTGTTTTGATCCACTTTCTATCGAGTCTTTTTTTGGGTTCGTTTTAAGTGATTTTTGTAATTTTTGGAAACTTTTTGGGTAGTGCGCAACTGGAGAACATTTTTTCCATACCATGCATCCCCCAATGAAAACAGTACAGCAATGGTAGATGGGAAATCTTGGATGGTGCACAGTTTGGGAATCGATGTGCCCACTTAGGGGAAATGGTGTTCCGCATATAGTAGGAGAACATAGTTGGCATATGATTTCCCCCAATTTCGAACCAACTCCAACTAATCATTCATGAAGGGTATAATTATTAAAAAAATTTGTTTTATATTTCTAAACCCCTCAGTTTAACTTCCATGTAACCCAATTCATCCCTAATAAAATTTTATTTATCTTGAAGGATCTATAAAATCCTATTGGTCTTCTATAACCCATTTTATTACGTTTTCATTTTATTAGAGATAGATATTACCTATAATTTTCTATTCTATGGTAATAAATATTTTATTGTCATTCGTAGGATGTATTGGATGATCATTCACCAGGACTGAATTTATTTTTATTTCTTATGGGGATCCATTACCATGCCTATGGTGATTTCATTCCTTAAGGTAGAATAATACATGAGATAGATTAGAGTCACAGCTTATTTTCAATAGTTGGTAAAGGTAATATATTTGTTTTCTTATAACATGGAGTTAGAAAATTTGTGTGATTGTCTCCCTCTTATTATCATTGAGTTTCATGACATTTTCCCCAATAATTTCTATACTTTTCTAATCGTAACAATTCTGGAGTTTTCTATTGATTTATTACCTATGTTGAACTAATATATATTCATTTATAATATATGTAACAACTTGAACTGAAATTGTTGAAGACTCAGTTATGTGATTTTCATGAGAAATGATTAATAGGCCAAGCGTATCACATTAGGCGGAACCTATTTTCCATGAAACGAAATTTACTATTTCACTTATACTATGTATAGATTACTAGAAGTTCAACCAAGTTATTATAATGAAAATGAATTTATTTCCACAAATAGATCATCTATTTGACTAGTTAAAAGGGGTGAAATCATTATCGATGATTGACTATGGGTATGAGTACCACTGCTTGGAAATTAATGAATCTAACATTACATTTATTGCCTTTAGGAGTAGGTATAAGAATAATGAGTATCTTGTTATGCCATTTGGTCCAACCAATGATCCCACGGTTTTCATAGATCATATGAATAGTATTTTCATTTATTACATTAGCATGTTCATTGTAGTCTTTCTGGATGACATCCTAGTTTACTCAAAAATAATGGAGGATCATATCTATCACATGAGAATAGTGTAATAAATTTTTCTAGAACACCAACATTATTACATTGTTTTAAATGGTTTTTTCATTTAAGAAGTGGGTTTCATAGGAAACATGGTTATGGAAACTGGTATATCTATTGATTTTGAGAAGGTGAAATCAATTATTAAATGGGAACAACTATGAAATGGTTTTGATATTTCATGATTCATTGGTTTTGGTGGGTATTAACACTAGTTTAAAAAGTTGATGACAATGTTCAATTCTCTAATATCCACCCTCACTCGGAAAAGGAGTGATGTTTTTGGATGATAAGGTTTAGATCTCTTTGGTGGTGATGAAATGGATCTTTTACTTTTGTGTTGATGTTGAATATTACAGAGGCTGAGTCAAGCGATTTTCTCTTATGTGAGGCATATTGTTTGAGATTGGGATGTGTTATTATGCAGATTTCTCATGTCATTACCATTACATCTAGACATCTTAGGCCAGATGAGAGGAATTATAAAACCCATGATATCGAAAATGCAGTCGTGATGCATGATCTTATAGGTTGGTGTTGTTAATATTTTATTGAATGGTTTACAATCTATCGTGGTCACAAAATATTTAGTTGTATCTTCTCTCAAATATATTTTAATCATTGTCAAAGATTTTTGGTGGAGTACCTACAGTTATTATATTTTGACATTGATTATACCCCAGGTTGGGTAATATCATCAATAATTAATTAAGAAGGAATCATCTAACCCAAGACTGGATGTAATTATTAAAAAAGTGTAAATTTATGTATATTGTTTTTATATTGCATCTGGGAGTCCGGGAGAATGAGTCTGAGGATGTTTTGATGACTGTTTAATTGAATTGCTCTCTTTTTGATATGATTATTTAGGAACGACAACATGATGAAGAGTTCCGCTGCATTAGATACTCTATTAATAGTTGGGAGACTGATTCTAGGTATTCTTTCGCCTTATAGGGTATTCATTGTTTTCATAACTGATTTGTTGATCCTTTTGGGGAGGATGGTTATAATGGGAGATAGTCATACCTCTCCATGGGTATTGAATTGTAGTACCATGAATATGTTCAATGATTTGTGGTGATGATTCTAGTCACCAGGTATGAGATAGGAAATCACTAAATTTGTATCACATTTTTATACCTTCAAATAGGTCAAGGAAAGAAAATAAAACCCGTCTGATTTTATCTAGTTCCAAATTGGAAGTCGGATGACATTTTTAGGGACTTTTGGTGGGTTTTCCTCATACCCCTTTCTATAGTAGCATAATATTTGTTGTGATTGATGTAGCAACCTAGCCCCAGATAGCCCCGAGATGGTGTCTGATATCAATTATTTTTCAATGATTAAAAGGAATCAATAACCAAAGGACTGATCAGTTTAGTAGTCTAGGAATACTAGATACATAAATGAGAATTGTATTACAAATTAAAACACTAATTAAATCATATTTTTTATTATTTATAAATAAAATTATTCAATGATAACTCTAATCTATCTAGTAAATTCATTTATATCATTCACAATATTCTTATTGGATTCCTAAGAAATGAAACATATTAAGGGTGAGCTCAAATTCTCTATAAGGGAAAAATAATAGGAAAGCATAATGAATCAATGTGAATAATAATTATGGCATTATAAATTACTGTAAACATATACCATGTAACCAAAAAACTATGAAGAAAATGAATAAACAATATTAAAATGTAATAATTACAAATACATTTCATTCAAATAACTAGATAAGGTAAAATAAGGATTTCAAGTTATGAAACTAAAACTCATTCCATTAATAAATGAAATTAATTTAAATGTATCCTTATATATGTTTACACACGTTTTTATAGATGAATTAAATATAAAAATACTATTACTGCAATTCATTCTTAATGGATTTCATGTATAAAGAACTTGATGACATATTACTATATAGAACTTTCCCAAGATTATTAATAAATAATGGTAGAAACACATTTGTTCAATTATTCGTCTCATGAGAACTTATCGATGAATCGAGGATGTATATAATGATTGGGCTTCGCCTATCATTTCCAGTCCAAAGAATTAATCACATTGAATAATCAAAATAACTAATATTCTTTATCAAATAAATATATTGGATGAGAAATATTGATTTATCAATATTTCTACAATTAATAAAATAATTATCAATGTATGAACTGTATGAAAATGGTATACGATTTGGGAAACAGTAATATCCACAAAAATATGACATCAGTAAAAAGGGGAAATTAAAAGATCAATGATCATAGAAAATTAAATACTACAAGGTGTCTATAAAATAAATCCCAGAAGTAAATTTTAATTATATCCTTGGTCAAATAAATAATAAACCATACAGAGGAATAATTAGTATGATATCAATTCAGTGAACCCAAGTGGAGTAAAATAGAGGTTGAATGTTATTGATGAAATAAAATAATAACTTTTAGGAATATTAATTTGGAAACTATTAGTTTTTTTAAAACCATTTGAAAATATTTGTCTTTAAAAATGATCCTTATAAATTTTAAAATTAGGCATCAAAGAAATAATGGCTTATGAATCTGTATATGTCATATAAGGTAAAATAATACTAATTTTATATGGTAAAAGGATAGAGAATGCCTCATTTAGAAAGTGACAATAAAATTCATTTGAAACTATGGTAATATATGAAATTGTAAAAAATTTATTACAAAATCATTTTAGAAATTTTTTTGAAGAACATTTAATAAAACAAGGTTTTTAGATTGAAATAGGTTCTCTGAATAAAGGGAAAAATAAAATTGGGTTTCTTTAAAATATTTTCTAAAACACATTGAGTACCAAATAGTGAAAAACTAGTACAAATACATTAAAATGGTCATGAATAACAAGAGTTGATTGAATGGGATTACTAAAAAAAGGTCATAAAATTTCCTCAAATATAAAATCCATTGATAGATTATTAGGATTAGTCTTGAGGAAAATTATCTTTATACATGCTAATGTGTCCCTTACCCCTTTTAAACACTTTAAATAATAACCTCAGGAAGGAGTAAAACATAATGAAACAAATAATATAATTATATTAAAGTGATTGATCATATAAAATATTAATGGAAATATATACACCGTACAAAATAAACTATATTCCTAACAATATAAATTTCCTCAATAAAATGAAATTGATATGAAATCCATAACATATTAATTGAAAAACACAAAAGTGATAATCATCAAATTAAATATCTAAATACCATTAAGATAATATGGTTTATGATACTATATGTCAATGTTTCAGTATGTACACTATATATAACAAATTAGGCGCACAATAATTAAGTATGCCTCATTCAATGAAAAAGAGACAAGAATCTTATACCTTGTAAATCCATTCGAGTGAACATCCTTTAAATTTTGCTATATTAAACATAAGTTAAATTCTTACTTGATTTAGAACCTTTTTAATGTTTATAATTAAATTTATTTCATATAATACATTTTTTGTTCAACCAATCAAACAATGAAGTTTACATTGGTTTTTTGACCAAATTTGGTTAATATGTCAAAACCACTATTGTTGGTCAAAGATGGTCATAGGGTTAATTATATTACATATCATGAATAATTATAATGAAATAATTATCATATTTTTACGTTAATTATATTTTTAAAATAAATCATTTAATATGCCTTTTAAAATTATAATATGTTACAATCATGGAGACATTAGGCCATACGTACGCATGAGTAACATTCCAAATTTTAAATGATTGTCCTGGAAAGAAGGTATGTAACTCAAATATTTAAATAATTACAAATATATAATAAATATAATAATTTTATAATAATATATACATATATATATATAATTATTTTTTGTAAAATGAATCACATCATGTCAAGGAGGCAGTAATTGAAACGTCCAAGAACGACATTATCTCTTTTAAAGTGTGTGAAGGTGTAATGAAGAAAATTATATTTATATATATATCCATAAATGTAATTATATCATGAATATATTATTAATGTTATTTATGTAACTTATTATTAATTAAAATAATCATTTATATGTTCAATCTTTAGTTTTAATGAATCACAATTCCTGGGGGGCGGTAGTCCACACTTCCTCAAACGATGATATCATTTTAGCATAAAATAAAAAATATTAAAGGTAGGTGTAATAAAAGAATTAAATGCATATAAAGAAACAATAAATATCATATTTAATATATATTAACATATTTTTTATCATAACTACCACCATGATAGGTATTAGGGAAAATTGAACAATCATCGTTTCGTGAGGCTGTAGATTTCCTTACACAGAATAATTAGGTTTGTTACCCATTAGATAGTGGTTTATATACATTTAGGTATACATATAAGAAGAAATAATCCATGTATATGGTGGAAAATAATATTTTTTATAGGAATTTAAGAAGGATATTTTAGGGGTCCTGGAATGGTAATGAAGCTATAGATATTGAGAAAAAAACATTACCCTTTAATCAGGTAAATTTATTTGGATTTAACCAAAAGGCATCCATGTAAGGTATTTTGTCCAGAGGGAGGATTCTAGGTCCAGGGATGGTATATATTTAGACCATTTGGGAAGATAATAGTAGATCTTAATATGTTTGAGAGGTGTGAGGAATGGGTAGATGTGGTGGCTGTTTATAGGGAAGGAAAATGACTAACTTGGTATTCTTGAAAAGATGTTAGATGTATAGATGTTATTACCCAAAAAAATTAATACAAAACCACCCAAACTCGTGAATGGAAGGTTCATGCCCTAAATATTGCCAGAAAATGGGTTTTGTATAAGTGGATAGGACATTTGGGCCCTTAAATGATGGGTTTTAGTCAATTTTAAACATAATTTCACCTTAATTATTCTAATTATTTTTAATCCCATTCACTAATTATTATTTTAATAATTAATTTGATATTATTTGACCACAAATATTTTCTTGATTACAATGTTGTTCTTCAGATTTCGAAATTTAAAATTACAGAAGAGGAAAAATTAGGATCAATCGAAGGGAGACAGATTAACTGGTTTGAGTAGAAAAATGTTGAAAAGATTGTTATGTTTTTATATTCAACTTAAAAAGGAAAAGTGATTCTAATTAACTAAATTATATTAATATATGTATAATTAATTAAATTTGACTTTAAAATAATTATAACATAGTTTATTCTTAAGAATTATTTAAACAAAAAGGTAGTTTTTAATTAAAATGTTGTATTTTTTATTGTTCACTAAAAATGATGTTTCTCAGTAAAATCTTAAAAATTCATCCAATGAAAATTTTGAAATTATGAATTCAATAAAAAAGTTCATTTAATAATATAAATTTCATTAATGTTTCAAAATTAATATTTAAAAAAGGTTCGCCATTTAAAGGCTGTAAAAATGCCATTATAAAAATATAGGTTTTATGTGAAATATTAGATTTTCTATTATAATAGGGTTACCAAATATATTGGATGAATATAAAAAATAATTTATTAAATATGTAAAATATTAATTTAATTAATATCAATAACTAATTAGTTAAATTCATTAGGGTAAAACAACATTATAATTATAAAAATAGTCGTTTATAAAAATATCCTTTTATTTTTCAATTTGTTCATATTTTCATTTATAATTTATTTGTATCCTAATAATTAAGTAGTCTAAACCATAAATTTTTATAATTTAGTTAATTATTTTCAAAATGTAAACTTTATATCTTATTATATTAAATTAAAATGTTTGAATTAATGATTTTTTTGTGGTAATACTCAGTATTTCATATAGTGCAACTCATCGAAGAAGGCCACCTTTTCATTTAACACAAGATATAGAGGAAGGTTGTTGTAGTGAATTATATATGATAACTTAGTTCATGTGCATTAAAATAAAACTCGGTTTTTTATAAATTGAAATTTTTACAATATATTTTAATTAGTAAATATATTAAAAAGTATACATATATTATATTATCTTACACACAAACTATCACGTGTCATACATGCCATAAAACAAAGGGTTCTTACTTTAGTTTTTCAGGGAATCACATTATCCTCCATATTATTTAAATTTCATCATTGCAATTTAAAATCAATAATAGTGATAGATTATTTGATACTTCCTATGTTTGAAATCCCACATCATGAGAAGGGTTCATAAGAAATCCCTTATAAAAGAGAGAATGTAATGTGCTAAGGTCACATGGAATACCAAGTACCAAGGTCTCTATGTAGGAGAACATCAATGGGAAGTAAAGATTTGTTCTTGGAGGAAAAATGTAATTATTTATAGGGATTGATTGAGGTCATCAATCACAAACAAGTGAATGATCGATGGAAAATTGAGGGTATTAAAGCCATATGTATATAAAAATATTGAAATCTATAGGTTCAAAAAATATTAGGTATTGGGGATGAAAATTTATTTTGAACTCATTTTACTAATGTTAGTCAATTATTTTTCTAACCAACAATATAATGAAATATTTATACATGATAAGTTTCAATCTCATCTGAAAAATCATAACTTCTGGTTGTGCTTTAATAAAATTATAATTCATCCCTTCACACCGAAAAACTAATTACTAAAAATGGAATTTTTTTATTCCTGAATTACTAAAAGAAAAATTTAATGGATCATAAGGCCTATAAAAGTGTGACATTTATAACTATATTTACTTAAATATCATTGAAAACTAATTTGATTAAGAGATTAATTTCTAATCCTCAAAAGTATTACTACTGGTTTATCATTAATATTTATTTATAAAAATGGTTAACTAAAAAATGAAAAATTAACTAGGCCATTACATAGGTTAGTGGTTGGCATCAAATTCTTATCATCCTTCGGTCATGGGTTCAAGTCCCATGACCTTTCCGGATTTAATTGATTTTCACCCGTCTTATAGGTATTCCTTCCCAAAAACACAATTAATATAAATTCCAAACATAAATATGATCCAAATCCTTGAAATTGGTTTAATCAATATATAGTATTTTATCAGGGGTTTTCAATAAAAACTCAATTCATAAATACCACATCCATTTTACTTCGACATTGGCCTTTCCATGTTCAAGTGTTTTTCTACAATATCAGTAGTTGGATTTCTAAATCATGACACCATATCTTCAATCTAAAACTTCTTTGTTTTAACCTAGGATATGTAATTTCCAAGACCATCATGGTCCATTACATTGTCAAAATCAAGTGCATGGGTTGGTCAGGACGCCATGGGTGATCGAGGAGGGAATATGTGTCAGCTGTAGGGCGTCACTTTGGTGTCACCTGTTGGTGAAACTGATCGGTGTGTCCTAATCGGTGCATCCGGATTGTTGTGTCACGTATTAGTGCATCCCGATCAGTGTGTCCACGATCGGTGTGTCACCAATCGGTGTGCCTTGGTTGGTGTGTTGCTGATCAGTGTGTCTGGATCAGTGTGTCACCGATTGATGTGTCATCAATCGGTGTGTCTCAATCGTTGTGTCAATGATCATTGTGCCCTGATTGGTGTGTCACTGGTCAGTGTGTCCTGGTCGGTGCCACAGGGGTGTGGTGTCAGGTTTCATTCCCCCATAATGACTTCTTTATGTTTAATACCTCTTTAAAGATATTTAAGACCATTCTAATGGCAGAAACATATGTTTTAAGCCCCTATTAATTGTGAGACCCTTGGGGTAACAGAAACATGTACCCAATGTTGTGTATTTACAGTTTTCCCCCTGTTACACATTTCCTCCATTGAAAGGAAACCATTTAACTCACAGCCCTTATCACCACCTCCCCATGAAGAATTACTAAATAAAAATTAATTCCATTATGTGTAACTGCCAAATCGTGTGCAAAAACCATGATCCACCTTTAAAACTGTTCAAGATTTCATATCCCGTAACTAAAAGATCCCACCTTTCATCACATAGAGTTTCTTTATTCTTCTTGTCTTGTGTCTTTTCATTTCCTTGGTTCGTTTGGATAACCTCTTCCTAAGGATAGTTGTGCACTCATGTTGGAGATTTTCCTACTCACTTAGGGAGACTTTAGGGTTCTTCCCCTACAATTCCTGCAACCCCAATTCTTGGTGCATGGAGAGAAACTTTGATCATTGATCATCCAGGTTGGCTTTTTTCCTTCGTCTCTCTTTACTATGTGTCATTCTGGGGGCGGGTGATAATAGTCTTATGTGGATGGATAATACCAAACCTTAATAAAGAAAATAAATGGTTTTTAAATAATGAAGGGGTGTGTTGGATGATGCTACTTTACTCTTTTACCATTTCTTATATATTGGAAAATTTATAGGTTTATGTCCATTGAAAATCGTGGCTATTGGTGGTACTTTCATGAACACTAATGAACCTATATTTTATGGATAATTTTTTGATTGAATGGATATAACAAAGAAATTGGTTAATCACATAAACTCAATTGATTAAATGGAGTCCCAATAAATAATAATCCTTCTGTGGTCACCCCGGTTAACTAAACAGAAAGATAGAACTAATGGAATGGCATGTCTAAATCTGAAAGCTCACTTACTCAGTTCTGGTGATGTCTATGGTTTTTCTGCTTGATGCTTATGAGGTGACATGGATGGGGATGGGATCCCTTGTTGTACAGTTGTTAGTTTTTGGATTTGGGGCCATGTCGGGATATATGTTGCGGCTTGGTTTGGTTATATTACTTCGAGGGATCTCACAAAACCCTTTTGTTGATGAGACTTTACAAGAGAACTGGGTGTGAGATCTTAAATTTCTTCTTGACTTTGTTCCTTCCTTGGCTTGTGGCTATTACTATTAGTTTCCCGGTAGTGTATAATTTATTTTTTTGAATAGAATCACTTGAATATGATATCAAGAATGGGTTCCATGGGAAATTGTTTTATAGTAATGAGTTGTGCCTTAGTTATTGGTGTTGTGCTTTTTAATAATGAATAGTAACAAGGATGTTTTTGTATGGGATGAATCTGGAACCCTTTAGGTTGGGATGAGTTCTTGTTTAACTATATATATAATTTAGCTCTTATGTTTCTTATTCGCACCCCACCTGAGTTGAGCACTTCATGCCCAAAACCTCTATTTCATGGGGGAGGGTGTTTTTCCCAACATTCATATTAGGGGATGGTTATTAGATCCTTTTCTTCTCCCATTACCGAGTATCCCAACACACTTTGGGAAGGCTATGACGGCCTGAGGTCCATTATCACCCAAGATTTTTTGGGCAGGATATGTTGTCGTGGATGGCCCAGGTGTGTGTGGGAATGTTGTTAGCCAAGTGTCTTCGGGATGAGGCCCATGTATCTTTAGGTGTGGAAGTAGTTGTTCGGGACTATGTGCTTTCAAGTGTGGTGGTAGTTATTCTGGACCAGGTGTATGCGGGCATGGTTATGTGTGGTTGTGTTGGCCCAGGTGTTTTTGGGTGTAGCTGTGGTTGTGGTGTCCTAAAAGGGTGTTGTTGGGGCCACAGTGCTATTGGCGTGAACATGGTGGGGGAGGTTTGACGCATAGGATGTCTTCAATAACCAGTGGGAAAGTAGCATGGGTACCCAAATATTGATGTGTTATTATTATTACATTACATGACTTACGTTTTCTGGGGAGTGCTCCTTTGTGAGGTTTTGGAGGATAGTTCCCTTGGAAGGTGCTTTGGTTACCTCATTTTCTCACGGGACTTTGAAATGCCTCCCCACTTGTGCACAATAGATTTTGATTTTCCCTACTGAGTATAAATGTATAATTATCATACATATATAAAAACTTCTTTCATGTTTCTAGGAGGACATCAAGGACCATTATGGACCCTATTAGCTCGGATGTCAGGATCGTTGATGTTTCTGCTTTTCATTTCTTTTGGTACTTCACCTTGGAGTTTTCATATACCTTGTTGCATTTTATATGGAACATGCATATAGGAATGGATTTTTTTACTTTACTTCTACCTTTGGTTTTACATTTGTTGGGTTTCTTACCATCGTATCTCTTCATCCTACTAAATAAAAAGGGTAATGCCCTCTATATTACGTGTGATTCTATACCCTTGCTTCTTGTCGCCACTATGGGGACTGTTGAAGGTGGGACTTAAGGGTCATTATCTCTCCTTCAACTTGACGAAGGAAGGGTATGGTGGTTTTTTTGTCCATTCTCTCATCTCGGTGAAAGTGGGTCGTGACAGAATGGTATCAAAGGAGGAACATAATAAGAACCTCAAGATGGTTTTGTAGATCCTTCAAAATCACCAGCTCTATGGGAAGTTGCCAATTTTCAAGTTTTTAATATGAGGACTACATTTTCATAGACTTGTTGTGTCTAAGAAAGGGGTAGTGGTTGATCTGTCAAAGGTTTAAGCGATTGTTTCTAGGGAAGTACCCAATAATGTGATGGTGGTTCATAGTTTCCTGGGTCTGGAAGGATATTATTAGAGGTTTGTTCCCAAATTCTCTTCAGTTACATCTCCTTTGATAGCTTTGACCAGAAAGGACCAGGACTCCATGTGGAGTAAGCAGTGTCGGTTATCTTTCAACTATTTGAAGGAATTTTTGGTTAGTGCTCTAGTACTCAGGTTACTAGAGGAATGGGTGTTGTTTGAAGTGTTTTTTGATTCTTATGGACTTGGCCTGGGGTGTGTGCTGATTTATAAGTGGGGGTGATCTTTTATAGGTCTAGGTAGTTAAGTCCCCATGAACTTAACTATGCCACCTACAACATGGATCTCACAGCGGTTGTGTTCGCACTAATATTTTGGTGGCACTACCTCATCGGATAGTACTTTGTAGTCTTCACGGAACACACAAGCTTGAGGTATAACTTCTATTAGATATAACTGAACTTGCATTAGTGGAGGTGGATGTAGTTTCTTTAGGACTATGAATTCTATATTTCTTACACCTCAAGAATGTGGAAAATTATAGAAAATCCTTGAGTAGAAAGTCACATAAGGATGTGGTCCAAGAATTGGTAGATGCATGGAAATCAATGGAGAAGTTGGATACCCTAAACCAAGATCCAATTGTGGAAGATGGTGGAGGCTATATGATTCATATGTCAGTACAGTCCTCCCTATTGCAGCAAGTAGAGAAATATCAATGGGGGGACGTAGAGGTTTATGTCATGCGTGATCATGTTAACCAGGGTAATGCTCTAGAAGGATGGTCAGAATACAACAAAAATCGGATGTTGTTTTATGGAATGTTTTTTGTCCCATTTTAAATGCACGTGAGAGTTCTTGGTGAGTTACAAAACTCAACCCTGGTGGTACACCCAGTAGATTTCAAGATGTACTAGGGCTTGAGGGTTTAGTTTTGGTGGCTCGGGGTGAAGCAGACAGTGGAAAAATTTGTGGAAATGGGCTTAGTGTTTCAGTGGGTGAAGGATGAACACCTTGTACCCTGTGGTTTGTTGCAGCCTTTAGAAGTCCCCAATAAAAAGTGGGATGAAATCTCAATGGATTTCTTTACAAGAATACCTAGGGTTCAAGGAGGTTGTGATGCTATCTGGGTAGTGGTAGACTGACTAACAAAATCATCTCACTTCCTGGAGATCCAAGAGTTTATTGTGGTGGATGCCTTAGCACAGTGACACATGGATGAGGTGGTGTGGCTTCATGGAGTTCTAATTTCTATAGTCTTAGATATGGGTGAATGGTTTACCTCCAGAGTCTGAAGGGTATTTCAGCAAGCTTCTGGAACCCAACTACGCCTTAGCACTGCCTTCCACCACCAGATAGATGGGCAGACAGATAGGACCATACAAACATTGAAGGATATTCTATGAGAATGTTTTTTGGACTTTGGGGGATCATGGTAATGACATTCTCACTTAGAAAAGTTTTCCTACAATAATATTTATCACTCTCCTATTGGAATGTAACTTTGTTAATCCTTGTATGGGATCCCCTGTTGTTCGCTCGTGTGCTAGACCAAGGTTGGGGAGGAAGGTGTTCTTATCCTTGAGGTAGTGCAGTTCATAATAGAGATGGTTCAGTTTGTGCGTGATAGGATGAAGGAATCCCATTACCAGAAAAATTCATATTCTGATTGTAGGAGGAGGCCGTTGGAGTTCGAGGTTGGAGACCATGTGTTCTTGAAGGTTGATCCTTGACGTGGGCAGTGGAAGTTCAGTAAGGGGGAAAAGCATTCTCCTAGGTTCATCGGGCCTTTAAAAGTGTTGGGGAGAGTCAGTGAGGTGGAAAATCAGCTGACATCTTCACCTTATTTGGAAAGGATCCACAACGTCTTCCATGTCTACTAGCTTCGTTGATATCTACCCAATGATCCCTACAACATTGACCGCGGAGAGTTGAATATAGGGAACGATGATAATTTTGTGGAGAGACCAGTGAGGATCAATTTTCCAAAGGAAAAAGTGATTCGTGGATGAACCATCCCTTTGGTTCCAGTGTTGTGAAGCCACAATGGCCTCAAGGAGAGTATATGGGAGAGATAAGCTCAAATGCACGATCAGTACCCAGAACTATTTTGAGTTCTTATTTTGAGCATTCCATGATGTTATTGTTTTGTGATATGTTGTGATGTAATTATTGACGTTGTTAAAAATGATATGGGTTGTTTACCTTGTTCATTGAATGTGCATGAAGAGACCTAACTATGGAGAGGGTATGGAATGATCCCTAATTGAGACGCATTGAGGTGGAGGTGATTAAACCGGTGAGGGAGAGTCAGTGCCACCTAAAGGGGATAGTATGTTGACATGGAGGAAGGGACACCATAATCCATATGACTAGCTGTTATGACCTTTACATGTTTGTGTGGCTGCTTAAGGGAGGGAAGTGGTAGTGCCTTTACATTGGATCAGTATGAGGGAGAGGTGTTCCTATATGTCTAGGAGGTTTACTCCTGAGAAGTATCTTGTGAGGTGGTAGTTCGCACCACTCTCTTTTCTTCGGGTTTGGTTTTGATTCTCGAGGATGAGAATAGTTTGAGAGGTATTGTATGTAATGATCCAGACCTTCGTGGTCCATTACATTGTCAAAATATGGGGCATGGAGTGGCCTGGATTCCATGGGTGTGTCAGGAGGGTGTCGGTGGCAGGGCATCACCAGGGTGTCACCTGTCAGTGACACTGATCAGTGTGTCCCGGTCGGTGTATCACCCATCGGTATCACCCATCAGTGTGTCACCTGATCTGTGCCACAGGGGGGGGGTTGTTGGGTTTCATTCCCCTGTAATGATTCCTTTAAGTTTAATACCTATTTAAAGAGGTTTAAGACAATTTAAATGGTGGTAAAAGATGTTTTAGACCACCATTAATTCTGTGAACAATGGGGTTTCCAAAACATGTACCTAGTGTTGTGTATTTCATTTTTACCCCTGTTACGCATATCCTCCATTTAAAATAAATCATTTATCTCACATCCCTTATCGCCATCTATTCGAGGAGAGTTATTAAATAACAATTAATTCCATCGTGTGTAACCACCCAACTGTGTGGATAAACCATGATCCTTCTTTAATGTCTTTCAATATTTCATATCCTGTAACTCTAGGATCTCACATTTTATCACACAGAGTTTCTTTATTCTTCTTGGCTGGACTTTTTTCCTTTCCTTGGTGCATTTGGAGTCCATCTTCCTGAGTCTAGTTGTGCACCCGTGCTGGAGCCTTTTCTACTCACTCTCAAATTCCTTGGAGTATTTCACCTACTGGTCAGGCATCCCCAATTCTTGGAAAATGGAGAATAACATCAATAGTTGATCATCCAGATAGGGGTTTTCCTTCATCTCTCTTTATTGTGTATCATGTGGGGTAGGTATGATAAATTTTCTAGGGGGATGGATGAAACCAAACCATAATGAAGATAATAATAGGTTTTTAAAGAGTTAAGGTGTGTGTATGATGATTTTTTGTGCTCTTTTAACTTTTCGTATATTTTGTGAAATGTATGGGCATATGGCTACTGAAAATCCTGGCTGTTTATGGTCCTTTCTTGTGCACTAATAAACCTTTTTTTTCTGGATAATTCTATGATTGAATGGATCTAACATGGAAACTGGTTAATCACATAATCTCTGTTGATTAAATGGATTCCAAATGAATTAGAATCCTTGTTTGGTCACCCTAGTTAACCAAATGGAACTAAGGAACTAATGGAATGGCGTGTTTAAATCTGAAATCATTGTTACTCTATTCTGGTGATGTGTATGTCTGTTCTGATTGATGCTTGTGAGGTGAAATTTATGGGGATGGGATCCCCTGTTGTGAATTTGTTACTATGTGGATTTAGGGTCATGTGGGGTTTAATATTGGGTCTTGGTCTGGTTCTAGTACATCGAGGGATGTCTCAAATCCCTTTTGTTGATGTGAATTTACAAGAGAACCGGGTGTCAATGATTAAATTGTTTCTTGATTGTTATTCTATCCTGGGATTATGGCTATGACTATTAGTTTCCTGGTAGTGAATAATTATTATTTTTGAATAGAATCACCTGAATATGAAAACAATAATGGGTTCCATGGGGAATTTTTTTCTAGTAATGTGTTGTTTCTTAGTTGTCGATGCGGTAATTTTTATGAATGAATAGTAAAAAGGGTGTTTGTGTATGTGATGATTCTTGAACCCATTAGGTTGGGATGAGTGCTTATTTACCTATATGTATAATTTAGTTCTTATGTTTCTTATTCGCACCCCACCCATGTTGACCACTTCAGGCTCCCAACCCCATTTCATTGGGTGGGTTTTTTTTTCGACACTCATATATGTGGATGGTTATTAGCTCCTTTTCAAATCTCTTTCCTGAGAATCCGAAGACTCTTTGGATAGGTTGTGACAGCCAAAGGTCCATTATAGCCAATGATTTTTCAGACAGGGTATGTTGTGGTGGTTGGAACAGGTTTGTGCGGGAATGTTATTTCCCAAGTGTCTTCTGGATGAGGCCTAGGTGTCTTCGGGTGTGACAGTAGTTGTTCGGGCCCAGGTGTCTTTGGGTATGGTTGTAGTTGTTCTGGCCTAGGATTTTTCGGGCATCATTTCAAGTGGTTGTGGTGGCCTAGGTGTTTTCTGGCATAGTTTTGGTTATGGTGGCCCAAAAGGTTATTTTATGGGCAGTAGTGGGACTACGGTGAGAATGGTAGGGGAGGTATGACGCATAGGATGTCTTCAATAACTAGTGGGAAAGTGGACAGGGTACCCAAACATTGATGTGTTATTATTATTAATTTACTTGAATTCTGTTATTTAGGGAGTGTGACTTGGTGAGGTTTGGGTGGATAGTTCCCTTGTTAGGTTCTTTGGTTATCTCCATTTTTCATGGGGAATTAAAATGAATCCCCACGTGTGCACAATAGAATTTGGTTTTCCAAAATTAGTATACCTGTATACTCACCCTACATACATAAAAACTACATTCAGGTTTCAAAGAGGACTTGAAGGACCATGCTGAACCCTATTAGCTCAGACACTAGGACCGTTTATGTTGCTGCTTTTCTTTTATTTTGGTACTTCCCCTTGGAGTTTTCTTATACCTTGTAGAACTTTATTTAGAACGTGCATATGGGAATCAATTTTTTCTTTCAATTCACATCTACCTTCAGTTTTGGAGTTGTTTCGGTTTATACCATCGTATCTCCTAATCATACTAAATAAAAAGGGTAAGGACTTCTATATAACATCTGACTCTGTACCCTTGGTTCTAGTCTCCACTCTGGGACTTATTGAAGGTCGGACTTGGGGGTTAATATCTCTCCTTCAACTTGAGGAAGGAAGGGTATGGTAGTTTACTGTTCATTCCCTCGTCTCGGTAAAGGAGGGTCATGAGTGGTTACTTGATATGTGTACAAATACTTAATAATGGGTTGAAGGTAAAAGTGGATTGTCCTATACATATCCCCTAGGAGATTCAAACAATTTGTGTAGTAAGTCATGTTTCCATGTACCATGTTACAAAAAGTAAATCCCATAACACCATGTCAGGGATGTCACTCCTACATAAATTTGTGCCAAAACCACATCCATTTGTAGTATCCAGACGGGGATATATAGCTTCATATACCCAAAAAATCTTTATATTACTAGAATTAAATGATTTTCATCTATAATTATCCTTAAATTCTACCTTTGGTTATGTTATCTACATAATTTTTCCTATATATAGTTCAGAAGAATTCTACTAATCATTCTTAGATTCAAACTATATAAAACCATCCCCAGATAGCCAAGAGGTACTATATTTCATCAATGACATATTCATGATTACAATGAATCAATTTCCAAAGGATATATTAGTTTAGTTGTCATGGAAAACAAAACACATAAATGAGAATTGTATTACAAATTGACACACTAATTAGAACACATTTTTACATTCTTTCTAAATACACATCTATGAGGATAACTCTAATCCATATAATAAATTCATCAATATCTTCCATAGTACAGTTATTAGTTTTTTGGGGAATTAAACATAATTAGGTTGATCTCAAATTCTCAATAAGGGAAAAATATATTGGAAGAAATAATGATTCAATATGATTAATAATTATGGCATGTTAAATAACATGACACATATTCCATGTAATCATCAAAATGATATGGAATTAAATAAACAATATGGAAATATATAAATGGGAAATATATTTGACTCACATAAAAAAAAAATAAAAAAAAATATAGAAATGGATGAAACTAAAACACATTCCATTAATAAATGAACTGAAATTAAATGAATACATTGACATGTCGAAGAAAAATATGGTGGAAGGATAAATCCTAAAACTACTAGAAGAGAAATGATTTATTAATTTAGGTGATGTATAAGGAAAAAAGATGACCTATGAGTGTCAATAAATGTCAAAATATGTTTTAAAAATAAGGTTAGAAACCCATTTGGAAAATAATTCATCTCATGAGAACATGTCGATGCATAGAGGAGCTACATATAGTCTGACCACCACCCGTAACTTCTAGTCATAATAATTACTCAAATTGAATAATAAAAACAAATAATATGCCTTATCAAATAACCATATTAGATCAAAAAAACAGATCTATCAATTATCCCTAAATTAATAAAATAATGACCAATTTAGGCACCATATGTTAAATGATATGCATTTTAGGCAATAGTAATTTCCATGAAAAATTTAAATGGATAATAAGGGGAAATTCAATCTTCAATGATCAAATTATATTTAATAATTCTATGTGACTATCACATAATTCATGGACGTGAATTGGAATTATATCCTTTGTTGTATCAATAATAATCTATCCAGATGAAGAATTAGGATGATATCAATACAACAAACCCAAGTGGAATAAAATAGAGGGTTTTTTCAATAATGAAAGAAAAGATTGACATTTAAGAATATTATTGTGGAAAATGTCTTTTTCTTTTAAAAACCCTTTAGAATATATTTTCCTATAAAAACCATAAATAATTGAATTAGGGGATTCAAAGAAATGACGGCGGTTGAATCCGTACATGTCACGTGAGGTAAAAATAATTTTCCTTTTTTTTGAAAAAAAGGATAGAGAATGCCTTGATAGAATGAAATTTTATTTTTTTATAAAGTGAGTGTGATCAAACAAACAACCCTAGAAACAGCCTCAAGGAAGACAAAAGTGGTGCAAACCTAGAGCATCCCCTTAAACAAAGGAGTTACACCCTGTAGGAAGAGAACCAATACTAGAGTAAACAATAAGCTCCTCCTCTGAGCCCCCCTTTGGGACAACACATATACTACTAAATTGGCCTCCCTTAAACAATGTTGAACGTCCCTCCCAAGCTCCTTTGTAAGGGAATAGTTACGAAGCACATAAGCTAGTTCCAATGGTGGATCGTAACTTCCTCGCACCGCCCGAACCAAAAAATCAGAATCAGTTTCAACTTCATCCACCTGAAAGCCAGCCCTCTGACACACTTGAATTCCTACCAGAAGAGCCCTAGCTTCAGCACCCAAAGAACTTCCTAGTCCAAAATATGCACTGAAGGCAATCAGAACCAAACCGCTTGAGTCTCACAATAACCCTCCACACCTCATGATCCCATCAATCAGTGATCCATCAACATTCATCTTGAAACCTTGACAGGGCGGCCACCATCTGATCCACCAACCTTCCAGCCGGCCATGCATGAGAGTATCATTCCGACTGAAGGATCCAAGAAGGCAAGCACTCCCTCTCAACAGAGAACCCATCTCGACTAATAGTGACTTTAGCTAGACCTATAGATACCTAGTAGAATGTCGGTCACCCAGCAGAGACCAATTCCTAGCCTCCCAGATAATCCAACAAATGGAGGAAAGGATAACGTTCCTCTCTTTGCATTCCTTGAACTCCAATACATTGAACCCATAATTCAAAAAAATCATGAAGAGTGGTGAAACCACTATACAGACTCAGGAAGGGAAGGAACTTAGACCCAAAAAACCAGCCCATTCACTCTGAAAAAATAGATATACCACAGTTTCACTCAGAGGGACTTCACAACAATGGTACCTCGAGGCCAAGTGAACTCCCTTACTCTGAAAATTTTCATCCATGCGAAGTGCTCTGTTGATGATAGGCCAAAAAAGAAAATTAATCTTGGTTGTAAGCTCTTTAAACCAGTACTTTGGCACCCACACATCACACCTCCACTCGCCGTGATGGAGCTTCCTATAATCTCGGGATGAGAACTTCCCCGAACATGATCCCGTGAAACAGCATATGTCCTCCTCTATATCCAAGTTAACCTACCCAAATATCTTCATCTACTCCTGGGTCAAAACGGCTGGAATAAAGGACGTAAAGTCGCAAGCTTCTCTAAAATTAATCTCTAGCGTGGGGCACCCATTGAAGTACAGCTTCCCACCCACCCATTTATCCTTCCAGAAATGGATGTTGCCCTTTTCAATAATCCATCATGTTGATACCTGTAATTAATTCAAACACGAGAACATATGTCTCTCAAGACTAGTACGAGATGGCCTACAAACCTTCGAAAGCACCCCCTGTTCACCATAACGAGCTGTGAAGAAAGCGGCCCAAAGCGAGCCTCCCATGATAATATCCCATGCAAGTCTCGCTTGCATGCCTTTCATGGTATCCTTAATGCCAAGAAGACCAACAACCCCTTATTCAACCGGTTTTGTAATCCATGCCCAAGCACTCCAATGGAAATGGACAGTATCATTGGAATCCCAAAGAAAAGAATTCTGAATCTTTTCCATTCTATACATTGTTCCCTTCTGTGGACATAAAGCCGAGAAGACATTCATTGGAATAGCCGATAGAACAATGTTATTCAAGATAACCCTCCTAAAAAAATAAAGCAATTTGTTCTTCCAATAAAAGATACACCCCCAACACCTGATTAATAGACCTCTCAAAGAAACAATTTTTAATGTTCCCATAAGCAAGTGGAACACCAAGGTAGTCCATAGGGAGAGATTTCTTGCGATAACCCAAGATATCTTGGATATACCTAGACCGAATGCTCGAGCATTTGTTGGAAATAAAAACATTGCTCTTACTGGTATTGATGCACTGACCACTCAAACACCCATACCTATAAAAAATCTCCCTGATCAACCTTAACGATCTCTACTGGCCATTTGTGAATATCAGGATGTCATCTGCAAACATCAGAGGAGACACACCTTCCCTACCACCCCTGCTGATCAAAGGAAAGAACCTTCCCACCTCCAAACCCTTAGTAAGTTCCTTGAGAGAGCCTCTTGATCCAAGATGAAAAGATTCAAAGAAAGTGGATCACCCTTCCTGAATCCACATAATGATTTGAAAAATCCAAATATTTTCCCTCTGAGGGAGATAGATAGCCATGGGGAGGAGTAGCATCTGAAGTATAGGTCACAAACCCACTAGTGAAGGCCCAGCTGCCTCATAACCCAGATAATAAAGCTCCATTCCACCTTATCATAATACTTGTCCATGTCCAATTGAAAAATAACATTTGAACCAACGGTTTTCTTATTAAGATCATAAACCAGTTCACTAGCTACTACCACCGCCCCTTGAATATTACGGCCTTCAACAAACCCATGTTGTTCCCTGGACACCAACAATGGAATATACCGGCTCAACCTTCTCAAAATCAGACTTCCCAGAATTTTATAGGACACATTGCACATACATATTGGTCTATACTAGTTAACTCTATTAGGCTCTTTAACCTTTGGAATCAGCAACACCCTTGAAGCCGCAACCCCATGATTGAGGGCGCTGCAGTGGAAGAAATCCTGGATGGCCAACACCACTTGAGGACCCACAATACCCCAGGAAGCTGCATAGAAGGAACACGGGAAGCTGTCCTGGCCCGGAGCACTGTCCTGAAGCATCTCCATAACCATCCTCTTAACTTCTTCCTCATTAGGTATGGCCATTAGAAAATCATTCTTCATGTGCCCAACCAAGCTGGGAATGCACTGCCAGAAACTCATATCCTCTCCAACCCCATCCAACACCCCCTACCTAGCATGAATCCCTCCCTCCAGTAGCCCTTCAAAATGTTCCAAGGCCAGACCTCTGATCACATCCACATCCAAGGAGAAAAACCCATTTCCCAGATCAATGTTAAGCTTCAGGATGCTCTTTTCCTTAAGACATTGATGGAAAAACCCACTGTTGTGATACCCTTCCTTCAACCACTACCCCCCGAGCACGCTGTTTAAAATCGTGTTCCACTTCCAAGAGTTTCTCATCAAGAAACCAGTGTTTCTCACATATAATAGCAAACTTGTTGTAATCGCATCATGAATGATGCTCATACTCTATGTTATCAACATCATCTTGGATAACATTCACACTGGAAAATACATCTGGTTTAGAAGCCCTCTACTCTATAAGGTACTACTTGAGCCTCTATAATCTGATAGAAAGGCTGTGCCAGGCATCCCCAGACACCTCGTGATCCCACGAGGACCTCACCATCTGCATAAAGCCCTCCAACCAGTGCCATTTTCCAGAGTAGAGGATGGCCCGCCTCCCCAAATTATCGCATCTCACCTCCATTAGAAGTGGAGCATGATCAGACAAGGAACGAGACAGATGGGTGACCGTTGTTCTAGAAAAAGCATCAAGATCTTGGATATTGGACAAGAAATGATCAAGACTGTTGCATATATGATGTGTCCCCCTTCGGTTATTACACCACATAAAGCCCCTTCCTTGAGATGATATCAATTACACATGAATCAAAAGATCATTAATTGAAAATCATCAAATGAAACATCTAAATTCCATGAAGATAATATAATTTATGATACTATATTTCAATTTATTATTATTTAAACCATATATAGGAAATTAGGTGCACAAAAATTAAGTATGACACGTAAAATTTACATGAAAAATGAATCTATTACCTAGTGTATCCTTTTAACTGAATAACCTGTAAATTCTTGAATAATAAATATATGTTAATATTATAATTTATTCACAAAATTTTTATTGTTTATAATTACTTTTATTTCACTTATTACCATTTATTTTAAAACAACTCAATCATATAATTTTACATTGGGTGTTTTTTACCAAATTCGATTTCTGTGTCAAAACAAAGATTATTGGTCAACTATGGTCATATGAGTAATTAAATTACGTAATTTGAATAATAACCATTGAATAACAATCATATTTTTATATAAATTATCTTATTAAATTTAATAATTAAATATTTTCAAGAAAATTAGAATATGTTACAATCATTTGGATGGTAGGTCTTATGAACTCATGGGTAACATTATTATTTTAAATGATCATTGCGGAAAGAAGGTAAGTAATTCAAATCCTTATATAATGACCATTATAAAAGAAATATCATATTATTTAATCATATAAACTTATACATAGAACTACGTGGTGTAAAAAGAATCACATCATGTCGAGGAGGCGGTAATCCCCACGTCAACGAATTGTGTAATCTCATTTAAATTGTGTGAATGGTTAATAAAGAAAATGATATATATATATATACAGAATACTAGTTATGTCAGGAATATATTATTTATGTTTTGTATGTTAGTTATTTTTAATTAAAACCAACCTTCATACATTCCATGTTTTGTGTGAATGAATCACAGTGCCTTGAGGGGGCGGTAGTCCACACATCCTCAAACGATGTTATTATATTAATGTAAAATGTATAGTATTAAAGGTATGTGTAAAAAGGTTTAATAATTTATAAATAAACAATAAATATCCTATTTAATATATATAAATATATTTTATATCAAAATTTCCACCATTATAGGTGGTAGTGAAAAGTTGAACAATCATTATTTCATGAGGCAGTAGTTCGTGGTACACAGAAACATTATGTTCCTTAACCATTAGATGGTGGTGTGTGTAAGTGTATGAGTATATATAATAAAAAAATCATACTTGTAAAATGGGTATATATTTTTTTACAGGAACAAAATAATTATTTTTTAGGGGATGGAAAATGGAATTGAAACTAGAGATTTTGAGAAATGACATTACCTTTTAATCAAGTAACTTCATTTGGTTTATAGAAAAAGGAATCCATGGAGGGTATTATTCATAAAGGGAGGATTATAGGTATAGGGAAGGTATTTTGGGTGACTATTTGGGTAGATATTGGAAGAATATAAGAGGTTGGACAGGTCTGAGGAATGCGTAGAGGTGGTGGCATTTTATTAGGAAGGAAAAGGACTTACATGTTATTATCGAAAAGAAGTTAGGTGTACACATGTTATTTCCAATAAAAATTAATAAAAACAACCAAAACACATGAATGGAATTCTAATGGCCCATATATGTCCATAAAATAGGTTTTTTTACAAGTTTCTTGTTCTTTTGGCCCTTAAAACTACGGTTTTAGTCCATTTTTAATCTTAATGACATCTTAATTATTGTAGTTAATTTTAATCACATTTACTAATCATTTTTTCAAAATATAAGTTATTCTTATTTGAAAAAATATGATCTCTAGTAAAAAATTTCATGTCATATTTTTAAAAATGGTATCACAGAACTAGAAAAATTAAGATTATTGATAATCTCGCGTATAGATGGATTAACAGGTTGTAGTACAAAACTAATCAAACGATAATTTTTTTTTTGAATTTAAAATGTTATATTGATTATAATGAACTAAATAGTTTTAATAGATGTGTAATTTATACAATGTAACATTATAAAAAATTTATAATATACTTTAAAATTAATTAATATTTAAACAAAAAAGTGCATTTTAGTTAAAACAAGGTATTTTTCACAACTCACTAAAAATGATGTTTCTCGAAAAAATAAAAATAATTAATCCTAAAAAAATGTTGAAATGATTTATTAAAAAATAATGTTTATTTTATATAATTAAATTCATGAAATTTTTAAAATTATGATTTACAATAGGTTCTCCATTAAAACGTGGTAAATTTCCTTAAGAAAAATATAGGTTTTTTATTTGAAATATTGGGTTTTTCTCTTATATTATGATTACCAAATATATTGAATGAATATAAAAAATAATTTATTGAATATGTAACATATTTAATACATTAATATCACTTAGTAATTAATTTTATTCATTTGGGGTAAATTACTTTGGGAGCATAAAATTATTTCTCGATAAAAATATCATTTTAAGATTCAATTGGTTCTTATATTCATTACTAAATTATTTGTAACCAATTATTTATTTTTTTAAAAAATATATTTTCATATGTTATATAATATTATTCATACAATGTAATTTTTTTCTCATTATATTAAATACTAATTTTTTTATTACATATTTTTTCTCATAAAGACTCGGCAATGCCTATAGTGAAATCCATCGAAGAAGGTTGCTTTTGGGGGTAAAACAAGATATAGATGAAGGTATTTATTATGTATGATGTATACTCACTCATTTTTAAGTGAATTAAAAGATAACTATGTTTTTTTATTAATTAAAATAAAAGGAATATATTTTAAATAGTAATATTATAACATAATCAAATATTATATTAAATTTCATACTTGTTGTCGTGTGTCGGAGACACTATTAAACATAAGGTTATTCAATTAGTTTTTCGGGGATACAAAATAAAACAGATGGCCAAATATGATCCATATATAGCCATGCATGTTACATCTAATGATGAGGACCTCAGAATTATTTATGTTTGGGAGGTTTTCATTATGAATGGATCTCTATCAACGATAGTATCAGATAAGTAACCCATGTTAACATCAATTTTCATTAGAGAGGCATGTAGGAGGTAATGTGGTATCATGTGAGCTTCATCCTAGTGTATCATCAGCAGATATATGGATTGAAAAATGATCTATATATATTATGGAATTTATGATCTGTGAATTTGTTTTCTTGATTGGGTGAAGATTGGGATATCCACATGGGACTCATTGAGTTTTCATAAAACAATAGTAACCAATCTACAATTCTGACAGCTCATTTTTAGGCCCTGTATGGTCAGGCTTTCAAATCATCATTTTGTTTGTTACAGATACATGAATATTCCTTGTATGGAACATGTTTGGTATACTAGATGAAAAATAATATTTAGTTTATTTTTCATAGTATAGTGGTTGAATATAATTGATATAAATCTTATGCTAGTATTCATCGATAACTATTGCTATTTTTGTTGCTGATCTGGCGTTTTTGAGATTTTCACCTCTATTTTGTCATAAATGACATTGGAAATAGGTAAATCCTACACAATTGTTGGTGGACACTTTTGAGGTTTTTGTGTAAGTGGGTAATGTGTCTGACCATTTATTAGTTCCATTATATAAAACATTGATACATTATTTATTTCTTATATAATATAATGAAAGGTACCTTTCTAACCCATCTCTTATCATTATCTGGGAGTGTAAAGACTTGGAATTTTCATGGATTTTTTTTCTTCATAAATACATGATAATTTTACGAGTTCGGAAAAATTTACGGCGCATGATTCCAACTCCTGGTGTGCCCGAAATCAATTTCTGAGGTTTTGTTCAGGTACGTTCAGAAAACGTATGAGCGAGATTTTATAACTTTTTAACCGGTGCTCAGAACTGATATCTGAGGGCACTGTTGAACTCACAGTGCTGGTATTCACTTAAGAATTCTTTCACCTCGACAGTAGTTGGTCAATAATTGAAGTTAGTTTTTGGGTTTTCATAATATAATATTAAAATAAAATGAGCTAACACGTTATTTTATTGATCTTACATGTGGGTGACTGGTAGTTAAAACCTCCTCTTGGGAGTTGGTGGGGGTGCCACCCGAACATAACCTCCCACAAGAGGTTACGACATGGGGTCCACACAGGGCTTAACCCCCCTATTGATGGAGGAGGATAAAACCTCTCAAGTCACCCTCATTAATATTGAAGAGCTTATTGACCTCCCCTAATTATTCTGTGACAACTCTTATGCATTAATTAGGTGGAGCCAATTAATTTAAATCACCATATTGAATTTTTATGCCAAATCCACCCCATTAATTAAATGAGCCGTCTCATTTAATTAAATCACTAAATATGAATTTATGCGAACAAACATAATAGATCCTAATCTATTATTTGTCAATGATTTCATTTTGGGTAGAGTGGAGAGAAATGAGGAACATGGGAGAAATATTGGGATAAGGCTCCCAACGAAGAATGCTTCTAATGAAGAACACCTTCGAAAACCTAGAACAATATTCCATGACTTTCTTCTTTGGAACCCCCTTCAATGCGGGACATCTTAGACCGATCTTCCCTCCTCATCGTCATCAACGAACTGACACACTAGCTTGGATTGGAAGTGTGTGGTGGACACAATGAACGACGAAAATGACGTCTAATTCCCGAAACGTCATCGTCGAGCAATGATCAAAGGTAGGGTGTTTACTTTGAGTAATATCCCTTTTATTTTTCTCATCTTCGGTTGGAAAAGAATTGATGCAGTGATTGTAAAAAAATTAATTGTTCTTGTCATGCTTTGATGAACCAATTGTTATCGCCCCTAAATACGGAGGGTGCGGGCCAAACCAACATGGCCCGACCCCTACATCATTCTTGTGTGATTTGATTCTCGTCATGGAAATGAGGCGATGGAAACGAAAAAGGTGGAAATGACAAAGGCCGTGCTAACTGCGGCCTCCACGAACCGTCGCCGGCCTCCCGCGTGCTCTAGCCAAACCTAGCAGGTTGGAATCGCGCACTGCCCGCAGCCCACCAGCCTACCCACACCCAACCACTGCCCACCCTGTGTGCTGCCCGCGCCCTGCCGTGGCCATCCCCGCCCCCTATCGCAGCCTTCCCCGTGCCCTGTCCGGCGCCTCGTGCCCTGCCCGATGCCCCATTGCTTGCTCCGCACCCTGCCAGGCGCCCCGCAGCCTCTCCCGTGCACTGCCCGCGCCTCGGCATCCTGCCCGTGCCTCGTTCGTCCTGCCCGGATATCCTCCGGCCTCCCGGTCGCCCGTCCTCCTGAGCCGCCCGAGCTGTGCACCTCGCAGTGCTGGCCAAATTGGCTCCGGCTTCCGGGCGGAACTGCCCCCGCAGTCTGCTGGGTCGGGCCCAGCAGATCAGGACGAACCTAGCGGGCGGACTGGGTCGACCTAGACTGGGTCGGACCGGGCCCCGGCCCAATACTGACCGTTACTTTAATTGGCCATATATTTTGCACCGGAAGTCCGTTTTAAGAACTGTCAGCGACGCTAGTTTTCTGGGAGCACAACAGTCCCTTTGAGTATACCCCACTGGAGTTCAGGGTAATGATGAGATATGGTCAGGATGGATCGTACACGAATCGAACCGGGCCCATGAGACTAATAAGATTATAACTCACAGACCGGGCGTCCGATTGATGCACCATCTATTGTGTTGAGTCCCCTATTATGATGCGGAACTTTGAGATACTTCTATGTGAAACTTCGTGATAGTTGGAGTATCAAACATTAGCTCATGGAGTGGACCCTCCTAGAGATGATCGAGCAGCGTACGAAGACCTAGTAGTTGGATGAGACCTGACGACTACTTGACCGATTCAATTCAGAGTGATTTGACTAGCCCAGTGGGGAGCTCCTTGTAGTTAGCGGCAGTCCCATGGTGGGGGATCCCCAAGTAGTTAGCGGTAGTCCCGCCATACTCGATAGGTGTAGTACCTATGTAGGCTATTAGGGGGAGTACCTGGTAGTTTGTGGAAGACCCACAATGGGAAGCACCTCTGTGTGAGTGCGGAAGACCCACTGTACTAGACAGGAGGAGTACCTCAGCAATCCATGGTTAGTGGGAAGTGCATGGTTGTGGCAGCATGCCCACTGTACTCAACATAGGAGGATTTCTCCAGCATCTGTGGTTTTGACAATGTGAATAAAAATATTGGTTGAGTTGAGTCAATAACTTTTTATTTTACCTCATGATTGAGACAGATTACTTGATAACTTAGGTATATGTATGGGAATATACCTAAGTGTGGTTATCTGTTGACTTCTTACTTTGTGTTTCATCATTGTCTTATTTTGTGAGACCTTCAGGGTCTTGGGGTCCCTACTAAGTATCATTACACTCACCCCTGAACGGTCTATACTCGCACCTCATTGTGTTGGTTGCAGACGATGGACAGCGTTGACCGAGGCTGAGTGGACAGGATTAGACTGTACCTGGAGTTGGAACACATGGCGTGACGGTACACGGAGGAGACGGACATACATGGAGTGTTGTGGAGGCTATCTGTACCTACCCTTTAGTTAGGATCTGTGGTGGATGATCCATGAGCTGCTTTCACCTTTCAGCTGTTTTTCCATATTTAGTTGTACTTGTACATTCTTGATGGGCATGTATTCTGGCCCCATTACCTTTCAGCACTCATGTGTATAAAGTTTTACTTTGTGTTTTTATTCCTTCTTACTCTGATTGTGTGTTTTTATGATTTCTAAAGTCATAGCCTTCCCAGCTTAGGGATTTACGCCTTTGGTGCTAGTCGCTTTCCCCTAGCCTATGGAAGGCAGGCTTGGGGTAGTCACGGCACGGGCCCCGGGGGACGTGTTAAGAGAGGAAGGATCTTGATATTGAGACAAATTTGATCTTGATAGAGGACCTTGTTAGGATTTTTGATTCTCAGATAATGGTACATCATGGTAGGATGTTACCCTTTTTCTATATTCTATGGAAGCATGCTTCAGATTCTCCTAAGACATTAGATTGTGAGGAACTAGTGAGGGAGTAGTGACCTCATATCATTGATAGGGAAACATAATGATATGAGTTTTAGGGAGATAATTTTTTTATATGTAGTTAGAAACATATTGTAACTTTTTTAGGTATTACATGACTCTTTTTGGACCCCTATAAGTCAGGTCTTATTTAAGGTTCATTCCAATATATTTTTGGAATTTTAGGAAGCTTTTTTTGTAGTTCATTATTGGCTCATAATTTCCCAATAATATGTTCCACCATTGAATACAATACACCCCTAAGAAGTGGAATATAGAATGGGTTGGGAATGGTTTCTCAAAACGTGATCTCACAAAGGTAACCCATGAGACAGAAATAGTAGGGTCATATAACTATTATGTAGTTTACGCTAATTGTTATCCACCCTCCAGAAAAATGTGCCTTCAAAATTTAATTATTCTGAAAATTTATTTTTATTTCTCAAACCCCCCAACTTCAATGTTTAGTGACCCCATTCAAAATCAAAATTATTTACTTGGTTAGGAAGGATATATAGAAGATTTTTATTCCACCTCCAAATTTTTTTATTTTTTGATTAAAGTAGTCTTGATCTTAATTGATCACCTTTTCATAATTGTTTATTCTCTCGTATAGTATACATAATTATACCCACCTCTCTTTTGTTAGGTTGATATATAACCATGTTTTCGATGGATCGATATTCAATTTTATGGATCCATATTTTAGATGTGATTCATAGATCCTCCTGAAATTCAATCATCATTTTCATTCCCATTTTGTGTTTTCATCATTTGATTATGTGACTAAATGTAGGTACTTCCAACTGATATTTACCATTTAATTGAAAAAGTTAAGTTCTTGATTTGTTTTAAATAGCATTAAATTGATTTATAAAAATTAAATTTTAAATGATTTCATTATGAAATTAAAAATGGAATATATTTTGTGAATAAAATACAATTCAAATTGAATTGTAATGGTGGGAAGAATTTTTAAAATGATGGAATTTGTTAAATGATTTTAGTACTAGTTAAAAAATTCCTTAAATTGAAATGATGAAAACATATGATTGGATTTGTATTGCAAAAGAATGAAAAAATGTAAAAACCTTGTTTTGTTTGGGAAATTGATTTTTCATATTGAAGATAAAAAATGATAATTTAAATGGTAAATGACGATTCTTTTTAAATGAGATTAATTGAAAATATATTATTGATTAATTGTGATCATTTTAGGCTAGGTAGTTATGGGGTCATTATGGACAAGAACACTAGGATATTGATCACCTATCAATTTATTGATGATGAAAAATATAAAAAACCCCAGTTCTTCCTGATTATCCCAAATGGGATGCTGATTAGTCCTTTTCATTCTAACCTTGATGGATTTGTGAAAATAATGTTTTTTATGAATACTGATTTGAGAAGTTTGAGGATCCTATTTAAAAAACTAACGTTCTCAATTGAATATGGCATTGGTGATTGTTTTTTATTTTTTGATTAAAGATGATATTTATTATAGATCTATTTTTATAATTTCAAATGATTTATATGAATTCTTTTATATGCACTTTTTATTTGAGATATGTTTGAATTGTTTTCTTTCTATTGAAAATAATGAATGTTTTCATTTCAATACGGAAATGATACATTATAACTTGTATTGTAATATTTAAATTGAATGAATTATTATACTAATAACCGATGATTTTAAAATAATAAATTTACTTTCGATAGTGTAAATGATAAAATACATAATATTATCTTTTGTTACATATGTAAATGAGTTTCTTTGAATTTTTGTGTTACATGCAATACCCATTTTTACTAGGAAAAATATTCAATTAATACTATTATTTAATATAATATTAGTATCCTCTATGTTTCAATGAATAGTATGAATAGGGTTAAATGTATTATTAAAATATATAGAATACACAATTTTTTTAATTATCTGTTGATTAATAATAAATTTAGTATCATTTTAATGAAAAATAAATTTTATCTGAAAAGTGGTGTTTTTACAAAAAGACGGTTTAATCAAGATTTTCACATATAATATAAAATTTTATTTTACCAATTTTATAGAATTTATATGAAAAACTCATAATTATTTAATGGAGTAATATCAGATTTATCTTAAGGTCATTTTTCAGTATTTTTTTAAATGATTCTTTTTTAATGAATATTGAAAATACTAGATTTTAAATATAAACTCTCATTTCTTCTAAATAATTTATCATGTCAAATTATATTTTCAAATAGAAAACAAATATTTCAATTATAAACATGTCAACCAAACATAGGTTATTTAAGTCATTTCTATGTTGAATTTTGATATAAAAATATTGTGAACTTTTAAACATTTTCACTTAAACACCCCTTTTCCAACAAGTCTCTGAGATTACTTTTAAAAAAATTATGCAACTTATTTTAATTTAACTCTATAAAATTAATTCCATATATTGAATCAGAGTAATTTATAATATATAATAGTTAAATAATTGGTTTTACTATAATTATGAGGGAAAATTATTAAAATTAATTATACCATTTATGTTAATGACAATATTACGTAGTGGATAAACATAGAACATAATATGTAAAATGACCTAAAAATTTGCAACACATAATTTATCAAGAAATAGTTATACCCTTATCACCTTATACTCCTTTTATATGATTTAGTGGGATACTATTCCATGAATATGACCCATATAATAAGATATCTAAAGACAAAGACAAAAAATGTACCTTCCTTGATTTGATATCTATAACTATCTGGGATAAGGAATAACCATATTGGATTTTATATATATATTATCTTAAATGATTTTTTTGTTTATATCATAATAATAATTTAACATAAATTTATTAATATGAATTACCCACTTACGATGCTTATGAAGTAGCAACGCTGAAATTATTTAGTGAATAATTAACTAAAATAAATGACATTAAAAATATTAAAAGTGAAGCTAAAAGAATAAATTTTTCACATACATTATATATTTAGATGAATATATCATTAAAACAATGTGTGATATTAATATATACAAATTCCATAATTGTATTGTTGTTTTTAACGTTATATTAAATAAATAATGTCAATATTGGCGTTAATGTTATTTTACAATAAAAGAAAATTATATTAAATTATTTAAAGTTTCTAAAAATACTACACAATTCCAAGTGGGTTTTAAAAGACAATTACTATTAAATATGGCCCAATAATTGGAATATTTTTGTTTTATAAAGAATATATAGACCCTCTAAATAGTTAAAACATTCTTTGTGAGGGTAGGGTTAAAGTAGTGTTTTTACACATTAAATGTGCTTATGATAAAATTTATTTTCATTATACCTTGGTTTTTTATTTTATATATTATATATTATATTTATAATATGTGTTTATAATTTTTTTAATAATTCCCACATTCATTTACTCTTAATGGATAAAATAACTTGGTTATAAAACTAGTTAATGAAAAATGGTAAAATTGTGTAAAATGAAATACTATGGAACAAAATGATAAAAATGATTTTGTTTTTGTTTTTAAGTGTGTATAGATATTATACTACATAAAATAAATTATTTAATAAATTTTAAGCATATGTGATGTGGTGGACATCCCAATAGTGAATACATTGTAGTATTTACAAGAATTCCACTCCCCCTACTCTATAAAAGGCCATTCACTCACCACATATATCGACACCACTCATGACATATTTAAAATTTAAAAGAATCAAAAAAAAATCCCTAACATAAATAACCTAAAATTATAACCACTAAATTTGGAATAAATCCATCCTATTGATGTTTTTGTGAAACCAAAGGAAGATACATGAAGAAACGTTAATGTTCTTCACCAAACAACTTTATTTTATTTCCCACTGAAGTTCCATCAATTAATATTATACCAGAATTATATAATAACCAAAGTATAATTAATATACTAATATTTTGGTCTATTATGTGTGTTACCAACACCAATACACACTTCCATAATATGAGTTTTGAAATCATCATTCATCTATACTGTAGACCGTTGCCGCGCAAAATGCTGACGTTCATTTTTCTGTTACCACCACTCACAGTAAAGAATAATGATTGATATAATGTCTTTATAATAACTTTATAACCTTATTATAAATATAGATTAAATATTTAATATATAGCCTTTATATATTCAAATACATAAGGTATACGATAACATCGTTTATGTGTACGACATACTACCTCCTTGCGAAGCAATGTGAATCGATTTCACCAACACGTTACTTGGATTGATATAAGTGTATTAATAATTAATATATGTGATATAAATTACATATTATGATATTTATGACATATTTATAAGTCTTCATTTAAAATATATTATTTTTTTATTGCATTTTTAGTCACTGAAAATGTGATAATATCATTCGTGGGTGTGTAGGCTACCATCTTCTCAAAGTGATGTGATTAATTTTTTATCATAAAATCACATGAAAATATATATAATAATTTAAAATTTAGTTTAATGATATTTATGAAATAATTATAATTTTGAGAGATAATTTTATATACCTTCTTTCCATAATGATCAAAGAAAAATGGAAATGTTATTCATACGTACGTATGACCTACCATCTCCATTATGCAAATGTCAGCTCATTTTTCATAAACATCATCAATGATTGGTTTAAATATTTTAATATCTATACAAAAAGGATAATTATTACATTATTATTAATCTTTATATGTTTAAATACTGACCTCTTTGACCATTTTCAACATACCAATGTCATTTTTTCACATAATCCAAATACGGTCAAAATACCCGACAAAAACATAATTGATTAAGGAATTGTATATAAATTGGTAATAAATGAAAAAGGTAAAAATAAAAATAAAAAATGTTCTAAATCAAGTATATAATTACCATTAGTTTATTTTTATAAATGATAAAGACACAAGTTATTAATGAGACTAATGGTATGGGACTTCAACTCAATTTCAATTCATTAAGGCATATTTTGATGTTAGGTACTTATATTCATTAGAAAGTGTATATAAAGCTCATTGAAATGTCATATCACTATTATTTCTATTCTAATTATATTTACTATTTTTTAATGTCATTATATATTAGGTTTTATGATTTATGTGTTTCCCAAGTGGCAAGGGACTTTTTTTAAAACAAATATCATTTTAATGTTTTTGTTCCAACGATTTCTCTTTAATGCGCATGATCTCTAATTATTTTATGAATGTTTTCATATAAAAATAAAATATTTAAAAATAAAATATTATTTATATTATTACATTATTTCAATTGATTTCAGAATTTATATTTATATTTATATTATAAATAACATCTTGAAAATCAAAAAATGAATGTTCTGTTCATAACGTACATACTAACAATGATATTTCCACAAATATGACCATTATTTTATTTATAGATTACATTGAAATAATTCATATTTTATTTATAGAAAAAAAAACTGGGTACTTTTTTTAATAATGTTCTTTAAATTTAAATTGATTTTGTTTATTGAAAATGGGGTTTTAAATGAAAACTGTTTTTGTTTGAGTGTTCTCATATGGGATTAAATGATTGTTTGGAATGGTTTATAATGAATATTTATTTATTCATGATAGGGTACTTAAAATTTATATATATTGGGTGAGATGGATAAAAACCATACCAAGGGTTGATCACCATTATAAATCATGGGTGGGCTCGATAGATCATATTCAAATGGTTTATCCCCATTATAGCTCACATATGAGAATGATATAGATTATATGAATGATTGATCCCCATTATAGCTCTTATAAAATTTGGTGGATGATATATATTATAAAACAGTTTGATCCCCATTATAGATCATGTGTGAGCCTGATATATCATATATGAAGGTTTGGGCCACATTATAGTTCGTAGGTGACCCGATATAGCATATACTAATGGTGAGACCCATTATATATCTCTAATTAATTTGTTATTTATTATATTGGAATCATGATGTATGTTTATTCCAATAAAAACGTTCTTCAAGTAGATTTATAAATATGATTCTCTAAGTTGCCTAAAATGAAATTTAATTTTTTACTATGGATTTTTAATTATTTCTTTAAGAAAATATGTCCTTTTTTCTTGATAAATTTTTTAATTATTTCTCTCAAAAAAACTATGTGAATGTAAATATTTCATGGGTTTTCATATTTTTACTAAACTAATAGTTTTATTTCTCTTTATACCCCTTACTTGGATTTTGGGATGATCCCATGTTTTTTAAATGTTTTCATTGGGTTTCAGGGTAGAAAAGGTACATGAATAAGTCAAGTTGAATGAAGTGGAGATTTTATATGTAATGAAATCATGATTTATTTTAAAAAAAAAAATTATAAAAAATTTAATACTAATTGAAATTATACACTTTTTATTATAAGGATTTGTTCTATACAATATATGCACTAATTATCCAAAAATAAAAACAAAAAATGATGCTCAAAGTCAATGATATTAAATTCTCGAATAAAGTAGAATATCATTTAATATTTAAGTTCGTTTCCATATAGTTGTTATTAAGGGATGGGTTAGACAATATTTGAGGTTAGTATAATGTAAATAGTTTTACCTTAAAATATTTCACATTATGGTTAAGTTATCATGATATTAAATTTTATGATTTCCATGTTATTTTATGTAAATTATGTTAGTTCATATTGTTCTTATGAAATAGAAATAGTAAGGCTATTAGGCAAAGGGATTGAGCTAGAAATATCCTTCCAAATTAGAATATTTATATGGTTGTAATTGAAAAAAACCCGTTTTTTCAGTGATAGACTAGTATATATAAGTCAAAAATGGTGGTGGTATCATTGTGAGGGAGGAACCCGATATAATATTATGTAATATGTCTATAATTGATCTTTTAATGATAGAAAATATTTCCTAATTCAATATATCATTTGAACTAAAGGAAGAAAAAGCATGGATCGGTAAACTGAAGAATATATCTTAATTCATCGGATGTTCTGAATGTTAAAAGGTAACTCTTCCCATCTATTATTTTGAAGGTGATGATGATTGGTTGTGGTATTTAGCTAAGAATACCGAAGATAAATATGATCTTGATTCTATGGAATGGGAATAATTTAGCAGTATTTTTCCAGAGAAATATTTCTGTAAGGTTGCTTGTATTTGGATAGAGAATCAATTTTTTGAGTAATTGTAAAATAATTATGATTATAAAGATTCATTTTATAAAACATTACAATATTTTTAAGGTATGTGATGCAATTTATTAGATACATTGTAATTAAAATTAAGATAGATTACTCATAGTTAAAACCTATCTTGTAAAGATATTCTTCTATAAGATAATTTAAATGTTTTCTGAATTTTTTTCATTATGTGGAGAATTTGGAGATGGGGTTTTAGACACTTATGTTTCATGATATTAACAGAGTATAAAATAGTAAAGGAGTAATGAAATAGAGAAGAAACAAACTATAAATTATATAGGTAAGCCCAAAACATATTCCAACTTTGGTAAAATACATTTTTGGGAATGTATTTTAGGATTTGGAATGTTTTAATTGCATGGTATTTTTGTTCACAAAGATCACTACTATGAGAAAAAGACTCTTGGATAATCAAAAAATGAGATAATAGATAGTTGGTCAATAGTAAGATACTTCTACTATAATTAGTTGGGACCTTATTCTATCATCTAACTGAATATACTTAATCTTGTTGGAAATCATCATGAAGATATGATAAATAGGTGGAAAAATAATTTTCTATATAATTAGTTGATGTTGGGGCATCTGCTGAAGTGGTGACAGCTATATAGAGATCGATAGTTTTTTGAATTCTGATCATAAGATAAATGAATTATGAAATCATATTTTGAATTCCAATGCAATGGAAGTACCTTTTGAGACATTAATTAAGTTTTCATAGGTATACGTAATATATATTTTAGTGGAAAAGTTATTTGATGAATCACACCATTACATATTATTGACATAACTTTAAATTTATCGAATCCTTTAGGGACTATATGATAATTATTAAAAATATTATAGAATAAAAATAATATAAGTATACTTTGTTAGAAAAATGTTTCATTGAAATCCATAGTAAAGAGGAAATTAAATGATTAAATTTATTTCATATATTTTCATTCGTGCATCACCGATATAATGTTTAAATTGTGAAGATGAATTTTATTAAATGTGGTGAGGTTGTAAAACAAATAGATATTAGTAAATTTTTTAATTTTCACTAATATAATAAAAAAACACAAACATAGATTTTTTATACACAACATTGAGTTTCATCGATATCGTGTATTACAGACAATACCATGTTTTATAGAATATAAATATACTGTTAATATTATTATTTTATATGATAGTAATCCAATAGAAATTTGTATAGTTGGTAATAATATGATTAAATATTTATTGAAAATATATATTTTATTTATTAATTATCTTTTTATTATTAATAAAATTATAATCATTTGAAAGAGTAATTTATTTTTACAGAAAATAAAACTATATTTTAAAGATAGTTTAATCATGCTTCACAAACATAATTTAAAATATATATTTACCACATTATTAAAAATTACTTAAAAAAAATAAAATTTATTTTTAAAAATTTAATACCAATATTATATTAGTGTGAAGTTTAAGTATTTTTCTAATACGTTTCATTTTTACATTAATAGTAAAAAATACTGGATTTTGATTTACAATATCATTTTAATCTAAATATTTTATAATTTTAAATAATATTTTAAATTTTTTTTAATGTAATAATCATAAAATTATAAATATATTATTACAATATATGATTATTGAAACATTTTAATATATGGTTTTTATATAACAACATTTTGAACTTTTCAACTTTTTCACTTGAAAAATAGGCTTTCCCATCAATTCTGTGGGGTTTATTTTAATTAAGATCGACCACTTCATTAAATAGAATTTAATAAAATGTATACCATATTTTCAATAAGAATAATTTATATTATTTATTGATGCAATCATAACATGTCTACATAGTGGTTAAACATAGAATTCAATGTTATAAATGACCAACCAATTTGTATTACACCCATTTGATGGATATATTTTGACCCTTATCAAATTATTATCTATTTCTATTAGTTATTTGGATATTATTACATGAAGGTGACCTATAAAATATGTTATGTAAAGAAAAAAAAAATTACATGATTTTAATATATATAAGGCATTTGGATAGTGAAAATACCATATTATTTTGGTAATATATATTATTCTGAAAAATAAATGATTTTTTATCAACATATTAATTTATCTTTCATTTTTAGAGAATAATTAGTAAAATAAAATTATTACAAAATTCCCATGCAGTTATTATTTTTTTAATAATTAATTCAAATAAATGATACAAAAAATATTAAAATTATGTAAATTAAATGAATTTTTTCCTTAATTAAATTTTATAGATGAATATATAATTTTATAAATTTTTTTTATTAATAGAGTCAAATTATTTAATTTTCTTGATTATTTGAAATTTAAATTAATAAATAATGTCTCATTCGACATTACTATTAATATATTATAAAATATAGTTTATTAAATTATTAAAATTACATATAATTGTTTTCTATTTGAAGTCATTTTAAAATGCTAATAAATATAACATATGTTCAATTAATTTAAATATCCAATTTTATAGTTATTATTTTCCCCCTAAATAGTGAAAACATTGTAGGAATGGTTGTGGTTAAAATAGTGTTTTTGTGCATTTCATATACTTCTATTAGTATAAATTTCCAAAAAATGGGATTATTATTTTATAATGTATATATTAAATTTATAATAATGTGGGATTAATTTTCTAATAATTAACATTTTAAATTATTATTAAGGGATGAATTACCAATGTTAGAAAACTATTTTTCATCTTTAAAACAAAAAGGGTACAATTTAGTAAACAAAATGACTACAAAACAAAATAATAAAAATGGTTTTTATATGGTGTAAGTGTAGATAGAACATAATTAAACAAAAATAATTTATTTATAAATTCATTATGTACATGATCTAAGGAATTCCTCCAAATAGTTAATGTTTTTGTGTGTTTATAAGAATGAAACTCTTACCCCACTATAAAATTACAATCACTCTCCCCAATTATCCACACCTCTAAATCCACTTTTATCATCCCAAACCTCCCCAAATAACCCGCAACACACATTAAACTATCCTTTAAGACTTATTTTATTGAATAAATTCATCATATTAAGGGTTTAGTGTAAACCAAAAGAAGATACCCTAAGTAGATGAAATGTTATTCAACAAGCATCTTTATTTTATTTCCTTCTGATACTCCATTATTTGTTATTATACAATGATTATATAATGAATTAAATATTTTAAATATAGTGATATGTTAATTAATGGTAAGGGTATGACCTACACAAAAATGTACTTCCAAAAAAGGGCATTAAAAATCATCATTCGTGTGAACAGAGGACTACAGCCACACAAAACGACGTTGTTCAGTTTTACATTAACACCTCTCATAATTTGGAGTAATTATGGATATAATGTTAATATATAAATTTTATAAAACTATTATACCTATTTAGATATTATATAATATATAAAATTTTTATATTCAAGTATTTATGTGATATGATAATGTCATTCACGCATACGGTAGACTACCGCCATGCGAAGCGACATGATTTGTTTCGACGAACGCATTATATGTAGGGTAATAAGTGTAAAAATAAGGAATATATATGATATGAATGAAATATTATGATATTTATGAAATATGTTTTATTCTATGAGAATAATATGAAATATTATTTCGTACCTCTTCAATAAGTGAAAACATGATAACATCATTCGTAGATGTGTGGACTACTACATCTTCTAGGTGATGTGATTTCTTTGATTATCACCACATCAAAAAATGACACATATATGTAAATATAAATTATTATTATGTTATTTATGATATAGTTATAATTTTAGAATGATAAACTTTACATTATTTCCATAATTATCATTAAATTTGGAAACATTACCCATGCTTATGTGTGGCCTACAATCTTCATGATCGTAACGTTAGTTAATTTTTTATTATCATATTTAATATAGGATATAAATTAATAATTTATGTACAAATATTATAATTAATTATTATTATTATTATTATTTATATTTTTAAATAGATATCCATTTGAGAAAAATCAACCTACCAAAGTCATTTTGTCACATTATAAAAATATGGTCAAGACCTCTGACATAAACATAATTGATTAAGTAATTGTATATAACATGTTAATAAGGGAAATAAAATTAATAATAAAAATGAAATTTTTCTCAAGAATAAAAAAAAATTAACGTTTGTTTATTATTCTAGAATATAAATACATATGTGATCAATCAGCCTCAATGTAATGAACTTCATCTCAATTTCATTACACTAAGACATATATTGATATTATACAAATATATTATTTTATAAAGTGTATATACAAACCATTACGATTTAATATCTTGGATTAGTCTATTATAATGGTATTTAATTTTTTAAATATTATTATCTATTGTATTTTACAATTCATGTGTTTCTCAAGTGATAAAGATCTTTTCTTTTGAAAAAAATCCTTATCTAAATTTTTTCATTCCAACTGTTTCTCTTCCTTGCAAAAGTTTTGTACAAATTTTATGAATTTTTTTTATTAATAATAAAATAATTATAGATTAAATTTTATTCCTATTTTTAATTTAATTAAATGGTTTCTGAATAGGACCTTTTTATATGCTTAATATGGAATTTTTTAACAAATAATAAAAGGAACATTGTATTCTTAACGTACAGGGTGAAAATGACTTTTGTACTACCATGCCAATTTTTTTATTTCTATATTACTTTGGAAGATTTTATATTTTTTCATCAGAGAAAATCCATTTTTCTTTTTTATTCTGATTTTTTTATTGAAAATGGTTTTTCATTAAAAATGCAGTTTGATATTGAAAATGGATTTTTAAGGGAAGATCACAAATTTTTAACAAAAAAGTATTTCATATAAGATTAATTGAGTTATTCGAAGGGGTTAAATATGAATTTTGTTTTATTCATGATATGGTACATTATAACTGTATTAAATGGGATAGAATGATATAGATTATAAAAATGTTTGAGCCTCAATATAGCTCTTGGGTGTGCCCGATACGACTTATACAAATGGTTGATGCCCATTATAGCTCATGGGCGAGCCCAATATATCTTATAAAAATTTGTGAGCACCATTATAACACTTGAAAAATGGTTGAAATTTTTATAATTTATATGAATGGTTGTTCCACATTATAGCTCATGGTAGAGCTCTATTTATCTTATATGAATGGTTTAGCCCCATTATTGATCACCGATCAGCCCGATATAGTATATACTATGGGTGATCCTGATTATAACTCCCTATTGTACAAGTAAATGATTATATTGAAAGTCAAACATATGGTTATTTGAATTTAAATGGGTGTTAAATAGTTTGAGGAATCTTATTCTCAAACTCACATTAAAAATGTTTTACATTCATGTTATGGGATATAAATGACTTTATTGAGAGAAACATGTGTGTGTTTTATTATGAAAATGTTCTATTTATTTCAATAAAAGAAAATTTATCTAATGGTAAATATTCCTTGGGTTTTATTTTTTTTACTAAACTAATGGTTTCATTTGTTTTTATATAAATAACAAAAAAATTTCTCTCATCTCATATTTTTATCATATACTTTCATCGGGTTTAATGATTGGTAATAGAAATAAAGAAGTCACGTTGATGGATATGGAGATTTTTAATGAAGGTAAATCATTATTTATTCCAGTGGTTTTATATTATAGAAAAAAATGGATAGTAATAAGTTTTTTCCAATTTGTAGTATATGGTTATGAATGTATGAGTTGTGGTCTAATTATCTAATACACTAAATTTTAACGGATCCTCAAATTAAATGAAATTATATTCTAGAATAAAACTAAAGATCATGAATGAGTTATTGATGGGTTCTTATATTTATTATCATGTAATGGAATATAATATTGAACACTTGATGGGACCCTATTGGGATTTATTTTTCACACAATAAATTTTTCTTCAGGAGTTTTTATATTTTCTTATGCCTTGACTGAGAAAATGAAAAGAACCCCTTTTATTTGTTGGGTGTTCTTGATCCTTGGGACCATAGAGTGGAAATAGTGACCATGGGAGTTGTTTTTTAACTGTTATGTAGGGTTTTTGAATAATTTGTTTTATATTTAAATTTTTTTTGTTTCCTTCAGGTTCTTTACCTATCTATTTGGTTACTATTTTAACTATATGGCTTCCGGTACTTTCTACGTGAAGAGTTTTGATATATCAACTGATATCAGTTTTTATTCTATCTCTTGTGTAAAATTTTTAACTATTTATTCTTGTATTATGCTAGGTTTTGGGATGAAATATGTAGGAATATGTAACAACGTTCATGTTTTGTAAGTGTCGGCTCAAGTACCACGGTACTAGGGTATCCAGAATGGTTTGTGATAATATATTTAAATTAAAATTTTCTTATTATGGAATTTGAATTTTGAATAATTCAATCCATATTATGAGTCTAAAAAATTAAAATTATATAACATTTTCATTTTATATTTTTTAACGATGAAGAGTAAAAACAATAAAAATTAATTACCATTGCAAATGTTGAAATGGGTTTATTGGGGTGTTAAACCAAAATGATTTTGGTTAAAATGAATATAAAACATGTACAAATAATATCTATGATACTATTTTGACCTTATCACATTGAATAATGGATAATGGTCTATTTGAGATCATTTTGGGATCTGGAAAATATGGGTATGATTTTTTCATTTACATAATTCCAAGTGCATCCTATTCAATTATAAAAGGGTAAATCCTCACCTAACTTATTCATAAATATAAATCAATTTTTATTACCAAAAACCTACCAAAATGATACAAAACATCCTTATTAACTTTATAAATGTTTTGGAGTTCCCAAAAGACCATCCCTCGGGTCTATATAATTAGATCGAAAAATTATTTCTCTATGAAAGGGTAATCATCTTTACAAAGCTCTTTAGATTTTATATTTTCTTTTATGAATGTAAAGCATGTCTTAAAAAATCCACTATAATAAAAAAAAATATATTCCATATAGACATTTTTTTACTTAATAACAATCACCCATCTCATTCCCCATTAAATTAGAAATGGAGACATCACTCTTGTGTACGGTGGACTACTGCAACATGAACCGATGTAATTTTTTCTTTATCACTAACTAATCAGAATATCTATAATGATTGAAATTGTTAATATATATGTTAAATATTAGACTTTATAATTATGTAAAATAAATATATCATCCAATTTCTTACAGTTTGATAATTAAGGGAATGATATCATCTATCATGCGTACGTATGACCTACATCTCAATGAAGCAATGTGGTTCATTTCCCATGTAAAAAAATAATGAATGGTTATAAATAAGTAATTAATGATTAAATAAGATATAGGAACATTAAAACCAATATAGAAATTTTTTATCTTTTTCCAATGCATAACAACCATATATTTCATGACAAAACACGTAAGAAAAAAGAAGGCAATTAACAATAGAAACAATAATAAAAACAGAATATTATTATTTAATGGGTGGAAAGATATTACAAGTGGATCATATATGATATTATAATAATGAATATTGTTGTATAATAAATGAATAAAATTCTTAAAAACACTATACTTGGGGTTTAGTCATGTTCAACTAATGTTAAGGTGGATGTAAGGGATTTCATATAAATATACATTCCATTGATACATATTTGTTATTTTGATTCTATTAAATTTTATGTCATGTTTATACATTACTATTGAGGTATTTAAAATGAATAACTATTTATTTATGATTATAAATGTTTCAATATATTTATATTCATTCAATGGGTTGTTATTTTAATGTTACCAAAGAGGAAAGAATATATTTTATAGATTCACTCTCTTTTTTGATTTCTTGTATTCTCGTTGAAAGAATAATATCATCTATCAATAAAAATAATGAATAGTTTTTATATCCTCTATAATTTTAAGGAGTTTAATTCCTTATTTTACCCTCATTGGTATATGATTCGTGAAAAATAATATTTAAAAAAAATTATTTTTCTATTTTTAAATTAGATATATTTGTTTGACCATATCTATTTTTTCAAAAAAGGTTGTGGTCGAAGCCTCATTTTATTATTAAATAAAAGACATCTTTTGACTGGGTAGAGGGAGACACATTACATAGACCAAAGTCTTGAGTCCATGTGGTCTAAATACATGGCTTGTGAGCCCATATTTTGGCCTAAAGGACGGTATGCTTGTTTTCAAAAATTGTTTTACAAAATTTCTTTTATTTACTAAATGATATATTAATAAAAATTTAATTTATCCTTACCATTTTAAAATTATTTGAAACTAATATTTATGAAATATTTGAAAAGGGTTATTATTGATAAAAAAAGTCGAGATTAATGTTTATTTTAATGTACACATCGATAACAGACTTCCCTCCCATCAAGGCCATTTTATGAAATGTATATTCCATTACAGGTTTTAAATGGTTTTCAAAATTATATTTTTTCTTGATTATTATTTTAATATTTTACATTCATTCCCTTTATCATTATAATATATGTGACTTTATTGAGAAGTATTATATTCCCAATGAAGTGATAGACACCTGTCATCCCTTGAATAATTGTGTGATTGTTAACTCTTTTAGGGGAAAATAATTTTTTTTTAAATTACATTGGACATTAAATTTTTCTTAAATGTATATATTATTTTTATCATGGATATGATTGGCTCAAATGGCCCGAAGGCCTTATTTTTTATTTTATTATGGATAATCCCCCTTTTAAGGGTTTAAGGGGCACACGAACATGACCCGTAGGCCTAATGTACAAGGCCCGACTATCCCGCAATACATAACCCAAAAGGCCTAGAGGAATATCATGACCAATACATAACCCGTATACCCAACCAACTTGAACGTCCCCTCCCCAGATTCTGCATCATTGATCACCTAGCTCCCCACCTTGAATCGCTGATTGGCTAGCATTTCCCCATACAAAGCTGCATGGTTCCTGGTCCTGATGGTGGCTGCTATACCATATCATTCTTCCAATCCGGTTAGCTCTGCTTCTAGAAGCTGCTACTCTTGTTCCTCTGATCTACTTCTGGGGCCTGTTCTATGTGAACTGGTCTAATCCATGGTCTACGTGCCCCATAGGTCTATTTTTCTGAATTCCATTGATGACCCGAAGGCCCTGGAGACCCGTAGGCCCAAACTGGTGGCCCGAAGGCCCAATCTTGGTGAATAGTTCTGGTTGCTACATTACCAAATAGCAACTGCTACAATAACTGCTACAGTCCTACTACAGTACCCCCCAGCAATTCACCTCCTTCCAGTTTTGAACCTGGGTCTCTAGGATGCCAAGAATGAGCCTTTTCCACTCAGGTACGGTCTTGTTGGCATCATGGATATTATTATGTACTAATTTTTATAGCATTTTTACATACCATGTTTACATTAAAAGTTATTTAAAAAATTGGGTAAATATAGAATAATCTATATTCATTACACATTATGATTTTTCTGATAAGTCATATTATTGATTAATTAAATTACTTATTTGATATGTGATGAATTCTTTGGAAATGGATTGATAGGTGGGGGATAAAACTATAAATCCCCTTGATGCATCAAAGTTCTCTTGACACAAATATATTGTGTAAATTAAATGGGGTTTTACCCATAGTTTAAAATTTTCATATGAACGGTCATAAAAGAAAATATATCATGATGTCTGAGATCATGAAATCCAATATTAATCATTTCTATCATTAAGAAATATATTATTACTAATCACGTGATTATATAAATGATAATATCCATAGATGCATTTTTCTCACGTTATTGATTATGTGGAATCTATGTTTAGTTATTTACATTTTTATATTGATTTTAACTTATTTATTCTTGGTTTAGTCCACAATAATTAACCCTTAATAATAAATTTAGATAAACCTTATTTTTTAATTATTCTACTATATGACGAATAATTCATTGAATGACATCACGGATGATGAATTTTTTTATTAACATGTTTAATTTTTTATTCCCAAAATAAAATGGTTACCATACATGTATCTTTTTCTCTACAACAACTTAACTAATATTTATAAGGGTGTTTTAACACTTGGATACATGCCCCTATATTAAATTAGACATTGACACAGGCTGACTGGAGTCGGGGTTTTATAGTTACTAAGTGAGTACGTTTATTAGAATCATTTTGAACTATATTAAGGAAAACAATGATTATGGAACATAACTATATAGTACACCTAAAGGATACAAATAGAAGCTATTTCTAATGAGTTGGTAAGGTGTTTATTATCTGAGTTTTCTTAAAAATACTTCACAGTCTAGATACTAAAAGGGGAAATTGTTTTTACACAATGACATCTAGGGGTAATAACCCCTAAAATATTTGGTCCATTGTATTTTTCTTATCATTCTGAAAGAAGTAGAGTGTACCCTTAAAGTTCCCCAAGATTGACACTCATGGGATATATTATTTGTATAATCAAATTTATTTTATAAACTATTATGAAGTTTTTTAAAATAAATATACCTTCCAAGATACCATGTTAGATATTTTGATATAAAAATTGACTAGAAAGCATGATTTATGTTAACTGTTTCACTAGATTAAGATTTATTCATTATGATATCAAATTAATTATTTTATGATCTAATCCAGTGTAATCTGTTGTTAAAAAATATAACCTAGAAGACATAAGTGTATCAATACTCATGGCCATTATATATATTTCCTTGTTGAGAAGCTTAATACTACTTCTATTGTAATTGGGAAGATCATGGCTATATAGGCGAAACATATAGATGTTATAAAAAATCTTTCCTGTATAGTGAAATATCTTTTTCCAATGTATGATTGTCCTACATTTTATCCCTTCATGCAACATAATCCCCCATCATTTAGTTATCTACTAATGTAGTGTTATCTGAGTAATATATTGTGTCCCTTGGGAATATATTTCAGGCCATAGGAAGTGAAGAAAATGAAAATGTTACAGTTGTAGTGTATTAACATAAAGACAATAATAATCAATGGTTATCATTTATCTAGAATACTAGGTGTAAGTGGAAGTAGAACACATAGATTAGAAAGATTTTGTAATGTCAATCTTCAACATATACTTCCCTCATGGAAAATTAAAATAAATAAATGTAAAGTTTTTTAGCTTAACGTGAAAGAATAATACAATCTTTTGGAGTCTCAGGATACCTTTAAAATACTATATAGGTATGATATGAATTATATATCAAATAAAAAATGAAATATTCATAATCTCATTGATGGGATTCATCCACATATCCCCAAGGCACTATCCTCTCAAACATTATCTTTATATGATGAAATAGTTTTATTCACCATCCTAATGAAGACGAAATTCTCTATATCCTATATATTCAATGATAATGAAGATATGAATATGTTATCTCAAAACCAATAAAAATTTATTCATCGAAGAAGAAGAATATTATTGAACAATTAATATAATGTTAAAATTGTATAAGAAAATATACTGGTAAAATATTGAAGGGCATTGTATTTTTTCATAAGAGAAGTGATTAGTTCGTCTAGATCGTGAATATAAGAAGAAGAAAGTGAAAAATTCTATCTAGTTAATTAACTAAATATAAATGACTAATTCGTTAAGACAATGTACCAATTGTTAAATTAATCTACCATAGAATACAATAAGGGGTGAAGTCCATGCTTATGTGATCACTACTACTGAGGTGGGAGTACCCAATGATGTGGTGGAATGTACATTAACCATTAACAAAAATTTAGCAAATATATTATTTGATTATGGATCTTATAACTCTTTTATATCATTCATGTTTTCCAAGAAAATTATATGTTCCCCTATACCCTTAATAAGGGAGTTATCATTCAATACTCATATTGGAAGTCTTGTTATAATAAGGATGTTCTAGGAATTACCCACTATGACATGTAAACATAATACTATTTATGATCTTTATTATCATACATATTATTCAAATTAATATAATGCTTATTATATATTGACATTAAAAACATAATGGAAAAATTTGGTTCAATGAGAAGGAAATTATGATTTTAGATGAAGATATCTAATTCCTTATCACTAGTGTGGAGACTTCATTATTTGATTCATGTCTAGATCCACCCTGAACACTCTTCTGAATGAGATTCATTAGGAGAATCCAAAATCCATTTTTTAGATAGAGAAGATAATTTTCAAATTGAGGATTCTACTACTGTACAAGAATAAATTTATTGTTTTCTGGAGTAATTACCTAGACATCCACAAGAGCATGAATTTGAGTTTTTCATAGATTCGATTTTTTATGTAAGACAAATATCTAACCCAGCTATTATAATGACCACTCTAGAATAAATGGTGTTAAAGAAAAAAGCTATAAGGGTTGTATGATAATGAATTTATTCATTCTAGTATTTCTTTATGGGGATACCATGTTCTATAGGTTAATAATAAATATGGATCATTGAGGGTGTGCAATGATTATAGGGAAATCAATGTTATTATGATAAAGGACAACTATATTCTTCTACACATTTTTGACTTATTCGATAATATTAATGGAGTAAAATCTTTTTCAAACATTAACCATTATTATGGGAATAATAAATTTTTTTTAATGAAGGAATACATTCCATAGATAGTTTTTGAACAACATATAGACATTATATGTTTACAGTATTTCCATTTGGATTGACTAATGAACAAATATTTTTGGGGACATACTGATCAGTGTATTTGAGGAATATATAAATTATTATGTTTCAATATTCATTGAGGAAATATTTCTATATTCTAAGAGATTTTATGATAATGGTAATCATTTGAAAATAATTATTAAGACTCTTTGAAGAAAATGTTGAGTCAAAAGTTCTCTTTTGAATTTTATTCCTTTTTTTGGAAATCACAAATCTATTCTGACCATGTTTATCGTATTTACTTTTTTTATCGTACTGACTAATTTTATCGTACTGAGTATGTCAATCATACTAACTCTATCAATCGTACTGAATCTGTCAAACGTACTGACTCTATCATTCATACTGACTCTATCAAACGTACTGACTCTGTCAATCGTACTGACTCTGTTTATCGTACGGACTCTCTCAAACCTACTGACTCTGTCAATCTTACTGACTCTGTCAATCGTACTAACTATGTCGATCGTACTGACCATCAATTGTACTGATCATAACAATCGTACTGAACATGTCAATTGTGCTCATGTTTATCATCTTCATATATATTTTGTTTTAACCAAAAATATATCATGTAGTTAGTTACAAAAAAACCAAAATGATGTCATGTTTTATGATTCAATATGACCTTTATAATTCCAGGTGTCCAAGTCCCACCATGTTTTCCAGAAAAATATGACCGTTGGAGGAAATGTGATCGTTGGAACCCGGGGCCTATAAATAGGAGGTCATTTGAAGCTGATCGAGATAGCTGAAAGACTGAGACTTTGATCATTTTATGCTTCTACCAAGTTCTAGAGAGAGACATTGTGACTTATCTCCTACTTCATGCAAAATCCTTGAAACTAAAAAATGTGAACGTCTCATTCTTTGTTTTTGTATTTCAATAAGTTCTTTGTTTTTAATTGTGCGACTCATCAGGTGATAACGATCGTGGGCTACCGGGGATAGGCAGACGGTGCTACCAATCATCGTATCGAGGGATTTCAAGTGATTGAAAGACAGAGGTGCTGATTACCTGCAAAATCAAGGGCTTACGGTGATAGTAAGACAGATGTACCGATCATCGTATCGAGGGCTTACCAACGTGGTGGTAAGACAGACCTCTTATCCTAGGTTAAAAGATAACCCTACTCTTTGGGATAAAATAATTTTAATACTTTTACATTTCTGGTGTTGTTTGTTTCAGAAATGGAATTGTATTTTTTCTTTTCGTCATTTCATATTCATTTGTAATTGATTCAATTACAAACATACTATCACATATTGTATCGATTGATTCTATACACTTTATTGTAGAGTCCTTCACTATTGTATTACTCTGATTATTCTATTCATATTGAATACAATTTATTTACAGTTCTTATAGTATTACATCATATCATACCTTTATATACAAGACAATAGTGGTCAATTGTATTTGTCGTGAATTGTATTAGTTTAAGTTCATTTAAACTAATTTATTAAGTTTTTAAAAACAATGTTTTTAAACATAAAATTTACCCCCTCTCTTGTATTGTTCTATCTAATATACATATACATCTACATATTCGATCCAACAATTGGCATTAGAGGAGGTTTCCACTGATTTTTATTACTAGCTCTTTTTCTAAAAAGTTTTTTTTCTGTACTAATGTTTGGAGTGGAAAAGATTTTTTTTATTCGATTGAAGGAATGAATATTGGGTCAATTGACAATCTAAAAACAACTATACCATGTATCATTGATTGGAATGATTATGAGTAATGGAGAGATCTAATGAATACATTTGTTATCAATGTTGGTGTAGACAATTTTATTATGCTTACTAGAGGTTACAAAATTCCCGACAAAGAAGTCAGTACTTTCACTAATCAAGAGAAGTAAGAGTACCAACGTAACTACAAGGTACAAAATACTTTACTATATTCCATGAACAGGAACATGTACAGTCATATATCATCTTGTGAAGCTACAAACTGTATTCGGAAGAAATAGGAAGTCACACATTTTGGTACATCTAAGGTTATAGAAACAAGAAGAGAAATGCTTTGAGAATAGTATCATGGATTTATTTTTCCTTATGGAGAGCCGGTATGTAAAGCGCAAAAAATATTTATGACAATTGTCAAATGATTACAATCCATAGGAGAAAAAGGTCATGATGATGAAGCTCTTGTAGATAAGATTATGGATATAATGCCAAACGAATGGGAGTAAAAATGGACACATATTGATGAAAACAGAAAAGTTTCTTAGATTACTCTTGATGAACTCTTTGGAACTCTTCTACAGCATGAGACAAGAATGAAGAGGGATTCTGATCACAATAATAAGAAAAATTGGAATAGAAGTGTAGCTTTTACTACTACATCTAAAGCTAAAACACCTGAAAGTATTACAAGATCCAAATCCAAGAAGGTTTTTATGTCTGATTCAAGTGATTGTGATCATTCAGATAATGAGTTATCCAATATTTCTCATAGGATGAACATGATTGTGGAAAGAAATTCTTCCAATACAGATTCAAAAATAAAGATAGAAAGGATTAGAATGATTTAGAAGTAACATGTTATGAATGAAAGAAAGTAGGTCATATAAGACCAGATTGTCCATTACTAAAGAGAAAGACAGAAAAGAGAAACATTATGAAATAAATAAGAAAAAATATTACATGACAAAGAAAAAGAAAGTATTTAAGTAAAATTATTCTTGGAGTGCAAGTGGTAGCGATTCATCAGATAATTATTCAGAATATGAATCCTTAGGACAAAGGAATATTATACTTATAACCAGATTACCAATTAAAGATCATTGTCTCATGGCTAAGGTACAAAATGCTGAAGGTATTACAAATGTTTCATTCAATGTGAATTATACTGATAATACATTTTATGAATCTTCAGATGAATATTCATCATCAAGAGATAATTCATTACCTTCATTTGAAGAAGTATTTAGGTTTTCTAAATTACTTGAGAATGAAAATTCTAAACTCATGAAAAAGCTTGATAAAGTAAATTCTAGAATTTCAATTTTGACTAACGAAGTATCAGAACATTCTAATGATATTGAAATGAAAACTTCTGATTTTGAAAGTATTTTAAAAACCCATGAGAATGTAAATTCTAAAAATCACAAACTTTCTAAGGATCTAGAAATGTAATTTCTAAGAAAAATGTCTTCAATCCTAACTCTAGTTCAAAATCAAATGTTTTGAAGGATAAAAACTCAGTTTTAAAACTAATGTCAGAAATTTTTTCCTTGAATAAATGTTTTTCAAACTTTACTCATGGCATGGAAAACATTGACAAAATGTATTCTCAAATTCTACCTTTGATATATCATTATGGTTTTGGTTGTACTCATTCTAAACTGATTTTTAGTAATAACTATTTTGTTCCTCAAAGTAACTCTATTTGTACTGAGTGTCAATGTGGTGGACAATGGAAAATAGATTCTTCCCTTAATAAAACTCAGTCTTTATGATTTCTTAGAACTCATTTTTAAAAAAAAATGTGGATTCCTAAAATTCTTTTATCTAATCCTTCTAGATCCATACAAGTTTGGATTCTGAAAAACTAATTTTTTCTTTAACAAGAAAATTAAGAAGTGTACAAAAAAAATATTTGGAACATGGATAGTTGTTGTTCTCATCACATGATCGGAAACAAATATTTCTTTTAAAATATTATTGAAACAAAAGGTGGAAAAGTTACCTTCGGAGATAATTCTCAAGGAAAGATTTTGTAAATAGGTAATATTTTTTTCTTGGAAAAGTTCTTATTTTAGATGTTTTGTTTGTTAAACATCTTAAGCATAATCTCATCAGAATAAGTCAATTATGTGATGAAGGATATCTTGTGAATATTTGAAATAATAAATGCATAGTTTCTAATTCCAAGGATGAATTCATTCTTTCTTCCCATAGGCAAGATAATATATTCACTATTAACATAGAAGACCGTAGGATCCAAAATTTACCTTGATTAAGTGAAAAAGAATACCAATCATGGCCATGGCATAAAAGACTAGGAAACTGAAACCTAAGTAAACTTTTATAAACATTAAATTATAAGTCTTGTAAAGGGACTACCTAATCATAGATATGATTCTTCAAAGGTCTTGGATCCTTATCAATTTGGAAAGCAACATAAAACTAGATTTAATTCAGTTAATGAAGTTTCAACTTCAAATGCATTGTAGATAGTGCATATGGATCTTTTTGGTCCTTCACAAAAATGAAACATTGGAGTCAAATACTATGTATTTGTTTTAGTTGATGACTTTACTAGATTGACATGGGTCTATTTTCTAGCAAATAAATCAGAATCCTTTTTCTATTTCAAAATTATTAGAGCCAATGTCAAAAATTAGAAAAACCTACCACTGATAACTATTCACAGTGATCTTGGTGGTGAATTTCAAAATTCAGATTTTGAAGCTTTTTGTAGTAAAAAAGTTATTACTCATAATTTCTCAGCTCCAAGAACTCCTCAACAAATTGGTGTTTTTGAAAGAAGAAATCACAATCTTCAAGAAATGACAAGGACCATGTTGAGTGAATACTCAATGGATAAGTACTTTTGGACTGAAGCAGTTAGTACTGCTTGTTATACTATAAATCGAGTTTTAAGTAGATATTTTCTTAATAAAACACCTTATAAATTGTGGACAGGCCGAAAACCTAATGTTTTATACTTCAATGTTTTTGGGTGCAAAGTATTCGTTTTGTATACTAAAGAGAACCTACACAAATTCTCGACAAAATCTAAGGAAAGAATCTTTCTTGGCTACTCTAAAACTTTTAAAGCATATACAGTTGTCAATAAAAATACTTGTTCAGTTGATTAAATAGTGCATGTTAAATTTGATGAAACTGATCCTTTTGTTTTCAAACAACCCCAAACTACATCTTATAATGTGTTTTCTAAAAAATTTTATCAACCTCTATTTGAAGATCCTTCTGATAAGAAAAAAGTTCAAGAAAGTGTTCCTGAAACTTTTACCATAGAAAATTTTCTACCAAATATTGATGAGCAGGTTTTACAAAACCCAAATCAATTGGTTCTTAGGAATCATCCGAGTGATAACATTATTGTCGATGTAAATCAACCTATAAGGACCAGATATTCCTTGAGAAATTAAATAGAACATCTTACCTTTCATTCCCAATTCGAACCTAAAAGTCCAAGTAAGGCCTTAGGTGATGAAGATTGGATTAAAGCAATGCAAGATGAACTAAATGAATTTGAAAGGAATCAAGTCTGGACTTTAGTTGAAAGACCTAAAGAAACAACTACAATTGGGGTAAAATGGGTTTTTAGAAATAAAAATGATGTAAATGGAATCATTGTAAGAAATAAAGCAAGACTTGTTGCTAAGGGATATAATCAAAAAAAGGGAATAGAATATAAAGAAAAAAATGCTCTGGTATCTAGACTTGAATCTATTCATATTCTATTAGCTTTTGCAACATACTTTAATTTGAAACTATTTGAAATAGATGTTAAATGTTATTTTCTAAATGGTTTTGTTCATGAAGAAGTTTTTGTCGAACAACCCCCTAGTTTTCTAGACTCAAAAAATCATAATCATGTTTTTAAACTTACTGAAGCTCTATATGCCCTAAAAAATCTCTTAGAGCAAGGTCTGATAGACTTACAGGATTTCTTTTACCAAAAAATGCAAAAGGAATAGCGGATCCAACTCTTTTTTTAAAAATGTAAACAAAAATGTTTTGATTGTTCAAATTTATGTTGATGACAATATATTTGGATCAACTAAGCAGTCTTTAACTGATTATTGTTGATTTTAATGAAATATGAGTTTGAAATGAGTATGATGGTTAAGATAACATTCTTTTTAGGTTTTAAAATTTCTCAAAAACCAGAAGAAACATATATATATCAACATAAGTATATTAAATATTTTCTCAAAAATTATGGATAAGACAATACTAAACGTATTAGCACTCCAATTGGTACCTCAAATACACTTGATCTTCATGTAACATGGAAACCATTAGATCAAAGAATTTTTAGAGGTATGATAGAAAGCTTGTTATACTTGTCATCTAGTCGACCAGACTTAATGTTATATGTATGCTTATGTGCAAGATACCAATATAATCCAAAAAAGTTTCATATAAAAGCCTTGAAGAGAATATTTTGGTATTTAAAAGGCATTATGGATTTACTTCTATTTTATTCTTCTGTAAATGATTTTGTTTTAAAAAGATTTTCAGATTCCGACTTCGGTGGTTGTAGAATGGATAAAAAGAGTACATCTGGAACATGTCATTTCTTAAGAGATTCCTTAGTTTCTTGGTCCTGCAAGAAACAACACTCAGTAGCAATTTACACTACTAAAGCTTCATATGTACCAGCTAGAAGCTGTTGTGCCCAAGTGTTATGGATGCAACACACACTCACTGACTATGGACTGAGTTTTTCCAAAACTGAAATTCTATGTGATATTACTAGTGCAATATTCCTTAGTAAAAACCCATCACATCACTCTCGTGCAAATCACATAGATATTAGGCATCACCTTCTTAGGGATCACACACAAAAAAGAGATATTACTTTACAATTCATCGGAATTCAAGAACAACTTGCTGACATTTTTAAAAAACCTTTACCATTCGATAGATTTGAGTTTATAAAACAGAAGCTAGGAATGATTACATTAAAGTAATCATTCATGTCTACTTCATGTTTTTCACTTCTCCTTACATTAAGAAAATCCTCTTAAAAAGTATAACATTTTACTTAATATTATTTTATCTGTTTATTCTCCTAGTTTGTGTTTTTGTCTTTCTGTTTATCGTATTGAATGTTTAGTTATCATTTTTACCTTTTTTTGTCGTTATGACTATTTGTTTTCCATCGACACATCACCCTATGGTAACAAGTTTGTTTTCCATCGGAACGCCACCCATTTCTAATGACTCTGTTTTCCATCGGCTTGACATCCTATGGTAATGAATTTGTTTTCCATCGTCTTGACAACCTATGGTAATGACTTTGTTTTCCATCGGCATGAAAACCCATGGTAATGACTTTGTTTCCCATCGTCTTGACAACCTATGGTAATGACTTTGTTTTCCATCGGCTTGACAACCTATGGCAATGACTTTGATTTCCATCAGCTTGAAAACCTATAGTAATGACTTTTTTTCCATCATCTTGACAACCTATGGTAATCACATTGTCTTCCATCGTCTTGACAACCGATCGTAGTATTTCTCCTCATATGCTTGTGTTTTATTTTACGATGTTAATACTATTAAACCAACAATAACATTACAATATCTACAGGTACATGCTTTCCTCACCTTGTTTTGTATATCACTTTTTACTCTTTTTCGTTTTAAAAAAACCCTTTTTTAATCCTATCCGTCTATTTTTTTTTCTTTTAATCTCAACCGTATAAGATCAACGGTCATTTTTTCGACTATAAATATACCTCCCCCTTTCCCAAATCCACACCGGTTTTTCAAATCTTATGGAGATGCCCTTCCACTTTGTTTTTAAAGTTCGTACATTCTTCCATCAGCTTCACCTATATGTCTCAGTCCTCTACCAACACTCCTACCAAAATGTCTTCAACGACTTTTTTAGATAAATAATTCCTTCGAGAAAGGTTAGTTTATTAGGACTTCATTTATTTGTACGATTCTACAATCAAAAGAATTATTTTGATTCAAGGCTAGGAACATCTGTGTGTTGAAAAAACTCTGTCTCAAGATCCGGTTCTTATTAGAGAAGTCAGCCAATTCTACAAAACATTATCTTTTGACAAAAATATGTCAATCAACTTTGCTATGTACAATAGAAAAATCTCTTTGTCTGTGAAACAAGAATACCACATTCTAAATGTCTCAATAGAAGGTGATTCTTTTTTTCCATCTCATAAACTACCAGAGGAGGTTGGTACATTTAATAAAGAAAGTGCTGAAAAGTCATTATTTCTGATAAATGAAGAGAAGAGGAAAGTGAAACATCTATCTCCAGATAACAGATTTGTGGCACTTTGGATGCAAGGTTTTCTTATCCCAAGGAAATGGGATATAGAAACTCTGAATGTTTCTAATATCTTTATGCTTGTATATCTTTTCTACATGAGAAAGGTTAATCTCATGGGATACATTTTTGAAACAATACAGAATGTCAATTCAGGAGCGATAATTTCCCATATGATCATGTATCCATCTATTCTTACAAAGTTCATTGTAGAGAGAATGATGTTTTGAAATATTCCATTGAAAGTGAAATTGAAAGAGCTGAATCTTTCCTAGATAAGTATGGGTACATTGAAGAAGTTGAATGTATGTTTTGATCAGAATTCAATGCTTTTTGTTAAGGATTTAGAAGATGTATCGTCACAGAATCAATCAGTACCAAATCAATCGGATCCTATACCAGTCAAAGAAAACCCAACTGATCTTGATCCTCAAAAGTCAGATCCAAAAACTAGTTATAATTCAAAGATGAAACCTAAATACAGTAAGGAGGTTGTGGAAAGATGGATAAAACATAGATAATAGAGAAAAGAAGTTGATCCAATGTTTGGTCTTGACCCCGCTAAAGCTTTTTCTGAGAGGATAAGTGTTGAGGATACCATTCAGGATGAAAAGAAAAATAATTCTCTTTTGAAAAAAAATCTCAAGACTTTGATGTTTATAAAGTCATGAAAATTGTTGAGGATGCTAGTGCTCAAAAAATAGAAAAAGTATTTCAAGAGCCTATCGTACAAAGTCTCCCACAAAAAGAGAATGGGAAACAACTATTGGAAGAAATACAGGAAGTTAAAGAAGAGGAATGTGATTTTCTTTTGGAATTCCTTCAGAGTTCAAAGAAAAGTAGAGAAGAATCATTTCAAAAGAAAAGTGAAGGTATTCAACAATCTCCTCATGCCGATCAAACTCAAGCTCAATCTTTTGAAACTCTAGATAAAATTTCATCTCAAGAAAAGGAAGGTTCTCAATCATATCAGAATGAAAAAGTAATTGTTATCAGTGACAATGTTGAAGAAGAAAGAAGGGAGAAATAAAAAGAAAATGGAAAACAGCCAGTTGAAGACTCAAGCCAATCCAATGAACTGGATTTGTATGATAAGGATACTGATTTAGAACACACAATCTCTCTCAAGAAGAGTGATTACAATGTTCATGTTTTGAGAATGATTGAGAAGACCATCCCTTATTTCCCTAGACTTGAAGGGAAAATTTATTTCATCACAGAAAATCAATGAAAGAAGTTTGGTTTTGTAAGAGAACTTACAAAGAATGTTTTGTCAATTGAAGCCGATTTAAAAGTACTATTAGAATGTTCATCCGCTCATAAGAAAGCATGCAATAGAATGACTAAGTGGTAATAAAAAATAAAGATCTCAGTAAATGATCATGAAATATCAATTAATGACTTAATGAGACTGTCAAATGATCTTTCTATTGCTTTCAAAAATCTTGGCAAAGAAACTATTGAAAGGATGGATCAATTGTCAAATTTTCATGGACCCGATATTCCTCCAATAAAATAGCTGCAAGAGAGAATGGATTCTTTTCTATCAGAGTTTTATAATGTTTCATCTTTCAAATAAGAAATATTTTTGTTGAAGAAGAAAAATTCTTCCAAAGACAATAAGAATCTGCAAAACAGATTTGATACTCATGAAGAAGTAATCAGAGTCCACGAAGAGACCATCAAGAATCAGGATCAGCTTTTTGCCAATCAACAAGATATTCTCAGATCCCATGGAGATTCTATATCTAAATACAAGAAGGAAATCAAAAAAGATGAAATCCATTCTTCATGAGTTTATCAATAAAGAAAATGAAAGAGAAAAAAATGAGTGTTGTTTTTTTCGTTTCTAGAATTCTTTAGACTTTTAATCTCAATGAGATTTATGTTATCTTTCCTATTTCTTTGAATTTTTTTTTGTTTCTAACTCTTTCAGGCAACACAAGATTACCCCATTCTTTTTGTTAATAAAAAAGGGTGAGAATGTTTTATAATGGGAGAATGATTTAATCAAACACTTCTAAATCAAGGAATATCTATGAATACAATCCTTAAAAAAGTACATACCTAAGGGGGAGTTAGTTGTATTCAATATCATATTCAGAATAGTTTCCAATAACTCAGGGGGAGATAAGTATTTCTTTTTGTTTTTAATTTATGTTTTGTGCTTTCTATAAAGGTGGATATTGTTGAGTAAAATGTTCCATTTTGACATTTAGGCCTTGTTTTGGAAATCACTAATCTATTCTGACCATGTTTATCGTATTTAATTTGTTTATCTTACTGACTAATTTTTTCATACTGAGTATGTCCGTCTTACTAACTCTGTCAATCGTACTGACTCTGTCAAACGTACCGACTCTGTCAATCATACTGACTCTGTCAAACGTACTGACTATGTCAATCATACTGACTCTGTCAGTTGTACTGACTCTAACAAACGTATTGACTTTGTCAATCATACTTACTCTATCAATTGTACTGACTCTGTCGATCGTACTAACTGTCAATCATACTGATCATAACAATCATACTGAACATGTCAATTCTACTCATGTTTATCATCTTCATCTATCTTTTGTTTTAACCAAAACGAGGTCATGGAGTTAGTTACAAACTAACCAAAACGATGTCGTGTTTTCTGTTAAAATATGACCATTATAATTCCAGGTGTCTAAGTCCCTCCAAGTTTTCTAGAAAAATATGACCGTTGGAGGAAATGTGACCATTAGAACTAGAGAAATATAAATAAGAGGTCATTTGAACCTGATCGAGATAGCTGAAAGACTAAGACTTTTATCATTCTTTGCTTCTATCTAGTTCTAGAGAGATATGATGTGACATCTCTCCTTCTTCGTGCGAAAGCCTTGAAACTACAAAACATGAACGGGTCATTCTTAGTTTTTGTATTTCAATAAGTGCTTTGTATTTTTTTGTGTGACCGATCAGGTGATAACGATCAAGGCCTGCTGGGGATAGGCAGATGGTGCTACCGATCATCGTATCAAGGGCTTTCAAGTGACTAAAAGATATAGGTGTCGATTACCTTCAAAATTGAGGGATTGCGGGGATAGTAAGATAGATGTACCGATCATCATATCGAGGGCTTACCAAGGTGGTGGTAAGACAGGCCTCTTATCCTTGGTGAAAGGATAACCCTACCCTTTGGGATAAAATAATTGTAATACTTTTACATTTTCGCTGCTGTTTGTTTTAGAAAGGGAATTGTATTTTTTCCATTATTCGTTTCATATTCATTTGTAATTTTTTCAATTACAATCATACTGTAACATATTGAATCGATTGATTCTATATTTTTTATGGTAGAATCCTTCACTATTGTATTACTCTGATTATTGTATTCCTCTTGAATAAAATTTCTTTACAGTTCTTATAGTATTACATCATATCAGACCTTTATATACAATACAATTGGGGTTACTTGTATTTTTTGTGAATTGTATTAGTTTAAGATCATTTAAACTAATTTCTTAAGTGTTTAAACACAAAGTTTTTAAATGTACAATTCACCCCCTCTTGTATTGTTGAATCTAATATACATATACATCTACATACTTGATCCAACAGAAAATAGTTACATGGAAAATTTAGTAAGTGTTATTTCTAGCTTCAGTATGTTTCATTTATTGTCCATTATTTGCCATAAGAAGGAATCTATGTTAATCATATAAGGATAATGGAATGCATTGAATGGCCAACAACAATGGAAAAAATTGAGGTAATTTTTTTTATTTATTTAAAAGGTTAATATTTGTGACTCATTCATAATTTTTCATGATTGGATAATATGTTAATCCTGTTTGTATATAAAGGGGTTATGGTCAATTGGATACAAGAATATAATGAATGTTTTGTAGATTTTTTTAGGATATTATTAAGTGATCCAATATTGAATCTTTTATTAAAAAATGTTGAGCCTGTGATATCTAGTGATGTATTGAAGAAAGGAATGGTTGTTTCATTATGAAAAATAAAAAAATGTTATTACATATTTATCAAGGTAGTTAAATACTCAAAAAAAGTATTATCCACTATTGATTTTGAGTTAGCATTAGAAATATTTTTCATTAATGATATAGAGGCATTATATCTAGTGTGAATGATGTGATTTATACATAGACTATAAGAGCATAATATACATTGTTCATAAAGTATTTTTGGGTTAATTTAGTTCCATTTTTCATCATCACTACGAAAAAAGCACTCATAATGGTTTCCTTTATCAGTGTCATAAAGGCCCTGATAAGGGGTACCATTTATTAGTGATAGAAAAAAAATTGATAAATTTCAACTTGTATCACTACATTTTCTTGCACTGATAAAGGGAATATTTATCATCACTAGTTAAAGCATTAAAAAATTAATGTGTGAGTCTCTCATCAAAAATATTGATGGGAGACAGCTTGTTTTTTTACATTAAGGGCAATCACGAAACAAGAAGCCTACTCTGGGAATGAGATCCAACATGAACTCTCCACAGACACCTAAATACGCTCTTTTCTACATGTACTAACCCGCATGGGCCTTGGCCCATTCTATGCTCACATCAGTCCACTCTCCATTAACTAGTTCACACATCATACCACCTTTTTCTTAGCGTGGTCCATGCAAATAAACCTTTACTGGTGGCTAGTTGAGTTACAATTTTTTATAATTATATTCTAATTTCATATATAACAATATTTATTAATATATATGCATATATTAAATATATACATATATAAATATAATTTTTTTTTAATTTCTTATTTATTAAAATTTTCTGAAATTTAGTTGTTTTTTATATTTGTTTCAATTAAGTTTTGCTTTATAAATAACTTCATTTTTCATATATAAAAATATATTTTGTGAAATTAAATATTAATATATAAACATATATATTGATATATATTTTAAAATGTTGACATATTTTGAATATTTATATGTATTAATATATATATATATATATATATTAATAAAAAATATATTAATTATTCAATTTCGTATAAACAATTATGAAATATAATATAAATATTTATATATGAATAAATTATATATTAATTTTATAATTCAAAATAAATTTATTTCAAAAATATTTATATATAATTGAATAAGTAATAAATAGTCTCTAACTAAAATAAATGATTAAATTTATTAAATACATAACACTAAAATTAAATAATTAGCATACTATTTGTAACTATATATAAATAATGTATTCATTCTTATTAATCAACATTTCATTAATAAATGTTTTAATAATATTTGTCATAATTTAATGTTTTTAATGCATATGTAATTAACATAATTAATATATAATCATTTTTAAAATACATATTCTTTGTGGTTCGTGAACTAAACCATGAAAACCCCCAATTTTTTTATAAGATTACAAAAATTAATATATATATATATATATAGTAATTAATATTGTATTAATTATAAATATAATTACATAATTAATATACCATCTAGAATTATGAAAATTGAATATAATTATTTAAAAAATTACAAATTTAATATATAAATATATATAGTAATATATATTTATTTAAATAAATATATAATTAAATTTCACTCATTTTTAACAAGCATTCATTTAATATAATTTTTTAAATGATATTGTTAAGTGTATGATTACATTTTTTTATAATTTATATATTTTTAATATTTATTCATTTTATAATTTTATAATTTTTATTTTTAAAATGTATTTATACAAAATTCATCATTACAATATTTAATATTTTTGTAATTCATTCATTTTCTATTTTTTATTATTCAATATTTTGTAATTTAATTAATTTTATAATAATAATTTATAAATATTTATTAATTAACATTTAATGTTTTTAATATGGTTGTAATTTATATTATTAAAATGTATTAAGTTTCATTAGAAAATATAAAAATATTAATTTTTTATTTTTTAGATTTTCTATATAATCAATAACATTTATTTATTTTCTAAATTCATTCATTCTTCTTATAATTTATTTCATTAATAGTCATTTTATATTATATAATGATAATTTTCAATTTAAAAAATCTTAAATTTATATATAATCATTAATTTTACACACGAAAATCATTATGTAATTAATAAAAGCTTATATACGAACACACACCTAATATTAATGTTACATATGAAAATTTTAATATTCATTTTATAATTTCATGTTGTAAAAATATATATTTAATATAATAAAATTTTAGTTAGTTAATTTTAAAACATTTTTTTACTTATTAAATTAATAATGATTAGTTATTCATTTTTAATATTATTTTTCTTTTATTGGGAATTTAATAATTTTCTAATGTTAATTTATTCGTATATATTTATTATTTCTTAATATTGTCAATATATGTTAATATTAATTTAAATATATATCTATATATTATTTTATTATTAATCATTTGAATAAATGAAAAATCTAAACTATTTTTTAAAATATCGAAGTCTACTCATTTTAAATTAATCAATGTCATTTATTTTTAACATTTATGTATTTAAGATTATAGATTCATTAATAATAAAAAATATATATTTCAATATAAAAATTTATACATTAATATATTTATAAATTAATATTATCTATATTTATGAAAATATGGATTTTTAATTATACATAAATTAATATAATTTTTTAAAAATAGATAAATAAATAATTACAAAATTAAAAAATTATAATAAAAATATTAAAATAATGAATATATTCACTAAATTCATATTTATAATTCTATTTATTTATTATCCATATATAATTGTATAAATTGTTTTATAAATATATTTAAAAATATAATTATTTTTAATTATAATTATAGATATATATAACTATAATTATATTTTCATGTATATATTTACCAAACTATTAATATTTTTAAATATATAAACATTTAAATTTATTTATTTATTTATAAGTACATACATTTTAAGTTTTTAATTATGTTAATTAAGTTGTTAAAATTAATTATATAAGTATTTATCAGTGCTTTCTTAGCTTTGATAAAGATATATGTTTATCTATACTTAGAAATGACCGATAAAGAAACCTTTTGTTAATGTATTCATAAAACTAATAAATATATATCTTTAATGGTGATAAAAAGAACTAATAAATTCATATTTTATGAGCGCTTATTATTTTAGTGAAGATAAACCTCTATTTATTAGTTTTTTTTGTAAAGGGATAATAAAATTCTTTGTGATATTTTAACAAGATCCTTAACTAAATAGATTTCTCACATGTATTTCATGATTTCACATAAGTTCATCTTTGTCACTACTCCCCCTTAAACTTCTATTAGAGGAATCGACTCTGCCAAATATAGGGTATGTTATTATTTCGCATTCTCAATTATTTATCAATGTTGTCGATCATCTGTCACACACATATAGGGTCCAATCCATAAATTATATTGGCTAAATTATTTCTTAGGATATGTCACTTTTCCTCCCTGTATTCATCTCGAGCTGACCACCCACTATTGCGATGGATCCCTTCAGTGACAACCCTTTACCCATCTTCCATTCCCAGTTGACTGACACAACAATCTTTCCCCCTCTTTTTTTTTATTTTGTAGTGAGAATGTACAAAATCATCTACTAGAAACTATATTATTCCTCCCCAAAAAATTATATATTATTATCTCAATTAAATTTAAACTATTATTATGGCATTACCTTACTAAAAAATATTGACATTAAAGTAGAATGTGGAATGGTTAGATACAACGTTAGGTTTTTTATTCCAGTGATCTATATAAAACAATATGTTTTAATCAATTTGATTCATATATAACAATGAACAAGAAGAACATATAAATTGGAAAAATTTAAATTCACTTGATTTTTTAATTTTTTAATTTTTTCTATTCATTTTAATTTTTCATTTATTAATTATTTTTTGTTTCCAACAAAAATGTTCCTTCTCCCCTATCCCGAAAAAACAGTTACTAAATGTTCAAGATTATTTTTTTAAGACAACATGGATCATTTTATAATTTTAATTATTGAAAACCATTCCTTTTCTCTAATAAGAAATAGTTTCATCACAGCTATAATTGGGGGAGTATTTATAGAAATTTTATAAATAAATAATCTGAAAATCATAAAAGGTAAAGCAAAGAGGGGATTCATAGCCAAGTTCGATACTCATTATTTTTATATTTTTAATATATGTTTACATATATATATATATTAAATGAGTCTATTTTAACTATTAACAAATCAATTATTATTTATTCTAGTGTACTTAGATACCACCACTTCATTCCATACATTTCCCCCACTGTAAAACCCATGGATTTAATAAATTTTCCCCAACACCCCTTTAGGTTGTCTATCATGCCTTGCATAATAGAATGATGTTCTCTATTGGAAGTGTGATATGCAGCCACTTTTATTAGAAATTCCTCATCTTGTTTAGGTTGTCTAATCAATAAAGGGGTAGGTTACAACTATTATACAAAAATCTATATAAATTGTATCTGACTAAAAAATTATGATTAGGGTGAGTCATTACATTCAATAAATCACTCAATCCATTTTGATCTTCTATCCTCAAGAATGATGGAATCAGTATTTGTGGAGAAATAAGGAATCATAGTTTACCACACTTGTAGTTTGTGAAATGGTTTAAAATTAATTATGGACAAAATTATAGAGCTACCATTTCAATTCAATTGGGGATACACTAGTAATAAATTATTAAAATTAGGAAATATAGAAGAAGGATCATTAATTTTTGTGGAGATCATTGGATGGATACTTAGAATATATTGTTATATCTTCTAGATTGGGTTCCCTCCTTATTTTCTCCATATTAGGTTAAAAATTGTTATATACTAATGGCTATAAGATTTCATCATTTAAAATCCCATAGGTGGTCATATTGTCCCATTACATTATCTTTTTCTTCATTAAATAAATTAGTTTAAACCCAAAAATACATTAAAATGGTTTAAATTGTATTAATGATATTTTAATATGTATACGACTCTTAGAGGATTATTTTATTTTATAATAAGCCTCTTTAAACATAGATTTTGTTGTCCTTCAAATGATCAAAACTCTTCCCGAACAAGCTCCACATGGAGAACATTTTATTTCGTTTGCTAATATAGATATATAAGAACAAACAAAGATTCATTTTCCCCGTAATATTGTGGAAATTTCCCAAAAGGATTATATTCTTCAGCAAAGTCCATGAGATGTCACATTTCAATTCCTTACACAAGTATTCGCATCATTTATTTCTTTATAATTTTTTAATCACCGGATACTTTTATATGTACTATTTGAAAGAATATTTTATACTTTTATAAAAATATGGATTTTAGTTATCTATATTCAAATTAGAAAATATTTTTTATAATTTTTTTAAAAATAATTTAAAAGGAATAATGGATTTTTGGGCGTTGAAACTCAAAAATTGGTTGTTAATTAACTTTTTTGTTTTATAGTGGTTTATATAAAATTATTTTGTAGTTATTTTAGTTAATAGGTTTGAAAAACGAATATGTTTTATCAATGATTTTATAAAATTTATTTTTATTGGGATTACTTGATTAGATGTGTAAATTGTCATTTTTTGTGAAAATAACCATTGAAATATATATATTTAGAGTAACAAACCTAAATTTATTTCTTAAGTGTAAACACGTGATTTTGATTAAGAATATCACTATTTTTAGATACCTATTAAATAATATTATTATAGGGTTTTAGTATGTGGTTAATTAAATTTATTTATGATACGATCATATAAAAATATAATGTCTGAGGTACAGATTTTTTTTATTATATTATATGGTTTATTTCATGAATAGAGAGACTATAAATTGTATGGGGTTTTCTAATTACGTGATCACACAAAATCATTTTTTATTCAACCAGTTTTAAAAATTCAAGCTAGAAAATAGTTTTATAATGGAATTTTCAATACATAGGGATTTGTTAATATGTTTAATAGTGTTTTATTTCCATTTTTTTGTTATAATTTCCCTCCATGGATTTAAGGTGTAGTGTGTTTTCCTTGGATAATATAGATGTAGAGAAATGGATTTTTAAATTGTTCCACTAGTCATGGTAAATATCACTGGTCGAAAAGGAAATATTTAGTCATGGTTTGATGTTTCTGAGTTTGTATAAATTTCGTCTTCTTATTTACAATATTAATAAATTTTATTATTTTATGAACGTATTAGTTTTATTATTTTGATATATTTTGTATAATTTGGAATGGATTCAGTTTCACTATATTAAAATTTATAATTTAAATAAAATTTATCACAGATGAATACATGATTGGAAGATGGTTAAAGAATTTTATACCGATCATTTTAATGTCGCCTACCCATATATGTGGTATATATTTTATTATGATCGTGTAAAATCATTTGTATATAACTACTGTGGTTTTGAAAAGTCGATGTCAGATATTTATTAGAGTGATCTATGTCATTATTAGAGGTGGAATAAGAATGTTTACAAAATCAATGTTGAGAAATCTATACTAACTAATTTTTTTGGAAAATTTTTTAATTGGATTTTTATGTTTTTGAAAGAAATTGATATTGTAGAAAATGAGAACTACGCAAAATATTAATAACGATATTTTTTTGAAATAAGTGTACATCATTGAGTTATAGTGAAAATATATTTATCGGTATTCCTATTATACATTGTCTTGAATAATCGATAGAAAAAAAAATTTAAATGTAATCCAAATTCACTTTGGTTAAAAATAACAATATGGTGAAACATTATTTTGGTACTAATTTCCCAAATAATATGTATAATTTTATATTATTATATTTTCTAAAACAATGTATTAATTGATTAATGTTCAGTTTTTTTAATTCAGTGTTATATTAGTAAATTACTTAATTATATGTCTACTTTATGTTTTTATTTCTAATTATAATGTTTTTAATATTTTACTTATTATTAAATTTTTTTAAATGTTTAAAAATTATGACCTATGTTTATTTTTTTAATTTAGTTCTCTATTTATTCAACTTTTATCTATTTCTCATTTTTTAAATTAATTAATTTATGGAAGTGAAAATATTAATTCATTTACATTAACTAATTTAATAATTATAAGTTTTGAATAATATTTCAATTTATTAAAATATTTTATTCTATTTATTATTTAAATTGCCATTTCTATATTTTAGTCATGTTATACATAATTTATAATATTTTATTATTTTAAGAAATTATTGAATATTGTTTTTATTTTATTAATAATGTTTTTTTATTTAAGTTTAGTTTTCAAAGTTAGAATTTATTTAAATAACCTAATTTTCTATTATTATTTTCATTAAATGGAATAAATGAAATTTTATTTACCCAAGAGAATGATATTTTGATTCACTAGAAGTGTAAATGATATATTCATCTATTAATTTCTATATTACAACTGATTGTGGATGTTGTCTTTGATAATTGATTGTAAATAAAATTTTGTTCGTAGTGTAAGATATTATCTGGTACCTAAAAATGATAATTGTTCCATGAGTTTAATTTGGGGGTGGACCCAACATTTTTCTGTTGATAATATATTTGAGATACTGCTAGTAAAATTAATCTATAAGGTGTGTGACATAATATTTATTTGGAGAATAAAATCCCCATGTGTAAAAATATTTCTCATAGAATAATTATCCAAGGTGATTTTACACCACCAAATTTTATGGAACGTCAAGATATGTTTGATCATATTAGTGTTGATTCAAGCTAGGTTTCTCATGATTGTTTGATGAGATTAAATTTTAGATTCTACTAAAAATGATTAAAGAGATATTTCAATATGATACCTTGTTTTTAGAAGTAGTGTTTGTTTCTAGAGGTTGAATTATAATATGTTAGTAAATAAATTACATGATCCATATTGAATTAAATAATAATAAATATTTTATGAGTCCAATTTAACCATTGTATGGGAGGCGTTTAATTTTCATCCTTCTGGTAGAATTGACGATGGTTTCTAATAATGTTACTAGGGAGGAGAAAGAAGTTCAAAAAAAGGTTTTATCATATGACAGTCACCAATGTAGGAAGTGGTTTTGTTAGAGAAATCTAGGGATAATAAAAGAGATGTGAACTTTAAGAGGATCACTTTCTCACGACACCCATGTGAAGAGGCGGATAGTGGATACAAGAGATATTTCAATGAGCTTAATGATTATCGTTTTTAGAGCAAGTAGATTAACGATGAAAGAAGATTGCATTACATGGAAAAGATCCAATAATTATTCTTGTGTCCATACCATGTGTTATTATTTAGTAAACTCGTACCAATCATTTATTTATTTCATTAAAATAAAAAATTAATCTATATTTAAAATTGTTAAAAAATTAATTGATGTTTTTTGATTGTTTTTCCATAATTTAATCCATTTTTATCTTCCATTATTTTTAGGGAACTTATATGACCAGTGTATATTTTTCATTGGGTGTATAATGTTAGGCTGTTCTATTTAAGAGTTTCTTTTTCGATTATTGTAGTTAATGAATATCAATTCCTGGTTGATAATTTTTATCAGAATGAATCAACGATGTTAAAGTGTGTAGGGATCAATGAATATGTTGATTAGATATTAATAAAATAATGTTAAAAATGTGATCTAATTTTATGACCTTGACTTCCAAATTTAGGACAAAAGATTTATATATTTTAGACTATGTTCTGAGAGAATTTGGGGAATGAATTATTTTAATAACAAGAGGAATGGATAAACTAGTTGAGTTAAATGGAAATTCTATCAATTCTTTTCTGACATATCTCTTCAATTCAATCTACATCTTCTTTCCTTATGTTTTCATTCATTCTTAGTTTTCAAAATTATGATATATTAATTTCCTGTCATAGAAAACCTATTATAAATTTAGTTCATTAAAAATAATGATATCAAGAAAACATGGAATGTAATCCCCTTAAATGGAATAACTTTTTGTGATAACCCAAGATGCCACTATATTGCAGTATTTTAGAGAATAAAAATATTTGATGTCTGAGGTAAATAATGATTACACAAAAAGACATACTTCAATTAGTGATATTTTCAGTAACCATAATACTAAGGGGTGGTGGACACACTATATGTTTTCTAGTGGTATTATGACATAAATATTATGTTGAAGAGATGTATAAAATCAAGGATGTGGTGATTATTACCACATAAGCATCATTAACTGATGAATTGGGGATGAACAATAATATTTAATGATGTGAATGTCATAAAACAAAACACCTATTTTGAGTTTTAACCCAAAATTTATTTTCCATTTTTATTGTCTTCCATTTAGTTTCAGTATTTTTTCAATTTCAATAAACCTTTAAAATTTTATTATTTTTCTTGAAGTAAATAAAGGGGACATGAAGGCTATCCAAAACTTTTGAGTTAATATTTTCAAAAGTGTAATCCACAATGGGACACTCTCTATATTTTTTTGTAGATTCATTACCATTTTTAAGATCCATAGAACATCAACCCAAAGGAACTTGGATTAATACCATCACTTATTGAACGCTATTTTAATCACAGAAAAGATGAATTTTAATTGGATAAAATTTTTAGGTGATTTAACTTTTATGACATTTAAACTTTACTAGAAGAGAATTATCAATGAAAATATGAGGTGTATTTGATTCTATGATATGTAATATCAAGCTTCTAATTCAGTGAGATTTCCAGTTTTCAAATCTTCTGATTTACATGATTTTAATTTATTTTTCTAATACGACTTATTTGAAATTTTATTTTTTAGAAAATTTGAAATCAGGAAGGTTTTATGATAAAAAATATTTTATTAAAACAATGTTCTTATTGAAATTAAATGGATTCTTTTTTCATGTTAATTAGTAAAAAATAATTTTATGCTTTTCTGGAAAATTTTTTCCACACTTATTCAACATAAAAAATTATACATATTAAATCATTGAGGTGAATGATTCATGTGGTGAATAATTAGTGTAATTTTGAACATTATATGTCTATTTATTTATTTATAGTACTGAATAATCTTCATTGATTGTTCTTGAAACCATTTTAATTATAATTTTAATTTTCTAAATTGATAAATCTATTTTGAATATAAAATTGATGTTTCATATTTTATTCAAAAATGACTCAACATTAAGGAAAAATGTTGAGCTTTAGTGTGGTGGGTAGGGGTTGGGTTGGGTGTTTTAAATAGCTAAACTACATCACAATCTTATCCCATCTAAAAGAAAAAAAATTAAATTCAATTTAATTTCATATTGGAAAAAAATTTATTTTGTTAATTTTTTTTAATGTTTGGGTTATGTGTAGCCACATTAAGTAGTTTAATTATATATTACCACTTGGATGTAGTTTAGTATGAAATATTACAATGCCTCTTAAAAATATGAATCATTTAATAAAAATAATTTTGAATGTTGTTCAATTATTATTTCCATTAAATATTTTAATTTTCATTCATACTCATAAGATATTATTTCATATGAATTATTAAATGACAATAATAATCCATGTTGAAATTATTTTATCTTTTTTTATGTTAAGGGATGACTGTTTTATAATCATTTTAATTTATTAAGTTCTACCATCCAAAAACAGTGTCTAAATTATTTGATTGATAATTTATAATATTCTATTCTCTAAGAGGTAAAGAGATGTTTCGACAATCTGTTGAATGATATTTGAAATTGATCTAATAAAAATTCAAAATATTAGGGTGAATTATTTTTATAAAACATGAAATAAATTATCACTAAAAAATACCTGAAATCAAGAGGGAAAAAATTTATCCCTACTTGATAAAATTCAAGGGTGAAAATCATTTTGATAACAAGTTTTTTTGGAAATATAGTATTTCAAACATAGGATTTATTTCGATCCACTAAATTACAATAATAGTTTTTATTATTTCAAGAAAGTACGGGGAATTTTATGCCTCTTTATTTTGAAACTAATTTTATGCATCATAAGATTTGTTTTATTTGTCTAAATAATTTTTATTTGATTGTTTTATAATATTTTTTCATTTAGTTTCAACCTAATAAATCAATTAATTATATGATTAATTCATTTTTCTGTGTTTTATTATAGATATATTAAACATGGAATTTACTATTTAGTATTTAATATTATTCTAAAAATTATATTTTAATATTTAATTTATTTTTTGGATTATTCTACCATTTATTTTTTCCTTCTTTTTAAATTAATTAATTTATTGGAGTGAAAATATTAACAAACATTCTATTAATAATATAATAATTTGAAACATTGACTTATATTTCAATTCATTTAGAATTTTTATTACTTTTTTCTTAATTATTCAATTAATTATTTTAAGAATGTTGTTCTAAATGTAAAATATTTTATTGTTTCAACAAATTATCAATTGTTGTTTTTAATTTTAATGAAAATTTATTCTTTGGCCTGTTTCAGTTTTCATTTTTTTATTTTTAATTATTTAATTTTTAATTAGTATTTTCCTTGTATGGTGTGTGATAAATTTAATTTTCCCAAGATTAATATATATTTATTTGTTGTCTATGTAAAAGCAATATTTGTCTAAGAATTCCTATAATAAAACTCGTTTTGGGATTTGAATAAGATGATTAATTGGGAAGGTAATTTTTTTCTCAATAGAAGATAACTACAAATATTTGCAATGGATATTTGGTCTACGAAATTAATTTGAAAATGGACCCACTATTAAACTACAGAGTAAGATATTTATGATGTTTTCAATAAGACAAATATTTGAGGTGCATTAGATAAAATGAATATATTAAATAAAATCCCCAAGTGTAATATGATTCCACATAGTATAATTACAATACATGATTTTATACTACGAAACAAGTTTGAACATCATACGAGGTTAGGTGCAGTCCGTGAGACAAAGGGGAAATGAGTCGATTCCATCAACATTGATCCAAAAAAAGCCACTACATCAAAATATGAGGTTGAGGAGAATGATATTTGGATTTGGAAAAGAGCTAAAATCAATGATTTTATTCCATTAATTGATGATTTTATGATAATATTTAGGAACTAGATCATTGAATATAACATTTCCAATGACCATTGAATCCAATGTCAAGCTCATATTCAGTGAATTATATCAATAATGTGAAGAAATCAACACTAAGTCATTGTGTCTGGTGGCTGGAGATGACCAGGATGATCAATTTTTTCTGAAGAATCCTTTATTTTTTGAGGATTTTTTTCACACTAGATCGGTTTCCATCAAAGCATAAAACTAAGACCATGAAAAAATACTGATATATTGTTTTTTAAATCCTAATTAACCATTTTTGTTGATGAATCATTTCCATTGTGTCGACTAGGCTCATATTGCAGAAGTCCCATTTACTACCACTATTCTAAACATGAAGGAAAAGATTTTAATGCAAGCCATATCAATGATTTGAGATCATTCATAAATATTTTATTTTTATCTAAGACCACACAATGTTTTTTATGAACTTGGATATGAAAACAAAACTAAAGATAAGTCACCATTGAGATCTAGCCAGTCTTGTTGGAGAAGATTATGTTCCTCCACCATCAAATCGACAAACACCATTGTGGATACACCTGAGACAATGAAGAAGATGACTGTGTACTTAAATTTTGTGTTTGTATATTTTGGACTAATTTTCATAGTTATCTCAACCCAAGATCGATCCCAAGGTGATGTTATGTTTCCATTCAATAGTTCATCCAAAACCATCATATTAAATATTTGTATCGTGGTAGTGGTTCTGATATGAATAATTTATTACAATTCCCATTTATTTCATAGTTTATGTATATTAGTTTAAAAAAATTATTTTTCATTGTTTTTGTTTTTTTAGTGAAGTCGACATGGCCCTCGATCACTCTTATTCTTTGAAGGTGTAATTTTGTAAAGATTAAAATTTTGTGCACGGAGAAATATCCAAATAAGGTTTTTCCAGAAAAGTGATACTGAAGAAATTTTTTAATTATCTGGTAAGCAAGAACAAGAAGTAATAGAAAATAGTGTATTTTAGAACCATAACTGAAATACCATACCTGAACATGAAATCATAAAAAGTTTTTTTAGTAATGGGACTTTTAAAAAACAATATTTTATGATGGTTCACACCCTCATAAAAAATATTTTTCATCCAAATTATTTTCCTAAATATTTGTTATGGGTCAATAAACCCATTTCAAATAATTGTTTAAGTGTTTTTGTCCCATCACAAATATGATTAAATAATTACAAAATATAAAAATATTTTATTAAAAGAATATCTCCAAATAATTTTTTTTGAAATCAAATATTTAAAACTATAAACATATGAAATAATAAAAATATTACACTAAATATTTTCATTCTCATCTTATCATAATAACTTTGATGACAATGTATCAATCACTATGGATGTGGGGGTCATCTAGAGGATGATAGGATGGTCATATAAAAATGAGGGGGAGGGAACTCCTTCTATAAAAACTAATCCATCCCTTGAAATTACCCATTCATCTACTCGTGCCACTACTCCTACCATTGATACACCTCCTCCTCCTACTACTAGAATCAGCGAATCTCTTCTTGATATATATGCATGGTCTATATTACATCACTCTAATATTTTAGTTGCTCTTTATATTGTTTAGCTAATGGTTGTGACTCTCTATTATATCCCCTTGATATGGAAATTACACATGAAGTTGTATAATAATAACTGGTAAGAATCAATTGAGAACTGAAACCGACAAATTAGTCTATCCCAAAAGAAGACTTGGTCACCCGTATCTATGCAGCGTCATCAATTCCTACCATACTAGTGGTTTGACCCATAGTCTCATCCTAACACTCATCATGTGTTTGAGAAGTCGCGACTTTATGTTACTCTTTCATTTTCATTTTGAAATTAAAATAGTATAAATATTATTTTTAGTTGTTTTTTAAAATAAAAAAATTATACTTAACACATGCTAACAATGTTGACCACCTATAAACTCTTTAGTACCAGGATCACTGTGAAACCTCTTATAAACATTGAAATATGAAATAATAGGATTACTAACTGCCTATATATATATATATATGAAATTATCTTTTTAATTTTAACATTATAAAAATTATTATATAAAAGTGGATTTCATATGTCATTGATGAGTACCGAATGCTGGACAACCAGCTTAAGTGTCGCCTCCTAACTCTCATAGTTCTTCAAAAATATTGATAATATCCTCCAAAAATATTCTACCATATTTTTTAAACACAATACACCCCAAACCAATTATGATATTTAATATAGTTTGTGGGAGAATAAATAATTATAAAAAATATATCAATATCATTCTTTATTGATGTACTATATAGATTGTGGAAAAAAATGATGACAACATTCTTGCATGAAAGCCTCCTAGGCCTCCCACGTATAGAGACTCAAGATATATTTGATGGGATAGAATAAAGACTTCAAATAAAAAATAATAAAAAGATAATAATTATATAAATTTTAAAATTACTATTATATAATCATGTACTATCCAATATTAAAACATATAGTGTCGAAATACAATGGTAATTTGATCCCACGTCACCCATGATTCAAAAAATAGGTTTATAGAATAACACTCCCATGTTGAGAAAATATATGTGAAAAAACATGGTAAAATAGAAAAAATTTAGATAATTATAACATAAAAAAATTAATGAAAATTGTTGAATATTAAAATAACTAAAATAAAAATATTAGGATTTCTCTGCATGCATTGATCAAAATCAAGATGTGGACCTGGATCAAGAATTGGTTTGGGAGTCATGAATCGTGAAAGACCATGATCCCATTGATTCTTTGTTGAATTTTGAGCAACATGAGGATCAGATGATGAATAACAAAGCACATCACTATGAATCATAGTCTCCTCAAAGTCACATGACATATCAATTGATCATTCATCATCCACCCGAAACACGAAATAAATATTGTAATAAAATAATTTAAAATGATTATTTTATATGTATAGAAGATAATTTTGGTTTTAACCATTATATAATGATGTCATTGTTCATATTCAAACTCTTGTTTTGTATAAATTATGTTAAAATCATCATCTTCCACCTAAATATAATAAATTTATATATGAGATTCAACTACATAAAGGTTTTTTTAATTCAAATTCATTTGGTAAATCATCAACATCATCATCACCATAGAATAAAAACTATAGGGTCTCATTAAAAATATTGTTGTCCCTTCATGGAAATTATATATATGGATATATCTCTAGAAAAAAGTTCAATTATTTGGACTTCATTAGAACCACTTTCAGTTGGTATATATTGATGTTTAGATATTATATTTTTATAACGCTCCACTAATAAAATAAATCTCTAATTCAAGAACTATAATTTTCATAATAAATTTTATGTGCCTTATGAGGCAAATATTTTTCTATTTACTATAGTAAGACTTATGTTTACATGCCATGGATAATAAAAGAAGACTTTATCAATATCAAACTATTTAAATTTAAACCTTATTATATATATTTATCCCTGATAGAGATACATAGTTCTTACATCATTCATGACTTAAAATTCAACGCTAATTTCTTTATGATGGGATCCTCTAAAAAAAATATTCAGTGTATTCTTGATTCCAAAATAATAAATTTATTTCATACATTAAACCCTAAAAAAGTGCATTACCGGTCATTGAATATAGAAGGAAAAAATATTTTTCTAATGTTATTCAAGAGTAGTTGGTGTAATTTTGTGAAATATTTTTCTTTAAATTATTATCATATAATATAGAAAAATAATATTAATTCACTTTTAAAAAATAAAAAATAAGTGATTATAATAGTCACTGTATTAATGGATTCATTTATTCACCATTAGAAAAAAAACATATATATGATCCCTATGATGTTTATAATCTTAAATCCATTGATAATTAACTCTATAAAATAAATTTTAATGATGATTAAATAGGGATAATTTAATATTCATTGGATCATCAGCATTTTCCACATTACGAACCATTTAAAAATGATTGCGGGATATTATAATTGTAAATAATGATAGAATAAAAAATAATATTACTTATAAAAATACATTTCTACAATTGATCCTTCAACTAATGATTTTTATGCACATTTTTCAATAATTTATGCATGAATATCTCGTAAGGGAACATCCATCAAATAGTCAATATCCCTCCAAAAATTACTTAATTTAAGAATGTAATATTATATATTTTTTTGAATCAATGAAATCTGATTTTTTTTCCAGTTTACTATAAATTAAAGAAAAAATTATTATTGAAATCTACTATGTGAATCATAGTCTCCTTTATATAAAAAAAATTCTAAAAAAGGTATTTCTTAGCGTAGATGATATCAAATAAAATAATACAAAAAACCAATAAATCCAATTTGTATATTTCTATCCATTATTACAAAATGATCATGAATTTTTTATATATTAAAATTTCCATTTTTTAAAAATCTATCAAAATTTATAACATAACCATATATGTCACGTACGTAACCTAGTTTAGGTTTATTTTAAATTTATTTTCCACTCATGATTTGTTTTGGTGGTTTCCAAAGGTTTTATTGAGAATAGGTGAGTTTTCATTAATTGGGCCAAACTGGGAGCCCAATTCCAGATTTAAAAATAAATATTGTTTCATTTATAACTTTTTCAATTTTTAATATTTTTGACTCATTCCAACTCCTAACTGTTCTACCCTGATATAGTAACCCCAAATTTAAATTTGGGGCCTTTATAAATCCATAAGCATGGGATATTTTTGTTTTTATTTGAGAATTGGGCCAACCCGAAGGCCCATTTTCCAGTTTTAAATTATTTCATTAATTTATTAATATATTATTCACTAAAATGGATTTTCCGGTGATTTTACCTCCCTCTCTACCCTAATAAGACCAGGCGCGCTCCCAATGCCTTTCCCCCCACTTTGGAGATCTATTTCATCGCGATTTGGTGCTGACATTCTTGGGGTTTCTAAAATCGGGCAGATTTGAGGTGGTAAGTTAATTCCATCATAACTCTCTCAATTCTTACTCTATTTCCCCCATTCCAATTCCTACATTATCTCATTATCCCTGTTCGAGCTTCCCTTGAATGGTTGGATATTTTTAAATTCATATTCGGGTAGAGTTTAGGTCGTTTTCTTCAAGATTATTTTGGGTAATGTTTCTCTTTTCTATTCTTCTCTTCTCCTTAGGGTTTCCACCCTATCTCAATAGTTTATAGAATGTCCAGAACATAGGGTTAGAACATATGGTCTTATTTGGTATCTTTTGGGTCAATTTTTGGTGGTCTAGGTCTGGATTTATATTACTTGATGTGCGGAGGTGGTGCGGTTGATGTTTCGCACCATATTTTGAGGGTTTCGACATAAAATGTAGGTGATTCCATGTGTAATCATTTCTAGATGAGTTAGTTTGCTCGAATTACTTATTATGAATTTACTAGTTTGTTGTGTGTTGTGCGGGAACAGTTTATTTTTTATTTGGTAAAGCATTTGATTTTACAGTTTCATTTTAGTTTAAAAAATTGGGTGTTTTACATGTGCAACCCTTTGGGTATTGTTTGGGTGTGTTTTATAACATATGAAATTGGTTTAATAAATCTTGTTTGGGCTGACAATTATGACTTGGTAGGGTATTGGTGTGCCATTAGTTTTTAAAGAGGTTTCTTTTAATGGGTTTAAGGTGTAAAGCCTTATTGTACTTCTAGAAAGTGATTTTGAAAATGTGTGCTTTTCATGTGGATCTTTTGTGGTATTGTTTGAGGTGCTTTTATAACACATGGGGGTAGTTTAATAAATGTTTTTGGGGATGAAAATTCTGTTTTGAATTTTTATTGGTGTGATTTTTTCCTTGATATATGGTTTTAATATGAGTTTTTTTGTGAAAAGATTTGGTACACTCTTTAGAATTGTTTTCTGAATATTTTGAATGGTTTAATGATTTATGTAAGATGTGAAACCATATTGGAAAACTATTTTGGATTGATTATAATTTCAAATGGAACATTTTAAATGTTAATAGTTCTGTTATGTTATGTGTATCCTCTTGGAAATGTTTTATAAAAATATTTAATGGATTTACTAAAATGTGAAAGAGGTGTGAACATTATATGGGCTGTTTGGGTGAGTGCGATGTGAAAAGTGGATTTTGTTTATAAAAAGGGTTTTAGGAAACATGTGAGTGGGCTGTTATGTGATGTTTAGTATATTTATAGGTATTTTATAAAATTGTTAAATGATGTGTTGGATTGTGAAAGTTATGCAAAAAGTGTTGTGGGTTATTTTGGTGTGGGTTTGATTTCAAAATGCATTTGAATGAAAAGTGGAATTTTGTGACTTGTGATGTATACATGTGGGCTGTTTGGTGAATTTATGATATGGAAATGATATTTTCATGTGAAATGTATATTCATTGACTTGTTCATATTGTTTGAGCACAAAGGGAAAACTCGGGTATCTAGGTGGGTGGACGTGTACTAGTATGCTAGTGATCCCGTGGGGTTTGGCCTCAGTTTCACTTAGCAAGATTGACACTTACAACTCTAACTAAACTAAGATGATGATGACTGGGGACCACTAGGTTATGGGTATGTTCCCTACTAGTGGCTCGTGCACGAGAACGAATATTTGTGATGGTTACTCTCACCGAGATACGAGGTACCTGTGACCCACAACTAGCTAGTGCCTAGGGGTTATTTCCCATTGCTTGTGCTCACTGGATATTTTGTGCTTACCGTCGGCATACGGTACATTTTGCTGGAAAATTCAGTAGATTTTGTGTTTATTTTAAAAAGTGTTAATCCTTTAAAATAGCCCACTTGAAAACTGTTCTTATTCAAATTTGCATCTTTTAAAAATTGTAACTAGCTTTTCATGTTTTTGAAAACTTGCATGCTTTTCGTCTTTAAATGCTTATTATATGGAATCTCTTAGTGGTGGTATCCTATTGGGCTTTGGCTCACACCCTACTTACACCCTTGGGTGTAATTAGACTTGGATATTTTGTTGTCACAGGTTTAGGTATAACTTTTTTTCCAACAGTTCAGGTTTTCAACGGTCATTCGTGATGCGGTGTTGTGGAGATGGCTTGAGGAAGATGCCTCTTTCCATGTTGAGGTTCTTGGGATGTCTTTTCTTGGGTTTGAACCTTTGTAATGATCTTCAAACATTGTTTAAAATTGTGCAATTCAGTTCTGAATTTTTTAAAAAGATATTTCGGTTTGAAAAATCCAGATTTGGTTTCTTGGATTCATTTGATGTTTCAAGTATAAAAACTCGGGTAAATCGTTCCCAATTTTCAGTTTTTGATACCCGGGCACTTGTGCCAGCCTGTGGGGATCGGGAACGCCTTTCGAGACTTTCCAAGGGTTAGGTCGGGTGCCGGTTTTTGCGGCGACCAGATTCGGTTCATGACAAAATGGTATCAGCGGAGGTTCTGGTTAACTCTTTGGGTCATGTTATTTAGGGAACAGTCAGGATAGATTACAGTTAGAATTGTTGGGAATTTGTAGTTCAGTTATGGGTAGTCTGCCTGATCACCTCACCTCATGACGGGATTCGAGTCACCAGGGGGAGTCGGGATTTATCTATGTTCTTTATTTTTCTTGGTTTAATGATGATTAGGGGAAATGAAAAGAGAGTTGGGTTAATGGTCTCAGTGAGCTCACAGGGCCTGGCAAGCCATGTGGAGCCGGGGAAATTCTCTAGAACACTCTCTGTGACAGTGAAGTGATTGGAATATGGTCACCAACCATATTTCCAATTCACCCACTGAAACTAGTTTCCTCTCAGGTTGGTTTGTACTATAGTTTTGCAATCTTGGAACTTTGGTTTTAAAAGGACTTGGTATTAATAAGTATAAAGTTTTTCTGAAATTATTTTCAAATAAATAAAGAATAGATTTATTTTTGAAATGGTGGAACTGAATTTTTAGAATTGTTTTGAAATGGAAAATGGTGTTTTTACACCTCTTTTGAAAGAATGAACTATATTGAAGTTGGTTTTGAAAAGTGTTTACAATAGGGTTTTCTAAACAATCAAAGAGTGTTTTAATGGGATGAGATGCTTTGAAATTGATGTGAATATATTGAAAGTGAGTTATTTTATAAATGGTTGTGCATTTCTGAAAATTTTTGTAAGATGTGAGTTGGAATTTGATCTCGTGGTTAGCGGTTTTGAGAAAAAGGATGTGTTGGTTGACCATTTTGGTTTTGAAAAGTGGAAAGAATTTTTGTTTTAACCTTTGGTATTTTCATGAGCAACCACATGCATGGGGTTATATGGGAAGAGGGATGGTTGATGACATGACTGGATGAGTGTCGGGATGGATATGAGGAGGGTGCCTGGTGTGGCATAGAAACATGCATGTGTAAGGCCCACGGGGTACCATTGGTGGATGCGCTAACCGTTGAACCATTTGTTTACAAAGAAATGTTTTTTTTAAAAAAACATGATTTCTTGATGATTTTTTTGGGATGGTGTATTTTATGTGTTTTTGGAAAATGTTGATGTTGTGGGATGTTTTGAGTCCAAGAACCCCTCTTGTTTAAACTGTGTTTTGGGTTTGGGTTTGGTCAGTAAGTTGTGTAGTAGGGACGGTTAGTGGTCTCTTTTGAAAAATGTTTCGGGACGCCTTTACGATGGTTCCCTACATGTGTTTGGATCTAGTTTGTGGTATATCTTGACCAATGGACTATCTTGGTTGGGTCCTTGGGTTCAATCATTGAATAAGGTACACCCCCATTAAAGGTTAGTGCACAATTGAAGTGCAACCCGGATTGTTTCGCCGTTTGAAGACCCTCCAGTTGATCAATATAAGGAATCTTTTTCTTGATATTTCTAGATTGAGTCTACACCCATTCCATTCATTGATTTTTAGATCCTCTTATAACGGTAGAGTGCTCTTGGAAGGTTGATAGAGACCTTAGTTTCTGAAGTTTCTTGATTCTTCGAAGGTGGATATGGTCTAGGGTTGTTAGTGTGGATGATTGTCTCGATGGTGTCTAAGAGGGCCTTTGGGTTCTTCAAAGTTTCTTTGAATCATGAGTTCATTTTAAACCACTGGTGTGGGAAATATGTTCATGATAGGATATTGTGGCCACTTTCTATAATTGTGTGCTTTTTGGGGATGTTGTATAAGGTCCCTCTCCATGAATTGTTTATATTAGTTGAAATGGTCATGTTTGGTGATGCCTTATGATGTCATGTACTCGATTGACTATATAGGTGAATGTAGTGAAATCCTCTAAGAGTCCCTGTTATGTTGGGAAAATGTCTCCCTTGAAAAAACTTCAAATTCATCTATTTTAGAGGAATGTGAGTGTAGGTGTTCTTTACTTCTATTTTTTCTCACCTAAAGAAACAAGTTGTGATGTGTGTGTATCTTCATAGCCCTTGTTTTAGTGAAATTTTGGGATAAGGTAATGTGAGTTTAGAATGAATTATGTCTAGAAAACTTATTTGGGACTACGGTGTAGTTTTTGGTGGCACCGAAAAGAAGAACTCTCATTCAGTGGGTTTCCAAATTTTAACTACGAGGCCGAAGATGCTTCAATCATTTGAGCTCCAGCCATAGGTCTCCGAGAGAAGTTGGCTCTTAGTCAGGGGAAATCCCAGGGCCATTTAAACCCTTGTACAAAGTCTTATCATTAGTATGAAAGATGGGAATAGTTCAAACCTCTAGTTTTGTCATGGTTGAGCACATAGTTTATGCACGTTTAGTAGTGGTCGTGTGCTAGGAAGACATGTAGAAAGAATTATATTCATAGTTAGTGCACAGTTTCCCAAACTATGCAGACTAATCCTGCGCCCTTCCTAAATCTTTAATTTCTTTTTGGGTCTTTCTGTTTCGGCCCATGCTGGTCTGTTAAGATGGTCAGTTCTTATGGTCGGGAGACCCACTATTATTCTAATGAATGTTCCTTCATAAACAGTTAATGGAAGTATATCCCTTGTACTAGAGAGTATGTTTGGGCCTCCCACTATTAGTGTCTTGATTCTGTCTCGGGAAAACAATTTAAGTTGTCTCTTATGGTGGGGAGCCCATTTGTGTCACTTCATACGAGTAACTCATTTTTTTCCCTTGGAATTGTCTGGGAAGTAGGTATTATCATTCAAAGATATATAACTACATACATATTCATTGGGTAAACATTGATATTGGAGAGTTTCCAATGGTTTAGTTATAGTAGGGAAGTGTAACCTTGTTCAATGTTGTTGTTGTTTTTTGGGTAAATTTATTGAGCATTGTTCAGATTGTGTTTGAGGAATTTTCATTTGGGATAAAGCCTGAATGTACTTGGTTGTTTCAGGAAAGTGGTGTAAGTTTGGTTTGTGAGAGTATTCCTTCCATCATTGATCACTGGAGGTTTTTTGACCTTTGGGGGTGAAACCTGGCAAGGGTGTACCTATTGATTTCTCAGTTGGGTTTGGTTGTTGCTTTGACCTTGTTGTGACATTCCGGGGCGGAAAGTTTTCAAGGTGGGGAGAATTGTCATGTACAAAACCTATTTAGGGTTATTATAAATTTATTTTCCACTCATGATTTGTTTTGGTGGTTTCCAAAGGTTTTATTGAGAATATGTGAGTTTTCATGAATTGGGCCAAACTGTGAGCCCAATTCCAGATTTAAAAATAAATTTTGTTTCATTTATTACTTTTTCAATTTTTAATATTTTTGACACATTACATCTCCTAATTGTTCTCCCCTGATATAGTAACCCCACATTTAAATTTGGGGCCTTTATAAATCCATAAGCATGGGAGAGTTTTGTTTTTATTTGAGAATTGGGCCAACCCGAAGGCCCATTTTCCAGTTATAAATTGTTTCATTAATTTATTAATATCTTATTCATTAAAATAAAGGTTTCGGTGATTCCACCTCCATCTATACCCTAAGAAGACCAGGCGCGCTCCCATTGACTTTTCCCCACTTTGGAGATCTATTTCATCACGAGTTGGTGCTAACATTCTTGGGGTCTTTAAAATTGGTCAGATTTTAGGAGGTATGGTCATTCCATCATAACTCTCTCAATTATTACTCTTTTCCCCCCATTCCAATTCCTACATTATCTCATAATACCTGTTCTAACTTCCCTTTAATGGTTGGATATTTTTAAATTCATATTCTGGTGGAGTTTAGGTCGTTTTCTTCAAGATTATTTTAGGTAATGTTTCTCTTTTCAATTCTTCTCTTCTCCTTAGGGTTTCCACTCAATCTCAAGGGTTTATAGAATGTACCGAACATAGGGTTCGAACATATGGTCTTATTTGGTATCTTTTGGGTAAATATTTCATAGTCTAGGTCTGGATTTATATTACTTGATGTGCGGCGGTGGTGCGGTTGATGTTTCGCACCATATTTTGAGGGTTTCGGCATAAAAGGTAGGTGATTCCATGTGTAATCATTTCTAGATGAGTTAGTTTTCTTGAATTACTTATTATGCATTTAATAGTATGTTGTGTGTTGGGCGGGAACTATTTATTTTGTATTTGGTAAATCATTTGTTTTTACAGTTTCATTTTAGTTTAAAAAATTGGGTGTTTTACATGTGCAACCCTTTGGCTATTGTTTGGGTGTGTTTTATAACATATGAAATTGGTTTAATAAATCATGTTTTGGCTGAAAATTCTGATTTGGTAGGGTATTGGTGTGCCATTAGGTTTTAAAGAGGTTTCTTTTAATGGGTTTAAGGTGTAAGGCCTTATTGTACTTCTTGAAAGTGATTTTGAAAATGTGTGCTTTTCATGTGGATCCTTTGTGGTATGGTTTGAGGTGCTTTTATAACACATGGGGGTAGTTTAATAAATGTTTTTGGGGATGAAAATTCTGTTTTGAATTTGTATTGGTGTGATTTCGTCCTTGAAATATGGTTTTGAAATGAGTTTTTTTGTGAAAAGATTTGGTACACTCTTTAAAATTGTTTTTTGAAAGTTTTGAATGGTTTAATGATTTATGTAAGATGTGAAAGCATATTGGAAAACTGTTTTGGATTGTTTATACTTTCAAATGGACCATTTTAAATGTTAATAGTTCTGTTATGTTATGTGTATCCTCTTCTAAATGTTTTATAAAAATGTTTAATGGATTTACTAAAATGTGAAAGAGGTGTGAACATTATATGGGCTGTTTGTGTGAGTGCGATGTGAAAAGTGGATTTTGTTTATAAAAAGGGTTTTAGGAAACATGTGAGTGGGATGTTATGTGATGTTTAGTATTTTTATAGGTATTTTATAAAATAGTTAAAGGATGTGTTGGATTGTGAAAGTTATACAAAAAGTGTTGTGGGCTATTTTGGTGTGGGTTTGATTTCAAAATGAATTTGAATGAAAAGTGGACTTTTGTGACTTGTGATGTATACATGTGGGCTGTTTGGTGAATTTATGATATGGAAATGATATTTTCATGTGAAATGTATATTCATTGACTTGTTGAAATTGTTTGAGAACAAAGGGAAAACCCAGGGATCTAGGTGGGTGGACGTGTACTAGTATGCTAGTGATCTCGTGGGGTTTGGCCTCAGTTTCACTTAGCAAGATTGACACTTACAACTCTAACTAAACTAAGATGATGATGATTGGGGACCAATAGGTTATGGGTATGTTCCCTACCAATGGCTCGTGCACGAGAACGAATATTTGTGATGGTTACTCTCACCGAGATACGAGGTACCTGGGACCCACAACTAGCTAGTGCCTAGGGGTTATTTCCCATTGCTTGTGCTCACTGGATATTTTGTGCTTACCGTCGGCATACGGTACATTTTGTTGGAAAATTCAGTAGCTTTGGTGTTTATTTTAAAAAGTGTTAATCCTTTAAAATATCCCACTTTAAATCTGTTCTTATTCAAATTTGCAGCTTTTAGAAATTGTAACTAGCTTTTCATGTTTTTGAAAACTTGAATGCTTTTCGTCTTTAAATGCTTATTATATGGAATATCTTAGTGGTGGTATCCTATTGGGATTTGGCTCACACCCTACTTACACCCTTGGGTGTAAGTAGACTTGGATATTTTGTTGTCACAGGTTTGGGTATAACTTGTGTGCCAACAGTTCGGGTTTCCACCGGTCATTCATGATGCGGTGTTGTGGAGATGGCTTGAGGAAGTTGCCTCTTGCCATGTTGAGGTTCTTGGGCTGTATTTTATTGGGTTTGTACCATTGTAATGATCTTCAAACATTGTTTAAAATTGTGCAATTCAGTTCTGAATTTATTAAAAAGATGTTTCGGTTTGAAAAATCCAGATTTGGTTTCTTGGATTCATTTGATGTTTCAAGTATAAAAACTCGGGTAAATCGTTCCCAATTTTCATTTTTTGATACCCGGGCACTTGTGCCAGCCCGTGGGGATCTAGAACGCCCTTCGGGACTTGCCACGGGTCGGGTCGGGTGCCGGTTTTTGCGGCGACCAGATTCGGTTCGTGACAATCTAAAAGCCTAATATATTTAATCCATTGATAAAATAAGAAATTATATTATTTGGGAGTAGTATAAGAAATTTTTGTATTATTATCTTCCATGATCTATGATTATCAAATAGCTCATATTCTAGTTACCTAAAATTTTTAAAAAAATTTAATCTTGCATTTACATAATCTATGTTCACATTTATATTTTCTCAATATGTTTAAAATATATTATCAAAAAATATACAATCAATATGAATGATAAACAACATATGATGAACAAAAAAATAAAACCAATATTAAATATCCTAGAAAATACTTTAGTCTATCCAATTAGGGTCTATCCCAAATACATTTATTTTTTTTGGTATATATTAGATCAAATGGTAATGGCCGGTAAATATGATACAATTGATTTTAAATAAATAAAAATGATCATTATTAGATGATCATCTCATTCAATTATACCTTTTTGGAAATGATTTATTTTTTTTCAGAAAGGATGATAGGGGAAATTAAATCTATAATGATAGAAAAAATAAAGGATTCTTCGATTAATGAGAATAATTTATTTGATATCATTCATATAGTATAAATATAGTCTTAGACCTTCTCTACTCTATCCAGATAACATTCCATATGTTATGAAGTGATTAATTTTCAACATTAATCAATTATTCGTTAGGAATTTTTTTTCAACCACATCATATGTAGTGAAACCGATAGTCTATAGTAAATTTAAATACTAAATCCATGGATTCAAATAAACATCAACATTATTTTATGGATTTCCTGGAATTAATAATATTAAAATGATATATGGATCATTCATTAAAATCCAAGTAGGTATGTTGTATGGAGTTTTAAGAATTTCACAACAAAAATATTGACTACCATAAGACCTAAATTGATATAAATTATTAGTAGAATGACCAATAAAAAGTCATCATCTTCTGAATAATATGATAAATGTTTCTAGTCATAATTATTCCATGAACCATAATCACATGATGATTTAATATTTTATGGATTGAAATATTTGTTTTGGTCTAAGAAAACAATGATCTTATATTCTGAAACATAATTTTACCCTTTAATATAGGATTAAGTGGAAAATACCATAAATATTAAACAAAAATCAATACGTACATACCCAGTTCAGCCTCTTTGTACCTCAGTTTCCAAAATTTAGGAAACAACTAAATTAAAAAATTTCACCAAAATAGAAGATTCAATCATCCGAACAAGCCTGAATCTATAGATAACCGTGTCTAAAATTATGAACATTCCTCTTGTACCCAAAAATAACTATTTGTAGAAAACAAATTTCAATCTAGTAATGTTGAATTAACCAAATAGAATATCTGATAAAAAATAGCTATTTCAGTTTCTATTACCCAATTTAATAACCATTAATTCTGAAACCATGTGAAATTCTCTTATATTTCAAGCTATATATAAGAAATTCACAAAATACTTCAACAAATCATAAAACCAAGATCGTTCTAATAAATGATTTAAATCAATTGAATCAAAGGTTTAAATTTTTTCAAAATATAGACAAGAAACATCAAGTACTATATTTCAAAACCATGATATACAATGAACCAATTTATAGAATCATCTGTGAAACTACATTCACCATGTCGATACCCCAAGAAATAATCATTTCCTAAAACAAATTTAAATATATTATCCAAACATTTTCACATGATTCAAACCTCATCAAATCATATTTCTATATAGACACATATTTTTCCCTTCTAAAACAAATTATGTTTTTAATGAAAAAAATGCTAAAAAATCCATACACTGATTATTATATAAAATTTTTATTTGGATCATTTAGATTCTAATAATCATTTATCAAATTGTGATTACTTAATAAATGGTTCTATCTAATTCCTTATTCCGTATTTCTCTAAAAAGTATATCTTAAATATATTATTTCTGATTAAAATAATATTTTAAAAGGAAGATGAAAAAATGATTTTAAATTTCAAAAAATATTATAAATTAAATATAAATATTATAAACTTTATCTATTTATTATTATTTTACTAATTAGTTCATATTTTATAGTTATTAATTTTAATTGAATCTAATTTCATGTAGTTTTTTTACTAATTATATGTATTATCTTACAAATTACCATTAATTTTTCGAAATTATCCCTAAATTTTAGTAATTATCATTATTTTTTACTAATTATTTTTTTTATTTATTAATTACTCATAATTAATGTAAATTTTTACAAATTACCTTTAATTATTACTTATTACCACTTATTATTACTAATTACAACTATTTTTTAGCAATTATTAATAATTTTTACTATTTACCTCTAATTTTTAAAAGATACAATTAATTTTTAATAATCGAAGTAAATATTCAATAATTACAATTAATTTATTCTAATTTCCATTATTTAACATTTTTTTTAATTACCACTAATTTTTACTCATTATAGATAATTATTGTGATTTTTTCCCATTTTGCACTAGTTACAATTATTTTTTACTATTTATTGAAACATACCTTTAGTTACCATTACTTTTAACCATTTAAGATTTAATACCACTAATTAAAATTAATTATAGCTAATTGATGTAAATTTTTAATAATTATAACTATTTTTTTATAATAATAATTATTTTTTTACAAATTATCAGAAAAAATAACTAATTACCATTAATTTTTTATAATTACTGATAATATCTTCTTTTTACTAATCAACATTATTTTTTAAAAAATTTTGATATTTTTTATTACTTACCACTAATTAGAATTACTATTTTTTAATATGAATAATTACCATTAATTTTATATAATTGATGTTAATAATTACTAATAACTTCTAACGACAACTCATTTTTAGTAATTAAAACTTATTTTTAGTAATTACTATTGGACTCACCTATTTTGATAATCTCAATTATGTTTACATATGATTTGATAATCCCAAATAATATCTATCTATATTTTAATTATACTTTCTAATTATGACATTATGCTAAAGAGTTAATATGAATATCATAATGACCATATCATATCATTAGAATATGTTATTCAATGTTTATTTATGATTATAAATTTTTAATGATGATTAATCTTGACACAAACTCAATCAGGAAATGAAATACACATAGCTGATACATTATAAGCATTCGAGTTTTAATGTCACTAATACAGATAGAGCTTCTGATAAACAAAGGTCACTGATAGACTATGTCTAGTGATAGACAAGGCCACTGATACAAGCTACCGATAGAATAAAGCTACTGATAGAGGAAGATAATGATAGAGAGAGCTACCGTTACCGATGTTAATAGCTACTGATATCTTGGAAGAGCTGCTGACAAAATTTCCCCATTACGAAGAGCTACTGATAGATGGAGAAACAGACACAAGGAACTATGTCTACACTTGGAGCTATTGCTACCTAAAGCTATAATTACAGAGAGTAACAACTACCAATGCAAGACCTACCATTACAAGTCCACCACTATAAGTTCACTGATACAAAGAGATAACGATGGAAACTAGTCACTGCTTCTCTAAACTCCATCTCTCTGTTTAATTATTATCAATGGTCATATATTGTGCTTTTAATGCAACTAATATTAATTAATTATGTTTGTTGGATGTCAAGAAACCATACCTTGTACCTACAGAAGTAATCACGTCTTATGTCTGAAATTAATTAATGATGTTTGTTGGATGTTAGGGAAACGTACCTCATACCTGCAGAAGTAATCATTACTTATGTCGAACCACCGCATGAGATATAAATGAGAGATCAAATATACGTATAAAGAGGGAGATAGATAATTCACAAAGTGACACATATATGAAGAACCCACGAAGAACTCGAAGACCACTCATACACATCAAGAACAGATGTTCAAGAGGAGGTTCAAATGCTATAGGGAACACTCTCAAATTCAAGTTGAACACCTATACTAGAAGTAAAAGAACAAAACCACGACACTCTGTTTTACAGAAAACTTCTAGAGAAGGACCCTAATCTTCATCTGTTTTAATCCAAAGGAGTCCAGAGAAACATTTACATCACAAAATATGATTCTAAACTCATCTCTATATTATTTCTCTAATGTGATCATTTTTATTACATTACGAGCAGTTTGTGTGCTTCTGTTTATTTGGAAACACATTAACTCTTAAGCTGAACTGAAGGATACTAAAATCCTCACACCAAACTCTTTATACCTTTGGGTTTCCCACGTAGAACTTTGGTAGAGGTCTGAGGACCTGGACATCCAGTGTACTATTGTTGTTTCTTTCCCACATAGAAATGTGGTAGAGGTCTGAGGACCTGGACAATATGAGTACTATTGTAAACCCCGATCCTGGCTGTGGGTCAAAGTTTTATATAAACTTTTTGAGAGGACTAAGTCTCAGCTTGAGACTGAACCTATTGTTTAAAACTGTTGTGCACCTTATTTCTATTTAAACTATTTTCAATATTCCGTTGCTAATTACTTTGAAATTCAAATATGTTTTAAAGTAACTCTGATAGTTGAGCTAGAAAGTGTTTTTAATTATTTCTATCTAGTAATTTAGTTTCAAAATATAACTTAATTGTCAGATCATGTTAAATAAGAAATAATAAATCTTTGTGAAACTTGTTGGACACTTACAATATTAATAAATTCATTATACTTCAACTTGTTTTATGCATTGGGGGATTTCAATATAAACCTTTTAAATAGAAATTTTTAATAGGAACTCAATTAACCCCCCCCCCCTCTTGAGTCTCCACTCCAACCAACATTTGGTATTATAGGGAGTTGATAAATGTTTTTTAAACACTTTGTTTGTGAAAAGTTTTCAAATGTGATTTTAGTTATATCATAAATATCTCAAAATTTCTTTTCATTATAAATTTTTATATTTTTATATATCTATTTAAAACACAGTTTTTATATATAATTGATTAGAAGGTGTAGTAACTAACATCCCACCCTCATTTAATGGTGTTAATTATGCCCAATGGAAAATCAAACTGAAAATTCACATAGAAAGTATGGGATTTGACATCTGGACTACTATAGAGAATCAGTATAAGACTCTAGAAACTGTTAGATCTACCTAGGATGAACCTACGAAAATTGCTTACAATAATAATTGTAAAGTAATGATTGCTCTATATTGTGCTTTTGGAGATGAAGAATTTTGTCGAATATCTGCTTGTAAGACTGCTTATTAAATTTTGTATACTTTGGCTGTTTCCCATGAGGGAACAACCAATGTTAAGGAAATGAGACTAAACACACACACTATTAAGTATGATAATTTTAAAATGAAATTTTTTGAATCTATTTCTGATATGTATCTCAGGTTTAATGAGATAGTTAATACAACTATTTCACTGGGAAAAGATGTTCCAGCAAAAGAGAAAATCATGATGATTCTGAGATGCCTTCTAGACAGATGTAGATGAACATCTGTCTCTATAAGATAATCACATGACATTGGAAATCTACCTTTCAAGGAGCTTATTGGTAAATTGATGATGTATGAAGAAGACCCGAAGGTAAATAAAGAGGAAGATGATAAACCTAAGAAGAAGATAGTGGAATTTATGTCTACTGCCTCAAAGACCAAGCGCAAGGAGAAAGTTCACAAACCTGTCAAAACCTCAACAAGTGAAGGTTCAATTTCCGATACTGATGAAGATATTTCTCTTATAGCTAAGAGATTCAAGAAATTCTATAGGAAGAATAATTTTTTTAGAAAATTAAATTATAAGTGTAAGTATGACCAATGAGGTAATTAGAATAGAGATTGGAAGAAAGATGACAAAAATGGTGAGATAGTCTTCTATGAATGTAAAAGAAAAGGGCATGACAAAGATGACTACCCAAACCTGAAATTTAAGAAAACATATGACTATAAGGATAATAAATTCAAGAATGTGATGAAATCTACATGGAGGGATTCTGAAGATAGCTCAGGTGGATCTGAATCTTCTAATTCTGAAGAAAATAATCATGTTAACTTGTGTTTCATGACTGAAACATCTAAGGTTACACTTAATTCCCCTATGAATAATGATTATTATTTTGGGAATGAAAGTGATTCAAATAATGATGATAATATGTCTAAAGATGAATTATTTGAATACTGTAATATGTTGGAAGATACTTGCAATGAGCTGAAATATAAGTGAAAATCATTGAAAATGTAATATGCCTTGACTAGTACTGTTAAATTATTTATTAGTATAGAAATGGAAAATAATGCTCAACTGTAAAAGGAAAATACTGAATATAAATTGTCCAATGAGAAAATTAGAAAAGTCTTAGAGAAGTTCACAAATGGAATGAATAATCTAACTCAAATGCCTGGAAAACAAGTTCCACCGAAGTATACTTCTGGTTTAGGATACAGACCTAGACAGAGACAGATTGTTAAGTATAAATTTATTCCAAAATCAGGACAGTATGCTACTAGTTCATGTTCTGAAAACTCTTATGCTTTATCTAGCTATTCAAATTCTTACAGACCAAACAAATATTATTTATAAAAAAAATTGCATCAGTTAATTTTTGGAAACCAACTAGACAAATATGGGTGCCTAAATATTTACTTGCTAACCTTTATATACACAAGAAAATCTGGTTACCAAAATTATATTCTATCTAAATCTGTATTGTAGCAAAATTTATTGAAAAGTTCCAGTAGAAAGATATGGTACTTGGACAGCAGATGTTCAATGCATTTGACATGATACTACTCATGCTTTAAGATCTTAATCAAAGTTGATGGAGGCCATGTCACCTTTGGTGATAATTCAAAAGGAAAGATCATCAGATTAGGCTAGATTGGTAAAAATGATTCATTTTTAATTTCTAAAGTATTATTTTTTGATGGACTAAAATAAAATCTATTAAGCATTTCTCAATTGTGTAATGATGGTTTCAATGGTAAATTTTAAAATGATTCCTGAAATGTATTTAATTCTAAAAATATTTTGGTATTTACTGCATTAAAAAATGAAAATGTATATGTTGTAGATTTAAATTGATTAGATAAAAAAGGTAAATTTTTTAAATGATATTCATAAAGAATCTGGGCTACAGAATAGAAGATTAGGACTCTTCAATGTTTATTCACTTATGAAACTGACTAGGAAAGGTTTATTTAAAGTGCTACCCAAACTAAAATTCCCAACAGACAAATTATGTAATCTCAGTCAAAAGGGAAAGAAACATAAATTTTCATTCAAATAAAAGAAATAAGTTTCAACTTCTCATCCTCACGAGTTGGTTTATATGGATTTATTTGGACCATATAGAGTTTCTAGTTTAAATGGGAATCACTGTGTCTATTATATAGTAGATTACTTTTCTAGATACACTTGGGTATAATTTCATGCTCACAAAAGTGAAGCTTGTTCCTATTTCATCAAATAATCCAAGTCTATAGAAAACCTTAATAGACTTAAGATTATGACCCTGAGAAGTGATCATGGTCATGAGTTTGAAAATCATGACTTTGAAACCTATTTCTCACACAATGGCTACAGTCACAATTTCTCTATCGCAAGGACACCTCAACAGAATGGTGTAGTAGAAAGAAGGAATATAAACCTTCAAAAAATTGAAAGAACTATGCACAATGAATATGGCTTACTTGTTTAATTTTGTGCTAAAGTTGTATATACAGCATGTTATATTATAAATAGAGGCTTGATTATACTTGTTCCTAAAAATACCCCTTATGAGCTTTGGAATAATAGGAATCCTAAAGTTAATTACAAATATCGTTTTTGGTTTCAATGTTTTTATTCTCAATACTAAATATAATATTGATAAGTTTTCATCCAATAGCGATGAAGGAATATTTATAGGTTCTTCTATATCTAGTCATGCTTATAGAGTATTTAATAAGAGGACCAAATGTCTGGAAGAATCTATACACATCATATTTGATGAAACTGATCCACATGATCCTAAGACCCCTCTTGAAAATATTGAAGAAGATTTTTCAATTCTAATCCTTAATGATAAGAACAGTGAACCTATTGTTAAGACAACCAGTTCTGGAAATTTTCCAGAACCTTTTTCTGTTGAACTCAAACCAATAAATGAACCTGAAATTTCTAGCCCTATTTTTTCTAGACCAACTAGGACCCTTAAAACCATTGTTTAGATTCTGTTGTAGGATATTTAGATAGAGGAACACAAACTAGATCTTCTCTATGAAATTATGTTGAACATCAATCCTTTCTTTCACAGTTAGAACCAAAAAATATCAATGATTCTCTCAATGATTAATTTTAGGTAATGGATTTGCAAGAAGAGTTAAATAAAATTGAAAGAAACAATGACTAGGAATTAGTAGACTGACCTAAGTACACCTTGACCATATGCACTAAATAGGTTTTAGAAATAAATTTGATGAGTCTGGAAATATAGTTAGAAATAATGATAGGTTAGTTTCACAAGGATATAGTCAATAAGACGGAATAGACTATGAAGAAACCTTTCCACCTATATCTTGGTTACAAGCTATTAGAATTCTACTTTCTTATGCTACTCATCTGAATTTCAAGTTATATATAATGGAAGTTAAAAGTTCTTTTCTAACTGGTTTTATAATTGATGATGTTTTTGTTGAACTACCACCTGGATTTACTAATCCTCATTTTCCAAATTTAGTTTTTAAACATTCTAAAGCTTTATATGGTTTAAAACAAGCTCTACGAGCATGGTATAATAGACTTATTAATTTTCTTCTTTCAAAAGGTTTTATTAAAGGTATTGTTGATCCAACTATTTTTATCAAAAGGATTTGCAAAGTTGTTTTGATAGTATAAATCATTATTGATGATATTATTTTTTGAAGTTCTAAAAATTATTTATGTAATTATTTTTCAAAGAGTATGCTAAGATAATTTATAATGAGTTTAATGGGAGAACTCAACTATTTTCTTGGATATCACATTTTTCAAATGAAAATTGTATTATTTTAAATCAAAGTAAATATACAAAGGATATTTTAAAATGTTTTGATTTGGATAGTAAAAAGGAAAGTGATACACATATGAGTAGCACTTGTAAATTAAATGCAGATAAAATTGGGAAACTAGTGGATCAAACCAATTATAGAGGTATGATTGGGAGTTTACTTTATCTTACTGTTAGTCGACCGATCATTATGTTTAGTGTGTTCATGTGTGCAGGATTTCAATCTAGTCCAAAATAATCACACTTTCTTGCTATTAAATAGATTATCAAATATCTTAAACATACTACTAATTTAAGATTATTTTATCCAATAGGACAATAATTTGATTTAACAAGTTATTTAGATGCTGACTTTACTAGTTTTAAGTTAGATATGAAGAGAACTTCTGGAACATGTCATTTTCTAGGTAATTCCATAGTATCTAGGTATAGTAAAAAGAAGAATTTTGTTGCATTGTCTTCTACTGATGCAGAGTACATAGCTACTGGTAGTTGTTGTACACAAATTCTGTGGATGAAACACACTTTATTGGACTATGGATATCAATTTAGACATGTATCTAAATATTATGATAATACTAGTGTTATCAATATCTTTAATAATCCTATATCTCACTCCAGGACATAGCACAATGATGTAAGACATCACTTTTTGAGAGATAATTATCAAAAGGGTGATATTATTCTTGAATTTATAGGCACTAAACATGAATTAGTTGACATATTCAACAATTCTTTATATTCAGATATGTTAAGTTACATTAGTCATGAGTTAGGAATGATAAAATTTCCTTAAAACTAATCGTTAGATACACCTCACCGTTAGATAAGTCTCACTATTAGGTAAACCTCACCGGTAGGTAAACCTCACCATTATATAAGCCTCATCGATAGATAAACCTCACTATTAGAGAAACTTCACTGATAGATAAACCTCACTGCTAGAGAAACCTCTCTAATAGAAAATCCTCACCATTAGTAGAATCATAACCATTAGGTAAACCTCAATATTAGATAAACCTCGTTGTTATACCTCACTGGTATGGACCTCACTGTTATAACCTCACTATTAGTGGAACTCTCTATTAGAAATCCTCACCAGTATATGTTACAACTAGTTTGCGTTGTTTTAAACTTGATGATTTATTATGTTTTATTTATTTATTTCTTGATTACTAAATGATAAAACATTTGTCTTAAGATCATTTCAATCCACCTCAAAACCTTTAACCTAAAATCATACCACCCAAACCTTCGTTTCTCTCAAACCCTAAACCTCACGATTTGCATAATGGCATGAGTGAAGAGCCCAACTGTTATTAAAGAGGGTGATGAGACGAATACCAACAGAATCAAAAGTGAGTATAGTGGTGATAGTGATGTAAAGAAACCTGTAAATCCACATCTCATGAAAATGGAAATAGTAATCGAGAAAGAACTCTATGTAGAATTGCTCCGGCCTAAAACATCTTAGATTCTAATGATTTTGGAGGAACAAGGGTGGCTCAAATATTTTATGAACAACCATGGTCCTTATTATCCAAAATTGCTAGAGAAATTCTATGAGTTTTATCGTTTTGAGATATCTGAAAGTGAGAATAGAATGGTATCAGTAGTGAATGAGAAGATAATATCTTTTTCTTCCATTGAATTGGATTAGTTCATAAAAGTTCCACACGAGGGTGAGTTTGGATATTTCTCAAAGTTATTACCTCCCATTAGCGACATTTTTGAGTATGAAACTTCTTTGGAAGAGCTCATTGGAGATGACACACCAAGAAAAGTAGTTGCTACAGAAATCGATGGAGAGAACCGGTTGCTATTCAATTTTATCCAGCATGTGTCAAGTCCAAGAAGAGGGGATTTTTCAAACCTCATATTCAAAGATATATTCTTGTTGTATCTGCTAAGGTATAGTTTCAAAGAGAATTTTTGTAGGCTTCAAATGATTCAAATTGAAGATATGTCCAGGCCAAAATCGAAAACAAATGATCTATTCTTTGAAAAACTGATCTCTTTGATTATCAAGGTAAAAGGTGTGGCTGGGGCTCATGATGATACAGTGGTCGTAAGACACAAAATTTGTATTACAAAAACTGTTTGTATGTACATGAAGATTGGCTGGAATCCATGGAAAATGGAATGGGTAAATGATGATGAGAAAATTTATGATACATTTAACCATGTTGAACATCCCAATTGGACAAGAGATAAGAGAGATATAGTTCTAGGACATGATGAAGAGGAACCTCAATACAGTGATGATGATACTGAGGAGAACACCTATATAAAAGAAGGAGGTGATCCATATTTTACTCCAGGCCTAGCTGCTGAAAAGGTATCATATGGAAAAACAATTACACCTATGAAGGAAGTAGTTCAAGTAAAAAGTGTTGAAGAAATATCTTTAAATGAGGAATTCATTCCTAGATCAGTTCATATGGAAACTTCTCCATGTATCAGTAGTAGTGATGAAGAAGAAGAAAAAGGATCTGCAAATGGAAGTACATGTTTGAGTATCAGTCCTCTGATTGAGAGCTCTATTATGACTATTGAGGAGATTCTTGAAGTTGATAGACTAATACCTTTTTCTGACATACAAGAGCCTCTACAACATGTTTTGGATAAGATTTTGGTTGTAGATGACTCTTATGAAGAGGAAGTAACCAATGAGGCTATTGCTAATACTGCAGATATTGTGATGGAAGCTCAGGTTGAGGTGGAGCAACCTGTAAGGATAAGACCAGTTTCTGTGACCTATGAAGTGGAAGATTGGTCTGTAGATCTAGGATGTGTTGTATTGGGAAAATAATATACTGATTATTATTATGAGACACCCATTTGATGGCATCCTATGTCTTATGATATTTTCTCATAGGAATTTACTACTCAACCAGTAGCTCCTCTAGTTCTACGTGAAGACACTGTGAGAAAAAGAGATTTGAGGCACTAAAATCTGACTTGAAAACCTGTTTTTTTGAAGATCTAAGTAATATGGAAAGTTCTTTGGTGTCTTCTCCTAGAAATGTTTTGTCATGTGTTGTGATAGAAGTGATGGATGAAGTGAAGGTGTGTCAAAATCAGATTGGGAGTTTGGCAGAGTTTGTTGATTCCTGGATGCAATCTGTTGCTTCATTTGACACCATTATGAGTTCTAAATCTCAAGTTCATACTGACATCAACTACATTAGAGGTGTAGTGAAACAATTTGTGGATGTGTTTGATCATTTTATGAAGACCATAAAAATGCATGTCAGTACTCAGGATTTTTTTGTGAAAAAAATTGATAAGTAATTTGACACAATCTTACAATGAAACATTAGCTTTTACTAGAAAACCTCTTAGTACCTCCACATTTTTAGTTGATGTTGAACAGTTTAGATCTATGCTGAAAGAAGAACATGGTCATGATAGTACCAGAAGATCATCTAATTCCAAGGTGATTACTACCACCAAGGATATCAGAAAAATTGTCCAAGATAATATGAGAGATGCTACTACAGCCCAGAAGGAAATCAAAGATAAAATTGATTATGATATACAGAGAGTGTAAAACAAGCATCAACTAAACAACAATTTCAAGCTACTATTAGATAATTTGAAACTGACCCTAGTTACTCAAGCATTCAAAGAATAATTTAGTAAGCTCAGGGAGTTGACCCCTTCTTTGGACAAATTTATGGAGAACAAGGACGATTTTATCTCTAGTATAGAGAGAGGGGGAGGTAACAACATTGATTTCAGGAATATCTTATTACTATTTCTCCATGTGGATAGTACCCCTATTATTTTAACTCTAGCCATTCCTGCCTCTGGTCAGTCTGCTTCTACACCTTAGTTGACTCCAGCTCAATCTATCATAAGTCTTACTCATATGATCACACAAAGGAGTGCCCAATACAGGCCTGACAGTGTTTCAGTAGCTCAACCACCTTTGATCATCATTGGTGTTCCCAAGCCTTCACCTATGCCTACCAAGCTTGAATCTTCTTCTGATCCCAATGAAAAATCCAAATTACCTATTGAACAGGTTGGTTGATTAGTGTCTAAGAAAATTGATAGGATTCTTTGAAATTATTGTATTTATTTTGTACTATTTCATGTACCTTTGTCATGTGAAATGTAAATGTCTGTTTTCTCTCTTCTTCTTTTATGCTCTGAACCATTTTTTTCTTTTTGCTAATCAAAAAGAGGGAGAAAGATTATAATATGTGGAGAAATTACACTAAGGGGGATAAAATTATAATATGTGTCTTTAGGGGAAGTAAAAATTCTATTTATTTTTACTCTTATGTTTGTGCATTGTTTAACTCTGATACATTTAAGAGGTTTGATCTGAACACACTGAGAAATTCCATTAGATGTATTTTACTCTTATTCATTAAAGTTTATTCTAGATTATAATTCCATACATTTTGATTATCAAAAAGGGGGATATTTTTTAACTCAACTGTTTTGATAATGTCAATTGTTTTTTGAATTTCTTTGATAATCCCATATAATGTCTATCTATATATTAATTATACATTCTAATTATGACATCATTATAATGATTTAATATGAATATCAAAATGATCATATCATATCATTTTAATATGTAATTCAATGTTTATTTATGATTATAAATGTTTAACGATGATCAATCATGATACTAACTTAATCTAGAAATGAAATGCACAGAATAGATACTTTATAAGAATTCGAGTTTTAAAGTCACTAATACAGATAGTGCTACAAATAAACAATGGTCACTGATAGATAAAGTCTACTAATAGACAAGGTCACTGAAACGAAATACCAATAGAATGAAGCTATCGATTGAGGATGCTACTGATAGAGAGAGCTACCGCTACTGATGTTAATATATACTGATAGCTAGGAAGTGTTACCGACAAAATTTCATCATTAAGAAGATATACCGACGGATGGAGCTACCGATACAAGGAGTTACTGCTACACATGGAGCTACTGATACATAAAACTACCGTTACATAGAGTAACAACTACCAATTCAAGACTTTCTATTACTAGTCCACCGCTACATGTTCACTGATACAAAGAGCTACCAATGGAAACTAGTCACTGTTTCTCTTAACTCGGTCTCTCTATTTAATTATTAGCAATGGTTATATTTTGTGTTTTTAATGCAACTTTTATTAATTAATGATGTTTGTTGGATGTTAGGAAACCATACCTTGTACCTATAGAAGTAATCATGTCTTATGTCTAAAATTAATTAACGATGTTTTTTGGATGTCAGGGAATCGTACCTCGTACCTGCATAAGTAATCATGACATATGTAGAACCACCACATGAGTTATAAATGAAAAATCAAATTTGCATATAAAGAGGGAGTTAGAGAATGCACAAAGCAACACATACAAGAAGAATACATGATGAACTCAAAGAACACTCATACACATCAAGAACATATGTTCAAGATAAGGTTCAAGTGTTGTAAGGAATGCTCTCACATTCAAGATGAACACCAATACTAGAAGTAAAAGAACAGTACCGCGACAGTCTGCTTTCCAGAAAACATCATGAGAGGGACCAAAATCTTCATCTGTTTCAATACAAAGGATTCTAGAGCTACATTGACATCACACAAGATCATTCTAAACTAATCTCTATATTATTTCTCTACTGTGATCATTTTTATTACATTACGAGCAGTTTGTGTGATTCAATTTGTTTGGACACACACTGACTCCTAACTAGAACTGGAGGATACTGAAATCCTTACACCAAACTCTTTATACCTTTGTGTTTCCCACATAGAACTGTAGTAGAGGTCTAAGGACTTGGACATCTTGTGTTCTATTTTTGTTACTTTCCCACGTAGAACTGTGGTAGAGGTCTGAGGACCTGGATAGTCTGAGTACTATTGTAAACCCTGATCCAGGGTGTGGGTCAAAGTTTTATATAAACTGTTTGAGAGGAAAATGTCTCATCTTGACACTGAACCTCTTGGTTAAAACTGTTGTGCACCTTATTTCAGTTTTAACTATTTTCAATATTCCACTTCGAATTACATTGAAATTCAAATCTATTTTAAAGTAACTCTGATAGTCGAACTATTAAGTGTTTGTAATTTTTTCTAGCAAGTAATTCAGTTTCAAAAGCTAACTTAATCTTCAGATTAAGTTAACTAAGGAATAATCAATCATTAGAAAACTAATTGAACACTTACAATATTTATACTTTCACTATAGTTTAATTTGTTTTATGAATTTGGGGATTTAAATATAAATGTTTTAAACAGAAATTTTTAATATGAACTCAATTCACCCCCCTCTTGAGTATCCACTCTAATAAACAATTACCACTTATTACGAATATTAGTAAATGATTATGAGTAATTACCATAAATATTTAACAATAAATAGTAATTATTAGCAATTTTAGTTAATTACTGCTCATTTTAACTAATTAATACAAATTTTTAGTAAATATTATTATTTATCACTATTATTTAATAATTTACACTAATCACCACAAATTATTTTTTCAAGTACCACTAATTACAACTAATTCTTAATTAGTACCAATATTAAAATCCAAATGTTGATGAGTACCTCATATTACTGAATTTTTTTTTCTAATTTTGACTTATTACAAATATTTTTTATTAATTATCTATGATTAATTCAATTTTTTATTTATTTTTATTGATTATATGTATTATTTTATTAATTTTCTATTCTTAATATAAATTTTTATTGATTCCCTCTATTCATTTTACTAAATGCCACTAAATACTATTAATTTTAAATAATTACTCTTAATTTTTCTTATTATTTAGTAATTAAAGATAAAAAGTGTATATACTATGTAACTACCGCTCATTTTTTACTAATTAATTCTAATTATTATTAAATATATTTATTTACAATGATTTTTAAATAATTTATTATCATAACTTATAATTATTACCATATACCACTAATTATTTCTTTTTTTAACTAATTACAATTAATTACCACTTAGTTTTACTATTTATTACTGATTACAATTATTTTTTTAACTTCTACTGAATAATGCTAATTTTTACTTATTACTACTAAAGTATTAAAATTTGAACAAACATTTACTACATTCCACTATTTATTAGTAATTAATTCTATTTTTCTATTAATCACATCTATTTTTTTAATATGTGTACTTAAAAATCGTTAATTATAATTAAATTTCACTACGTATTAAATTTTTACTTGTTACAACTTATCTCTACTAATTAAAAATAATTTTAAGTGATCACCATTAATTATTTATAATTATTACCAATCATTACGAATTTCAATAAAATTTATATTACAAATCATTATTCACTAAAAATATTGATACTGTTATGTACTGTGGATTATTTTCAATTATAATAAATTATTATTCATTAAAACTAAAATATGATAACTGTTAATAATTTTGGTAAATTATAACTATTTATATATCAATTATAAGCATTTACTACTATTTGTAACTAATTATAGATATTTATAACTAATTTTAACTAATTTCAACTAATTAAATCCAATTTGTAAGACCAATTTTTAATATAAAAAACGTAAAAATTTATAATTTAAAAAATTAAGAAAATTACATCAAAGTTGGAATATTATCAAAATAAAAATATTTTGCTGAATATCTCAATGGTATTTCATTTTAGAAAGAAAAAAATTTATAGAAAGAAACAATAAATACTAGAGGATAGCATATGAGAGTATATAAACATAATTAGAGTGGAAATTTAAATCAGGGTGGATATATATTGGCTGGATTATTAGAAAGGGCTTTATTGTGATAGTATTCCAATCACAAATATTTTTATTTGTGATAGGTACCCAATGAAAAAGGTACCCTATATAAATGTGAATGGCATCATTAAATAGTTATTTGTGTTGGTTTCCATCACAAATAAAAACATCAAAAAACCCTTCACAAAAATTAGCATCATCAATATACAACTAATCAACATGATTATCATTGAAAATAAGTTTCATTCGTGATAGGAACATTCCACTGTATTTTTTTTATTGTTTAAAATATATAAGATGAAAACTATCTAAAATGGGGGATCAATCCCATCAAAAATAATATCCTCACGTTTTGAGGGCCATTGATGCGAACATTATTTGCAATGGGATATCATCTACCGTTACAAATGATTTTTCTTAAGAATTATTTTCAATGGTAAATGTTCACCTACTGAAATTTATACCATTTGATATGTTTTTTGCGATGGGTGAATGAACTAATGAAATAACCTGTCCCCAATATTCCTTTTTCCCGTAGTTTGTGAAGTTGATCTCAATGTTGAAGGTAGCTCTTATTTTGGTTACATGACCTATTTCTATTGATTATTGATTTTATATGGGTTGGTTGTCGTTGTTTGATGAGTTTTAGTTGTTGTTATAACAGTGGTTGAGTAAAGAGTTATGTCTAACAGAGACTTGGTTGTTGAAGAAAATGTAGTTTTTAGAAGAGGAATTATCTAATGTCAGTTGATAAGTTGTGGTGGCACATTGATTTAAATAATAAAAAATATTTTAGGTGTGTAATTTAATGATTACACTATAGTCACTTATTTTTTGATGTTCAAACAATGTTGCGGAGGAGTTCAAATAAAATTATTTGGGTAGTTGAATAAGGCAAGAAGAAATAAGTTTTTACATGTGAAGGTCACCAAAGGATGTTGTGGAATTGTTGGTGATATTCTGGTAGAAGAAAATAAATTTTACTTTTTAAATTTAGATATGATACTTATCATTTAGGAAAGATAAAGTAGACAATAAGTAGAACACATATTCCAAACATCAGAGAGGATCCACGGAGAGCGCCGCTGGGATATCATTCAGAGAGAATGAAGGAGGTGTTTTTATTGGCATGGAGATGAAGTTCAAAGTCTAATAACATTTCACATACATGATCGATTAATTTTTCATGTGGTCTTAGTATGTTATTTTTACTTGTAAATTCATTACTAGAGTATATTTACTTCATTGACCATTAATTTTATCCATAATTGTAATTTTTAGATAATCAAGTGTTGTTTGATAATTTTTTTCCATAATTTAATTCAATTACTGATTATATTATATGTTTCGAATATAGATGATGAACATGTATTTTTTATAAGTTATGGACTATTATTTCAGTTCATTTTGAAATTTGTTTTTCGATTCTCAGTTTTGATGCTTCAAAATTCACACTCGAGAATTTGGAGAACAAACGTTTGACTCTGTCAATGTGTTTAGTGATCATTGAATATATTTAAAAGCTCTTAATGAAATTAAGTTAAAATAGATATCTCAGTTTGCAACCTTGAATTCTGAAACATAATTAGACACACAGTTTAGTGATTTTAAACTTTATGTGTAGTGAATTTATGGAATGAATTATTTTAAATAAATGAAGAATCGATGAACCAGTTGAGTCATGTAGGATGGACATCGATTCTTTTCTAACTTCTCTCCACCATTCAATTTTCATCATGTTTCCTTTGGTTTACATTCATTTTTAATTTTGAAAAATAAGATTTATTCATTTCCCATCAAGGAAATCAACTTTATAAATTTAGATTATTATAATTAATGATAATAAGAATACAAGACATGTAAACTCCTTAAATGAAGTCTGGTTGGGAAACAACCATTATAGTGACCACTTATTTACATAAAATTACATTGCATAACTTTTTTTAATATATAAATCATTATAAAAACAGAATCCCAATGACTGTACTAGTCTAGTTCTAATGGAAAACTGGTAACATGAACACCAATAAATAATTTAGCCACATCATCTCACAGTGCATTCTTGTTGACTAGATCTGTTCATTAACACATCAAACATAATATGTGTCCCCATAACGTGGGGGGAATAAATGTAAAAATGTCTGAGCATAGATTATAATTAAGGGGAAATAAGGGAGATATGTAATCATAAACAAGAGCATATGGGTATGATAACATGATCATCAAAAATAAATGATCATACCCTATACAATGAAGAACATATAAATGAATCATTGCATAAAGAATGGCATTTCATAATACCTGGATAGTATGGAAATAAATAACATAATACATGAATGAATAACAAAGGAATTAAACAAGTAATTATGGAAGACACAAAATAATATAATTTTATTTTCATAGTATCCAAGGCAATGTTATTGAGACCATCATAGTGGAAAATTTCCTTTACTAAAGCAGGTTCACACCCCCATTACAAATTTGTATTAGTAAATCAATTTCACTCCCCATTTCATTCTTGTAAAACTAAACCATGTTCATTTCATGTTCTATCCATATAATATTTAACAATGTTCGTTTCATCTTCCATCAACCGCTCACTCATGAGATATATATCATTACCCAATTCATTGGAGTGAGATATAGGTCACACTCATCTCATAATGAAACCATATATACACGTGACATAAGATCATAAATATCAATATTATAACCCATTAAATAAAATGGGTACTATAAAGATGTAATCATATCATAACATGTGGAAAGAGACTGGTTTCATAATCATTTCATTATAAAAATAACGATTGAAAAAAAGTAGGTTTCAAAATCATATAAGAACTGAAAGATAAATGTGTTTCATGAACATCATGGCATCAAAACATAATCCATTTAGATAAAAAAATATGACTGGAAAAATTGAATAATTTCCCCAAAATTTCAGGAGTAACAACAATGGATGTTATATTATATGGGAAATGATTTTGAAAGATCTTTTAAAATCATTTCTTGATGAAAATATCATTTATGCATTGAAAAGTAATTTTAAAAAAAGAAAACCTATTTGAAAACCTTATTATTTAAAAATATATTTGAAAACAAATGGGAGAAGTATCTAAAACCATAAGAAAATTTAAAATCATTTTTCCTTGAATGTGGGCTTAAAATATCTTTTGAAATGATTTAAAAAAATGGGTTCTGAATAAAATAGATTTCTCACTAAAGAGTGAGAGAGTAATATTTTTCTTAAAAACATTATAATAAGTATAAATGTGTGTAAAATGGAACTAATACATGATGATATCATTAATAAATTAAGGGTAATAAAATCTATTTGTATTCATTAAATTTGGATCACAATATTTCCACAAAGAAGTATAATAGTTAACAACCTCAAAAAGTCATCAGATTGTTTCTATAAACAGTTACCACATTATCACATGTTATCATTCACTCCAAATAAGAAACTTAAATTAAATAAAACTTAAAAGATCCTGAAATTATGATGACTTATTATATAACATGAGATATTTATGTACAGACACCTCAAAAAAAAGGTGCATAACAAAACAAGAGCTTTAAAGAATGAAAATTGAGACAAAAGTTTTTTACTAATTCGATAACTTTAGAAAATAAAACCCATCAAATAAAGATAATTAAATTGACATATTTATATATAATAGGAATATAATAAATTCTGGTGCAGTACATACACCATAAAAGATGTTTGGTGGTGAATAAATCGTATTTCTCACAAAAAATAAAATGTGAGATGAGATCCCCTTAACTTGTATCTCGACTCTCATAGTACTCATTCAAAACATTTGTTTAACAAATATAAATTTTTTATAAATATTTTACATAATATATTAGTTTTATAATATCATATTTCTTATGATCATTACCTTATATTACCCTCCTATTAACAATCCTATGTTAATTATTCACTTCGGTAAATATTCACTTTGTTTTTCATAGGGGTCTTAATATGTTCAATATTTGGTCCTTATAATTATATCATGATTAAATTATTTAAATAATTATATAAATATCAATTATATTCTGTATATTTGTGTTATAATAATACATATAATATAAATTTATGAAATGAAATACAATGTTCATGGAGACGGTAAGCTACACATAAGCATGCACATTTTTTCTATTTTTATTGTCATATAAAAAGAAAGAAAGAGAATCACCAATATGAACAGTTTTATATAATATAATTATATCAGAATTAAAATTATATATATATATATATATATATAATTTTAATAAAACCATTGTTAATATATTCAATTTATTATGTGAATGAATCATATTGCTTTGAGGGAGAGGTAGTCAACAATTCCTTAAAAGAAATTATCATATTTACACAAAATGGAGCGAAAGAAAAGTAAGGTGTAGTAAAATGAATAAATATGATTAAATACATAATAAATATAATATATGATATATATAAACATATTTTTCATCATAATTTTCACCATTAGTTGCGGTAAAATAAAAATGAACAACCATCGTTTAGTGTGGCGGTAGTTTGTCGGAAAAATAACCTATATGTTCATTACCTATTAGATAGAGCTGTCTAAGTGTAATTTGAATCCTTAATAATAATAAAACATTTTATATTGAGAATACTGTTTTTTTATATAATCATGTAAGAATGAGAGTTTCTGGGATGGAGAAGGAAAATAAAATAATTGGGATTCAGAGAATACGTTTTCTCTTAATCGAGTAAGTCCTTTCAGTTTCTGGGAAAAGAATAATTATATTTACATCTTCCTAAGGTAATTATTTTAGGAGGAAGGTAAGGATTTTGGAAGTTGTACTATGTATATCATAGATGAGAATTTTTTGTTATATTTTTGTGGGGAAAAGAGACATGTGGATTCCTTTTTATATGGAAGGGGAATGACTCACTTGGTATTTAAAAAAAGATAGGTGTACCCATGTTTTAACCTTTATAAGTCATACGAAACCAACCTAAATTAATTATTGAAGTGTAAGGGCCGAATAATTTCAATCAAATGGTTTTAATGGACGTTTTTATGTCATTTAGTGTCTTATCTTAATGTTTTAGTCCTTAGTTAGGCTTAATTTTACCCTAATCTGTGTAATTAATTTTAATCCCATTCAAAAATATTTTTAGCCAAATATTAAGATGACCAAATTAGACATTATAAATTATGAAAATTAAAAATATGGATTCCTTTTTTCCAAATTCTAAATATATATTTCAAATAAATTAATTTTAAATTATTTCCACAGTCACGTCGACAATGTGGGTTTTTTAAGTTAAAACATTCAACAATTTACTATATTTTTTTTCCAATTTCAATGTGAAAATGATCTTAATGAACAAAATTATATTAATTTAAAAAAATATATAATCTAATTAAACTTTTAATCTAATTTAAAATAATATTCATCATTATAAATAAATTAGATGAAAAAGCAGTTTTGAATTAAAATCCAGTATTTCCTACTATTCTTCCTAAAATGATGTCTCTTAAAAAACTCCAAAAATTTCACCAAAAGATACTTTAGAAATTATAAATAAATAAGAATAATTCTATTTTCTGATATTAACATTCAAAATGTTTCTAAAATTAATTTTATTGTTTTTCAAAAAAGGACATGAAATGTAATTTTTTTTAGAAAATAATTTTTTTAAACATATATGGACTTTTAAAGCAATAGCATATTTTATTATCAATATGTTTTATTTAAATAAAACAATTTTAAAAAATATTTTCAAATTATTTATTACATTTTATATTACTATGCTTAATGGATATGTTATAATTACCCCATTCAAATAGTTATAATATTATTATTATTTTTCCTAGAAACATATGTGTTGTGTTTAACATACGCCAAATCGATGATCAATGTAACATATACCATGTAAATTTGCCTTGTAATGGTAACATCCCATGTCAATAAAGAACATGGAATCTTTTTCATATTTCTTTAATATCCACTTATTTATTCATATCTACTTATTGAGTTTATTCTTATTTTTCATACATTGTTATGTAATTTATTTATCCTCAATCTTAGGATTCAGTTTTTATAAGGGGTTTCATCTCAATTTACATTCCATTGATACTTCATTATTGTTATGCACCAATTCACTCTTATGTGGTGTATATAGTATTATTTGTCATATTATATCAGGAATCCCTTTATTCTTGTGATTTTATAATGTTCTGATAAAATTTTATTCCTCAATTATTGTTTTCAAGCGTCTTTCATTTTGTTAAAAACTCATTAACTAATATTTTTTTAAGTGTTTTAAAGATATATTCTTCTAAATATTTTTCAATAATGTCCTTGTTTTCAAAATGGTTTTAAGTATTTATTTATATGGACAATAATGTTATCAAATTATAATTTATTTAAATGTTTGAAAGTGTTATGGGACACTTTGACTACCTAAATCTCATTATTAAATGTCTTAAATGGTTTTGAAAATTGATTAATAAAGAATTATCTATTTCAATATCCCGAATTTATATATTATGATTAGAATGTGGAAATGTTATCATTCCATTATGCTTGTGTTGTTTTTTAGGATTATGTTATGATTATTTGGAATTATTTACATATATAGGTGGTTCCGTGAAATACCTAGGGTGGGTGAGCCCGAGATAGCTCTCCAATGCAATGGATAACGTGACAGGGGTAAACCTGAATGTTTCTCCTAAGAGGTTTAGGGAATAAACTATGATGGGTATTCAAAATGTGACTCCCTTTGTAGCTCTGAAAACAAAAATGTAAGTATGATATGGATTCCTCAAGTTACCTTTATGATTTATGATTGCTATGTGTTACTCACAAATATTATGATTTCAAATGGTATGTTATGGTTGAAAATTATGGTTTTATTGATTTGTATTTACTGATGGGTTAACATTCCATATCTTTGTTTTATAACTCTTACTGAGCTTTTTATGATCATCCCGTGTTTTTGAAATATTTTCACAGGTTATATGGAAGGGTAAGAGAAATGAAGTATTAAAGACGAGTTATATCAATATATTTACTCTTGATTTGTTTATGGATTTTTATTGTTGTGAAAAATAGAGTATAGGAGAATATTCTACATTATAATATTCAAGTTTATATGTAATAGTTTTGGCCTAATTCTCTAAAACTCTATACTTGAAAAGATCTTCAATGTTAATTCTTGATTTAACTCATGATTAAGTAATGTTTATGTCATGGTCCTTATAGTTGGTATCAGAGGTCGGTTTAGACAATTTTATGGATTGGAAGTTTTTGTTAGAAACATGGTTTGACCCAATGTCTATTATTTTATTTGAATCCTTGTTTTATTACTTTTTCAGATCAGGGAAAGTCAGTTACAAATGGAAGGAGGATGATCTCAAATGATATTTCTATCTCTTCATGATGACTTTCTTGCAATAATTATTTAAAATTCATGTTCAGATGATTGTGAAACTTTTTCTAGAATACAAATCACTTGCAAGCAGTTGTTTGAGATATCAAACACCTCCACTATACGTCGTTATCATAGTGGATCATGGGTTTTATTTATACAAATCCTATATTCCCAATATTCTCATATTTTCAAGAAAGGTAAATATTTTCAAGGAATTTTTAAATATTTTAACTTATCCCAAGATTTAGAAGCATATTATGATTTTAAAAATGGGGTTGAAGAAGGAACTTTTGCAACCTATTTATATTTTCTTTTACAATATAGTCTCTCATCACATACCTATGGTATTTTAAAATGACCATTAATTGTATTTTTCAACTGAAATTCAGTCCGACTATTTTATAGAAATCATGTTTTTTCATTTGTTTTGAAATTATATGGCATACATGATTATTTTCCAAACCTATTTTTCTGAAAACACCAATTTGACACATGTTGTGCGATGTGTATATGGATGAAGGAAGAAAATGATTTTGAAGAATATCTTAATAATTTTTGCAATGCATGGACCTTTTACCTATGTGAACAAGATGACGAATAAACTAAGTGGACACTATGATCAAGGTATGATGTTCATTATTTTGGGGATTGTTTTATTTTATCATTTGGCGGTGAAATGAAGAAATGAAAATATATATCAGACTTCAAGAATTAAGATTTTGAGATCATAATTAATTGGGATGAAATTGAGAGGTATAATGAAACTATTGAGGTTCTAACATTTTAGGGTTATTTTATAGATTTAAAAAAGGAGAAAATGAAGACCATGTGAAAACTCGTTGCGTCGGAAAAAGCTGCAGGAATCAAACCCACAAGCAAAGTGCGATTAGGGTTTATCTCCTACCACTAGACTAAGTGATGTCCCTGTTTAGTATGACTTATTATTTTTAGTTAAATGATTTTATGGATCAAGAATATGTTTATTTGGGATCATATATATTATCAAATTGATATCCTTAGTATAAGAAAATGATTATGTGATTAAGTGATAAAAGTTATTTTGGAAGACGTTCTCTATTTTGGGAACACTGTATGCTTAAGAAAAATAAAATACTATGGGATTACATATTTGGAGTAATGGTTAAAATTTTATTTTGTATGAATATCTATTTTTATTATGGAAAAATAGAAATTTGGGTTACTTATAGAAATGATTCGTGTATTATAGATAATATGTGATTTGGTTAATTATTCTTCATTATGATACTTTAAGAGTAGTATATGTTTTTTAGAGTTAAGAGTTAAGATTTAATATGGAAGACTATGTGATTAAATCTTTCTAAGTTTTTGGATTCAATATTAATATGGATTATTTTCAATAATATTAATGACAAATGTGTATTGAACGACCTTTCTTGATATTTGGGAATATTTTGTTGAATATTGGAGATTAGTATTAGTATTTTCTTTTTATAAAGGGTTGTCCTTATTAGGGATCATATGATCTCATACTAACCATTTTGGGTTTAGTTGATGTCTAAAGACAAGGGAAATATATTGTTCTTGTTTTCTAGATTATGTGATTACCTATAAGATAATTCTTGGGCATTTTATATGACCATGTCTTTTTTAATTCTCATTGTTTGGAGAAAACATTAGTTTTAGGTATAAACTTATTAAACGGTGAAACTCAGCATGATGGTAAATATATTTACATATGTTCTTATTCTATGCCGTAAATGAATTCCCCAAAATTATTAAAAGGAATGTAAATTTTTTTTTTGTTGGATAATGTTTCCTACTGGGTAATCAAATACCATTTAACACATCATATGTTTGTGATTTCTTGGTGGTTATTTTTCTCTTATTTAGGTACTCTATCACTCTCCATCAGAACATGACCATTTTTTTCTCTCCAATATCCATGTTTTCCTACATGGAATACTTGTATGGGTTATCTCGTGTGACCTATCTTATTTCTTTTAAAGTGATAGTTTTTCCGACTTGGTTATGATGTGAGACTTTTAAAAAATATTCCACGTCCAATTTTAAAATTGCGAGGAAGAAATTACCAAAAGAGTTGAAGGATTTAAAATCTCAGGTAAATAAATAACATGCAAATTTTCATTTTTATTAATATTTGTGAATTAAATATTAATTCTTCTTTAAAGGGGACGCTATGTTTTATGGCATACCCAATACGCAACAATGGGTTTCTTTGAAATCTTATGTTGCACAATAAAAATATAATATTATTATTTTATATGGTAGTTAACGCCTAGACGTTGTATTGTCAGGAATGAAAATAACTAAATAAAATATGATTATACATGATAGTTAATTGTATTTACATTTTTCTAATAATATTCAGAGGCTTAAAATAAGAAAAGAATTCAAATTTTAGCATAAATACTCTAATATTCACAAAAAGGTCGATTTATGCTCTCTGACGGTGAACCCTCATTAAATATAGTTTTGGTCAATTTAATACATTCTATTTTAGTAAATAAAATTTTTCATTATGATGGGGACACCAAAATTTACTTTCGATAATGTTTTGGTATTTTCTGATAAAATTCTTTTTTTAATGAATAGTGAAAATACTGTATTTTAATTCAAATCTGATTTTTAATCTAATTTATTTATATGGTTAGATTATATTTCTATTTGGTTATAAAGTCTAATTAGATTATATTTTAACAATTTAATCCAATTGTGGTCATTGATATAAAATTCACTTGAAAATTGGACATAAATAAGTGTCAATCTTTTGATAGATATTGTTGTTTAAATACACGCTATTTGTTTTGAAAAAAGAAATTAATTTTAAATTAATTCAGGAAACCTATATGTTTTTAATTTTGTATAATAGACTTCATTTTTTAATTCAGATTATAAAATATAGCTTACGATAAATTTTGGTATTTTGATGAAAAACATCAACTTTTGATGAATAGTGAAACCACCAAGTATTAGTTAAAAACAGAATTTTTCATTTAATTGATATTTTACCGTTTATGTGAATTGAATTTTGAAAGTACAACATTCATGGTATTTTATTGAGTAAAATTTGGTTCAATAAAATGAAAATAATTTTTGGTGAGTAGTAACATTTGACTTTAATTTGCCGTAGTTAAAGGTAAATAGGGCACTCCAAGGTAAAAAGAATCTATTATAATATAAAAAATTAAATTAAAAACTATCTTAACCTTATTTGATGAGTCATGTCCGACCATGGGAATCCTTGGGTCGATTTTGGGACCCCATGGATCCACTTAATAGTGATAATGACACTTTAGATTAATTAATTTAAAGTAATGACAAAAATGACATTAACAAATATCTTTTTGTAAATTGATTTTTATATAGTGTTATATAAGTTATCATTTCGTCTTTAAATATTAATTGGAAATATAAAAACATTTACCACATCATGGTATATTTTTTATAATTTTGATATATCAGATAAATAAAATTATTTTTGACACAAAAAAGGATGCAGTATTTACCTCATTAAAAAATGATTTAAATAAATAAGATTATAAATATTAAAACATAATCCAAAACCTGTCCAATTCTTATTGGATGATTTTATTTCGAAAATGAGTCATCATATATTTGAATTTAATGATTTTTGGACCTTTTTAAATCTAATATAAGTTTATAATTATATAATTGTTTCAAACTTTCCTAAAGATCCTCCTCTCTCCCTTATAAAGGACACCACTTCTAACCCATTCTTCACACATCTAAATTCTCTAGTATTGTCAAAACCCTACCCATATAATCTATAATGATCTCTGTATTCCTTAAAAAAGTAATACCATTGGAAGAAGGCACTTAATGAAGTCCTTTCGGTTCAAACCAAAGAGAGTTACCCGAATTAAAGGTAATTGTTTCTCTTAAATTATTATTTTTATTTTAATTCTCCAACCACTAATATTTTTTTATTACTTTATTTTATAACAACACAAGTATCCTAAATATAATATGATGTTGTTATGAAAAGTATTTAAACTACACTTAAACACACCTCTATCTAATGGGGGAAGAACATAGTGTATCTGTGGATGGAAAACTAACGCCTCACGAAGTGATGATTGTTCAACTATCTCCTACCACATATCATGATAGACATTAAGATATCACAATATTTATATATGATATATTTTATGTTTATGTTTTATTTATTCTTGCTTATTTTTCATTTATGGAATACCTTTATGGTTTCCATTATGGGTAAATGTGATCATTTCATTTGAGAAAGTGCAGACTACTTCCCCCACAAAGTGATATGACTTGTTAATGCCATATGTGAAACATATAAAGGATGGAGTTAATGATATTATATCTGATATTATACTGGAATTATAATAAACATATTTATCATTATGTTTTAATTTCATTAAAATATGAAATAGAAATGTAAGTAGCGTTCATGCGTGTGTATGTCTTACTGTCTCCATGAACAATGCATTTCATTTCTTACCTATAAATGCTATGTAATATTATAAATACATATATACAATGGATATATATAATATATGATATCTAAATTATAAATATAATTCTTTAGATAATGAACTATTGACCACAAGGACAACTAGTAATTAAAATAAGTCCATTTTTGACTCAAGTACCAAATATCGACAAATGACCATTATTAACATAAATGATTGGATAATGCTTATCACATGTTAATAAGTGATATAAAATGAAAATTAAACTTGAAAATGGTTCTTAATAATGTATAAATTAACTTTAGTTTTTTATTCAGGAATAACAAGGAACAAACAATTCAAGTCAGGCACGAGGTAAGGGATTTCTTATCTCACTTTTGATTCCGCAAGATTTCCATTGTTTTCCCCTTATTTATTTCATGTGGTGTATTGTGTACCGACATTTTATATATGTTATCATGATATTGATGGTATTCTATGAATAATTAGGCAGTCATTAACTTTTTTTCATACGACTCGATTGATTGCAATGTGGTAAGGGGTTTTCATCTCTCTTTTTATTCCCGTGAGATTCATGATATATTTCCACTATTTCCTATTGTGTGGTTTATATACTGACCATGATTATATTTATTGTGTAATATACATAAATTTAAGGGTATTTAAATCTTAATTTTATAATTTATCTTCCATGGGGTGTATGTTTCGTAAGTTTCCAAATCGGTTAGGGAACCTTTCACCCTCCTCTTTTTAAAAGACTTCTTTTTGTTATGTATTTTAATTTACATCTTATTATATTGGGATATGTTCTTATAAATATTTATTACTGTAAATTTTATTTCCATGTGATGAGATACCCTTTTCTCTCTCATCAATTCATTTTCTGAATATTAATGTGATGTCGTTAGGTTGTCAAATTTCTGTAAGGGAACTTCTCCACCCAATTTAAATTCTATGGGTCAAACTTCTATTTCTGGATTATGTCGTGCTATGAATATATGTGAATAAAATCTGATAGTTTATCACTTAATATCCACTTATTTAGTGTATTATTAATTTTCACACATTGTTATGTAATTTATTTATCATTAATCTAAGGATAAATCCTTTATAAGGGATTTCGTCTCAATTTTCATTCCATTGAGACTTCAGTGTTGTTATGCACCAATTCACTCTTATGTGGTGTATATATTTTCCACTGGCATATTATATCATGAATCCATTAAATCTCATGATATTATAATGTTATGATTAAATTTTTTTCCTCAATTATAGTATTCAAGCATCTCACATTTTGTTAAAAACTATTTAACTAGAATATTGTTTATTATGTTTTAAAGATTTATTATTCTAAATATTTCTCTTTAATGTCCATGTTTTTAAAATGGTTTTAATGATTTATTTATATGAACATTAATTTTTTAAATGAAATTTTATTTAAATGTTTCAAAGTGGTATGGGACACTTTGATTTCAAAATTATCCTTGTAAAATTTTTTAAATGGTTCTGAAAATGGTTTCAAAAGAATTATTTATTTCAATATCCTGATTTGATATTTTGTGATTAGAATATAGGAATTTTATCATTACATTATTCTTGTGTTATGTGTTATGAATATGTTATTATTATTGGGCATTATTTACGTATACGGGTGGTTCTGTGATAAACCAAGGGCGGGAGAGCCCGAGATAGCTCTCCAATGCATTGGATAACGCGACGGAGGTAAACGTGAATGTTTATCCTAAGAGATTTAGGGAATATATTATGATAGGTATTCCGAATGTGACTTCCTCTATAGCTATGATAGCTACAATGTAAGTTTGATATGAAATCCTCATGTTACATTTTTGATTAATGAGTACAATGTGTTATTCATAAAAATTATGATTTTAGAAGGTATGTTATGATTGAAAATTATGGTTTCATGTATTTGTAATTACTGATGAGTTAATGTTTCCTTTCATTATTTTATAACCACTACTAAGCTTATAATTCTCATCCCATTTTTTTGAAATGTTTACACAGGTTATAAGGAAGTGTAATAGAATGGACGTATTCAAGAAGGTTTATATAAAGAAAAGAACTATTGTTTCATTTAAATAGTTTTGTTTTAGTGAAAAATGAGTTATAGTAGAAGTTTATACTTTGTAATATTCATGTAGATATGTAATAGTTATGGATTAATTATATAAAACACTAAACCTGAGAAGATATTCAATGTGAATTCATGATCTAGCTCAAGATTATGTAATGTTTAAGGTTGAGTCCTTATTGAAACAATTTCCAAGTCAATGTTTTTTGTAATGTACTCCAATTTTATAATGTTATAATGAAATTTATGACTTAATTCTATACAAGAAATTAATTAAAATTTAATTTTATTAAAAAGTTCTATATAAAATCAAGTTTTTAACTTCTACCTCCTTTAAAATGATTTTTCCTTCAATATTCATCACATGTGTAAAAATGTGGATAATTTAGATTCATATAATCATTAGGTTCTCATGTATCTTACTCAAACTGGTGATCTCTCTACAATATATTGACTAGGTGAGTGTCCTTGTTCTGTATAACATTCTATGATCGGTCCATAATTTCTACTGTTTTTTTTGTATAATAGTTCATGCTCGAGCGGTATGAACTCCTTGTTCAATACATGTGAAGGGTCATGTATTTACTTCCACATGAGAGATACATGGAACACATCATAGAATTTAGATATATTTATAGGAAGTTCTAAGAGATAGGCTACCATCCCAATATGATCAAGAATTTCAAAGGGATTGATATATGTGGGGAAAAGATTCTATTTATTGCTAAATAAAATTATACTATTACAGGGTGATAATCATAGAAAAACGATTTCCTTATATAAAATTCTACATCACGCCGATAGTTATCAGTGTAAATTTTCTACCATCTTTGATCTTCTCTAATATTATGTTGAATGGTTCTAACCTTCTCGACAATGTCTTCCGAAATATCAATACCCATTAGATTTATTTCTCCAACCTCATCCCATCATGTTGGAGTACAATATTTCATTCCATAGAGTGCTCTATATGGCTCCATCTTAATTTTTGAGTAATATATATTGTTGTATGAAAACTAAACAATACGGAGGTGTTGATCCCAACCACCTTTGAAAAATGGAGAACATGTTCTCAACATATTCTCTAGGGTTTTAACTGTTCTTTCACACTACCCATATATATGTGGATGATAAGTAGTGCTAAAACTCAATTCTATGTCATGTTCTTGTTGAATAGTTCTTATTAACATTGATGTAAACCTCAGATCTTGATATGATATAATAGAAAGGGGTACATTATTAATCCTTAACACTTCCTTAATGCATATCCTCGCATACTAGTCTGTAGGGAAATATTATATAATAGCGATGAAGTGTACTAACATATTTAGGTGATCATCTACCACCGATATATAATTAAACCCCATTGAGATTTAGGGTATTATAATGAAAATATTCCTAGTAATTTTCTCTCATTTCCACTTTTGGGTGGGTAATAGATGAAACAACACCTTTTTCCTTTTTCTTTCAGCCTTAACTTGTTGTCAAACCATGAACCGACAAAAAAAATCTGCGATATCTCCCTTCATGTCATCCCACTAAAATTATTATTTTATGACCCTATACATATCCTTACATTCATGATGAATAGAAAATGATGAACTATGAGTGTTATATAACATATCATTCTTAAAATATGTTATGTACGTAATACATACATTATTATGGAACCTCATCATTCCATCCCGATCAAGGTTAAAATTAGGAACATTTCTAAATTTATTTTTCACATCTTTTTCTTCCTTATGTGACTAAAACTTTTCCACTATAAAGGGTTAGAAATTCATTTAAGAAACATAACACTTTTCCCTTCCTTCTATATTTATAGATTTATTCTTTTAAAATCTGGGAATATTGGATCTTTTTTATCCAAATAATAGATAAGATAGAATTATGCTTCCGACTCAAGGAATTAGCAACCACATTTATCTTCCTAGGGTGGTAATTTATTGAGCTGTCAGAATCCTTTATCAGCTCAATTGGTCTTCTCTGGTGCAATTTCAAATCATTCTATGTGAATATATATTTCATAATTTTATGATATATATATATATATATATCACAATTTTCTTCATAAAGCTAATTCCTCCATATCATTAATGTAAAAAATTACCACTTCTAACTCCAAATAATGATTTGGGTAAATGTTCTCATAAATATTCAACTATCACAGTACATAAGTGAAAAAAATTCTACCTATTAACACATCCAAATATTTTCAAGGATTGATCACTATAGAATACTAACCCTTCTCAACAATAGAGTAATTTAAGAACATATGCACTGAATAAACTTGTCATAAGTTCCTTCAAATTTTACTCACATTCACCTATACTAAGGACATTGAAACACATTCTGAGATTTATTGTTCCACTGATTATATTGATTGATAAATTAACCCCAAACTATCGATAATATCTAGCTAAACAAAGAATGAGATAGATCTCAGTAACATTGGATGGACAAGTTTAGCATTCAACTGCCTCTATCATTGATGGATCTACTTCTATACCATTTCTTGAGATTATGTGACCCAATAAATCATCTTTCTCCAACACTAATTCACACTTCATAAATTTTTCATATAGATTTTCCTTCCTTAGGTTATTTAGTATAATTCTCAAATCATCTTAATTCTCATTTTTCTCTTTGAATTGACATTAATAACATCTTTAAAAACTACCAAAACTGATAGAGGTAATCTATAAAGACTATTTATTAAACCCATGCATATAGTAGGGGAATTAGTAAATAAAAAAGGAATCACTATATATTCCTAGTTTCCATTAATTTTACAGAATTATTATTTTGGGAGTATCCTCCTTCTTGACCATCTATTGATGCTAACTAGTAGAAATGTAGATCATAGAAAATTATTGATATCTAAATATTGGGTCAAACTAATCATTAAAATGGTGAAGATAATAATTTTATTCATTGTTATTTTGTTCTACACATTATAATAAATTCATAGTCACATTGATCCAGTTTTCTTTTAAGAAAACAGGTGCACCCCAAGGTGATACACTTGAATGAGTGAATCCCATTTCAAGGATTTCATGAAGTTGCTTCTTAAATTCAGGAAACTAAATCAGAGACATTATATAAGGAGACATTGATATTTCTATGGAACCAAATAGACATTATACTATGAACTGAACATAACATTTTTTAGGAAGACTTGTAAACTCTTCTTAAAATACATCCACAAAATCCCATACTATAGGCATATCATTTATTTTTATTTTATCCCAACCCATTTTTGATAAACAACACTTTTAAATGGGAATTATGTCCTATACACAAGATGTAATCTCCACAGGAGTTTGTTTACTATCTTCACATTAAAGGATGATCAAAGGAGGGTTTGAAATACCAAATGTAACTTAGATCCCTTTAATATTGATGTGGGATTTATGTAGATAAATAAAATACATCCAATAGATGACATAAAATTAATCCAAATTAAGAATGGAAATACATCAACGAAGCACATTCCAAAAAACTGCAACCAGAGGGGATCCAAAGACATAATATGCAATCATCATACCATAAGGGGTTTTCACAGAAAATTCGACATCTATTTTTTGGGTAATATTAAAACTCTTAGAAAATTATTTAGACATGAAAGATTCGGTAGATCTAAAATAAAATATGAAATTTGTAGTAATATATTGGATGGTATGTTCACCTTTTTCCACGTCAGTATGACACCCTTAATTAGAAATAGAAATTACATGAGATTTTTCCTTATACCTTGGATTAATAGGTTTCTGACATCGATCATCATTTCCATCCATTTTCTTTGGGTAGTGGTTAGCATAATTCTTATTCTCCATATAGTTGTAACACTAAATAGTTGGAGGTACATTCTATGTATCATTCACTCTATTATAATTTTGAGGCAAATTATTCCCATAACTTTAAAAATCAATTTCTAGGTGGCCTTCCATTCTGTAATAAAATCATTTAATCGATCAATTAAGAAACATTCATCCATGATTCTTAACACATTTAGATAATAAAGGAAATTCCATCTCCATTTCTTCATGATTTTTAGAGTTTCATTTGAACAATATATTACGTTTCTAGTCAAACCATGAGGTTAATAAGTGAATACAACATTCAATTCAACCATTATTACACATTACCCAATCTATTTGTAGATACTAATGTCTATTATGTCCAACCCAATTATGAGACATTGATTAATGAAACTGAATAACATATCAACATTACATTCATGATGGAGGATAGTTCTTAATGTGTGCCTCTCATGTATCAGGAAAATAGCCTCGTAGGTACCAATATATTCATTATCATTTTTAATTAACTGAATTAACTCTTTCTCTATCTTTTCATGAATAATCTGTGGAAATTACTTATTTAAAAACACATTCTTGAATTCATCCCTATAAATGGATTCAATGTTGTCTTTTTGCCATGAAATTTTTATTAGTGTCCATCACTAATCTACTTCTCCTTCAATCTAAGTAATAGATAGAATAAATCTATCATTCTCTTAACACTGAAGAATGGATAATATCATTTTAGTAGTATTGATCCATTTCATTCAACAAGTGGATCATAATACCCTCTAAAATAAGGTATAAATTTCCTCCTGGGAGACTCAACAAAACTTTGTTCCCTCCATTTCTTATTTGGAATCCCCCCCATGATGTATTGGTTGAGAATGTTGAGTGAGAATAGAAATGAGGATTTTAATTCCAACACCCATAACATTTGGTTTCATAATAGGAAAATTGTTTCATTTTCTTTAGAAATTACTATTCACATGGTTCCTTCAGCTTCCATCTATTGACTAAAACTAAAAGCATACAGTAACAAATTGTTATCATATATAGGAACCACATAATCATGAAAAATGACTTATAGGATACCCAAATTATTACAACTTCATTAAATAATGTCACATTAATTTTATCATAGGTTTTTCATAGACATCTTATAATTAAATCCTTTATAATGGTTCATGAATATATTCTGAAATTCTGGTGAATATCCCTCTATAGTGTCAAACCATGTGTGCATCAAGGACCCTTTACATGTACCAAATTACCCTGAGTGAGGCTCAGAACAGCTTGTTGGATTTCATTTCCCATGATACTTTAGTTCCAAATCCAAATCTACTTGTAGTATCCAGAAATTTATGAATTTCTAGGAAACCACTCATAAAATCCTTTAACAAAATTTTAGGAAATTTTCTTATTCTTTACAATATCCTTAGACTTATCCTTAGACATGTCATTACAGATCTTGATAAGGTTTTCTCATCCTAGATTCCAATGATTAACTAAAATATTTCATCGATACAAACTATAGAGACCTAATATTAACATTCATTAACATTAAATTAAATTTGCTGAAAACGTAAAACATTATACAAACAGATGCCCAAGTACCATACTCTTCTTGTGCCTTTAGAAACATGGAAATATAAACACTAGTATATAAATAATCTATATCAACTACCACTAGGTTCTTATTCAATATAACTCTTCACAAACACAACAAACATAATACACATCTTCATAACCTGTGGGGAGGAAACATTAAAAGTGTTGATCTCATATGTGTTTTAAGGGTTAAATAAATGAGAAATATAAGCTTAATCATGAGAATTAAAGTATGAGAACATGATCATGAATACCAAATATCATACCCTAATTATCAATTATCATATATATGCATCATGATGTAATTTTTGATTGTTCACAAAAATGAACTCATAATTAAATAAAGAACATAAGCCCTGAAACAATTATATTTAAAAATAACATGGAATTGTGTAAGACAAAAAAGTATATAATAAGATTTCCCTAGTTTCTAAGGCTCTTCTACTAATACAATATTAGTGGATAGATTCCATTACTGAACTTGGTTCACACCTGATTCCAACCCAATATTACCACACCGAGTTCACTCCCTGTTACATCCCAGTAATATGGAACTAAGGTCATTTCTTGTTCTATTCCTTTAATAATAAACCGAGTTCATTTATTGCTCTATCCACGTCAATATCATGATATATAAATCATTATCCAATGCATTGGAGGGAAATATTGGTCGCACTGATTTCATAATGAAATCACATATTCATGTTCCACAAGAATATAAATAACCATATCATAACCAATGAAATTAAATTGATATTATAGATATGTAATAATATCATACTCTTTTGTAATAGACATTTTCCATAATACTTTCATCATAAACATAACCTGTAAAAATATGTGGGGCTCAAAACAAAATCCATTAATAGATTTAATATGAATGGAAGCATTGAATAATTTGGAAATAATGTCATGTTAAACACAAATGGATGTTAATATATATGGGAAATAATTTTTATTGATATTTTGAAAAACAATTGAGTAAAATACCTTCTTTGCATTGAAAAATATATTTAGAAAATAAAAAAATATGGAAAGAATTTTAATTGAATATATATTTGATAACTTATAATGGAAGCACTGTTAAACCTGAAATGTTTTTAAAATACCTTTTCCATTTAAATAGTATTAAAATATCTTTTAATATATTTTTTGACAACATTTTTCAATGTATGGTTTTTGAGAATAACAAATTTCTCAATGAAGAGAGAGTTGGTCCGATTTTTGTTAAATACATTATCTTAAGTACCAAATAGTGAAAAAATGGTAAAAAACGAGTATGTCTTGAATAAAAATTTCATAATAACATTAATGAGTTTTATTGAGATATGGATCATAATATTTGAACAAATAATCAGAATCATTAACCATCTTGAAAAATGATGAGATTTTATTTCAATGAAAACTTACAACTTGGTTACTTGGAATCATACTCTCTAGGTAATAAAATGAAATTAAATGAATCTTAAAGTATCATGAAAATAATAAGGTTCATGATCTAACATGTAAAATGGAATTATGTACAAATAAAAATGAATTAATGTGAATAACAAAACATGAACCTCGAAGAATGAAAATTAAGAAAAAACTATTTTACCTATTTGGTAACTTTTATAAATTGAAACCCACAAAAGAAATATGACAAAAAGGATATATTAATACCCATTTATTTTACAATATTATACATAGAATACAATAATAGTCTATATATACACCATAAAAATAGAATAGGTATTAAATTAAGCATGTGTCTCAGATAAATAAAATGTAAGATGAAATCCCCTTACCTTGTATCTTGACATGCATCATGCTCATTAAAACCAGATGTATGATAATTATAAAATATTATATATTTATATATTTACAAAACATATTATTATATCTATTAATATATTTTTTATCAGTACATTACATTTCTCACTTATTAACAATCCTATTTTCATGTTTCACTTCAGGTAATATTCACTTTGTTCTTATCATGTGTCTTAATTTGTTTTATCCTTTGTCCTTATACTTATATCATTACTACAGAATGTAGAACATTATATAAATATAATTTATAGTCATTATATATTTATTATATTAATTTAGATAATATACTAGTATAAAATTAAATACACCATTCCTGGAGACGGTAAGCCGTACATTTGCATGAACGTTGTTTCCATTTTTATTGTCTTATTGAAAGAATGATAGAAAATGGACTACTCATATATCTTTATATAATATCATTAAATTAGCATTAAAATTTTATAAATATCTTATATTTTAAATAAACTTATCCTTAATACATTCCATGTAGTGTGTGAATGAATAACATCGCTTCGAGGGGGTGGTAGTCTACACTTTCTCAAACAGAATTATCTTATTTATAGCATATGGAAAGTAACAAATACATGCGTTATAAAATTAATAAATAATAATAAATATAATATATTACATATATAAATAGATTTGATATCATAATTTCTAGCATGAGAGCCGATAAAGGAAAAATAAAAATAAATTTTTAGTGATGTCATAGTCGTCGTACATATAAAAAGTATGTATGTTAGCCATTAGATATAGGTGTGTAAAATTTTATGTCAGAGAAGTAGAAAAATAACATTATAGAATATTAAGGATAATTTTATTGTTATAAATTCATTGAATTAAAATAGTGTTGGAATGGTTAAATAAAATAAAATAAAATATATTTAGAGTAGACGTTACCTCTTAATCGAGTAACTCCTTTTGGATTTTTCCAAAAGAATTACTTGGATTTCCTTATGCCAAATGTTAGGATTATAGGATTAAGGTTTGGATGTTTTTGATTTTATTGGTCATATCATTTCCCAATATAATTGGTTTGAGATGTGTGAAGAAGAGGGATAGGTGGTGGCCTTTTATAGGTAAGAGAAATGACTCACTTGGTATTTTTTAAATCAAGTTAGGAATACAAAAATATTTAACTAAAACCTGTCATTATAAACAAAAATACTCAATATATCAATTTTAATGGTTATATAATGGCCATAAAATTCGGTTTTTACAATTTTAGAAGTTTATTTGGGTCATAAATTTATGGTTTAGTCTCTAATTAAGCTTAATTTTACATTAATTGATGTAATTGGCTTTAATTAAATTCACTAAAATGTTTGGAAAAAAGATAAGTTGACATTATATTAAATTATAAATTAAGATAATTATAAACATTGAATCCATTTTTCCAAATTCTAAACACATAATTGGATGAATTTAATTTTAAATTATCCCTGAAATCAGGTAGAAAAAGTATGGTTTTTTTGTAAAAACATTCAAAACCATTCTTTGTTTGTATACCTAGTTTCAATGTGCAATTGATCTCAATGAATAAAATTATATTAATTGATAAAAATATTATTTAGTTAAAATTTTAATCAAATTGACAATATAATTTATCCTTATAAATAAATTAGATGAAAAATCGGTTTTGAATGAAAATCCAGTATTTTTCTCTATTCATCCAAAAATTGATGTTTCTCAGAAAACCCCCAAAATTTCACCATAATATATATTTCTCATTATATATTCTAAAATTATTTTTATTTTATCATAATAAATTTATACATGTTTGTAAAAGAATTTTTAATTTTTTTCATATAATGATATGAAAAGTATGTTGTTTGAGAAAATAGTATTTTTAAATATTTATGGACATTACCAAAATTTAAAACATTAATTATCAATACGATTTAGTTATATTAAATAATTATAAAAAATATTTTAATATATTTTATTACTATTCAAATTAGTATGTTTAATTGATAGGTTATAATCATCTCATCTAAATAATTATATCAATAAAATGATATTTTAAATAAACATTAGTGTTGGGTGTAATGTATGTTAAGTCAATGATCTATGTAATATATTCCAATTCATTGTTCCATGTAACATATAGAAATAGAATGATCTATTTAATGTATGACATGTCCGAGCAGTTTTGATTTAGTGCATTGTATTACAGAAATGAAATTTTATTTTATTTTAAAAAAAAGTCCATAAAAACTGATGAGGTTAAGACCATGGTTTCTACTATAATATATTAGTTTAGAGATAAAAATATGAAATTGGAGGTATACAATTATTACAAAAATATACACACTTAATATTTTCATCCTTTAATTATGTGAAATTCCATAATCCTTGACCATGTGTCAAAATATGGTTATTGCATGACCTTGAATGTTCCAACAAAAGATATATTTACACAAATTTAGAAACCTATGTCATAATTAAACAGTAATAAAGAAAAATAATTTTCAAAGGAATTCTTCCATCCAATAATAAATATAATTTATTAACATATTTATTACCACCTTTTTTTCTCACAAAACAACAAGTCAAGAACAATGACAAGCATCCACATGTTAACCACATATTGGTTATTTTCCTACCACCCTTGTAAAAAATAATAACTTGTTAGGAATAACAACTGATAAAATTCAAATGTTGGTTATCCTTGGTTTAATTACCTATAACATAGTCCTTTAATTATGAATAACTTATATGTATTAATTTATATTTTTCAATTAAATGAATATTTTTTGGATGTCAGAGAATGAATATGAATAAAAAATGGATACATGCTAATCATATAAAAAATACGAGTATGATGATGGAGCTAAAGATTTCATCATGTTTGCAATAGAGAATGAATAAAACCCTTCGCAAATACTTTTTCCGCATTAACCTTGATAGTGTTAGAGACAAATTAGTCTAAAAGAGTTAGAAGAATAATTGACATATCATGGAGAATATAAGAACATAAAATGATGGAATAAATATTAGGAAAAAGTGAATGTGCTAACGTATTTAGAAGACACTATGGTTTATGGTTCATTTGATAAGAATACTAATGTAAATGATGACGATCATCATCCGGAAGAAATTCTAATGGAAATTGAATATTAACTTCTTGATGGTCCAATTTTGATTAAGAAGATAAATTTCTATGAAAATAAAACATTATAAATCAGATGTGCTAAATGCACAATATTTTCAGCTGTATTAAAGTTATAAAATTCGAATGCTTACAGTAGATGGAGTGAAAATAGCATTTAAAAAAATACATGGAATCCTAAATAATATTCTTCCTGATGAAAATGAACTTCCTTGATGAAAATATGATACTAAATTAATGCTAAATTCAATGGTTATGGTCCTTAAAAATTGAATCCTTGTCTTAATGATCTCATATTGTTTTATAAGAAACATTAATCATTCCTAAAATTCACTTTTTTGTGGTAAAACATGATACATGAATGATGAATCAAGTCCTTATAATTTTTTCCAGTTATTTCCAAAAATTTCATGGTTTAAATGACTATATGGATATCATTAAATAATCATAGAATTTACATTTGTTACAGATACAATAATTAAATTTGGAAATCAACATCATTCAGCAGAGTATCCTTAGTGGTTGAAAATTGATTATGAGTATGCAGTATTTAGAAATGTTTAGAGAAACATTAGTCTTAAATTATCTACAAAGAGAATAAATAATTTTGGTGTATAAAGAATTAGTCACACTACATGTCCAGTTATATAGGTAAATTATATATCTCCTCCATGGTTATTCATTGAGAACTATGCATTATGTTTTCTCTAAATATATCTTAACCAATAAATTTGTAAATGATGTTGATTTCTATTTGGATCCATTTATTGAGTATCTAAAATTGATGGGGGATATAGGTTTCTTATTTTTTGATACTCATATAAATGAATAATTCACATTGAGGTCTATATTTTTTGGGACAATAAATGAATTTATAACTAATGAATTTTTTTAGGCTATAGATTGAAAGTAATTTTGGGGTGTCCCATTATTGAAGAATGTACACACTTAGTTTGGTTGAAACAATCATTCAAGACTATGATTTTTTTTGTAAATCAATAATCCATATGTCTATAAAATAAATACTAATCCTCGGTGATATTGTTCAATGGGAATATAAATAAAAGGTATAACAATGACCAATAATGGTTTATCAACTATTTGATAGATTAAAATATATTGACACAATTTTTTGTAAACCATTTTTTAAAAACCATATGAATTTAGGAAGGAAAAAATATAACTATTTCATTTTAATTATCTTAATATAATTATTTATACATATTCCATTTTATTGATGTCATGAATGTTGGAAAATGTATTCTATAGTGTTATTATAATGTTACTAAAATTTCACTGAAAAAAATATGGAATTATGTCCTGGTTGAAAATTTTTAACATGGGGATAAGAGATGATTTGGAACTGATGAATAGTGAAATATGGAATTTTCTTCATAGAATATCTTATACTCTATCGAGAAATATAAAATTACAATTTTACATTTAGATTAGGGATATATAATTTCTAGAGAGGTTATTATTAAAAAATCAATAATTTAATGTCAATGACTAACTCGATGTTATATTGGCAAAAATCACCTGACATTTATTTTTTTAAATGATTTCATGCACATTTCATTATGTTTCGTTCTAGGGAAACTATTATACATATATTAAATATTATATACACATTTTTCTAATCCACATGCAGCAAATTTATAGACCTAGAAAAGTATCCAATCATGAATAAATATGTTTTTGTTATATTATTTAAATTAGAGATGTTCTTCCACCATAATTATTTCAAATAATTGTCCTATAGATGGTTCACATTGTTATAGAGGTTAAAATATGTGGTCATGTCCATTATAGATGGAAATACCCCATTGAATGATATCTGAATATTTTCTATGGGTATGTTAGAAATCGAAGTCCTTGAGAAACGTCTATTGAAGAATGGTATATTTTTTATGTAGCTGTTGAATTTTGTACAGAGTAGCTATGAAATATTGATAACATAGGTCTCTAAAAGTCTCATCAAAGTGGATGTCTTAGGGGATAAGGGATTTATTGAAGATATTTTGTTGCATTTAACATCATAGAGGGGTAGTAATACATACTTTATAATTTACATACTAGTGAATATCATGATCCAAATATTGAATCCCACAAAAACAATTCGTGGACATTTTCTTCCATCAAGGGATGAAGGATGGATATCAAATACCGATAATTAAAAATTCAAATGATCAATATGAGATCATATTTATTTGGAGTCATCAAAAAATTTTAATTCAATGGCTGAATTGATTCAATGGCATGGAAGGGGACCAAATGGAATTTTTTATCCAATATTGGTATTGTAACTAATGGAATTGTGTTCTATAGAAAAGAACATGATAAACAATGTACGAAGAAAAATAGCAGAGTTATGCTTTTTGTGGAAGTGATGTGCATTTTTTTTCTAAGGATTTTAATCCAATTTATTGGAATATTTCAAATTTTGGAATCATGAAAAATGATATACATGATATACTATACAACATTTAATGATTCAATTTTTAATTGATATTTGGTAAAAAAATAAGAGTGTAGTTAATTTTTTTGAAATGGTTTTCATGGAGATAAATATCAGCATATAGGGTTATAAGGATGATATTTCATAAATGGAATCACATGTGGTGTATGAATTTCATATCTTTGTTCCAACAAATAAGAATTGTCCCATTATCTTATTGCAAGCTAGAATAACTATAGGTTCAGAAAAAAAACCAATCAAGGAGGACCCTTTAATTAGGATATCACAATAATTTTAATGGGGTTCCCAATGTAGAAAATTTATTGTATATCAGAGGGGTAAAAAAATATGGTGTTTGGATTTTTTATTGAAAATAAAAATAACTTCATCCTTTAAATAAACGAAAAAGAGTTCAAAGAGAATGTTATTTGTTTCTTTAATATACTATAAATTTCCTCATAATTTTATTTTTTATCTAATATATTAATATAATATTAATTATGTGTTTCACCACATAGGAAAACTATGACTCATGAACATAATGATATTACCAATATCTGGAAGATCAGATGGTTGATACTGAAACTAAATAATTATTTGAGTATTCGAAACATGTTTTTTTGAAAAAAACCTGAATGACATTGAATTACTATATTGGCTAGAATTATCACGGCCTGAAGCAAGGGTACAAAAGTTGAGGTTGGAAGGAATTAAAAAACAAAATCTTGACCCCAACAAGTGAATCTTCATTAGCTATATTGGTTTCACAATGAGAATTAATGTTCTAATTGATATAGATTCATGGCTCCATATTCCACCTAAAATGAATGAAAACCCTTTGGGATGATATTAAGGTAATGTTATGATATAATTTTCCAATTTTAATAAAAATATATATAAATAAATGTTGATTTATTTTTAATTTTCCATAACATATATCATTTATTTTAGATTATTACTCAAATAAATATGTCTTAATAGCTTCTAAAAAATCCCATAGAGTCCTTTACACACTTATTACCAAGTTTTATATTTGTAATATTATGGGGAATGTATAGCCCTACCCACCAGTTACTTGTGAACACATTATAAAGAAGTAGACATGAAATTTTCTCATTAGTCTCAATGGTGAGAAATCATTTTATGTTTATTTTTGGTAAGTAATAAATTATTTTACATTAATTATTTTATCTATTTTGATTCAAAAATTATTTAATAAAAACCAGTAGTGTGATGACTGTAAAAAACTTGAATCCAAACCATTTTACCCTTATCCAAAGAAAGTATGGGGAACACTTCATTAAAGAATAATATGGTATGTATTTTAAATCATTAATAAATGTTTTGTGTGATATAAAACAAAATTCAGTACATTTTTTACATATAGATTAGTGTGTCATAATCCAATTCCACTTCCATCCACAACATGTGCTATGGAAGGATGACCATATAAATAAAGAGGGTAAAACAGTCGATAAAGATAGAAATGTAGTCTGGGAAATATATGTAAGTATGAAATAATAGTAAATCATTATTCTTCGTACCATTATTACATAAAAATAAATATTTATATTCATTTAATTTTTATATATTTTATACCACATAAATATTAGTGACTATAGATTATGAAAAGATATATCATGTATCTTTGAAGTTGCCAGAACAATATTGTTTCATTAGATGGGTAGGTTTTGGAGTGTCATCTTGAATAAATTTTGAGATAAAAAAACACGTGAAGATAAATATGATATGTTGAATGGATATTTGGAAAAAATAGATACAATTATATATATTATTTTCTCGTCTGGTGTGGATGATAAATATTTGAAAAAATATCATGGAGAAATGAAATTGGAATAAATATTTTCACATGAACAACCAAATAGTCCCACTATAATAGAGGATATTTATTCCCCTCAACCACATAACATACCTAAGGTAATCAACATTCTCATTAACCATTATCCTAAAATTGAATCATAAAATGTTCCAAAACATAATATTAAAAAATTATAGGTTATGGTTATATGGGATTTCTATCTATTGACACCCATAAACCACCACAATGAGTTTAGAATAGTGTATACTATCCTGGGAGACATGTTACTCAAAAAATAAATCCCAAAAAAATAACATGAGAGTAGGTATGGAAATAGATAAAGAGACGAGTTGGGAGTATCCAATTCCACTTCGATATCCAAATATTACAACAATCAATGATGCTATAATAAATTTCATTTCATAGTTCTCTAATATTTTAATGATACATGTAGTATGACCTTAAGAAATTTAAATCAAATGAAAAATCACTAAAAGTTGATAAGAAGTATTAATGTTTCATATGGTATTACAGAAAGATAAAACGATGGGAAAAGGAAAGTTTGTATTAGACAATCTAGTGAATCAACCATGAAAATAGAAGGACCTTTCAAGAGTAACTTCTTCCTTCCAATTCCGATACAAAACATACTGACAATACAAGTTCATTAATTAACCACATTTAAACACTGATATGTTTCCTACATTCAATATGATGAATAAATATTTGGTTATGTCATTATATTCATAATTTATTCTGAGAGTATAAATAATATTCACTTTTTTGAATGGTTTTGTGTCTTAGTTGTGAATACAGACATGAGGTGGGTTTCCATAATTTTTATATCTAAAAAATGATGTAGTATTTTCATTAATGTTATTAATTTTTTTTCTCTAGTCATTTATATTAATACTATATAATGGAAGGCACTAAAATTAACGATTTTGGTTAATTAATCCCATTATCATTTATATGAATGATATTTATTCTATGTTGGAAAAAATTAATAAGAAAATGGTTGATCAAATAATGAAATTTGAGATGAAAATAATAGGAAACGTGATCTTTTTTTTAGAAACACATAGGTAGAAAAATAGAATTTATTCCTATAAAACATCTTTTCATTTTTTCATTACTTATTTGAAATTTTTTAATGAATAACTAGATGTTGATCAAAATCAATTTAGTTACCCCAAATATTTAATTTCTTTATCTAATACACGGACTTCCAAAAATAAACCACACATGATGTGAATTATTATATTTTTAATTAAAAATAATAAATATATTATATATAAACATTTTACTATATGTTTGAACTTTTTTTTAATGAATATTTTTTATGACATGGTGATTTTTTAATACATACAAAATAATGTGATGAGGTTGTAAATGATCATATGAAGCCTATGGGTTTCTTCAAGTTAAAATATATTGGGGTATATATAAAATGATTAACTAAGAAAACATATTTCAATCCAATTTCATTATATCTTTTGATCTTGTTGTGCCTGATGTATGATAACAATAATGAGTGTTCACATTACGGTTGAAAGTTTATGAAAGATACCATATATCATAAAAAGTCTAGTATCCCTGAACATGTAATTTCTAAAGGTAATTTCAATTTAATTAATAATATTTATGAATATATTTTTGCCTATATTTTCTCTATAATAACGTTATTTCTAATATTATGCATAAATAAAAGAAGAAGAAATTTTTTTTAGGGATCAGTGGGCAGAGAACATGGTGTTACAATTATTTTTTGACATCAAATTTAGGTGATTAACTATTATGTTTATGATTTAGTTTAGGCTATGACCTTAAAAATATATATGAGATGTGAAGAATTATTATTATAATTATTATATATTAATTTTGATCTTTTTATGAATGAAAAGTATAATGGAGGAAATTATTATTTTTATAAATGAATTGGAAGAATACATTTTTTCATAATGTTTACAGACATCATAAATATGTGAATTCTTGATATCTATTTAGTTATTTCTCTCATAATTTTTGAATTCTTGATATCTATTTAGTTATTTCTCTCATCATTTTATCTAGGTCATATGTTCATTTGATTATAATTTTCATCTGATACATGATTTTTAAAATTTAATCATCAAGTCAAATAATTTCTCTCATGCCCAAAATCAAGAAATAAAATTCATATTGTTTTTATGATATAGTATAGTGATCCATAATTTATTCTAGATGTGTTGTAATTGACTAAAAATAATTCAAACACATGATGTGGTTTGTATGAATCTAAATGCACATTCTCAATATAAAATTTTATTTTAGTTTGAAACAGGTTTCACATATCCTAAACATTGAAAATGGTCTCAAATTTTTTTCAAAAATTAAAATAACGATCTATAATAAATTTTTGAGATGTAGGAATCATCCATAGGTTAATTTGACACACAATGTTTTCTATATGGATCAACTTTTTTATTTCCAATACAAAAGTGTTTTATTTTTTTATAACACACATTAAATTCTCAAAACTCATAAAATGATGACATATTTTTTTAATGTCTGTAAGACAATTGATAATTCATTTTTTACTTGTACTAATTGAACACACATCAGTCTTACACCTGATGTGGTTCACATGACTCAATGTGAGTGTTTTCAAAAAAGAAGTTCCATTTTTGTTTAAAATGGGTGTTACATTATGGAAACATTCTCTGATTGTTATAATAATTTCCAAAAATGGTCCACAATTCATTTTTTACAAGTAATAATTGAACACATGCCAATATGACTTATGATATGGATGATAAGACTCAAGGTATGTGTTTTTAATATATAAGGGCTATTTAGCTTTGCAAAACACATCAAAGAGACGAAAATAGGAAAATGGACTTATATTGTTTTTAAATTTTAGTACATTGGTTAATGATATATTTTTGATGTGTAATAATTGACCACACAACAATTTGATACACAATGTGATCGATATGACTCAAAGTGGGTGTTTTCAATATAAATTTTTTATTATAATTCAAAATGCACATCACTAACCAATACTGAGAAAATGATCTTGGTTTGATTTCAAACATCCAGAAAAGGATTGATAATTAAATTTTGATGTGTACAAATTGACCATAAATCAATATAGAACTTGTGGTGGTCGGAATTACTTAATGTGCATGTTTTAAGAAATTTTGTTCCATTTTTTGTTAAAAACTCATGTCACATCACCAAAATAGTGAAAATGATCTCAAATTATTTTCAAATGATATGAAAACGGCCCACAATCAATTTTTCAGATATAGGAATTGAATACATAACAATACAAAACATAATTTTTTCATTATGACTCGAAGTATGCATTTGAAGTATAAAAGAGTTATTTTTTTCAAAATAATCATCAAATGTCCTAAACCAATAAATTGACCATGATGAGTTTTAAAACAATTATGAAAAAAATTCCATAATTCATTTTTGAAATGTATGAATTAACCAGTCATCATTCCAACACACAATATGGACAATATAACATGATGATTATCTTTTCAATATAAAGGTTTCACTTTAGTTTGAAATGCATGTCGCATGAAAAAACAGATTATATGATCTCTATGTTTTTGAAAACATTATGAAACAGATCAATAATTTAGTTATACAATGTAGGAATCGACCACAAGTAAATATGACACCTGATGTGGTCAGCATATCCCAAGGAGAATTTTTTCAATATTGAAGTTATATTTTACTTTATAATGCATTTAATATCACCAAAACCACAAAAATGATCATATATTGTTTTCAAACATTTGGAAAAAGTTCCAATATTTTTAACATGTATAGGTTTTAACTGAATTCTAATTTCATAGGTGATAAGTTTGGTATAAATCAAAGTATATGTTTTAAATATAAAAGGTTATTTTTTTCAAACAATAATCATATATCCAAAACTAATAAAACAATATCTAGTTGTTTTCAAACATTAGAAAAATCATTCATAATTAATTTTTGATGTGTATGAATTGACTAATCATCAATCTGACACATTTTGTCACTGATATGTCTTGACGTTTTTTATTTCAATATAAAGGGGTAGTATTAGATTAAAACGCCTTTCCCTATTTAAAATCGAGAAAACAAGTTTATATTAGTTTCAAACATCAATAAAATAATCGATAATTGATACATGACATGTATGAATCAATCATATTTCAATATAATACCATATGAACTCCAAATGACTCAATATGTGGGTTTTCATTAAAGAAGTTCTATTTTAGTTTAAAACACATGTCATAAATCCAAAGTTGATAAAAAAATTGAATTGTTTTAAAACATTATGAAAATAACACATAATCCATTTTTCACATGTTGTAATTGAGTAGATTCCAATCTGACAAATGATGGGGTTAGTAAGACAGGATGTATCTGTTTTCAATATAAAAGTGTTGTTTTAGTCTAAAACACACATCAAATAGAAAACCATATAAAACAAGGTTTTAGTGTTTTTTAACATAAAGAAAATAACCCTTAATTACTTTGTTGATGTATAAATTGACCACACATCAATCTGACGCACGATGTGGCCAGTATGACTCAAAGAGTATGTTTTAAATATAGAAGTTTCATTTTAGTTTAAAAGGTTCATCTTATAGTAAAAATGGTGATATAAAGATCATATTTTTTTTATCCTTTTTTATCTTGTCTTACCTAATTAATTTCACAATAATTTTTATTTGATACTTATTTAGTTAATTTTCACAATGATAATTCTAGAACATGAATAAGAAATGGTGTTATAGTTGAAGGATTATTCCCTTAAAAAAATTTCCCATGAATAGGATCACATATATAATGAGGTTTTTTAAACACATATGTTATCTAATTCAATAACATATTAATTAGAGAGTAATACGAAATGGTTTGATTTTTATGATAGAAATATAACTCAATATGATACCTGGAATTCTTGGTATAACTCAAATTATATGTTTTTAGTTTAAAATTAATTATTTGTGTTTAATTTATTTCTTTATAGTATTACTAACCTATGTATTTTTTTTATATATTTTTTTCTTTTTTTATTCAATATGTGGTGGTTTTATCAGCAACTGAAACCTTGACCAGGGATCAAGGGCCAAAAACAAAGAACTATTGATGTTTTTAAATATCCATAAAAATTATAATTACTTATCTAATTGTATAAAAAATGTTTGAAAATACTATAATATAGCCTTTTAATGGTAATTATATTTTACATTTTATATAAATTAAAATTTTTATTTTATCTCCCTTTATTTTCCCTTCTCCCTATAGTTCTACTAAATCAGTCGTTGTAATTTTAACTGCACACAACAATAGTATTACCCTTTATCAGTTCTAAAAATCATTGATAAAGAACCCATTTATTGGTGATAAATAAAATAACTGATAACGTGTCACCTTTATTAGCTCTTTAACAAATTCCCAAAAATTATTATTTATTAGTTTCTTTTTATCACAAATAAAGGTTCCCATTAGAAGTATATTTCTATCACTAATAATAGCCTAAAAATTTTAATAGAACTCTCTTTTCCAATGCATTTTTCAACAACATATTCTTATAATAGCACTATTAAAGGCCTTATTCTTATTATATATTTCAAAGAATAGCTAAACATGAGAAAAAATTTATGATTAAAGGTACTCATGGATTTTCAGTTTTGAATACACTATAACATGGTGAAGGAAAACAAGGTAGTAAATGCATTTTGTAAAAAAATGTCATGGGTTTATTATCCAATTGATTTTGGAGGGGGTCCTATGTTCATTTATCTAACAAGCAAGGATATGGGAATTATCATATAAGGGTATTCATCAACCATTTTATTAATTGTTTTAAAACCATATTTATTATAAATTATAAAATATTCTCAATCTGATGAAGAGAATTGGAAGAAGAAAATTGAAGCTATAATTAATGGGAAATTATCAAATATTGTTTTAGAATTTGATGTTAAATTTTTTATATGATAATATGTATTCCCAATATCCTTATTAAGGAAATATATTACCAAACTAGTACATGTGGTCACCTTTGAAGAAATAAATTTTTTATCAGATCTATCTTACTATGAAGAGCCCATCTAGATTATTTATACTAAAGAGCATATACTGTGGAATTGTATGAATCAACTGGTAAGGAAACTTTGGAGAAATCATAAAATTCAAGAATAAATTTTTAAACTAGAAGTTGTTATAAAATATAAGTACCCATATTTGTTTATAAGGTAATATCCTTGAAATTTCAAGGATGAATTTTTTATAGTAAGGAATAATTTAACACCCCTAGACATTATTATATATTTCCTTTTAAATAAATTAAATCTCTTTGATAGCTTGTGATATTTAAAACCCTAACCCTAAATTATGGTATGTGAACATAATATTTTTGATAACACTATAATAAACTACACATGTTATTGTTTCATGGTGAAAAAAATCTCATTTAATATGATAAATATCACTTTTCATCTTACTTTCTCAAATTACTCACAGAATGAATTTTTTAATGATTCTTTTAGAAATAATGTTTCAAGAACTACAAACATTATAGTATTTAACTATTTTTACATTTATTTAAAATAAAATATTTGGATATTTATAATTAAAAATTTATTAACTATAATATTTTTATAAATATGGATAAAAAGATTTGGGGGAAAAAGTTATATTTTTCATAAAACTGTTTTTTTTCATTTTTTTTCATTAAAAAATAAACAGTGTCTATCCATATTAAATAAGTAAATTAATAAATAATTATTGATGATTTAATTAAAATTATTATATCATATATAAATATATATTAATTTAATAGCCTCTAATTATTATTAATAGTCATATATTTAATATAAGACAATCTAATGCTTGAGAAACACATTTCTTGAAAACCGTTTTTCCAAAACATTTTCAAATTTATCATTAAATTAAATTATTCAACATTTGTAAATTGAATTTGGTAAATTTAATTCAATAGTTTTAATCAGTATAATTAATATTCAATAATAATTCTGGCTTAATTTTGGGTTATAATGAAATTTAAAAATAGTAAAAATTAATAACTGTTTTTAATGTTAAAACAAGTCTTTGGAGATGCTAAAGTAAGAAGATCATGATAGAATGATCTAAAAACACTCCTAATTACTATTTTCTAGTATTATTTTTACATTTTTCGAAATAATTCTTCATAATGATACATTTTGTATCCTTTTGTAATGTATAAAATGTGGGTATGATTTATTCGAATCAATAATTCCAAGAGTCTCATATTTATCAATTAAAAAAAGGAACTAACTCCCCACATTAATTGACAATTATCTAGCCATATAGATCTACCAAAAATTTCTAAAATCTCTCCCCAAAAACCATATACAAATTTTGAATGTTCATTTCCTTCTAAAATAATAACCCTAGTGTCATTAAGAAGATATCCTGTGGAGGTTCAAAAAGAGGACATAATTGTCCTGAAAAAGATATTTTAATTACATTCATTTTTTATCACTATTAATTACGACTTAAAATTAAAATATAAAAAATAATATATTAAATATAATTATATGTTGTTTTCTTGAAAAAATATATAAAATTCACCTCCATCCCCATAAATTTAGAATCAAAGCCATCGCTCATGTGTGCAACAGATTACCACCTAAGAATGATGTAATTTAAATTCCATAATAAAATCTCATGTGAATTTATAATGATAGATATAATTAATACATTTAATAAATATTACATGTTATATATACTAAAAAATTAATATATCATTATGTTCTTTACCCATAAAAAAATTAGGGAATGATATCATTGCTCATGGGTACGTACGACGTACCATCTCCACGAAGATATGTGATTCATATCCCATGTCTAAATATCAATCATGGATTTAAAGATATATATAATTGGTAAATATGAAATTTGAAGCAATAATATCATTCTATAGATGATGCAATAATAACATATGTACAATAACTAGTAATTTCATTCCAAAACATACACCTGAAAAGAAGTAAATTAACACCTGAAACAGTAATAATAATAAATGACTATAAGAAAATAGTTGTTATTATGTTATGGGAGGATCATGTATGAAATTATAAAGATAAATAAGGTTATATTATATAATAATAAAGGGAATCGTGAGGTAAAGGATTTGGACAAAATTTCCATTCCCATGAGACAAATTTTTTATTATGAACCAATTTAAATTTATATGGTGTATATATGGAATGTTTGAAATATCTAACTTGGATATTTAGAATTTTTTTAATTTTAATGTTTTAATTCTGGTTTATTCATTCAATGGGTAATAATATGAATGTTTCCAAAGTGGTAAGAATCGATTTTATTGTCTCACACTATTTTGGTATTTGTTCTGTTGTCATTAAAGGAATATTATATTTCATCATTCATATGATCACATAATTTATTAAACAAATGTAATTTTACGGTTTTTTTATATTTAATTCAAAAAATCTATTTACTTTGGTACGTTATTTATGTAGTTATATTTTCTAAAAAAATAAATTATTTTATTTCCCTTCAAATCGGTAATATTTTTATTTTATATCCATGATTTCTAAAATTTATTTACAAATAGTTTTTATATATTAAAATAATTTATTAATGGAATTATAATTTATCCATGAATTTTAAGAAAATTTTTAAAATCATCTTTATAATTTCTTCAAATTGTACATTTTCGAAAAAGGATCTAAAGGAATGTTCTTTTCTAATGCATGAAATGACAATAGACATCCTCATCACCATAAACCATTTATGAAATTAATCTTCACTAAAAAATTTTAAATTTTTTTACAACAAAAAGTAATTTATGAATAAATACTTTATTATTTCACATAAATTTCATCCATCATTCCAATGTACATGTTTTTATTTCAAAAACAAGAATCTATGATGAAAAGATGGTCATGTATCATGTCTTGATTAATTTTGTTATTGTTATCTTAATTTGGAGATTGATATTTTCTTGTTATAGATTTATATTTGAAATTTATTTTATATAAAATACCCATATTATTTTTATCATGGATATGATTATTTAAAATATTTTATAAACTGAAGATATTGTGTTTACTTTTAAAGTTATTTGATTAACTTGGGAAATTTTAGAAATCATTATTATTTATAAAATACATATATTTTTTGACAAGGCATGTTATTCATGAATTAAATTCATTATTAGTTATATGAGTAATTATTTTGACATATAGTGATGGATTTCTCCTAGAATTATATATCCCCATGATGCATCGACAGGTCTGATAAGAAAAAACTATTTTATTAACAGAATGGGTTTCAAACCATAGTTTTAAATTGTATTATTAATTATACTTACAATATTGATATCATGATGTTTGAGATCATTATGTGTGTTATAAATAATTTAAATAATTTTTAATTATATTATTATTATCTACATGATTATTTAATTGATACTATCCATGTTTTCATTTTATCTAATTTTATTGATAAAATGGAACTTATGTTCAGTTATTTTCCATGTCATATTGATTATTCCTTTTTTTAATCACAATAGCTTTCAATAAATTTAACCTTTGATAATATTTTTTTATCACCACAAATTTATTTCCTTTCCCCGGGATATGAAGAAAAAACATTTCAATGTGTTCATGGTTGCGGAATGTTTTCCATTACTATGTTGTATTTTCTATTCCCAATCTATAATGGGTATCATGTATGTATTTGATTAACTAAACTAATAGATTACAAGTTAATTAAACCCTTATTTTTTTCCATTATATAAATTAATCACCATATATAGGTTTCTGATGTCTGGGTTGTAAAACCTAACATTTATTTCAAACTTTTGGTGTCTTGAGGTTGTAACCAAAGGTTAGTGGCAGTTCACATCTTCTCAAGAAATTGATTTGAGGAATAATATAAAAATGGTATTAGTATTCATCACACTTTTTTTATATTGGGATGATATCAATGATATAGGAATGCCAGAACAATAAATTTATTACTCTAAAATTCATTAATAGTCTTTTTATATTGAAATTCATGTTTCCATGGTGTCTATGTGTAAATGTTTTCTTATAGAATACTATGATTATTAAAAACTCATAATCATGGTCTTAACATAGGTGTGTTGAAAAACATGCATTAATTATGATATTATCAATAGGGAATTAATTTTTTTCTTAAGTTTAATGCTCAATTAAATGAAAAAGGATGTTTTTAAATAAATTGTTAGAATTCAGGTTTCTTTTCATAGTTTTGAATTTTCAAAGACTTTAGTTTTTTGTTTATTGTGAATAAATAGAATTTTTCTTGGATACAGAGAATGAAAATTTGTAGACATCATAAGAATCAATATGTGGATGATGTGGAAAAATCAGCTTCACCTACTTCTTAGGTGGAACAAAACTGGTCAAAAGCATCATTCATGTATTTAATATCATAGTCTATTTAAATATAAATTATGAAACTAAATAGTTGAACAACTCTGGTCCTTTTCAAAAGAATAGTACACCTGTATTTCTATGTTATTTTGTCCCTAAAAAGGCCTAGGTGCATCTTAATTGGATAAATTGAATCATTGAAATATTGGTAGCACTGATAGAGTAGAATGCTCAACTATAAGTTTATATAAAGGAGGATATTACATGATTATTATGGGAGTTATTGACCCAAGATAAAGTTGAATGGGGAAATATATGGGATTATTTTGAATAATTCATTAATAAAAAACTATATCCTCTAACATTTTGAACAATAATAATAATAGATTTCATTAGTTTAAAATAAAATAACTTATTTTATATAGATTATGCATCTAATATCATGAATTTATTATAATTTGAATTGAAAATATATTATATTTCATTATCATTGAAACCCATATTTGAATATGTGTTATGATTTGAAATTTTCTCAAAGATAGTTATCATGTGTGTTATAGACTACATGAACATGGTAAATTGATTTTTTTTGGAAATTGACATTTTAGGATATCTAGATGGATGGAGTATTTTTATTTGAATAGTAATAGGTATGAACTCAGGCACTGCGAATATGTGGAATAAGGACACCTACTTCAAATATGGTGGAGCATTTCAAAGTTAGACCACACGATCGATTAATTTCCTTCCATTACTGAAAATAAATCATTGTTATATCCAATGTACCTCTAGTTTTGATAATAAATTATAATGAATTCCCCTAGATATATCAGGTCACAAATATAATGAGAACTAAAATTTTCAGTGTTATTATAGTAATTCTCAGAAAACTAGTATGGGAAATGTATATAATGTTTCTCAGAAATCATATTCTACAATGAGGTGATCCAAATTGAACAATTATCATCCTTAGAAAAGAAAATTTAACGTGATTCAAGGAGTACAATGACCCCGTAGACTCGAAAATATCATTAAACATCCCATCATCGGGGCATAGCTAATAAGAATATTTGTGGAGTTGAATATGTTGTCATTGATGATCAATCTAGTAAATTGAAAATGTGCTGAATAATTCTTTTAAATTTTAAAATTTCGAAATATTTTTTTGAAATGGTTGTATCCTACTACTTTGTTTCTACTCATGTGATTGATCATATAATTTTACATGTTGCGATGACTCCTTCCTTTTTGTAAATTAAAAAAGATTGATTGTGGAGCCTTTAAATGGGAATCAAGTTTGATAACAATCGATGGGGCACAATTGGTTTGGTATTTCACTATCTAATATATGGATGGTTATTAACTTAATTTTATAATTAATTAGTTGAAATCATTCAACGCCCAAATTGAAAACATTGAATTATAGTTAATTTTCTCATCATATGATAGCATAAACCATCTCTTTAGAGGATATTGTAATATAAATATAGGCTTAAAAGCATATTTTGGATAGGTGGATGGGAAAATCTGTTAAAATATGGTAGTGGTTACCACGAAATATATAGATGAGATCAGAAATATATATTTTACATCAATCTTTGACTAGTTAACTTATATATTTTCTAAAACTCTCACTAGTCCAATTTAAATTCTATATAATATGATGGAGCCAACTGAATTGGTGGAATTGAATTTATAACATGATGAGTTGGAAAATAGTGTGATCATTCAACTGAGCATATCCCCATGGGTAACCACAAAATTGTTTATAAATAATCTAGATATAACTCTTAGTATTTTTAATGATTATTATAATCATAGTGATGTTTTTATAAAAAAAATTGATAACCACTTCCAGAAATAGATGATTTGACTGATCAACTAATGGGATCCCAATAGTTCCATTAAATTCGATTACCATCTAGTATCAACAACCATGATTTTTATAAGGATTATATTCTGAAAATATATTTCAGGAGTTGATAAGGGCAACATGAATTTATTTTAATGCCCTTCGGTCTTAAAAATTCATCAATGATATTTATGAATTTGATAAATCAAATCGTTAATAGATACCTAGATTATATTCTATTGGTTTTTATTGATGATGTTTTTGTATATTATAAGACTATATATTATCATAAAAAACATGGATATATTATTTTGTATGATCATGAAGCATCATCTATATGCCATGATTTAAAATTTTTATTTTCTAATAAAAGAGGTAAGTTTTAGTGGTTACCTAATTTCTAAAATTGGAATTCCAGTTGGTCCTAAATATATATAAGTTGTTATATCTTCAAAACCATTGAATACTTTTTTATATAAACATATTTTCTCAACATTTTTAGGATACTACATATTCTTCTTTCATGTTTTTTCGGGTCTTTACACACCAATGATAGTGTTAACAAGGAAATGTGTTCCTTTTAAACTGAATGATTGGTTGTAGACATATATACAAGATCACCGTGATTATCTTACATTAGAACATATCATCCAGTTTCCAATATTAGGGTAGGTCTGTGTAGTTTATTTTGATACATTAGGATCTGGGTGGGGTTGTGTTCTCATACAGATCGATCATGTTATTACTTACGGATTACGACAATATTAGGTGCATGAGAAAAACACCCCAATTAATGATTTTTAATTGGCTACCTTAGTAACATCCTTAAAAGGTTTAGGTAATTATCTTTTTGGTGATATTTTTATAGGGTTTAGAGATTAAAATATCATGAAACACATTTTATCACAAATATACTTTAACCTAAGGCAACAAATAAGGATATAATACCTATTTTTTAATTTGAATTCATTTATACATTAAGAATGTCAAGTTCAATAGAGGTTTGATGGATTAGGATATCATATAAATATATGGATAATGATTATTTAGAATAATTTATGTTATCATTGGCCATATCTAATATTAATATAGATTTCTCTGAGTAAGGTGATGTTATAGTTTTATATCTAGTATCTTTCATTTCTAAATTAGTTTACCATATTTTCTTTACTCAAATATAATACCCAGAGTTTTTAACCATGTGGTCATTAAATAATGGTGGGGGACCATTGAGGGATAAACTATATATGAGAGGTACATGTTGTGATTAATAGATTGGATTAGGGTACCTCAAATTTATCAAGATTAACTTCTTTCTACCAACAACCATTTGAGAAAGGATGTTCATCCAAGCATCCAAAATATATACAATGTGATGAGAGTAAGGGTTTAGTGGTATATAAAGAACATGGCTGTGGTAGAGTTTTTCATAAGATTCCTAACTAGTTATATGATCAAGTAGGAGAACTGATAACAATAGGTATATTTGACTATTTATAAATTGTTATATTGAATATGAATAATCTGGTTATGTCTTTTTTGAAAGGTCTACAAAGAATAGTTCAGAAACACAACTCCTTATGGGTGATTGTGAATAAAATCATGATGTTGGCTCACTTTATCCTATTTTTGAATCTATTAATGTGGAATATTTATCAAAAATATAAATTTTTCATGTAATAAGGATTCATTATGTCGTCATTTAAATTATGTCTGATCAAGACCAAATGTTTACATATCGATTTTGTAAATCCTTATACAATATCCACAGATTCCACTTGAACTTTAAAAAAATGTATCATCCACAAAATAATGGTCCATCAAAAAAACAACCAAATTATGGAAGATATGATTAATTATTGTTTGATAAATATTAGTTGCTCAAAAGAAGATAACATAGCATTAGTTGATTCATTAAAATATTGTAGTTCCCAAGAATACATGTATATATATATATTAGAATCATTTTATTTTAATACTTGTCATTTTAATCATTTTTGGGTGGAAATAGGTGAGACATAATTGTCAAACCCATCCTAACACATGACACAATAGAGAAAAATTAGATGATCAAAAGGAGAATGGAGACACCTCAAAGTCATCTGAAATATTGTCCAAATAATCACCAATGACTATTGTTGTTTGACGTGGATGATCATGTTTTCTTTAGAATTTCCAATAGTTTTGGAAATCATAGTTTTGGTAAATAAGGATGGTTTTATCTATGTTATATTTGAACTTTGGAGATATAAGAGCAAGTAGCTGATATAATTTCTCTATTGTCTATTCAGAAATGGTTTATCTCCATGAATAATATGTTTCATGTATCACAATTGAAAAATTACCATCCTGAACCTAAACATGTCATTTTATTGTAAAAATTCGATCTTGAATAGTATTCTACATTAATTCTTGTATAGACATAGGTTATAGATAGGAAACTGAAGATCATGAATAGGAAAAATAATTTTTCAACTACTTTTTTATTATAAAATTGTCAGATTCCAGAAGAATCATGGGAGCATGACAATGAAATTTTCAAAAAAAAAACATGAGCTCTTAGAAAAACCATTTTCAACATTGTGAGGGAAAAATGACCGACATTGTGTCACATATAACACCTTTGGTTTAAGGTAGTTTGCCTTTTTGTGTATATATTATTCTTATCTAACACTTGGATTGTGTTATAGTTGGTTCAAGATGGTTTTGAAATGTCTTGGAAGTGTTTTTCTAAGTGTAATATCCTTAAATTGTTATTATAAACCATGAAAAATCTCTAGTAAACCATGAAACATGGTTTTTGGGGGATAATAGTCAAGTTTTCTTTTGGATAACAGTTTTATTCAATTGCAAGTGCATAGTTCGCATATTGTTTGATTAACAAAATTATGTACAGTTAATTACTAGAAATATTTTGTTTTAATTTTGATTATGGTATTAAAGTCTCATTAGTTGATTATTAATATAGGATATATAACTACTCCACCTCTCTAGGATTGAGTGACAGTTCCTTACAATTTGTTATTAGCTTTTTGAATGAATGAAATTGTTCTTAAGAACTCAACTATTCATTAACCCATCATTCTCTTTTTTATTAATTGCCTTTTTAGATCCAAATTTATCTCACCTCTGGTAACCACATATATAGTCCATTATGGGTATATATATGATTTATGACATGAATATTGATGAAATAGTCATGGATCAATTCAAAGGTTGGTGTTATAAACTAGGATAGTGAAGTTCTATGTGTTTTTCTTTATTTTTCCATCTATTGATATGTAGATATATAGATTATATATTTTTCAACTATTTTACAACATAATGGATTAGTTTTTATTAATGGTTTAATTTTATTTTATGAAATAAAATTGTGTAACCTGAATGACAATTCCATTTTTTGTGTTTCGGAAAAATGGTAGATTACATAGATTTTAGAAAACTCGGGGAGTCCTAGGATAAAATTCATTTTTATGGGAAAAAAGCTAACATTATAAGTCCATCGACTATAACCCAATTATAATTATTCCTTTTAAATATTTTTGGTAGTCCTATGAAAAAACAAATAATGATGTTTCCCATTTCAATACTAGTATGGGGAATGGTTACAACATGCCATTAGAATTTTTTTTCATTTTCCTTGACCTACAGAAAGAATAAGAATCATGATATATATTCTAAAATTTATCTCTCTAGGATTTCGCACGATATGTTTTGTTTTATATATTTATACATATTCTAACTTATTAGAAGAAAAGTGATTTATAATTTATGTGAATAATCTAATAGATCCACCATAAATTGAATTTTTATAGGAAGTATATCTAATTTTAAAAACCTTATACATGAATATTTATTAATGTTGAATTTTTGAATAATCAATAAATTATTCAATATATGTAAATGGTATATCGTGGATTATTTTATCATCATGTGTATTAAATTATGTGAAATAATTATGGAAATATAATATTTATCTACTCCCATAATGAATTCATGATTTACTAACTACAAATCATTGAGTATTAGATCTATTTAAACCATAATAATGGATAGAGATGAATGGTATTTCATTATCAGAGCATTGGACAACTTGATTTCCTTCCCTACATGGTAATGTTTCAATAATTTATAATAATTTATAAATTTAAACCATCTCCTTTGGAAAATTTTCAATTCCTTCCATGTGAGTATATATTTCATGCTCTTAACATAATTATAAATATGAATAGATTATCTAAAGATTAGTTTTCTCTAAATATTTGATGAAAATATCTCTAATTTAAAATCTAAATCATGAATCGGCTAATATTTTTGATGAGAAGTTAATATTTATGAGGCATAAACAATTTCATTTTCATTCTACATGATAATTTATCCCAAGACCTTTTTTAATTCATCATTATATAATAAAAACCCTTCTAGGATTCATTTTAATGTAATTAATAGTGTGGTGACAAACAACATTTTTAATTACTTGAAATATCATTAAAATTCCAACATTCAATGCAACCTCACTCCCTTCCATGTAAACCTAGAAATTGGATTTGTTCTCCTTGAAAACAAATCTCACAAATAATCATGAATATCACTGTAAAAGAAGAAAAATATGGATCTTGGTTGCTATGGTTGGTTTATTACATCACATGATAACTTCTATCTTGGATGGATCTATTAATATTCTCTTAATTTTTATTACATGACCACAGAATTAAACTTTCAGAAATGAGAATCGACACTTTCAAATTTTTCCATACAATGTCTCCTCTTTCTAGGTATTAAACATAATATTCAAATTACCACCATTATATTCATTAATACATTAGTATAAATCAATATTCTCCATGAATAATAAAATTTTATTAAGGTATTCTTTAAGGACCATATTCATTAGATCCATTATTATAGTGATTTTTTTAATCCCATAAAAAATCATTATAAATTAATAGTGTTCGTGCATAAAAAAAACCCTATATTTCAAATATAATCCACTTTAGACCATTACTTTTATTTTCCAAATTAACAGAAAATCTTATAGAATTATTAAATTCATTGATTAAAAAAACATTTATACTAAGTATAATATAGGTTTTCTTGATCAATATATTATTAATCTCATGATAATCAATGAAAAGAAACATAAATATATCCATATATTTCAAAAATATTAATTGGAATTTCCCATGTTTAAAAGAATATAATTTAAAATCCTTTTTTAGATTACAGTTTTAGTGACTATTTAATTCCTCTAGTTTAATAGAAGGAATAATATATGGATATTTTTTTGGTTGGCATGGATATATTTCTTTGTTTAATTAAAAATTAATTAAACTAATTTGGTGGAATATTGGGTTGTTTATTTTAATACTGATCAGTATACTACAGTAATTTATTTATTTAATGGATATTGAATGACACCATGATTGTTTGATTCAAAATTCACCCATTGTTGATTATCATAAAATATATTAAAAAAATTATTCCAAGTGGATTTAATTTGTATTTCTATGTTGACACATGACAATAGTATTAATAAAAATATTAAATGAGATATCATTTTACTAAAAATTGATATTCGATTTATGGAGAGAGATATAATCCCTAGAAAATATTATTTCAAATTTTACCAAAGGAATAAGTTTTAGATATGATATATTTATCCTTACATAAATATAAATCAGAGTATATTTACATATCTTAAACAATATAATTATACCACCATGTTTTTTTATAAATATTAAAATATAGATTTCTTGAACAACGAACTCCATATTCCTATACAACATGAGATATAAAAAATTATTTAATTAACCAAAATGAAATATGGTATTAAAAGTTCTCTAAAATTGATCATGTGTAACTCGCATCACATTATTATCACTTTTTACGTATGTGGTAGTGATTAGGAATTCCATTATTATTCACTTCATTTATGATTTTTATGGTGACTATTTTCATTATTGGATCAAGGGATATATCACTGATTCATAAAATATTTGAAAAAATTATCCTTGATGAATTTTTTAATGTGTGGATCATTAGCTGGTACCTTTTTTATTTCTTTTGGATATATTTTCTTCTTAGAAATATTCCAGAATTTATTGGCATAGTGTCATATTCTACCACATATAAAATAGTTCCCTAATCCCGTAAAAAATTTCTAGGGTTCTGTCTCCCACATTTATTACATGAATGAATTATAATTTCTTCCCACCATGTTTTTTACCATTATATATTCCTTGATACTAAATTTTTTTCATTTCCTTAAAATTGTGATATGTTCCAATTTCAATATCTACATTGAAAAATCATTGAACTATATCACCATAGTTACCAATGTCTCTTATAGATAATTCCCTTTAAATCGTCATCTCTTAGATATTAAATAATAGATAAATTTTACTGTAAATATAATATATGAAATTAGATTCATACCTAATGATTCTTTTGAAATTTTCCTCATACGTTCCAATAGAAACATCATTTTTTATTCAAATAAAACAATTCCCTCCCCATTTTTTGTTTGAAGATTATGAGTAAAATATAAAGTGATATTTGTATGATTAACTAATCATATTCCATAAAGTATACTTCATTCATTTACATGTAATTATTAATTGGAGTCCTCCACCAGTAATCATTACCTTCAAAATTATATATAGTCAAAATTAACTTCTAACAGTCTAAGAAGTGGGGAATATAAAATTTATTTTCCATCCCATTGCTCCACTTATTAACAATATGCGAGTATGGATATATAGTAAAATTAATTGTATTTTACCTCCTGAATGTGTTTTTAAATGTATGTTACTTAATTTGTGAGTTCAAGAGTTCAACAATAATTATGTTTTTTATTATATTCAATGATACATATTTAAAAATTGTGATGAGGTTTTCCTTACAAAAAGAAATATCATTATGATTCCCATTGAGAAAAAAATGATTTCCTCTATTAAACCCATTATTAACATGGTTATTTTGGGTTCACCCATTTATCATCCATAGAAAAATTGGTGATTGATGTACATAAATTATTGAAAATGCATATAATAAAATAGTAATACTAGAATGGGGATTCCAAAAATTACGTACATACATTAGCCGATGAATATGTAGATTTTAATCTTTGTTATGAAATATTATTTTTTAAAATATAATAATTATATATACAAAAACATAAAAATGATTCATAAATTAAATGAAAATTATGAAAATGATATCTGCAAAAAGTGCCAAATCAGGTGTGCAGTTAGGCCTCTTTGTTAGGCACTAGGTCAGGATTGAGTTAATAAATAATCCTACATTTTTTAATTACTTAGTGATATCTAAGTAATATATATTTTATATATTCAATAAAATATTTTTTTATTCACCCAATATATTGGATAGACATAAAATAAGAACAAACCACATTTTATGCCTAAAAATTTATATTTTGTTTATAAATGTATTTTTAACGCCTTTTAATAAATAAAACTTTTTAAATCCAATTTTTGGAACATTTATAGATTTAATAAGTAAAAAACATTTTTTGGAATAGAAAAAAATGGTGAGGATAATGTTTTGGTATTTTTCTGTACGGATTATGTTTTTAATATATAGTTAAAAATAATGGATTTCTATTCTAAACTGTTTTTTAATCGAATTTATTTATATGGCTAAATTATATATTAAATTGGTTTAAAAGTTTAATTAGATATTATTTTTATAATTTAATTCAATATGGGTCATTGTACCCAATTTAACATTGAAATTGGTTATAAAAACATTGCAGACCTTTGATGTTTTTTTACTTTAAAAAACCTGATATGTCTTCCCATTAGTGGGATTAACATTAAATTTATTAATTCCACTATTGTGATTAGAATTTGTAAAAAATGATTCCAAATTTGTAATAAAATTAATTTATATTGAATATGAAAGTAAAATTGTTTTTTATCAAAATTATTATAGAAATTAATTAAAATTAATTACATCGGTTAAGGTAAAATTAAGCTTAACTAAAAAAATGACTTATATTTAAGACAATAAACGGCCTAAAAAATTGTAAAACAATTTCTAGACATGAATTGGCCATTCACCTTCTAATATTGAGTTTTATTTTTTTGTATGGATTTTATTATGTAAAAACATGGGTACACCTAACTTGATTTCAAAAATTCTAACTGTGTCCTTTCCATTCCCTATAAAAGGCCACCACATTTCCCTTTTCTTCACTCCTCTTAAACAACTAATATTTGAAATGTATATAACCAATAAACCCCCCAAATTCTACCTCTTATTTCCTTATGCCACCCTTTGGGAATAATTTATTCTAAGGAAGCCTTTTCGTACAAACCAAAAGGAGTTACCTGATTAAAAGGTAAAGCCTTCCCTCAAGCTCCTTTTTGTTATTTTCCTTCTCCCCCCCCCTGCACTGTATTTATTACACTATTTTGTAACAAAATCGATATCCTAAATAAAATTGTATATTTTTATTCTAATTTTTCCAACCACACTTACTCATACCTCTATTTAATGGGTATCGAATGTACTGTTTATCTATACGACGATCTTCCACCTCACAAAAAGATAATTGTACAATGTTTCAAAATGCATATCAAGGGTTAAATTATGATGAAAAATGTATATATTTATATATTTTATTTTATTTATTATGTCTTTAATATTTTTTATTTATTTCAGAGCTCATATATTTTTACATTTCATTTGATGTAAATATAATAATTTCATTTGAGGAAGTGTGGAGCACCGCCCCGTCAAAGAGATGTGATTCATTCACACACTACATGGAATGTATTGATGATGGTATTAGTGAATATATTTGATATTTGTAAATTTTAATTCTACAGTAATTATATATATATATAAATCTTTTTTATTCTTTCATTCAATACGAAAATAAAAATGGAAAAATGGTTCGTGCGTACGTATGACTTACCATTTCCATGAACAGTGTTATCCATATCATACATATATATTATATAGATTCTTATAATAAAAATATATGGGATATAAAATATATTTATATCATTTTTTAAATCCATTTATCAAGATATAATCATATGGACCAACAATATAACAAATTAAGATAAATGGGAAGAAAAAATAAAATAGTATCCAAAGTAAAACCTTAACATTGAATGGTTAACAAGATTGTAGTAAAAGGTCATAATAAAACCATATATGGTATCAAATATAATAATATGGCTTTATAATTTATTTATAGAAACATTTTATTTATTATAGAGGTGTTTAGAATGAGTATGACAACAGTCATGAGACAAGGTAATGGGATTTCATCTCACTTTTTATTTCATTAAGATAAATGATATGTTCACCACTAATTCCATTTATTTGGTTTAGGTAAATAAACTAATTTTATTATATTTATTATATAATTAAATTTATGTTTATTAACATATCCATTTTTTATATTTCTTTCATGGGGTTTATGTTTCAAAGGATACCAAATCAGTGAAATATTCTTTTTCTCAATATCCATCACTATGACTCGTGTTTTTTTATTCACTTAAATTCTCCATAGAGGTGTTTATACTTCCATTTTATATTTTATATCTTGAATTTAAATATTTCAATTATATTTTTTGTTTAATTTAATTTGTTTTTCCTTCGTGGAGAGTGTGATAGCATGTTACCATGTTACAATATTTTATTATAACAATCCCATCGATTTATCAGGATTGAATATGTTTATGATTCCTTTGATGAAATATTATAATTCATGTCACAAAAAAACTCATGAATTTTCAAGATAACCTCATGAATTAATACCATTTTCCACATTTTGGTACTAATAATAATATTCTAATAAAAATATGTTAAACTCTATATTTGGTCAAAAATATATTGTATTCAAAACACTACTGGAAATGAAGGATTTCCCAACGGTTCTGAACTGTTGGGAAAGGCTGCAAAACCGATGGTATATATTATACCAATGTTTCTACAAACCATAGGGAAGTAAGCCATTGGGGAATATTTTCCCAACGGTTTACACTAAACTGTTGGGATAGGTTAGAAAAAATGAACCTATCCCAACGGTTGTGCCAAACTGTTGGGATAGTTTTTTCCAACGGTTTGGCTTGAACTGTTGGGAAAACCAAGTAGAGGGCTTCTTTCCCAATGGTTTTTAAACCGTTGGGAAATAAATTTTACCCATGGTTCTATAAACTGTTGGTAAAAAAATGACCCATAATTCTATGCCAACGGTTTCAAACTGTTGGCATAGCCAATGTTATGCAAATTGCACAGCAGCCTGCAATTTGCACAGAAGCAAGTCCATTCCCTCTCATTTTCAATCATTTCCAATTATTGAACCTGCAATAAACTAACACATACATATACAATTATTATACCTACAATAAACAACTAACACATGCATATAGAGAAAAAATTCATACACATTTAACATTTAATGCATCCTGGGACTATACACATCCAGAATTAAATCAAAATTCATAATGTAATTATAAACATACATAATTCATTTAGAATTCATTTTAAAATTTAGATGTCCATAATATGTGGAATCCAGAATTCAATTCATAATTTGATCGGTTTTTCGTATACCATATGTTTTGACTACAAATGATGTCCATTTTAAACAAAATACATAAACCTAGAGTGGTACCGGCCACACCATGACTCGGATTGAGGCGAGGATCACTCGTACACATCACAAATGACCCATGGAATGTTGACCTAAATTATCAACATATTCTAAAAGCATTTGGTCATTTTTTTGTATGTCAGTTATTGTTTTCACTTAAAATGAAGTTATTTTTAAATAAAACAGATACACTTCAAGTGGTGTCAGCCACACCATCCCTCGGATTGAGATGGGGTTTACTCGTTCACATAAAAAATGATCCATGGATCATTGTGCGAAAATATCAACACAATAAGAATCTGTTTGGTCGGTTTTCTGTATGTACTTGAAATGTTGTCCATTTTGAACATAAGAGATACACTTTGGGTGGTTTTGGAAACATCGTGACTTAGATTGAGGTGAGGTCGACTTGTAAACGTACCATATGACCCATGGATCATTGTCCTAAAGTTTCAATATATTCCGAATGACTTTGGTCAGTTTTTCCTATTCCAATTGTTCTTTTAACTTATAATCTTGTCCATTTTAATCAAAAGAGACACAATTATAGTGGTACCGGCACACCGCGTCTCGGATTTAGATGGGGTTGACTCATACATGTCTCAAATGACCCATGGATAATTTTCCTAAAGTATCAACACAATCTGAATGTGTTTGGTCGGTTTTCCATATGTCAGTTGATGTTTTCACTTAAAATGATGTCCTTTTGAAACAAAAGAGTGACACTTTGAGTGGTGTCGGCCACAACGCGCCTCATATTGAGGAATGGATGATTCGTACACGTCACATATGACCCATGTATTGTTTTTCTAAAGTATCAACACAATCAGAATCCCTTTGGTCAGTTTTCTGTATGTACTTAAAATGTTATCCATTTTAAACAAAAGAGAGACACATAGAGTGGTTCCAGCCACACCGCGCTTCGTATTGAGTCGAGGTTGACTCATACACGTCACATATGACCCATGGATCATTTTCCTAAAGCATCAATAGATTTCGAATGCGTTTGTTCAGTTTTTCATATGTCAGTTGTTGTTTTCCCTTAAAATAATGTCCATTTTAAAAAAAAGAGAGACACTATGAATGGTGTCGGCCACATCGCACCTCGGATTGAGGTGGGGATGACTCGTACACGTTACATATTAACCATGGATCATTGTTCTAAAGAATCGACATAATCAAAATCCGTTTGGTTAGTTTTCTGTATGCTAGTTGTTGTTTTCACTTAAAATGAAGTCCATTTTAAACAAAAGAGAGACAATTTGAGTGTTTTTGGATACACCACGACTCGGATTGAGGCAAGGGTGACTCGTACACGTCACATATAACCCATGGATCATTCTCCTAATGTTTCAAAGGAAACCTCATGCTTTTGGTCAGTTTTCCGTATGTACATAAAATGTTTTTCCTTTTAAACAAAAAAGAGACACTTAGAGTGATCTTGGCCACACCGTGACTCGGATTGAGCCCGAGTTGGCTCTTACACATCACATATGACCTATGGATCGTTGGAATAAATTATCAACAGAATCTGAATGCGTTTGGTCAGTTTTCCATATGCCAATTTTTATTTTCACTTATAATCTGGTCCATTTTAAACAAAAGAGACACAGTTAGAGTGGTACCATCCACACCACACCTCAGATTTAGATGGGGTCTACTCGTACACGTCTCAAATGACCCATGGATAATTTTCCAAAAGTATCAAGACAATCCGAATGCGTTTGGTTGGTTTTTCGTATTCTAGTTTATGTTATCACTTAAAATGATATCCTTTTGAAACAAAACAGAGACACTTATAGTGGTTTCAGCCACATAGAGCCTCGGATTGAGGTGGGGTTGAATCGTACACGTCACAAATGACCCATGGATCGTTGTGCTAAAATATCAACACAATCATAATCCGTTTGGTCGGTTTTCTGTATGTACTTAAAATGTTGTCCATTTTAAACATAAGAGAGACATATTGGGTGGTTCCAGCCACACCACGACTTGGATTGAGGTGTGGTTTACTTTTATAGGTAATATATGACCCATGTATCGTTTTCTTAAAGTTTCAATAGATTCCGAATGTGTTAGGTTGGTTTTTCATAAGCTAGTTGTTCTTTTCACTTATAATCTTGTCCATTTTAAACCATAGAGACACAGTTATAGTGTTATAGGCCACACTGTGTCTTGGATTTACACGAGGATGACTCATACACATCTCAAATGACCCATGGATCATTGTTAAAAATTATCAACACAATCTGAATGTGTTTGGTCAGTTTTCCGTATTTCAGTTGATGTTTTCACTTAAAATGATGTCCTATTGAAAAAAAAGAGACACTTTGAGTGGTTCTGGCTACACCGCTCCTCAGATAAGGGTGAGGTTGATTCGTACACGTTATATATGACCCATGGATCATTTTTCTAATGTATCAACACAATCAGAATCCGTTTGGTCAGTTTTCCGTATGTACTTAAAATGTTTTCCATTTTAAACAAAAGATAGATACTTATAGTGGTACTGGCCACACTGTCCCTCAGATTGAGGCTGGGATGACTCGTACACGTCACATATGACTCAGGGATAATTTTCCTAAAGCATCAACCCATTTCGAATGCGTTTAGTCAATTTCTTGTATGTCAGTTGTTGTTTTCACTTAAAATGATGTCCATTTTAAACAAAAGAGAGACACTATGAAAGGTGTCGGCCACACCGCGACTCGGATTGAGGTGGGGTTGATTCTCCCATGTCACATATGACCCAGGGATCATTGTGCTAAATTATCGACACAATCAGAATCCGTTTGGTCAGTTTTCTATATGCTAGTTTTAGTTTTCACATAAAATGAAGTCCATTTTTAACAAAAGAGAGACACTTTGAGTGGTTTCGACCACACCATGCCTCGGATTAAAGTGAGGTTAAATCGTACATGTCACATATGACCCATGGATCTTTATACTAAAGTTTCATTGGAAACCGAATGCGTTTTCTTGGTTTTCTATATGTACATAAAAAATTTTCCATTTTAAACAAAAGAGAGACACTTAGAGTGATCCCAGCCACACCACGCCTCGGATTGATCCCAAGTTAGATCTTACACATCACATATGACCCATGGACCATTGTGATAAATTATCAACGGAATCTAAATGCATTTGGTTGGTTTTCCTTATGCAAGTTGTTCTTTTCAATTATAATCTTGTCCATTTTAAATAGAAGAGACACAGTTAGAGTTGTACCGGCCACACTGCACCTCCGATTTAGATGGGGTTGATTCATACATGTCTCAAATGACCCATGGATCATTTTCATAAAGTATCAACACAATCTGAATGCGTTTGGTCAGTTTTCCATATACCAGTTGATGTTTTCACTTAAAATGATATCCTTTTGAAACAAAAGAGAGACACTTAGAGTGGTGTTGGCCACACTGTGCCTTGGATTGAGGCGTAGTTGACTCATACACTTCACATATGACCCATGGATCGTTGTCTTAAAATATCAACACAATCAGAATCTGTTTGGTCGGTTTTCTAAATGTACTTAAAATGTTGTCCATTTTAAACATAAGAGAGACACATTGGGTCATGCCAGCCACACCGTAACATGGATTGAGGCACAGTTGACTCATACACGTAACATATGACCCATGGAGAGGTTTCCTAAAGTTTAAACAGATTTCGAATGTGTTTGGTTGGTTTTTCATATGCCAGTTGTTCTTTTCACTTATAATCCTGTCCATTTTAAACAAAAGAGACACGGTTAGAGTAGTACCGGGCATACCACATCTCATATTTAGAAGGGGTTGCCTGATACATGACTCAAATGACCCATGGATCATTTTTCTAAAGTATCAACACAATCCGAATGTGTTTGGTCGTTTTTTCGTATGTCAGTAGACGTTTTCACTTAAAATGATGTCCTTTGGAAACAAAAGACATATACTTTGAGTGGTGCCGGCCACACCACACCTCAGATTGAGGTGGGGTTGATTCGTAAACGTCACATATGACCCATGACTCATTGTTCTAAAGTATCAACACAATCATAATCTGTTTGTTTAGTTTTTTGTATGTACTTATAATTTTGTCCATTTTAATCAAAAGAGAGAAACTTATACTAGTGTCAGCTAGACCGTGCCTCGGATTGAGGTGGGGTTAACTCTTACACGTCACATATGACCCATGGATCGTTGTCCTAAAGAATCAACACATTTCGAATGCGTTTGGTCAGTTTTTTGTATGTCAGTTGTTGTTTTCACTTAAAATGATGTCCATTTTAAACAAAAGAGAGACACTATGAATGGTGTGGGCCACACCGTGACCCAGATTTAGGCAGGATTGACTCTTACACGTCACATATGACCCATGTATCATTGTGCTAAAGTATTGACACAATCAGAATCTGTTTGGTCAGTTTTCCGTATGTAGTTATTGTTTTCACATAAAATCAAGTCCATTTTAAACAAAATAGAGAAACTTTGAGTGGTGTCGTCCACACCATGCCTCGGATTGAGGCGAGGCTAACTCGTACACATCACATTTTCCCCATGGATCATTCTCTTAATGTTTCAATGGAAACTGAATGTGTTTGGCGGGTTTTTCATATGTACTTAAAATGTTGTCGATTTTAAACAAAAGAGAGACACTTAGAGTGATCCCGACCACATCGTGACTCGGATTGATCCTGGGTTTGCTCGAAAACATCACATATGACCCATGGATCGTTGTGATAAATTATCTACAGAATCTCAATGTGTTTGGTTGGTTTTCCGTATGCCAGTTGTTCTTTTCACTTATAATCATGTCCATTTAAAACAAAAGAGCCATACTTAGAGTGGTAACGGTCACACCGCACCTTGAATTTAGACGGGGTTGACTTGTACACATCTCAAATGACCCCTAGATCATTTTACTAAAGTATAAACACAATCCAAATGTGTTTGGTTGGTTTTTCGTATGCTAGTTGATGTTTTCACTTAAAATGATATCCTTTTGAAAAAAAAGAGTCACTTAGAGTAGTGTCGACCATACCACGCCTCGAATTGAGGTAGGGTTGACTCGTACACGTCAAATATGTCTCATGGATTGTTTTCCTAAAGAATAAACACATTTCGAATGCATTTGGTCAGTTTTCCTTTGTCACTTGTTGTTTTCACTAAAAATGATGTCCATTTTAAACAAAAGGGAGACACTATGAATGTTGTTGGACACACTGTGCCTTGGATTGAGATGGGGTTGACTCATACTCGTCACATATGTCCCATGGATCGTTGAGCTAAAGGATCGACACAATCAGAATCCGTTTGGTCAGTTTTCCATATGAACTTAAAATGTTGTCCTTTTTAAACAAAAGAGATACAGTTAGAGTGTTCCCGGCCACACTGCAACTCGGAATGAGGCGCAGTTGACTCGTACATGTCACATATGACCCATGGATCGTTTTCCTAATGTTTCAATAGAATCCGAATGTATTTGGTTGGTTTTCCGTATGTTAGTTTTCATTTTCACATAAAATATTGTCCATTTTAAACAAAAGAGAGACACTTTGAATGGTTCCGGCCACACTGCGACTCATATTGAGGTGGGGATGACTCATACACGTCACATATGACCCATGAATTGTTGTGATAATGTATCAACACAATCATAATCCATTTGGTCAGTTTTTCGTATGATAGTTGTTGTTTTAATTTAAATTGTTGTCTATTTAAAATTAACCTGAGACACTTTGAGTGGTGATGGACCCACCGGGCCTTGGATTGAGGCGGGGTTGACTCGTACAAATCACATATGACATGTGGATCATTGTGATAATGTATCTACACAATCAAAATCTATTTGGTCTGTTTTCCGTATGTTAGTTGTTATTTTCTCTGAAAATGTTGTTCATTTCATATAAACTTGAGACACTTTGAGTAGTGTCGGCCACACCGGGCCCCGAATTGAGGTGGGGTTGATGTATACATGTCAAAAATGAGTAATAGTAACCATCCTGGTTTCCCTCACCTAGAAACCAAAGAATATATTTTGGAATTTCAAGACTAAATTCCCTGAGCATGACGAGTCCTTCCAAGAGTCCTTAACATGTAACCCATGTCTTATCCAAACAATTGACAAGTAAACCAAATCCAATAAGGCATAATTCACATAACATGGAGAATGTACAAAAGGATTTATATTCAAATTAAAGTATATCATAACATGAATTTGATGAGCATGAGCTAATAATCATACCAATACATTCATATAATTCAACACATACAAAAATTGAATAATCCAAAATAACATTGCATGATTAGAGAAATTAAAAAAAGTATGTGAAATGAAGGAGGGTGGGGGGGCTATCTAGGTGTCTAGGGAGGAGGGTGGGGGGCTGTTTGGGGGGGCTTTCTAGGGGGCTGCCCAGGGTCCAGGGAGGAGGGTGGGGGGGTTGTCCGGGGGGCTGTCCATGGACCAAGGAGGAGGGTGGGGGGCTGTCCGGGGGTTGTCCAGGGGGTGTTCGGGGGGCTGTACGAGGTCCAAAGAGGAGGGTGGGGGGGAGGCTGTCCGGGGGGCTGTTCGGGGGGCTGTCTGGGGGGTTTCTGGGGGGGGGGGGTGTCCGGGGACCAAGAAGGATGGTGGGGGGGGGGGTTGTCTTGGGGGATTTTCAGGGGGCTGTCCGGGGTCCAAGGAGGATGGTGGGGGGTTGTCCACGGTCCAGGAAGGAGGGGAGATGTCCCGGGAGTTCCCAAACACACAACCACTAAAAGAAAACTACATCCATGAAAACAGAAAATATATAAAAATAAATCTACTCTAGTACTATACTACGGGTCTAGATAAAACCAACAACTAGAATAGATTAAACATAAAATCCCGGTAATATTAGTCAAAAATGTAACGGATCAATTTTTCCCACATCATCATCACCATCATCACCAACATAATCACCCACATCCTCATCCCCATCATCGTCCTCACCCTCCTCAGTGTCCTCCTCCTCACCCTCACCCTCCTCCTCGCCCTGGCCATCCACCTCGCCCTCCTCCTCTCCCTTCTCTTCCTCATCAGACTCCTCGCCATAATCATCATCCGACTGGACATCGTCCTGACCACCACTAGAACAGCCACCTGGTGAACCATATATAGAACGTATTGACGAAATATATTCATCAAAATCTAGGTTGGCCTCTTGTGGAAGTGTTGGACGTAAAACATCAATAAATTTCATAAATGTACTGTTTTCCCTAGCAGACTGTTCTGTCGTCTCTGTGGCCCTTTTCTCAGCCTATTCTTTCATCTCAATGGCCCTTTTCATAGCCTGTTTTGCATGTTCATTAACTTTCTGCAGCTTGGTGGAACTAAAACTCATACCTGAGGAGATCTAATACCTCGTCGGGGTTATCCTAGGTTGGCAGCGTACTCTGCCAGGATGCTCCTCTCCCAACACCTGATGTAAGTGATCAGTCAGCCCAAAATTGTCTTGTTCTTGGGCATCGAGGGCCTCTAAAGCAGCCTGTTACAAATATAAAAATATTATTAAGTTACAAAATAGATATTAAAATATAAAATCATCATATTAAAACTTAAAATCTTCGGATGAGTCACTTTGTTGATGGAACTTCCATCATTTTTTCATCTACTCGAGCAAAACAGTTTTCTCAAGACACACGTCCTTCAATATTCTGTATTTTCCTGTACAATGACATTGAAAACTAAAGTTATATGAAAACATTAGAAAACAATTAAATAATTGAGGAAACAAAAGAATGTTTAATTTGTAATGAAAACTTATAAACAATTGTCATACCTTCTTCCTCTCATGATCTGGCATCGTTGTACATCATAGTGTGTGGAGGTATTTTTTTGCATCAGTGTTTTTTTATTTTTTCCAGATGATTTATAAATAAAATTAGATAATGAAAAGTATAATAATAATTCAAAAAATGAATGTTATTATTTAAATACCTAAAATGTAATTCATACCTTAAACTGGGTAGTCGTCCAATGAGTAATCATCTGACGATACTGCTCTATAGGACAATCATCCACGACTGGTACCGCCTCTAACTCAGTGTCAACTATAGCACGCTATACAATATACAAATCATTCTTATAGGCTCTCCAAATCTCACCTAAATACTTGAGATGTTCCATTCGTGCACCATCACCATTGGGAAAATTAAATCGAAGTTGGCATCAAAATTTTAATTCATATAAAAACAGAAATAATTAACGGTATTAAATAAAATAGATTTTCTTACCCATATCTCTGCCCAAGATCTATCCCTGAACTCATGTGGAAAATGTCTCCATGATAGTGGGCTGACGAGAATGATATCGGATATTTGGAATCCGTCGCCAAAAAACTCCAACATTGCTGCCCTATTTTCTAAACCATTTGGTTGTCTTCATTGTAACCACTATAACCTGTGTGCGGCGATTCCACACCGAACGCATGTGTATATGCCCCTGCCCCCACCTCGTATCAGTAGATGTATTTTTCATGAAATAAAAACAAATATTTTATCAAAACATGTTATAATGAAAATAAATATTGCTATAAAAATTTGTTAGGGTTCTATAAATATACCTACGCCAGTCTGATCGTTGAGCGCTGCTGGATCCACACAAACTGATGGAACACCCTATGGTGGAACAGGAGTCAAAGACGATGGAAAATAGAAGCTCGGAGAGTCAGAAGTAGAAGGAAAAGAAGATGGGAAAGCTGTATGACCAGATTCTGACTGGGGAGTGGGAATCAATATAGGATATGAAAATGATGGGCCAGAAGATGCAATAGGTGGTGAAAACATGGGAGGCCTAAATATCCTGTGTGTCCCTAATGACACACCAGGATTAGAATGTGGGAATCATGAAATGTCAGTGGGAGGGGCCGGGTCTAGTCGGGTACGCGCAACTACTCGTCCACCTCTGGTACGAACCCTCCTCATACCACCAGCCTGAGTACTAGGTCCCTTACTAGGCTCCTTGTCGAATAAATGTCGACATATAGGTGGATCCTATAAAAAATTTACAAAAAAATTAACCACATGATATTATATATTCTTTAATATATATATTTGAAATAAAGTACTAACTATAGGCACTAATGGTGGAACGCCCAGCTCGGTCATTCGATGGTTGTTCTCCATCATTTTTTCCTTCATCTTTCTTCAATTGGCTGCATTTCTTACTTTTGAAAATAAATATGTAATTAATTAGAAAATGGAAACTAATGTGTAACCCAAAAAACTAAATATATGATGGAATATGGGGATTCATTGGTAATTAGCTATCAATTATTTTTGAAGCGATTGAATGGATTTAATAAATCAAAAAAGTTGTAATGTTCACCATGTTAGAAATATTGGTTGATTAGTTTTGAATACAGTTCAATTCCAAATTAGAAAATTCAATTCAAATAAAACTGCAACAAATAAACATTAAAAATTCACATAATGGTCAAGTCAGTAAAATATATATGTGATCAGTACTAAATCAATTTGAATATTACCAACCTTAACAACCCAACTCTAGTTTAACCAAAAGAATTGAGAACATGGTTGAATGATTCTATATATTTTCAACCACAACTTCAGGTTCAAAATCAACTCTGAAAATTGAGCTATTGGAGTAATCAAAAGAAATAAATGGATTGGTTCCAATGGAACTAAGGACAGTGTCAATTCCATCATCACCATCATCAAAAATATTTCATGGTATTACTTCAACTGTGACACAAAATTCAGGTCGAAGTTGGTCTTTGACATAAAAAAACATGTTTAGCTATTGATGCCAACACATATGGTTCATTAGTAGAAAGAGTGTGAGTCATATTAATTACTAGAAATCCAAAATCATCAATAAATGTGCCATGTCTCGTCATTGAATCAAACCAATGACATTTCATCATCGTGACTCATCCATGAGAGTAATAATCCAATATTATTATTTTCTCAATGACTCCATAATTACCCACATTTTGAAATCATAGTATACTATCTGATGCACTTGCATAACAATCTATTATGGCATTAACCATAACACCATCATGTTGTGTTCTCATGTTCATTGCTCGTTCAGTGACAATAAATTTGTCCTTATTAATAACAATTGATTTATAGTCACGAACCATAGTATTAGGACCAAAAACCAAAGCTCTTATTTCCTTAGAGACAGATTAAACAGAAAAACTATATACCTAAAATATAAATGTCTATTAAACTTAATTAAATATTGATATAATTATTTTAAACAGTATTATTTTTACCTTCAATTTTAACCAATCAGAAAACTCTTTGCTATGCAATGTATCTCTCCTTCTCAATGATAAAGAACGATGCTTCCTATTTATCATTCTTTTATGTTCCCTGTAGATAAAAAATAGGAATATTTTAACAGATATATATGTAAGATAAACATATTCAATTTAGTTACCTGATATAGTCATCGAACATATCATAGTTGAACAAAACTGTGTGATGTGCCATCTCTCGCTCTTCATGGCTTAATGTATTCAATATATATGATCCAGGAGTTCCTCAGGTTGAGGAAGTGATGGAAAATGGGTTCAATTTGCTCATATTTTTCTTCTTCATTTCTCATTGGTCTGTTCATTCTTGTAGTAAGATCAGACAAATACATTGAGCAGAAATCTATACATTCTTTAGTCGAGTAACCGTTCACGATAGAACCTTTGGGATAATTCCTGTTTCGGACATAATACATTAATGTGTACATATTTATTTTAGTTGGATACATCCAATGAAAATAAACAGGTCCTCTAAGATGTATTTCAATGGGAATATGGATAGTCAGATGCAGCATTCATGTAAAAAATGATGGAGGAAATGTTTTCTCCTACTCACACAAAATTATTGGCGCATCCGTCAACATTTTTTGCAAGAAAGACTTGGACAAATTCTTAGCACAAAGATCTCTAAAAAATGGCACAACCAAATAACAGTCACCCTTACATTATTGGAAAAAATATGACGGATTTCTATTGGAATAAAATCATGTAGTAGAACGTGATAATAAGGAGTCTTCCAAAATTTTAGCTTCAAATCTGTTCTATTGACCCATTTAGATATGTTTCTTGAATAGCCATCGAGAACTTTAATAGTCTCTAATACTTCCAAAAATTGTTTTTTCTTAGGTTTCATCACATAAGAAGCACATGGAGGTTGCCACTTATTTTCCCTGATACGCACAGGATGCAATTCTGGTCTGATTCCCCAATCCACCAAGTCATGCCAAGATCATAAATCATCTTTTGTCTTCCCATTGACATTTAGAAGAACCGAAAGCAAAATTTCCCATATATTCATTTCAATATGCATTACATCTAAGAAATGACCTAACAAATTGGTTGACCAATATGGAAAATCAAAAAAATACTCATCTTCCTCCAATTGTAACAGGTTTCAGTGGAAAAATTCTTTCTCTTTTCAGATTTCGTTTGACCCTTCCCGAATAAAAAACTGAAATCATTCAATTTAGTAAGCACATCAGTTCCAGACATACGCTGAGGTGGATCATTAGTTTCTATGGTATTATCAAATCTTCGACGATTCATTCCATATGGATGATAATTTGGAAATAATCGTTGATGTCCCATAAAACTGAAACTACAGTGATGTTTCAGTCTTCTAGATCGTGTATTCTTCATACGAACTAGGCATGACAGTTTTCCCTTCGTTCTCCATCCATACATCATTGCATAAACTAGGAAATCATTGATCTTCCACAAAATCGCAACATGAATATGAAATATGTCTTTCAAACACGCATCGTATGTGCACAGACCAACATCCCAAAGAAGTTTCAACTATTTTATTAAAGTTTTCATGTATACATCAATATCAATGCCGGGATCAGAAGGACCAGATATGAGTATCCTCATGAAAGTGAAAGGTTTTTTCATACACAACCACGGGGGAAGATTATAATTGTGTATAAAAACTTTCCATGTGCTGTGCGAAGTAAGCATCTGCCCAAACAGATTAAAACCGTCGCATGAAAGACCCTACCTCACATTACGCACGTCAGCTGCAAAATCAGGATGTCGAGCATCAAATCTCTACCGTGAAAATCCATCTACAGGATGAACCAACTCATCATTAGTCTTCTTTCTCTCGGTATCATGACATCTCATTTTTATTGATATTTAATCAGACATAAAAAAATTATGGAGTCTAGGGAATAATGGAAAGTTCCACATTACTTTCTGTGGAACACGGGATGGTGTTCAATCAGATTTTGACTTCTAGAAAGATGTGCCACATTTTATACAATCATTACATTCAGCGGTTTACTCCCAAAATAAACTGAAATCTTTCGAGCAAACATGAATTTTGTTTCTTGAAAATCCAAGTTCCTCAACTAACATCCATGCCATATAGTGGTTTGAGAGAATATCTTCATCTTCTGGAAGTAAATCCTTCAAGAGGGTAAGGATGTAATTGATTGCTGTAATAGAGATCCCATACATAGTTTTCCCATGGAACAATTGGATTAAAAATTCCAGTTTTTTCATTTTATCGCATTGTCGATATACTAGATTCGTGGCAACATCATTCAATTTTTTCACCCTATCAATATCATCATTTTCCCTAGATGCATCAGTTGTCCTCATATCGAAGTCTTCTTGAGTCTAAATCATTTCTTTTTCGTGATGACAAATAAATGAAAAATGATCATATAAGAAATTCTCCATTCGAGTCCTTTCATTTCGATCATCACCCATTTGAGATTTCATTTTATCCCCATTGTGATACCACACAAAGTCGTTTGCTTGAAAACCATTTTTGGTTATGTGGTAGCTGAATTATTCATGGATCATCCAAGGTCTACCAAAATAATTAGAACATGGGTAGTGTTTGCGACCGCTATTTAAAGCATTGTAAAATTAAAAATCTATAAAGCTCTCCAAATTTTTTTGGAAATCGCTTGAGATCCGATCAGTTTCATACATCCAAATTCTATATATTCTGTAAAAATAATTTATATAGGTCATTTTGTCATAAACAATTCAATAGGATTGAAATTTAATAGAAAATACATTTATGTAAATGATAAAGGAAGTAGTTTCTAGTCGATGTAGTGAACTACTAAAATAATGTAAAGAACAAGTACTCATAAATTAAATTAAAATTTTTTATATTCATTTTCATTAGGTCTATAAGATGCACATGCCTCAGGTCCCATAATTTGTTATAGGCATCCCAAATCATTCACTCATGTGTAATAACTCATTATTGGCACCTCTATGGCCATACCATCAATTATCCAATTACTTACCCAAGTCAAGAGCACCCCATGGGTGAATGAATTTTTGGATTCTACACTAATAGGTAGTTCATGGATTGTAAAAAGATTTTATTTAATTAATTATAGAAAAAAATATTTATTTTTAAATTTGTGATTAATAATAAAGTATGTCAAAGATAACAACATTACTGAATTAAACTTGTGACTTATCTTACATTTTTATGGATGCCTACACATGCCAGCATGGGTAGTGAAAAGAACCCCACCCTAATAAAAGTGAGTATTGTCCCAGAAGGACACATAATATACAACGTACAATGAGAACCATATTTAATTGACCCTAAAGTTATATTAGTACAATCATCCTCAGGGAAATTGAATATATGATCATGGTTAATTAATGAATTCAAAAGCTCATATTCCATATGTTGGACACTCTCTAAGGTAAGAAATCATGTGAGTATGGGTTGAGATCATTCAATTTCTTACATGCTAGTGAGAATGAAGGCTTGAATTAATGACTTGAGTTCACTGATTAAATGAGGTTAGAGGTTGCATAGGCTGTGTAAACAGAATGATTAAATAAGGGTAGAGGTTTCATACACTGTGCATGGTGGGGGAGTCTCAGCCGATTTAAAAACTAAAATAAATTCCCACCATAGGTATCAATAAGAAATGTCAGCATCAAAAGAAACTCCAAATAAAAAAGGACTAAAAACATCAAACACTTTTTATATTATCCTACCAAAAAATGATCACGAATGTCCCTATAAATTTTTATACTTCTAGAATTTATAGAGTTTTTAAATTTATGAGCTTCATCCATCTTCACAGCCTCCCCACCCCATTTGGACATCCCTACCCCCACCCCACTTAGATAACCCAACCCCCCCCCCCCCCCCCACCACACTTGGACAACCCTACCCCCACCACGCGTGGAAAATCCACCCCACCTGGACACCCCTACCGTCACCCCACTTATAAACCATGTCAACCGTTATACACTCCATGTGAACCTTTATAAACACCATATGAACCCTTATACCATATTATCATTATTACAACCATTAATAACAACTTATTAAACAACATCACTTTTCAAAGATAATAAAATTGAACATAAATCAATAATAATATTTGATATATCAAGTAAAATGAAGTCATACTATCTTACATCCTAAATGACCACCCACAACCATGATTAATGAACACAAAGATCCCCTTTCATCTAAATCAAAAGTGAAAACAAAAACACATAGTTGTAGAAAATAACTTCATTTGTGTGAATAATAATAATCCCATGGTCCTCATGATATTTTAACCATGCATTCATGATTTTCGAGATGAACATGTATCCATGAAACCATATGAGAAACGTGATTCAATACATGTGTTTTTCTGATTTTCCCAAGAATTTTGAGGAACCCAAAATTAGTGAAAATTGTCATTGTGTTTTAAAATGTGATTGAATAACTCATGTATTATGTTGATGGAAGAATGATTAATGGTTATATTAAGAAAACTAATATTCACTAATATTGCGATTTTGACATTTTTTGAATTAGATTCATGAAGAAGGAAGAAGTACTAATTTGGGACCACATACTATTTTGCAAAGTTCAAGAAGATACTACATATGTTCTATTCTGCAAAGGATAAGTGAACAGTGTGTTCTTTTATATATATATAGATTTCGATAGAAAGAGGATACATACTTGTTATATAATACACAGAGTGTACAAAAATTAAGATGAACAATATCTTCATGTTTGACATGATTTTAATGAAAGGAGTGATTTTCATGAAATAATATGAATAAATATTACAAACAATTTCTAATGAGTTCATATACATGAAGCTATAATATTTTAAGCATTGAGATTAAAAAAACTAGGAATCTTTAAAATTAGAACACAATAAAGAGACACCATGCCCTTATAAATGTATATGTGTAATGAAAACATTAATTGGACAATGTATACAGCGATGTAGTGATTTTAGTACACAATTTGTGGATTAGTGAATCATAAAATTTTCCAAAAACCCTAAAAATTGGGAATAACGAATAATATAAGGATATCCTTGAGAATAGGTGGAAGGATATCCTTGAGAAAGGGTGGAAGGAGTCTAACCTGGAAGCTGATCTGATGGAAGAGGTGCACCTGTGTTGGGGCTTCTCAAGGTCTTCTGCGAGTCGGAATTGCTACTGGGAGAGTCGCGCACTGCTTTTCGAATCATGGGGAGGGGGCTGCCAAGCTTAGGCGAATTTGGGGCATCTTTTTCCCAACAGTTTTTAAAACCCTTGGTAAAACTCATTTTTTCCCATATTTCCCAATGGTTTGATGAAACCATTGGGAAAAATCACTTTTTACCCATCTTTCTCAACAGTTTCATCAAACCGTTGGTAAATATCACCTATACCAATGGTTAAAAAGAACCGTTGGTATACAAGTGCTGGAAAAAGTATGTTTTCTAGTAGTGAAAAAAATATTTTGAAAAATATTTTAAAAATATGTGTGAATCCAATTTTGAAGGAAAAAATATTTTAAAATTACTTTATAGTTTTTTAAAATTCCATTAAAATTCAAGCACAAATATTTTAAACAAAACGGGTCTCAAAAATATTTTTTGTTTAAAAATTAATTTAATCACTTTCAAGATTTATTTATATGTTTTCAAATTTTTTTCTAGGAAATGGTATTCAAAAAATTTAGGAGATTTATTATTATGTTTTTGAATATTTTTCAATGAAATTGTTTTCAGTTTTTTTTCAGGATTTCTTTAATAAAATTCTATCTATTTACTTAAAAAAAATTTCTGAATTGTTTTAAATATTATCTAATAATTTTACAATGAAAAAGGTTTTCAAATTATTTCAAGTATTTCTTATATACCTTCATGGTATTTTTTATGATTTTTTACAAATTATTTTATGTATTAAAAATCATTTTTAATTATGAAGGGATATTTTTTCAAGAAAAATTATGAATGATATTTAAAAATTATTTACCTCCTAATATGACATCTATTGATGTTTCTCATGCCCTTTCTGAAAATAGTGTAAATGTTCCATTCATATTATTTCTATTAATAGGTTATTATTAATATCAAGGTATTTATAAAACCTATTTCTCTTTCACAATTTATATGTTCATTATGTATCTTTATCTTTAATTGGTTTTGATTTTGAAAAATGATTATGAATCTTGTCATTTTCAATAGGTTATTATATGATTACATGATTATATCACCCACTTCATTTCATGGGTTATGATATTAGTATTTATGATCTTATGGAACTGTTATGTTTGATTTTATTATGATAGTTGTGGGACCTATATCTTCCTCTAATTAATTGGGTAATGATTTATATCTCATGAGATATCCTAATATGGTATTGGGAATAAAAATTTACTACTATGATGACTAGGGGATTCAAAAATGACTACCAAGATATTATAGAGACTAAACTCATACAAACAAGATTGTCTTGGTAGCAATTCCTTGGGCACTAAGAAAATCATATTATATTCTTATGTTTCAGACATAATTCCATGTTTTATTAATATGTGGCTCTTTCATGACTTTTGATCTTAATTATATTTTGATTCATATCTTACAAAATTCCAATATTTATTATGATCTATAATATTCATAGTATTATCTTCAAATGTTATGCTCATTTTCTATACCCTTTTTCTATGTTATGAATACATTTTTTTATTTACCCTCACTGAGCATCTCATCTCACTCAATCTTATGTTTCATTTCCCCAGGTCAAGAATAAAGGTTTTACGTATATGTACTAAATGTGGATATTTATGTTGGAGATGGTGAAGATCTTTGACCAAGATAGAATATTTTGTTTCCATGTTTAAATTGATAGTAATCTATTATGGTCCTTGGGCATGTATTGTTTTAATTTACTAAATGTTCATCTGAAATGGTTTAATATCCATATTTTTTAATACTAAATCACTATAGTTTGTATTAGATAATTGGTTTAGTCCACCATCAAAAACTAGGATGGTAAAAATTTAGTGACATACAAAGTAATATTTCATAGGATATTTCTAGGGATATCTCTAATGATAAGTAAAAGAATGATTTAACAATGAAGAAAAGTTAATAGAATTTTTCGCAAAGGATAAAGAGAGGGGTTTCCTAGGAATGTATCACGGTCTGAATACTAAAAGTGGATGTTTCTCTATAAAAAATGTACCCAGGGGTAACAACTCTGACAATTTGTTTCCAGCATAACTCAGGGTAATCTGGTTAAAAAAACAGGCTTTTCTACACACCTGGTTTCACACTCCTAGAAGATATGCATTGGGAATTCAAAAAGTCTTTATGAACCATCATGATGTACTTAAATGTAATTTGTCTATAAATAACCTAGTATGAACCGAGGGTGTGGTAGATTGTATAAGGTATCATGAATTAGGCATCCTTAAAGTAGTTATTTTCATGGCGCTGTGGTTTTCTACTATGATAAGTAATGATTAGACAATGATTTTGTTTTTTGAATATGGTTATTAATGGAACAAATTGGATTAATGATGAAAGTGATGGATAATTTGATGATGATTATTCATGTTGGAATATCACTGGAGTGAACGATGTTGTGATAATCCATAATTATTTTTCAAGGAAAATGATTATCAATGTGTACATTAACTAACTCTCACACACAACAAGGAAGAGAAAGAAGGATTTCACTGAGATTTAAGGTAATTGAAACCATGGAGGAAAGAAGATTATGTTTATTACATGTAATGAATGTGGAATGAACCACCTAAGTGAATGTCTTATTGAAAAAAGAACGTGTTTTTACTATGGGAGATAAGGATAGAAAAAATTGGTTTCATGGAATAAATAAAAGTTCAATAAGAAAAATGAATGAGAATATTGGCCTCCCTAAGGAATCATTAATGGTTAATTTATTTATGTGTGGAATAAACAGTCATTATGTAACTCAATTCCCTGAGAGGAAATATCCTGATGTTGATTAGAACAGTTTTATGAGTAATTGTGACAATGATGATGATGACGAGATTGTAGATGAAATGTTAAAGGAAATAAGAAATGTTTAATAGGATGAGGTATCCTTTCTAAAGGAATAAGGATGAAGTGGAATAATAAAATATTTTATATATTTTGATTCATGTATTATGATATAAGAAATGTAAAATATATATGGATAGTTCAGTTTATGTTTTTATCTATGAATTTACATGGAGACGTTGAATAGTTCTAAAGAAATAAGAAAGTGTTATAATGGGAAGTCTGTGAACATTGAAAAACAAATGATTAAGGGAAATATTACCCGTAATATGTTCTTTATTCTATGATAATGTTCTTTGTATTAATAGATATTGTATATGAATATGTAAATTCGATGGTAGAAATTACCTTGAACTAATTAAGGACTTGTTGAAAAGTAGTTTATGTTATCATGGATAGATTTTAAAACTTATTTGATTTATGGAATATATATAGTAATCTATGTAATAAGGAAGTATGCATGTTTTCCAGAAGTATTTTTAGATATTCAGGTTATTAACATGTTCCATGATAATTTACCTGGAGGGTATTCACATGTTTGGAATGTGCGAACTAGGATATTCTTTGTGATATATGGGGGATCAATGTTCAGTATATTTCATGACTCTATTCCTAATGTTTTCTATTTTAATCATTGATATTGGTTATAAGGTTAACTATTCATGAAATGTTTATGTTTTCCATTGAAGAAATATTTATCCATTGAGTTTGATTTAAAGACCTTGTTTAAAATTCTATTTAGTGATTAACCTTATTCCATGGATCTCCATATTTTGGAAATTATATTAACATTTTTTTTGGAAAAGACATCATGTATGTCGATCAAAATACAATAAATTCCATCAAGGCCATGGGTCTTAATCCAATATCCAAATGACGATAAGGGTTAACACCAACCATTGGCCTACGTGATTTCTGGGTTAGTGTATAATTATTTTTTATGAATGACTATTTATATTGAAATAGTGATTTTAATTTTTTTTAGGGATTATTGTGTTAACCATATTGATTTTTACGAATATTTATAGTTAACTTGTTATACTTATAAATCTTTTATGTGCCTTAAAACATATTAAATGTTTATTTTTTTACATTAGGAATAAATGTTAATTTTTGGACATCCATTACACGAAGTATTGAATGAATTATAAAATTGAATAAGTACAACTTAATAATGAAATTTTGTTTATAAGAATAAATCAATTATGTAAATTTTGTATATTCTTAAACAATAAAAGAACTACTCAATGGTAGGATAATGATCAATATAACATGTTTTTTCCTAATTCTTTAAATTGTTTGAACCAATGAACTTTAAAACATTTAAAATTTTTGATATTAAGGACCTCATATTTTCATTGACCATTCAATTGATTGTGGCTGATGAATTCAATCAGTCCCTATAAATATTTATGTTTTTTATCTATGTCCAATCTTAACTCCTAACCTATGTTCACTTATGTGGAAACCCAATTATATGTTACATTGTGTAACTGTTATGGTTTTAAAATTCCATTTTTAAGTGAACTTTTAGAATCCATTTCTATGATGGGGGTTTCTATGAATGAAATATTAATTTATTAAACCTTTGATAACCTTTAAAAATTTCTAAAGTGGAATTAATTTTATGGTGGGTAGATTGTGACTCCTAGAGATTTTGTGTATTATTATTTTTCAAATTAATTTGTCCTTTATGATATTTATTATTTCACATAACACTGAAAATATTATATTTTATAACAAAAAAATATGTTTGGATTTTTTTATATGTAACAACAAGTTAATCAAGAGCTAAAAAAACAAATTTTTTAGCTTTCTCTTCAAAGAACACTATGTTTAGCTGGTTTTACATGAAATAATGACTTTCCTTAATGTATTGCGTAACACCAATTTCCATGTTTTACCAAACAGTAATATATTATAAAAGTATTATTATTTAATATAGTAACATATAACCTTGTAATTAAATTAATGATTATGAATAATATTATCTAATTTATGGAAATATATTGTTTACAAAAATATAATATGAATTCATAAGTTACCAATTATTTATAAATTAGTATGAATAATGATTGAATATAAAGAAATATGTTAATATTTTCATGGTCAGAAAGCTGTTTTAATATAATAGATTAAATCAATTATAATTATCAAGTGATATAAATATAATATATATGTTATATATTCTATAAAATATTTTTTTAATTCATCCGAACGGTTGGAAAGAGGAAAGATATGAACAGACGTAATTTATTTATAAAAACTATATTTTTTATAATGGTTGTTTTAACATATTTGAATAGAGAAAACATTTTAAATACAATTTTGAGAACATTTAAAGATTTAATATGTCAAAATAAACATCATATTTGTATGTTATACATAAAAATTAATATATGATATATATTTTTATTGAGATGGTTTTATTTTTTAATGAATATAAACACGAGATTTTAATTCCAAACAGAATATTTATGTAATTTATTTTTAAGGGTAAATTATAATTTAAATTTCATTAAATATTTAATTAGATAATATTTTTATCACCTAATCCAATGCTAGTCATTGGAATCAATCTTACAATAAAATTGGATATAAATACTTAGTAAACATTTGATCATTTTATTACATTGAAACCTCGTAGTGCCTTCCTGTTAGTTGGATTAATTTTAAATTAAATTATTCCACTCTTATGATTGGAATATGGAAAAATGGATTCCAACTTTAGAATAAAATAATTTATAATTTATAATAAGTTAAACTTAGTTTTTGGAAGGAATAATTAATGAAACAAATAAAATTAATTAAATAGGTTAAGCTAATAATAAGCTTAACTAAGGACTAGACCATAAATTATAGAATAAATTGTCATAAAAACTTATAAAACACCCATTTTCTAACCATTACTTTTCAATTAACCTTAAATTATATATTTTATTTGTTTTTTTATGAAATTGTTGGTTAGAAATGTGGGTACACCAATCTCATTTTCAAAAATGACAAATGATTCATTTCCCTTCCCTATAAAACCCACAAACTCTACCTCTTGTTCACACCTCTAAAACCAAATAGGTTATAAAAAAATCCCTCCAATACACTCCAAAAAAACTCTCCATTTCCTCCTTGAATCCCCTCTTTGGTTATAATTTATTCCATGAAAATATTTTGGCATAAACAAACTAGAGTTACTTGATTAATAGGTAACACCTTATCCAAAGCTACTTTATTTTATTTTCCTTCTCCAACACCAAAAATATTTTTATTCATTTAATTTAAAACAACACCATAATATTAAATATAATTTTATTTCTTTATTCTGAAGTTTCAACTTATAGATACACCCACCTCAATCTAATGGGCAACGAACATACTATTTATGTGTACCACGAACATCCACCTCACAAAACAATGATTTCTCAATATTCATTAACGCCTCACATGTTGGAAATTATGATAGAAACTATTTTTATAAATATTATATATTATATTTCTAATTTATTTAATATTATTTATTCCTTTTACAACACATATCTTTTTAACTTTTCATATGGCGTAAATATGAAAATTTTTTAGAGGAAGTGTGTACTACATCCCACTAAAAACTATGTGATTCATTTAAACAATAAATGAAATGTATTAAAGATTAACATATTTAACATATATTATAAATATAACATTATAATTCTAATTTTATTTTATTATATATATACATAAATATGTTTCATTTTATTTTATTCTTTCAATATGACAATAGAAATGGAATCAATGTTCATGCGTATGTATGACACACCATCTCCGTGAATGGTGTATTCCATTTCATACTTATATATTATATTGATTATTAGAAGAAAAATATAATTTATATAAATTAAAATAATATCTTGGTTTAAATTATGAAATAATTACACAAATATAAGGACCAACATTATGACAAATTAAGGCACATGTTAAAAACAAAGTGAATATTATTCAAAGTGAAACTATAACATAGGATGGTTTACAACCGGGTAATATAAGGTCATAATAAAACCATATATGGAATTAAATATAGTAATGTGATTCTATAAAAATTTTATAATAAATTTATATTTTTTATATTAGTGGTTTGAATGAGTATAGCGAGAGTGAAGATATAATGTAAGGGGATTTCATCTCACCTTTTTATTTCTATGACAATCATGATGTGTTATCCACTAATTACTTTTTTGCGGTATATGTAATGAATATAAATTTATTATATGCTTCATATAAATAAATTAATGGGTATTCACATGTCCTGTTTATGATCTTTCTTTCATGGAAATAATGTTACAGAACATACCAAATCAGTGAAATAGTTTTGTCTCAATTTTCCTTCTCTCAGACTCATTTTATTTATGCACCAGAATTCTCTTTTGAGGTGTTTTTAAATTCATATTACATGCTATATCCTTAATTTTTATTTTTTAATATTATTTTACATTTAATTTTATTTCCATTTCTTACACGGATAGTATTATCCCAAGTTACCATGTTATAAGAGTTTATTGAAGCTATCTCATTACTTATTAGAGAATGTTTATGTTTATAATTCATTAGATGAAATCTTATCATCCATATCTCATGAAAAATATTAAACATTTTAATATATTCTCATGTATTAGTAACTTCTTTCCACACTTTGGTTTTTAAGATAATGTTTTAATTAAAATTTGATTGTCTCTCTCTTCATTCAGAAATCTATTGTATTCTAAACCCATGTTTTCAAAAATGTAATAAAATTTCATTACAAAGTTCATTAAATACCATTGTAATGAAAAATTAGTTTAAAAATGTTTTATTGTTTTAAAATTTTAAATTTTATATTTTCAATTCTATTTTTAAAGAAAATTATTTTCAAAAAATATATATTTTTAAAAAGTATTATATTTTTTGAAGCATTATTTATATATTTTCAAAGTATTTTCAAAAAAATGATTTTAATATTTTCAATATTTCATTTTTAGTTTTCAATTTATTTTCAAATAAATAGTTTCAAAAATTAATTTTATCTTTCATTGTAATTTTAAATGTGTTTTCAAAGTGAAGGTTTTTTAAAATGTTTAGATGAATATTTTGTAGGTTTTCTAGGAAAACTGTTATCAAAATATTTTCAAGTATTCTTTATTTGTTTTCAAGCTATATTTTTAAGAAATTTATTTTCAAATTATTTTATTTATTAAGAAGACCTTTTCAATGAATAAATTATATTTTCAATAAGAAATTTTTATGAAATATACTTCATAGTCATTTTATAACTAATATGATATATGTTGATGTTACTCATGGAATTATAGTAAATGATCTATATGTTCCATTAATATTATATCTAGGAATGGGTTATTAATAAAATCATGGTCTTTATGAAACCTATTTCTCTTTCACAGGTTATAAGTTTTTGAGATCCATTTTACTTTTATATGTTATTATTTTGATGAAATGGCTATGAAAAATGTTATTTTACATAGGTTATGATACTATTACAAGTTTATAATACCAATTTCATTTCATGGGTTATGATATGATTATTTATGATATTTTGGAACATGTATGTATGACATAATCATGTGATGGGTGAGGCCTATATCACCCTCTAATTAATTGGGTTTAGATTTAGATCTGATGATATAGACTATGAAGATATTGTGAATGACCCTAGAATACTAAGATGGCCCTGGGAGTGAACCATAACTTTAATGATAGTATGTAGATTGAACCCATACTACCACGATGGTTTTATAAGTAATGTATCAGCTACAATAGAAATCACATTATATGATTATGTGTATTCAAAAATACCATATTTTATTTTGTATGTTGTGACTTCATGAATAATTATCTTAATTTTATTATAATCCATGTCTTATGAATTTACAATCATTATCATGATCTATAATAAACTAGGTATGATTATGTTACAATCCCTTTGTTTATTTTGTTCGAAGAAATTTTCTTTATTTACCCTTATAGAGCTTAGGAGCTCACCCCTTCTAAGGTTTCATTTCCATAGGTTATGATGAATGTTTTTATATATAAGTACTAAAGGTGGACATCTTTTTGTGGGATATTTAATATCTTCCAATAGGATAGAAGATTTTGTTTCTATGTATGCAGCGAAAATGAACTATTTTTGTCCTCGGGCATGAATTATTTTAATAAACTGAGTAATCATCTATAATGGTGTAATATCCGTGTATGTTAAGCCATGTTTTTATATATTAAATGAGGGTTTGTGTGGAGATTAAGTGTTGAAGCTTCCCTATGCTCCTGGAATTTGGGTGACATCCCATAAAAGGGGATTAGTGGAATCCAATGATGATCATAAATGGGGAATCCCATTATCTTTTCATAAAGAGAGATTGCAATTTTACATCATGTTCTTAGTATGTTTTCATACAATTTTAAAATATAGGACTAGAACATGTATCTATTTTGTTTTACATTATGCAACATGAACAATGGAGGAATCACTTCCTACCTCTAGGGCTTTTGTCACCACAAATCATGTTCCTTTTTGTGTGGACATGTAATTGAAACTACTATGGATGATTATTTAGTCCCAAGGTCAATATTAGAGACCCCATGATCTAAGTAAAATGGGATAGAATGTCTATGATAAGAAGAAATAAGCATGGTAACAGGTACAATATAGGTATAGGGGATTCGAATTAGGGGAGTATAAAATATTTTGGCACATGTTTTGAATGTTTAATGCAATAGTTGAATGAGCAGGGGGATATAGCATAAAGGCGGGGAATAGAACCTCTAGGTGTAGTTCCAAACATGATTTGGGTTTCACACATATCATGTTATCACAAATGAATCATCTCCTACACACACCGAGATACACTATGTGGAGTCTCATGAGGGATATTTACATACAGTCCAAGTCATGATTCGTTTCATGGGAGTCCATTTGTGAAAGATTATCTACCTTTGGTGGTCCATGTTGTGTGATTCCAAGTAAGCGGAGCACTGGTACACATGGGAGAAGTGTTTCATCTTTCTGAGAGTATCCCCTAAGAGATGTGGGGTATAGTTTCTATTTTAGCTGAAATCCTCAATGATGGGTTCACATGGTCTTGGGAGGGGAAGGGGATTTTTATGTGTCTTGTTCCCTTTCCATGGGATCTCATTCGTGTAATGTCTGATGCCATATCATTGGAATTTTAAAAAATTTCTCATCCAAAATATAGACTATGGATATGGTCATTATTGAAACTAGCCAGGGGACACATTACATCCATTATAGAGGATGTCCCTATTGATCTTTTCACCAATAGTAAAGCAGTTGGAAATAGCCCACACTAGTCATACTAGGTAGATTACCTCTTGTGAAAGATGAAGAAGAAATATTTTACATGAGGAACTAACTAGCTTGGGATGACGTACCAGTCATGTTATGGCCTTTGGCCGCACCTCAATAAAATATTCTATAGGTATTTTTGAAATATTCTTGGGGACAACATATTCCATAAGATATGGAAAACTATTCATCACAAAGATGAAAAGGGATTACCCTATTAAATGTATCAAATTTTATTCATGGTAGAATAAGGGTCGAAACACTAAATTAAATGGTCTTCTCTATTTTATTCATGACATATGAAGATCAAGATACAACAAGGATCAATTTAAAACTCATGCCTCATTGAAATAATAAGTGTGCGATAGATGATTATAGATACACCATCCAGTGATCATATAAGATGATGGGGTGAGCATGGGGTGACACATTTCTCTATGATCCCCAAGAAAAAAAATCCCACTGAATGAGGTGTCTTGGAAGGTCATATTCCTAGGCTGACTCCAATAAATATAATCTATTCACAACTAATTACATGGGGGAAGAAATTAGATCCCAACTCACTCTCATCGGTATTGGTCTAGAATATAACAGACTATTAGAATAATCACGCATCATGAATTTGAGAATGTTGAAAATACTCTTTTTTTTGTGAAATTCATCATAATATAATGAAAATTTCATAGATACCACATATTTCATCAAAAAGGTATAATTAAAGTGTGTGCTGATTTATTCACCCAACCCACGTTCAAACAAAACATCATAGAATCAAAGGTGAGCCTACGGTAGTATCATGCATGATATTTTTTTTGAAACTCTAGCCCAAAGGGTTATGTAATTTTTTAAGCCAATCCTTGAGGGTAGACAACCAGACACCAAGGGTTATGAAAGTTGAATAGAAATATCCCCTACCCTCACGGGTGGGGGAATTTTCACTTCAACTACTACCTCCAAAGTAGGAATTAAGTTTCTACCTGTTGTGGGTGATATTGTGGAGTAAATCATCCCAATTTAATATATACCATGATTCGGTACATTGACATGGATCTTACAGAACTAAACTATATATAAATTCACATTGGGTTTCTATGTACCAAATAATTCTAATAGAATGAGTAAAGGAGTGGAAAAGGTCTGGTTGATGGCAGATAAGAACGTGGTCACACAATGAAACTGATAGAATATTTATAATGCATTTTTAATTTGTTAAAGTCATTGATTATTTCCTCACGGATCATATGACACTTGAGATTAATTTATAGGAGTCAAAAAATGAAGTTATAGTTCAAAATGGGCTCCACATTTAAATAAATGAAGGACATGTGTTTACACGAAACAATAGACTTTCCCGAAATTTGAGCACTCATCCGAACAAAACACCTTTACCTCCTCAAAATATAGAAAATGTTAGGGGTCAAATCAGGTCTCCCATCACACTAAATGATAATAAACCCCTTCCATTAGAGGAAAGATTTAGTTAGTAGGTGGAAGAGATGAAATAATTGGGGAGACACTATATAAAATTACTCTTAGGAATCCTTAATGATAGGAATGTTCTGAAAGTTGATCTTGAAACTAAATATCATGTTGGTGAAACTCAAAAAATTGTGTTTTTTTGTGCCATTTGATGTAGACCCAGAACATCCTCTCAATGTAGGATACCAACAACCAATATATTTGGATCTCATAGTAGCATCTTGTGAATTATTTCTTATGTATGTGCAACCAGATCGAGGTCAAACACATCCTAACATGCCAGCCACTATGGATTTCCCAGAGGAGATACCACCAGGGATCTCCTTATGTCCCTATCAGCTCCCATACCGATTAAAGCATTAAATGATACACATGTTCTAGTTCCGGCTCAGCCAATTGTTACTCAAAAGATAATGAACACTATTTATTCGCTAATGGGTCAATTGGAAGAAATTTTTAAATGAATCATGCCAATAAAACAAGAAAAGAATCCTTCCCCTAAACAGGTAGATCTAAATCCTCCCCAAAAAACTTGGGAACCCTAGATTTTCAGTATTTTGTGGGTTAGGGGACCTAGATAAACAATTGGCGCATTTATTATCTCACAAAGATCCCATGATGGGTATGTCTAAAAAATACGAAGTAGTGAAATAGATGTGATTCATACAATCTTTATATGGAATTAAATTTTTATGGTATACAATTTCTTAGTAATAGTAAATTACTAGTTGTGAAGACATCCATCAAAATATTACCTTCTAGTTCAACTCAACAATGTATAAGACAACAATGTTCAATATCACAAACTTCCTACAATATGATAGTTAAAGACAATCAAATTTCAATGTTCAATGGATAGGAATATCATACTTCATAAACCTTCCACACCTCAATAAGAACAATTTCACCTCTCTACAGAAAATCTTCATGATGAGTTTCACATAACATTGATTTTTGGGAAATATATTAGAGAGTTTCATGAACTTGTTACAATTGCTCAAAATTTTAAAGACACCACTACATACACTAAAGAAATGTTTTGACTAATTCCTTCATCTTAGGGGAGGAGAACATGAATAGTATAAGATTTTATAGTTTCACTTTAGTAAACCCCTATACCCACCCCTAAATCATATCCTGCACTATATCATATGGTTCAACCTCCCATGTTAAAACCAAAATTCCCACCTTTCCCAGATGATTAAAGAGGTCATAGGTGGAAATTGTTTCAGGAGACGAAAAACAATGTCCATTTTTTTGAAATTACAATGACCAGGACTACTTCATCTCAACATTTAAAACTAACTTTGTAATAATTCCAAAGAATATGATTAACTAGAATGAATGTGAAAAAAATCTACCAAACTATTTCCCCTCCATTAAAATGTTGTGGCACCACGTCTAGGATTTTACTGTTTTAAATGTCCTCTAGAAAACGATGGTGGACTCTAAGAATGTGAAACTAAATTACTCAACTTATACAGTTGAGAATATTTTTCTACTAGTCTAGAGGAGGAAAATTAGTGGAAATAAGTTAATATGTATATTCAAAATATGTTCAGTGACTATAATATTAGAAAAAATTATCATCCATAATCACTCTATTCTATGATAAAATATAATAAATCTGAATATTACTTTGAATGATTCTCCATCAACCCATTCAACTTCCTCGATTTCTCATTATTTGAAATGCTAGACCCTTAATAAGAAACATGGATATAAGATAAATAAGAAAACATAAGTATATGATTCTATTCCAAATATGAACATTTATTTTACATTAATGTACTTCATTCCTACAGTCCAAAAAGAGTATACACCACCCCCTCCAAATGGTACAACAAGATTAAATTCATCAAAGTGAATCATCATCATTTGAGGAGTTAATATTGAGTTCTGTTAATTTAAATCCCTTATCATACCCCTTATCATGTGATGAGAATGGTAATAAACCTGATTCCCCTACAAATTATTGTTGAACATGGTTTATAGGGTGTTAGAGTTGATGATATAGGAGAAAAGCAAGTTATGTCAGGAGTCGTTACATTAGTCTTTCCCCAACTAGAACCATATACGGGGACAAAACTCATGGGAAATCTCTACAGAAAGCTCCACAAGAAGAAGGGGATTCCAACACACATGACCTGTTACTCCATGTAATGATAATCATAAAAAAAATAAGATATAGTATATATCACTACAACATCGAATGGGTAGGCAGACATGGCAGGAATAATCCATCAAGACCAAAAGAACTTCCATCACCATCCCCAAGGAATGGTACATCCACATTAGGAACATCAGTTGTTGAAGTTCCTACAAAACAGAATCCCCTTGCTAGGAAGTATAGAACATCATACCCAAAATATGATTACATGAAGCAATTCACTGATGTTCAATCTAATTTATCAATCCTGGAATCATTGAGCTTGTCAAAGGACCTCCGAGAAGTACTTAATGAGGCCTTACCCAGACTTCGGGAGTTTGAAGTTGAGGTTGCAGCTGCTAAGGTATATCATCCAGGGAATATTCTTACATAATTATATAAAGTGATATAATTCATAGTCCATGATGAGGATGATATAATATAGTTTCATTTTCATCCCCTGTATATATATATGTAAGGATAAATGACGTTGGTTTCCAATGAGCCTTCATTGAGAATGGATCAGGGGTAAACATCATCTCGATCTGAATGATTTCTTAGATTGGTTTCAATTATTCACATTTTCCCCCGCCACCGTAATGTTATAGGGTTATGAAAATAATGAGGAAAAACATCTCAATGAAATTAAACTTAGTATTCAGTTCCGGGATCTGGTTTTAGATTCAGAATTCATGGTTGTCAGATATGTTTCAACATTAAATGTTCTATTGGGAAGACCTTGGCTATATCTACATGAAACTATTCATTTTTAATACCAATAATCCCTAAAATTCTATGTTTATGATAAAATATTTACATTATATTGTGACAAGGCCTTTTTAAAATATTGTGACATACAATACATCAATGAAAGATTCTAGTGTATAGATGGGAAACAATGCATGGCTTATAATATTACTCAGATTAATTCCCAAAATGGCCAAATGTTGATTTTGAAAAATATTTTCAAATATATTTGTGCATAATAAATTATCCTTGCCAACCAAATATAAGAAGTGGGTTCAAATTTGATCACAAAACTGGTAAATTTAGTGATATAAATTAGGACTATTGATCTTGATAGTGATGAATAATTATTCAAAACATTAAGTGATACTGAAATATTGAATGAAAATATCTTCCTTCCATCCCCTGATCTCTAATAAATCCATATTATATTATCTAGGATAGAATACATTTTAATGACAATATGAGAAAGTGAAAAGGAACATTATAATTCCATAATTTTCCCTATAGGAATATAAGAATGAATTATTCTATTTTTTGATACCTAAATGGATGACTCATTATCTGGATCTCCATATAGTGACAACCCACTTCCACTGATGGACTTGCTTCATCACCTACACCCTATGTAGTAGAGAAATCTATACAGTATGAGGAAGAATTATTTGAGGAAGAAATTAGGGATTCCCCTCAAGATATTGATGAAGGAATAACAACAATTGTGGATGAAGTCAAAGAGATAAATCTGGGTATAGAAAAGGATCCATGACCCACTATGATTAGTGCATTGGTGATTCCATAAGAACAGGAGGAATATTCCACCTTTATGAAGCGTAATTAGGATATGTTTTCCTAGAATTACACTATGATTCCCTACCATGACCCTAAGGTATCCACCCATCAATTGGGATTTCTAGAAGTGGATTAAGGATACAAGCAGGCTTCTAGAAGGACACACCCAACTCACTCCTACAAAATGAAGGCATAAGTTGACATGATCATCAATGCTGACTTCATCTGAGATGCAATGTATCCAAAAAAGTTATCCAACATTTTCCCAATAAAGATAAAGAATGAGAAAATAAGAGTTTCCATCGATTTCATTGATCAGAAGCAGTATCATCTCAATATGATATCCTAGTTTCAATTATAGAACTCTCGACTGATGTGTTAACTTTTATAAAGCCCTCTATTTAAAGGATGTATATTCAGGGTACACCAAAATTTGGATGGCCTTAAAGATAAATAATCAAAATCATTTAGCTCCCCCAGGGAATATTTTTCTATTGATTCATGCCATTCAGCTTGAAGAACATCGACACCAAATACCAACATGACATGCATCACATCTAAAATCACTTCATGAGGATGTTTAAAGAATGCTACAATGAAAATGTAGTTGTTATGTGCCGAAAATGTTCTGACCACATGACTGACCTAAAAATCATCTTAAATAAGTTTCAATAACACAATCTATATATTATCCACATGAAATTTTCTTTTATAGGTAACCTCATGATATTTTTATGGATTCATCTTACTCCATCTCAACATTGAATTTTATTTAGAGAAAACTAATTATATCCTTAATTTGTTGTATACATGAAAACATAATGAGTTGAGATGAATTCAAGAACACTTTGCCTATATCAAGTGTTTTATAGGCATCCTTGCAGGAATGAGTTTCCCATACACCAAGTTGATGAATGTGGGGGTCACACATCAGTGGACTAGTGACTGTTAGGAAGCATTTTACATCATAATGAAATACCTCTTGATCCCATCAGTATTAATGACACACCTTTTGGGGAAACCACTCATTCTATATGTTAGGGCCTTAGAGATATCACAGGGTACCATCCTCACATAAAATAATGATTTTTGGAATGAAACCAACTTTTATTATCTTTTTCAAACCAAGCATGATGATAATACTTGTTGATAAGTTATTGAGAAGAGCTTCCAAGAATTAATATTCCATGTTCAAAAATTGAGGCCCTCCATGCATCAAAACGAGATTCAGTTGGTCTGCAACAAAAAACCACAGAAATTTATCATCTTTTATTATATGCATATAGTAATTATGGCATGGGGAGTTATGATTATATAGAAGATTGATATATATTTTGTTCCTCAAAATTTAGTAAAAGACTAGGTGTTGGTGGACTTCTTTATTGTGAACTGACACGTCCCTATAATGGGGTTTGACAAAAAAACTAATTCCTATGTAAAAATTAAGTATAGTAGTTTACCTAGGATGTATCTATAGATGATTTCACATCAAAAACGTTTGTCACTTAAATTTTAGAAAGAAGAAGAAGTTTATTTTGATTTTTTAGTTTAAAATTAAAAAAAGATATTAAAAATAATGTTTGAATAGAATTGGATGATGTGAGTGATGGGTTTACGGTATGATCACAATTTAAAATATAATCATCATTATAAAAAACATTCATTCTATAATTTTATTTAATAATAAATGATAGACTACTCAATCGAGTAATCAATCAGCCCTGGTTGTTGAAAAAACTAGAACCCACTCCCATGTGCATAAAAGTTCATAAACCATTTCTAAGAAACTAAGTTAATCCCCAATATAAAATTTTTGATACATTGAAATATATAAATGATTCACTAGTTCCATACATGTTCCAATGATCACTTGATACTCACCGCCTAAATAACATGCTCTATTGAGATATATTACACTAGGCAGAGGGAGTTAAATGTTTTTCAACCAAAGCTATAAATAATGAATACACCAAAACCAAAAACATGATCGCATTAAGATAATTGGGAGCCAAATTAAATAGAAATTATTTATAATTGTAATTGATTTTTACATTTATTTCATAACTATGATATTACAAAAGTTAAACTCCCCTTCCCCAATCACTCAAAGGTTTTTCCACTATATGTCAAGGGTGATATAGTTGAATGGGGAAGAAAAGAGAATAATGAAACTATGAAAATTAAAAATAGAAAGTAATAATCACTTCATGAATCCAATCATCCATCACATACACTATTTCAACTTCTTCAACCCCTTTGAATGGAAGTGAACATTCATATATATATGGTTGAGGGGTAGAAAATTCTACCTCTAGATTCACTCCTTTTATGGTTTGAGTAAATTCATCCCCATAAATGGACTAATATTGGGTGTGTTACTTAACATAAGTTATTTCCATATCTATTTATCATGCGCCCACAAAAGTTCAGAATATTTGGTCAAGAATAAAAAACATTATCCTAGGATTAGGATGATGAAAATTTCTACCCGATGTGACAACTCAACTGAATCCACTTTGGAACATGAAATATATTCCATTATAACAAAATTTATATATGAAATTTATTTTAGAAATGATCCGTGAAGTCATTTTTTTATTTATACTGAAATCACTTCATTTGGAGTTGTTAACGACGATTAATAATTCAATAACTGAGGTAGAGTCTATTCTATAGGCCATCAATATTTGTCCACTTGATTTAATTTTCTGGGCCATTTTGTGTTGAATTAGACCTAGGACTAGAACAAAAGTTGTATCCCATGGTCATGACAAGCCTAAAAAAGGAATCAATCAATTTGGATTACAAATGTAAAATATATTCCCAAAATACACAAGATCTACAAAACTGTTAAATTTGATGAATTAAATAGTTTTCAAAATTTATCCCAAAATACAATAAAAAAACTAAAATGATGAAAATAAACCCAAGTTAATTAATTTTAAGGGGTAATGTAATTAATGAAATTTGAAAAATAATGAAAATATTATCAATATAAATTTTTCTACACTTAGTACATGGACTCCCAAATAAGTTAAAATTTATAATCGAATCAATGAAAATTAAAAACACTTGCTCATGAAATCCACCAATTCCACACCAAGAAACAAAAGATATCATGCCTCATCAACAAAAATTAATCAATGTTTTTAAATTCTAATCATTCAATATATTTCCCTTTCATTACTCCTATCATGCACACTATACACCTAACTCATATAAATTTTTTCTAATCTCACAAATTTCCATTTTAAAAAATGTTTTTCTTATCCCAACCAATGAAGGAGTCACCACATGCTTCATTAATTAAAACTTCTCCACCCGATAAGAGTCAACGATATGTGATTATCATGAGAACATTATAGGTTTATTTTGTGTCTTTTGGTTGTTATGACTATTAAGTGAAACTTTCTGAGGATAAATGAGTTGTCCTTTTCTATTTTTGATTAAAAATTGTACGATACTAACTACCAATCTATTATGGTGTCATCCTTACTCCCCATAGTATAAAATCAGCTCCATCACCATGAAAACTCAAAGAATTTTCAAATACCACAACATTTCAGTAGAAAAAATTTCAATCGTCTCAAACATGATCTTTCTTGAAATCTCTAGATAGACTCAAATTTATTTCTTTTTAGAAGTTAAAAAGGAACAACTTATTTTATCATGAAATCCTCAGAAAGGGAAAATCATTAAACATAATGGATTTTTTCACTAGAAAAAATACTCTTCAAAATAAAATTTTCTACGAAAAGTATCACCAAATGAGGTAGCAAAATACAATACATCTTCATAACAATTATCTTCAACGGGATCACGAAATTTCACTTCAAGAGTAGGTTGGATATGGATAATTGGATTGTAATTCGGAAAACCAAATAGGATATTCATGGATTCTGTAGACTATATGGATTTAATGTACAATGTATTCTTCAATGAAAATTATTCCCTTAAAAGGGGTCTTAAATACAATGAAATTACTCAATCATGTAAAACAAAAGTACCTCAAACCCTCGTGTTTTAAAACGAAGAAATCAAATTCAAGTTAATGAAAGCATGGTTTGGTTTTGTCAGGAAGTTAGTTGAATGTAATGAATATGAAAACAATAGTTCAAAAGCCTCAAGGGAAATGATTTAAAAAATAAATACATTGTAATGTGGCATGCGATTCAAAAATCTGACTACCTTCCATGAAACTCCAAAAAGATTAAAAATGAAACAAAGTCATTTTGAGAATTCATCTATGCTCAGTTTCATTGAATAAATTGTTTCACTCATTATAATGGGTTTAAAAAATGTCAATGATAGTAATTTCAACTCCATATTTTCAAAAAACACACAAAAAATGAAAAATAAACGCCCAAAAATTCAACAACACAATAAAATATATTCTTATTATTATTATTTTGAAAATTAGTAAAACAATAAATGAAAATTCTAAACTAAAAAACGTACCTCTTCAACACATAAATGATTTGGGGTAATTAATTAATTCAAATGGATATAGTATGTAAAATATTACAAAATGATTCATAGCAAGAAATAATGTTTAATAGAGAGGGACACCATGATGTCTTTTATTTATAGATCGGTTGGAAGAGTATGATATCCTCCACATAGAATGATGGAATGGTCCCATGGATTTTCTCCAGCATGCATCCATTAACAGTGAATGGATCCTACTATTCCTCCATCACAATCTACACAAAACTGAAATGATATTAATGATTGATGATAAATTGACCCTCCCATATGGAATAAAGTTTACCTAGCATCTGTTTGATTCAATAGTTGAATAAAACACATTGTATCCAGTACAGAAGTCTCATGGTGGGATTAGGTTTTCATGAACCACTTATGTTATCCCTTTGAAAATACTATATGTTTCAAACACTTCCTTTATAATTTTATCTATCTCTTGAAATTGAAATATTCTTTCTGACCCAGCACTTTCTAGATCTAATTTCATCTTCCAAATAGCCTAATATTCCTTATTTTTCTGATTCCAAAGATAGCTAAAAAATTTCTCATAAATCAGCCTATATGGACTCATTCAAATCGAGGTATTTTAGGATTTCATATAAGACTGTAAAGTGTCTTCCATCCTCTGGCTCCAATCCATCCTATCTGGATGAACAGTCTTTTCAAAAATTCCTTTGATTTCCCTATTGGACACTTCATCCTGAATAAGTGTCTGTGGGTGATAGGGAGTTAATGTTTTATGATGAAACCAATAATTCTTCAAAAAATCATCCATTATACTATTTAAAAATTTAGTCCCTTGATCACAGATGATGGCTATAGGAACTCCAACCCTACAAAATATTTTATCCTTGAATAAATCACAAACAACGTTAGAATCGCCATTCCTAGTGGATTTTTCTTAAACCTATTTAGAATCATAATCAAATTCATGAAAGATATAAGAATTTATTAATGAAATTGATAAAATGAATCCTAGAATATATCCCATATACCTCCAAAATCTCACAAAAAATAAGTGGTTTTTGAGGCATTTCTTGTCTCTTTTAAATGATTCTTGAAATCTGACAATTTTGGCACCCTTTGCCAAATTCTTGAGCATCTATAAAAAGGGTGGGATAAAAAATTCTATATTCTAAAAATTAACATGATATACATTGAGGTCAAAAGTAACATCCAAAATCTAAAGTGTGGAAAAAATCAAATACAAAACCAATTTCCTTCTCTGGAAAATATCTTGTTAATACTTATTCACTAAAAATGTTCCAAAAAAATAGATCATCCTAAATATAACATCTAGAATCAGCTTTTAGTTTGTGAATTTTTTTTAATTTAAATGATATGGTACCAAAGATGTTACAATATAGTTGACCGTATTATCATAATAATGAACTTATCCTTCAACTAAGTACAACTTCTCTCCAAGAAGGTGATCATTAAATGAATCATTTTAAATAATTCCAGCTTCAGAAGTGTTGGGAAGTCTTCTTAAATGATCAAAAACGTTTTTCTCAGATCCCTTATTGTCTTTGATTTATATGTTTAACTCATATTGAAGTAAAATATATCTCACTATGCTTGGTTTATCTTCATCCTTCTTCATTAATTACCTAAGAGAAACATGATCCGAAAAAATGTAGTAACTTTTGTCCCATGAAGATATGATATAAATATTTCTAATGAAAAAATTTATAAAAAATAAATTTATATGGTTTTTTAATTTAATTTATCCATATAATAGGTTTGAAAGGCAAATTAAATGACTTTTTGACTTCACTCAATTCACTATGAAAGGAATGATCCAACTACTTGATTAAAAGCACTAGACATTGGCTTGAATGGTTCTTCCCAATTTGGTGGCTGCATCACAGGTGGTGTAATCAATATCCTCTTCAAAGAATCATAGTATTCCTTACATGAACCATTGAAATCAGACATAGCATCCTTGAAATGAAATTTATAGAGAGGTAGAGTAATATTATTGGAATATTTGGTAAACCTCTTGTAGAATCATTCATGTCCTTAAAATGATTTAACGTACTTCACATTAGTTGGGTAAGGAATATAATTTATCACTTAAATTTGTAATTTATCAACATAAATACCCTTTTTATAAATTACATGCCTATGTAAAATCCCTCTCTCATCCATGAAAAGACACTTTTCAAAATAAATAATTAATCTCTTCAACGCGGGTTTTCAAAAAAAAATCTAAATTTCTTAAAAAGTGGTCAAATTAGTTTCTAAAAATAGTAAAATATTCCAAGAAAGCCTCTAAGAAAACATCAATGTGATCCAAAAATATACATACCATGAACCGAAAAAATTTAACCAAAAAATTAAATTGTCCAAATGGAATCCTTTTATATGCTTATGTACCAAAGGGTAATGTAAAGGTTGACTTGTCTTGATCCTTAAGATCAATGGGTACCGAGAAATAACATGAAAATCCATCCAAAAAGAAATAATGAGTACTCCATTGAATATATTTAACATATGATCTATAAGGGGAATATGGGAATGGTATTTTTCAATGACCTGATTTGTCTTCCTAAAATCAATGCACACTCTCCAACTTTTCTGAATTTTCACAGGTATTAATTCATTTCATTCAATGATTACTGTTGTTAGGATAGTTTTTATGAAAAAACATGAATTGAGATAATCCATTGAGAATATAAAATAAGATATATGATCTACGATTCCAAGAGATTATCTATTTCATTCTTAAAAATCTAAATCAAGGTGGAATTCATCCTCCTTTGGGGATGTTTGATACGTTTGGAATATCCTTCATGAAAAATTCAATGTGAACACATTTTTATGTTTATTTCTAAGAGATCTCCTACCCTCCACTATATTTCATGATATGTTTCTCTCAAATTTTATATAAATTATTTTTATAAGGTTTTAGAAATTTTATTATCAATTATCACTGGTAATTTCTCTCAATTCATAAGGTACATACGTTTCATATCAATAGGGAGTGGTTTTAATTCCATATCAATGGGATGGTCAAAATATGAAACTAAACTCATGTTCTCCACTTAAAATTTTGTATATAATTCACACATGAAATCATATTATCTTATTCATCATTTAACAAATCATCAATAAAATCAGATATTTCATCTTCCTCCAACATGAAATCTAAATCTCCATCATTTTAATAATCCATATATTCAATGATACCTTCAATGCAAGAAGTCTCTCCAAATGATAATGATCCAAGGTACGCAAATTATTCTTCAATGGTTTCAATACCAACATAATGGGAGAGTGAAAAGAGCGGGTTATAATATGATGTGTGCCTTGGGGACTCAAAAATATTGATGACAACAATGTTATCTCCAAACACCATTTTGAGAGTCCATTCATAGACATTGATGACGGTTTTGATCATTGTTAAGAAAATTATCTACAAATGATGGGTGTGTTTGACATGGTCCTATATTCTTACATATTTGGCATATAGAATTCAGGTGGAAATAAGAGATCTTTGACAATCATAAGTATATCCTCTAGAACTCTTACTGGGAATACTGTGGATCTAATTTCAAACTTGACCACCACTCTTATGGGATTAAAGACTCCCATATACAAATAAGTGTATACTAAGTGAGGAACTAAATTAATTTAAGCACCTAGATCACACAAATAATTTGATAACTTTAAAGAACCAATGTTTCATGGAATAAAATATGTATATTGATCTTGACATTTTGTTAGAAAATGTTTTGTGATAAGGGAATATAAACTTCTTCCCATGTTTATCATTTCATTCCCTTAATGTCTCCTCTTTTTGGTACAATTATCCTTAATAAAATATAGTATAATGTGGTAATAGTGGTGGTAAGTATGTCTTCTCATTTATTTTAATTTTCAATGGGTTTTCTTGACTCTTATTCCACAGTCCATTCATATCCTTCTTCTCTTTATTCTCTTTTTCACAGTGCATTTTCGCAGAATTTTCAGAATTTACCAATTCATTCTCCCTATGATCAAGTGTTATTGTTTTAGGTTCATGGGATTCTAGTTGTGAGTTTTTTTTCTACATATTATTTTTATCATTGTATACTTATATTTTGGTTTTGAAGTAGTTTAGGAAGGGAGTTTCCCCTGATATTGAGATTGGAAGTCTATGACAATTTAAAACTTATTGGAAAAATATTTTATTTTTATTTTCCCTAAATCTCAAATATATGATGTTGGTTATGAATTGGGGGTTTTCACTGGTGGATGGTTTCTCATAGGGTCTCTGGAAAGTGGGTGGTTGGTGGTAATAAGGAATGTTATTGGATTTTTATGTTGAAATGGTGGTGGGTTTAGGAATTTTTGCTAGAATGGGGGTCTAGCTTGATTTTACTAATTTCAAAATGCATATTTAACATGGTTAGGCTCTATACATACTTGATTTTGTAGGAACAAACTTATTTGAAAGGCTACAAAAAAAATTCCATTCCCTTTATTTCATCACATTTGTTAACGAAATGATCAGTCGATGAGAATAAACCACGTAACATAGCCGGTGCTTGTTAGTCACCCACTTGTTTCAAGTCCAAATGTCGCAAAAAACTGGATATCTCAATAAGATTAGTTTCACACAACGGTTTTGGATAAGAATTTATTACCTCATGAATACCTCTAGTGAAGTACCTATTGTAGCGAAATATTTTGAGTTATCATAAATCTCTCAATCAATACCTCAGCTTCTTCAGGTGACTTTTAAATCAATGCACATCATGATGATACATCAAGAAGGTTTATTTCATTTTATAGTAAGCATTTATACATGAAGAAATGAAAATGAGTCTTCTAAATTGATTGATATGGAAAATAGCATCGTAGATTTCTCATTCATTCATATTATTCGAAAAGTGTTTCTCTAGATGATTGTGTAATGGAAAAGATCATCTTTATGATGGTTGTCCTTCTATAGGTGAGGAAGAATCATTCCATGAAGTTTCTTACCTAGTCATGACAACCACTCACATCTCCTTGTTATAGGCCAAAAAACAATTATTTGGTGGCTCCATCCAATAAAAATGGTAAATCCTTCAACATTAATATTTTCTCAGCTACTCAATGGGGTCTGAAAGTTGATAAAAATGTCTGAACGATTTTACATTTTTGTTTGGATATTCACCTACCAAGACATGAAACTTTATAAGAAATTTAATCATTTTATATTTCATCGCAAAATAGTTTTGTAACAATGAAATGGAAATTTATTTATTTTTTATTAAGGAATTGTGCTTTATAGTGGTCTCTATGGGTTGGTTTTTTATTTTATCCATGATGATAGGTTCGGAGTGAACAATTGATGTTTCACTTGAGTTTCCATGATAAATTAAAGAAAATTCATATTAAAAATTGATGAATCTATTTATATTCAAAAAAATTCATTCAATTTCAGTATCTATTAGAAATGGTTCAATGTTGAGGTTCTGGTCAAGCAATGTTGAACAAAAAATAATAAAAGCGAAATGAAAGAGATAGAGAGAGAGAGAAAAAAAATATTGGCACTACCTCCCCGGCAACGATTCCAAGTTTTCAAATGTACCTATCATGGGGTGGGACAAAAACAAATAAATACTAAGTTAAAATTATGTATAGTAGTTGAACTAGGATGTATTCAGAGAGAAGTTCATAACAATCATGTTTGTCACTTAAATTTTATAAATAAGAGGATGTTTATTTTGAAATTATTTTTGATTAAAAATATACAATCAAATTAAAATTTTGGTTTTATCATAGGTGGATCAAGATAATTATGGGGTTAGGGTAGGATCACTTATTAAATTTTCATCATCATCAAAACATCATTCACCCTCTCATCCTATTGAATAATAAATAAAATAATTTTCAATAATGTTATCAATCACCCGTGGTTCATGAAAACAATGGAACCCAATACAATATTCCTGGAAGTTCATAAACAATTATTTAAAAATGAAAGCAAGTCCCAATCAGGTATTTTTTATTCTTATAAATATATAAATTATTAACTAGTTCCAAAAATGTGCCCAAGATATCTAGACACTCACCACCTACACAATATTATCAATTGAGAAAAATTTCATTAGGAAAAGGGAGTTAAAAGTTATTCGACCAAAACCATAAATAATTAATACACAAAAACCCATAACATGGTTTTATTAATAGATTTGTGAACCACAACAAATAAAAAATAATTAATAGATAAATGTGTTTTACATTTATGTTCAAGACACTGACATTACGAAAGTGAAACCCCCCTTCCCTAATAACTGAATGGTTTTACACCTCCATGTAAATGGTAATATAGTTGAAAGGTGAAGAAAAGAGCATAATGAAATAATGAATAGATAAAATGGAAATTAAAAATAACATCATGAGCCCAATAATTCATCACATCCCATCTTTAACCTTCTTCAACCCCTTTGAATGGAATTGAACACTCATATATATATGGTTGACAGTGGAATATTTTCCTACCGGATTCACTCCTCCAAAAGATAGAGTGAATTTCTCATCATAAATGGCTTAATATCAGGTGCGTTCCTTCATAAAAATTTTCACCATTTATATTTTTCTTTCTCCCTCAAGAATCATTACAGATTTTACATGTATCTAAAAAGTTATACATAGATTACTGATGAGGCCATTTTCTGCCTGAGGAGATTACTCAACATCCTCCACTTTAGTGTGTGAAAGGTATTCTTTAATGACATAATTTCTTAATGAAAATTAATGTAGACATGATCTGTATATTTATTTTTCTATTACATATTGAATCACATCATTTAATGTTTTGTAGGCTGAGATATACTTCAATAACTAAGGTGAGGTCTATTTTGTCTTCCAGCAAACTTTGTCCACTTGATTTATTTTTCTAGGCCATTATGTGTCGAATTGGACCTAGGTACAAAAGAAAAAGTTGAAACCCATGAGAAGGGAAAGCCTAAAAAATGAATCACTTGATCTAGATAAAAAATTTAAAATACATGCCAGAAATACAAAATATCTAAAAAATTATAAATTTCTAGAATTAAACATTTTTCACAATTATGAAAAATGTTCACTAGAAATACTAAAATTAAGAAAACTAGATCAGATTAATTAATTGGATGGTGTTAAATCATTAAAAAAAATATTCAAAATAATGAAAATTTTATCACTATCAATAACACATCTACAGGAGGAACATCATTAAATAATAAATAAAAAAATGATTATATATTCTCAATACAAGGTGAACTCCAATTATGGGAAATTTATTTTGAGGGTGCATCTAGGATCCCAAAAAGATATATAATGGAATATCCAACACTATATAATGAATTATTTGTAATTGTGATTGTATTTTAATAATTGTTGAGTTGTCATACTCATTGATTATATATGATGGATGTACCAATAATGAGGTAGAGCACTAATCCCTCATTTCAGGCCTGGATTTGGAACCTCAATTTCTGGTAAACCACTTGGAGGAGAAAAGAGAATAAAATTTAGTAATGAACCAGATCCATATGTATTATACCATAATAAAATAGGATCTAATTACCCAAAATGGATATTTCCAAGTGATAATTAAAGATTTAATCTCAGAAACAACATTGACTCACAACCCATGATTGCAAATCACCATGGAAGATTCATAGAAAAATATATTTATGACATTGGCAGATCCCAACCAGAAGAAAAATTAATTATCATATCCCACCCCAATATGATCTCACATTTCGTTCAATTAGGAATAGATGATATAAACTAAATCATCCCCATCCCTATGCCAAAAGGCCCTGCCACTATGTGGATGACTCCAATTATGGACTACTATCAGGATGGATTGATCCTACGGAATATAGTTGGAAGAGAGTACATTTAGTGGATAATTGTCAATTTAACTATTTATGGTGGAAAAATTTACTATAAATTTCTCAAAAATAAGGATTTTGTGGAGTCTTTCTTAGATGTGGGAATAAAGAGGATACTATATATATTATGGAAAAAGTACACATGGGATCTTCTGGAGCCTACCAGTTGGGCTACTTTCTTTTTGATCAAATCTGAACTCTTGGATACTTTTGTCCTTCGAAGGCATAAGATTGCACAGAATTCCCAATGAATTTTCATTCCTATCAAGTGCATTCTATATTCATCCATCAACCCCAAGAGATTCAACATAAAAAAATATACTGATGTCCATTTTACATACAGGGAATGGATATTGTAGGACCATAACCTGTAGCTACAACAACTCATTTCAAATACTTGTTGACTACTATAGATTTATTCTCTAAATTGGTAGCGGAAATTCCTCTCAATGATTTCGTAGACAAAAGAATTTTTACCATTATAAAAGATATCCTTACTACTATATTGTTTTTCCTCATATAATTTTTATTGACAATGAAACCAATTTATATTTCACAAAAGTTGAAAGGCTGTACCGAGAATACAATATTTAATCCAACCATTCGTCCTGCTATCATAAAACAAAAAAATGAATATATAGAGGCTTTCAATACGAAAATATTGAACATGATTTAGTTTATGAGCGGAAAATATAAAATTTATTGTCCTAGAAATAACTTACATGCCTTATTGTCTTACCAAACTACAACCCATACTCCAATATGTGTGACATCGTACTCACTAGTATAAATAATAGAAGCATTCATGCCCAGTAAGGTTCAATTACCTTCTCTCTATATTTCCATCCATGACTAGCTATCTAAGGATGATAAATCTCGTAAATGAATTGATTTATAAGATTTACTAGATGAATAAGTACTTAAAAACATGCATCCCTAGGATGTCTATCAAAAAAAGATAACACATGCCTTAAACAAGAAAGTCCCCCTCTATTCATTCCTCTAAAGAGAATTGGTTTTTTCCCTTCAGACTGTAATAATACCAAGAAGGAATCCGCCAATTTTTGTTCTAGAGTGGGAGGGAACATACTTTATACATATGTTCCATTATAATAGATATTTTCCATGATCTTAGTGGATGGATATGTTTTTACGATTCCATCCAATGCAAGGTTCCTTAAGAAATATTTCATGTAATCACACGACATGAATCTTAGCTAAAAGACGTTATACTAAAGACCATAACTTATGCCTCAGCAACAATATGTTAAGTTGTATAGTTGGTATTCATCACATGACATTAAAATTTGTGGGGTAGCATCTATGTTTCACTATATTTAATTTCAAGTCATCATATGTCCTTTCTGAATGATGATAAACATCGTGGAATATGGCCCCGATCATATGACCTAATACTATGATACATCATTTTACATCACCACATGATAATAAAATGAATGGTTAACATCTGGTTCAGTTAACCTTAAGAATCCTTCAGAATACCATGATCTAAGACAGTCATAGTTTTCTGTAAAATATGGGCCTCCATCTCAGTTTTATATCCCACTAACATACCCAAACCCCATCAGTGGGTAAAAAATCCCTATTTTAAAGACATGAAGAAGAAAATACAAGAAGATACCATAAAAAGTCTGATTTTCTCATGTTAATCCTAATTGAGATGGGAACATTTATATTTCAGAAACTATATATGTCTTGATTCCTTATCCAACAAGATTTATAGTGAATCCTAGATCTTTATTATTAGATCTTGCTATAATCAAAAATTTCTCACTCCATATTTCTAGATTATTTCAATATAGGGGTCCATTGAAGAACTAGATATGGATTGATATGAATTATAATGAGTCATTTAGTGATGTATATATCATATTTCATGTCCAAGACACCACATAATCAAAATTCTTATATCCTTCACTTGTGTGACCCATTAACTATTAGAGAAACCTTTAAAATTCATTATTTGTAACACCAAGAATGACCCAAATGGTGTTTAGAGTTTGGGAAGTGATTTATCAGCATATGTAGGGAACAAAAATTCACATAGAGTCTATCTTTGCCCTAGTCGTGAGACCTTAAAAAACACAAAAGATGTCCTCATCACATGGTAGTAAACTGCATGATCAGTCTAAGAACTACGTGTGGCCTGATTCTTTCCCAAATAGGATATGTAGTGACACTATGAGAATACACCATTTTCTATCCACAACATTCTTTTTCACATTAGAACCCCTGATATCATTATTACAAGATGATAAAATGCACAATTCTTTATGAATTACTTATGGATTGATTATCACACATATGAGATATTTAGTGACATCAAGATCTTCAATCATGGGTCGAGCCACAACATAATTTGGAAATTCTTCTACTCTCCCATGTAAGAGTCTTGTCTACATGAGGAGATCCGATATCAGTTCTCAGCCTCAATGTAATCCTATATCCAAAAACTCCCCATGTCCTCTACACATGGATTCAATCACTGTGAGGAACCATGATTATTAAAATTATGTGTGGCTCGATTATCTCCCTATTGAGAAACCTAGAAATGCATAGGCCTTAGTTCCTAGTCCTATTCATGAGGTAATGAAAAAAATTCCCTCTCTCCTGCATACAAACAAAGGTCCATGATGGAGACTCTATTTCGGGTCCCCACATTAGGGGGCAATCGAGGAAAGAGAGAATTCCCCCTTACACATATATGTGAGACCTATCCATGGGACTTACAAATAATTGACAATATCAATCCAAGCACTTACTTTATGCTCATACATATTCCTTCTAAAAATCATACTCTAAACCATGAACACTTTCAGGTGTCCATAATCTTTCCCATCATCTTATTGTAGAATGTTTCTTACCCGAGAGCTATTCTATTTGAAAATTCCTTAACACAACCGAGATGTATTTTAGTAAAATGAACCACATAGAATTTTGGTCAACCAAAGGATTCCATTATTGAATATACATCATTTCCCCTTGTTGTAAATAAATAAAAAAACCAAAAAAATATTTTTTTCAAATAACAGTAACATATCCCTTGGGATATGTCTCTATTATTCATGTATGCATTGATGAAAATATGTTGAAACATTTGATTCAAATTCATGGGAAATCACTCATATATTTGTCTTATTCCCTTTCTCTTGATTGGAAAACCACCAAGATCATGTTTTTCAATTAACTCATTCATGTCCAATGTATAATGAAAAAAATGTGATTTCCTATGTCACATATAATGTGTCATTTATATTGTATTATGATCCTAGTCGTATGACCTAAAAACTATATGGACCATTCACCCCATGTATGGGTCAGACTTGTATAGAGAACCTATCCTCCAATTATTTGGAAATATAATCATGAAAATCACATTATGTATTTATATAATTTCCTTCCAAAAACCAAAATCTTTTCCTCGGGAAATCCAATTATCCAAAAATGTTAAATCAGATATTTGCAATAGAATGTTAGAATTTGTGGAGACTTCTTTGAATAACTATGTTTTAACATGCCCCCATTGTCTTTTCATATGTTTCCCACAAATTTAAGGGTCCATGAGCAAAAGTATGAAACTATTAACTATGAAATATGTTCCATATTCATCCGTTTATAAAATTTCACATAACGTGTTTTTCAACCAGTTGTAACTTTTTCATTGGTGGAAACCACCTTTACTATCATAAGCCCTTTTTCCATATAAATATTTGTATATGAGATTCCCTAAATCGTAGTTTAAAAATTCTTCATATCACCTCTGAATATGGTATCACATTTCCAGAAAAATTACCCTGATTGGGAGAGTCGTCAATATTTTGATCAATGACAATGACATTAAATTATTTCTACTTAATTTCCTTACTATATTAATTTAAACTAAACTGTATTATGTTTTTTCTAAATGAATTTAAACATAATTGGATAATGTCCTTGTTGTATGACTTTAATCTTTATAGCATAATTTCCTAGAGATAAGATGTTAAACTATATAATTACTTCCTTTTCGTAAGAATTTAAACTACACATTCTGTGTCTTGATTGCATGACACTAATCCATGTGATGTTTTAACCCTTCTCAGAATGGGGCCTCCCCCTAAAATTGATCATCTAATGAATTTTACCCTTATATAAATTAGTTAAATTTGTGTATGATCGGTTTCCCATTCCTGTACAATACCGATACAGATATTCCCCTCATTCACATACACATCTCTATAGCATAACTACCTATAGTTATCTTAATAAATCTGAATTTTAAATCATTAGTCATCAGATAAAGAATGTCATAATTCATGAGAACTCATTTACCTAAAATTTATACAACACACCCCAATTGGATTTTCATAAGTTATCCAAAAGTTTCAAGGCTTGTTGGCCAAAATATACCATTATTTGACTATGTAATAAAATTACATAGTTGGATTTGGAAAAGACAACCCACAAAATGGGTTTTTTAACCTATGAATAAATCTTCCTCAAGAGAGACCTTATATATTATGTAATATCATGATTTATATTTGGGAACCAAACAGCTATTGTTCATGATTCCTAATTGGATATCTGATGTTTTTTCAAGCATTATCAGCCCATAGGCCATGTTTGGGTTATTATTTAAAAACATATGGTCAAAACTATTTGACCTAATACAAAAACCTTATTAATCACGATTTAAGGACTAAATAATTCCCATGAAAAGGATACATCACTCACTAGATTGAAACACTGAAAAAAGATATCTATTAAAAATTACAATCTCATCTCTCTAGGAATGGTCCCTATATGTTTTTAGAAAAATATCAAGCAATAAGAATATAAAAGGCACCAATGTTTTTTGACTGAAAACCAAAAAAATGGAGGCCCATCAAAAATCCATGACTCTCCCACTAGGTCTCCTTCATATCAAGCTTATAAAACAATTAGGGTGATGATACAAAAGGTATAATGTTTCTCTAGTTGTCCATATGACCGTAGGAAAAGTTAATCTATACTCCCTATGCCTCATGATTTAGCTAAAAATTAGATAATTTTTCCCCATCCCATAACAAAGTATATAACGAGATCATTCATAAAATTTTAATATGAAACTTAGTTTCAATGTTATGTTATGATTATAGGAAGAAGGCAGGGTTGAATGCATAGATGATTGCCAATGAAACCCTTTTCTTATAAGAAAAAATAGAACTAGTTCAGCATCCAAAAGATAGATTCTCTTCATAAAAATTTATGAGATACCATTATAATAATATTTCATATATTTAATGGACTCTAGGTCACCATCAAATTCCTATTGATGCCTCATCAATTGAATGGATTCATTCTTCTTATCCTAAAAAAGCGCTTCCACTTCAACCGCAATGGTAGTCAACACTTCAGTTTTGGATTCTTCTAATGATTGGTGTTGTTTTATAACCTCCCTTTAAACTCCATCCAATTACTATAGAAGATGTTATAATAAAATGGTTTTCTCATTATTACACAATATACATTCAAACAGATTCTTGTAGAGGTTTCCCCATTCTTGGGATATTGCAGCTTTGAAATCATCAGTGCAAATGAGAAGCCTCGCCTTTATGAGATCCTGTTGAATCTCATACTCTCACTACCGTTTAAGAATTATCTCCATATCAAAAGAATAAATCATGTTGTAATCAATTCATTCATATCCCAGCATGAAAAATAGGAATTAATGTTGACGTATTAGTAAATATAGTTCTTCGACATGAATTTAGTATATTATCCTCCACATATCTAGCAAATTCATTACAACATGTTATGTGAAGAGAATTTTGTAGCTCCAAATCTGACTCAGATATGTTGTTAGTGGGGGAGACATTGACTAACATTAGTGCAGTTATTAGGTCCCCTCCCCCATTCATTCCTTGTAAATAATAGTTTCTTCTTCTGGTACCGACTTCCTTGGCACAAAAGCTTCACCCGCCGACTGAACCACATATTTTTGTGGCAATGAAAAATGAAAAAGGCTCGTCATTGTATTCAATAAGTATAATGGGTAAAATAAATAATGGATTATTAATAGCTAGTGGAATTCACATAGTAACAGGACGGCGATTGTGGAAGATTTATCCCTAATATCCCTGACAACGGAAGCTTAACATGTAACCTCTTGATTGAGGGAACCCTCCTGGGTCAACTCGGGGTACACCAAATGAGGCTCAAGGAGTATCCCTATTTCAAGATCTACCTATGATAGCTACCCCAAAATAAAACGAATGATATCGACATAAATTTCTTGTTCAAGCATTGTTACTATAAAATTCTTCGTGGATGGAGTTTTAATCTCACATGTGGATAAGCATGAAATATTTTGATCATTACATAGAACATCACCCACATTAGATGAATTGATACAATTAATAGATCCCTTGATGATAGCTATATGGTCTACATTAGTCATCTCTGAGTCCTATGGTACATGATATTAAATTAAAATATTATAGATATGGATGTAAAGCATTGGCATATGAAACCCAATGATGAACCATGGACTTACCAGAATCCTCCTCCCTCCTTAAATAGGTGACAATATCTGTGATAGGAGAAGATGATGTATCATAAACCTTTGACACATCATCTGTTGAGGAGACCAATTCATCAGTATGGATCCATTCAGGGTCTAAAATTTCCTCCTCAATAATTCTAGGATCAACTATATGTCGCTTTAGATATTAAATGGAAGGATTTTATACAATTTTATGTGGTTTAGACCCATGATCTAGATAATTAAGTGATTAATAGTGCTATGGTGACTTACCGCTGCTAACAAGGATTTGATCCAATTATTTCAATCTCCATTATTCATTATTTTTCATCCTTTTCAATGGAGGATGGCAAGGACCAACCTCTTCAAAGATATGTTTCAGAGGGGGAAATTTAGTTTCCCCCTCCATCAGATACATTATTATTTCTGGTCTAAAGGAAATATCTATCGTCTAGGGAGATGATTAATCATTCCAAAGAGAGGTTCCCATTGGTCCATATTTTGCTAGGGGATCCTAAGTTGTTTTCCCCTTGGACCACTTAGAAAAATGAATTTCCCATTAAAAACAATGCTTTGTTCTTGAAAAAGAATGGAAGGAAAAAAAATAATGGATAAGAAAATAAGAATTTGTGTCTTTGGGATTGACATATTCAGTAAATTTCTCAGTAGTTGTGTGATATATCCCTGCAATAGTGCACCCTTGTATCATTTCCTCAACTCACAGTGTGGTTAGAAACTATTTTTTGTTGCATAAATGAGCATCTCTATTTTTTGGACGCAATTCCCAAACACAGTGGAATTGTTATCAATCAAATGTTTGGATGGATCTTTGGTATCTTCTATCCCTAGAATCTGCAGCATAGCTCTAATGAGAACCAATATTATTTCTACATCAGAGGATACGATTTCTTAGAGTTTCACTTCCTCCAGTCATATGTATTTTAAACCCATCAATGTCTTCCATGAAGATGATTACATATGTTTGGATTTCACCAATTAACCAACCCTCTCTATAACAGATGTAAAAAGGAAAATAGACCCCATGCCCCTTTTCTACGATTCTGATTGGACCATATAGGTCCAATATTAGTTGTTGTAAAAGTTTTTGATTCTAAACAATGGATTAAACCGTGCCCAATATCATTTGGAAGAACTCCAAACAAAATAATCTGAATTTTAGAAGGTGATAAGAATCCTCCATGGTAGATGAATCAACATCTACATGATTAGATGTCTCTTTACTCTAATTTCCATTCTTGGATACATTCCTAGTATCTATTTGAGCAATAGATTTGGTCAAAATTCCCTCTGGGTATGATGTGATCCATGATTGGTCATACCGGGTAGAAACTCCATTAGTCATATACGTTGGAGGTATATTGATCACCTCTTTCATCAATTCCATGACTGTAGGAATCCATATCTATCTAGCTACCTTTAAATGTTTTTTTGATCAAAAACACACTGAATAAGATAATACTATTTGATGAAGGAATCGTAACTAGCATGAAAACCAGCATATAGCATTGTACTTACATATATCCTCTCCATAAATACGAGTTTCCAAAACATCATCCCTAAAGGCCATAAAATATGTTCTTATCTCATCACTGGAGTTCCCATAATTAGAAAATCACTCTATTAGTGGTCCCCTATATGTATTGAAATTAAAATCCTTGAATAGGATCTACATCAATAGTGTATCATTGTGTTTTAGGGACATTGGTGGAATATGAAAAAAATTCCAAACAAATGGTCATAATGGGATCCTATAGACAACGACCATGCTCAACATTGAATAGGTTATGAAGTGGTCTATGATCCATCCCCACAACACCTAAAATTTTCATTCAATTTCTAATGTATCCTTATCTATATAAACATAAAAATGAATTCACTAAAAAAATTTAGTATGGGGATTTACAAAAACACAAACATTATTTTTGTCGGATTGGAAAACATTATTAAAAATACATTTATTTATTCCATGATTGGAATCATGGACGGGTAGTAAAAAAGTACATATCCACATGTGTATAAATCCTGTGAGATGTGCCTTCATGGGAATACTGGGAATCGGGTTATACAACCATTTTTCATAATCCCCTAGTAACAAAGTTGTATGGAATATACCAAGAGAGCATCGCTTCACCATATTGAGGTATGTTGTTGGATGATTTCTAGTGGGGCCTTCCATGTCTTGTTCAAGGAAGGTGCTCATCCACAATTCGGGGTGGATGTCCACCCATGGATGGGGATCTTCCCCATTAATTTCACAATCCATTTTTAGTTTCTCATCCTCCATATGTGAAATCCTTCCAGCATCACACAATGATTCCCTTGGATGGAAGAATTCCTCATATAAATCTCTAGGTATTGGAACCTTAAATATATTTCTGTATGTCCCAAAAGCTAATACAAACATATTCATGCATCACGTGGAAAATGTTTTTCTGAGTAATCCATTGGATTATCATCTCAAGAATGAATTTGGAATTCTTTTACATGTATGTATTCCCTTCCCACACAACATCATAAATTCCAACATCTTTCATCTCTCTCTCGATCTCTTCACGAGTTTTGAACACCTTGTAAGCCCACATCCAAGAAGGCTTAACACCCCCACCCATAATGACATATATTTATATATTACAACCCTTTGACTGATTAGTCTAGGAATCATGAATGATAGATGACTAATAACGCATCTTCAATTCATGAGTATGCTACTTCAGAACTAAGGAACATTGGCTATGGTGCATGACACAAGTTGTGGCAAATGTCTATGCATTAATAAATGAACCCATGCTGGAGTTATTGGATGTAGTGAAATTTCTAGTCTTGAAACTGGGATAAGGGATTTTAATTAATATAATGTAGTATCAACACCAACTTTATATTACCATGAACATAAGTCAAAAGATAAAAACACTAAGGGAAGTTACTGTGGTATTTCTTCATATAAATCTCCATATTGGGTAGAGTTGTATCGCATGCATTATATTAGTTTCGTAACACAATTTTTCCCATATTCTCAAGGCACTTTCATTATTATTCATTGAAAACTATATTATTCATAGAATTGATTAAAAATGAATATATTTTAATCTTTTTTATTAAAAACATTCATTTAATGAAAAAAATTTCAGAAATGGAGAAATTTTGTCAATGGCATGAACTCACACAACTTCCTCACCTAGGTGACTCATGCAAGTGCCTTTTATAGGGAAATCACTCATGGTCCATGTGAAAGTCACATTCCATGTATTATGCATCACACATATTGTAATATACAATTTCTATAAGAATGATTCCTTTAAAGTCAAAATCTTTAGAATAGGGTGTTCCTGAGAGACTGACATGGAAATACATGGATGTGTGGAGTCGAGAGAGTCATATACTGAAATGAAGACCCTATTTATAAACGAGTACTCCCCCCTTAACTACCCCCACACACTCCACTTGAATTATATTTCATGTGTACTAACATCATGAATGGAATGTGTGAATTACCTTAGTGAACCATCAATCCTTTTTATCCCTTTACCTCATTATCAGACCCTCTTCATTCAATCGAATCCAATCCTGAGGGGGGGGGGGGGATTTTGTTCCTACTCTATTTTTTCACATGGATATATAGGGGATAAACTAAAATACCATATGAAGAATAGAAGAATGGAAAATTAAGTAGGACATGGACAAGAAAATCCTCCAAAGTCATTCTCCCATGTACCCTTAAGCACCTACATTGTGTAGGGTACCTGGGAGCCAACACACTCGATAATCCTAGGAACCAGCCTATGAAATTGTCTTGAGTGAAAACCTACATGATCATCCTGAGATTGAATCCTGAGTGATAAATTTTGTGAGATGATCTTTTCACCCATTGTCTCATATTTTATAATAAACAGGACATTGGAGTCATCATTTGAACAGAAGGAAAGTCCTGATGCCCTACATATTCTCTATTCATACCAGTGCTTATCTAAATACCTTTGAAAACATATAGGAAGATTTATAAAACTGGAAAAATATGTAATTAATGTTTTATAGTTAAATTAATGATCTCCAAATAATTATGTGACTCACTTTATCAACCCATGGTTAACGATTACTAACATAAGGTACCCTTCTTCAATCAGATTCCTATTCATGTCACAGATAACACAACCTATATAGACCCTTCATGGATTAATAAAAGTCTCTCCCAATTTTACTTTCCATGTTCTCTGTCACCCATGGTGGCACCAATTCTCCTAGGCCTACCTGCATGGAGCACACCCTGCTTGACCCTTCTTGGTGCACCCTAATCTCTAGCCTACGCAATCAACTCAACAAACAATCTGTAAAGACATCCATAGATGTGGATCTCATCCTTTTCTCCATTTTCTAACAGATAACATGTAGATACCTCCACCAATGCTTCTGGGCATGCAAAACCAGGGCATGTGGCACACCAACATGTCCCCTATTTAGATGAAAATTCATATGGTCTGAGGTTTCCCTCACTTTCTAGATTATCTAGTCTGGGTCTTCAAGATAAATGTTTGTGTATTCCGATGGTAACGAGGAACCCTACCATAGAAAAACATTTATGGATTTCCCAATCATGGAAATCATGGTTAGGAACAAGTACATACATTCTCATCGATGAGACATGGAACCTCCAGTTCTTAATGGGGAGCCAAATGATTACACATTCTTCTATATTCAACATGGAATGAGATTAACCTCCATTGCTACAAAAAAAAATTCTGGTTTTCCCTATTGGATTATTCTAAAAGACTTTTTTTGTAAGAGGTTCTTCTCTTTCACTTCTCTGCATCCCTGCCACTGAGTGAGAGAATGTATGGTCACCATAGCCCTATCCTCTTTCCCCAGACCCCTTACCTCATATTTCTCTATACCATTTACCCATTATTGAGTAATTTGAATAGAGAAAACTATCATATACATAGACATATACACTAGTATAGGAGGATAAGTGAGTTGTATGCCAAAACAACCATATCTAAATTTAACATCAAATTCAAGAATAACTCATTCTGGCACATGTGGATTGAAATCATTATATTAAACATATTCATGGATTCATGTTTGGTAAGTGAGTCATCCATTGAATATTCCTCTCACATTAATTCAGAGTTCTTCTATAGGAGTGAGTGCTCAAGGCCATTTATCTAATTATGGGTAAAGTGTATCTTGTGGTTTCCAAAATCGTTCATTTTATCTTGTTTCTGACAATGAGCATGACTTACATAGGATTAAAGGTTATAGTGGTCATGGTATCCACATGATCCCCAAACTTTTCGATATCCTCTATAGGATTAATACCCAATAATACTATTCCTAAGGCCTTATTCAATGTGTAATCCCCAACCATTCCTTGGGAAACTATCTTAGGAGAATGCCTCTATTGTCACCCCAATTTACATGGGAAGCCTCAAAGTGTATGCCCCAAGTATTGAAATATGAGAACTATGATTCCTGTTATAACCAAGATACATAGTATTCTTACATAATTACCTTAATCAAAGGGAATACTTCTTAAGAGTGATACCAAATAAAAACCACAAAATCATCCAATGGAATCCTCCTTACGAGTAATCCCAAAACATGTCTCCAAATCACTATGAGTCGAAATAATCTTCATGATACCATTCACATGGAATTGTATTTAAGAGTAATCTCGATCCTAATCAACTTAATGGGACATACTACTATTTGATAAAAATCTTCTCATGGCCTCCATAGTTGTGGGTCCTCATAAAAGAACCACTTTTTCTTTGATTCCCTCCAAATGAGATACATAGGAATCCCTCATGAGGTCCAAGTTCAACACCCCATGTCAATTCTATTACCAAAAATCCACTTTCCATGTAGGGTCTAATTTAACCTTAGATTCCATCTTCCATCAACATTTTCTGGGTTGCTTCATCATAAGTCCCAGAGAAAACATAAACTAGGCACCATCCACCTGAACAAACTTTCCACATGACGTTAAATTGTATGTTTTTGTCCTTATCACATAACCCTAAAACCTATAATGTACTAAATTTAGAGTCACTAAACTTTTTGAGATCTAATTCCTTTCACAACGATGTGTTGGAATCCCTTTTATGTGTTTGATCCCAGCATTAAAAGAAATCCTCTCTCCTGGGATGATGAGACACTCCAGAGTACCACACGTTGTGGCTAGGGAACCCGCATTATTGTATTAATGGACAATGAATCTCAAAGTAGTACATAATGGGACACCATTAATGGAGAAAACTAGATGCAAAATTACATCTCCTTTAATGAAGAACCATAGATACATATAGATGATTCTATGATCTATTCTTGATAGTAATTGATTTTTACCTCTTGGATGACCCACATCATTCTTGGAAATAAATAATGGATTCATGAACATTTATTAAATATATAAGATAATCCCAAAGTGGGGCATAATTACCACCAAAATGGTTTGATGAGAAAAAACTCCAATCTACTCGACGAATTAGAGTTCTTAAGAATCATTGGCCTAAATCTCTAATGAGGTATTGCCTTTGGAAATTCAGTACCATTGTATACAATACTATTGGGAGTTTCCAGTTCTACAAACAAACCCATTGGATAAATTTTGGAAATAAAACAACTTTGTGAGGTGTGAATTCCCTTTGGATCATAAATCATTATTTTATATTTGATATTTTATTATTAAAAATATAAATATTTTAATGAATTTATTTGATTTCTTTTGTATATAAAATATTTTTTATAAAAAATATATAATGAAATATCCAAGCCTAAAAAGAACCATTTGAATTTAAAAGAGAATTTTCATTTAATAATGTATCTTTCAAATGTTCATGTTAATATATTTTAAATGATTAAGTTTTTGAAATTGTAATATGTCAAAAACCATGTTCTCAATATTATAATCCATGAGTAAGAACCATAGTTTCCATTGAAAAAGAAATTTTACAAAACATCTAATACTGAAGGCTATCATTGAGAAATAATTAATGTTTCCCCCTATTTTAATATAAATATCCATGTCTTATATCCTTTTCATTCACTCCCATTATAATTACAATGTTCATACATCTATTTTCATCTAAATAATTTCACTAGATAATCTTATAATATTTGAAACAATTTCCCATTAAATCAAAGGTTGTAGTACATAAATATTTTGGTTCATTTTCTTTTTCAATATATTCATACAATTACATAATATTTATTTTTTTTGTTTTCGACTAATTTTTCTTATATATATATATATATAATATCATTCCATTACAATCAATATGATGTTCAATTAATGTAATTATACTATTACGCCTCAATATTTCTTTGGCATAATCCATTTTGAATACCTGTTATTTTTCAGAAACATTTTTTTGATTTTTGATGCAAAAATGTTATATTTTGATCACCCAAACCTATTTTAATTCTATGGCATTCATATAAGTATCATTATCCTTCTCTAAAAGGGGTTTTATATATTTTAAAACTACATTTCATACCTAATGTGAAAAAGTACTGAAATATTCATGTCATAAACACTTAAAAATCATTGATTTTATATGGAACATTCCCTTTGTACCCCATGAGTTATAAATAATTTTTTTCCTTATGAGGTACCATATATATATATATATATATGTAACACTCAAATTTTGAAATATGAAGTATTCACCAATATGGCACTGAATTCCAGTTTGTAATGAATTAATCTATAGAGATAACATGTTTATGATACATTGAAAATATACCTCAATAATGCTTCATCATAGCATGGTGAATAACCATGTTAAAATGCTATATGAAGCCTTGGTGGTGAACCTTTTTGGTATTCTTATGTAGGTATTTTTATTGTTTTACTACCACATTTCGATGTTATTCAATAGAAACTTATGATCATTCCCTCATGTATTGAGTCATGATATATCCTTGTTGATCACTTCTTTTACATTTTTGTTATTTATACACTAAACCTTATTTTCTCCCACCATTCACATTTCTTCAGAATAATAAAAAAATAAGATATATTGAGAAAACCTATGATTCATTTATAATGAGAGATATTTGAAAATAAAAATTAACGTTTTTATATGTTTTCTATGTGCTCCCAGTATTATGTGCCTAGTTTTTAATATAATAATCCTTAAATAAAATGGTGAAATTTATCAATTAATTAATTATTTAATGAATTATTTTAAAAACAATATTTTAAAAAATATGGTCTTTATACGTTATGAGGTTGGATTGAGGGATTATTGGTTAAATGCTTGTGTTCTTATATTTTTGAAAATAAAATTTGTCTAAGGTGGGGAGGTTGTAGAGACCCTAATTTTCCTATGTGGGTGTCTTATATAGCTTTGGACATTAATTGCCTTGAAAAAATATAAAGTGTGATATAATAAATTTATACATGTAAATTATGATAGAAAAATTATCTAATTGTTTCACTAAATCCATGTTTTAGTGTTTACTCTTGGACTGAGCTAGCATTGAATGATGGTCACGTTGGGGACTTGATAAAAATATATAGTAAGTGTATATAAAAAAAAATTCCATCCATGAACCTCATTTTTAAATTCATTTTCCTTAAAAAATGGGGAATCTAATGGGAAATATATATCCACTAATAATTCAAACATTATGGTCTAATATAAGGAGGGTTATTTCTTGATTTAACATAGTGATTTTTGGGGGCAGTTGTCTTGGGTGAAATAATTAATTTACAAATTACCTAATCCTAATCACACATATATAAGAATTATTTAAATATAATTATATGGTTATTCACACAAATAAATTAATTATAATATGATGATGAAGTAGTGAATATATGTTGGTGGTGGTAATGAAAAAATATCCCTAAATGTGGTGAAAATTTGATACACTAGATGTTCTTCATTATATTAAAATGGATATTTTTTATTATTTCCTCATATTAATAATTCTAATCCCATTTGGATTTATTTTTAAGGTATATTTATCTTTTTTTTGCTTCATGACTATCAATTTAATTCAAAGTAGTGTGATTGGTTCTACTGGACTATGTAGGCAACTGTTGGTGAAGGGTTATCAAGTGTAGGGATTCGTAAACATGTCAGATAAATTTGGGAAGCCTTGGATTGTGGTTATGGTTGTATAAGACAAAATATTAATCAGATTAATTGTGACGTAGGGAGGTGGTGGTAAACATTTTAGGGTCTTGATGACCAAGATGAAGTTACTCAGCTGAAATAAATGACTGCTAATAATAGTGTCATATGGCTAGTTAAATTTTGGATGGTATAGGGGTTACATAGTTACTACCATTATTTTTACTCTAGTGTTGGAAAAGATAGTAAGGAGGCCACATGTACCCCCATCCATATTTTCCCTGTAGATCATGTATAACCTTTCTAGCCAAATCTACAATGGGGTGCACTTGGCTTGACCCCCTCATGGGCATGGTGGTGTGATTCAACTTGCAAGGTTGGACGAGTATGGGCCTAAGGGTATATGGAATGTAAAGTTCTATGTAGACAATAGTGATGTTTCATGTATTACCAAAACTAATGTGGGAGGGAGGCATAACTTGGCATTCATAGGGAACATGGCTACTACACACGTGCACTGGTCATGCTTTTGAATCTCCTTCTCCGGGATTCTATTTTATTCTTATTGATATCATATCCTAAGAATTTTACCTAAATGGCTAGATTGAATAGTACAATTTTCTATATGAATTAGTTTATATGCTTTTATTTGTTTATTTTTATGAGTACAATATATAAACACTGATAGATGTACTTTTAGTTCAGGTTGAGAAACCTTGGTAATAAGGTGGCCTTAAGTTGATTATGGATGAGAATGGAACATGGATATATTTACTCCATCCCAAAAACCCCTAGTTTAAGGGTCCTGCATGTGGTTTTGATTGGATGAATATAATTTGTTCATAAACATTGTTCTTTTTCTTACCCTTGATGGAAACACATTTTTATAGTTTTTTAGTGTATTCTATCTCCATCATTCCCATTATTTTTTTGTTGTTGGAAGTGTATAGTGGGGCTTGAAAAACATTTATGATGTCCCCTTTAATTGCACTACTAATTTTGATAAAAAGGTAAGATAGTAGTGTAGAGGTGAGTTTTGTGTACTTTCTCGGTCAGCTTATACACACATGTGAGGATCAAATGCTTTTTATTAATGTGAATGTTTGTGTTATGTTGGTAGTAGTCATATTGTGGATTTTTCGAGGATTATCAATGAATTTAATCCTCAATCTGATAGTTGACATATCCCAATGATGCATAGGAACAATAGTGTTGGTACCTAGATAAATGTTTTGATAGTAGTAAGTTTCATGTTTCATGATTTAGGATTATGTGTGTGGGGAATATGGTGAATGGGGTCACTATACATATTTCCATATTTCCAAAAAACACATTTCTTTATTCTAATGTACTATTAGTGAAAATAATGTTCTTAGTATATTTCCCGTAAAACATCAATGTTTATTCGTGAAGTTGTTGTAATAACCATGTAGTCACTTTGGTTTTTCATATAATCAATGATCCATTCCTAATATCAGTTTGAACAGTCACTTGGATTAATATTATGGTAGGTTGTTTTGGTCTTGTAGTTGATCATTCGTTCATGTGTATGATTTGTTACTTCACCATTTTATATAAATAGTGTTATTATAATATTACTAAGATACTTTTGTATAAACATGTTTGATTAACAATGAGAAGATATTAATATGTTTATATCACATGAAAATTGATTATGTAAAATATATGATTAAATAATTCTCATTCTATATAAGTGATGAATGATTATTTAATAATATAACAAACATATATGAAGAATAAAATGAATGTATCTCAAAATTTGAGATATTTAATATATAATATATTAATTTTTCCCAGATTTACAATTGAAATATTCATCCATTTTCTTGAATAATTGAATAATTTGGATTAGTCACTTGTGGTAGATTAAATACTTATGATTTTATAAGCCTATAAATTATTTAACATCGAGATAAGTGATAGACTCTCATAGAATTATTGAATTTATGGGACATTCTATACTGAGATGTTTTTGGATAAAATATTTCACGATAATAATTTAAATAAAATTATGGATATAAAAATGGTAATTATTACATGTTATGATAATTAAAATTTCTTGTTAATGAGATAAAATAAACATATAAAAAGATATTTGGTCACTTGTACTTTATGTTGTATATTTATTCTATATATTTATTTAGAGAGTGTTCTACCCTTATTAGTTTTGTTGTTATTTATTGTTGTCCTACTTATTTCTATGATGAATTAATAAGAAACATAAATCCTAAATGAAATCATAATTTAATAAAATTAGATTTATTAGTATAGTTACTTTAATGCCTTGAAGTTGATGAATTATAGAAGTAGTGTTATTCTAGTTATTGTCAAATTATTCTTGTTGGTTGTTTTTATAAGGTAACCCTATATTTAATAACCTAATGATATCAATATGGGAAATAGAATGATTTTATTATAAAAATGATTGGTAATAAATTATCCAATTTTATATGTTGGAAGCCTGATGCCTTGATTCTATGACTTCAGTTCCATAACTTGTGTGTGTAAACATATAAAAGATTTGTATTTATAGTGTAGATATTTATATATTTCGTGTGTTGTGGATAATAATAATGTTTACATGAACCAGAAATGAGAAATGGTATGGGAGACCAAGGATATTGTCAATGTCAACGTCAAAGATGGTGGGATATATTATGATATGAATAATGAAATGGTTTTGACACTGGGAAGTAAATATTTTATCAATAAAGTTCTTAATAATCTATAGTAATACTTATTTCATGATGCTTATTAGATGGTCGAAAGTACAAGAGTTAATTACAAGATTCGTGTCTAAATAATTGAAATACTTTTTTTATACATGACATATGCATCATGATGTGATACATTAGGATAATCCTTATAGTACCATGAAGATTATTAAATGATAATTTAATTTAATAAAATAACATGGTTAGTTCTTCATGGTTAATTGGTGACGAAATACTGGAGAATATATGAAAGTGAAATTATTATTTTGAAGGTACCAACATGGATGATTAATGTGTCATACTTGGGAATAATTATAAACAATATAAAATAAATCTTGATTTAATATTTTAATAATGTGAATCTATGAATTTGTATAAATTTTGATAATTGACATCATCCATTGTTTCTAGGTGTGTTGTGTGATGATGGAAGCAGATATGTCTAAGGACAAGTTATTGTCTTTAGTACGGTTGTGTATTATATTTCATTATATATTCAAAATTCATATTCTTCTCTACTTTAATTGGTTGGTAATATTAAAAATATATATATTTTGGATCCAGGATAGACAGGGAATAGATGCCTGACTTCTACCCCTCCCTCTCTATCACTTTATATATAAATATGAAAATTCATATATTGGGTGTTACACCAATGATTAAATTATAGTAAGTGAACATTTTTTCATGATGAAACTATAATATAATGAACATTTAAGTATTTTACAGAACAAACATTCAAACATGATAGTCTGAATATCAATTTTTATCTGAGTAATCTAAAATAATAATATAATGAATTTTATTGAATTTTCACTTCAAAAGATGATTTTACAAATAATTTTAAATGTAATATTTATATAATACAACATATAAATATAATAATGGGTTATAATATGTATAATTAACCATGTATTTATTCTATATTTGATGTAAATAAAAAGAATATAATTTTAAAGTAAAAAAATTACTATTTTGTAGAAAACTATTTTGCAAGTGAATATTTATTTTCCATTTTAATTGATTATTTAATCCATTTGAAAAATGTGTTTATTCAAAAACACGTTTAAATCACATTTTGGTTGTTTGAATTTAACCTTTTTTGTGACACTTATAGGAAAGAAATTTGAAAAAATTATTTCCATATTTTGAATGAATAATTTTTTTTCATTTTATCAAAATTCCTTTTTAGTCATTTTTATAGTAAAAAATAGTTAATATTGGTAACCATGGTTAAGATTTAAAAAACATTTTAGGGGTTTTTTAAAAGTAAGTTCTTAATGTAACATAAAAGATATATAAATATTATTGGTTGAGTTTATATCAACTATACCATTATAATAATAATATATAAGTCATTTTGGATCATTATTTCCATGAAAGTGACTTAATAATACTTTAAAACATTCAAAAATTAAAAGTGTGAAGCTCAAATTATTTATAATAGGGTTCCTCTTCTCCTCAGATCATCATACATCTTGGGATATTTTGATTTACAAAACCATGCCCAAACCTCTCACCAAAATCATTTTATACAATCTTGTTTTTCTAGTCATCCCAAAAGACCAACCATCAAGTCCTTATGAGGATATCTAAATGAGTTATTTCAACAAATAGGTAATCATATTTACCAAAAATTTTCATTTTCCATATCATTTTACCACATAAAATTATTTATTAATCATTAAAATAAAAAAAAAATCAAATATAATGAAAATTTATTAATATTTTGAAATAATAGTTATCCATCTTCTTCACCATGAAATTAGAAACCAAATCATTACTCGTGTGTACGATGAACTACCACACTGCGAACTGATGTAATTTTTTATCAATAGACGCATCACTTGGATAGTAATAATTAAGGTAGTAATGAATATATATGATGAATATTGAAATATAATTAAACTTTAAATTTAATATATCACATATTACCTTACCATTCAATCCATTAAAAATGATAACATTTCATTTACGTTATTTTTTATTACCACCTCCACATATCAATGTGATTAATTTTTAATGTCGCATATCCATGGATGATTATAAATATATTTAATGTGAATATGTATAAATTTTATATCATTATTATTATTGAGATTATATAACCAGCACTATGAATCAAAAATTAGAACATCCTTGATAAATGATGCATGAGAAAATTATGTATTTAACACCCTAAACAATGATAATAATTGAATATTATTAAGAAAATGAGATAATATGTTATAATAGAATCATATATGATAATATAATTATGAATATTATTATTTTATAAATTATGAAATTGTCTAATACAATTATATAGGAGGATAAAGAACATTAATCTAGGTAGAAGCCTGAGTTAATTAATTTCATCTCATTTCCAACACAATTGAGACATATTTTATGTTAGTAACCTACTTTATTTTAGGTTATGCATATATTTCAAATTTTATGTATATAAAAATATTATTTATCTATTTATTATATTTAAGGTTTCAAATCATGTTTATCCAATTAAGGGTTTCAATTTATAAGTTACAAAAGATATACTAAATTATTTTACATCTCATTTATTTTTGAATTGATTTTATTTTTGATAAAGGAATCTTACAATCCCTAATTCATAAACTGAAAATAATTTTTTATACAATGTATATTTAATAAGGTTCAATATTTTTTTCTAACCATTTTTATATTTGGATATTGAACTATGAAATGAAATATTTAAAATATATATTATTTTATTTGTCTACTTGATTGGTGTATTTCACTTAGGTTTATATTTGAAAAATAATTTTATATTGAAATAATATTTATTTACTCAAATTAAATATTATAAAAAATTTATGTTATCCATGAATATTTATAATATTTAAAATGAAACTTTATAATTCTTTTTAAAAGGAAATTTGTCTATATTATTTAACAAAATTCAAGAGGAACATATCTTTTTTATATATATAACATTAAGGAAGTTACTTTCCAACATAACCATTTTATTCTATTTCCTTTATTCAATATGTTTTCATTTGTTTCAAGAAGAAAAAACATTAATGAACATCTATTTTAATGTTTCCATTTCCTTTTATATTATTCTATGAAGGAAATGAATTTATTAAAAACCTTTATTTTTGATGAAATTATGGTTATCTTTTATCTCTTGTTAATTTCGTGGTAATTAAATTCTCATTAAATATTTACATTCCTGTGATCATATTTAGTTGCAAATTTAGTTTCTCTTAATTTTTTCATATTCATTATATCTCTGATATACTATTTGGATAAACCATATACCACTCCTATAAAAAGTGTATTATTTTGAAAGATTTTTTATTCACTAGGAAAAATTGATTATCGATACTATTTTATCAAAATTTATATTTTTTGTTATGTAATATTTTTTATTAATTATATTTATCATTCTATATATATGGAATGCATTAGATATAAAGTGATTTGTGGGAACCAGAATCACACATCTCATCAAATCATTTGTGCAACTCTTGTGGAAAATTAGTTGACCAACCTTATTAACTGGTTTTTTGGTGTATTTATAACCATTGACTCAAAAAATCATGTAATAAGGTCTTGATGATATTATATCAAGAAGTATAAGATCATAAAATCCAAAATTATGTATTTCCATCATTCATAATGTAGTTATTATCATCCATGAAATTATTACATTAATATCACCTATCGATTAATATTTTTTTTCTAGTTATTCATTCGATGGAATGTTTTTATTTTATATTTAAAATTAAATATTGATTATTATTTATTTTCTCATGTAAACTTCCATAGTAAATAACACTTACCGGGCATTTAAACGCCCAATTATTGATTCTCCTTTCCTATGATATGAATAAGTAATCATTGAATGATTTAAATGATGGATGAAATTTAATTTTACTAATATTTATATTTATTTATAGTGAGAAATGGTATTGAAGAAAATATCATTTAAATTAACACTAATAAAATAATTTATTGATGGTGATGATATCAGTTATGTCTTATTATATTGTTATAAATTAGAAGTTTAATCAGGAAAACTATAGTCGGGTTTATTAAATATGGAATCAAAGAATGTTTCATTGAAACCATGTGACTAGTTTTTGGAAGACATATATTAGAGAAAATATCCCAAATATAGACATTGAGGATATGACTAGTTTTCTAAAAAATTTAATTACCACGTTATTATGGTATATATTATATATTTTTTAGAAATAAATATCTACCTATATAATACAATTGGATGTGTCACCTATGAATCTTGGGGTAATAACTATAAAAATAGTTGGTCAAGTATATCCCAGAAATTTTCGTCTATATATAATGGGACCATACTTCACAGGTTGTTTGAAACTCCTGTGGATATTATTTGGTTAAACTACACTTCATTTTCATAGCATTATGAAAAAATTGAAAATGATTTTACAATTTAAATAGATCAAGTTGATAATTATGATATTAGTTATCCATAAATTTCTTTTCTCTGCTTTGTGTTACACTAGATCCAGAATTATAAAGTATGATTTAATATTGATAATTTTATAACCTAGTTCACTATATAGATTTTTTTATAATTTTTTCCTAGCTGAAATAATGGTATCAATACTCATGGTCAATATAGATATTTCCCTATGTAGGAAGTCAATAAAACGATTTTTTGTTATTAGAAAATCATTGTCATATTTGTGAAAATATCCCAAGTTATGAATAATAATCTCATACATATAGAGATACATCATATTACATGGTATTATACATATATATTAGAACATTCCATCGTGTAGAAACCTCCATCCATTAGTGGAACTAGTTATATAGTTGTAGTTTATAAATGGATTATGTCACTATAAAATATATTTCTAGCCTTGGCATAAAATCAATTAGAAGAGGTTATAGTAGAAGATTATTTTTAAAATGGTAATTTTAATAAATGATTTTCGATGATCTTGAATACATAGGAGGAAAGAAAAATAGAACATATTTAGTGGGTATTTTATAATATAAAATTATTTTAAAATATTTGTATTATGAGAAAAAACAAAACTAAAGATAAAATTCCCTAGTAAAATTAAAAGGAAGTGTAAATTCGTATTGAATTTAGAGACACCATTACTAGGCTAGCCAAACAAGGTAAATATTATATACATACTCTGAAAATCAATGTTGATCATTTATTTAATGTTCTTAATCCCATCCTCCAAATCACACTGGTTCCTAAAATTTTTCAACATATTAGGAAAATGTTTTATATTAAATCAAACAAATAATGGATTCTCAAGATCCTATATCATTAGGGACATTATGATAAGAAGATAAAAAATGATAACCAAGAAAATTATAATTTTCACTAAAGAACCTGGTAATGATGCAATTTAATTTATTTGAAAATTATGGATATAAATATACTTGGAAATTCTTGAGGGGGTGTGGAAGTTTGTAACAACTGTAGAGATAACGTTCATGTAGACAATGAATGTAATGTTATGACAGAAACTAGTGTGATATAGTGATTAAACATTTGATAAATGAGAAATTAATCACATATATTTCCAAATCATCAATGTAACCAATCATATAAGGGGATGATGGGAGAATTCCATGACTATGTTATATATATAGATTATATTGAAGTTCATACAAATTAGATGGTATTTACTTTAATCATAGATTCAATTTTACATAATTATATATTTTATTCTATATATTTTACATATATAATATTTACCACATTTCTCGTGAAATATAATTATATCCCAACCTTGTTTAAATGGATTTTTCAATCAAGACTCCAAGTTGAAATCTTTCAGCAACATGGATATGTGAATCAATTACTATTATGAAAAATTGATATACACAATCTACATATTTCATTATTAAACCTTTTATTTACATTTATTTAATAATTTGATTGGATTAGGATTTAAAATTTAATGGTAATTTTATTTCTAATGGATGGAAATTATAATTTTTAATGATTATATAGGATTTCATATCTTCATAGGGGATAAATAATCACCTATATCATGTCTATATCCAAGATCAAGTAGCACTTTTGAATGAATTTCTTAGGGAATATGAGTAGACAAGATGTATAGATGGTAAATTAATCATTAATTTGGGGATGTACATATTGTACCAGAATACATTGATGTATTTCATCTGGAATTACCTATACATCCATAAGAGTATGATGTTTAATTTTTAGTTTATTTAAACTATCATGTGACATATATATAAAAATACCTATATAACAGGCAAGCTAAAATTAGTGGATATTGAGAAGAATCTATAGGAGTTGTGTGATAATGGATTTATGCACCCTAGTGATTCAGCTAATGGTTTCATTACTCTTTTTCGTAGGAAATAATATAAATCTATGAGGCAATGAATTGATTATAGAGAAATCAATGCTATTAGTATAAATAACATTTATACTTCACCTCACACTAATGACTTGTTCAATCATCTTCTTGGAACATAATATTTTTTAACGATTGAACTTATTTTTTTCTATCGTCAATTGTGAGTAATGAAGGAATACATTTTGGAGGAAAAAACTAATATATTCTATGGAAACTAAATATTTGTTGTAATTCCATTTGGATTAACTAATTATCCATTTTTTGTTGGATCTAATGAACATACTATTCAATTTATATCTTGACAATTTTAAGTTGTAATTATTTAATAGATATTTTTGTACTGTAATATTTGAGTACAATGAGAATCACATGAAATAACAATACTATGGACATATCACTAGATTACTACACTCCATGAAATAATGATGTGATATAGGTTATTATAGGGTTCCATAAAAAATATAAATATTTCCTCCGCATTAGAGATTATTTACCTCCCAAAAACCAGTCACAATTATATATTAATCACATTGTAATAGTTCATGGTATAACTATTTTAATTATTTTTATTCTTGATCCATGATTTATATAGAAATTATAGAAATTTATTAATTTATTTCTAAATACCAAAAATCATTTTACCAACTTCTATCATCTACAAACTAATGGGATGTATAAAAGTATTATTTATCAATTAGTAGGAATTTGTAGGCCCTAATAACAAGACCTTAGAGGTACATTGGATCAGTATTTACCCATGAGGGCATTTTACTATGAAAATATCATCAATTAAAATATTTAAATGACATTGTATGAATCATTATATGGAAATATATTTTGTACTCAATGTTTTTTGGATGATGTTGTGTAACATAATCATGTAGGCCTTGAACTAATTAAGGATACAGTGAAAAGGTAAAACTATTCATTCCCACATTAATGATGCTCAAATAAAAAAAAGTAAACTATTGATAACAAAGTAATGTTTTGGAAATTTATGTATGAGATCATGTTTTTATAAAAGTATCTCTTTGGATGGGTGTTACATGGTTCAATAATAAATAGAAGTCGATTCCCATGTATATCCGAAGTTTTCAAATTCTAGAAGAATAGAAGTTGTGAATTACCATTTAAAAAGGTCACAATGCCTCACTAAAGAACATGATGTATCTGAAATCTCATTTTAAAGAGGTACATTTCATACACAACAAATGTGCTCATCTCTGGAAAATTAGAATTAGAACCTGATATATCTTATTATGAAGAGCCTATCAAGATTCGTAAAACTGGATAAAAAGTTTTATTGATTTAAATATATTTATTGGAAAAGGTACATGAGAGTAATCATAAAATGAGGGTAGCAACATGGGATCCTGAGGTTGTGAGGAAGAAGAATGAACTTCAAATTTCTATAAATTAATATCAATTAAAATTTTGAGGATGGTCTTTTTGAAGGAGAGAAGTATGTAGCACCCATGATTCAATTAAAATAAGATAAAATTGTATTTTTATTAAACAATAATATGGTGTGTATTTTAATATTTAATGGCCTAAAATTTATAATTTGGTAGGATGAATATCTATTTTGAATTTACTATATCAAAATAAGTATATAATGAATTTTTGAAATTTTTCATTTAAAATATTATTTTGTGAATAATTTTAAATATATCATTTTGATTATTCAACATTTATTTATATTTATATTTTATAATATTTATAATAAAAAAATTTGTTTATTAATTATTTTATATAAATAAATACAACATTATTTGGAAGAATAAATGTATTTTTTTAGGAAAATGATTTTAAGGGAATAAGTATGTCATTCAAGATGATAAAGACACATGTGATGGATCAGACTCAATGTATGGTACTTCATATCAATTTCCTTTTATTGAGTCATATTTGGATATTAAGCACATATATTATTTTTTATTGTGTATATACAACCACATGACATGTTATATAATTACTATTTCTATTATAATGATATTTACTGTTATTAATATTATTCTATATAAAATATTATTTTTTATTAAGGTAAAACTATTTTACTTTTCTAGTTAAATGCTAATTTATATCCTATTTTTTTCAAAGACCCTATGCTGAGCCATGGGCTAGTTGGGACATTTTTGGGAAAAAATAGGCATGGGGGCTGTGTACTAGCTACCTTCTAACTACAAGATGTGTAATTGGGATAAACTCATTGTTTTCTGATTAAATGATGTGTAATTGTCTAGAGTGGACCTTTAATGACATATAATGGGTTTTACCCAAGAAGGAAAAAAGGATCACTACACATTGTGTAAGGCAACTACACATCCGGGAATTGAATTATTATGTTTTTAAAAAGTAGAGGCAAGGGCTTCTATTTTTGAAACAGAACCTCACCTCTCCTCTCTTTCATGTACAGGAATCCCCTTTGTTGCCTATAGATAGGAATTGATCTCGGTTGTAGATGCAGAATCTTTTTCATTCACTATCTATCGTGTTGGAACTGCGTCGGTGATTGATTGATTCATTATTAGCTATTCTTGACTCTTTGTAGCAGTAGCTGCACTATTTGGGATTTGGATCAAATGCCCAATTACTTTTTCTTCAATTGTTCTTCAGATTTCCCCTAAACTGAGGTGAATCAGTAATTAATACTAGATGATAAATCCACTACCAAACTATGGTTGGTGGTTTATAATTTTTTGGGGATTTTTATTCTCAATAGATCAATCATCATTTTTTGTCACCCATAAGAATTTTTGGAGAAAGCACAAATTTGAAATGTTGAAGTGAAATAGATGAATTATGGTCTATAAAGGATGCCCTTAGGATCATTGAGATGCACTGCTGATTATTTCTCCAATAAAAGGCCATCAATGGGGCACACCAAGCATTTTCTTTTGTTTTGACATTGATGAACTACCCATGGGATGTGTTCTTGAGATTCCCTACATTAAAGAAGATAGGTTGTATTCAAATGAGTTTGAATGAAATGCTTAGCATATGGTTTCCCTCCTTGACTCAACTTACCATAATATTCTAATCTTAACTTGATTAGATGGCTTCAATAGAAATTGTTAAACTTTTGGGGTATACTCATTGGATGATTTAAATTTTTTAAACGGATTGTAAGCAATTGAGTTAAATGGTTGGATATAACCATCAGTCTTATTTAATATTAAATTGTGATAAATGGGGGGTATACCCATGTGATATTTTTAATAGTAAACGGATGATAAATTGGTGAGTATACCATATGAATTTATTTATTTGAAATAGAATATATGGGTGGGTATACGCATGTGATGTTTTAGTATGAAATGTATGAATGGTTGTTAGATTCATTGAATGCCTCTCTATGGATCTAGAACACGGTAGTGGAAACATTGACTGAGTATACCCATTCGGCCATGATTTTGTGGGATACCTTGGCCATTGATACCCTTTGGTTTTGGATTTCATGGATTCGTGTAGGACATGTTGGTACACATGCTCCTTGGACTTCAACTAGTCCCGATATAGAGTTTATGTTGATATTATCCTAGGAATAGACAAGGATTCCTTGGTCTTATACACCCTGGATCTAGCCCTTCACATTCAACACTTCATTATAATGTAGGGACATGGGATATATGACTGTCATTTTAGGGAATGTTTTTGGGTTTCTAATACAAATTCTTTATATTGTGGGGCTATGTGAACAAAATTTGGATGGTTGTATTTTGAGGCTGTGCTGATTGATTTTATTGATTTTAAATGCCCTTGTTATGAGCTGACACATGTTTTAGGTATCTTTCAGAGGCCTTTTGATATTTTCTTCCTACAATAGTTCTATTCTTGGAAATTTCACACTTATATTACTAGTTACTATAACTTGTTTAGAATATTGCATCGTGCTTGTTAGAACTGTATAGATACCTTAGTGGTTACCTACAGGGATGTTATCTCAAACCCTATTTGGGCCTCCTTGGAGACTCAAATAGATTATATGGTTGTTGTAGATAATAGGGTAATGCTCTGTATCATTAGTTTTGATCTGTTTTGTAGTAGGAGAGAATGTGACCAAGCTAAAGTTCACAATGCTTCTAGGATGCTTTTTTATTTTGGATTTTGATTACTTTTAATATATTGTTATTCCATGTACCTGCATTGGATATTTTTTAGATAAATGTACCATCTACATCATAGTATATGATACAATTAAATATTATTATATATTAATTTCTTTCAGGCCTATTTTATCTTCAATGTACTTATTATATCTAAATCATGTATTGAATGAGATTTTCTTCCATTATGATATACTTTTGTAATGAGTGAATATTATACCCAAGGCCTCACATATTCTCTGACTACAAGATGGAAGCCTATGTATTTTGGGGAGCTACACATGATTCCATGTACCCAACCATGCTCAGGGAACAATTTAGTTGAATTCAGATCTGGGACACTACAAATTGGTATCAGAGGGTTTCTTTTCTTATTTGATTTACAGATTTGTGACAATATAGAGGGATGAGAAGGAAATTCAATTTGGTAATTATATGTTCTTAGGGGTGGCTAACCTATGTAAAAGGAAAAATCCGAATTATCCCAAATGAAATTTCTATATTTGGTTTTGACTACTCCAGTTTATTTGATTTAACCATTAGTTGACACACATGATTTATTCTACTAATTTTGAAATGATTGGGTTCAATTTCAATTGCAAATTGATGAGATGTTGGTATGACATTTCATGTATCATATATGCACTTTCTATAAATATCATTTCATGTTATATGTCATGCCATTTAGGATGCATTATCTAACACATGATATTGTGATAGTTGATGTGATATTTGTGCATGATGTAGTGATAGATCTTGTGTAGAGGATAGTGGTGTGACATAATATTTATATTCATTAGGTGTATGGGGCCTTATGAAATGGAAAATGAAGCACCAGTTAAATTAAATTATTAAAGTGAATTTGAATAGTATGGAATATATGGGAATCAAATTTTGGTTCATGATTTGTTATGATACCTCGGGGATCAGAACCAGGTGGACAATCAGTTGATGAATTCTATTAATGAATGATAAATGAAAATCAAATGGAAAATAAAGACTTATACAACACCCAGATTATGAGTGGGAATGAGGTAGTGTTTCTAGTTTTTTTTGTAGATGTAGTTTATGTAGTCTTTGATTTATGATCAGGTTGTGGGTTATGTTTTAGTTATAGGAAGGGTTTTGACTAGTCCTACACTTATGATCTGTGAAATATGATGTAGTTCTTATCTATGGTGTGTTTTGGGAATTGTAGTGACATTCTACCATAACGACCACTAAAGGTAATTCATGAGGGAGGTGAAGACCATAATCTATATGTTGTGGGTTAGGGCCACCCCATTATCATACTTTAGTTCCATCTACAACACCAGATACTATTAGAGACATATGTGTCGAGGAATAGTTCCAAATGTGGTAAATTTTCCACATGAAAACATTTTAGGGAGGACTACAACCTTCCATGACTATGGACTAGCTGACACAAGTTTTCCAGAAGTAGCTTCCACCCATGTTTTTGGGGTATGAATGTCCACAGGCTGTTGATCTGTGGATTGAGACCATGCTAGAAATTTTGGAGAATTTAGAGACACTTATGGAGGGAGGGTCAAACTCGTCACTTACATGCTATTTGGAGAAGAAAAATACTGGTGGGAAGTTCAAAATTAGGTTAACGGGCTATGAGATATATGTTGAACTGATTTACAGACCCTCTTCTACAACTAATTCTACCCCAAGACTCTATGGGTAGATCGGGATATTGAAATCATGCCTCTAGAGTAGGTCACCATTATGGTTATGGAATACTCGACATGATTTACAGAGTTACAACATTTTGTTCTAATGTACCTGGATGATGAGATGTCTAGAGTGAGATGCTTTGGGTATGGACAACAATATGGTATCAAATCTTTGGACAAAGTGTTTATCTTGAGTTCTATCACTGATATTTTGTTTCAAGTACTGATTATAAAGTGGAACCTAAGGGGATATATGGGCGTAGTGCATGGAAGTGTTGGTTCTCAGACAAATGGATATATGTCTTCAGGATAGAAGTTCTTTTTTGAGGACTAACATGAGATGAGTTCCATTCAGGCTGTGGGTTCTTGTAATTCAGTGTTTTTCACCAATGTGGCCAGTGAGGCCACAAGTAGAATTAGTGTGACCAGGAGCTGGTCATGTGATAAGCTTGCAACAAGATGGGCCATGTGTAGTGGTTTTTTAGGACCTTCCCTCCTACTGTGAGTGGTACGAGGTCATCACTAGAATTTGTTTTAGGATAGGTTCCTCAATTCCCTATGAGGTAGGGAGATGGAGTAGTGAAATCCGATCAGGTCGAGGCAATAGTGTTCAAGGTAGATATAGCCAGAAAATAGTTACAACTATACATCAGAGTGGATATACTCTAGGATGTGGGGTTTTATCACAGGGCCCATGATATAGTCCATATCTATTCTGTACAGCCAATCCCCAAGGATTAGGATTTCAGAACTCCAATGGTCAGAGATACAATCTTAGCTGCCTCTACAATTTCAAATTCTCTTTTTGATTTAGGTGAATATCATAGTTTCATATCAACACTGATTGTGAAAGGAAATGGGAATTTTTGTGGTATTTTGAGGTAATTATGATTCTATGCACACCATCGAGACCCAGAATGGTTGATGAGAACTAGTGTATGGAGTGCCCCCCTTAAGGTTTGAGGGTGTCACTTTCTATGGGATCTTTACGTCCTTGAGATGACATGGTTTGACTTTATTCTTAGGATGGACTGATAAGTAGCTTATTGATATTACATTGACTATTATCACCATATGGTGAATATCACAACACCAAATGGTGTACTTTTTACTGACAAGGGTGAATGGGATGTCCAAGAGAGCCAAGAAAGACTAGATCATCATGGTCTAGGAGCGATGATATCCCAGATTTCTAGTTTTTTTATTGAATGATCCTGAAGTTATTCAGGATGACTTTCTTGTAGTGTTTGATTATTTTAAGGATGTGTTACTGGATGAATTTTCAGTTTTACCTCCTGAGAGAGTGGTTGATTCTTCCATAGAAGTTTTTCCAGGAGTTTCACAGTTATCTATTTCTTATTACAGGATGGCTATAATGGAGTTAAAGGATCTCAAGTGGTAAGTTGACGATTTGGTGGAAAATGGGTTTGTCTAACCCTGTACTACTCTGTGGGGTTTTCATGTCATTATTGTGGAAAAGAAATATGTAACTCTTAGGCTATGTATAGATTATCAGAAGATTAATCATCTGATGGTTATAACTAATATCTCTTTCCATGGATAAATGATATTATTGTTCTGTTTTCTAGAGCCTGATTATTCTCGAAAATCAAACTGAGATCCATATACACTAGGTGTTTGTTCGAACTGTAGACATACCTCATACATCCTTTCAAAGGAGGTAATTTCTATAAGATTATCTGTTTATATTTTTTAGTCTCACGAATGCACCAACAGTTTTAATGGAACAGATGAACCAAGTGTTCCATCATTACATGGATTCTTTTGTGGTGGTTTTCGTAGATGATATCTTGGTGTATTATCACAATAAACATGACCATGCAAACAAAATTGAGATTATTTTGAATACATTAAGGGAGCCACAATTATATGCTATTCTAAAAAAGATACATCTTTGTATAAATTAGATTCACATCCTAGGTCACATAATCTCAGAGAGAGGAGTATCAGTCGAACCAAAGAAGGTGAGAGCTGTAGTTTCCAGGGAACATCCCTAGAATGTTTTTAATATACGTAGTATATTGGTGATTAATAGTTACTACTAGTGTTTCACATAAGATCTATCATTCTTATATGCACCAATTACAAGATTGACTAAGACGGTTGTGAGGGATTTTAGGTGAGACTCTTACGAGACACCATTATAGGATATGGAAGATTGGATGAAATCCAAACCAGTCCTGATACTGCCAAAGAAGGGCAGGAGCTACACTATATATTATGATATATTAGGTATTAGGATGAGGGTTGTTCGGTTGAAGGGGGATAGAGTCATGGTGTATGGGTCTCATAATTTGAGGGTACATGAGAGGAATTACTGTAACGAATTATAAAGAGTTACCTATTGTATTTCATGATTTATGATGTTGGAGACACAATTAACTAGGAGAGTGTTTTTTGGTGTACATGGACCACACGTTACCCAAGTATATATTTACTCAGTGTGACATATATTTGAGGTAGTGAATATGGGTTGAGTACCTTAAATATTTTGACATTGATCATTCCTACATGCCTGGTAATGGAAATGAAGTGGCTAATGCACTGAGCAGGATGACTTAGAAACAAGCAATGCAGCATGCCAATAGAAAGTGTTATCTTATGGAGTTGTTCTATGAGATGCTTCTTAAGGTGCATGATAGTCAGGGACAGAAATATATATCATACTTAGATGTGGAATCTACCCTATTGGATAGAGTGTAGATGAGGTAGCTGTCAAATTTAGAGGGTCTAGTCCTATTTCGAATTCTGGTATGTGATCACCCATCCCCTGCTTGGATAATAGGCAACGATGAGATGATGCATATCCATGGTCACGTATGGGTTTTAGTGGATATATGTGAGGAGTAGATGCAAGAGTTTCATGCTTCATATTGGGTAGTGCATCCCAGAGTCACAAAGATGTACCATGACTTGAGTAATTGGATCTAGTTTCCATGTATGAAAAGAGATGTCATTGTTTTTGTTATGAGGTTGTCCACTTATCAGAATGTGAAGGTGTAACATCAGTGATAAGCCATTATTATTCAATAGTTACCTATTTCTATGTGGAAATGGAATGATGTCCTGGTGGATTTCATGAATGGTTTACTAAGTTCTCCTAGAGGTAATGATTTTGTGTGGGTTATTGTTGATATGCTCATGAAAGTTTCTCATTTATTGATGATCAAGGATACCTTAAATGTTGATGATCTTAGAAAGTTGTATATTCATTAGACAGTCTGACATCATGGGGTCATGTGCACTATCATTTTATATAGGAATCCATTCTTTACATATCATTTCTAGAAGAGTATTCAATAGTCACAAGTTACATTGGTTATTTTAAGAATAGCATAGCACCCTCAAACTAATGGCTAGTCAGAGCATATGATATAGGTTATAGAGGAAATTTTTATAGAATGCATTAGGTATTTTGGGGACTCTTGGTTAAACAACATTCTGTTGGTAGAGTTTGCCTATAATAATAGTTATCAAGCGATGATAAAAAAATAACTGCATGAGTATTTATTTTTTAGATTATTCTGATCACCCAAGGGTTGGTTAGAGGTAGGTGAAGTTTCTTTAATGTGACTATGCTTTGTGAAGTAGACTTCTTATCAGGTCTAGTTTATTCAGAACCAGATGACTACTTCCAAGTCAAGACAAGAAATATTACACTGACTACTGAATATTAGATGATGAGTTTGAGGTTTGGGATCAAGTCTTTATACATGTTTCACCAATGTTGGGACATAGAAAATCCTAAGACAATGTATACATTCACTGTGATATGTCAGGCCATTCGTGATTCAGGAGAGAGTCAGGTCGGTAGCCTATGGGTTACATTTACCTTATAGGTACCAATCCATTCACAACGTATTCTAAATATCTCAATTATGTTGTTATCATTTAGACCCATATCAAGATTTTCAACCTAAGTAGTTGATCTATAGGTTGATGCATCCCATGAGAAGTATCTGATTCATATTGATGATATGAGCATGAAATATGTCCTTGGCTAGTCAGTTCCTCTTGTACAGGTGCTATATCAACACAAATATTTACCAAATGAGATGTGGGAGAGGGAGTTGCACATAGATGCTCATTGTCAGGATTTTTTTTAGATTAATCTTGATAACCACTGAGTGGGTAATTTAGGGATTAATTGTTTTAAGAGGGGAGAATGTATGATCGTAGGTTTTTAATAGGGTATATATATTATCATTTTCGGGTTAAACAAATGTTCAATTCCCTTTTTGGATGAGACCCTATGTTGGGTAATGGGCCGGTTGGGTTTTTTTGGAAATAATATGTTGGATGGTTAGGTACTGTCTATAGGCCTACTACACATCGTGTAAATGGGATAGACAATGTGTAATCTGATTACCTGAAACATAATGGTCTAGATAGAACCTTTTACGACATTTAAGGATTTCCCTTAATAAGGTAAAACTGATCATCAAACATTTTGTAAGGCAATTACATGTTAGGTAATCTCCCTATTATTTTTTTTCTTAAAATTGATTCATGAGCCTTTTTTCCAATAGAAGCTCACCTTTCCTTACAATCGCATGCCAGAAGGCCCTTTGAGGCCTAAAGGTAAGATTTTCTCCGGGTTGTAGATCCAGAATCTATTTCATTCGCCATTGGTATCGTTGGAACAACATCGATGGTTTCTAAGTTCAATTTTAGTCATCATTTCCTCTTAAAAAAAAGGGTTGTGCTATGTGGGTTTAAGTTCATATGACCTAATTTCTCATTCTTTATTTGTTCTTCAGATTTATCCTAAACGGTGGTGAATCAAGACTTGATACCTGATAATCACTCCACTACCTAGATTAGGTAGATGGTATATACTTTTACATTATCCTTTGGTGCTTTATAAATAAGTTTCCTTTTTTATCTCCCTATATACTTTTCTCCATAGTATTATATTTGAAATGTTAAACTAATATAGATGAAGTTGTACCTGTTTTGGATTCCCTTAGTTTCATTGAGATGCATTGGTAGTTGTTTCCCAACCCGAGGCCACCTGTAGAGACCCAATATTGACATAAATGTACATTACATTACTTTTCATAAATACTTAATTCATGATAGAAACAGATGCCCAAAGACTGTATTAGTTTTCTGCCAGTGGAAACATGGACCATAATCTTTTATCATAGTGAAAGATCTTTAACATCAACCATGAAGATATTCCCCTTTATTTTTCTTACATTAAAATTGTCCTTTATATCCTGGGGAATTGAAAAAATAAAAAGGGTGAGATAAAATTATCATTTAGGATAAAAATGAATAACATCAATCAAAAAATAAACAAAAGAATGAGAAAACATGAACATAAATTTTGAATATCAAAATTGTTATTCATGGAATAAATCTTGGAAATACGTAAGGCATAGAACATAAGTAAACATGACCAAGATAACATCTCATTGACATAAAACATGGAATTGTCAAAAAAAGCGCATAACATGATTTCCATAGTATCCAAGGAATTTCTACAAAGACCATCGTAGTGGAAATGTCCTTTAATGAACTGTTTTTATTCGCCATTCCCTCCACGTTTTACTGAACCAGATTTACATGTCGTTCCAACCCTGTTTGAATAAACTAGATTAACTTGTCATTCCATCCATTATTATATCATGAAATATAAATCTTTAACAAATTCATTTGTGGGATACATAGGACCCACCCATCTCATAATTAAATAACTCTTACATGTTCCAAAGAAACATAAATCATTCATTATAGCATAACCTATGAAATAAAATGGGATTCTTAAACATAATTCCATTGTAACATAGTCTATATACGATAAAAGGACTTTATAAAAATAATTCCGGCATAAAAAAAATAAAATGAATGTAATAATATAGAAGTTAACATAACAATATGTCATCTTATATTGAAAATAATTTTGATAAAACACTTGCACATAATTCTTGAGGAAAATATCCTTTATTATTCAAAAACATTTCCTTTTCTCAAAATGAATCAAAATTTTAAAATAAAATAATATTATTGAAAAGAAACAAGAAAACATGTATATAATGATTCATGGAAGTAAGGCGTTATGAAGATGTCAAAAATCTGTTCATTCCATATGAGTTAGATAAACATTTTCCTTGTAATTTTACCGGAAAAGACATAAAGTACCTTGTATGGTAAAAAAAGAAAGATTTCTTACATACCATGTTGTAAAAATAAAAAATGGGTAAATATGAGATTAAACATATATAGAATAATAGTAAACGATTTTTTGAAAACATTTATATAAATCATGGACATTGATGATAAAATTATCCATAATAAATACTTATTTATAAGAAATCTCAGAAAAATGATGTTAAAAAATTGTCCCTTACCTTAGGTCCAATTTCAGTTGTATGTATCCAAAAATCTGGTATATTGGGTTTAAACAAATTATTAACTTGTAACAGAACCATAATCATATTTATGATATAATATATGATTCCCTTATGGCCATATATTACCCATTCATTTGACATTTCCATATTAAATAAATGTTTTGGGTAATAATCGTTTCATTTTTCGTACATGTTTGGACTTGTTAATGTTGATATTATTACATGGATCTTAATTAAATTACTTCTATATTGTGAAATATGATATTTGAATCATATATATTCTGTATATAAATATAAATATAAATATATATATATATAATTGATAGGTAATTGAAACCGGATACACTGCTCATGGAGACAGTAGGTCGTACGTACGGATGAATGCTATTATTGTTTCCTTATTTAATAGAATGGAAGTAAGAAAATGGCATATATATACAAAAATTACGTAGCATTATTATTTCATATATTTCATGATTATTTGTTATATAAAATTTATATTCATTCTTGAATGGTTAACATGGAGAATGAATCTCACCACGTCGTGGAGTTGTTAAGTCATACGTACTCACGAGGGACGATATCGTTTCCATAATTTTTGAATGGTATTGAAGTGGATGGTGTATAATAAATAAAAATTAGTATGATATTATATTAATCATATATATTTATTATTTCCTCCAATATTCCCATCCATGTAAAGTGGTGGTGAAAAACATATTACACCACGACGTGGAGATGGTAAGTCATACGTATGCATGTGCAGTGATATGTTTTTTTATAGTATGGATATAAAGTGAAATAGTTTAGTTTCATATTTAAAATAACAAATATTTATATGAATGATACTAATGGTATTAATTTATATTAATACAACTAATTATGGGGAGTATAAGAAGAAAAAAATTTGATAGAATCAGTAGAAGAGATTCCCTCTTCCTCGACGTAACTCATTTAAATTTCCAATTTGGGAACAAGATATGGACATTGGAGAAGACCATAACCACTAAGATGTAACTAGGTAATGTGAGAAGAGAAATATATATGGTTTGTTCGAGCTTGAAGGATCAAAATGAAATGAAGAGGAGAGGGATGATGTTTCCTTTTATAAGAGAGCATATGGCCACTTTAGTTAAGTCTTAAAATAATAATTTATTCTAAACCCAATTTCGACATAAAATGGTACAAAACATATTTAATTCAAATATAAAATTATTTTGGTTAATAAAATCATAATACTATAATTTGTAGACATTTTTGAATATTTTCTGAATACTATGTTTTTTGTTTAACCCATATTTTACCCTTTTTAATCATACTATAGTATCATGTTATTTACACATTGGGGGTTAATATAATTACAATGTTTTTTCAAAACGACACAAAAAAATATATTTATGACATATTTTTACATATATTAACCGTTTAGACTAATCATATATTTTTATAAATTTAGAATAATTTAATAAACTATTTTATGTTTTAAGTTATTAATTGTGTAAATTTGTGATACTATTCAAATGTAACTTTGTTTAAAATTGATGAAAAACTTATTCCTTTGAACCAATGGAATTAACTGATCTCTAATATGTCAATGGAATCCAAATAATTCCTTTTTGTCTTAAAATAATTCAAATTAAATTTATTTTAATATTTATAATTTCATTTATTTGAATCTTTAATTAATGAGGTAATCACTACATCATAATTGTGTCAAAAATAAATATATGTATCTCCAGTTAAAAAATTATAAATAAAATACCATGATGTAGTAATGATTTTCATATTTCTAATGATTATTTATAGACATAGAGATCAGTTATATTACTCTATATTAAAATCAATTTAGTAAAAGATATATGATTGTGTTAAAATTATCATACCTTTAAATTAATTATTATAAAATGTCATTTTCACATCCAAGTGATTCCATGGGGTCCCAAAGTCGACCCAAGGATGCCCATGGTCGGAAATATCTAATCTAATAGGATTTAGACATGTGGTATGGTAGTTTAATATTATTATAATATTATTATTTTTACCCATATATACTAGATTTACCCTTTAACCCTTGTAGATAAAATAATTACTGAAGTTACTATTCATAATGTCAAAACATAATAGGTACCTATTAACACATTTTGACCCGTCTGATTCTTAATATGCAATCCATTTATATAAACTCAAATCATAGAGGTTGAAATAATTAATTTAAAATTAATTCTTATTTTCAAAACAAAGAATGGTTTTTAAGAATTAATAACTATCAAAAGATTGACTTGTGTTTATGTCCAATTTAAAATAAAATTACTAAAAATTACCAAAATAGGATTAAATTATAAAAATATATTATAATAACTCTTTAACACCAATTAAACCGATAATGTAAGTATGTCAATAAATTAGATAAAAATGCAGTTTCAATTTAAAATGATGTATTTTTCACTATTCATTAAAAATTAAATTTTAATAGAAAAATACCCAAAATTTTAAAAAAATATAACCCACTTCCAAATAAGATGGGTTTTTTCTCAAATTAACTTATAAAATTGTCAGAATTTTGATTTAAAATGTGTACACTATCAAAAGGCCGTAAAACTGCAATATTTTAATACTTCTTTTATCTGAAAAATTGATTTTATTCTCATGTCATGTTTTAGAAAATGTGTAAGATTAATGCTAATGTTATATAAAATTCATTTTGAGGTTGTTACTATTCATAAATTCTAGTTTACATCCCATTAAATAATAACATTTTAATAATATATAGTTGTTTAGTGAAACTCAGTATTGAGTACAACGCAAGCTATGGAGAAAGGTCTCTCTTGCGGGTAATGCATGATAAGTAAGTTTTGTGTGTAGTGAAATAATCCTTTGGTGTTGCATATAACATAATCCAAACATAGTTCATTCATACATTGAACAAAATCTATACTCAGTGTCACGTGAGATGAATTCTATTAGAAAGAACCTTAAATTGTGTGTAATAAATGTCTGGAATAGTGTTGCACATACTGCTAGCTAATATGGTATTGCTTATAGTGCAATCTAATCTTGGTGTAGCATTCAAAAGATATAATCAAATAAATTAAAAGAATATATCTAATAAAATCATGTTTTATTACATTCTACCCCCCTTTAAATGATTTTTCCCTTGAAATTCGTCGAGGTTATAAATGGTTTACTACATGAATGTTTCATTTATGGAAACACACATCATAAAAAAGGGATAAAAACACTTCATTTTAAAAAGTAAAGTTATAAATATAATGGTTAACAAAGGTAACTCATCACTGGGTTTCAATGTTGGATAAAATATATGGGAAGTGAAAATGGGGATATGGAATAAAAATATAACCATCATGTTCTGATGGATAGTGATAGAGAATAAGGTTTAGAAAAAGTTTACTATAAGAAATCCATATATACGTGATAATTTAAGAGACCATATGATTCATCAGATAAGAGGTTAATTGGATAAAATTTTTAGATTTCAATATCCTTTCCAAAAATTTGATGAATTTTTCATGAGAAAAAATATTTATTTGATTTTGGTACCATCTCATCATTGCTCATGCCTTGAAAAATTTCTACATCATCTCTTATATAGATAAACAAAGTCAAAATTTTCATTCTTGAAGTGTAGTGGATAATTCGATAGAATGATAGGTCATTAAACTTGTCTCAACATAAAGGGAATCACTGGAAATCAAATATGCATAAGTCCATCTATAATGAGATAGTACATTAATCTAACAAACATCTACCAGAATATAACTTATAAAATACATAAATAGATAACATTACAATCCTTTAAAAAATATAAAATGTAGAATGTGGTGACCTAAATCGACATAACATTTATCTACCATATCTCATAAGGTAGGTCGTGGTTGTCACATTCCAAACATGTGAATATCATTATCATGTATTCTCTTGAGTCATAGTAACAACCTGAATTGTACAATATAATTATTGAAAACATGCATGTTTCTTTCCCCAAAACATAACAGATATATTCCTTAAGTGCCAAAAAAAATCTATACGTTATCCATGAATGCATAACCCTTATGTCAATAACTACATATTTAGATTTCAAGAAACTAGAATCATCCAATTTTCTTATTCAAATCTGACGTATCTTTATCTAAGCATCATTATCATAACCTAAGGGAAATATTAATGTTTATCATTCCCTTAATCATGTTTTACCCAAGTATATAACCTTACCTTTAAATCAATTTTCTATCTCCTTTGATCTATTCATCATATCATTTCCAATACCTATACTAAAAACACTAATATAACTCATGGTTTATGTTACATAATCATTGTATTCTGAAACATATACCCATAAATCATCCAACTTTATTTTTAAACCAATACTCATGATTCATCATCTTCATATATCCTAATATATGAATCATGTATTTTGATTTCTCAACATCAATCTACTTAGGTTTAATGTCAAAAATACTAAAAGAACATGACATTCCTTTCACATGTTTTTTACAATATCTGTCTCCCCAGAAGTATGAGAAATTATCATACCATATCCATGATTATATTAATGATATTTCCATGTAGGAAATAGATCATCATAATTTTCATAATTTCCACATCTAAAACATTCAATATTTTACTATGTTCAATGTAGTTATGTATGTTGACTATGATCAAAAATAAAAGTGTGAGAAATACATAGCATAGATTCGAAACACATGGGTGAGGTAAATTACTTATTATATTTCAATCTATGAAATCTTCTATTTAACCCATGGTTAGTAATGATTATCACAAAAACCAATGTTTGTTACCTATAATTTACTTATCCTTAGGATATCCCTAAACATATCTTTGAAATATCTCTAGGGATCTCAATAATGTTTTAGCATCCTAGTTTTCAAAGGATGAAAAATACTTCTCTCTGATACCAAATGAAAATACCCAATCATCACATTCATGGAAAATACATTTCATTTGTCGAATACTTAATACATGATAAGAAAACTCCTAGTGATATTATTAGTTCAGTGCCTTTGAAAACATGGACTATAATCATCTAAATTGGTGAAAGATCTTCAACATCTGCCATAAATATCTTCCCATTTAGTCTTCCAACATTAAAACAATTATTTATATCCAGGGGAAGATAAAAACTAAAAAGGGCGACCTCAAATTCCTAGTAAGGGTAATATGGAAGAACATCAAACAAAACATAAAAATACGAATGTGAAAAGATGAACATAAATTTTGAACATCAAAATCATGAGTCATGGAATAAATCATGGAAGTACGTAAGACATAAATCATAAGTGAACATGACCATGATAACATAGCATTGACATAAAACATAAAATTTTGTATTACAAAGAAGAAAATAACATTATTTCCATAGTATCCAAGGCATTTCTTCCAAGACCATCATAGTTGAAAATGTCATTTACTAAATCGGGTGTACTTGTCATTCCAACTATAAATTACTCATCCACATTTATAGGTCACTCCAACCATGAATTACTGAACTAGAATTAAATGATGTTACAACCATGTTTATCTCATGAGAAATAAATAATTAGGCAATGAATTTGTGGGATATATTGGTCCCACCCATTTTATAATGATATCATTTTTACATGTTCCAAAGATACATAAATCATTCATCATAGCATAACCCATGAAATAAAATGTGACTCTTAAACATCATTCTATCATAACATAACCAATATAAGATGAATGGAATTTATAAAAATAATTACATCATAAATAAAATAAAATCAATGTAATAATAGGGATGGAAACATAAACCAATGACATCATAGATGGAAAATAATTTTGAGAAAACACTTTCACCTAATTCTTGAGGAAAATATCATTACTTATTCGAAAAAGTTTCATTCACTCAAAATGCCACAAAACATTAAAATAAAAGAATTTAATTTAAAAGAAACATGAAAAACTATAGAAGAATCATCATGCAAATAAGGCGTTATAGAGATTTAAAAATTCTTTTCAGGTTGTAAAATTTAAAAAAACATTCTCCTCATACTTTTACTAGATAAGACAAAAAATACCTTTTATGGTTAAAAAAATATTTCTTCCGTACCTTCTAGTAAAAATTAAAAATGTGAAAAAATAACATTAAACATACATTTAGTAATAGTAAACATTTTATAAAAACATTTTTATAAATCATTGACATGGATGATAAATATATCCCCAATAAATACTTACATATAAAAAATCTTAGATAAAAATGAGATTGAAAATTATCCCTTACTTTAGGTCTGATTTCTTTTATATGTGTTTCAATATCATATATAGTGTGTCTAAAAATATTATTAACTTTTAACATAACCATAATAATATTTATGATATCATATATGACTCTCTTATGACATTATATTACCCTTTTATTTGACAATACCATATTAAAAGCAACGTTTTGGGTAATAATAATTTCATTTATCATACATGCTTGGACTTGTTATTCTTGATATTATTATATAGATCATGATTTAAATATTTCTAGAATGTATAACATGATTTATATATTATATATAGTCAGTACATAACTATATATATAATATATAGGTAAAAAAATTGAATACTCCGTTCATAGAGACAATATGTTGTATGCACGGATAAACACTATTTTCATTTCCTTATTGAATTGAATAGAAGTAATTAAATGAAATATATATATAGTGGAATTATTATATCATATATTCAATTATTATTTATTATATATTATATGTAGTTATTCTTGAATGGTTACCATGGAGAATGAATCTCATCGCGTCCTGGAGACGGGAAGTCGTACATACGCACAAGTGAAAATATCATTCCCATAACTGTTGAATGGTATTGAATTGGATGGTTTATAATATAATAGAATTATTATCATGTTATATTAATCATATATAGTTATTATTTCCACCATTATACTAATCCAATTAAGGTGGTGGTAAAAAACATATAATACCACAACGTGGAGATTGTAAGTCGTACATACACACGTGTGGTGATTTCATTTTTCATAGGATAGATAGAAGGTAAAATAGTGTTGTTTCATATTTATAATAACATGTAATCATATTAGTGATACTGATTTTCTTACTTGATAGTGAAAAACTAATTAAGCGTAAGTAGATGAGGAAATTTTTTTGATAGAATCTGTAGAAGAGATTACCTCTTCCTTGATCTGCCTCCTTTAAATTTCTTCATTGGGAACTATAGATGGTTATTAGAGAAGACAATAACCTAGAGGATGTAACTAGAGAAGTTTATAAGAGAAATATCTTGGTTTTGGCCGATCTTGAGGGCTCAAAATGTAGTGAATATGATAGGGAGGAGGATCCCTTTAATAAGAGTTGAGAGGGGCACCTTAAGAAAGTCTTAAAATATTAATTTATTGTAAATTAATTTTCGATTAAAAATGGTCCATAACTCATTTAATTCGAATATACGATAATTTTTGTTCGAATACCCTTCATAGACATGTTTTTTATATTTTTTATCTTTATCTTTTCTGTCTAACCCTTATTTTAACAATTTTAATCGTATTGTGATATCATGTTATTTACACATTGTGGTTTAATGCAGTTACCATATCATGTCAAAATGACCCAAAATATATTATTTATGATATATTTAAACATATATTAACCATTTTTTAGAATAATTTATATTTATGAATTTAATATAATTTTATAAACTATTTTATGTTTTATGTTATGAATTATATCAATTTTGGATACTATTCATACTTGACTTTTTAAAAAATTTATAAAAACATCATTCCTTTGAAATAAAGGGATTAAATCATCTCTAATATGTCAATTTCATCCCTTAAATTCATGGATGGAATAAAAATATTCATATTAAATTTATTTTGATATTTATAAATTCATTTATTTGAATCATTCATAAATAAGGTAATCACTACATTATAATTGTGTCATAAATAAATATATTTATATCTAATCCCTAAAAATTATAAATAAAATACCATGATGTAGGAATTTTTTTATATTTATAATGACTATTTATAGACAATGATATCATCTATATAACTCAATATTAAAATCAATTTAGTAAAAGATATATGTTTTTGTTAAAATTATCTATACATTAAATTAATTCTCATAAAATGTCATTTTCACATCCATGTGAATCCATGGGGTCCCAAAATCGTCCCATTTAAGACCATGGTCTGATATATATCATCCAATATGATTAGTACATGTGTTAGGGTACATAAATATTATTATAATATTATTTTTTTACCCTTATTTACTAGATTTTCCCTTTAACCATAATAAATAAAGTAATTACTGAAGTTACCATTCATAATGTCAAAAAAATAAAAGGTACATATTAACACAATTTAAACCTTATGATTCTAAATATGGAACCAATTTCTCTAAATTTAAATCACCTAGGTTGTATTATTTAATTTAAAATAAAATCCTATTGTCAAAACAAAAAATATTGTCTTTTAAGAAGTAATAACTATAAAAAGATTGACATGTGTTTATGTCCAATTTAAATGGGAAATTACCTAGAATGACCAACTTCGGATTAAATGATAAAAATATAATTCAATTAAAATTTAAACCTAACTAAAAAGATAATATAACTATATAAATAACTCAGATAAAATGGTAGTTTTAATAAAATTATAGTATTTTTCACTATTCATTAAAATTATAATTTTATTAGAAAAATTAAAAAAATCAAAAGAAATAAAATTTAATGTTCGAATTTTATATAAGAAGTTTATTTTTTCTATTTTAACTTATTAATGTTTCAAAAATGAGATTTAAAATTAGTGCACCATCAAAAGGAGGTACAACTGTATTTTTTAATAATTCATTTATGAAAAAAATTTATATAATTCTCATTTCATGTTTTAGAAAATGGGTAATATGAATTCTAATGATATATAAAATTAAAATATTGGTTAATAATATTCATAACATCTATTTTATATACTATTAAATAATAATATTTTAATAGTATAGCATTGTTCTCTGTAACTCGGTATTGTGTACAACACTTGTTATCAAGGAAGGGCGCTCTTATGTGTAACATAAGCCAAGTCAGTGTTTCATGCAGTGAAATCTTCCTTTGGTGTTTCATATAATGTAATCCACTACTATTTCAATTATACATTGAACAAAATTTATACTCAGTGTTGCGTGAAAGGAATTCTATCAATAGAACTTGAAATTGTGTGTAACACAATCCAAGAATAGTTTGGCATATACTGCATGCTAATACGGTCTTGCGTATAGTGCATGCTATTATTGGGGTATCACTCAACCCAAGTAATCAGTTAAATTAAATAATATATCTCATGAAATCATGGGGTGTTACACCACCCATGGGGGGTGCTATGCCTTTTATTTGTTTTTAAAATTGATAAACTAACTAAAGGGTGTTTTCTTGAGTTTTTCTAGATAAAAGAAGCTCAATTGTATTTAAATGTGATTTAATTACATGATTAGTAGTTGTTATCCATCCTTTCCTTATGTTACCATAATATTACATGCATAGTTTGATTACATTGATTGAATGTAATTGGATAAATGTGGGGGGTAAACATGTTGGATGATTTTATTTTTAGAAATTGAGTATAAACAATTGTGTTAAATGGGTGGATATACCAATGTGGATTTTATAATAGTACCTCCTAAAAAATGGGTGTATATACCCATGTGATATGATTAATATTAAATGGATGATAAATTGTTGGGTATACAAAAGTGACTTCATTAAGTGGAAATGGAATATATTTGTGTGTATACTCATGCGATGTTTTGGTAAGAAATGTATGAGTGATTGTATAGTTTTCATGGGCATCTTTCCATGGACCTAGAACATGGTAGTGGACACCTTGGCTGATTAAGAACCTAGGGTGTTGATTCCATGGGACACCTTGGGATTTTCTACCCCTAGATCTATTTGATTGGAATCACATAAGATATAATGATATACATTGTAACACCCTAAGCTTCCATGGTACGTTTCCCTTTGACAAATACAATAGCGTGTGTTGTATGCAACTTCATGTTCTAACACACCACAACCAATCAAACTAGCCGTTATGAATATTAATACCCACTTTTTGAAATTTTATAAATTTTACATTTAAAATGGACTTCATTTTTTGATTCATAATATCAAAATTATCTTAGGGTGAAGTTTTGGTATTTTTCTAAAAACATTAAATTTTTGATGAATAGTGAAAAACAGTAAGTTATAGTTTAAAACAGAATTTTTATATAAATAATTATTTAGTTTTTTTAAATTTATTTTAGGTCAAAATAGATACATAGTACCTATATAAGTTCAGTGTAATTCATTGGAGCCAGTTTATATTAATTTTAGATATATAAAAATTTTATTGAACTTCTCACCATCTTTTACCCACCTCCTAGGAGAATTTTTAAATTCACATAAAAAATAATTTTACCGCTTCTATGAGTGGAATTTCAATATTCTGAGAGACACAGTTGACATTAGTATGAAAAATGTGGTTCAATAAGATGAAAATATTTTTTGTTAAATAGTAACTTTTAACTTTTATTTACCACAGTTAAAATTAAATGTGGTATTTAACGGTAAAAATGATATTATTATTACCCAAACACAGGTCCTAATTCTATTGGATCATTATAATTCAACCAAAAACAAAATTATGAATAAAATATGAACCTCTTTGGCACACTTGGATTATATTAGGACACTTATTATTATTTTCTTAAACGAAGAGTTAAAATAGTTAAAATCAAAGTTTAATAACTAAAACATTATGAATATAGGGTTATACATAAGATCAATTCATCTATAAATATTAATTAGAAATATAAAAATATTTCCTACACAATGGAATTTTATTCATATTTATTAGACATTATATAATTTAATTCATTTATGACATAATGATGATGCAGTAATTACCTAATTAATGAAATATTGAAATAATTGATATTATAAATATCCAAATAAATGTAATTTGAGAATTTTATGAGTTCCAATAATTTTCTTAGTTAATAAGACATGTTAGGTTTGGTTAGATGAATTTTTTTCGAAGTAATAATGCTGTTATGAATTTAGCAAAAACAAAATACCAAATAGTGTCAAAATTGAAATAAAAGAGTTATTAAAACAAATATTATATTATTAATTGATATTATATTCCTAAAAATATAAGGATTGGCCAATGCACTTATATAATTATAGGAGTATTATTAATGAACCACTTGGGTTTTTCTTAAAAGTATATAGTATGTTTATTAACCATATAATATAAAAATACAATGAGACATGGTAAATGTCAAACAATTTAACTAATATTTAAATACAAAGGATAAGGTTAATATAGTGACCTAAACCTGTCAAAAAACTATTGGTTGGGTGGTTTTAAAACCATCCCCACATTATCCTTTAAATAATACATTTTTTAGCCATTAGAAACCGAAAATTACTTTTTTAAAAAGTGATATTTCTAGCTTTTCCTAAGGTGACCTCACCCCTCTTATACATGGGCACTCCCTCTTATCTGAAATTCACACCTTTAAAGCCATCCGGCTCGGCCAAACCCTACCCAAATACCCTCTAAATTGTCCTCCCTTCATCTTAGAGGAATTCCTTTAGTCATAAAGCCAACCTAAGGATCTTTTTTGATCAAATAAAAAGGAAGAACTCAAAGAAGAGGTAAATATTTCATCACCTCTTTCAAGTTCTTTTCTTCTTCCACTACATCTTTCTTTGTTTTTTCCATTTTAAAATAATAAATCAAGTATATTCTATATACTATTTTGTTATTATAAATATTCTACAACCAAATTCATTATTTTATACATATTTTGAATGACATATCACTATACGTGCGTATGTATGGCTTACCATCTCCATGTCATGGTGTAATTGTTATTCAATACATTATTTTTTGGATGAGTATAATAATGATGTGTAATTGATTTAAATAATAAATATAACCTGATAATGATTCTGTATATATGATATAACATCCAATTATATATTATTTTAATATCAAATATATGATATTGCCGCTCGTGCGTACATACGGATTACCGTCTCCACAAACGTGATGAGATTTATTCCCCATCATATCCATTCAAGAATAATTTTTATTAGATGATTAAAAATAATGTTTAAATACTAGATATAATTTTGTATATGAATAAGACAAATCCCATCCGTAAAAAACATGACTCAAATAATTAATAATATAAAGGAAAATGAATCAGTTAACTCCCGAAACAACGATAATACTAAGATATTATTAACAAAGCATTGTTAAAAGATCATATATGATATCATAATAATTTATATGATTTTTTTAATTTAATAACAATTATATAACCATTATATAAGAGGTTAACCTACCCTTGACCAAGGAAAAGTACAAGGTAAGGGTTAATTCTATAATCTCTTTATTATTTGAGATTGTTTATAATTAATTATCTACTGGGACCTCCTTATCATGCACATCCATGTTTTATAAAAATGTATTTCAGAATATTTTTACTATTTCCAAGACTATGGGTTAAATACATTTATACCCTTGTTTGACCTTTGATGTTTTGAAAGGAATCTTTCCGTCGTTTTCCAAACAAGGTCCTTTATAAAAATTTCGAAAAAAATTAAGGTAAGAATGACTTTTTTTAACTTATACGGAGGGTTGCTACTATTTTCCACCATTATAAAAATGTTGAAGCTTCCCTTACAAGCTTATAAGAATATTTTCTAAAATAATTGTTTTCTTTTATAATTACATGACATTAAATGATTTCAAAATAGAAAGAGATGTTTCTCTAAAAATGTTTTGATTTCATCTATGTCAACATCCTTTCATGGATTTTAAGCGTATTTGATGTTGATTTATTATGATAAAAAACTTCCATATTTATTGAAGATATTGAGATATGTTTGACTATGGATGTTTTATTTTTACACCAGTCATGATTTATGGATAATATATTGATATTTCATATGCTATTTTTAATACGAATGTTTATGTTATGTTTCAACATTTTCATATGAAGAATGAATTGGAATTAGTAAGTGATGGGTGGATCCCGCTATAGCTCCTCGATGCATCGATAGGTATCATGAGACAGACAAGTGTCTTGGCACAAGGCGTTGAATAAATCTTATTTGTAGTCTTGGAATAAGGCCTTGACTATGTGGCCATGAACGTCTGGAATTATGTATTCCATCATTATGAAAGTGTCTATTGATATTGCATGTGATTATTCGACTAGTATAATATCCATGTGAGTAAGTAAATTTGAATTATTTTAATTTTTGTTTTCCATGATATGATGATGTTTATGTTTAAAAGGCTTTTGTTTAAGATTTATCCATTACCTTAAATGTTTATGCTTATTTATGAAATATTATTCTATATTGTTATCCTTATTGAGCATATGAGCTCAACCCTTTCTATGTTTTATTTTTTCCAGGATGTGAAGAACTATATTATGAATAACCTACATAGATAGTCTATGAGATCTCAGTGTTGTCTATGGAAAAAATATTGTTTTATTTTTCCATTCTATGATTTAATGTAAAACATATGAATGTATCTAGTACTTCTAAGGCTACTAAAATAATCGTCCTTTCAAGACTTGATCTTCTATGATCATGAAAATGGTATGTAATAATGCACCGACTCTGGGCTTCTGGGGTCGGGGTGTTAGAGTTGGTATTAGAAAAAGTTTAGTACAATCCTTGGAAGCTATATTTAGATAAATATGAATAATACAACATTACCCTAATATAAACATTGAGGATTAGTATAGAAGAACATCTTAGATTTTTAGTATTGAAGAGATATTGTGATTTTTCCAAGCAATACATACCTATCTAGATTAGAGCAGGTAGAGGAAGCTCTAGCATAGTTGTACCTAGGGGTAAAACCCAAAAACACTGCTTTGAGCTAGAATTGAATAGGAACTAGTGCACGACAATGGGACTTGTTGCACTCTTGGTTACGACACTCCTGGGGGATATGATTAGGATAATTCTAATTTTTCATTATAAACCACTATTAAGAGTTTATGAGTATATAATTCCTCAAAGGAAACATTTTTTATGAATATGGATTATATCCATATGCTTTTCAATTTATGTTATGTGTTTTTCAGGTTTGGAATTATTTATTTCAATTCATAAACTAATATAGTTTATGACATTGTTTAGAAATGGTTCCTAGTAGAAGGAATTGAGACTATGTCAATGTTCACACTCTATATAGAGATTTCCCTCCTCTTAAAGATAATTATAGTGGAGTTGGTGATACAAGGGGTGAGAATCAGCTTAGCACTATATTGGGAAAACTCACTCAGGTTATGAATAATAACCATACCTATATGGATCACCCTTATCCATAGTGTGGAGGATCAATTTTAGATCGCTTCATGAGAAAAAACCACTAACATTCAATGGGAGTACAAATCCACTAGTAGCCGAGAAATGGATAAATTCTTTAGAAAAAATATTCCACGCATTGGGGAGTAGCGAAAGGGAAAACATTGTCATTGATGTTTACCACCTCACTAGAGATGCTGATCAATGGTGGTAATTGATTCAAAACACAATGAAAGATTATTTAGTATCAAATATGGAATAGAGGGAGTTTACAGAGATTTTCTTAGAAAAATACTTTCCTCATGACCATCGAGTAGATATAGAAAGGCAATTTCTGTGTCTAAGGAAAAAGGAGGATGAGAATGTCACAAAGTATGATGCTAACTTTAAAAGGTTAGTGAGGCATGCATTAGATTATATATGTATCCTAAGAAGTAATATTGATCATTTCTTTGATGGGTTAAAACCATTTCTCTATCGAGAATTAGTCTCACAATCCTTCTCGTCGTACGATGATTTTTCTCACATGCTATCAAGAAAGAAAAATAATTCTATATGTCTGACGACTTTAAAGAAAAGTATGAGAAGAAGATATCTACTGACCACTCTAGAAATGGATGTAAGGGGAATAAGGGAAAAGTAGAATATCCATCCTGCAGTAAATGTGGGAAGAAACACCATGGTACATGGCTGAAGGGAATGGGATTCTATTTCAAGTGTGGTGAAAATGGCTACCAAGCTTGTGATTTCAAGGGAAAGAAAGAGGATGTCGATGTTGAATGATACAATTGTAGAGAAAGGGTGAATTATGAGAATTAATTTATTAAGCATCAGGGGAACTTACCTCATAAAAGTGCAAGGGATCAAGGCCAAGATTATGCTATCACTAATACTGAGGTTGAAGCTCTGAAAGACTTAGTGGTAGGTAATTTAATATTTTCCTCAAGTTTAGAAAATTATTTATTTGATTCTGTATCATCAAATTGTTTCATATCTTCCCATTTCTCTAAGAAAATTAGATATTTCGAATTTTATTTAACAAGGGAGTTGTGAGTCAAAACTCTTATGGGAAGTATCATCGAAACAAATTTTTGTGAATCAGTTACCATTAGGGAATATAAATGCTCTTTATATGCTAATATCATCATCACACACATGATTTAATTTGATATAATATTTGGTATGGATTTGATTTTGGACCATGATGTGAAAATTTATTTTAAGAAGAAGGAGGTTACGATTTTTATGACAATGATAAATAACACCTTATATTTAGAGAACAATCGTCACCACATAACTCTTATCAAGATCCTCCCCCCGTAGATCAAATAAAATCAATTATTGGGGAGGAATATAATTAAATAACAATGGGTGAGAAAACTAATTTTCAAATATAGGACGCACCTATTGTGAAAAAATATGTTGATGTGTTTCCAAAATATTTACCTGGAAATCCTCTAGAACGAGAAATTGAGTTTTCCATTGATTTAATTCCTAGTTCAAGGCTCATATCAAAGACCCCTTGTAGAATGGACACTGTAGAAGTAGTGGAACTAAATAAACAACTAGAGAAATTGAGTAATAAGGGATTTATTCTCTATAGTGTTTCTCCATGGGGAGCCCCTGCCCTTTTCGTTAAGAGAAAAGATGGATCTATGAGGTTTTGCATCGACTACAGGGAGATCAATGCTATAACAATAAAGAACATTTATCCCCTACCTTGCATTGATGATTTATTTGACCAACTTCATGGAGCTTAATACTTTTAAAATATTGATCTTCGGTCTGGATATCATTAGTTGTGTGTGAATAAGGAATACATTCCAAAAACAGCATTTCGAACCAGGTATGAGCATTACGAGTTTACAGTAATTCCTTTTGGATTGACTAATGAACCCTCTGTCTTCATGGATCTAATAAATAGAGTTTTCAAGTAATATCCTGAAGACTTTGTAGTGGTATTTATTGATGATATCTTGGTATACTCGAAAAGCTACAAAGATCCTGAAAATCACTTGTGCATTATCCTGAAGACTCTTAGAAGACATGAATTATATGGGAAGTTTAGCAAGTGTGAATTCTGGCTTCAGGAGAATTCCTTTCTTAAAAATATTGTCTCTATGGATGGAATCTATGTTGATCCTTCTAAGACCAAGGAAATCCAAGAATGGCCAGCACCAACAAGTATAACTAGGGTACACAGTTTTATTGGTTTAACAGGTTATTATTGGTGTTTCGTCCAGAATTTTTCACAATTGGCTAACCTATTAACAAAGCTCATACCCAAAGGGGTGAAATTTTTTTGGACAAAAAGTGTGAAGAATTTTTTGAAGAATTGAAGAGAAGATTATTCTATGATTCTATTTTGACTCTATCATTGGGGAACGATGGGTTTGTTATTTATTGTGATGCATCAAAGAAAGGACATGGTTGTGTCCTTATGCAGAATTACAGGGTTATTGCCTATGCATCACTAAAGCTAATAATTCATGAACAAAACTATCTTACTCATTATCTTGAGTTATCAGCTATAATCATTGCTTTGAATATTTGGAGACACTATCAATATGGTAAAAAATGTGGGATTTATATTGATCATAAGATTTTGAAGTATATTTTATCACAGAAAGAACTCGACATGAGGCAAAGGAGATGGCTTTAACTACACAAGGATTATTATTTCACTATAAACTACCACCAGGGGAAGGAAAATAAGGTGGAAGATGCTTTGAGTAGAAAGGATGATGGAGTTTTGAAAAATCTGAGAGTTGAAAAGGATCCTATATACATGGATCTAGTAAAGATGGATATGGGAATCACCATGGAAGGTGAAACATCGATACTTTTTTTAAATGGTTGCCACACTATATTTACTAGAAAGGATAAAGAGTTCTCAGACAGGTGATGAAGATTTTCAAAAGAAGATTAAAGCTGTGAATGATGGGAGATTGAGTGAATTCGTGTATGATGATGGGATTTTGAAATTTGGGAAAAGAATTTGTGTTCCCGATATACCTGATCTAAGAAAGGAATTTTTGGATGATGCTCATAGTTACAATTTCCATATACACCCCGGTAGCACTAAGATTTACAAGGATTTGAAAGAACATTTTTTATGGAACAACATGAAGCGGGAGATTGCTGATTTTATGTCAAGATGTATGGCTTGTCAACAAGAGAAAGCTAAAAGGAAGCAGCCTGAATGAGTCTTGTAACCTCTTCCCATACCTAAGTGGAAATGGGATAATATTACGATGGACATTGTCATTGGACTACGAAATACTCCTAGAAGGAATGATGTAATATGGGTCATTGCTGGTCATCTTACCATGTCAGCACATTTTCTTGCTATAAGAGAAGATTTACCACTTGAACGTCTATCAAGATTATATATTAATGAAGTTTTAGGACTTCATGGAGTACCACTATCGATTATTGCTGATCATGATCCCTGTTTTACATCAAGATTCTGGAAAAGCCATTAGAATGCCCTGGATATTGAACTTCATTTGAGCACTGCCTACCACCCCCACAATGATGGACAATCATAACAGACTATTCATACCTTTGGAGATATGTTGAGATCATGGTCACTTGACTTTCAAGGTATGTGGGATCAATATTTACCTCTGTTATAATTTTACTATAACAATAGCTTTCATTCAAGTATTCAGATGGCACCATATGAAGCATTATACGGAAAGAGATGCCACACACCAAACTATTAGGATGATGTTGGCAAAAGAAAACTCGTAGGCCCATAACTTGTAGAGGAAATGATGGAAAAGGTGAAGGTAATCCAAACCCACATCAAAGAAGATAAAAGTAGAGAGAAGATCTATGTCAATAACCGAAGGAAGGATTTGGAATTTCATGTAGGAGATCATGTTTTCTTGAAGGTATCTCCATTGAAGGGTGTGATACATTTTAGTAAGAAGGGTAAATTGATTCATAAGTACATCGGAAATTTCAAAATTCTAGAACGAATTAGGGTTATAGCTTCCGTTTGGAAATGCCGCCAAGTCCCTCCAAAGTCCACGATGTGTTCCACATATCACTATTGAAAAAAATACATGCCTAACCCAATGCATGTACTCACCTATGAGGAATTAGAATTGGAATCCAATATGTCTTAATGCGAAGAGCCTTTTAAGGTTTATGATACAATAGAACAAATGCTGAGAAACCGGACGACTCGTCTGGTAAAATTTCTATGGAGAGACCATAATATGGAAGTGGAAATGTGGGAACCCAAGGAACATATGATCAAGAACCACCTGAGTCTTTTTATGAGGTAATATTCTAGAAATTTTGAGGACAAAATTATTTGAAGGAGGGGAGAACATAACCCCCCAAGCTTCCACGATACGTTTCCCTTTGAATAACACAATATCGTGTGTTGTACGCAACTTTGAGTTCTAACACACCAAAACCAATCAAACTAGATGTTATGAATATTAATACCCAACTTTTGAAATTTTATAAATTTTATCTTTCAAAATGGACTTCATTTTTGGATTCAGAATGTCGAAATTATCTTAGGGTGAATTTTTGGTATTTTTCTGAAAACATTCAATTTTTGATGGATAATGAAAAACAATGAGTTATAGTTTAAACTGAATTTTTATTTAAATAATTATTAATTTTATTTATATTTATTTTATGTCAAAATAGATACATGATACCTATATATGTTCAATTTAATTCATTTGAGTCAGTTTATACAAATTTTAGATATATAATAATTTTATTGAACTTTTCACCGTCCATTACCCACCTCCTAGGAGAATTTGAAAATTCACACAAAACATAATTTTATCGCTTCTGTGAGTGGAATTTTAAAAACCTAGATACATGATTGATATCAGTAATAAAAATGTGGTTCAATAATTTGAAAATAATTTTTTGTGAATAGTAACTTTTTACTTTTATTTACAACGGATAAAAGTAAATAGGGTATTTAAAGATAAAAATGATATTATTATTACCCTAACTCATGTCCTAATTATATTGGATAATTATAATTCGACCAAAGAAAATATTTGGAATAAAATACGAACCACTTTTGTTCACTTGTATTAGAATATGACACTTATTATTATTTTATTTAAAGAAGAGTTAAAAGAGTTAAATTCAATGTTTAATAACTAGAAAATTTTTAATATAGGGTTAGACATAAGATAAATTAGACTATAAATATTAATTATAAAGATAAATATATTTCTTACATTATTTTATTTTATTTATATTTTTTAGTCATTAAATAATTTAATTTATTAATGACAGAATGATGATGCAGTAATTACCTAATTAATTTATTATTAAAATAATTTATATTATAAATATCTAAATTAATGTAATTTGATAATTTTAAGAATTAAACTAATTAAATAAGATAATATGACATGTTAGGTTTGGATAGATGAATTTTTTGGAAGTAATAATGCTGTTATGAATTTAGCAAAAACAAAATATCAAATGGTGTCAAAATTAACATAAAAGAGTTTTTAAAACAAATATTATATTATTAATTGATATTCTATTACTAAAAATCTATGGTTCAGAAAAATGACTTATATAATGATATATATATCATTAATGAACCACTTGGGGTTCTCTTGGAAGTATATAGTATGTTTATTAACCATATAATATAAAAATTAAAAGAGACATTGTAATGTCAAACTGTTTAACTAAGAGTTAAATATAAAAGATAAGGTTAATATAGTGACCGAAACATATCTAAAACGTATTTGATGTGTGGTTTAAGACCCATACCCACCTCATCCTTTAAATAATTAATTTTGGAGCCATTATAAACTGAGAAGGATTTTATTATAAAATAGTATTTCTAGTTTTTCCTAAGGCTCCCCTCACCCCTCTTATAAAATGGCACTTTCTCTTCTCTCAAATTCACTCCATAAAATCCATTTGGCCCAGACAAACCCTACCCAAATACCCTCTCAACTATCCTAACTTCATATTAGAGGCATTACTTTAGTCATAAATCCATCCTATATAGCCCTTTTGATCTGATCAAAAAGAAGAACTTGAAAAGAGGTAAATATTTCATCACCTATTTCAAGTTCCTTTCTTCTTCCACATCCTTTTTCTTTGTTGTTTCCATTTTAAAATAATAACTCAAGTATATTATATATATTGTGATGTTATTATAAATATGTTACAACCAAATTCATTATTCTATCTATCCTTTAAATGACATGTCACCATAGATGTGTACGTACGGCTTACTGACTCCACGTCGTGGTATAATTTATATTCAATACATTATTATTTGGATGGGTATAATAATGATGTGTAATTTATGTAAATAATAAATATAACATGATAATGATACTTTATATATGATATAAAATCCAATTATATATTATTATAATATCAAAATAATGATATTGTCTCTTGTGTGTGTGTACGGATTACTGTCTCCACAAACACGATGAGATTCATTCCCCAACATATGCATTCATGAATAATTTTCGTTAGATGATTAAAAATAATGTTTAATGACTAGATATCATTCTTGATATGAATAAGATAAATCTCATCCATAACAAATATGACTCACATAACAAAGAATATAAATGAAAACGAATCTTTTAACACCCAAAACAACGATAAGACTAAGAAATTATTAACAAAGCAACAATAAAAGATCATATATGATATCATTATAATGTATATTATTATTTTATAATATAACAACAATTATTTTACCATTATATAGGAGTTTAACCTACACTCTACTACAGAAAAGTACAAGGTAAGAGTTAATTCTACAATCTCTTTTTTATCTGAGGTTATTTATACATAATTAACTTCTAGGACCTCTTTATCATCCACATCCTTGTCACATAAAAATGAATTTCAATACATTTTTACTATTTCTTAGACTATGGGTTAATAGAATTTATACCCTTGTTTGACCTTCTATGTTTTGAAAGGAATCATTTCGTCGTTTTCCAAACAAGGTCCTTTATAACCTTTTCAACAAAAATTAAGGTAAGAATGCCTTTTTTTTTCTTATACAGCGGGTGCGGCTATTTTCAGACATTATAACAACATCAAAGCTTCCCATACAAGCTTATAATAAAATTTTAAAAAATAAATGTTTTCTTTTATAATTAGATGACTTTTATATTATTTCAATATAGAAAGCGATATTTCTCTAAAAAGGTTTTGATCTCATTTATTTCAACATCCTTTGATGGATTTTAAGCTTATTTGTAGTTCATTTATTATAATAAAAATCAACCATATTGTATTGAAGTTTTTGTGATATGTTTGACTATGGATGGGTTATTTTTACACCATTAATGGTATATGGATAATGAATTGACATTTTGTATGCTAGTTTTAATATGAATGTTTATGTCATGTTTAAAACTTTTCATATGAATAATGCATTGGACTTAGTAAGTGACGAGTGGAGCCTGCTATAGCTACTTGATGCATCGGTATGTCTCATGAGACAAAATACTGTCTTGGCACAAGGCCTTGATAAAATCTTATTTGTATTCTATGCACAAGTCATTGACTATCTGTTTATGCAAGTCTGACATTATGCTTTCTATCATTATAAAAGTGTCTAATGATATTGAATGTGATTATTCGACTAGTAGAATATCCATGTGAGTAAGTAATTTGGAATTATTTTAATTTATATTTTCCATATTATAATGAATTTTAGGTTGAAAATGATTTTTTTTAGTTTTATCCATTTACATAAATGTTTATGCTTATTTATGAAAGCTTCTGCTATATTTTTATCCTTACTGAGTATCTGAGCTCACCCATTTCTATGTTTTATTTTTCCCGAGATGCAAAGATGTATATTATGACTAACTTGTACGGATAGTCTATGGGATCTCAGTGTTGTATTTGGAAACAATGTTGTTGTAGTTTTCTATTTTATGATGTAATGTAAACCTTATGAATGTATCTAGTACTTCCAATGATACTAAACTAATCGGTCTTTCGATACTAGATCTTATATGAGCATGCCAACGATACATAATAATGAACGGACTCTGGGCTTGTTTGGTCGTGGTGTTACACACATGCTCCTAGGAATCCAACCAATGCCTATAATTTATTTACATTAAGATGTTCATGGAACTTGAAGAGTATCTCTTTGTGTTCTATACCTTAGATCTAGCACTTCGTGGTATAAAATTCATTATACGGAATGACCATGGGATATATGATTGTGGTTGTACCAAAAAGATATGGGTTTATGATATAGATTGTTTATACGGTGAGGCCTTGTGGGATTGATATGTATGGTTGTATAGTGTGGCCATGTTGTTTGGATACATTTCATGTAGCAACCTTATTAGGATATGACACTCGTTGTAGGGATACTTGAGAGGTTTTTTGGTATTAGTTTTCTTCATTAGTTGTATACCTAGTGATTTCACTCTTACTTTAATTCTTCCTTAAACTTGATTGACATATTTCATCATTATTCTTAGAACTATATAGATATTTGGGTTGTTTCCTAAAGTGGTGTTATCTCACAACATCTTTGGGCCTACTTTGGGATCCAAACAGATTGTATGGTTTCAAATAGTAATAGGGGTAATTTCCCTAACACGTGTTGTTGATAATTTATTTCTAGTATGAGAGAATGGGACCAATATGAGGGTTGCGATGCTACTAAGAAAATTTTTGGCCTTTTGGATTTTGTTTACTTGTACCATATTGTTCTTCCATTTATATGTTTGGGTCATTTTCTAGATACATGAACAATCTGCATCATTTTATATGAGTCATATAATGCTTGTTATATATTCCTATCAGGAATGTCTATTTTATATATTGTCCTCTTATTATATCTCCATCCCTTATTTAATGTGATTATCTTCGGTTTTGATATACTATGGAAATGAGGGAATATTATCTCCAATGACTCACCATAGCCCTCACAACTAGTTGGAATCATCTGGAGTTCGAGTAGATCCTTTTGAGGTCATATAGACAACTAGGATTGGGGTAGTATTGAGTTACTTCAGGGTCCAAGACATTACATTCTATAATGGTTTTATTGAATTATGTATTTTCATCAGTAATAAGGCACTTTTTAAAAAATAATTATATTTTAAAATTTTACATCTAATAATTTATCATCAATTCCAAAGGTTTATAAATAATTTATTCATATTTTTATATATAAATAAAAGACTAATAAATTATATTTTAATTATATTTTTCCTTATTTAAATTGTTTTAAAAAGGAGATTTTTTTATATGAATCAAATTGAAAATAAAAATTTGGGATATTCTATTCTTAATATAAATAAAAAAATGACTTTTCTACATGAATTTCCATTATTTTATTTAAAGATTCATTTGAAATCATTCAAAATTTTTTCAATGAAAAAAAATTATTTTTTAGGGTGTGTTGGTATGAAAATGGTTTTTTATATGGTATTTTTTTAATGTATTTTTCAAATTTTTATAAATTAATTTATTAAGGTTTTTATGATGAAATATGTTTATTCATTACATGGTATGAACAAATTATATGAAATAAGTGAGCCTGATACAACTTCTACCTGGGGTGGAGCGTCATTATATCTCATGGGTGTTCCAATACAACTTATACAAATGGTTTAGCACCATTATATCTCACAAGTGAACCCGGTATATATTATATGATGGTTTTATCCCAATTATAGATCAATAATAATATTGATATTTATAGAGATTATATAAATGGTTGATCCCCATTATAGCTCCTAGGTGACCTAAATATTACTTATAAGTAGTGTAAAGCCCCATTATAACTCATGTGTGACCTGATATACATTATACAAAGGGTGATGCAAATTATAGATCTATAATTTATAAGGTATGGATTATATTGGATTTCTGATATATTTTTATTTCAATTAAAATATTTTTAAATGGTTTTAATAATATTATTCTCTATTTCACTGAAAAAGAGTTGAAATTTTTTCCTTTGCGTTTTAAATGATTTCTCATATAAAAGAATTTTGTGAATTTTCTAGAGAAATGTTTTTATTAATTTAACAAAAAAATGATGTCAATCTAAATACTTACTCTATTTTTATGATTTTTATAAATTATTGGTTTACTTTTTCTTCCCTTACTATGATTTTAGGCTCATCCCATGTATTTTTTAAATCTTTTCAAAGGGTTTATGTATGGGAAATAGAAAGGAAAAAATCATGTTGCTTTTTTTTGGGATTTTCTATGAAAGGAAATTATGAATTATTTCAAAATTTTACATTATTGAAAAAATATATACTCATTGTAAGTTTAAACTTTTTATTTTTTGGTTATGTTATGTATGATTTATGGACTAATTCATTAAAAATATAAAACCAAAATGATATTAAAATTCAATGTTATTAAATTTATGAATAATTTCGAAGATCACATACTGTGTAAGTCATTTTTCATATATTTGTTATTAATGGATGACTTAGTCAATATTTGAGGTTAGGATAGTGTAAAAAGGCTTACCATAGAACATTTCACTTTATGGTTATGTTTAAAAAATATATAATTGTATGATTCCCATGTTTCATCATATAAATTATATTTGTTCTTAGCATTTTATATAGTTGAAATAGGAATGAATTAGTGGGATGGAATTGAAAGGAAAATATAATTTAGAATCAGTATCCCTATATGGTTTTAATTGGAACAAAATAGAAATTTTTTCTTTTATGGATTAGTTGACACAATATATTAATGGGTGTGGTATCAATGTGAGAGATAAAATTTATCTACTATGGTGAAACAAGTCTATAGTGGAGTATTTCATGATAAAAATCCATCTAAATTCTAGGTATCATCTAAACTAGTGGCAACCAAAGGTTTGATCAATGATCTATAGGATATATTTTATGTCATTGGATGCTCATAATGATACAAGGTAACTTTTCACATATATCACTTCGAAGCTAAAGTTGATCTATAGTGGTATATGGTTAAGAATACCATAGTGAAATATGTTCTTGATTATATACAATGATGCATATTTGAGGATATTTTTCTGTGAGTAATATTTATCTATGGTTGATTGGATTGGGATTGTTAAACTGTTCCAGAAATTTGGGAAAAATTATTATGATTCTACAGATGCATATTAGAAAACATAGCATGATTATTCAGGCATGTGAAGAAATTTATTAGATACATTGATATGAAAATTTTTATATGTAACACCCCATGATTCCATGGTACTCTTATTTTTAAATAATTCAAAAGAATTCCATACATGCATAACTGAGTTTTAGCACACTATGACCTATAATCATAGCTATTTAAAAAGAGTTTAGGAATAGTATTAACCACATTATGAAATTTTTAAATTTTATTTTTCAGAATAGACTTCATCATTGGATTTTGAATATCAAAATTATCTTATGGTGATTTTTTGTATTTTTCAGAAATGTTTCAATTATTGAAGACTAGTGAACAATACTACATTGTTTTTAAAATTATCCTTTTTGATTTAAATAATTAATTTACTATAAATTTATTTTAAATTCAAAAAATAAAAATAATAAAAATATTAATTCAATATGGTTAATTTTAATAAATTTTTAACTAAATTAGATATAAAAATTTTGAGAACTTTTGAACGTCTCGTTTACCCGCCATCAAGACACTTCTACGGGATTTGAATTAAAAATAATTTCACCACATATGTGAATTAAACATAAAAAAACGAGCTTATATGGATATAATCAGTATAAAAAATGATGTATAATGGGATGAAAATATTTTTTGTTGAACAGTAACACATGGATTTTATTTACAACAGTTAATGTTAATTATGTTAATTAATGGTAAAAATAATATTATAATAAAAAAATATAACTATAACACTTTTCTTAATATTTTTGGATAAGTTTATTTGAAAATAATAATCCATAGGTAGAAAAAATTATCTTTTTTATGCCTCTTGGGTTATATAATGACATTATTGATACATTATTTAGAGAAGTGTAAAAATTTTCATATTCGAATTTTGAAAACTATATAATTTTTAATATGAGGTTATATAAGTGATCTGATTGACAATAAATTTTATTTAGAAAGATAAAAAATTATATCTAGATAATGGTAAATTATATAAATTTTTGGGAAATAAATATTTAAATTAAATAATGACTAAATAATGATGTAGTAATTGAATTATTATATGAAGAATCAATTAAATGTTATTATTAATATTATAAAAATATATTTTGATGTATTTGATATTATACATGATTGTTTTGGAGGAAATTGATATGTTTGGTATGAGTTAATGTAGTTTTTTTAAGGAATAAAGTATTTTGATACCCAAAAATGTCATTTATTAAATAGTGTCCAAATAGATATAATTGAGCTTTTAAAATAAATACAATTTCATTAAATGATATAAAAAACATAAAACACTAAGGTTTTTCCAAATTGAATTTATAGTGAGAAATATTTCATAAATGATACAATTTTTATTGTTTTGTAATTTTATAGATATTATAGTAAGCCTATATTATAAAATTACAAGTAGACATGGTACGAGTAAAATTGTTTAACAAAGCATTAAATCTGAATGATAAGGTTCATTATTTGACCTAAACATGTCTGAAAATCAATGGTTGAGATGATTTCAACCCATACTTTTCATACAATCTAAATAAATCACATTGGAGCTATTTTAAATTGAAAATATTTTTATACTAAATTAATAGTTTTGGAGTCTCCAAAAGAGCCCCTCCCTCTCTTATAAAAGGACGCCTATCCTTATCTTTTATTGACACTTATAAATCCTTTTTTCCTCATCAAATCGATGCCTAATTTCAATCTAAACATCCCTCAATTAAACCTAGAGTCCATAAATTTTTCATAAATCTATAATATGGAGTCATTTTGTTCTAATCAAAAAGAGATACTAGAAAAAGATGTAATTGTTTTATCAACTCGTTTAGAGTACTTTTATTCTTCAACTTCATCATACTATGTTGCATACATACAAGAGTAATAACTCATGTATCATGTAAATTATGATGTGTTATTTTAATTAGTATACAAACAAATTCCTCTTTTTATCTATTCTATGAATAAATAAATCATCGTGCATGAGCACATATGGATTACCATCTCCACATAGTGGTGTAATTTTTTATTCAACAATAAATTATTTGGATGGGTATAATGATGCGTATAATAGAATAAAATAATATATATTACAATATTATGATTCATTATAATTAATATAACATCCAATTTCATACCCTTTTACCGTCAAGGGAATGATATCGTCACTTGTGCGTTTTTACAATCTACCATCTCCACGGTGCAATACAATTCATTATCCACGTTAACCATTCATGAATGATTATAAAACTTCTATGATGTGTATGAATAATTATTATGATCATAATATCATTACGGATATGAATAAATACATCTTATTTATAAAAAAACAGGACATTCATGAAAAATTGGAATGCAAAATGAAGCAATTAACACCCAAAAAAGCGATAATAATGAAATATTATTAACAAAACAATATAATATAATCAAATATGACATCATAAGTATGGATGTTGTTCTTGTATAATTTAATAACAAACATTGGCCATTATACATTAGTTTAAATCTCCTTATTCTAAAGTAAAGTAAAAGGTAAGGATTAATTTTTCATAGTCACATTATTATCTATGATTGTTTATAAGTATCTACTAGGAAATATTTATCATCCATGTCCATGTTTTATAGATTGTATTTAACAATATCTTCTAAATTGTTTAAATTAATTTTTACCGATTTTTTTAATTTTTATAAAACTCTTTGAAATGAATCTTTCAATCATTTTCTAAATGAGGTACATTATAATATTTTCCAAAAATCAAGGAAAGAATGTTTTTTAAACATATATAGTGTGAGAGGTTGTTTTCCACAATTATTAATCATAACCATTTTCAATATTTCCTTACAATATTAGAAGGTTATATGAAAAATAAATGTTTCTTTTATAATTGTGGAACATCTAAATTATTTTAATGTAAAAATGGATATTTATCTCAAATATTTTTAATTATTTTAGTAGATTACTTTCATATATGTCTACATCCCTTGTTGGATTTTATTCTTAATTAAGGTTGATTTATTATAAAATAATGTATTGATGGTTTTATGATATGGCTGATTTTGGATGTTCTATTTTGATATCATTCATGGATTATGGTTAATGTATTAAAATTTCACATTCTAGCTTTAATATGAATGTTTATGTTATGTTTCACCCTTTTCATATGAGGAATTTATTGAATTTATTAAGTGACTAGTAGGGCTTGTTATTTCCCCTCGATGCATCAATAAGTCACCTGAGACAAAGTAGTTTGAGTTTTTACCCATTTATTTATGGTCTTGGCATGAGTCTTTGATGATATGCTTATAATGTTCAGAAATATGAATTCCCTCCTTATGAGATAAGTTATAGATATTACATGTGATTATTTGACTAGTTTAATGTCAATGTGAATGTATAAATTACATTATTTTATTTATTATATCCATTTCATGATGACCATTATGTTTTAAATTGATTTTTTTTCAATTTTATACCTTGAAATAATATCATATGCTTATTTTCAATAGATTCTCCTATATTGTTCATACTTACTGAGCATATGAGCTCACCCCATTCTTATTTTTCATTTATCCCTAGGATGGGAATATGTATATTATAACTAATCTTATTGGATAATCTAAGGTATATGAGTTTTTTAATGGAGTCACTATGTTGTTTTCCATTTAAATATGTAATGTAAAACATATTATTGTATTTATTTTTTACCATGGATATTAATTATATCGGTCTATTGGGAAATCTGTTAATATGATCATGGAAATGTAAAAATAATAATGCACCGAATCTATGCAAGTAGGGTTAGGTAATTATAGTTGGTATCAATGGTTGTCTAGTATAATATTTGGAAACTAGATTTTAAAAAACATTTATTAGGGAATAATATGCTAATATATACATTGATAATAATTATAGAAGAACATCCTAGAATTTTGGTATCATATTTTGTTGCACCCAAATTTACCCTAAAGGTATGCGGTCGTTGTAGTATAGGTAGTGGTCGAATCCACCGAGACTGAAGATGGAACCTAAAGACACTCTGATCTTGGAAGGATTTGGCTATGAAGTGGCAAACTATTCAGATTGAATTGATTTCAATAACTACTGATTTAATTTAAATAAAATAAATTAAAACATTAAATTACATAGTCTAAAATAATTAATGGAGATGAGTTGATCCTAAGTTGTTACTAGGGTTAGATTGGATGTATTTATTTTCTTATAATGTTCTTTTCACTAATTCACGATGTATCCACAAAATGATATAATTCCTCAACATCATTCATCAATTTAATACCTACAAAATAACAAGGATAATAACCAATTCACTTATTGGATCAATTTTAATTATTACTCCAAGGAATTGGATCGTACTAGCACTCGAAATGTGTCATTGTTAAAGTTGGAAAAGACGAAAAAGAAAATTAATCATCAAATAGAAATATTAAAATAATGAAATGATTATAGAATTTAAGATCTCAAAATAACATCCAATATTCCCCATGAAACTCCCTAGGACCAACCCATAATGTGTTATCCCTCCATTTATGTTATTCAATAATGGAAGCGGGAAGTCGACTTAAAGAAGCGGGATTGAAGAAGAAAAATAAAACAATGAAACGATCAATCCACCGTTCTGTGAATAAATTCAGAAGTGCTGGTGTGAAAAAGATCACACCATGGGGAAACGGTATCAATGTGAAAAAAAGAAGAATATAAAAAGATAAGAAGAAGAACTTTTATTGAAAACTATGGTGATTCAAACAACTTACATGCAAAAGAAGAACGTTACGAAGGCAATTTGGAATAACAACATTAAAATGAAAGTAAAGCACCAAAATCCCTAAATCCTCCACCACTACTACCTTAGATAGGAAAAAATGAAGCCTTGTCCGATCCCCCAACATCCCATGTGCCTTTAATATATTGTGTTGGGGAATGGTGGATGGAACATTAATGTAGAGTGAATTTTCCACTTCTTGCCCCGAAGTTGCAGCCTGCTTGCATCCACCGGAAAGAAGCACCTAAAGGACCTTCAATAAGGCCGAAAGCTAGGGGGACCTAGAAGACATAAATGAAGCCCCGGATGTCCACTAAAATTCCATACAATTTCAGACAAAAATAATAAACCTTTAGAGGTATATGATATAAATAGTGAGATGTTTTTATGGACCGCAGAATCTGGACCAGAAATGAATCTTCAGCTTGAGTTGCCTTAATCACCACCATTTAGGACGAATTAGCACTGGCTCAAGAAGAATTATTTGTTCCTCTATATGTCTTATAGACTCCCATGAATTTTGGGCATCATGGGTCTTTTATTTGGGGCACCACATTCCCATCAGTGGGATGATATCCAATATGCCTTCTCCAGAATTGTTTCCTTTCATTGCCAAATATCCCCACCATCATTTATGAATCCTCCATTGATACCTGAATGAAAAATGTTCATATTTATGTTTATATCCATTTCCCAAAATATCAAATTAAAATATGGATAATTAAATTTTTTAAAATCATATTAAAAGTTGGGCCTAAATTGGTGCATATTAGGTATAAAGTGCACAAATGATGAGAATGAATGTTCAAAATTAAAATATACTAACTCAGGCCCATAAGAACAAAAATGAAAACTTAATACCCTTAAAATGTAATCAAACTATGTGTTTTTATTGGCTAATCACACCCCCCATCTTCAGTTTTTCTAGTCCGGAGAAAACTATATCTCACAAAAATGAAATTCAAATGACCTTTTCCAAAAACATTTTAATACACATTTCTCACCCAAAGATATCATACCAAAAAATTATGAAACCCATCAAAATAATTTAAAACAAGCTATGTCCACAGGAATATCTCAAGCCCAAGCCCATTCCTTTGTTCAAATTCATTTCCATATTTCATCCAAATTCCATTAAGCATGATGAAGTGTTGTGCGTCACAATAGACATGGGGGTTCATTTTCATTCGAGCGATAAAATATGGAAGCTCTAGGAGAAATTGAATTTTAATAATAAGATGAGTACTCAATTATTATTTTACTTTTTTTATTTTTGGATTTCTTAGATTTCTTTTTTTCAATTTTTCCATGGTAATTGAAATTGAACTCAATTGAGTCAACCCATGTTGCAAGACTTTGACGATGACTCCTAGGCTCAAAGACCTTAGGGAACCAAGTGAAGCTCACATAATCGGGCATCATCTCGAGTTAACTCAATCAAAAACAAATTCAAATTATCACAAATAGAGATAAAATTCCCAACTCTGGGCCAGACAGCCATGTAGTCATGATCCCCAAGTGCCGAAATCCACACATTAGGTCAATTTATTGCTCTACATGCAATTGATATTTTTTTGAATACTCATGTTAAAATAAAAATGATTTCCAATCCTATGCTATTTATTATGGGTCCCCAAGAACTCAAATTAAAACCCCACAGTCTAGAGGACGTGAATTGTGTTTTTTTAAATAATTGTATGAAAATATAAATGGTGAAAAATCATATCGGACAATCGTACTTTCCAATATTAATGCACATGAACATAAAATTGAATTCAAATTAGAATCAAGGCATGACAGATTATTTTATATCCAATTTCAGAGTTTGGAATGTGTCTTATCATGTTCAAGGTTAATGACATTTTTCCTTACATACATTTTCATCTCCCCCAAACAAAAAATAACATTGTCCCCACTGTTTAAAGAATTGATATGTTAAAAGGGGGGTATGAGAGGAGTTCAAAGTGAAAATTGAAAATGATAAACATGAAAAAAATTCACCTAGTTTTTTAAGTTGAATTTAATGATGCTCCAGATTACTCCTTTGATCTCTTGGGGGATGTAGGAACCTCTATGATTGAACATGTATCACCCAAAATAGTCCCTGAACCATTCAAAGAAGAACAAACCAGACAAAACAAACAACACACTGATTTATTTAATTTCAGGCATCAACATTTTTATGGTTTTCCATTTTTTTGTTTTTTTTAAATCGAACTAATGATACATTGTCTTCTTTTAAATTTCTGGGTAAGGTATTACTCAGGGATCAGACCGCGTGACACGGATGAATTTGGTGCTCCACTTTCAGACCCATCCATACTCATAAAAGAAGAACATGTCAATAGTAAGAAAAATTTAACCTATAAAAACATAAATTATATAAAATAAACTGATGATACATTGTCTTGTTTTAAATTTTTGGGTAAGTTATTACTCAGGGATCACATCGCATGACACAGATGAATACAGTTCTCCCCATTCATACACATCCATACTCAAAAAGGAAGAACATGTCAACAGTTTAAGGTACAAATTAAATGAAATAAAACATGAAAACCACAGGTTTCCTCCCATGCAACGCTTTTGTTTAATGTCGCTAGCTCGACTTGAACCCCCCAACATATCCAATTCCAAATTTCAAAATTTTAATGACCTCATATTTCTCCACTTCAAATTGACTAAGAATGAGTCTCTATTGTGGTTGGTAAGATTTTTTTGATTTTGATTCAAGAACAATCCTATTTTCTAAAATTAATGGGAAAATCCAATGAGTATAAAAAGTGGTTGATCTTTTTTCTTCTGTAGTCCTTCGTAATAAATAAATGATCAGCCCCCCCCCCCCCCCTTGAGTTTCATGAGATGAATGAATGAAAACCTGAAGCTCTTGTTTATCAGAAATTATGGGATACTCGAGTGTGGAATGAAGGACAATTATTTTGAGTTCAGGTTGATTGAAATTTCCTAAATAAGATTGGCATTTTGAATGAAAATAATCTTCTTCTCTAAATACATTAGAATGAATTGGTTCCTTATAAAAATATGATTAATCCTCAAAATCTTCCAATTGAATTCTAGGAGTAGGTATGGGCTCAATGTTTGGAATTTCTCCAAATTTTTCAGTGATCAGTGGTTCTAAAAATTCTCTAATGGATCCATATTCAGGAAACTCAATCCATGATGTCAAGTTATTATCTTTTGAATTCAAAAAATAAATTTCCTCATTATTTAAAGACTCTTCAAATATACTTTCAACATTACTTGAACAATTCACTTCATTTTCTAACTCTGATTTCCCAGACTCTAAAGTGGGTTCTTCACATGTTTTAAAGTTTTGTAGTTCTAACCACAAAGATGAAACCTCAAAATTCATTATCTCCATTTGATTACACAATTTTTCAAGAAATATATAGGATTTTATGTTTCACATTATGAACTTCACTATGATTGGACTCTTCAATCATCCTTGAGAGGGAAGGAAATTGATCATTTAAACATTCATTATCCCATTGATTGTACGTCTCATCGGGTGTGGGGTAATCATTCAAGGGTTGATCAATGAAATTTCTTAATTTAGGGGCTTCCCAATATTCATTTTTCATTTCATTCCAGCATGAGTTTGTGACCAGATAATTTAGAATATACTCCATTGGAGGAGACAGAAAATTTGAATCTAGATTCTTAGGATACACACAGACAGAACGGGGTAAAATATAAGAGAGATGGGAGCGAGAATAGAGAAAGTGGGGTGAGAAAAGGATGATAGTGTCTAAGGTAACTTACTTGGGTCCCCAGAAATGGCGCCAAAATTTTTTTTGCCCAAATTTACACTATAGGTATGCGGTCGTTGTAGTATAGGTAGGGGTCGAATCCCCAGCGACAGAAGATGGAACCTAAAGACACCCTAATCTTGAAATTATTTGGATATGAAGTAGCCAAATATTCATATTTAATTGATTTTAATAACTACTAATTTAATTTAAAGAAAATAAATTAAAACATTAAATTACTTAGTCTAAAATAATTACTAGAGATGAGTTGATCCTAAGTTTTTACTAGGGTTAGATTGGATGTATTTATTTTCTTATAACATTCGTTTCACTAATTCAAGATGTTTCCATAAAATTATATAATTCCTCAACATAATTCATTAATTTAATCCCCCCACAATTACAAGGATAATCACCAATGCACTTAGAGGATCATTTTAATGATCACTCAAAGGAATTGGATCGTACTAGCACTCGAAATGTGTCATTGTTAAAGTTGGCAAAGACAAAAAAGAAAATAAATAATCAAATAGAAATCTTAAAATAATGAAATGATTACAGAATTTAAGAACATAAAATATCATCCAATCTTTTCCATACAAATCCCTAGAACCAACCCATAAGGGGTTAGCCCTCTATTTATGCTATTCAATAATTTGAATCGGGAAGTCGACTTAAAGAAGTGGGATTGGAGAAGAAAAATAAAACAATGAAACGATCACTCCTCCATTGTGTGAATAAATTCACAAGTTCTAGTGTGAACAAGATCACACCATGGGGAAATGTATTCAATTTATAAAGGATAAGAACATAATAAGATCAGAAGAAGAACTTTTATTGAAAACAATGGTGATTCAAACAACTTAAATGCAAAAGAAGAATGTTACAAAGACAATTTGGAATAACAACATTACAATGAATGTAAAGCACCAAGATCCCTAAATCCTCCACCAATACTACCTTAAATAGGAAAACATGAAGCCTTGGCCGATCCCCTAACATCCCATGTGCCTTTAATTAATTGTGTTGGGAAAATGTGGGTGGAACATTAATGTAGAGAGACGTTTCCACTTCTTGCCCCAAAGTTGCAGCCAGCTTGCATCCACTGGAAAGACGAGCCTAAAGGTCCTTCTATAAATCCTAATTTGAGGGGGATCTAGAATACTTAAATGAATCCTCATATGTCCTATAACAGCATGTAAATTTTCAGCCCTAAATAATAATCCTTTCGCGAGATATGAACTAAATAATGGGATGTTTTTCTGTGCCGCAAAATCTGTGCTAGAATTGAATCTTCAAATTGGACCGCCTTAATCACCACTATTTAGGACGAATTATCACTACCTACAAAAGAATTATTTGTTCCTATATATTTCTTATATACTCCCATTAAGTTTGGCCTTCATTGGCCTTGTATTGTGGACCCCACATTCCCATCAGTGGGATGATATCCAATCTGCCTTCTCCAGAATTGTTTCCTTTCATCGCCAAATATCCCCATCATCCTTTATAAATCCTCCATTGATCCCTGAATAAAAAATGTTCATATTTAGGTTTATATCCATTTCCCAAAATATGAAATTAAAATATGGATAATTACATTTTTTAATATCATATTAAACATTGGGCCTAAATTGTTGCATATTAGGTATGAAGTGTAGAAATGATGAGAATGGATGTTCAAAATTAAAATCCACTAACTCAGGCCCATAAGATCAAAAATGAACATTTAATACCCTTAAAATGTAATCAAAATATGTTTTTTTATTGGATAATCAATATTTATTATGTGGGTTTTCCAAAAGATACATACATGTATGTATACTATAAGTGGAAGTGGATCTAGAATAGATATACCTATGAGTTACAACATCAAAAAGGTGTTCCATTCCAAACATAGGGTAACCTGGTCCATGCTAATGGACATTAATGTGCGCCTGTTTTGACACTAATGGTGGGTATGCATAGGATAATACATATTTCATTTAAAACCCATTATAAAGGATTTTTTAGTAAATATATCCCCAAAACCCATTTTTATTATTATGAATTAGATATGTATAAATTTTTCAATTTATGTTAGGTATTTTACTAGTTTTTAATTATTAATTATGATTATAAACCTCATCTAATATATACCATTATTAAAATGTAGTTTTTAGTGGATAGAATGGTTATTGTATCAACACAAATAATCCATGTAGGAATTTACCTAATATTAAAGATAATCATAGTGGATATGGTGATACAACTGCTGCTGATTAGCTTATTACATTCTCAGATAGCTGACTCAGGTTATAAATAATAAATTTACACATATAGAGCACCTTGATCCACAAAACAGATAATCAATGTTAAAATTCATCATCAGACAATAACATGAAAAATTAAATGGGACTGCAAATCCATTTTTAGAGGAATAGTGGATAAGTTCCATAGAGAAAATATTTTTTTCTTTGGGGATTAATGAAAGGTAAAATGTTGTTATAAATGATTATCTTCTCTCAAGAGATACATATCAATAGTGGTAATTAATTCAATACTTGATGGACGATTAAGAAATATAAAATATTGAATTTTTGGAGTTTAACGATTCATTCTTAGAAAACTAAATTCCTTGTGAACTATAAGTTGATATGGAAATGAAATTTCTGAGTCTTAGGAAAAAGGAAGATGGTAATGATGAAATGTATGAGGATTAATTCACAAGGTTATCAGGGAATACATCATACTAAATACATAACGTAGTTAATAATATTGATATATTCTTTTATTTGTTAAACCCCTTCATATAATGGGCATTGGTCTCAAAATAATTCTCATCGCATGAAGATATATTCTCATGTGCTATCAAGATTGAAATAGAATTATCTAATTCCTATGAATCTTACATAAATCAAGAGAAGAAGAGGGATGTTGAACAATATGGAAAAATAAATAAGGGGAATAAGGGAAAAGATGAATTTCCACCCTATGGTAATTATGGGAAGAAACTCCCTGGTACTTGACTAAACGGAATGTGAGTTTTTTACAAATTTGGGGAAAAAACGAATCCTAGATCACAATTTCATGGTGAAGAAGGAAGATACTTATGAATTAAGGCAATGGATACTTTCTCTCCTAGATCACTCCTCTCACTCTCAGATTTTCCTTTGGTTTCATCCTGAAACCCTCCACTATGTGGTCAGAAATGTGATTGAGCATCGTTTTCCTTCTCCACTTTCACCTTTTTCTTATTCTTACATCCTTATATCTTCTTCTTCTTCTAGTTTTTCAACATCTCCGTTGTTTCTACCACGATGTTTATATTGTGGTCACTTCACGCCTGGGTTCTAGCAATGAATGTGTGTTCTTGTATCCCTTGGCCTCTCTTTACCCTACTCTAACCTGTTGTTCCTCAGCACCTCTCTAGGCTGGACATTAATTAGGGGTAACATAGGGGGTTTGGGATTTGTGGTCGGCAATCTATGGGTTTTAAGGCGCCACCCGAGTGTTTAACCTCTTCATTGATGTTGTTTCTTGGAGTCATCAGCCACTCATCCCCACTCTGACTTCACGTTCTGTGGCTCCTCTCTAGGTCATATCTGAAGAGGTAAGGTACTTGGTTGTAAGGTTTGGTGGTCATCATTGTTCCAAATTGTGAACTCTTCGACATCGGTGATGTTATAGGTTAGCAACAGCTCTTCGTTGGTGAGATTCTATTATCGATTTGTGTCTTTTTTGGGTCTTTTTGATTCTGGTTGTGGAGGTGGCCATCAGCAGTCTATGATGGAGACACGCCGATGTTGTTTTTATTAAGTTTAGGATGGTTATTCTTGGATGGTGGTTGTGTATTCTTCTACGTTGTGTGTGGAGTGGAAGTTGAAGGTGAATGGTGACATTTTTTTGTTAATCTTAAAGAAGTGGATGTTAGTGTCGAGTGACAAGAACTGAAAATACAGTGATGGAAGCACTGGAGACACCGGTGATGGAAGCTATGAGGACGAAAAAGGTGGTTGTTTCAAGAGCGATGGTGATGGAGGTGACTGGATAATGATTTCGATGTCGAGTCAATCAGGGTGGGTGAGTGATTCGGTGTCTACACGACACGATGTGTCTCTTGGATCAACTTGCAATGATTATGGCTGGCATGTTGACTAGAAAAAAGATTATGTTTTTGAATTTTTAATTTGAAATCTCTAGTGGTGGCTTGGTAACGTGTGGCAATTTTTGAATTTTTTATGTACAATTACCATTTTTTCTTAAAGTGGATCTTTGAAAACATAAAAAATTGATTTTGATGGATGGAGGAATATCCCGATGTTCGATGCTAAAATTTTAATGAGATGATACATTATGAAAATTATGGTCCTACATATCAATGGAAAGTTACCTAGAAAAGGCCAAGGGAGAAATTCAATGCTTTTGTGATAAAAACTACTGAGGGTGAAGTTCCTAATGATGTGATGGAAGGTACATTAGTTATTTCCTCAAATTTAGATAATTATTTATTTTATTATGTATCATCACATTAATTTATATCCTCCCAGTATTCTTTGAAATTATATATTTTCAATTCACATTAACAAGGGAAATTTCACTTGAAACCCTGAAAGAAATTCTCATTGCTACAATGATGTGTTGGAAATTTTCTATTAGGGCATATAAATGTGCCTTATCATCTGAATTTATCATCATTCCATTGTTATACTTTGATATATTCCTAGGTATGGATTGCCAATCAAAATATGATGAGAAAATATATTTTAAGAATAATGAAGTTATGATTTATGAGGAAGATAAAGAATTCATTACATTAGATCAGAAACATCATCACATGATTTTCATCGAAACCCACCCCTAGTATCATTACTCAATCATAATCTTTAGGAGGAAGACTAAATAACAACTTGGGATGAAGAAAAATATATTAACATTTAGGATGTACCTATTTTAAAGGAATACATTGATGATGATTTACACAGTAACACCCTATAGAGTGAAGTTTCATTTTTTATTGATTTAATCTATGATATAATACCATTATCAAAGACACCCTATAGTGTGGAAACATTGGAAATAGTAGAGCTCAATAAAAAACTATAGGAATTATGTAATAATGGTCTTTTTCTCTTGTGTTTTCCTTTGGGTATCCCTTGTTCATTTTGTTAAGAAGAAAGATAGATCAATGTGGTTGTGCATTGACTACAGAGAAAATAATTCTATTACAATAAAGAACGATTATCCTCCACCTTGCATTGATGATTTTTTTGATCAACTTCATGGAGAAAAATATTTTTCAAATATTGTCCTTTATTCTAGATATATTCAATTTTTTATAAAGAAAGATGATATTTTAAAGGCAACATTTTGAACCAGGTATGGACATTACAAGTTTACCGAAATACCGTTTAGACTGACTAATGTACCTTATGATTTCATGGATCTAATTAATAGTGCTTTCAAGGAATATCTTGATGATTTATTCATAATATTTATTTTTAATATCTTGGTATACTTCAAACCTTATAAAGAACATGAGAACCACTTGAGTGCTACTATGAAGAATTTTAGAAGAAATATACTATATGGGATGTTTAGCATGTGTGAATTTTGGCCTCAATTTTTTTGGGGCCATCCTGTCTCAAATGATAGAATCAATGTTCATCCTTAATAGACAATGGAAATAAATGAATAACCAGCACTGATGATCATAACTGAGCTATGAAGTTCTATTGGATTAGCATGTTACTATGGGTGTTTCATTCAGAATTTTTCATGGTTGTCAAACCCTTTATGTAGGCTCACACATAGAGAGGAAATATTCATTTGGAAAAAATATTATCAATTATGTTTTGGATAACTGAAGGGAATGTTAGTCAATTACATGATATTGACTTTACCGTCAGGGAATGATTAGTTTTTAATTTATAGTGATGCATCAAGGAAAGGACATAGAAGTGTTCTTATAATGAATGATAGGGGTATTTCATATTCCTTTAGGTAGTTAAATATTAATGAAAAACTATTGAAATCTTGATATTATGTTAGCAGCGGTATTCTTTTCCTTTAACATATAGAGAAACAATATATACAGAGAAATAGGTTAGATATATACTGATCAAAAGTGTTTGAAAGACATTTTATCACAGAAAGTACTCAACTTGAGACAAAATATATAGCATAAGCTACTCAAGGATTATGATTTCACAATACACAACCACCCATGTTAGAAGAAAAGGTGGTAGATGCTTTGAGAAGAAATGAGAATGGAGTTCTAAAAAAATCAGAGTTGAAAAGGATCCTATGATAATGGATCTAATAAATATGGATATGGTAATTATCATGGAAGGATAAACATCATAAATTATTCAAATGGTTCCCTTACAATATTTACTAGAAAGGATAAAATTTTTCATCCCTCTATTGATGATCTTCATAATAATATTTATGTTGTGAATGATGGGATATTGATTGACTTTTTATTTGAAGATGGAATTTTAAAATTTGGGAAGAGGCTTGTTGTTCAGGCTATACTTGAGATAAAATGGAATTATTGGATGATGCCCATCACTATAATTTCACTATACACTCTAGTAGAGAAAATATGTATATAAATTTGAAGGAATGTTTTAGGTGGGATAATATGAATATGGATATTGCTACTTTTTTCGACATATTTAGTTTTTCAACAGGTGAAGGGAAGAAGATGACATCATTGAGTTGTCGTGAAACCACTTTCTATGCCTATGTGGAAATGGTATGATATTACAATGGACGTTTTGATAGGGATACCAATGAATCTCAGAAAGAATGATGAAATATGAGTTATTATTGATCATCTTACCAAATCAGCACATTTTTTTATATAAGAGAAGATTGAAAATTTGAACATTTAATTTGAATATATATCAATGTAGTTGTAATACTTTATTTTTTACCCCTATCAATTATTTCTTACCATGATCCCTGTTTTACATCACATTTCTAGAAATGTCCTCAGAAGGCCCTCAGAACTGAGCCTCATTTGAGCACTACCTACCACTCTCAAATGGGTGGAAAATCACAAAATACAATTCAAAGTTTATAAGATATGTTGAGATATTTCTCATATGACATTAAAGGTATGTAGGATCAGTATTTACATATAGTATAATTTTCCTATAATAATATCTTCTATTCAAGTATTCAAATGGAACCAAATGATGTACTATATGGAAAGAAATGTCTCACATCGACTTGATTGAATGATGTTAGTGAAATATAACTCATATTCCCAAAAAATGATGAGGATATAACATAAAAGTTAAAGACTGTTCCAACTCATAACAAAATTGGTCAAAGTAGGAAAAAGATATATGATGGTAATCAAAGGAAGCATTTGTAATTTCAAGTGGAAGATTATGTTTTCATGAAGTTATCTCCATTGAAGGGTGTTATAAGATTCACTAACAGGAGTTACTTAATTCCTAGGTACATTATATCTTTTTAATTTCTAGAATAATTTGGGGCTGCAGCTTCCTATTTGGCAATGCCGCCATGTCTCTCCAAAGTTCCTGATTTTCCAAACGTATCTTTATTAAGGAAATTTATGTCAGGCCCAATGCATGTACCTATGAAGTATTATAACTTCACCAAATATTACTTATTGTGATGAGATTATAAATTTTCTTTATACTATAGAATTAGTGTTTAGAAATCATATGAATTTTTTGGTAAATGTTCGTTGAAAAAAAACATAAAATAGAAGAGGCGACATGGGGACCTGGTGAGTGTATAATGAAGTACCACCCAAATATTTTTATGGAGTGATATTCAAGAAATTTATTGGTTGAAATTATTTTAAGTAGTAAATAATTTAACACTCCATTTTTTCATGGTTTGGTTATTTTTAAATAATTCCACAGCTGGTGCATCACGTAACTTCAAGTTTGATGTCAGAAAGACCTATCAAACTAACAATTTAAAAATCTATCATGAATATTATTAAAAAAATTATGTAATTTTTATATTTTATTTTTCAAACTAGACTTAATTTTTAAATTTGGAATATCAAAATTATCTTATGATCAATTTTTTGAATTTTTCTAAAAAGATTTATTTTTTGATGAATAGTGAAAATACCGCATTGTTGTTAAAACTGAATTTTTTATTTAAATAATTATTTTACTATAAACTGATTTAAATTTCACAATAGATAAATAATACATATAATAATACAATATATTTCATTGTAATCATTTTTTAATTTTATTAGATATAAAAATATATTGATCTTTTGAACGTCTCTTTTAACCACCTTCTAGACACATCTGTGAGATTTGAATTAAACGACACTTCATTCCTTCGATGAATTGAATTTAAAAAAAGGACATACATAGTTGTAATCAGTTTGAAAAATTTCGTCTAAAAGGATCAAAATAATTTTTGGTGATTAACAACTTTTGTATTTTATTTACCACGGTTAAAGGTAAATAGGGTAATTATAGGTAAAGAAATAATTTAATAATATAATATTACTATAAAAATTGTCTTAATTTCATTGGATAAGTATTTATTTACAAAAATAAACCCTAGGTTGAAAATATGATCCTTTTTAATCCAATTATGTTAGATTATGACATTTATTATATTATATTTAATGAAAAGTACAAAATGTCAGATTCATATTTTAATAACTATATCATTTCTAAAATGATGTTATATAAGTATTATGGTTGACTATAAATAGTATTTATAACTATAAAATGTTTATATACATAATGTTAATTAAGTAATAGTTTTATAAAATAATTAAATAAATTAAACATTGACACAATAATGATGTAGTAATTCAATTATTAAGGGATGAATCAATTAAATGATATTAATAATATTAAAATAAATATATATTGTAACATTTTATGGCATCCACAAATTTTTTTGGACTACATTAACTTCATATGTTTGATTTAATGTAGTTTTTTTAAGGAATCAATTTTTTATGACTTCAAAAAAATAATGAATTAAATAGTTTCCAAATGGACATAAATGTTATTTTAGAATAAGTACAATTTTATTAAAAGATATGAAAATCCTAAAAAACCGAGGATCAGACAAATAACATGGATACTATTATATATATATATATATATATTAAATAATCCAATTGGTATTTTTTTACATTTGATAGAAACTATATTAACACTATAGTATAAAAATGCAAGTAGACATGGTAATATTTAAACTATTTAACAAAGGGTTAAATCCAAAAAAAATTAAGCATCATTTTTTGAACTAGACAGGTCTAAAAATCATTGTATGAGTGGATTTAGACCAAAAAAATCTTATACTAAACATAAATTACATTTCAGATAGTTTTAATTAAAATCATTTAATAATAATTTAATAGTTTTAGAGTTTCCAAAAAGTGCCTCTCCCATCTCTTTTAAAAGGAAACCTCTCCTTCTCTTATATTAAAAACAACAATCCATTTAAATCAGACAAAACCTATCAAATTGTACTACCAATTAACCTAAATTCTTCTTATAATCCATAATATTCACATAATTCAAACCTATGGAGTCCTACTGTAGAAATTAAAATGAGATACTTAAAAATATGTAATTGTTTTAACAACTCATTCGAAGTTATTTTCTTCTTCTACTTAATATTACATTGTTCATTTTGTAAAAAAAATTATAGATACAGAATAATATATATTATGAGATGTTATTATTATTATGATACAACAGTATTCCTCCTTTTACCTATCCTATGAATAATAATATCACCATGCGTATGTACGTATAGCTTACCATATCCACACTGTGGTGTAATTTTTTATTCAATACTTACTTATTTCAATGGGTATAATGATGTGTATAATTATTATAAATAATTAATATTACATGATTATGATTCTTTATAATTAATATTTCATCAAATTCCATACAATTTAACCATCAATGGAATGATATCGTCGTTTGTGCGTACATATGACTACTATCTCCGTGACCCGATAAGAATAATTCTCCACATTAACCATTCTAAAATTATTATAAGATTAATATTATGAGTAAGAAATAATAATTAAGATCCAAATATCATTGTTTATTAGAATTAAAAACTTCCTATGTATTAAAAACATGAATTGAAATAAAAACTGGAATGGAAAATAAAGATATTATGATGCAAAAAATGATAATACTAAAATATTATTAAGAAAATGATATAAGAGAATCATATATGATATCATAAATATGAATATGGTTATGATATAATTTAATTAAAAATAGTAACCATAATAAATTTTGTTAACACACCATTAACTAATGGAAATGACATGGTGAGGGTTAATTTTTCACAATCTCATTATTATCTGAGGTTGTTTATAAGTAAGTATATATTTTGACCTATTAATAATCCATGTGCATGATTATTAAAATTTATTTCAAAATATTATCTAATATTTTTTATATTCATTTTTACCTATATTTGAAATTCTTATAAAATGTTTTCAATGAAACCCTTCCAATATTTTCCAAACGAGGTACGTTCTGACATTTTTGAAAAATTAAGGGATGTTTTTATACATATAGAGGTGTATATATTTTCCTACATTATGATGTTGTTCTATTTGGAATTCTCCCTTGAAATTTTACACTGTTATTTTTAAATGAATTTTTTTCTATTATAATTAAGTGTCTTTTACACGATTTCAATGTGAAAAAAGATTTATTTCTCACAAAGAGTTTTAATGTTTTTATTATATTATTTTAATCTATTTCAACATCCTATTTTGGATTCTATACTTAATTGAGTATGTTTCACCATTTTCATATATGGAATGCATTTGACATAGTAAGTGACATTCCTGGCATAATATATCCCCTAGATACATTAGAGATTATCATGAGAAAAAATAGTTGGTGTTTTTATCCATTTATGTATCGTCTTGTCATTAGGCCTTGACGGTAAGGTTATGATTTCCTGAATTATATATTCCCTCATTAAGAGATTAATTATTCATTTTACACATTATTATTCAATTAGTAGAATATACATAAACTGTTTAAATGGAATTTTTTGATTTTTTCATCCCATTTTATTCTATATACTATGTTTTTAAAGGCATTTGTTTCACTTATATACCTTTCCTTAAAAGGGTGTACTTATTTTTGATAGATTTCACTCTATTGTTTATCCTTACTGAGCATCTGACATCTCCCCTTTCTTAATATTCATTTTTTCCCTAAATGCGGAGAAAAATATTAGGATAGAACTATAGGGATAATCTATGGGATATGATTTTTTCAAAGGCTACACTATGTTTTTTTCATTTAATGAATTAATGTAAAATTTATGATTGCGTATAGTTTTACAAAGGCTATTAAACAGATCGGTCCATTGGGATCTTATTTCATGTGATCATGCCAATGTAAAAATATAGTGCACCAACTTTAGGAAATTAGGGTTGGGTGTTATAATATATATTATATTGGGTTAAAACCGATCTTATGAAGTGATTTTTCCACATTAAAATTTTAAAGTTATGATAATGTATTTTTTGTTCAGAGAAAGATGGGATTGAGTTTTCTAACACTTATGTGACATTATATTAAATGAATATGAAATATTAATGGTTAAAGGATATAGAGATGAACCAAAATAATAATTCCATATGTAATCCAAGAACATATTCCATGTGCGGTAAAATAAATTTTGGGGAATGTATCAGAGGATTTGGAATGTGTTTCTCATGTGGTTTGTTTATTCCCATAGACCATGATTACAAAAAAACTATTCTTGAAAAATATAAGAATGAGATAATAGATAGCTAGAAAATTGTAAGAGAAATTATCTCTAAAATGTTGGAACATTATTATATCATGTTTAAGAAGATAATTACTCGGGTTAGAAATCATCTTGATTAGCAGAAATTAGAGCTGGAAAATCATTTGATTCTTCCACAATTGATGTTGGGCCATCTAGAGAAGTGGTGAAAGCTCCAATGAGATTTTTATTTTTTAAAGTTTGATCATAATATAAATGAATTATGAAACCCTATTTGGATTTTTTTGTAATGGATGTACCTTATGAGAAATTTATTGAGCTTTCATAGATATCTGAAATATATGTTTTAGTGGAAAATTTATTTAACGAATAAGTCCTTTAGATGTTATAGAGATGAGTTAAAAGGTATTGAATACTTCATAGGTAATATGATATTTAATTATATTTTAATAATATTTAAATTATATTATTATAACTTGTTGAAAAAAAAATTATTGAAATTCATAGTAAAAATGTTATTTAATTATTAATTTTATTTCAAGGATGTCCATCATTTAATGAACTTAGTAATGTTCAAATTATGAGGATGAAATTTATTAAACGTGGTGCAGATATAAAACCCCAATATATCAAAAAAATATATTTTCCCAATAATGTAATCAATATGAAAAACAATCATATCTTTTGTTTCACACGATAATGAGTTTCATTACTAGCTTGAGTTACAAGAAATACCTTGTTTTATGGAATAAAAATACTATGTTAATATAATTATTTAATATGATATTTAACACATAGATGTTGGAATGGAGGGTATGAATATGATTAATTAAACTATAAAAATATATAGTTTTTTATTAAATATATATTGATTATTAATAAAATCATAATCATTTGAATGGAAAACGAATGCTTTCTAGAAAATAATTTTTTCTAAAATATGGATTAATCATTCTTGGAGCAAATTATTTTAAACAAATATTTATCAATTTTATAAAATATACATGAAAAAAATAATTTTTTAAATTCTAATACAAATATTATCTTACTGTGAATTTTAGATATTTTCCTGAAATGAATAGTTTTTAGGAATAGTGAATATACTGGATTTTATTTAAAACCCGTATTTTCATCTAATTTTTTTTAATATTAATTTATATTTTGATTTCTTTATAAAGTAATAATAGATAAATTATACTTATATTAATCTAACACATTTTATTATAATAAATTTAATATAAAATTTCTATATAAAACATTATGAACTTTTTAACTTTTCACATTAAAAAACCGACTTTCTCATCACATATGTGGCATTAAATTTAATAAAATTCAACTACATGGGCTAACTGAATTTTTAAAAAATGGATACCATATTATCAATCAGAACAAATTATATTATCTTATAATATTAACATACATTTAGACCTTGATTATTAGTGAAAATAGTTTAAATTAATTACAGTGATTCTGGTAAAAACAAGTTTTCATAGTGGTCAATTTAATAATATAAGGTTGAAATGACCTCAATTTTTGTAAAATATCACTTTTTAGAAATATTTTTACCCTTATATAATTAGTTTATATTTTTATTCTTTATTGTGATACTATTACGTGATATTTTTCAATATAATAGTTTATGTAATAAAAAGGTCAAAAAAGGAACCTTCCTTGATTTTAAAGTGTATAATGATTTGGGATAGAGAAACAACCATATTGGGTTGGTAATAAAAAATATTTGGAAAAATAAATAAGTTTTTATGATCTTAAAATTTTAGATTTAATTTTTAGATATAAATGAGTAAATAAAATGCTCAATATATTACTACACATAAATTTTTTTTATATAAATATTAAAAATAAATGATACTAAAAATATTAAAATTAAGTATATTGAATGAATAATTATCTTATATTAATTTTCTATATGAATATATCTTGTTATAAAGTTGTTAAATTAATTTATTAAATTTTTTTTCTTTTAATATTTTAAATATAAATTAAAAAATAATTCCAAATTTGATATCAATCTCATTTTACAATAAAATATGTTATATTAAATGATTAAATTTATTAAAAAACTACTCATATTACATTTTATCTTTAAATAATAAAAATAAAAAAATATTTCCAATTCATTATAAATTTTATCTTTTAAAAATATCATATTTTCCACTTTAATAGTCAAAAAAATGTTAGCATAGTTAGGGTTGAAGTAGTATTTTTTTGTGTTCCATGTGTTTCTATTAAAATAAGTTTCTAAAAGAAAAAGGATTTTTATTTTATAATTTTGATATCATATTTAGAATCATGGGGAAAATTTTATAATAATTATCAATTTTTTTAGAATTGATGAATAAAATACCAATGTTAGAAAACTAGTTACCATGTTAAAAACAAAACGTGTAATGTTTAGTAAGCATGAAGACTATATAAAAAAGATAAAATGGATTTTTTTGGGTAAGTGTGGATAGGCCAAAATTATTTTCAAATCCATTTTTTCTTTAATTTTTCTAAGAGAATTAGGTTTGGTATACCTCTCAATACTGAATACTCTTGAGTATTTATCAGAATTCCACTACTCCTCCAGTATAAAAGCACACTTATTCTCTCCAATTATCCACATCTATAAAGACATTTTTATCATATATACCCTACCCATGTAACTCCAAAACATCCATAACATAATCTTGTAAAAAATTACTTTTGATAAATCCATCATGGTAATTTTTTTGTTCAAACCAAAGGAAGATGCATGAAGAATATATAATGTTCTTCCATAATAGTCTTTATTTTATTTCCTTATCCAACTCCTTAAATTTTCTTTCTTACATGAATATGTTATAACATAAATTTCTTAAATATAATGACATTTTTTATCTTATGGGTAAGAACTAAAAAACATATAGTTCTATCAAATGGGTTACAAAATCATCATTCGTGTGTACGGAGGACTACCAAATCACAAAATAATTACTTAAATTTTTTCATTTTTAGCTCTAGTTGTTGGTAATAATGATGGATATAGTTTGAATATATGATATTTATAAAATTATTATGCCTTTGGAGTAATTTTATCATATAAAAACGTTTTATACTCCATAACATAAGGGATATGATAATATTGTTCGTGAATTCTCTGGACTACCACTCTGTGAAATGACGTGATTCATTTGGACTGACACATTACATTCAAAGAATAATTGTAAATATAATGAATATAATTGATATAAATGAAATATTATGATATTAATTCCATATTTATAATTATAAAATTATAATATAAAATTTAATTTCATTCTTATTCAAAAACAGTAAAAATTATATCATCATTTATAGATATCTGGACTACCACATCCTTTTAGTGTTGTGATTCTTTTATTAATCTCCTCATAAAATGAATGATAATTATATGTATATATAAATGATTATTATGGTATTTATGATATATTTATCATTACATAAACATATATTTTAAATTCATTCCATAATGATCATTGAAAAATGGAAACATTACTCATGCTTATATATGGACAACTATCTACGTAATAATAACATTTGTTCATTTTTCATAACAATATTCCATATTTTCTATAAAGTATAATTTATGTATAAGTATGATAAGTATTCCATTCTTTATTTCGGAGATGATTAAATAATGACCCATATGAACATAGTCAACCTAAAAAAATTATTTTAACACATAAGATGAATATGGTCAAAACATTTGACAAAAACATAACTGATTATGTAATTAAATTTAAATTTTTAATAATTGAAATATAATTTTTAAAAAACCTGAAAAAGTTATTACAAATTTTAAAATTTACATGATATTTTTTTATGATAAAAACATATGTGATGAATCAAGGCCAATATAAGGGACTTTATCTCTATTTCCATTTATTGAGGCATATTTTGATATTATACAACAATATTATTATATATAGTGTGTATACAACCAAATAAAAAGTTTATAATTAATTTATCTATTATGATAATATTTAAATTTTTACAGTTATTATTTAATTGGTTTTATAATTTTAGTGGTTCCCATGTGATACATGACTTTTCTTTTGTAAATAATCTTCATCTGAAATTTTTCCTTCCAACTATTTGTCCATCATACCCATTTTTGTTATGGATTTTATGAAAGATTTTTATTATTAATAAAATATTTAAAAATTATATTTTATGTCTCTTTTTAATTTATTTTAATAGTTTTTAAATCGAACCTTTTATACATGTTTTCAATGAATTTTTAACAAACGATAAAAATAATGTTCTACTCTTAATGTACATTGTGACAATGAATTTTTCGCAGTCATATCCATTATTTGTTTTTTATCTTCCTTTGAAATAATTCATTTTTTCTTCAAATAAAACCATTCTTCTTTTTGTGTGTGTGTATTTTTGTGTTAAAAATGGATTTTCATTGAAAATGACGTTTTATATTGAAAATGGGGTTTTAGAACATTTCCATAAATTTTTTATAAAAAAAATTTTCATATGAATTTTAATTGATTTATTAAAATGGGTTTATGATGAATGTAGTTTTATTCATGAAATGGTATAATATAATTGTATGAAATGAGTGTGTCAGATAGAGCTTATACGAATGGTTGATACACATTATAACTCAAAAGTGAGCCCAAAACATCTTATAAAAATGATGGATCTCCATTATAGCTCATGGGTGACCCTAATGTATCATATGTGAATGGTTGGGGCCCATTATAGCTCAGGAAAAATGTGTGAGTCTGATATAGCATATATGAAGTGTTGGTCCACATTTTAACTTATGTGTGATCTTGATTTATCATATATGAGGGGCTAAGCCGTATAATAGATCATCGGTTAGCCTGAAATAGAATATATGAATGGTATGCCCCATTATATCTCACTAATGCACTGGGAAGTGATTATATTGGATGTCAGAAATATGAAAACTTGAATTAAATTGTGTTTTAAATGGTTTTTTTGATTATGATGACATATGACACCGCAATGGTGTTTTAATTGCATTTTATGGTTTATAAAGGATTTTTTTACAAATAAGTATATGTGTTTTCTCATAAAATTATTTTATTTATATCAATCAAAGAAAATTGATGTAATGGTAAATATTTCACGAGTTTTCACATTGCTAGATGTTTTTATCATGTTCATGAAAGATGAACTTGGTTTACTTCTTCAGAGAGAGAATATTTTGGTGCCCATCAATCACTGAAACACTAATGATCCAATAAGTAGATGAAATTATATTTTATGGATATGGGCAATGTGTAATCCCCCTAGTTTTAGTCATAATATTAACATATAAAGATCACGTTTTCAACTCCATATTAGAAGAGGATATATGATTTTCCCCAAAATGGGGTCATTGATTTTGGTTTTAGTACTTTTTATGGTCACATAAACTCTATAGAAGTCGAAATACGGGCCCTCCTCACTGGACAATCATTATTTCATGACCACAAGATTAAACCATATGATGTTTAATCGAAAACAAGTTTTCTGGTCAACTTATTTCTAAAAAATTCATCACCCTATGGCACTTAGTTTGCCTCATCAGAAGATTCAACCTCTTGATCAATGATGACATGGAAATCCTTCACACCTGGAGGGAGGGAAACTCCTCCGCTGATTGTATTGCTATAAAATGAAGTTTTGTGTCCAGACTTAATGTTTTCCACAATATAGGGTACCTCCCCTCTAATTTAAACTCTTTTGGAAAGAGTTATTACATTGGCTTGTATCATTTCTGATCCAATGATCTTGGGGGAGGTGTCTGAATAAAAAAAAAATTTATCATCTCACACCATAACTTTTCCCTCAATAGTTTTTATATTTTCTTATCCTATGTCTGAGAAAAGGAAAACCACTGCTTATAGTTGTTGGATATTCTATATCCTTTGGACCACGGAGTGGTAATGGTGAAATGTGGAGATGTAATGTACTTATTACATATGTTTTTCTGATAATTGTTTTCATTATGGATGTTTTTGTTTCCATTATGTTGTTTATCCATCTACATGGGTACTATTTTAACTATTTTACTTCTGGTACATTATCCTTGATGATTGTTGATATAAAAACTTGTATCATTTTTTCATCCTTTTTTTGGAAATTATTTTCCCTTTTTATACATGTATGATGACATGTTTTAGTCTCCAATTTATATGTATTGGGAAAATCTTTTGGGCTACATCTGTTTTGGCTTATGTATTAGGGTACTAGGGTATTTAGGAGGGTTTGTGAAAATATATTTAACTTACAAATTTCTACTTATTTGAATTGAATTGGTTAAAATGTATTTCATATTATGATTAAGATTTATTAATATTATACAATATAGTAATTATATATTTTGATTAAAATGAGGAGTAAAACTAGAAAAAAATTAATTACCACAATAAATGTTAAAATGGGTTTACCTGGGGTTAAAATAAAAATATATGTGATAAAATGACCGAATAAATTTTCAAATTCCAATTTTATTAGAATATTTTTCCAAAATCAAATAGAATTTTGGATAATTGTTCATTTTGGAACATTATAGTATCTGGGAAATGTGGGTATGATTTTTTCCTTTCAAAACTTTTATGTTCAACCTCCAAAATTATAAAAGGGAATGCCCCCACCACACTTATTCACACATATAATGATATTTATCTCTCCAAAAACATATCAAAATATCACTTCCAATACCCTTAGTCAAATTATAAATGTTTTATACTCCCATAAAGACAAAACCTAGTGTCCTTAAGAATATATCTAATGATGGATTCTTGAAGAGAATGTAATCTTCTTAAAGGGGCTCTTTCTTCTTCTTTATTCTTCCATCCCATAAAATTATGTCTTAAAAAACAATATAATAAAACATTATATTCTATATGTGTGTATTTTATTAATTTCACAATACTTATCCATATCATTCTATATCAAATGTGAAAAAAATCCATCACACTTGTGTACTGAGGACTAACAGTTTCCAAATAGATGTAATTTCTTTCAATCACTAAATAACATGATTATTCAAAAGGATGGAAATTGTGAAAAAATTTATTAAATATGAAATGGTATAAATTATTAAAAATTATTATATCAACCAATTTCATATCTATAAAATCATTAAAGGAATGATATCATCTCTCAATCATATATATGACATAAAATCTCAACAAATTGGTGATATTTGTTTCCCATATAAAACATTAAAAAATGGTTATATAGATTTATTTCATGAGTAAATATGATATTTAAAACATTAATATCAATATGGAGATGATTTATATTTATCCAATGTATAAGAACTAGGGTTTTCATGACAAAACTCATGTGATAAAAGAATGAAATCAACGCTCGAAATAAAAATATTAACAAAAGTTTTTAAATGAACAGGTGGTAAGATATTAAAAATGTATCAAATATGATATTATTAAAATTAATATGTTAATATTATAAATTAATAACTAGCTTAAAACCATTTTTGGGCTTAATCCATGTTCAAAATAAGTGAATCATGAGCTAAGGGATTTCATCTCAATATTCATTTCATTGAAACATATTTTTTATTTTGAGCATATTCTGTTTTTCTGTGCTGTATATACATTCCCATTGATTTATTTAAAATAAATACCTATTTATTCTTGGTTACTAATGTTCCAATTCATGATTATTTTTTCTATGGGTTACAATTTTAGTGATACAAAAGTGGTAACAATCTATTTTACAGACTCACTTTCATTTTGGATTTCTTGTATTCTCATTGAAGGAATCATATCATATATACATGAAAATATCGACTATTTTTATTATACACAAGACTTTTAAGGCGTTTAATTCATTTTTTACTAGATTTGTTACATGATTCATGTAAATAAATTCTTACAATATAATATTAATTCATTTCTCTTTAAATCATATATAATTTTCCTTCCATATCCATGTTTCCAAATATTATTTTACAAAAATGACTTTATTTACTGAAAATATTTATTAAGGAAATTTTAATTTATCCTAAAATATTTATAAGTTTTTAAATTGAATATTCATACTACTATTAAAAATGGGTGTTTTTCAAAAAAATCAACAATAATGTTCTTTTTTAATGTAAATGGAAAAAACAAACCTCCCCCATCATTACCATTTTATTAAGTGAAGTTGATTTAATGTCTTTTCAATGGTTTTAAAAAGAATAATATTTTATTAAATTTTAATTTAATAGATTCCATTCATTCCCTGTATTATTATAAAGGACATGATTTTCTTGAGAAAACCAATACTCCTAATGAAATGATGGTCACCTATCATCTCTTGATTAATTAAGTGATTCTTAACAATTTATTGAGAAACCCACATTCTTGTAACGAGTTTTTGTTAGAAAATTAAATTTCACTTATATATATATATATATATATTATTTTTATCATTTATATTATCATTGCCTAAAATGTATTCCAATTTTACCTACGATATTTACATTGAATTTTATTAAATTAATTGGGGGAATATTGATAAATATGTATTCTTTACTCATTATGAATATTTTTTGATTGAAAATATTATTCTTGAATTAAATCAATTATTTGATAAATGAGGAATGATTTGGAAATATAGAGATGAGTGGAAGAAAGTTATAAATCATGTTGATGCATTGTTAGGTATAGTGATATAAATTTATGGGATAAATCACATGGGTTTATACCCATAGTTTTAAAATTTATTATGAAAGTTATTGAAATTATTTTTATCATGATGTTTGAGATCAAGACTTCCAATATTAATCATTTATTACATTACTAAATCTGTTATTATTATCCATGTGATTCTTGGATTGATTGTATCCATGGATGCACTTTTTCTCAAGTAATTGATTAAATTGTATCATTATTCTATTACTTACCTTCCCATATTGGTTTTCTATATTGATTCATTATAGATTACAATATAAGTATCATTACTGAGAATTTTATCTCACCATTATTTTTTTCTTCCCCTAGGATATGAAGAATAATTTTTTGAATGAGTTTATGGGTGATTTTGTTTTTTCCATTAATCTGTTTTTTTATAATTCCTAATATAAAATTGGTTCCATGTATTTATCTGGTTCTCTAAAGCCACTAAACAAATCAGTCTAAAGATATTTTACACAATAAATGCATGACAACATAATAATGTAGACACCAGTTCATGGTTATGGGAGTCATGGCCATTATAGTATATATTTGAGAAAATTTATTAGGATCCATTGTAAGTAGATTATGGGAAACATAGATTATGGAATGTACCCATATGGTAGACATTACATATAAGTATAGAAGAAATCCTAATATTTTTATAAAGAAGACATTATCTTTATTTCCCTAGAAATGCATCCATGTCTATATAATGCAAGTGGACTTGGCTTGGATATAGATACATTTATGGTTAATAACCCTAAATAGATTTAGTCGAGTATATCATTCCCATCATTCTTGTAGACAACAAGTGTACACTTATAATTGAAATGGTTTGAAAATCATGTGGTATATTATTAGGATAATTAATATTTTATTGAAACACTACTATGAAGTATTTGAAAATATTTACATCCCTAAGGAAACCATGTTTATGATTCTGAGATTAAAAATGACTGAAATTCATGATTTAGGTTATGTATTTAAATATATTTTTAATTATACATTACCATACAAAATTCATTATTTTTTAATATACTCCAGTGTATTCTATTGTTTTTAAATGGAACATTGAAGAAATAAGGATGTCCATTCTCATGCAAAATGTAGATATTTATTTATTGAGCATCCCAATACAGCTGGTATTAAAATTGGGATGATTATGGCCATATTAGGGAAATATAATTATATTATAACAAAAAAATCTATTGTTTAGAGAAACCTTTTGATCCATTGTGTGATTATACTATATTTTATCCCCTTGTGAAATATAAGCTCCCATAATTTATTGGGACTAATAATTCAATGGTAGCTGAGAAATTCATTAAGTCCATTGGGAAGATATTTTAGGCCTTTGAATGTGATGAAAGAGAAACTGTTTAACCTTTAGTATATTGTCTTAAATGAGATAATAATAAATATTGTTCATTAATCTAGAACACTAGGGAATAATTTTAAAAATAACACATAGATTAGAACGATTTTATGAAATTAATATTAAAAAATTATTTCCCTCATGAGAAATGACCTGAAATGAAGGTAATATTCCTTACCTTGAAGAGGAATGAAGAAGATTGTGTTGCGGAATATAAGTATACCTTTACAAGACAAGATAGTTATGATATGGAATATATATACAATAAATAATTCTTTATTTACCATTTATTTCAAGGTATTTATCCAAGTATCCATAGGGTGATTGTCAATCAAACCTTTTCATTGTATGATGAAATTGTTTCTTCGCCCTGATAATGTAGAAGGAACATTATAGATCTTATATATTCAAAGAGAATCAATAGTTGAATAGGTATTCCTAATACCAATAAAAACAGAATTCATCAAAGAATATGATGATTATTAGCCAATTACCATAATTATAAAATTGAGTAAGGAAACATCCTAGTAAAATCATGAAGGATATGGGAGTTTGTTACAAGTACCGTGATAAGGGTCATCTTGATCTAAATATAAAGGGATAAAAGAGACCACTTCCATAGAGTGGATCAAATGAATTTAAATAAAAAATTATTCAATATAGTTTCCCGAGTGTTAAGGGAATCTACCACATAAGAGGATAAGGGTGAAATTTTATGATTTTGTGAGAACTACGGCAGAGTTGGGAGTACCTAATGATGTTGTGGAAAGTCCATTCATTATTACCAAAAATTTAGAAAATAACTTATTTTATTATGAATATTATCATTATTTTATATATTTCATTTTTTCTAAGAATGTTATATTTTTTCCTAACATGATAAGAAGTGAGTTGGCATTCAAAACACATACTCGAAGTCTCACTACAACAAGGATGTTCTTAAACATTATAAGAAATTCAAATACCCTATTTACGAACTCTATTATAATACCTATGATTAACAACTCACTTATTAAAAAATTTATTATTATTATATGTCAATATTTAATTATATGTATATATATACATATTAATATTTAATATATGACAATATATATATATATCAATATATATTTTTATATATTATTATTTTATATGACAATATATGTTTTTATATATGAAATATGAGTTTAACTATAAAGAATGGATAAACATAAATAAATATAAGAAAGAAATAAATGTAAAAAAATTATTAAACGAAAAAATCACCATCAAATTTAATATATATATATATATATATATTAAATATATCCACATATGTCAATATATATTTTTCTATGTGAAATATTAATTTAATTGTAGAAAAAATGTGTAACTCAACTACCCCACAAGGAAGTCCTGTTAGTATAAAATAAGAATTTAATTATGAAAATACATATTTTTATATGATGCATGAAAATAGGCCTTCCTTGGGGGCTTGTTGAGTTAAAAAGATTTATAATTAAATTCTTATTTCACATATAAATATATATATTTAGATACATGAATATATTAAATATTAATATATATATATATATTAAAATTGTTTGTTTTTAATTTTTATTTGTTTATTATTTTTAAAAATGTATTCATTTCTTATATTTATTTCAATTTATTCAATATCTATATATAAATTCAAATATCATATTTAAAAATATTTACTGAAATATTAAAAATTTATATATTAAAACACATATTGATATATATATATATATATTGGAATATATAAAATATTTATATTTATTAATACATATATTAATATTAATATATATATTAATAAGAAATATATAATTTTTTCAATTTTATATATATCTAATTTATTATATATAATATATATAGTAATAAATATTATATAAATTATTTAATTAATACTATCAAATATATATATATATAATTAAATAAGTAATAAAGAGTTTCTTATTAATAAAAATGAATAGATTTATTAAATATTTAATATTTCAATTAAATAATTAATATAATATTTATTAATTTATATGTATATTAAATGTATTAATTTTTTTTAATAAACATTTAATGAACAAAATATTTAATAATAGTTTTTCAAAATTTAATGTTTTTAATGAATTTTTAATTGACACTATTAATATATATTCATTTTTTAATCATATATATATGCAGGTTCACAAACTGAAATAGGTAAATCCTAAAATTGTTTATAATTAAATTCATAAATTTTAATATATACTAATAAATAATTTGATAATAATAAATATAATTATATAATTATTATATGTTTTATAATTAATAAAAATTATCACAATAAATAAAAAAGATAAAATGTAATATATATATATATATAGAGATTTATATAAATATATATAATAAAATTTCACTCATTTTTTACATGCATTCATTGATATTTTCAAGTGTGGGCTTAGATTGTTGTATAACTTATTGATTTTAAATATTCATTCATTTCATATTTTTGTAATTTATCCATTTGAACTATATTTAGAAATAATTATTTATTAAAATATTTAATATTTATGTTATTTATTCATTTTCCATTTTTCATTATTTAATATTTTTGAAATTTTATCAATTATCTAATATTAATTTATAAATGTATGTTCATTAATATATAATGTAATTGATATGGTTTTAATTTATATAATTGACATGTAATCATTTTCATTTTTAAAATTTTAAATATAGTTTTCTTAATTTTTTTAATTATATATATTTAATGACATTTATTCATCTTTTTATAAATTTATTAATTATCGTTATAATTTATTTCATTAAATGGTGTTAAATATTATATAATTAATTTTTCTAATTTATCATATATTTAACCTGAATATGGTGAACGCGGGAGCACTCTTCTTTGAATATGGTGATGGTGAATCTCATATTCATTAACAATGTTTTTTATGAGGTCTACATCAATTGGGTCAAAAACATATTAAGCTCTTCTCATATTCTAGTTCTCATAAATGTATCCCTTGAAGGATATTTTGATTTCTCTAGAGGTGTAAGATTGGGTGATCCCCTATCATCCATCCTGTTTTCAATTTCTAATGATTTCCTTAGCATGATTCTTTCTATCATGTATGATAATGGTAAGTTGTAGTCTATTCATACTCGAAGGGGTATTGTTGCTACCTCACACATCATATATGCTGATGACATTATCCTCTTTACCCAAGGGGATAAGGGTAACATCCAGATTATAAAGAGAGCTCTTTTGCATTATGAATTTGTTTATGGGAAGGTGGTTAGCTAGAGAAAATAATTTGTTTATTTTGGCAGGGTATTTTCTTCTCTCAAGAAAAATGATATCATAAGAGAATTGGGCATCCATGAGGGACATATGCCCTTCACATTTTTTGGTGTTCACATGTTTTTTGGGAGACCAAAGTCCTATCACATTTCTAGTATTGTTAGAATGATTAAAATATAACTCCACACATCGAAGGGAAAATATTTATCAATGGATGGTCAGGCTTTCTTGGTGAAATAAATTCTTATATTCATATTTGTATATTCTTTCATGATGAATAAATGTTTGATTCCTTTAATCAATAATATTAATAATTCTATTCAAAATTTTATTTGGAGTGAATCATAATGGAATGGAGACTAGAAATGGTTTAATGGAATGCGCTTTGCAAACCCCATCATGAGGGTGGCTTGGTCATCAAAAAATATGGGGGTTTTAATGACTCTTTGTACACTAGGATTATATAGAGACTTATAAACATGAAATATATAGCTACTAGTTTTCTCTGGGCCAGGTTCATCCATAGGCTTAAAACAAGAAAATTTAACTATGTTAACTCCTCATTGATTCCTTCTTTTAAGAATATTTTTTCAAAATTTGATGTTGACTCTCAATGTCATGTTTCCAATGAATCCCCTCTTACTTTTTGGAAGCCTAATTGGACTAGGAATCAATTGATTGATTTGTTCAAGGATGGGGATTCTAATATGGATTATGATCTCTCAATCAAGGAATATCATGGGGGCATTACTAATCATCTTTCTCATATTACATCAATTGTGGATGATTTTTCCTGGTCTTTTATGGGTGATTTTTGGGCATGGAAACTAGCTGTTAGTGGTATTCTCACCTCCAAAAGGTATTATAACAACTATAATAGAGGCTCAAATGATTTAAAAGGGATTGGGAATCTACATAGGATGTTTTTATGGCATTTCTGATCTACTATGGCGTAGAGTGTGGCTCACAAAAAAAAATCCAACTAATAATTTCTTAGAGGTATGTAGTATTTAACATTTCTCTATCTATGATTTGTGCTTTCATCATAGGGAAGATATAAATCACTTATTCCTCAGTTGTGTTGTGGCTTCAGTGATATCGATAGTAGTTTATGATATTTTTCATGTTCTGCTGCACCACTTCAACACAACAGGAGACCTCATTAAGAGCTGACTCTCTTTGTCTCTATCACCAAAACTCTGGTTACTTTTCTGGATGTGGCTGTGGAGGCTGTACATTTAATCCGGTTATCAAGAAAAAAATTAACACATGAATTACAGTGCCTCCGGTTTAGTGTTTTACTTGTAGGGAATCTTGCAACTATCCACCAGGTAGAAACACCGAATGTTGTTTTTTTGTACAAACTAAATTCATGACATATTAGTTCTCAATCAGATTAGGATGAAAGTTAATTTGTTGTCCCCCACATGGGACAATTGAAGTCATATGGAAGGCCTCATTTCATCGATGGATTAAAGTCATCTCTGATGGTGCTTCAAGGGGTAATCAAGGCCCTCTGGCTTTGGTGATGTCTTTAGAGATCATCAGGGTAGGGTTCTTGGGTGAATCTATGGCTTGTGTGGTATTGACTCTTCTCTTGAAGTGGAAATGTATGATGTCATCATAGTAGTGGAACAAGTAGAGAGCCAGGGTTGGAACAAGATTTGGATTGAATGTGATTCTAAGTTTATAATCTCGACCATTCAAACTGGGGCTTTGAATCTCTCCTAGAAGTTCACCAATCATTGGACTAAATGTATGGACTCTCTCTACTCAAAGTTACACTTCTTCACTCATGTGTATAGAGAGGAAAATGCATTGGTAGATGGTCTTCATAACAAGGGAGTAAATTGGAATGACTTTTTCTAGGATTATAATGTCCCTGATGATCTTCTTCTCTTGTTTATGAGGATTTTTTGTAAATCTTCTACCTTCAGACTTGTGTAATTTTTTATTTTGCAAATATAGGGATCTTTCTTTTCAGGGAAAGATCTCAATTTTCCATTAAAAAAACATATATTATTATTGTATATATATGAACATTAATTTTACAAAAAAAAATTAAATAATAAAATCTTTTATAGAAACACATTCACCGAATATATATGTAATTTATTAATATTTTAATATTAATTTTAGAATTTCATGTAGTTACCTAGTATATTTAATACTATATGTTTTAGAGTGTTAAATTATACTTATATTTTTTTATTATTATGATAGAAAGTATTATTGTTTTCATTTTTATAATTTTTTTTTCTATTTTTTTAGAATTTAATTACTGTCTAATTTTAATTTATTCATATTTATTTACAATTCCATAATATTATCAATATGTATTCATATTTATTTAAATATATATCCTTATTTTGTTTTATTTTTATTAAATTTTATAAATAATAATACTTAACAATTTTGTTAATTTTTATGATCTACTCATTTTAATTATTCAATTTCACTAATTTTTAACATTCATTAAATTAAGATTATATATTCATTAATAATATTAAAATTATTTTTTAAAATAAATAATTATAAATAAATATGTTTATAAATTAATATTTACTATCTTTATGAAATTATGTATTTTTAATATTATATATATATTATTGAAATTATTTATATAAGTATAAATAAATAATTATTTATTTACATAATTATAAAATTATAATAAATATATATAAATAATGAATATCTTTACAATATTCATAGGTATATTTCTATTTATTTATTAAACCTAAATAATTATATATATATATATAATTCTATACATATAGAAAAATATATACTTTCTAATATATTTATTTATATGGATAATTATTAATATATATCTATATTTATATTTATAAATGCATATTTACCATACTTTTATTATATTTATAATTTTATACATTTATATTTATTTATATATTTTTAACTACTTACATTTGAATTCATGAATTATATAAATTAAGTTATTAAAATTAATTATATAAGACTTTATCAGTGTTTTCATAGCATTGATAAATATATATGTTTTTAGTGCAAATAATTAACTAATAAAGATACCTTTTATCAGTGCTTTCTTAGAACAAATAATAATATATCTTTATCAGTGCTAAAAAGAAAATGTTAAAATTTAATTTTATTTCTATTTATTATTTTTGGGCAAATGAAACTCTTATTTAATAGTGATTTTTGGAAAGGGTTGATAAAAGCCTTCATCATATTTTAAATACAATCCCTATAGAAGAATTTTCCATCACTTCGTTCAAGCTCTTATGTGTGTTCATATCTATCATCGTTCCCCCTAAAACATCTCTTAGACAAATAAACTCTTTCAAATATGAGGTATGTTATTATTTCTCCCCCTTTATGGTCTATCAGTGCCATCGATCATCATTATCATGCATAAATGGTCCAAACCACACTTTATTTCTGTGATGGATTTATTGGTTACATTCTGCCACATCGCCTACCCATTATCATCCATGGCTGACCACCCAATATTATGAAATAGACATCAATGACCACCCTTTACCCATATTCCATTGCCGACCGACTAACACAGCAAGCTGTACCCTTCTGTTTTTTTTCATTTTTTTGGGGGTGTAGAATGCACATAATTTTCTTCTACAAAAAATCTGATCCACCCCACAAAAAATATTCATTTTTCCTCATTTAAATTAATCTAAGATTTTTTCATTAACTTATTAAAAAATTTTGATGTTGATGAATAAAGTGGAATAGTTAGAGATAACCTTAGGATTCTATTTTCAGTGAAAACATATATGAAGGAATTTTATTCTATTAGATTCCAAACATAAAATGATTAAGATGAAGATAATAATTGTAAAAAAATCAATTAACTTCAAATTTTTTAAATTATTTTTTTATTTTTATGCCATTTCATTATAATAATTATGTGTTCTATCCAAAAAAATGTTACTTCTCCAATATCCCCAACAAATAGTTCCTAAATGATCATAAATATTTATTTTTAAAATAACATGGATCATTGTATCAATTTAAAGGTTGAAAAAAATTCCTTTTCACCACTAGGAAATAATTTCCTCACAAATTCCTTTTGGTGAGTATTTATATAAAAGAAATAAATAAATAATTTGAAATTGATAATAAGTGGAGAAATGAGGGGGTTCTTAGTCGAGTACAACAATTTAGATGTTTACCTTTTCAATATTCCTATACATATATAAAGGAAATGGGGTCAATTTGTAACACCCCAAGACATCATAGTACATTATCTCTTTAATGTAATTCAATAGCTTGCATTATACAGAACACCATGTTCGAACGCACCACAACTTACCAAAATATCAGTAAAAAATCATTTATGAATAGTATTAACTTCATTTGAAATTTTATATACTCTATATAAATTTAACATCCATGGTATATGTATCATATACATAATATAAAAAAAATCAATTTTTTAGATAAAATAAATATATTTTCATGAATGAAATTTTACCACCTTTTAATATATAACCCTTTTTAAATAAAATATTTGACACTTTTATAAATTAAATTTGAAAAAATAAACATCTTCTTTAAAATAAGGACATAAAAATTTTGTTTGGATATTTTTTTTATGTTTTTCTATTAAATTTTATATTTTGTTGAATTATGAAATATACAAAACATTAATTGAAAACAACTTTTTAAATCAAAAAAATTTAGTGTTAAATTATACATTTTAATGGTTTTGATGTATATATATATATATATATATATATCATTTAATCCAATATTGGTCATTGAAGGTAATTTTACATTTAAATTGTTCATAAACATATTCCAATCTTTTGATAGTTTTTACTTCACAAAAACCCACATTCTGGTTTTGAGAACAGAAATTAATTTTAAATTAATAAATGAAACTCTTATGTTTTGAATTTGGTAAGATAGATATAATTTTTGTTTTTTTAATAAACAATTATCATAGGGTGAAGTTTTGGTATTTTTATGATAACTTTCATTTTTTGATGAATACTGAAAAACACTAAATTATCATTTAAAACCTACTTTTTAAAAAATTATTTTAATTTATTTTATTTTATTTTAGGTAAAAATTTATTATTAGTACCTATATAATTCAATTTAATTTATTGGAATCATTTTATATTAAAATTAGATATATTAAAATTTATAGATCATTTTAAGGCCTTTTACCCACCTTCTAAGAACATTTGTAAATTTGAATAAAACGGAATGTTACCAAATCTATGAATTGAAATCCAAAAATTTGAGAGACATAGTTGAAATCATCAAGTAATATGTGGTTTAATATGATGAAAATAGTTTTTTTTAATAGTATCTTTAGAATTTTATTTACCATGGTTAAAATTAAATAGGGTAATTAAGCTAAAAATGTTATTATAATTACACTAAAACATATCCTAAATCTATTTCATAATAGTATTTTGGAAAAAATAAAACTTAGGAATAAAATATGATCATTTTTTATCCACTTGGATTAGATTATAACATTTATTATTATTTTATTTATGGAAGAGTTAAAAGTGTTAAATTCAAATTTTCATAACTAAAATATTAGTAATATAGGGTTATACATAAGATAAATTCTATAATAAATATTAATTATATAGATAAAAATATTTCCTACATAATTGTATTTTATTTATAATTTTTATTCATTAAATAATTAAATTTGTTTAATACACAATGATGATGCAGTTATTACCTTATTAGCGAAGGATTAAAATAATTGATACTATAAATATAACAATAAATGTAAATTGAGACATCTTATGAATTCCCAGAATTTTATAGGTTAATATGAAATTTTATGATTGATTTAATGTATTTTTATTTGATGTAATCTTGTATTTTTGACTTTCACAAAAACCAAATACCAAATAGTGTCAAAATTGACCTAAATGAGTTTCTAAAATGAATAATATTTTATTAAATGATAAAATATAACTAAAAAGATAAGTATCAACCAAAGTACTTATATAATGATAGGTTTGTCGTTAATTAACTACTAGGGGTTTTATTGACATTTTATAGTAAGTTCATTAACCATTTAATATAAAAATACAAGAAGCCATTTTAAAATTTAAACTATTTTAATAAGAGTTTAATCTAAAAGATAAGGCTAATATGGTACCCTAAACTTGTCTAAATACTAATGGTTGAGAGTATTAAGACCCATCCCCGCCATAACCATGAAATAAGTCTGTTTGGATCCATTATAAACCGAATATGATATTATAATAAAATAATATTTCAAGCTTTTTGTAAAGTGACCCTCACCTCCCATACAAAAAAAGATATTTTCCCTTCCCTAAAAATCACTCCTCTATCATAATTTTTCTTGGACAACCCCTACTCAAATATCCTCCCAAATACCCTTAAAATAACTTAGGGGCCTTACTTCGATCATAAATCTAACCTAATTATCCCTTTTGATCAAATCAAAAGGAAGCACCTGAAGAAGAGGTAATAGTTTTATCACCTCTTTAAAAGTTCTGTTCATTTTCCACTTCCTACTTATTTTTTGTTTCAATACATAAAAAATAACTGTAGTACCTTATACAAAATTAAATGTTGTTATAAATATTTCACAACCATATTTGTTATTCTATCCATCCTATGAATATCAAAGTCCCCATACGTGCGTAAGTACGGTTTACCGTCTCCCCGGTGTGGTGTAGTTTGTTATTAAACACATAATTATTTGGATGGGTATTATAATTAGTATAATTGTTTTAAATAATAAATATAAAATGTTAATTATTTTTTATATGAAATATACCATCCAATTAAATTCAATTTCACCATCAATAGAATGATATTATCGCAGGTGTGTATGTACGGATTACCATCCTCACGAACGCGATAAGATTCATTCCCCATCGTATCTATTCAAGAATAACTTCCATTTTATGATTTAAAATAATTTTTAACAACTTAATATCATTCTGGATATGAATCAAATCCATCATATCTGTAACAAACATTACTTATGTAAAAAAATTATGAAGGAAAACAAATCAGTTAGCACCTGAAACAATAATAGTACTAAAATATTATTAACAAAGAAATAGTATAAGATCATATATGATATCACATTTATGTATGTGGTTCTATTATAATTTAATAACAATCATTTAACTACTATATTAGAGGTTAACCTACCCTTGACTAAGGAGGAATACATGGTAAGGTTTAATTCCTCAATCTCACTATTATTCCTGATGTTGTTTATGTTTAAGTATTTACTGGGAAATATTTGTCATCCATGTCCATGATTAATAAAAATGTTTTTAAAATGAATATTTAATGGTTTTTTGGAAGGGAAACTTTCTCAAGATCATCATTTAATAGTTTTAATGATTTTTTTCCTAAATATTCTTATTTAATGTCCATGTTTTAAAAATAATTTTAAGGATTTATTTATATAGACGTTATTGTTTTATAATGTTAATTCCTTTCAAAAGTTTCAAAGTGGTATGGGACACTTTGATTCAAAAATATATTTTTAATGACTTCATTTATATATGTGTGACTTTTAAAAGATTTCGTGAAAAGGGATATTTTTCTCAAAGAGTTTTACTGATCATTTTCAACTATTTCAACATCATTTACTAGATATTATTCTTGATTGAGGTTTATTTTTTATAATATAATCATCCATTTTGTATTGAATGAGTTATGGTGTGTTTAAATATGGATGTTCTATTTTTATACCATTAATGGTTTATGGTTAAAGTATTGACATTTTGTATGCTAGTTTTAATACAAATGATTATGTTATGTATCATCGTTTTCATATGAGGAATGCATTGGAGTTAGTATGTGATTGGTGGAACCCACTATACCAACTCAATGCATTGGTAGGTATCATGACACAAACCTTTCTCTTGGCACAAGTCCTTGAAAGAAATTTATTTCTATTCTCTGAAAAAGGCCTTAAATATGTGGTTATGATGCCCGAAATTATGAATTCCATTATTATGAAATTAGTTATTGGTTTTTTATATGATTATTCAACTAGTAGAATATCTATGTGAATAAGTAAATGTAATTACTTGATTTATCCTTTTCATATTATGTTGTAGTTTAATTTTAAAAGGCTTGTGCTTTAGTCTTATACATTGGCTTCAATGTTTATTCTTATAAAATTTTCCGCTATAATGTTATCCTTACTGAGTGTCGTAGATAACACCTTTATTTATGATTTATTTTTCCTAGGATGTGAAGAAATATATTATGATTGAACTGCAGGGATATGCTATGGGATATGAGTGTCTTCAAATTAGATATAATATTGTTTTTTTATTTCATAAATTAATGTAATACTTATGTATATATCTAGTACATGAAAGGATACTAAACTGATAGGTCTTTCAGGACTTGATCCCTTGTGAACATGATAATGTTATGTAATAATGCACTGACTCTAGGTAACTAGGGTTTGGGTGTTACAGTTGGTATAAGAGTAAGTTTAGTACAGACCTTGGAAACTAGATTTATAATAACTCTAACTAGAGAAAATTACCCTAAGATGTACATTGATAATTAGAATAGAAGAACTTCTTATAAATTGGGTAATGTAGAGATTTTGTAAATTTTACAAGAAATATATCCCTTTCAAGAAACAAGCAGGTAGTGGCGGCTCTGGAAAAGATGTATCTAGTGGTAAAACTTGAAAACACAGCTTTGAGCTAGACTCAAACGAAAACTAGTGCATGATAATGGGCCTTTCTTCACTCTTGGTTACAACACTCCTAGGGGATACTCTTAGGATATTTCACATTTTCTTTTTAAACAATTATGATGGATTTATGAGTAAGTACTTCCTCAAAGAAAACCTTTTTTGTTATCATTATGGATTCTATGCATAAACTAGTCAATTTATGTTACGTATTTTACATGTTTGAAATTATTCATTGTGATTCACAATCTAACCCAGTTTATGCCATTGTTTAGAAATTGTTCCCAATAGATGTATTGAGAACTCTAGCAATACGCATGATCCAAAGAGTTAGAAGGATGATATCATTCATGGTCTTAAGCAATCATTTAGAGTGGAAATAGTCTGCCACGTATTCTCATCATATGAAGAAATAGTATCATGTGTTAATAAGATAAGTAAATAATTTTCTGAGTCATATGGATTTGAAGGGAATCCAGAGAAGAAGAGAATGGTAGGGAGAAAGATGGATAATTTTAAGAAGGGAAAGAAGGATTTTTCGATATTCGATAACTGTGGAAATAATCATTTTGGGATGTGATTGAATGTAATGGGATTTTTTTATTAGTGTGGTGAAAAAGAACACAAATTTCATGATTTCATGGGTATGAAATGGGTTTCAAATGTACAATGCTTCATCTCCAAGGAGTTGGGACACTACATGAATCAATGTCCCAATCATCAGAGTATACCTAAAATGCTGGTGTTGGATAATAATCATGTTATGATACTACCATATATTAAGAGTATTGATTAGTGATCTTATGTATTTATTAAATAAATGTGTCAGTTGAGTATTTTTTTAATGATGTAAAAGTTATAAGAATTATATAGTATATAAGGGTTGTACTACAGTGCTATTTGATTAAGGATTTGATATTGTGTGGTACCATGAAAAGTGACTCAATAGTTGGTTAATATTTTTGGAAAATATATGGTTGAGATAAAGATAAACCTTAATATGGTCTTAATAAAGAGGTAGTGATTTTGGATTAAGAGATAATTGAGTTGGATACAATATATTGGGTATTATTGACATCCTTGAAACTGATTAATGGTTTGTTTATTCCATCATTGTTGGAGTATTCAAAATTTTTTGATATAAGGAGTACATCTAGTATTCTATAAGAAAAAATGGATAATGAATGTATTAAATAAGGTTTTATGGTAATTTATAGTGTTACCATGTTTTAATAGAACACATGATGAAGGTATTGACATGTTATATGTAGAAAAAAGAGATCTTCATTATGTATACCTTCCTTAAAAATTTTGGACTATGAGTTTTGATAGAAGTATTTTCAATAGGTCTAAAGGATTGAATGGATTTAGTAGAAAATTGGATACTATTTATTAAGGTGAAAACAGTTATTAGGATTATTTTTGGATTGTTATAAAAAGGACAACTCAGAGGTCAGGTGAGAACCTGTCACATCCGACTAGGCCACGAGACTTGAACCCACAACTAAAGGGTGAAAAAGGTGTTTTTCCTACCACTGGCCTATGTGATGTCTTGGTTTGTACAATGTAGTTTTTTTAATATGTTTTAACAAGTGATTTATAAATTAATTTTTTTGTAACCCCATATTATTAGTATAAATATAATATTATTGAGTTCTATTATCTATTGTAGTGAAAGATGAGTTTTTGGTAGAAATTTATTGAAGGATGGAACTCTAAATGTCAAAGTATTTTGTTCTATTGTTATATGAAGAAATTAATTCAAAACAATTAGTAAAAATAACTTAAAACCAAAAATGTGTTTTCCTAATACCTTATTATTTGTTGAACCAATGGTATTTTAAGTCATCATAGATTTATAGCTTTGAGGCCCTCAATTTTCTATTTATTGTTCACTTGTTTCTGATTGATGACTGTAATCACTCTCTATAAATATTTAATTTTTTCCTCCAATTATGTGTCTCATGTTTCCAACAATGTTATCCAATTCTAAATCCTAATTTGGTGGTTACTTTTTCATTTCCCTTTCCCTCTTATTAAGATTAAATTTTATTAAACCTACTTCTGAGGTAGGTTTTCCACAAAGGTATTTTCTATTTTTAACCATTTATTATTGAAGATCAATTTTAAATTGTGAAAACATATTTTATTGAAGGATAGATGAATTCAACACCCCATGATTTCATAGTAATTTATCTCTTTAATGTAATTTAATAGCTTTCGCTACACGCAACACAAATTTCGAGCGCACCATGACATACCAAACACGCTGTTAAAAAATCTAGTTATGAATTGTATAAACATCATTTGAATTGTATGTACTCCATATAATTTTAACATCCATATTATCTGTTTTTTGAGACATAATACATGAATAAATACCAATTTTCATATAAAATAAGTATTTTATAAAAAATAAAAATTTACCACCTTTTTTCGTGAACCCTTTTTAAATCCAATATTTGAGACTTTTATATATTAAATTTGACAAAATAATATTTGTCTTTAGAAGAAGGGCATAAATATTAGTTTGGATAGATTTTTGTTGTTTTTATGATAACTTTAATATTTAGATGAATACTAAAAGATACTAAATTTTAATTGAAAACAACATTTTCAATAAAAATAATTTATAGTGTTCAATTATACATTTGATTGGTTTTTATGTATAATTAGATTATATTTTTATCATTTAATCCAATATTTTTCATTGGAAGTAATTGCACATTTACATTGAACATAAACACATACCAATCTTTTGATAGCTTTTACTTCTCAAAAACTCACGTTCATATTTTGACAGCAGAAATTTATTTTATATTAATTAATACAACTCCTATGTTTTGAATTTGGTAAAATATATATCATTTTTTTATTTTTAATATCAAAATTATCTTAGGGTTAAATTTTGGTATTTTTCTAAAAACATTATATTTTGGTTGAATAGTGAAAAACTATGGGTTATTTTATAAAACCTACTTTTTTTAAAATAATTATTTAATTTGTTTAAATTTATTTTTGGTTAATATAGATACATAATACCTATATATGTTCAATGTAATTCATTGGTGTTGTTATATAATAAAATTAAATGTATAAAATTTTATTAAAGTTTTTAAAATCTTTTACCCACCTTCTAGCCACATTTACAAATTTGCATAAATCATTATTTTACCAGTTATGTGAATTGAATTTAAAAAATTAGAAAAACACCATTTTCATCAGTACATAAAATGTGGTTCAATAGAATGAAACAAATTTTTGGGTAATAGTAACTTTTGAATTTTATTTAACATGGTTAAAAGTAAATAGGGCAATTAATGGTAAAAATGTAATTATGATTACCCTAACACAAGTCCTAATTCTATTGGATAAGTTTATTTAGACAAAAATAAACCATAGAAATAAAATATGATTCTATTTGATCTAATTGGATTAGATTAGGACATTTATTATTATTTTATTTAAAGAAGAGTTAAAAGTGTTAAATTCAACTTTTCATAAATAAAGAAATTTTAGTATAGGTATACATAAGACAAATTTGACTATATGTATTCATTATAAATAAATAAATATTTTCTACATAATGGTATTTTATTTATTATTTCTATAAATTAAATATTTAAATTTATTTATGATACAAATATGATGCAGAAATTACCTTTTTAATGAACTATTAAAATAATTGATATTATAAATATAATAATAAATGTAAATTGACACTTTTGATGCATTACAAGAAATTTATAGGATAATATGAAATTTATGTATTGATTTAATGTATTTTCTACAAATTAATCATCTTTTTTTACTTTCACAAAAACCAAATACTAAATAGTGTCAAAATTGACATAAATGGGGTTTTGAAACAAATACTATATTATTAAGTGATACAATATTCCTAAAATTTTAGGTTTATCCAAAAGACTTATATAATGATAGATATGTCATTAATAAAACACTTGGTGTTTTCCTGTCATTTTTTAGCTGCTTTATTAACCATTTAATATTAAAAAACAAGAAGACATTATAAAAGTTAAACTATTTAACTACATGTTAAATCTAAAAGATAAGGTTAATATAGTAACATAAACTTTTCTAAACCATATTGGTTGAGATGATTGTGACCCATACATATCTTATCCTTGAAATAAATCATTTTGGGGCCATTATTAACTGAATATTATTTTATTATAAGAAAATATTTCAAAGATTCCTAAAGTGCCCCTCACCTATCTTATAAAAGGGTACTTCCCCTTCCTTCAAAATCACACCACCAAAGCCTTTTTTCTAGGGGAACCCATGCATAAATATCCTCCCAACCACCCTAAATTAATCCTAAGTACCTTACATTGATCATCAATTAATCCTATGGATCCCATTTTATCAAATCAAAAGGAAGCACCCGGAGAAGAGGTAATAATTTTATCAACTCATAAAAGTTATTTTATTTTTCCACTTCTTATTTCATTGTTGTTTCCATAAGAAAAAAATAAACCCAGATTATTATACATACAGTGATGTTATTTTTAATATGGTACAACCATATTCAATATTCTATTCATCCTATGAATGAAAAAGTCACCATACCTGTGTATGTACGGTTTACAGTCTCCACGTCGTCCTGTAGTTTGTTATTCAACACCTAATTATTTGGATGGGTATAATATTAAGTATAATTTATTTAAATAATAAATATCGCAATTTAGTGATTCATTATTTGTAATATACCATCCAATTACATAGAATTTCACTATTAATATAATGATATTGATGCATGTACGTATTGCGGATTATCGTCTCCTTAAAGACGATGAGATTAATTCTCCATCGTAACCATTCAAGATTAATTATAATTTTATGATTTAAAATAATGTTTAATAACAAAATAACATTGTTTATATGAATCAAATTAATCATATCCATAACAAACATAATATACGTAACAAAACATATAAAGGAAAACCGATCATTTAACACCTGAAAAAATGATAATACAAAAATATTATTATCAAAGGGATAATAGAATATCATATATGATATCATATTTATGTATGTGGTTCTTGTATTATTTAATAATTATGATTTAACTTTTATACGAGTGTTTAACCTATCCTCGACTAAGGAAGCATAAAAGGTAAGGGTTAATTCCTCAATCTCATTATTATCCAAGACTGTTTATGTGTAAGTATTTACTGGGACATTTTTGTCAACCATGTCCATGTTTCATAAAAATGTTTTCAAAGTAAATATTTTTTTGTTTTGTGGAAGGGACTCTTTAGAAATATCTGCATTCTAATGGTTTTAATGCTTTATTTTTATAAATCTTTTTAATTCATGTCACTTTTTTAAATTGTTTCTAAGGATTTATTTATATGGACATGATTGTTTTAAAATGTTATCTCATTTCAAAAGTTTCAAAGAGGCATGGGACACTTTGACAAGAAAATATCATTTAAATGACTTCATTTATAAATTCATGACTTTTAAATGATTTCACAAAAATGGATATTTCCCTCAATGAGTTTTCCTAATCATTTTCAACTACGTCAGCATAATTTATTGGATATTATTCTTGATTGAGGTTGATTTAATATAATATAATCTACCATATTTTATTGAATGATTTATGATGTGTTTGACTATAGTCGTTCTATTTTTATAGCATTCATAGTTTATGGTTAAAGTATTGACATTCTTTATGCTAGTTTTAATACAAATGTTTATGTTATGTTTCATCATTTTAATATGAGGAATGTATTGGACTTAGTTTGTGGAGGGTGCAGCCCGCTATACATCCTTGATTAATAGGTAGGTCTCATGATAAAAACTAGTGTTTTGGTATAAGGCCTTAAAAAATCATATTTTTAGTCTTGGGAAGTGGCACTGACTCTGTAGTTATGATATCTAGAATTATTCATTCTATCTTTATGAAATTAGCTATTGATATTACATGTAATTATCCAACTAGTATAATATTCATGTGAATAAGTAAATGGAATTATTTGAACTATATTTTACATATTATGATGATGTTTAATTTTAAAAGGCATGTGTTTTAGTTATATACGTTTCCTTCAATTTTTATTCTTAATTATGAAATTTTCCTCTATATTGTTATCCTTACTGAGCATCTGAGCTTACCAAATTCTTATGTTTTTTTCCAGGATGTGAAGAAGTATATTATGATTGACCTGTAGGGATATGATATGGTATATGAGTTTGTTCAAAGTAGACACAATGTTGTTTTTTTATTTCTTAATGTAATGTAAAACTTATATACGTATCTAGTACTTCCAAGGCTTTTAAAATGATCAGCCTTTTGGGATTTAATCCCCTATGGTCATGCCAATGTTATGTAATAATGCACTGACTCAGGGTAACTTGGGTCGGGGAGTTTCACAATTGACATAAAAATCGCTTATTTTTTATGCTAGTGTATATATAAAGGCAACTACTATGTATACATTTCCCTCCCATGATGACCCACTAACATCATAATTTTTCCACAACTACACTTGAGGTTTCCTATCATGCCTTAAAAATAATCATGGTGTTCTCTATTGTAAGTGTGATGTTCCTCCACCTTCTTTATGGATTGATAATTTTTTTTGGGATGTTTAATTCACACAATTGTGGGTTATAATTATTTTAAAAAAACTATATATAAATTGTATTGAACTAATCATTAATACTTTGGGTGTGTATCTACATTCAATCTATCACTCAATCATCTATGCTCATGGACACTGAAGATTGATGGAAGAGATATTTAGGGAAAATGAAGTAATCTTAATTAACCACAATCATAGTAATGGAAATTGAATAAAATTAATTAAGGGAAAAATTTTGAAACTACCATTACAATGCAGCCTGGGATACATTAGAAATTATTAATTAAAATTTGGAAATATTAAATAAGGGTCAATAATATATATGGAGACCATAGGATGAATAGTTTGAATATAATGTTATATCTTATATCTTGGGTTCCCTCCCTATTTTATCAAATTTAGGTCAAAATGGATCTACATTCATGGATACAGGATTCCATTATTTAATTTCCCATTGGTGGTCATATTTCCCCCTTATATCATTCTCTTATTTATCAAGTAAATTATTTTTTCCAAAAAATCCATTCACATTATATATATTATACTATTGATATTCTAATATGTATGAGGATCTTGGAGGATTAATTTATTCGGTACCAGGCATCTCTCAACATAGATATTAGTGTCATTCAAATTTTCTATACGCTCCCAAAACATAATCCTCATGGACTACATGTTATCCCGTTTAATAATAAAGTTAGATAAGTACATGCAATGATTCATTTATCCCAATCACATTGTGGATGTTTCCCACATGGGTTATCTTCTTTAGAAATGTCCATGAGATGTTACAATTCATTCCTAACCCAGTATTCATGTCATTTATTTTTTTCTAATTGTTTTAATAAATGTGTTATTTTATATGTGTTATTTGAAGGTATATTTAATACTTTTATAATATTAAGGATTATAGTTATCTATATTCAAAAAAAAATTATTTTTTTTAAAATTAATTTTGAAAATCACTTTGATGGAATAATAGATTTTTGGGGTTTTGATACCCAAAATAGGTTATTACTAAAATTTTACTGGTTTATGGTGATTTCTATGAATTGGTTTTGTGAAAAGGTTTTGAAAATGAATATGATTTTTCATTTTTTTTGTGAGAAGAATTTCTATAAGAAGTACATGATTAAATGTGTAAATTTGCATTTTTTCTGAGAATAAACATTGAATAATTTTTTATAGAGTATAAAAAGAATAAGTGCTTTTAAATATAAACATTTGGTTTTAATTTATATTAACAATGGTTTGAGATAACTCTTAAATGGGGTTATAATAGTGTTTTATTGAGTGTCTGATTTAATGTATTTAGGATATGATCATATAAGTACATATTGTTTTAGGTATAGTATTTATGATATTATACCATAATATTTATGTCATGTTCAGATAGAGTGGAATGGGTATGGGGTTTTCCCATCATGTGAGGAAATGACATCTTTTTTTTTATTCAACATGCTTTCGATATATATTCTTGTATATACATTTATAATGGAATTTTCAATTCCTATAGATGTTTCAAGGGGTTTTATTGTGGTCTATTTCCATTTTTCATTACAATTGGACTCCATGGATTGAGGGTGTGGTTTTTTTCCTTAGTTCATATAGATGTTGAGAAAATTATTCTTCTAAGTCGCATTCTAATCTAGTTACCATAAATATTAGTGGTGGAGGAGGAAAATGTAGTCATGGTTTGAAGTGTGTGTCTATATATAAGTTTCATATTATTATTTATAATATTATTTAATTTTATTAATCCCTATACATAATAATAATAATATTTTCATATATTTCATATAATATAAAATTGTTTGAGTGTCACCTATAAAAATTTATACATTAAAAAACATTTATCTCAAGCATATACATTATTAAAAGGTTTTCGATGAATTTTATAAATTTCATTATAATATCCCATAACCATATATGTTGTATTGATTTTATTAATAAGGGGTATACTCTTCTAAATATACCTATAATGGTTTGGACTACTAGATGCGTGAGATAGCTTATCGTGATCTATGTCATTGATAGAGGTGGAATAAGAATGTTTTCAATCTCATTGGTGGGAAATACATACAAAATTATTTTTTAGAATGTATATTAATGGAAAATATGTATAGGTTTTTAAAGAATTTGATATTCTAGAATATGTGAAATAAACCCAATATTGACAAATCTACTTTTTAAGGGTCCCTCAGATGGTTATAATACACATTTATTTTTTAGTATTCCTATAATCCAAAGTCTAGAATAATCTATTGAAAATCGAGTAACATAGAATCCAATTTCACCTTGATCATCAATAATATTATGATGAGGTTTTATTTTGGTATTATTTTTTCTCATAATTTGCTTAATTTTATAGCATTTTATTTGTAAATTTTTTAAATTGATTATTTTATAATTTTTAATAATATAGTGTTATATTAATAAATTACTTAATTATACATTTAATATATGTTTTGATGATTACTTATAAATTCTTTGAATCATTTTAGTTATTACATAATTTTGGAGAATTTTTTAAATATAATAAATTATGTTTATTTATTTATTTTTCCTTTTATTTTACTTTTATATTTTCCTTAATTTTCCAATTATATAATTTATTGATGTAAATATATTAATTTCTTTTCTTTATATAATTTAATATTTAATTATTGGAATTATATTTCAATTCTGTATGAATTTTTATTATATTTATTTTTAAATTTATAAATTAAATATATTAATCACGTTGTACTTAATATTTACTCTTATATTATTAAAAAATGTTATTGAATTTTATTTTTATTTTATTAACAAATTATTATTATTTAGTTAATTTTAGTTTTCAATTTTTTTATTTATTTAAATTATTTAATAATTTATTATTATTTTCCTTAAATTCCATGCGAGATATTTTACTTTAACAATGAAAAGATATTTTTATTCATTAGTCATATAATTGAAATATTCCTCCAGGCATTTTTATAGTACAAATAATTTTGGGTAATGTCTATTATAGTTGATTTTGAAGGAAATTTTCTTATCATGTAAGATAATATCCAGTACATGTAGAGGAAATTGGTCCTTGAGATTAATATGGTAGTGGACACATATTTTGGTTTTGGGGTAAGGGATTTGGGATACTGCAAGTAAAAGAAATCCTTAATGTGTATAAAATAATATTCATCTAGTAAATAAGATCACCAAATAAAATAATATTTCTCATAGGATAAATATTTATGAAATTTTATACAACCGAACGGGATAAAACGTCAAGACAGGTTAGATCTTCTAAGAATTTATTTGGATTGGGTTAGTCATGAGGGTTTTATGATATTATGTTGTGGTTGCAACCAAAGCTGAGAAAAGAGTTTTTTAGGATAATGACCTTATTTTTGGAAGTAGTGGTTGTTTTTGGGAGATGACATATCATAATTGAGTTAATCAGTTTGTGGTTCAATGTATAAGTAAGAAGTAATATTAATTTTAACTACGTAATTTGATAATTACTCTAGAGGAATTTAATTTTATGAATTCTTCTGGAATTGGTGGTTGTTTTCAACTAAAGTTACTTGGGCAGAGAGAAAATTAAAAAACTTCTATCTTTTGACGGTCACCAATGGAGTTGGTGGGTTTATATGAGATATTTTTGGATAATAATTGGGTTGCATCTCATGGAATTTAGGAATAATACTAGTCATTAATAAAATAGGAAGTGGACAATAAGTGGAACACATTTTCATGACAACAAAGTAGAGTGAGGAAGAGTGGAGACAAGAGATATTTTAGTCAGCTCGAAGAAGATTTGTTTTGGAAAATGGAGATAAATAATAATGGTTTATTATGTTACATCGAAATGATTATTCAATTCTCCATGTTTCCATACCTTAGGGTATTCACTAGTGAATTCATTTGGATCATTTATTTCTTTCTTTCAAACCAAAAATTTCTCCATATATACAATTGTTAGACAATAGATTGATGTTTAATAATTATTATTCCATCACATAATTTCATTTTCATTTATATTATTTCTCTATAACATAGCCTATTTACGTGTATTTATTATTTGGTCGGTACTGTTATGTTTGTTCAAATTGGACTTCATTTTTCAATAGTTTTTGTTGAATCTTCTCAATTCTCAATTGAGAATTCTCAGCACTACTATTCAACACTGTTAATGTGTTTTGTGATCCTCAAATATATAAAATTGATCATAATGAAATAGGGTTAAAAAAGATATCTTAGTTATTGACCTTGACTTATCAAACCTAAAAGGACACACAATTTTAAGATTTCAAATATTGTGCCAATAGAATTTAAGGAATGAATTCTCATAATGAAATGAAGAATGGATGAACCAATTGATTCACTTGTAAAGGAAATTGATTATTTTCCTACTTCTATCCACCTTTCAATTAACTTATTATTTTCTACTATTTTCAGGATTTATTAGTTTTCAAAATTATGGGATATATATCTTCTTTTATAGTAAACCCCCTTATGAATTTATTTTGGTAAAATAATTATAATAAGAAGATGTGATAAGGAATATCATTAAGTGATATCTCATTGGGTGAAAACCCTTGTTTCTACTATATTGTATTATTTACTAAATAATTTTTTTGAAGTAGTATGTAAATAATGACTACACAAAAAATCAAGAATTCAATTGGCGTTATTTCTGATAACCACAATATACGGGGTAGATACACTCTATGTTTTCTAATGGGTTTATCACATAAAATATAAGTTGAAGAGATGTTGTAAATCAATTATGTGGTCTTTTATACCACATAATCATTATTCATCAATTAATTGGGGATGAACAAAAACAGGTCTAGTAATGGACATCATAAACTAGAAAACCTATTCGAGAGGTATAACTCCAAATTTCATTTCCATTTCCCTTAATTTTCATTGACTATATGTGTTTTTTAAATTTCAATAAATATCTATAATTTTGTTATTTTACTCTAAGGAACTAATGTTGACAAAAAGGCTATTAAAAACTATAGAGTTATTTTTTTCAGCATTTGAATCCACTAGGGGCCACTCTCTGTTATTTTAAAAAGATGACTTACAATTTCCATGATCGAAAGAAAGTATAAATTGAAGAAACTTGGATTAAACCATTAATACCCCCATTTTCAGATACATAACCCCTTTCCTCACATTTTATAGTTTGGTGTATATAAAATAGAGAGTTTCCATATAAAAATATCTTCCATAAAATATATATTATCCATAAAATAGAGAGTTTCCAAAAAAAATAGGTAGTTTCCATCAAATAGAGAGCTTCCATAATATAGAGACACTCCATTAAGTTAGGTGTTTCTATAATGTTGGTTGTTTCCTGCCAATGGGCTTATACCCTAGTGGTACAAGCTCCTTCTTGGCATTTAAAAGACCCAAGATCAAATCCGGGCAGGGGTGAATTTCCAGGTACTGTAGCAGTACTAAAGCATGGGGCACTGTAGCAGCAGCGACACTGTAGCAGCAGAGGGACTGTAGCAGGTACTGTAGAGGCTGCGATACTACAGCAGATACTATAGCAGGGGTTACTATAGCAGTACTATTCACTGAGGGTTTCTTTTGGGCCAAAAAAATGGGCTTTTCAAGCCTTGTATTCAGGCCACTAGGCCTTGGGCCTTCGGGATTTGTAACGGGTCACCCTCTACCCAGACTAAAGAGGTCTTTGATTTAAATAATAAATTAAGGCTTCAACCCCAACCTTTTAAAAAAATAATTATGGTTTTTTCCAAAAAGTGGGTTCTTTCCATAAAGTTGGTGCTTCCATAATGTGAGTTGTTTACATAAAGTTGGGTGTTTCCATAAAGTGGGATGCTTTCATAAAAAATTGTGTTTCCATAAAAAGGGTAAAGGTAAAGTATGGGAGTTTTTGTGGCGTTTATAAGGAATATTGGGACCAAAAGGAAGGTCTCACGATCCCTACACGGTTGGCCCAAACCGTGTGGTCAAACATTGCGCAGAGGACAAATCTTGATCCTATTTTCTAATAGTTTACTTGTTTTTTCTCTATGTATTTAAGTTTGGATTCAAAATGCCCCTACTTATAGATTAATCTCCCTAAAAGCCTGGAGAACCCTCCCAAAATGAGTTGGAGCCATCCTAGAGTCTTCCCTTACTGATTTCAAGTCCAATTCTTGAGGTATATCACGATTCATTCCAGATTTGTCATGTTTTCGTAGATTTCCTTAGATCTATATCTATGATCTCTATTCCTTCTCATATTTAAACCTATAGTGTGTAAATCTACGTTTTTTGATGCCAATTAACTCAATTATGAGTCTTTATCTTGCTAGGATATGAGAACGAAGGTCGTTCTTGAGAATCGACCCGCATTCTTGTGTGTTCTTCATTTGTTTTCAATGTTTCATCAAAAGCATTGGTGTAGGTGGATTCTCTCGCAAATCCTCTTGATATAATTGATTTGATTAGATTCAAATTGGTTTACGGATAGTGAAATTCCTGGAAAAATCTTCATTTGTAGTGATTTATGGTTTTTCTGAAATTGTGTGATCCAGGTGAATAGTTGTGCAAAAGGGGGTTTAGTTTCATGAATTTAAAATGATAATTTTAAATTATGGATTTTCTAGAATTTCTAAATGGTCGATGGAAAAGATATTTTCAATATAAATGGATTTCAATTAAAAAATGGTGTTGTATTGAAATATTTTGGAATTTAAATGGTTTGACATTGAAATGGTTTTGACGGAAATTGGTTTCAATAAAAAGGTGTTCTTATTGAAAGGTTTGTTTTATCATGATTTTTGGGAATATGTGGTGTGTGTTCATGTTTCATATATAGGGCTTGGTTGAAATATGACCTTGTGATCAGTGCCAAATGTTTAATGGCACGTTGTAATTTCATACATGGGGCTTGGTTGAAATTTGACCTTGTTGCTCGGTGCCAAAGGGTTAATAGAACATGGAAAATAATTGCCTTGTGATGACATGGTAGATCAATGACAAACCACTCATGAGTATGGAACTATCGTTACGTAGCTAGCTTGGTTGGTTTTATGGGTTCGAGGAGTGGTTGGGTATGCCGATAAATGGATAGTTTAGAATAGCTGTATATATTATTTGAATACTTTTCTAGAAAAATACCTTGATGGGAAACATTGGTTTCAATTTCACTTGTAAACATTGGTAATGAAAGGTTTTGGAAATATATTTATATTTATCTATAATTTTTTTTTGTGAAATTTTTTTATATAAATTATTGTATATAATTTTTTCTAACTCTTATATCCTAGTGGTGTGAGTAGGGAAGTAATTGGGGGAAACCTACTGAGTTTTATACTCACCCCTACTTTGAAACATTGGTGCTTTTTCAGATTATATCTTTCGAGAGAGGGGCGAAGGTAATGCTTGACATATGTTTAGAACTACCTCATGATGTTTGGGTTGTTCAGAGATTTTGGAGCTTATATCTTGTGAAGCATGGAGTCTTGAGATAATCTTGTGTATTTTTTCCACTTTGTAATTTGATACATGGTTATTCTTCCGTTGTTTCTTACTTTGACGTGGTTTTGAGATACTTGATTTTGTTGAGTTGTCTTTCGTTTTTTCATGAAACATATAGTGAATTTGTTTATGGTTGGTAGGTCTATTGGTTTATTTATTAAACGTTAAATCGTCCAAAACTTGTATTTGAAACCTTTTGGCATTTATTGCCAGCCTTTGGCGTCTTGGGGATGTCCCTTAAGGTCTAGTGATGACTCGTTGTACACTCAAGCTAATGAGAATTGGCGGGACATTGCAAATGGAATCAGTCTGTTCCTTCCATGGTGGCACAAATGGTATTATATTTTTCGTTCCATGCCTAACAAGTAGTCATCAATGTTTCTAGTTATGGAGATGAAATCCATTCTTCTCTATTCCTTCGGTTGAAATCTTTGAAAGGAGTATGATTGTCATAACATGAAATGTATAGCATAAAAGGATATAGATAAATCTTTTATACTGATCTTCAAGTTACCAGGGAGTTGGGTAAATATGTGCTTTGAGACACATCTAGAATTTTCAAATCTCATTGTCATGGGTTTTGCGAATGAGATGAGAATGACATGCATTTGAGAGGAATTCCTTCCCAGTAAGAGTTCATACAACATTTCGAGGAATGATTTTTGTTGTGAAAAAAATTAGTGTTCATTTCAGCAAAATAATAGAATTGATTTTAAAATGAATGATTTTGAAAAAGCAAATACTTATCTCATTTATAAAATGGATTAATTTTTCAAAAGCATGTGAAGTGTTTTCAAAATTGGTTGAACATGGGAAAGCGGTTGTTTTGGAAAACAATTTTGTAACAGTTGTTGTGATAGAATTTTAAATGCTAAGACAATAGTTTCTAGAGAGTGAGATTAATAGAGTTTGTTGTTAGTTTAGAAAATGGCACCTGATAAGCGTCATAAGAACTAGTCAGAAGTGGCTGTTGAGAATTTGGTTGCACCCGAGCCACAGGTGAACCAACAATTTGTCCATAGAATCACTCAGTATTTTCAAAACATTGTGTTGGGGATACTACTGGATACATCATTTACGATATCTTTCACTGCTGAAAATTGAAGTGGAGGAAGTATGGTTTTATTCGATAGAGGAGCTGAGAACACTAGAACTAAGATGAAGAGGAAGTGGGGCACATATTCACTACGTTTAAAACTTGATGTTATGCCTTCTATGATAAAACTACAAAATCTTCTCGAAGATAGATAATGTAGAGCCTTCCTGTGTAGATATTGTGCTATAACTATTGATAGAGATGAAATGAAATGGGACTTCTTAATGTTAGAGGTGGGTGTCTATTTTGTTATCCTTGGTATGGAGGGCTGACAATGTTCAAGTCTCACATAGACTGTTATAGGACAATAGTTAGTTTCATGACTGGGTATGATGTTTAGAATCTCTTTATGGGAGAGAGGGTTGTAATCAAAGGTTCAAAGAGCTTGTTGGAACCAATGGTGGGAACGATCTCTTATCAGTTAGCAGTGTTGACTTTGGCATCAATGGAAGATATCGAGGAAAATAGTTTGTCAGCTATTGGGGATCAATTTCTAGATTCCTTTCCCAATAACTTCTCAGGGTTACCACCTATAAGGGAAGTGGAGATTATGATTGATCTTTTTCTAGGGACCGGTCCTATTTCCCTTCTGTATTATTGTATTGCACCAACAGAGTTACATTAATTGAAATTATAGTTATATGAGCTAGAAATAATGTATTTCATTCGACCATGAATGTCTCCATGGGAAGCACCGGTTTTGTTCATGAAGAAGGCAGATGGAACTCTTCAACTGTGTGTCGATTGTAATATGATTAACCAAGTAATGATTAAGAACAAATATCCACTTCCATGCATTGATGATTTGTTCGATCAGTTAAGGGTACCTCATTGGTTCTACACGATTGACTTGTGATCAGGATATCACTAATTTATAGTTCCAAAATAGGATATTCCCAATAAAACTTTTAGAAGTAAAAATGGCCACAATGATTATATATTCATGCCTTTCAGTCTAACAAATGAACCAACAGTCTTCATGGAATTGATGAATCGGATATTTCAATAATATTTGGATACTTTTGTTGTGGTGTTTGTGGATGTCATTTTGTTCTATTCAAAGACAATGTTTTATCATGAGGTGCACCTGTAAACAGTGTTACAAATCCGGAGAGATCATTTTTTCTATTTCAAATTATCAAAGTGTGATTTTTGGATATAAGAAGTACATTTTCATGTCCATGTCATTTATGAGAAAGGAGTTTCTATTGATCCGGAAAAGATATAAGTCGTTATCTCTTGGAAACCACCGAAGAATGTTTTCGAGATACAAAGATTTCTGGGTCCAGCTGGTTACTACTGACGCTTTGTGGGTGATTTCTCATGACTAGATTCACCAATGAAAACTCTGACAAAGAAGAATGGTCCATTCTAATGGATGGAGGAATGTTAGAAGTCTTTCCAGGAATGGAATGTTCAGTTTACATCAACACCAATATTGATGTTACCAGAATTAGGAAAGGTGTATGTGGTGTATTGTGATGCTTCTGGACCAGGGTTGTGATGTGTTCACATTCAAATAGATCATGTGGTGGCTTATGGTTTAAGGGAGTTCGGGGTTCCTTAGAAGAGTTACCCAACACATGATTTTGAGTTATCTATAGTCATCCACGCTTTGAAAACATGGATACATTATCTTTTTGGTGAGAAATTTAATGTGTTTATGGATAAAAAAATCATGAAACAAATTTTCTCACAACAAAATTTGAATCTGAGGAAAAAGAGATGGATGGAGTATCTCCAAATGTTTGACTTTGACTTGATGTACCCACTAGGGAAATGAAATTCGGTGGAAGATGCATTGAGTAGAAACTCGTATACTCAGTTGGTGAATGAAGCTTCAGTTTAACGGTCGTTGATGTTAGTCAAAGATGAAATGGTTGTGGAATGTGAAAACCAAGGTGATGTTGAGATTTTCTTTTCAGTTACACTTTTTCCTGATTTAGTAAAAATGATCAAAGAGTCACAATCATCTGATGCATAATGTCTAGTTGTAATTTAAAAACTCAATGAGGGGGAGACCATTGAGGGATGGAATCTTGATGGGGGTTCAGTTTGTTTTTCATAGATCAGATGATGGTACCTATGGTTTTTTAGGAACAACTCCTCAATTCATACCACTATACAAGATGGGTTGTACATCTAGGTACACAGAATATGTATAAGTCATTGAAGGCTCAGTTTTGGTGGAGCATCACGAAAATGAAGGTGGCCATGTTCATATTTTCGTGATTTACTTGTCAGTAGGTTAAAGAAGGGCATCAGAGACTAGCTAGTATGTCACAATCATTGCCCATCCAAGTATGTAAATGGGATCATATAGCAATGGATTTTGTTACTGGTCTTCCAAGAATGGTCCAGAAACAAGATTACATTTGGGTGATAGTGAATCGTCTAACCAAGTCGGCCCAATTCAACGCTATTCTTGAAACTCATACGGTTGTGGATCTTTTAAAAATCTATATCTGATAAGTGGTAAAGAGACATGGAGTACCAGCTCAAATAGTCTAATATAGAGATCTGAGGTTCACGTCTCATTTCAAGAAATCCTAATATCAATTCCTTGGGACTAAGTTGACTATAAGCATGACGTATCATCCTCAAATTGATCAGCAATCCAAGAGGACAATAAAAATGCTGTAAGAATTGTTGTGGGCTTGTGTAATGGATTTTGGTGGCTCTTTAGAAGGATCATATACCCTTAGTGATGTTCTTATACAATTATAGGTATCAAGCCTCGATACCCATGGCCCCGTTTGAATCATTGTATGGGATTCCTTGTCGTTCTCCACTATGCTGGATGGATACAACTGAAATATCAATCTTCAGGCCAAGAATTGTCCATCAAACATTGTAGAAGATCTAGTTGATGAGAAAGAGGATGGAGATGGCTCGGAGTCGTCAGAAATCTTATGCAGATCAATGTCGAAGACTGTTGACATTCGATGTGGGTGATCATGTCTTCTTAAGGATCTCTCCATGTCTTGGACATCATTGCTTCGGGAAATAGGGCAAGTTATCTCCTACATACATTGGCCCTTTTGAGATACTAGAATAGGTTGGAGAGGGGGAATTTTGGTTAGAATTTCCACCACAGTTTAGTTTGGTCCATAATGTGTTCCTTGTATCTCAGTTGTAAAGGTTTTACCATGATCCTGACGATGTGATCAGATGGGATCACATTGAGATATAACAAGATGAATTATTGCCACATATCCTAGTGCGGATCTTGGATATAATATATAATGTCTTTCATGGGAAAAGCATCGTCCTAGTGAGGGTTTTATGGAAACATATTTAGATTCAGAAAGAGATATGGGAATTTGATAAGGAAATGAAAGAGCTGTGGTCGGAAGTCTTTTTAGCCAGTGAAGGTTTTCTACATTCTGAGGATGGAATGACCAGTGGTGGGGAGAATGTATTACCCCAGATTTTGGGTACATAACCCATTTCCACATATTTTATTTATTTGGTGCCTATAAAATTGATAGTTTCCAAAAAATAGAGAGCTTCCATAAAATATAGATTTTCTATAACATAGAGAGTTTACATAAAATATGAAGTTTCCATAAAATATAGAGTTTTCATTATGTTGGGAGTTTCAATAATGTTGGTTGTTTCCATAATGTGGGTTGTTTCTATAATGTGGGTGTTTCCATTAAGTGGGTTATTTTAATAAAGTGGGTGTTTCCATAAAGTGGGATGTTTCCATAAAAAAATTTGTTTAAAAAAAAATGGTGAAGGTTAAGGATAGGAGGGTTAATGGGTTTTATATGGAGTGTTGGGACCAAAAGTAAATTCATACGATCCATAAATGGATGGCCCAAACCATGTGGTCAAACAGTGCGCAGAGGTCAAATCAAGATCCTATTTTTTAGGAGCTGACTCATTTTTGCTCTATATATTTCGGTTTGTCTTCAAAACGCCCTTATTTTCTATATCACTCTCCCTATAAGGCTGTAGAACCCTCCCTACGGGATTTTGAGTCATCCTAGAGCCTTCCCTTGGTGATTTTGACTATGATTATTTAGGTATGTCACCATTCTTTCCAGATTTTTCTTGTTTTCTTAGATCTTCATATACCTATATCAATTATCTTCATTATTTTTTAGATGAGAACCTATAGTAGGTATATCTTCATTTTGTTTTTCCAATTAATTAAATATTGAGTTGTGATTTTTCTAGGATAAGAGAACTAAGGTCGTTCTGGGAGAATCAACCTGCTTTCTTTTGTGTTCTTCGTCTGTTGTCAAAGTTTCATCCAACCCTTCGAGGTAAGTGGCTTCTCTCTCAATTCCATTTGATAGAATTCATTATCTTAGATTAAAATTGGTTTATTGATTGTGAAATTCATGGAAAAATATTTATTTTTTATGATTTATGGTTTTTGTGAAATTTTGTGATCTTGGAGAATAGTTACGCAAAAGGGGGTTTAGTTTCATTAATTTAAAATGATGATTTTTAATTATGGATTTTACTGAATTTCTAAATGTTTTATAGAAAATATATTTTCAATAGAAATAGTTTTCAATCGAAATTGGAGTTTTATTGAAATAGTTTGGAAATGAAATTATTTGGCATCGAAATGGTATTGCCGGAAATGGTTTTCAATAAAGATGTTGTTTTATTGAAAGTGTTTTATTGACATGATTTTTGGGAATATGTGGTGTGTGTTCATGTTTCATCTACAGGGTTTGGTAAAAATATGACATTATGCTCAGTGACAAAGGTTTAATTGCACATGTGAATTTCAAACACGGGGCTTGGTAGAAATATGACCTTATACTCGGTGCCAAAGGGTTAATGGCACATGGGAAACAATTACCTTGTGACGACTTGGTAGATCGACGAGAAACTACTCATGAGTATGGAATTGTCATAATGTATCATGCGTGGTTGGTTTTATGGGTTTGTGGAATGGGTTTTTATGCCATTAAAGGGATATTGTGGAATGGTTGTAAATATTGTTTGTTTATTTTTCTAGAAAAATATCTTGATGGGAAAAATTTGTTTTAATTTCACTTGTATTCATTGGTAATGAATGGTTTTGGAAACTGGATTATATTTGGTTATAAACTATTTTTTAGAAATTTTTTTATATAATCCATTTTATATAATTGTTTCTTACTCTTCTATCCTAGTTTCATGAGTAGGGAAGTCATTGGGGAAAACCTACTGAGTTTTATACTCACCCCTGATTTGGCACTTTGCTGCTTTTGTAAATGTTATCTTCTAGGAAAAGGGAAAAGGTAATGTTTCACATGTGTTTAGTACTACCTCTTGATGTTTGGACTATTTGGAGATTTTTGAGCTTAGAGCTTGTGGTGTATGGAGTCTTGAGAGAGTCTTGTGTAGTTTTTCGACAGTGTACTTAGATACTTCGTTATTCTTCAATTATTGCTTACATTGATGTGTTTTTTGGATACATGAAGTTGTTGAGTTGCCTTTAATTTGTTCAGGCATCATATAGTGAATATTGGTTATGGTTGGTAAGTTTATCAGTTTATTTATTAAAGGTTACATCATCCCCCACTTGTATTTGAAACCCTTCGGCATTTATTGACAACCTTTGGTGTCTTGGGGATGTCGCATAAGGCCTAATGATGACTCATTGTATACTCAAGCCAATGATAATTGCAGGGTCATTAAAAAACCATCTCATATTAAACTCTATTTTTATCATACTAAAGATGAATTTGATTGTAATAAAATTTTAATATGATTTAATTTCAATAATATTCAATGTTAAATAGAGGATCTTTTCCAAATAAAATATTTGGAGTATTTTGTTCATTGTTATGTAATATAGAGCTTCTAATTTCGGTGTTTTCTAGTTAATAAATCCTCTCGTTTACATGCTCTAATTTTTTTGGTACTATTGCTGATTTGAATATTATATATATAGAAAATATGAAATCTAGATGTATTTTTTCACACATAATATTATACTAAAGAATACTATTTATTAATATTAAATGGATTTTTCTATCTTCTGTGTTAGTACTGAATAATCATGTGCTTTTGTGAAACATTTTCATTACACTTCATAAACATGAAAAAGTATACATATTAAATCATTGAGATGAATGGTTAAAGTGGTGACTCGTTAGTGTAATTTTGAATAATCTATGTATTATTATTTATTTATTGTGTGGAAAATATTCTTTGAGCATTATTGAAACCCTTTTGGAAATGATTTTATGAAATGAATTGTTGAATATGTTTTGAACATAACATTTAATTTATATATTTTATCCACCAAGGATTCAATATTTCAGAAAATGTTGAGCTCTGATGTAGGGGATATGGTGTTTTAATTTTCTAAAATGTATCAGAAATTTATCCAATAGAAAACTACAAAAAAAATTAATTTTATTTTATTTTTTATTAGAGTCAATCATTTTTAGGTTTTTTAATTTTTTTTATGTTTGAGTTTTGTGTAGCCATATTAATGGGGTTAATTCTATATTACCTCTCGGATGTAGTTGAGTATAACATTTTACATACCCTATTGAATAATTGATGATTTTTATAAAAAAATGGGAATGTTATAAAATTATCATTTCCCTTAATCATTTAGTTTTCATCCAAACTCATAATATATGCGTTCATATGGATTTGAAAAAAATTAGAATCCAAATTGAACTAATTATTTTATTATTTTATCTTATTCATGAGTGTCTGTATAATATTTTTAATTTATTAAGTTCTCTCATACAAATATAGTACCTATATTATTCAACTGATACTTTATGTGAGTCGGTTCTCCTGGTGGAAAAGATATGTTTCAACATTTAGTTTAATGATAATTAATATTAATCTAATTTGAATTTAAAAATTTAGGTTCAAATTTTTTTAAACATGATATACATTTTCACTAAAAATACATAATTTCATGAGGGTAAAAAAATTTCACAACTTGATAAAATACATGGGATAAAATCATTTTTAAAAAATAGTTTTTTGTTGAAACCATGTATTTCAAACATAGGATTTATTTTAATCAACGGTGATTAAATAATTAATTTCTTAAGGACAAGAAAAATCATAATGTGGGGGACTTTGATGTCTCTTTACTTTGTTAATTATTTTCCAGATAATTTGTTTTATTTAATTGTATATTATTTTTAAAAATAATTTTATAATTTATCAATTTAAATTTATTATTAATTCAGTGTTAATTAATAAACCACTTAATTTTAGGTTTAAGTTTTTATTTGATGTTTAATTATAAATTCTATTAAACATTATTTTTATTAGTTTTTTTTATTAATATTCACTAATAATAAATTAAATTTTTTAATTATGTTTTCTGTATAATATGCTTTTATATCTTCCTTCTTTTATCAATTAAATAATTTATTGAAGTGAGTATACCAATTTATTTTCATTTAAAAATATAATAATTAATAAATTTAATTATATTTCAATTGTTTTAGAATTTTAATTATGTTTATTATGAAAATTTTCCAATAATTATTTTATAATTGTTGTTACTCATTTATAATATTTTATGTCTTTAATAAATTATTATATATAGATTAATTTGAATAAAATATTTTTTAGTCCTTATCGAATTTAATTTTTTTATTTTTAATTTCACAATTTGTTAATATTATTTTACCAATAGGGTATGTGATAAATTAAATTCTCTCTAGCATAAGATATATTTATTCAATGGACACATAAAAGATATATTCATCCAAGAATTTCCATATAATATAACTCATTTTGGATACTGCATAAGAAAATTAATTAGGAAGGAAATTTGGATCTCTACATAAGATAATTTATAGAATCTGTAATGGATAATTTACCCATGAGATTAATTTGGTTGTAATCCATCAATTTGATATAGTGTAGGAGATTTAGAAAGCAGCTAGAAAGAATAATATTTTAGGTGCATTGGATAAAATGCATTTTGTAAATTAAAACCCCATGTGTAATATGTTTCCATATTGGAAAATTATCTTTCATGATTACCAAATGAGATGGAAAGTCAATAAAGGGTAGATCTGGTGTGTGAGAGTAAAGGGAAATGAGTTTACTCCATCAAAATTGACCTAATCAAATCCTATAATTCAATATATGAGGCTGGCGAGCTTGAGATATGGATTTGATCCAGAGCCACCACTAGTGATTTCAACCCCTTACATAAAGATTTGATAATATGATTATGGATCCAAATCATTGAAACTATCTTTCCTGCTACAATTAAATCGAAAGGATAACTCATAATTTGGAAATTCCAATGATATTAGATAGAAATCAATACAAATCCATCATGTCTAGTGGCTACATATAGCCTGGCTGAGCTATCAATAATGATGAATCCTTTACTATTTGAAGATATTTTTACATACTAGATCGTTTGGAATCAATACTGAAGACTCCGACCATGAAAAAATATTGATTATTGTTCTTTTTGATCTTTATCGATCATTTTCATAAATGAATCATTTCCATTGTGTCAACCAATCTCACACAGCATAAAGCCAAGATTCCACCATTGTTACAAAAATGAAGAAGAATATTTGATGCTAAGAAATGTCACACATATGATATCAAGAATCACCAGTTGATTTTGATATGATACCACAATGTATTATCTATGAACTGGGATCTGACCAGAACTAGAGCTAAACCACCATTGACATCCATCTGATCATGTTGAAGAAGATTATGGTCCACCTCCATCAAAATAATATTCGCCAATATGGATACACCTGAGACTGTGTAAAGGATGTTTAATTCATTGAAGCTTTCCTATGAATATTTGATCTTAATTTTCAAAATTATCTCTATCTGAGCTCAAGCTCAAGATGTTGTGATCCTTCCATTAAATGGTTTATATGAAACCACCATGTGGATGATCTATTTGGGTCCATGGTTCTGATATGAATTGTTGATGATGATTCTTGGTTTATCATAGTTCATGTTGATGAGTTAAAAATAGTTGTTTTTTATTTTTATTATCTTTTAGTGAAGCGGTGCAGGGCCTAGTGTCTTCTAGTTATCCAACAATGAAATTTTTTGATGATACACATTTTGTGATTAGAAATTACCTAATTAGGGTTTTCAAGAATGGTGTGCTGAATGTGAATTTTGAATGACCGGTTATTATAGAACTGTTAGTATAGGAAAATGGTGTATTTTTTACCCATCAAAAATAGCCCGAAGCTGAAAAATACCTCACATAAAGAATTTATGTTATGGGCCATTGCAAAGGCAATATTTAATGATCAACCACATTCGCATGGAAAATAGTTTTTAATTGAAATTATTTACCCAACTATTTATGATTTCCCGGCGAACCCATTTAAAATAAGTACTTTTGGAGGATTGTTGGCCCATCTCAAATAATATTAAAAAATGTTTAAAAATAAAAAAAATATCAAAAAATATCATAAATATCACAATATTATTATAAAATATAATATATTAAATATGAAATAATTAAAATATTACACATAATATTTTCATTCTAATATTACCATAAAAATGTGTACATAGTGTATCAACCAACATGGATGGGGATGGTCATCTAAAGGAGGGTTGGGAAATATAGAATTGGAGGGGTACAAAACTCCATCCCAACAACATGATATAGCAATTTCATTTACTCCATTATTTACACCATCATATGACCATGATGATACACCTACAATTGATGTATTTCCTCCCCCTCCTCCTAATATCAATGAAGCTCTTCCAGATCCTTTTAAATGTTTTATATAAACTCACTTTGAGCTCATAAATTCTTCTCATACTATGTAGCTGGTGATACTGAAACTCTTTGATCTCCACTTGATATAGATTCCACCCCTGACATAGTACCATACTAACATCCAGGTGTCAATCAAGAATTGATACCAATAACATGGTCTAACTAAAAATATAACTTAGTCACCTCTATCCATGAATCATCATCAAATCCGTCAATACTAGTGGTGCAGAACTCAGTCTTATCATATCTATCATCTTGGTTCTGAGAATTAATATCTTTATATGGCTCCTCCAATTTAAATTTTAAATTAAAATAGATAAAATATTGTTATTATATAATTTTAAAAACCAAAAAAATAACTGACCACAACATGAAACTGTTGACCACCGATAAATTGTCTTGTGACTTGATCACTGTAAAACCTATTGCAAATAATTAACTCTTAAATATTGGTATGTTCTACAAAATATGTGTTTCTAAAATAAAATTTTAACATTTATTGTTATAGAAAATGGTAAATATTATTACTTACCATATGATGTTTATTAGTGCCGAAAGTACGACATGAATCTCAATGAATCAACTCCTACTTCCCCCAGTTCTACTAACCTATTGATATTCTCCTTTGAAAACTATATCTTATATAGTTTAAAAAATCCATCCAAAACAGAATATGAGTTTTAATTTCTTTTGGGGTGTAGTAATTATGATAAAAAAATGCATCTACAAATTTCTTTTTGCATGTAATAATTATATTGTGCAAAAAATGATGAAAATGTTATGGAATTCATGCATCCCGGGGCTCCTGGATAGAGTGTCTCACTCTATAATTTATGGGATTATATAAACCCAAAAAATAATTAATAATAAAAATATATCAATTAAATAAATTTCAAAATTACTCTTATCTATTTATGTACAATCTAATGATCAAAAACACGATGTCAAAGGTCAATGAGAATATTACCCCACATCATCCATGCTTAAAAAATAGTTATATAGAATAGAACTCCACTTTCAAACATCTAATTGTAAAAAACCTGTGGGAAAACATAAAAAATAATCAAATAATTAGTATATAATTAAATTAATGGAAATAGTTTATTATTAATTAAAATTACTAAAATACAAAACTGAACATACATCTATATGAATTGATAGAAATCATGCTATATACATCACTCTAGTATAATGTTGGAAATCATTTATCATTTAAGAACATGACCCCTCCAATATTTTTTGACATTCCGACTACTTGAGGATCATATGATGAAGATTTAAGGTCAACAATAGTTATCAAATCCTACTTCAAGTCATGTAATATTTCTTATGAACATTCATCATCCATATGAATCATGAAATGAATGTTACATCTAACTAATTGATAATGAATATTATATATGTATATATGTTAATTATTTTTATAAAAAGCATGTAATTGTGTAATTCCTTATCATAAAACACATATTCATATATAGAAGTGCTAAAATCATCATCTTCCTCCTTAGTATCATCAATTTCAATAGGATCTTTAGATTCATCATCATTTTTCATTTCAAATTAATTTTTTACATCATCAACATAATCATCACTATAGACCAATAACTATGGGGTTTCGTAATCAATATTCATTTATCTTTCTGAAAAATATATATTCATAGCTATCACTTGAAAATGTTTAATTACTTTCCCTTCATCAAAATCACATTCAGTTTCTATAAATTGATTTTTGGTTGATTTAATTTTTTTAATGCTCCACTAATAAATTAATTCTCTTAAAGAAGAATGATACTTTTCAAAATAAATTTCATGTTCTTAATTATTCAAAAAAATTATGTACAACAAAAATACATAATAATATATAGAAAATATAAACACAAAATCCTCTATCAGTATCAAACCATTGAAATTTAAATATCGTTTCATAATTTTATCCTAGATATAATATCTCAGTTATTTAATCATTCATTCTAGAAAATTCATGTTTTCTTTCTTTATGAAGAGATACTCATAAGAAAAAACCATTATTCAGTGTTTTTTGATTCCCTATATACATGTGTATGAAATCAAAAACAATTGAACACATATGAATTAAATTATTTACTCAATTTGGATGGTCAGTTACTAAATAAAAATAATTGATTTTTGGTTTTATCAGAAATTTTTTAAACCCAAAAAATAAGAAAAAATATCAATATAAATAATAATAAATTTATTCCATTTGTTAAACCACAAAAAATTAATTTACTAGTCATTTAAACAAGTAGGAAAAATTATTCCTCCAACATTCATCAAGAGTAACTTGTCTAATTTGTGGAAATTTGTTCTATATATGGGCATTACATAACCTATAAAAATCATAATATTTTACATTAAGAAATAATAAATAGGTGATAGCAGCACTCACTATAAAAATAGGGTAATTTCATTACCTTGAAAGAAACTTACATATAATCCATGTGATATTAATAATAATAAATACATCATTAATGAACTCCGCCAAATGAAATTTTGGTATTATTAAAAGGTGATAATTGAAAATTACTTGCATCATAAACAATCCTTAAATCTGAACCACTGAGTAATGTTTTTAGGGTAATAAAATTATAAATAATTAGTGTATAAAAAATAATTTTACACATGAAAATAATCTTATTCAATTGATCCACCAATTTATGGTTTATTCTATAACAACTTCTTCAATTTCTTCAGGAAACTCTCATAACTGAAATCCATAAAAACTGTATCATCCCACCACATTTTACTTCTTACGGCAAATGTAATATTAGATGTTCCATTGAATCAAAGAAATATATGCTTGAATTTTTTTAGTAAAATAAAATTAAAACAATTACTTCTTGAATTATTGTAAATGCAACATAGTCTATCTTCTATACAATATTTTCTAAAATATATGATATTTCCATTAGTTCATCACGAATTAAATAATTTAACAAACCTCTAAATCTGATATGTATAATTCAATCCATTGTAACATGACATTCATGCCTTTTTAATCGAGAAATATAACCATTTCTGACATATCTACGTAAATTAAAAACCTATCCATCCGTAAGACTCAAATCCATAATCCACTAAAAAATAAAAAATTATTTTCCCTTGAAATTTAATAATGAAATTTTTTCCTTATTAACTTCTATGATATATCATTTTCATACTGCTTGTGTTATAGTCTCATAATGTTTTTGAAAATATCTAATTATTCCTTTACATTATCATTGGCCTTACCATGAGTGTCCAAATCATTATAAAATATTTTATCAAAAACCATTTTTTCAATATGGATGACATCGAACATGTGATAGGCCAAAAAATCAATCCAAATTAGAAGATCCAAGAAAACACTCAATTTTATCCAATTATGTCCATTCCGAAAGCCATTTATTTTTTTCTTGTTTATATTTTTTGTAAATATATTAATAATAATGAGGTAACTTATTTAAAAAAACCTACGATCATTGTTGGATATCTAGATCTTTCAATTGTAACTTCTCTGAAATGATTTTTATTTCTTCTGGAAGGATAATCATTGAAATAAAATCAATAGTGATAGTTAAAAAAGAGTTTTCTTTTATAAATGAAAATAAATTCTTTTCTAGCACTCATAAAATACGGCCATGTTTTTGGACCTTCTATACTACATCATGATAACATTCCATATGACAGAATTTCACTAATTTTACACATTAAGGCATCATTAATTATGAAATTTTCTTCACAATAACATCATATATACTTACACCAATACTCCATTGTATATTGAACTCCTAAACTAAGGGATTCAAATAAACATAAATATTCATTTTTTGATGTCCTATAATTAAAAATACTAAAAATATATATCAATAATTCATCAAAATCTAAGTAGGTGTGTTGTATGGAGTTTTAAAAACAAGACATTAAAATGTTGACTACCATAAGAACTAAATAGATATAAAATATTAGTAGAATTACTCTATCACATGTTACTGGCTTTTGAAGAAGATGACTTATGTAGCAAGTAAAAATGATTCAAAAAACCACAATAATATTATTATTTACACATTAATGGTTTGAAATGTTAGTTTTTTTCCATGAAATCAATGACACTATGTTCTAAAACATATATAAAAACATTAATCTCTGTGTAGGAGGTAAATACCAAAACTATTTAATGACAATAAATACATATATCTATTATTGAGCCTCTTTTTAAATTGATTTTCAAAATATAGGACATCTTCCAAACAAAAAAATTTCACCATAATATAATATTTAATCACTTGAATATGCATGAATCATTTGATAACCAAGTCCAAAATTACAAAATCACCTTTTTCTCTCAAATAAATTTGTAGGAAACACATTTATTCTAGGTTAAATTGACTTTGCTGAAGAGAATATATGATAAAAATTGTTATTTTACATTCTATTATCTTATTAAATAACCATTAATTATACAACTTCTTAAAATTATCTTATCTTCCAACCATGATATAATGAATTCTAAGAACAAATCAGCAACTCAAAAAATAGTGATTGTTATAAATATAGAACTATATAATAATCATCATGAGTTATAGTTTTTTATAAAATACAGACCAACAACATTATGTACTAAAGTTTGAAACCATGAAAAACCGTGAACCAAATTATGATTACCTTCTCTGGAACTACATTCACCATGTTGATACAGAAAAACATGCTATTTTCCAAAACCAAAATTCAATAGATGTCCACTAGCATTTTAAAATTTCTCAAACCTCCATAGATCACATTTCTTACTTGCACAAATAATTGTCCCTTTTTATAAAAAATATGTTTTTGATGATGAAAATGACAAAGATTCTTTCATACCCACAAAATATATTGTATTTTTATTAGAACCTTTTATATTAGTATGATGTTTTATCTAGTTGTGATCATATAATAATGATTGATTTCTACTTCCTAATTTCATATTTTTTTGTAAAAAAATATAAAATAACAATATTTTTTATGATTAATATATTATATTAAAAATAAGATAAAAAAATAAGATAAATTTTAAAAATTATAAATTAATTAAATTTTTATAAATTTTATCTATTTAGACTTATTTTTTTACTAATTAGTGATGATATTTAGTAATTAACATTTATTATTGCTAATAAAATGTATTATTTTCCTCATTTTTGGTATTTTTTAATAGCTAATATTTATTTTTTCTAATTACTGCTATCTCTTATTAATTATAATTTAATTTGATTAATTTATTTCCTTTTTTAGAAATGGCCATTAATTACCACTAATTTTTACTAATTAATTTTTGTTTTACTAATGTTTACTAATTATTACTAATTAACATTAATTATTTGTAGTTGACATCAATTTTAAATATTCATAGCGAATTTTTACTAATTACAATTAATTTTTACTAATTATATTAAATTTTCCATAATTATATTTAGTTTTTACAAATTTATGATATGTAACTATATTTTTTTATTTATATGTAATGTTTACTAATTACCAATAATTACAGTTAATTATTACTAATTTCGACTAATTAGAGTTATTTTTTACTCATTCCTTATACGTACTATTTATTACTATTACATTTAACCATTTACCGTTTATTACAACTAATTACTATTAGTTATTACTAATTAATTGTATTTTTTACTGATTATCATTTTTTACTGATTATCATTAATTTCTATTAATTAAAACAAATTTATTATTTTATCTTATAAAAACTATTTTTTACTAATTTCTGATACTTTTTTGTAATTAATCCTAACTTCTATTAATATTTATTAATTATAAAAATTTACCATTAATTTTTAATAATTACTACTAATGTTTACTAATTAAAGTTAATTACCACTAATGTTTTGTAATTATCACTTCTTTTTATAAATTACCACTAATTAGAAATTTATTTTACTAATTACATATAATTTTAGGTTTTTTTTACTAATTAACATTAATTATTGTCATTTCCAGTTAATTATTATTCATTTTCACAAGTTGATGCTAATTTTTACTAAATATATTTAATTATTTCTAATGATATCTAATTTTTAATGAGCATCATAAATTTTTATTATGTAAAACTAATTACCAAAAAAATTTACATAGGACCACTAATATCCTCTAATTTTTACTACATACCACTAATTATATATAATTTTTACTAATTATCATTGATTACTGTTATCTTTTACTAATCATCCTCGATTAATTTTATTTTTTTACTAATTATCACTGACTGCCGCTATTTTTAATTAATATTTTTATTCATGCTAATTATTATGAATTATTACTAATTACCAGTATGTTTTACTATTTACATCTATTTGGTGTTAATACTAGTTTACGACTGTATAGTTTTACTAATTACAACTTATTTTTATTAAATATAATAAGTTAATATGAATTTTTACTAATTTATTCATAGGACCGCTAATTATTACCATATACCACTAATTAAAACTAGTTTTTACTAAATACAGTTAATTACAATTAATTTTTAATATTTATATATGATTACTTCTAATTTTTATTAACTTGTACCAATTACAAATAATTTTTTCCAAATCATGATAATTTTTAAAATATAACTCTAATCATTACCACCCACCTCTTATTTTGATTAATTATCACTATTTTTTATTAGTAACCACTATTTTTTACTAAATATAACTTTTATTGTTGTTTTTTTTAAATTGGAAATAAATAATTCTTGTTTTTACTAGTTGAAAATTATTTTTACTAATTATAATTAATATTTATTGAATACTATTTTTTATTACAAAATAATTACTAATTTAATTAAATTTTCTATTACAAATCATTAATCACTAAAAGATATTCGTACTACTAATTATTGTTAATTATTTGTAATTCTAGTAATTTTTTATTAATTATAAATAACATATGATAAATAATACTGAGTTTTTTATTTAGTACTAAGTTTTTATCATGTATAAGTATTATCTACTAATTGTTACTAATTACCACTAATTGTAACTAATTAAATCTAATTACTACCCATTGAGATAATTAATAATCAAAAAATTATTATAACTTAAAAAATAAAAAAAATACATCAGAGTTGGAACATTATAGAAATCAAAATATTTATCACAATCTAACAAGGGAAATTCCATATGAAAATTAAAATTTCATAGGAAAAAAGGAAGAGTAGAGTAGAGTAAATTATATGAGAAGAGCATAGATTTGATTGAAAATCATGGTGGAGGGAAGATATATTGGTTGGAATATTAGCCACGGTTATATTGTGATAGGATTCCCATCGCAAAATATACCTTCGAAAATTGTGTATGGTGGTGTAAAATTGTTATTTTTTATGTTTATAGTCACAAATAAAAAACATCGACAAAAACAATTGTGTTATTTACCATCACTAATATTTGTAATGTAGCGATGTTTCCCATCACTAATAAGTTACATTTTTTAGGGGAACATTCATTTATACTATAGGATTATTAAATAAATATTACATATAAAAACTGTTTGTGATAGGGGATTAATCCAATCCCAAATAATCTCCCAACATTTAGGCAGGTATTTATGAAAATATTATTAGTGAAAGAAATCCATCAACAATCATAAATTATTTTTCATAAGAATTATTTATAATGATTAATTTTCATTAATTGTACATAATTCAATTTGATTTGTTATTTGTGACAGGTGAATGAATCATGAAAAATAACTTGTCGACAAAAGTCTTTTTCCCCATAGTGTGTGAAGCTGAGCTCAATACAAGAGGAATATCTTATTTTGGTTCCATAATCTTTTTATGTTGATTGTTGATTTGAGATATGATGGTTATGTTAGCTTGATGAGTTTAATTTGTCTATACAGTTGAGGTTGAGTAAAGAGTTATGTTCGAAAGACAATTGATTATTTAAGAAAAGGTAGTTAATGGAAGATGAATTTTTGGAATTTAGTTAGTAAGTTGTGGGTACCCCAAGACTTAAATAATAATACTAATAATTTTAGGTGTGTGATTTAATTATTAATCTTGGAGAAATTAATTTTCTTTATTCTAACAATGTTGGGGATGGTGTTCTACTAATTTTATTTAGGAAGTGAAAGAAAGAAATAAGAAACAAGTTCTCTCATTTAATGGTCACCTTAGGAGATTGTGGTTTTGTTGGTGATATTCAGGGTGAAAAAAAGGGATGAAAATATTCAAATTTAGAGAGGGTTGTTTTCATTTATATTGTAGGAAGAGAACAACAGGTAGAACACATATTTTGGATTTATGAGTGGAGAGATAAAGAGTGGAGAATATAGATCATTCAGTGAGATCAAAGAAGACATGTTTCCTAGTATTGAGATGAATATCAAACGCTGACCATGTTTCATGAACATGATATAATAATTTTTAATTTTTCCATAACTTGTTGGTTTTTCTTTTTAAATCAATATTATCATTTATTTCATTCATTCAAGATTTAATTTTCTCTATATTTTCAATAGTTAGATATTCAATTGATTTTTTATAATTGTTTTCCTTTAGTTTTGATCCATTCTATCATATAATATTTGTTTGGAATACAGATGATGAACGAGTATTTTTTTTCTTCCGCACAATATTAGGTCAATGGATTTAGGATTTTGTTTATTTATTCTCATTGTTGATGATTCACAATTCCCGATCGATAATTGTGAGAATATAAGTTTGAATCTGTCAAAGTGTTTGGTGATCATTTAATTATTTGAAATGATATTAACAAGAAATAATAAAAGTGATGTCATATTTGATGACCTTGATCTCTTAAATATAATGAGACATGTAGTTTAGAGATTTCAGTCTATTCCTTGATAGTTTTTACAGAATGATTTCTTTGAAAGAAATAAATAATGGATGAACATGTTCAGTCACTTTGGACGTCCATCAATTATTTTCTATGTTCTCTCCACCTTTAAATATGATTCTTATTTATCATTGTTTTAATGAATTCATAGTTTTCACAATTATAATAGATTCATTTCCCATCATAAAAAACCCCCTATGAAATTTAGTTTAGTAAATTTAATGATAATAAAAATATGTTACACATAAAATTCTTAAAAAAAGTCACATATAGAGACCCCCATGGTTGCAACTATATTATAGTAGTTATGCGATCAAATTATTAAAGTTGGATGAATATAATGACTACTAAAAAATACACACTTCTTAGTTTCATTCATTATTTTAAGGAAATTCCATGATTTATGACCCCATGTAAAAATATTATGAATACATGCCCATGTATCTTCCAACAATAGATATTATTACAATGACTTAAAATCCTAGTCATAATTAAATTATAAAATAGAAGAATAACTTCAAAGGGAAGTCTACCATCCAATAACAAAAAAAATTCTAACATATTTATTACCACCTTATTGTCTCACAAAACCTCAAATCAATACCTTGGAACAAAATCCACATCTTAACCCCAGATTGTCTCATTTCATGTCACCCATGTTAATAATGATTACTTTTTAGGAATCACAGTCGATAAAATTCAAATGTCTGGTTCCTCATATTTTAGTTACATTTAACATAATACTTTTGTTAGGAATATCTTGTGTGTATTCCTTTTTTTTCAAAAAATATATATTTTATGAATATAATAGAATTAATATGAATTAAAAATGGTTGAATGCTAATAATATGATGAAATAGCTTGATGATGGAGTAATATAGTTCATTAAGATTACAATAGAAAATGAATATCCTATTCTCAAATGCATTATCTATGTTTACCATATTATTATTGGAGACCAATTAGTCTAGAAGAGTTGGATGAATATATTTCTTATCACAGAATATATGATAGCTAAAAATTTTGGAATATTTGATATGATTACCATTGTAAATGATGATGGATATCAATTGTATAAAATTAGAATAAAAATTGAAGATAACCTTCATGATGGAAAAATGTTTCTTAGGAACATTAATTTATGTTATAAGAGACAATTTTATACTGGATGAAATAAATACACAACATCATCAGATATATTGAAGTTATATAACATTAATGTTAGTAGCACATGGAGTGACAGTTTCATTATAAAAATACTTATATTGCTAAATAATATACTGCTAGAATAAAATGAACATCCTTATCGAACATATGATACTATATGAATAATACATTCAATGGTATCGATTTCTTAAAAATACATCTTTTTATGTATGATTTCATATTTTTTTTGTAAGGAACATGAATCACTCATAAAATTCTATATACGGGGTTAATATTGATACAAGAAAGATGAATCTTGTCCATAGAAAGTTTTATAGTTCATTTAAAAAAATCCATGTTTTAGAAGACTATATCAATGTTAGGAAACCTTACGGACATTTATATGGAATCCAAATTAAATAATTAAATATTGGTAACTTTTTCATTCATCAAAATATCCTCAATGGATTTAAATTTATGATAAGAATCCCTCATTTAGAAATATAGTTAGAAACTTTTTTTCTTACATTATCTGCAATTGGAATAAATCCCTTTGGTGTAAAGAGTATTACTCACACTACATGGCCAATTATGTTGGTATATTATAACTCTCCTCCATTGTTATTCATTAATATTTAATACATTATGTTTTCTATAATAATATATGGACCAAAAAAACATGTTAATGATATTAATTTTTTATTTGGATCCATTGATTGAATATTTGAAATTTATGTGGGATACAGTTTTCAAAATGAATAGTTCTCATAAAAGAGAATAATTCATATTGAGGGCCTTGTTGTACAGAACCATAAATTACTTTCATGCTAATGGAAATTTGATAGGCTATAACATCAAATGAATTTCATGTTATCCACTTTTTGAATAATGAACACAGTTAGTTTGGTTGAATAATTCATTTAATTATGTGTTTTTAGGAAATCAAAAACTCTTACCTCAAAGACATAAATACGAATCTTGTATGTTAGTAATTGATGTAAATTATAATCAATGTACAACACCATCTCAAATAATGGGTGATCAACAGTTAGATAATGTAAAATATATATACACACTTTTCTATAAACCATTTTTGAAAAAACTAATAAAATTAGTTTTGAAAAAGAGAAACAATTTTTCATCAATTACCATAATATAATATGTTTATATGTTATCCATTTTATTGATGTCATGAATTTTTGGAAAATATTTATTCGATAGTGTTATTATCATGTTACAAAATATTAATTGAAAAAATAGAAATCAAGGATCTGATAGATATGATTAACTTGGGGATAAAAGAATATTTGGAACTTAATAATGGTAAAAGGTGGATATTTTTTCCTCTTGTATATTACACTCTATCCAAAAAATAAAAATAGATTTTTTTTCATTTTACATAGTGGTATAAATGTTCTAGAGGGGGTATTCTTCAAATAGATACAATTTTATATCAATTATTAACTTGATTTCTTTGTTTCTAAAATCACATGACTTTTATGTTATGATGAATGATATGAGGCTGGTTTCGTTATGTTCCATCCTAAAAACAAATGTATGACATACATTAACCACTCTGTATATCTTTTTCAAATCTATATTCAGTAATGTTATAGGCATTGACACGTTTATAGTCAATATTAAAGAGGTGGATGATATATTATGTGAATTAGAGATGGTCTACGACCATCATTCTATAATAAAATGGTCCACATGATGGTTAAAATGGTTATAGAGGTCCAACTATGTCTTCCATTAAATTATAGAGGATATATCACATTGAAAGATATATGATGATTTTTAAAGGGTATGTCATGAATTGATGTTCATTATAAGGTTGTATTATAGAGTGGTATTTTCTTGAAACAACTGTTGAATTTTGTACCGATTAATATTTAGATGTTGATGAAATATATCTCCCAAAATATCATCACAGTTGAGGACTTATGGGTGAAAGGATATGTGGAATATATTTTTTGTAGTTATGATCACAGATTTGTAGAAATATTGCTTTTATAATTTACATAATAGTGAATATTTTGATCCATATATAGAATCCCAGAAACAAATATGACATATTTAATTCTGTTAAGGGTTAAAGGATGGTTATCAAATAAACCTAATAAAAAATTTAAAGGATTCATCCAAGATTATATTTATAAGGAGTAATCCGAAAATCTGAATTAAATTCTTTAATGTATTCAATGGACATCCATATGACCAGATTAAATTTTTTATTATATTAGTTTTGTAATTAATTTTATATTTTTCTATATAAAAGAACATGAAAACCATTTTAATATGAAAACCTATAGAGTTTAGTTATCATGAAATTGATACACATATATGGTTATATGGACATAAATACAATTTATACAAATATTTAATATTTTATAATAATTTAAAAAATATACAAGATGTATTATGAAATATTTTAAGTTATGATTTTCTATAGGAAAATGCATAGAAAATATGAGTGTAGTGAATGTTCATAAAATAGGATTCGTGGAGGTGAATTTCAGTGTGGGTGGTGATAAAAATATATTTTCAAAATGGAAACATATGCATGGTAGCTATTTTTTGTCTTAGATCTATAAAATAAGAATTGGACAAATTTTATTATAGTAGCTGAAACAACTATAGGTTCAGATGTTAATTCAATAGAGTATGAACCTTTAATTGGGATATCACATTTATTTCATGGAAGTCCCAATGTTGAAAATGTATTTTATATTAGAGGGTTCCTCAAAGAGGGGTTTTTGATTATCGATAGAGGAGAAAAATCCCATTAACCTTTAAATAAAAGAAATATATTTCAATGAAAATGTTATACTTTTTAAAATACTATGATTTTCCTCATAATATTATGTATTTTATACTATATTTGTATAATATAAATTAAATTGTAAATTACTCAGACAAACATTGAATTATACACAAGATGATATTACAAAAATCAATAAAGAGGACACTATTGTTGTTGAATCTAAATAATTATTATAGTATCAACACCATGTCTTTTATAAAATCAATTAAATCGTGTCCCTATGTGGACTAAAATTATCAGGGTATGAATCAGGGGTATAAAATTTGTTTCTGGAAAGAATTAACATGACCAACCACCTGACCACAATAAGTCAATGTTCATCTGTTATGTTGGCGTCATAATTTGAATGAATATTTTTATTGATACAGATTTGTGGATCCTTGTTTATATTGTATTGAATGAAACCCTTCAAAATGATAATTAGGTAATGTTATAATATAAATTATTCTTTTTATTAAACAATAATATAAGTAAGTATTGATATAATTTTCATTATCCTTCAAATAGTTCATTTATTTAAGATTATTTATAATATAAATATGTATTAATGGTATCTATAAAATCCCATAGATTATTTTAGACACTTTTTACAAAGTGTTATTCTATAAATACTAAGGGGGAATGTAAAACCCCATCCACTAGTTCCTTCCGAACACATTATAAAGCATAAAACATGGAATCATTACATCATTCATCAAGATTTGATATAATTTTTGGTGTAATGCAGTCGATAATAAATTATTTTTTATTTTTTATTTTCTCAAATTTGATTCATAATTTGAAATTTAAGAAACAGAAATATAGTGATGAAAATATAAAATGTGCTTCAAAACCAATTTACCCCTATCGAAAGCGATGATAGACATCACTTCTCCAGAGAAAAAAATTGAATATATTTTAAATTATTAATAAAAGTATTATTTTATATAAAACAACATATGATTCATTTTATATGTATATATCGATTATTCAAAATCCAAATCCACTTCCATCAGCATCATCTTCTGGGGAAGGAGGCATGTAAAAATAAAGGGTAAAATAGTTGAAAAACACAAATTTTGTATGTGAAACATGTGTATTTATGATATTATAGTAAATAATTATTATTTATAGTAGTACTACATAAAAAGAACTATTTATGTCCAAAAGTTTTTCATATGGTTTAGAAACAAGAAATAGTAGTATACATACCTTTAGAAAAAATACATTAAGTATCTTTAAAGTTTCTTGAACAATATGGTAGAGTTAGATGTATAAATTTTGAAGTGTCACCTACAATAAATCATGAGAAGAACAAACATCATTAATAGATATATGATATGATCAAAGGATTCCAGACAAAAAAAAATATGTTATCAATATTTTATTTTCCGAACATATTTAGAATATGAATATATAAAAAGGAAAAATGTTTACTAGTAGTGAAACAGATATCAACTCATAAACAACCAAATGGTCCCACTAGCATTGAGGTTATTCATTCCCATTAACCATATACCTTATCCAAGGTAATTATTTTTCTCATTAACCATTCTCATTAAATTGAATCATATACTTTTAAATAATATTATATTTCAAAAAAAATTAGGGTAGGGTTTTATATGATTTATAACTACTACCTCCCATGAAATGCCTCATTGAGATTGGTACAGTTTATAATATCCTTGGAGACATAATAAAAAATAAATAAATTCTAAATATTAAAATGAGATTACTGATTGAAATAACCAAAGTAATTAGAATTGAGTTTCTAGTTCCACTTGATGATTAATCTCCAAAAATAATCAATGATGCTATTGGGACTATCATATCAAGTCTACATAATAATTAAAATATACATGAGTTATTCCCTTAAAAACATCTCAAAAAAACTAAAAAAATTGATAAAAAGAGTTTGATGTGTGGTACTGTATTATAAACTAATAAAAATATGGGAAAACAGATGGTTGAATCCAAACAGTATAGTGAATTGACAATGAAACTAAAAGGACCTTTCAAGAATACCATATCCCTACAAGTCCCATTGTAAAATATACTAAATATACAGGTTCGTAATGACACTACATTAAAATATTGAGATGTTTCCTACAATCAATAAGATAAAGAGATATTTGGATATGACATTATAGGAAAAATTGGTATCAAGAGTATAAATGAGACAATCTTATTTGAATGGTCGAGAGTCTCAGTTGTGAATACAGACATATGGTGCATTTTCATAATCCGTATGTCCAAAAAATGATGTAATATATTCATTATTGTTAAAAAATATCAATATTTTCTTTGTAACACCCCAAGATTTCATAGTGTGTTATTTCTTCAAAATAATTCAATAACATGCACTACACGCAACACCGAGTTCAATCACACCATGACTTACAAAAAAAAAGCCATTCAAAAGAGGTTATGAATAGTATTATCTAAATTTTAAACTTTATATAATCCTTATAATTTTAGAATCCATATTATGGGTTTCTTAGATATAATGAAAGAACAAATTCATTTTCAGTATTGCACTTTTATCAACTTTTAATAGTGAACCCTTTTTAAATACAATATTTTAAACTTTTTGACTAAATGGAGACATCAAAAAATTTAAAATGAAACATCCCAAGCTTCCACGGTACGCTTTCCTTTGAATAAAACAGTAGCGTGTGTTGTACGCAACTTCGAGTTCTAACACACCGTAACCAATCAAACTAGCTGTTATGAATAGTAATACCTAATTTTTGAAGTTATATATATTTTATATTTTAAAATGGACTTCATTTTTGGATTTGGAATATCAAATTTAGCCTAAGGTGAAATTTTGGTACTTTTCGGATAACTTTCATATTTTGATGAATAGTGAAAATTACTAAATTTTAATTAAAAACAACTTTTTTAATCAAAATAATTAATAGTGATAAATTATGAATTTGAGTGATTTTAAAGTATATTTAGAATATATTTTTACTATTTAATATAATGTTGGTCATTGGACATAATTTTACAATTAAACCGAACATAAACGAGTGTCAATCTTTTGATAGTTATTATCTCTTAAAACACGCTTTTTGTTTTGACAGCGGGAATTAATTTTAAATTAATTTATGCCACTTCTGTGTTTAGAATTTAGGAAAATGGATTCCATATTTTGAATCAGGATGTTCAAATTGTGTAAATAGGTAACTTTTATTTTTAGACATTTTGAATAATTACTGCGGTAAATATTTTATTTACCATGGTTAAGGGTAAATCCGGTAAATAAGGGTTAAAAAAATAATATTATAATAATACTAAATTACCCTAAAACGTGTCTTAACCCTATTGGTTGATAAATGGTCGACCATGGGCATCTTTTTTGTCTATTTTGGGACCCCATGGATCCACTTGTAAGTGATAATGACACTTTATTTTAATTAAGTTAAAATGAATACAAAAATGACACAAGAATATATCTTTTTGAAAAACAATTGTTACATAGGGTTATATATGTTGGATTTTAGATTATAAATATTCATTAGAAAGATAAAAAGATTTCCTACATAATGATAGTTTATTTATAATTTTTAGACATTAAATAATTTATTTTATTTATGACACAATGATGATGCAGTAATTACTATAATAGTGAAAAATTAAAATAATTGATATTATAAATACCAAAATAAATATAATATGAAACTTTTAATGAATTAAATTAATTTTCTAGGATACTATGATATATTAGGATTGATTTAATGGACTTTGTTCGAAGTAATCAATCTGTTATGAGTTTCACAAAAATCAACTATTGAATAGTGTCAAAATTGACATAAAAGAGTTCTTAAAACAAATATTATATTATTAATTGATATTAAATTCCTAAAAATCTAAGGATCGGCCAAGAGACTTATTTCATGATAGGTTCATCATTAATGGACCACTTGGGGGTCTCTTGTATGTTTGTAGTATGTTTATTAACCATATTATATAAAAATACAAAGATACATTGTAAAAGTGAAACTAATTAACTTAGAGTTAATACTTAAAGATAAGGTTAATATAAGTACCCAAACCTGTCTAAATTCTATTGGTTGAGTGGTTTTCGACCTATCCCCACCTTAGGCTTTGAATAGTCAACTTTGTAGCCATTGGAAACCGAATATGAATTTATTATAAATTAATATTTCTAACTTTTCCAAAGGTGCCCTTCACCCCTCTTATAAAAGGGAACTCCTCCTTCTCATTTCTTCACACCTTCCAAGCCTTTCTGTTCGGAAAAACTCTGCCCAAATACTCTGCCAACTTCCCTCACTACAACCTAGAGGCCTTAGTTTGATCATAAATCCAACCTAAGGATCCCTTTTGATCAAATCAAAAGGAAGAACCCAAAGAAGAGGTAATGATTTCACCACCCTTTTCCAAGTTCCTTTCTTCTTCCACTTCCTCTTTCTTTGTTCATACAATTCTAAAATAATAACTCCAGTATCTTACATATACTGTGATGTTATTATAAATATGTTACAACCATATTCAGTATTCTATCCACCCTTTGAATAACATGTCACCATACGTGCGTACGTACGGCTTACCGTCTCCACGTCGTGGTGTAATTGTTATTCAATATATTATTATTTGGATTGGTATAATAATGATGTGTAACTCATGTAAATAATAAATATAACATGTTAATGATTCTGTATATATGATATACCATCCATTTATATATTATTTTAATATCAAAAAATGATATTGTCGCTCGTGCGTACGTACGGACTACCGTCTCCACGAACGCGATGAGATTCATTATCCATCGTATCCATTCAAGTATAATTATCATTTTATGATTAAAAAATGATGTTTAAGGACTTGATATCATTATGGATATGAATAATATACAACCTATCCTTTACAAACATGTCTTATGTAACAAAACATATAAAAGAAAACAAGTAAGTTAACACCCAAAACGACGATAATTCTAAGATATTATTAACAAATCAATGTTAAAAGATCATATATGATATCATATTAATATATATGATTCTTGTATAATTTAATAACAATTATTTCACCATTATACAGGAGTTTAACCTACCCCAACCAAGGAAAAGTATAAGGTAAGGGTTATTTCACGATCTCTTCATTATCCGAGGTTGTTTATATGTAATAATCTACTGGGATCTCTTTATCATCCACATCCATGTTTCTTAAAAATGTATTTCAAAACATTTTTACTATTTACTAGAATATGAGTTAATGTCATTTATACCCTTTTTGACTTGTATAAGTGGTTTATAAAGGAATCTTACCGTCGTTTTCAAAACAAGGTCCCTTTTTAACCTTTTCGACAGAATTAAGATAAGAATGTTTTTTTTAACTTATACGGCGGGTGCGGTTATTTTCCGCCGTTATAAAATCGTCAAAGCTTTCCTTACAAGCTTACAAGAATATTTTCAAGAAAATGTTTTATTTTATATGGCTCTTAAATGATTTCAAAAATAGAAAGAGATATTTCTCTAAAAAGTGTTTTGATTTCATCTATGTCAACATCCTTTAATGGATTTTACGCTTATTTGAAGTTGATTTATTATAATACAAAACTTCTATATTGTATTGAAGGTTTTGTGATATGTTTGACTGTGGATGTGCTATTTTATACCATTCATAGTTTATGGTGAAACTATTGACATTTCGTATGCTAGTTTTAATCCGAATGTTTATGTTATATTTCAAACTTTTCATCAGATGAATGTGCTAAACAAGTATGTTCCGGGTTGGGTACCGGTAAAATTAAGCCCTCCAGGTTGGGGAATGGTTAAAGTAAGCCCTCTAGGTTAGGGACTGGTAAAATTATGCCCTCCGGGTTGGTGTCCGGTTATTAGAGGCACTCCGGGTTGGTGTCCGGTTATTAGAGGCACTCCGGGTTGGTGTCCGGTTATTAGAGGCACTCCGGGTTGGTGTCCGGTTATTAGAGGCACTCCGGGTTGGGTTCCGGTTAGAAGTAACCCCTAGGTCTTGGGATGAGGCCTAGACAAAGAAATTAACGTTTAGCATTATGCATTCCAACATTATGAAAGTGGTTATTGATTTTTGCATGTGATTATTCGATTAGTAGAATATCCATGTGAATAAGTAAATGGAATTATTTCATTTTATTTATGCCATACCATGTTGAAAGTTCATTTTTAAAAGGCTTTTGTTTTAGTTATACATTGCCTTAAATGTTTATTCTTATTTATGAAAGTTTCCGCTATATTGTTATCCTTACTGGGCATTTGAGCTCACCCCTTTTCTATGTTTTATTTTTCCCAGGATGTGAAGAAGTAAGTTATGAATGACCTGCAGGGATTTTATGAGGGGTTAATAGTGTGGATTGTGGAAACATTATGTTGTTGTAGTAGTTTTTCATTTTATGATGTAATGTAAAACTTATGAATATATCTAGTGTTTCCAAGGCTACTAAACCAATCGGTCTTTCGAGATTTGATTTTTCTTGTGATCATGCCAATGTTATGTAATTAATGCACCGACTCTGGGCAACTGGGGTCGAGGCGTTACAGTTGGTATCAGAGGAAGTTTAGTACAAACCTTGGAAGCTAGATTTAGATAAACTCTGACTAGAGCACGTAGACCTAAGATGAACTTTGAGGATTAGTATAGAAGAACATCCTAGAATTTTGGTATTGTAGAGATTTTGTGAGTTTTCCGAGCAATACATCCCTGTCTGGATACGAGCAGGTAGAGGCGGCTCTGGCACAGATGTACCTAGGGGTAAAACCCAAAAACACCGCTTTGAGCTAGACTCGAACGGGAACTGGTGCATGACAATGGGCCTTGCTGCACTCTTGGTTACGACACTCCCGGGGGATATGCTTAGGATAACTCTCATTTTCTTTACAAATCATTTTGAAGGGATTATGAGTATATACTTCCTCAAAGAAAACATTCTTATGATTATGGATTATATCCATAAATAGTTCAATTTATGTTAGGTGTTTTATAAGTATGATATTATGTATTTTGATTCATAAACTGATCTAGTTTATGCCATTGTTTAGAAATGGCGCCCAGTAGAAGGAATGAGAACTCCAGAAATGCACATGATCCAAAGAGAAGGAAGGATCATATCTTTCATGGTCTTAAGCTAGAATTTATAAGAGAAATAGTCTCCCATGTATTATCATCATATGAAGAAATAATATCATGTATTGATAAGATAAGTAAAGAGATTACTGAGTCCTATGGCTTTGAAGGGAAGCAAGAGATGAAAAGGATGGAAGAGAGAAAGATGGATAAAGGGAAGAGGGAAAAGAAGAATTTTCCCATATGTGGTAACTGTGGAAAGAAACACCCTGGAACTTGCCTGAAAGGAATGGGAGTTTGTTATAAGTGTGGAGGAAAAGGGCACAAAGTACGTGACTTCAAGGATAAGAAAATGGTTTCAAATGTACAATGCTTCATTTGCAAGGAGTTTGGACACTACGCGAACCTATGTTCCAGTCAAAAGACTATGCCGCAAATGATGTTATTGGATAATAATCATGTTATGATACTACCACAGATGAAGAAGAGTGATTAGAGTTCTTATGTTGATTATGTCAATTGAGTGTTGTATCAACAATGTACATGTTACAATAATCATGGACTATATAAGGATTGTACTGCAGTACTATTTCATTAAGGACTTGAGATTGTGTGGAACAATGAAAAGTGACTCAATAGCAGGATAAATTTTTGGAAAATATATGGTTGAGAGAATGATAAATCATAATATAGTTCTGATACTGAGGTAGTGATTTTGGAATAATATGTGATTGTTTTGGATAAATTATATTGGATATTCTTGACTACCCTGGAACTGATTAATGATTTGTATATTCCATCATTGTTGGGGTTTAAAACTTTTTTGGATTAATGAAGTATATCTAGCTTTCTATATGGAATAAGGGAGCATGAATGTAATCAATAAGGAATATGGTAATTCAGGATGTTTCGGTGTATTAAAAGAATACATGATGAAGGTATTCATATGATATTACGGGGTAAAAAGGTTCTACATTATGTTTACCTTACTTATAAATGTTGGACTGTGAGTTTGGATAGAAGTATTTTGGATAGTTCTAGTTTGGATTATTTTGGATTGCCATAAAAGGACAACCCGGAGGTCGGGCAGCAACCTGTTGCGTCCGGCAAGGCTGTGAGACTTGAACCCGCAACCGAAGGGCGACAAGGGTGTATCACCTACCACTGGACCATGATATGTCCTGGATTAAATAATGTAGTTTTTATTAAAAGATCATGTAGATGAATTATAAATTCGTTTATTTTGGAACCCTATACGAATAGTGTAAATAGAATTTTTTTTACATTCTATTATCTTTTAGAGTGAAAGATGAGTTTGTGGTAGAAATTTATTAATGGATAAAACTCTAATTATAAAGTAAGTATATCTCCTTATGATCTTAGCCAATATCATAAATAAATTCCTCAATATTAAGAAAAGCAACTTTGAACAAAAATGTTTTCCTAGATGGTACCTTAAATCATCACTAATTTTTGGCTTTGGGATTGTTGGCCTTTTTATAGCCATGTTCTCTACCACTCTCCATCAGATAATTGATGGTTAGATTTTTCTTCCATATCCATATTTTCCTACATGGAACCCTAGTATGTGTTATTTTCGGTAATCTTCATACTTTCGACTCTTTATTTTAAATAGAGGCCTCATTAATTCATTTTTCGATGTGGGATTTCAACTAGGATATTTTGAAACGTCAAAAATGTGTTATCCTAATACCCTATGTTTTGTTGAACCGATGGTATTTCAATTCATCATAGATTGATGAATTTAAGGACCTTAATTTTATACTTGTTTGTGATTGATGACCTCAATCACTACCTATAAATATTTACGTTTTTCCTCCGATTATATGTCTCCAATTTCCACCAATGTTCTTCTAATCGAGATCATAATTTGGTGGTGACCCTTTGATTTCTCTTTTCCTCATATTAAGACTAAATTTTAGTAACCCAATTTCTGATGTGGGTTTTCCCACAAATATATTTTCTATTTTCAACCTTTTCTTTTCGAAGAACAATTTAAAATTGCGAGGACGGAATTTATTGAAGGAGGGGAGAATGTAACACCCCAAGATTTCATAGTGTGTTATTTCTTCAAAATAATTCAATAACTTGCACTACACGCAACACCGAGTTCAATCACACCATGACTTACAAAAAAAAATCCATTCAAAAGAGGTTATGAATAGTATTATCTAAATTTTAAACTTTATATAATCCTTATAATTTTAGAATCCATATTATGGGTTTCTTAGATATAATGCAAGAACAAATTCATTTTCAGTATTGCACTTTTATCAACTTTTAATAGTGAACCCTTTTTAAATACAATATTTTAAACTTTTTGACTAAATGGAGACATCAAAAAATTTAAAATGAAACATCCCAAGCTTCCACGGTACGCTTTCCTTTGAATAAAACAGTAGCGTGTTTTGTACGCAACTTCGAGTTCTAACACACCGTAACCAATCAAACTAGCTGTTATGAATAGTAATACCTACTTTTTGAAGTTATATATATTTTATATTTTAAAATGGACTTCATTTTTGGATTTGGAATATCAAATTTAGCCTAAGGTGAAATTTTGGTACTTTTCGGATAACTTTCATATTTTGATGAATAGTGAAAATTACTAAATTTTAATTAAAAACAACTTTTTTAATCAAAATAATTAATAGTGATAAATTATAAATTTGAGTGGTTTTAAAGTATATTTAGAATATATTTTTACTATTTAATATAATGTTGGTCATTGGACATAATTTTACAATTAAACCGAACATAAACGAGTGTCAATCTTTTGATAGTTATTATCTCTTAAAACACGCTTTTTGTTTTGACAGTGGGAATTAATTTTAAATTAATTTATGCCACTTCTGTGTTTAGAATTTAGGAAAATGGATTCCATATTTTGAATCAGGATGTTCAAATTGTGTAAATAGGTAACTTTTATTTTTAGACATTTTGAATAATTACTGCGGTAAATATTTTATTTACCATGGTTAAGGGTAAATCCGGTAAATAAGGGTTAAAGAAATAATATTATAATAATACTAAATTACCCTAAAACGTGTCTTAACCCTATTGGTTGATAAATGGTCGACCATGGGCATCTTTTTTGTCTATTTTGGGACCCCATGGATCCACTTGTAAGTGATAATGACACTTTATTTTAATTAAGTTAAAATGAATACAAAAATGACACAAGAATATATCTTTTAGAAAAACAATTGTTACATAGGGTTATATATGTTGGATTTTAGATTATAAATATTCATTAGAAAGATAAAAAGATTTCCTACATAATGGTATTTTATTTATAATTTTTAGACATTAAATAATTTATTTTATTTATGACACAATGATGATGCAGTAATTACTATAATAGTGAAAAATTAAAATAATTGATATTATAAATACCAAAATAAATATAATATGAAACTTTTAATGAATTAAATTAATTTTCTAGGATACTATGATATATTAGGATTGATTTAATGGACTTTTTTCGAAGTAATCAATCTGTTATGAGTTTCACAAAAATCAACTATTGAATAGTGTCAAAATTGACATAAAAGAGTTCTTAAAACAAATATTATATTATTAATTGATATTAAATTCCTAAAAATCTAAGGTTCGGCCAAGAGACTTATTTCATGATAGGTTCATCATTAATGGACCACTTGGGGGTCTCTTGGATGTATGTAGTATGTTTATTAACCATATTATATAAAAATACAAAGAGACATTGTAAAAGTGAAACTAATTAACTTAGAGTTAATACTTAAAGATAAGGTTAATATAAGTACCCAAACCTGTCTAAATTCTATTGGTTGAGTGGTTTTCGACCTATCCCCACCTTAGGCTTTGAATAGTCAACTTTGTAGCCATTGGAAACCGAATATGAATTTATTATAAATTAATATTTCTAGCTTTTCCAAAGGTGCCCCTCACCCCTCTTATAAAAGGGAACTCCTCCTTCTCATTTCTTCACACCTTCCAAGCCTTTTTGTCCGGCCAAACTCTGCCCAAATACTCTTCCAACTTCCCTCACTACAACCTAGAGGCCTTAGTTTGATCAGAAAGTCATCCTAAGGATCCCTTTTGATCAAATCAAAAGGAAGAACCCGAAGAAGAGGTAATGATTTCACCACCCTTTTCCAAGTTCCTTTCTTCTTCCACTTCCTCTTTCTTTGTTCTTACAATTCTAAAATAATAACTCCAGTATCTTACATATACTGTGATGTTATTATAAATATGGTACAACCATATTCAGTATTCTATCCACCCTTTGAATAACATGTCACCATACGTGCGTACGTACGGCTTACCGTCTCCACGTCGTGGTGTAATTGTTATTCAATTTATTATTATTTGGATGGGTATAATAATGATGTGTAACTCATGTAAATAATAAATATAACATGTTAATGATTCTGTATATATGATATACCATCCATTTATATATTACTTTAATATCAAAAAATGATATTGTCGCTCGTGCGTACGTACGGACTACCGTCTCCACGAACGCGATGAGATTCATTATCCATCGTATCCATTCAAGTATAATAATCATTTTATGATTTAAAAATGATGTTTAAGGACTTGATATCATTATGGATATGAATAATATACAACCTATCCTTTACAAACATGTCTTACGTAACAAAACATATAAAAGAAAACAAGTAAGTTAACACCCAAAACGACGATAATTCTAAGATATTATTAACAAATCAATGTTAAAAGATCATATATGATATCATATTAATATATATGATTCTTGTATAATTTAATAACAATTATTTCACCATTATACAGGAGGTTAACCTACGCCAACCAAGTAAAAGTATAAGGTAAGGGTTATTTCACGATCTCTTCATTATCCGAGGTTGTTTATATGTAATAATCTACTGGGATCTCTTTATCATCCACATCCATGTTTCTTAAAAATGTATTTCAAAACATTTTTACTATTTACTAGAATATGAGTTAATGTCATTTATACCCTTTTTGACTTGTATAAGTGGTTTATAAAGGAATCTTACTGTCGTTTTCAAAACAAGGTCCCTTTTTAACCTTTTCGACAGAATTAAGATAAGAATGTTTTTTTTAACTTATATGGCGGGTGCGGTTATTTTCCGCCGTTATAAAATCGTCAAAGCTTTCCTTACAAGCTTACAAGAATATTTTCAAGAAAATGTTTTATTTTATATGGCTCTTAAATTATTTCAAAAATAGAAAGAGATATTTCTCTAAAAAGTGTTTTGATTTCATCTATGTCAACATCCTTTAATGGATTTTACGCTTATTTGAAGTTGATTTATTATAATACAAAACTTCTATATTGTATTGAAGGTTTTGTGATATGTTTGACTGTGGATGTGCTATTTTATACCATTCATAGTTTATGGTGAAACTATTGACATTTCGTATGCTAGTTTTAATCCGAATGTATATGTTATATTTCAAACTTTTCATCAGATGAATGTGCTAAACAAGTATGTTTCGGGTTGGGGACCGGTAAAATTAAGCCCTCCAGGTTGGGGACTGGTTAATGTAAGCCCTCCAGGTTAGGGACTGGTAAAAGTATGCCCTCCGGGTTGGTGTCCGGTTATTAGAGGCACTCCAGGTTGGTGTCCGGTTATTAGAGGCACTCCGGGTTGGTGTCCGGTTATTAGAGGCACTCCGGGTTGGTGTCCGGTTATTAGAGGCACTCCGGGTTGGGTTCCGGTTAGAAGTAACCCCTAGGTCTTGGGATGAGGCCTAGACAAAGAAATTAACGTTTAGCATTATGCATTCCAACATTATGAAAGTGGTTATTGATTTTTGCATGTGATTATTCGATTAGTAGAATATCCATGTGAATAAGTAAATGGCATTATTTCATTTTATTTATGCCATAACATGTTGAAAGTTCATATTTAAAAGGCTTTTGTTTTAGTTATACATTGCCTTAAATGTTTATTCTTATTTTTGAAAGTTTCCGCTATATTGTTATCCTTACTGGGCATTTGAGCTCACCCCTTTTCTATGTTTTATTTTTCCCAGGATGTGAAGAAGTAAGTTATGAATGACCTGCAGGGATTTTATGAGGGGTTAATAGTGTGGATTGTGGAAACATTATGTTGTTGTAGTAGTTTTTCATTTTATGATGTAATGTAAAACTTATGAATATATCTAGTGTTTCCAAGGCTACTAAACCAATCGGTCTTTCGAGATTTGATCTTTCTTGTGATCATGCCAATGTTATGTAATTAATGCACCGACTCTGGGCAACTGGGGTCGGGGCGTTACATTCCATATTTTTTATATTAAAGCTATATAATGGAAAACTTGTGAAGAATATTTTTTATTCATTAATCCATGTATCATTTATATTGACATTTTTTTCTAGGTTGGAAGAAATTAATAAGAAAAATGATGATATAAACATAAAATTGGAGATGAAAACAATTGAAAATATACTATTTTTCATTCTTATAATGAAATGGTGAAAATATAGAATCTAATCATAATATATATATTTTTCAGTTTGCCACTATTTATTTTTTTAATGATTCAATGGATGCTTACCATAATCAATTTTGACACCCCAAATGTTTTTTAGGATCCAATGCATGTATCCCCATTAAATCGACCACACATGAAGTGTATTACTAATTTTAATTCACTATAATCAATATTTTATAGATAAACTTTATCTGAAATGTTTCAGTATGATTTAAATGATAATTTTGTTATTATATACTAATTTATAAATATATGTTAAATAATGAGATAAGGTTGTCAGTAAACAAAATAAGCATATAGATTTATTCAAAATGAAAATATTATGGTATATATATAATTATTAACTATCAAAACATATTTTAATATAATTTAATTATTTTTAATAATGTTTCTATTTTTCCCAATGAAAGATAAAAACAATTATTTTGGATATTATAGTTGAAATTTTATAAAGGATATCATATACCATCAAATGAATAGAAATCTTGATTAGGTAATTTATTATGGTAATTAAAATTTCATTAGAAATATTTTATAATCATTTTTTTAATAATTTCTCTATGATAAAAATATTTTCAATAACTTAAATACTTAAAAGAATAAGTAAATTTGTTTAGAGATGAGATGCCAGAGTACATGGTGTTTTAATGTCCTATAACATAAAATTTAGGTGATTAGCCATTATGTTTGTGACTTAGTTCATGATATGACCTTTGAAATATATCTGGTATGTGAAGCATTAGCATTAGAACACTTATATATTATTTTTTATCTATTTATCAATGATATGTATAATATAAAAAATATTTTTTTTAGAAATGATTAGGAAGAATACATGTGTGAGAATATATAAAAACATTTATGGAGATGTGAATTCCTACTATATATTTAGTTTAAATTCTCATAATTTTATATAAATTTTTTAGTATATTTCTTTATCATTTTTATTCGATACATATGTTGTTAAATATAAAAATTAGTTCAAAACACATGTCACATGATCAAAACCATGAAAAATTTATATTGTTTTCATACATTAGTATAATGATTCATAATTCATTTATGATGTGTTGTAATTGACTTTACATTAATCTAACAAATGATGTGGTATATATGACCCAGGAAGTGTGTTTTTAATAAAAAATTTATATTAGTTTAAAAAAATTCACACTTTTAAAACCAAGATTTTGAGATCAAAATGTTTTCAAAATTTAATAAAATCATCCATAAATTATTTGTGGCATTTAAGAATCGACCACAGGTCAATCCTACACCCAATGTGTTTGATATGACTTAAGGTTTATTTTTTTCAATACAAAAGGTTTACTTAAATTTGAATCAAACATTTAATATCTCAAACCATGCAAATGATCTCATATTATTTTTAAAGTTATTGGAAACTATGGATAATTTATTTTTTTAAATAGTAATTTAAAAACCATCAATCTAACACCTGATGTGGTTGACATGACTTGAAGTGTGAGTTTTCAAAAAAAGAAGTTTCTTTTTTTAAAACATGTGTTTTATTAGGGAAACATTCTCTAATTGTTACAAAATGTTCAAAAAATGGTCCAAAATTCATTTTTTTATAAGTAATAATTTAACACATGACATTCTGACACATTATAGGTCTGGTAAGACTCGAAGTATGTGTTCTTAATATAAATTTTTCATTTTAGTTTACAACACACATCAAAAATCCAAAACCATGAAAAATGAACACGTATTGTTTTAAAAATTTAGGATAATTGTCCATAATTTATTTTTGACTTGTATGAATCGACTACACATCAAACCGACACATTATTTGTTTGATATAACTCAAAGCGTGTGTTTTTAATAAAAATGTTTTATTTTAGATTAAAATGTTTGTCACTTTCCCAAACCATGAAAATGAGTGTTGATTATTTTTTAACATTAATAAAAATATTAATAGATCATTTGTGATGTGTAGTAGTTAACCATACATCAATATGAAAAATACAGTTTTTTGTTTTACTCAAAGTGCATGTTTTCAGAATAGAAGTTCAATTTTGGGTTAAAACCAACGTAACATCACCAAAACTGGAAAAAAAAATCTCAGATTGATTTCAAACATTAGGAAAATAATCAAGAGTTTATTTTTCCCATATTGAAATTGAACGCTTCAAAATCCAACACAAAATGTGGTGGTATTACTCTGTTTTATCATTTTCAATATAAAAGATTCACTTTTGTTCTAAATTAACATCAAATTTCCAAAACCAAGAACTAAATCTAGTATTTATTTCAAAAATAATAAAATGGTAGGTAATTAATTAGTAACATGTTTGAATTAACCAATCATCATTTTTTCGCACGATGTGACCAATATAACTCTATGAGTGTGTTTTCAATATAGAGGTTCCATTTCATTTTGAAACTCATATCATAATAAAATATTGACAAAATGACCATGTATTGTTTTAAAACAATATGAAAAATATTAAAAAAAAATTGTGACATTTAGGTTTTCAACACATGTCAATCTAACATCTGATGTCATCAATATGGATCAAAGTTCAGGTTTTCAATAAAGAAGTTCAATTTTAATTTAAAACGCATGTTAAATCACCAAAACCAATAAAATTAGATTATATTGTTTTTAAATAAATTTGAAATGATCCATAATTATTCTTCATCTCTATTAATTGACCATATTTCAATATACAACATGATATTGATGATGTAACTTTTAGTACATTTTTACAATATAAAAGTGTCATTTTAGTTTAAAAACATCATATCGACAAAACTAAAAAAATGAGATTTTATTATTTTCATCCTTTTTAGAAAATAGTTCATAAGTAATTTTTGATGTGTATGAATCAACCATATGTCAATTCGATACTCGATGTAACTGATCTATATTTAAGTGTTAGTTTTCAATATAAATGTTTCATTTTAGTTTAAAATTAACACCACTATCCAAAATCAATAAAAATATTTCTTATTGTTTTAATGAATTAGTAAAATTGTTGATAATTAACATGTGGCATGTAGTAATTGATTGTATTTCAATTTGAAACCCAAAAAGGTAAGTATAAATAGAAGTACCCATTTTATATAATGAAGTTCCACTATAGTTTAAAACATGTGTCACATATAGAAAATTGACAAAAATATCATAGATTGTTTAAAGATTTAATGAAAATAATGTATAATCCGTTTTTCACATATAGGAATTGAGCGCATGCCAATCTAAAATGTAATGTGTTCAGTAGGACATGAATTTTTTGTTTTCAATATAAAAGTGTCAAATTATTTTAAAAAGGCATAAAATATAATTATAATAGAAAAATATATCGTATTATATTCAAACAATTGAAAAATTTCCATAGTTACTTTTTTTACTTGCAGAAATTTTATGCACTTCAATCTAACACACAATGTTGTTGGTATTACTTGAAGTGTCCGGTTTCAATATACATGTGTCCTTTTATTATAAAATGTGCATCATATAGGAAAAACTGATCATAACAATCTCAGATTACTTTCTTCTATATTTATCTTCTATTACCATTAATTTCATTATCATTTCTATTTGATAATTTTTTAGATAATTTTCATATATATAATTATTTAAGATGATTAAGAAATGGTGTGATAGTTGAAGGAATGTTCTCAAAAATAAAGTTCTATTGAATTGGTTCACTCCTATAATGAGTTTTTTAGGAACAAAATATTTGATACATTTTAATATCACCTAATGTTTAGAACAATAAGAAAAGATATGATGTGTAATATTGAAATAAAACTCAATATGATTGATGGTGTTCCTATTACTACACAATGTTTATTTTTTCTGTTTAAATTGACACCATTTATTTAATTTATTTATTTAAATTATTACTAACATAATAATTTGTTTATAATATATTTTCATTATTTTATTCAATATGGGGAAGTTTTATTAGCAACTAAAAGCATGATTGTGGATCAGGGGACAAATATAAAAGAACATTGATATTTCTGAATGTTTATAAAAAGTATACTTACACGATTAATTGTAGAAGCCTATGTTTGAAATGCATATAATATAGGGTTTTTTGGAATTTAATTGTAAATTTTATTTCAAGGAATTTTTTATTTTCCCTCCAGATATTGTATAATTTCTTATTGTTTTAATGATTTAGTGTGTTGTAATTTTAGCAACACACTACAATAGCATTCCCCGATATGAGTGATAAAAACCACTAAAAATTTATTCCCTTTTTCGGTGATAGATAGAATCATTAATAATGGGTCGCCTTTATTATATCTACAAGGAGTGACCACAAATTTTTCCATTATTATTTCTTTTTTTCAAGATAATTAAATTTACCAATATCATTACTTTTCACGAACTAAAAATGGCCTACGGATTTTAATGTCACTCTGTTTGTTAATACATTTTTCACTATCAAGGACATAATATAGCACTATTAAAGGCCTTATGTATAGTGTTTATTTCAAAAAAAGTACTAAACATGATAAAAATGTGATGATTCATGCTACTAAAGGATTTATATTTTTTTAATTGAATGCCGGGTGGGGAAGGAAGATAAGGTATTGGATGAAATGAGCAGTAAATTTCATGGTGTTCTGAACCAAATAAGTATTGAGTGGGATCCTATGTTCTTTTATCTATTAATATGTATATATGAATCATAAAAAAGGGGATACATAACTTTTCTTCTAAATGATTGTGAAACTATTTTAATTTTAAATTATAAAAAGATATCAATATGATCTTGATAATTTTTATAATAAAATTAAATCTGTGTTTAATGATAAATAAGTATTCTTTAGTGGTGAATATGGTGTTCTAAAATTTGAACGGATTATATGTATTTTCTATATCACTGTTAGGGAAGTACATTACAAAACTAGAAAATGTAGTCACCTTTAAATAAATAGATTTAATTATCAGATCTATGTTACTCTAAATATCTCGTCCATATTCTTGATACTAGAGAGAAAGTATTGAAGAATCAGATGATTCGATAAGTAAAGGAACTTTGGAGAAAACCTAAAACTGAAAAAGAAATTTGTAAACAATAGCATTTAATAAACTATAACAACTCAAATTTTATAAGGTAATATTCAAGAAATTTCATGGGTGAAATATTTTTTCTAGGGAAGAATTTAACACCCCCAAACTATATGATATATTTCCTTCTAAAAAATAAATCTTATTGATATCTTAGGATACATGAAACCATGAGTATCAATTATTGTCTGAGAACCTTGTATTTTGATAAGAATATATCCAAATTCAAATTTAAATATTTCATTTTTATAAAGTAATAATTAAATAAGATAAATATCAATTTTTAATTTACTTTCTCAAAATTTGTCTAGAATGAATTATTAAATATTCCCTTTGAAATAAGATTTTATAAATAGTAAAAAATATAGTATTTAACTATTTATAATTTTATTTGTAATAATATATTGTGTTATGTATAATTACAAATTTTTAACTATCAATTTTTTAGAAATATGGACAAAAACATTTAGAGGTACAAATTGATATTTTTTCAAAAAATGGGGTTTTTCAAAATAAAATTGTTTAATGATGCATAATATATATCCATTTTAATTATTTAAAAAATTATTTAGTGTTAAATTATTTAATTTAAATATGTTTATAATATATCTAAATATATTAATTTAATGAAATATAATGATGGTTAATAGATATATAGTTAATATAATACTCTCTTATACTTGAGAAACACATTTCATGGAAAACAATTTTCCAACACATATTTTTGATTTATCATTAAATTAAAATTTTAGACATATATAAATTTAATTAGGTATAATTTATTCCATATTTTTAATCATTTTAAATAATATTGTATAATAATTTCAGATTAATTTTTTGTCATAATGAATGATAAAAATATTAAAAATTAATAACTCGTGTTATGTTTCAAAACATTTTTGGGAGGATAAAGTAAGAAGATACGGGTCAAATGATCCAAAAAATATTTAATTATTTATTTTTTGAAATATTTATATATTTTAACATATTTTTTTTACAATGATCCATTGTAGATCCTTTTTAAATGTAAAAAAGGGTTTGATTTATTCTATTCCATGATTCCAAGCGTCTCATCCTTATTAATGAAATAAGGGAACTCCTCCTGTCACTTCTTCACACCTATAAAGAAATTAGTATCGACAAAAACATGAATACATAACTCCAAAAAATCCATATAAACATTTCATATTTTTGGTTCTTCCAAAATACCAACTCTAGGGTCGTTAAGAAGATATTCAATGGGGGTTCTCATAGATAATGTAACATTATTAATGAAGTTATTTATTTTTGTTTATTCATTTATCATCATAAAAAATGATGTAAAAATTTAAATATAATAAAAAAAATATATTATATATACTAATATGTTAATATTTTTATGGAATAAAAGAAATTTATATCCTTATCCATCTAATGTGAAACAAAGCCACCCCTTCTATGTACAACGAACTACCACCTAAAAATCAATGTAATTTATATTCCAAAACTGACACACATGGATAGACATACTAATAAAAATAATTAATATAAATAATAAATATGGTATGGTATATATTTTTTTAAAAGTAAAATATCATCCACTTCCTTACCCATTCACAAATTTAGGGAATTATTTCATCACTCATGCATATGTATAACCTATCATCTCCACAAAGTGATGTGATTCATTTCCAATGTAAAAATTTAAAGAATGGTTCTAAAGATGTATGAAATGGGAAGATATGATATTTCAAACATTAATATCATTATTTAGATGATTTGTTTATAACCTATTTACATGAACTAGATATTTCATAAAAAATGTATAAGAAAACAAACCAATTAACACCCAAAAAAATAGTAATAAAATATTGTAAACTAAAAGGAGGTATGTTATTAAAAAATGATAATATATGAAAATATAAATATTAATATGGTTCAATTATAACATAATAACATGTCTATAACCATTTTATTGGTGGTTAAATAATTTTTAATCCAAGGGAAGCGTGAGTTAAAGTATTGGGACTCAATTTCCATTCCATTTAATCATATTTCTTATTATGATCATATTTAATTTTTTGTGGTGTATATAAAGACTATTTTATATATTTGATAGGGATATGTATTTTCTAATTTTGGTTAAATTTTTAACTTTTGTATATTATTCCAAATTATTGTAATGTGAATTTATCCAAGTTGGTCGGAATTGATTTCACTGTCTCACATTAATTTGGTATTAGTTTTGTTGTCATTGAAGGAATAATATAATTAATCCTTAATAAGGTCCAATAATTTTCTAATGCATAATAAATTTATGTTGTTTTTATATTTTCTATAAAATTTTATTCTCTTTGTCACTTAATTCATGAAATGTAATTTTTAAAAGAAATCCCATTTTTATTTCACTTCAAAGAGGATATATTTTTATTCCATATCCTTTTTCCTTAAAATTATTTTAAAAAATACCTTTTATTTACTAAAGATATTTATTATTGAAAATATATGTTATTTTTGAATTTTAAAAAGAGTTTCAATATATTTTTCTACTTTTTTAAATCGTAAATATTTGAAAAGAAGGTTAAAAGGAATGTTCTTTTTCAACCTATACGGTTATAATAGGCTTCCCAACCGCCAAAAAAATTTAGGAAAGGAATATTAATTAACATGTTTTAAATGGTTGTACAAATAAAAATCATTTATTAATGATCATTTTAATATTTCACATGATTTTACATTATCCATAAAAGTACATAATTTTATTGAAACCCCTATATTCTGGATGAATTGATGGTCACCTCAAATCTCATGATTAATTTTATGATTGTTATATTTTTTAGAGACCATAAATTCTTGTTATATGTTTTTATTTGAAATTAAATTTATATTAAATATCTATATAATTTTTATAATGTGTGGGATTATTTCATAAACTATATACAATATACATATTATGTTTACTTTTAATGTTAGTTTATTTACTGGTGAAATTTGGTAAATCCTAATTGATTAATCAATAAAAAATAGTATCGATAAGTAATGTTATCTATAATTGAAAATTATTATTAGTAATATGAGGAATGATTGGTAAATATAATGATGTGTGGGGATAAGAATTAATTTTCCCCCCAATGCATCAGTAGGTCCGATAAGAAAAATTCATTGGCTCAATTAACTAGGTTATTGCACACAGATTTAAATTATATTATTAAAGGTATTGAAATAATTGAAATACAGATGTTTGATATCATAATAACTATTATTAATCATTTCCTTAATTATAAATTCTATTATAATTATCTATTTGATTGTTTCGTGGATATTATAAATGGTTACATTTTTTCTCAATTTATTGAAAAAATTGAATGTGTGTTCAATTATTCAACATGGCATATTGACTAAGAATTTTTTTATTCATGACATAATACATTACAAGTTACTATTTATAATCATTTGAGATCACCATTACCTTTTTTTACTTTCCCCATTTTATGAAAAAAAATTCAATGAGTTCAAGGATGGTGATTGTTTTCTATTACTATATTTCGTTGTTTCCCAATGTATAGTGGGTATCACTTACATATGTAAATAAATAAAATGATTGATAAGATGGGATTTTACCCCATTTATCCAATCCATTTTATTAAATTATGCACCATCTCTAGGTAACTAAAGTCCATGTTTTTAAACATAGCATTTATTCCCAACTTTTTTTGTCTAGGGGATGTCACGTAAGGTTAATGAAACTTTATATCTTCTCATGTAAATGAGTTGGGGTGGGATGTTACAAATGATATCAGTCATGGTAACTTATTATATCTCTTTTGATGATATCAAGGATATAGGAATATTAGAACATGAAATGTATAGCTCAAAAAGACATATAAAATTTTTTCTAAAGAATTTCATGTTACTTAGGTGTCCATGTAAAAAGGTTTTCTTACACAATAAAATGAGTGTTATCATCTCATCATTGTGGTTTTAGCTAATGTTTTTTTCCTAACATGCATTAATAGTGGGATCCCTACTAGACATAAATGGCTCATCTTGATTTTAATGATATATTAAATGGGAAAAGGTACTGAATTCAAAAAAAATATTGTTGTAATTTGGGTTGTTATGGATAGTTTGAAATTATATATTCCTTTACCATATCGTATGTGATTAATAAATAATGTTTCTCCTAGATAGACAGATTGATATTGGGTAGACATCATAAAAATATGCAAGGGGAAGCTACTAAAAATGTAGTTTCACCTAATCAATTAGTGAAATTGAAATTGTTCAAAAGCATTATTCATGTTTTTCATGTCATAGAAAGAGGAAATATGAATGATTATGATTGATAAGTGAACCAATCATGTTATTTTCCAAATAAAATCGACATATATTTTCGAGTTATTTTGAGCCTAGAAAGGTAGAGGTGTGTATGAATTATGTTAATTGAGTCTTTGAATTATTGGTCTCACGGACGGAGTATAAGATTAAGATTGAAACTTTTATAAAAGAGGATATTTTATGCCAATGGAGAGACTTTTTAAGCAAGCTACTATTGAACAAAAAATGACATGGGATTATTTGGAATAATTTATTAATAAAAAATTATATCCTCTGACATTTAGAGTAACAATAACAATGGATTTAATTAAATTAAAATAAGAGAATATATCCCTTACAAAAAATGATGCTAGGTTTGTTAATTTAGTACAATTTAAACTAAAAATTCATTCTATTTCATCCTTTAGGGATTCCATCTTTGAATCTGGGTTACAATTAGATCTTTTCTCAGACATTTTTTTCATGTGTCTTGTAGACAAAACAATAATGGTTTATAGATAAACATTAGTTGAAGTAGATATTTGAGTAAATACAGATGGATAACATATAGTTATCTGTATTGGAATATATAGGAATTTAAACACTGGGAATTAGTGGAAGAGGGACACTTACTTCCAAGATGGAGGATCTCCTCAGAGTTAGACCACATTATAAACTAATTTAGATGAATGACCGAATATATGTAATTTTTGTTTTCATTGTTTCCCTATTTCACCTAATAAATGAGAATGTATTACCCCACATAAATCATGTAAAAAATATTACTACATGGGAAATGATAAACATTATTAGTGTAATTATTTGTAAACTAGTATGGGTGATGCATATCATGTATCTTATAAATATTAATCTTTGATGAGGCGATATTGATAGAATAATTCTCGTCCTTAGAAATGAGCTAGTTCTGTTTATTAAAAGAGCACCATGACTCTTTAGGATAGAAAATTTCATCAATCATACAGTACCATGGTGGAGCTACTATGAATATTTAAGGTTCCAAAGAGGTGGCCATTCATAATCTGTCTAGTCATTGGACAATGTGATGTATGAAAATTTTCAATTATAAAATTATGAATGATTTTTATATATAGGTGTATCCCACTCCTTTATATCTACTCATGTTATTGATTATATGGGTTTACAATTTGTGATGATTAATACCTTTTAAACACTTCAAAAAAGTAGGAGTGTTGAGATGTTAAATGGGAAGAAAGTATCATAACAATTAATGGAGATGAATGCTTTTTTGTTTTTTAAATCTAGGTGTTAGATGTCTACGACCATATTTCATGAATGAATTGGTTTACATCATTTAAGTACCAAATCAACTACTATACATGAATGTTTAGTTTGACATCAGATGTTGTTGTAAACCATCTCTTTAGAGGAGATTGGGATATAAATACAATAATAAAAGTACTTTGGTTTAGATGGTTTGGAATATCTCATAATATTTTATATTTGTTACTTAGGAATTAAAATATGAGATCAGAAACAGAAATTTTATAGCCATCGTTGACCAATTACCTGATTTCTATTTAAAAAATTCTCTAGTATTTTAGCCAAAAGGAATGATTAATTTTCAACTGATCTCAAATGAGAGATTAGTCCTACATAACATCTGTATAGTAGGTTGTAAATAAAAAACGTTATTGAATAACATTCAAAACATTAAGAGTTCTAAAACAATGGGTTCATTTCATCAAGCACAACCTCATGGGTATCAAAAGTACTTTTTATAAATAATGTGGATGTAACTCTTAAGATTATAATCAATTATTATAATATTAACCATTTTATGATGATGAATTGAAATCCTATTTTATGAATTGATTATTTTTTAATCAATTTATGGGATCCAAGTGGTTCATTAAATGTGAATAATGTTCTAGATATCACTAAATATGATTCTAAAAGGATTATATTATAAAAATACCTTTTAGAATCAGATATAGATACCATGAATTGGTTGTTATGTACTTTTTCCATATAAATTCATCGATGATATTTATGGAATTGATAAATCATGTCCTTAATAGGGACCTAGAATCATTGTAAGTGTTGTTTATTGATTATTTTTTGGTGTATTATAAAACATTGGATGGTCATTAGAAAAATTTGGATATAGTATTTTGTTTCATCCTGAATCATCGTCTATATTCCAATATTTCAAAGTGTAATTTTCAGATTCAATAGGTATATGGGTTTTTGGAATTTTATGATACTTCAGATGCTTCATTCATGATTTTTCAAGTGTTGCTTCCTATATGATAATGTTGATAAAGAAAGGTGTTTCTTTTCAACTGAATTATGAGTGGAAGAAATATATATAGGATCTCATCTTTTTACCTACAAAAGCAACTCTCCTTATGTTTCTAGAATTACGAAAGGGTTATATAGCCTATTATGATTCATGAGGATCTGGTCGGGGGTGTGTTCCAATGTAGGGAGATCATGTGGTATCTTACGGCTCATGAATGTTTTAGGTGATTGAGAAAAACTAACAGATACATGATTTTTAATTATTTACCTTAGTTCATTCCTTTAAAACATGATTTTATTATATTTTTTGGAGTGAAATTTATAGTGTCCATAGATCCAAATAATTTTAAACACATATTCTCAAAAAAAAAATTGAATCTAAGGAAACACATATGGATATAATACCAGTTTTTATTTTAAATTGATGTTTACATTAAGATAGTGAAATTCTATAGAGGTTAGATTGAGTGGGATGTGTTATAACTCATTGGATAAGAATCAATTAAATTAATGGAAGTTATTTTTTTCATAGTTGATATGCATAGAGATTGTGATAAAAAAGGTTATGTTACCATTTTAATTCTAGTTTTTTTTCATTTATAATTTTTTTAATCAGGTTATAGTTACATAGAGGTTAGATCATGAATGTTTAACCATGAGCTTAAAACACAATAGAGGGGGGAAATTGAGGGATGATATCTAAATTGGATATATGTGTTCTAGTTTATGGATCATGTTGTGGTACAACTAACTTATCATGAATAAGTTATTTATTCCTAGAACTATTTGAGATGGAATTTCCTTCCTAGTGTTCTAAATATATATAATGTTTGGAGAAAAAAATATAATGGTGTATAATAAACATGAATTTGGTAAAAATCTTCATACGATACCTCACTTTTCAGTAGGTCGATGGGGAACAATAATAACCAATTGGTATATTACAAACATTATCAATTCTTGTACTGGATGTGAAGAAACCGGTAAGGTATTTCTTGATAGGTCAACAAAGAATGGTTTGGACACACAATTCCATATGGTTGATTATGGATTAACTTATTAAGTTATATCACTTTTCCCTAATTTTTAATCCATTATGGTGGAATATTTGTCCAAACTATACATTCTAGAGGTAATAATGATGCATTGTTTCCCTGTTTTAAAAGTGTGTGATTAGGATCCAAGGTTTACATCTCCCTTTTGGAAAACCTTGCAGCAATCCCCTGGAACCCAGTTGTCCATGTGTACAACATATCATCCACAAACAGATGGTCAATCTAAAAAGAAAATCTAAAATATAGAGGATATGATTAAATATTATGTGATTTATTTTTGTTTCCCATCAGAAGAGTAAATATCACTAGTGAAGTTCTTATAAAAAAATAGATAGCAAGAATCCTTACATTTGTCTCCAGTAAAAACATTTTATGGTAATCCTTGTCATTCTCAAATTTTTAATGTGAAATCACATGATACGATACTTATCATTAATAGCCTAATGGATGAAAAAATATAAAAACTTTAGATTTTCCAGAAGAGAATAGAGATATCTCAAATTCATCAAAGATATTATCCTGGTAATATTTAATAGTAGTTTTTTCTTGAGGTGGATCATCATGTTTTCCTTAAGATATCTTAAATTTCAGGTCAACATCATTATGGTAATAACATAATATTTTCACTAAGGTATATTAGCCCATTTGAGATATATGAGAAAGTGGGAGATATAGGTTATCAATTGAATTTACCATTGAGGTTCATCTCCATGCAAAATGTGTTTCACGTATCACAATTAAAAAATTACCATCCCAACCCTAAACCTATCATTTGATGGAAAATTATGACCTCCAATAGGATTTGAAATCAATTATTATGCTGATATGGGTTTTGGAATAGAAAAAGAAATTTATGAATAAGAAAATCATTGGTCTTGTAGTAGTTTAATGGTATCATGGTTAGATTCAAGAAGAATCATGGGGTAATGACAAGAAAATGTTAAAATAGTAACCTTATCTCCTAAAAAAGGGTTTCTAATTTACTAGGATAAAAATACAAAAAGTGTGTCACAAATAGCATCCATTGTTTGATGTAATTTACCCTTTTTATATATATATTGTCATTATATAAATTTTGGGTTTTGTTTTGGGAGGTTTTAATAATGCTTTGGCGTGTTTTGAAATTGTTTCTATTTGTGAGTGTTTTGGTCATGGTTAGTAGAAACCATGAACCGTCACTATGAAACGATGAAACATTTTTTTAGGGTCACTAGTCAGGTGAGAAGTTTGATAACATTTTTTCAAATAGAATGTGAATTGCTGGAACATGGTTTGGAAAACCATGTGATTTATAGTTAATTCATATAAATTTATAGTTTTAATATTGGAATAATGTCTTAAATCCTTATTAGTCATGTAATATTCCTTTTCCTCTAACTCGTCACAATTTCGAGGCATGAGAAACAAATCCCTTCAATCTAGAAGCAAATTTTGAATTAATCCATGTGTGATGAAGAACCTAAATGTTTATTAAGTCATTAATCCCTTTAATAATTACTTTTTATTTTAGATCCACTCTTATCACATCTCTTGAAACTATAGATTTATTCTGTTATGGGTATATATATATATATATGTTGTAACATTAATATTGATGATATATTTTTGGATCTAGTCAAGGGACTGTGTTGTGAACATGGATATTGATGTTCTATGTGTGGTTATTCATTTTCCCCTTCCGTTGATAGGTAGTTAGGTGGACTCCCTCTTGTCTCCACTATTATATAACATAAAGGATTAGTTTGTATTAATGGTCTAATCATATATTATGTGGAAAATTTGTGTAATTTAAATGAGGATACCGATTTTTATTATTTTGAAAAAATGGTTGATTACATGGATTTTAGAAAACTCTCATGGGGTGTCCTTAGAATATATTAATTTTAATAGAAATAAAAATCACGAACTTCATAAGATGACCGAATATATCCCAATTAGAATTATGGTATTTAAATATTTTTTGGATTCCTATAAAAAATATATTATGATTTTTTTCCATTTCAATACTAGTATGGGAAATGGTTTCATCATACCAGTAGGTTTTTTTCATTTTTCTATAACATACAGGAAGACCATTCATCATGATATTTATTCTATAATTTCTCTCTCTACCCAATTGCAGAAGAAGTTTTTTTGTAGATATTTAAACATCTTCTTACATTCTAGATGAATAATCAATTATGAGTTCTGTGTATCATCCAATAGATCCTTGATCGATTAATTTTTTTATAGGAAGAATATCTAAACTGAAAACCTCATAAAACCTTATTTATTTACGTTCAAATATATAGTTATTAAAAAAATTATCAATATGACAACATTGTATTTATTACTTTATTTGGTTATCTTGTGTACATAAGTTTTTGAATTTCTTTAGTAAATATATGATTTATTTACTGTGACTATGATTTCATGATCCATCCTCTTGCAATCAATGAGTATTAGGTCCTTCTAAATGCTTTTTATGGATACAGTTGATTTATACATCTTTCCCAGAGCATCAACCACCTTGTTTTCCATCCCGAGGTGGTAATTCATTTAGGAGTTATAATCTTTTATCAATTCAAACCAGATCCTTTGGCACATATTCTATTAATTACATGTGATTATATATTCCATGCTCTTAATATCAGTATATAAATCAAAATATTATCTATAGAAGAAATTTATTCAAATCATTGAATAAAATATAACAAATCCAATCACTAAATCATGAATTAGGTAAAAAGTTTTAGGAGTATTTAATTTTTATGATGCCTAAGAAATTACATTTTCATTATACATGATAATCCATCGCAAACATGTTTATAAATTTTCATTATATAATACAAACCCTTCCCAGATACTGTGTAATGTAATTACATGAGTGGTGAACAATGACCATTTTAGTGACTTGAAACATCATTAACATTCCACCATCCAATTTAACTTCACTCATATCCATGTGAACATAGTTATTGGATTTTATTTCCATGAGAAATATCCCAAAATGCATCTTGACTATCCTACTAACCAAAGAAAAAAATGAATCTCGGTTATAGTGTCCAGTCTATTCCCTTACATTATATCCTATTTAATCGATGGATCTATTATTTTTATCTTACTTGTTATTACATGACCATAGAATAATATATTCAAAAATGAAAAACTACAGCTTCTAATTTTTTCATATAATGTCTCATTTATCAAGGTATTCAACAGAATCTTCAAATTATTATCATGTTCTTCCATTCTAATTTTGTATAAAATAATATACTCTATAAATAATCTTTTTGATCAAGTTAGTCATTAAGTACATTATTATTTAGATCCCTATTTATAGTGACATTATTTTAATTTCTCAAGGAAATCATTATAAATTAATATAGTTTATGCCTCAAATAGAAAGAAATATTAGGATTATCATTCCTTTTAAACCACAACAAAATGGAATCAAAATCGAATGAAAATATTATAAAATATCAATTTCCACTAATTTGATCAACCAAATTATTGATATGATTCATAAGATACTTTTTCATGATCATAAATTTATTATTCTAACGATATTCAATGAAAATAAACATCGATTCATCCATATATTTGTAAAAATTGGATTTGTTTTGACAATGTTGAAGCACAATATAATATAAAACCCTTATTTAGATTCCCATTAAAGGTTCTTATTTTATTCCTCCAATTTAGTGGAATCCATTCAATATATATATTTATAACTATCATACATATAGGTCTGCATTTGATTGAAAAATCAACCTCATGATTTTATGGATGATTGGGTAGTTGATTTTAATAAAGTATTGTATACTACCATACAATAGTATTTTAATTGATGTTGAATATAACTTTGACCATTTTAGTCAACAATCACTCATTTATGGGTATTATAATCCATATTAATGAATTTTATTCCATGTGAAATTCATGATTATACATATGTTAACAAATGATAATAGGATGATTGAAAATATGAAATGTGTAACATCCCATGTAAATAATGAATCATAGATATTCTTATCTATGTCTATTTATGAATTACATAGTGTTTTAAAGAATTAAAATGAGAATAAATCCAATCATAACCATAGAATTCTCTAATATTTTTAAAATATTGTTTTACCGCATTTTGATAGAGAACCATTTTTAAATCTAATTTTTGAAAATTTTATAAGCTCTATTTGTCAAAATAAACTTATTCATTATAATTGGGACATTGAAATTTAATTTGGACAAATTTTTGGTATTTTTCTGACAATGTTCATTTTTTAATGAATAGTGAAAAATACGGCATTTTACTTCAAAACTGCTTTTTCATCTAATTTAATTATATAGACAGATTGTCCTTTTAATTGGTTTTAAAGTTTAATTAGAATATATTTTTACAATTTAATCCAATTATGGTCATTAGAATTTATTTCACTTTGTAATTGGGCATAAACAAGTGCCAAACATTTCATAGATATTATTTCAAAAAAAACCTGCTATTTGTTTTGACAACGGGAATTATTTTTAAATTAATTATTGAAATTTCTGTGTTTGTAATTTGGTAAAACAGATTCCATATTTGGAATTATAATTTCCAAATTATGTAATTAATACTCTTTTTTTGGACATTATGAATAGTAATAACGGTAATTATCATTAATTATCGTGATTAATTTGTAATCGGGTAGTTAAGGATAACAAAATAATATCATAATAATAAGAAATGTCCCCAACATGTGTCATAATGCTATTGGTTGTGTCATGTATGACCATGGGATTCCTTGTTCCAATCATAGGGACCCCATGGAATCACTTTTGGGCGAAAGTGACACTTTATCATTTTATTTTTATAGAAAAGAGAATATCACTAAAGTATGTAACACCTAAGTAAAACAATTTTAGTTTTGTCTGTGTAAATGATCTATTAGACTATAAATATTCATTGGAAAGATAAAATGATTTCCTATATCATAGTAGTTTTTTTAATAAATTTAGACATTATATAAATTAATTATTTTATGACATCATGATGATGCAGTGATTACCTCATTAATTAACGATTTAAATAAAATGAAAAGATAATGTAAAATCTAAGACATAAAATTTTCAAAGACCTATCACTACTACAAAAACGGGCAATAACAGCGCTAAAATCGGGCTTTAACAGCGCTGTAAAGCTCAGCGCTGATAAAAGGGGGGGGGGTCCTTTAACATTGCTTTTTTAGTGCTGTTAAATGTCACCTTTAATGGCGCTAAAAAAGAGTTGCTAAAGGATACCTTTAACAGCGCTTTTTTAGCGCTGTTAAATATCTCCTTTAACAGAGCTTTTTTAGCGCTGTTAAATGTCGCCTTTAACAGCGCTAAAAAAGCGCTGTTATATCCCTGCCTGCTGCTAATAAAAAACCTGCACTAGTACAGCCAGCCGAGCAGACCTGCACAAAAACCAGTATATCAACTACAGACCTGCACAAAAACCAGTATATCAACCACAAGCATGTCATCAACCGATCACAACCCAACCAAACAGTGTTCTTACCATGAGTTAGATACCATCTACCCAGAAACCAAAACTACCTCATTACATAGTATCACAAAATATTCCTACACAACTCAGAAGATAAATACTAGAACATTCCACTATGTATTGTTTATCCTTGGATTGCCACTTGGTTTTGACAAATTGTGCAGAGCCTGTGCTCCTTTAATCATTATGCAATACATAAAAAGGATATCCTAACACTCCCAACCATCACCCTTAGTAATTATGTATATTAATACAAAAAAGGTAACATATCATAAATTGGGGGACTGTAATGAGACATCAAGATTAAAATTTTATATATAGGATCGATGTCTGGTAGGATTGGTTGCGTTGATACATGACTCTACCTGGACCTCAAAAATAGATATATAATCTCACTCCAGGAATTTCAGAGAGACTCCAACTATGTCTAGGACGTCCTGCTGAAGCGATCGTACTACCGTAAGTCGGAAAAGATACCAAAACCATCCTAGGAAGGATAATGGGAGCCAACCCTAATGAAATATGTCCTTGATATAGTGTTCAAAGAGATCAATCATGGTACATAAAATTATGTGTCATTTAAAGGGTCACATGCCTTGTCGCTTTACCCTGGGTAACTCCAATGTTCAGCTGCCTGTGTGAATATACATGTCATATCAATAGGAAATTACATGGCATGTTAAAAAACATATACGTGTTACCCTTTGATCTTGTTTCCTCTTATGCACCTTTGCCCTATGTTAGTACATGACGTCGATCTCGTGTGATTCTTCCTGTGTATCTGTACAAGGGATAAACTGCGTAGCTGGCTCATTAAAGACGTGTAGTGGGATATATTCCATGTAGGAAAGCCATGTAATCCACCCCAGGTTTGACTCGTACACGTCACATATGACCCATGGATTATTGTACTAAAGTGTTAACACAATCCTAAGGCGTTTGGTCGGTTTCCCATATGTCAGTTGTTGATTTTACTTAAAAATAAATCCATTTTGAACAAAATAGAGGCACTTTGAGTGGTGTCGGCCACAACAGGCCTCGGATTGAGTCGGGGTTGACTCTTACACGTCAAATTTGACCCATGGATCATTTCCCTTAAGTTTCAACAGAATCCAAATGCGTTTGGTCGGTTTGCCGCATGTCAGTTGTTGATTTCACTTAAAAATAAGTCCATTTTGAACAAAAGAGAGGCACTGTGAGTGGTGTCGGCCACACCGGGCCTCGGATTGATGCGGTGTTGAATCATACACATCACACATGAGTCATTGATCATTGTGAAAAAAGTATCAACGCAATCAGAAGCCGTTAGATCGGTTTGGCGTATGTATGTAAAATATTGTCCATTTTAAACTAAATACATACACTTGGAGTGATACCGATCACACCGCGCCTCTGACTGAGGTGGGGTTGACTAGTACACGTCACATTTGACCCATGGATCATTGTCCTTAAGTTTCAATAGAATCCCAATGCGTTTGGTCGGTTTGTCGTATGTCAGTTTTTTATTTCACTTAAAATTAAGTCCATTTTTAACAAAACAGTGACATTGTGAGTGGTGTCGGCCACACCGGGCCTCAGATTGATGCGGTGTTGAATCTTACACGTCACACATGAGTCATTGATTGTTGTGAAAAAGTATCAACACAATCAGAAGCTGTAAGATCGGTTTGGCGTATGTACGTAAAATATTGTCCATTTTAAACTAAAAACATACACTTGGAGTGATACCGGTCACACCGCGCCTCTGATTGAGGCGGGGTTGAATCTTACACGTCACATTTGACCCATGGATAGTTGTCCTTATGTTTCAATAGAATCCCAATGTGTTTGGTCGGTTTTCCGTATGTCAGTTGTTGATTTCACTTAAAATTAAGTCCATTTTTAACAAAACAGTGACAATGTGAGTGGTGTCGGCCACACCGGGCCTCGGATTGATGCGGTTTTGAATCGTACACGTCACACATGAGTCATTGATCATTGTGAAAACGTATCAATGCAATCAGAAGCCGTTAGATCAGTTTGGCATATGTACGTAAAATATTGTCCAGTTTAAACTAAATACATACACTTGGAGTGATACCGGTCACACCGCATCTCGGATTGAGGCGGGGTTGAGTCGTATACGTCACATATAACCCATGAATCGTTGTCCTAAAGTGTCAACACAATCAGAAGGCGTTTTGTCGGTTTCCCGTATGTCAGTTGTTGATTTCTCACTTAAAAATAACTCCATTTTGAACAAAACAGAGGCACTTGGAGTTGTGTCAGCCACAACAGGCCTCAGATTGAGGCGGGGTTGACTCGTACACGTCACATTTGAAGGTGAGTATGCATACACGATAGTTGACCTTCTTAGAGAAGGGTTTCTGGAAGAGTATAAAAGACATGAAGCAATGAAGATCATTAGAGTGTTGGAGAAAATGTGGTTGCTACAAACAATGTGGAAATCGGCTTGTGCAAAGCGACCTAAGTTACAACTTGCAGGTATTGTACTCTATTTTTTTCTGGAAGGTTTCAGTTTAAATGCATTTTGGAATGATCATTGCTAGCCATTGTCTTTTAGGTTTTTTTGACAGCCGAGGGGAAAGGGTGGGGTCTGAAGACATTGTAGGATATGTCGAAGGGTGATTTTGTGTGTGAATATGTTGGAGAAATGTTAACTCCCGCAGTTCTGAAAAGAGTCACTATTTAAAAGAAAGCCACAAGTTTAGATACATCTCAAGATGGTCAGTTTAAAGACATTTTGAGGGACACTACTAAAGACATGCTCAGATATGCACACATCCCCCACTTTTAGATCGTTGTCTACTACAATGATCTTCCAAACAAGATATGCAATAGAACGCTCATGATACATAGATAAATTCATTGGCCACCTTCGAGAATGATCTGATGCACAAACCATGACAACATTATGTTTTTAACTTCAGCACCTCAATTGAGAATGTGACACCTTTCAGGACTTGGCGCCATTGTATGTCGTTTCGTCCACTGAATGGGTCTATCCTTTTATTTAATTTTTTTAACTTCAGTCAAATATTCTAGAAAGATGTCGCGGCAGATCCTTCACCATTTTGTTTTTCTGAACATCTCATTACATTGTTAAAAAAAGCAGGGTGTCTTGCATGGGCAATACGTTCCTGTATTGAAGATGATGCACTCCCATTTATTCGAACCCACAAAACCACCCCGCATGAGAAAACAGGGACTCATATTTTTTTGGAAGGCGGGGAGGAACCCAAGAACCTGCCGATGACCGCCGCGCCGTGGGGTGGTTTTGTGGGTTCGAATAAATGGGAGTGCATCATCTTCAATACAAGAACGTATTGCCCATGCAAGACACCCTGCTTTTTTTTTAACAATGTAATGAGATGTTCAGAAAAACAAAATGGTGAAGGATCTGTCGCGACATCTTTCTAGAATATTTGACTGAAGTTAAAAAAATTAAATAAAAGGATAGACCCATTCAGTGGACGAAACGACATACAATGGCGCCAAGTCCTGAAAGGTGTCACATTCTCAATTGAGGTGCTGAAGTTAAAAACATAATGCTGTCATGGTTTGTGCTTCAGATCATTCTCAAAGGTGGCCAGTGAATTGCTCTATGTATCATGAGCGTTCTAATGCATATCTTGTTTGGAAGATCATTGTAGTAGACAACGATCTAAAAGTGGGGGATGTGTGCATATCTAAGAATGTCTTTAGTAGTGTCCCTCAAAATGTCTTTAAACTGACCATCTCGAGATGTATCTAAATTTGTGACTTTCTTTTAAATAGTGACTCTTTTCAGAACTGCGTGATGTGAAGGTATTTTGGAGATTTTACTGGTTCATGCATGATATGAAGGTATTTTGGAGAATTTACTGGTTTTTTTGTCCAAAGGCCAAAGAAATGTGGTCCATAATTCTTGCATGTTACTCGTACACGTCACCAAGGACCCGTGGATCCTTCTCCTAAAGGATTAAGGCAATCCGGATGCGTCTGGTCAGATTTACATAGGTCAGTTGTTGTTTCCAATTAAAGTGGTGTCCATTTTAAACAAGAGAGCGACCCTTTGGGTGGTAGAGGTCACACCGTGCCTCGGATTGAGGCGGGGTTGACTCGTACACGTCACCAAGGACCTGTGGATCCTTCTCCTAAAGGATGAAGGCAATCCGGATGTGTCTGGTCAGATTTACGTAGGTCAGTTGTTGTTTCCAATTAAAGTGGTGTCCATTTTAAACAAGAGAGAGACTCTTTGGGTGGTAGCGGTCACACCGTGCCTCGGATTGAGGCAGGGTTGACTCGTACACGTCACCAAGGACCTGTGGATCATTATCCTAAAGAATGAAGGCAATCCGGATGCGTCCGGTCGGATTTTCGTAGGTTAGTTGTTGTTTCCAATTAAAGTGGTGTCCATTTTAAACAAGAGAGCGACCCTTTGGGTGGTAGCAGTCACACTGTGCCTCGGATTGAGGCGGAGTTGACTCGTACATGTCACCAAGGACCTTTGGATTGTTCTCCTAAAGGATGAAGGCAATCCGGATGCGTCTGGTCGGATTTACGTAGGTCAGTTGTTGTTTCCAATTAAAGTGGTGTCCATTTTAAATAAGAGAGCGACCCTTTGGGTGGTAGCGGTCACACCGTGCCTCGGATTGAGGCGGAGTTGACTCGTACACATCACCAAGGACTCGTGGATCGTTCTTCTAAAGGTTTAAGGCAATCCAGATGCGTCTGGTCGGATTTCCATAGGTCACTTGTTGTTTTCAATTAAAGTGGTGTCCATTTTAAACAAGAGAGCGACCATTTTAGTGGTTCAACATTCTTGCATGTTGCTGGTGCATATCATCTGTTAAAATGGAAAAATGACTCATTGGAGAAAGAATGTTTTATTTAATAACAATTACAATTTTGCTACGAACATTTACATACAACAATATTTCATCTTCTGATCCCCTTAACCCCTCTCAAAAATGACCACCAATTGTACATGTCCCCAAGTCATATCTTCATTGTATTTGTGTACAATATGTCATCAGGTATGCGGCCCACTCGTTTCTGAACACATCTATATCGTCCTGTGAGTATGAGGCTTTTTGGCAGTCATAGTAGTACTGCAATATAAAAAATAAAGAATTAATAAATAACTTAAATGAACTAGTAATTGTTTTTGAAAATACCTCTTTAGGGATGCTAGTTTGCTGATGAAAAACGATCTCTTTCATAAATTTACAAACATAATAACCGCAATCATTATCGTTTGTTTGTTTTGGACACTGCAAAAAAATTGATCATTAGGAGAATAAATAACTTGTGTTGAGATGTGTTTGGATAGTGAAATTTTATTATATATACCCTGATATTTGTCCAGACGTAGTACTTGCTCGCCTCCCTATGCTTAACCCCTGTCCTCATTCCTTTTTTTAGAAGATATTGACACACATCCCTATCATAACAGAATCCTTAGTAAAAGATAATAAAAATTATATTACTTGATGTTTATACCTAAAACGTAAGATGTAGTGTCTTACAGATTCACAAACTCCATCATGTATGGTCGGTTTGATGGATATCCTATCTTTGAATCCAGAAAATAAATTTTCGGAGTATCCAAGTTCACCGCAATTAGCAACCAATGTTGCCTAAAAACACAAAAAGGAATAAGTAATAAAAAAAGTGAAAATATAATTGATATGCTTTAATCGTAGAGTATTACCCCTGCATGGTTGGTATTACGAAAAGTCTGTCATCTGTAATCTTGCGTTCAAATGTTTTCAGCAAGTCCTTCACTTTTGCATCCCTTTTTGATGACTCTATTTTTGTTTGGTGTGTTGATGTGATATGAGGACTAACCAGTCCAAATCTTGGCTCATGGGAAAATCCCTTCAACTGTTTTTCATAAATGCGTCTGTCAACAATATAAAATGCATTTAGTCATAATTTGCACATTAGATCAGCTTTTAGAAAATCAATTCATGGAATCATACCTCATATATACATTTACAATAGTGACGCCTAACCAACCGTTTTCAAGGATTTCATTTACATTTTCAGCAGCAACGAAATCTTGACTTTCCTCTCCGTATATATTATCTTCGAAAATCACTATATGACTATTACCATCTTTTAGCTTCGTATCCACATGAGTCTTCAATGCTAGTAAATGTGGAAAGAGAACAGGTGGTGTTATTGTGCTTTCAATAGCTCCTTGGGATCGATTGGTCGATCTTTTAGATGGCTTCGAGCCGATGTTAGTCACCCCCTTTCCTTTCTCCGTCTATAACAACAATCATTGATTCAGACACTCTTTTCATTAATTGTTAAGGGTTTATCTTGAAAATAAAAGGAAATAAATACCTCTTTGTCTGCATGTACTCTTAAAATTTGTGCCGGCCATGTAATGAATGTCCCAATAGCCTTTTCGACCGTATGAATATCATCGTCATCAAGTGGAATAGGTAGCATTGCATTTGGCTCATGAGCTGCAGTAATCGTCACTTTCAGATGATCTTTTGAAAGTGGTCTATTATGCAGTGTGGCATCTGGGATATTGAACACTGTAGCCCTCGCTACAAGGTGATAGGTGGGTGTTGACAGATATAAATCATAATCATTATCACCCTGTAGAAGATTAGTACAGATAAATTATCAGTGTTTGTCTGATTCATATTTCATGGGAACCGTTATTAGAATATTGATTACCACAGCTAAGACATTTTTTTAGGTGAATGGCTCGCCTCAAAACTGGTGGGGGGTGGGGCAGGATGTTCATGCGGTGGTTGTTCCTGAGTTGTGTCCTCCCTTTGCTTCCCACCCATAAAAGTTGCTAGCAACTCTCCCTGCCATTGCAATTGTTCTTCAAGGGTTGCTATTTTTTCTCTCATTTGTTCCAATTATTTCCTTGTATCATCCATTTTTTCTTCTTCTCAAAATATACTCGGGGTGTCACCCCAAACCCTGCACCTCTGACACGACCGTATTTTTCTGGCTGCTTCAAAGTCGTCGATAATAGGTCTGTATCAACTACAGGAGTAGCTGATTCCTGTGACTGTCAGATATAGGAAAAAAACTAATTATTTTTATGTAATACCAATTTTAAACAAATATTTTTATCATCGTGTCATACTTACACATATTTCCCACACTTTTTGTGTGTTCTCATCTATTAACTTCCCTTCTTTGTTCACACGTGCCTCCTTCTATAGCACATGACGTGGGATAGAAGTGCATTTGGTTTTAGATTCATCAATCTACATATAAACATAGAAAGATAATTATGATGTTTTTTATTGGCACCTAACAATATTACTGTAAATTTACAATACGTACCATTTTATTTTCAAATGAAGCATACCCCATCCTTGCTTTACGATAGGGGTATGTTGGATTTGATGCATGTTCCTTATTTTCAGTACAGAGTTTCTGTTTCATAAATGAAATATTGACAATCAAAGTGATGAATACAGGTATCCTCAAACAACGTATTATCACTCACAATGTACCTAAAACTTCTCATCCCCACGACGACCAATAAATGCATCCCATGCTTCTTGGGATATCAGGTGCGCATAGACAATGGGTGGGTGCGGGTTTATTTTACCTTTAGAATCTTTCAGGTGATATCTTGTTAAAATAGTACGAAAACCTCGATGAATCTTTCCTTCAAGCCTTAGTACATAATCCTTGTGTGAGTCGTCTACTATAAATGTACTCTGCAAGAGATTGAGAAGAGTAAGACACTGTTTCATCATTTTATTTGCTAGTTAATTAAAGAAATAAATTCATAATGTTACCGTAATTTCTTCCCAGATCACAGCCTTCAACTCGGACACAACATGGTGCCATGAATCTATGTCAATCGGCACGCGTTGCCGAGTGACTACTCCAATGTAACTGCTAAACATAGCCTTGTTGTGATTCACATGTTGGCCTCGTGCATTCCATCAGACTTCAAATTTGATGCCTTTGCGTTTCGCCTTAAGAATTTTGGCTAACACTGTCAAACTACGACGCACCTGTGGTTTCTGCGACGTCGGTCCTTCATTCCCGACCATTTCATCGATATCAACATCATCTATATGTTCATCTACTATGATATCAACGGCATGTGCTGATGGTTGTTGGACCTCAACACTACGAGAAGGAGCTGCAACAGCAGGAGCAGTAGGAGCACCAGGAGCCGCAGCAGTAAGAGCAGCAGCAGAAGCAGTAGGAGCACCAGGAGCCATAGCAGGAGGAGGAGTAGGAGCCACAGCAGTAGGAGCAGCAGGAGCCGCATCAGGAGCAACAGTAGCAGCAGCATGAGCTGCAGGAGCAGCAGGAGCAGCAGCAGCCGCAGCAGCAGCTGCTTGAGAGACTTTTTCAGTCTCAAGGTTAGGAGCACCAGAATGTGTAGAAGTCATTATCTGCAAAAGTGGTTAAACAATTCATTCAAATTACATAAATTCTGTAATGATAAGATAATAACATGAGATAACAAGATCTATATTACACACAAAATATAACCTTTTTACTGAACTCTCTTTCTTTTTTTAAATGGTTGAAGAGATTTGACACCTCTATCGACAATCCAAATCCCTTCATTGTGGTCTCCTCTAACATACAAAACATCATCTGCATTGGGACCGCTTCGAATTGATTGTGACGTACCACTAAAAGGATCGTCCTCAAATGAATTTTCATCGGAACCCTCAATAGTTTTGGACGATAACAGAACAATCGACCACTTTCGGTTTGTGGGATTTGGAACATAAAAAACTTGTACCGCTTGTGATGCCATTATAAACTGTTCGTCTTTGTACCCTTCTTTACTAAAATCAACTTTCACAAATCCCCATTCATCTATTTTAACACCACTATTGTTATAAATCCATTTGCATTGAAAAATCGGTAATTGAAATGTCGTATAATCCAACTCCCATATTAGTTTGATAATGCCAAAGTATGACATATTTGCATAAATTGGATTTCTATCCTTACTACCAGAAACATGCATCGCTTCAGCCACTAGTGTAACTCCACTATTTTGCATGGTACTCTCTTCATCATGTTCATCCGTATAGAATGTATAACCATTAATTACATACCCACTGTAAGATAATACATACACACTTGGTCCAGCGGCTAGCCATCGAAGTCGTTCTGAAATTGAATTCATATTTTCATCCAACTGCTTAAAAATATGGTCCTGAAACCATCCTATAAACTGGTGATTATGTGTATCTGCTAACCATTTTTCAGCCCTCAATGGATTCAACTGCCTAAGAATTTCTTTGTGAGTTTCAATATATAGAGAAACCTCCCAACTGTTATGCAAAACATAAAGATGAGCCTGCTCCCGATCTGTAATACTGATTGTTACAACTTCTCTTCCAGAAATTCCCCCACCCTCAATGCGTCCAGTGTGACGAGATTTCGGGAGACCAATGCTTTCCACATCAGATAGGTATTCAATACAAAATTCAATGGCTTCCTCAACAATATATCGCTCCACTATACAACCCTCTGGCCGACTATGATTTTTGACATATCCTTTCAAAATCTTCATATACCGTTCAACAGGATACATCCATCTATAGTGCACAGGACCACAAAGTCAAATCTCTCTCACCAGGTGAATCATCAAATGAACCATCATATCAAAGAATGTTGGCGGGAATAACATTTCTAATTCACATAATATGATGACAATTTCTTTTTCCATAGCTGGCAATTTCCCTGGGTCTAAAACTTTGCTACATATAGCTTTGAAAAAGAAACAAAGTTTGGTTAACGTATGACAAACATTCTTGGGTAAAATGCAACGTAAAGCTATTGGAATTAGATCTTGCATCAAAACATGGCAATCATGTGATTTCAAACCTTTTAACTTCAAATCATTCATTGACACAATGTTCTTGATATTTGATGAGTACCCCTCTGGAACCTTTACATCATTAAAAAGTTGCAAAACTGATATCTCTCTGTCCTAGAAAGAGTATAAGCAGCAGGAGGAAGAAACATTCGATTTTCACCTTTCACGGGAGCCAACTCTTCTCGTATCCCCAAGTCAACCATGTCCAACCATGCCTTAATTCCATCTTTTGTTTTGCCAGGGGCATTTAGCAATGTTCCAATAACACTATCACATACATTTTTTTCCACATGCATCACATCAAGAAAATGTCTGACGTACAAACAATTCCAGTATGGTAATTCAAAAAAAACTGATCTCTTTTTCCAACCGATTTTCGTAAGGTTTTTCGAAAATGGTTTACCAAAAACAGTGTTCATATCTTTTACTTTCTCAAACAGCTGATCACCTATTAGTGGAGACGGTGTTGTGTGTTTTTCTGAACTTCCATTGAATGATGTCGTCCAAGATCAGTACTTCTGTCGACAAGGTAGAAATCTACGATGTCCTAGAAACACAGATTTCGATGAATGTTTCAACCTAATTGATTCTGTATCTTCTTCGCACACGGGACACCCTTGAGTTCCTTTAATGCTATAGCCTGAAAAATTTCCATAAGCAGGGAAATCATTTATTGTCCCACACAACATCGCTCTCAACGTGAAGTATTCACTTTTATAAGAATCATACAACATTACACCTGAGTCCCACAATAACTTCAAATCCTCGATCAAAGGAGTCAGATAAACATCAATATCGTTACCTGGTTGTTTTGGTCCTGATATAAGCATAGATAACATGATAAATTTTGGCTTCATGCATAACCAGGGTGGCAAGTTATAATTTAGCAACATAACAGGCCATGTACTATGAGTGCTGGTTTGAAAACCAAAAGGATTCACTCCATCTGTAGATAACGCAAGACGAAGGTTTCTCGGCTCTTTTCCAAATTCAGGATAATCATGATCAATTTTCTTTCATTGAGGAGAGTTGGCCGGATGACGTAATAACACATCTTTATTTCTTTTATCTGCATGCCACGACAATTGTCTTGCAGTTTCTTCACTTCCATATAAACGCCTAAACCTTGGAATGATTGGAAAGTACCATACAACTTTCGTAGGATTGGATTTATCTTTCTTGAATCGAGAAGCACCACACTTTGGGCATTCTGTAAGTGATTTGTTCTCCTTTATAAACAATATACAGTCTTTCGGGAAGGCATGTATTCTTTTAGAAATCATTCCCATCGAGCGTAGCATTCGTCTAGCTTCATATGTCCGGCTTGGGAGCTCATTATCTTCCGGGAGCAAGTCATTCAAGAGAGCAAGTAGTTCCGTAAAACTGACATCACTCCATCCATTGCCTGCATTCAATTTATATAACTTCAGTACAGCTGACAATGTTGTATACTTAGTGCAAGCAGCATACAATGGCGTCTTTGTAGAACTCTTTAACTTCTCAAACAATTTTTGGCAATCACGGGGTTCATCTTGAATTGTCTTTGTCATTTCCTCAATACGATCTTCATCATCATTGACATCTGTAATCACATCCTCCATACAGTCTTCTTCATTATCTATATTTGTATTCATATCTGACGATCCATAAAACGCAGTTTTATCCCAGCCAGTAGCTACATTCGTTTTTTCTCCGTGTTTATTCCAACATTTATAACTCCGATCTATTCCGTGACATATCAAATGTTCTTCCAACTCCTATGGAGTAAGTAGTCTAGAATAACAACAACGTAAACACGGACAAAGGATTTGAGAAGGATCCTTTGTGTGATCCTTTGCAAACTTGATGAACTCTTTCACTCCATTCTCGTACTCTATTGTTAAAAGATTAGAATCCATCCAATCTTTATTCATCTTCATCCTATTTGAATCTCAAATTTTAGTATTTATGGTTCAAGTACACAAAAGAAGACTTCCAAATACAGTAGAAGGGAACCACTTCCTTGGAAGGATATCAAGTAGTTTAACCTACAATCATGATTCATAAAAAAGAATATTAGATTCACTAAAAATATGATTATCTATCACTCTATAAGGAGGATATAACAGGAGATAGAGGATTTCCAATCGATGAGAGATACCTTTATCAGAGCACCGAATAGGGGAACCTATAGGAGACTGGTAATAGGGGATCCTCTCATTATTTTATATCATATATCTTGGTAAATGGTTTCTGTTTTGTGTTAGAGTACTTTTGTGGGATCATGTTGGTCAACACACCATTGGGGGTGTGATTAGAAGGCATCTGTCTTCGTAAGGGATGTTCCCTCATGGTTTGTGAGTATTGTTTCATTTTGGATTTATACATGCTTGATATGATATGTATTGAAAAGATAGTGATGATGTAATTTTTGGTATTTAATCAATATCACATTGATTGTTACCGTAGATGAGTGACCGTCATGCCTCATAAGGGTAGAGCCCATGTCTTTTATGGAGAATTGGATATCTTGGTAGACCATGTAGGACCAGTTCTTCCACAACTAGGTGAGAACATAGACCAGTTTACGAATATTTTTCTAGATGATAATGGATTGAAACAAGAAATATTTCCCCCAGTAGTAGACTGGTTCTAGGATGTGTTTCATGATAATTGATCAGGGCTACCACCTAAAAGAGACTTTGAGTTCATGATTGATCTGATGCGTGGAGTTGAGCCATTTTATATAACGCCTTTTAGAATGAAACAAGAATAGATTCAGGAACATAAAACTCAATGAGAGGAGTTAGATTATGAAGGGTGCATCTGCTCGAGTATGTCACCTTGGGGATCTCATGTTTTATTTTCCAAGAAGGATGACAGAACATTACATATGTGTTTCTATTAATAGAATATGAATCAGATGAAAATTAAGAAGAGATATCCACTTCTTTGTATTTTTGATCTATTTGACCTGCTGAGGGGTTCCATAATGTTCTCTAAGATTGATCTAAGGTTTGTTTATCATCATTTGAGGTTGAGAAATTCTGATATACTATAAACTAATTTTGAAATCATGTATAGTTTTTATGAATTCTTCATAATAAAATTTGTGTTGACGAATTCCCCATGGCATTTATTCTCTTGATGAGTTGAATATTTCACTTGTACCTAGACCAGATTGTAGTAGTTTTATGGATGACGTATTGGTGTAATACCAAAATAATGATGATCATTCCCAACATCTGGACATCATCATGAGTACACTTAGAGAGAATCAGCTATACACAATCTATCTATATGAAAACATATACATCTTCTTCATAGATTGTTACCTTAAGGCGGCGGCCGAGGGCGTTGCGGGTTGCGGAAGGCAGCCGCGGAGGGCGACCGAGGGTGGCCAAGTGAGGCGGAGGGCGGCGGAGGCGGCGGAGAGCGGCCGAGGGTGGCCGAGGGTGGCCGAGGGCGGCAGAGAACAGCGGCCGAGGGCGTTGCGGGCAGCCGAGGGCGGCAGGCGGTGGAGGTCGGCCGAGGGTGTTGCGGGCGGCGGAGGACGACGAGTGTACCGAGGGCGGAAAGCTCCGGAGAAGCGAACACAGCAGCGGTATTCGGGAGAAGAGTAGCAGGGTTACGGTTCCGCGAGCGCTTTAGCTGCGATAAAACGAGGGCACTGTGCGACCGACTTTATAAAAAAGTCGACTAAGGTTTTATCAGCGCTAAAAAAGCGCTGATAAAGGCTACCTTTATCAGCGCTAAAATTATAGCGCTGATAAAATCTAGCTTTATCAGCGCTTTTCTAGCGCTGATAATATTATGATTTATCAGCGCAAGAAAAGCGCCGATAAAGATTCCCTGTATCAGCGCTACAATTATAGCGCTGATACATGGTCTCTTTATCGGCGCTTTTTTAGCGCTGATAAAGGATACCCTATATCAGCGCTGAAATTTGAGCACTGATAGAGGTGTTCTGTATCAGCGCTTTTTTAGCGCTTATATAGGCGAACCTTTATCAGCGCTTTTTGAGCGCTGATAAAGACCAACTGTATCAGCACTAAAATTTTAGCGCTGATACAGATCATATTTATCAGCGCTTTTATAGCGCTGATAAATATTACTATTATCAGCGCTAAGAAAGCGCTGATAAACATTAGCTTTTTCAGTGCTGTAATTTTAGCGCTAATATAGGGTATCCTTTATCAGCAGTTTTGCTTAGCGCTGTTATAAGGGCGCGCTTCCCTTGCCTGTTTTTGTAGTAGTGTATTGGCAGAGTATATTTCGAACCCTTGCACCTTATCCTTTAAATATATCAATTTCGGACCTTTTAAATCAGAAAATCATTTTAAAATAAAGTAACATTTCTTGACTTTCCAAGAGTGCCCATCCTCCCTCTTATAAAAGGCCCCCACCTCTACCTCCTTACCCACACCTCTCAATCCATTGGATCAGCAAAAATCTGATCACTTTATCTCTCTCCACATACCTCTCTTCATCCTACAATCCTTACCTTAGGCAGAAATCACATCAAGAAACCCTTTTGGTTCAAACCAAGAGGAGTTACCCGATTTAAAGGTAATGTCTTCACTTATTTTTTTTGTTTTATTTTGCTTCTCCATCCCCCTAAACTCTTTTTATTCATTTATTTCGTAACAACACCAGTATCTTAAATATACTTGTATTTTTTTATATGAAGTATTCTAGCTACACTTACACACAACTACATCTAATGGTTAAAGAACATACTGTTTCTGTGGATTGTGAATTTCTGCCTCACGAAAATATTATTGTTCAATATTCTTATAACACCTTCAAAGGTGGCCATTAAGATGTCAATATATTTATATATGATATATAATATTTTCATTTTTTCTTTAATCTTCTGTATTTTTCCTTTATGGAAAACCTTTATGGTTTCCATTATGGGTAAATGTGATATCTTCATTTTAGGAAGTGTGGACTGCCTCCACCTCAAAGTGATTTGATTCGTTAATGACATATGTGGGATGTATAAAGGATGGAGTTAATGATATTATATATGAAATTATACTGGAATTATAATATACCAATATATCATTATGATTCCATTCCATAAAATTCTAAAAATAAATGAAAGTAGCGTTCATGCGTATGTACGGCTTACCGTCTCCATGAACGGTGCATTTCATTTCTTACCTATAAATGTTATGTAATATTATAAATGCATGTATATACTGGATATATGTGACATATATGATATCTACATCATTAATATAATTCTGGATATAATGGATATTTTACCACATGAACAACTTGTAATTATAAAGTGTTTATTTTTTACTCAAGTACCAATGATCGACAAAACAACCATTATTAACTTATGTAATTACATAGTGTTCATGACATGCTAATAAGTGATATAAAAGGAATGATGAACTTGAAAAACGTTCTTGAGAAAGTATAAATTAACTCAAGTTTATTATTCCGGTGGTTAAAGAATGACCCAGTCAGGTCGGACCAGAGGTATGGGACTTCGTCTCAATCTCCTTTCATTGAGACATATTTTGTTTTATACACAACTTTATTTTATACAGTGTATAAACCCCTTTGAATTTCACATCTATTCGAAAAGAATATTTTTATATGAATTGTTTTACTAAATGAAAAAATGAATGTTTTTTATCAAACGTATGCGGCAACAAAGACTTCTCTGCCGCCATGACCATTATTTGACTTTTATTTTATTTTGGTATTGAAAATGGTTTTCATAATTTTTTTATTATATCAATGTGTTGTATTGAAATCTTGTGATTGAAATGTGGAAATGTTATGTTTCCTTTATGGATGTTTTATGTGATACAATTATGTTTTGTTTCTTGGGAATTGTTATGAAGACGGGTGATTCTATGATAAACTAAGGGTGGGTGAGCCCAATATAGCTCTCCAATGTATTGGGTAATGAGAAGGTGTTAAACTCTAAGGTTTCTCCAAAGAGATTTAGGGAATATACTATGATTGGTATTCCAAACATAACCATGAGGGTTACTCTCTTGGTAAGAATATTATGAATGCCTCAAGTTACCTTTATGTATTTTTATTTCTATGATTTATTCATGATTTAATGAGGTATGTTAAAATGTTTATGTTTTATGAGTAAAGTATGATTTCATACATGGACTAATGTTTACATTTCGTACTTTTATATCCCTTACTGAGATTTTTATGACAATCCCATGTTTTTGAGATGTTTTTCACATGTCAAGGGAAAGGTACATGATGTGATGATAGTGTCAAGGAAGTGTCAAGAAAGAATCCATGTTTTATTTTAAATATGTTTACATTGATGGAAAAAATTAGTACTATATTTTAGGTAACCACTTTGTTTAAATGTAGAATGTAAATCATGATTTATGATCTAATTCTATAAAACTCAAAACCTGAAAATATCGTCAACGTGTATTCTTGAAATAACTCAAGATTAAATAATTTTTAAGGCACGGGGCCTTATTATTGCTATTAAAGGTCAGTTTAGATAACATTAGGATTTATAATTCTATTAAATTATTATCCAAAAATATTTTATATGGTCAAATTGAAATGATATAGAATTTGAAGATTACCATGTTTCTTTATCTAAGACATGTTTGTTCAGAATGGTTTTCCACAGAGGAAACGTGGAAGAAGTGCTAGGAAGGCATACAGAAGGAAATGTCCTTACGAATCAGAGTCCTGAGATGGTCAGAATTGGAACTGAATAGTTTGTTGTAGTAATGGCGTAGTTGACTCAAGTGATAAATGGCGGCAGTATCCATGCACGAGATCAACCAAATCAACCGTAGAGGAACTTGTTAGTGGTTGAACATTTCATGAGGCAACATCCCCCATCATTTAGAAGATCATCTAGCCTTGTGCTAGCTGAAGGGTGGATTAAAGCATTGAAGATGATTTTCGATGTCATGGGGTGTTCAGACAATCAAAAGGTTTGTCTTGTAATTTAACGTTTGGAGGGTCAAGCAGATCAGTGGTGTTCGATGGTAAAAAATATCAGGGACACTAATGATATTGATCCTCTCGACTGGGATGAATTCAAAGGTATGTTTCTTGAGAAGTATTTTTCTAAGGCTGTTCGACATAGGATGGAAAAACAATTCTTGGAATTGAGGAAAGAGGATGACTCAGTGGCTGCTTATGAAGAAAGGTTCACTCGATTGGAAAGGTATGCTCAATATTTTATCCGAGACCTTGATAGTAAAATCAATCATTTTTAGTGAGGATTAAAGCCAAAAAATCGAAGGGCTTTAGCTTCTCGCGAGTTTAAGAGTTATGAAAATCTTTTTCCATGTGCTGAGAAGGTGGAAATGGGGTTTGTCGATGATCAAGTGTTCTATAACAACCAACAGAAGAAGAGACCATGGTAGCAGTAGAAAGGGAAGAATTATTCAAAAAGGTCTGATGGTAAGAAAACTAAGTTTCCAGTTTGTGATAAATGTGGTAAAAGCCATGATGGGGAATGTCTTTTGAATTCTGGAAAGTGCTACTGATGTGGTTATATGGGACATAAGGCTTGTGATTGCACTGAAAAATATCTGGGTGATGGTAAGAACAAATTTGATTTACTGTTAGTGAAATGTTTCAAGTGAAATGAGATGGGTCATTATGAAAATGAGTGTTCTTCAAAGAGCTCAAATGATGTGAAGCAGTCAGACTACAAGAAGAAAGGTGTTGTGAATCATTTGAAACTACTTCAAAAGATGTTGGGCTATCAAATGAAGTGGTATCAAGTACATTGTTTTCTCATATTATGCTAATGTGTTGTTCAATTCGGGGTCTACACATTCGCTCATATCTGAAATATTTTCTAGTAAATTCGGAATACCATCTCAAGAAAAAACTCCTGAACTTATGGTAAAAACACCTAGGGGAAATGTTGAGGCAAAAATAATTTATAAGAATCTTCCTATCCTTATCTGTGGAAAGAACCTACTTGCAAACCTTATTGTTTTACCTTTAGTAGAGTTTGAGGTTATCCTGGGTATGGATTGGCTCTCTGTTTACCATGCTAAGATTGATTATAGAGCTAAAGAAGTTTCTTTTCATGAATACTTTCAGTTTGTGTACAATAATGGACCCTTACTGTTGATAACATATCAAGAGGCTGAAAATCTTGTAAAAGATGGAAATGAATGTTACCTTGCACATATTATTGAAAACAAAGAAACTGTTCAGATTAATGATGTGCCATTGGTAAATGAGTATCCTGATGTTTTTTCTAATGAGTTTCCTGGAATAATACCAGATCGGGAAGTTAAATTTACTGTTGACTTAGTTCCTGATGCTAAGCCAATTTCAAAACCCCCTTATCGAATGTCTCAAATTGAACATTTAGAGTTAAAGGAGAAATTTCAATATTTATTAGAGAAAGGTTTCATTCGACCTAGCACATCACCATGGGGTGCCCCTGTTTTATTTGTTTAAAATAACGATGGTTCAATGAGACTTTGTATTGATTATAGATCCTTGAATAACATCACTATTAAGACCAAATATCCTTTGCGTCATATCGGTGATTTGTTTGATCAGCTCCAGGGAGCTCAATATTTTTCAAAGATTGACCTGAGATCGGGGTACCATCAGTTAGCGGTAAAGGAAGCAGATATTCTGAAGACCTCATTTCATACAAGATATGGCCATTATGAATTTGTAGTAATTCCTTTTGGGCTTACCAATGCACCTGCTGTATTCATGGACCTTATGAATATAATTTTCCATGAGTTATTGGATAAGTTTGTGGTTGTTTTCATTGATGATATTGTGGTTTTTTATAAGAGTAAAAATGAGCATGAAAGACATTTAAGGGTTATTTTGAAAACCATAAAAGAAAATAAATTGTATGGGAAATTCAGAAACTATGAGTTTTGGTTGCAACAAATTCCTTTCCTTGGTCATATTGTTTTTAAAGATGGAATAACTGTTGATCCTGCAAAAACAAAGGTTGTGGAAGAATGGACAAGACTCACAAATGTAACTGAGATTCATAGTTTTCTTGTTTTGGCAGGCTATTACCGAAGGTTTGTTAGAAATTTTTCACAGTTATCTAGTCCAATGACTATGCTAACTCAGAAGGGTGTTAAGTTTATCTAGACAAAAGAATGTGATGATTATTTTCAGGAATTGAAAAGAAGATTGGTGAATTCTCCAGTTTTGGAACTACCTTCCAGGAATGGTGTGTTTGTTATCTATAGTGATTATTTATTGAAAGTAATTGGGTGTGTCTTAATGCAGAATGATCAAGTAATTGCTTATGCTTCAATTTAGTTGAAAACTAATAAGGTAAATTACCCTACACATGATTTGGAATTAACTGCTGTTGTTTTCGATTTAAAAATTTGAACGCATCATTTGTATGGTGTAAAGTGTGAAATATATACTGATCACAAAAGTTTAAAGTATATATTAACTCAGAAATAATTAAACATGATATAGAGGAGATGGCTAGAATTAATTAAGGATTATGATTGTACAATTCATTACCATCCAGGAAAAGCAAATAAAGTGTCTGATGCTTTGAGTCGAAAAAGTAATGCTTCATTAACAATGTTGAATTTGGAACGTGATCCTTTGGTTAAGGATTTGATAAACTTTGGAATAGAAGTTGTTGGTGCAGGATTTCCTTTTGTTTTTTTTCAAGTATCAGTGAAATCTTCTCTATTAGACAGAATTAAGCAAGCACATAAGCAAGACAATGAGTTGCAGAAAAAGGTAGAGCTGGTTCAGAAAAGTAAGTTTCCTGAATTCAACATTGATAATGATTGTGTTTTGGGATTTGGGAATAGATTCTGTGTGCCATGTAATTCACAGTTAAAGAGAGAGTTGTTATGTGAAGCTCATAGTTCTCCATTTTCAGTGCATACAGGTAGTACTAAGATGTATAGTGATCATCAAGAGTATTACTAGTGGGATGGAATGAAAAAAAATATTGTTGATTTTACTATGAAGTGTTTGACTTGTAAACAGGTTAAAGTAGAGCGGCAGTTACCGAAAGGGATGCTTTAGCATTTACCAGTGTCATAGTGGAAATGGGAGAATATATCCATGGACTTCGTTGTGAGATTACCAAAGACACCTTGAGGTAATAATGCAATCTGGGTTATTGTTGATCGCTTGACTAAATCTGCTCATTTCCTTGCAATATGAGATACTTTTTCACTAGATAAACATTATCGCTTGTACCATAAAGAGATAGTTAGGTTACATGGAGTTCCCCTCTCCATTTTATCTAATCTTGATACCTGGTTTACTTCTGACTTTTGGAAAGCCCTTCAGAACTCATTTGGTACTAAATTAAATTTTAGTACAACTTTTCATCCTCAATCAGATGGGCAGTCAGAACGAACAATTCAGAATTTTCAGGATATGTTATGTTCTTTTTTGATGGATTATAATGGAATTTGGAACCAACATATTTCTTTGGTTTAGTTTTCTTATAATAACTGTTTTCATTCCAGTATACAGATGGCACCATTTGAGGCATTATATGGGAAGCTTTGTCGAACTCCAACTTTTTGGGATGAAGTAGGTGAAAGGAAGTTTATGGGGCTATAATTGGTAGAAGAGGTGGCAGAAAAAGTTTAGCTGATACAGATACACATGAGAACAGCTCAGAGCAGCCAGAAAAGATATGCGGACAACAGGAAGAAGGATCTCTCTTTTGAGATAGGTGAAGATGTCTTCCTCAAAGTTTCACCATGGAAAAGTGTGAGGTGATTTGGTAAGAAAGGAAAGTTGAGTCCATGGTTTATTGGACCATATGAAATTCTAGAGATAGTTGGATCAGTTTCATACCGAGTGGCTTTACCTCCGAGTTTATCTCAGGTACACAATCTTTTTCATTTTTCAATGTTAAGAAAGTACATGCCAGATCCATCTCATTTTTTGAGTCTAGAGGTAGTTTCGCAGGAAGTGAATCTATCTTATGAGGAACAATAGGTCCATATTCTTGACCATAGGGAGCAAGTGTTGCGGAAAAATTTGATTCATCAAGTAAAGGTTTTGTGTAAAAACCACATGAGTGAAGAGGTAACATGGGAATCTGAAAATTCCATGAGGGATAAATACCCCCACTTATTCGATAAGTAAATAAATTACGGGGACACAATTTTATAAAGGGGGGAAGGATGTAACATCCCAAGTGAGTAATTAATAATAGATATTCTTATCTATGTCTATTTATGAATTAGATAGTGTTTTAAAGACTTAAAATGAGAATAAATCCAATCTTAAACATAAAATTCTCTAATATTTTTAAAAGATTATTTTACAGCCTTTTGATGGAGAACAATTTTTAAATCTATCTTTTGACAATTTTGTAAGATCTATTTGTCAAAATACACTTATGCATTTTAATTGGGACATTGAAATTTACTTTGGATAAATTTTTGGTATTTTTCTGACAATGTTCATTTTTTTAATGAATAGTGAAAAATACTGCATTTTACTTCAAAACTGCTTTTTCATCTCATTTAATTATATAGATAGATTATTATTTTTATTGGTTTTAAAGTTTAATTAGAATATATTTATACCATTTAATCCAATGGTGGTCATTATAATTGATTTCACTTTGGAATTGGGCATAAATAATTGCCAAACTTTTCATAGATATTGTTTCAAAAAAACCCGCTATTTGTTTTAAAAACCGGAATTATTTTTAAATTAATTATTAAAATTGCTGTGTTTGGAATTTGGTAAAATGTATTTCGTATTTGAAATCAAAAGATCCAAATTATGTAATTAAGAATTTTTTTTGACATTATGAATAGTAACGACGGTAATTATCTTAAATTGTCATGATTAATTAGTAATCGGGTAGTTAAGGATAATAAAATAATATCATAATAATAAAAAATGACCCCAACATGTGTCCTAATACTACTTTTTGTGTCATGTCCGACCATGGGATGCCTTGTTCAAACATAGGGACCCCATGGAATCACTTTTGGGTGAAAGTGACACTTTATCATTTTATTTTTAAAGAAAGGAGAATATCACTAAAGTAAGTAACACCTAAGTAAAACAATTGTAGTTTTGTCTGTGTAAATGATCACTTAGATTATAAATATTTATTGTAAAGAGAAAAACATTTCCTACGTCATAGTATTATTTGTAAATTTTTAGACATTAAATAAATTAATTTATTTATGACATCATGATGATGCAACGATTACCTCATTAATTAATGCTTTAAATAAAATGAAAAGATAATGTAAAATCTAAGACTTAAACTTGTCAAATACCTATTGGATGAGTATATTGTGATCACTTATCACATTATCCTAGAAATATATCAATGTGGGACCTTTTAAATCCGAAACTCATTTTAAAATAAAGTAACATTTCTTGACTTTCCAAGAGTGCCCCTCCTCCCTCTTATAAAAGGCCCCCACCTCTACCTCCTTACCCACACATCTCAAGCCATTGGCTCAGCAAAACTCTAATCATTTTATCTATCCACATCCCTATATTCATCCTAGAAGCCTTACACTAGGAATAAAGCTCTTCAAGAAACCCTTTTGGTTCAAGCCAAGACGAGTTACCTGATTAAAAGGTAATGTCTTCACTTGTGTTCTTTTGTTTTATTTTGCTTCTCCAATCCCATAAAAACTTTTTATTCATTTATTTTGTAGAAACACCAGTATATTAAATATACTAGCATGTTTTTATAATAATTATTTGATCTACACTTACACACACCTGCATCTAATGGTTAAAGAACATACTGTTTTTGTGGATGGCGAATTTCTACCTCACGAAACGATGATTGTTCAATATTATTATAACACCTTCAAAGGTGGCCATTAATATGTCACTATATTTATATATGATATATAATATGTTTATTTTTTTCCCAAACTTATGTATTTTTCATTTATGGAATACCTTTATGGTTTCCATTATGTGTAAACGTGATATCTTCATTTTAGGAAATGCAGACTACCTCCCCCTCAAAGTGATTTGATTCGTTAATTCAATATGTGGGATGTATAAAGTATGGAGTTCATGATATGATATATGATATTATACTAGAATTATAATATACCTTTATATCATTATTATTCTATTCCATAAAATATGAAATCGAAATGAAATTAGCGTTCATGAATACGTACGGCTTACCGTCTCCATGAACGGTGCATTTCATTTCTTACCTCTAAATGTTATGTAATATTATAAATGCATGTATATAATGGATATATATTACATATATCATATCTAAATCATGAATATAATTCTGGATATAATGGATATTTTACCACATCAACAACTTGTAATTATAAAGAGTTTATTTTTGACTCAAGTACCAATGATCTACAGAACGACCATTATTAACATAAATAATTACATAGTGTTCAGGACATGGTTATAAGTGATATAAAAGGAATAATGAACTTGAGAAATTTTCTTAATAAAGTATAAATTAACTAAATATTATTACTCGTGAGGTTAAAGAACGGTGGAGTCAAGTCGGACCCGAGGTATGGGACTTCGTCTCAATCTCCTTTCATTGAGGCATATTTTGTTTTATACAAAACTTTTTTTTATACAGTGTATAAACCCCTTTGACTTTTACAACTATTCAAAAGGAATCTTTTTATAGGAAGCGTTTTACTAAATGACAAAAGGAATGTTTTTTTGTCGTATGTATGTGGCGACAACGACTTCTCCATCGTCGTGACCATTATTTGAGTTTCGGTTTCCTCAACAAGCCATACCTTTTTTTAAATGATAACTAATTACCATATTTTACTTTTCTATTATTTTGGTATTCAAAATGGTTTTCACAATGTTTTTATTATATCAATGTGTTGTATTTATATCTTTTGATTGAAATGTGGAAATTTTATGTTTCCTTTATGCATTTTTTATGTGATACCATCATGTTATGGTTCATGGGCATTGTTATGAAGACGGGCGGTTCCGTGATAAACTAAGGGCGGGTGAGCACGATATAGCTCTCCAATGTATTGGGTAATGCGAAGGGGTTAAACAATAAGGTTTCTCCAAAGAGATTTAGGTAATATACTATGATGGGTATTCCAAATGTAACTATGAGGGTAACTACCTACGTAAGAATGTTATGAATACCTCAAGTTACCTTTGTGTCTTATGATTTCTATGATTTATTCATGATTTGATGAGGTATGATAAAATTATTATGTTTTATGAGTAAATTATGATTTCATATATGGACTAATATTTTCATTTCATACTTTTATATCCCTTACTGAGCTTTTTATGTTCATCCCATGTTTTTGAAATGTTTTTCACAGGTCAAGGGAAAGGTACATGATCTGATGATTATGTCAAGGAAGTGTCAAGAAAGAATCCATGTTTTATTTTGATTATGTTTCTGTTGATGGGAAAAATGATAACTATCTTTTATGTAACCCCTTTGTTTAATTGTGGAATGTAATGCATGATTTATGATCTAATTCTATATAACTATAAACCTGAAAAGATCCTCAATGTGTATTCATGAAATAACTAAATATTAAGTAATGTTTAAGGAATGGGGCCTTATAAAATGTGATATCATTTCCCTAAAAATTGATATTTGATTAATTTAGTGATATCCAATCCATTCCCAAAATTATTTTAAATTTGACCAAAGGAAAAAGAGTAAGATATGAAGGAAGTATCCTAAAAAAATATAAATCAGTGTAAATTTATATATTTTGGACATGATCATTAGGCCACTAGGGGTTTTCATAAATAGTTCAATATAAATTACTTGATATGGTGATTCTATATTCTTATAAAACATGAGTATTAAAAAATAACATAATGAAACAAACTAAAATATGGTATTATCAGATCTATAAAAGTGATAATGTGTAAATTGTATCACTTTGTTATAGAGGGGATTCTAATCCCTTTTTTTGGTCTAGAAGAAATTTATTCATAATTATTAAACCTATATTGATATTATAGAGGGGCTTCTAATCCCTTTTCTTGGTATATAAGAAATTTATTCATAATTATTACACTTATATTGATATTATAGTTATTAAATTATAACATTTTAATATTTTAGTGTTATTTATAATTAAATATATAATTATTCTTTGAGAAATTTCCAATTAAAAAGATTAGAAATCAAATGATACAAGAGAACACGGGAATATAATATATTATGAATATTAAAATATAGAGTCACCATTCACACACATTCTCTCCGTTTTATGGTTATTCTATCTTAATTATCTTCTATAAATGGAAATTAAATAAAGTAAAAAATATCCATCAAATATTTAATCCTTTTTACAATCAAATAGAATGGCGATAAAACAATATCATGTTCCAAATTAGAATAAATAAATTCTTACAATGGAATTCCATAAATATGGACATATAGTACTTATCCAAATTTAATTCAAAACCCTAAATAATTATATGGGACATGGAATTCATAGTATACCAATTAGCTATAATTGATTTATAGAGTGATACATTAACAAATCCATGATGGCCTTGCAGAACCAACCCACTCTTGACCCTATTATTTCCTTCAAACACCACATCAATGTTTACTTTAAGAAAAACTTGAAGAACCAACCCAGTCCTAACTATCATCTACAAATAATGACTCCCTAGTATTCCAATGGTGGATAAAACTTCATTTCAGTCAATGAACCTATAGAATCTTATCATTAAAATACCTCTTCTCCAAGTTAAGAGTGAATCTCATTTAATTTTTCTATTTCATAACTTTCATATAGCCTTTTCATTAGAATGTTAATTTTTCTCTGTATGTAGGTCCTAATAGAATGGCTACTCAACCAAAATTGGGAGATTATGTGATATATTCTAAGTTATTTACTGGATTTGATGGATCAATTATAGTGGACCTCCCTACCAAGTCTAAGGGAGTCAATTTTCTGATTCACTGCCTTTATAAGTTGTTCTCTCTTACACAAGTTTAACATTCAATTTTTGGAAGAAATTGGGTAGGATGATCCAATTTCAAGCTATTATCGAACAATTTATAATACTAAAAGAGGATATGGATAGAATATCTAGGCCCACCACCCTCACAGTTGTGCTAGTCCCAAAAGAGTTTTCATGTAATATGTTCAATCCTTGCTCCTACTAAAATAGGTTTATGCGGTCATGGGTGATGCCATTCGTGGGGCGGAGAGTGAGGCTAGTAGAGATTATTCTTTTGAGAAAGGGCCACATAATGATGATTTTAATCTTGATATATAGACCATCCAATTCAATAGGTTATTCTAGTAGGGACATGTTGTCTCAATGTTTTTGGATTTCCCTGAAGATGAAATTACACCATGTGAGGAGGTAGATGCCTCTGGTTTCAAATCCATGGAGGAGAATAACATTATAGCACACAAGTTGTGGTGGATTATATGGAATTTAAATACCAAAAACCTAGAGATTCACTTGAGCATCTAGATGGGTTATCTCTTCCATTGGATACACATTCTGACCACTAGAGCGGTGGATGCTCATGGTCTTCATGAACTAGTCTATGAATTCCTGGCCAAGAGGGCATGTGATGGAATTAAACATTTAGATCATTCTTATATCTAGTAAACGTCTTATAGAATTCAGATTCTACATGAATTATACCACGATATCCAAAAACATTGGGAGAACCTATATGAGAATTATTCCCTACTCAATTCTCAATTGGAAGTTATCATCCAACTAAGAGCACGGTTGGAAGAGGATGAAAATCAAATGAAGAATGAAATTTCTCATATAATCTAGTTCCATGAAAAGTGTAATTGGGAATATAATATATCCAATGATCTATTTATTCTATATTTTTTAGAGGAAGTAGAGCACATGAGGTGGAAACATGTCCTCAATTCTACATACCGAATTCTCAAGGATCTTAACTGGTTTATTACTAGGGTGAGGCCATAGGGGTATTTTTCCCCCTAGACATAAGACAATGTCCAATATGTATATTATTATCAGCCATTGTTGATGATTTTTGTTTAATATTTCAACATGAACAAAGATAAGTTTATTCACTCTTTACCATCAATCGTCAATAATATTTGGGAAACAATCAAGGATAAATCCTTCAGATCATTTAAGTCATGATCATGGTGAGAAATAAGGACAACCATGTGATTGATCATTTATATAAGAGTGACAGGGATAAGAGTGCATGAGGCTTGATAATGGGGATCTTAGACCAACCAATGTTCAATTCCAATGTGGTATAGCTCACTAATTGGGTAATATAAGGGATGTTGAATTATATCAAAAAATGGGGCAATGATTATTTCGGATCTCGATGACCATAATCTGGAACACAGTGTTGGTGGTATAAAAACACAAGATAACATTTGGAAAGGTTCAAAAGACATCATTTGTAATTATTAGTATGTAATAAGGATAAAATAGTGGGGGTTTACTACTGTCCATGATCAAAGCATAGAACATGTCTCAAAATTGCATCCAAAGTCCTCTAGGGCATTGAACTAGGATGGTAGGTGAGCTAGTGTGGCTAGATACCATGAAATATAAGGGTTAATTTTTCCCTATGAGATGATGAGGATACAAATACGGGGCATACAATGTATGGAAATTCTATCATGGAATTTTTTAATGGTTTCCAACACTCAGGTAATTACACCCTAATGACTTAGAGCCTATTCAGTATATATATCTGTCTAAAATAGAGATCAATCCCAAATTCAAAGTGAGGATTCATCTGGGATGATGAGCGATGGTTGAATGAAATATTTCATAGGTGATAAAAACTAGGGTAAATCAGCTCAATTGGTGAGGGCCTAAGATTCCTTTTGGTTTTAAATCATTCAATGAGGATGTTGGATTTTCATTTTTGGACTTGTAAAGTAAGGATGATGAATTTTACAATTTAACGTAATGTGAACAGTATCCATCGATTATTTTAATGTCATTTTATCAGAACATAGTGTATATGGATTATGCACTGATCCATCCAATAAATCTTCCTTAGTTTAGGTTAATAGTGAATCCCTTGTTCTATTCATAGAGTAAGGTTGCAATTTAATACCATGTGAAAGGAAATGTGACCAAGTGTGAATTAGGATCCTAGGAGGCACTACCAAGAGGTATATTCGAGAATCTCTTTGTATGCATAGATTTTATGGTCTTGATTATTGGACCATGGTTTCTTATTGTTGAAATTCATATATCTTAGAACTATTTAAAATATTTTATGGTCATAATGATCTCACCATGGCAATTATTTTAAGTCAATAAATCATGGACCATGAAACCATAGAAAGAAATGGCTTCGTGATGGGTCACCTGAGGGGATGTACATGACATAAAATATATGGTTATCACTGAATATCACATGAGTATGGAAATCAAGAACACATTGTTATAAAACATGGTGAGTCAAAAAACTGATGCTGCTAGGGGGATAGTATCTCAATTGAGAGTATTGAATCTTCTATTACATGGATACGAGGCATACCAAATTTATATGAGTTAAGGATATAGTTTTTTTTAAGTTGCATAGGATGATAGTGACTATATTTATTATACATGGAATCCTACTTTGATACAGGGTAAGATCATATCTTATTCAGAATAATCATGAACATGTCCACAGTAAGACTACAATTTATTGTCATGCCCTGAGGACATTGACAAGCTTTCACATGAGGTTTCTCAAACTTTACATACAGATATCATGATATGACAAAATCCTGGACCACTAATGAGTAAATTTAGTTGAATGGGGACTATTCCTAGAATGAGTACCATAGGACATTTGGGGTGTTTGCACTATAGATAATAGGTTTTTTTGTCTTGTTTTTATGGCTGGTCTAGGAGAAAATAAGTATATTTGTCACTATGTATCCCATGAGAATGTGAATCAAGCAATATCTATTTTTAAATGTGGATTCACATAGTTTAAGTTCATGTTGTCTAATCTATGGAAAATATTTTACTGGACTGTTTCATTGATAATGGGAAATCAGTTTGATGTTTTGATATGTACCCAACATGAATAAATCCAAATGAGATTATCTTCCACATGCACACCTTGAGAAGAAGAAAAAAATATTACTGTTCATAATGTTTAGACCACAACGATGGATAAGGGGATGAAGGGTTGATGATTTTTTTGTTGAACCAGATGATAATATACCCAAGAGTTTCTACGTAGTCCATGGGAATGGGAATTAATCCACATGTAGTTCTAAAACACAATGTGATAGAAGACTAAAAGTGGTTGGTGATGTTTTCTCTGGAGAGGGAATTAAGGAATCTCATGGTTATCATGGGGAATCCCATGTTAGGGATATTGGGTATGGTTTTTTGACCATAATATACTTATTATATGAGGAATCCTAATTTGAAATTGTATAAATATCACATTTTATAAAGATGTATACCAAACTCGTACACGATAATATTTCTATTTAGAATTGTTCAGTAAGGATTTTTGGAATTGTACTTCAAATTCATACAACTCATAGTGAAGGGGATGAAAATTTTTTATGTTCATAACCCATGGAACAAAATGTCTCTTTGTTTAAGAACATAATATTTGGTCCATGGAGAGGAGACCTTCAAATGGATATATACAGTGAGACAGAGTGACAAACTTGACATCAATGAGGCCCATATAGTCTAAGAACCAAAAACCATATTCTTGGATAAAGGATATAATTCACATTAAAGTCATGATTCTTGGACTATATGGTGGATATTAATTTGTGTCCATAAATCATGAAATTTTATCTCTCATTTTAAGGTCATAGAGTTTGGACCTAGGGATCTTAGTTTAAAGTTATGGAATGCTAACCATACGTGGGATTAAAAAGAAGATATATAGAGTACTGAGTTGAAAAACATATTTGAACGAGGGAAATAGAGTCACATTACCACCCAAAAAATTCCTAAGAAGTTTCACAAATAGTTTAAAGTCTTGATTCATAGACATGGGATTCAAATTTATGGTCATAGAGTTTACACAAATAATCTTGTGTATCATGGACACATGCATAAAAACCCTACCAATACTCCAAACCCCACATTAGTCATTCTCAGGGTTTTAAATAAGGAATGTAAGACGATTTATATAGAACATGAGATCACATATTAAGGAAAAAATTGTGTCCCAAAAATAATGACCTTACTACCCAAAAATCACAGATGCATAGAGGGGAAACACCAAGGGTTTTGGAATTTTATAAAAAAATAGTGAGGTGGAAATAAGGTAAATCAAGAATCCAAAGATATTGATATGGAATGACCAATGAAAGGGAATTGACTATTGGCCATGTTCTAATGTCAATGTCTATTTCTACAAAATTCAAGAATGGGGTGAAAAAATATTGGATCTACTATTGACCATGCTCAAAACACAAGATTTTCTATTTAATATTAGAGATCAATTAGTTTATTGGACCGGGACATGTGGTGATCCATTTTGGACAGGCACCATAATTGTTAAGGGCACTTCTTGGAATTGGATTATGATGAAAATCCAAAATAAGAAATACTTGATGTGTGGAGAAGGATTGATGGAATGTCCATATGGGATTCAACACTCTAGGTTTCACACCACAACACATTTTAACACGTCAATGGGGACCCTAGTAAAATGAATCAATTACTAGAAATAGTTTAAGGTCATATTTCATGGTCAAGAGGTCAACTATAAATTTAAGGTTCTAGTTTTTATGCTATGGTCTTTAATAGTTTAATTTCATAGAGATCAAACTTCATATGCAAATTTGTAATGTGTGGCAGTGATAAACATGATGTGAATGAGGGTTAGAGAGGCCCAATAAAACATAAAAAATTCTGATGAGGCCTTGAACAATGATTAGATTCACGATGATTACAATTAATGTTCTCTTTTAAGGTCATCGATTTTAGACCATGGGGAGTGCCACTCAAATAGTCATTGGAGTTTGGAGGAGTGAAAACCCCAATGTGAATGATAGCCAAGGAGGCTAAGCACCACATTAAATTTTTGTTGTGGAATCCTGCATATATTTTATGGTCATGATTTTTGGACTTGAAGTATAAATATAATGTTATAGGTTTCATACCCTGATCTCTTTTTTTATGGTCATATAGTTTAGAACTAGATCATAGTTTAATGTGATCTGGTTGGGGATTTGGTAAGATCATCATGTGAAGTAATTCTTGAGTAACATCACATTTGTTGGAGTTTTGATACCCTCTCTACCAATTCTGATTAAAGAGTATGAAACATTAGAATAAACATTGGTAATGATTTTGTGTCCCTCCTATTTTGGCTCTAACATTGGCGACTTCTTTACTTGTATCATTGAAATTATGAGAGCCAATACCATAACTCCCATGAGAATGTAGAGGAAGAGATCCTTTTTTGGAATATTATTTTTATCATGTTCTAGTTCCTCTTTAGAATCTTCAAGTCCTGGATCATGATCTTTTAATGTATTAATTATCATATATATTTATTTAGGACATTTTTTATATAATATTTTAGTCATGGATTGTTTTTTGAAGTTATGGAAACAAAAAATAAATCAAAAGGACTGCCCCCATTCCATACACTGTGGAATATTGAGTAACATGTCTGTAATTTCTAATTGTTTTCAAGTTGGCTCAGAGGGTGGTGGGTATCTTGTCTAGAAAACTTTATTTTTCTATCCCACCATCTTCTAAAATTTTTTAGAGATGGTCCTATAGAAAATATCGATTTATCTATTATACTACGCATAATATAACAATTTGTTGTTTAATTGGATATTTTAATTTCCATACAATCTCGTAATCTAAACGACCCAGAAGTTGCAACAATTTTCAGTGAGAATAGAGAAAGGGACCCCAACAATTATACAACCATAGAACATGGTTCACCTCTGGATATTATGGGATCTTGTCCATTAGTATTTTAGTGTTCTTTAGGAGGGGATTGAGCTCTCATTTTTTTATGATATATTAACCATTACTCTTTTTTATGGATAATTAGTAGTCTCTCTTCACGTGAAACTGTTGTACATCATTCTGAAGATCCAACTAGAGATCAGTAATGAAATATTGATACACTACCTTGTCCTCTTTTCACCTTTATGAAAAAATGAACTTGTATGGAAGGAAAACATGATTCGGGGTATTCAAGACAATCCCTTATCATACTCTATTGAGCATGGGATTGTTGAGACTTACACTAATTGGAATCCTGGATACACCATTGAAATTAATTTTCCACCATATCAGGATCTATTCAACTATGAGGATAGAATCATCATGGAAATCAACATCAATGGTATTTAATTTTTGTTATGGATTGGAAGCTCGAATGTATGAAAATTCCTAATCGTTGAGTGATTTTTATGGAACAACATGACATCAAACTAGTGGAAGATCACTATCAAGTTTCCTAGTCTTCCATTAAACCTGTAGTGATTATGGATATACATTAATGGGTCCACTTGGGACACAAGATGTATCTTCTAATGTTGTAGATAATGCCACAACTTCCACACACACAAAAATAATGTTATCTAGCTATTATCGATAGGGGAGTGTCTAGTTTCCCTATTTAAGAGCATGTGATTGAGTCAGTATAAAATATTTAATCTATCCTATTTGTTTCTTTGGGGAAGAAGGAAACCAAGGAAACATTCTTAGGCATTAATGTGGGTGAATATATTCATCTTTAATATGGGTGACATCTGAACCAATGGATGTAGAATATAAATCATTATTTCCTCAAAGGCGGACTAATGTTCCTCATCACACTAGTAATGGGTTTCTTTATTTATGATTCTATAAAATGTCTGGGACTTGTTTTCTAGATTCATAATGAATTAGTTTATATTACATATGTGTACATAGATTCCCCCTAACTTTCATAGATTTCTCGCAGGGGGTGCATCTGGATGATGGTCTTGATCTTATCATGGTTGATATCAATGCCTCTATAGTTAACTACAATGTCGAGAAGCTACCCAAAGTTTACCATGAATACAAACATCTGGAAGATCATCATAAAATACCATGATCTATTGAAGATGAAAATTTTCTCAAGGTCACTAAAATGGTCCAAGAACACAAGGTATTTGAAAACTAATTCATCTACATTTAATTATGATAATGTATCAGTAATAAATTTACGGATTTTTTAAATGAAAAACAAATATATAGCCCCAACATTCTTTAGGAAAAAGGGAGTATCTTGGTATAAATATATCTCGTGGACTTCCCTTTAGGTAGTAAAATCCATATCATTTGAGTCCATAAGGATTTGATTATAACTAGAGTATTCATCTACGAATGAGAGGTCCTGGAACCTTGTTTTTTTTCCTTGATCCTTCTTGTATAAACTATTATTATATTTATCCCTAGAATAAGAAATTCATCAGTTGGGTAATGGAGGTTGAGGTCCTTAAATTTGATACATAGTATAATATGCAAGTTCTTATTCTAGACTGGGATTATTATTTTTAGCCATTTGGGGTACAATACATCCTATTGATGTCTTTATTGATAATATTATCAACGTCGAAATTGTCACCATGATAGCGATGCATTTTTATATGAGGTTGCATGAACCTGTGATTGATCATTGGGAGTACTAGATGGTAGATATTTTCATTAGGGTCTAAAATTTTCATCTCATCATATCTCTAGGTTAACAAATCAATGGGATAATTTAAGAAGTCAATGTACTACTACTGCCCCTTTGGATCTAGGGAAACGCAGATCCTCATCATCCTCAAAACTCCCTAAGTACCAACGATCAATGAACCAAATCATCAATGATAGTGGATAGACCGTATTCAAAAACATGAGGAGATACATCCAAATACTCCTCATCTTATAATGCACATGAATCTATAGGTGGAGATAGTTCATCTAGTTTAACTGATTTGTGGGAGAACTGGTTCTTTTTTGGGTGGACACAGAGTCTCCACTAGGGTATCTTTCTCTACTGAAACCATGGATTAAGATATTGTTGATTGCATTCCATTTGGCATTCGACCATGAGACCCATGATTGAATTGAATTTATTAGTGGTGAGTAACCTTTTGGTGATTCATCCCAACTCTATGGAATATATGAGAATGTTACAAAAAAAAATTCCATAAAGAGAAATTCATGATATTTTATAGGAGAACTGTCGTATGATATCACCCAAGTCTTTCCCATGTAATTTTAAAAGATAATCTAAAAATTTTCCTTCCTCTTAGGGGAACAATAAATTTTTTTATTAGTGACAAAAAAGAATCTTCTCAAGTCCAATGTCCTGGCATCCAACTGAGGAATCATGAGAATGAAAGTGTTATCCATGTTTGACCATGAATTCTCTATGGTGGTTATTAGATATTTGTTGCACTCTACCCCATTGGTATGAAACTTATTATAATATCTCATATTGTATATTTTATCCATATAGTGGGATTAATTTGTGTTTAAGGGAGAAGAATCACCTATAATTACTCCTACTCAATGGTTGAGTTATTATTTGAGGAACTAGAGAAATGATAAGGGGACTACCATATATAGAAGAAGCTTTGGACTTACCAGAAACATGTTGTAGGTAATATCCAATAACAAAACCATAATATAGGTGATTTATATCAATAATATATAAATTTTATTTTCTTATATCATACCATATGGGTTCAGAATAGTCATATCATTACCCAGGATGGTCAGGTTGGAAGAAGTTAGATCTACTTTAGTCAGTTCCATCCTGTACAGAATTCTAGATGGGATAAGAATGATCCCTGAATGTGTTCCCACTGAGATCCTATGAAAATCCATGACATTGAACCATCATGAGATTAAAATTAGTCATATGCGAAAATTTATAAGGGAACCTCATCTTCCCTAGGGTACTAGATGATAGCTTTACATCCCTCTCACTTGACCTGCTCTGCATATTCTGCCTAAGTGGTAGCTACATATACATCTAACTAGATGGGGGTTATCAAGGATTCTTCAATATCCTTAGGGATTTTTTTCAATATGTGTAGGGCCTAGGGGATTTAGAGTATTGTATGTAATATAGTGAGGTTCTTCATATTATCAAACATCTATTCCAAATTCACGTTTCTACCCATTGGGGAATATTTGTAGATAAGAGATATAATATATACTAAGAGAAATATATCAGATTTTTATCTAGTGCTAGAAGTATATTATTGTATATAGGCTAAACCACACTGTAATATTATGGTAAAATTTTTATTTGAATAAGGTATATCTCTTTTTGGATGCAGTTGGTTGTGATTCGATTGTAGATGATCTACCTTGTCAGTCAACACAGTCAGCTATGGAGATTCATCTGGCAGTGGAGGATGAGAGAACTAACCTTGTTTAAATTTTTAAAATAAGTAATTTCTGGTCTCAGTGTCATTAATGACCTGTTTTGAAGAACTTTACTGATAATTATGGTGGCTCTCATTTCCTCAACCTATCATTCAATAGCATCGGCCGAGTAAATTCTGAGTATTTTCATAGAACTTTTCATCAGAAAGAGATATAACATGCTTAATGAGTTCAATGATGATCATGGATGTGTACTAGATATCACCATCAAAGGAGTCTTCCAATTATTAGGGGAACCTAGAGGTGATCCCCAACTCCAGAGGCATGATTTCTCTGTGGTTGAGAGATAGTTATGTCACCGGAATGGGGCTCTTATTTCCCATTCACCATCTACACCATATCTTTCATTATTTAGCTGGTTTTGGAGAAAATGTAGATGTGGAATAAATGGAAGGTGTGGTGTCTTTATATGGATGTATTTTTTCTATTATTTCACTAATGGAATGGTGGGCATGAGTGACTACTATTCAAGACAATCAATAATCATCCTTCTTCATTTCATGGATGGAAGCTTTCTTACATTCACTTGAACCCTCATGGACAATGTTGGTGTCAGTGGAGATATGTGTTACCTATGATGGGGAATCACCTAATTTGACCATACCATGATCCACTTGTTCCTTTATCCACTCTTTCAACACATAAAATTATTTTATGGTATGTCCAAGGATCCAATGTTATGCGTAATGGTTAGGGAAGTTAGTGTGTCTGGCTTCTAGGGGCCTCCTAAAATCTAGAATCATCAAAATTTATTTTTCCAAGACCTAGAGAAAATAAACTAGAACATGTGAATTTTAAAAATAATTAGACTTGTATCATCCATCCAAAAGGTTATTCTAGTATCATGGATAGTATGACGGTATAGAACTACATATTATCATCTAGGAGACGGGCCTTGGGGAGGTAGTGCCTAATAGTTTGGAAGTGGTGGATGTTGATAATGTTAGTCATGTTGAACATGGTGTTTTTCTTAGTGAAAGGGGGAAATAAATCTATTTATTCATGTTCTTATACATATAATGTTGTGGTAGTCTCTACATTGGTAGTCCTTCATGTAGAGGTGGGAAGATGAAACAGGGATGATTGTTTAGGATACTCTAAGACTTCTTCCAGGAGAAGGTTCTTTTAAGAAAAATCTTGGAACTCTCCTTCAAGGTTATGAGTTATGATTTTTATTGTAGCTCAGAATTTAAATTCCACATGAACAACATTAACAACTTTTGTTGAGTTAGCGACATTACTAGTGAGTGCATGACACTATTCAAAATGCCTAAAAATACCAACGACTCTCTCATAAGTTAGTTAGTTTAACTTGTAGAGGTTAGTAGTAGTTTTTTTTCATTATGGAGCTGAAATGGTAAAGGAAATATTTGAAAAGGTCTTCTTAAATAGTAATGGGCACAATGGGTAGATAGTTGTAATAGATAGAAATAGGTCCGTCCAATGTATTAACGACACACTAGATCGTGGTGTCCTTCTGCTACTCTGTGGTTCCCAACATAGGTATTTACCTTGAGATGATGTTGTAAAAGTAATAAAATGGGTCAGAAGTCCAATTCAATGGGGGTAAATCTATGGTTTCTAAACTTGGGTAGTTCTTGTAAGTTGTTTACCCATGTTGGGTATGAACTTACATTAGATGGTATCACCACCTATCACATCTATAAGGCCTTAAATTGAGTAGTTTGATCACCTATAAAATCATATTGGTGATTATATCATTCATTAAGAGTATTACTAACCAATAATTAATTGAATGGCTAATCAACTCAGTATGTTGGGTGAGGGACTTGTGGATCATCATGAATATAATCTCATGAAGGAAAGTTATACATCTCAATAAGTTTCATATCTCAGTATCTTGGCATAATCTCACACATATACTCTCTATGGATACATGGGATTATTGATCTTGAATAGGGGACGCTATCCAAGGTGGACATCTTGCCCCACTGGAGGAGAAACCATATTCCCTCAGGCTGCACTCTAATCTGGGAACCAATCAATAGGGAGATCAATGATGATACTTTTATGTTATTTGAGCTTGTGAAGAAATATGAGGTTTCTTCTATCATTTGTGAAACTAGGATAGATTGGAAGGTCAGATATGATCCATATCCTTGTTGTAAGATATATGGGGATGAAATGTCTCATTCGAAGGATCCCTAAGGCTAGGTACCTATCTCTATTTGCGAGTAAGGATACTTGTATTAGGGTCTATTATGTAATGTCCTACATCTAGAGGAGGATTTTATTTATCTTTCTCTGTATATATTTTTTCATATCCCTCTGATATTATTGTGGGTTGGGATGTGAAATTTTTACTGTAATGGTACCCTGAGGATATATGTCATCATTTTTTGGTATGTCTTATTGTTGTAGGATAGGTCTAAATTAGATAACATCGTATTATACACATCATCCAATAAATATTTGAAAAGAAACATCATCCATTGATCAATGTAGAAATATATGGCTATTGATGAGTCTTTATTGGTGGGTGTGATGGAAGTTAGTTGATGCATTGCACTAAACCACTGAAGGTTCTACTAACTCAACCATTAAACATTACTAATTGATGTCCCCGAGAATCACCTAGATTCCAAAATGAAACAATTGATTATTAGAGAGGTGGTTAAATATATCCCATATTATAAGGAAGAAATACATGTCCTAGACATTTTTATGGGAATCTAGGATGTTGAAGTTGGGAGTTTTAGGAAGCCCGAACACCACTGACAGCTGGTCGGTGACCAAAACCTCCCACATACCCTCTTGGTCAGAAGTCGGTTCTGATTTTAGGTTAACCCAAAATCTAATTGGTGATGAAAAATATACTTGTGGTTTCACTGATATGATTCAGTTTTGTTGATGGTTGATCGGAAGAGGAGTCACTCTAGGATTCAATTGTTCACTTCACGCTAGGACATCTCTTGTGGGTGGTACCAACTGCATCATCACATCCAGATTGGATAGGGTTTTTACCACTACCTCATGTGAAAGGGCAGTGGTTCCCACCTATGGCTCAACCATGTTAAACTATTCTAGATTATTCATCCCATACTATAATATCTCCCCAACATTTTGGGGAGAGGTAGGGTGTTGGAAGACTAGCGATGATGGAGTTAGTTGAATCGTTATCCCATGTAATGAGGATAGAACATTTCCAACCTATATATACATGTGGAGGGATATGGTGACCAAGTGGATCTTAGTATATGGAATAGAAATCTTTAGATTTTTCAATCCTACCCTATAATCTATAAATCTTGGTGGAAAATTCATTACAGAGTCATCGTGGTCCTCAAAATCAGAAAAGCCAATGAGGTCGATGATGACGTGGAATTTCCAAGGATTTCATATTCAGTAGCAAGAGATTTCCATTGTTCCTAAATATGGTTATTTAGGTCAAGGTAACACTTCATCATGGGTAGGACCACCTTGTTGGTTGTTAGGAGAACAAAGAAGACCATCATCTTGGGTGATTAGAGTATGATGCAGGCTTTCTTGCTGGTTGAAATGTACACGGGAAGGATGTCTATGCTGAGAAGTGGAAGTATCGCGAGGACCTATATAATAGTTTTTTATGTAGAAGGGATGACCATTACATTTCTTGGTGATATTATGGTGGAAGATTCTTCCATAAATATCATCATTATGGGTAGGTTTGTAATGGCTATTGGTGGTGCCAGTGATTGAAAATGTCCACCTGGGATAGCTATGAGAAGACATAGGTCTCGATCAGATTTGGGGTAATATTGATCCATGTTCTCCTATTTAAAATATATGGAAGGACATGTTACTGGGGGAAGTGGTCACTAAGACATGGAAGACGATGAACCTTTTCAGGCATTCTATTGAGACTTCCCCCAACATTAGTATCATGTTCTTGGGACCAGATCTAGGGGATCAAGGGCAATTTTTAGACATTGTTCATCTCGAGGGATTAATAAGTATTTGAATTGATTTAGAATATTAGGATTCCACCAAGGAGGATCTTGTGAAATTGTCTCATCTAGGTTGACTCAATCTTACCCTACCTTCATGTATTATGGGAGTGAGTGATAGGATCACTCTATATAGAGACTCCCAAAATAGTTTTCCAACATAACATTGGTGGTTTCCCATGGAATAACCTTTGGGGGCAGTAGTGTTGATGATGTGATGAATCCTCTAGGTCCTAGAAGTCCATTTATGTTGTGGGAATTACTAAATCTTGTTCATATTAGAGGAAGTGGGTTATAATCAGCCTTTGCTAAAAAGATCTCTAAGGGTGAGATGGGGAATGAGTATCTGGTATCCGAATCCATGATAGAAGTTATTATGAGATTGGAGTAGTGAGGGGATTCCAAATCTTTATTTCTCCAACCCTAATGCTTGTGGGAGGTGGGTTCCTAATTTTGTATATTTTGAGTTCTATATGTCTTGGGAATTCAACTATAAGTACAATTAGAAGGAAAGTAATTCCCAATTCCCTAGTGCCATCCAATCATTCAACAATAGAGTGTGATCCGAGATGACAATATCACAAACTAAGGATTGAAAATTTCTAACTGTTCAATGTTTTTTTTGAGTTCTATATTGGGACAATCATTTTCACGGTGGGTCCTATCATTGGATGTTTGAATATAATGATATTTTAATATACTTATTACACATTCCTACTAGTCCCCTTGTTTTGTAGAATAATTACACATCGACTTCACCAATTCTATTATTGATCTTTTAATTATTACTTAAAAGCACCTCAACATAGATGTACAATTTGAAATTTCTATTACCCCTCATTCCCATAATCCAATAGTGGTATTCATTCACTAGTTTCAAAGATGATGTGTCCTCCTTGATCAGAATGGTATGATGATATGTTAGTTCTTCCTTCTATGGATTCCTCTTTGGATATCATTTCCTAGTCTAGTATAACTCATAGATTTAAGAAATGTACATGGAACTCACACCTAATTCCTTCTATTTTTTGGACACCAGTTAATTACACATCATCTTTCTTAACATAAAAATTTCATCTTCATAGGGCAGTAACCATCAATTCGATGATTTTTAAAATTGAGAGTCATTTAGAATTTCTAGATGCTATGTGGATTGTTCACCTATATTGTTTATCTTGTAATGGAATCTCATATGAGGAATCTTATGGAAAATAACCCCATTCATACCATTTCAATCACAATGTAATTATCTATAGGGGAATAAGTATTATAAAGATTTGTACATCTAGCATACTATTTTTTATAAGATTTTTACTGTGGGTAAGGTCATGAGTTAATATCTTGTGGATCCATATTTGAATTTATGGTTGAGATGGATCAAGGAACGAGTTTAATATGTCATGGGGAGGGTCATAGGGTTAAGGTCTTATGAGGGACATTTGGGCATATGTTCAACATCATTAATAGAGAATAGGTGTGTCCCTTGGAGGGAAGATGTCACACTAGGGTCATCCAATGGATGGATTAGAACACACTTTATAGATGATCCAAAGGATTGACTAGGATGGAACTTGAGGCAGATCAGGGAGGTGTCTGCCTGTGATATAATATATTACACATGGAAGATTTAATGAGGATTAGATGATGAATCCCATTGAGGTAGAACCACAATATTGATAATGATTCCCACTGAGGTGGATTAGGGAGGTGTGTCCCTAGGAGAGAAGATGCCACACCTGGAAGGATTACCGATGCATGGATCTGGTTGCTCTATCAGGTGGATCCATAAGATTGATTAGGTTTCCCCCTGAGGATGATCAGGGAGGTGTGTCCCAATAAGGTGAATTTTCACACATGGATGGCTTATATAAGGATTCGAACACCCAGTAGGATAATCTAAAAATTGATTAAATATCCCCTATATGAGTATGAGGGAGGTGTCTCCCTGGGAGGGAAGATGTGACACTAGGATGGTTTACTAATGGGTTCATTAGGGCAACACATGAGGGAGGTTTTAAATATCTATTAGGGAAACCCTTCATGTAGATATGGGAAATGTGTCTCATTTCATATATCACCCTCACCCCCAAATTCCCTCAAACATAATAATCTCAATTTCAACACCCATCAATGTGAAGCACTTGAATCAAATAAGTTAAAATAATGGATTACGAAAATAGAGAATCACCATAATGTGGAAACTAAAGAGTCAATAATCATCATTTTGAGGTCAACAAATTAATTCCAAATAAACATTGAAATGTGTAATCATACCAGACTCCTATCATGGATCATAATTAAAATGATAAATGGGCCATGAAACCAATTATTTATTTCAAAAAATATCCATATTTCCTTGAAATGACATTATTAATCTGAAATCATGAGTTTATTTCAAAACATGGTTCCACACCTTTTTTCTACACAAAATTTTAATTTCATTTTTAATCACCCATGTGTGATAATTTTATATACCAAATGAATAATCATCCCAAAAGGTTTCCTGGTTATTTAAATGATATAAATATTTTAAAACCTTATGTAAAATAGTATATAAATCAACTACACCAATTGAAATCATGAAATTTAATTTTGATAAATCGAGTCCCATCCCCTTCCCTTCAATTCACCCACACATTCACCAAATGGTATATTAAATGGAATTAAAACAAACATAGATTTCCTCAGTTTATTAAGAAGTGAAGGAAAATATTATTTTTAATAAATAAAATCTATATGATACTTATTTTCTCATTGACATGTAAAATTTAAAGAGAAGATAATCGAAGAATATATTACAATTATTTCAGGATAAACATTAATAGAACACATATTCAAAAAATATATAAACATATTTGTAAATTTCTATAGAAAACATCGAATTAAAAAATAAAAGAAATATATAGAAACTCAAAAATAACATTCCAGAATCTAAAAATCCATTTATATAACAGTATCCCATGAGAGAGCATACTCTATGATTAAAATAAACAATCCATATAAACCAAATTTTATTATCCTAAATGCTAAAAACTAGACCACCTCCCAAGAGGATAAAATAAAAACAAGTGATTGAATCAATTTCTATTATTTTAAGAATATGAATTTTTCTGATGATGTCTCTATTCATTCAGAAGAATTACAGTACAATAATGGTGTATTTATTTTTTTTCCTAAATAATGTTGTGTAAGGGTAAAAAGGTTTACCCTTATTATTCAAAAGGCTATAATGAATGGTTAAGGATCATTACTCAAATATAGTATATGTTTTCATATTAACTTTTATAAAGATCCATAATACCCATAAAATTTCTCTTTGAAACTATGAAATTTCCCTAAATAACCTATATATATTCTTACATTACATTTAAGAATGTGGGGATACCCTTATGAAACCCAAAACAAACCCTTACTCTATACTATTACTCAAGAAGAAAACCTTACATGAGACCCTTGTGAAATTTTGTACCCCTATGTGTGACTGTTAGTCGAGCATGTAAACTTACAGAAGAACCTTATGTAGCACACTCTATATTATACGAGGACCTTACATATAATTATTACCCACAAAAAATACATACCAAAAGGAGTTACACTTAAAAATGGTGTTATACTATTATTCAACACATGTTTCCCAAACAAAACCAAAGGAAAAAAGGATTTTACACTTACAGAGCCTATAGAAAAAGAATTTTATGCTTACATAGGATTCATGAAACCTATTTTCCCATTATTTAAAACCATAAGATATGATTAGGAATACCATTTGTTAAAAATAAATTTACACAATAAAAGAATAATATAATAAATAAAATAATGAATTATTATTTTTATAAAACTAGAATGTTACGATTCTCACCAAAAATATTTTTTCTACCTAAAAATTCGTCTATTGTGAATGATAAAAAATTTCAAGACTAAATTAACTCACAAACTCAACCCGTGAGGTGGATAATCCACAAAATAAATTAAGACTCGCCCAAAATTCTGGTATCAATCATAGCACATAGTTCAACACGTATATCCTAACTAGAACAAATGAAAATGTGTTGGACTAGAAATAACTTGTGTCATATCAATTGTCTCCCAAATATTTAATGATTATGAAAATTATATAACATGTGGGAAAGAATCAATAACATATCTCTTAAACTAAATCTACCTACTTCAATCACATGCCACATCAAAATATCCAAAAGAAAAGATTTATTCCACAAGAATTTGTAAATCCAAATAAACTCGGGGATTTGAAATAGAGAAAATTATATATCTTTTTTTAATGATCCAAGAGAAATGATTAATAATACAATGATTTATTCATGTGTAAATTACTCATTTATTACCAAATATATTTTACAATAGTATTGCCACCTCAATAAGATCTTCAATTCCTCAACCAACACCTAGGTTTAATAGTCCATCAAGAATCTACAAAGTCCTACTTACATGAGTAAAACTATAAGGGTTATCCATATCCAAATAGAAACAACTCAAAATAACAAGGATAGATTATAAACATGGCACTAGAATCTCAAACAATATATCATCCAACACTTTATGATTGATCTCTATCAATCAAGGTAGATACTAAAGGATGCCATTGAAAAAAGGCGAAACCAAAAAAAAATCCAATGTCGAACATAGAGAGAAAACAATGGATTGAATTAATGAGAGAAATTTTGAGGTATAAAATCCTTAATAATATAGATGATGAAAATTTATTATTTCACTCAATCACCATGTGGAAAAAAATCTCCATGTGATTAAAACTATCCAAGATGAAGGCTAACCATTCAAATATTATTGTCAAAAAGTTACAAAAATAAAGACCACATGAATGTGAAAACATCATCACAGTCACGACTACATTCCATAAGATAACATAAAAAAATAAACCCAAATCAGACCTTAATAGATCAAGAAAATAATAAGTTCCCCAAAAAGAAGTAAACATTAGTAAGAAATATTCGAACAGTTTCTACTTCAGCATTAGGATCAATAATACAGAATATTGTCAACTATAAGTGGAAGCTCATAACCTGCTATATATATTCACTATAATACCTATGGATGTATTCCCAATATCATGAAGCATATTATAATGAAATTTGAGGTACTAATAATCAATGACTGATACATCCAATTCTTAAAGGCTAAATTTCAAAAAATCTTTTGGTGACCAAAACAACCACACCATTCAAAAACTCACATATATTTAAAACATGAATATATAGAATAAAATGGTTCTCCACACTAGAAGAACGTGATAAACCTATTCATTTATTAAGATTATTATCCTTAATCATTTACATATTGTAATCCATTACAATGGATATCTCCTCCAAAGATAATCATTGATGAGTAATTCTTATAATCATGCAGTTTGTCACGATCCAATTTAGCTAACAAGGACCTATACTAAATATCAAGATAATTTGTTAGGATTCCTTTTTAGATCAAATTACCATGGTTCTAAAAAAGTCTACTTTTACAAGACTAGAATTTAATTTGGTTGTTACAAACAATTTCTAGTGAAAAAAACCAAAATTTGGAATTTCATGTCATTCTTGACATATAATAGATCACCTCTACCAAAAACTACGCATGTGAAAATAATTATCTTACATTATGTACATTTAAATCTAAAAATAAATCATGTTCAACCATAATAATTCTATGTAAATTATTTCATTAATTTAGGAATACATTAAAAAATCCCACCACTATCATCTATATACCCCATAAAAGGATTTGTTAGACATTTACCTTAGAGAATCAATAGTCTTGAAAGAAACAAATATCAATTAAAAATTTTCAAAAAAACATCACTTATTCAAGATAATCCCTCTAACCTTTATTAGAATGTGGATGACAGTAAAAGGTAATTTAGAAGTTTTCTAAAGACTATAGATTCTCTTTCCCGAATACCTGATTTAATGTCTTGGTAGAGTCCTCAACTGTGTATTCCACATCTAAAACATGTTTCGTATTATTTAAAAAAATGAATGATGAAAAAAATTTGCATTCTTCATGAATAACATTATAAGAGAACTTTTCTGAAATAAAAAAACATAGGATCATCAATCAAGCATAAAAAAGATAAAAAAATAAGTGATATGGTCTTATGAAAGAATTTTTATTAGTGAATCATTGGATTCAAATTACACAAAAATTTCCAATTTTTAAATAAATAATACGTACCACTATGAATGAATTTTTTTTATATATCCTTCAAAAAATCAATATTTTATGACTATATCATGAAAATAATTACATGTTTTCAAATGTTTTCTTATTGTTCAAATAAAAAAACATTCCATTTTAATACCTTTATAAACCAAAATTTTAACATATAACTTTATTTTATGAAATCATACTAGAGACTTGTAAAACCTATTTCTTAAAAAATTCTTTCCAAAAAACTAAAATTTTGTTAATTGAATTTTTTTTAAATAACTATGTTATATTTTATAGGGATATAAATATTTTTCACAATGACTTCAAATCACAAAAATAGAGATTAAATTTTAAATAATAAAAAATGAACCTAAAAAATGAAAACAAAAATATCCATTCAAAACAATAACAAACCATCTTATATAAAATAGTGTAATTCATGTAAAATATATATATATATGGAACATGTTTATATTAGAGTATAACTATGCATAGATTGGGTACATGGGTGCATTGACTACAGAACAAAATCGCAATGTTTTCTATATTTACATAAAGATCAATGACACTTATTCCACATAATGTACCAAACCATCAATATATAGTATGATTTTGGTTATCCTTCACTCCAATTCAAAAAATCATAAAAGAAGACCAAAATCAAAAAAACATTTGGACTCTAAATATAATATATATTTGGGAATCCAACAACTAAAAAGATGAAGCCAAGTCTCCACATTCATGGTATCTCATCTATCAATATAGAGATATCATGACCTTGCAACATCTCACGATGTACCTATTGAGTCCCAACACATTCAAGTTCCCCATTCCTACTTATATCTCCAAAAATAACTTATGAGATTTCATATAAATTTATATTCTTTTAAAGAAATGCCTCACTTGTTTGCATTTATAATGAACCAACCCCAAGTAAAAACTAAATAAATATTAGTGATGATTATCCACTGAACTGTAGAATGTTTCATATCACCATTAACTGGAGATTAGAATATTCACATCCAATATCATCCATTGGTAATTATTTCACCCCTAACATAAGTAGAAAAGTCAAAATACACTACAAAATCATCATCATATAAATAATTCAATATAACAATAGTAGTGTACAATGAGTCGGTAAAATAACTTTAATAGATTAAAACCAAAACAACTCTCTCATGGGGGTCCACAACCACCCAAAATGTGTGAAGTCACTTACCATTGTCTAAAAAATCAAATTCTTAAAAAGGAAATAGTTATGAAAATGGGAACATGCTATAAGAACATAATTGTTGGAGGTAAAAAAATTTACAAGAAAGGAGGGAGCTATAAATTCTAGTTGTATTTCACCATAGAGTTTATGAAGTTTATTCAAAAGTTAACCCAAATATTCATAAGAAGAGTACACTAATTTGATTATATTATGTTACTTTTTAGGATAAGGAAATAAATACATTAGACATAGTTTAAAAAACAATTTTATAAATTTCTAATTCATTTATGAAATCAATGATCTAAAAATGCAATTTCCTCATTTAAAAATAGAATTCATTCATGAAATTAATTAAAAACTATGTGAAAATATATATTTAGATGATGAGAAAAATTATAATATGCACCAGTTATCACAAATATATAAACTATTCAATATAATATAGAGAATTTGTAATATCCCAGTAAGAAAATCAATAGATAATGGTTAATAAATCAACCAATGGAACCCTAGTTCCCTGTTTTGATAATGATACATGACATATATCAAGTGTTAAGAATATGTATACCATAAGTACAACCAATATATGATAGAAATTCCACCATAGTAATTTCATTAAACAAATTGTGAGGTATTACAAGGACTAAATCAAGTTTCATGTGTTTTAAGAATAACATTCCCACATACACCAACTTTCGTAGCCACGCATCCATAGCATTGACCTTTTGTATTCACTGCAAATCTACTAGATACGGAGTTAGTCTAATAGAAAAGAATATATATAGTTCATATCATATAATTATATAGGATCCCATGACCTATCGATATTTGTGAGTGAGATAATCAAGGTATAATAATTAAAAAGGAAACCCCCATCAGTATCAATAAGGACTCATTATCTTAACCATTAACACTTCACATATAAACATCACCACAATACTCTTTTAATACAAATAATTCCTTTTTCAACACCCATCAATGGTATGTAAAATAATACAATAATTCCTATTAAGATAGTGTCACCTGATAGAGGAATCACAATTTTCCAACCAATCCATCAAGAATCGTCAATTTAATTTCAATCAATTAATTCTAATATTTGTTTGAAAAGTGTAATAAAACCCCCTTAATTTACCAAATAATCTATAAAATACAAGTTATGACTTTAAAGAAACCATTTTATTCAAAAAAATATATCCCTATATAATTAAAAGGATGATTATAATTTTAATATTTTGATTTAATTTCGAATGAATGATCCACATCATTTTTCAACATCAATAGTTAATATCATTAAAAATCACCCAATAATGACCATTTTATAGACATTGAGAATAATCACCTCAAATGTGTTTCCTTTTATTTCAAAGCAATGGTGAATTAAAAAGGATGTGTAAAAAAATTAATTTATCAACCATTCAATTTTAATCAATGGTATTTTTAGAAATAAATCCCAGACCTTATCCCTTAACACCATCAAAACATTCAGCAAATTATCTTTGAAAATGAATTAAAACAATCATGTAATTCATTAATTTAATATACAATGAGTGAAAATATATATTGTAACAATGTGAATATGGATAATACTAATTCATTCTATATGATGATATGATTATAGAGAAGATGATGACAAATTATTTTCAAAAGTATTTCAATATGAACAATAATTGAAAAATATGTTATAAAATAAGATACAAAATTTCTATAAAAATTTCTAAAAATAATGAATTATAAGAGGAAAAACTATATAGAAATAAAAACCTAAAAAATCTGGAATATCAATACCCTATAAGGAACCACCAAATATAATGAGATGATAAATTCAAATAATAATTAATGATCTATAGAGACCATATTGTTTCACTAGATTTTGAATTCTAAAACACCTCCCATGAGGATACCCAAAAAATGGTGTAAATGGTTTAAATATTTTAAAAAAACTCCCAATGTCGTAGGAAAAAACCCCTATAATTTTTATAAAAATATAATTTTCCATTTTAATGAAATATTAAATTATAATATTTTTTTAAATATCATTTATAAACATTAAATAGTGTGTTTTAATTATTATTTCCAAAATAGTGTGTTGTGTACGGGTGACATTCGTTACACGTACACTATTCTTGAATGTCATGTAAGGGTAAGGTGATCCATCCGGAGATAGAAGATAAGTTAATATATAGATATATGAAAATAAAGAATACCATTTAAAATTGACTACAAATGAGGAGTTATACTTATATAACATTGATCTTCCCTTATAATACCTTAATAAAATCATAGAGAACCTTACAGAATAAAAACCTCTACTAAATTAATAGCCTTAAATGATCAGGTAGCCTTATGTGAGAACCATAGTTGAGTGAGTACCATTTTTTTGAGTCCTGTAAATGGTGTACAGCACATATGAGAGACATTAATGCAATTCACTTACCCATAATAATATCATAAAAATAGATATACCCTTACACTAGGTCACGATACACTTATGAAGCAATGGTTAACCAAACATAGAAAATTGTTTTAATCATTTGTATCCTATGTAAAAAAGAAAATTTCCCTTGTAAATTGTTCACATAATTCCATATAAATTTAAAAAACACCATAAAACATTATTAATGATTGTTTTTATTATAAAATAATTGATTTTCAAATAATATATTCTATGAAATATTAATGATTAATGATTTAAACTATTATAAACATGAAAATGTTGTATTTATCTACTCATTCAAATATATTAAATAATATATGAAAATATGACGTCTATGTTTATCCTATATAAATATATAAATATGTGTTTAAGGTAGTATGATGAGTATATACTCAGTTTTATTAAATTACATGGAAATGTTTATTAGATTATATCACACTCTTTTTCTTTTAGTTCATTTCCATGAAGAATTACTTCCTTTATAACAAATGATTCAACTACTAAAATGATAAGAATAGTCATTGAAATGATTTATCTCATTTTTTTATTTCAATTAATGGTTATTGGATTAGTGATCTATAATATTAATCATAAGAGAAATATGAAATATATTAAATCAATGAAAGAAAATTCCCCATACATGAATAATGAAAAATAGTAACTTTTTTTATATAAACATCCTTTAATGATTTATTAATTTTCCTCAGGTGCACATTAAACATTACATTACTAATACACACCAATAACCTCATAATACTAATTAATTATAGTTCTATCATTACATGTATTATCATCACGGTCCATTATCCGAATGTTATGTTTCATGATACCATTCCTATTAGATTACTACATTGACCGTTTCTATAAAGGGATGGCCATGTTATGTGGAGTTTTATTCACAATGATCTTTCATTATATTATTTTTATTGAAAATAATATCTTTATGGTAAATGAAATTTTCATATTTTACAAAAAAAATCATTATGATCATCATAGGTACTTCAATAACATGATATGCATATTGGAGTGTTAATAATGTTGAAAGAACTAATTATTCATAAATAAAAATATGGCATATAAATTTATGTTCATTCTGGATCCTAAACCACCTATGTCTTTTACAGCCATTTTCCCCCCTCGATCAGGATTTATATAATGATAATGGGGTATTTTAAATTTAGAGGAACAGTTCTCAGTATTATGGTGATGATATTAGCTTCCAAATGAACGTCATGTTCATGAAATAATTTTCAATTAAATGATCATAAGTATATAAGGTATAGAAATTATATAAGAACATTTTGGTTTTCATTAATATAAGGTACATTTCATTTTACATCAGAGAATATTTTTTTCAAGGTTTCAATAAACTTTTATTTGGATATTCACTTAATTATTTTGGTGAATGGATACTCCTACTATATTGTTTACGAACACATTGGATCCATAATTTTCTCATAATATTCTTTGGATTTAAAGGTTGTTGTTCTTTATGATCATCAAAGTTGGAACCCTAAAATGGTTAATGAATGATTGGTTTATGTTTTTCCGCAACCATTAAACTTCTCAAGATTCTCATAATATTACATATTTAAAAAGAGTTTTTGGTTCTAATATATTCTCATATTAAGGTTGTGTATGCGAGAAACTAATTGTTTATATATGGCATTCAAATTGTAAGAGTTTTACCAAATAATTTTAGTGCATAAACATAAGAAGTAATTTTATTTATATACTCTCACAGTTTCATAATTAATGTGATATGAATTGATTAGGAAGTGTATCTAGCTGGTTGGTTTATCCAAAAAGGATATTTAGGTTATTGAAGTTTCACTTTTAGATGTTTTAATTGGGATTTTTTGGAATGAAATGGGCTATCTATTGGAGTTTTTGAGGAGTGTGCTGATTTTAAATCTATTTATGATTGTATTATTTTTTAATCCTCATGGAATATATATTATTTTCATTACTCATTATATTAAAATTTTATTATGACTTCAGAAATTTTGAACATATTTAATTAACATCCAGTGATGTCTTAAATAATATAATATTCGTAATTTATGGAATTATGTCGAAATTATTCATCATTTGCCCATGTATGTCAAAATTTGTTAAAACCAGACAAATATGATTAACATTAATGGATTTCTAAATATCTAACTGTATTATTTTTCAAGAAGGGGATTCATGTTTAAAAATAAGTATACAAGTTTCTGTAATTGTGAGTGTTCCACTATATTTTAAAGTATTCTCAAAATATATGTAGGTTCATAATTTTTTTTATTCAGAAATATATTATAGATTTTCACAGACACCATTGTAGATTAGTCTTTATAATCCCATTATATATCCTAGAAATGAATTGTCTTTATCCTTACCTTATCCCTTCATATGAGATCCAAAACAAATATTGAATGAAATATAATAGTGATATAACATGTTTCTTCATCTTTAAACTATTTTTATGTTTCGTAAAATGGTTATCCCAATTTTTAATAATGTATTGAATTATCTCTTTATGTGTTATTGAATTATGATCGGGAAAATATATTTTTCAGAATTATATTATAATTGATCCCATGAATAGATAGATACTAGTATTAAATTAATTAACCAACTTATTTAATTATCATTTTGAGTAAAATTAAGAGTTCTTTCCCAGAAGTCTATTTTTGATAAATAGACACACACTCTTAATATTTCCAATAAAATCATTGACACAAAGGTATTAAATATTATAATTCAAGTAATGATAATTGTGATTGTTTTTTAACACATGTGTTTTAAAACTGTAGTTAGATTAACCTTGGGAATTATTATTAATGTTGTTTTTAACTAATCCATGTATTTTTTGGGTAATAATTAATTTTTTAATCTCTTATATAAGCCATGTTTGGGCCATTATAATTTCTTATGTCTCATATTTACCTCATATTAAGAGGTAGTCTTTTATAAGACCCTTCATATGAATAAAATCATGTTTCTAGTATATATTATAAGGAATAATTATATTTATATGTACCAGAACGCTAGATCCACTTCATGTCCTACACCTAAGATTATCATATTCTATGATATAATTGGAAATATGAAAAAAGAAAAAATTTAAAATCAGAAAAAGATTTGGTTGTGGGATTTTAGAAATGTGGAGATAATAGAATTGGATTATATATGCATACCTTATTGGATCACAACTAATAAAATAGAAATTTTATCACCTTAATTGATCATATAAGTATAATTGATCACATATATATTCTCTATGTCTTTTTATTCCAAAAAATTTTGAAAAAAAAATAATAAACATTAATAATATCAAGGTATTTATTTATAAGGATTTACATTATTTATTGGTGTTTATTTAATGTATTGAAACAAATAATATTCTAATTTAATATAAATATTGATGATGGGTGGATATAAGATTTACATATAGATATGATGGATTCTTCTTTAGAAATAATTTTCTTTATTATTTTAAGTTGTATCCACTCATTGAGGAAATAACATGCTTCAAATTTCACTATTTTAATCCCCAAAAAATTAAAATTCTAATCAACTAAACCCATAGAGATTCATTTTTTATAAAACCTCATGGTTTATGATAGTATTGTCAACTAATATGTGCAGTAATTTAATTTATCACCGATATTGTATAACAAACCATTTAATGGATATCTCATATTAAATGAAAAATTATAGTCTATAATCACATTTTCTAAAATAAAATATATATCTTAAATCACCCATTAATCAATATATAAGAGGTTAATCCATTCATTTATGTAATATGCTAAGTAGAAGAAAAAATCCAGATCATAGAAGTTGGATTAATGAAAAGAAGAATATAAAATAATGAACTATTCTCCATTAATTGAATAATTCCACCCCACTATTTCTTAATATATAACCACCATGAATCAAAACTATTTGATAAATAATTTAATAAAAATAACAAATAAATGTGAATGATAGTATTATAGAATCTATCTCATTTTTAGGCCATATTAAAATAAGAAATAAATGATACTAGAAAATATATCATTATGTAACTATAAGAAGAAAAATAAAAATAATAATACATTATCATCCACAAAAAACTTATATAAATATTTTTGATACCCTCGGGTTAAGGACACAATTTTCATATTTTGAAAATCATTAGGGTATAAAAATGGGTGGTGAAAATGTATTTAATGTAATTAATTTCTGTCATTCCAATTATTTATTAAAATATTTTATCACTCCTCGTTGATATTTCATAATGAACATGATTATGGATTTCATTGGGTGATTATTAAAATAATAAAAAAAATTGAGTTTCCATATATGAACTCATTAATGTCCATCCCTATTTGATTACCGATAAATATGATACGAATTAAATTATGGGATTGTTTTACGGTTAGGAAATTTTGTATGATATTAAATAATTAATATAGGAAACCTAGATATCCATTAAAACAATAAAAATAATTTCAAAAAATATTTAAATGACTTATTTTCATATGGTTATCTACCAGAAATTAATATTTTGGTTTTTATAGACATTAATTTTGAAGAATACATCAATTTTTGTATATAGTTTCCTTATATTCATTTCCCAAAAATATATGTGGATTCATTTTTAGTACTAACCATCTACAAATATAATAATTTTCCAAGCCCTTTCAATAGATATATATAGGATTTGATAATATATAAATATTCATTACAAAAAAAAGGATCATAAATACCTACTGTCAACAGAATATTAGGTTCATAATATATCAAACAAAACCAAAACATGGTATCCATAACCAATTCACTATGATGAGATCCGAAAACCCAATTGAGATCACAAATCTACAATGGATAATATAGAAAAAACATTAAATAATGATGAGAAATAAAAATAGTAATACACAATAAAAATCATAAGAAAGGATAATATGTGAGTCAATTGTATAACAAGATATCATAAGATAGAAGGAACATGAGTAATCAAATAGGGGTGTAACAAAAAGTTAATAGAATCATATGATAATGGTAAAAAGTGATATTTTAATAAACATAAATCCTGAAATAATCCAATTTCATGGATAACTATAGAGAAAATATCACATAGTGGATAGTGTCACATGCAAGATTGGGTTCACTCCCGGACCCCACACATGATAGATCATGACACTAAATAAATAAAAAAGGCATTAGATTTATATAAAATTATAATCCCCCCAATTAAATTGATTTTTTATAAATGTATATAAATTCCACATATGTATGGGAATCATAAGTCATAAGCATAACAATTACATATGGAAATAAATGAGTTTCAAAATTTTGTCTCATAATAGATTAAAAATGAATTTCATAAATAAAGAATTTGAGAAATTGAAATAATTAATGCATTAACCCATAAAAGGAATGTAGGTTTTTATTTTCATATATGTAAGAGATACATATAAATAATTTATAATCATTCTATAACATTAATGAGATATCAAATAAATCATAGAAGAGTAGGATTTTCTTGATGAAATTGGTGGTCATAATGATCTTATCCTTGAGGAAGATTTGTCTTGTGTATTCTATATATTCATTAATAAGAAAATGATATTAATTATTTAAATTCTTAATAAAAAATTTCACATTTTTATTACTATTTTTTATTTATTACCTAGCTATATTCAATTATATAATCAAATAATATTAGATCACATGTTTTAACTACAAGTAGACTATAGGTCAAAAATCACTATGGTATGTTAAATAAGGTAAAATAGATAAATATTTAATGAGATAAAAAATTTAATAATGAAATAATTCTCACTTTTTATATTATATTTTATTTTCAAAATAAAAATTGAAACATTATTTTGAAAATTGAAATATGATACCATCATAGAGATGGTAGGTTGTACGTACATGTCAAAAATGTTTCTATTTTTTTATGATCATTACATAAATAAGGTATGAGTAATTTTATCATTATAGGATATAATTATATCAAAAATATTATGTTCATTATTTATATACACTTATAAATACATTTCATGTGATGCGTTAATAAAATCAAGTCACATTTTTTCATGAGGTGACCATTCTCCATACAAACGAATGATATTATCATTTATTAAATAGACAGTATAGTAAGAAATTTTAAGATATATTTATTTTAAATAATTATTAGTATTTAATTTATATTATATATAAACATAGAATTAATAAGATAGTATTTGAAGTGAACCATGACTATGGAAATGATGGAATGAGTATTGTACCCAATCTTGATGTTTTATGATTATCTAGATGTTTTATGATTATGCTTATGAAATTTTACAAAAATTCGTATCCTTTCCACGAGTTCTAGTTTGATGATATGATGAATTTTTTATGAACTTACATCTCATACATATATGTTTTTCATTATTTTATGGGTGTAACTAGAATTATATATCCATCGATTACACTGGCCACCAATTATTTAAGAGACTATTTTCAATAATATTGTCTTTGAAGTGAACCATGAATATAGAAATGATGGAATGAGGAGTGGACTCAATCCAGTATGTTAGTATTCAATGTGGGCATTGACTATGGAAATTATTTTATAATTTTTTTAATTCAAAAAACTTCTTTAATAATCTTATTATATGTTTTAATAGATCATGATTGACTATTGATATTTCACCAATCTAATGTCATATTTTATTTGATTGAAAAATACATTTACCTTGTTACATTATTATGGACCATTGAGTTATTGGGAATGATTATTATCAGTATTGATCATGTTATCATATTCTTATGATTACGTTATAGATACTTGTTATCATTGATTTATATCTCTTATGGTTACCCTTAGTAAACATATGAGATGTCCCTTTTTTATTTTTCCCGTCCTCATGGAATAAATATAGGTTTTAAGTAGCATATATCGAAGAATTCCTGTAGATGTGAAGAACATAATTATTAATTATTTAGATCCTTGATATATAATTTGTTTACATATCCATGTATCCAAATAAAAAAACTATATGTTCCTTAGTAGTGTATTATAGTAAATTTTTATAAATACTCTATTAAATTGTGAATTTTTTTTGAATAAATAAAATGGGTCGCTACATTTTTATTAGAAGAAAAGATTAGTATTTTTTAGAAACTAGGATAATGAAATTTCCATAGAATCGTATGTGTAAAACTATTTATAGTATTACATTCAATTATATAGTAAAATGTGGGTGTGTCTTCCCTAAGAAAATACATCCCTGTATAGATACTACAAGTGGATGTGGTCTTGGCTTAAATGAATTACAGGGTGATAAACATGAAAAGAATTAGTTGGGTATATATCAGCTATCATTCTTGTGCATAATGAATACACCATAAATTTTCACATACTTTGAAATTCTCAGTGATATTCTTACATCAGTTCACTTTTTCAGAAAGAGCCATTGTGGTATATTTAAATAGATAATTACAATGGATTCCCTAGGTTAAAAAAAGGTGTCATATATTCAAATGATGTTTTCAAGATTTATACATTCTATAAATGAAATTATTGATTATATGATTTACCAAAATATTTATTCTTTCTCATAATATGTTAATTTTGTTTCAGTTAGTTTCTAGAACAATAAGGAACAATGTTAACGATAAATGTGTTGTAAAATTCAATGATTATACCCATAATAAAATCAATTTTATGGGAGTTGTAATGTGAAATATTGTTTTGATGAATGAAAAACTTCCTGAAGAAATAAATCAAATTGATATTCCAAATGAGAAAATAAATGAAGAATGTATAATTTTATCCTTCATGAGAAAAAACACACCATCATTAAGTGGGAATATAGATCCACTAATTACCAATTCGTGGATAAATACCACAAAAATATATTTTCCAATCTCTTATTAATGGTACATGAAAATTTTAATCTTAGTTTTTTATCTTTTGGAAGGTGAAGAAGATCAAAGTTTATATCATATCCTCATTTCAAGGCTATTTTAATTTTTTAACTCCATGGAGTGTGATGAGATTTGGATCTTTTGTTACAATAAGTAAATTATATTTATTAATCATATGATGATGGAGAATGAATCATTGGTGCTTAAGAAAATGGGTGATGGTTCCATTTTTAACATTGAAGAAACTTTTACATGACTTGTGAGGTATTCTTTAGGTATTATAACAGAATAATAAATTAATATTGATCAATTATTCAATTTCATAAAGATATAATCTAAATGTTTTTGGAAATAGGATAATTTATTAACAATGATGTAATCATTTGATGTACTGTGAAGGTGGAAATAAATATAGGTGTAACCAATAAATATCATAGTTTTGATAATAAAAAAATATGGGATTAAAAATAAAATTCATTAACAAAAGCCTTGGAGAAATGGAGATGAGTTTTCCTTTATAAAAGAATTGTGGAAATAAGCATGGATGATATTTTCATAAGGGCATTCATAAAATATTTATATATGGTAAATAATCCCTTAAGAAATCATTTTCCAATATTACATGAAGAAGTTATGAAATGATTCTAATGGTTTCAAATATCCATATAATTCACCACACACACTCTAATAATACAATTACAATGAGTATGGATATTATGATTAATAGTTATCAAATTTGAGTTTTAATGATGAGGATCAATGTCAGCAAAATCATATTCATAGTGATAAATGAAAATCCTATGAGATCAAAATTGATGTTGTGGTGTGCGATAATAATTTTGTGAAAGGTACACTTAAAATAAACTCTAGAATTGATAATGTATTATTAGATTTAATATCTACCCACAATTTTATTTCATAAATGCTTTAAAATAGTATAACATTACAACCTCAATGAATAGATGTTGAAATAATAATAAAAACACATAATGATCTGATGATTTTATCTCAAGTCTCTAAATATCCCCCAATTGATGTTTTTAGTAATTTTCATTATAATTTTTTTTACTCTTACTCTGGTATTGTTTTATGTGATTTTGGACAAGGGTTTAATTTATTCATATAATTCATATATAATTTTTTTGGAAGGGAAGTCACATTTTATATTTCCAACTAAACAAAAAATTTATATCGGTGTAAGGATAAATTAAAATAGAAAATATAAATAATATCCAATTCATGTATAATTATTTCTATTAATAGTCGGTATTAATCTCATGTTTTTGGAGAGAAACTAATCATCAATGATATACCTATTGTAAAAGTGTATGTTTTTTATGTATTTCTGAATAGTTTCCTTGGGTTACTAAAAATTTTGAAGTCAATTTTTCAGTAGAACACACACACAATGCTACACCTATTTCAAGAATTATATATATAATGGCCCCAATTGGGTTCTAGGATTTGAGGAAGAAACTCCAAGAGAATTATGATAAGGGATGTTTTTAGCCTAGTGTGTCGCCATTTCCTTCACCTACACTTTTTTAAGACAAAATATTGATCAATGAGACTCTATATGGGTTATAATATACCTAATAAGATAATGATCAAAAATAAGTATCATCTTCTCAATTTTGATTATTTTTTGATCAGTTACAGGGAGCTCAATATTTTTACAAGATTTTTCATTGATCTAGATAATATCAACTAAGGTTTAATAGTGAATATATACCATATATATCCATTTATTAAAGTTATTATAAATATTAATTTATACTGTAGTCATATAGGCTTATTAATAACCTTACTATCTCTATTGATTTAATGAATATTATTCTTTTTGATTACTTTGGTCAGTTTTTGGTATTCATTATAGCTGATATTAATATATATTCAAAGTTAAACTAAGAGCATGAAGATCACTCGTGGAATGTACTGAATCCCCTAAGTAAGGATAAGTTGTATGAAAAAAATTTCCAAGTGTGAATTGTGGATATAAAAATATTCTATTTTAGATTATATCATCTCATCAAAGGGTATATTGATGGATCCATGAATGAATGATGTTATTGTCCATTATCCAAGAAAAACCAAAATGGCTAAGATCTATAGTTTTGTTTCATTGGATTGATATTATTGATATTATTGATTATTATTGATGGATTTATCATACATATTTAATACAATAAGTATGTTAACTCCTAATGGATATTTATTCCGTTGAAATGATTGATTTGAAAAAAAATCAAAGATGTAAAGAGAAAGTTGGTATGCGCCCTTGTGCTCGCACTACCCTTAATGTGGTGAAGGGTTTTTTAATTACTGTGATCTATAAGATAAATATATGTGTTTTACACATATATATTGATATGGTGATACATTATACCTCATTCTATGTGAAGCTTCATGAAAAATTTACCCAACACAATATTTTGTGTTAAAAGAAATAATATTTAAATTAAAATATTATATATGACTTACCTTTATAGATAATGTTGGGACATATAAACATATCATAAAATTTGAAAGTATATATTCTCCTAGAAATTGTTTAATATATGAAAAATAATGCGGTTATAGTTGATTTATTATTATTACTACTAAATACACATCCACCTAGTAAAGAACATAAGGTGGATGATGCTCTATGTTAAAAGGATCATACTGAATTGTCTATGTGGAGGATCATAAAATAATCTTATATAAAAAATTCCAAATCATGGACCTTGAAATCCATTCGGATGGATAAAAATCATATATTTTCAATATTAGTTGCAACCATATATCCCTGAAAATTATAAATATACGAAAATAGAGGATGTGTAGCTATAAAATATGGTGGGAAATATTCTTGAGTTCAATATTTATTTTAACGGACTGATAAGTATATGAAACTTATTCTGTGACTCATCAATACTAGACCTAAAGAATAAATTATTAAAATAATTTCATATATAATAATCCTATTATTTTCTTGAATTTATGAGAATTTATAGATTCTTTAATGAGAATTTCTAGGGGGACATGAAGATGGATATTTCAGAGTGTGTATCTTGATGCTTGAAAATTCTACGATTTATGATTGTGAGATAAAAGTCTAAGGGGATGGTACATACATCACCCATACCATAATATAAATGGTAAAACATCACCATGTTATTTACTATTGGAATTACCGATGCATATAAATGCAATAATATTATTTGGGTTATAATCAATCTTCTTGTATATTCATCAAACATAATTGTTATTAGAGAATATTTCAATGTCGATATTATTTATAGGATATATATTATGGTTCTTGTATGTTTACAAGGAGATAACATTCTAATGTATCTCATAATGATCTAAGTAATACATCAATGTTTTGGAGAATACTTTATAAATATCTAGATATATATTTGTCTCAGTATTTATTATTATATTAAAAAAATGGTCTGCCTAAAAGGACTATTAAAGCTCCAGAGTATTTGTTGTGAATATTATCTTTAGAATTAAAGGTGTTTGAGATCAAAAAATTCCCTTAATAATGTTTTATTTTAATATTAGATTTCACTCGAGTATCCTTATGGATACTTTTGTATCCATATATGGAAATAAGATTAAAATTATAACATATAAGGATATAGTAGGACAAAAAAGCTATCAGTACCTAATATATTTAAGGAAATGGTATATATAGATAGAGATATTACACATCATTTCAAGGAATATCATTTTTCTATAAGATGTATACAAACATTCATCCATGAGATCAGTAATTCAGAGTTAGTGAGAAGGTTCTCCAGTTAGTTTCTTTATCAAATGTGTTTACGAGATTTGTAATGACGTGAATTCTGAGAAATCGCTATAATAGTCCTTTCAATATTCATGATCGAATAAGGAAAATATCATATCACTTGGAAATCCCCGAATAATCTTTTAATTTAACAATTTTTTCCATTAATATTTCATGAGAAAGTTCAAACTCAGTCCATCACATGTATATAACTCAATTTTTATACAACTAGATCATTACCTTTACTAAAAATAAAATCAAATATATATATATATAAACATATGGATTGTGTTCTATTGTACAAGACATCACACATGGTTAATGTTCATTAGAGAAATCCTAAATAAAGAAAACGATACAAAAGATCTTGAGATGTGACAGAGAAGACATATCCTTATTTCTTTACCAAAGTTTTGTATTTTTTAGTGCTAAAAATCATTCGATACGGGTATTATGTAACAACTAAAACTATTATATGAATTTACAATTAAATAAAACATTATTTTTTCATTACTTTTCCTCACATGAAACTAAGAGTATTTATGAACCATGATATAGTAAACCAATATAACCTATCCATTACATTGAAAGCTGTGAATATTAAATAACAAGTTTCGAACATATGTATAAATTTTTTTAATGATTATTTATTGACTAAGTCAAAATAAATAATTAATCAAATTTCATCAATGTCATTTTCCCTCCCATTGTTTTTTCCATAAAATATTTTTTATCACACATTTTCACTAAAAACTATAATTAATTTGTAGCATCTTTTAAAATTTTATTTTTTGAAATGAAAAATATTTTTAAAATAATTGTTAAAATATTATCTTAAGGTTTATTTTTAGGTGTACAAATTTTTTTTTTAGCAAATTGTGATGACCACAAATTTTTGAAAGAGATTACATTAATTTTATTGTAAATATACCATTCTGTTTTAAATTTTATATTAGTCTAACATAAGAATTTTTTAATTATATATAATATAACTTATTACATAGGCATAATTCTTATAATTTATATTTTTGTAAGGAAATATTTGGGATTATGAACAAATTTGTTTCAAAAAATTACATAAAAAATTTATATATTAATAAATTTAGTTAATATATATTTTCAAATTATTATAATGAAATTAATAGATTATATATTAAAATTATTAATTTAAAATTATTTTTTTAGTTTTTTAATAAGTATTTAAAAGACATAAATTATGTTTTATGCATCAAAATGAATTTTCAAAAAAAATAAATTGTAGATTTCCCGCATAATTAAAATTCAATTATTAAGCTTATAGAAATTTAATTTGGTAAAATAAAATTTTTATTTAGGATAATTATAAATAATATACTTTGATTTAATATACTAATTTTTTTCATGCTCAATAGTAATTTTTTAAAAAAATTGTTACTACAGTTCAGGTTAAAATGGGGTTACCTTAGGTTAGAAATTGAGATATAGGTAGGGATGCTACAAAAATATGTCAATGAATTTTTAGATGAAGATATTTAAACTATATATTATCCTAACATAATATTCATATACTTTATGAGCAACATCCCTTAAAAATTGACCTTAATTCGGTGATTTGTTTATGAAATTTGGTGTGTGCCATTCCTCCCACATATAAAAGGGATCCTCTTATCCTCTTTTATTAACATAATTTAAGCCTAATATATCATAAAATATCCACTAAAAATCTTTAATATAATTATCCCCATATTTCTATATAATATTTGTGTCTCTTAATAATAATCCTTCATGGCTTATGTTGCAGGACATATGAGTTCTCTCAAATGATATATATATATATATATATATATATATATAACTAAGCTCTTTCAAATATATTTCTTCTTCTAAAAGATATAATTATTTCCTATACTTTTTTTAATAAAGTATCAAAAAAATAACATGATTTCATTATAGGTATTTGAAAACCCATGTTCCACTTGTTATAAATCAAATTGGATTTTAATTTTTGCTCGTGTTTATGTGTGGAGTACTGCCTCCACATAGTGATACAACTCATCACCCACCCACAACATTCATGATGATTTATTATGATATATTAAATATTTATATATTATCTTTATAAAATTATAATTATTCTAGAAATATTATTTAATATTTACTTTTCTTTCATTATGTCCATCGAAAAATGGAGAGGACACTCGTGCATACAAATGGACTACCATATCCACATATTGATGTAAATTAGATTTCATCTATTCTTTATATAAATGGTTATAATTATGTTTATAAATAATTTATATGATATTTATCATGAATAAAACTTGGGATATGAATAATCAATGGTCAATGTGGTTGGACTATGACAGCAAAACCAAAAAATAAACAAAAAATGAAGATGTTAACATAAAAAATGATGATGATTAAGAATGATATTTAATTAATGATTGATAGGATGTTTTAATTAAATCGTGTATAATATTAATATTATATTTCTGTATCTAGTATATAATTATTGTTAAAATAAATTTATAATATGATTTTATAGTTCTTATGATGAAAGAAAGACATGAGTTATGGATTTTAGGCTACAGTCTCTTTTTATAGAGATTGGTTATGAATAAATTTTCTGGTGATGAAATAGTATTATATATCTCCAAAAAATATAATATATATTATTATTCCCTAAATATTTTTTTGATATTTCATGTTTCCTTTAATTTTTACACTCTTTATGTACTGAAAAGGTAAAATATAGTTTTTAATGAAAATTGGCCTCATTTATCACTTTGGTTGGGAAAATTATATGCCATGTCAATATTTTCATTATAATGTTTTACATAATTATTATTATATTGTTAAAATAATATTTAAATTTTTTGAAACTATATTTTATAAAATATACCCATTTATATAAAGTATTTTCTATTGTTTTTCAAAGGATTCACTTTTTATTTTCCACCGAAAATGTGATTGTATTTGTGTTATAATGTAAATTGCATGAATGGATTTCTCTAGTGTCATGAAAAATAATTTCATTGAATATTACCTTATAATTTTTATTGGTTATTTTCTAATACATTATTTTCTTAAATATTATGTAAATTGATTGTTTGACATTAAGATATTTCAAATAAAATGGTATTTTTCTAACATAGTGTTACAGATAACTTTGAAAGGTATTTTTATCTATAAAAAAATCCATTGATGTTTCATATAATTTTCTAGGGATTTTTCCCAATCCAACCTTTATCATTCTATCTACGTATAGTTTATGATTATTATTATGAATTTTTTTTGAAATATAAATCTATTCCACATAAATGACTTGATGATATTATGAATGTTTTATAACATTGGGGAACACATATGTATCATTTTAATTATGCGATTGATTGAAATAATATTTATTTCCACCCAAGGCCTTTTGTAATTAAGGATACCTTATGTGATAATAAGGGAAGAAATGGTGATTTAACCCAATTAATTATGGGTCATTCTCTAATAAGTTCGTCTTGGGGGTGAATCATGACTAAAGAAATGTTTATTAATTATTATGGTCATTCAAAAAACATATTAATTATGCTTAGGATATTTTTTCATGGACCATGATAGATTATTGATGAATAAAAATTATTATGACTCATGTCATTTTTCAGAAAAAACTATACTCCATCTTTCATGATTAAACTCCATTGAAAATTTTTGTTTTATTTTAGTAAGTCTTGATCATGATATTATATCCTTATTCTTAGATTATTATTAATTATGTTATATTAATGATATCTATTATGTTGACCATTAATGATCATCTAATCTCACCATATATTAAGAGAATGGTTTCAAGATTTATATTTCTAAAAAGGGTGTTATTTGTGAAAAGGCTAATCAGAAAGGGTGTAGATCTTTTATGTACCATTTTTTCATATCCAATTTTTCAATGAAAATAATCCTCTACAGTCCTTTGGGATTTATTATTGTGAAATTTATTAAATATTCATCTAAAATGATGTAATTCTTATATACACAAATTAATGGTCATAATAGGCCAAGCCCTAGAATAAAAAGGCAATGAAAACTAAAATCCCAATTTCAGAAGGAATTTGACAAAAACAATATTTTCATGTATTTAAGGAATAACAATATAAATAATCCACATTAATAGGAACCTAAGTTGATCAATCTGACATTAACATATATGATCTTATACCCCACTTAGTCATTGTATCTCCTCCAATATAGTGTTTAGAATTTCTTGAATCCACTTTACACTAATTTCCACTTAAACCCAATTCTTATATGCTAATATGAAACAACCCACATCATCCCAATGAAAAAAAATACTGTATAAAAATATATATTGATTGGATTTTTAACTCGGTCACAAAAAGATGTAGTTGGTCAGCGTCTTTAAACAACTCTCACCACATTATAACTAAAAAACATCATTAAAAAAATATATTTATAGCAAGTAGTATCTTATATTGGTATCATAATTTTATTTATATATTTAATAAAAAATAGTTTCATTTTTAGCATAATGAATTTTAATTTTTAGAAATTGGTTTCATGATTTGTATATTAAAGAAATTAGATAATGTTTTTGAATTATTCTCTTGTGTGTATATACAAGTGATTTAAAATATAATTTTATTTCTTATTGAATATGGAAATTATTATGTTTATAATTTTCAAAGGGTGGGTTTCATTAGAAGTTATTAAATGTTATTTATATGTACTATGTTTATTTACTTTTAATTTTTTTAGATAAATTGTTATTATCCCTTTATCATAAAATTAAAATTTATTTCTAATTCATATTCAGAATTAAGGGGTTGTTTGATTATATTTATGTGAAATAGAAGTTTTTGTCTATAAATTAAATATTTTAGGTCCTTGGAAATTTGATAAAAATTAAGTAAATTTTAGATAGGGATTTTTTAAATTATAATATATAGAATATGAAGGTCGATGTTATTGACTCCAAAACTAATTAATTTTTTCATATTAAATAAATTCAAATAAAAATATGGATTATAAAATTTCCATAAATTAGATTCATTCTATTTAATATTATCTGTAAATAAATGTATATGGGACCAATTTAATTGGAAACATGATCAAATTTATTTTTTTAATATGTTAAATGTTATAGTTTTGTATTATAACAAATGAATCTTGATGTTGGGTTTTTAATGACACCCAATAAAGTGATAGATATATTTTTGAAATATTTGAAATGTTTAAGGGAATGAAAATGAAATATAGATTCAATTTTGTAAAGTATTAAGATAATATAATTATACCATGTTGTGAAATATATGATCCAACAGTTATCTGATCATTGAAAATTGTGGGCTATTTTTACAATTTAATTAAGTAGAATTTAATATGTATTCACACTAAAAATTGTTCTATATAAGGTATAACACCCCAAATATTTTATGTTATTTTTATCTTAAATACATTATATTAATTATAAAGCCTATATTTTATGAAGCACTAATTCTAAATGAAATAACACTTGGTTTTTTATAGTAGAAAGTCATAACCAAGCCCTTAAACTTAAATTTTCCACATCTATGATTTGAATTTCAAAAAATGTTCATATGTGGTTGTGATCAATAAGTTATTTGGAGTATGATAAAACCAACATGTTTTTCAATTAAATAGTAACACACCCTCATGAATAGTATTGTGAGTAGTAATATGACCCTTTTAAATAGTAAATAATTATTTTATTTTATTTTCATAGGGATATAAGGTAATAAGATGTTGATTAATTTTTCATGGTGTAAAAGATTGAGTTATATATTTAAAATTTTTATTTCAAAATAAATTATGATTTTATTTAAAAATAAAATTATTAATATTTATAATACTATTTTTAAAAAAATTAGTTCATTTTTGAATTCTACACAACAAAAAATGGTTAGGGATATTTTTTGGATTTTTATGAAATACTTGATTTTTGTGAATAGTAAAAATATAGTTTTATGTTTTTGGTATGCTTAATGAAATAATAATGATGTAATAATTAATATAATATTCTGTTAGACATATGTAATAAGTGACATGATGTTTCCCGAGTGAATAATACCATGTGAAAATACCATGGCCAAGCCAATGGTTTTGTAAAACAAATAAAGAGGTGTCCTTTGAAATTAATAAAAAACACCCTCTCAATTACTATAAATACTAACATATTACTTCGTTTTCATTCATTAAAAACTCATTATAATCAATTATCTGGTATTTTTACCTCTCTAGGATTCCTCCCAAGGTGTCCTCAAGCCCTCAAGGTCCCAACCTTCATGTTTTCAGTGTTACTTTATAAATTAAGGGAATTTACCACCCTTCTATTTTTAAAGCTTTCATTTTATGTTATTCTGTTTTATTTTCAGTTGAATTATTCAAGGATATGTCATTTTATATCCCTCATTCTGTCCATATTATTTATTAATGTCTAAAGACCCCTTTTCACTCATCCAAATATTATATGAATTTTTAAGTGACGTTGTTATGATGCTGACTTTTCGTGAGGGATTTCTCAACTTTTATTTTATTTCGAGTTCCTTTATTTTCTTTGTCTTTCCACATATCCCCTCATCCAAATTATGGGATAATTATAGTACCATACATAAACTATTATCATTTTATTTTTATGTAATATTTCATCATCATATCTCTCTCCCCCTCCCCCTATAATAAAAAAGAAAACATTGTCGGAGATGTATTAATTTTTCACATTCAAGGAGGACGAGTTCTAAAAAAATTTATCGTCTTCAATTATGGTCATGAAAACAATTTTTATAGTTGAACTAGATCAGAATATATGTATTTCATCTTATGTGATGTTCTCTAATCCTTTCACACTGATAATATAAGATAATAATATAAAATAAGTTAATTATGCACGAAACAACCCAGTTAATCAACACGTTTATCATTATCCTTTTTCAAAAAAGTCATCCACATGGTGTGAAACCAAAAATCATTATAAGATCATTTATATATCTTTAATTTATCTGATAATATAAATTTAAAATTATGGATGTTTGATCACATTTCATACTAACTTCCATTCATGAATACTAGTAAACTGCTCATGAAAACCAAGAAAGATAATGTTTCAAAAACAATAAAATTGAACCTCTTAAACCAATCAAAAATACCACAAATTAACCTAATTAGGTTATAATAAATCAATTAAATATAGTGTAGGTCCCTAAATTGTTAATTAATGAAGCTAAATTTGATTATTCGGTTCATTAAGATAAACAAAAGAACACATTCGGGTAGAAGGTAAGGGGCTTGTTATCTCACTCTTAATTCCATTAGACTTCCACAATTCGCCATTTATTTATTGCATGTTTTGTATTGTGTATTTCCATATGATATATTTTTTCATTATTTTATTTATATTCATGGTATTCTTTATTCATTTTGTGGTTATTATTTTTGGTCATACGACTCGATTGATTATAACGTGGTAAGGGAATTTGTCTCAATTTCCATTTCATTGTCAGTTACATGGTATTGTGTGCATAGTCATTCTTATGTGTTGTATCCACTACCCATTTGAGATCATTTTTCATTTGAAATTGTAAATATATTTTATATCCATATTTTATTTTCATGAATATGGTTATTTTCTTATTCTATATACCCATTTACATACGGTGTCTATTTGGAATGTTGTTTTATCTATATAAATATTGATGAATCTTTGTCCTCTATTCCATAAGGATATTGAGAAGGAATATTGTAATCATATAAAATTTATGTATAAATAATGATTTGGAATTAATGTGATGGGTGTGGCCTGATATATCCCATCAATGCATTAACAAGTCTCATGAGATAAATCAGTTTTGGTATCATGTTCCAAATATTTTACATCCAATTAATAATAATATATCATTCATAATTTTCATTGATTACTATACATCATTTTTTCACTATGACATATTCTATGGATGCAGTTTCATACTCAGTTTATTAATGGTGTGTGTTTTTCATTTATTCACAATGTTATAATGATTGTGCCAAATTATTTATGATTTCATTATTGTTGATTCATGATTCCTATATTAGTAACCCTTACTGATCATTTTATCTCACCCCATTCATTTGTTTACCTTCAATAGGTTACGATGTGGAGACCATTTATTGAGTTATCCTTGATGCAGATTATTTGTTTTTTGTAATGTATTTTATTTTTTTACCATTCTCAATGTAATATTAGTTACATGTATGTATATAGTTTTTTCAAGAATACTAAACTGGTCTTTCAATTAGTATTTCATTCATTTTAATCATGCCAATGTAACAAGTAAATCACCATATCTGGTCTTTTGGGGTTAGGGCATTAAAGTTGGTATTAATGGAACATTAGTAGAAAAATTTGAAACTATATTTAGAAAACATAGATTTGGGAACAAACCACTAATATAGTCTTGGAGGATAAAACATACAATAAAATATTGATATTTTGGTATGGAATAGATTATATGGATCTTTCTAGAAAATAAAACCCTCTCTGGATACTAAAAGTGGATGTTGTTGTGGAACAGATGTACCTAGAAGTGAAAATTTCAATAGTGAGTTTCGGGCTTGACCTGAGGTATCTAGGTATATGACAACGGGCCTTACTGTGCACCTGGTAAGACACTCCTGGGTGATATACAAAGTATAATTCACATTTTCATTACAAACCATTATGAAGGATTAAAAAGTAAATATAAAAAATGATTTTGACTATGAGATTAGTTGTGCATAAATATTAAGATTATCTTAAGTGTTTGTTAGTTATAAATTTTGAACTATGACATAATTTAGTATTTGTCATTTTTTAGTTATGGCACCTAATAAAAGAATGTGAATCAATACCCACAGACAATGTAGGAATTTCCCCACTGAGAAAGTCAATACACTCAATGTTTGAGCAGATTATATCAGGGAAATATTGAGATATCTTACTCAGACTATGTCGAATATCCATGTTGCACCTATATTGGATCATTTCATGCAGTAGAATCCCCATCTTTTTGTGGGACTACTAATCTACTGGTAGCTGAGTAGAGGGAAAAAGTACCTTGAAATGATATTTATGGAATTAAGATCGAATGAAAATTAAAAGGTAGTGCAAGAAGTATATTGCTTCAATGGTGATGTTGATCAATGGTGGCCCATAATCTTTAATACCATAGAGGAAGAATAAATTTTAGATATGGAGTGTATAATATTTAAGGAAATATTCTTCGACAAATATTTCCCTCATGAACAAAGAACTAAAATGAAGTGTAAATTCCCTAGCCTAATGAAACAGTAAGAAAATTGTGTTGCAAAGTATGATACTGCCTTCAAAATATTATCTATTTATACTATATATTTCATACATGATTTGGAAGACAATATTTATCATTTCTTTGAAGATATTAAGACAACTCTTCTAAGGTAACTTTCTTCTCAAACCTTTTCATCATTTGGTGAAATTGTATTATGGGATATTAAAACATAGAAGAAGTTTTCTAGATCAAATTTTTTCGAGGGAAATAAAGATAAGAAGAGGAATTCTAATAACCATGGAAAAGATAAAGTTTCAATAAAGAATAATGGAATGAAGACATTCCCCTTGTATGAGAACTACAGAAATAATCATTCTAATAAATTCTTGAAAGACATGGGATTTCTCCATAATTGTGATTAAATAGTTCATCAATATAGTGAATTCATGGGGAAAATAAAATTCAATTATTTTCAATGCTACAATTGTATAGATATTGGAAACTATGAAAATGAGTGTCCTATGTGCCAAGGAATGTGGCCATAGAAAAGGCTACGAGAGGAAGGCCAAGCATATGCGATTAAAACCACGGAAGATGAAGTTCCTAATGATATGGTGAAAGGTGCATTAATTGTTTCCTCAAAATTTGATAATTCATTGTTTGATTTGGGATCATCACTTCTATTTCTATCTTCCCAGTTGGACTATAATATTTGACAAGTCCAAATTTATTTAATAATGGTGTTTTTAGTCAAACCTTATAGTGGATGTATCATTTTGATAATGATGTGTCGGTGAGAACTTTTCATGACACATAAACATTATTTACTGTCTAACCTTATGATCATAACAATTATTTACTTTTATATAATTCTCAGTATAATTTTTATATCAAATTATGATGTGAATATCTATTTCAAGAATTAAAGAAGTTACAATTCTTTAGAATGGTGTCAAATACCTTATCTTTATAGTAGAAACCTCAACACCTGATTCTTATCTTGATCCACCCTATGTAGCACTATTGAATACAATTCGTGGAGAGGAATAGAAAACAATATCTATGGGTGTGGAATGAAATAATCAAATTGAATATATACCTATTGTGCAATAATAAAATGATGTATTTCAAAAGGATTTACCTATAAATCCACCAGAGTGGGAAGTTAGGTTCACTATTTATTTAATTCTTATTGAATTAATTATATAAATGACTCTGTATATAATGGCCACTATGGAATTAGTGTAGATAAAGAAACATCTAGAAAAACTAAGTGAAATTGATTTATTTGACCTAGTGTTTCTCCATGGGGACCCATTTCCTTATTTTCATGATGATAGATGGATCCATGAGGCTATGCATTGATTATAAGGAAATATATTATATTAAGATAAAGAAAATGTATCCTTGTCATGACCAGTCCCCTAGGGCTCGTGTCGTAAAAACCCCATTCTCGCCGCCTGAAGGCTAGGGGCTAGTGACTAGTACCGATGGAATTAACCTGCATGTGGGAGGCATTTACCAAAGAACTTTTATGCACACACATGCCCAACCAAGCCACACACATTTAAAAGGAAACAAATATCACTAAAACAGAGCTTAGAATAAGTAAGACGAATACAAGTGGGGAAGAATAAAAACCTAATAGAAGAACTCAAAACATAAAAGTACAAAAATGAATCTCTGACGACCATCTGATGAAAACCCCACCTGATTGTGAGAGTAGTGTAGCTACTAGAATCTGAAGAAGAGTGTTGTGTCGACCTGATCCTACTGGGCCTCGTCTTGTCCATGGACACAGATTCCACTGTCGTAGTGTTTGTTGATCTTATCTCTCTAAGAACCTCTAACTCACAGTCCACCAATGTCTCTGCGGAAATGTTAATCACATGAAAAAGAGAGGACATGAGTGGGCAGATCCCATACAGGGGTGAGGAATGTGATACTCAGTAGGGACCCCAAAACAAAAAAGAAAATACCACACAAGAATCCCCAAAGTAAAGAATTAAGCACAAGATAGCTGACATAATGTATACAATTAGGGTATTGATAGAGGGATAATCAATCACATTATCAAACTCCTCACCTACTAGAGAAATCCTCCACTATCATCTAAAGTGGGCATGTTGGGTCACACCGAAGATGCTTCCCAATAACCACTGACTGTTTTGGTACTCAACCATGATGAGTACCGTGGCTATGTGGGGTCACATAGAGTCGCTCCCCACCATGGGCATATTGGGTCACACAGATCCACTTCCCAACTTGGCCATTCTTAGGTACACCTCCAGTGGAGTACCATTGATCTATTGGGTCACACAGATCTGCTCCCTAACATGGTCCTACCAGGTCACATATATCCCCTTCCCACTGGGTCATAGTCGATTGACATAGAGTTGATAGTTAGTAGTCTTCAGTTCTCAGCCAACTGTAGGGTTCCGTACATTGAATTCATGGGGGAACCACTCCTCAATTCATTAGTCTCATCTCAAATTCCATTAAATATAACATATACCATTATAAAATTTTTCCTTGTTGGGTGGGTCCCAACTCCGCATACGTTTTGTCATTCAGATGCGCAGTTTGCAAGATACGAGTGTTTTAGTAGACAAGGGTCGGTTGCATGTCAGTCCGGACTAAACTAGTCAGACAGACCTAAACAACCAGGCTTGGGAGTCCCACATACCCCAGTTAAAATTTTACCAACTCAAACTAACCTGGTTTAGGTCAGAGTTAGTATTTTCTAGCCAGGCCAGTGGGCCACGTCCACGAGGCCTCACTGAACCAAGCTTGTCTTGTCCGAGGGTTCAGCCGGCCGAGTTTCCTATTGACACGGTCTCATCCAGCCCAACCTGAAGGTTACGGGTCCGGCCCACTGGGCATGGGACTGGCCTGGCTCGGTGGCTGGGGTTGTGACTATACGGCTGGGGGTGTGACCCTCCAGCCCAAACCCCGGCCTGGCCCGGTGGTTGGTGGCGTGACTCTTTGGATGGGTGGCTCAATGCATCCAGTTTCCTTCTAGCCCCATAGACCCACAGTGCCCCTCCAACCACTATCATATCATCGCAACTCACCACCCAGCCAGGCAGCCTGGACGAAGGCCACCTCTCCACGGAGCACCGGCCCTAGCGTCGCATAATCCCACATCAGCGACGAGCCGACTGGTGCACTACCACCATGGTCCCCCACTGGTCACCGTCGGACACACCTTCGGTCCCTTCTAAGAAGCACTATAATTCCTTTGGTGTTCTGTTTTGAAATATTTACAAGCCTATGGACTTCAGAGATCATCCTCTTCACTGTGAGGGTCTCAATCTGGCCTTACCATCGATTCAGACAATCTGTTCATAAAGAGCGCACATGTGGAGGGGATCAAGCCTAGTTCATGTTATCCAGCACCCTCCATGTTAAAAGTTTATAATAATGGGGAGGCTTGGAATTTTTGGATCAATCAAACTAGAGATAAACTAATCCTGAATTATAACATTCAAAATAAAAGTCACCCTCCCACATAAACGCACGATTTGTGGATCAACATGTTCGTGGGTTGATTTGTGATTGACATTTATTGAATAAGAATGGGGATGAACATGTAAAAATTAATACCATACCTCTTTGACATTTTTTCAAAAGTGTTACATCATCGAGGTTTTAGGACGTCAATGTCATTCATTGCTACTAGCTCCATTCTTCGAGGTGCGTCAAAGATGTTGAATGATTTTCAACAGCTGTTGTTATTCGTTGGAGTGGAAGTTTTTCAAATGTTTAATAGAGAATCCTTAAAGATTAATTCCTCATTCCACCAATTCATAACCCAAAATAAACGGGAAACACATCAAAATGTTTCTGTTACATTGTGAAGTCACATCGTTAAGGTATTTTATTTATGAATCAACATTGTTGTTATGTGTCATTAAAGTTTCATTATGTTGCGAGTTAATGAGCCACTAATAAGCCCCATCAATGTCCCTCATCTTTGTACTGTAGCATCACTGTACTCTTCTCAACGGACGAGAAATGAAAAAAATATTTATTAAATGATATTTTATTATTTATCAAAAATTCTGAAAATTAACTTTTTTGTTCATCCCTTGCCGGCCCATGTTATGTCTTTTCTAGAATATTGATGTTTTGAGTTCAACATTGCCCTTATATTTTTGATCTGAGAACTGGCTGAAAATTTAGAAAAACTCACTCTCATGTTTACATAGGTGAACTAAAAACGTTCAAAATTCCATTTTGGGCTCACCAGGCCTTCGAATCACATGTCATCAAAGCATGCGGTTTCAGAATAATTATATATAATTAAAAGATAATTACATGGAATTTATAAGACATTACATTCTCCCTACCATAGGGCATTACATTCTTTAAATACAAAACAAAACTATTAAAAAAGATGGGGGTACTGATCTTGAATCTGTGCCTCCCGCTCCAATGTGATCTCCTAGAGATTCTCGTGATTCCACCAAACTTGCAGCAGCAGAATTGACCACCTACATAGGACTTTCTCTTGTTGATCCTATATCTCCACCTATAACTCCAAAAAAATCACCCCATTTCCAATGTCCAAGTCATCCTAGTCATTGATGTGTGATAGATCATGCACGTACCTGCTCTGTTGTGGCACGTTGAAAACATCATGCGCCTGGTGCCTCTGTGGGGGAAGAGATAAGTGGAACACCACATCTCCAAGTATGATCAGGATATGAGAAGGTTCAATTAACCTTGAAGATAGCTTGACACCCCATCCAAAGCTATATAATCCACATTTTAGTGAGACCTGAATGAATACATGACCTCACTCCTCATACTCCATGGGTCTGCATCTTCTGTCGGCATAAGACTTTTGTATGCTCTGCGTAGTCCTCATCCACTCCCGGATGACCTGAACCTTATTAGAGGTATCACATACCTACTATGAACCCATGAGTGTCATCTCCTATTAGTCTATCCTCCCAAGGGGTGATCTGCAAATCCACTCGTACAAGGCCTCAAACATTTCCATGCCAATGGTGGAGTTATAGTTTTTCTTGTATGGAAACTCCACCAGTAGTAGGTGGTTCTACCAATAGAGACCAAAATCCAGTATTCAAGCACATATAGTTTCCTCCAACATCTGTATCGTCTGCTCCATCTAACCATCTGTTTGGGGATGAGAGGTTGTGCTCAAGCGTAGCTGCCTCCAGATCACATCCTGCAATTCCCTCAACAATTGGGATGTAAAGAAATCATCATGATTAGAAACGATCATAGAAGGAACCCTATGAGGACACGCTCTCTTTTGGATGCAGAGGCTCCCCATGCCCTCTACTAGCCATTACATCCGGATTGGTAGGAATGGAGTTGACTTAGTGAGTCTGTTAATGATCACCCAGATAGAGTCATGTCCTTTAAATGTATGTGGTAACCATGTCACAATGTCCATCTAGATACCTTCCCATTTCCCTTATGTTCCTCGAGTGGTTGTGCCATGCTTGTGGGAACCTGATTCCCATCCTTCACATTGTAACAAGTGAGTCATCATGAAATGAACTCAGCCACTTCATTCTTTATCTGTGGCCACCATTACTGACGTCAGAGGCCCTAGTACATCTTCTCCACTCCAGGATGTACCGCCAATGGGGTTGTATGGAACTCCCTCAACACCTCCTCCCACAACATTATTGGTACTACGGTGTACCCTCTAAAAAAGATGATGTTCTCTCCACCTATTTTAAATCCATTAGGAGGCCATCCTGGGGATAAATGAGCACGCCAGGCCTCACAATAAACATTCACCATATTTTCCTCCATAACTTGTGGTAAGATTGGGGGAGTAACATTCATTTATTGAAGGTAAGAAAATCCACCATCATCCATGAAGAATACCTACATCCTGTCAAACAGCTATGTCGCCTCACTCAACAGCTGTAAACTGGACATCCTACTAAGCAGGTCTGCGACCATGTTCCCTATTCCGGGAGTATAAAAAATCTCAATGTCAAAGTCCTAGGTAAATTATAACCATCACAAATGTCTCATGTTCACATCTTTCAGGGAGAAGATATATATGAGACTCTTGTGGTCTGAGTAATCCATAAACTGTTTACCCATCATGTAGTGCTGCCACATCTACATGGAAAAGACCACTACTAGTAACTATGGGTCATGGGTGGTGTAGTTCTGCTCATGCTACCTCAACTGGCATGAGCCTTAGGTGATCACTACTCACTCATGCATCAAGACACAACCTAGTTTGGTCTATGAAGCGTCGCAGTGAACTACATACCTAATGCCCTCCTCTAGTATTCTAAATAGGGGGAACTAGTATGTCTCCACCTCACCTCTTGGAAACTCTACTGAAATTTCTCAATAAAAAAATAGGGATTTCCCTTCCATGTCATAGCCAAAAAGGGTTCTTATACTCTATAAAAGTCGAGCACGAACCTCCGATAGTAAAAAACAAACACAAAGAATCTCCACACCATAGTCACACTCCTAGGTAGATTACAAGAAAGAACCTCATATATCTTCACTGTATCGATAGAAAATCTAGCCTCTAAGATGACATTCCCTAGAATGAATACTTCCCGAATCTAAAATTGAAAATTCAGGAGCTTACCATAATGTTGGTTCCCCCATACTGTATTCAGGACTATCTGCATGTTTGTGGTCTGTTCCTCCTCCAATGTTGAGTACACCATGATGTAATCAATGAAGACCATGACAAACTAGTTGAGGTAAGGATGGAATATCTCATTCATGAGGCCCATTAATAATTTTAGGGCATTGTTCACATTTAAAGGTACCAAAAAAAACTCATAGTGGCCACACTGTCACCTGAAGGATGTTTTCGGTACATCCTCATTACGTACCCGAAGCTGGTGATAGCTTGATCTATGGTCTACCATTGATATCAACATCACCCCCTTCAGCTGGTTGAGGAGATCATTGATTCTCATTAGAGGAAACTTATTCATCACAGTCACATGGTTAAAGAATCAGAAGTCTATGCACAACCTCAAACCTCTCTCTTCCTTCTTCACAAAAAAACATCGGGGTTGCCCATGGTGTAACACCAGGCCTTATGAACCCCTTCTCTGGAATGTCCTCTAGTTGTACCCTCTTCTCGAGAATCTCTATGGGATCCATATGATATGCCATTTTAGATATTTCTATTTTATCAGGGTATAGTTCTATGAATAATTCTACCTCCCTACCAAGAGTTAGTGTCAGAACATCCTTCAGAAAAACATCTTCATACTCACCCACCACTACAGGAAAACGTAGACATATCTCATCCAATGCACTGAGGGTGAGGCTAGAAAACTAGTGAGTGATTGGATACACCATCCTAAGATAATTTCCATCCTATGCTGCAGGGGTTTACCTGTCACCGATTAAGGAAAACCCCATCCTACCTCCATAGACACACCACAATGTACGCCTAAAAGAGCTGATCTGAGCATAGACTATGGATAACCATTCCATACACAAGATGATGTCATATGGAATTGACGCTGCTACTATGAGGTCAATGAAAAACTCTCACCTCCTAGAGTAAGCTCACACCACAGGTACCAGTGTTTATTCAATGAATACCCTCCCATATGAGTCCTTCACTGTAAGGATCGAGCCAACTGCTCCACCAAAATCTTCGAGCTACGAATGAGGGTCAGGATAAGGAAGGAGTGACTATCACATGTGTCTATAGTAATTTCATCTAGGGTGTGGAAGACATAGATCATACCTCAAAAATCATCCCCGTTGTGTCGTGGTCATAATACTCTGCTTCCTGAAGATGTGCTCTCCTCTATCTGTCTGCACCCTGAGGTTAGGGAGGACCACCTAGGGGTGGTGGTGGTAACACCTTAAATTGTTGGCCACCTCCTACTACTAGGACTTCTCCACTGCCAAGTTCACTACCATAAAGACCTTCTCACTCAAACAGTTTCCTCTTACTTGAAGGCCCCTCGACCATCCGATAGACATCCGAATGGTGGTTCGGGCAGTCACAAGCCATGCGTCCTTTCCCGATGCAGGCAAAGTGGTTTCTGGATCCCTGCTGACCCCCAATAGACTAGGAGCCCCACACTACTGACCTTAAGTCCTTTTTTCATCCCCTAAAAGACTTGTACCACTTGGGCCCTTGTGTTTGTTGTCTACTGCCTACTGAACACTCTGCCACATGGGGTGTGTGGGTAGCTCTACCTGTATTATCATTCTCCTCAAAGAATATCTCTAGCAGAAGGGATCGTTCAAGCACCCCAGCATGATTAGGGATTTTTGAGATAAGACATTGATTCCCTAATCTATCACCAGATTCCCTACTCAAAGGCTCATGCCATAAAGAAAGTGTCCCTCACTATATCAGTCAAGTATTGAGATAGCTCGATAAACCTTGTTGTGTACTCAGCCACCATCATGCTTCCCTACAATAGGTGAAGAATCTCCTAAATGCACACGAAGAGCATGGTTGTGGGGAAGTCTCCTCCAGATAAAGGTTCTTGATGTATGACTTATTGAGCGTCACCTTATCATGTGTGTGGATGGTCAAGCTCCATCATATTCATATTGGGACCTTCATAAGGCTCGATGCTAAGATATCTATCTATTTAGGCGGAGTCCTCACTATGTGAATGACCTAGATCACTGCCTCCAACCAGTCCTCAACGACCTGCGGATCTATCTCTCCCCTAAACCTGGGAGGTCTCTATATCTAAAACTCATGTAGGTGACTAAGTTTGTGAATGTTCCCTACTGGAACAGATGAAAATAGAAGTTAACCATTGGGAGGTCGTAGTAATGGTGCACCACCTGGTGGGTTCATTTCTAGGACTAAACCCATAATAGATGCCTTGTTGCTAAGCGGGTTGTCCTAAAGACCTCAAATCAGGATCCTGGCTGGTCGTCCATGTTGAAGAATCCTATGATAGATCAAGATGGATCATGGTTAGAATTTTATACTTGGGGAGATGGCTTTTATAAAAAATATCATAAGGAGACACTTATGCAATAATTTTTTTCATATATAGATCCGAAAAGAATAATTCAAGTCCTGGTGTATGAATATGTTCATCGCCGCAAAAACATTGGACTCCCTAGATCTGGAAGTCAAACTAAAAACCCTTAACACTATTTCCCCAAAATAAAAACATAGACTCCCAGTAATTATGGTAGGAACTACCGCCCGTTGATACAACTTTGTCATTACCTGACCCCAGGGCCCGTGTTGTGTCTACCTCAAGCCTGCCACCTAAAGGCCTGGGGCTATCGACTAGTGCCAAAGGAATCAACTTACATGTCAGTGGCATTTTCCTGAGTACCTGTATGCACACACAAGCCCAACCAATCCCCACAAACGGAAAATAAAACAAGTATCACTAAAACAAATATGAGTACAAGTGAAACTAATACAAGTGGTCCAAAATACAAACCCAACAGAAGAAATGAAAATAGAAATATACAAAAAGGAAACACTAACGGTCATCCAAGGAATACTCACCTGACCTTGAGAGTAGTGTATCTACTAGAAGTCGAAGTAGAACATCCTATCCACCCATTCCTATAGGGGACACCTAGTCCTAGGCCACCAAGACCACCTTCATAACACCTATATGTACCATCTCCCTAAGCACCTATGAGTCCCAGTCCACCAATTTATCCATAAAAATGTTAATCGCCATCACGTGACATGACACGAGTGGGTAGAGCCCATGAAAGCTTGAGTAATGTGACAATCAGTACATAACCCAATAAAATGAAATTCCACACATTAATCCTCAATGTAATGTACACGAACAAGACAACTCACACCAGTTATCCATTTAGGATAGTCATAGAAGGATAATTAGACAGATTATCGAACTCCTTGTCTATTGGATAAGTCCTACTCTATAGAGTACAGTGGGCTAGCCAGGTTCCACAAAATCTGGTTCCTAATAAACGTTGACTTTTGTGGTACACATCCATAATGAGTATTATGAGTATGTTGGGTCACATAGAGATGATCAACATCATGGGGTTGTCGGGTCACACAGAGATGCTTTCCATCTTGGTCGAACTAAGGTACTCCTCCTGTCGAGTATCATGGGTCTCCCAGGTCACACAGAGCCTCCCCCTACAATGGTCCTATTGGGGCACACAGCACCGCTTCCCATAGGGCTGTCATCGAGTCACACAGAGTCAATAGTCAGCATTCTTCAGGTCTCAGCTTACCATAAGTTTTGGTACGTAGCGTGGTTGGGAGAACCTCTCCTCAAACCATTCCTCTCATCTCAATATCAATTAAAGACACCATTGATAATTCTAAAAGCTCCTCGTCATCGATTGGGTCCTAACTCCCCAAATGAATCCTTAATCGGACGTGCAGTTTTCAAGATACAGATGTTTTAGTAAACAGGGGTCGGTTGTGTCTCTGCTTGGTCCAACCCGATTGGATCGACCCAACCAACCCAGCCTGGGGTCCCACATTCCATGGTTTAAATTCCAACAAATCGACCTGACTCGGTTTGGGTATGGGTTGGTCTGGTCCGGCATGGCTAGTGTATCAAGATCAGTGGGCCTCATAGGACCCGGACTGATTAGGCTGAGGTTCCATCCCCCCCCCCCCCCCGGGTTGCTCGGCAACCTAATCTCGTTCGGCCCAGCCCGAAGGCCTTCTAGGTCATGGAAACTAGATCGGTCCAATGGCCAGGGGTGCGACCTGACATCCCGATGACTAACCACATGGGTGGCCATTGGGGTGATCCTAGGATGCGACTGTTGTCCGTGTCTATTTTCCAGCCTTCCCGCAGATGCGCTAGGCTCCTCCAGTGGTGGTCAGATGACCGTGGCTTGCCAGTAACCTGGGCGGCCCATACACGAGTCCCCCTCCACATGGCACCTTCCTGGAACTATGCCATCCCGTTACCACGACCAGCTAGGTGTGAACTCCTGTTTTAGCAGTTCTCTGATGGTCATGCATCTTTCCTCTGCGTGTGGAAACCACCAGTCTCCGTTTCCCTTTTCCACTAGCGTCGGCGTTCCGTCGGTCCATTCTGTGGGCCAAGAGAATTGATCTAGTAGTCTTTTTTCCGATCTGTCTACGCCTATGGCCTCTGGGGAGCATCCTCTTCCCTACAAAGGTCTCATGCATGCCTTGTCATCGATTCAGAAAATCTATTCATAATGAGCACTCATAAGGAGGGGCTCAGGCCATTTCGTGTTGGTCCTCACCCTTCGCGTTAGACTTTTATAATCATGGGGAGGCTCTGGGTTTGTGGCTCAATAAAAATATAGATAAACCAATACTGTATAGAAAAACTCAAATGAAAAGTCCTCATCTCGCATAAACGCATGATTCATGGATCAACCAAATCATTGGCTGATCTGCATTCATCATATTGAGAATAAGAACAGGGAATAACATGCACAAATTAAACTCGTAGCTCTTTGTAATTTTTTCTACAGTGTTACGTCCTCGAGGTTTCTAGACGTAGACATCGTTCGTCACTTCTGGAACAATTCATCGTCATGCTCTAAATATGTTTGACATTCGTCAGTGACTATTGTTCTTTATTGGAGAGGAAGTTCTTCGAAGGTTCATAAATTAATCTTCACAGTTTAATTATTCATTCCACCAATGTGTGAACCAAAATAAAAGGAAAACATGCTGCATCATTTCTTTTACATTGCGATGTCGCGTCATTATGCTATTTCATTTATGAAACAACATCGTTGTTACACTTCATTTAAGAATCATTATGGTGAGAGTTAATGATCCATTAATGAGTCTCATCAATATGTCGCATATCTGTACCAAAACGTCTCCGTACACCACTCAAAAGTTGAGAAAATAAAAGAAAATAATATTTTAATTTTATTGTATTAATATTCTAAAATGTTTAAAAATTCAATTTTCTGCTCAGCCCTTACCGGATGAAGTTATGTCCTTTCTTGGAAAATGTCAGTCTTCTGAGTAATATATAGCCCTTAGAATTTCAGTCCAAGTGTTGGTACAAAAGATAGAAACACCTACTCATACGTTTACTTAAGTGAACTAAATAAAAAGATGAAAAATCCATTCTAGGATCACCAATCCTCGAAATCATGTGTCATCAATGCATGTGGTCTTAGAATAATTCCATATAATTATAAAAATTACACATAATTTCTGAGAAAATACAATCCTCTACCACAAATTGATGATTTATTTGATCAACTGCATGGATCCCAGTATTATTCGAAGAGAGACCTTTGATATGGACATCCTCAGATGTGTGTGAGGAAAGAAGATATTCCAAAGATAGCATTTCGATCCAGGTATAGGAATTATGAATTTATAGTAAGTCCATTTGGAATGACTAATGAACCCTATGCTTTTACGGATCTAATGAATTGATTTTTAAAGGAATTACTTAATGGCTTTATTGTGGAATTTATAGATGATATAATAGTATACTCTAGTAGTTAACAAGAACATGAGAATCTCTTGGGGATTATTCTAAAAACTCTTAACTGAAATGAATTATATAGAAAAATTAGAAAGTGTAAATTTTGGATTCAATTAGTTTCTTATATTGGACATATGTTATCTAAAGATGGAATCATAGTTGATCCTTTGTAAACAAAGGAAATCTAATAATGGATCATGCCAACGAACATAACCAAGGTATGTATTTTTATTGGTTTAGTAGGTTACTAATGATGTTTTGTTCAGAATTTCACCTGCCTGGATATTTCACTAACCATTCTCTCATATAAAGGGTTTATGTTTTTATGGGTGAATAAATGTATAGAATGTATTGAAAAATTGAAAATAAGATTGTTCAATGCACCAATTTGGATTCTTCTATATGAAAATGATGGATTTGTGATATACAGAAATGCATCAAAGAATGGACTGGGTTGAATCCTTTTGAAAAATGATAAAGTCATTGATTTTGTGTCAAGGTAGTTGAAGACGCATGAGAAATATTTTCATACTCATGATCTAGAGTTATCATCCATAATCTTTTCTCTGAAAATATGGACAAATTATCACTATTGTAATGTCTCGTATTTTCTGTGTATTATTTTTTAAATATTATATGAAATTTTTACAAGACCAAGAGCAGTGACGACACATCATTCTGAGGCCCGGTGATCCAAAAAAGGTGATTCAAACTTTTTTTAAGTTAAGTGAGTCGGAACTTATGCACGGTTGTGGCAGTTTCCAAACATATCCCCATATTAAAAATATGAGGGCACTATTGCATCTGGGACAAAGTCTTTTCCTAAGAATGGGTCCAACCTTGACCAGTGAGGGTTGACGGAAAAAGTTGATTTTAAGAAGTTTTTAGTAAAAAAATAAAATAAAATAAATGTCAATGTTTATTTTATTTTTTTATATGGAAACATTCATTGCAGCACAACGATAGGGAAACTTTTTAATAATTAATTCCATGACATAATGATACAGAAATTGCAATGCTGACTCAATAATGCCACAGTGTGATGGAATTCCATAACACATTCCCACTTTTTAATGGGTCAATCGAACATTGCTTATTGGTAGAAGCTGGAGAGAAACTCTGCAGAATACTTGGTACTCTGGAGAGATCTCTCAGAGATGAACGACGATGAATCAAAGTTGTGGATCGTTGCTCCATCGAAGTTGAAGGATCTGAGCGATGACGGTGGCACGACCCCCCCTCCCCCCATCATCGGCAATCGAAGAGGTCGAGGTTGTTATTTCAAATCTACTTTCCCCATTTTTTATTTTAAACGACGAATGCGGATCAACCAAAAATATGTTGATCTGAAGATTCATACATTTTTGTGGGTGGGTTTTTGAAGAGATGATTTCATGGAATTAATCCATGTTTAATTTTTGTTTGATTCTGCTATGTTTAATCCTAGTAATGGGAGCAGATCAACGATGTGTCGAATGATGGTGGAGGTTCATTCCTCGATTTTCGGATTGGATTTATCCCCCACTTTCTTTTCCTCATGCATTATTTGCATTCTTTATGGGGAAACGAACAACGGATCATTGAAACCCCTTTTATAAACACAATAATCTGAAATAAGAGATCTGATATCACAACAACCCTATAGAGGTGCGACGGTCATAGAGGAAGGCGAATCGGCTCGGATTAGAAAAGACCGTTCATCGGGCGATCTTCGCACAAGAAAAGTGAAACACATTTTCAGAGCTGATCGGAGGCACGAAAACAATGGATACGACCTCAGGACATCGGGGCGACCTGGATTCCATAGTTTCATGGAAATCAGACGTTCGTATCGACCGACAGGGCAGCATGGATGCACAACGGCATAAGTCTGCGATTCTGTAAATTTCCAGAATAACTGGTGTGTACACCTGAAGAACACATCATGTAGTACCGGTGGCAGCGGCTAGGGATTCGGGGGTCCTTGATAAATCACACGGCGTGTGACCCTGGTCACACAACATGTTGGCCTTTCCCCAAAGCTCAGCCTATATTTTTTAAAGTACACCGACATGGGATAGACTTCACTGCTTCAGACAACACGACATGTACTCCCTACATAGCATGGCAGAGGCAGCTACGTGGGACTCGATGTGTATCCATGGGATACATGGACATGGGATAAATTACACAGTGTGTACTTAATCACATGGCTAGGCGAGGCCAGTAATGTGGGTGACCCCGTGTACTGATTACACAGGTTGGAGTACATATGTTTAGGTCATGTACGGGCATATGGCCAGCGTACACGGAGCTGACCCCGGTCACTCGGACACAGTGTATACACCATAATACATGCAGTGTACTAACTTTTCTACACGACCAACCTTACAACACGGGTTATGGTATACACAGGTAGTACCTGGGGTCAGACAACATGGCGTGTAACTATTCTAGACACCATGTAATTTTTGGAAAATGGCATTTTCCTCTTCTTCATCATATCTTGGACATGTTTTTGTTTGGGTTAGTGCCCTTCATATCATTCCTATGAAGTTCAGGCATCATTTCCTTCTACAAGAGTATGATCCCTTTAGTAGGACTTTCTGTGACAGAGTCAGCATCCCTCCGAGAGGCCTGAAGCGAGATCCTCTATCCATTATTGACCCTAGGAAGAGTCAGGCATCAATGTGACCAACTCTACCGGGAATTGATCTTCTACCTAGTTGGTGAATCCAGCTAGCTGGTGAATCTGGATGAGTTGTATTATCCATCATGGCCTTGGCAGTGATCCTCATCTGTGTATTTTGATCTTTCCCACTCAGGAGTTTGTCTCCTGTAATGACTGCATATATCTCTCATGATCTTCCCACTCAAAAGTGTGTCTCTCGTAATGGGTGTAACTACCTCGGATGACGTTTCCCGATGGAAAGTACTTCTCAGACGGATGTCATCAGAGCTACGAGACTCATGGAGTGTGTTCTCCCAGAACAAGTGCTTCATGGAATCTTTGAATAGAATCCCTAACGAGGGTCTACGGTTGTGTGACTTGTCTATAGAATACAGGTCTGGGTTTTGAGTATATCTGATTTGTGTTCACTTATTATATGTTCAGTAGACATATACTGTGTAGACCTGACTGTGCCTCTCCTTTGTGTACTTGCTTTGTGTTTTTCAGGTTCTTCTACTGAGTATTATTATACTCACCCCTGCACGGGCTTTTCCCACATATGTCATGTCTTGTGCAGACAAGAATCCTTTTGACAGTGTCTAGGGTGGACCAGGACTGGACCAAGTGTTCTGAGTTCCCTATAGGCTGAGGCATTCCTTCGGCTATGAGCAGCAGTCCCAGTACCTCTTTATGTTTACAGGTTGGACATTTCAGTTTTCAGACTCTTGTTTTTAGTGGGCTTGTATTATTGGACGGTTTACTTTAAGTACTTTACTTTATGTCGTACTCTGTTGGTTGGGTTTATTTTTATGAATTCATTTTGTTCTTTAGCGGTTTCTTTACTTTATTTTATTTCAACATTTGTGGGCTTGGAAAAGTGTGTGTCTGTACTGTTTCTTAGGAAATTACTCTCATATAGTAATATTCCTAATCGATGCTAGTCACCACCCCCTGGCCTATTAGAGGCGGGCATGGGGAGTAACTGTGCGGGACCCACTGGGGCGGGTCATGACAGAGTTGTATCAGAGGTGGTTGGTTCTACCTTAGGACCAAGAGTCTGTGAGATTGGTTTGGGGAAACCGTGTTCAGTGTCTCGAGCTTGGCTTTCAGGCCCGAGACACCAGTATTGGTGCGGTGGCCGACATAGCCATACACCAGGACTCTGATAACCTGATTTTCAACTCGGTACATGAAAACACTAGTTGTAGGGAAATGGTTCATGCATCATATAGGAATAGGTTGTATTTTACATTTCCTTTGTGTTAGATATCCAGATATACTCATTGACCATGGTACATCATGTTTTATTACAGGATTCATCCACAACGCATTCCCGCTAGGATTCAGCAGCATGATCATGAGGATGACCCCCTCAGTGTTGAGGATTCGATACATGGACCAGTTCACTAGGAGGTTCCACTAGGTGGTGCACCTGCTATATCACCACCAGTAGAATAGCTCGCCGTACCCGCAGTACCGAACAACGAGGAGCATAGGCTGAGCGTGCTCCATGACTTCCAGAGATAGAGACCCCTCAAGTTCCAAGGCGAGCCCAACCCTCAGGTGGATGAGGACTGTCTTGAGGTGGTAACCAGTGTTTTCTGACTAGTGAGGACACTAGTTATTCTAAGAGTCATACTCATCTAGATGCTTCTTTAGCTCCAGTTGGGCAGTTTGACGGTAGATGACTATTCATCGAGGTTCACCAACCTCACCCAATACTCGATGGATATGGTCATGGATCAGTACTTCAAAGATCAGACCTTCGAGCGAGGTCTATGAAGAGACATTAGAGATACTATCATGAATCTATAAATTCCTACTTATGCTAGAGTTCCCAAGTGGGAGTTGGTGATCGAGTGTTTTTTTGCGGATTTCAAATAGCCGATGACAGTCAGCAGCAGGAAGACACGTGCGAAGACCTCCGTAGAAGGGAGCTGACTTCGGACACATGGATCAGGATGTGAGAGATGTCATAGGAGGACCCAGAACAGGGGATCAAAAATCTAATGCTCTTAGGATGGTTCCAATCATCCTAGGGAGAAGAGGGGCTACGCACGCGATGGTTGGGGACATCTCTCTAGAGATTGTCCTACCCTTCGAGCTACTGACAGGGAAGCAGTAGATGGACCACCAAGGTAGAGGCAGAGAATGGAGTAAACAGACCTGTCAGGTGGAAGACATGGAAGAGGAGAAGGGAGAGCTGTAGGTTGTGGCAGACACTTAGATCTACTTCCACCACCACCCCCATGAGGTCCGCACCAGGATTAGGGAGTTGGGGGACCGGGGCGGGGATAGCTGTATGCGGTCGAGGCTATGACCCAGGGGCTCTAGGGATGATACGAGGTACGATCTATGTCTTTTCTACCTTAGCTACAATACATATAGACAATGATTCCAATCATTACTTCATCGCCACATGTCTTGTGTGAATCCTTCAGATTCCGGTAGAACCGTTGACTCGATCCTTACGCTTGGAGACACCTGCGGGAGGAGACTTGACGATCACACAACTTTGCAGACAGTGTGATCTTACCCTTGGAGGTGAGAGTTTCAGTTGGAACCTCTTGGTGGTAGCGTCAAGGCCTTACGATGTCATTCTCGGTATGGTTTGGTTATCTTTGATCCATGCCCAGATTGACTGTTTTAGGCAAAGAGTACAGTGTGTCCGTCGTGATGGGATGAGGATTTCCTTTGTCAGAGAAAAGGTGACCAAGGAAGCCCAGAATGGGCTCATGCATAATAGGGTGCAGCCGATCACTCATGAGATGGCTAGCCTTACCCTTAGAGCAGTAGATGTTGTGATATCCTAGTTCCTAGCAGTAGTGGCAGAGTACGAGGATGTCTTTCCCAAAGACGTTCCAGGATTACCTCCCAACCGGGAAATCGACTTCTGCATCAAATTAAACCCCAAGACGACACTGATTTCCTCTCCTGTATATCAGATATCCCCCACGGAGCTTTGTGATCTGAGTGTGCAGTTAGAGGATTTGTAGATCAAGGGTTTTGTAAGACCCATCATTTCACCCTGGGCGGCCCGAGTCTTGTTTTTGAAGAATGCATATGGGAGTTTGAGGTTCTGTGTGGATTACCGGTGCCTGAACCAGGAGACGGTGAAGAATAAGTATCCACTGTCAAGAATCAACAACCTCTTCGATCATTTGAGAGGGGCACGGTGGTTCTCGAAGGTTGACCTTCGATCAGTTTATCACCAGTCATGAGTACGGGATAAGGATGTACTTAAGATGACATTTATATTCTGCTACAGTCACTATGAGTACATGGTGATTCCTTTCAGCCTGAGAACACCGATGTAGTGTTCATGGGACTGACGAACTAGATCTTCCTGCCATACCTTGACCATTTCATGGTGGTCTTCATCGACGACATCCTTGTGTACTCGGCATCAGAGGAGGAACATGTGAGACACATGCGGATTGTTCTAAACGTACTCTGAGAGAACCAAGTTTTTGGTAAGCTCTTGAAGTGACAATTCTGGATTTAGGAGGTCCACATTATGGGACATGTCTTCTCAATAGATGGAGTAGTTGTGGACCCAGCCAAGGTGGAGGCAGTGTTATCATGGGAGCCACCTTGGAGTGTGAAAGAGGTGTGAAGATTTCCTTGGATTGGCAGGGTATTACTAAAGATTCATTCCTAATTTCTTTCGAATGGTTGCACTGATGACATCCTTAACTCGGAAGATGCAACCCTTCATGTGGGCGGAGAGGTTTTAACAGGATTTCGAGTAGTTGAGACAGAGTATCAAGAGCACCCAATATTGAGATTAACGGAGGAGGGTGTCGAGTACGTAGTTTTCTATGACGCATCAAGGACCGGGCTTGGATGTGTGCTTATGCAGAGACAGGTAGTGATTACTTACAGTTTGTGCCAGCATAGGCCACATGATGAGAACTATGAAACAAATGACCTAAATTTGGTTACGGTAGTCTTCACATTGAAGATGTGGTGAAAATACCTTATGGGAGAGCAGTTCATCATCTACTCTGACCCCAAGATCCTCAAGTACATCTTTTTGCCGAATGATCTAAATCTTAGGCAGAGGAGTTGGTTAGAGTTCCTCCAGGAATTTGATTTCGAGATTATTTATACTCTTGGTAAGGGGAACAAGGTGGCGGATTCTCTTAACAAAAGGTCGAGCTCATATCTATTGAGTGAGGTGACAAATCAGTTAGCCACATTTCAGTTATCTTTCATGGACAAAGAGGATACAACATACCTACAGCCGATGGTTGTCACCCCTCCACTCTTACAGTGGGTTAGGGAGGCACAACTATGAGATTTCGACTGTGTGGCTTTACATGCTCAGTTATACACATGACACTCTCCTGATGGATATTCACAAGGTGAGGATCACATACATCTTTTTAGAGGATGCACTGTTGTATCAATAGCATTGTAGGAGGAGGTCCTTAAGGAGTTTCATACATTCCCCTTGGTGGTAAATCCTAGAAAGGAAAAGAGGTATCAGGATCTCCGATGATTGTTATGGTGGTCAGGCATGAAGAAGGAATTTGCAGATTTTGTTTCCCAATGCCTAACATGCCAGCAGGTGAAGGATGAGCACCAGCTTCTAGTAGGATTAGCTCACCCCTGAAAGTACCATAGTGGGAGTGGGATGGAATATCGATGGAATTCATTACAAGCTTACCACAGATGCTCAAGGGGCATGATTCCGTCTGGGTTATTGTTGACTGACTCACCAAGTTGGCCCACATCCTACCTATCAGGGAGCAGAGATTTGTATAGATCTTGGGATGCCTCTACTTGCATGAGATAGTTCGGATTCATGGAGTCCCTTCGATGATAGTATTAGATTCAGATTCCCTCTTTACATCCCGGTTGTGGAAGGGATTGTAGGAGGCCTTTGGGACTCAGCTACACTTGAGCACCACATTCCATACCTAGACTGATGGTCAGATGGAGAGGACCATTCAGGTTCTAGAGGATATGTTGTGGGACTGTATCTTGGAGTTTGGTCATAGTTGTGAGGATAACCTACCAATGGTGGAGTTTGCGTATAATAACAGATACCACTCAACACATTGTATGGCACCATTCTAGGCTTTGTATGGAAGACCCTTCCTGTCACCACGTAGTTGGACTGACCATGGAGAGTCTGCACTCATGGGTCCAGAGTTGGTGCGAGCTACCACTGAGAAGGTGCACATCATCCAAGAGTGGATGAAGACTACACAGAGCTGGTAGAAGTCTTATGCTGACAGACGATGGAGACCCCTGGAGTTTGATGAGGGATACCACATCTTTCTTCTGGACCCACCTCGATGAGGGTTACAGAGATCTGGCCGAGGTGACCAGTTATCTCTGAGGTTCATTGGACCTTTTTAGATATTATGCAGAGTTGGTGAGGTGGCGTACCACCTAGATCTACCTCCACAGCTGCATCAGGTACATGATGTCTTTCATATGTCGCAGTTGAGGAGGTACTTGCATGACCCATTGCACGTCATTGACTGGGTTAGCTAGACATCAAGGATAGAGTGACCATTGCTGAGTACCTAGTGGAGATCTAGAATCGGAAAGAGAGAATCATTCATGGGTGATTTATTCCCTTGGTTCACATTCAGTGGTAGCATAAGAATCATCAGGAGAGAACATGGGAGTGGGAGGCTCAAATCGATGCCCAGTACCCGCATCTTTTTGAGTAGTCTTGTTTTGGATTTTTGGGGATGCAAAGCCCCAAGGTGGGGAGAATGTAATGTCTCAGATTTCCGTGTATTATTTTTTTAATATTATATGGAATTTTTATGAGAACAGGTGCAGTAAAAACACCTCATTCCGAGGCCCGGTGATCCTGGAATGGTGATTCAAACTTTTTTGGGTTAAGTGAGTCAGCACTTGTGCGCGGTTGTGGCAGATTGCAAACTGATGCCCGGAGTAAAAATCTGAGCACACCGTTGGGTCCAGGACGACGAGTTTTCGTAAGAACGGGTCTAACCTCGATAGTTGTGGGTCGAGGGAAAAAGTTAATTTTTTTACGTTTTCTGTAAAAAAAAAATGGAAAAGTTTATTTAATTTTTTTATATGGAAACATTCACTACAACGCAGCAACAGAGCAGCTTTTTAATAATTAATGCCATGACATAATTACATAGAAACAATAATTTTGACTCATTAATGTCGCAGAGTGATGTAATTCCAAAACGAATTCCCTCTTTTTAATGGGTTAATCGAACATTGCTTGTTGGCAGAAGCCGGAGGGAAACTCTTGAGAATATTTGGCACTTTGGAGATTACTCTTAGTGATGAACAGTGACAAATAAAATCTATGGATCACTGCGCCATCAATGTTGAAGGATCTCCGCAAAGATGACGACACAACCCCCCCCCCCCCATCAATAATCAAACCATTCGTGAGGTAGGGGTTGTTGTTTCAAACCTTCACTCCCTGTTTTTCATTTTAAATGATAAACGCGGATCAACCACGAACATGTTGATCCACATATTCATACGTTTTTGCAGGAGGTTTTTCAATGGGATGATTTCAAGGAATTAATCCATGTTTGATTTTTGTTTGATTTTTCTCTTTTTAAGCCTACTAATGGGAGAAGATCGACGCCATAATGAATGTTGGTAGAGGTTCGTTCCTCGATTTTATGATTGTATTTCTCCCCCCTTTCTTTTCTTCATGCGTTCTTTGCATTATTCCTGGGGCTACAAACAAAGGATAATTTTTCACCCTTATTACAACGCAATGATCCCAAACTAATGATATGACATTGAAACGACCCTACAGAGGTACGTCGGTCATAGCAGATGTCGAATCAGCTCAGATCAGAAAATGTCGTTCTTGGGGCATTCTTCGTGTGGGAGGATCAAAATGCATTTGTAGAGGTGATCAGAGGCCCAAAAAAATGGATACATCCTCAGGACATCGGGGTGACCTGGATTCTAGAGTTTTGTGGAAATTTGATGGCCGGATCAACAAATAGGGTAGCACAGAGGTGCGATGGCGGATGTTCGTGATTCTGGAAAATTCCAAAATGCACGGGGTGTACTTCCAAAGAACACACCGTGAAGTACTGGTGGTGGCGGCTAAGGTTTCAGGGGTCATATAGGAATAATAGGTCTTGTGACCCTGGTCACAGGGAATGTTGGACTTTTCGTGAATCTCGGTGTGTATTTTGGAATGTACACAGACCTAGGATAGACTACACGACTTCAGACAACACGGCGTGTACTCTCTACATAGCATGGTAGAAGAGGTTATGTGAGACAAGGAATGTATCCAGGGGATACAGGGACATGGGATGAAGTACACGGCGTGTACTTCATCACACGACCATGCGAGGCCAGTAATGCGGGTCACCCCATGTACCGATTAAACTTTTTGGAGTACACGGGTTTAGGCCATGTACTGGAATAGGGACAGTGTACACGGAGCTGACCCCGGTCACTTAGACAAGGCGTGTACCCCGTACAACATGTTGTGTACTAACTTTTCTACATGACCAGCCTTACGACACCATCCATTGTAAACAGGTAATACTTGGGGTCAGACAACACGACGTGTACCTTCTCTACATGCCATGTACTTTTTGGAAAATGGCATGGTCATCTTATTCACCATATCATGGACATGTTTTTGTTTGGGATAGTGCCATTCTTCTTGTTCCCCTTAAGGTCAGGCATCGTTTCCTTCTACAGGAGTATGATCCCTTTAGTAGGACATTCTGTGATAGGTTCGGCATCCCTCCGAGAGGCCCGGTGCGAGATCATTTATCCATTCTTGACCCTAGGTAGAGTCAGGAATCGACGTGACCAACTCTACCAGGCATTGATCCTATACCTAGCTAGTAAATATACTTAGCTGGTGAATCCGGATGAGTCAAGGTATCTTCCATGGCCCTGGCAGGGAAATTCATCTGTGTATCATGATCTTTCCCACTCAAGAGTGTGTCTCTCGTAATTAGTGCATCTATCTCTAGTGATCTTCCAACTCTGGAGTGTGTCTCCCATAATGGGTGTAACTACCTCTCATGATTTTTCCCAATGGGCAGTACTTCTCGGACTAACATCATTAGAGCTACCAGACTTATGGAGTGTGTTTTACTGGAATGAGTGTTTTGTGGAATCTTCGAACTGAATCCCTAGCGGGGTTATGTGGTTGTGTGACTTGTCTCTAGACTAGGGGTTTGGGTTTTGAGTATATCTAATTTATGTTCTCCTATTATATGTTCAGTAGACACTTACTATGTAGAGATTATTGTGCCTTTCCTTTGTGTACTTGCTTTGTTTTATTCAGGGACCTCTACTGAGTATTGTTACACTCACCCTTGCACAGGAATTTCCCGCATGTGTAGTGTCTTGTGCAGACAAGCAGCCTTTTGACAGAGTCCAGGGCGGACTAGGACAGGACCGAGCTTTTTGAGTTCCCTATAGGTAGAGGCATTCCTTCTGCTATGAGCCGCATTCCCAGTACTACTTTGTGTTTACAGGTTGGGTAATTCAGTTTTCAGACACTTGTTTTTGGTGGGCTTAAATTCTGGCCCAATTTACTTTCAGTACATTACTTTTCGTCGTACTCTGTTGGTTGGGTTTAGTTGTATGAATTCATTTTGTTCTTTAGTGGATTCTTTACATTTTTTCATTTTAGCATTTTTGGTCTTGGAGATGTGTGCATGTGTACAATTTCATAGGCAATTCCTCCCATGTAGTAATATGCCTACTCGGTGCTAGTCACTAGCCCCTGGCCTATTGGAGGAGGGCTTGGGGAGTCATGGTGTGGGACCCACTGGGATAGGTCATGACATCTATGGTGAAACATGTGAGATATATATGGTTCACAATAGATTTAAATACATTTTTACATAGAACAAACTCAACATGAGGCAAAGGAGATGGCTCATGTTATTCAATGATTTTGATTTTTCAATACAGTACCACCAAAGAACGGAAAATAAGGTGGTAGATACATTAAGTAGGAAAGATCATGGGCTTCTAACCCAAATGATGATTGAGAGAGATCATATATTCATGGATCTACTAAAGATGGTTATGGGAGTTTTTATAGATGGGGAAGCATATTTCCTCTTACAATTGATCGCTAAACCATATTTACTAGAGAAGATAAAAAGATCTCAATCCGATGATGGTAATCTATGAAAGAAAATTAAATATGTTAAGGGTGAAAGATTGGTAGACTATGTGTATGTGAATGGAGTTTGTAAATTTGGGATGAAATTATGTGTTCTATCAGTACCTTATCTAAAAAAGGAACTGTTAGATGATGCTCATAGCTCAAATTATCTATACACCCTAGTATCACTAATATGTATAATGATCTAAAGGATCATTTTTGGTTGGATAACATGAAGAGAGAAATTTCTTGACTAGGTGTCAAGTTGTCTAGTTTTTTAACACGTAAGGGCTAAGAGACAAAATATGAGAGTCTCATGAAAACTCCAACTATTCATATATGGAATTGGGATTACATTATGATGGATTTTTTCACTAGAATACTATGTACACAAAGATGGAATGATACAATATAGGTAATTGTTGATCATATGACAAAATCAACACATTCCCCTCTTATAAGAGAGAATTTACCACATTAGTTCCAAGAAATACTTTATATTTATGAAGATCAAAGACTTAATTATAAACCTCTATCTATTTTTTCCAATAAAGATCCTCAATTTACATCATTATTCTGGGTAATTCTCTAGAAGACTTTGGATACTGAGCATCATATGAGTGCTTATTATCACACCCAAACCAATGGGTAGTCTGAAAGGACTATTCAAACCCTTGAAGACATGTTGAGATTGTGTTCTCTTGACTTTCAGGGTATATAGAATCAATTCTTGAATTTTATAGAATTTTCTTAGAATAATAGTTTCAATTATAGCATTCAAATGGTGCTAAATTTAGAATTATATGTTAAGAGGTACTTAACTCAAACATGTTTGGATAATGTTGGTGAGAGTAAACTTATAGGCCTCAAAAATATCGAAGAGACAACCGCAAAGGTAAAGAAAACTCTGGCCCATATTAAAGCATTAGCAAGTAGGAAAAAGATTTATGCTAACAACCAGAGAAAGGATTTGGAATTTTAAGTAGGATAACATGTTTTTCTAGATGTATTTATGTGGTAGTGTGTCTTATGGTTTTGTAATAAAGGGAAACTGAGCCCCAAGTGCTTTAAAATGTTTGTAATTATAGAAAGGATTAGATTTTTTGCTTACCATTTAGAAATGCAGCAAAGTCTATCCAAAGATCATAATGTGTTCCACATGTCATTGTTAAATAAATACATACTAGACCCAACAGATGTACTCACCTATAAATAAATAGATATAGAACCTGATTTTTCAAACATTGAATAGAATATTGTGATTCTTGACACTATATAGAAAGTATTGAGAAATAAGATGAATCTTCTGGGAAAGGTTTTTTGGAGATAAAATAAAATAGATGAAGTAATGTGAGACCCTGAGTATGTTATGAAGAAGAACCACCCACATATTTTTAGTGAGCAATATACATGAAAGATTTTGAGGATGAAATTTCCAAAGGTGGGAAGAATATAACACCCCAAATATTTTATGTCATGATTCTCTTAAATAAATTTTATTCACTAGATAGAATATATTTCACAAAGATATGAGTCTCTGTGAAACAAAACATGGCTATTTAGGGGATAAAGTCATAACCTATCCCTTAAATATAAATTTTCTTCATTTGTGTTTTGAATTTCAAAAAATGGCCATCTGCGATTTTGATCGGAATGTTATTTGGAGTCTTGAAGAACCAACTTTATTTTCTAATGAATAGTAAAATACCATTATGAATAGTAATATGAATATTAATATGACCATTTTGAATAGTAAATAATATTATTACTTTATTTTCGTAAGGTTATAAGGTAATGAGATGTTGATTAATTTTTTTAGGTGTTAACAAATGAGTTATATATTTAAAATTGTTATTTTTAAATAAGTTAGGATTTTATTTTTAAATTAAATTAAAAATATTTTGGAAATTACTATAAAAGTTTAGTTCCTTCTATAATTTTACACATCGAAAAATAGTTACGGTGAATATTTGGTATTTTTCATAAATACTTGAATTTTTTGTGAATAGTAAAAATATTGTTTTGAGTTTTCGGTGTCTTTAATGGAATCATAATGATGTAATAATTAATATAAAATTTAGATCTACTTGTTCACAGTGAAATATGACATGAGGTGTCCCAAGTTTCTAATACCATGGGAAAATACAATGGGCAAGCATGGTTTTGCAAAAACCACTAATGAGGTGTCCTTTAAAATTAAAAAAAAAACACCCTCTCAATTACTACTAATACTCTTTCATTACATCATTCTATTTCCTTACAAACACATTATCCTTGATGAAATGGTATTTTTATCTCTCTATAAGTCCTCAATCCCCCAATGTCCCAAACTTTGTGTTTTATGAATTACACTACAAGGTAAGAGAATCTGCCACCCTTTTCTTTTTAAAGCTTTCATTTGGTGATATTCTTTTTTATTTTCAATTGGATTATGCTGGTATATGTCATTCCACATCCCCCTTTCTATCCATATTATGTATGAAATATTATAGACCCATTTTCTCTCATCAACATATTTTATTAATTTTTTTTTGATGTCATTAGCCTACTGAATTTTCATGATGGATTTCTCAACATTTCGTTTATTTTGAGTTCCTTTATTTAGATTTTCTTACATCATATCCCCTAATCCAAATGATATTATAAATTGAATTAAATTACATGAACTATAATTTTCTTAATCAAACGGAATATTTCATCATCATATTTCTTTTCCACCTCCTCTTATACAGAAAATGAAAACACCCTCCGAGATGTGATACTTTATCACATTCTAGGATGATGGGATCTAAATTTTAATTAACACATTCAATTCGGATCCTGAAACCTTTTTTATGGTTTAAACATATCAGAATATATGTATTTCATCTTTTGTGAGGTTTTTTAATCCTTTTAAACTCATAATATAAAATAATAATACCAAACAAGTTCATTATGCATAAAACTGCCATGTCAATCCAACTATTTATCATTATCTTTTATCAAACAAGTAATCCTCATGATATGTATCCCAAAATCATTATAAGATCATCTATATCTCGATAATATCACTTTTATAATATATTAACAGTTCTATATGTTTGATCACATTTCAAATGAACTTCCATTTTTGAATACAAGTAAACTAATCATGAAAATCAAGGAAGAAAATGCTTTCACAACCATCAAATTGAACCCCTTAAACCCATCAAAAAGTCCATGAATGAACCTCATAGGGTTATAATAAATAAATTAAATATATATTAGGTCTTGTAATTAATAATTAATGAATATAAATTTTATTATTCTGTTCAGTAAGATCAATAGAAGAAGACATTCGGGCATCGAGTATGGGGTTTTTATCTCACTTTTAATTTTCTGAGACTTCCATTGTTTGAAACTTATTTCTTGCATGTGGTGTATTGTGTACTAACATTTTATATATATTATCATGATTATATATATTAATGGTATTCTATTATTCATTTTTTGGTTATTAATTTTTGGTCATACAATTAGATTGATTACGACATGGTAAAGGACTTTGTCTAAATTTCCATTTCATAGTAAGTTACATGATATTGTGCGTTGAGTAATTATTATGTGGTGTATCCAATTCCCATTTGAGATAATTTATAATTTAAAATTTTAAATAAATTTTAGATCCATATACAAGTTTCATGTATATGATGATTGTCTTAAGTTGTATACCCTTTTACATATAGTGTTTATTTGTAATAATTTTTTAATTATGGAAATATTTATGAATACATATCCTCTACTCCATAAAAATATTGATAAGACACATTGTACTTGTATTAAATCTAATTATAAAGAATTATTTTTACTTTTAGTGATGAGAGGGTCCCTATAGAGCCTATCGATGCATCAATATGTCTCATGAGACAAATCAGTTGGCGAAAAACCCTTTGGGTTTGTTTCCAAAAATTAGACGGGTTTCTACCCACATACATTAATTGTTTTGACGGTACAGTTGTATCAAGTGTTAGATACATGATGTCCAATTAATAATATTATCTCTTTATTCATTTTCCAGTATTACAATCCATGAGGTTTTCACTATGAAAAAATATAAGGATGTAGTTTCATTCTCATTTTTTATGGTGTGTGTATTTAATTTATTCACCATGCCATAATGATTATGCCAAATTTTTTATGATTTAGTTATTATTGATTCATGCTTCGGCTATTAGTAACCCTTACTGATCATTTGATATCACCACATTCATTTTTTTACTTCAACTGGTTATGAGGATGAGACCATTTATTGAGTTCTCATGAATGTAGTTTATTAGTTTTGATATGTATTGTATTATTTTTACATTTCTCAATGTAATATGAGTTACATGTATAGATATAGTTTATTTAATTGTACTAAAATTATTGTTAATTTGGGATTTTGTTACTTTTAATCACTCCAATGTAATAAATAAATCACAGGCTCCAGGATTTTATGGTCGGGGTGTTACATAAATAATATTAAAAGACCATAAATGTTGAGATTCATGAGTTGAATTTTATAATATTTGATATTTTGAAGTGTGCATATAATATTTGACATTACCTTAATCTGTGATTTTTTAGAACTGAGAATGTGATGATGAGTTATTTTTAACCATTATAAAACAAAAGAATATATTCTATAAATTATTTTATTTGTTTAGGATAAATTTATTTCCTGAAAAAAAAAATTAAATGAATTTTATCCAATAATTTTTAACTATAAAAAATGATGGGATAGATTAAAAAGATATTTTGGAATATAAATTGGATCATGATACAAAACTGATAAGTATATATGTGAAAGAATATAAATTTGATTGATTAATAAATATTACATTAATAGAGTTTAGAATGTTTACCAAGAGTGAAGAATATATAATTGTAAGAATTTATATAAATGTTATATAATACTAGAAAATGTATCTGTTTTAATTTTATGATGAAATAGTTTGATGGAATAGTTTCAAAATTTTATTATCTCAACAACACATAAAATATATATTAAAATATTAGAAATATTAAATATTATTATTAGGATTCTGAATATGTAATCATTTAATTATTTCAAATTTACGATAAAAATGAAATATCTTTTTTAAATACAAGTAATTCAATAAAATCATTTTTCTCCACAAATTTTTTAGTGACTAGGTTGATTAAATGATTTTTTTTTGACACATGATGATTTAGAATGTTCGAAATGTAAAAATAGAATTTATTTAAAAAACCCGCTAGTGACATAAAGAAAGTTGTGTTTTTAAAATACTTATTCTTGAACATACCATGTTAGTTGTTTTTAATTTTTATATATTTTTAACTATATAATATCTTTTTTATTTGATGAATATTTTATGAATATAAAAATATATCATGTTTTACAAAGTAAACTCATTCATTTTCATTAAATCATTTGAGTTATATTTATAATATAAGAGTTTAATGATAAATAATTAGTTATCCCTATTATCATCATTAAAAGTCATGGATTGTGATGATATGATGTATTTTCATGAATCTGGGCCCATATAATGATATGTATATCATTCATGAGACCCAACTATGACTTCTAATCTAGAATGACTCATGGTAGGATACCAAATGGATTATTATACATAATTTTATTTTCTTATATGTGTTACATATTTCATTATAATCCACATTAACCCTATTTAAAAGGTTTATTATATGTGAATCACTAAACCACGAAAAAGTTCATATCGTATTCTTGAGATTGAGATTAATGGGGGAGGTTTGGAATATTTTTGATCATGTAGGAGTTTTTTATTAACCATAATGGTATTTATATTCAAATAAAAACGTTTTCACATAAGGGAAATGGATTAATAAATATTATATATATTTTTTATGCAACTATTGTGGTCTCAATCACCATTGGAAGGGGTGAATTAAGGTGATAAATTTTTTCATTAATAATTGATTTTGATTTAATATTTGTAATATTTGAAGAATGTATAACACCAATTCAACTTAGATCAAGATCTAAAGAAGAAAATTAAATAACGAAGATACATATATTTTACAAGGTTTCCCTAAATGGGTGATATCCAAGGATCATACAATAGTGTTTTATTGATAGACTAAAATCCACTATGTCAAAGTATTATGAATTCACTTTTAGTTATGTATCACAACTGAGACTTACAATCACCACATATTCTTATCTCTCCATACATTTCTTCAAAAAAAATTCATGAAATATTGGTTCAAAGTAGTTACAATGAATAATAAATGTGTTATCGATTTAAAAAACCTCCAAGAATGTATCTCTTATTCTCTATAAATTTATATCATTATGTCTCTTCAGTTTAGAATAAAATTTAACAATAAATCACAGTAATTTCATCAATTTTACACCCCCATTTCATCATTAATTAAATTTTATAGTGTCTCTTCATTTACCTCAATCATTGATACCTGCTAAAAATTGCTATGTTCTATTTCATTTTTTCAAATGATTATAAATTTTGAAATGGGTATTATCCACTAAAAGTTAATTATAATTCATCCATAAATTTTGAGTATGATATTCAATTAATCACTTCTGTCTTTCAATATTTTTAAAATACTCAAATACGAAAATAAATAAAAATATACATAAAACATTATATGTTTGTATCTATCATTGAATATACACTCTTCAAGTATCAAATATCTTAAAAAAACAAATGATGAATAACATTATATCGTAAAACACACCATTTTTGAATGTATGAAATCTGTAAAATATATTCCACATGATGAGTTGTAAATAAAAAATTTATTTTTCTTTATTGTTTTCAAAAACATGACATAAATCCCTATCGTGTGTCTTATACAATATCAAATAAACCAGTACATATCATTTAGAAATATGTTTCCCCAAATACATCATATTTAAATGGAATATTAAAGGAATATTTTATACAATATAACTATATGTAACTTAATTACATCCAAGCACTACATGTTTTCAAAACTGTGTTGGCATGAAAAATAACATTTCATTTACCTTTTGAAAAACATAATTCCACAAAAAAACCAAATTGTGTTAATTTCATACATTATATGGTTTTTGATCATAAAAAATAATTCAAATTATTGGTTTTTAGAAATTTATTGAATAGTTAACTAATTTCATTCAATTACTAAATAAAACATAGTAAACATTCCGCAATATTTTCATCACCCATCAATGCTAGATTAATTTATGTTCTTCCCTAAAAAATATTAACCCCCTTTACTCAAAAATAAAAAGTTATTTTTTATTAATAATATAAAACATTTTCAGCGGTAAAATATTTGATCAATTATACTTATTTTAAAAAAATGAAAAAAATTAACATCTCCCATAAATTATTCTATTTTGGTCAATAATGTTTCAAACACACTGCAACCATTTTGGGTTTGCTGAAAATTACCATATCGTTGATTTTTCAAATGTGTTAGTAAAAATTAATATAATAAATAATAATGATAAATATTAATATAAAAACACTTCTATAAGTTTAATAATATGTTTCCGACTAAATTTTTAGATAACAATGTCATAGAGATCATTATATGAACATTTCATAACACATTGGGGCTTTATAACACCTATAATGAAAAAATTAATCCCTAAATTTTACTAAGAATTTTTATTGATATTAATGATTTTTTCATCATGGATTATATCTATTCATTTATTTAAAATTTTAATCCAAAATAAAACACCACAATATGTGAACTATAATACTCATACCCTTGATTGGATATCCAATATTTCTCTCCCTTTGATTAAAATCTTGAATAATACATTCCTTTTAATCCCATAAATATTGTATAAAAATGTTTAGATATAAATATAAATATATATATATATATAAGGAGTAGTATTTTAGGTACCTAGTTAATATTTTAAGGTAGAAATACATCGTATTAAATAAATTATTATCAAACACTAGATTGGACGATAGTTTGGTGAAAATATTTCCATCTTCTTATTTCATTCAAATATGACCCACCATAATCAGTTCTTATTTGTTTCTTTTTCCAAATGTTTTATCAAATATTTCTTATCCAAACCATTTAATTTTAAATTTAACAATATAAAAGTTACAGGTACTATTCAGAACGTGAATAAACCAAGAATTAATGATCATCCCCATAAAAAAATTCAGACAAAATCCAAATAATATAAATAACCTATGGTGATAAACTAGTAACTAAGAAACCATTTCCATACTAGCTGACTTCGATGAGGAACCATGAATAAAGAAAATTAGGTGAATATTAGAATTTCATGGGATATTGATATTATGATCATTTAAATAATATATGATCCTTAAACCCTATTATTCTTGATACCACAGACAACATGCCGATGAGTAATCCTTATCATTGAGGTTGAAGATCTATTGAGGACCTATGTTAGCAGCTAACATACTATAGACCATAATCACTATTGTTATTATAGGAACACTATTGACATCCAAAAACTATTTTTTGACACTACCAAGAACATCACATATAATAATAAAAATACTCTAGCTAAACTAAATCACAAGAGGAATAATTTATCCATTTATCTAAACATAAAATAATTTCATCAAAGCCCCGCTCATGAGATCCAACCCAATATCACTACCATATAATGTATACTCCATTATAGGTTTTCATAATGTTGTCAACATGACACGTTGACCAAATAAAATAAACATGGGATTCCATTAAAATCTATATACATAATAAGTAAATGGATATATAATAACCAATATAAACAACACAACACAAATAGGGAATCTAATATCATTTGTAAACACCTCCATTAAAACAACACAAAAAATAATAATAGATTAATGGAACGAAAACAAAATAAAAGAAGCAAAAAAATCACATACACTATCATAATAATAGATTGAAAATGATTATTTACGTCGTAAAATATCCACCTATAAATCATCCTTTGTTGATGCCAACTAGCACAACTAAAAAATGTATAATAATAACTAGGTAAATTCATGGTGACAAAATCTAAATATAATCTCTATCATGATGATGTAATCAAATGAAATCCCTATAGGACATGATGGAGAATCTTCAGTCTCTAAAGACATCATTTTAATGGATAAAAGTATATTGGAAAAGATAGTCCCAATAAAAAAAATAGGTTTTTAATCATGGAAAAACACATATGTATAGTTGAAGGATAAGATGATAAAGGCCCATTAATGTGATTAGTAATGATGTATAACACCATTTTCCAAAATTATTGTAGTAAAATTGTAGGATCCCAAAATAAACCCACCATAAAAATGATAAAAATGAAACCCTAAAACTTTATTGAAATAGTATAGATGAATTATAACCAAATATAAGGTTCAAAAAATAAATTAATCAGCATAAACCCAATAATATAAACAAAGGAAGGAAGATAGAGGATTCATAGGGAAGGAATTAAAACATAAGATAAGAGGTGAAAAAAGTAGCACTGATGAGAGACATTGTTGAGATAAAGGAGTCAAAATCCAAATGGTTATTGGTATCAATTGTCTTTATATTTAGTTTATTTATAATATGATAAATTCTTTTTTATGATGAAAAAATATTTTATTTACAGAAATATCACTATGTGAATCTTCAATACATCTCCAATGTATTAAAAATAATTTATTCTAACTTAGTATATTTCTTATTTGAAAAAAATATAGAATTCCCATTATTATAACTAATGTTCCCACATTGTTTGTAATTGATAAATACTAAACAATTTCACTCATTAATGAAATATATATATATATATATATATTTTATTTTCTATCTATTATTTACATGAACCATATACATCCCAATAAGAAGTTGATCCTCACTTATTTCTTAAATCCTATATCGATCGATCATCATGTATACCTTACACAAGAATCATGACCCTTTTTATTAAAATGATATTCTCCTCCACAATTATCTGAATCATGTCTACCCAAAATTCCTTATAAAAAAATCATGTCATGTTTCCAGAAAATAGATAAATCATTAAATTATTATCCAAAATCATATTGGACCACCTAATTTTCCATGTTTAATTTTTTCAAAGTTTTTTCCCAATGGTGACTAAAATTATACCTAAAATAAAAAAATTATGTCAATGTTTTTCCATAATTCATTAACATATATTAATTTAGTGATAAATATATAATAAATATTTTATTCACATAAATCCCAATATAATAACTAAATTTTTCTATCATAACAATTATAATATTTTCTCTCCAAAAAAATACAAAATCCTCTACTAAATTAAAAATACCAATGATATATTCATTATAGAAGAGTAAAATGAAATATTATTTCGTTGATAATGTAATAAAGTGGTTTTTAAAAGGAACATCCTACCTTGAATTTAAAATTCCTTATATATTTTTAATAATAAATTATATCAAACATTTAATGACTTCCTAAAACCATATGAGGATATTTTTTGGACATGACTTTATTTTATCTTTGATAAGTTTGAAACCTAGCTATTTATTGATATGATTTTTTTATGCACTCTAACTAAAAAACCATACTTAAATAAATTTTAATATATTTATAATATGGTTTCAATGAAAAAATAAAAAAATAATTAGTTATATTCATTTCCTTATTTGGTGACAATGTATCCTCAATGTAATTTTCATCAATTTAGGTATAGCCATTACAACTAACCTAGCATTATGCAAGATTATTATCCCATTCTCACAATTCTTATTCATTAGTACTGGTTTCATTCCAATGAAATTTGGATCATAAGATGCCTTCATGAGATCCCTTGTTTTATACTTTTGAACTATATTAAACAATTTATTCAAGGATGTAACCCATGACTCATCTATTACTGCATTTGTAAATATACAAACTACACTTATGATAATAAAAAAAATTATATATTCCTAATCAATTGGGTTTTTGTTAGAGTAGTTTTTTCACCATTTATATTAGATTCATTAATTTAAACCTTCTATATTTATTTTGAGTTATTTATTGTGTCATATAAAATTTACATTTCTCTTGCAATTCAGTTTTGGAGTCTTCCACAAGATATTTACAATGAGCTTAAATGAAACATGATTCTTGATCATTTTATTTCCTTATAATTTCATTCATATTTGAGCTTATATTTGTATTTATATTCTTTTCATGAAAATATTTTCACAATTAGAATCTTAATAATCAAGTTAAATCACCCATTATCTTTACTCCTGTTGAATAAAAAAAATATTACATTATCCACTAACTCAATGTGATAAAATTATCTTCCATATTTTTTATTGATATAACACTTGAATACAAGTAATTATTTGAGTAATTTTACTTCTATTAAATATATTTTATGGATTCATCTTCTCTTCATAACTAAAAAATCTATATCTTGGGTTCATATAAAAAAATTCACTATTTTTATCGAATATTTCATTATAATTAATTTCTAAATGAGTGGACTTTTTTAAAAATTATTCACAATGTCATTATTGAATTCAACCACTTAATTTAGTTTTGTATTTCTCCAAGATGAATCATTATGTTTGATATCATGATTCTCTACATAATTATCAACATTAAAAAGGTGATAATTTTCTCTCTTTTTATTCTATTGTATTTCTCATCCTTTCTATTTTTCTTTTAGCTCCCCAATATCATGTTTCTATTTAAGAGACAAATTATATGTTAAATTATGTGAAAATTATATATTGTATCATAATACAGTAATATAAATATATTATAGATTGCCTTTATATTTTTTTGTTTATGAGACACAGGACAACATACATTATTGTGAAAGAAATCAAGAAAATTTGATGTCCATTTATTTCACAAATTTTGATGAGTTAAAACTATCATTCCCCAAATGACTACTTCATAATTATTTTATCAATCCCATCTCTAATTATTAAAAAGGATTGTATTTTTACATTATTTTTTTCTATATTTAAATTCTGTATATTACAAATACACTGATTTCAGAAGTTATTTTATACATATAAAAAGTGAAAATATTTTTGTACATTATTATATGTAGTATCCCCTATTGGAGGAATGTTGCCTTATTTTATGTCTTTTTATGTGTTTTATGTTCATGGTATGAGTTGAGAAGAGGTTGGGAGAGTTTGGAATGGTTTTGAACAAGTTTGGAGGATTTTCTTACAGAGCACGGTTAAGGGAAACCATGTAGGTTCTCCAAGAAACCGTGTAGAGGGGAGGCAGTAGGCTTCTCATGGACTGCGCACAGTTTTCCAAACCATGTGAGGAAACCATGAAGAACCTTGCTCTCGAGACAACAGTGTGTACACGGTTAGCGCACGGTTTGAGAAACCATGGAGACTAACCATGAAACCACTTAAATTTGGGGTTTTTAATTCTGGGCTCCCTCGGGCTTGACCTTAAACACTCCAAACTTCCTCCCACTCGAGCCTCACCTGAGATTTTATGTTCTCAAAGGTTGAAGGTGTTCCCCCAATCATTTTGGAAGCGTTTTGAAGAGGTTTCTTGGTGGATTGAAGGTGGTTTCTCTTGGGTAAGTCTCTCCTCTTGGATTCTTATGGTTTTCTATAGATATATATCTCCCTATATCTCTTTTCTCTAGATCCACACTTGTTTTTTTTCTAGGGTTCTGGTGGCCTTGGATGTTGATTTTATGGATTTTGAATGTTAGGGAAGGGGATCTAGAGAGGTTTTTGTGGTGCATTCACCGGATTCGGGGTGGTATTGCTTGTGAGTGGATTTCTTGGGAACCCTACAGGTAGGTGGCTTCTATATTGACTCCACGTGGTTACAACTACTGTTTCTTGGTTACAATTAATTTTTTTTAAATAAATTGTTTTTTTGATGAGATTTTGGTTGGAAATCCCTTTGGTGATGTTTTGGGGATTTGGGTGGAAAAGGGGTTTTATAGTGAAATGTTCTTGTTGTGGATTTTAAAATGGAGATTTTAATATGGGTTGTTGTGATTGATTTGTGAAAATGGTTGATGAAAGTGGTTTTCAATAAAGATTTTGTTTTATTGAAATGGGGTTTGACGTGTAAAATGTTTTAAGGGTGGTTTCAATAATGAGTGATTAATTGAAGTGGTTTGGCATGTTGTGGAAATGGTTATTTGCATGTTGTTGTGGCCATGGTGGGTTATATGCTTGGTTATTACTTGTTTGAAATGTTTTGTGGAAGTGGGCAGGAAGTACCACTATAATAAGGTGATGGATAGTGGATAGAAGGGCCACAATCAAAGGATAAGTGGACGTCAAGTGCCGCTATTTGTGAATTGGTGAACGGGTTGGATGGAAGCTCCATCATTCTGGTTGTTTGTTGTGCATTGCTTTGTAAGATGGAAATTATGGTTCTAATGTGTAAATGATGAAATGGCTTGTGGCATGATTATTTGGATTTCCCTGGGATACTTGGTTTCGGTGAGATGGCTTGGTAAGGGTATGTTTGTCTTATGGTAATGGTTTCACTTGTGATTATTTTATATAAACTTCTTTATGTAAATGTGTGAATAGTTTAATACTAGTGGAATGTGTAGGGAAGTCATTTGGGGAAAACCTACTTAGTTGTTTTACTCACCCCCTACTTTGGAGCATTGGTGTATTTGCAGATTTCGTGTACTGTGACGTGGGAAAAGGTAAGGCATCACCCTCCTTTAGTTGTGCACTTTGATGCATTGGTGGAGCATGGATCTTGGAGCATGGTGTGGGGTTCTGGTGGTGTCATGGCTCATGGTGTTGTGTGGTTTAGTATTCCACATAGTACTCTAATATCATGTTGGATTGTATTGGTTTTGGCATGTGGGATCGTTATGGATTAACTGGTTGTCGTTTGTGTAATGGATCAGTTTGGCTGTCTTTATGACACTCATTATATGTTTATGGATGGTTTGGTTGGTTTTTCATAAGGTAAAATCGTCCCCCAAATTATTCTCGAATCCCCCAGAATTTATTTCCAGCCTTTGGCACCTTAGGAATGTTGCTTAAGGCCAATTAACCCTCACCGCCTCCTCAAGCCAATGAGGTAGGGGCAGGGTGTTACAAGTGGTATCAGCTTGTTTGGAGTTGACATTCGTTGCGGTATATTCCTTGAGTCTGGATGGTAGCAAGGCGTTGGAATATTGAAACATGGAATATATAGCATAAAAGGACATAGCTAACCCTTTAATGCTTAACTTGAAGTTACTAGGGAGTTGGGTACATAAGTGGTTGGAGACACTTATAGGCATTGGATATCTCATTGTCGTGGGTGTAGCTAATGAGATGAACATGTCATGCATGGTAGAAATGAATTCCCACTAGGATGGATATTAAATTAGGGTATAATGATTTATGGTGTGATATGAATGTGTGTATTTTGAAAAAAAATATAAATAGGGTTTTAAAATTGAAGGATTTGAAACATGGAAACTAGTGGAATTTTGAAAATTGTTTAGTTTTCAATAATAATGGTGAAACATGGAAATTGTGGAAAGGTGGAAAACCTTGTTCTGATAGTGTTGTTTAATGTGATTTGAAAGGGAAATTCTTGATATCTACGGAAGTGAGACTCGTGGTGGTTTGTTTTTTGTTTATAGAAATGGCACTGGGTAGGCGTCATAGAGACCAACTACAGGAGTCTGCTGAAAATGTGGTTGCACCTAAGCCTCATGTGAACCAGCAGCTAGTGAAAATTGTATTCCAAGATTTCCAAGAAGTTGAAATTGGAAATAAAGTGGATGAACCAAGGCATGTGGATCATGCAGTTTAGTTTCAAAATTAGAATCCACCCATCTTCAGGTGTGATTAAGAGCCAGAGAGGGTAGAAGCATGGTTGTATAGAATGAACAATGACTTTGGATTCTTAGGAACACCGGTAGAGTGGAAAGTGAATTTGGTCACGTATATTTTTGAATATCTTGCCCTTCAGTGGTGGGAGTTGGTAGTCCAAGGTGGAACGGACCAGGGTATGATGTGGGAAGGATTTGAGGAATTGTTTAATAAAACATTCTACCCACATATATTCAGAATTAAGAACACGACTAATTTCATCAGTTTTAACCACAAGCATATGTCTTTGACGGAGTATTCAGATATGTTTATGTACTTAGTGTGGTTTACAATAGAGGTGGAGGGTAGAACATTGTTGAAGGAAAGGATCTTTGAAGTTGGGTTAAGGCAAGAAATTCATTCTAAGATAATTGTGCTGTGTATAGATGATTATACGGAGATCGTGAATAGAGCCTTGGTGGATGGGCATGATATGTTGGGATCTCCGTGAGGAGGAACCATGGTGGTACCAATGGGTAATAGTGGGAACTCTAACATTGGGTCTAAGTAGAGGAGGTACACATATTACTAGGGCGGGAGTATGGCACATAATCTGATGGAAAGATCAGTAAATCTTCCTCTGAAGCCCCAAAGCGAACCAGGATGTTTTCAATATGGCTCTATGGAACACATCAAGTGGGGTTGTATGGCACAACCTCGAGCATGACACAATTTCAAGAAGTTGGGGAATATTCAGCACTACTGTAGGAATTCTTTGAGTTCGGGTGTGCATGACACTCCTCAGGGATCACTGACATTGTATGCTTCAACAGGACGGGGACAACAACATACCCCTCGTCAGTAGAGTGAAGTCAGTTATGGTGAGTCGCAAAACACTACAACTCCTCAGAAGGGAAATAAAGGGTAGAGTGTGGCAACCAAGCCATTGTTCAGAGACGAGCATGTTATGGTGGATGATCAGTCAGGACCATCCATGGTGCGAGGTACTATTCTTTTAAATTCTACCTTGATGTAAGTACTGTTTGATACAGGTGCTTCAAACTCTTTTATTGTTTCACATGTGGTTGAGTATTTGGGTATAAGGGTATAAATGATGCCTTTATTTTTGAAACATCAAACTCTTCTAGGTCAAAGAGAGTGTCGATCCTTCTTGTGGTGAGCATGTCATATCGTTGTGGGCGAGATTGAGCTAATGTGGACATTCTTAGGGCTTGAGATGGAAGAATATGATGTAATCCTGATAATGTATTAGCTTGTGGATTTTAAGGCTCACATACACTATAATGAGAGAAAAGTGTCTTTTACGACACACGATGGAGTTAGAATTCTTTTAATAGGGGAGTGGAATGAAAGGAAGGGTGCAACGGGTTTGTTGGAACCAGCAGTCGGCACCTTATCGTGTCAGTTGGTGGTGTCGTCGTTGGAATCAGTAGACGGTGTTGAGAAGAGTGTTCTTCCAGTAGTGGTGGATCATCTCATTGATGTTTTTCTAGAATAATTCTCTATGTTACCTATCATAAAAGAAGCGGAGTTTAAGATTTATCCACTTCTATAAATCAGTCCTATCTCACTTCCATCATACCGAATGGCTCCTACTGAATTGCAGGAATTAAATGTCCAGTTAGAAGAGTTATGAACAAAAGGGTTTATCCAGCCTAGCACATCTCTGTGGGTAGCACCTATGTTGTTTGTGAAAAAGGCAGATGGAACTTTGGTGATATGTGTTGATTTGTGTAGAATTAACCAAGTTACGATAAAGAATAGATATCCACTTGCATGAATTGATGATTTTTTTGACCAGTTGAGGGGAGCCCAGTGGTTATCCAAGATCGACCTGAGGTTAGGATATCACTAATTGCAGGTGTGGAAGGATGATATTCCTAAAATAGCTTTCAGAATTAGATATGGCAATTATGAATATGAGGTTATTCCCGTTGGTCTAACGAATTCTTCATTGGTGTTCATGTCATTGATGAATTGGATATTTAAGAGATATCTAGATTCATTTGTGGTGGTGTTTGTGGAAGATATTATGGTGTACTCAAATATAAGGGTGGGTCATGATTATCACTTACCGACAGTGCTTGGGATCATAAGGGATCACCGATTGTATCACAAATTGTCAAAGTTTGACTTTTGGACACAATGAGTCCGTTTTGGTGGCCATGTTATCTCTGAATGTGGTGTTTTAGTGGATCCAGAAAAGATAAATGTTGTTATCTCATGGAAACTGCCAAAGAATGTGATTGAGGTATGGATTTTCCTCAGTCTAGCTAGGTATTATTTTTGTTTTGTTCTTGATTTTTCACGTTTGGCTTCACCGATGACAGCTTCAACAAGAAAGAATGTTCCATTCCAGTGTAATGAACAGTGTCAGCAGTGTTTCGAAGAGCTAAAGGGTCGCCTTACATCATCACCAATCTTGGTTTTTCCAGAACCAGAGAAAGTGTATTGTTGGAACCATGTTCTTCAAAGCATGATTTGGTGTATGGTTTGTGTTTGTTGTCAATCCTCAGTGGAAGTTCCGAATGTGTTCCAGCAAAGTGATCATACAGTTCAAGCAGACAACAGTTTTGAAGGTTGCACTGTTTCCCAGTGTTTGCCTAATTTTTGGGCCTCAAAATCAGAAAATGAAGACATGGATTGTCTGCAAAAGGAGGTTCGCAGAAAAAGGAAGTGGTGCGCGAAATTTTAGAGGCTTGCGCGAAATACTTATGTTAGGCGCGAAAAACAGCGGGATGCGTGAAATAGGGGATCAAGGTTTTTCGCGCAAATAGTGTTTCGAAATCAGTTCGGTGAAAAATGGAAAAGGCATGGGCTGCGTGGAAAATAAGGGTTGTGCGCGAAATACTTAAGCTGGGCGAAAGATTACGCGCCAGATGAGAGGTTTTCCGCGCCGAAGGGTATTTTGCGCGCAGTGGTCTCAGTCGCCTATAAATATGAGGTGACCCCCTTCATTCGCGTGGTTGGAAGACTTAGAGAAGATCCGAGGTCTGATGCGCGAAAAAGGATCGCGTAAAGGAGCTTGCGCGAAATATTTGGTGTTGCGCGAAAAAGGGGATTTTGCGCGAAATATTTTTCCGCGCCAAAAGAAAATGTTGCGCGCAATAGGATGATTTTGCGCGCAAATGGTTGATGTTTCGCATATTTTTCATTAAGGTTTGTCTGCACGTTTTGGTTATCCAGTTCATTGGTTCTGTGGGTTCTAGTGCATCTCTTCCGGACTTCGATGCAAACAGAGTCTCGTGCTGAGCAGAGGCAAAGACTTCAATGCAAATTTATTGAAGAGACCTTCACGTCTATAAACTGAGTGAGACTTCACCAACGGAAGTGAGCTAGGGGGAGTCAATGGGAGTGACTCGAGGGAAGCAGTGAGCTATTCCTAAACCTTATGTAAAGGCAGTGAGCCTGGGACAGAGTGTCTGTACCCGAACTTTTGTATCCGCAGCTAGTGAAGCATAGTGGATTTATGTACGACCGACAATCTTTCGGCGTATGCTCCTTGGACGTAGCCCTTAGTGGTGAACCAAGTAAAAATTGTTGTGTCATCTCTCTTCATGTGAATGTTTAATTGCTGATCATATCCTTCAGACAGGTTTAAGAAGTTCCTGCCAACGTGGGAACAAGATCCACAACTTTAAGAAGAAAAAGTTGCCACCCTGATTCACCCCTCCCCTCTCAGGGTGTCCCAGGGTCCTTCAAGTGGTATCAGAGCGAGGTTGCTGGTCTTGAATCTGTCCTTTGTCGCCATGGAGAATGCAGCCAATGTGAGGGGAGTACCTCTCTTTGATGGAAATAATTTTCAGATCTGGAAGAATAGGATGCGATCTCATCTAAGATCTCTTGGAATGGAAGTTTTGTTTTCTATTGTGCAAGGAATACAAGTCACTGATCAAACAGGACTGGCTATGACTGACACAGACATGAAAATTCTTGATGCAGATGCTAAAGCTCAAAATGCACTCACCGCAGCTCTTTCTGATCAGATATATCTAAAGGTGATGAGTTTCACTTCAGCAAAGTCTATGTGGGATAAACTTGAAAACATTTATGAAGGAGATAGCAAGGTAAAGGAGGAAAAACTTCAGGTTTTACATAACAGGTTTGATGACCTAAAGATGCATCCCAATGAAAATACAGATTCATTTTTTAATCGAATTACTGATGTAGTGGGAGCAATTCGAGGTCTTGGAGAAGAAATCAACGACATTGATATCGTTAAGAAAATATTGAGAAGACTTCCTCCCATGTACAATGCAAAGGTGTCAGCCCTCGAAGAAAGAGATCTATCCAAACTTTCTCTGGATGATTTGTTAAGTAGTTTAGTGGCATATGAGATGAGAGTCAAACCTGAAGATGCCACGACTCACGTGAGCAAAGAAATGGCATTCAAAGCCATGGACAAACTGAAAATTTCAGAAGATAGTAGTGGTGATGATGACGAAGAAAAAGAAATTCTTTCCCTCATCGCGAAGAAGCTGAAAAACGGGTAAAGGTAAATTTAGAGGTAAGTTACCTCTTGCATGTTTCCGTTGTGGAAGAGTTGGGCACATTGCCTCTCAGTGCCAAAGAAAGTTGGATAATGATGAGAGCGAAGCTGAAGACATTGAAAAGCCTCGGAAAAGGTTTTTCAAAAAGGGTGATTTCAAATCTGGAAAGAAAATGCAGAGGAAGAGCTTTGTCTGTGTGGAAGAAGATGATGATATTGAATTCTGCGAGGAAGAAGAACCAAAATTTAAAACTGAAAAACATGCTTCCATGATGGCTACCACTGAAATATCAGATTCTCCAATCAATAAAGGCATAGATAATCAGAGTACTGCCCTTGATAATCCAAAGGTTCAAATTAAGGATGCTTTCTCCAAGATTGAGAGTAAATGTAAGAAATGTAATAAGTGGAAGGAAATGGTCAAAGAGTCATCAGAATATGTTGATAAACTTGAAGATGAAATTGAACGTCTGGAAGAGTTTGTGAAAGTTCAGTCTAAAATCATTGAAAGAAATGATGATGTATCGGATCTTAAGATAAGAATTGAAGAGCAGGGAAAGGTCATCAATGACCTCACCTCAAGACTGGAAGAAAAGTCCAAGACTACTGAGGGTCTTGAGGAGGAAATTATTACTCTTAGGAGTAAACTAGAGACCGAATCTTTTTCAAAAGAATCAAGGAAGAAAATACAACCTAGAAGATTCTCAGATGCTGAATTATTGGCAAGAGCCAAATGTGGTTCTGATGGAGTTGAAAAAATCTTGAGCGTTCAAAGACCTGCCTGCATGGGAAAGCGTGGAATTGGATTTGAAGCTGAGACATCAACTGCTGGAAATAAAGAAATCCAAAAGAAAGACAAAACGAAGGTTGAACATGTTGAAACATTGTCTGAAGTGCTAAAAAAGGAACCCTCAATCCAAACTAGAAGGATAACTGACAATTACCATCAAACATTTAGAAATGATAGGCAGTTCAACTACTCTCACAGGGATAAAGGTATGAGGAGAAATTCAGGTGTGAAGGCATTCCCTCACATGAAGTGTCAATTCTGTGGCTATCTGGGCCATACTATGTCATATTGCGAAGAGGAAAGGAGTTACTTTAATGGAGAAGATCTGGGAAATCAACAAAGGAGACCGATTTCATATCCTCCATCTTATAGAAGAAATATCTTCTATGGTTACTGTTTTAATTGTTCTAACTTTGGCTATAAAGCTATGTTTTGCAGGCAGCGGTATGACAAGAGAAATTCATACAACACCCAAAGACGGGACAGGGTTCATCCTCCTGATGATGTTGTTCTCACAAATAGTTTTTCTCTTCTGGAAGAATATTATGGGTATGAAGACTCCGATTATGTGGAAGAAATTTTTAAAAGGCCATCAGTGTCTTATGCTCAATCCAATTTCTCATGGAAAGAAAAGAAGAAAATCGAGAAATCCAATCCTACGGAAGTAGCCCTCAAAGCTACAAAGAGTAGCAGCACCTGGATTCTTGATAGTGGATGTTCTTCCCATATGACAGGAAATGCTGACCTTCTGAAGAACATTGAAAAGAAGGTTGATGGAACAGTACGGTTTGGTAACGATGGCACTTTGAAGATTAAAGACAGTGGGAATACTACTCTCGCCAACGGAGAGCTGAAAAAGATTGAAGTTCTTTATGTGGACGGTCTACGCCATAATCTCCTCAGTGTAAGTCAACTCTGTGACTCAGGGCTCATAGTAACCTTTAATCAAAAAGGCTGCACTATAAAAGGAAAAACAGGGAATTCTCTTATGAAAGGTTGTAGAACAGATGGAAACTTATATCAGGTTGACAGCAAAGTGAACTCTTGTTACTTGTCTGTTGACGAAGAAAACAATTTATGGCATCGAAGGCTGGGGCACATTAACCAAAAAGACATGGAAAAGATATCTAAGCTGAAGATAGTCATGGATATTCCCATTCTAAAACGCGAACGGGAAAAATCTTGTGATGCATGTATTCGTGGGAAGCTGGTCTGTAATTCGTATCGTCCAAAGAAGAAAAGGGCATCACATCTTCTTGATCTCATTCACACTGATGTATGTGGCCCAATAAATGTTGCTGGAACCTATGGAGAGAGGTACTTCGTCCTTTTCATTGATGATTATAGTAGAATGGCTTGTGTAATGGTGATTCACAGGAAGCGACAAGTACTTGATTGCATGAAAACTTATCGCCGAATTGCCGAGAATGACACTGGACGGTCAATAAAAGTCCTACGATCAGACAATGGAGGGGAATACACATCCATTGAGTTTGAAAACTACCTAGAGAAACATGGAATACAGCATGAGGTAGCTGCTGTGAGAACTCCACAACAAAATGGAGTTGTTGAGTGTCGAAATCGACAGGTCAACAATATGGCCAGGACTATGTTGATTGAGAGTGGTATCTCTCGCCATTACTGGAAGGAGGCTGTTGAAGCTGCAGTTCACATTCAGAATCGAACAGGGCTCTACATGGGAGAAACGAAGACACCGTACGAATTATGGCATGGAAGGAAGCCTTCTTTGAAATACTTTCGTGTTTTTGGAAGCAAATGTTTCATCCTAAATAAAGAAGGAAACCAAGGAAAGTATGGTGACAATGATGATGAAGGAATTTTTCTTGGGTATCCAATGAACAGTAAAGCTTTCAAGTGTTTCAATAAACGCTTGGGGAAGATTGTGGTAAGCAGTGATGTTAAGATAATTGAAGAGAAAACCACAAATGCTTCAAGGACGCCATATGCGGATGTGATGGACAATCAGGAAGAAAGTGAACGTGAAGAAAACACAAACACAGAGATAGAGGAAGTTGTTCAAAACTCTCAGCAGTCACATCATGATGTTGACTCAGAAGAAGAATCAGAAGAAGAACCTATAGCTAAAAAGAATGCTACTGAATCTCTCAGGAGAAACCGAAGAGCTGAGATTGATCCATCCAACATAATTGGGGACATGAATGCACCCACTCAAACAAGGAGGATGAGAAATAACACACCTTCTGCATTTCTATCAGTTGTAGAGCCAACCTCATTTGATGAAGCTGCAATGGATGAATCCTGGGTGAAAGACATGAATGAAGAGTTAGATCAGATTGACAAAAATCAGACGTGGGATTTGGTCCAGAGACCCAAAGGTCACAATGTGATTGGCACCAAATGGATTTTCAAGAACAAGTTTGATGAGCATGGAAATGTTATCAGAAACAAGGCTCGACTGGTATGTAAAGGGTATTCTCAGATTGAAGGTGTTGATGTTGAAGAAACCTTTGCTCCAGTGGCTAGATTGGATTCAATCAGGCTATTCCTTTCCATGGCTCTCCAAAGAGGATATAAATTATATCAAAGGGATGTCAAGACAGCATTCTTAAATGGTGTACTCGAAGAAGAAGTCTACATTGAACAACCAGTGGGTTTTCTTCTTGGTGCTGATGAATCAAAGGTATGCAAGCTAAAGAAAGCACTTTATGGATTAAAATAGGCACCAAGGGCATGGTATTCTAGACTAGATTCGAATCTCAAAAAGCTGGAATTCAAAAGAGGAGGAGTTGATCACAATCTCTATGTGAAGAATTCTCCAAAAGATCAGTTCATGGTTCTTGTTTACGTCGATGACATTATATTTGGTGGCAGCAAACAGAAATCAGTGGATGAATTTTCCAATCATATGAAATCAGAATTTGAAATGTCAATGATTGGGGAGCTCACATATTTCTTGGGACTGCAAGTGACTCAGAGGAAAGACTACACTTTTATCTCTCAGGAAAAGTATGCAAGAGAGCTGCTGAAGAAGTTTAACATGCAAGACTCCAAACCAATGTCAACTCCGATTGCAGCTGGAACCAAACTTGGGAAGCATGAGGATGGGAAATCTGTAGATCCCACCCTGTACAGGAGAATTATTGGGAGCCTATTGTACCTGACAGCGACACGGCCAGATATTGTCTTTGCCACATGTCTTTCTGCCCGCTTTCAGAGTAATCCAAAAGAGGAACACATGACAGCAGTGAAAAGAATCATGAGGTATATTCAAGGTACTTACAAGTATGGATTATACTTTGCTGTAGGAAGGGATAGTGAATTATCCACATTTTCTGATGCTGACTGGGCTGGCGATGTTGTGGACAGAAAGTCCACCAGTGGTGGAGCATTCTTTATCGGAAATAATTGTGTTGGCTGGTTGAGCAAGAAACAAGAAAGTACTTCTCTTAGTACTGCTGAAGATGAGTATATATCTGCCACAAAGTCATGCACTCAACTGCTATGGATGAAGCAACAATTAACAGATATTGGTGATGAGGTAAAGCATCCAATGGTGATCTACTGTGATAACAAAAGCGCAATTGATCTCACGAAAAATCCGGTTCAGCATTCTCGTACAAAACATATTGAAATACGGTATCATTTCATCAAAGAAAAGGTTGAACAAGGGGTGATTAGACTGGACCATGTGGGAACTGATAAGCAGGTAGCTGATATCCTGACAAAGCCACTGTCAGCAGCTGTGTTTGAAAAGCATCGGTTGAACCTAGGTGTTCAACCACCTCCTGCTGCATAAGGAGGTTTCGAAACCCCCCTCTCCCCGTTTGTTTTAACTGTTTTTATCTGCTTATGGCTGTGATGCAGGTTTATGGGGGAGATACTATCCAGGGGGAGTATGGCTTGAGCTGAACGTTGAAAAAACTTTTCGGTCTTTGGTTTTAATGTCAATGGGGGAGAAAGGAATAAATTCACGGCAAGAGAATTCAAGGCAAGAAATTCATGGCAAGAAATTTACGGCAAGAAATTCTTCTGTGATGGAAGTGTAAGATTGTGATGAGAAGTTTAATAAGGATAACATCGGGCGTCATGGAGAATTTCAAAACACTAAGACCCAATTCAAGCTTCCTCTCTTGTTTTCTACACCGAGCATTGCTCACGTAGACTTAGAGTGTTGGCTGAGTTGATTCTTGCGTTTTGGATTTGCTCATGGTTAGAGATCTATTGAATTTATTCTGATTGCCAACAAACCCAAAGGGGGAGATTGTTGGAACCAGGTTCTTCAAAGCATGATTTGGTGTATGGTTTGTGTTTGTTGTCAATCCTCAGTGGAAGTTCCGAATGTGTTCCAGCAAAGTGATCATACAGTTCAAGCAGACAACAATTTTGAAGGTGGCACTGTTTCCCAGTGTTTGCCAAATTTTTGGGCCTCAAAATCGGAAAATGAAGACATGGATTGTCTGCAAAAGGAGGTTCGCAGAAAAAGGAAGTGGTGCGCGAAATTTTAGAGGCTTGTGCGAAATACTTATGTTAGGCGCGAAAAACAGCGGGATGCGCGAAATAGGGGATCAAGGTTTTTCGCGCAAATAGTGTTTCGAAATCAGTTCGGTGAAAAATGGAAAAGGCATGGGCTGCGCGGAAAATAAGGGTTGTGCGCGAAATACTTAAGCTGGGCGAAAGATTACACGCCAGATGAGAGGTTTTCCGCGCCGAAGGGGATTTTGCGCGTAGTGGTCTCAGTCGCCTATAAATATGAAGTGACCCCCTTCATTCGCGTGGTTGGAAGACTTAGAGAAGATCTGAGGTCTGATGCGCAAAAAAGGATCGCGTAAAGGAGCTTGCGCGAAATATTTGGAGTTGCGCGAAAAAGGGGATTTTGCGCGAAATATTTTTCCGCGCCAAAAGAAAATGTTGCGCGCAATAGGATGATTTTGCGCGCAAATGGTTGATGTTTCGCATATTTTTCAGTAAGGTTTGTCTGCACGTTTTGGTTATCTAGTTCAGTGGTTCTGTGGGTTCTAGTGCATCTCTTCCGGACTTCGATGCAAGCAGAGTCTCGTGCTGAGCAGAGGCAAAGACTTCAATGCAAATTTATTGAAGAGACCTTCACGTCTATAAACTGAGTGAGACTTCACCAACGGTAGTGAGCCAGGGGGAGTCAACGGGAGTGACCCGAGGGAAGCAGTGAGCTATTCCTAAACCTTATGTAAAGGCAGTGAGCCTGGGACAGAGTGTCTGTACCCGAACTTTTGTATCCGCAGCTAGTGAAGCATAGTGGATTTAGGTACGACCGACAATCTGTCGGCGTATGCTCCTTGGACGTAGCCCTTAGTGGTGAACCAAGTAAAAATTGTTGTGTCATCTCTCTTCATGTGAATGTTTAATTGCTGATCATATCCTTCATACAGGTTTAAGAAGTTCCTGCCAACGTGGGAACAAGATCCACAACTTTAAGAAGAAAAAGTTGCCACCCTGATTCACCCCTCCCCTCTCAGGGTGTCCCAGGGTCCTTCAGGTATGTGGTGTATTGTGATTCATCAGGATCAGGGTTGGGGTGTGTTCTCATCAAAGGGAATCATGTGGTTGCGTAAGGCTCACGGCAGTTGAGGGTGCATGAGATGAACAACCCAACTCTTGATTTGGAATTGGAATCAGCGGTCCATGCTATGAAATTTTTGTGTCATTATCTCTTTGGTGAGAAAATCACGGTATATACAGATCACAAGGTCTTGGAGCACATTTTCTCACAAATGGATTTGAACTTGAGGCAAAGAATATGGATGGAATATCTCCAGATGTTTTATTTTTACTTGATGTACACACCGAGTAAGTGAAATTTGATGTAGGATGCATTATGTATAAAATCATATGTATATGTGGTGAAACAGGCATCGGACTAGTGGTAGTTGATGCCGGTTATGGCTGACATGCGGTTTGAATGTGAGGAAATGGGTGACAAAGCGGTCTTCTTTCCAGTTTTGTTGATTACTAACTTGGTTGGCCTAGTTAAAGAGGCACAAATATCTGATTCTGATTGTGTGACCATGAGTTCTAAACTCCATGGTGGATACACCATTGAGGGTTGGAAACTGAATGGAGATTCAGTTTTGTGTTTTCAGAATCAGATGGTTGTACCAGTTGCTTGTCAGGAGGATCTTCTCTGGGTGTAACATCATTCACTGTGGTCTGTTCATCCAGGAATTCAGAAAATGTATAATGAATTTATATAGAATTTCTAGTGGTCTGGTATGAAAAGAAGAGTGGCTAAGTTTGTTTCGAGTTGCTTGACTTGCCAACAGGTCAAGGAAAAGAGTCAGAGTCCAGTGGGAATGTTGTCGTCTTTACCAATACCTATTTGGAACTGTGAGCAAATAACGATGTATTTTTTTACAGGTCTCCCAAGAACGGTCAGGAAGCACTATGCCATTTGGGTGATAGTTGATCAGCTAACGAAGTCAGCCCATTTTATCCCGATTAGTGAATCTCATACGGTGGAGGATCTGTCCAAAATATATATCCGGGAGCTGGTAATGAGGCTTGGTGTTCTAGTTTTGATCGTATCAGATAGAGATCTGAGGTTCACATATCTTTTCAGAAATCCTTTCAATATTCCCTTGGGACACAGCTAACTATGAGAATAGCAGATCACCCTCGGACGGATAGACAATCTGAGAGGACGATACAGACTTTGGAGGATATGTTGCGGGCTTGTGTCATGGATTTTGGTGGCTCGTGGGAGGAGCACTTGTCGTTGGTTGAGTTCTCGTACAATAATAGTTATCAATAATCCATACATATGGATATTTTTGAAGCATTGTATAGGCTGTCATTTCGTTCTCCACTATGCTGGGTGGAAACGGGTGAGTCCTCGATGGTTGGATCGATCCTTGTCCAGGAAACTACGGAGATGATCAAGCTAATCAGGAAGAAAATGGAGACGTCTCATAGTTTTCTGAAAACATATGTGGATCAACATCGATGGAAATTGTTGTTCGAGGTTAGTGATCATGTTTTCTTAAGGATCCCTCCTAGTTTTGGATATCGTTAGTTTGGGATGTAGGGAAAATTATCTCTGAGGTATATTGGACCTTTTGAGATTCTTGAGCGGGTTGGTGAGGTGGCCTATCCTTTGGATTTTCCATCTAGATTCAGTGTGGTGGACAATGTGTTTTATGTTTCGCAGTTGAAAAAGTATCAGCCAAATTTGGGCCATGTTATTCGATGGGATCATGCTGAGCTAGAGTCGGATGCTTCGTTGGTGCACGTGACAGTGCGGGTTGTGGATAGGCAAGAGAAAGTCTTGTGAGGTAAAAGCATCAGTCTGGTTGGGGTTTTGTGGTAGCATGGCCAGATACAATAGGATTCTTGGGGAGTGGGATAAAGATATGGTCAAGAAATGACCTAAGCTCTTTCGTCAAAGTGTGGGTTCACTACTTTCTGAGGATGAAAATTCCAATGGTTGGGAGAATGTAGCACCCCCAGTTTGAGGTATGTATCCTTCCTTTATGTCTTTTTATGTGTTTTATGTAACACCCCGAGATTTTATGAGATATATTATTATTTTTCATATCTTCTTTTTTACACTACACCAAGATTACCATGCACTATACGCAACACCGTATTAGCTTGCAGTATACGCAACACTATTCTTGGATCATGATACACACAATTTCAAGTTCATTTGATAGTATTTATTCTACGCAACATTTATTGTATATATATATATATATTCAATGTATAAATGAAATATGGTTGGATTCTGTTATATGAAACAATGAAGGAGTCTTGCACAACATGCAGCCCGGACTTGGCTTGCATTACATGCAATCGCGACCTTCCTCGAAAATGTGTGTTGTACGCAAAACAATGTTTCACTAAACAATGATATATGGTTATAATATTATCATGAACTAGCCATTATTAATAGTATCAACGACATTTTTAATTTTTTAACATTGTTATTCATCTTACACATTTACTAGAACATGGTTTTTCGGCTAAAATAATTATTTTTCCAAAAATGCAGTTTTGCCACCTTTTGATGGAGAGCCCACAATAAATATAGTTTTTGACATGTTTATAAGTTCAAATTGAAAATATAAAATTCTTCTTTGGAATCTCGATATAAAAATTTGCTTCGGATAAATTTTTTAAATTTTTCTTATAAGTTTCTTATATTGATGAATAGTAAAAATACGCTAAATTTTAATTAAAATCAACTTTTTTCATCGAGATAATTTATTTGGTTAAATTATAATATTGAATGGTTTTAAAGTATAAATATAATATATTTTTACCATTTAATATAATTCATGTCATTACCATTAATTTTATATTTAATTCATATGTAAAAACATTTCAATCTTTGATAATGTTTTAACTTTTAAAACCCATTTTCATTACAGCGGGATTAATTTTAAATTAATTACTAAAAATTATGTGTCTTGAATTTTGAAAAATGGATTCAATATTTTGATTCATTGGGTCCAAATTATGTTAAAAGGTTAATTTTATTTTTTCTATATTATGAATAGTATCTACGGTAATTTTTATTTACTACACTTAAAGGTAAATCGGGTAATTATGGGTAAAAATAAGATTTTAAAATTACCCTAACACTTGAAAAAATTCTATTGGATTAATAAAAGTCGACCCATATCACCTAAGGGTCATAATAGATTCATTTAATTGAACTTTGACCATGAAAATGATGTAATTATTATTAAAACTAAAGAAAGTGACAACATGTCACTCTCTTAAATATTATAAGTATTATAATTTTAATTTAGTGATAAACTCCATGAAAATTAAAAAATGAATATTTTCCAGATTTATAATAAAATTATCTACATCGTGTGATTTTATTTATATTTTTTAGGGATAAAATAATTATCATTAAAGGTGACGTAATAGTACTCTTGAAATTATTTTATTGATTGATATATCAAATAAATGGTTTTAAAAATATTAAAATAAATATTAAATGAGCTATTTAATGTTATCCATGAATTTTATAGATACATATGACATGTTAGTAATCTATGAAAGCTTTTATTACGAACATATATTCTCTGTGGAGTTTATTTAAATTCAAATAAATGAAAACTGTCAAAATTGACACTATTGTTATTTTATAAAAATAACATAATATAAAATTGTTTAAAAATCACAAAAATATTAAAAAATTATAAATTAAAATTTATATGGTCAAAAAATTTATAAATTATACAATTATGGAGAATTCTCAACACATAATTAAATATTAATAACAATTTAAAATTTAGAATCTTATTCCCAAAAATAAAATTAAATATATTAAATAAGGATAAATTAAGTTGATAAGGTTTAAAATAAATTTACAACATTTATAAATTTTATTGGTTGATTATATTACAACCCTATATCATCTAATATTTGAATATTATTCTTTTTTGGAGGTTTTTATGTGGGTTTTGATTTATTATAAATTAATATTTTTGAGATTTCTAATGGTGCCCCTCTCCTCCCTTATAAAAGGGAACCTCCTCCCTCTCCTCTTTACACAACTTTGAGACTTCAAGAACATTAAACCCCTACCCATTTCCCTTATAAAATTTCCTAGAAACATTATAGAGGTTCTGGTCTCCTCAAAAGACCAACTCTAGTGCCTTAAGAGGAAGTTTACAAAGAGGTGCGTCGAAGAAGAGGTAATCTCCTCCATCGATTCTTTCAAGTTTCTTTCTTCTTCAACTTCTTCTTCTTTAGATGTTTCATTATAAAGTAATAACATCAGTATCACTAATATACTTATATGTTATTATAAATATGAAACAACCCCACTTCACCTTCTATACATGCTACGGAAAACAAAATCATCGTGTGTGCGTACGTACGACATATCGTCTCTACGCCGTGGTGTAATCTATATTTCCACCACCACCTTACTTGGATGGGTATAATGGTGTAAAGAATAAATATATATGTTTATTATAACATCATACTTATTCTGATTCAACAATTATGGAAACGATATCATCTTTTGTGTGTACGTACGGATTACCGTCTCCACAACACGATGAGATTTATTCTCTATGTTAACCAATCAAGAATGATTATAAAGTATATATAATGAATAATAATGAAATATATTCCATATTTAAAGTAATTTATTTATGTATATTTATATATGTGTGTCATCTACTTACTTACATTCAAGTCAATAATGAAAAGAAAATAGTGTTCATGCGTACGTACGGTCTACCGTCTCCATGAACGGTGTATTTCATTTCATTCATCTATCTATTATATATATATATACTGAATATATATGATATATAAATCATTTATTACATTTTTGAAGTATGTAAATAATTATATAAGTAATAATAATATCAATAACAACAAGTCAAAACACGTACGATAAATAAAATGATTTTACCCAAAACGCTTCTTTAACATAGAATTTACAAAAGAACGGGTAATATAAAGTAATAAGTGAACCATATATGATATCATCACAATTAATATGATTCTGTAATAAGTAAATGACATTATTTAAATCATTATACAGGAGGTTCGGATACGTACGAAGCATATCAGACCTAAGGTATGGGATAACTTTTCAAATCTCATTTTTATCCGAGATTGTTTATTCATAAGTATTAACTGGGGTTATATTTATCATCCATGTCCCAATTTTTGAAAAATGGTTTCATGTGTGTTTAATGTCCTTTTTAACCATTTTTGACTTTTACTACATGGTATGTAAGTAATCTTTCTTTTTTTACCATACAAGGTAGTTTTTGACTTTTCTGGAAAAAGTACGAGAATTGTTTTAAAACTTATACGGCATGAACAGATTTTTACGGTTTCGTAACGCCTAATCTTCATTAAGATTCCCCTACAAAATTTCATGATTAATATCAAAAAAATCCTTTTCTTTTAAAATTTCATTGCATTTCGAGAAAAGAAAATGATTTTGAAGAAGAAAGAATATTTTCCTCAAGAATTCATTTCAAGTTTTTTATCAAAACTATTTTCCATCTAATATGACATTATTAAGTATGTTTATGTTTCAAGTATAATGTATCTACTATTTAAATGGTTTGAGTTTTCTTATGATGAAATGATATCCATTTCTTTTATATGGATTATGTTATGATGGGATGATGTTTATGAAACCCATTTTATTCGTTGGGTTATTATGAATGATGTATGTTCATTTTGTGGCACACGAAAGAATGATTTCATTATGAGATGGGTGGGACCTATATCCCCCTCCAATGAATTGGGTAAAGATTTATATCTCATGAGATAGACATGGCTGGAATGGTAAGTTAATATGATTCAGTGATACTGGACTGGAACGAGGAGTGAACTCGATTCAGAAAGGGACTTTGTCCCCTAAGATGGTCTTGGCAGAAATGTCTTAGCTACTATGGAAATCATATCATTTGATTAAGGGCTTTCCACAATTATATGTTTTATTCCCATGCTATTTTATCATGATTAATGTTCCTTAATGATATATTCATTACATACTTCCAAGATTTATGTCTTTGCTCAATATTTTTATGTTTAGATTTTATATTCAAGTTTTTGCATTCAAATGTTAATGGATTGTTTTATGTTCTCTACGTTTACCCTTACTGAGCATTTGAGCTCACCCTTTTTATTTTTTCTTTTTCCCAAGTTATAAAGAAAGGTTTTAGGTAAGGAAAAAAGGGGAAGATCTTTATGGGAGATGTTGGAGATCTTTCACCAAGATTAGATGATTATGTTCCTTGTTTCCAAAGACATGAAACTATTAAAGTCCTTTGGTGTCTGTTTTTGTTGTGTATTAATTATTCCGAAAAAGTAATGTAATGTCCATGTACATCAAGATTGGGTCTCTATAGTTGGTATAAGAGGGAAGGTTTAGTTAAACTTTGTAAAGTAGGATGCAAAATCTTTAGTAAAATCCCTAGAGATGTTTCTAAGGTATGTCTAGGGATGTCCATAAGGATTAGTATAACTATAGGTTAAAATCCTAGAATTATGTTGATGATCATGAATAACCTATGGTGAACCTAGGGTGTCATAGATTAAAGAATGTGTGATAAGTTAGACATCCCATAAGTGACTTTTTATGATTATGTGGTTCCTTGTTATTTCAACTGTTTCTTACACCATGGTTTTTGGTTTTAGTCAATGGAGGGAACCAGAAGGAATTGGGTGAGCATTGAATCCAATGGACAAATTGGTGACTATGAGAAACGAAATTGAGTAATGCCTAGAAAGAATGATTTTGTGATTATTCCAAATCAGTCATCTTGTTATATGATCAACAAGGTAAACTTTAGTGGTATTCCTAATTCATCAAATAAGAGGAAGATGGAATTTGATGCATGTTTGCATGGTAAGGGGCATAGAGAAAGGAAGATTGAGATTTCTAAAGAAGGGAAGAAGAACCTTGATGAATACATCAAATGGAGGTGAAGATGTTATCCGTGTGGGGATAAGGGTCATAGAGTGATAGACTATTATGGTGTTCAATGTCTTATCTGTGGAGAACATGGTAATTACCCAACTCAATGCCCTGACCTAAGAGGTTACTTCTAAATCAGGGAAGGACTTATTCCATGTCAATCATTGAAGAGGATGGATTGAATTGTTTATGTATTGGTATTCAAGAATAATGTTGTTTAAGTACTTTTATGGTATATTGGAATATCTATGTATTGGTCCATTGGGATTTTCCATAAGAATATGGTACCAGTAACCATGAAAATTGATTGAAATATTTTTGGAAAATAGATGATATGCGCATAATGAAGGGATAAGAAGAAAATAATATGTTTGATAGTATTCATGATCTCATGATTGAGATAAGGACAAATAGATATCATGGTTTGAGTATATATAATTTTTGGGATTTTGATATGTGGAAAGAGTTAACTTTTGATAGAATTCAGGTTTTCACTAAGGTTCTATAGTAATACATGTTTCAAAAGAATACATGATTAAGGTAATCACATGTTTGGAATGTGACCAACAAGATATATCTTCTATTTTATGTGGGATAAATGATGGTATTCACGTGCTTGTTATATGACCTTTTTAGTAATCGTTCTCTTTATACTATGAGATTGGAAAGAAGTATTTTGGATAAGTCTTATGGTTGGAATGGATTAAGTTGAACATCAGATAGTATTGTTTAAGGATAGAACTTTTTTTCGATTTTATTTCTGGAATGTTATAATAATATAGTTTAAGAAAAGGGAAAACCTGTAGAACGGGTGACAACCCATCGCATCGGACAAGGTTGCGAGAATCGAACCCACAACTGAAGTGAGACAGGCCTTTATCGCATACCACTATCCTACAGGAAGTCCCGGGTTAGTATAAATTAGTTTTAATTTATTAAGTGGTATAATATATGAAGTATAAGTCCACTTTAGGAACCATATACGATTAATCTCACTATAGATGGACTTATGTATATTTAATAACTTTTGATAATTTTTTGTTTGAGATAGATGGAATTACCAATCATTCTATCACATGACCTGCTAACACTTTACGAATGAAAAATTCAGCTTCATTTCTTTTAGAGATGAAGTGGAAATTGTTCAAGGAATGACCAATGGTGAGATTGTACCAAAATCAATTATGTATTTCTTTTAATTCAAAAAAAATCTTCAACATTTGGGAAATGATATTGAAAACCAAAAATGTTGTCCTAGTGCCCTTATATATAATGAATCAGATGGTACCTTAGATCATCAGAAATTTATGGCTTTCTGATTGTTTTATTTTTCATATCCATGTCCTCTACCACTCTTCATCAAAAGTTCATGGTTATATTTCTCTTCCATATCCATATTTTCACCTATGTTATCCTATTTGGGAACCCAAGTGATGAGTTACTTTGCGTATCCATTTTGTTTCTAACGTTCATTTTTTAAAGTAAATTTTAGTATTCCTTTTTACGATGTGGGTTTCTATGAAAGAAACTCTCAAGTAATAAACCATTTATAACCCTGACAAATTTTGAGGGTGAAATTCATTTTAAGGGGGGTAGAATATAACACCCCGAGATTTTATGAGATATTTTTTCCATATCTTCTGTTGTATGCTACACCATGATTACCTTACGCTATACACAACACTGTATTAGCTTGCAGTAAATGCAACACTATTCTTGGATAATGTTACACACAATTTCAAAGTTCGTTTGATAGTAGTTATTCTACGCAACATTGAGTGTATATATATATATATTCAATGTATAAATGAAATATTGATGGATTCTGTTATACGAAACAACGAAGGAGTCTTGCACAACACACAACCCTGACTTGGCTCGCATTACACGCAATCACGACCTTCCTCGATAGCGTGTGTTGTACGCAATACAATGTTTTACTAAACAATGATATATGGTTATAATATTATTATGAACTATCCCTTATTAATATTATCAAATACATTTTGAATTTTATAACATAATTATTCATCTTACACATTTTCTAGAACATGGTTTTTTGACTAAAATAAGTATTTTTTAAAAAATGTAGTTTCTCCACCTTTTGATGGAGCACCCACTTTAAATATAGTTTTTCACATGCTTATAAGTTAAAACTGACAATATAAAATTCTTCCTTGGAATCAGGATATAAAAATTTACTTTGGATACATTTTTGATATTTATTTGATATGTTTCTTATTTTGATGAATAGTAAAAATACGGTTAATTTTAATTAAAAACAACTTTTTCATCGAGATAATTTATATGGTTAAATTATAATATTGAACGGTTATAAAGTATAAATAGAATATATTATTACCATTTAATATAATTCATGTTATTACCATTAATTTTATATTGAATTCATAGGTAAAAACATTTCAATCTTTGAGAATGTTTTAACTTTTAAAACCCATTTTCTTAACAATGAGATTAATTTTAAATTAATTACTGAATATTCTATGTTATTAGTTTTGAAAAATTGATTCCATATTTGGATTCAGTGGGTCTAAATTAAGTTAATAAGTTGCTTTTATTTTTTTCATATTATGAATAGTTACTACGGTAATTTTTATTTACTATAGATAAAGGTTAATCGGGTAATTAAGGGTAAAAATAATATTGTAAAGTTACCCTAAGACTTTACAAAATTCTATTGGATTAATAAAAGTCCACCCATATCACCTAAGGGTAAAAATTGATTCATTTCATGGACATTTGTCCATGAAAAATGATGTAACTATTATTAAAACTAAAGTAAGTGACAACATGTCACTCTCTTAAATCTTATAAGTATAATAATTTTAATTTAGTGATAGACATCATGAAACTTCAAACATGAATCGTCTCCAAAAATATAATAAAATTATCTACATCATGTTATTTTATTTATAATTTTTCGGGATTAAATAATTATCATTAAAGGTGACACAATAGTACTGTTGAAATTATTTTATTGACTAAAATATCAAATAATGGGTTTTAAAAATATTAAAATTAATATTATATGAACTATTTAATGTGCTCCATGAATTTTCTAGATAAATATTACATGTTATGAATCTATTAAAGCTTTTATTTAGAACATATCTTCTATTTGTATTTTATTTAAATTCAAATAAATGAAAAGTGTCAAAATTGACACTATAGTTATTTTATAAAAATAACATAATATAAAATTGATTAAAAATCACAAAAATATTTAAAATTTATAAATTAAAATTTATATGGTCGAAAAGGTTATAAATTAACCAATTATAGAGAATTAAAAACACATAAATAATTAATCATAACAATTTAGAATTTAGAATCTTATTACCACAAAGAAAATTAAATAGATTAAATAAGGATAAATCATGTTGAGAAGGATTAAAATAAATTTCCAAAATCTATAAATTTTATTTTTTTGATGAGAATACAACCCTATATAATCTAAAATTAGAATATGAGTTATTTTTGGAGGTTTTTAAGTAGTTTTTGATTTATTATAATTTAATATTATTGATATTTCCAAAGGTTCCCCTCTCCTCCCTTATAAAAGGGAACCTCCTCCCTCTCCCCTTTACACAACTTTGAGCCTTAAATCTCAGACAACCCCATCCCATTTCCCTTCTCAACATTTTTAGAAACATTATAGAGGTTCTGGTCTCCTCAAAAGACCAACTCTAGTGCCTTAAGAGGAAGATTACAAAGAGGTGCGTCGAAGAAGAGGTAATCTCTTCCACCGATTCTTTCAAGTTTCTTTCTTCTTCAAATTATTCTTCTTTAGTTGTTTCATTATAAATTAATAACATCAGTATCACTAATATACTGATATGTTATTATAAATATGAAACAACCCCATTTCACCTTCTTTCCATCCTACGGAAAACGATATCACCGCGCATGCATACGTATGGAATACCGTCTCCACGCCATGGTGTAATCTGTTTTTCCACCACCACCTTACTTGGATGGGTAGAATGGTGTAAATAATAACTATATATGGTTATTATAACACCATACTGATTCTGATTTAGTAATTATTGGATTGATATAATCGTTCATGCGTACATACGGATTACCGTCTCCACAACACGATGAGATTCATTATCCATGTTAACCGATCAAGAATGATTATAAAGTATTTATAATAGAATAATAATGAAATATATGACATAATAAAGCTACTAGATTTTTGTATATATATATATATATCATCTACTTACTTCTATTCAAGTTAATAAGGAAAGGAAAACAGCGTGCATGCGTACGTTTGGCCAACCGTCTCCATGAACGGTGTATTTCATTTCATTCATCTATATTATATATATATATATATACTGAATATATATGATATATAAATAATGTATTACACTATGGATGTAAGTAAATCATTATATTAGTAATAATAATATCAATAACAACAAGTCCGAACACGTACGATAAATAAAATGATTTTACCAAAAACGTTGCTTTAACATGGAATTTACAAAAGAACGGGTAATATATAGTCATTAGTGAACCATATATGATATCATCACAACAAATATGATTCTGTAATAAGTAAATGACATTATTTATATCATTATACAGGAGGTTCGGATACGTATGAAGCATATCAGACCTAAGGTGAGGGATAACTTTTCCAATCTCGTTTTTATCCGAGATTGTTTATTTGTAAGTATTAACTAGGGTTATATTTATCATCCATGTCCCTCTTTTATAAAAATGGTTTCATTTATGTTTGAAGTAATTTTTACTCATTTTTGAATTTTACTACATGGTATGTAAGGAATCTTTCCTTTTTTTACGATATAAGGTACTTTTTGATTTTTCCGGCAAAAGTACAAGAAAAATGTTTTTTTAAATTATACGGGATGAATGGATTTTTATGGTTTCATAATGCCTAATTTTCATCAAGATTCCTCAACAAAATTTCATTATTATTTTCAAGAAAATTATTTTCTTTTAAAATTTCATGGCATTTTTAGAAAAGAAAATTATTTTGAAGAAGAAAGGATATTTTCTTCAAGAAGTCATTTCAAGTGTTTTATGAGAACTATTTTCCATTTAAGATGACATTATTAAGTATGTTTATGTTTCAAGTATAATGTATCTATTATTTACATGGTTTGAGTTTTCTTATGATGAAATGATATTCGTTTCTTTTATATGGATTATGTTATGATGGGATGATGTTTATGAAACCCGTTTTATTCGTTGGGTTATTATGAATGATGTATGTTTATTTTGTGGCATGAAATGATTTCATTATGAGATGGGTGGGAACCTATATCTCCCTCCAATTCATTGGGTAAAGATTTATATCTCATGAGATAGACATGGCTGGAACAGTAAGTTAATCTAATTCAGTGATACAGGACTGGAACGAGGAGTGAACTCGATTCAGAAAGGGACTTTGTCCACTAAGATGGTCTTGGCAGAAATGCATTGGCTACTATAAAAATCATATCATGTGCTTAATGTCTTTTCAGAATTACATGTTTTATTCCCATGCTATTTTATCATGATTTATGTTCCTTTATGATATATTCCTTACTTACTTCAAAGATTTATGCCTTTGCTCAAGATTTTGATGTTTAGATTTTATGTTCAAGTTTTTTGCATTCAAATGCTTATGAATTGTTTTATGTTCTCTATGTTTACCCTTACTAGGCATTTGAGCTCACCCTTTTTATGTTTTATTTTCCCCATGATATAAAGAAAGGTTTTATGTATGAGAACAAAAGGGGAAGATATTTATGGTTGATGTTGATGATCTTTCTCCAAGATTAGAAGATTATGTTCCAAGTTTCTAAAGACACTAAACTATTACTGTCCATTGGTGTCTGTTTTTGTTGTGTATTAAATATTCTGAAAAATTAATGTAATTTCCATGTACTTCAAGCTTTGGTCTCTAAATTTTACGTGCATTGGAGGAGTTGATAATAGGTTGGGAGAGTTTGGAATGGGTTTGTAATATGTTTGGAGGCTTTTCTTTGGGAGTACTATTTGAGCACAGTTAGGGGAAACCGTGAGGGTTCCCTAGGAAACCATGTAGGGGGGAGGTAGTAGGCTTTTCACGGCCTGTGAATGGTTTTCTGAACCATGCAAGGCAACCTTGTGGACTCATTCTCTCTATACAGTAGCGTTCACATGGTTAGCACATGGTTTGACAAACCGTGAGGACTAGATTTGCGACCACTTAATGTTGGGGTTTTTATGTCTCGAATCCCTCAGGCTTGACCTAAAACACTCCAAACATCCTCCCACTCAAACCTCACACAATATTTTGGGTTCTCATGGGTTTAAGGTGTTATAGCCCTCGTTTTGGAAGCGTTTTGAAGAGGTTTATTGGTGGATTGAAGGTAGTTTCTCCTGGGTAAGTCTCTCCCCTTGGTTTATTGTGGTTTCCTATAGATCTATATCTCCCTCTCTCTCATTTTTCAAGATCTACACTTGTTGTGAGTAGATATAGGGTTGTGGTGGCCTTGGATGTTGATTTTAAGGCCTGTTAATTTTAGGGAATGGAATCTGGAGAGGTTCCCCTGGTGCATTTTCCGGATTTGAGATGTGATTGGTTGTGGGTCGATTTCTCAGGAACCCTAAAGGTAGGTGGCTTCCCTCTCAACTCCACATGGTTAGAACTATTGTTTCTTGGTTACAATTAATTTGTTTTGTTTAAAATTAATTGTTTTTTGATGTACTAATTTGGTTGTAAATCCATTTGGTGATGTTTTGGGGATTTGTGGGGGAAAGGGGTTTTGTGGTGAAATGTTCTTGTTGTGGATTTTAAAATGGAGATTAAAAAATGGGTTTTTGTGATTGATTTGTTAAAATGGTTGATGAAGTTGGTTTTCAATAAATATATTATTTTATTTAAATGGGTTTTTTCCAGGGAAAATGATTTAAGGTTGGTTTCAATAATGAGTGATTTATTGAAGTGGTTTGGAATGTTGTGGAAATGGTTATTTAAATGTTGTTGTGGCCATGGTGGGTTATATGATTGGTTATTCCTTGTTTGAAATGTTATGTTGAAGTGGGTGGGCTGTACCAATATAATAAGGGGATGGTTAGTGGATGGAAGGGCCACCATCAAAGGATAACTGGATGTGAAGTGCCGCTAGCTGTGAATGGGTGAACGGGTTGGACGGAAGCTCCACCGTTTTGGTTGTTTGTTGTGCATTTCATTGTAAGATGGAAATTATAGTGCTAATGTGTAAATGATGAAATGGCTTGTGGAATGTTTGTTTGGATTTGTAATGGATACTTGGTTTGGGTGAGATGGCTTGCTAAGGGTGTGTTTGTATTATGGTAATGGTTGCACTTGTGATTATTTCATATAAACTTATTTATATAAATGTGCTAACGGTTTTATCCTAGTGGTGTGTGAAGGAAAGTCAATTGGGGAAAACCTTCTGAGTAGTTTTACTCACCCCGTACTTTGGAACTTTGGAATCTTTGCAGATTTCTTGTACCGTGACATGGAAAAAGGTAATACATCACCCTCATTTAGTGGTGCATTGTGATTTCTTGGTGGATCATGGAGCTTGGAGCTTGTCTTGGAGATTTTGTGGTGTCATGGCTCGTGGTGTTGTGTGGTTTATTCTTCTACATAGTATTCAGATATCGTGTTGGATTGTATTGGTTTTGGAATGTGGGATCGTTATGGATTAGCTGGATGTATTTTGGGTAATGGACGAGTTTGGTTGTTTTTTTGACAGGCATCATATGTTTGTGGATGGTTTGGTTGGTTTCTCTAAAGGGAATTTCGTTCCCCAAATTTTTCTCAAAGCCCTCAACATTTATTTCCAGCCTTTGCTGCCTTGGGAATGTCGCTTAAGGCCAAGTAACCCTCACCGCCTCCTCAATCCAATGAGGTAGGGGCAGGCTTTTACATTATCAATGTGATAAATATTACACATGTTCATCATTAATTTCATAAATTCATCACCATTATTTAAATTTATTATTTTCATTTAAAATTGAATATAGATTCATTCCCTATGTAATAAAGTAAAATCACATTAAATATATTGGGCATAATTCCATCCAAACAATTCCATCTACATTAATAAAATATTATATAGAAATCAATTTTTGCCATCCATCGCCAAAGCATCATCAATTTCGAACTAAACCTTGTCATCCACATGATCAATCATGTTCTGTAATAGTCTCACATTAATTTTAATTGGGATAATTATTCACAATAGATAATCTACATATTTTGTTCTTATAATATTTTTATTAAATATAATTTTGATTCTCTTCACATTATTTTTTAATCCTTTTATAAAATTTATCACTGAGTTAGGAAAAAAATGGATCATTCCTTTTTTTACTACATGATAATTAATGAACTATTAACTCACATTTATTTGGATTAATTTTATCTCTAATGGAATAGTTTCAATGGATTCCAATTTATATATTATTAATTATTTTATAAATTTAATTTCTTCAAAACAATTCTGATAATCATATTATTTATGGAAAATGTTAAACAAAAGAAAAAAATAACCATAGAAACTATTTCTCTTTTGTTATAATGAGTATATTCGTAGACTTTATTGTATGTCCTTTGTGATTCTTCCCAGAAATAACACTTTTATTCATCACCCTATATCATGGTTTTACCAAAGCATCTGAAAAATAATAATTTCATTGATGTGAACGTCACATCACTATTCTTCATTATAAATTTCAAATTTGGGGAATTATATCTTTGTTTTTAGTGATTCATGTAGACTTTGGATTTTTTCGATCACTGAGTTTACTAAAAATATTATTTTTATAGAGATTTTAGTGAATAAACTTCATATACAATTTTGATAACCCCAATAGAATATGGTCTATTGAAATTAAAATAATCCTATTTTTTATTAATTTATTAAGAGATTCATTAACAATGTCATCAATATATATTCAAAATAGAATAATCTTCTCACAAAATTTAAACTAAAATTTTGATTTAGTGTTTTTCTTCAAGGTCAACAAATTTATTTTAAATTAATTTAACCTTCTACCCTTTTCTTCAATACAAGAATTGACATTATCAATTTCTTATCATTTTATTTTATTTTCAACATTAAAATAATAACCACTAATTTGTTAATATTTTCAGTCATTGTATCTTCCATAACTTTCTCTAGTTGATTGATATCAAGTTCTTGTTAATCATTACACTTGATTGATTACTTCAGATATAGACTAATCGACCTATTCATATTCCTCAAAAAACATGTATATTTAATTTCCGCTTCTTTTTTTACATCAAGAATGATGACTCATTGTGATTTTTTATCAAATTTACTTTCAACATAAGTCTTCATAATAATATCATTAATTTTATCTTCTAAAATAGACACTAATTCGTAATTACTATCATCATTATAGTTTTTATAATTATATTTCTCCTTGACTAAATTTATAATCCTTTTAACATCTTTTTTGATTGATTACTAATGACCTATTTATATTCATTTTTTTAGGAACATCCTTTTATACTTTGTGAGAATTTTATATCTCATTCATTTAGATCTTTCATAGGTTGGAATATCACACACACATTTATATATGCACAACATATTCACACATAAAATAAAATAAAAAATATTTTCCCTTCAAATAGTTGTTACCATCATTTGAATTTTATATCCATTAGAGATAAAAATTCATTAGTCATATATTCATTTAATTATTAATGATTATTTTCAGGATCATCTATCTCCATTAAATATGTCTTTTTAGATGTGTGTCTTTTTCCTTAATGATTTACCCTCATCAAATATTCTACCAATTTAATTTTTATGTTATGAATAGGTAATTGAGAAATATTAATATCCCCAAGAGTTGATACATTAAAATTTCTAGAAAGTTGAAGTATTTTAATGATCTTATTTATTACATTCATAATGTTTATCTATATTCTATGTCCTCACATAAAATAAAACAAAACTGATGATTCAGTTGTAATTTATTTGGGTGAATTCACTTGGATAAATTTAAAATAATCTATATTATTGTAATTAACTAGAATTTTATATTATATCACTAAATTATAATTTTAAAATATATTGAATTATTTGTAAAATATTTCTTTTGATGGAGCTTGGTCATTAACATCTGGTAGATTTGGTTTAAGATTTCTAAATATAATACTTTTTGTTACTTTTTATTGGTGTTCAATGACTTATTATTGTCTTCATTCAATGATTTTTCCCTTTGATCCATGATTTATAATAGATTTTCGTTATAATGATGATCATACTATGCTAGTATGAACTATGAGTTTAGTACATGTGAAGGATCAGTTGTATACATCATTAGGAGATATACATGGAAGATTTAAAGAACGTGAGAGTGGTTTGATGGAATATTTAAGCGATAATATACTATCCCAAATCGATCAAGAATATAAAAATCTAAAATTTTGAAAGGGATAAACCATCGATTATTACAAAATCTCATAAAAATAATTTGTGTAAAAATTTATAGAAAAATCTTCTCACTAACCATAAATTATATATCAAACCAAATATTGTCAGCATATATATTCTATCATCTATAAGTTTCCAAGATGTGATTTTTAATAGTTATAACATAATATCCCACTTCTTCATCTTTATAAAGTTCTTATATCATTATTTTTTATACTTAATGCCATCTTTTTAGTGATATAGACTTCTTTTCATAGCGAGATTAACAAAGATCCATCTAAATTCTTGAGCGAAAGATATTTTTTCAATAAAACTCCAATAAAGGAATTTAGTGATACCAACAAGCATAAAAATTCATAGAACAAGATATCAGATTATCCTATTGGGTTTGGATTTTTCTCTCTGGATTACCCATTATATATGGATGATACGTCATACTAAAACTCAACTATTTATCCAAATCATGGTGAATACATTGGAAAACAAATGAAGTAATCCTTGGATATAGATCACAAATGAAAGAATGTGAGAATCCATGTAATATTACAAATTATTTAAACTATATTCTACCATTATAGTTATGATTTAAAATTTTTATAATATAAATGAAGTGTTCCAACATTGTAAGGTGATCCAAAATATCCCATATAACATTATTTACATTCAATTTTTTAGGTAGTCTAATGGAAAATATGTGCTTATATTTTCCCATTTCTATTATGGATTTGGAGTGGGTGTGTCATCCCTTTATAATTGTATCACTTATCCATAAATAACTAAAATATTAATCAATTATATTAATATTATAGAATATCTCTCATATTTTTCCCCAATAAATACTTCTTCGGGTCTCTATAAATATTTATATTTCATGGATGAATAGATAATGATTAAATATGACTCTCATTTATAAATTCCATTTTCAAATTTTTTATTGAGTGAAAGAACATATGTTTCATTAACCTTATCATTACCTCAAAATCATTATTGGAATAAAGAACACTTCTATCCTTCTTTGAATATCTACATCTTCCTCTTGTGACCCCTTAATCCTCACATGTATATATTGATAAAAAATTATGTGAGAAAATATTTCTCCCCCTATTTCATGATGTATAGATCCCTCCTTTGACAATATTGAAATATTTTAACTTTTTTAACATCTTTATATATAGGTTATCATGGTTTTTTCATCTCAAAGCATCTTCCACCTTATTCACCTCCCCTTTGTGATAGTGTATTGAGTATTCATAATATTTAATCAGATTCATCCATCTTTAATGGAAAATATTCCTCTCTTTCTTATTGGCTATATAATTTAATGTTTTTTGGTCAATATATATATATATTAGATATTTCTCTATAAAAAAATTGCTCATTATATTTAATTAAAAAACTACTACATGTAACTCAAAGTCATGAGTTACATAATTTTTATCAGGATTATTTAATTGTATTGAGGAATATGTTATCACCATATTTGTTTTTAATGAGAACACATCCCATTCCTTTCTTCGATGTGTGACTATAGATTTCAATCATTTCACCACTAGTGGGTAGAGTATGAATAATTGGATAAATCAACCTTCCTTTAAACTCTTTAAAACGTTCCTTAAATTACAACATTAACATAACACTTTTCAGAGTCAAACATCTGATTATATTAGATTATCATGAGAAATATACCACAAAACGTCGATAATATCCTACCAGACTAAGAATAATGGGGATTTTATTCACCGCGGGTTGTGTAATACATTACTCAATAACATATATCTATGATGGATCTACCAATATACACTCACATATCATTATATGGTCCTTTAATGAAAGGTTACAAATAGACTATTCACATTTTAGAAGTAATTTCATGTTAAAATTGTACATAAACACATGTCAACCTTTTTTAGTTTTTACTTTTAAAAATAATATTTTTTGGTTTTGAAAACGGGAATTAAATTTAAATTAATTACAAAAAATTATCTGTTTTGAATTTTGAAAAAATATATTCCATATTTTGAATAATATGTTCCAAATGTTTCTAATTTTATGCTTTTGATTTTGGTTATTATGATTAGTATCATCAGTAATTATTTAATTTTCCATGGTTAAAGGGTAAATCTAGTAAATAAGGGTAAAAAATATTATAATAATCATAAACTACCCAAAAAAATGTCATAATCCTATTGGATGATATATTTCTGACCATGGGCATCCTTGAGTAGATTTTGGGACCCCATGGAGCCATATGGGTGTGAAAATGACATTTTAAAATAATTAATTTAATGTAAAGAGAAATATAACATAAACATGTATCTTTTTAGTAAAAAATTTAAAAATGGGGTTATATAAATTATCCATTTTACTATAAATATAATTTAGAAATATAAAAATATTTCCCGTAGGATGGTATTTTTTTGATAATTTTTATACATTAAATAAATAAAGTTAATTATGACACAATGATAAAGAAATGATTGATTAATTAATGAAAGATTAAATTATATTATATTATAAATATTAAAAAAAATTAATTTCAATATTTTGAATCTATACAATAATTTATTGGATTATATTTTTATATTATATTTTAGTTAATTATATTTTACAAATTAATCATGTAGTTATATTTTTATAAAAAATTATTTACTTTATAGTTTCTAAATTAACATAATTTTGTTTTTAAAAAAGACACTATTTTATTATATGAAATAATAGTCCTAAAAATATATGATTTATAAAACTAACTTATATAATTTTAAAAATTTAATTAATGATCTAATTATAGTTCTCTTGGAATTTTATAATAACTATAGTTATCATATATCATGACAATTCAAGAAGACATGGTAAGAGTTAATGTTTTTAACTGAGGGTTAAAGATACAATATAAGGTTACTTTTGTAACATAAACTTGTCTAAACCATATGGGTTGAGAGTTTTGCAACCCAAAAATAACTTATCCTTGAAATAAATTAGTTTGGGACCATTTGATACCAAAAATCAATTTTTAACAAAATAATATTTCTGGACCTTCTTAAAGTGCCCCTCCTCCCCCCTTAAAAAGGCCACCATATCTAACCACTTAATCACAACACTCAAGTTCATTAGATCACCCAAATTCTTCTCAAATAATCTACCAATATACCTCTCTTACTCCTATAACCCTTACCTTGTGTAGAATGAAATTTGAGAAAGCCTTTTGGCACAATCAAAAGAAGATACCCGATTTAGAGGTAACATATTCTCTCATGTTCTTTTCTATTATTTTTATTCTCAACTCTCTATGATATTATTATTGATTTATTACATAAAAAAACCTAGTTTCCCCAATATATTAGTATTTCATTAGGAGATTTATTTTACCAGCATTTACACACACCTCCATCTAATGGATTCAAACATATTGTTTCTATGTATGGCGAACTAAGGCCTCACGAATCGATGCATGTTCAATTTTCCCCTATCACCTCTCATGGTGCCCATCATGATGGAACTGTATTTTTATATGATATATAATATATTTATATTGTCTCTATGATTATTTATTTTTTATTTACAGAATACCTTTATTCTTTCCATAAAGTTTAAATACGATAATTTCATTTGAGGAAGTACAATCAACTGCCCCCTCATTGTTATATGACTCGATCATTCCTTACATAGAATGTATAAAGGATGGAATTATGGAAATTATGTAACATATATTATACTAGAATAATAATATACATATTTTTAATTCATTTTTCATTCTTTTAAATATGATAAAGAAATAAAATTAGTGTTCATGCATACGTAAGGAAAACCGTCTCCATGAATGGTGCATTTCATTTCTTATCTCCAAATGTTATGTTATATTATGAATACATATATATACTAAAAATATATGATAATTAAATCTTTAATACTATTCTAGATATAATTGACTTTTACCACATGGACAATTTTTAATTATAAAAAGTTCATTTTGGACTCGAGTACCAAACATCAACATAACAACCGATATGAACTTTAATAATTATATGATTGTTATTGAAAGGTAATAAGTGTTATAAAAGGAATAATAATATTGAATAATGTTTTGAATAATGTATAATTTATCTTCTATTTATTATTCTTGGATATCAATAACGAACAAGACTAGTCAGACTCAAGGTGAGGGACTTTTTCTCAAGCACCTTCATTGAGGCATATTTTAGTTTTTACACGGCCTTATTTTATACAATGTATATTTATACCCTTTCTATTTTAATTTCATTCAGTGGTTTAAAAAATTAATCTTTTGTTTTACAAATAATTTTACTAAACGACAAAGGGAATGTTTCTTTTTAACGTTTGTGGTGACAGTGACCTTTCTTCTGCCATGAGTATTACTTGTTATTTGGATTCCCTAACAATCCATAATGTTTTTAATAGGAAAATAAATACCATATTCCCTTTTTTAAATATTTTGTTATTGAAAATGGTTTTGAGAAATATTTTATTATGTCTTTATATTGAAATTATATATTGTAATTGCAATGTGGTAATTTTAACTTTCCATTAGGCTTGTTTTATGTGTTATGGATACTTTTTGATTATTGGGAATTGTTTACATATACAGGTGCTTTCATAATAAACCAAGGGTGGGTGAGCCTGATATATCACTATAATGAATTGGGTAACATGACTGAGGTAAATGATAAATCTTCTCCTAAGAGATTTTGGGAATATAATGTGATTGGTATTCCCAAAGTAATGGTGAAGGTTACTCTCTATATAGATGTCAAAGCTACAATCTATATATGATATGGAAGAAAGAAGTTACCTTTATGTATTTTTATTTCCATAATGTTTTTTTTGAATCATATGATTACATTATGTAAGCTAAATAGTATATGTTTTATTGGTGAAAAGTATAATTTTGTGAAAATGTTTTTATGGGTTCTAAATATTCATGGACTAATGGTTTTATTCCTTAATTTATATCCCTTACTGATCATTTTGTGCTCATCAAATTTTTTTTAAATGTTTTACAAAGGGTATAAGGAATGATAATTGAATGGAATAATTCAAGATGATTTAAATCAATAAAATAGTTACTGTTTTATTTAAGGAGTTTTATTTTTATTAAAAAAATGCATAGAGTAGAAGTGTCTACTTTATAATATTTGAGATGTAATGTAATAGTTATTGTCTAATTATTTTATACTCTAAACCTAAAATGATCCTGAATTTGAATTCTTGATTTAACTTAATATTATTTAATGTTTAAGGCTGGGGCATTATAGTTTGTATCAGAGGAAAGGTTTAAACAACTTTGGAGGTTTTGATGATTTATTATGGGATAAGTATATGATAATGGGTTTATAATTTTAAGATATATTATTAGTTCAATTAATTAGAAAACCCATTTAAGGTTTATCTTATTTTAAGGTGATTAATAGTATTTATGGAGGCATTCACAATTGAGGAAATTATGGTATGTTCATTTTTGGGATTCAAACATTGAGGTATGAAATAACCATTAAGGTTAAAACATGTTATGGTTATTATTGAGGATATTACCTCATTTTTTAATTTTATTAGATTTAAATTGTTTCTGAAAACTGACAACATACTGATCGTGGGACAACCTATCATGTTGGAAAAAGATGTAGGAATCGAACCCACAACCAAAGTGCGAGAGGGATTTATCACCTACCACTAGCCTTTGTGAAATCCCTTGTTAGTATGAATTATTATATTTCATTAGATGATTTTATGGCTAAAAAATATGTTGATTTTGGGAAATTGGGATTTATCAAATGGAGATCCTTAGTATAGGAAAATGATTTTGGGATTAAGTGATAAATGTTATTTTGTAAGACGTTCTCTATTTTGGAAACTTTGTATGATTAAGGTAAATATGATACTATGGGATTTAATTGAGGAGTTATGGTTGAATTATATTTTTTGAATGATATATGATTATAATTGTGAACTTATAGTTAATTATAGTATTTAATGAGATGATTAACCAATCATGGAAAAAATGTTATCAGATTAATTGCTTTTTGTAAGGGACATTAAGAGTGTTTGATGTTATTTGGAGATAAATGTTAAAATTTAGCATTGAAGAATATGTGATCTAATCCTTTGGAATTTTGGATTTTAATTATAGTTTGGATTATTGTAAATAATTTTAAGGAGAATTGTGTGTTGAATATTCTTTGTGGAACTTTGGGTATTGTTTGTTTAATTTTGGATATTAAGAGTATTATTTCTTTTTATAGAGAATTATCCGTTTGGGGATTTTCTGATCACATACTAACCATTTTTTTTCTTAATGTCTAAAGACATGGGAAATATATATTTCAACTTTTTTGGATGATTTTATTCTCTATTGGTTGATTCGAGAACTTCACGTGTGACAAATTCGTTTGAATACTCATCATTTGTAGAAAATAAGTGTTTGTGGTAGAAATTTATTGAAGGATGAATATCTACATAAAAATAAGTATATTTCATTATGATCTTATTAAATATCAAAAATTCATTCCTAAACATTTTGAAAAAACTTAAAACAAGAATGTTTTCCATTTACTTTTCCTACATGGTAATCAAAGACCATTTAACCCATCACATGTTTATGGTTTTCTGGTAGTTAACTTTTTCCTGATCATGTTTTATATAACTCTCCATAAAAACATGATGGTTAGTTTTTATTCAATATCCTTGTTTTAAAACATGGAATCCTAGTATGTGTTATCTTTGGTGACGTATGTACTTCTCTTTTCTAATTTTAATGTGATGGATTAATTGACTCTTTTTCTGATGTGGGATTTGTAATGATGTTTTTGTGCCCAATTTTAAAATTGTCATGATGTAATTTCCAAAGGGGGGAATAATGTTATAACATAGGTATTTATAGAATAATACCTTTTCTTATATATTAATATTTATTAATAAGATATTAATTTTCTATTAAAGGTGATTCCTTTTCTAATAGAATACTCGACATGCAACAACGAGTTTCTCCGAAATCTTACATTGCACATAACATTGAGTTATAACGAAAAATAATAAAATAATAATATTATTATTTAAAATTGTAGTTAATGCAATTAAATTGGGATGGTGGGAATGAATAGTATAAAATAAATTATGAATATATGGTTTTCACATGTTTAAATAATGATTCAATGGTTACCAAATTTATTTATAAATGGAAATAAAAACTAATTTAATATAAAGGATGTGTTTTTATGAAAACCTATTCAAAAAGAGAATAATAATTTTTATAAAATAATATCAATATATATATGTATTTTTATTTAATGAAAACATATATTTTATATAATCAATTCAATTTTTTAATTTCATCTTATATTATCCCTAGATATGATAAAAAATCATTTTTTTTCATATGAAAGAAGTATTTTTTCTAAAAATGCAGTTTTATCGCCTTTTGATGGAGAACCCATTTTAAATTTATTTTTTGACACATTTATATGTTCAATTTGACAAAGTAAACTTCTTATTTGGAATTGGAACACCTAAAATTTACTTTGGATAATGTTTTGATATTTTTATGATAATTATCATGTTTTAAGGAATATTAAAAGTACACTAACTTTTAATTTAAAAAACCATTTCCATACAATATTTATATGGTTGAATCATATTATTTAATGATTTTAGAGTATAAATAGAATATATTTATATCATTTAATCCAATTTTGGTCATTTTATGTAATTTTGTGTTGAAATTGGACATAAACACATGTCAATCTTTTGGTAGTTTTTATTTCATAAAACCAGTTTATTGGGTTTTGACAACAAAAATTAATTTTATGTTAATTAATAAAACTTCTATGTTTTTAATTTGTTAAAATGGATTCCATATTTGGAATCAAAATATCTAAATTTTGGGAATAAGTACATTTTATTTTTTAACATTATGACTAGTAACTTCAGTAATTATTTTATTTACCATGGTTAAAGCGTAAATAACGTAAATAAGGGTAAAAATAATATTATAATAATATTAAACTACCCTATCACATGTCCTAATACTATTGGATGAAATATTTCCAACCCTGGTAATATTTGGGTAGAATTTGGAACACTATGGAGTCACTTGGGTGTGAAAATGACATTTTATAAGTATTAATTTAAAGTAAAGAAAAATATAATATAAACATGTATCCTTTATTAAAAATATTTTAAGATGTGGTTATATAAATGATATATTTGACTATAAATAGTAATTATAAAGGTACAAATATTTCCTTTTTCATGGTATTTTATTTATAATTTTTAGATATTAAATATATATTTAATTTTGACACAATAATGAGGTAGTGATATATTCATTAATGAAAAAAATAAAATAATTGATATTATAAATATTAAAATAAAGGTAATTTGAATATTTGATTATCATACAAGAATTTTATAGATGATATTTATATATTATATTGGATTTAATTCCATTGGTTAGAAGGAATCAAGGTTTTATTACTTTAACAAAAACCAACTACTTTATAGTGTCAAAATTGACATAAATGAGTTTTAAAATTAAATACTATATTATTAAATAATATAATAGTCATACAAATCTATGATTCCGAAAAATTATTTATATAATGTTAAAAATTTAGTTACTTATCCACTTATGGTAAGATTTTTGTTTTTATATTAATTTTAGTTACCATATATTTTGACAATGCAAGAAGACATGGTAAGAGTAAATGTTTTTAACTAAGGGTTAAAGCAAAAAATATAAGGTTAATTTTGTGACATAAACTGTTATAAAACATATTTCTTGATATTATATCAACCCAAAATAATATTATACTTCAAATAAATAATTTTGGGATCATTGGATACTGAAAATCAATTTATAATAATATAATATTTCAAGATCTTCCGAAAGTTCCCATCATCCCTCTTATAAAAGGACAACAGCTCTACCCACTTAATAACACCTCTCAAGCATCTTGTATCATACAAAATATACTCAAATAGTATCCTAACATCCCTCCCTTACCCCTATATTCCTTAACATGGTTATAAGGTAATAAAAGATATCCTTTTTTCTCAAATCAAAAGAAGTTACCCTATTTATAGGTAACTTCTCCTCTCAAGTTCATTTTGCTTTATTTTCATTATCCACCCCCTATGATCTCTTTATTATTTGATTATATAAAAACACCAGTATCCTAAATATAGTAGGAATTTTTTATTATAAGGATTGTAACTACACTTACACACACCTCCATCTAATGGATACGAACATATTGTTTCTGTGTACCTTGAACTACTGCCTCACAAAACGATGTTTGTTCTGTTTTCTCCTAACAACACTCATGGTGGCCATTATAATGGCACATTATTTATATATGATATATATTATATTTATATTTTCTCTTTTCTTCTGTATTTTGTATTTACATTATACCCTAATTATTTCCATAATTTGTAAATACGGTAATTTCATTTGAGCAAGTACGAATTATAACCGATCAAAGTGATATGACTTGTTCATCACATACATGGAATTTATAAAGAAAGGAACTCATTAAATTATGTAACATATGTTATACTAGAATTATAATATACCTATGTATAATTTATTTTTATTTCTTTTAAATATGATAATTAATTATATGTACTGTTCATGTGTACGTACAACCTACCGTCTCCATGAACGGTGCATTTCATTTCTTTGTCCAAATTTAATTTTCTATTATGAATATATATATATATATATATATATATATTAGATATACATATGATATTTAAATTATGAATACTATTTTGGAGATAATGGTCTTTTTACCCCATGGAATAGTATATATTATAACAAGTTCATTTTTGACTATAGTACCGAACATCGACCAAACAACTAATATGAACTTGATTAATTATTTGATTCTTAAAGAAAGGTAATAAGTAATATAAATTGAATAATAAACATGAAAAATGTTATTACAAAAGTATAATTTTTCTTATGCTTATTATTTAGGGATATAAATAACGAACAAGAAAAATTAGACTTAAGGTAAGGGACGTCATATCAATCTCATTCCATTAATGCATTATTTGTTTTATACATGACCTTTTTTATACAGTGTATAATTATACCATTTTTTTATTTTATTAAAAAAAATTCAAAAGAAATTTTTTTTAATAATTTTTTACTAAATGAAAAAGGGAATGTTTGTTTTTAATATATGTAGTGACAAATACCTTTCCTCCACCATGAGTATTATTGGATATTTAGCTTCCTTAACAATCCAAAATGTTTTTAAAAAGAGAATTTGTTTTATATAACTTATTTAAATAGTTTGGTATTGAAAATGGGTTTGAGAAAGCATTTATTATGTCAATATCTTGAAATGATATATTGTGATTGCAATGTGGAAATATTTTCTTTCAATTATGCTTGTTTTATGTGTTATGAATATGTTATGGTTCTTGGGAATTTTTTATGTATACGGGTGGTTCCATGATAAACCAAGGGCAGTTGAGCCCGAGATAGATCCCTAATACATTTTGTAATATGATGGAGGTAAAAAAAAGTTTATCCTAATAGATTTAGGGAACATACTATGATGGGTATTCCAAATGTAACCATGAATGTTACTCATTATGTAGCTGTGAAAGCTACAATGTAAGTATGATATGGATGCCAAAATCTACCATTACGTTTTATGATTTCTATGTTGTTTTGTATGAATCTTATTATTACATGATGTAAGCTGAATAATATATTTTAATGGATGAGAATTATGACTTTGTAAAAAAACATGGGTTTTAAATATTTGGGTGCTAACGGTTTTATTCTTTGTTTTATATCCCATACAGAGATTTGTATGGTCATTCCATTTTTTTTGAAATGTTTTCCATAGGGTATAATGAAGGGTAAATAAAGGAATAATTCAAGAACATTTATATCATGAAAATAATTCTATAGTAATTTAAGGGGATTTATTTTTTTGAAAAAAATTGGATAGATTAGAAGTGTCTACTTAATAATATTTGATATGTGATGTAATATTTATTGACTAATTATATAAAACACTAAACATGAAATGATCTCCAATGTGAATTCTTGATTTTACTCAAGCTTATTTAATTTTTTTGGATGGGGCCTTATACCGTACTACTTTCGACTAGTTAAATTCTCATCCCTAATGGTGAACATCTTGACTCTGCCATGCTCTTACACATGCCCCACTATCACAACCTACCCACACAAACCTACCCTATGAACCACACCACATCCCACCCCACACACAACTGGGACACGACCACATAACATTACTCCCACAAACACCTGGGCCACAACCACATTACATCTTCCCTACAGGAGCATGGGACACAAAACCACAACATCATCCTAAATACAGGTGGGAAAGTACAACATATATCATCCTAAAGAAACATGGTAAGCACACCTCACCCACAGACACTTGGGCCTTGAAACCACACTACAACCTGGTCGATGATTCTAGGGATACCAATGACTATAATATAGATAATGGACAATCTAATAACCATTCATCTATCCTCTCATCAGGATGTTTGGAAAGAATATACTCCCACAATAAAAATGGGGATTATTTTCACATAGTTATCAACATAGTAGTTGTTTGTATATAAATCACAAGGAAGTATGGGTATATACATAGGTATCAAACAATTAGTCTAGTTGATGGGTTTCCAAACAACTAACCATCCCACACACAAAAAACCTTTCATTCTACCTCTAAATGCACTTATCATAATAAAAGATGTTCACTTATAAATTGAATAAAAGAGATCATCTTGAAGTATAATATTTTGGATGTTAAAACACATTTATTGGTTATTCCATCCCTACCTGGGTAACTACCAAACATCACACACCACAAGTAAAATCATAACCCACACTCACTTCACATAATTCTCTTGAAACTCCATGAAAAAAGGAACCTGAAAGGTTACACAATCCTTCTTCTAAATTATCCCTCCTAAATCAACCTTTATAACCATGCTTCATGAAAATCACCAAATCCATAATGGCAAAAAAACTCAATGATCATGCAGTCCCATTGTGAAATCCCCTTTCATGAACAACCCCATCGTAATTCCTCAATGTCATGATTCCATGTCCTTCCTATCAACAAAAAAACCCCAAAAACCTCATAATATCCATACTCAAAAACACTGATGCATAAAAACACCACACCAAGAACACCTAGTAATATAAACATTACACAACCCAAACCCACATCCCTACTGCCCAACGACTTCCCAAATGAAGTCCTGCATCATAACAAGTTCATCTATTTAACAATAAACCAATATCTCATCTTTAAATTATATTACACAACCCGTACCACCCCGGACTCACAGCCACAGTCTCAATCACAAAGCCACATGAACAACACAAAACACAAGATTGAAATAACCATACAAAATACAAAGACACACCAAAAATAAAAGCGTATTCAGATTTAGCAACACTCATTATTTATTTCAACTTTGATAATTCATGGGTGATAACAGAAAAACGTTTGATACTAGGGAGTCCATATATTTAAATTTGTGATCGTGGTTAATAAATTTCATAATTTGAGACATTCAATAAGGAAAGAAATATTCACTATTCATACATGTTCACAAAAAGAGGCCAGTAGTGGCCTTGATTTTCAGAAGGATATTACCCACACAATTGACAATAGGGATCAAAGATAATAGATAAAATAAAATAGAATCATTAAAATCATCTCGTACTTCATTTATATTTGTTAAATTAGTTTCAACCATACCCACAAGAAGATATTAATATGGCCACCCTGTATGATACACAATTAAAAGAGAGACGAAGGAATTCCTACCTCAAAAAATGAATGATCAACAACTCCTCCTTGAACCAAAAATAGGGGGTCACACAAGTAGCTAGAGACTCCAACCAAAAACATGGGCAATGTTTATATCATAAATGCGACTCATTGGGGGATAAATGTTTTAGGTGCACCAAGAAGAAGAAATAGAAAAAAGAAGATCTCTACTTAGAAGTGAATGATCCTCTATCAATATAAGGAAATAGTTTCAAGGGACATTAAAGTTTGATCGTGGTCAACACCACATATTTGGACTATTTCAGATTCCTCTAATCATTAGAATATTAATCATATAATTACTATTTTTTGAAATACCTTTAGAAATGCTAAAACAAGGCTTTAATAGAGATTTATATCAAATAAAATTTACGAGTGGGGAAACTAGAAAAATAGAAAAAAATGGAAATGACTCACTAATGGGTGAGTCACTAACATGATTCACTGGTTGTGAGTTATCAATGGATGAGCCATAGCTGTGACTCCCCAATAGCGAGTCACCGATGTGACTAACCAATGCCTGACTCACTAACACCCATCCTACAAACTCTTCAACCTACCAATGCCTCAACCTACTGACGCCTTGGCCTATTGACACCTCGACCATCTGACAACTTGGCCTACTAATGCCCTAACACACTGATTTCCTTTCTCACTGATTCCTTGACTAACAGACATCCTGAATTACAAACATCCTGGAAAAACAATGGTCTGATTCATCGATGTTTATCCTCTCATACCACCTACTGATGGAAAACTACAATTTTGAAAAAATATGGAAATGTGACACCATTTCCTCCTAAAACACCTCAAAAAATATATTTTGACAATGTATTGAACCAGGGAGGTCTAGTCCATTATAATAGATAACTCCAAAAGTATTCTACCCCTATAGAATAAAAATCCAATCCTAGAATAAAGAGTTGTCTGAACAACCACCTTCTAAGATTCCTCCTCAGGATAAACAACCATGTATTGTTCGAAATGTAGAGTGAAACCTCAATGTCTTATAAAACCTCAACCCACATCTACTAACCCAAAAATCCACAATATACGCCACACAAGCACTAACCGTCTGGACACATTAATTAGGTAGTTCCTTCTCCATGCCATTATACTATCTACTTTGTGTGGCACTGGATCACCCACATAGGTTTAATCACATCACTATTAATGAGTATTGATTAGGAGTTGGGTCCTCCCCTCCTTATGATCAAGAAATTATAACACCTTACCGAATAAGGAAACAACTCATCTTGTAAAAAACAAGGTTCATGCACTACATCAAAACATAAGGAAAACATAAAAAAACTATGAGTATTGGGAACACAGATACATTTACCTTTCCCAAGCACTCTCTTCCATGCCACCAAAAATTCATAACACACAAACCAAAGGAATGGTCCGTTCATGAATCACCTTCTCTTAATGATCTTGGATCTCCACAAGTCGCTCCATGAACATTGTAACATCATCAATATTCAACACTACCCTATATATGACATGGGATTCATCGTGAAGATACTAATGAAGCCCGTAGATACAAAATAATTCATGGTTCCTCTCCAAATATAGTGGAAATTCCCACTGGTATTCCACCTCAACAACTCACCCCAAGACCTCGATGGGTCTGGTTATCCTAGGAGAAATCTTGCTCCCTCGGCCAAAGCACTTATGTTGTGGTTGAGGGGAAACCTTCAAGAACATGTGGTCCCCAACCTCTAAATATAAATATACTTCTATTATAATCAACATATGAATTCTACTAGTCTGGTTCTACCTGCATCCTCTCGCAAATGAGATAAACCCTCCCCATCATCCTCTATAGCACATCTGGAACAAGAACAGATGCCTCCCTAGCTTTTGTCCATCACAAGGGTGAATGAAACAGTCTTCCATAAAATGAATTGAATGGATCTATAATAAAAAAAGAGTGATATATATTTCAATAAGAAAACTCTTGCATGGGAAAGTGTCATACCCACGATCTACCAAAGTCTTGAACATATTCCTACAATATGTCCTCCAATGTCTAGATAGTCCTCTTGTCTGCCCATCTGTCTGAGGGTGGACTGTAGTGCTGAGGCATAACTGCGTGCTAAAAGTAAGATGAAATCCCCATTAGAATCATCATGTGAAACACATATCCCGATATGATATTATAGATCTCATAACCCGATGCATCCACCCCACCACAACCATATACCTCTGCGCTAAGAGATCCACTACGCTCGACCCCTTGAACTGTAAGAAGTGAGTCGATTTCGTTAGTTCATCCACCAATACCAATATTTCATCATAGCATCCCTAAGCCATGGGTAGCCCCCTGATGAAATCCATTATGATGTCATCCCACTTCTACTCGGTGACATTTAGGGGCTACAACAAAAAATCAGGAACATGATGATGACCTTCACCTTCTTGAACACCAATCACTTATACCAACACCTCTTTAGCCCATTTCATCTCGGGCTGCCAAAACTTCTCTATCAAGAAGTGTTACATCTTGGAAACTTTTTGGGTATACCACTAAGGGTGTTTTGGGAAACTCACAGAGAAGTCCCTCGTGTATCTCCCCTGGGATAAATAGGTTTCCATGGAACAATATTTGATTTTGACTATCCCTCGACCATCCCTCCAGAGCATCACCCAAGTCAATGCTATCAAAATAAACCTCCACCTCTGAATATCTCCACTATGACTATTCCACCAACTACCTTAAAGATGAATATAACATTATCTAAAATATACAACATCTTCTTCCATCCATTCTTTCTTTTATTTACAACGCATTCAACTCCTCCATCTCCCACCAAACATCCATAGATTCTCAAACTTCCACGTTCTTCCACTTCATGCTCAAGAAATATTCCACAATATTCCCCTTTCTGGATGTGCAGGAGAATTAAAAAAACATAGTCCAGAAGACACTCCATCCACCTATCCTACCAAAAGTTCATATCTTTTTGGGAAAATACATACATCATATTCTTGTGATCTTTGAAGACCACAAAGCTCTCTCTAATGAGTTATTTCTGCCACAACATCAGTGAAAAGAAGACCACCAATAGCTTCATATCATGTGCTTCACGGTTACATTCACGAGGACATAAATTTCTAGACGTATAAGAGATCACTCCTTGTTGGTGCATGAAGAAATAAGAAAAATACTAGATGGGAATCATCACAAAAAACATCAAACATCACTCATACATCTGGAAACTAGAGCATTGGAACACTAGAGAAGTTCCCCTATAGGTAGATTAAATATTTACGACAGTACTCACTCCGCAAAGAGGCCTGGTTTATTATTTTTCGATCATTCAATAGAGCTTAAACTCGAGAAAAATTGGGTAAAAACTCTGGTAATATCCTACCAGACCTAAAAAATAATAAAGATCTATCATAGTCTTGGGTGCTACCGAAGAAATAACTTCCTCAACCTTCTACAGATCCACTACTACACCCTACTGAGAAACTACATGTCCAAGGAAGTGGACATCCCTTGTAAAAAACATTCACTGGAAAACATTTAGTATAGTCGGTGGCATCAAAGGACTTCTAATAGTCATGAGATGTTTGGTATGTACCTCATTTTAATTTGAGAAGGTCAAAATGGTATCGATGAATATAATGATGAACTAATCCACTAACTCATACAATTCCTAGTTCCTAAGTCCTATAAAATCTTCCAATGTGTTCTTAACATAGAATGGAAAAACCATGAACTCAACGTTACTATACCTACATCAGAAAGAAGTATTTCAGATTTCAATCTCCCTCAAACTCAATTGGTGATATCCAAGCCAGGGATTGATCTTAGAGAATAACTTTCTACCCTCAAATGGTTCAAAAAAAGATATCCTCAAGTGAGGGTAATGGTTCATGACCATTATATGATTACATTTCTCGTAGTATATACACAACCTTAGACCACCATGTTTCTCCTTTTCAAAAAAGACTGAAGAACCACATGATGACACACTAGCCTAGATAAGTCCCTTCTTCATCAGGTCGTTAATATGAATCCTTAGATCTCATATCTCATAAGGTTCTATCTGATAAGGATCCATCGAAATCAGGGAACCACCAAGTCTTAAGTATATCCCAAACTCAACATCACGTCAAGGAGTATGAGTCACAACCTCCTAAGAAAAAAATCCAATAATTCCCCGACAAATCATGGAACCCCCAACATCTCATCATCCACTGACCCCACTGACAGTTCGACAAACAAATAAATAATATGTTCCACATACCGGCTTCCCACCTGACAACTCTTCTCTCCAAAAAAAGCTACATGCTAGATAACCTCATCTGAAAACACAAATCTCCTCTGGAAGCATTCTATAATAGCATGCATGAAAAATAACGAGTTGATTCCAAGGATGACATTGTTCCACTACATTTGTAGAAAAAAGAGATCCCCACTAGATTGATGTGGTCCCAGCATTAGTCTACATCCCCAAAAAAGATCAATCAAGATGGTCTGACTGTTTTCTAGTGCACTCTACACCAGGGAAACAAAAACTATCTATATGTGTAGTCTTGTATAATGGGATTTACTATGTGAAATGAAGTAGTATGAAGCTCCCAAATCAAACAAAGAACATTAAAGTTTACTGGAAAAACTGATCATACATCAGATGATCACTAGACCAACTAGAACCATGACCTTTGTGGTATGCAACTAATCATGCCCAGATCTTAGGCCCCTATAATATTTTCTACCTCCCAAACCACACCCATTTTGAAGTCCCTGAGGAATTCCCTGAAGTTGGTCTCTTCTTGTTTCACATCCCCACACTAGAGTAGGACCATGTTGTCCCTTCTGATGAAACGTCCTATATGGAAACTGTTGCTGAGGTGGGTGATGAACATTCCCACATCAACCATAATGATTTTTAAAGGGGTATTTAATAAGTAGTTGACCATGGCCTGCACAAAAAAAACCCCTCATGGCCAAGAAAAGGAAAAAATAATGAGGTCCAGATGGTTGAAACTGAAATTGTGGAGTTCAAATCCCTGTTGGATGAATCCTAAGAGGCCCTAACATTGGAGACCTACTAGTGGAAGCATTTCCCATCATAAACCCCTACTAGCTACACACTCGTTGTATTCCACCTTGTGAGTGCATCCTTTCAACCACTTCTGCCTTCTTCTGGACCTCTATGTATGTTGACAAGGTAAAGGGAGTAACTGTGTACTAGAGGGAAGAACATAGTGCCTCCTCTAAGAAAATCACCTAAGACTCCTCATCCAGAATGTGATCTAAAAAATAATGATTGATATCCAAGAACATTATCCTCAACTCCCATTCTGACATACTCCCTTACTAGAGGTAGAATATCTCCTCCCTCTTCCCAGGATTCATGGTCGAGTAAAGGAAGTCAACCTAGAACCATATCAAAATTGTTCTACAGAACATCGGTCACCATCTCTCCACTTGGTTGAGCATTCACCACTGAAATGATTCACCCTAGATCTAGATCACTGCTAGAGGAACCTAGTACTCCATCAGAGCCTAGATCATGCAGAGAGTGATCACAAGCTCGTAAATCCAACTCTCCATCTCTATATCTGGAAAACTACCTTTTTAATATCCCAGAGTGTGCCACTAGAATGAAAAATGTGTCTTACACCATTATTTTTCCTCCTCCTCTAGATAAGCCCTCCACCAATCATCTAGATCATCCTCTTGAGCCTTCACTTCTCGTACCACATGCAGATGAAGACAATGTTCCATAGCTAAAAAGTAAATAGAAAACTCTAAGCCTATGTAGTATATAATTGATTTATGATTCATTTTATCTCATTTTTTATTTATATTTTTGAAAAACTCAAAAAAAAAATACAAGTCATCGTGATGCTTGTACCTTTCCTATGGTTTGTACCCTATAAACGGTGTAGCCTCACATGGTTGTTTTCTAATATTAGATTCATTGCCTCAGATCATGGGGTGACTAAAATAACATATCCAAGATGGTATCCCTAGCCTATGTAACTCTCAAAGACCACCTAACATGGTTTCACTGCCATCCCATGCAATCCTCACTGTGATTAACTCCAAAATCCATAATATCTCTCAACCTCACTTTTGATACAATTCTATCATGATCATCCTTCTTTAAGATGAGGGAGGAGATGGAAAAGTGACATACCCGTCATTTTTCATGATTAAATATTGATAATGACACTCATGCCCGGCCTCTAGTAGGCATAGGGGTGTTGAAAAGAACCAAGGGAATACAAATTCCACAAAATGGGAGTAATTACCCTTTTTATAGTAACCATGATCATTAAATAAAATGTATCAACCTAAAATAAACTCAAAGACACACACAAAGAAATATATATATTTATATATATATATATAAGAAGGAAAAATATATCCCATGTGAATGTTTCAAGTAATACTGCTAGAAATATAATGAAAAAATGAAATGTTAATACCAAAAGAAAAACTAAGCAGTGGCACAACAACTTTACCCAATGTCTAAGATAGTAAGGCCCAAAACGATCCTTGTAATCTCCTTGGAAATCTAAAAATAATTTCATATACGTAGGGTTATCGTACATGTATACTCGATAAGAAAATCCAAAGTAACTCAAGAACAAGTGGGAAAATTATACTAATGCCTCTATGAGAAAACAAAAAACCTCAAAATCACTAAACAAGGTAGACTATCCACCCCAAGATCACCAATATATGCTCACAAAATAGTGAAAGTCATGTAATGTAAATTGTTATCATGTTGATATTCGTATACCATATTCCACTTCCCACTGGTTAAATGCTCATCTCTAATGGAGAATTTTTTGATGCTGCCACAATATTCCTGAAGCCCCACTATCACAACCTATCCACACACACATGGGCCCAAAACCACACCACATCCCGCCCATAAACACTTGGTCCACAACAATATCACATCCCTCCTGCAGACACCTAGGCCACAACCACATCACATCCCACATGCAAACACCTACGCCCCAATACCACAACCTCATCCCAAATTCACGTCGGAAAGTACAATATATCTCATTCCATAGACACCTAGGAATCACACCTCAACCAAAAACACCTAGGCCTCAAAACCACACTACAACCTGGGAAAAGAGTCTAGGGATACCAATGCCTAGAAGAGGGATCAGAGAAGAGCCAATAACCATCCATCCATCCTTCCACTGGGATGTGGGGAAATAAAATCCTCCCCCATAATAATGGTGGTGTTCAACATGTCATTCTCAACAAAGGTGGAGTATATATAGAAATAAAATTTACAAGTATGTATATATATGTATCAAACACTCATCCTAGCCTATGGGTTTCTAAACAGCCAACCATCACACAAAAAACTACCTTTGCTTATACCTCTAAATGAATGTATCAAGAGGAACGATGTTTAATTAAAATTTAGATAAAAGTATTCATCATTATGCCTAATAATTTGACGTTAAAATTCATTTTACTGGTTATTCCATCCTTACCTAAGAATATACTAAACATAGCACATCACATGTAACATCATAACCCATACTCACTTAACAAAGGTCTCTAGAAACTCTGAGAAAAAAGGGCCACACAATTTAACACCATCCTTATTCAAAATTATCCCTCCTAATCCATCCTCGGCATCCCCACTGCTAGAAATGAACCACATCAATAAATGCAATAAAAATCAACTAGCTTGGTGTCCCCCTGCACCCCCCCCCCCCCCCTATTGAGCACCCCACCACCATTCCTCAAAGTCATGCTGCCCTGTCCTTCCTGTCAATAAAAACCGAAAAATAACTCATCACAACCACACTCTACATCCCCAGGGCATACAAACACCACACCCAGTACACACGGTAACATAAACATAACACAACCCAATCCTATATCCCTACTTCCTAACCACTTCCCAAATTTAGACACACTACATAACAAGTTCATCCATTCCACAATCAACCAATCTATAAACATGAGATTCCATTACCCCAATCATACCACCCCATACTAAAACCCATACTCTCGGCCATAGCACCACACAACCATCAAGAAACACATTGTTGATAGAACCATACACATCACACATCCACACAAAAATTTTAGGTGTATTCATATTTATAAACCCTTGTTCTTTAATTTCACTTTGATAATTTAGGGGTGATCACATAAGAATTTTGATCCTCATGCATACATATATTGAATAGGGTGTATGTGGTTATTAAATTTCATAATTTTTTCTATTTGATAAGAAAACAACAACACATATTCACAAGTCATATAGGTACACAAATAGAGGCCACCAATGACCATGATTTTTAGAAGAATACTACCCATGTGATTAAGAATAGTGATCAAACATTAATGATAGAAAAAATAAATATCATCAAAATAATCCTTCACCTTATTTATCATTGTAATATTAGTTTATATCATACCCACAAGAAGAAATTAGTATGACCACCACACATGATACACAATTAAATGAGTGACGAAGTGATTCTTACCTCAAATAATAGTTGATCAACAACTCCTCCTTGAGCAAAAAATAAGGGGTCATGCAGGAAACAGGAGACTCCAAGGTGAATCATGTCTAGTTTCTACAACACAGATGTGACACCTTGGAGAAGAAAGGTTTAATGAACACCAATATGAAGAAATTGATAAGAGAATATATCATCATAGAAGAGCCAGATCATATATCAATGGAAGGAAAAAAATTCAATGTCCAGTAAAGTCGGATTGTGGTCAAGACCGTGAGGGTTGACTATTTCAATGTCCCTCGAGTTTTAGTATATTAAATATATAATTAATATCTTGTGAAATTCTTTTTGAAATGATCAAAAGAGTATTTATACTCATTTTACATCAAAAAAATGTAAGAGGAGTGAAACTGGAAAAACTAAAAATGACTCACTGATGGGTGAGTCACTGACATGAGTCACCGATAATGAGTCACAGATGCGACTCACTGATGCCTAACTCCCTGATATATGTCCTACCGACACCTAAATCGATCGACGCCTTGACCTACAGATGCCCTAACTCACCAACGTCTTGACTCACCAATGCCCTGAATCATAGATTTTGGGAATCACCAACTTCCAAACCTATTGATGCTCTGATTCACCGATGTTGAGCCACTAATACCACCTACCAATGAAAAAACAATAATTTTGGAAAACATTTGAAATGAGCTATTGTTGACACCCATAACACCCCAAACACTGGATTTTAACAAATTAATGTACCAGGGAGGTCTTTTCATTTACAATAATCATATTGTAAAACCATATAATCATGAAATGTAATTTTATGTATGTTTAAATCATGACACCATCAATTTCTTCATTGGTTTAACCAATGCCATTCTGGATATTTTCCAACATTGTAGGATTTTATCCTAGAATAAGATATATGAATGAATCGTTAATGATTTTTTTCTAACCCGAATCTCCAAATATTAACTAAACCCTACCTAGATATGATCTATAGTGTCTCAATATTTTCATTCATAAATATAAAAACGTTGTAGATGAATATTCAATTTATAAGATTTTTTCCTTTCCAGAACCATAATGGTTTAGTGTCGATGAAGACTAGATATACAAATGTCTTATTTCATGAATGATCTATAAAATCCACTGTAATGATCTTCCTACATTTTATTATATAAATACATACCATACTAAGAACTTTATTGATAATATGGATAAAGGAAATATACGAAATGGTGGGATTATATACACTATAATTTTAAGAATGTGATATATCAATTGATGATCATATGAAAGAATAATAAAATAATTATAATATAAGATAATGAACATAAAATTAAAATGTTATAACCAATCTAAAAATGATCATAAAAATGACTTATGGCATAAAACTTCAACATTTAAAAAGTCATGAATAATAATAATGTGAAATCATTATAACATAATAATTAAACATAGTTTCATTTCATTAATTTTTGGCACCAACATAAGTATTGAAACCATAATATATGTCATGGTGAACTACCAAGACTGATATATCCAGAATCAAAACTTGTTCCCCATATAGTATTAAGAAGATTAATTTAGTTCCTATAACTGATAAAGTAGTGTTAATTGTTTTTCATAATAGATCAATAACATTGAATTTTTTACCATAACTATATCTTGAAATATAATAATTTGCCTAATGAATTTAGGGGAGATATTGGTGCCAACCATAAAAAAATTAAATCCATAAATATGTGTGCCAAAATATTATAAAGCATCCATCATATCCTCATATCATAAACCACGAAAAGCAAATGGGAACCAAATTTTATCCAAGAATGACATAAAACATGAAAATAGATTCCATAAAAATATCATAAACATGAATAAAAAAAGTGGAAAACATATCATACTATAATTTAATCAAATATTTCTTAAAATAAAAGGAACACCAAATGTTTCTAATTTGATGAATATAAATACTATTAAAAATCATTTAATCCTGTGGAAAATCCCATTTTAATTTGTACATTACTTTTCAAAAAATAAAATTCTCCAAAAATATTAATTTAAAGAATTTCATTGAAAATTTATCAGAAACAGGTAATGGAATCGTCAAATTATTTATCAGTTATGATGGTTTGTAATTATGTTTATCCTTTATAAGTTAATAGAAAAATTTACTACCATGTTGGTTTTAAAGAGTAAATAATTACCTTATTTTGAAAATGATAAGAAGATTCGTAGTCAAAAATCTAGAAAAATTTAAAAATAGGAATATATATATATATAAATAATCATATTATAATATTATAATCAATCATGGATTTTTTATAAATTATGGTTATTTATGAAAAATGATTTCAGATAAAAAAGAAAAATATATTCAATTAAAATTAAAAACTCTATTTTGATCAGATTAATTACTAATATGAGTATATTGAAAGAAAGAAATTTATTCTCATGAAATAAATAGGGGATAATAATTTTGGATTTATTCATAAGATAAGGTTCATTTTATTTCCTCCAAATAAATTTAATTATAAACAATCCAAATTTAAATAGGATGGAATCATAAATTTCTTAACTCTAATATCTTCTTTCCTCATTCGAATTAAAACATATTATATAATAAATATTTATTTATTATAATCTTATTACCATTGCATAATTATATCTATCATAATATTTGTGACTTCTTTTTTTCTTACATCAAAACAACCATTTATTATTTATTAGTTATTAAAATTCCTTCTTTTGGGTGATAATCACTTTGTCTTCCAATCATGTTTCAGTTCGATAGTCCTGATCCTTTTACATTTATCATGGTTTCATCATTTCAAAAATATAAATAAAGTAATAATAATAATCTACATTCATTATATATATATAATCATTCATAAAAATAATAATAAAAATTAAATTTCGCCGTTTATAAAGATGGTAGATCGTTCATACGCATTAATGATTTTCTAAATTTTTTGACGGATGGAATGAAATAATGTGAAATAATAATTCAGATTTTTGGGATCATTGATATATCATATATATACATAAATTAATTAAATATATCCTTATTACTATCTAGGAATAATGTAAATGAATAACAAATCACATCGCTTCATGGAGGTAGTAGTCAACACATACCTAGAAGAGACGTTATTGTATTTCAGCAGTTTGGAATGTAAGAAGGTATATGAGATATTATAAACACAGAAGTATACTAATATCATAAATATCATATATAATCTTAAAATCCATCATAATAACCATAAATTATTGTATGTTTTATGTAGTCATGTGTGATACATCCGAATCCAATTTGATGGGAAAGAGTGTGAATAATAAAGAATTTATAATAATAATAAAATTTCTGTATATTTTGGGTAGATAATTTATTATTTTATGATTAATATCATGGATTTATAGGAGATAAATAATAAGTAATAATAATGTGATCAGTAAAGGGAATTATCTTGTCTTTGAAAGAACACTTTTATATATCCTCTAAAGGATCCTAGGGTTTGTATTTTTGGAATAAAAATAATATATAACATGGATAAGAATTTTGAAAATTTATTTATGAAAATTTATTCTTGATATAAAATATTAAATTTTTTGTAAATATTTGAATGAGGATGTTCCCTTTAAAAATTGAGGATAAAAAAACTTTTGGAATTTATTAAAACATTAAATTATAATAAATTCATCATTCCCAAATTCCGTAAAAAGGATAGGTATTAAAATATAATATATTATAGGGTTATATTAAAATGATATAATAATATTTGGATATGTTTTGGTGTCACTTTATACATTATCATTTTGATTAACTATAGGGTTAACCAATTTGAACCTTAAACATGATAACATATTTTTCTCAAATTTTTTGTTATATTTGTACATATAATGTAATAATTTCCACATAAATTTCCATTTGATAACATTTTAGACCATTTATTACCCTTATTTTTTCATATTCCTTTATTTTTTCATTTTTCCATAATATAATTAGATATTATTTTTAAAAAATATTATTAATGTCCATTTTGGCACAATTCATTTAATATGACATAAAAGACATAAATTTAATGTAGGAATTAAAATAAAATCATTCCAAATTACACAAATATTTCTTATGAATATGGAAAATCAGTGGATACATTATCTCAGTTAAATTAGATCACTTTTTAATATTTATAATATCATTTATATTATTTTTCTTTAAATTGAATAAATAATGTTACGGTGTTGTGTAAGAATTTGTTGTATTTATTTAAAACTAAAAAATAATAAATATTTTGAAATAATTACAATAAGTTTTATATAATCAATATATAAATTATTAATCATCCATAACATAATTTCCCCCCATGTGTACACACAATAGATATAGAAAATCAAAAGAGTGAAGTTTTTTAGCTTTCGTTATTTTAAATGATATATTGGTCATTAAAAATTGAAATTTGTCAATTAAACAAATAAAACAAGTTACTAAGGTGATTAGGTTTGAATTAACATAATTTAATAATAATTATTATGAAAAATTATATCTTTATAATTTAGTTTCATACTTTATTATCTCGATTTCCCCTTTACTAAGGTGATACATTTTCACAAAGTTACAATTAAAATTGACCAAAAAAATGGTCCATTTTACCTATTTTTAACAACCTTATTCAAAATATAGAATCATTTTTATCTGCTAAATAGCCATATTTTGTTTAAATTAATTTAAATATGTGTGTGAAAAAACTTGATGGATATTTCTTTTAAAAACAGTTTTCATGCATAAAACATGGATTATGCTTATCTCATTCCTATAAAAATATTAAATTAATGTATGAAATTTTTATTTAATAAATAATATAATAATTTCATTAAAATAATTCTCCAATAGTGATAAATTTAATATGTTAATACAAAAATACATTTCTGGCATAATTAGTTTTTCCATAAAAACACAACTTTTATTTTTAAATAATTTTTATTTTAAATCAAAGGATAACCAATATATTCAGTTTATAAGTGTGTGCAACACAATTGTTGAATAATATGTTTAGTATCATTCAAACCCCCATTCTAGAAGGTTGGTGATAACTTTCACATATCATGGAAATTGGGCTTCGTAGATAGTTTGTATAGACCACATTAACTTAGCTGTAGTGTACAAGACTACAAGGTACCCCTAGTTTCCCTATAGAAAAATAGTCCCTTCCTTAGGGCCCACCCATATGGATAAATGATTCATTCGACTAATGAATGTTCCCCACAGGCCAACACATGTTCCTTAAAGTGTTCTTTGTCCTCACTTGAGTACACCTTTTGGATATTCCTAGAAGGCCATCCATGTTAATCACTACTCTAGAACAATAATGTTTATCTATGATGTTCTTATAATATAGTCTCCCAAAAATAATATATAACCATTTTATCATGAGTCAATTCATTTATTCTTTTAGCCCTTCATCATTCATAGGTGTTACATTCTCTCCCCTTTGGAGCAGAAAATCTGTGTTGTAGTCCCCAAATATAAACCTAGGTAGCGCCACTGCACATATACTATGATCATACTAGTATTCTAATAGCTAGGAAATAAAGTTCACATAATATAAAAATTGGGCTTCACTAACAGCATATACACCAACCTTAAATATTGAAATTAAATTTTAGTCATCCAGGTACCACTGGTTTCCACATAGACAGGAGGTACATTGCCTAGGGGCCACACAAATTCCTAAATGGGTAATCCGACAGATGACTGTCCCCCACATGGAAAAACAAGATCTTTCTAGTGGTCTATTTCCTCTATCGCACACACCTTGGTAATCTATGATGAAGTTAACCCATCCTAGTCACTACTCTAGAAAAATCATGCTTAACATTTGAGTTCTAATATGGTATTTTCTTAAATATAAAGGTTCACCTTATTGTTAAGAGTCAAATAATTTATTATTTTAACCCTTTATCATTCTTAGGTGTTACATTCTCCAACCTTTAGAGCCCAAAATCCTCGTTTTTGACCCCAAAATGCAACCTAGTTAGTGCCACCACAATTAATGTTGTGTTCTTACTCTAATACAAGTGTAACTATTATTCAATGATGACAACATAGAAACCCCAACATAACATGGTTGTCGTGTCCGGGCCCACCAAGTACCATTAGTTACCCCACAAACACATGGTCCTTATACTGGATCCCACCCAAACTCCCAAATGGGACCTCCAACTAATGAATGTCGCCAAAGTCCAACACATGTTTATTTCAATGTTCTTTTTCCTCACTCTTACACCCAGATAAACTTCCCAGAAGGTCACCCATCCTGATCATTACTCTAGGATAATAATGATTAAAAGTGTATCTCTAATATGGTTGGATCCTAAAATCAAATTTTCACCTTGTTGACATGAGTAAAACCATTTAGTCTTTCAACCCTTTATCATTCAAGGTTTTACACCAAATAAAATTTTAGTTGTATATCATGGTTCATTAAAACTAGGTGTGGCAGTTAATGAAATATATATATATATAATTAAATTATTTAAAGTGAAATATATTTTTAAAATTTATTTTGGTGTTATAATTACCATTTAAAAGGGCCATAAAATCCATCCGTCATGGTTGATTTAGATAACCTATTAATAAATAAAATATTTTAATATTTAAAAAAAAATCTATAAAATTTGAAACAAAAATTTATGATGTTAATTTTTCTGAAACATTAAATTTCACTCTTCATATAACAATTCATTTGAAAATAATAGAATGTAAAAAAAATTCATCCAAAAAATCAATCCAATTTTTAAATTATGAAATCTATAAAATAAATTAAATAATATATATTTCATAAATAACCACAAAATTTTTATTCAAATTTTTTAACTCCATAGCCTAGGAAAATACATTATTTCCATTATAGTTACAGCTAACATGTACATTTCCTTTAGAAATAATATTATTCTTAAAAAATTCTTATGAAAACAATATTTGAGGTAAATTTTTTTAAATAGATAAATCTTTAAAAAACCATGATTTATTAATACCATGTATTTTCTAAACTATATTTTCTATCTAAATTAATTTTCATCAATATTATTTAAAAATGATATTGTTTGAAAATCATCAAAAGAACGACTACATAATAATTTCATTTTTGTAATGCATTATTAATACTCTAATAAAAATGGCTCTTAGAATTTTTAAAACATATCCAAAACCACTTTATCACCATCTAATACAAAAATAGAACATAAAAATAAATAATTATAAATCCCCCATCAAATATATATTATGATTTTTTAACCATTTAAATATAATTAACATCATCAATAAAAAAAATAAACTTAATTCTAAAAAACATCCAATGTATTCAATTATGCCTTTTTATATCAATAAAAAATAGTTTAAAAATTCAATCTCACTTTCATAATTTTTTAAAAATTCACTTTTTTATCAATATATGTTACAAAAGTATGAACATACATAATTGAGTTAGGAATTATTTTTTATTATACATATATGAATGAAAATTGATAATTTTGTTTATCTTTCTCAATTTATTATAGAAAATATTAAAGAACTGTGACACCCAATAAAGAACCACTAGTTCCAAACAAGAGTGGAAAATAAATTCTTATGTGACCCCATTTTTTAATATGATGTAAAATAAAAATTAATGATTAAGTATTTCATTTGGGACAATATACCCTTTATATCACATTCGTTCACAAATAATAAAAAATAATAAAATAAAACAAATAATAGTAAACATATGGAATCTATGTGGGTGGAATAAAAGTCATAAAAATAAGTAAACAAGGTTAACATTTTGAAAATTAATGAATAAGTTTAAATAAAAAAGGAAAAAAATAAAACAATTACAAAGTCTCCTGGATTCAGTACCATTCCTCTTCCATCCTTACGGTCATATCCTCAGCCATCATCCTCAGTCACCTTGACCATACTCAAATCACTAGAAATGTCATATTTACAAGCATCAAGATTACAATTAATGGATAGATTAATATTCCTAGTAGGATGCAACTAACATGTCCTTAATAATAATTCCCATTCATAACAGGTGTATAAATATAGGTATGTTGTATGTTACCCTTGTTTACACATATTTATGCATATGAAGTGGTTGGGAAGGGTTTGGAAGAGTTTTGGAAGGTTTCAGAAAATTTTGGAGGATTTTAAAGGCTGCACGATTTGAGCACATTTAAGGGAAACTCTGTGAAAATCCTAGGTAACAATGTGATTTACCACTATTCTGACAGTATCATCCACATGGTTAGTACACGATTTGTCAAACCATGAGAGATAAATGCGATTCCCATTAAAATTGGTTTTTTAAATGGGGTTAGTCAAGATTTGACCTAACTCATCAATTTCTTCTCCCATACAAACCCTAAGTGGTATTTCATCATCTAAAGGGATAGGATTTCTCCCCCACTCATTTTGGAAGGGATTTGATGGGTATTCAATGTGGTTTAAAGGTTTTTCATATCTAGTAAGTCTTATAATTTGGTTTTATTGTGGTTCCTTTTAGATCTTATCTCTTCCCACTCAATGTTTTCTAGATATACAACTTTTTCATGTTGATCTAGGTTTTTTATTTCCTTTGGTGATGATTTTAGTACTTTTTTATGATAGGGGAGGAGATAATAAGTGGTTTTTGGTGGAGCCTTTTCCTGGATTGGTGGTGCGGTCACTTGTTGGTCAATTTTGCTGGAACCCTAAAGGTATGTGGCTTCTCTCCTGACTAAAATTTTTTAGATCTTGACGTTTGGGTTGAAATTAATTTTTTTCTTGAAATAAATTGTGAATATTATTTGAAAATATTTTTGGAAATCAATTGGTATATTATTTTGGTATTTTGGGTAAAATGGGATATTGTTGTAAAAAGGGGATAGTTGTGTGATTTTGAAATGTAGATTTTCAAATTCGTTTCTTGGTTGAGTATATGAATCTCGTTTGAGAAAAAAGTTTTCAATAATAATTTGGTTTATTGATATGTAGTTTGGCATGGAAAATGGTTAAAGTGTGCTTTCAATAAATGGGTTATTTATTGAAGTGATTGACATTTGTTAGAAATGGTTGTGTGCATAATGTTTGGTCTTAGTGTGATTTATGCTTGTTGGTTGGTCAAGTATTATGGCTATGTGTTTATTGTCTATGATGTGTGTGGGAAGTCTCACTATAAATAGTGATGGACAGTGGATGGAAGGACCACCATTATGGATAAGTTGTCGGGAAGTACCAATAGTTAGGAAAAGTAGTAAATGGGTTTGGATAGGAATTTCAACCTTGGTTATTTACTTTTTATGTGTTTCTATAAAAGATGAAAATTTGTTGGGCTAATGTGAAATGGATTATGTAATGATTGTTTGGATTTCTATTATTTCACAATTCTTGGTAAGGGTATGTTGGGATTGTCGAAATTGTTGAACTAGATGATGTTTTATATAAACTTTTTTATATGAATGTTCTAATGGTTGTTTCATAGTGGTGTGTTTAGGTATTCCATTTGGGGAAATCCTACTAAGTATTGTTACTCACCCATTCATTTTCACTTTTGTTCATTTTTAGATTTTAAATTTTGGGACACATGTAAGTGTAAAGAATCTCATTTTTCTAGTGGTTCTTCATGTGGCTCGGATGGTTTGGTGGTTCCTGGATAATGTAGCTTTTTGTGGAGTAGTGGAGTGTGTCCTAGTCTATTTTGGGTCTCTTGTTTAGTATTCTACTTCGTACTCTGATTTTGGATTGGTATGGTTTGGTTGTCTTATTTTCTTGGTAATTTTTGTGGATTAGTTTGTTGTCATTTGGTACTCTAGGGTTTCAGTTTAAATGTTAACATGCATCAGGTAGTTTTTTAGTAATAGATTTTTTGGTTGGTTGGTTTATTTCAAGTGAAAATCATTCCCCAATTTATTCTTGAATCTTGCGGCATTTATTTCTATCCATTGGTGTCTCGGGAACATCGCTTATGTCATAGTATCACCTCACTGCCTTTCCAATCCAATGAGAATGGGGAAGGGCATTACAAGTGGTGTTAGTTTGTCCATAACTTTGGTGTTAGTTGTTTGTCTTGGTGTTGACATTCGTTCTTAATCCATTCATTGTGTCGGGATGGTATCAAGGCATATGTTTTTTGGAACATGGAATGTATAGAATAAAAGGACATAGCTAACCCTGTTATATTGAACTTTGTGTTTCTAGGGAGTTCGGTAGATAAGTGTTTTTGAGAAACATATAGGCATTGGATATCTCATTGTCATGGGTGTAGCCAATGAGATAATCTGGATATTCCTGGTAGAAATGGATTCTATATATGATGTATATTTTATTTGGTATAATGACTTATATTATGTTATGAGTATATGGATGTGTGGAAAATCTAGAAATTAATTCAAATTTGCAGATTTGAAATGTGAATAGTTGTGGTATTTTGAAAATTGGCCTTTTTTCAAAAAATGGTGGATTTTTTATAATAATGAAACATGGAAAATGTGTATTTTTGTAAATCCTAGTAGTGATAGTTTTTATGTAATTGAATTTGAATCGTAAGACTTCACTTGACATAGGTGTGAGACTTATGGTTGTTTTTGTGTTGATAAAAATGGAACTAGGTATGTATCGTTGATACCTACTAGGGGATGCTGAGGATAAAATGGCTTTACCTAATCCTCAAGGGAACTAGTAACTAGTTTAGAGTATAGTCCAAGATTTCCATGTTGTGGAAAGTGAAAAAAGTGGATGAAAAAAATCATGGTGATGTTTTAGTTCGGTTTCCAAAGCAGAATTCACCCATTTTTAAGGGTGATTTAGAAATGGAAAGGGCTGAAGCACGAATGAATAGAATGAACAGGATATTAGACATCTTGGGACCACTAGAAGATCTTAATGTTAAGTTATCCATGCACATGATGGAATATCTTTCCCTTCAGTGGTGGGATTTGGTAGTCAAAGATGGGACAAAAAAAGGTTCGGCATGGGAGGGTTTGGGGGAACTATTTAATAAACAATTCTACCCTCATACATTCATAATTTAGGACACAATGGTTATTTTTTGAATCAGGATAAACATTTGGAAATGTAATATGCGTCTTTTTTTGTGAACCTAGTGTAGTTTTCACCAGAGGTGGTAGGTATCACATCATTGAAGGTGCAAATTTTCGAAGGAGGGTTGAAGTAGAAAATTCAGTCTAAGATAGCAGTGTTTTGTATAGATGATTACTCGAAAATGGTGAATAGAGATATAGTGGCTAAGTGGGATCCTTTTAGGACTACAGGTGGGGAAAACATGTTGGTACACCAACAGAGAACAGTGGGAACTCAAATGCTGGGTTCAAAAGGAAGAGGAGCACTTATATATATGGTGGGAGTATGGATCAGAATCCATTGACATGATCAGTGAATCTTCCACTAAAGCCCCAGAGTATGTTGGGATGTTTTCATTTTGGATCTACATCACACATCAAAATATATTTTATGACACAACCTCGATCATTCCATAAATGTAAGAAGATGGTGCATCTTTAGTGGTACTTTCATAATACTCTGAGGTCGAGTGTTGGTGACACTCAGCATGGGTCACATACATCCTATTCATCAACGAGATTTGGTAAGCATCATACTCCTCATAAGTAGAGCCACATTATTGATGGTGATTCTAGAGATACTATGATACATCAGTATGGTAACAAAGAGAAGAGTATCGAAAGAAAGTAGTTGTTTGGAGCAGAATAGGTTGTGATAGAAAATCATTCGGGACCATCCAAGGTGCGATGTACAGTTCTTTTGAATTCCATGTTGATGAAATATTTTTTTGATATTGGTTCTTCCCACTATTTTATTTTTTTCTCATGTTATTAGTTTTCTATTTCTAACCATGGAATTTATTCCTTCATTTTTAAATCATCAAACATATCTAGGTGAAAAAGAGTGTTTATTCTTCTTCTATAGATTGTGTTGATAACTATAAAATAATGACATATGACTCATAACATGAGCCTAAAATATATCCATTGATAAAAAATAATGGATGTAAATAGTCACATGGATATTAAAAAATGATTTCACAATTATGGAATGCATAATGTAAAGCATATTAATCATACATTGAAGGCCTTGTTTCATGAACTTATATATAATAATGAAGGAATACGCCAAATACCCCAAAATATTTTGTATCAAGATACATACTTATTTATCAAGAGACTATATAATTTTTTCCACCCATTATATAAAAACTACAATACATCTATCATGTGAATGGGTTTAGAAAAAAATCTCATAATGTTCCCAAAGAAACACTTATATGTACATATCTTCATAATCCACACTTTTCTATATATAAAAAATGATTATATGGATTTTTAATGTACCCTTATAAAATTGAATATAATGGCTGTCTAGGTAAATAAACATCAATCCCGAAGAAATTATAAAATGTTAATATTATAATAGAAATAACCCTTGATGGTGGTGTATTATAGTGGGATAATTTCATTGTATAGGGGAATTATTACAAATTTTCTAATGAATGAAATGGTTAGAGTCCAATGTAATGGAATAAAAAATAATTAACTCTTGGAAAAATGGTATTTACAATATGGGTGGTTTATTAAGAGGCAGTGTAACATCCTAACCCTCATTCATTCACTTAAGAAGTGTAGTTGTGGAATTGGTCTTAGGTGACATCCACAAGACAAAAAAAGAAGGAAATAAATAAAAACAGGTTAATAAACAATTGGGGAATTATTTTACCTTTATAGATAAACAACCATAAATCAAGAAAAATCCCATGAAAATAAACAATATTATACTAGTTAATAAAAATAAATAAACCCAAACCAACAACTATTTTAGAGTAAAATTCCGAAACACGGAATAAAAAATCAAAGATAAACAAGACACAAAATAAAAAACTCCCAAACTAATCCAAGATTCAATTAAATAATATATGACCATGGAATCCCAAAATATCACTAAAGAAATGGGATACCTTTCCATTACCTATGTCTCAATAGATAACATTTGAAAAATCATTAATGTTACAAATCATTGGGTGAGTATAAAAATAGATGTATTTATCAAAGGACTTCTAAACATAGGTCACTCGTAAAGAACATGTCATCACATTTATATAAAGTAGTTTAAAATAACATTTTTTATCAATTACTAAAACTGATTTCTGAAACATAGCCATTAAAATGATTAGTAATCAAATAAGTGTCTAAAAAAATTCTCATCTTTTTGGTATAACTATTCCCTAATTCCACACACACTCACACATTAATCCCAAGTGAGAAATATATAATCACTAGTCTCTTATGGTTTATTTGTCATGTCTTTAATAAGTGTCCATTATCTTTGTTCCCCAATGAAATACACCCCTAACGTAGGGTCCAATATCTTGTACAAAAATGAAATATAACCACTATTCCGGTTTATGATTGAAGAAATAACACATAGAACCCATGCACGAAAAATAACATGACAATACATTCCAATAATTTTTTTATTTTACTAAAATGATATCTGAAAACAATTGAAAAGAGGTAAGAAACAATAATTTTAAAATAACCATTTTAAAAATAATATCACCTAGGTTTTCCCTAAAACTATCCAATTTACATAGTTTCTAAGAAGAACCACTAAATATTTTTTGAAAAATAATCACACATAAATTTTTTAATAAATTAAATGAAAAATTTATTTCAAATTATTCCATAAAATTTTAATTATGTGGATATGAGAGAGAGACCACCTACCTGTCAGACTTTGGTAAAAATGAAGAATGTCACAAAAAATTCGAAAACGCAGCAAAAAACTCCATGAGCATAACATAGTTATCATTAAAATCATAAAAAATAAACAATAATCATCAATATTTCCAAGATACAATATAGATATAACCTGAAAAAATTATGTCTATATTTATATAAGAGAGTAGAAGAAGAGATCTATGAAAAACCACCAATAATGGGCAGTTACTGGGAAATGCGGGCACCCAATGCCCAAAAATCTCAAACATATCACTCCTAGATAAAAGGGAATCACCTCTATATCCTTTGGAGGATGAGGAAATAATGTTTTGACCAAATTAGGGTAAATATTTTAAACAATAATCTTATTTAGATCATCAATTTTTTGATGTTATTTTTATGATGCAATGTTAGGGAACATAGTTAGGAAAACCTTCTACAAATCGTGATTGATGTATTTTCTTAAAGAATAACCTGAATAATTGGATTGTATAGTTTGAAAATCCATGAAGTAAAAAATAATATAAACTATCTTTAATTACCATACACTATCATGGATTCTTCTAGGAATCGACATAGTTTGGTAAAAATTATATGTAACATCCTGAATCTTTTACCATGGAATGGATCATTTCTTTTATTGAAATATTTAATTTAATCATGTTAATGGTATACTATAGTATAGGGATGTCCCATGGAAAATATGGGGCTTCTTTGAATTCTTGATCGCTAAAATAATGATTTGTAGGTTAGGCCGAAAGGTTTGTGGAAACCATTCATCCCAAGTCTCATTGTTTTACTAAACCGTGTGGCTAAAGACAACGGTACCTGCATGTTCACACAGTTTTTATATAACCATGAAAACCTAGGTGAATGGATGTGTTTCCTTTTACTATTTCAAATATAGTGGATCCATATATTTTTTCAATAGTGTGCATTAACTGTGTGGGCCCATTTTTTGTGTAAAATTTACCATTTCCCCCCTCTTTCAACATAAAACAAAATTTCTTATTTTCACTAACTTTAGTAGACAGAACTAGATGGTTCCAAATTCTTTGAGTATCAAGCCCTCATAAACATAAATCATTTGCAACTCCTACATATAGGGACCATCCTTCGATCTGAACAAAGCATCAGATAGCTGAAGGCAAGGATAACCTCTCACACCCTCTTTTCTTCTTCTAATCTCATCATCTATTGAGCTATTTAGATGCATGTTTATTCAGATTTTTTTAGTTAACTGTATATAAATTCATACCTCTTTCAACATATTTTAAATCTTAGGTCTATATCAAGCGATGATATTTTTACCACCCTAATGTTGTTGGTTTTGTAGTTTTCCATTTTAGTTTTGGTTATTTTCTATTAATTTCATAGTTCTTTAAGACATCCTTTGTCAAGATTCTATTTTTTTACTCTATCATTTATATGTGATCCTAGTGACTTGATAAATGTTAATTATATATTTTAGAGGGTTTTAACACCACCTATTCACTATAAGGACACACAAGGGGTGTACCATCCAAATTGGACATTTTAGGCCAGTTTCCCATGATGACCAAATCTAGTTTGTATCACTCAGATTTAGTATAAATTAAATTGACCCTTTTTTGATGTGTATTTTTATAAAACCTAGACACCGTAAAAGGTTTTTGGACCTTTTAGGCTCATAATTTCCCAAATGTCCAACTGAATATTTAATATGACCATTTCTAAGGCATGTCCTCTTAGAAATAGATTTTTCCTATTATGAAAAGTTAATGAAATGTCTAGATTTAAATCATTCACACGTAATGAATGGTTTCCCTTTAAATGAAATAAAGGGAATGTAAAATATAATTCATGAGTTATCTTTCCTCATAGATTGAATAAAAAAATATTACAATCACTTGATCAATGTTTAAATTAAAATGATAAAAGATGGTTTTCACTTATGTTACACAATAAAAATTGTTATTCCACTCTTATGCTTCTTTGATTTATAAATGTATATGGTTGGGAAGAATTATTACCCCATTCTAGCTAAAAAATGTGAATGAGTGGGAATAATTCTTACCCCGTGATAGCTATATATATGTAAATGAGGGATAAAAATTATTACCCCATTCCAGCTATATAAATGTAAATGGGTGAGAGTCATTATTACCCCATACTAGGTATGTAAATATGAATCGGTGGGAGTCATTCTAACCCCATGCTATATTTGTAAAAGTATATAGGTAGGAGGTATTCTAATCCAACAACATCTATATACATGTAAATGGGTTAGAGTAATTCTTACCCCATACAAACTATATGTGTATATATATATGAATGTATGGGAGGGAGGATTTCCGACCCCACACCAGTTCTAATTTATATATATATTTATTTATATATGGTGACTTGATCAGATATATCGTCCATAAGATTAAGGAGGTAGACCCACCAAGTGTCCATTAAGAACCTGAGCAGAGTTAATTTAAAATTGGTTTACCTTCTTTTTATTATCTAAACACTATTTAATTGCGAGCACTGACTCAGATAACATGTAGACACTGTTGGTAGTGGAAAACTGTGATTTGTTTCTCACAGCCTACTTGGTCCAAATTTGATACATGAGAAGACTTGTATTCTACCAGTATGAATATGTTAAAGAACAACACCTCATGTTTTTGATTCCTACATCTTAGTTATAGCCTAGGAGTAGAGGGTCAAGCAAGAGATCAAGATTCTATAGAGAAACATTTAGATTTTTCCCTCTTTCTCACTTTTTAAGCATGAATATTGACCATCTTTTATTTCTTTTTAATCCATCATTCCATGCTTACATGTTTGTATCAGGCATTTCATATTATTCATTTTCTACATTATTCAGTTATTCTGACATTCTATGTATGTATTTATGCTTATTCTATTTACTGTATATGTTTGGGGGATTTTGATTTCACTAATTTTTACTATTTGTTGTATCTACTTCATTACCCTTACATGGGGGTATAGTCTCCCCAACATACATCCTTCACACCCCTACTACTAGTTGACATCCCTTGGATTATGGGGAGACACACCAAGGGGTCATGTGGCCAACCAAGCTTGGGGCATGGGTTAAGTGGATTTCGGGTATGGGACATCACAAAGAGGTATTAGAGTGGTTCCTTTCATTCCAAGAAATATGGAAATAATATATTGGGGATTGGGAAGGAATTGTAATTTTTTCCAAGATGTTCATGGTCTTTTTAAACCCACGTATGGGGTAAGGGGGAAGTTTCTTGAATTATTGTTGTTCCATTAAAGAATTTTATTATTAATATCATTACACCATTGGGTGTTTTATATAACTTGTGTTGTTATTGATACTGATGTTACTAGAATTATGATTTATTTACTATTTCCTGATGAGAAAAGGTCTCAGCATTAGAATCATGAATCATGTTAGGTAAAATGTGAGTAGGCCATCCATTTTTCCATGCCAGGATTAATTTTTAGCAAGAATTTAATATTATATGTTGATTTTTATATACTATTTATAAAATTGGGGTGACATATCTTGAGTGATTTGGATCACAAAATGATGAGAGTTTCATGGGTTTCACTCTTTGATTCAAAAAATGTATTGGACCTTATGGATTAGAAAATGTCATTTCAGTAGGCTGAACCATTTAAAAATGGTATATTAACATGAATAAGAACAACATAAATGAAAATGAAATCCATATGAGTGCCAAATTCTAGTTCATAATGTGTATGTTCCCTTATGGGTTATAAAATTTCATATCTATTGATTAATCTAATTGAAACATTTAAAATTTTTAAATGAGAACATTGAAAAATGGGAAATGATTTATAACTTAAAAACAAAAATCCTTCACATGCTTAACCTAGAAAATTGACCCAAAATAAACCTTAGAAGTTGGTACAGTCTGTTTCACCATCTAGGCCTATAATTTGAAGTCAGTAGAGAGGAATAGTTGTTCTTATAGGAAGGATTTTATACCCGTCCTTGTTTATTGAAAACAACATACTATGTTTCTTACATCTATTCTAAGATGTGTGTTTGACATTGAAGACTTATGCCACCATGACTCTTCCAAGCCCTATTCCTTGAGGGAAGTTATGATCATGTTATAGAGGTGGTAGGCCTTGATCTCCCATTAATTCTTACTATTCAGTCACCCATGTTTACCCTTCCTCTTTCAGATTTGGGCACTGATGCCCAATTTTGAGAGGAATTATTAAATATAATTCAAAAAAAATCAAGTTGGAGTGAGACCTTCTCCATGTATACTAGAGTTGACTCACGAGTTTCAGAAGAAACATCGTCCCACCTTCTCGGGGGATGGTGGACCACTTGGTGCATAGTCTTTTCTTGAGTGAATCCTATCTATATTTGAGCACCTAGAGATGCCTCTAGAGAGGAGGTTCATACTAGTTACATACATGATGTGTGATTCAACCAGGAGGTGGTGGGATATCATCCCATCAGTAGGAAAACATATATTGATTGTTTGGGATGAATTTAGAAACAAATTTTATTAATAATTTTTTCCCCAGACTCTAATGGATTATTGAGAAAAAGAGGTTATAAACCTGTAGCATGGGTACTTGTTGGTTATGGAATATTCATCTCGTTTAAATGATTTGTAACATTTTGATCCTTATCTAGCTAATGAAGATCTGATGGTAGTTAGGAGATTTGAGGTCTGGTAATTTCATTAAATTCGGTCACAATTCAGTGTGTATAGGATAATGACTTTATTTGAACTATTTAGCCATGCCCAAATTATAGCATGTAATTTGAGGGATTCTGATGGTGTGATCTATGAAGCTTCATCACCTACAGCTTCGAGTGGATCATATTTTCGGAAAAAATTATGCTTCGTTAAATATTGTAGTAGTAGTAGTGGTAAGTCTCCTTTCAAGGGTGGTTATCCTATATGTCACTAGTGTGGAGTTTCACGACACACCAATTTGTGGTGTTTGAAGAACCTAGTTGAGTGCATATGTTGTGGTAGAATCATACATCTCTATCATTTCTATATGTTATTCCCTCTAGTGGCAATTGAGAAGGTATCTTCACCTACTCATAGGTAAATAGTGAGATCAATAAGATCACAATAGTCAGGTAGCTGGAACACCACTGAATGATCCTGCCAAGTTGGTGGTCTTGGAAGAGGAAACAAGAAATAAGATTCTCAGCATCAGTAAAGCAGTCTTTCTTATGGTAACCATGTATTGACTTAGAAATGTGGTACATGGTAGTGACATGAAGTCCATCCAGCACTATAGGAGAAGATCACCATACCATCTACTGAATTATGTACTATTATAGTACCCTTCACTTTAGTGTATGTTATTTTTGATATATGCACATCTCTCTCACTTAAATATGAGGAACTCAGTGATAGACTGGGATTCAACATTGAGTACTATCATGGAATCCTGACACTAGAAACATCATTATGAATATGTTCAGATGGATTTTGCCACTATAAAATTATCACCTTGAGATTAGTGGTTACCAATTTGTATGGAACCTATATGTTCTCGAAAAGAAAAGTATTTGATGAAATCATGAGAATGGACTAGATAGTTCCCTAAAGGGTCCTCATTAACTGATATCAATGTAGGGTGATGTTTACATCACTAGAGGGTGTTGTGCATGTGTATAAGGTAGAATGAGATGTTAGTGGGACACAATCAAGACCTAGGTAGCAGGGGTTGGGTAGTGTAATAGAATGATTCGTTAATTTTTATATTGATGACAAGGGGTTTCAACCCTCTCTCTATCCTCTAATAGTGGAATTATTCAAGGATGTTAATCCTAAAGCCTTGTTTGGTCAACCACTACTATGAGAAGTGGATTTCACTATTGAGATCATTCTAGGAGCTGTACCTATGACCATTACTCCTTATAGTATGGCACCTAAAGAGATTAGTGAGATCAAGAATCAGTTGTAGGTTCTAGATATGAATGGATTAATATGACCCATCACTTTTCATTAGGGTTCACCAGTCTTATTTTCTAATATGATGGAAGATACCCTTAGGCATTGTGTAGATTATCATTTTTTAAATAACCTGATGATTAATAATTTGTATCCACTATGTAGAATAGTTGAGCACGTTGATCAAATCCAAGGACCAAATATATTATCAATTATAGACGTGAGTTATGGATATCATCAAGTATGTGTCATGAATTCACACAAACCTCAGACAACGTTCAATAGCATGTATAGTCTCTAAGATTACCTGGTTATGCTGTTTTGAATCATGAACCCACCAAATTTCATCATCACTCCTTTGAATCAGGGTTTACAATCATATATAGATTCATTTTTTGTCATCTTCCTTGATGATATATTGGTGTATTCATGCTCTAGATATGATCATACAACCCATCGTGAGATCATGATGAATACACTAACGAAGAATCAGCTATATGATAACCTCAGTAAATTATTTATATGGATCAATAAATTCAACTTATTGGGTCATATAATCTCAAATCCAAGAGATTCATGTGACACTTGAAAAATTGAGATCTATTGTTTTTGGTGAGAATCCCATGAATATATTTGATATTTGGGGTCTCCTAGGGATTTCTGAATATTATAAATGCTTTATATTGGGTTTCTCATGCATTTCAGTTCCACTTCAGGGATTGAAAAATATGGGGGTGAAATTAAAATTGTCTGAGTCATGGGAAGAATATTTTCATGATCTAAAGGGTATAATGATTTTAGAACCAATACAAAATCTAACAGATCCATGAAGGGATTATATAGTTTAATGTAACACATCAGGTATTGGGATTTGAGCTATTATGATGCAGGATGAGCGATTCGTTGCATATGGTTCTCGTCAGTTGAGACCTCGTGAGAAAAGTTACCCAATGCATGACCTTGGGATCACTATTGTTGTTCATTATTTACACTAATGGAGACACTATTTACTAGGAGAGAATTTTTTTGGTATTCACAGAGAAAAAAATTATCAAATTCATATTTACTAAGTAGGATCTGAATCTCAAGCAGAGTAGGTGGGTCGAGTACCTACAATTGTTTTATTTCTAGCATGAATACAGACCAGGGAAATTGAATTATATAGACGATTCATTGAGTCAAATGATATAGACCCAAGTTGTTCAAAAATCTAATGATGAATGAAATATTATGTCCTTATTAATAGATATTCACATTGAGTTTCAAGAGGACCATGGTAAGACTATTCTATCAGCCTTTATAGTGACATAAACTTGTCTGGAATGTGTAAGGTTGAGACAGATATCTGATCTTGAAGGCCTTATCCTATGGGAAAGTGTCTCAGATGATGATACTGATTATGATTTGACATTCGGTAGGGATGATACTCTATTGTTTCGTGGGTGTGTGTGGGTCCCAACAGTCATCATTGATGAACTGGTGAGGAATTTCCACACCTCATCTTGTGAAGTTCACTACGATGTCACCACAATATGTAGGGATATATGATTCAAATATTGGTGGCTTCGAATTGAATGTGAAATATCCAGTTTCTTCATTCGATGTTCCACCTGTCTGCAGCTGATGGTGGAATATCAATGTCTATTAGGGATTTTTTAGCCATTGTCCATTATTATGTAGAAATGGGATTATATTTCGAAGGACTTCAGGTATATTTTACCTTGATCACCCAATATAAATGACTTAGTGTGGTTTTTCATTGATCATATGGTGAAGTTTCCATACTTATAAATTATGTGGGAGACCTTCTTGATATATTATCTAGGAATGTTATACGTCAATGTGATGGTACGTCTTCCTGGAGATCATGATTGTATCGTTTCTGAAAGAGACTCTCATTTCACATCACAGTTCTAGATGGGGTTATATAATTCTTTGGTTATGATAGTACTTATAAGCATGGACTATCTCCGAAATATCGATAGACAAATAGAGTGTACATTTCAGGTGCTAGAGTATTTTTTCCACGTGTGTGTTCTCGACTTTGGGGTTCATGGGATAAGTTCATTCCCCTCATTTTGTTTTAATATAAAAATAGATTCTAGTATTCCATTGATATGACACATCGTGAATTATTTTATGATATTACCTTAAAATTACCTTGGTTCTATCTAGATGTAGGGGAAGCATGTATGCTTAGCCCTCGTCACATGTAAGTGATTTTAGAGCAGGTGTATTTAATCAGAACTCGAATATTGACAACTTAGTCTAGAAAATAGTCTTATGCCAACATTCACTAGAAACCTCTTTAGTTTGATGTCAGATACCATGTTTTCATGAATACCTCACCCAAGTTGAGACATAGATGGATTCTGAAATTTGAAAAGCTATCAAAGAGATTTTTTTGACCCATTGAGGTTATGAAGCATTTCGAACTACTGGCTAACCATTATTCACTTCCTCATAGATATCGGTCAATGCATGATGTAGTTCATGTTTTTGAGTATTGATTATATTCCCTAGATCCTTCTAATGATGTTAAACCTGGGATTTTGATCTAGAAATCGATGCTTCCTCAAAGAAGAATCTAGTTTGTATTGTTGATTGGAGTGTTAAGACACTTCGAGGTATGTGTGTTTCAATTGTATGGGTGCTATAGAGGAACAACTGAGTACAATATGAGGTGATGGAGTAGTAAGGTGATATATGATCTCAATGGACATAAATCATGGCAGACATTACCTCTTTACATACATAAATCCAACTCACTGATGAGTTTCTACAAGAGGGGAGGTTGTAATGACCTAACTCTTTGACCATGGTATGAATTTTTGGTTTTTTAATTTTGAATCATTCGTTTAATTGTGGTAAATGTATACTACAACCTAAGGAAGGACCATGGATAATCTAAGGTAGGTTCGGATCTCGAAGTTCTACACGGATGGAATTCAAGATAGGGCACATGGTTTGACTAAACTGTGCGGCTACAGAAAGGTGCCACTACATTTTCCCATGAGTTTTATGCAACTGTCCAGACCCTAGAAAATGGTTATGCTGCCTACTAATATTTAAAATAGATATGATTCGTAGATTTTGAATATGGTTCTTAAATCTTTCTCATAAAATTTTCAATCCCAATACTTTGGTCAAAATTACCATTTTTTCCACTATCAACTTAAAACCAAATTTCCTATTTTCCTCACATATATTGGAAAAAACATGTAGTTTTCTTATTCGTTGATTCCAGAACCCTATAATGCTACAATATCATGAGAATCCAATAACTAATGACTGATATTCAATTTTAAGGACGTATTAGATATCTTAAGGTAAGGCTACCATTACGCACCCTCTTTTCTTTGGTTAATCTCACCATCTATTACTCTTTTGATTCAGGATCATTCCATATACTTTCATGGAATTAGACTAAAATGTATATCTCTTATATTATTATTTTAATATGAGGTTCATATCATTTGAGGCTTCATCTATGGCCCTATGTTAGGTGGTCACATAGTTCTCTCTTTTAGATTTGGTAATTTCATATTTATTCCATCGTTCCATAAGTTGTCATTCACTATGATTTTATTTTATTTTGAATCCTTCATTTCCAAATGTTCCTAGTGCCTTCATAAATGTTAATTGGATCCTGTTAGAGGGGTTAGACACCATAAATTATCTATAAGGACAAGCAAGGGGTGTACTAAAAAAAATTGGTCATTTAACTCTAATTTTAGAAGATGACTAAATCTAGTTTGTATCTCCCTAATTGAGTTTAAATTTAATTAACAATTGTATCATGTGTATTTTGATAAACCCAAGAAACCACACAATTCTTTGGAAATATTAGGATCGGAATTTTCGAAATGGGAATGTGACTTTTTGATATGACGTTTTCCCAGGCTTGTGCCCTTGAAATCATATTTTTTCTATTAGGAAAAGTTAATGAAATGAATTTATTGAAATGGTTCTCATATAATAAACGGTTTCCCATGAAATGATATAAAGGGAATCGACAATAGAAAGCATGGTAAGGATTTCCTCATGACATGAATGAAACAAATGAAAATGTCTGGATTAATGTTAAAATTGAAACAATATAAGATTTTTTTTAAGTTACAGGATATAAATGTTTATGCCACTACTGTGCTTAGGAGCTGTGTCAATTTATTAGGTTGGGAGATATTCTTAACCTGTTCCTCCTATATAAATGTGAATTAGTGGGAGGAATTATTAAACCTTTCAATATATATAAATGTAAATGTGTTGGAGAATGCAAGTTATAAAAATGTAAATGGGTGGGTGGAATTTTTACTCTATGATAAAAATATAAATGTGAATGGATGAGAGGATTTTGTACCCCATGGAATATTTGTAAATATATTTCAGGGGGATGCATTATTACCCCCTTACAACTATATAAATTTAAATGGGTTTGAGGAATTTTTTCCCCATTCTAGAAATATGTATGTATTTATATATATATATATATCGGTAGGATGAATTATTACCCCACACTAGTAATGATCTATATATTTATTCATATATGGGGACTTGAGAATACATCCCATATTTGGGATGATGAAGGAAGAATTGCCATGTTTTCTTTGGGAACCTGTGGAGAATGTTATTTATTAATTAAGTATTTTTTTACCTTCTTGTTGTTATTTACATGCTGTTTACTTATGAGTGACAACTCCTTTTATATGTTGACACCGTTAGTTGTGGCCTATTGAATTTTTATCTCGCACACTCTCTAGTTCTCCTTTAGATACAATGATGGCTATTTTTCTATAGATATGGATTGGGTAAAGAACCACTCTTCATGTTTTTAATTCTTAAATCTTATTTAGAGCCCAAGAGAAGAGGATCGAGCATGTGATCGATATTCTCTGGAGAAGATTTTGGATTGTGTCATCATTTTCACATTTCTAGCATGCATGTTTCTATTTTATGGTTCATTTTGTATGAACATGTCATGAATACATGTTTGAATCAGATAGTGACATTGAGGGTTTTCTATTTCATTTAGCGATTCAATATATTGTTGTATATGTTTATGGTTTTCTTGTTTACTGTATCTATCTAATTGATTATGTTTCTATTTTATTTACAATCTTTTTTCTCCACTGTGTTACTATGATATGGGGTATAGTCTCCCTATCGTACTACCTACACACCCTTACTGGTAGTCGGAAGATACTAGTTAACAGGGTGACATGTCAAGGATTCATTTGGCCAACTAGGCTCAGGGTGTGGGTTATCTGGCATCAGGGTCTATGACTGCACACTAACCACCAAAATTTCACTTTGAAAGTGACCTATCATTCCCCTGGGATAGTTTTTTAGATGTGTTTCATGCTTCTATAAACATTTATCAAACCATGAACCATTATAAAGAACTCCAAAAGTTTCCAAACCCCTATAGAACCTCATTAAACATAACCCAAACATTATTTATATATAAAATACATAAATTAAGGGACATGTGACATAAAAAGGGTGCAACATGCAATGATAATATCTTATTTAAAATTCAATATTTTATTTGTAATAATGATACATAATATAATTATTTATAGAAATGTATAGTAGTATAAGATAATTTAAAAATACATGTTTAGAAAATGTTTTGAAAACCCCAAAATTGATATGCCAATCAGAAATGACTGAAAATGAAATCATTTGATAATTAAAATTGGTGTAATTGAAATAGAAATGTAGAAAAGGGATTAGGAACACATACAACACTAATAATATTTAGAAAAACACTCACAAAATGTTTCAAAAGAGAGATATATATTTATATATATATAATTATTAATCTATGTCACTTCTCATTGATTATCAAGAAGGGAAATGAGAGGAAACCCATTAGAAATGGGTTGGGGGTGGAGACAAATGGAATGATCGGTGGATATATATAGCAAATTATGGTTACTTTCTTGTATATTTCTAAACTTTGTTATTGCAATTTAGATGGTGTAAACATGAAAACCATTGGATTTACTAGATTTTAAACTAGGGAAATTGACATTCATGGCCCATTTTTATACTTTTTAATTATTAATAAATAAACTCCCTTAAATAATATTATTTTGGAGATGTAAAAAAAATTAATTAATATAAATTGTTTCTAAAATATTCAATTGGATTTTAGGATTCAGAAACATCTTTATAGGTTTAGAAAGTTAATTTTATTATTTTTAAAAAATATATATAGTATTTATATATTTTTTGTTGATAAATCATTTATATTATTTACTAACTCATTTTCAAATAATTATGATTTCATAATTCATGTTGTATATTATAATAGTATTTTACTATTTACCTAAAATTTTACTATTTTATAATATTAAATAAATTCCCCATAATATTGTTTTTAATTTAATGATTCCAAATTTAAATTGTTTTCTTAAAAAATAATTTTTTATCTAAAGGAAATTTTATTATTAAATTAAAAACATATGTATTATAAGACAACACATTTGGTTCCAAAAATTTAAAATATCATCTTTAAGGCATATGTATATAGATACATTACTATTCATGACCATAAATTTTTATATTAATGACTAGTGAGTGAATTTATATTTTTTGAGGATATTTTACAAAAAAGGGTTACATTAATTTTACAATGGAAATATAGTGATGGTATTATTCGATGGACATAATATTCAATGTCTTCGTTTTAATGGTATCATTTTGTAATGACCGAGACATCTTATATTACATTTTTCCCTGAATAAATGTATTTTATATATTTTATAATTTTATACACATCAAAAATAATGTGAAACCCACAAACCATTACCCCAATTACAATGTTCATTACATTAGTTAGTTATGAGATGAATTAGAATTCCTAACTTTACAGATAGAAATAAAATTCAAAATAGAATATATAAAATGGGATATCAGATCACCCCAATATGCTTGAATCATTTGCTCCAATGGAAACTCAATAGAACAAAAAAATATTATTAACCTAATAAACATATTCTGAAATGAATATATAACCTTAGGGGGAAATATGATTGAATTTTTAATGAAAGAACAAAGTGGTATTTATTGGGTACGATGGGAAATACGATAGTTTGTAAAATATAACCATTGGTCGATATGATTGTTTTTTAAAATACACTTTTTTGATAATTTTAACATTATAATTATAATTTATATTTATTAATGAAAAGGATAATTGATAAATAATGTTTAATAGAGGTCCTCATCAAGTGGAGTAAGGATCTTTGATGCCCATTTTTTTACATGGGAGCGAGGTAGCATCATTAGGGTTCACCCATCACAAAGATCAAGTCATTATTTAATAGTTGAATCTTGAAAAAAACATCTTAAGGGGTAATTTAATGTTATTTTAGATTACCAATGGGTTGATGTTAACTGAGGTACCCCTTGAAACTACGACCATCACAAACCTCACAATTTGGGAAAATTCATGAGTAATAATGGGTTACGTCTCTAGGATATAGATTCATAAGGTATAAAATATTTTGTATAAATAAAATTGTTATTCCATCAATTCAACTTTAGGAATAGTTTTTCTTAGTAAAATATATTTATAATTAAGATGTGTTTGATAAAGAAATTTTTTGATTCAAATGAATCATAATTATATTTGAGTAGGAAATGTATATAATTTTATAATAAACACATGTATTCTGAATAATAACTGTTTTAATTAAATATTAATTTACAAAAATATTTTAACAATAAATTATAGAATAATTCTTTAATGGGCCATGAATATTTTATAAGTGTAAAAAATTTGATTGTACATTAAAAAACTTCAATTTAAAAAAATAAGATTATTTATATTTAAAATTTAAAATTCTCATTGTTAGAGAATTGTTATATAAAATAACCATTATATCTGAAATGAAAATATCAAAATTATTTTGGGGTGAATTTATATAATTTTCCAAAATATGTTATTTTTTGTGAATAGTAAAAAATTGGTTTGGGTTTTTACTATATATTATGAAATTGTAATTATTTCATAATGATTTAATAACTAATTTAAAAAAATCCAATTTAAAAAATATGTTATTTTATTAATATTTTAGTTTTATTATATTTTAATCAATTTCTAAAACTATAATTAACTTTCCATTGTTTAAAAGGAATATTTTATTATTTAAAATATTACTTTTTGGATTCATTACTTTTCGATTCTAGAAGAAGTATTAAAAAAATTTGGTTACAGTACATTAAAAAATCCAATGATTTGACGTAAAATTAAAAAACTGTGATATAAAACCATCAGTAACCCAATATTTTTTTTATTTTCCACAACATAGATTTCTAAAACCTATATTTGAAAAATATTAAACAATTACTCCACTTTTTCAGTAAATATTTTCCCCTTTCACTGTTACCATTCACCCCTAATTCATTCCCCACAATTTTATGGTTATTTTAACTCCAAAGGAGTACCCCAAGGTATCATTAATCAGACAAGATTTTGTCCTCAATTTTTAGTAACAAATATCCAATTTAAGGAAAATAAATACTTCGCCTTCCCATTCAGGATTCCTTTTGTGGGATGTCTTCTACTTCCCATGAAAATCAATTTTTTAAAACATTAAATCATAACATTACAATAATAATACTATTTTATCGATGGGAAACCATTTTTCGAAACCATTTTATCCTTTTATAAACTTTTTTTATACTCTTAATACTACCAAATTTACTTTTCATTTTCCTTTATTTTACAAAAGAAATTAAATTTTCTATTTTATTTGAATACACAAAGAATATTCTTTTCAATGGGATTTCAACTATATTTGAAAATGAATTTTTTATTTGGGGATTTAAATATATGAAATACTAATTTCATTATATGGGTTTAAATGATGTATTGATAATGTCTGTATGGAATCTTTATACCATGATTTTGATTAGAAACTCATTATTTGTTATCCGTGGGTTATTGATGAAAATATTTATTTTGATTTATGTGGCTTGGATGAAATTATGAAACATAAAGGATGCACTGTAATATCACTCGAATGAATTTTCAAAACAATTTATTCTCTAGAGATGTCATGTTTCATGATACCATAGTGAATAACCTTAGTAATTTTAATTTATGAAAACCTATTGATAATCCGCTGTGATATTCGAAAGAATGAATCACATAAATAATGTAGCCCCATTTCAATGTTATGATTTAGGTTCTTATTATTATGTTCTTACACTTTTTCTAACATTATATTTATACCTCATGTTATTATTAAAAATTCTCATGACCACATTCAATTTATCTCCCTTTAGTATTCCCTATCTATGCTTCATGCTCACCTCGTTCATTTGATGTATGTACCCTGTATACGAGATGCAGAAAAAAAAATTAGATGAACACATGAAGATTTATTCAATAGGATTTATAAGAGTGTTTTATGTTTTCATTAATTATATAACTTATTTCAAGGAAAATAAACATTAAAAGATCATCTATTTCTCCCTTTTAATGAAAAGTTATTTAATAAAATGTAGGGACTCTATAGTTCATATAAAAGGGTGGTTTCGTTATTTGTAGAAATTGGGACTTGAAAACATTCTGAATAACCCCAACAACAATTTTATATTTTATAAACATCTTGATATTTTGTTATAGTATTATGTAGGTGGTTTTCATGGAAATAAATCCCTATCTGGATACAAACATGTTGGTGTGGATTTGGAAAATATATATGTTGGGGTAACACCAGAAAACATCACATTGAGCTAGAATATATTAGGAACTGGTGAATGAAAACCGAACATATTTAACTCTTACTTTTACACTCTCAAGGGATTTGTTTAGTTAATTAAAATATTCTTATGAACCATAATGTAGGATATATAGAAAATATAAATTTTTTAAATAATAAGAAATTTAAACATGATCAGTTATGACATATAATTATTTTATATTTATAATATTACAAAAATTAACATGTTTCACACTGAGGTTTTCTTATTTTAGAAAATATATAAGGAAATATGAGGAACCATCTAAATTATGAGTGCAATGTATGATGAAATATTGATGATATTATGGAAGATGGAATAATAAACGCCGTAAGGATGGTGAATCAACTAACTCGAGTTGGAAAAAAATAACTTTAATCAATTCGAGAGAAGATATTTATCTTGAAGGGACCAACATTACTTTGAGTCCTTTATGAATCATTGACCACCATTATTCTGTGGATCTACTAACACATTGATTTTTGAAAAATGGATAATCTCTATAAAATTGATCCTTTATGTACCCCATTTTTTAGAGAAATATAATGTCACGTGGGTAGTGTAACTTTTAGAATGAGAAATTTATTAGTTTAAGGCACTGAATAAAAATATAAAGCCATAAAAGGAGATAGATGCAATAATGTTTAAAGAGTTTAGGGGAATATTTTTTAATAAATATCCCCCCAATAGATGTGAAAAAATGAATATATAATTCCTAGAACTAGAGTTGAAGGAAAATTAATTGATTGGAATCTATGAAATGAACATTATTATACTTTCTCAATGCACCTCTATCGATTTTATGGATCCTATGGGAATGGTAAATATATTCATTAGTTCACTGAGACCCCATATGTAGAGGAATCCAAAAAATTTAGACTATGAATGCTATTATAATATAGTGTGGAGTGATATTAAGTTTGAATTGGGTTCTTAATATACACAATGGCCACATGAGTCAAATAAGAATATGGGAGTAATGGGGACAACATGATGAAGGAACTTTGATCATAGATGAGGATTAAAATTTTGAAACTTCCCTTGTGAAACAAATTTTGGAAGACTCATTTGGGTAATTACTTACTTGGGAGTGTAATGTTCTAAAAATGGGGGAGATATGGTCATATATATCTAAACTAATGTGGTGAGGAGATCCCTAAACTTCTCAATAGTAATGACATGGGGAAAATGGTGCAAGACCAACATGATGTTCTATTCTTCAAGTGTGGATAGCTTGGTCACTTTTCTAATCAATGTCCATATCATAAGATAATATATGGGTGGCCCCATAAACCTCAACATATTCTATGGAAGAAAGGATGGTATTTTTCTATCACAACATATTATGTAGAGAATCCAAATGATTTGGTGATAGGTAAACTCATTGGGCTCTCAAATATAGCAAGTAGATAGTTTGATTCTGGTTCTATGAATTCATTTTTTTATCCTGATTTGTAAAGAAAATAGTATCAATCCTGGAACATATAGAATCCGATTTATTATTCTAGACCCCTATATAGAATATCCTACAATGAATAGTTTGTGTAAACTATTGTATTATAATTTGATATCACAACCATTCCAAAAATGATTTATAAAATATGATGGTGTAATTCAACCATGTACTAGGGATAAAATGGATATTAATTTAAAATTCCATGATAAAATATATAAGAAAAAAAATTAATTAGTCATGAATGGAAACCCTATAATCTTCTTTAATGAAGAGATATATTGGAGTAATATTTTCCAATAACTAGATCCCATATCCTTTTTATAGAGATTATTGATGAAGAGGGATAATGAAATAAACAAATACAGAGAGATAATATTCATATAATTTAGTAATAAATTGATGTATTTCATTAATAGTAACATGTACACCCCCAAGAAAGAGAGATAAAATTCTCTATTTAACTCATACCTAGATCCAAGCCAATATAATCGAACCAGTGTAGAATGGAAAATATGCGGTTATAGGATTTATGGAAAGAACATCAAGATCTTTTGGTGAAGGTATTTTTCTAACCAAGTATGTATCCTTTGGGAGTACCTATTCACTATGTGAAGAAGGAGCCTTGATCAATGTGGGTTTGAATTAAATATATAGAACTCAATGAGATAACAGTGAAGAAGAAGTGTCGTCTCCTAATTATTGGTGATTTATTTGATAATCTTGATGGGGATCAATTCTTATCTATGATTTTCCTTTGAATTGGGTATCAAAAATTGAGTATGTAGAAAGAAGATATTATACACTCTACCTTCCGAACAAGATATGGGAATTATGAGTATTTTGTTATTTCTATTGGCAAGACTTATCCTCCTACTATATTTATGGATTTTATGAATAGTGTCCTTAACTTATACCTTGATAAATTCGTGGTATTTTTTTTTGATAATATTTTGATATATTCCAAAATATTTGAGGAGAATGAGGGTCATATAAGGGATATATTGAAAACTCTAAGTATATAAAATATTTTTTGAAACATTTATGAAATTTAAATCATGGTTAAAAATATTTCATTATTGAGGATCTTTTTAACAAATGAAAGAACCATTTTTGACTCTATGAAGATAACAGTTATTGGGTAGTGGCCTCAACCTACAATAGTAAGTGAGATTCATAGTTTCGTTGCAGTAGTTTGATATTATAAGATGTTTGTGAAAAATAATTCATGAAATTCTATTCCACATAGCATATTTACTAAAAAAGGGGGCAATATTATCTTGAAAAAGGAGTGTGAATAATGTTTCCATGAACTGACGAAGAGACAAGTTATTTTATCTATATTAAATCTACCCTCTATTGGAGAATGATTCATTATTTATTGTGATTCTTCTCAGAAATGGATTGAGTGAATTCTCATGAAAAATGACAAGGTGACTAATAATGAATCTTTATAGTTAAATCCTCATGAAAATAATTATCCTCGGCATGACATGGTGTTAGTTTCCATTATAATTTCTATGAAAATATAGAGGCAGTATCTCTATGTGTGGAATTGTAATATACATACACACCACCAATTTATGAAGTATATTTTCAAGAAAAAATGAGTTTAAAATGATACAAGATGATAGTTAGAACCTATTAAATTATATTATTATTCAATTAATTAACAATCGTAAATGGGAAAAAATGTCACTAGTGTATTATGTAGGAAAGTCACTATTTTTCAAGAAAGGATGCAGATTTAAAGAAGATCCACTGATTAAAGAAAAAGTTAAATTGGACATAGTAATTATAAGGGAAGGGACATTATCAACCCTATCCCAATTTACTTCTAAACCATCATTACTAGATAAGATTAATAAATACCATATAGAAGATCCTTTGTTACAAATGAACATATATGATGTGATGAATGGGAAGTTTACTGAGTTCAATATTTATTAAGAAGGTGTATTGAAATTAATATACGACTATGTATGCTATCTATCCTAGAGGTAAAGAAGGATTCATTGGAAAAAATTCATAGCTCTAAATTATCTATTAATCTGGGAATATATAATGATTAGGGGCCTTCATGATCATTATAGGTGAAATAACATGAAATGATATATTTCTGACTACACTGCAAGGTGCTTGGTATGTCTACAAGTGAATGTGATGCGACAAATTCATGAAGGGATATTTTCACCACTAGCCATACCAATATGGATGTGGGATAATATCAATATGGAATTGGTCATGTATCTTCCAAGAACATCCAAAGGAAACAATGTGATATGGGTTATAGTGGATTGACTCACCAACATATCCCATTTCATCACCCTTTCAAAAAAGATATATCTCTTGTAAAAATTCCCTTAATATATGTAATGGTTGTGGTAAGGTTATATAGTTTTCCACTTTCTATCATTTTTTTGGTATCCGATGTTCAAATTTATTTCTATAGATGTATTCATTAGGCACCAAATAATGATTTGATTTTTAGTTTGGTCTATCACCCCCCAACTGATGGACACTATAAAAGAACTATTCATACACTTGAGGACATGCTGAGAACATGGTCAATATAATTTAAAGTTGGATGGGATCAAAAACTCATGTTATATGAGTTCTCGTAAAACAATATCATCAACTTGAATATTCAAAATGCGTCATATTCTGCTCTTTATGGGAAGCAGTGTAAAAATCGTACTTGTTGGGAGAAAGATGGTGAGAGAATGATACCCGGGCCCGATCTTGTACAATAGATTGCAGAAAATATTCATGACATTCAAAAACATATAAAGGAGGCTTAGATTTAGCTAGAGATCTATGTTGAAATCCATCGAAGGGACTTGTAGTTTGATATTGGAGAAATTGTTTTCCTTTAGATATCACTATTGAATAGAGTCATGTGAATTGGAATGAAAGGGATGCTTAGCCTAAGGTACATTGGTCCCTTTTAAAAACGTAACAGCATAAGAGCAATGGCCTATCGACTATCGCATCCACAAAATATTTCTCATGTTCGTGGTGTTTTCAAAATATCTCCTTTGAGGAATTACATACTCGATCCCTCACATGTACTAAATTCAGAGGTGGTACAACTGGAACATGACCACTCATATGAGGACTAGTCTATGTAGATCATAGACTAGAGAAGCAAATTTCTAGGAAACAAGACTACTCACCATGTTAAAGTTTTGTGGAGGAATCGTAAATAAGAATGCGAAGTGGGAACCAGAGGATTCAATGAGACATAAGTACCCTCCACATTTTTCAACTGATATAATTAGATAAAATCCCAAGGATTACATTTCTAAGGGGTAACTAATTTAATGACATAAACTAATTAAATGGTTTTATTCTTGAATAAATTTTGGTTAGGCATTTTATAATTTTGGAAATGACCAAAATAAAAGGAAACCAACAAACGTTTAACTTACTTATAGTGATCATTACATTAGTGGGATATAAATCTAATTAAAATTCAAAACATTACAACTTGATAAAAAATAAAATGTAGAATATATAAAATGGGAAAATAATGATCACCCAAATAACCATCAGTCATCATACCTAATTCTATTAACTATCAATGGTTTTGGGTTTTGTAGTGTGGAGGGTGAGGGTTTATTTGGCGCACTCGTGGCATCGTGTTTTTGTTTTCAGTTTCTGGCATTGGTTTTGTGTTTTGACCACTACTTAGAGGCCATGGTTTTCCTTACCCCTACCATGCCCTCAAGAAATTTCACTCATATCTGAGTTAGATCTGGAATGGTGTTTCTTCAATTGATTTGGGAGGTGTAGCTTGGAATATGATGACGCTCCCTATGCAGTTTGGTCCCTTTTTCAGTAGCATATTGACAATCGGTGATGTTGAAGATGGTTGTGTCGATTTCGGTCAATGACGATGGTGAGTTTTTAAAAATTAATGCGGTGTTGGTTGAGGTTGTGTTGCATACGGTTCAGGCGGTTTGTAAAGGTGTGTGATGGTCCATAATTCAAAGCAGCCATTTGTTTGAGGAATTTGAGGGCATGTTTCTGGATGCATAGGGTTGATGTTTTGAATTTTGAATGTGGTGCAGCATGACAGTGTGTTTTTAATGTTGTTTATTTTCTAAAGTGTGAGATGTTATGATGAATTGGATTTAGAATCAATTTACAGGGTTCAGCCCCATAAGAGGATTTAGATCATGTAGATTTCATCTGGCATGACCGTTTAGATTTGGATGAACAAGAGGGTATGGATTTTCCATCAGTACCATGCCCGTAAAACTTTTCATGGGATATCTTGTAGAGTGGTCATGTGAGGTAGGAGTTTGTCATATCGATTTAATTGCTGGGGAGGAGCAGTTTCTTGTAGCATTGATCTGGGTTTTCTCTTGTATGACTGTATTTTGGGTTTCCCACTTTTCCAAAAAATTGCTTTTGAAATAAAAAATTTAATTTTCAGTAAATATACATTCAATTTATTTCAACTTACGACTCAGTTAATGATAGTCGAGCCACCCCATGAATCTATGACAATCACACACCTCACCCTTAGGAAATATTTGGGAGTAATAAGGGGTTACATTTACAGGCCTTAGTTTCATAATGTGTAATATAATTTGTATAAATAAAATACTTATTCCATCAATTAAATTTTTCAAATTCTATGTATTGATAAAATATATCATTAATTGATATGAATATGAAAAACTAATTTTTAGATTCATATGAAATATAATTCTACTTTCCTATAAAATGTATATAATTTATAAAAAATATTTTATCTTAAATTAATTTTTTCTAAGAGATAAAAAATTTAAAAAACTTATATTTAAATAAAAAATGATACAATTATTTTATAATTTCCAAGGAAATTTTTATTACTGTCAAAAAATTGATTGTTCCATAAAAATATTGTTTTTAAATAAATATGGATATTAGTATTTAAAATTTTATTTTATAATATTTATATAATTGTTATAGAAAAATTACATTATATTTGAAATCATGAAACTAAAAATAAGTTGTGGTGAATTATGACAATTTTATTAAATCATTAAATTATTTCATGAATACTAAAAAATACAATTTTTGGTTTGGTGTATATTTTATGCCATCATAATTATTCAAAATGATGTAATAATTAATTAAGAAAATACATGGAATAAATTTTCTATTTTATAAATATTATGTATTCTAATAGATTTTAATCAATTTCTAAAACTATAAGTGATTTTCCAATGTCTAATTTTATTAATAATGTTACTTTGTGGAATCATTATTTTCTATGACAAAAGAAGTTTTAAGAAATTTTATTCAATTTTAGGGGTATAAAATACCAAAAAATGGGACCCAAATTTCCAAAACCAGGAAGAATACCCATGGTATAGACAATGGTTTTTCATTTTCCACATAATATATTTCTATGACATATATTTTCATATTATTAAATAATCCATCCACTTTTACTATAAATACCTACCCATTTCAGAATTCACATTCACCCTGAATCCATCCACCATGATGATTAGATTATTTTTTATCCCAATATTTTATCTAATGATTTATCATGCCCCCTTGGTACAATCATTATGTTTTCAAAATAACTCATTATGGTAATGAATGTCTCCAAATCTTCTTTACATTCAACAGTCATTTTTGTGGAAGGTCTTCTAGTTTTTGAGAAAATACATTTTTCCACACTTTATATTGTCCCATTACTATAATAACATAATTTTATCAATACCATATCCTTATACCCTCTAATTTTTATACTTGTCTAAAACCATGATTTATATGTGTCATGTTACTGAATTTACTTCTAAAATTTCCCTCTTTTACAATATATATTCCATTTTCCTTTTTATTTCAATACCCAAATATTTTTAATAGTTTCTTTTGATTAGGCATTCAAATATATTTAATAATTAATTTATGAATCATTTATTTAAATATATGATACTTTCATTTCATTTAGTGGGTTAAAAATGATGTAATAATCATGTCTTTAAGCTCTTTTATTTTCCATTCTTTTGATACACATCTCCACCTTTATTTTCCTTTGGTTATTAATGAAATCCTTTATTTTGATCTATTTGGATCACATGAAATTATGAAATATGAAAGGTGTACCTTGATATCTCTCCAATACATTGGATAAATAATTTAATCTCTAGATATGACATGTTTTATGATACCATGTCAAATATCCTTGAAAATATTTATTTATGACACATTATTGAAAAACCATGGTGATATTCTTATCAATGGATCAATTAAATTTTGTATAATCATATCAATTTAATGATTACTATTCATAATTTTATGTCATTATTGTTTTTTATTCCCTATATTTAGGGATCATGTTCTTGGTAAAATGTTTCCTGACCACATGCCTTTTATTTTCCTTTCCTATTCCCTTACTGGGCTTTATTCTCAACCTATTTCTCTAATATATGACCCTATGATATGAGATTCAGTAAAATTAACTTAGGGTGAAACCATGAATATGTCTTAAACTGGGTTTAGAATATTGTTTTATGATTTCATGTATTATGTACCTTATATACATGATGATAAACTATAAAAGACCATATGTTTTTACTTTAAAATGAAACGGTATGTAATAAAATATAAAGGATGCCATACCATACAATTTCAGGAATCGTATTACTCATTCAATATATAATTTATTCCAATATCTTAAACTATTCATATATGATTCTTAATCCATATACTATTTCAATTCTATTATATATATTTATCATTATTTCTTTTATGTATGTTGACAACATGTTATTCTCTTTTGATAATGATCACATGACATTAATTATTTTTCCAGTTCTATATATTTTTATTTGTTCTGTAGTATTAGTTATGACCATTATTGTGAATGTAATTTTCACTATTTCTATTCTAAAAAAAATGTAGTGTAGTATTATGAATAAGTATTTGAATGTGGATTATTAAATGGGTTTTCTTCTGTTTTTAGTTAGTATAATAGGACATATTCTCCTATATCACCCCACAAATAATTTAATCCCGCAAATAAAATACATATTTCAATCCGTAAACAAATGGGTGTAATTATTTATTATTTATTCCCAAAGAACCCATATTGATTCCTCTAGAATTTTATCACTCTAATGAAATTTCACAATTCTTGTTATAATATTTTGAAAAATTTCCCTATTGTGTAACTAATATATATAATACTTTAATTATCAGATGCATAAGTCTCCAAATTTTTTTACTTGATGGTGATAACATTTATTGGGTTGGGCATATACTTCTTAAATTAGGAGAAATTAAATGTGTCATTATTTTTATAGAGGTTCGGTGGAATAAATAAATAATATGTCCCCACTATAATTATCTTAAATAATTAAAAAGGACTGACATATCATAGAGTTATATTCCACTTCTTTTTCAAACAAAATGACTCATTCACATAGTGATACATTGCAGAATTTTTGATACCCTACATGGAATTTAAATCCATTCCCTTAATTAAAGGTATATGTTTTCTTTCTTCTTTTTTATATCTAGATATGATTATAAATATATTGACGATTCTTAGTTCTTTCCTTAATTAATTCTTAACCATATAGAATCCATTTTATATTTTTATTCCAATAGGTTGGATTATTAAATATTTTCTCATACAATGCTTCATATTGTTCCATTTTAATTCTTGAATATAACTTATTATCATAATATCCCTGAATCAAGAAACCTAGATCATGTTTTTCTTACTAAATTGGTACAAGATATAAGTTATTAGGCTGCAAAAAATCGATTAGTTTATAACACTTGTAAATCTAAATAAATACAAGAAACCCATATGAAATTGAAATTTTAAAATATACAATTAAAATGTGGCATCCATACATGAAATTATTCAAAAAATAATTCTTAAAATAAAAGGTACTGGGAGAAAAAATTGGTGAGTCTAGATTCTCAATAAATGATACAAACAGTGAAATCTATAATGATTAAATGATGTATAATTAATATCACATAGTACATAGTGAAAAAATATGAAAATCTATCAACATCTTCAGTACAATGTAAATCCATGTATAATTTCAACATACCAAGCACATGGATAATGAAAAACAATTCTACATAATGGAAAATTATCAATATGTACGTTCATTATTTGACCATCAATGTCTTAACCATGATATAATATATTTTATCATCCATGCATTTTCCAAGACATAATCATTTGTATAGTTTGGTACACACCTTTTACTCAACTAATGGGGACCCTTGATTTGCCTCATAAGACCAGTCCATTCACCAAGAGTATATCTATAACTAGGTCCCACCCATCACTTTCACAAACTATGCATTCCTCATATAAAAATTTAACAATACCAATCAATTTAAAAAATAATTATAAAAAATCATTGTATAAAAAATATGTAATAATTCGCTTGACATTGAAATTAGATTCTAAATAACATTCCATTAATTGATATCGTGTATAGTAGTTCTATGAGGTTAAGGCATCATAAATGTATAATAAATGACACTAAATTCACCCATGATATTGAATATATATATATAAAAGATAAAAGTACTATTTTATGAATAATGTAGTGTGATTGAAAACATGATCATAAGAGAGTGAATGATCTCAAAATAAGGTATAATTTATTACATGTAACGGGTGACAAAATAATTTAAATTAGTTAAAAAATGAATTATTTTTAATAAATAGATGATCTTATAAATGAAAAAATGGAAGTAATAGATAAGAAATAACTTCCTTATACCATTGTGTAAGAAATGGTTATAAATAATATTTAAAAATCCATTTAATTCTTTTAAAAAATTATATTGTTTTCTTTGGATATCATTTTAAATAAATATTTACACAGTCATGAGATGGCAATTTTCATTTAAAATAAACATTAAAAATTTAAATTTATGTCTCAATGTAAATAATTTTTATGATGGTGATAAATTCTATTCATGTGGTACAATTTTTCAAAATATTTCTTAAAAATTTTGATAAATGTCCAAAAACTCCATTTAAAAAATTAACAACAATAATCCATTTAAATATTCTCAACGAAATTAAAATATGGTTGATGATGATTTAAAACAATCAATTGATTTTAAGATGAATATTCTCGGAGACACAATAATTAACCTTTAAATGAAAGAAAAATACTTTTAATTGAAATCATTAAAATACAGATTTATTTAAAGGAAAGACACATACTTTTAATTCACATGATTATTCTTGATCTAACATCAGATGAAATATAAAATGAACATGAAAACCCAAAAATAATCAAAGGATGAAAATATATATGGTGTTTATGAAATTCAGATCATATAATTTTCAAAAAAATTAATCATAACCCAAACAAAAAATAAATAAAAATTTGTTAAAATAGAAATAGCTTACAACTTTAATAAAATTTAAATTGAAACCATAAAAGAGTAGAAACAAATTAAAATTTTATATACCATTAATAGATATGAATTCAGGATATAATATGTTAAATGGTAGATATATAACCTATATATATGAAATTAGGTTTATATTATGCACATGCCACATTGAAGTGGAAAACATAAAAAGTTACAATTACCACAAGTCTGAAATTATTTTTAAACTCTTTAAACTCATGTAGATGAAATTTTAAGATATATTAATTCAGTACAAGAAAAATATTAAATCTTGTAATAACATATTTTTTACTTATATAATCATATCACCCATTTATTAACACATTATTAAAATTACATTTCAAGGTGATCCATGTTTTGGGTTGGATGTTCTGGTCCTTGCACATTGAACATTATTTCATTATCCATATAATTTTAATAATGTCATATAGATAATATTATTAAATATCATCACAAGTATTTATCATTCCTTAATAATTAATATCATAAAAATTCTAACATCACTCATGTAGGTGGTAATTCTAACTTAAATATGAGTGTGTTATAAATTTAAAATTTGTAACAACATTTTGTGTATAATATTATTATCAAGTTTATATAATCATTGTTATTTCACAAGAATCATGTATATTAATTATACATAATATCAGATCCATCTATTATAGTAATACTTTCTAAATCAAATATATCACTCTTGTAGATGGAAGTATATGCATAATCATTAACTATACAACCATTTTCTAATGAGAAAAACTAAAATAAACTAGAAAAATATTTTATCATTTCAGAATAATTATAAATTCTTTAAAATAATTTTTATTTAATAAAATCGTAATTATAACATTTTATGAGAAGTTTAATGAAAAATTAATCCCATCACTGTGTGGAGTTGGTAGTCAACACATACACATGGGTGATAATTTAATTTACCATTTAATGGAATGTAGTTGGAAAATTGTTTTCCCATAATCATAATATAGGGTAGTGGTCCCCATATTTTTCAAATTTATTAGATAATGTAGTTTTCCTCATATTTTTAAAACTATAATTATAGTCTCTAACAGTTTTAATATAATTTTTAATTTAATTTTTCATTTAGTTCAAGTGATAAGAATATGTGTGACTATATATTTCCATTGGATGCATCCTTTCAAATTATACATGTAAATTTTGGAGGAATATGTTAAAAATTAGAATTAAAAAGGGCCCTATATTTTCATATGTTTATATATATATAAGGAGGTGGTCGAGTTATATACTAAATACTTATATAATGTGGAGCACATTGTTCTCCTAATATCTCATTATCAAAAAGTGAATGATTAAATTTAGCTGATATGTGGATTATATGTATTTTTAATTGAATGTAATATTGTGACGATGGAATATTTATAAATTTCAAACAACACAAGTGGGGTCCAACCATATATAAAATCACATATTACTAGCTTTAAGGTATGGTATCTTAAATATTGAAACATGGTCGATGAAGGAGTATAAAATATGTTTTTTCATAGTCTATAGAAAATTCCATAATAATTCATTGATAATAGAAACCCTGAAATAGTTGGACTCGAGAAGATCTTTTAAAGATATCCTATGGTCTGATTTCAACATCAATTATTACAAAATTTTCAACAAATATTAGGAAAAAGAGTACAATTAAAAATAGTTAAGTAATGGTCATTTTAGAAGAAATGAATTTTTCAAGTGTTGGAGAAAAATAACAAAATTTTCCACAACATCATTTTTTAGAGATATTGATGATAAATGTGAAATTTATTATTCTATTCTTAAAGTTTTATTATTAAAGTGTAACTGTAATGATAGTAAAAGTGTTGTGAAATAATATGATTGTGTATTTACACATGATAATTTGAACATTTTTTTTCAAATATGAACTATCTATCATTGAAATGTATGGAAAATGGATTTTTTATTTTATTAACCCACTAAATCATCAGAGGGTTTTTTTAAAGGAAAATTTTCATTTGACTGATGATTATGTCGATGACGTTGGTAATTTTTTATACTTATGTTATATTTATTTATCTATTACATGATTTCAATTGGATAATAATGGTTTTACGGTAGACATGATCCATACTACATTGAATTATGACATTGAATGGATATGAAAAAACACTATGTTACTATCATACTTATTTAGAAGAAAAAAATATATTTTTTAATTTTTATTTTTTGAAATAAAAATATTTGAAAAAACAATTTTCTACTTAAATATTTATATTTATAAATGATGATAATTTCTATAATATTTATATTAAATTTTTCATTCATTAGTATATGTTAATCATTTTTTTTCAAAAACCAATAATCACTAATTTTTCTTAAACATAAATATTTTAATTTGATATTTTTTTATCCTAGATAGTAAAATCATTACATTTTTATCATTCCGATATATTTTTATTAATTTAAATATTCATCAATTTCATTTAATTGTATCTCGGTTAAAGAATATTGAGATCAAGATTTATTGTCTATTTTTTAGTATCCATAATTTTCTATTATATACATTTTTATTCAGTTATGTTAGTAACAATAATAGGAATAATTGTTATTTATTATCAAATATATTATTTAGTACTTCTTACAGTCCTTTAATTTTAATCAAAATAGGTGCACTAAATTTAAATAAATTCATATATATTAATAATTCGCACATATGTAGTGGAACATCTACCATGTTATCTGTATGTTTTTCATATTATCATATTATTGGTAATTAATGTATTCAATAAAATTATACATTTTTTGTAAAAATAATTTGAAATAGTATTGTTGATCTTACTAAAACCAAGTCTTCTAATTATTGTATAGAGAATATGATACTCAATGCAGATAGATGTGGGATTAAACTATGATAATAAGTATCTATTTGAATTTGATGATGATTGTGTCCTAGTTGAATTAAGTGAAAATTATTGTAGGGGATTTATTTTCATGCAGATCCATCATAAGATTAACATTATATATTCTAATGGGGGGAGAATTGACCAGATGGATAAATGGTAGTTGTGATATTTCTTCAAAGAAAATGATCTCATTTTTTATTTCTTCAAACTTTATATGTTTCATAAAACTCATATTTAATATATTCAATTATAGATGACATTTGAATTTCATGATATGAAATAAATTAATAAGAATTATCTATATTATTTTGAAATTATAAAGATGTATTTTAACCAAAATTGGGATCAATTTTATATTTTATGAAAAAAACGAAAATCTACAAACAAAATATAGATTTGTAATTACAAATACATGGGTGATGATTAGTTCATGTCAATGGGAGGAATCCTTTCAGGTATAATAATTAATTTTTATTAAATAAATTTTTAGAAATATTTATTAAATATTTCCTTACTTTTTCATTTATTCTTATTAAAATGTGTTATATTAGATCTCACCAAGATATCAAGTTACATAATGATGGATTCCAGGAATTTTAACATTGACTAAATCCTTTACATGTGGAAAAAGTTATTGATGAAAAGTTAGATGAATTAATAGCTACATCTTATAGCATCTCTAAAGTAGTTACATTCAAAGTCCAGTCCCCTCCACTAACCATGAAAAATAAAAAAGGAATAGAATAAAAAAAATTATAATGTTTCTTACTAATACATCTCAACAATTATCCTATAAGATTGGAATAAAATTAATAATAAATTCCAGGAATTTTTGAATTTTTTAAATTCATAATACTAATAAAAAATTTACATGTAACATTTTAGGACACACATCCAAAAAAAGTCATGTAGGGTACCTTTATCCTTTTATATAGGATTGGTATTCTTGCAAAAAAATTAGGAAAGTAACAAAACTCAAATTACATAAGCAGATATAAAATGATTTCAAGTATTAGAAATTTTATTAGTTATCATAGAATGTCATTAATGGTCGAAAAATAGGGGTATAATATATTCAATGTCGGTTGTCATGTGAGATATGTGTTAGATAATAGATAATGAAATTAAATCATCAGTACTGGATATGATTAAAAAAATGGGGATACAAAAATGGCTAGTGTAGCCGACCTATCAATGTCCTACACCTCATTATTCAAACCTGACTATTGACATTGAATTTCATGCTATGGATATTTGTTAAAAAATTGTTTCATAGGAAATCATATATAATTTGGCGGTTTTTTTACACCATCATGTTATGCAGTAATATATGGATAGAGTATTATTCCATGATATTTTCAATCCTTTATTTTTTTAGTGAATAGTAAATAATATTGTTTTGGGGTTTCAGTATATATTTTTTTCTTCATAAAAATATAATATTTTACACTCCGTTTTTTCACATATTAAATAGGATTATAAGGATAAATACCTTTAAGAGAATATAAGAAAGGAAATAATGTAGGCTAATGATCTCACTGTTCTCCAATGGCCATTTTACCTTGCACCGTAAAGCACTATCATTATGTAGGGTACGTCGGAACTTGCATGCATGATCAGCCTGGGCACCATCCTGCATGATTAGATTGAATGACATCCTACACTATTAGCTTGAGTGGGACACCTAGGGGAGATGGACCCTACACCTAGGTCCTGTATTTTATTATAAATAGGACACAATACTCTTCTTTTGAAGAGAAAAAAGTTTTCAAAGGCCAACACATGATCTTTTCTCTCTAGGGCTTCACTCAATCCCTATGAAACCATCTACGTAGATTTAAAAAATGTGAAGTAGAGAGAATTAATGGTTTATAGTGGAAATAAAGTCCTCCCATGGTATAAAATAAATAATACCCATGCAAGGAACTCACTCACCCATTGTTCAATGATGACTAATATGAGGTAACCTTCCTCAATCAGGATCCAATGTGAGTAACTTCTTGGAGAACATGTAAAGAACCATAACATCATGATAAATTCATCACCCATGTGAAGTTACCCAGGTGTTCCATCACCCATGGTTCCACCAATTCTCTTGGGATTACAGGCATAGGGAACCCCCTATATGAGCCTCCTAGGCTCTCCATAATCTCCAGCCTATAAAAGTAACACATCAGGCCTTATTTGAAGACATCCATGGTATAGAATCTACTCATATATCTCCCTTTACTAAGAGATACCATGCTAAAACATCCATAAAATCCATCAAGAATTCACAAACATAGCTAATGGAAGACCAACATGTCCCCCATTTGGGTGTGTTTTCCAATGGAAATAGGTTTCCCATACATTTCTTATTGGACATTCAGTGTGCATAGGGTGCATGTGAGTGTGTATCCTTATGGTCATGATGAATCCTACCCTTGGTATAGATTTAGTGAGTTCCCTGCCTCAGATACTATGGTTAGGACCATGCCTTTCCATTCTCGTCACTCTGACCTGAAAAATCTGGTTCTCAATGGGGAGGGTAAGGATTGCACATTCATTTCAATTAAACATGTTGTTATATCCTCCTCCAAAACTGCAGAAAAAGATTAGCGGAATCCCTCGTAAATTAATCTCATATCATTTGTTGTAGGAGTTTTCACTAATTCCTATCTCTGCCTCATGGTCATTGATTCAGAGAAGGGATGGGAACAATAACCCTATTATATTTCTCATTCTCCCTTCCTTCCTTAATCTTCTTACCCTAGACCCATTGTAGGGTAAAATGAATAGGTAAATGTTTCATAGACCCTGACTCTACCTCCATCGGTGGAGGATAAGTGTGTTATATACCATATCTTTTGATTCCAACTTGTCAATCAGATTCAAGAATGACACATACTTACTCTTGTAGACAAAAAAGTAATCTATGATTATGGTACACAAACACACATGGATGCACGTTTTGGTAGTGAATCATCCTTTGAATCATTCAATATCATTCCATTAGAGTGATTCCATAGGCATGGTCCCTCAAGTACATGTAACATATTTAAGGAAAAATTGAAAGTGTGGTTTCCTAGATCTTATGTTTCCTATTTTTATCACATTGATCCTGAATCATAACGGCTTATAAGTTATGAGTGGTCCTGACATCCACATAATTCAAAAACTTCTATGAATCCTACTCAGACTAATACCTGGTCATAATAATCATATGGCCTCATTCCAAATATAATACCCAAACATTCCATGGGCATCCTTCTCATAAGTAAGACCTAATTGTCGCCCTTTTTACATGGTCTACCACAAAGCGTAATCCTCAAGTATTGATCTATGATAACTCTGATTATTTCTATTACCTAGATATGTAGGAAACATACTTATGTCTAGAGCTCAGTGAACATCCTTCATAAAAGTAATCTCTAATAAAAACCAAAAAATATTCCAATGGAACCCTTTTTAAGAGTAAGCCTCAACTAATACTCCAAATCACAATTAGTTGAAGTACTATTCATGGTCTCTATCATAGGGAATCCTCTTCAGAGGTAATCCCCAACATAATCATTTCCAAGGGGAATACAACCTTATGAGACAAATCATCAAAGAGCCCCTATAGTTGAGGGTCCTCAAAACTAAACTACCTGTGGTTGGATTCCCCTCAAAATGTGAGACATTGTAATCCTTCATGAGGTCCAAACCCAACACCACAAATCAACATTCTTATCTCTAGTCTATTTTCATGGTAGGTTTTAATTCAACCGGGGAATCCATCTTCCTTTCAGTTTCCCTTGGATTATTTTGCATGAGTCTCACACCAAAACATTAACTAGGATCCTTCGACCTAGATTTATGTGCCACATGATGTTAAACTATACAATTTATTCCTTATAAAATGACCATAAAATGTATGATGTTCCACATTCAGAGGCATTGAACTATATGGGTTCTGAATCCTTTCACAAGAATAAGAATGTATCCCATTTATGTATTCGATCCCAACATAAAAACAACTCTCATATAGATGAATAATATTGGATAAAAATAGATGACTATAGGATATATAAATGATAATAATTGATTTCTAAATTTGTGATTACCCAAATCATACTTGGGAATCAATAAAGGATTTATAAACTTTTCATAAATCTATAAGAGAGTCATGGAGTAGGTATTAATTCCACCTAAAAAGTTGTGATAGGAACATCCTTCTTCATCTTGACCAATGTGAGATCTTAAAAATCATTAGACAAAATCCCTAATAAGATCCTACCTATGGAAAGAAGGTCACATTCGATACAGAACCATTGGTTCTTTCCAGTTCTATAAAAAATCCAATGGAAACTGTTCAAGAATTGAAAATTTTTGTGAGGTTGGAATTCTGAGGGGAATAAAAAAATGTTGAAAACGATGTGAGTCCTTAATCAAGATTATAGTGTCACCCTTTTTTTAAGACCCTCTCACATGATAAAAGAGGGATAGGCAAGGAAATCCATCATGCATGTATTCATACAAACAAGATTATTATTTGAAATGGTTTTCTTTTTTGTGTTTTTCATATATTATAGTACCTTACTCTTAGATATCCCTTCAATCCAATGAGATCATTAAAACATTCACTAATGATTACTTCTCAGGATAGATCATTGTCTATTCTAAAGATGAAATCACTAACCCAGCATCCTCAACACTGGGTCTCAAACCTACAGGATAAGAAATTCTATCAAACTGGTATATTATAGACCCTATAGGTTTTCCAACTAGCCCTATAGTTTTCAAATCCCCACAAATCATCCGGTCAATAATGACTGGAGGTCCTAACACTGATGATTTCAACCTCCATGTTCAACGGTTTAGTTGGAATATCCCCAAAACATTTTAAATAGTCCCTCATATCTTACTGAGGTGGATAAGGAGGCCACATATTACCTCATCCAAAAGATACAATGGTCCTTCTCAAGGAATCCTACCAGAAATCATCTCCACTAACATTGTGTGGTAGTAAACCCCCCTCATGATGAGAGTGTTGTCCTTAGCTATTCGAACAAAAAAATTAAAACCTTGTCTTACAAGGCTGCCTGTTGGGTAAAATAATATGGTATTAAGGAGAAATGTCACACCTCTCCCCCTCCAATGAATCCCACCAACCACAGTTGTTGGAAAATTGTGAGCATAAAAATACATATGTCTTCCATTTTTTTTTCAGCCAACGGGATCCCTGGAGTAACCAATGGAAACCCTCCAAACAAATCTAGAGGTATACCATGAACAAGAACATACAACTGTATGTACCCACAAATCCTTCTAGTATACACATATATTAGTATCCAGAGAAGTCAATCAGAATGTCCCAATGATTAGTAAGGGTAGACACAAATCTCTTTCCCTACACAAGAGTATTGTTGGTATCCACTAGTAGGAAATGGAGGATTATAATAATGCACACACACCTACTCTATATATTTAATGGGAATATATCCACATTCCAATTTCTATAGTTACAAAGATTATCATATAAATGGTGAAAGGGAATACTGAAATCCCTTCCCACATTCTACATACATTCCAGCACATCATAATAGTGAAAATAGTAGTTCATAAAAGACAAACACCCAAATGTTTTCCCAAATGTGGGGGGACTCACCAACATATCACCCTAGAGAATATGTAAAAATATAATTCATTTGAGGAGGGTCATCTGGAAGACTCCCCGATATTATATGGAAAACGAGATTGGGAACATAAAACCACTCCAATTAGTGTTAATCATCCTATTCCAATGGCTAGTCCACTGTAGGAACAAACATATTCCCATGACAACCAATTATCCCAGCAAGTGTTCCTAGTCACTCATAAGAAAAAATCCATGAATAAGCCTTATAAAAAATTATTCGAAAATCAATAGCTGATCTATTATTCAATTCCACTTAATTCTAGAGTTATTTCATCCCTCAAAAAATTATTTAAGGTACCACATAATCCTACCCTCCCATTACCAAATTATATGAGCAAGAACAATAATTTTGAATGTTCTATTCATACACATCACCATAAATGGATGATTCAAGATTAAAAGTGGATAGATCTAGAGATCCTATATTATGATTAGATTCATTTCATCCCTCTGCATGGTCAGAAGATTAAGGAGAAACAGGGTCTTCCCCTTACTACAATCCACCATGGTGTTCTTCTCTATGATGGTGTTCACAAAAAAGGTTCTCTCCTTTGTATTTTTTGGAATTGTCATGATAATTTTCAAATTTCCAATGTAGTGATGATAAATCCCCCATCTGACAAGGAAATTGTGAAAATAATTCCATTCATATATGATTCCTAGTCATTGGTATGTTAAATCCTTTCTTATCTAGAAGATAGACCAGTGTGATTGTCATTCTACAAACCAACCTTGGTCCACTTACCTTTCAATATAGACTAATTCCCTAATGATTTTTCTGCCTAAAATAATGGAGTTGGAATGCTCCCACTCTGGGCAGACAAGGGTGAGGAACCTCTAGAAAAAGATGACATACTAGTCATGTTATGTCCTTTGGACACCCCTCAATATATCATTCCAGAGGTATTTTTAGAATATTGTTTTCCTGATGTCTTCCTCAGCATTTGGAAATCTCTACATCACATAAATTAAAAATTATTTCCCCGTGATAGTTATCCAAATCCAATAAAGGTAATATAAGGGATGAAATTTAAAATTTACATGTCATCTCTCCTAATGTCATGAAAACCAATGTTTGAGAAACATCAAGTATCCCTTTAACTTGTAACCCTTAGCGTATTAATGAGGTTGTGAAAGTAGATCATAGATACACAATTTGGTTGTATCAGCGGATGGTGAGAACATGGGGCATTACATATCAAAATGATCCCCAACTAAAAAATCCAAATAAAGTTGGTATCATGAAATTTCATATCCCTAGTTGAACTTTATAAACTATAATCTATCCATAAATAATAAAATACTTAGAGAAAACAAGCCCTAACTGACTCTCACTGATGTCAAGCCAGAAAGGTGTAGGCCATTCAAATACTCTTTTGTCGGGCATCTAAAATTTCCTATAAATCCTCCCATTTGAGGTAAGTTCATCATAAGGTAATGTAAACATAAGATATATCAAAGTAGTCCTTGGAAACATAGGATTCAAGTTCATTCCAAATTATTTACCCAACAAACGTTCAAACAAAATATTATATAATTTAAAGAGAATACATGGTATTATCATTTCACCTAGTTCAAGAAATACCCCAACCCACAAGGCTCAAGGATTTTTTAACCCAAACCTTGACTTCATCAAACCATGAATGAAGGGTTGTGAAAAAAAATAACAAGAACAACCCCAAACCTTAGGGATGTGGGTATTTTAACCTCAACAATCACCTCCTTAGTGGGAACCTTTATTCAACTAATTATGAATTACATTACAAAATAAAACCTCCTAGTTCATCACATCTTGTGATTTGGTACTTTCAAACAGAACATTCCTGGCTTAATTATAGATGGATTCCATTTATATTATTATTGACCAAAATGTTCCCAAGGAATTGACAATAGATAGTAAAAGGCCTATTATAGGGAACAAAATAAGGCCTTCTCACAAAGACATTAATATAATCCAAGGAATACATATTTTGTCTTTTAAATTCATCAAATCAACCCTCAGTAATCATATAGAACATGAGTTTAATTTAGAGTATTTAGGTGAATTTCTGGTTCACAATGGGGTCCATATCGAAATAAATAAAGGACATGTGCATACTCGAAACTGGAGGCATGCCCTGAATTTCGGAACTCTCTCGGATAATCCACCATCATATCATTTAAATAAGGAAAAATTAAGGGCTAAATAATGATTGACCTCTCTATCATAGAGGTTAATCCCATTTCATTAGAGGAAATATTTTATCAGCAAGAGGAAGAGATGAAATAATTGAGGAGACACAATATAGAATTATGCCAGGAAATCCTTCCTGATAGGTATGTTCTATAGAAGACCCTCAACCTTATCATCTAATTGGTTAAAATAAAAAATTGATTTTTTCATGAAAATGGAAGAAGATATAGAACATCTAATAAATCTAGGATACCAAACTAAAATATATTTGGATCCCGCAACAGCATATCGTCAATTCCCTCTACCTCATGTGCAACCAAACAATGTTAGAGACATCATTACAATCCTTCACCTATGGGTTACCCATAGAATATACTAGATGTGCTTCCACCAATAGACCTATCAGCCCCTAAACCTATTCAATCTATGTCTACTTCACTTATTTATGTTCCAACATAGGATGATGTTACTCAAAAGCTGATGAACACTATTGGGACACTAATGGCTCAATTAGAATCCATGAAAGAATTAAATAGATCAATACATCACAAATAGAAGCATTAATCTGAATGGGATTATATGACTTTATACCCTCCAAACATTGGGATCCCTACCCTTTCAATATTCAATGGCTCATGAGATCCAGAGCAGCACTTGGCACATTTCAACAATATTTATGATCCCATGACGAGTACATATAAATAGTAGGAGACAATGAAACATAGATTCATTATGAAATCACTCAAAGGACCATATTTTTGTGGTACCAAACATTATAGATTCAATCAGTTAATGGGTGTGAAGACCTTATTTAGATGTTTCTATTCTAGTTGATCTCAACATTGCATAATACAACTGTATTTGATCTCACAAACTACAAACAATGGGAGAAAGAGAGATTCTTATATTTCATTACTTAGAGGAAAAGAATTACATTGTCCATAAACCTACCACTACATCAATAATAATTATTTCCTCTCTGCATAAATATTTCTCAAGAAGAATTGGCAAAAAAAATATTCCAGTGAAATATACAAGAGGATTTAGAAACATTTCTATGATTTCTCAAAAGGTCGAAGACTCCATTGTAGAGACTAAGGAAAACTCCTAATTAATTTCTTCAACCCATATAATGAGAACAAAAAAAAGTATAGGCTCTAATATATAGACTGGAGAAGTCCCTTATACCTACTCCTACTTCAAATCACATATCATATCATATTTCTCAACCTCCCAAACATTTGTAATAATTTCCACCTCTCTAGGATGAGTAATGATATTAGATGAAGAAATAGTTTCAAGAGATGAAAAACAAGGTCAATTATTATTTAAATGAGCAATCCCCTGGCTACTTCATCTCGACGTTGGAAAACCACTTTTTGATGTTTTCAAACCTGAGTAATCCTGAAAAAATGTTTTGATGATATCTCAATCTATTTCACCTTCCATAAAATTTTGAGGCACCACATCCATGATTGTTTTGTTTTCGAAGTCATCCTTTAAAAATATGGTGTTCTCTGGGAAAGTGAAACTAAAAAAATCCCCTTCAGTGGTAGTTTAGGTTTTTTCACTAAACTATAGGAGGAAATTGAGTGGAAATAAGATAAAATAAATGGTATGAATAAGTTAGGTGGTTGTATGGTCAAGTAAATGATCATCCAGACACATTCTATTATTTGATAAATTCTAATATAGTTAACTATTCCATTCACCACTTATGTTTCAACATAGTAGAATTCCTTAACATCTCATCCCTCTAAAAGGCAAACCTCTAGAAAGAAACATGGATAGAAGGGAAACAAGAAAACAAAATAATCTTATCCTATGTCAAATTTGATATTTTTTCTATCATTAGAGTAATTCATTACTAGAGTCCCAAAAGAACAAGCACCACCCCCACCATGTAGTATGACAAGAATCAATCTATCAGAAAAAATCACCACTAGATGAGGAGTTAATCACCTATTACATAATTATTATTCACATAAAATACCCATTATGAAGTGAAGAGTATAGTTACGAACATTTTTTCTCAACAATTTTTTTGGAAACTGTGGGAGGACAATGTCATATTTGCTAATATAGGTGAAGACGTTTTTGTTCCAAGAGTCAATACATTAACCATGCCACTGCTAAAATTGTTTACATAGACAAAAATCTTGTGAAATATCTCATGTGATATCATCAGGAACAATTGTACTCCTCCACACGTGATGTGGTCTACCCTGATATGATCATCCAAGAATATTGAAAATTGTATATTCCACAACCTCTTTGATGGGTATTTAGTCCTGGCCTGATTAATCCTCCACGAGATGAAGAACTTCTAGAACCATCAAAAAGGAAAAATCCATCCACATATGAGATATAAGATCATACACTTTATAAAATGAGCATCCCCATGTCAGGAAGTGTTGAAAATTGGTAATGAAATAAGATTTCTGGTTGTAATTTGACCATGTTCTGGCTAAGTTATCAATACTAGATGATTTGATTCTTTCAAAGGACCTCCAAGAAGTAATTATTGAGGCCTTTTCAAGCACTAAAGAGTTTTAAGTTTATATTTCAATAGTTGGGGTATAATATTCACATAATGGTCCTATATGATTCCATATAGTAAAATATTTCATAGGATAGTATGAGGATTATTTCATACATGTACATGTCAGGAACCTTTATATATCCAACACAGTAAATGGAATTACTTTCCAACAATAATTCCTTGACAATGAATCATGAGTCATGCTCATCCATACCTGAATTTATTTCTAGTTGGGTTTTAATGAATCTATGTTTCCCCCTCTACATTTTTTATAGGGTTTTGATAAGAATTGGAAAATGAATCTTAGTGAAAACAAACTCCATACTTGGATCGAGGATTTTGTGTCAGATCTAGAATTTTGGGATGTTAGATTGGATATATCCATTAATTTTTTGTTAGAAAGACATTGGAAACATCAACATGTTGATATTCTTTCATCATTAAGTTATATGGTGACATGGACCTTTCAAATCTTGTGGGACATTATAAATCAATGCATGATTCTACAATATAGAAGGGAAACAATTCATGGAAGCTAATGTAACTCAAAATAATTCTATAAATGGCCTAGATATGAATCCAATAAATCATTTCAAAAAATTTAGTGAGAAATATTTTCTCCACATCAAAAAATTGGAAGATTTGGGTTCCAATTTGAGCACAAATTTGGTAAATTTAGTGATTTGAACTATGAAATATAATGATTTTTTCCCTGAATATGTTTCCATCTATCTAAGTGATAATGAATGATTCAATGAAAATTTAATCACTATGTCCCCACATCTCCAAAAAATCCAATTTTCGTCAGCTAGACTGTAATAATTTGTCCTGACAATAAGAGAAAGTGAAGTGGATTATTATTAATCCCTCGTTTCCCCAACATGACTCAAATAAGGCTCCATTTCACAATGTGAGCCTGAAATGGATGCCACATCTTATATATGACCTAATAGATACTCCACTCTTCCATTTTAGGTACATGATCAATATCATACTCCCAAGGTAGAGTTGAAATTAGTATCATGTGAGGAGGAGGAAGTAGAATAAGACCTTAATTATAACCCTCCAGCAATTGAGGAAGGCCTCTCCACAACATTGGAGGAACTCAGAGAGATAAATACAGTTATAGAAACACATCCATGACCCACTATGATTAGTTAGACCATGAATACTAAATAATACGAGGAATATACCTCATTCATGAAAGGGAACATAGATTAGTTTTCCAAGAATAAAACAGAGAATTCAAGCCTTGATCCTAATGTGGCCACCAATTACATGGGTTTTCTTGAAGATAATTTGAGATACTAGGATGAAGCTAGAAAGACGCGCCAAAATCACACCTCCAAAAGTGTTGATGAATTAGAAAATTTCATAAATGATGACTTTATTTGAGATGTAAAATATACAAAATGTATGCCAACATTTTATCAATATAGAATAATAATGGGAAAATTAGTGTTTTCAACAATTTCATAGGTCTAAAATTAAATTGTCTGATAAATGACTTCCTAATTCCAATTACAGATATTTTGATTGATGTGATAGCTGGTTATTAATATTTTTCCTTCATGGATTCCTATTTATGATACAACCTAATATATATGGGCCTAGAATATGAAAAAATCATTGATTTTTGAGCCCCCTAGTAGGTATTTTTCTATTGAGTCATGCCCTTTATCTTGATGAATCCTTATGCCACTTAGATACATGACATTCAACACATCTTCAAACCCTTCCTATGGAAGTTCTCAGAATGCCACATTGAAAATATAGTGGTTAATTCTCTATAATGTTCAAACCACCAGACCAACCTCAAAATCAACTTCAATAAGTTGTGACAAGTCATCTAGAAGATAAACCCCTTGAAGTTTACATTCATGTGTAAACTCAAGGATGTTTCTTGGATTTACTCCATTGTAGTATCAATGTTTATCCTAATAAAATAGAATCAAACCTTAACATGTCTCTTCTTTCAAACCTTACTATGTTAATAGGGAATCAAGGACACTTGTTCTACATCTGACACATTATATCTAACCATACATGAATTTTTTTCACCTTCACTAAATTTATGCAGAAGGGGGTCACATATCATTGGACCGGTGAATATCGATAATCAATTGAAAACCTTATGAAATACCTCTTTCTCCCACTGGTATTAATGACACATTTTGAGGGGAAACGGCTCATTCTATATGTGATGTATTTATAGTGATCATTGGGATCCTTCATCACACAAATGAATGATATTGGGAAGTAAACCAACATTTAATATATTAGATGAACCATTATTGATATTGAGACTCATTATTTATACTTTAATAAGAGATATGTAGCATTAATCTTCACAGTTCTGAAATTTCAACACTACCTTCAGCAATAAAAGATATATTTAGCTTCAGTAAGAACCCACTAAACATTATACTCATTCCTCTTATGTTGATAGGATGTCTGGTATGGTTAGCAGTTATTCTGCATCAGTTAGATATACAGTTTGTTCCTCAGAATGCAGTGAATGTCCAGGCTATAATGGCCTTCCTTAAAGATCACCCATCTATATAAGAAACATCATTAAATACTAATATATCAAATGATGAGATATTATATATTCAGTTTTACCCTCAAATGTATGAAATATATTTTGATTGTTCATCCTAGATACCAAGAATAAAGAGAATGGAAGACCCTACACACCACAAATATTGGTTAGGAATTGTGATTATCATCTATGAAAAGGTAGTGTTATTGTAATCATTCCTATTATTAGAAGGTAGTACTTACAATGAGATACATTGTCAAGCCCTCACTGTAGGCCTAGAATTGTAACTTAAGATACTGGTATACTACCTAGAGGTGAAAGGAGAATCAGAGTATGTAATCAATAAGATCAATGTGGATTACACCATCAAGAAAGAGGAGCTAATTACCATATATGACAATGTCTCTAGGTTAATGGAAGAATTCCCCTCATAACTAACATTTACTAATATCTTATGATAGAATAACATCAATGAATATACATTTCAAAACATAACTACGACATTGGAATATTCCAACAAATAAAAAACGTTCATTAGTATCATCCATCGCTAGATGGACTCACCATTCGTTGAAGTCATAACAAAGGAGATCAACGAAATCAGCCTCATTCCTACTCCATATGCACCTACCACTGGGTGGATGATTCTAATAATGGACTACCATTTGGATGTCATTCTCCAATATAAGATATCTAGAAATGATTATATCTGATATTGTGAAGTCAATTTCACCCTTTATGATTTCCCAAATCACTAGAATGTCTTATAAAAATGATACCTTGATGGTATCCTTATTAGATGTGTTGATAGAGAAGAGTCTACAAGTATTATGGAAGATGTACATGAGGGATTCGGTGGTTTCCACCATTAATGGTACAATCTTTCCAATTAAATTTGATGATGTAGATACATCTGGCCTTTGATGATATAGGATTGCACAGAATTAACTATGAAATTTCATTCTATCCAATTGCATGGTAAAATCATCAATCAACCCCCTAAGATCCTACATATAACCAAATACGCATGGAAATTTTCCATATATGGAATGGATGTTGTGGGACTATACCCTCTAAATACAACCAAGGAGTTTAAATAAATAAATATTTCCACTGATTTCTTCTCCAAATGAGCAGAGGCAATACCCCTCAAATAATTCATGGCCAAAATCATTGTTAGCTTCATAAAATCTAACATTATTACTATATTTGGTGTCCCTCATATGGAATTTATGGAAAAAGAACCAATATCAGTCTTTCTAAAGTGGAAAATATATACCAAGAATATAATATCAAATCCAACTATTCATCCTGCTCTCATGAAATGACAATTTGATAGATAAAGGCTTTCAAAAATATCTTGTTCAACTTGCTCAAGAATATGGAGGACAAAGATAAAATCTCTTGGATGGAAAATATCTCACAAGACTTATGGGCTTACCATACTATAACATGTATTATAAAATGGTCAACCCCATACTCACTGGTATATAAAATTGAAGCAGTCATTCCCATTGAGGTTCAATTAAAATCTCTCCAAATTTCCATATGTATCCAATTATATATGGATTAGAAATACTAGAAACAACTGGATTGATTAGAGTGATAGGAATAAAAATTGTGTGACACCTTGATCACTGGGAATTCTATCAAAACACGATATCATGGGCCTTTATCAAGTGGGTTCACCTCCATTCATTCCTTCAAGGAGATTTGGTTTTAGTAATTGGGAATCCAATGATACTAGGTAAGAATCCTACAAATCATGAGACTAAGTGGTCGGGACATTACTATATACAGAAGGTCCAATATAATTGATATTATTCCATGAACTCCATAGATAGAGATTTCATTATAACCCTGACCAATTCAAGGTTCCCGATGAAATATTTAGTGTAATCACATGAAAAGAGCTCTAGATGCAAGACATTAAACTGAATAACACCACATATGTCCAAACAGAAACATGTTAAATTTCATAGATGGTATTTATAGCATTACTATAAATGTAATGAAGTAATTTCCATACCACCTGACTTTAAACTTTGTTGATTTTTATTGTTTTCCACACGATTAAAAAATAGAAAACATTTGGCCTCAGTAGTATGGCCTAAAACTATGAGGCACTGTTCTTCCTCACCTCTTGATAGTAAACTGCATGGTTAACATCCCCTTAATTTGACACTATGAAATCCCCAAGAATACCATAATCTTGGATACTCATTATGATCCCTCGAACATTGGCCTCCCTCTCATGTGAAAGTCCCAATCACATTCCTATAACACCACATTGGGGAAAAATTCCCTCTTGTCTATACATAGGTTGGAAAATATGGGATGTTCCCATGTATAATCCCTTTTCCCCATGTCATAGTCTAATAGATGGGGGAAACATTTTATTTTAAGGAACTATGTATGGATTGATTATTTCTCTAACAAGACACCTAGTGAAACCCATATCTTTAGTATCTTGCCCAACCACAATAAAAAATTTCCCACTCTCTGTGTGTGTAGTAGACCTTCGCAAGGAACCTTTCAAAAACTATCTATGTCATGATTCTCTATATAATGAGATATGTACCAATTCATTGATCATATATCCTACCCAACCACCACATAATCTAAGTAAACCTATACTTTACTTTTTATAGCCTTGTAATATAGAAAAAGCTTTACCATTCCTCATTTCTCACACCGATCAGAGACTACATGGTTTAAGAGTTATGTAATGAAGTTGTATATATAAGTAAGGAACATCAATTCACATTGGGGATATCATGGTCCTTGATGTAATAATATAAAATACACACTATATGTCTTCATCACATAATATTAAACTACATGATCTATCCAAGAACAATGTGTGGCATGATTGTGTTCAAAAAACATGCATAGTGACACTTGGGTCCTATGTCTGGGTTCATCTGCAACATTCATTTTCACATTTGAATCACTGACATCCATTCCACATGATGATAAACTTCACGGGTCCTCAAGAACTATGTATGTATTGATTCTCTCCCCTATAATATACGTAGTTATGTACAGATCTTCAATCTGAGTCATAGACTCTAAAATATATGATAGCGTCCTCTACTCTCACATGTATGAGTAAGGTCCGCCTGATGGTATCTAATACAATTTCTCACCCATCAAGTAAACCTTTATCCCCAAAACCCCCATGTCCTGCACACATGAATTCAATCTGTGTTAGGGAAAAATATTATTATAACTACATATGGATTGATTATCGTCCTATTGAGATATTTAGAAATTAAAAGGCCATTGGTCCTAGTCCTAGCCATAGGTTAAAGATAAAAATTCCCCCTCTCCTTCATACAAAAAATTTCCACACAAGACCCTTTATTTTGGGTCCCCCCATTAAGGGGTCCATAGAGGAAATAGAGGTTCCCCTTATAAATATAAGTAATTACAATACAAGGGACTTCTAACTACTAAACAATATTGATCCAATAACATCATTTTTTTCTGGGAAATATCCCTTCTTCACTTCATACACCTTACCTTGAATACTTTCTGGTCATCATAATCTTTCTCATATTCCAATTATAGAATTTATGATACCCAAGATCTATTTTGTTTGACTATGCAGTAACACTTGCATGTTTCCTTTGCATAGTGTATCCCACATAACTGGTTGTTCAACCAGGGAATGACACCATTGAATATGCAGTACACACCCTTTTTGTCCTTTCATAAATCAACTCCCAAAATTGTTTTTTCAAATTGTAGTAACATCTCCCTTGGGAGAAGACTCTTATATCGCTAATGTTTTTATGACAATATGATGAAAAATGAAATTCAAATTTAGTGGGTATCCATCACATATTTACCCCATTTCTTCTCTCTCATTTTGAAAACCATCATGACCATGGATTTTAATTTCCTCCTTCGTGTCCAAAGTATGTAGGAACAATCATGGTGTGGTAGGTCACAAATCATATGTAGTTTCCTAGGTATTATGGTCCTAGATGTATGGCCTAAAAATTATAGGCACCAAACATCTAAATCATGGGTTAAACCTATTTAGATAACATATCCCCCCAATTCATTGGAAATATTGGCTTGAAATGCCTCTTTTATATTCAGAGACATTTTTTCCATAAGACAAACTCTGTTATATGGGAAATACAAATCTCTACAACCATCCAATCAGTTTTTTTGTGATAGAATGTCATAATTCTTAAGGAGTTATTTTGTATTACGATGCTATAACACTCCCCACTAACATTTAATAAGTTTCCCACAAATTTTAGGTCCCATCAGCCAAAGGATTCCACTATTGAATATGTAGTATTCCCCCTTATCGACCATTAATAAAACTGCCTGTAAGGGGTTTGGCAACAAGTGGTAACTTCATCAATGGTATATTCCTCCTCTAATTTTATAAGACCATTTTCCATATCACTTTTCGGAATGGGAAGTTTCAAAATCATAATTTACAAGTTTCTCCTCTCACAATAGAATGTGGTTGCTCATTTTAAGACAAATTACAATGAATGGGAGAGTAATTAATCTTTTGGTCAACACAAAAGACCTTAAATTATAGTTCCCTATTGTTTTTATTATACGCCATTAAAATACATAGAATATTTCCCTTGATATATGAATTTTAACTAAATAGAATATTTTCCACGTTCTTTGAACATAATCTACATGGAATAATATCATAGTCAGATAACATTAAACTGTAAAATAATTTATTTACTATAAGAAGTTAAAATACATGGTTGATTCTCTAATCACCTGAAATTAAATGCGTCATACTTTAACCATTGTCCCAAAGGTGGACAACCCTCACACCAGTCATCTATCAATTTGATTCCTCTTCATATGAGTTAAATTTTTATAGTATAGGATTCCCATTCATGTAAATTACAAATATAGATATTCCCTTAATTCATAGACATATCCCTTTATCAAAACCACCCATCATGGTCATGATAAATCCAAATCTTAAAACATTAGTCGTCAGTGATAGAATTTAAGAATTCACAAGAACACATTTTCTAACATTTTTTTTACATTACCTAGTAGTATTTTCATAAGTCAACCATAAGTTTGAGGGGTTGCTGTCCAAATCATTCCATTATTCTACTATATAGTAGAACACCCTGGAAGGAAATTCATCAAACAGCCGACAAAATGGGGGTTTTCAACTGGAGGTAACATCTTCCTTAGGATTGAGCTCCTCTATTCACTAATTTTTTGGTTTTATATTTGAGAACAAAAAACTAATGGGTCACAGTTCAGCTCTAGATATTTGAATAATGATAGAAAATTTTTATCTGATAATCCCTACTTGGGTTATTATTTCAAAACATACAGTCAAAACTATTCAACCTAAAACAGAATATTTATTAGTCTGGATTTCATGAAATTAAACTAACAATGAAAAGAGACACAAAACTCACCATTTTGAAACACATATAGGGAACTCTTAAAAGAAATTGAGTCTCATATCGCTAGGCATGTGATCTTCTTGGTTTAAGAGAAATATCATACAATAAAAAGATAAAAGGCATGAAACATGTTTGTATGAAAACCCAAAAAGGATAGAATAAGAAAAATTCATGACTCACCCACTGAGTCACCTTCAAATTGATTTTAGGAAGAAATTATGGTTATTGAATAAAAGATATAATTTTTTTGGGTTATACATATAACCCTAACAACAGTTAAACTATTTCCCCAATGAATCATCAATTAGAAAAAAATTAGAGCATTTTTTACCACCTCTTCCCTATGGTTACAGCTATATTATGCATTAACTTTTACTATTTAATTTAGTTCAAGGATATGTTATGATTTCCAGATGTTGAAAAATATGAAGGAATATATGATTTTAAATAAAATCCTTTAAATTTATGGGATAAAAAAACTAGAGGTTATTCTAATAGATAGAGTCTCTCCATCACAATTTATAAGAGGCCATCAATATAAATCATCATCCATTGAATATCCCCCATATAACCATTAGCCACATGTTGAATCCCCACCAACCTAATGGATTCAATCTAGTTTTCCTATTGAGGTGCTTCCCCTTTTCCCACAATGATATTTGACCCTTCAGTATTGGATTATTCTATTGATTGGTGGAGTTGTAAAATTTCCCCTGAGTAGAATCCCATTCCTCTTGAAGAATTGATACTTTATGGTTTTCTCATTAATCTAGAGTCAAAATTACAGTAACTTCATGGTACGGTTGGCCTCCTATTGAGATAATGTTTGTTCGAGATCATCAGGGATGATGAGAAGGTTAACCTTTATGAGGTCCTATTGAGGCTCATGCTCTTGCTCCTATTTTTGAATAATCTCCATCATAGTAGCATCAATTATATGGTAATCAAATCCTCAATATCCTAGAATTGAAAAATAGTAATTAATGTTGATGGATTTAAAAAATCAGGTATTTAAGGGGATTATTATAGGTTATCCTCCACATATCCTTCCCAACCATATAGTATGTGATGAAAATAGCATTCTATGGATCCGAATGTGACCCAGATCCAGTGTTAGTATAGGAGATGTACTTTGGGATTAGTAAAATTATTTGATCACCCTACCTCATTCCTTCAAGGTCAATATTGGTTTCATGTTTGGTTATTTCCTTCCTTGGCTCAAAACATTTCCCGCACACCTAACCATTAAATTTGATTGAACTACATAGTGATCAAAACTCCTAGTTAGCTTCCAAAGGGATAATGGGTAAAATAAATAGAAGTGGATTAGGTGTTGGTGAAACTCTCAAATAATTTTTTTAGTAACTATGGTAAATTCTTCCATAGATCCCTGACATCGACAGTTTGAACTAGAACCACATTATTTGGGAACCCTCCTACGTTTTCCTAGGGTTGGCCAAATGACGCTATGGATGACTTGCTATTTCGAGGTCCGAATTGGTTGGCTCTCCCTAAATAGTAGGTATTATAGAGACAAAAAATGTCTTGTTCATGCTCTGTTATTTAAAAATTCTCTAAAAATGGTGTTAAAATTTTCAATTAATCATGATCCTATAATCATGAATTAAGGGATTGATTAAAAAAATAAGGACTCATGTTCATTAAATTCCCTATTTGGTTCCTTGAACCCTGCTATAGGAGAATGATGTTTAATATGATCTGGTATTTCATCAATGTTTATGGGAAGATTTATCATGGGATCTATTAACTTCCAAGGACCCATGGTAATATCACCTGTTGAGATTCCTGAAACATTGGTCACATAACCTAGAACACCACCAACATTTTAAAACCTGATACCCAAAAAAACATCCTCAGTGATAGCTTTATGTTCAGCAATTGTCATCACTAGGTCCTCTAGTGCATGAGATGAACATGAAATATTATCGATATGGAAGTTATCCATCAAAATATGACAACATTTGGTGTACATTTGACATACCGAAATCCTCCTCCATACCTATAGTGGTGACATGATCAGTAACAGAAGCAAATGATATATTCTCATTCCTCATCACATCTTTTGTCGAGGGTGATAATTCATCGGCTGTGTTTCCTAATTGGTCCAAAATTCCCTTTTCAATCCTTATAGGCTTAGATTTAAGTCACTTTAGAGAGTAAAGAAAATGATTTTGTATAATAAAAGGTGGTTTAGACACTTTTTAATGATAAATAATAGTGTAATAGACAAACAGTTACTCGCCAATGGTGACAACGTGTTGATAAAATAATTTCAACCTCTAGTTTTCTATTTTCTTTTTCTATTTCAATGGTGTATGGATTTCACCAACATCCTTAATGACAGGTATCATAAAAGAGATGTAGTTTTCCCTCCATCACATCCTCCATTTTTTGAGACCTAGGGAATGTTATTACCTCTTCGAAGATGATTCATCATCCCCATACAGAGTTCTAATTGGTATACATTTTGGAGAGGAAACCTCTGTGGATCTCCCCTAGTCCAACTATAAACCATAATGACTTTTCCATTAGTAACAATTCTTTTTTATAGATAAATGAAAAGAATGTCTAAAGAAATTATGAGAAAAGAGATAAATACATCTTTCATCGTATAGGCAGGATAATAAAATGGAATTGGAGTCTCCTTAGAGTGATGAAGACATGACATCTATGAGAAATCTCAATTGGTGTATCCCTTATGATTCTGAATAGTGCACTAAACCATACCAGAAGCCATTTTGGAGAACATAAAACCTCATAATAATCATCTTCTGAAGGGGATAAAGCATCCTCCAGGGGAGAAGAAACATCATCTGTAGGATCAGTATCCTTTATACCCTGTGTTAAATGCTTTTTTATTTTCCCACTACCAATTCAAATGATGAATTTGGCCAAAACTACCTTTGGGTATGATGCAAGGAATGCTTCGACATACTAGGAGGCTAATCCATTTGTCACATCCTCTTGAGGTAGGTAGATAACCTCTTATGTCAACTCCATGGTTGTATGAATCCATATCTGTTAGGATACAATCATATTTTTTTCTGATCGAACGTTCCATATAAGAGAAACAATTGTTTTTTGGAGGCACTTGAACTGGTGCGAAAACCATTATAGGGAATATTCCTTCCATATCACTTCATCATTAATAGGATTTTCCAACACACCATCCCTAAAAAAATGCTATAAATATAACTTATCACAATCCTTAATGTCATCAACAAATTTCTTATTAGGTGGTTCCCTATATAGGTAGATATAAAACAACATGAATAAGCTTATCCTCAATAGGGTCTCACTGAGCTTCATGGATTGAGGAGGAATGCCAAAAATACTATAAAAATAAGATCATAATGGGATCCCAATGACGTCGAATCCACTCCACATTAAATAGGTTATAAAGTGGGTTATGACCCATCCCCACAACACCTGAAATGGTCCTGTAATTATAAATAGATCCTTCATTACATTATCATACATAATACATTGGTAAAATATTTATAGGATGGGGATTTCCAATACCATAATAATCTTCTCTTCTATCTAGGACACCATAACAAATTTCCCTAGCCTAATTCCACCATTGGAACTATAGACAATCAATAGGTAAGAACTTATCCAAATGGCAATAAATCATGTGAGATGTTTCTTCATGTGAACACATGACTTCGGCTTCTACCCCCATCTTTCATTCTACAGCTTTTCCAGAGATTTCCAAAATGTCCCAAGAGAACTTTCCTTCACCCTCTTGGGTCATTATGTTGGATGATTTCATGTGGGGCACTCCCCATCCGGTTCTAAGAAAGTGGTCATCCACACATCATGGTGGGTGTCCCCCCTTGGACTGCGATCTTCCTCCATAATTTCATATGTCAATTGAAATATCTCATGTTACATATGTGAGATACTATTATCATAACCCCATGATTCCCTTGGATGTATTAATTTTTCAAACATACACCAATGATGGTAACCCTAATGATCTTATGGACATCCAACAGGCTAATGACAATTTCTCCATGCGTCAAGTGGAATGAGTTTGTCTATGTGATCCATCATATTATCAGCTCAAGAATGAATTCGTCAATCCTAGACACATAATTATACCCATATTACATGATATCATAAATTTTCTTACTTTGAAACTCCATGAACTCGGCACATGTTTGGAGCACCAATTATGCCCACATCCAAGAAGTCTAAAAATTCCCTCCCATGTAGAAATCCCAATATTTCTTCCAACCCTTGATGAATTGGTCCAAGAATAATGAAAGACAGATGAACGACAATAAAAATTCCATTCAGGTGTATTCAAATTTAGATACATAGCCCACATGTAATGGTTTATGACACATGTTGTGTCTAATGTCCTATCATTAAAAAAATCACCCATTCTAGAGTTGTTGGATGTATTGATATTTCTGTAGTCCTGAAACTAGGATTACAGAGTTTATGTCTTTGAATCAAATATCTAGTCTTTATTTTATATGACCATGAATGTAAAGTGTAATATAACTAAACACATATAGGTCAAGATGTTTTATCTTTATACAACTTCCCAAACTAGCAAGAGTTTTATCACATTCATCGTGGTAGGAATGTCCTACAATTTTTACCATCTTCTCAAGGAACATTCCAGCATGTTCATCAGAAAAAATAGTCTTTTTAGAGGACATTTCACATGTAAATAGTTGCTTTTTCAATATTAATAGGATCATTTCATATAAAAGAGAGCATAAATGGTGAAAATTTCACAAAGTCATGAACCTGTGCAAGTGTCTCATGCTTGTGCCTTGTGCTGGGACATCACTCATGGTTACCATAAAAGTCACCCTCTAAGGAATATGCATCACATAGAGAATAAAATTAAATTTCTGAAAGAATGAGTTTGTTATAAAAAAACATCTTCAGTGGAGAATCTGTGCTAGAGACTATCATGGACAGACATAAATATACAGAGTCATGAGAGTCGGATGCTCAAATGAAGAGCCTAGTTATAGTCATGGAAGCCTCACTGTGTGGCCCACATACATGCTCTCACTATGCGGTTGACATAAGAATACTACTACTATATAGAACCTACTTTTATTAACTACATGAAAAATCAATCATTTTCATCCATTTACCTCAGGATCAAACCCTCCTATTTTGATCAGATCCAATCCTAAGGGGGGATTTTTTTTGATAGTTTTTTTCAAATTGGTGAAATGGGGATGAAGATAAATACATCGGGAAGAAGATAAGATGGAAAATTATGTAGGATATGTATCATAGGAGTTTCTAAAGTCCATTTGCCTAGGTATTCCAATGCACCATAATTTGGTATGGTGCCTAGGCACCAACCAACACGATTGGCCATGGTCGTAGCCTGTATAATCATCTTTAGAGTTAATATATGTGATTGATCTAAATTCATATGGGTGATAAACTGATATAGATGGACCCTCCACCTTTTTCCCTATATTTCCAATAAATAGGTCCATCGGTATTCATTTGAACGAATTTAAATTCTCAAAGGCCAACTGACGATCTGTTCACAACAGTGATTTTCTCAAGCCCTCCAAAACCATCATGGCATCTTTATAAAACCTGAAGAATATGGAATTGAAATGGGATAGGGAAACTAAATTCCTCATAAGGATTAAAATAAACAATACATGCATGACAAAATTTCTTGCCTTGTGGTTAATGTTTACTATCATGAGGTAGACTTCCTCAATCAGGGACTTATATAAGTCGCATATGATAACACATATTTAGAACCTTTATGTTTTATTGAAATCATCATCTGAGTGTAGTTACATAGGTTCTCTTCCACCCAAGGTTCCACCAGTTCGCCTAATACTAACTGCACGGAGAACCCCCTATGAGAGCCGCATAAGTGCACCCTAATCTCTAGCTAGTGAGAGCCACTCATCTAGCCTTCCTCAAATCCATCAATGGAAGGTACTATCCTTATTTCCCCATTTTTATTTGAGAGAAGAATTTGAATCCTCCTCCAAATCCTCCAAACATGGACAACCATAGAGAGTGGATCACCATCATGTCCCACATTTTGGTTTCCATTCCAATGGTTGTTGGCTTGAAACACATGTCTAATTATCCAGTCTAGGTCCTTAGTTCGCACATGAGTGTGTGTCCCTATTCCTGCTACAACAAAAATATAGTTAGGTACTTCCTAGTATTGGATACTATGGTAGGACCATGTCCTTCCCTTCTCATATCTATGTCATGGAACCTCTAGTTCCTAATGGTAGTGTGAGAATTAAACTTTCTTTTACATTCAACATTTAATGAGATATTCATCCCGCATAGCAGAACCAAATTCATGGAATCCCTCCTAGTGTGACCCCTATCATGTCTTTTAGGTGTTTTCACTATTGCTCCTCTATGCCTCATGGACACTGAGTTAGAGAATGGATGGTAACCAAATATTACTCCACATTATCCTAGTCCATTCCTTCCACTATCTCTATATCATGGACCCATTCTAGTGTAAAGTGAATAGAGGGAAGTGCCATAGCCTAGGCCTCTCCCACCGGTATAAGAGGATAAGTGTGTTTTATTTGATTTCTTCTTCTTCCTACATGTCCATCACATTCAAGTGCGACTCAACCCGACTCATGTGGACACAGGGGATAGCCAGGATTATGGTGAACACAAATATGGATGCTTGTTTTATTAGTGGATAATACATTGAATATTCCTCTCACATTCCATAAAAGTTCTTCGATAGTTGTGATTCCTCATGTAAATTTATCCAATTTAGGTAAAATTGGATCATGTGGTATATCGATCATTTGTTTTCTCTTATTTTCCACATTGATCATGACTCACCTGGTCTTAGAGGGTGATGGGGGTAATTAAATCCACATGATCCCAAACCTTATGGGCATCCTCCTCATAAGTATGCCCCATTCATAATAATCCTCATGCCTCATGCTATGTGTAATCTCCAATCAATACTCTGACATACTCAATAAGAGTAGGCCCCAAATGTCACCCCATTTAAATGGGCAGCTTCCGAGTAAATTCCCTAATTACTGAACTATGAGAAATCTAATTCCTAATATGACCATGATATGTATGACACATACGTGAGGCCGGAGCCCAATGCGAATTCATCATATGAGTAATCCCCATTAAAAACCACCAAATAATCAAAGGGCATAATCAATTGGCATAATCCCCAAAAAATCATCTATATCACTATGATTTTGAAATAATCCTCATTGTACCTTTCATAGGTAATCCTCTTAAAGTGAAAGTCCAAACATATTCATCAAAAAGGACTAAAATCACCTATGAGAAAAATCTTTATAGGGCCTCTATAGGAATGTGTATTCACAACCAAACTATGTGGTATTTTATTCCTCTCTAAAATATATACATAGGAAGCCCCCATGAGGTTCAATGTCAACAAACCAAATCAACCCTATTCTCTATGGGCCACTTTCCCAGTATGATTTAATTCAAAATGGGGTCTACCTTCTTTCTAGGATCTATATGCTACATTTTCATAACTGCCACACCAAAATTTCACTAGGAACCTTCCACCTAGACGTACATGCCAAATGATGTTAAACTATACAATAAGGTCCTTATCACAAGACTATAGAAGGTATAATGTTCCCATTTATGTGGCACCATATTACATGGGTTCTGAGTCTATTCAAAAGGATATATTGAAATCCCTTTTAATGGTTCCATCCCAACACCAAAAAAAAATTCATTCATGGAAAATGATACACTCCAGAGTGCCCCACTGAGTGGCTAGGAAACCAGCATCATCATAATAATGACCAAACAATTTCTTTGTAGTATATAAGAGGATACAATCAATGGAGAGCCTCAAATAAATACAGATATCTCTGTTTATGAAGAACCAAGATACATATAGATGATTAAAAGATTTTTTAATTTTATTAATTGATTGTCAGCTCATGGATGACCCACAACATTCTTGGGAATCAATAAAATATTAATGAACATTTCATAAATATATTTGAGAGGATCATAATATGAAATAATTCCCCTAAAAATGGTCTAATGGGCAGAACTCCAATCCAATCAACCGGTGAGAGTTTCTATAAATCATTGTACAAAATCCCTAAAGGCCACATGCATTTGGAAATTAGGTCTAATTTGATACATAACCAATTGGTATTTTTGTTTCCACAAACAAACCTGTTAGAAACCATTCAGAAATAGAAAATCATCGTGTGGTGTAAATTCTGAGGGGAACAATGATGATTATGTGAAATTATATACATTCCTTAAAAACATAAATATTTTTATCCAATTATATTAATAGTTTTTATATGAAAAATTATTTTGATAAAAAATATATAAGGAAATATCAAATTATAAAAATAACTTTTTGACATTAAAATATATTTTATATTAAAAAATTTATCCTTTATATGTTAAAATTAATCATTTTAAAATTAATTCAGTTTTGAAATTACAATATTTCAAAAACAATGTTCTTAATGTAATAATCCATAATTCGAACATATGGATTCCAATAGAAATTTTACTTTCCAAAACATATAATTCCCAAGCCTATATTTGAAATATAATAAATAACTCTTGCAATTTTACTATAAATATCCACTTATCCTACCCATTTCATTAAATACCATGATCATTAGCATATATATACCTATATTATAATATAAATATGTTCATTTGAAAATCCTCTAATATATAAACTAATCTCACATCAAATCCTAGGATTCAGTACATAAATTTTGTGGTTTATTTAATCTTTCCATATATTCATTCAAATAATCACTTTTTGTATTTCCTTGAAATTTCAAATAATTATTCTTATATAAATTTAGAATCATCCCATTACTATCAATATGATGTTATATTAATGTTATATTACTATTATCTTTCAATAATGTCTTTTAATAATCGATTTTCATTACCTGCTATTTTTCTGAAATAATTCTTTTATTTTCCATTCAATACTTTTATATTATGAATACCCAACTCTATTTTCATTAAATGTTATTTATATGAATATAATTATTCTTCTTTTAAAGGAGATTAATATATATATTAACCATATTTTATACCTAAGGTTTAAAAATTCTGAAATATGCATGTCATCAAACTCTTATAAACTCATTGATTTTATGTGAAACATGTTATTTGTTCTCACAATGTTATTAATGATTTTTTGTCTCATTATATTCCATATAAATGTTAAACTCACATTTAAGGATATGATGTGTTCTCCAAAATGGCACTGAAATGCAGTCGTTAATGAATAAATCACTTGAGATAACATGTCGATGATACCCTGAAAACAAGCCTCACTAATGTTTCGTAATACCAAAGGGAATATCCTTGGTAAAATCCTTTACAACACCAAGGTGGAGAAACATGGTGGTATTCTTATGTAGGTAAGTTTCTTATATTATATCCACATTTTCATGTAATTATTTAGATACTTATGTTCGTGCACTCATGTAATGAATCATGTAATATTGATGTTGATTAATTTTTTATAAATGTCATTTTTTATCCGCTTAATTTTATTATATCTCATCCTATCTTTCTAATGGGAATAACAATATAATGGGGATAACTAGGATTAATTCATAAATAAATATTTTATTAACATATTAACTATCATTTATGTTTTTATGTGTTAAATCTGTTGCATGTATTATATACCTATTTTTTAAGAAATTTAACTATAAAATATGTAATGAAATTAATCAATGAAATAATATTTCAATAAATTAATTTAAAAAACATGTATGAAAAAATGAGGATATTTATACCACTATAGGATGGTTTGTGGGATTCTTGGTCACATTTTTCAATTTCTTTCTTTTTTATAATAATACTTCTTCATGGTGGGGAGGATTTGGGGTCCCCTGTTTTTCTATTTGATAGTCTTAGATAATTTTTGAATTTTTTTTATCCTTATTACCATATAAAGGATATTATCATAAATTTAACCATTTAAATTATCTTAATAAAATTCTGATAGTTTCATTGAATCTAGGTTTTTGTTTCTACCCCTGGACTGAGCTTACATAAAATAGTGGGAATGGTGGGGCCATAAAAAAATATATAGTAAGTATACAAATAAAATATTTTTTCCACGCATTCACCATATTTCAAATTTCATTTTACCCTAAAAATGTTTAATCAAATGAGAAATCCTAAGACTACTAATGATTTAAATATTATTTTCTAACATAAGGATGTATATTTCTTCTTTTCACATCAAAGGTCAAGGGTGAAGTCATCGTGGTGAAATAATTAATTAACTAATTACCTATTCACAATTCCTCATATCTAATAATTATTTTCACTTAATTACATGGTTTTTCATGCAAACTAATGAATTAAAGGAGGGTAAGGATGTAGTGGGGATCTATTAATGGCAGTAATGACAATCGAACAATAAAGGAGATGGAAATTTGATGCAATCGAATTCTTCATTGAAGAAAGACTTCATATTTATTTTGTTATTTCATCATACATTTAATTTTCATCCCATTTATATAGATTTTTATTGTATATTTATCCTCTATTTTTTAATGATGTTGAATCAATGACAATTTAGTGGTCTTGGTTATGCTAGATAATGTAGGAAGTATTTGGTGAAGCATTCTCTTATACATGGTTGCTTAAACATGTCTGAAAAATGTGGGAACCCTTGGTATGTAGTTTTGGTGTCATATGACCCATGATTCATTAGATATAGTGTGATTCAGTAAGATGGTGGTAAAATAATGAGGGGATCGATGACCAAGATGAGATTATTAGGATGAAATCAATGAAAGTTGACAACATGGGATTAGAGGTGATTATATAATGCCTAGTATAGGTTTCCATAGTGACTAACATTCTATTTCACTCTAGTGAAGGAAATATTAGTGATGGAGACCATATAAAATGAATAAATCTTATTCAAATGGATCATTAAAGACCTTTCCCACCACATGTAAAATGGGGATAGACTTGGATTGACCCCACCACGGGCTTGGTCACATGATTTGACTTGAAGGGTTCTCCTAGTATGGTAATAAGGGTATATTGAAAGACATATTCAATGTAGAGAATAATAATGTGTCACATATTTCCAAACATGATGTGGGAGAGAAGTATACTATTTTATTCATAGGGGAAAAGGTTGTTTTATGAGAAAAATCATCATGACTCTAACATCCTAGTGTGAAACATGACACACCAATAGATGGCCACATGGTTTATCAACTCTCATGTTTAATATCTTTTGAATCTTCTGCATTTGGTTCTTATTTGGTTCATGTAAATATAATATCCTTTACACTTTTCTATACTGGTCCTGATGTTGTAGTCCAATTTTCCATCCAAATACATCTATAAGGTGTGATAGGTTTATTTATAAATTTACAATATATAAAAAATGATAAATTTTAGTATAGTATCCATAGAAATAAGTAGGTATCAAGGTGTCCTTAACTAGATTATGGATGGGAATGTAACATGAATATATTTCCTACTTCCCATGAACCCATTATTTAGGGGTAGTGCAAGTGGTTTTGATTTAAGGATTATAATTTGTTCACAAACTCTCTTTTTGTGCAGCCTTTATGGAAACTCTTTGTTACTAATGGTTAGTTTCTTCCCTCTCAATCATTATCTATAGGATGTGGCAATCAAAAGTGGAGTGTGAATCTTAAAAAAATTATTGTGGGTCGCTATCATTAGACTACCAGTTTTGTTAAAAATGATTGAGAGAAGTATAGAGGTTGGTTTTTGGTACTCGCTCAGTTGGATTGTAATCACAAGTGTGGATTAGATACCCTTTATTATCAATGAATGTTGATGTAGTGTTGGTAGTGCTCATGTAGTGTAATTTTCATAGATTATCAGGGATATTAATCACCTTCCTGTTGGTTGAAAAATCCCAACAACGTGTATGACCCCAAGTATAGGTACAAGGATATGTGTTTCGATAGTAATAGGTTGCATGTTCTTAGTTTATAATTAAGTGAATGGGGATTGTGGTGAATAGGTTATCCATATATGGTCCCTTATTTCCAAATCAATTATTTTTTTATATTCTCATGGATTATTATTGTTAAGATGGTGATTCGTGTATTTTCGAATTGAAACACATATGTTTTTTTGTGTAGTAGTTCTATTGACCATTTTGTTGATTCTTTTTTTTACTGTTGAAATATTTTTCGTACTGTTTTTAAGAATATAAAATTAGATTAATATTATAGAAGCTTGTTTTTTGTCTTGTAATTGATTAACTATTTTTTTGATTGATCTGTTTGTGGCCTCATGGGTTGGTTGTGTAGTCACATTGTTGGTTGTGTGGTCAATACATCCAAATTTAATTAAATACTTTGTTCCATAGATCCTTTAATTATTCAGTATATCCTTCCACTCATGAGGTCATACACCATGTAAAATAATTCTGGTAAGTCTTCTCCTTAGAAGAAGTCCACCTATGACATTTTGTTCCCCCAGAATGTCTTAAAATATCCAAAAATAATGTAATTAATGTAATTGTAACATAAATTATGACCATATATGGGATGTATAATTATAATGGTATTTTTTAAATTTATAATATTTTAATATAGTTAGGGTGATTTAATTTCATAATACATGAGGATTTAAATGATTCACTTGTATGGGATTAAATATAAATCTATTTATTTATATTTATATAGGAGTGCATGGATGTGTTTTATCGATAGATATAAAAAAACTATGTAAATTATAAAAAAAGTTTTTTCCTTCCCCATGATCATTTGACTTTATTTATCTCCATCATGGAAAAAAACAAAGATTCCACTTAGACTCTTGTGAACAATCTATCATGGATCATGATTCTTTTTTGTGAGATTCAACCTCTTTTCCACCCCCTATTTGGGTGAAGCGTAGCCATGATACTTATTACCCATGAGGTAGGTGATATGTTACTTCTCTTTTCTTTATAAAAAGGGTTATCATATTTTTCCTTATATTAATTTATATATATATATATATTTTATTACCCATAAGAATATAATAACGTCTTTATATATAATGAAAATTTATTTTTTTAATGATATGAGAAACTTATTCTCATTCCATATAAGTGATGAATAGTAATTTAATAATCTAAAAAACACATATGAAGAATAAAATGGAAGCATATAAGGTTTTGAGATATTCATAATATAATCTTTTCATTATTCCATGATTTTAAATTTAACTATTCACTCATGTTGTTGTTTAATTTAATCATTTAGATTAGTCAAATGTGGTTGCTTTAGTATTTATGATTTTATAAACCATTAAAATTTTTAAGATAAATAACATTGATATTATCTCATAGAATAATTTAAAGTATGTAATATTGATTACTAATATGTTTTATTTAAAATATTTCATGGTGAAAATTTATATAAAATTATGTATATTACGATTAGAATTATTGCATGTTAAGATAATTAAAATTACATATTAATGAGATAAAATAAAGTGATGCAAGTTTTATAGGTCATATGTTCCTTATGATTTTTATTTATGTCACCTATTTAATTATCATGAGAGAAAATTACCATTTTTGGTTATTTTATTATTTATTTTTACACTATATATTTTTATGGGATAATTAATTAACAACATAATTCATGAATGAAATTATTATTTAATGAAAGGGTAATGATTAATTTTTTAACATTAATTCTGTGGATTTGATGAATTATGGATGGAATGTTATTTTAGTTAATGTCTTATAAATCATATATGTTTCTTTTATAAGGAAAACCTATATATAATAGCTTAATTATTTAAATATTTCAATTAAAATGGTTTTTTCTTAAAAATTGATTTGGGATAAATGATCTTGTAGCATTTGTGTAAGGCTTGATGCATCAATTCCATGACCTTCAAGCCATTAATTGTGTGTGCAAACATATAAATAATTTTTATATAAAAAGTATCAATTTAGAGCCATGGTGTGTTATTGAAAATAATGATGTGGTTTGGTACCATTGATGAGAACTAGGATTGGAGACCAAGGTTGAATTCATGTTCGATGTCAACGATGATAGGGTATATTATGCTACGTATAAATGAAAGGTTTTGATGCCATAAAGTGAGGATTTTTTTTCAAATAAGTGCTTGATAATCGATACGTATACTTATTTCTTGATGCTTGTTTTATGGTCAGATGTCTAGGTGAAATTTATAGGATTCATGACCAACTGTTTGATGTACTTTTTATTTATTCATGACATATGCATCATTAAGTGGTAGATTAAGATAAGTATTTTTGTAACTATATGATTAATAAATTATTATTGTATTTAATAAATCAAAATGGTTTGTTCTTGATGTTTTTTTAATAATGAGATACTTGATAATATAAACAAGGGATATTATGGTGTTGAAGAAACCAACATAGAAGATTAAAGTATCAATATTTTAAATTATTATATAATTATATCAATTAATGTTTTCTTTATTATTTGACTTATGTGAAGTTTTATTTCTATACACATTTTTATAATTGAAATTAGTTGTTGAAACCATAAGTCACGTGTGGTGATATAAATAGATGTGTATAAAGAAAGGTACTTGTATTTAGTGTGATTTTTTATGATATTTATTTAATTATTCATACTTCATATGCTTCTCTCTCTAAATCAGTAGTGAATCTAACAAAAAAAATTGGGTATCTAGGATATTGATAGAATAGATGGATGGCTTTGACCTCTCCCTTTCCCTCCCATTTGATGTAGATATGAGACCTCATATATCGAGTGTAACACCTAAGATTCCACTATAGTAAATGAATATTTTATCTTACTCAAACTATATTATAATGAACATTCTATTCTTTCATTGAGAAATATTCAAATTTGATCAGTTCCTCAAATCCATTTTTTCATTTTCTGAATAAACCACTTTAAGGGTAAGTAGGATCCACACAATACAAGAGAAAAATTTCAAACAACCAAGGACCAAATTTCAAACATCACAAACAGTGTAACGCCCCGACCCCAGTTGCCCAGAGTCGGTGCATTAATTACATAACATTGGCATGATCACAAGAAAGATCAAATCCTGAAAGACCGATTGGTTTAGTATCCTTGGAAACACTAGATATAATCATAAAGTTTTACATTACATTTCAAAGTGAAAAACTACTACAACAACAAAGTCTTCATATCCACACTATTAACCCCTCATAATATCCCTGCAAGTCATTCATAATTTACTTCTTCACTACCTGGAAAAAATAAAACATAGAAAAGGGGTGAGCTCAAATGCCCAGTAAGGATAACAATATAGCGGAACATTCATAATAAGCATAAACATTTAAGGTAATGAATTACTAAAACAAAAGCCTTTTAAAATTGAACTTCAACATAGTATGGCAAAAATAAAAATGAAATAATGCCATTTACTTATTCACATGGGTATTCTACTAATCGAATAATCACATGCAATATCAATAACCACTTTCATAATGTTGGAATGCATAATGCCAGACTATCATAACCACATAGCCAAGGCCTCGTGCCAAGACTACAAATAAGATTTTGTCAAGGCCTTGTGCCAAGACACTAGTTTGTCTCATGAGACCTACCGATGCATCGAGGAGCTATAGCGGGCTCCACCCGTCACTTATTAAGTCCAATGCATTCCCATATGAAAAGGTTTAAACATAACATAAACATTCGTATTAAAACTAGCATGCGAAATGTCAATAATTTCACCATAAACTATGAATGGTATAAAATAGCACATCCACAGTCAAACATATCACAAAACCTTCAATACAATATAGAAGTTTTGTATTATAATAAATCAACTTCAAATAAGCGTAAAATCCATCAAAGGATGTTGACATAGATGAAATCAAAACACTTTTTAGAGAAATATCTCTTTCTATTTTTGAAATCATTTAAGAGCCATATAAAACAAAACATTTTCTTGAAAATATTCTTATAAGCTTGTAAGGAAAGCTTTGAAGATTTTATAACGGCGTAAAATAACCGCACCCGCCGTATAATTTAAAAAAAACATTCTTACCTCAATTCTGTTGAAAAGGTTAAAAAGGACCTTGTTTTGAAAATGACGAAAAGATTCCTTTATAAACCTCTTATAAAAAGTAAAAAAAGGGTATAAATGACTTTAACCCATATTCTTGTAAATAGTAAAAATGTTTTGAAATACATTTTTAAGAAACATGGATGTGGATGATAAAGATATCCCAGTAGATTATTTCGTATAAACAACCTCGGATAATGAAGAGTTTGTGAAATAACCCTTACCTTGTACTTTTCCTTGGTTGGGGTAGGTTAACCTCCTGTATAATGGTGGAATAATTGTTATTAAATTATACAAGAATCATATATATTAATATGATATCATATATGATCTTTTAACATTGATTTGTTAATAATATCTTAGAATTATCGTCGTTTCGGGTGTTAACTTACTCATTTTCTTTATATGTTTTGTTAAATAAGCCATGGTTGTTGTATCTTATTCATATCCAGAATGATATCTAGTCCTTAAATATAATTTTTAAATCATCAAATGATAATTATACTTGAATGGTTACGATGGAGAATGAATCTCATCGCGTTCGTGGAGACGGTAGTCCGTACGTACGCACGAGCGACAATATCATTCTTTTGATATTAAAATAATATATAAATGAATGGTATATCATATATACAGAATCATTAACATGTAATATTTATTATTTACATGAGTTATACATCATTATTATACCCATCCAAATAATATTATATTGAATAACAATTACACCACGACGTGGAGACGGTAAGCCGTACGTACGCACGTATGGTGACATGTTATTCAAAGGGTGGATAGAATACTGAATATGGTTGTACCATACTTATAATAACATCACAGTATATAAATTATACTGGAGTCATTATTTTAGAATGGTAACAACAAAGGAAGAAGAAGTGGAAGAAGAAATGAACTTGGAAAAGGGGTGGTGAAAACATTACCTCTTCTTCGGGTTCTTCCTTTTGATTTGATCAAAAGGGCTCCTTAGGTTGGCTTTCTGATCAAACTAAGGCCCCTAGGTTGTAGTGAGGGATGTTGGAAGAGTATTTGGGCAGAGTTTGGCCGAACCAAAAGGCTTTGAAGGTGTGAAGAAATGAGAAGGAGGAGTGCCCTTTTATAAGAGGGGTGAGGGGCACCTTTGGAAAAGCTAGAAATATTAATTTATAATAAATTCATATTCGGTTTCTAATGGCTCCAAAATTGACTATTCAAAGGTTAAAGAGGGGATAGGTCGAAAACAACTCAACCAATAGAATTTAGACAGGTTTGGGTACTTATATTAACCCTATCTTTAAGTATTAACTCTAAGTTAATTAGTTTCACTTTTACAATGTCTCTTTGTATTTTTATATTATATGGTTAATAGACTTACCATATACATACAAGAGACACCCAAGTGGTCCATTAATGATTAACCTATCATAATATAAGTCTCTTGGCCGAACCTTAGATTTTTAGGAATTTAATATCAATTAATAATATAATATTTGTTTTAAGAACTCTTTTATGTCAATTTTGACACTATTCAATAGTTGATTTTTGTGAAACTCATAACAGATTTATTACTTCGAAAAAAGTCAATTAAAGCAATCCTAATATATCCTATTATCCTAGAAAATTAGTTTAATTCATTAAAAGTTTCATATTATATTTATTTGGGTATTTATAATATCAATTATGTTAATTTTTTACTATTTTAGTAATTACTGCATCATCATTGTGTCATATATAAAATAAATTATTTAATGTCTAAAAATCATAAATAAAACATCATTATGTAGGAAATATTTTTAGCTTTCTAATGAATATTTATAATCGAAAATCCAACATGTATAACCCTATGTATAAATTGTTCTTCTAAAAGATGTAAGCTTATGCCATTTTTATTTTTATTTTAACTTTATTAATATAATGTGTCCCTACCACATACAAGTGGCTCCAAGGGGTCCCCAAATTGACCCAAGGATGCCCATGGTCGGGTATGTGTCCACCAATAAGGTTAGGACACGTTCTAGGGTAATTTTGTATTATTATAATATTATTTTTTAACCCTTATTTACCGGATTTACCCTTTAACCATGGTAAATAAAATATTTACCGCAGTAATTATTCAAAATGTGTAAAAATAAAAGTTACCTATTTACATAATTTGGACATCCTGATTCCAAATATGGAATCCATTTTCCAAAATTCAAAACACAGTAGTGGCAGAAATTAATTTAAAATTAATTCCCGCTGTCAAAACAAAAAGCGTGTTTTTAAGAGATAATAACTATCAAAAGATTGACACTTGTTTATGTTCGGTTTAATTGTAAAATTATGTCCAATGATAAACATTAAATTGAATGGTAAAAATATATTCTAAATATACTTTAAAACCACTCAAATTCATAATTTATCACTATTAATTATTTTGATTAAAAAAGTTGTTTTTAATTAAAATTTAGAAATTTTCACTATTCATCAAAATATGAAAGTAATCCGAAATGTACCAAAATTTCACCTTAGGCTAAATTCAATATTCCGAATCCAAAAATGAAGTCCATTTTCAAATATAAAATATATATAATTTCAAAAAGTAGGTATTACTATTCATAACGGCTAGTTTGATTAGTTATGGTGTGTTAGAACTCGGTGTTGCGTACAACACACGCTATCACATTATTCAAAGAGAAACGTACCGTAGAAGCTTGGGGTGTTACATTCTCCCCTCCTTCAAATAATTGCGTCCTCGCAATTTCTAGGGTATTACTGCATAAAAAGACTCGGGTGGTTCTTCATCATAAGTTTCTCGGGTTCCCACGTTGCCTCTTCCATCTTATGATTTCTCCACAAAACTTTTACCAGACGCGTCGTCCGGTTTCTCAGTACTTTTCTCTTGTATCAAGAATCCTGACGGGCTCTTCGCAATAAGACAGATCGGGTTCCAGTTCTAATTCCTCATAGGTGAGTACATGCGTCGGATCAGGCATGTATTTCCTCAATAGAGATACGTGGAACACATCGTGAACTTTGGAGAGACTTGGCGGCATTGCCAATTGGTAAGCTACAACCCCAATTCGTTCTAGAATTTCGAAAGGTCCGATGTACCTGGGACTCAATTTACCTTTCTTACCAAAACGTATGACTCCCTTCCACGGAGATACCTTCAGAAAAACATGATCACCGACTTGAAATTCCAAATCCTTCCTTCGATTATCGGCATAGCTCTTCTGCCTACTTTGAGCTGCTTTGATGTGATTTTGGATTACTTTCACCTTTTCCACCGTTTCCTCCACCAGCTCTGGGCCTACAAGTTTTCTTTCACCAACGTCATCCCAACAGGTTGGTGTACGACATCTCTTTCCGTATAACGCTTCATATGGTGCCATCTGTATACTCGAATGGAAGCTATTGTTATAGGAAAATTCTACCAGAGGTAAATATTGATCCCACATACCCTGAAAGTCAAGTGAGCAAGATCTCAACATGTCTTCTAAGGTTTGAATAGTCCGTTCTGATTGTCCGTCTGTCTGAGGGTGGTAAGAAGTGCTCAAATAAAGTTCAGTATCCAGGGATTTCTGAAGACTTTTCCAAAATCTTGAAGTAAAACGGGGATCACGATCAGAAACAATTGATAGGGGTACTCCATGAAGTCTCACAACTTCATTAATGTATAGTCTTGCTAGACGTTCCAGGGGTAGATCTTCTCTTATAGCAAGAAAATGTGCTGACTTGGTAAGACGATCAACAATAACCCATATTGCATCGTTCCTTCTAGGAGTCTTTGGTAGCCCCATGACAAAGTCTATCGTAATATTGTCCCATTTCCACTCCGGTATGGGAAGAGGTTGCATGACTCCTCCAGGCTGTTGCCTTCCAGCTTTCACTTGTTGACAAACCATACATCTTGACACAAAATCAGCAATCTCCCTCTTCATGTTGTCCCACCAAAAATGTTCCTTCAAATATCTATACATTTTGGTGCTCCCAGGGTGTATAGAGAAATTGGAACTATGAGCATCATCCAGCAATTCCCTTTTTAGATCAGGTATATTGGGAACACAAAGTCTCTTCCCGAATTTCAAAATTCCATCTTCATACACAAAGTCTCTCAATCTCCCATCATTCACAACTTTAATCTTCTTTTGTAATTCTTCATCATCGGTCTGAGAACTCTTAATCCTTTCTAGTAAAGATGGTTTGGCAACCATTTGAAAAAGCATTGATGTTTCACCTTCCCTGGTTATTCCCATGTCCATCTTCACTAGATCCATGAAAATTGGATCCCTTTCAATTCTCATATTGTTCAAAACTCCATGGTATTTTCTACTCAAAGCATCTGCCACCTTGTTTGCCTTCCCTGGGTGGTAGTGTATCGTACAATCATAATCCTTGAGTAATTCAAGCCATCTCCTTTGCCTCATGTTGAGTTCTTTTTGTGAGAAAATATACTTCAAACTCTTGTGATCAGTATAAATCTCACATTTTCACCATAGAGGTAGTGCCTCCATATCTTCAAAGCAAAGATCACAGCTGCTAACTCAAGATCATGAGTAGGATAGTTTTGTTCATGAATTTTCAACTGTCGTGATGCATAGGCAATAACTCTATCATTCTGCATAAGGACACAGCCAAGTCCTTTCTTTGATGCATCACTATAAATAACGAACCCATCATTCCCCGATGGTAGAGTCAATATAGGAGCATTGACTAATCTTCTCTTCAGTTCTTCGAAACATTCTTCACACTCTTTTGTCCAAACAAATTTAACCCCTTTACGTGTGAGCTTCGTTAATGGGTTAGCCAATCGGGCAAAATTCTGGACGAAACGTCGATAATAACCTGCCAAGCCAATAAAACTACATACCTCAGTTATACTCGTAGGTGCTGGCCATTCTTGGATTGCCTTGGTCTTAGAAGGATCAACAGAGATTCCATCTTTAGAGACAATATGGCCAAGAAAAGAAATCTCCTGAAGCCAGAATTCACACTTGCTAAACTTCCCATATAATTCATGCCTCCTCAGAGTCTTCAAGATAATGCGCAAGTGATTTTCATGATCTTCGTAGGTTTTGGAGTATACCAATATATCATCAATAAATACCACCACAAATTCATAGAGATACTCCTTGAAAACTCTATTCATCAGATCCATGAATACAGACGGTGCATTAGTCAATCCAAACGGCATTACAGTAAACTCGTAATGCCCGTACCTGGTTCGAAATGCTGTCTTCGGAATGTCTTCCTTCTTCACACACAACTGATGGTATCCAGATCGAAGGTCAATCTTTGAAAAGTATTGAGCTCCATGCAGTTGGTCAAATAAATCATCAATACGAGGTAGGGGATACTTGTTCTTTATCGTTATAGCATTGATCTCCCTGTAGTCGATACATAACCTCATAGATCCATCTTTCTTTTTAACAAAAAGAACAGGGGCTCCCCATGGAGAAACACTAGGGCGAATAAATCCCTTATTACTCAATTCCTCTAGTTGTTTCTTTAGTTCGACTTACTCTACAGTGGCCATTCTATAAGGGGTCTTCGATATAGGCCTTGATCCAGGAATCAAATCAATAGAAAACTCAACTTCTCGTTCTGGAGGATGTCCAGGTAAATCTTCTGGAAATACATCTACAAATTCTTTCACAACAGGTACATCCTCTATTTGAACATTACTTTCCTCACCGACAGTTATTTCATTCTCTTCCTCCCCAATAATTGAATTAAGTTGAGCTACTGGGGGTGGATCTAAATAAGAATTAGGTGGTGACGATTCTGCTCTAAAAATAAGGTGCTCCTTATCATTATCATCAAGAATCGTAACCTCTTTCTTCTTACAATAAATCTTCGCATCATAGTCCGAAATCCAGTCCATACCGAGGATTATATCAAACTCGATCATAGGTATGACGATGAGATCAGCAGATAAAGAAAATTTATGTGCTCTAATGGGGACTGATTCACAAAACTTTGTTGCAACGATACTTCCCTTAGGAGTTTTAACTGACAACTCCCTTATTAAATCAAAATGGAAATATCTAATTTTCTTAGCAAACTGGGAAGATATGAAACAATGCGATGATCCAGAATCAAATAATGCATTTGCTAAACTTGAGGAAACCATTAAATTACCTGCCACCATGTCTTTCGGAGCTTCTACCTCAGCAGTAGTGATAGCATAAGCCTGGCCTTGATCCCTTGGCCTTTTCTGAGGTATGTTCTCCTGACGCTTAGGACATGCATTTGAATAATGCCCCATCTCCCTGCAATTGTAGCACTGAACGTTGGTAGCTTCCTTCTTCCCCTTGCAATCATGAGCTTGGTGGCCTTTTTCACCACACTTGTAACAGACTCCCATTCCCTTCAAGCAAGTACCAGGATGTTTCTTCCCGCATTTACCACAAGATGGATATTCAACCTTTCCCTTCTTCCCCTTATTTCCATTCCCAGATTGATCAGCAGGTCTCTTCTTCTCTTGCTTTGCTTTAAAGTCATAAGACTTAGAGAATTCCTTTTCGGTCTTGATAGCACATGAGACAATGTCTTCGTACGATGAAAAGGAGTGTGAGACTAACGCTCGACGGAGAAATGGTTTTAACCCATCAAAGAAACGATCAATCTTACTTCTTGGGTTATGAATATAATCACCAGCGTACCTCGCTAACCTTGTAAAGTTAGCCTCATACTTTGTGACATTCTCATCCTCCTTTTGTCTCAGACTCAGAAATTGCCTTTCCATATCTGCTCGATGGTCGCGAGGGAAGTATTTTTCTAAAAACAGATCTTTGAACTCCCTCCATTCCATATTTGATACTTCATCATTTTCCTTCGTATTTTGAATCAATGACCACCATTGATCAGCATCTCCAGTGAGGCGGTAAACTGCCATGATAACTTTTTCCCTTTCACTGCTCCCCAAAGCCTGAAATATTTTCTCTAGGGAAAATATCCATTGCTCAGCTACTAAGGGATTTTTATTCCCATTGAACGTTGGTGGTTGTTGCCTCATGAATCGATCTAACATTGATCCTCCACGATGTGGATCAGGGTGCTCCATACGGGTAAGGTTATTATTCATAACCTGAGTAAGTTGTCCCAGTATGGTGATTAGCTGATCAGCACCAGTTGCATCACCAGCCCCACTATAATTATCTTGAGCAGGAGGGAAATCCCTACATGGAGTGCGTGCATTGATACGGTTTCAATTTCTTCCACTAGGCGCCATTTCTAAACAATGGCATAAACTAGATCAGTTTATGAATCAAAATACATAATCCCATACTTATAAAACACTTAACATAAATTGAACTATTTATGGATATAATCCATAATCATAAAAATGTTTTCTTTGAGGAAGTATATACTCATAAACCCTTCATAATGATTTGTAAAGAAATTGAGAGTTATCCTAAGCATATCCCCCGGGAGTGTCGTAACCAAGAGTGCAGCAAGGCCCGTTGTCGTGCACCAGTTCCCGTTCGAGTCTAGCTCAAAGCGGTGTTTTCGGGTTTTACCCCTAGGTACATCTGTGCCAGAGCCGCCTCTACCTGCTCGTATCCAGACAGGGATGTATTGCTCGGAAAACTCACAAAATCTCTACAATACCAAAATTCTAGGAAGTTCTTCTATACTAATCCTCAAAGTTCTTCTTAGGTCTACGTGCTCTAATCAGAGTTTATCTAAATCTAGTTTCCAAGGTTTGTACTAAACTTCCTCTGATACCAACTGTAACGCCCCGACCCCAGTTGCCCAGAGTCGGTGCATTAATTACATAACATTGGCATGATCACAAGAAAGATCAAATCCCGAAAGACCGATTGGTTTAGTAGCCTTGGAAACACTAGATATAATCATAAAGTTTTACATTACATTTCAAAGTGAAAAACTACTACAACAACAAAGTCTTCATATCCACACTATTAACCCCTCATAATATCCCTGTAAGTCATTCATAATTTACTTCTTCACTACCTGGGAAAAATAAAACATAGAAAAGGGGTGAGCTCAAATTCCCAGTAAGGATAACAATATAGCGGAACATTCATAATAAGCATAAACATTTAAGGCAATGAATTACTAAAACAAAAGCCTTTTAAAATTGAACTTCAACATAGTATGGCAAAAATAAAAATGAAATAATGTCATTTACTTATTCACATGGATATTCTACTAATCGAATAATCACATGCAATATCAATAACCACTTTCATAATGTTGGAATGCATAATGCCAGACTATCATAACCACATAGCCAAGGCCTCGTGCCAACACTACAAATAAGATTTTGTCAAGGCCTTGTGCCAAGACACTAGTTTGTCTCATGAGACCAACCGATGCATCGAGGAGCTATAGCGGGCTCCACCCGTCACTTATTAAGTCCAATGCATTCCCATATGAAAAGTTTTAAACATAACATAAACATTCGTATTAAAACTAGCATACGAAATGTCAATAATTTCACCATAAACTATGAATGGTATAAAATAGCACATCCACAGTCAAACATATCACAAAACCTTCAATACAATATAGAAGTTTTGTATTATAATAAATCAACTTCAAATAAGCGTAAAATCCATCAAAGGATGTTGACATAGATGAAATCAAAACACTTTTTAGAGAAATATCTCTTTCTATTTTTGAAATCATTTAAGAGCCATATAAAACAAAACATTTTCTTGAAAATATTCTTATAAGCTTGTAAGGAAAGCTTTGAAGATTTTATAACGGCGTAAAATAACCGCACCCGCCGTATAAGTTAAAAAAAAACATTCTTACCTCAATTCTGTTGAAAAGGTTAAAAAGGACCTTGTTTTGAAAACGACGAAAAGATTCCTTTATAAACCTCTTATAAAAAGTCAAAAAAGGGTATAAATGACTTTAACCCATATTCTTGTAAATAGTAAAAATGTTTTGAAATACATTTTTAAGAAACATGGATGTGGATGATAAAGATATCCCAGTAGATTATTTCGTATAAACAACCTCGGATAATGAAGAGATTGTGAAATAACCCTTACCTTGTACTTTTCCTTGGTTGGGGTAGGTTAACCTCCTTTATAATGGTGAAATAATTGTTATTAAATTATAAAAGAATCATATATATTAATATGATATCATATATGATCTTTTAACATTGATTTGTTAATAATATCTTAGAATTATCGTCGTTTCGGGTGTTAACTTACTCATTTTCTTTATATGTTTTGTTACATAAGCCATGGTTGTTGTATCTTATTCATATCCAGAATGATATCTAGTCCTTAAATATAATTTTTAAATCATCAAATGATAATTATACTTGAATGGTTACGATGGAGAATGAATCTCATCGCGTTCGTGGAGACGGTAGTCCGTACGTACGCACGAGCGACAATATCATTCTTTTGATATTAAAATAATATATAAATGAATGGTATATCATATATACAGAATCATTAACATGTTATATTTATTATTTACATGAGTTACACATCATTATTATACCCATCCAAATAATATTATATTGAATAACAATTACACCACGACGTGGAGACGGTAAGTCGTACGTACGCACGTATGGTGACATGTTATTCAAAGGGTGGATAGAATACTGAATATGGTTGTACCATACTTATAATAACATCACAGTATATAAATGATACTGGAGTCATTATTTTAGAATGGTAACAACAAAGGAAGAAGAAGTGGAAGAAGAAATGAACTTGGAAAAGGGGTGGTGAAAACATTACCTCTTCTTCGGGTTCTTCCTTTTGATTTGATCAAAAGGGCTCCTTAGGTTGGCTTTCTGATCAAACTAAGGCCCCTAGGTTGTAGTGAGGGATGTTGGGAGAGTATTGGGGCAGAGTTTGGCCGAACCAAAAGGCTTTGAAGGTGTGAAGAAATGAGAAGGAGGAGTGCCCTTTTATAAGAGGGGTGAGGGGCACCTTTGGAAAAGCTAGAAATATTAATTTATAATAAATACATATTCGGTTTCTAATGGCTCCAAAATTGACTATTCAAAGGTTAAGGTGGGGATAGGTCGAAAACAACTCAACCAATATAATTTAGACAGGTTTGGGTACTTATATTAACCCTATATTTAAGTATTAACTCTAAGTTAATTAGTTTCACTTTTACAATGTCTCTTTGTATTTTTATATTATATGGTTAATAGACTTACCATATACATACAAGCGACACCCAAGTGGTCCATTAATGATTAACCTATCATAATATAAGTCTCTTGGCCGAACCTTAGATTTTTAGGAATTTAATATCAATTAATAATATAATATTTGTTTTAAGAACTCTTTTATGTCAATTTTGACACTATTCAATAGTTGATTTTTGTGAAACTCATAACAGATTGATTACTTCGAACAAAGTCAATTAAATCAATCCTAATATATCCTATTATCCTAGAAAATTAGTTTAATTCATTAAAAGTTTCATATTATATTTATTTGGGTATTTATAATATCAATTATGTTAATTTTTTACTATTTTAGTAATTACTGCATCATCATTGTGTCATAAATAAAATATATTATTTAATGTCTAAAAATTATAAATAAAACATAATTATGTAGGAAATCTTTTTAGCTTTCTAAGGAATATTTATAATCGAAAATCCAACATGTATAACCCTATGTAAAAGTTGTTCTTCTAAAAGATGTAAGCTTATGCCATTTTTATTTTTATTTTAACTTTATTAATATAATGTGTCCCTACCACATACAAGTGGCTCCAAGGGGTCCCCAAATTGACTCAAGGATGCCCATGGTCGGGTATGTGTCCACCAATAAGGTTAGGACACGTTCTAGGGTAATTTTGTATTATTATAATATTATTTTTTAACCCTTATTTACCGGATTTACCCTTTAACCATGGTAAATAAAATATTTACCGCAGTAATTATTCAAAATGTGTAAAAATAAAAGTTACCTATTTACATAATTTGGACATCCTGATTCCAAATATGGAATCCATTTTCCTAAATTCAAAACACAGTAGTGGCAGAAATTAATTTAAAATTAATTCCCGCTGTCAAAACAAAAAGCGTGTTTTTAAGAGATAATAACTATCAAAAGATTGACACTTGTTTATGTTCGGTTTAATTGTAAAATTATGTCCAATGATAAACATTAAATTGAATGGTAAAAATATATTCTAAATATACTTTAAAACCACTCAAATTCATAATTTATCACTATTAATTATTTTGATTAAAAAAGTTGTTTTTGATTAAAATTTAGAAATTTTCACTATTCATCAAAATATGAAAGTTATCCGAAATGTACCAAAATTTCACCTTAGGCTAAATTCAATATTCCGAATCCAAAAATGAAGTCCATTTTCAAATATAAAATATATATAATTTCAAAAAGTAGGTATTACTATTCATAACGGCTAGTTTGATTAGTTATGGTGTGTTAGAACTCGGTGTTGCGTACAACACACGCTATCACATTATTCAAAGAGAAGCGTACCGTAGAAGCTTGGGGTGTTACAAACAGCCTCAAAATCCACCCCAAAACATCAAAACACAAATACAGATTTCAAATCCTCTTCCTCAAGGCAAGCTCCTGGATTTTCAGTCCACCCCACAACGCCATCGCACCCGCAAATCCGAATCCCTCGGGAAAGAACCAATTCCATTGTCAAAAACAAACGGGAAACATCACAAAAGGCGGTAAACCACTGCCATCATCCTTCTTCCATCTGAAATCAGAGAAATCAACAATACCAAATACAGCAGGAACCAAATAATCTTCAGAGCCAATCTCACATCAACCAATCATCACAGCTTCTCCAATGCACGAAAAACCCTAAAACCTAACATCAATCGGAAAACGTTTGAACTGGATCCTCATCCTTTGAAGGAGCTCGAACCCAGATCCAAGAATCGGTCACCCAAACCACCAAAAAACCTCAGCCAGAACACGAACCAGCAAATCGCGCCAATACACAAACACAGATGATCCCTAAGTCAACAGTGAAAAATGAAAAATGAAAAAGAAAAAACCATCACCAGCACGGCGAAGGAGATCCACCACAAGCCAAATCCCGGCGCCTCCATCCTATTCGCACGCAGGGACCCCGATGTACCACCCATCACACATTCCAAAGAAGAGGTGGTACCCTCATGCCGCGGAAGCTGGACACAGCCACGGACCAGCACCACGCTGCATTGGGACCCTATCTAGCTATGTTGGATGAGGAATGATATCCGCAATGCAAAAGAACGAGGCGGTCGAGCGCCGCCGCCACCACAACAGAGGATCCACCACCACAAATGACGAGCACGAGGGAGGATGCGCCACGCGAACCCTAGACAAAGGAGGTGGTGCCGAGGGGGAAACCCTCTCGCGCAGAGCCCCTTACGGGCACATTCAATCAGCTGATCAGTTGAAAATCCATTTTGATCATACTAATCCAAAAATAATCTTATAATTATATTTTTTGAATTCTCCTTTCAAAACATTATTTTATGAATAATTAAAAATATAGTATTTAGATAATAATAAATATAAATATAATAACGTGCTTTAATATGTATAATTAAACATATATTTCATATTCAATTGATTAAAATACACACAGCAGAATTTTTAAGATATAATGACTATTTTTTTAGAGAATTATTTATAAATGCATAATGATTTTCCATTTTAATTGATTATAATAAATCATTTGAAAAATTAATTTATTCAAAAACATATTTTAATCACATTTTTTATGCTTAAACTATCTTATACCACATATATGAATAGAATTTGATAAAATAGTTTCCATATTTTAAATAAAAAATATTCTTTTTATGATATCACATTCATTTGTTTTCATTTTCATTGTAAAAATGGTGACTATTGGTTATCTTGGTAAAGAAAAAATAACTTTACAGAGGGTTAATCTAAAACGATAAGTGTTAAAATGACCTAAAACTAGTCTAAATACTATGGGATAAGTTTATTTCACATATACCACTATAAAAATAAAGTATGAGTCATTATGGATCCTTATTTCCTTTAACATGACATAATAATATTTTAAAACTGTGAAAATTTACATGTGTTTCAATCACGTGACATAAAAAGGGGAAACTCTTAACCTATGTTCATAACACATATTGGGAAATACAGCACATCCAAATCAAGAAAAATCCTCTAACCCAAGTCCTTATAAACAATCTAGTTTTTTATTCCATCCCAAAAGACCAACCATAGAGTCCTTAAGAGGATATCTTAATGAGATCTTTCAATGAAGAGGTAGTCATATTAACAAAACACTTCCATTTTTTCATCTCCTTTGACCACATCCAATTATTTCATAATAAATAAAACATTAAAAAATCAATATATCAAATTAGAATTTTTTTTTGCAATAATATTTATCCACATTCTTCACCATCAAATTGGAAACCAAATCATTTCTCATGAGTATGATGAACTAGCACATCCTGAACTGATATAATTTTCTTTCAATCACCAGCTCACATGGAAAGTAATAATTATGGAACCAATAAATATTTATGTTATATATTTAATTACACTTAGTATTTAAATTTACTATATCAAATACCACCTTACCATTCAATATATTAAAAATGATAATGTTGCTCTTGCGTTAGTGTGGACTACCACCTCCACATAACGATATGATTTATTTATCATATCTCATAGTCTTGTATGATTTTAAATATATTTATAATGAATATGTATAAATTTTATACAATTATTATTTGTTTCAAATTATATAACCATGATTATGAAATAATATTCTAAACTTCCTTGATAAAACATGCATGGGAAAATGAAGCAACTAACACCCTAAAAATTTATAAAAATAAAATATTGTTGAAGAGGGGGGATATTATGTTATAATAGGATAATATATGATAATATAATTATGAATATTGTTACAATATAAATTAATAAAAATTTTAAAACAATTATATAAGATTCTAAAGAATATTTAACTAAGATGAATTGTGAGTTAATTGATTACATCCCAATTAACATACCATTGCGAAATATTTTATTTTTGGAACATATTTTATTTTATGTGTTGCATATATTTTACCATTTATATATATAAAAATAATATTTTATTATTTATTTTATTTAAAGTTTCGATTCATGTTTACCTGACAAATTTTTAAAAAATTTAATTTACGAATGATGTAAAATATTATTTTACAATATTATTTATTTTTGGATTGCTTTTATTTTCATTAAAGGAATCAGAAAAAACCACCTTAATAAAATCCAAATATTTTGTTATAATGTAGATATTTAATGAGCTAAAATTTTTTAATCTAAATATTCCTCTATTTGTCTCTTGAATCAAGAAAAATAGTGTATAAAATATATAGTGATCAGATTTTTTTAATTAGTTATATTTCACTTCCCTTCCCATTTTAAAAAAATATTTTATAGAGGTAATTTTATTTATTTAAATGATTTATTTTGGAATTTTTATATTATAATTTAATTTTTAAAATGCTTCAAAGGAATATTTATTATTCATTCTAAAAGGGTATTTTCCTACATTCATTAAAAAAATCAAGAGGATCGTTTTTTAACATATATGAAATTAATGGATTTTATTTCCACCATAACTGTTTTATACAATTTATATTGTCATATATATTTTAAATGGTTTAAAAAATAAAAAAAATTGTGAAAGATTATTTTAATGTTTTTAAATTATTTTATTTTATTTCTAAAAAATTATATTATTACAGTACATATATTTCTGATGAATTAAAGGTCATATTTTATCTCTAAATTAATTTTATGTTAACTAACATTCTCATTAAACATTCAGATTAATGTTTTCGTATTTCACTAAAAATTTTATTTCTATTACATATCCATATTCATTATATCATGGGTATACTTATTGCATAAACCATATTCCACTTCTATATATAGTGTTTTAATTTCAAAGTTATTTGATCTACTTTGGAAACATGAAATTCCATACTAGTTTATTTGTATGGATATTTATGGATAAGTCATATCTTTTATTAATTCAATTTATCATTCTATATATAATGAATTTGTTGGATATGAAGTGATTAGTGGGACCCAGAATCACACATACCTTTGATGCATTAGTAGGTCTCCTGAGGCAAATGAGTTGACCAACCTTATTAAGTGGGTTTTAGGTGTGTACTTACCCATTGACATAAAATATCCTAAAAAACGGCTTGCCGATGTTATATCATGAATTATAATATCATGAAATCCAATATAAAGTATTTCTTTAATTTATATTGTAGATATTATTCTTCAGGAGATTTCTAAAATTATATTACATAGATATTCATTTTGTGCTTAAATTATTGATTAATTGAAATGTTTTTCTTTGATATTTACACTTTCATGTAGATTATTCCTTATTTACACATGTAATATAACACTATAAATAACATTGTCCGATAATTTAAACAAACTATCTATTCCCTTTCCCTAGAATATGAAGCCGGACTCTTTAAATGATCTTAACGATGAAAAACATTTACGGTTACAATTTTTATATTTTATATACAATATGAAATATGATCCAATCATATATCATTTACATTAATACTAATAAATTGATTGATCCCTGGTGATTTGATCAATTGTATAATATGATTGTGTAATAAATTAGACACCATATCAAAGTTACTATTGTTGGGTTTTATTAATATTGGAATCATAGAAGGTTAGTTGAAACCTTTTGACTATATAGAGGAAAACATCGATTATAGAATATAACACTATGATGTACATTGAGAAAATGTATCATTATCAATAAATATAATTAATGTTTTGTTAAGTTAGATATTATTTTTTTCATGAAAATGCATCCCTACGTAGATACTACAAGTGCATGTGGCTTTGGAACAGATGAATCTAGGGGTAATACCCATAAAAAGAGTTGATCAAATATATATTAAAAAAATTAAATGTATATAGAATGGGACCTTACATCACACCAGTTTAGAACCTTTTACAGATATTATTGGTTTAATTTATATTTTATTTTGGAATTATTATGAGATTATTGAAAATATTTTTTCGATTTTATGAAACCAAGATAATAATTCTGAGTTAGTTATGCATACATTTTGCAACTATATTATGTGTTACACTAGATCCAAAATAATATACTATGATTTAAATCTCATAAGGTTATAACCTAATACAATATATTGAATTTTATATATGTATACTATATTAAATAATGGTATCAATACTCATGGTTGACATAGATATTTTCCTACAAAATAATACAACAAAACAATAGTTGGAGTTTATAAAATCATGTCCTAATTATAAAATAGATTCAAGGTTATGAGTAATAACCTCAAATATATAGAGATACATGATATTACAAGGATTGAATCTAATATATTATAACAATAAATATGATGGGAGCCTCCATCCTTTACTGGAACAAGTAACATATTTGTAGTTTAGAAATGGATTAAGTACATTTAAAAGATATTTATTGTCATCAGATTTAAAAGGGAGGGCTTATTATAGAATTTTTTTAAATAATTATAATATTGATAAATGGTTTTCTTTGATCTATAATACTTATAAGGAAGGAAAAAATAGAACTTATTTAATTGATTGTTTTTAATGTAACATTCTTTGAAAAATATTTCTATTATGAGAAACACACAAAATTGAAGACAATATTCCTCATATTAATTAAAAAAGAAGAGTAAAGTGTTATAGAATCGAGATATTCTATTATAGAACTATCAAAAAATGATATAGATTATATACCTAAAACAAAAATCCATATTAAAAATTTATTTAATGTGATAAATCCAGGACTCATAATCAAACATGTTTGTAAAATTGTTCATCAAATGGGGAAATAGTGTTATGTTCCATAAAAACATAGAATGGATTTTCAATTTACTATAACATTATGGGAAATCAAGATAATAATAGATCAACTGAGTAATAAGAAATAGGGAAATATTCAATGAAGAACAAGGGAATGAAGCAATTTTAATAGTTTGAAAATTATGGATATAAAAATCCTTGGAAATTATTGAGGGGCATGGAAGTTTTTTAAACTATATATATTAGGATTATCATGATAATGAGTGTAAAGGTAATAAATAAACTACTTCAATATAGAGATTAAACTATTGACAATCGAGGAATTAATCACACCCATTTCCCAAGAATCAATTGAACCTACAATATACACAGATGGTTGGAGAAGGCCTAGATTATGTGATCATTATTGTTTAGGTTAAATTTCATTAATATGTGGTTGTAGGTACTTTAATAATAGCCTAAAATTCCCTAATTAATTATTTTATTCTACATTATTTCATGTTTTTATATTTTCCATGATTCCCATGAAAATTAAATATTTCCCAACCAAATTAAGAAGTGATTTTTTAATCGAGAATCCATGTGGAAATATTGCAGCAACTAGGATATGTAAATCAATTAATAATATGACACATAAACATACACTATTTGTATATTTATTTATTATACCATTGGATCATTATGGTATAATCATTAGATAGGATTAGCATTAAAAATATAATACAAAAATTATTTCTAAGAGAATGAAATTGTGATTATTAAAGAGGATGTAGAATTGCTTATCTTCATAGTGAAAAAAGAATCATCTATATCATGTCATGATCCAACTCAACTAGAAAATTGGAAAAATATTTTTAGGGATTAAGAGCATAAACAATCTACAGTTGGGAAAGTTAATATTTAAATTGAGGTCGTACCTACTATAAAGAAAAATATTGATGTATTTCTTGAGAAATTGCCTTGAAATCTGTAAGAATGTGAAGTTGAATTCTCGATTAAATTATTCGATGATGTAAGATATATTTCAAATAATCCCTATAAAATATGTAATGTGAAATTAGTGGAGTTAGGGAAACAACAACATGAGTTGTGTGATAATGAATTTAGACTCCTTAGTGTTTCACCATTAGGAAAAATTTATCTTTTAATTTTTAAGAAACATGGATGTTTGAGGATGTGAATTAATTATAAAAAAATAAATTCTATTAATATAAATAACACCCACACTTTTCCTCACACTGATTAATTTCTCAATCAACTTCATGGAGCTTAATATTTATTTAATGATTGAACTTATTTTTTGGTATCATGAATTGTAAGTAATGATTGAATATTTTTTGTGAAAGAAATCATAAAAGTTATAGAAATTAAATATTTATATTAATTCCATTTAGATTAACTAGTTCACCATTTTTTGTAGGATATAATGAACATATTGTTCAATGAATATCATGATAACTTAAGGGTGGTATTTATTGATAATATCTTACTGTACTCCAAAATATATAAAACCTATTAGATTCTTGTGATGATCATTCTTTAAAATCTTATATAAAAGAAGTAATATGGTAAATTTAAAAAGTGTCAATTGTGTCTTTATAAGTATTATATTCATATAAATATTGTCTCCAAGGATGGAATCTCAGTTTACTTTGTTAAGATAAAGGAAATAAAATATTTTCCTATATTGACAAACATAACTGAGGTATGTAGTTTCCTTGGATTGGCATGTTACTATCGATGATTTATTCAAATACATTATCTATTTCCTAACCCATTATCAAATATTAAATATGAAGGCATTAGGTTCAAGTGTACAGAGGTATGTGAATAATGTTATATATAATTGAATAAGAGATTGGTAAATGATCCAGTATTTAATCTACCATTGGGATTAGATGGATTTATGATACATAATTATTCATCGAACAATGTAACTGGTTGTGCCCTTATAAGTAATGATAAGGTTTTTTCCTATGGATAAATAATGTTAATGACTATGGAAAATAAAAAACAACCATGATATTGAGTGGAAAATCACAATATTTTCTTGGATGAAATAAATACATTATATCTATTTCAAAATATGTAAGGTATACATAAATCATTATAGTTTGAAATATAAATTTCCATGGAAAGAGATAAACATGAGATAAACATGATGGATCAAGATACTAATGGAATTGGACTTCCTAATACACTACCACTCAGAGAAGGAAAATTTGGAAGCATATTCATTTAGCTGGAAAGATCATAAAGTCCTAAGAAAAGGATAATTTATATGGATCATATATTCATGTATTTAGTAAATATGGTTATGGTAATTATTAAGGAAGGATAAAAATATCCATTTTTCAAATTATTTCAAAACAATACTTATTGGAAAATAATGAAATTTATCAAGAATAAGATGAAATTATTCAAAATAATTTTTATTTTATGGGTCATGTGAAATTAGTAGAATTTTATTTTGAAGAGAGTGTTCTATAATTTTGAGAAAGGTTATGTCTTCCATTTATACCTTGGATGAAGAGATAATTTTTAGGTGATTCTCATATCTCGAATTTATATATACACCCTAGTTTCAACCTGATGTATATTAATGTTAATGAATATTTTTATGAGATAATATGAACTAGAAAATTGTAGATATTTTATAAAGATACCTAATTTTTTAGCTGTTGAAGGTTGGGAGAAAGGATCCAAGAGGAGTCAAAAAGCCGTTATTTATTCATATGTGGATGTGTAATAACAATACTATGAAGTTTTTTCCTAGATTACAAAACTCTTAAAAATAATGTTGTGATATAGTTTATTGTAGTATGCATTACAAAATATTCATATTTCCTCACTATAAGAGAATATTGACCACTTGGGTGCCACTCAAAATTATATATTAATGACATTGTAAAATTTCATGGTTCACCTATATCTATTATTTTTAGTCTTAATCCATGATAGAAATATGAATTCTATAAAATTATTTATTTATCTCTTAATACAGAGATTCATTTGACCAATTCCTATTATCCTCTAACTATAGGGAATTCTGAAAGTACTATTCAATCATTCGAAGCCATTTTTAGGTCATAAACACTTGACATTTAAGGTATGATGGGTCATTATTTACCCTTTTTTAGTTTTCCAATAAAAATATATTTGATTTAATTATTCAAATGACATCATATGAAACATTATATGGAAATATATTTTTTACTCAAAGATATTGGGTTGATGTTGTTGAAAGGATTCTTGATTACCTAGAACTTGTTAAGGATAAAATTAAAATGGTAAATCTATATTATCCCACATTAATGATTCTCATAGAAAGGATAATAAATATAATGATAACTAATGAATGTTTTGGATTTTCAAGTGGGATATCATGATTTCGTGAAAGATTATATGTGGAAGGGTGTTATAAGGTTTTATAAGAAATTGAAACTGATCCCCATGTACATCATAATATTTGAAATTATAGAGTAATTGGATATGTGGATTATAATATGGAAATTACACTAAGCCTCCTTAAATAATATGATGTTTCCCAAATTTTATTTTATGTAAGTATATTCCATAAATAATTCATGTGATCACCTCTAAGGAATTAAAATAAGAACTATAATGATCTTACTATAAACAGCCTACCATGATTCATCAATTTGAATAACAAGTGTTATTGAATTAACTAATATGATTAGTAGTGTTACATTTTATAAATCTTAAAATATAATAATCAAAACTAGATCTGAAGGATTTTAGGAAGAAGAATAAACCACATTTTTTTAGAAAGTAATATCAATGATTATTTTGAGGATAAAATTTATAGAGGGAAGAATGTAGCTCCCACGAGTCAATTATAAGAAGGGAAAATTATAAATTAATTAATCTATAATATGATTTACATTTTAATCTTTGATGGACCAAAATTTTTATTTTGGTAGGATGAATATCGATTTTGAACTTACTATATCAAAATATGTGTTCAATGAAATTTTAAAATTTTTCATTAATATTTTTATTGAATAATTAGAAATTTAGAATTTAAATAGTATTACATTTATTTATAAGTATTTATTTTAGAATATATATAATAAAAAAAATTTATTGTATATTTTATATAAATAATTACTGGGTCATTTGGAAGAAAAAATTTATATTTTGCTAAAAAATGATTCTATGGTTATAATGATTTTCTATTTAAATTGATTAAAATAATCTATAATGATGAATAAAATAAATAGAATATATATTTATTTATTTTATATTATATATAATAAAAAATGTGTTTATTACCTATTTTATATAAATAACTATAGTGTCTTTTGGATGAAAAAAATTTATTTTTCTGAAAAATGCTTCTAATGGCATAATGAATTTCTATTTTCATTGATTAAAATAATATAATATGATGAATGAAATAAATAAAATATTTGTATTATATATTTATTAAAAAAAATATTTAAATTAAAATAATTATTATTACTATTATTAGTGTCAATGTAAGATCATTATATGCTTGAAAAATGAATTTCTTGAAAACTGTGTTTATTCATATTTTGTGGGGCTATTTTTAATTTATTTTCTAAAAATTATTGGAAAATAAAACAATAAAATGGTTTCAGTTTTTTATTCATCATGTAAAAAATTTATAATGCGTTCACCATCAATTTTTATCATGGTGAATAGTAAAAACGATAAATATTTTTTTACCACAGTTAAGGATAAGACAACTTTATTGGGGGTTAATCTAAAAAATGGGAAGATTGACCTAAACAAATATATAAATTATATTTGTTTAGTTTTTTTATACTATAAATGTATAAAAGTATAATATGAGTTGTTTTCAGTATTTTTGACCAATAAAGTTACATAACAATATTTCAATGCTTTGAAACATTACATGTGTACTACTTCTATCAATTATAAAAGGGAACCCCATCCCCAAAATTATCACACTTATTGATACATTTACATAAAACAAAACTTAAATAAATATTTTCCAAACATCCTTATACACATTATAATGTTTTTTCCTTCTGAAAATACCACCACATGGGTCATCAAAATGAGATCTAAAGAAGCTCTTTTAATTTAGAAGTAATTATCTAAAATGAACACATTAATTTTTCTCTTATTTTACTGCATTTAATTTTTCCTAAAAATTATAATATAATAAAACTATTATTTCAAATAACTAATTTGTTTTTATGTTAATGTAATAGTATTTATCTCTCTTATTCTCTATAAAATTTGAAACAAAATCATCACATCTGTATACAATGAACTGTCACCAAATGAAATGATGTAATTTTTTTCATCATTTCCTAGAATATACTATACTAATGGCATAAAAGTGAATATATATGATTATTATAACATAATAATGATTCTGTAAATTTAATATATCATCTACTTCCTTAAACTACCACCCATTAAAAATGATAATTTCCCTTATGCGTATATCTGGACTACCAATTACATGAATCGATGTGATACATTTTTCATTTATCCATTTCAAATTGGGTTATAAATATAATTATTAACATTTATAATATGATATATCCATGACCAACACAATAACAAGACCATTGGTGAAAAAACATGAATTAGAAAACGAAGTAGTTTCAAATAAAAACATTGATAATAATGAAGAATGATTTACCAAGAGCTGATAATATGTTATAAAAGAAACATATATGATATTTAAAATGTACACATAAATATCTCATTAATTAATAAAAATTTGAAAACAAATATATATGAGGTTAAATAATGTTCATCTAAGTGGATGTGTGAGTTCCTGGATTTCAACTCTATCTCAATTATATAGATACATATTTGGTATTATGTAATTATTTTATTTTATATGGGGAATATATTTCAAAAAACATTATTTAACATGAGTCTACATTTATTTATGGTAATAATAGTTTTAATTTCATTTCACTCATTCAAGGGGTTACAATTTCAAATTCCCTTAATAGGTGGTAATTTAATTTAAAATATCATTTTGTAGGGTTTATTTTATTTTAATTAAATGAATATTTTGATTTATCCTTCACAAAATCAACACATATTCTTTTATTTTATATATTTTCGGATGATTTTATGTTCATATCAAATAATTTATTAATTTTTCAGTCATTAGATTCATTATCAAACATTCTCATTGATGTGATCATATTTGATTGAAAATTACATTTCTATTATATGTTAATATTCTTTGTATCATTGATACAATTATTCCCTATACCATATTACCATTTCAATCTATGGTCTTTTACTATGATTGTTATTTTATTTATGGGGAAAGATTGAAATTCTCTACTCTTTAGTCAGTACATAAATTTTATTTCTAAAAAAAATATTTTCGAATTAAATTGATCCCTATATATATAAGGACTTAATTTAACATGCATTGATTGTTGGGGCCCAATATTATGTTACCTCTTGATTCAACAACTACTCTGGTAAGAGATATATACTATATAGCCTTGTTAAATGGATTTTGGTGTATACCTAACCATTGATATAAACTCTTCTATCATAGGGCCTTGATGTTAAGATATAATAATGTCCGAGATCATAACACTCTTCTTTATAAATTTCATTGAATAAGAATTTAGTTTTTATTTACCCTTAGATTATAACTTTGATATTATCCATGGAAGCATTTTTTTCTCATGTTATTGATTGAATGAAATGTGTTCTGAATTAATTACTAATCAATACCGATTATACCATCTTTACTCTAGTTATCCTCAGTTATTTATAACACTTACTATGTTCCTAAAGTCAAATTATTTTTTTATCCTATATGTTTTAATGACTTCAATGATGCAGAATATTAACTTTTAATATGTTTTATATTTTTTTTCTCAAATGAAAAATGGGAATCAATATACATCTGTTTCTTTAAGACTACTAAACTTATCGATCATTGGAAATGTTATCTCTTGTTTCTTATTGAATCATAATAATGTTTACATAGACTCTAGGTTTCTATATTTGGGGTTGTTGCATAAATTTATAATAGTGTATAGTATATGATGTGTTCGTAGACAAGATATGATGGATATAGGTTTAATCATACATTTATGTCCGGGATATAATGGATTGTGGTATATCAAATACTTGTGTCCTACCGTAGTGGCATCGGTTACCCATGTGTATACATATGTGGGATGATATCAATTGAGTTATAATAAATTTAAACATGATATTGTGGACACAAGACATACAATTGGTTAAAAATGTGATGGAAATGTGGATTGATTCTCATAGGAGATGTTGGACCTACACATGACTGGGGTAGGTAGGGTTGACATTGGACTCATGGTATGGGGGACATGAAATATATAAGGGATTAAAACAAGATTTCAAGAATAGGGGCATGATATTTAAAAATAAGTAAGGAATTTGTAATATGGTGCCTCTTTTATATATATATACATATCATCTTTTTTATGGAATAGTTTATTTCAATGTGTTACACGGTGAGTGAGACATGGTGATGATGGGAAACTAGTATTTCTTTTTCAGGTGGAGAGTTTTCTTCATTTGATTACTCAGTAGTATTTAGTAAGATTATATTATATTTTACATGAGTTTTTTTAAGGAGTATCCAAATGAGTATACCAATTATGCTCACCCAACATGTATATAAACAGTTTCATAGTTCCACAAGTGATTGTGGATGTTTGGGTTAGTTTGTAGATGCTTGAGGTGTTGGGTGTGAGCTGTTGGAGATTTCTTGTGGCCATTGAGGATTTGATTTTGATACATGTATTTCAAATTTCACTAGTATTAGTACTGTATAATGATTCATGTTTTTTTATTACATAAAAACTCATTCATGGTGTTTTTTTGTGTCTTCTCAACTTATCTCATACTCCTTAACTCAATATCTGAGAGCAATTCTTCTCATATTTGTGACTTATATACTTTTTTATGGTCTCAAAAAGTTCCATTCTAGAGGCTACCATCAAGGATCATTATCTCTATTTATTCATTTTCTTTCAATTAGTGGTTCTTGTAGAAGAAATTAGTGATGAAACAGTGGTATTAAATAGATGTTCAAGCGACATCATGGATTTTAGTTTAATTTTCTTCTAAGGATTCATGGATGGGTAGGTAAATTGTATCAGTTGGGATTAGTTTGTAATTTATACAATGGAGACTAGCTATGAAATGGGATTTTATTACCACTTATATTCTAATGCAATAACCCTCATGTTTAATTAACATTTTAGGAGAAGTGATATTATATGTGGGGTAGATACCTAGGTAAAGATCATACATCCTGATGTTTAGAACATGTGATTGAATTTGGTAGACAATGTTAAATTAGGTTAATATGGATTAATTAATTATCCAGAAATGTTATTTTTTTCAGGGTTTAGAAAATCTAATTTTTTTTATTTGTAATATATTTATCTATGATGACACCCCCCCCCCCACCGCCAATTTGGGATATATATGTCAAGACGGATGTTCTGGTGGATTTTTGTTGATTCACTATAGCTTATAAAAGTTTGATATCTCTAATTATTTTTGAGAGTTAGAGGAATTTCTAGATGAGGTGGGGGATGAAATTAATTTTTTTTATCATAAAAGGAACTAGGTTTATCTTAAAATAATGATATTCCATGGGTTATATTAGATGTGGTGTCTTATATTATTTGAGAATTTCAAGGATTCATTTATTTCATCAGAGAGTTTAAGGGATCATTTTTAGGGGGATTTTATATATATGATAGCTACATTGGATTGAATGTATGATATTTTTACCCTACATTAGGGTAGTTCCAAAATTTATGAAATTTTTATCCACTATGATATCCTTATAAGTTATACTTTTGACATTATTTTAGATCTGGAGTCTAGGTTGAGGGAATTTGAAATGGCTCTATGCCCAGATATCTAGCTCTAAATCACTCTATTTATGTTGGATTTATATTTAGATATCTAGTGAAGGATAATTACATTAATAGGATGTTTGAGGGAACCAAAAATTCATGGTATGAGAGTCATTATGATCATTTATGGATCATATCTATGACTAGTTCTCAGATTACAAGCAGGAAGAAGATCATCCAAACATCAAAGAGCGGGTTTCAACCTTCTTTATATAATTTAATTAGAGATAGAAGTTACCTGACCCCTTCCGGTGGGTGGGGGTTATTTTATTTTCTTATGGATGTTGTGTCCATTATAATTGAGATATAAAATACTTTATAAGCAGTCATCGTGTCATAACTTTCATGTTTTAGATCCATTATTTTTTGTAGTGTTATGTGATGTAGTGTAAGAAACATCATGTTCTCGATAATTATTAGAATATCAGAATGGGGAAGGCATAGGGTAGCCCTTGGATATCCCATAGTCTTTAGGGAAACTAGAAGATCGTATCATAGGATGTGATCTCCTTCAGATCCAGAAAGGTTGTGGAGATAGATGTGTCCAGATTCATTATTTAGAATTACCTACACTAGGAGACCTCAAATTCATATGAGGAACTTTATTCATAAATTATATTTGGGTTTATTCCATTTTTGAATCAGGAGTTATGAACTCCTTTGTTTCACAATCCCTAGTCCATATTTTTTGAATTTAGGTATAGAGGCTTTTAGTTCACATGGCATTGACTATTGTAGTTGAATATTGTGCTAGATAGTATAATGTGTGTAGAGAATGTGAGTTTGTGTTGTGGTGGAACAATTTATGGTAATTCTATCTTTGTTTACTGATAAATACACACAATTTTATCCCCATAATGGATTATTTGTATTTATTATGGACTATCCTGGATTTATTTAATTGGTGAGTCATATTCTATGATATTAATTGAGAAAACATGGTGTTCCTTTGTGAGTAAGACCATTGAATAGGTTGAAGGAGTGCTGAGTCTCTATATTATTTTAGGTTCAAGAATATGTTGAGTTATTTGGTAGATATATTCTTGTTTTTCCTATGTTTCATGTAGTGTAATATTTCTCCCATATTAATTAGCTATATTAATGGAGAAATAGCTAATTGGAATTAAGAGGCATCCCCAATGCACCAAAGGCTGTAAATAAATTTCAAGGGTTTCATTAGTACATAGGGGATGATTTTAACATTAATGATAAAATAGCACTACCAAATAGACCATAAAAAAATACTGATCTATGATTCTCAATAAAAATGTAATGAAATAAAAATAAAACCATTGATATCAATAATCAAACTAAAAAATGTACCACATCAGAAAAAAAATAACATCAAAGTGCACAGTGAAATTCAATGCCAGCAAAACTCGAGAAAAACCCAAATAACTCCTCTACTCCAACATCCACCATGGTATAACTCCACATTATATCCCAAGTATAATAATGCACCACTAAAAAAGTTTATTACTTTATATTATCATATGTCCTGATAAATTATATCTGCAAAGTCACCAATGTTCCAAAGTAGGGGTGAGTAATGAAACTCAACCAAATTTCAAGATATAACATCCCTACACACTCCAGTAGTATAAAATACACAAGTAAATTCATATAAACAATTTATATAAAAAAATTGAAAGAAATTTATATCAAATTCTTTTAGTTTAATACTAAAACTACTTTCCGTACTAAAAATGTTTCCAAAGAAAAAAACCAAACAATAATTTAAACCATTTCAAATTTATTTTTTGTATACCCTTTCCATGATATTCCAAACACATATAATTTATTGAAATCCTTTAATGTAAACCATTTACCTAAATTTCAATAAAACCATCCTTTGGTTGATAAAATCCCAATTAACTCATTTAACAAAAATATAGAAAATATATATTTTAAAAGAAATATTTAAAAATCATTAAAAAAAGATCACTTCACATCCACATTAAACAATTCCACAATTTCCCCAAAAATCCATAAAATTACCAAACCATCACTAAAGAGGGGCTATACATTTCTTTGCACAATAATTTCACAATAAAATTTAAAAAATATAACAAATATGAAACTAAGACTTGGCGTTCAAAGAAGAGGAGTGGAGAGTGAAGCCACATACCTCAAGAATTTTGGAAAAAATGAATAATGGCATGAAAACACCCACATACATAGGATAAATATCCAAAAAAAATATCCTTAGATCTATTTCCCTATCATCAAAATTCCAAATATAACAACTATTAGTAACAATAAAATTATATCTACCCATAGAATAATAGATTTAAGAAACTAAGAGTGGTTGGAATGTATATCTAAGAAATCCCAGGAAAAACTACTATAAGCGTTGACGTAGTATGGAAATTGGGAATCAATACACAAATAAACACCTTCATATTAATTCTGATTTGATGGGAGAAATATTTTACAACCATTGGTGGAATAAAATCTCAAGTTTGTGTTGAATAAGAGAAAAAAATTGGTTAAAAAGTAATCCCAACAAAGATCAAAATTTTTAAGATTATTTTAAACCGTGTATGGTTAGTTGGATAATTCTAAAAAAATTTGTGCTAGCCACTGCCTCGAGGAGTACATTGCACAGTTTTCCCATGTGGTTCGATAAATCATGTTCAAACTATAAATATTACCATTCTCCCACATTTCATTGTTTTTTCAAGGGGGTTCATGGTTTGGACAAACTTTGTGCCAACCTGTGTGCTTTCAACATAGCCCAGGTTTCACTATACAAGTTTTCCCTTAGGCATTGCACAGTTTTACCAAACCATTCTCAATCTATACACCTATAGAAAATCCCCAAAAAAATTACTAATGGACTCCAAAACCTCCAAAAATTCACAAAATAAACATTATATACATAAAATAATATAAATGAAGGGCTAGAAACATAAAAATTGGGGTTCTACATTCTCCCCACCATTGACATTTCCTTCCTTGAAAAGTAGAAAACAACTATTGTCTAAAAAAAATCCATCCCATTGCTTAATAATTTCATTCTTTCATTTCTAAGTCTCCCCTAAAATTTAACCATGTCTCCTCAAAATCCAAACAAGAATGATTCTTTTTCCAAGCAAAACATTCTATTTTCTATCCAAAATCTTAAATGGTATGTACACCAATGAAGAATCCAAATCAAGGTCAATGTGTTCCCATTAAATCATTAGGTCAGATGTCGATGTTTTTTTTCAATTGAGATACATGAAACACATAATACACAACACTGAACCATAGAGGAAAAGAAAATTGATATGACACCTCACTAACTCATTTAAATTTCTTATAAGGTCCTTTGTATAGAGGATGAAATATTCTGTACTTTCCAAAAAGAATATGTCCAAGCCATTGAGAGATCCTCAAGAACACATGATCACTCATATCAAGCAACAACGACTATCGATGATGATCCACATAACTTTTCAAACAACATTGAGAAGTCTGTATCTGTTTCCAAATTAGTTGAATCATCTCTATTTTTTCTTGGAAAAGGATTAGACTAACTTGAGAGGTATCACTTCTTTCCACCCAAAAAAGTTGTAAACGACAACAATTCCCATAAAATGATTAAAAATGAGTTGTTTCAATCCATTATTGAAATCTTTTATGGGATGAGATCTCAAATAATGTTATGTTATCTCCCGATGAGCCACAAAATCCATTAAAGAAGCCTACAACATGTCTTCCTATGTTTATGTCATCCTCTCATATTGACCATCAATCTGAGTATGATACATCATACTCATAGTTTGTCACAACCTGTCCTCTAAGTCCAAAGTGTTACTACCCCAAGCCCACCTTCCATAGGCCAGGGGTAGGAGACTAGCACCGAAAAGCATATCCCCTAAAACTGGGAAGTAATTGCCTTTATAACCATTAAAAACACTCAACCAAGCACACAGTAAGATACGAACATAAGTAAACTATATAGAAAAAAGTGTGTTTAACGTAAGAGGGTCTAGAATACAATCCCAACAGTAAAGATACAAGTACAAATGAAATAAAATACAATATAAGAAAGAGAAAAATAGCTAATGGGTCATCCTTCGATGTTCCTACCTGAAGGGTAGGTACAGATCGCCTCCTCAGCACTCCACGTCCTCATGTATCCTCTACGTACCAACACGTCGTATAGTCCACCTCTGGCACCGTCCAGTCCTGGTACCCTCAACCTCAATCAGCACTGTCCATCTTCGTCACAAAACACAATAAGGTGTAGGAATAGCCCGTGCAGGGGTGAGTATAACGATACTCATTAGGGACCCCAAGCCCCTCAAGGTCTCAAAAAATCCACAAAGGATAAACCAAAAAACATACAAACCAGTGATAACCATATTTGGTATATGGCCATACATATACCTTAGTTATCAAATATAACCCATCTCATTCATGAGAAAACACAAGGCCCCTACTCCTAAGCCAATGTACAACTCTTCCATGAAGGAAATATTACCACAAAGGTAAGTACCACACAGGTACGCCACACATAAGAATACCACAATGGCATCACCACGAAGGTATGTACCAGACAGGTACGCCACATAGAAGAATACAAAAAAGGTGAAGCCTCAGTTCACACTAGGTATAACTTAGGTACAGTTTTAGAGATTATTAGATGTAACTACTGGATCATCTTACTCTGTTAAGAGATAGACCCACACACAATCCTAGTACATCATTATACCCACACAGGATCCTAATGCATCGTCAGACCCACACAAGATCCTATTAATTTGTCACACCCACACAAGATCCTAGTACATAGTCAGACCCACACAGGGTCCTAGTACATCGTCAGACCCACACATTATCCATGTACATCTTTCGACCGACGCAGGATCCTAGTACATCGTCAGAGCCAGCTACAGAGTACCCGTACTAAGCTTTCTCATCTCCGGGAGAGTCCGCTCTTCAAGCTACTGGTCGATACTCCAACTTCCATGAAGTCCGATGAATAATTATCCCAAAGGAACGCAATGTAAAATGGGTCTCAATGCAATAGACGGAGCGTCAATCAGACGCCTGGTCTGTAAGTTATTATCCTTTTAGTCTCAAGGGCCCGGTTGGATTTGTGCCCCTTCCAACCTGACCATACCCCCAACATTATCCAAATCACAGGTGGGGAATACCAAAAAGACCACCTCACTCCAAGGTTTCTGGCACCGTAGATGGTTCCTCAAACGGATTCTCATTGGTCATGATATGGACAAAAGTGTGGAATGGGTCAAAACTGGTCGGGGTCTGGTCCGACCCGGTCAGACCAACCCAGCCCTACTGGGTCTCGCCCAGCCCGCGCTAGGTATCCTAGCCTGGCGGCCCGACCTAGCCACATGCAGGTGGATTTGCGTGCCCCCCGCTCTCAAACACTGAACGACTGAATTCGTTTGTTATCCACGCAGCACGCGGGGCCAGCCACGGGTCCTACTTGGTTCAGCTCAGCTGGCTAAAACGGTCGGCTCTTAGTGCTCCTAGCTTCGCATCATGCGCTGCCGCTCTTCCATCTGCCACAGCCAGGCGGTCCATGGCCCCTTGCTCCAACGGCGACACGTCATGTGCCGCCCCTCTATGTTTAACCAAACATAGACCTCCCTCCCTTCGCCATTACGGCCCAAGCCGCGACCCTTGCTCGTCGGGTGGCACAGACACTCACCACTGTCCCATCGTGCAACCGACCTCCATTGGTCACCACCCTTTCTCTGCCACGGCCCATCTCTGGTGGCGCGGTTGCACCCCCACCACCATCTAGGCCGGTCGTGGTTTCGGTGACCGCTCTTGAGTCCCACTGGTTCTAGTTCACGGCATCGGTCTCTGTCCTCCTCCATCACATAGAATGCAACAAATATTACACAGTATTTGTGGATTGGTCAGGCCATGCTCTTTTGGCCCGCACCCTCTGTGTTAGAGTGGTAGAAAGCGACTCAATTATTTCTTGAATCACGAAGAATTGTCAAGAACTGTAAATGGGGGAAATTAAAACATCAAACCCTAACTTGAAGTTTTATTGACGTCGTGAGGATGGAAGGACAGATGTTAGTTTGTCATTGGTGAAGACGTCCCACGTCGGAGAATGTCATGAGGAAGGAGAAAAAGTCATTGGATAACTCAGTGTTCTTCGTTGGAGAAGTGTTCTTCGTTGGAGAAGAAGAATTCCTCCAAAGTTCTCTCCCAATTCCCCTTTGCCAACACTTTTCCCAAATACACCAAAAATAATAGCCAACATATTAAATTATGTTTCATTAATTTAAAATAGAGTTGGCCATTAAGTACGATGGTGTTGGCATAATTAATTTAGAAGATACCAAAGTTCACCACCCTCATTAAAGAGGGAGTTCAATAGTCAGGTGGTCCACACCCTTGAATTCAAATTGGGGGTTTTAGTTTTTGTGGTCCCCACCTCCATAACCCCAGGTATAGAGGTTTCAAAAATAAAAATATTAATATTTTTATATTTCGATTCCTCCAAAAAAAGTGAAAAACTAACTTCTACCCTCAACCTACTGTGGTTGAGGTGAAGGTCTTCTTAAGCGAATATTGGCGCTGCGATTTCAATGGTGTCCTCGGATTTCAATTCTGAGCACCAGTTTAAAGTTACAAAAAACCTACTCTCACCATTAATAAAAATACATGAAAAAGAAGTTCAGAAATTCATTCCTGGAACACCGGGCCTTATATTTGTGTGCCGTAAATTTTCACAAACTCGTAATATCCCATATAATTAAAAATATTACATGGAAATTATAGGCCTTTACATAGTCAACTGAGTCATAAGGATTTCTTTATGGATTTCAAAAAATGAGTTGAAATGATTAGATATATGCCTTAAACTATTGAAACATGTATCTAATGCTTATTTAACACTTATAAAATATCTATTTTCCAAAATCCCTCCACCATAAGATATTCATGAATAGGGATGAAATGGGATGAATTTATGAGCTGATCCACTACAACCCATATGGAATCATGTTTCCAAACAATTTTGGGGAGACTAAAACATGCATTAAACCTAATTGAATTTAACCTAATTGAATTCAATTAACCTAATTGATTTTAACCAATATGTAAAGACTACAACATGTTGATTGTTCATTGAAATTCTAATTTAACCTAATTGAATGTTATACATCTCAAAAAACACTTTTCCACAATCCTTTTCCTAGTGACCCACTAAAATTGTTCTCTCTACACTGTACAGATATTTTTTATCCTGGGATAACATTCTATTTTGAATGGTGGTATGCATTAAGATGTTGTTCCAGGAAATCCATATATATGACCATCTCATTTTGAAACAACAAAACTGAACTCTCATCGATATTACATCCCTCAATGGTCTCCCCACCATTGGGTTGTTTCCTCCTAGAAACCCATTCAAAATCAAACATATAAGTCTCCTTAACCATCTCCATAAAATCAGGGACAAATTAACTAGAATGGAAACCACAATATCTCCTCAGGCTTCACATTCCATGTCCAAGTTGGATAGGACTGACATCAACAATCGTTGGTCCAAATCTTCCCTTTCCAACTGATCATAAGAAATTCTCCTTAATTCATCCTCCATGGAATTACCGTTACCCTGCGGATAAATCATGTCAAAGTAAATATTTTGAAGATAATACATTAATATTTTTTGATTTAGGTTCAAATACCATTGTGGGATAATTTTATTCAAGCTCTTATAATCTATAAACACTATAAATTTCTCACCAAATTGGTAATAACAACAAGTATATAAATCATGGACTACGACAGCTAACTCAATTAATTTTTGTGTTTAGTTCTTCTCATTAAACCATGAATTCCTTCATACATAAGAAACAAAATGATCTCCATATGTTAGAACACCTCCCAACCTTGACTCCAAAGCATCACAATAAACCCCATAACCTTGTCCCGATTCTCATAAAATCAAGATTGGGGATCAGGTAAGGTGATATTTAAGCTTTTAAAAAGACGTATGGCATTCCTCATTCTATTGGAATGGAACATTATTCCATTTAAAAGTTATCACTAATGAATATATCCTTGAATAATCATGAAAAGAGCATCAGTAATGAATATATAGACTAAGGAAACGGTGTCACTTGATGACATTGTTTAGTGGTTTCCAAGAGATAATAGCCTCTATCTTTTTTAGATCCACATGAACAACTTTTTATATATTACATAGACAAGGATAAATACCTATTTTATCCAAAAAACATTAATAATATGGAACTGAAATGATGATATTTAAAGACCCCATACCCTGTTTCCGAGTGTTCCTCATGCTTATCCCATTTCCATCAATACGCCAATATGTCATCCAAAACCACTACTAGAAAAGAATCCAGTTATCTATGAAATATCTGATTCATCTATTCCCTAAATTCTTCTAATTAATTCATAAGAACAAAAGTCATTAACAAATATTCAGAATGTCTATATCTACTTCTGAAATATATCAATGGATGATCCTCTATCCAAACTCGCAATTAGTGATATCATGATCGTAGGTCAATCTTAGAGAACCACTGAACTGCCCTTAATTTATTGAACATGTCATAAATTCATGGATATAGATAATAATTCTATATTATAACATTATTATTCTTAATATAATATTAACATAGCTGAAAAATTCCATCTTCCTTTTTGAAAAACATCAATGGTGCTTCCCATAGAGATGTGCTCGGCCGAATGAACCCTTTAATATTTAGCTCTTCCAACTTTACCTTCAACACCCTTAAGTTTTTTGGTGAAATTTTTTTATGATTGATGGGAAAAAGGAATGTTCCCTTGGTGGGGATAAACCCTAAACTTTACTTTTCTTGTGAGTGGAAACCCCCAAAAAAATTTACAAAACATAATTTCAAATTGGTCAAAAACCACTAAAAACATGTATCATTGTTGTATTCCATAAATTTTGATGTCAACAATATGAAATGGAATGAGATTATTAGAAATTCTATTTCCAACATGACCATTTCACCTTTCATGACATTCTGGTATCCATTTAAGAGATGCTCATCACCATCATTAGTCAAAAAAATAACCCCTTGGTTATAGTAGTCGATGTGAGCCTTGAACATTGTCAAACAATCCATATATGGGATTATATCAACGACATCCATTTTGAGAATAGATACTCTTATATCATCTTGGATCCATAAACCATTATAGAACATTTTCTACACCTAATGGCTCAACATTCTCTTTGAACAATATTAGTTTTCAATTTTAACACTAAAGGCATCATTTAAACTTTTAAACTATGTGAATTAGCAGCATGAGAAGAAATAAAGGAATGGGATTAACTAGTATCCAACAAAGATTTCATAATTATAGAATTCAATATAATCATACCTAACACATTATATGGTCCATACATATCATCCAAAATAACATGATTAGCTCCATATAATTTCATCCTTATCACACTTTGTTCCTTATTTCCTTATTGATATTACAATGCCCGAGGAGTCATGGTATTCATAGAATCACCATGGGTAGAGTTGTTCTATTAAAGAGGATTGTTTTTCTTCCCTCATATTTCAAAGAATATGATTACTATGACACATTAGAAGTGCCACAAACACCCAACCTTGGAGCATTGTGAAAATGGCCTTGAATATGCCCCATCTGATTGCATTTATTGAACGATCTAGGGGGTTCCATAAACTTTCATTTCATGTGGTTAAATGAAATACATTGGAAACATTCATCTTTACTCATGGTTCTTGGAGTATGATTTATGTATCTATGTATATTATTTTGATTCATCCTCGTACCTTGTAAATTATTGTCCCTCTTCTGCCTACTCCCATCATTAGGGTTCCCAATGCATACCACAAGTATCAACATGATCACTCCAATCATATATCCTAAGAAGAACACTTAAAACATTGTCACTATAGGAACTATATATTTATAAACCATAACACAAACCACAATAATCATTTATCAAATCTCTGGGTTCAATTGTGATTCAAAAATGTGTTCCTTCAATGATGTAGTAATAGCGACTTTGGGTGTGATGTGGACTAAATGCATGAATATAGACACATACTATATCGGTTTGAAGCTATCAAATTTGAGGTTGATTAAGACCATCATTATTGGAATCCTAAATGTCTGAGGATATAATTTCTTGTTGAAAAATACATCAAAATCATCCCATAAAAGGCGTTAGTCTAATTAATCCTGAAATGCTAAATCCCACCATTGGCATGAAATTTCCTCCATCATATATTTATCAATATTGGCATTCTGTTTTACAAGTGTTCCAACAAAATCAAAGATTCTATTCATAATGTTTTGACACACCTCTTCCATCTATTACTTCAAATAACCCCAAAAAAATGGGTAGATTATGCTTCTGGGATAAGACACAGTGGTCCATTGACCTTAGTTCATCCCATCAGTTCCCTCTGTCCACAACATTAAAATCATGGAAAAAAATTCAATTTGATATTGGATCACTTATGGATCACATGATTCCAAATATAAATCAGCTTCCTCTATTTGGTTTCTATGTTTCCTACCTGGTGTCAATTTCTACAAACATAACAAACAACATAAGTCTCACTCTCATTCACCAAAAAACATGAAAATTTTAAATTCTACCACATAATAATTATCACAACATTGCATTACAATATTAAATCCTTTTCACATTCAACCATTTTAAAACATTTCATCATTATTTTTAAAATCACAGCACTATAAAAAACCATTTAATTCCCTTTTCAAAATATCACATTTGGAGATACCTTTAACAATATTCAAAAATCGAAACACTTTTCCAAAATCATATATAATTACTGAAATTGATAAATGAACTCACAGGGGGAATTCATTTCTAAAATGAATTCCATGCTCATCTCATTTTGTAAACCCATGAAAATGAGATTCTGATTCCTATGTGTCTCTTAAAAACATATATGTACCCAACTCCATGGTAAATTGTTGTACAATATAAAAATGTTAGAAACTAATTTTCATTCTCTACATTTAATGTCACAAAATTCTTACTCCTTTCTACCATCCCAAATCGAGGAATAAAATAGAATGAGTGTCAACTACAAGACCGAAAAAACTGACGAAAACTAGTTAGGGAAGGACCAAACCAGTTGATACCACCTGTAAAGCCACACATATCCTCATTATCTTGAGTCGTGGAGGAATAGATACATGGCCTTAAGATACATACCCAAGGTTAAATGTTTTGAAATAAATTCCTTGGCATTCATTAATATATGGGGGAGGATTTTCACTTTAGAGATAAAACATCCCCACCAAGCATACCATAACAAAATATCACTTTATAATTCATGATAACAATGTAAAATAACTCAAATTAAAACCTTTAATATCAAAAATATAACCATGATAGTGTACCATAAAGGATGAAAACTGACATCAAATTATACATGTCACGACCTGTCCTCGGGGCCCGTGTCGTGACTACCCCAAGCCTGCCTTCCATAGGCCAGGGGCTGGCGATAAGCCCCAAAGGCGTAAATCCCAAAAAAGGGAAAGCATTTCCTTTATAAAAGTAAACAACAAAAAAGAGTACAAGCAGAAGCTACACTAAGTAAGCAGTAAAACCAAATGTGCTGAAAGTACAAGGGGCCGGAAATACAAGCCCAAAAGAAAGGTACAGCTACAAGAGAAAGTAAAGTACAACTCAAAGGAGAACATCTGAAAGGTGACAAGCAGCTCATAAATCGTCCTCAGGCTTCCTACCTGAAGGGTAGGTACAGATGTCCTCCTCAGTACTCCACGTCCGTCCGTCTTCTCCATGTACCGAATCGTTGTGAGATCCACCTCCGGGTACGAACTCATCGTGAGATCCACCTCCCAGTACTGACTCATTGTGAGATCCACCTCCGGGTTCCGTCCAGCTCTACAAGCCTCAACCACGATCAGTGATGTCCGTCGTCTGCAACAAACATAATGAAGTGTGGGAAAATCCTATGTAGGGGTGAGTATACGATACTCAGTAGGGACCCCGAGACCCCCCGAAGGTCTCCCTAAATCCACAAAGGATAAACCAAAAATAAAAGATGCAATCATGAAGTAACAACCAACTCTACTTAGGTATATGCCCATACATATACATAAGTCATCAAATCCAGTTCGGCTCTAGCTTCAGAGCCCAAGTACAACCCGGTCCACACAGGAGAACACAACTCAGCCCATAAAAGGACTCAACAAATCCACATAGAAGAGCACAACCCAGTCCAAATAGGAGAACACTACATGTCCATGAAGGAGTGCACAACACAGTCCACACAGGAGAACACCACAGGTCCACATAGGAAAACATGACAATCATATTCATTATAATGATCGAAATTCAAGAATCAGCTCACATAGGTATACTTCTTTGTAAGGTGATAGAGGTGATCAGATGTTGCCACTGATTCATCTAAGCTGGGACCCACGTAGGATACTAGTATAGTAGTCGTCACCGCCGAACCCAGGGAGGATTACCGTATGGTTGTCGTCGTCATCGAAACCACTGAGGATTCCAGTATGATAGTCTTCACCGTCGAACCCATGGAGGTTTCCAGTACGAAAGTCTTCACTATCGAACCCACGGATGATTCCAGTACGAAAGTTTTCACCGTCAAACCCACGGAGGATTCCAATACGGTTGTCATTGTTGTCGAACCCATGGAGGATTCCAGTATGAAAGCCTTTACCGTCGAACCCATTGCTGCTGGGGAACTCTTCCTCTATCAATTATAGTGGGTCTGCCGCTACAACCAAGTGCTTCCCACTAACCTTGGACTGTTGTAGTACTCCACCTGTCGAGTATTGTGGGTCTGCTGCTACAACCAAGCGCTTTCCACCATGGGTCTACCGCTACAACCAAGCGCTCCCCCTCATAGCCTATAGAGGTACTCCTTCGGTTGAGTACCACTGGTCTGCCGCTATAACCAAGTGCTCCTCCACTGTGGGTCTGCCGCTTCAATGAAGCGCTCCCCACTGGGCTATCGAAACACTCTGAGTCGATCGATCAGCAGTCGTCAACTCTCAGCCAGCTCTAGGGTTTCCGCACATAGCACGCTCGTTCCAGGAGGGTCTGTTCCACGAGCTAAGAGGTCGATACATCAACTGCCACGTAGACCAGAGTTGATGTATCGCAATGTTCTGTCATGTCAATAAGAACACAACGTGACAGACGGCGCGTCAATCGGACGCTCGGACTGAGAGTTATTGGCTTTTTCGTTCCAGGGGCCCGGTTGGTTTTTAAGTCAAAAATAACCCGACCATACTCCAACTGCATCCAAACCTCGAGTAGAGTAATTCAAAAGGTCTGTCTCACTAAGTGGAATCCAACAAAGTCAACAGCACATCAATCGGACATCTGGAGCTTGAGTTATAAGTGTTTCCGCTTTGAGGCCCAGGTTGCTTTCGTGTTCAAACCAACCCGGCCATACACCGAGTTCTCCAAAACCTTGAGTGTAATATACTGAAATGACCGTCTCGATCCAAGGACCGCATAGCAACTGACAGTGCATCTATTGGAGGTCAGTATCCCAAGTTACGAGTGTTTGAACGAAACTGCCCGAGAATAGGGGGTTCGGGCCCGGTCCGACCCGGCCCGATACCCCCTGGGTCAGCCCGAACCGGGTCGACCGAACCCGAGTCTGAATCCGGACTGGCCGGTACGTCCTGGCCCGGCTAGCGCGACCCGGCCCGGCCGGCGCTGGCAGTCCGGTCCGCTCGGCCCACCCCGGTCCAGCCAGGGGTGGGCTTTGGCAGCCAGCTGGCGCAGCACTTAAGTCGCACCCCTCAGATTTCCGGAATGTCTAAGCCATTCCGGTTTGTTCCACCGCCCCGACTCAGCTGTGGCGGTTCTGTTCCGGTGGCACACCACCGCCGCTTTCCACGGACCACCGGACGCGCTCCGGTGGTCCCTTCCTCCTGCCGTCTGTGCCTACGGCCACTACGGGACCCGTATTTCACTGCGGAGACTTAAAATCACCATTGTGGCTCATTTCATCATCGCCCGTCAATCTGCACATCAATAAACAAGCTGTGGAGGGTTGTCAGGCCGTGTTTGTTCAGCCCGCGCCCTCCGCGTTAGGTGTTATCAATTGAAAATTATTTTAACACAAGCTCTTAATCATTAAAGAGGGTATAATTTATTCAAAATAAAATATAAAAACACCCTGCAATTAAATACCCATGCACGAGGGAATAATTCACATAAACACTATATACGAAAACCCCCTACCTCGAAATTGATGTCGCACGTTGGGTGTCGCGATAGAACGGCGTTGCGGAAGAACGATATTGATTCCGTCGACGTCGGAGGAATAAGAACATTGTCATTGGTGTTGGTCTCCATGGTCGGTGTCTTCTCCCTTGACGCGGAGGGTTAGAAGAGTAGTTGGTAGTTCTTCGTCGAGAGAGAACGTTCTTCTTCGTTGGAGGAAAACTATCCCTTCCATCCTTCTCCTCCTCCTTAGCTCTCTACCATGGAATTAATCCCCCCAAAAATAATAAAGTTTTCTCTCTATTATTTTTATGGCACAAAACCCAAGAGTCATCCCAAATAAAAGTGACAACACATGTATTAAATGTGGAGATATGAATTCAAAAATATTTGAATTAAAATAATGAATTAATTCACTTCATTGATGGTGGAGTGTTGGAAAACATATTAAAACATGGAATTCCAAGAGTTCAAGGGGGTTTCAAGGGATTTTAAAAGTAGTAGTGTTCGTGTGGGCCCCTCAAACATTATCCTCTCTTTGGAGATATAAACCACCAAGTAAATCAAATAATGTCTCACACTATTTTAATTAATTTATAAATTAAAACTCAAAAGTTAACTTCTACTCTCGACCAAACGCAACTCTATAAAAGGTCTTTTTAAGCACTTACTGGCATTGTGGTTTCATCGGTTCCCTCGGATTTCGATTCCGAGCACCGGATCAAAAGATAGAAACACCCACTCGTTTGTTCACTGAACGTACCAGAGAAAAACTTTGGAAAATGATTCCAGGCACACCAGGCCTCAGAATCTGGTTCCGTCATAAACTGCATACTCATAAAATCCCAAAGAAAATTAAGAAAAAATCTCCCTTGAAATTTACGGGTCTTTACATTACTCCCACCTAAAATATTTACGCCCCCGTAAAGATGCATCACAAACTAGGTAAACAAATGAGGGTACTGAGCACACAACTGAGCCTTCAGCTCCCAAGTTCTCTCCTAGAGGTCCCCGTGTTGCCATCTAAAATTGCACCTGAGGAATCAACCATCCACGTAGGACATGCTCCTGTCAATCCTCGTTTTCCACTAGAACCTTTTTGAAAGTCGCCCCGCCATTTACGTTCAACTCCCTGTAGTTGATGATGTGTGAAGGGTCATGCACATATCTCCTTAGCTGAGATACATGGATGACATCGTGCACCCGGTGCAACTGAGGTGGAAAGGTCAAGTGGTAAACCACCTCGCCAACCCTGCTGAGGACCTAGAATGATCCATTGAACCTTGGAGATATCCCACCGCCTCGGTTGTATCTCTGTAAACCTCATCGAGGTGAGACCATATAAGAATGTTGTCACCATCCTCGAACTCTAGAGGCCTCCATTTCTTGATTAGAACAGAAACTCAAAACTCCTACAGCCACGAGGGTAAGGTTGGTCGACCCAAGAGTGGTCAGCTACACCCTCATAAGCATGAGTTAAACTGTGCTGCCTGGGGTTTCCTTTTCACCGACCAAGGAAAACCCATCCCAACATCTACCTAATACCGTCAATTTGTGTATGAACTGTGATTGCCCAGTCCATACTCAAACTAACGTCGTAAGGCATCGACGCTGTCACCAAGAGGTTCCAACTGAAACTCTCACCTCAAGAGTCAGATCACACAGTCGGCGTAAGTGTGATTATAGAGTCCCCTCCCAGAGGTATCTCTAGACGTGCGGGTCAAGTCAACGGCTTAACATGAAACTCTAGGTCCGAGACAAGATTCATGGAAGGAAGGAATGATTCATATCGATGTATGTTGCTACGGCAGCTAGTAGAAGACAATGTCCGTACTTCGAATCATCCTTAGAGCCCTTTCAGTCGAACTCCTTGACCGCATGCAGCTACTCTTTCCCCTGCCCTCTAGATTCCTGAGCCTAGCGGGGATTACAAAGGCGGGTGGTTGCAACATGTCAAAATGTTCACCACCCCATGCTGCTCTCCTAGATCCACTTCCACGTCATATGCCCTACAGATTCATCTATCCTTTTCACTCCCTCTACGTGAAACATTTCACGCGCCCAAGTCTCTGATACTGGCGCCAGTTTCCAACTTTCCCAAATATAACCTTAACTGGCTGCATCCACTCAGCCAAAGAATTATCAACCACAAAGGTTCTCTCTAGTACCCTCGTATAAGTAGGAATGCATAGAGGAAGATGTGCTGGCTCAGATGTCCTTTAGACACACCTCACTCAGAAGTCTGAGGCCTAAAGCACCGATCACATCATAGTCATCGAGTACCATGAATGGTTTGGTATGCCCCGATGAATTCTCAGCTACCGACACGTTGTCCTACCGAAGCTGTATAAGCTCTAGGAAACTCTCAGCCACCTCCTCAAGCCAGTCCTCAGCCACCTATGAGTCGGGCTTGCCTCGAAACATGAGGGATATATGGTGTTGAAACATAGGTAAGGCACTAAGCCTACAAGTATTCTCTATCGTTACCGCCAGTAGTGTATGCTGACCAACATGTAGTGATATAGCTGGCACACTACCTGAAGGTACAATCTCAGGCATCAGTCCACGTACCGAAGCCTCATCTCTATACAGACCAACCTCATGGTCACTCACTGGGAAACACCAGTAGCTAAGTCTACCATCCACCCTACTAGTGCCTCAACATGGCGGAAAACTCTAACAATCGCCTCCATCCAGTCCACTGCTGCCTGGAAATCTGACTCACCTCGTAACCTCAGAGGCCTCTACTGTTGGAACTCGTGCAACGCACTCTGTCAGCATGCATCATCCACTAGTACGGCTGGTGGCATCTGCTGCCTAACAGGTGGTTCTGCTACTGGTACACCACCCAAAGGTGCCAACCTAGCAAGGGGGCCCTGCACCGGAGCCTCGTCGCTCAGTGGGCCATCATTGAGTACCCTCTCGGAACTCCAACTGGCTGTTTGTGTGGAGACATCCTGAACAGATGTGACATGGTCAACGATTTATACCTGGGGAGCGGACACATAGTAATCACAAAGAAAACTTTTGAGACACACATGCAATCAGTGTTTTCATGAACTAAGTCGGAAATCAGATGTCAGGGTCCTGGTGTATGGATACGTCGGTCGCCGCACCAACACTAGAATCCCTGGACTGATAACCACACTCAATACCCTTAACACTATTGCTTCACATAGAAGAAAGACCAAAGTCCTGAGTTCTGCGGTAGAACTGAACTCCTCTAATACCAATTTGTCACGACCCGTCCTTGGGGCCCGTGTCGTGACTACCCCAATCCCGCCTTCCATAGGCCAGGGTCTACAGACTAAAACCAAAGGCGTAAATCCCAAAAAAAGTGAAGGCATTGCCTTTATAAAAGTAAACAACACAATAGAGTACAAGAAGAAGCTACACTATGTAAGCAGTAAAACCAAACGTGCTGAAAGTACAAGGGGCCGGAAATACAAGTCCAAAAGAAAGGTACAGCTACAACAGAAAGTAAAGTACAACTCAATGGAAAATAGCTGAAAGGTGACAAGCCGCTCCTATATCATCCTCCAGCTTCCTACCTGAAGGGTAGGTACAGATGTCCTCCTTAGTACTCCACGTCTGTCTGTCTCCTCTAGGTACCGACCCGTCGTGAGATCCACCTCCGGGTACCGAATCGTCGTGAGATCCACCTCCAGGTACCGACTCATCGTGAGATCCACCTCCGGGTTCCGTCCAGCTCTACAAGCCTCAACCACGATCAGTGATGTCCGTCGTCTACAACCAACACAACAAATTGTGGGTGAAGCCCGTACAGGGGTGAGTATACGATACTCAGTAGGGACCCCGAGACCCCCGAAGGTCTCCCTGAATCAACAAAGTATATACCACAAAGAAAAGATACAACCATGAAGTAACAACCAAATCTACTTAGGTATATGCTCATACTTACACATAAGTCATCAAATCCAGTTTGGCTCTAACTTCAGAGACTAAGTACAACACGGTCCACACCAGAGAACACAACTCAGCCAACAAGAGAACTCAACAAATCCACATAGGAGAGCACAACTCAGTCCACACAGGAGAATACTACAAGTCCACGATGGAGTGCACAACACAGTCCACACATGAGAACACCACAAGTCCCCACAGAAAAACATGGAAATCATATTCAAGATAATGATCGAAAGTCAAGACTCATCTCACACTGGTATACTTCTTCGTAAGGTGTTAGAGGTGATCAGATGTAGCCACTGATTCATCTAACCTGGGACCCACGTAGGATACTAGTATAGTATTCGTCACCGCCGAACCCACAGAAGATTCCCGTACAGTTGTCATCGTCATCGAACCCACTGAGGATTCCAGTATGATAGTCTTCACCGTCGAACCCACGGAGGATTCCAGTACGAAAGTCTTCACCATCGAACCCACAGAGGATTCCAGTACGAAAGCCTTCACCGTCGAACCCACGGAGGATTCCAATACAGTTGTCATTGTCGTCGAACCCACAGAGGATTCCAGTACGAATGTATTTACCGTCAAACCCATAGTTGTTGGGGAACTCCTCCTCTATCAAGTACAGTGGGCCTGCCGCTACAACCAAGTGCTTCCCACTAACCTTGGACTGCTGTAGTACTCCACCTGTTGAGTACTTTGGGCCTGCTTCTACAACCATGCGCTTCCCACCAAGGGTGTACCGCTACAACCAATCGCTCCCCCTCATAGCCTACAGAGGTAATCCTTCGGTTGCATACCACAGGTTTGCTGCTACAAACAAGCGCTCCTCCACCGTGGGTCTGCCGCTACAACCAAGTTCTCTCTTCTGGGCTATCAAAACACTCCGAGTCGATCGATTAGCAGTCATCAAGTCTCAGCCGGCACTAGGGTTTCCGCACACAGCACGCTTGTTCCAGGAGGGTCTGCTCCACGAGCCAAGAGTTTGATACATCAACTATCACGTAGACCAGAGTTGATGTATCTCAAAGTTACGTCATGTCAATAGGAACACAACGCGGCAGACGGCGCGTCAATCGGATGCCCGGTCTGAGAGTTAATGGATTTTTCGTTCCAGGGGCCCGGTTGGTTTTTAAGTCAAAACCAACCCGACCATACTTCAACTGCGTCCAAACCTCGAGCAGAGTAAGGCAAAAGGTCCATATCATTGTGTGGAATCCAAAAAAGTCGACGGCAGGTCAATCGGACATCCGGAGCTCAAGTTATAAGCGTTTCCGCTCCGAGGGCCCTGTTGGTTTCGTGTTCAAACGAACCCAGCCATATCCAAATGTCACTGAAACCTTTAGTGTAATATACCAAAACGACCATCTCGATCCAAGGTTCTCATCGCAACAGACGGTACATCGATCGGAGGTCCATAGCCCAAGTTACGGGTGTTTGAACAAAACTAACTGAGAATAGGGGGTTCGGGCCCGGTCTGACCCGTCCCGATACCCCCTGGGTCGGCCCGAACCGGGTCGACCCGACCCGAGTCCAGTTTCGGCCCGATAGGGCACGGCCCGGCCCCGCCTGCGCGACCCGGCCCGGCCGGCGCGACCCGGCCCGGCCGGCGCTGGCGGTCCGGTCCGCTCGGCCCGCCCCGGTCCGGCCAGGGGCGGGTGTTGGCGGCTAGCTAGCGTGACACTTAAGTCGCACCCCTCAAGTTTCCAAAACATCTAAGCCATTGCGGTTTTGTCCACCGCCGCGACTCAGCCCCGGCGGTGCTGTTCCGAAGGCGCACCGCCGCCGCTTTCTGCAGACCACCGGACACACTCCGGTGGTCCGTTCCTCATGTCGTCTGTGACTACGGCCACTACAGGACCCGTATTTCACTGTGGAGACTTAAAATCACCATGTTGGCCCATTTTGTCGTCATCCGTCAATCCCCACATCAATAAACAAGTTGTGGATGGTTGTCGGGCCGTGTTTGTTTGGCCCGTACCCTCCGTGTTAGGTGTTATCAATTGAAAATCATTTTAACAAAAACTCTTAATCATTGATGAGGGTATAATTTATTCAAAATAAATTATACAAACACCCTGCAATTAAATACCCACTCACGAGGGAATAATTCACATAAACACTATATACGAAAACACCCCTACCTCGAAATTGGCGTCGCACATCGGGTGTCTCAATAGAATGGTGTCGCGGAAGAACGATATCGATTCCGTCAACGTCGAAGGAAGACAAACATTGTTGTTGGTGTCGCTCTCCATGGTCGACGTCTTCTCCCTTGATGTGGAGGGAGAGAAGAGTAGTTTTCCGTTCTTCATCGAGAGAGAACATTCTTCTTCGTTGGAGGAAAACTCTCCCTCCCCTCCTTCTCCTCCTCCTTAGCTCTCCTCCATGGAATTAAGCCCCCCAAAAATAATAGAGTTTGCTCTCTATTATTTTTATGGCACAAAACCCAAGAGTCAACCCTCATAAAAGTGAAAACACATGGATTAAATGTGGAGATATGAATTCAAAAAGATTTGAATTAAAAGAATGAATTAATTCACTTCATTGATGGTGGAGTGTGGGAAAACATATTAAAACATGGAATTCCAAGAGTTCAAGGGGGTTTCACGGGAGTTTAAAAGGGGTTGTGTTTGTGTGGGCCCCTCAAAAATTATCCTCTATTTGGAGATATAAACCACCAAGTAAATAAAATAATGTCACACACTATTTTATTTCATTTATAAATGAAAACCCAAAAGTTAAATTTTTCTCTCAACCAAACACAACTCTGGAAAAGGACTTTTTAAGCAGTTATCGGCGCTACGATTTCATCGGTGACCTCAGATTTCTATTCCGAGCACCAGATCAAAAGATAGAAAAACCCGCTCGTTCGTTCACTGAACGTACCTGAGCAAAACTTCGGAAAATGATTCTGGGCACACCGGGCCTCGGATTCAGTGCTGTTAGAAACTGCGTACTCGTAAAATTCCAAAGAAAATTAAGAAAAAATTTCCCTTGAAATTTACGGTTCTTTAAAATACAGGAGAAGTAGAATCCCACAAAACTCAATGAGAACCCACATAACTCCAAATCTTTAACATTCTCCATTATCCAACTATGAAAAATAACCCATATATTAGGATTCAATACTAAATTAGTGTTATACTTTACATTTTCATGTGTCTCTATAAAAGATATGTGCGAGAGCACTAATGTTCCAAATTAGTGGTGAGTAATGAATCTCAATACGCTTTCTCAAAATGACTTCCATGCTCATGAAACTAGGATAGAACATGTTAGCACATATATATAAACAATTTATATAATGAAATTGAAAACATTTTATATAAAATCCATGAATTGTAACAACAATAACATTTTCCATACTAAAATTGTTTCTGAGGAAAACAAAAAAAATAATAAATTACATCATTTCAAATTCCTTTTTTGGAATACCCATTCCATTATTCACCACACACATACACATTAAAGCTTCATTCTCTGATAGTTCCACACTCATGATCAGCTTCTCATCCATCCACTAAGCCTTTACAAATTGTTCGATCTAATTGTACCCCAATGACACAAGCCCATTATCCAGTGTCACATACCTTTATACCACAATGAAACACACCCACTATTCAAGTTTATATCGAAAGCAGGGAATTCCCCAACCCATTTATGTTGACACCATTTCAAACAAACCAATTCAACCCATTTCAATAATACTATTCTTTTATTTAAAACATTTCAATCAAACAAATTCACATCATTACAATTAAAAGATCCATTGGTTGAAAAAATATTAATTATTACATTTACTACAAATCTATAATCTCTGCATTTTATAATCAATAAGACAAATCACATTACATAAACACCTCCCTAAATTCCAAAAATTTCATAAAAAAATACATAAAATACTAAAATCATCAATACAGATGGCTTCTAACATTATTTTTAAAAAAAATTAAAATAAAAATTAAGTGATTTAACCAATTTAGAACTAAGAATTTATTTTATAAGATGAGTATCTGAGATTGAATCCATCTAACTTAATAAATACAATGAGAAAAAATAATTACAAGAAAATTCCCACCAAACCGTGTTAATTATCCAAAACCCGCCTTAGATATCTTCCCCTATCATCATCAAATACAAATATAACCATGGTCGGAATAAAGAAACTTATATCTATCAATATCATACTAGATCTAAGAAATAGAGAGGGAGGGAGGAGAATGTGGATCTAATAAAAAACTTGAAAACTACCATAAACGATGACATACCTGAAGATTTGGGAATTAATGTACTAAAAACACTTTCAGAACCATTCTAATATGATGGGGAAAGAATCTATAGCCTTTTGGAGGATAAAATATGGAGTTAGGTTATATTTGGGAGAGGGGGTTAAAACTTATTCCTAACTTTGATATAATTTTTTAGAATCTAATTTTTTAAACGTGCATGGTCAGTCGCATGATTAGGAAAATCATGTGTTAACCGTGCATGATCCACTACCTCAAGGAGGATGCTACACGGTTGGCCCTCAATGTTTGAAAAACCATGAACATAACATAAAAAATCCAATTGTTCCACATTTCAAAATTTCGCATAGGTGGCCACATTTTATGGAAAAACTGTGTGCCTACCCCTGAACCGTCCCTTTAGACCATGTCTCACTATTCATGGTTTCTTGTAGTTTTTTCATGGTTTCCACAAGGTATGCTCAAACTGTTCAGCTATAAAAATGACCCAAAAACATTCTAAAAGGATTAAAAACCCTACCTACCTTAACCCAAAAACATTATATACATAATACACATTAATTAATTGATACATACTTGAAAATAGGGGTTCTATATGAATAGTAACAAGATTTATTCTCTTAATATGTTAGGATGATATCCCCTCAAAGAGAGTTCAATTTTAAAATACAATTTCAACCAATGTCTCTCTTATATTTATACATCAATATCATATAGACCCATATAATTTTTTGGAGATACAGATACTTGATGATGATCTCTCCTAGAGAGGATTCATTGATCCTATTTTATTTCTATATATTGTATTAGTTCTATTTTTTAGGAAGGAATATAGAAATATGTTGTTTTGTATCACTTGTTTTCATTGGATTCAAGTAATAGTGAAGGTACTTCACTAGATTTTTAGGGTGAATAATCTTTCTATAAAAAAATATTTTTATAATATTAAAAACAAATTCAAAGGACTGGAAATATAATATATAAAAATTCATATAATACAACAATTAAACTAAAGATAAATTTATCATTCATGATGAAATTACATAATAAAAGAACATTAAACTATATATTACACACTATATATTATAATATACATTAAAATTGAATAATTTAAAAGAAAAAAATAATTTGAGAATGATATCACTTGTATCATATTATCCCTTGAGGACCACTAATATCCTTATAATACCAATATTGGGAAAGATCATCATTAAATGATTAACCATGTTGTGAGATCTAAATGAAAAATATGAAAATAATAAATGTGAATGGCTGAGGTATTATAAACCTTATATCATCACCCCATATATTATTGTCCATTTTTAGAAACATTTTATGCTTAACACATGGGCCATATATATTACATGGTTAAAATTACAAAATTTCATTCTCACCACTTATAAAAGTGTCCTCTGACCGCCCCTTTAAGATACAAATTATATTTTTTTCATAAAAAAGTTACCATTATTCCTTCCCATAGAATTATATTAATTTTGGATGATTATTGGGGCCCAAAATATTCACCTAATACCTCTATTTTCAAGGAGTTTTCCACGAAAAATCCCAAACCATCAATGTGAGTAATTTTTGTCTAAGCTATTTTCATTTTATTCTTACAATTCACTTATATAATATTCTAATTCCTACATCATGTAATCAATTTTATATTCAGAGTTTTGGTATTATAATTTAATAATTATAAACAACCATTCTCCATTCCTATTAAAGAAAATGATACAATAATTGGTGTATTTTGAAGACTACCTCCTCTACAAAGTGATGAATTTCATTTTTTTTCCACAACCACCTGTATTCACTAATTATAATGGATAAATTGAAGAAAAAAATTAAATGTGTAATATAATTTTTAAAATTAGGATAAATATTATAATACTAAATTTTTTCAGCACATTTGTAAGGAAATGAAATCCTTAAACTTACATTTTGTGTGTTACTGACTCTATGAAGTGATATATCACTTTTTCATCTAGTTCATATATTATTAGTTAAAATAACATAAAATAGGATTCAACCCATAAAATTGTCTAAATATTATTGTTTTTCCTTTTAAAAATATTTTTCATGGAAAATAAAAAAAATATTCATAATCATTACCATACATTAATTATGGTATGCTCATGTTTGGGTCTGTTAAACCACCTACATGAAAATTTCATTTAAAATAATTTCTTTTATGACAATGAGATCCTAATTAATAATAATATATAATATACTTATTCAAATAATTACATTATTTTTTTCAATAATGGTTACATTAATATTGACTCGCTAATTATGATATCACACATCAATTAGAAAAAAATAACTAAAACATGTTTCTCCCTAATTTGATCTAAAAGAACTACTAAATGAAAATCCTTATAATGAGAATTATATGTTTCTTAAAAAACTTTGAATGCTTCATTTTTCAGATATGGTAGTGTTCAAATTTTGGACATGAATGAATAACAACACCACTATTAAGAAACTAGTTCAAAATGATAAATATTACTCACACCCTGTATTAAAAATAAAGAATAACTGACTAATATACATATAGAGAATAATTATAAATGGTATACATAAAGAAAATAAATATTTATAATGTCATCAAATTCATGATTACATTATAAATGAAATTGGAATTATTAATTTACTTAGTATACTTCTTTGAAATCGATGAATTAAGAAAAAAGTGTTTCCTATAACTTTTTTACCACAACTTATAGGTTTCATTTATGTGGGAAATATATTATAAATAAATTTTTTAATTATAAATGGTAGTAAAAATGGTTTCTTACGAAATAAAATATATTTTTGGATGGAAATACGATATCAATAATGGGGGGCTTGATTCCTTGATGTCGTGGATGTAGTGCCTTTACTTATTTGAAAAAACAAAATATATGTGTGTGTGTATGTGTATGTGTTTCATATGTTTTGATATCCATGATATTCTATAGATAACATTTATTTTATTTAGAACTGTTGCTGAGAAATGGGTTTTGATCTTAGGGATGTAGTGATGGTCGATGTTGGTGATGACTAAACAGATTATTCTTTTCGAACATGTTTTGGATTTTTATTGGGATTTGAATAAGAGTTTAGAGAGGGAATTATTCATTGATTCCAATTATTATTTGTATATTTTTTTTCAGAATTATGGATTTTATTTATATGATTGATGACTAATGGATTTTAGAAATTTGGCTATATGTTTGGAATACTAATCTTGATGTAGTATCTTAGGATGATTACTAGATTACTTCAATGAATAAAGAAATTATAAATGATTTTAATAAAATAATAGGGTTCATTATTTATGTTTAATTAATGGTGAATTAGTTGATAATATATTAAATGAAAATTATTGTTCTTAAGTAAATGGTTTAGAATATTAAAATGTTAATTTAGGGAATGAATATGGAAAATTATAAATTAATTGATGATTAATTAATTGCCTTCATTTTTTGATGACTCTATATATGTTGAGATATTGATAGTAAATGTGGTATTCATGTGTCATGTGTTAGGATAATTAAAGATGGGAATATATAAAGGTAGATAATAATAGTATGGTTGTACATGGTAGTTATTCATATTTTATGATTTCACTTTCTTCACCACCTACATCTGTAGGTAAACCAACACCCAAATGTTTCGCATGGAATTTTTTTTAAACCACATTATAGACAGATAATTAATTGTAAACATATCCCAATACATCACACTCCCTTAACACAAATATACAATTAGCATTTTTTTGGGGTATAATGAATTATCGTATAGGATGTTTTCCTACCTAGGATGTGATATCTATTAATTTTATTATAAATTTATATGTGGGATGAAATGACATAACATATAGAACATATAACTATCTAGTTATATCATTTCTAATTTCCAATAGTATTTTATTCAAAGGTTGTGATGGATTTTCCTAAATGCATTTACAAGGGATGTAGTGGATTCAAGGAATATAATTAGTTATAAATGAGATGTACAAGTTTATAAATTAAAACATGTGATATAGGGGCCTATGTAAAACTGAGGTAGAAAGGGAGGAGGATTGAATCACATTATTTATCACTAGATGCATGGAAATGATGATCATAGGAGACATGGCATTAGGGTGTCAAAGAAAAATAAAAAGATGAATATTTATTGGGGTTCCTTATTTAAAAATGTATTATTTTGATAAATAATGGTTTATTTATGAGTAAGCTTTAAATTTTACTCATTAGGATTTAGTATTATTTTCTCACATTATTATTCATAGGTTTCATGTAGGATCCTTTTGATTAAACCTATTTTGATCACCATATGTCAATATAAATTTTATTAGGTCCAAAAGAGGTTTGGGGTAATCGAGTCTGGAGGTACTACCATGAAGGGTTGTGTATGACCTATTGGGGGTTCTTTGTCATGGATCAGCATTTTATTTTGGTATATGTAGTTTTATTTTCTATTTTTATTTGTTTTTTTTACATTTACATGTACTGGGATTTCTTCTATATATATGCATGGTATTGTTTGGTGGTTTCATTTCTTATCTCATACTCCTTAAATCAATATAAGAATGTAATTCCTCCCACATCTATACCTCATACACACTTGGTTCTTGTCACTAATAGGAAGCCTACTTGAGATGGGCTTTAGAGTTCATTATATCACTTTCTTCATTTATGGATCCAAAGGATCACCATTGGAGGTAGGGGTAATGGAACTCAAGGTTCCTCTTTGGTATGCCACTTCAGTAGAGCTAGATTGAGTAGATAATGAACCACCTAAAATTTTTCTGATCACTCCCCCCATGAGGAATATTAAAAATAACATTTCCTTAGGTCTTATCAATGTTATATAGGGTTTCTTATTTAATGGAATGTGTTTGGTTGTCCATTTTTGGGGTGGGTATCCCCTTGGATACCACATTATACTTATGAATATGGGTTTCCTAGTTCGATCAGTCTATCAGTGATGGAATCTGAGAATGTGGTGTTCAAATATGTATTAATGGTTTCTAAATACCTAGAACTATGATTTGTATTTTGAGTTCATCTATTCACCCTACATAATGGGGGAGTGATTTCATTAGTCTATTAGGATTTTCTTGTTGATAATGATCCCCAGCATAGGGGATATTATTTAATATATCTTCATGGTTTCATGTAATGTTTCTGTTTGAATCCCTTTATGTGGACATAGAATGATTGATCTTCAATGAGGTAGATGATAAGGGAGGGTTTTACCTCTATATAATTTTGGCTATCTATTATAGATGGAAATATAGTTATTTTCCCCTAGGGTTTTTGTGAAGTGTTTTTTTCCACTAATATATTGAATTTTTAGGCAGTCTTCATTCCATAAAATGACGGTATGTTTGGGTTTGTCCATGGTATATTTTCATGAGTTTTGTTAGGGTTCATATTGGGATTTTTTTCAAATACATTCTTCCTGGGATGGGTTTCCCACTTGATTTGAGTTGGGATATTATAAGAATTGACTATTGATGGCATACCAACCAGCAATAATGTTTCCCATTTTATTTTGGGCGTATCCAATAGTGTGTTTTATAATACTCACACAGAGACATTATTTTCACACATACATGATGTGTATGAGAAAATGGTATAGTGTTTGGTCATGTTCTCGAAGGTAATTGTGCCAGTTGGGTCTAGAGAGATTGGGATTTATAGGATCCAAGTTGTTTTTAAAGTTGGTTTTGATCATTATGGAGTTGGTGTGATGTGTTGATCCCCTCATTTCTATTTTCTAATGGATGATTATATTTAGTGTATTGAGCCTTCTATTTCCCCTATTTTATTTCTTTAATCTATATCGTACACCCCTTGGAAGTTTATAATATTCATGTGTGAATATTTTATTCTTAATTAGATATGTTTCTTCTATGTGCTTATGTCTATAATATTTTTTATTGTGATTTATATCTACTATATGGTGTATAGGATACGTTATACCATTTTTATCCCTCCATAAGAAACTAATCATCCCATGAACTTTCCAAGGAGGGCCTAGGGTGAAACACACACCTCACCATCCTCCAAGGTGAGAACCTGGTTTTTCGGTTCATTTCATGAACAATTTTTTAATCCCGACAAACTTTATTTAATCACCATTTTTAAATATAAATTTACTCTTATGTATGGTCTTACAAAATAATTCAATGTTTGTGACTATAATTTGGATTATTTTTTTACTTTTTAACACTATCAATTTTATTTTTACAAATCCAGCCTCCTTTAATTTTAAATGATTCGTCACTGCATTTATGTATGAGTGTCTTCAAAAATTTGTATAGTATTTTGTGGTATTTTAATTTTAATGCATCACCATAATAAATAGTGGAGGGGATTTTAAACAATGAAATTATACAATTACATATCACAATATATAATCTAAATATAAAATTAGGTGGAATAGATTTTTTGAATGAAATATTGTTACAAATGAATTCAAAAAATAATAAAACTTCCAACTTCCAAAAATCCAATTACAATATGTTCAAATAAATAATAATTATAATATAAACATATGGTGTATTTAATATAAATTCCAGAACCCAAAACCATTAAATATTCCATAAAATAATATTTATTTTAAAATAAATATAATTAAAAAATATGTAAATTAATGCACATAATAAATAATATTTCCCCACTAAAATCAAATATTTCAATACAAATATTTATATAACACCATTTTTGAATCAAAATGATAAATTATAAATTAATTTACAATCGAATCTTATTTTTTTTTTAAACTCTAGATTTTGTATAAAAAGGATGTGAAAAAAAAGAATACATTATATCCACATAAATTATCACATACATAATCCATTATTGATCCCCAATCAATCAATTAAAAATATTTTGGAAAGTTGAAATTCATCTAAAAAATTAACTATTATGATGACAACTGTGAAGTGTTTTTCAAAAGTGATTACCAAAAGAAATCTATCATGTAATCGTGAATGATTTCACACTAAAATAAAAAAAATTGGTAAAAATTTGGGTTTAAATTTTTTTAGGTTGATCAAATTTTAAATTTTAAAAATGGATTGAACTCCCATATTATTACATTCAAGTGTTCATTGAAACTTCTCTATTTTATAAATATCAGAAAAAAGTACATTTTATATCCCATAAATTGATATTTTAGCATAAGTTGACACACAGAATGATTGATATATTAAAATAAACAATATATAACAACTAAATATAACTAAAAAATCCTTTAGTTTCAATAAACCCAACTCCAAATTGATTAGGAGTTCATTTTGTAGGCAATTTTAGTGAAAAGTTTTTTCATTTAAAAAATGTCATAAAATAAAATTCATCTTAAAATTTTAAACATACTCAAAATAATTCACCAAGAAACTATTTTCAAAATAGAAATAAAAAATTTGCTTCCATATTGTATGCATGAAAAAATATAAATAAGGGACCAATAAAATATGAAAAAACAATTTTTAATATTTAGAAAAATTATTACCAATATGTTATGAATTCTGATGCTCACGAATAGTTAAATTTTAAAAAATCAAGTAAATGTATTGTGAATTTAATTAAACATACATTAGTACATAAAGTCCCTCTATCCATAAAAAACCCTACATTGTCCAAAATATTCATCTTAGAGGTATAAATACCATTAATAAAATTAATTGTTAGAAAACATTTCCAATCAACAACAAAATAATTAACATTAGTACTTAATATGCTCAAAATTATCTTCTTTTCACCAATTATATCAATATTCATAATGGACTGTATATAGTTCAATAATCCCAATAGGGGATGTTAAAAATTATATTCAGTTAAATATAATGACTAGAATGTAAATAAATCATTTTTTCATGAAATAGATTTTAACCAGCCTAAAAATAATTCTAAAAAATGGATCCAATAATAATATTGGTGAAATATGATTAATTTTCAACTATTTTTACAATTAAAATAGATTAATAATTTTGAAATAATAACTGCCCTGACACTATCCCCAATTTACACCAAAATATATTCCAGACATCCTTTTAAAATAGAATCCAGAAAATCCCCTTTTCTTCCATTAAGAATATATATTGTAGAATATAACATTAAAAATTGATTAATTTATAAGTAGGTGGACTTTAGTTGGGTTTCCCCTATACATCATGGTTAATAATAATTGTAATCTAATATCCTAACCTTGGATTGAAAACTATTTAATGCATATAAAATGAATATGAATTAAAATAATATTTATACAATAGGAGTGGTGTGAGGACCCTAGAAAATCAAGGCACTACTCTGAAGCTCAAATACTATTTGCAATAATGAATTCTATCATAATTATTTTAATGTGATATGATGTTCTTAAACATGAAATAACCCTTACATTAATAAAAAAAATATGACTAACCTAGTTTCTCCATTAAAACCAACGATGAATGTCTACTTTTACAACATTGATTAAATAATAATTCAATTGATTGAGTGGATAAAAATTTGGTATCATAAGATAACACCCTCTTATTATCATGAAAACCCAACCAATCCTCAATGTTGTAGTTCCTAGAGAAAATTTAAATATTATTAACAATTTTTATGAATCTTTGTCCACAAAAATTAAGAATTTAAGTTTGAAATTAAATTTTTTTGTAATGGTGGGTGGTTAAGTTTGAAATATATAAATCGGAATGATGTTCTTAGGTCTTGAACATACAAAATTGATTCATTTTTTTATGTTTATTATGTTTTTATGGAATGTGTGAGGGTTCAAGTGAGCACATAAAGGGTAACATGAATGTTGTTCTACTAAAAGTATCTAAAATATACAATCAATTCCATGAATTGTCATTAATGACTTGAATGGGTTTCATAGGGTGTGGTTGGGGGAAGTTCTTGATGTTAAAATAGGATCATGTGGGCCTACCTTGTAAATTAATTAAAGAAGACATTTTTTCTTTCTACGAAACCAGATTCGATGATGTTTAATGATAAGGGGGGGGGGGTCCCCTTATTTCTTCAATAAAGTGACACATGAATGGGAGGGCATTCCCAACACCACATTCGCTTCCTTATTCTCCGTTCTTGGAGACACTATGTGAGTTTTGATGACATCTGACATATGAATCCAACTCTCAGTCTTCTTGTATTCATCCCCCACTCATTTTCATTAAATTTTTTATGTTTATTTTAGGTAAAAAATAAAACATTCACCAGATAATGGATAAATACAAAAATTTCTTAAGGGATTACTTGTATACTAGAAATAGGGGATCATAATTTGACGTTCACTTGTGTTTGTGCATCAATACATTTTGGTATGACACCATTTTGATTCATCCTTGGGGTTTATCCTTAAATAAATTTTACTATAATGGTTAATTGGTTGTTCTAATTACGTATTTTATGGATCCTATATATAGGCATGAATGAGGGGTAGACCATAACAAATTAAAGATCATTTAGATATTTTAGAATTAACTAGTAGTTAACCTTTAATATACTCTGATTGAAATTGAATAATTAATTAAAATTTGAAAAATTAATTTATTTTTTTTCTAGGATTTATTTTTTATCTTCAGTTGTTGAGTCATGCTTGACTAACCAAAAACAATGTAGGAAAAACATGGATGGTCTTGGAAGATACTGTCAACCCATACCGTCTCTGTGGAAAATAATTGTTTGGCTTAGGTTATATATCATACATTCCCTAAATATTTATGCTTAATTTTATGTTTCATGTGATACTCAGGATTTCTTCTTTATGTGATACCCCCTTATTGATAAACGGTACAAATAAATTAAATTAAGTGATTAAATTAAATAAAAGTTAAAAATTAAAATGAATAACCACCAATGATCATGAATATAACTTGTGTGATAACATAAATCTCAACAGACTATGTCCAAGAATAAAGCTATTGAGACACTAGATGGCCTATATACCTCTTGTGATTTGTGGCCCAACTATAATAGAAGTCCCTCTAAGAAATTATACTATTCAAGTACATTAAGATGAGGATGGGATAGGCTACCCTCTCATGTTAGATGTGAACGGTCTTAAGTGGAAAGACTATAGGCTTATCAGGATTTAGTTTGGGTAAGATGAACAAATATAGTGACCATGAGGGCTGATATGGGAATCAAGAATCTCTTGACTAAATCCTATGTGGTGAGAACTTATGTATTTAGTATGCACGTTCTGTCCTTAAAATGATGCAGTGGGATGAGATGTTGTGATGAATTTGGTTTTGACATTAGAATGTGAATCAGTCTAAGGAACCATGCGAGGGTACATCTATTTTACAGAGATAGAGGGGGACCTTTGAGTCCCCTATTTTCTGAACGAACCTGAGTAGGGTAAGTGAATTTAATTTAATTTGTTATTATTCATACATATTTTGGGAATGGATTGGATCTAGTTACATGGACATGGCTTTCCCATTATTTTCATCGATAGCTCATGTATTTATTTAAAGTCTTCTTATATAGGGATCACGTTTTAATTGATATTTATCTATAATTTCAAGATTCATTGTAAATATTTTTTTCATCTATAGTGTTATTTTTCCAAGATATTCATTGATGTAAGTGGGATAATAGGAACTAGTCTTCGGAAAATTGATTGAATTTTGTTGTGTCATGTTATGCATTTTTAAATGCATTATGGGTTAGAGATGTCTTGGGGTTATTTCTAAGTGATATGAATATAGTGGATATGGACATCTAATATACAGATGCTATAGAAATTATTACTAGAGTCCTGATAACATGATTTAGGTTTCAATGGATTTAGATCATAGAGACAGGGCTATTGTAGTCCTCTTCCCTAGAGTAATGAGGATTAATTAGAATTCCATGGATTTGGGGATCATATATAGGGATACCATGGGCCTCATCCCTAAATTCATGAGGAAGAATTTTATTCCAGGTAATTTGACCTTAGTGATAGTGTTGTTGGAGGATGTGCCCCTAGAGTCATAAGGATTGTTTGGGGGTGTCATAGACAAGGAAACAACACGTTACATGGTATATAAGAGGAATTTTCCATAGATTTGTGAGGTTTATTTGTACTTAAATGGATTTTGTACTTGGAGATAGGGATACCAAGGTCATCATCACTAAATTCATGAGTATGAATTGGCCTTCTTGGAATTTGAGCATAGAGATAGGGCTGTCAGTGGATATGCTCCCAGGGTCATGAGGATTGTTTGGGGATGTCATTAACATGGAAACCACATTGAACTTGCTAAGAATGTTCTTCTTTATGATCTTAGTAAAACACTGGTACTCGCTAAAGATGGTATGGTTGATCCAAATCACATACTGAAGGATTGAAAATAAATCAACTTTTTTCTTTTTTCTTTTTTTTCAGTAGGTAATATAATAGACAAAATTTTCGACATATTATAGTTATTACTATTGCATGTTTTCAGTTCCCTAATGAGTTTTATACTCACATCCCACATAGTCTACCAATGCACTTAGGTACCCAAGATGATTTTCACTTGGTTGCATGAATAGGTTGGGCTATGTCTTGGGATAGGGTGGTCAAGTAGGATAAATCAGGATGTGTTAAATGATTGGATGGTTTTTAAATTATATATTCATTATATCCCTTTATGTTTTTTTAATTTTATTATCATAATTTTTTACCATATGATATGCTTGACCATTGTATAAATTTAATGGTCATTCGTGTAGTTTTTAGATTTCATGAATTATTTTTTTATGTCTAATTAGTTATGAGTATTATCATTATCTATTGTTGTGGATGGAATATGGTTGTCTTATATTTTATTATGTGCTCTAATATAAAGGGTATAGTCACCCTATAATACCACCATATATCCCTCCAATCAGTTGATTTCTTTTGGTGTATGGGGATCCACATTTGATTTAATGTAAAACAATTAGTCCAGCTACTAGTCATAGTGTGAGTTTTGAATGACATTACTCATGTATTAAAAATCAAGAAGAGTTAAAAAAATTTAATGTTCAATAGATATTCAATATTCAAATAATATATAAGGTACTGTATTGTGGTCCAAATATTGTAAAATATGATTGAATAATAATTATTCTTAATAACAATAGAATAAAACTATTGGGATTTTTTTCAGACTAGTGAACATTTTGAGTTGATGAATTCCTAATTTCCAAAGGCATCAATCCAGTTGAATTTATGCAGTGATTCATTAGAAATTCAATTGGGTGAGAGGATGGGAGGTGGACATCATCACATCCTTTGGTTGAATTATTGACTACTACATGACCCTTTTATAGATTTAATATTTATTCATGAATCCTTTATTAAATCACATGTATATAACATGTCTCACTTTTTATTAACAACAAATTATTTTCATGCATTGATTTTATTATCATCTATATGTATCCAAGGTTCTTAATCGAATGAAATATATGTATGTATCTAACGTTCTCCATAAATGGTACTCTTATTTAGATTTATTATATATTCATATGTTTTTATTCTTTCAATGCTTGTCTTAATCCACGTAATTGGTTCCTCGTGAATTTATCATTATCCACTGAGACAATAGTTTTTTTATATTGGGATTAGGCCCATAAGATCAGATTCCTACATATACTTGTGAAAGTAGTCAGAACCCATATAGTTCAGTTCTATTTAATAGAACACTTCATACCTTTTAAGGTCATGTTATGAGGATTAAATCGTGTTGTATAACATCATGTAGAAAGGACATATAGTTGAAATGTTCCTAGTCAAGGATGTTGTGGGACTTATATAAAAGTATCCAAAAGGACCTAAAAGAGATATATTCTCCTAGGTGGGGTACATTATCATTCTAGGAGGTTAATCACAGAAGGATGATAATGAAAATTACTCGAATGTGATATGGACCTCTGTGTTGGATGTGACCAAAATAGGATGATGGGATAGAGATTAATAGGGTGAGTTTAGGGTGTTGGGTTTATCCTCAGGGTGGATTTAGATATATTTTATTTTTCTAGAAAGAAATGCTCTCATAGTTTGAAAACATGGTTCATACACTTAAAATGGTGTCCATGTGGTTTCTTCATTAGGAATATGGCCCTCTAAGGGTTTTTTCACATAGGCAGTAGTGAACTTTGAGGGGGTGATAACATAATTGTGGTGTACAGTTACTAGGAGGCCCATTAGTAAAGAGATATGAAGATCCCAAAAGGGAATGACCTCCATCTATATATATTTTCTATTATTTATATTATTATCTTAAGTATCCTCTAAGCCGAATCGATTCATTATCGTTGTGAGAAATAATAGAAAGTTGAATATCTAACAAATTACAGAATAACCATTATCTGTTGGTGGATGAGGATGAGGATATTGATCCTCAGGAAATGCCTCAAGTATCAGTTTCCTGTACTAATCTGTACTACTTCTCGCCGCTTTTTGATTATCATTATATTCAGGAATGGATCGAGCATATGGATAGACAACAAAAGATTTCTCATCAAGAGCTTCAAGAAGGTAAGATTTCAACTGAGCATTATCTTTATATTAAAAGTTCCATATCCACTGAAAAATCAAAGATGAAAAGAAAATCAACTTGAAGCTGGCCTGGATGTTTCTCTTGTCTTGAATATCCCTAATTTAGAGATTTCAGTCCCTTTTTCCAGATTTATTGACTGTTTTTTTTCAAAGTCATGATTAGTATGAGGATTCAGTTTTTTATAGCCTAGACTACTGTCTTCCCAATGTTTATCAGTTTATCTGGATCCTGAGTATTTTGGTTTTCTGCTTCCTCCTAAAAAGGTGGTCTGCAATTATGAAAAGTTCAGTCTGGTAAGCAGCCTACCTAATTTATTGGATGGAGCTCTCTCATAATGAATCAGCCTTGAAGCTTTGATCAGACTTCCCTTGAAGTGAAGATCCTTGCTGGATGATCCTAGATGGAAGATCCCTCTGCATTTTGAAGGAGCTAATATGGGGTACTGGTTTTTGTTTGTTTGAGTTTCCTTGTACCCCCCTTAATTCCCTACTGGAGTAATCACATTACTCCTCGTGTTTTGTATTGCAACTTTTCATTTCATAAATTCGTTTGATGACATGAGTTGGGAAACGAGTTCATGTCATCACTTCTCTAAAAAAAATTCAAGGTAGTGATCCTTATTACTATAAGAATTAATAATTAAAGTAAATTTGAGATTCCCCTTTGTTAGTTAGTTCACCAACATTACCTAATTTACCAAGTGAATGTGTGATCAAGATGGAACACTGGTTAGCTTTATACCTTAATCAAACATATCTGGAGGCTTTTAGAAGAGTCCATATCATGGTACTCCCTAAATAGAATTACTTGGGGCCTTCCACTTTTATGGAGAGGTTAACAGAGGGTGTTTTTTAGAAAGTTCATGGAGGGGCTTTGTATGGTCCAACGCTACATGGAAGGGTACCAAGGATGTATGAATCCACCCCACATACTATTTTCTATGTAGGATGGTGATCCAACAAGGCTCCATGATGTGTAATAAAGTTCACAGTGGGGATGAGATAAGTCAAAATTCTATATAGAACGGTTTTTTCAATGGATATCATTATGCAGACAATGGATTGTAAATGATAGTTTCCTTTGTAGATGGATTTTTCATAAAGGATTCACTATAAAATTCTTGTATGTAAATGGTAATTTATTACCCCCCTAAAAATAAATTTCTTATATTGTCTCTTTCTCTGCCTCCATTTCAATATATCTCTATGTATCACATACCCCTCTTTATCCTTGAGTGTGGATTTTTATTTAGGTACAGATTCAACAGTTCTCCTTGGTTCACCAGGGAAATGAAGAACCACCTCCCATGAAGGGATTTATTTTTTTGGAAGTCTGAAGATCTATCCTTGCCCCTAAAATGAATTTTCATTTTTGAAGGGTCAAAAAATTACACCTCACACCAAAAATGAAATATTCATTTGTGGTGTTAATAGAAATAATGCATCACCCCACAAAAATGGTCATTTGCAGGGTGCATTTAAATTTTTTATCACTATACAATCATTTTTTTTAGGATCCAAAAATTGGTGCCTCTCCCTATAATTTTTTTTATTTTTTGGAGGCACTCTAAAGAGTAGTGACATGCATAGTAGATGCAATTATTGGAAGATGATATTAATTTGGTGATATAGGAATATAATCCTTTTAATAATCATGAAATAGATTGGTCCATTTAAATCTAGACCTTACAAATGATTAAATGCCTACTGATCATCCATGTGCACTTTTTTGGACCCAACATAATACCCCCTGTAATACTGGGGTCCAATCAGAATGAAGAGGAGTCAATTTTGGGGAATAAATTGGTTCAGAATGATGCTTTATGGGGTGCATGTGTAACAAATGAAGGTCCACAACTATAAAGGTTTTTAGATATGACTCATTTTTAACTTTTATTATTCAAATTCAATGTGGTTACTTTGACAATTCCTGCATTACGTCCCTATTTGTACAGAATTTTATTTATGGATATCCTTTTCTACATAGAAACCAATTTCTTCTTAGAACTGGAATATTCAGAAAACAATATAATTTCCATTTTGTTTCATTTATTCCTTCATCACAATAATGTAATCCGCATATTGAATTCAGTTCTTAACATTCGCATAATTCATTAAATTATTCACAAACTGCCTAGAAATATTTTTATGTGAGGTATTGTTATACATTGATGAGTATAACATATTATTGATGATTTATTATGCAACATGGAAAAAATGGATCCTAGAAATAAAACTCTATATTCGATTACTATGGACATGATAACAATTTATAGAAAAACATCTACTGTTGGGAACATTGAAATTGATCATTGACATCATATCACTCCTCATAAGGAAATTTTTATAAGTCACCTTTCACCGTAGATTTTGAATTACCCATTATCTAAAAAATTACCTCTGTTCAAGTTTTTTATTCATTAAAACTCTCTAATTCTATCAAGTGATCATAACTCTATAACATCTTGGTCTAAGTTATTCTTATATCATGTTATGTTGAAAATTTAGACTGCTAGACATGTCACTCCTAAACTGAAGCAAGTGAATTTTCCCATTCTGAATGGTTTCTAATAGACTCAAAGTTACCAATGTAATCATGAAATATCCTTAAAGTACACTATTAAAGATTATCTATCCTTTTTTAACCTCTCGTTAGGTGATTCTAATGGAGGGTGGAGCTCCAATTTTGATTTGTGTTCTATAGGGAGTTTTTATGGTGAATGGGATAAGGAATTTTGGTGAACCATAATTACATCAAAATTGATGAATGGTTGGAGGTTTCCAGCTTATATCAATTAGAATGGATTTAGAAATTCATGGTGTATCCACCAACTGATATCATTCTTGAAATAATAATCTATTGGTGTTCGAGCACCTAAAACTTCCACACACCCCATGGTGATGTCCAGACCATCTGGTGGAATATTTACTAATTAGGTGGATTAAACATTCATGGTAACATGTATGATGAGTTATTTCTAGTAGCTAACTCCTATGAAAACACCAAATGGTTTCTCCAATACCAAGCGACTTACTGATTGTAGTAAATAAATCACTTTTTTAGTCCCTCCACATTCATTCAATTATTTTGTTTAGTGACTAGATAATTCTATTTCAGTTGGCTAGTGGTATAAGGCCAAAGGGTCAATGATTTAAGACTCATCCAACTAAAAAACCAGAGTGTGTTTTTGAGATCATAACAGGATTATCTTGAGGCATACCAACATAGTACATGGGGTTACAATATCTATCCAAACATTTATCCAAACAATGGGTTGGAAGGATTTTTCACCATGTTTGTTACTGGGTGGATCATTCCATCTTGTAATGTTTATAATGGTGTTATAGATTTCACCTTGATGATGGTCGACACATTGTTAGAAGAAAAAACCATCAATATATTTGTACCCACCAATAGTCATATTTACGTGTTGGTGGATCATATAAAGGATGAAATATCCTCATATCGCCTTATTAGACCCTTTCAATTTTTATATGGCTAGGTAGTAGAACATATTTGATGTTACAAGAATCAGTTTACTACAATTATTCCTCATTATTTCTCTACCCCACACTTTTCAACAATAATATTTTTCCCCTACATCCCTGGGAATCGACGTTTCTATTGAGCTAATAGAGGATCTCAACCATTTTTTCTTTCACTTGTTATTTAGAGCATTCTGGAGTGGTGATGGATAATGTTGGAGGAAAATTAGAAGAACTATCTTACATAATATTCTTTTGAGATGGAATTATGACCAACCAAGGAGATAGAGTGACTATTTATGATGCTTCTACTCTATATAGCTTCACATGACAATTTGGATTTCTGAAATATGTTTCACATATACCCCTAATCAATATTAAAAGGGAATCACTCCAATTTTTCCTATTCCATCTATGGTTTATGGTGATTCATTCATATTATTTCATGGTGATTTCATTACCTTTTTTGAAATGTATGACTAACATATTATGGGTTTATTACAAAACAATGGTGTAATATGATCAAAATGGGAAAATGGGAAACAAGTCAAATGGGTGTATAAACAATTTGCCTCTCTGAGTTCAATGAATATCATTCATTCTTCACCAATTCATAAGGGAGAAAGATGTATGTACTAAAATTATATTAATTCCAAGGGAATTTTGTCTTCATGTTCCCCTTTTTTCAAGAATTTTATAGACCCAACAATTTAGACTCACACTGTAAGCTACCCTATGAAAAATGGTAGTAGTTAAATGTTGTTAAGTACAACATCGGTGGATGAAAAACATGCTAGTTCAGTCCCTAAAATTAAAAAAGGGGTAGTGATGAAAGAATTTCACACTTCAGAGTCACAATTTGGAGATATTATATCAAGAATGAATTTGATCCCATAGTGTATACCCATAGTAGTAGGGAAACAATGTATGGATTCTACATTTACTGTTGAAAATATACTCTTTTGAAAAGGTGGAATGGAACAATGTTTACATTATCACCACAAAGACTCCTTTAGAAAATGTTTATGATAAAGTTGACAGTGTTCATTAAGTATTCCTATTTTTTTTGATTAGGTGGGTTTATTACTGATATTTTCGTATCCTTAGTCACCAAGATCATGTTTCTTATGAGTGTTTGGCTACTAGTGAATTTGATCTTATCCATTATATTCATTCCAATAACCATGAAAAATATTTAATGGATATTACTATTGAGCTTATTCACTTAGCCACTATGGAAGCATGATTTCAAGATTGTATTGTTTTATGTACTGTACAGATATAAGAATATGTGGCTTTTGTGGCTGGGATAATTGAATAGTTTTTAGCTAGAAATATTGGATCGGAGGAAATCAAACCAAAAATTGTATATTCTAAAAGACTTTTTAATAAAATGGGACCATTAGATGAATCTAATACTTTTTAGAGAACCATTCTTGAGTAGGTCATAGATTCCTCACTTAATTCATTAGATAATCTATTGAATAAGGCAATCCATGTTTCACAAAACTTGCTTCACTTACTTTTCATATCCAAATAATATCAAGGAGGGGCTTTGGGATGTGGATTCTCCTAAATCACCCAAATATATGAGAATAAAGGGAGATTTGTTTTCAATCATATTTCCCTCCATTCTATCCATTCGTTGATATTTCAATAGTAAGAACATATTTGACTAACTTGTTTGGATATCAATTTATTTGTGTATTTATCATTGAATAATGGGAATATGGAAATTCTTTGGATTTTGAATAGATCATATAACCAATAGAGATGAGACTCCAATTTTTACAAGGTTTCTCATAGTATGTTTTAAATATGAATGACATTATATATATTTTCATTATAAATATTAGGGTGTTATAGGCATATGAGCCTCTGCCTAGTTGGTGTGGACTCCTTAAGTGCATCCAAGAGACCCGAGATCAAATCCATGTGGGGGATAATTTTTGGGGGTACATTAGCAGTACTGTAGCAGGTACTGTGCAGACCTGTAGCAGTCACTGTAGCGGGAACTGTTTGGAAATATAGCAGGAACTGTGCAGACCTGTAGCAGGTACTATAGTGGGAACTATTTGGCACTGTAGAAACTAGGAATATGCCCCCATTTGGGCCTTCGGGCCACCGATTTGGTCCCTGAGTCCTTTAAGGCCTTCGGGCCACCCAGGCCTTCGGGTCAGTAAGGCCTTCGGGCCACCTTAAGTGTAGATGCAAACCAGAAAACCTACAAGGAACAAGCTTCAGAAGGAGGAGGAGCAAGGAGCTTTCACCATAACAGAAGCTAAAACATATTGCAAGAATGAGAGGGTATGGCACCTACCATCGGGACAAGCCTGTGCATGCACGGGAAAGCCTGCCAAACAGCCATGTGAAGGTGGAGAGCTGATTTCACGATGAAGATGCTGGGTAGGAGGAGTTCCAAGTAGTTACTCTGGGTTTTATGTAATGTTTGAAGCCAATGGGCAATGAATTTTTCTAAGGCCTATGTGCCATGTAATACTTATGCCCACGAGCCTTGTAAGGGTTCCAACTCACCCCTTGATAGGTGGATTATCAAAATTCAATAAAAAAATGAAGGTCTTCGGGCCATTGGAGGAGGAGGTATATAGAATGAAAAAACAAAAAAAATAAAGGAATTCTAGGGTGTTATAGGATAAATCAATACATCTAGTGTATGAGTCCAAACAACTATGACCAATATATTTGATGGTAAAAATCCCAAACAAGGATTTTTTCCATAATTATGAAACATTCTACAAAGATCTACCTCATGTTCATGGAGATGATAATTTGACTCTTAACATTAATCCATGAGCTAGAGAACATGTTTTAGAATCTTTTATGAAGATAAAAGTCATACATAAGAAATGGTGTATTAATACTCTGAGGAAGAGATGAATAATGTAAAAAAACATATACATAGATTTATTTGTCATATAGAAGGAAAATAGGACACAATATATGTATTAAATTAATAGTTCTGTGTCATATAGGGTGGATACAAACCTCTTATTTTATAGACACATCACAAGGTTAAATTTCATGTCTTTCAATAAAGAAAAAAGAATCCCAATTTTAAAAATATTTGGGACTCTCCAGGGCCTCTAACCTCACATGAATCATGCTTGGCATAATCAAAAAGAGATAACATGGAAAATAATTTAAACACACACAAGATAAAACAACAAGAAACATGTTGTGTCACATTTTCCTAAATAATATTTCACAGAGGATCGTGATTTAATTCATTGAAAAAATCATCGTTATGTCTGATATCCATGAACAATGAATCCTTCGGAGAGGATGGGACCTCTATATTGATTAAAATATTAATTAGACGAAGGGAATTTTCATATTTCACTTTGGAAGGTCGTTTGAATAATGTGAGTCTATAACTATAGTACTAGTTACCTTTGTATGGATCTAGATCTTATGTAGCTAATGTTTCATATATAATTAACCATGCTCCATGAATTTAAATGTCGTGATATAAAGACAAATATGTTCTACGGTTTAGTATCATGTGATGGGTATCATGGATCATTTTTTAATGTCATTTTTTTGTAAGAGTGTTGTATAGTTTAATTTTAGAGTGACTAAAAAATTATCCGCATAGATTAATATCATGTTATAGGGACATATCATTATTGTGGATTAAGTTCAAAAATAATTTACCAAAATATTAATAATTTTAGATTACATGGTGATCCAACCACAAATGTTATAACATCAATTAGTTATTAAGAAGTAATGTTGAAAGATATAATCATTGGACATATGGATCAGAAAAGTGATATGAGACATGCCATTTGTTATGGCATATTGTTTCTATGATATTTATCTCTCTCGAGGAGGTATATTCTCTAGTTGACAAGCCATTTATAGGATACTTGTGCAGAATGAAATTGTGGAACGATATTCATAGTAAAAAAAGGTTTTCCTTATGAATATGACATTATATTACCAATTTACAAGAAATGGTTATAGATATTCATATTTTCCTATACATAGATATTGATTTGTGTATGGAAGGTTCATATTTATAGAAGTAGTATTTCATAAAAAAATAACCCATGAATTTTGAGGTATATTACCTACAAAGTTCTTACCCATACACATGAAAAATTATTTTAAAAAGTTTGACTGGTAAAAAGACATATTGTACATGAATCACTATGTATGCTGTAAAATAAAGAATCGTGAAACACATAGTTCTGGGAATGATTTATCAAAATAATTATATTATTTTTTAAATACTACCTCTCTAGCATGGTTAGAGTCTTTAGGGGACCCTCTTATGGAGACTTATCTCATACATAGGAGAGTGGAAGTATTTTTATAATCTATTTAAACTAGGATGTAGGATCTATGTGTCACTAAATATCCTATGATGATAGGAATCAGGCCACATATAGTTATTGTAAAAAAAACTCATGTACATGTTTGACCTGTATGCAAGGAGGTGGGAAACTCTCATGTTGCATCTCGACCTAGAATTAGAGATTCTACCATCACGACATATATTGTCTATATTGGAATCATTCCACATTTAGTTCATGGAAACCCTTTAGTTTAACGTTATAAATCAAGGATAAATGATATCTAGCATCATTGAAATGTTGAGTGATTAAGTCTTTCTAGATCTTTAATATTTTGAAATTATATAGAAATTAAAATGGGAATTTCATGATACGATATTGGGGGGTTCTCGAATATGGTGATATGACATGGGACAAGTATGTAAGGAGTGGCCACACACAATGTTCAAAAAGAATTTTACCACATGATGATATCGGGGATTATAATTATAGAAGAGGTCTCTCTCGAGATGGAATATTATTCTAGTTGATAGGATGTTGAAGGGGAACTTGTGTAGATCCAAATTGGGGAACGTTATCTATATTAAAAACAAATGCGTCCTCATGAATATGAAATTCTATTAATTATTTCTGCTAAAAGCTTATGGATATTTGAAATTGCCTTTGAAAATGAGTTTTATGTGTAGAATTAATGTATCAATGTTAAAAGGAAGTGTTTGAACCATCATTGGAAAACTGGTGTGAATCCCCTTCATATATATGACTCTTTTATCAATAAGGGTACATTTTTATGTATGTGATGGGCTCTATAATGAGGGACCCAAATTGATATTTCTTGCTTTGATTGGGGTCATAATCGGGAAGAAATGGACAAATGTTCCTATCTTCTTTACTATGGTTAGGCCAAGGTTTAGGAACCTAGGAATCACTACATATCTGGTTTGGAAAATAATAAATCCACTACTAATTCTGAATCATTATGGAATGACCTCAAGATAGAGGAACCATGTTGGAGTCCCCTACAGATATCAATATTTGAAAGAACGATATGATCCATTTTCCTTTATTTCATGGATAGGCCTAGGGAATATGGTCTAGGAATCCTATTATTTCCTATCAAGATAATCATGATAAAATTTTTTATAGAATAGTGGTGTGGTAAGAGACCAACATCAATGTATTTAATCTTCTTAGGAACTGATGTATTTTTGATACAGTATTACATCATGAAAAAATAACATAAAACGTGTATTTGTACATAATGAAAACATAAATTGTCATGCATTTTAATTTTGTTTGACTATGAAACTAGGATATTCAGTTCAAATTCATATAAATTGAACAATGGCATCATTTTGTTTTAGATCAAAATACTTTGAAAACTGTTTTTTGTGTCTTTATTTTTATAATGATTTGAAAAATATAATGGTTTCAAGATTCCATCTCCAATTAACATGTAAGAAAATTTATCTGAATAGAGGCCTTAGGGGATAAATGTTGGTGAGAATGATCTTATAAATAGGTATATTTGAAACATGGACAAAGAAATTTGGCCTTTCTGTCACTACATATCTTGTTAAGATAAGAATAAAACCATATGTACTTCATCGAAAACATGTAGTTTAACATCCTTAGGCATACAAAAACATCATATAGATTAAATTCATTATGATAAGGACATCAATAACATAGTTTACTATCTGGTTGTGGGGAGTTTGTATAATGGTTAAACAACATGGTGTGGGGACTATGCCTCACAATTTAATGTCATGTTATAGTGATTTTTTGTGTGCAGTTTAATGTCATGTGACTAAGACATATGGTGTTTGTTATTATTAGGTCATACAACTAGGACCACATTTTTTAATAAAAAAATTTATTTATTGAGAAAAATAGCATTGGTATGGGGATTAGTACATTCCCCATCCTTTTTGACTTATAACAGTGTTCCATTAGAGTGGACCATGGGTATTAAATAAGGTCTCTACCACATTGCTTCTATAATTTGAGGATTATTCCTTGATTTCATTGGAGTATTTATGATCATTACAAGATTTCGTTAGAGGAATTAATGGATAAAGACCTTATTTTTAAAAGATCATGCTATTATATTTTAGGATATTTCTAAATTATGTAGGTTATATATCCTTTTCTCATCGATTCTCTCAATTTCATCTGATGTAACGTCCCAAATCTCGGTGATTCCCAATGGTTCCCCAAACCCAGTTGGTCAAATGACCTCAAGTGCATTTACCCAAATTCCAGAGGCTGCGGACTAGTAACGAGGTCCAAGGTATGATAATAGTGAAACTATGATCTCATTGGAAAATTATACACAATGGAAATCATATAGAAAACAATAGTGTAAGTAATAACACCATGAAATAGAAGTAAACATCCAAAAAACTGATAGAAAATAAGAAAATGGAGCATATATATATAAGTTATGCATATCACATGTGTCTATGAAATCATCCAAACATGTCAAAATGATATAAATGCAATACTAAAACCAAATTAAATAAAATCAGTTAACTCCAACAGCATCACAAGCCTCATCTTGGTCCCATACTCTCCAGCGCAAATAACAACCACATACCTAATGAAGAAGGGTGCACTCCCTTATCTATACATGAAACCATATAATCTGTTTGGGCCCCAAAGCATTACCCAAACAGGGTGTGACACGAACCCTGTAGGCAATAACCACAAGATATGTGCCTAACTTTCAATGAATATATATAGTGGGCAATAACTATAAATGATGTCAAAAATTAGGAAGTTCTCAAATATAAACAATCCTATAGTTTTCAATTACATACTTTTACATTCGTTAATTAATCAAACCATTGAATAATAAAACCTCAGAATCTGGCCTATAATTTTTATCCCCTTGTATAATACTATCAAATATATTTCTTGAAATTCCATCTAAAAATCAAGTAATACCGAGTATATGATTTTTCTTTAGCTTGGTAGACTGGTCACAATCATTCAAACATTCAAATGCTACCATCTGGGAGTGTTATCATAGTCTAACCCTTTGGTTTAACAAATCATCAATTCAATAAATAATGAACCTCTAGGAGATCTCACATAGTCTAACCCCTTTGGTCCCACATAACACTAATCATTTTCATACAACCACCTAGGTAGCTCTCATGGTAAATACCCATTGGTCTTCCTAAAAACAAAAATTTATAATGGCTACCTGGTAGCTCACATAGTCAATGACCAAAGGATCAACATTCATTTAATGGCGACCCTCTAGGCATCTCTCACGGTATAACCCCTCTATTCTATGACCACCCGGGATCTCTCGTGGTCAATACCTTTGGGTCAACATAAAAAAAATTACACATAAATGACCCTACCTCAGGGAGATCTCACATTCAAATTCCCCTATGTCATAATGGGTCAACATATCAAAAAATTACCCAGAAATGACCATAACTCAGGAATCTCTCATTGTAAAATTCCCCCTGGTCATACTTTCACAATGTGAATCACATTCATCTCAAATATATGGTAACTCCATCCAAACAACAAGAGGTTTGGAAAATAAATAAATCCTAATAGAAATTCTAGAACAAAAGGAAATAATCAATCATATATGGGAGACACACAAATAATAAATCCATAAAACCTTATGCATAATCAATAACCATTTTTCAAATAAACACACCATAACTTATCTTAAAAAGTGTAAAATCCCAAAACATGCAATTCCCTAAAAATTTATATTCAGAACTTTTAGCATTATAATCATAACACAACCAAATAAAGGCCAAAACCACCTACCTTGATGTTTTTCAATGAAAAATCTTGATCTACTTCCCTTGAATCAGCCTTGACCAACATATATCTTCAAAAAAGTGTTAAAATCATTCAAACTTGAATAAACCATGAGAGAATATTAATCAATAAGAGAGGCTCTATGTAAAGAAAAACTCATCAGTGGGAATCCAACTCACCCGACGGTGTATCAATCAGAGCACGAATAGAGAACCAAGAGGAGCTCTAAGTTCATTGGTCATACATCGCTCTCCTATATGACCTGAGGGAAGAAGTAAGTATTTCTAGAGATGAGATGCGACCCCGATCTGATAAATCAATTAAAAATAAAAGTACATCATGTTTTCATTTAATGTACATTTCGTTTACTAGCCTCAAATAGATCCCGATTTATGTATTCTTCTCGGTATCCTACATGGCTATGTATTCAGCTCTTACATGGATTGTACATGGCTACAAGCAGAAACCGGGTACACAGTGTGTACTCCAAAGTACACGGTGTGTACTTATAAAATTTATCAATTCTTCCTTTTTTATAAAAAACAACATGAAATAATGATCCATGCATGAAATGAATATCTGCGTTCATACAAGAATCCCCCCTTAAATCAATTCATCCCTGAATTTCCCTAAAAAGGGTTGTGAAAAAGAAACATCAAAGAACTCTGGCCACTGGGATAGTATGTCAGCCTCCCTCTTCCAGGTCTCTTCATGTACTCGCTCATCCTGCATATCACCCGTACCAGATAAACAAACCGGCCTTGAAGAACCTTCATACTATGATCCAAAATCTGAATAGGTTGCTCCTCAAAGGATGCATCCACCTACAACTCAACATACATAGGGTGAAAAATATGAGATGGGTATGAAAATTAGCGTCGTAGTTGAGACACATTAAAGATTTCAAGCATAGCCCAGTACCTATGAGGTAACTACAACCAATATTCAACCGGACTACCTCTCTCCAAAAACCTCAAATGGCTAGATTTATGTTGATAAAAGATTCCCCTGTCTATTAATCCTCCTATGTCCCAACCTCTGTGTGACACGTAAGAAAACATGATCTCTGACCTCGCACTCCATAGGTCATCTCCATCGATCATCATAAGATTTCTACTGAGACTATGTAGTATCTATCTTCTTTCGAATCAACTCCACCTACTCATTGGTCTCCTGGACAAGGTGAGGTCCCCGCAAAGCTGCCTCTCCTACCTCCATCCAACATAGGGGTGATCGACATGGACTACCATGCAAATCCTTATATGGTTCCATCAGAATCATCGTCTGAAAACTATTATTGTCAAAACAAAACTCAACTAGGGGCATGTGTCTCTTCCAAGAACCCTCAAAATCTTGGACGGATAACTGAATCATGTTCTCTAACACCTGAATTGTGCACTTGAACTGGTCATCTATATGAGGATGGTAATCTATACATAGAAGTACCTATGTACCCAAATCCATTAGTAATCCTTGTTGGACATAAGAAGTAAACCAGGTGTCCATGTTAGAAACAATAGAGTTCAGAACCCTATGAAAATATACAATATCTATGATGTAAAACCTTCTAAGATCATAAACACGGATGGTCTCCATAATCAATATGAAATGGAAATACTTCATGAGTATGTCAACAACATCCCAAAACTCATCATCTTATCAAGGTGACCTTATTAAACCCATCATGAAATCCATCATGGATTCATTCCACTTCCACTTGGTAATGGGTAGATTTTATAAAATCCATTCCAGTTGTTAATGCTCTTCCTTCACCTACTGATAGTTGGAACATATCATAAAAAAACTAGAAAAGTCCCTCTTCATAACTTTCCACCAATACTTATGGTGTAGATATTGATAAATCTTGGTGACCCCTGGATGAACTACGCAAACTGAGGAAAGAAAATATGACATCAACTCCTCACGTATGTATACTGACACTGATATGTTTCCATGAAAACACAAGATCTCATCATTGCCTATGGTCCACCCAGGAGTAGGTTCTTCTCCTAACAAACTCTCTCATAGGACTAGGCCTTCAGAATTTGATACCTTCCTTATTCGAACTCGATACATTAGAGTAGACTTAATAGCTATAGAAGAAAGAAACATCTTCACTGTCTATCATAATCCTCCAAATGCATCTGAGATAACAGATACCTAAGTTTCCACTCACTATTAGCCTCCTGATCTGCGTGTATCTGATTCCTTCTGCTCATTGAATCATCTATTCTGTTTTATTTCCCATGCATGTAAGTGTGATCAATGTCAAAAGACTAAGGTACTAAACCCACCATCATGGTCTCAAATTCAAATCATGTTGAGTAAAGATATACTTGAGACTTTTTTGATCAGTTTATACCACCAAATTCTCTCCCAAAAGATAATGTTTCCAAAAGCATAAATCATGAACAACTACAGCTAACTTGAGATCGTGTGTCAGGTAATTCTTCTCATGTGGGATCAACTGCCGAGACCACTACACAATGACTACTTCCACCTGCATTATCAATGATCCCATCCCAATACTTGATGCATCATAGTAAATGGTGTAACTCTTTCTCAGCTCTAGAAAAATCTTTATCGGTGTTGAATTCAATATCCCTTTTATCTCATGAAAAGATGAATCATAGGAATTTTTCCACAAGTACATTGTACCATTTTTAGTCAAGCCCGTCTGTGGCACTACTAAGTGTGAAAAGTATATAATAAAGCACTTGTAATAAATATCCTTCCCTAGAAAACTCCACACCTCAAATACGTTCTCCATCTTTACCCAAAAACTAATGCTCTCACTTCTTCAGAGTCTAATGATACACATATCTCTGAGATAAGATGACCAATAAGTGAATCTAGTCTATTCAAAAGTTTCATTTTGAGAGGTTAGCATATAAATGATGCTCTATCAATGTATTCCAAATTATCTCAAGATTGATGGAATGGTTTTGTTAAGTGTGAGAGTACACAATGATATCTTCCAGGAAAAATGTAACAAAATAATCCATGTAAGGATGGAACACTCAGTTCATTAGTGCCATTAAAACTGTCAGTGTGTTCCTATGCCCGAACGGCATAACAAAATACTCGTATATACCATACCAGCTCTGAAATTATGTAAGAGGTATATATAATAGTATAACCAAAAACTGATGATAAACGGATCTCAATTAAATCTTTGAGAACACCCGGGGTCCTCGAAGATGATCAAAGAGATCATCAATCCTAAAAATAGATATCGGTTCTCGACCATCAACTGGTTCAGCATCTGATAATCCACACAATGAATGAGGTTACTATTCGCCTTCTTCGCAAATAGGATAGGCGAACACCAAGGAGAAGTACTGGGTCAGATGAAACCCTTTTCCTCCAACACTTCAAACTATTTCTTGAGCTATTATAACTCTGGTGTAGACTTCCTATAAAGAGGAATGAACACCAGTGCCTCTCATGGCACAAGATCAATAGAGAAAACTACCTCTCACTCTAGAGGTAAACATGGAAATTAATCTAGAAAGGCATCCTAGAAATGATCCACCACTAGAGGAATTTCTATCTGTGAAGTCCCATGGTCAACCTGATATAAAATATAAATATGGTTTGTAACTCATCCGAACCCATGATGGTCGGGTCCATCTCTTCTCTCCTGGACATCCCATTCCGCCTTATGTAGAAAAGGCCCACCAGGTGGTGATTTGAAACTCACTCTGCACTGATAGAAGTCAAAAAAGGGATAAAAGGAGACCAACTAGTTCATTCCTAGAATGATATTGAATCCAATCATCTCTAATACATAAAGGTACCATAAGAATTTACACCCACAAACCTCGAGAGAGAACTCCTTGCACTGACATACACTATACATCCTAATCCCTGGTAGAGTGTCTAGCATCATGACTTTATCATACATAAATATGTAGAGACCATGCTCTCCACAACGACAATAGATATAAAACTATGGGGATCCCCGGTTTCAAAAAAAGATGAAGCTAAAATTGAGGCAACTATAATCATACCTCTAACTATAGAGGGTCTGAGACCCTACTCTTACTGGGTCTGCTTCGTAGCAAATGTATGACCTATATTGCGGCCCTGTGACCCTGCCTGACTACCTTGAGTTGATCTACCCTACTGTCTCTGAAAACCTTCCATTTTTCACCACATCTATGACAACCTCCTCAGCCTGAACAGCATGATGAAGTCCAGTTCTATGACTGATGAGAAAATGGTGGTCCTGCTCTTGAACATGGATTCATAAAAAAAACCCTATCACCCACTAATATTGGGGAAAATGGAAAAAATACTGATGATGACCCATCTTGCAGCAATCGCGCCACTCGACTGGATCCTGCAGGTAATGTGGTCTCATATTCCCACTCTTCCCACACTAGTAGAATAAAATTTGGCTAACTAATGAAACATCACTTGAAGGACCCATGTGGCACATCCTGCTATCTATAGAATGAGTACCAACCCTGGATGTTCAACTACCCTGGCTCACAGCTCCCAACACCCTCAGATTGCGCTCGGTAATCAACACCTAATTCACTATTTTAGTCAACGAATGATGCCTAAATACATTCACCTATGATCTTATTTCATACCTGAGACCATCCTCAAACCTCCTAGCCAAATAAAACTCATCACCTCCAAGAATAGGTGTGAAGCAATGAACCTTTGTAAAATGATATGAGTAATCCATCACTGAAATATAACCACATTTCCAATGATTGAACTCTCCAGATCGATCATCCCTCACTGTCTCATGGTATAAGTAGTCATAGAAGGTCCTCTAAAACTCTTCCCATGTCATATCTTGATGACATCCCACCTGTTGGATAATATCCCACCATCTCTTGGTAGAATCATGTAACATGTACATCGCGATTGTTTCCTCATGGATTATGGGGATGACCTCGTTGATTTGAGATTCAAACGTTCCGATCGGTTTCTAGCGGGTTTGTTCGTAGAACCGGAAACATCCAATGATTCCACATCCGTTTGGACCTTCTTTCCAAAGGTAGGCGCTCATTAGCTTGTGGACTGATGAGGCTTAGGAATTTGCATTGGTCAAGAGGATGGGAGGTCGGACTCATCACACCTTTTTGAGGGGAATTATTGTCTACTCCGGGACTCTCTTTATAGATTTAAGTTATGTTCGTGAATCCTTATTACATTACCAAGTATAAAATGTGCTTTCCTTTAGTTTTAACAATCAATGATTAAATATGCAAAAAATTTAGAGAATCTTTTATATGTATTCGAGGTTCTTCATCAATAGAGAATCATCTATATCTGTTTAGAGATTATTGGTCAATGGTATCCTTCAAAACATTTATATAAATGTCTCTTGGTCATTATGATGACCAGTCTGGTTTTAAAGCCACTCAGTGGGGCACTTGAAGTTTATCGTCATTCAGAAGGACAGGGATTATTTCAAAGTTGGGATCGAACCCAAAAATGGGCTACCTACGTATCCTTTGTTTTGGAAAAGGAATCAGAACCCACGTAGTTCGAGTAATGGAGTATGATGTTTATGATTGATGGCTCAAAGAAGAATGTCATAATAACTTTTACACTCTAAGCTCACGTGAGTCATGCTCGGTGTGAGAAACAAGAGGTATTGGTAAAAATTAGACAATTGTGCCATGAAAGATGCAATCATAAGAAATTGTTTGGGGCTTATGTATGTATGACTGCCCATGTAGATGAAGGTTTAGGATTTACTTTTAGAGAGAAAATCCAGGAACATGGTCATAAAGGTATATGTGCTTTATAGAGATTTGAATACTCTAATCTTGGGGCTTACTCCTAAGGAGGATGCCCAATTTAGGAGGGGACTTATGATTGGGTTTTACTCCTGAAAAGGAAACCCAAATAAAGGGTAAATTAGGACTGGTTAAGGGAAATTAAGGGACATGGGGCTTACTCCTGAAAAGGAAGCCTAAGATTATGACTGGGACTTGCTCCTAAAAAGGAGGCTCAGGTTAAGGGACTTGGGGCTTACTCCTAAAAAGGAAGCCCAAGATTATAACTGAGTCTTATTCCTGAAAAGGAGACCCAAGTTGGGGATTAAGGTTTGGGGCTTGCTCCTAAAAAAGGATGCCCATATTTGAGATTGGGGCTTACTCCTGAAGAGGATGCCCAAGTTTGGGAATTTTAAGAATTTGGGGCTTACTCCTGAGGAAGATGCCCAAATTAGAGGATTTATAACTGGGGATTATTCCTGAAAAGGAGACCCAGGTTAAGGATTCTCTCATCTTAATGGATGAGGTTGAATGAATGAACTCTCCATATTTAGCAACATAAGGATATTTAAATCACTAGGTTTTGAGAGATATTCAACAGAATTCCTTTCAGATAAGGAAGTCAAATCAAGAAATCATGCCATAAATGACTTTGAAGAGTGTCTTGAAGATTGAATCTTGAAAAGGAAAGGTGTGATGTCTTAAGAGGGGTAAAATGGGCAAGATGGGCACCAAAAAGGTAGGGGCGCGCAAGTCTTGAAAGGCGCGCAAGTCTTCCGTGGGCACGCAAGTATTGGTCGCGTAAGTAGACTTGCGCGACATGAGGGGTACTTGCGCTATTTTCAACCAGCATTAGAATACTTGAGCGACTCTTTATAAATCCCTTTAGAATCCTCTTGAGGTTCTTCCAGAAAAGGGACACGCAAGTTATATTGAAGGAAATAAGTCGGCGCGCAAGTGTTGATAAATTTCAACACTTAGGCCTTCCTTCTTCTCTTTAGATCTTCTGTTCTAGGTAAGAAATTACCTTAGAAGTGTTCCGGAAGCTTTGAGAAGATACTTGGGCGTCGGGAGCTTCAATCTGAGTTTCTGGAAAAAGTCCTCCTTCAATGGGGGGCCCACAGGGTCTATTTATAGGCAAAAGAAGACCCCGGGCGGTTACCGAGCAATTACCACATAGGTCGCGCAAGTCACTTGCACGACCAAGGGTGCCGCGCAAGTATACTTGCGCGACAGTGAGATAACGTGCACGGTGCAGTTGCTGTTGATCCTTTGTTCATGCCTTTGTTGATTTTTGATGTTTTCTTCAAAGGTTGAATCACTTTGAGCTCAGATATTCCCTTTTCCGATCTTTAGATTCTGTGACGAAAAGGAGCGTCAACAAAAGTCCCCCCTCAGAGTTAGATCCAGAGAGAAATGAGGATTTGACTCTGAGGAAATCGAATCCATCCAAAGGAAAAGGGTGGTGCACAAGTCTTCAGTGCACAGAGGTCGGCGCGCAAGTTTGCATCGCGCAGGCCTTAAGTGCTCTGGGTACGGCGCGCAGATAGGCTTCCTGGCCTATAAATACATGGCCTCACCTCCGTACAGGCATCTGGATTTCCGGACTTCATACCATCGAGCTCTCGCCGTGCAGGTCACCTTAACCGCGTAGGTTGCTCTGTTTTCTAATGTTTTCCTTGATGTCGTGCTACTGTAAAGGTATTTGTATTTGCGCGGTTTATACTTGTGCATCAAAAACTAGCGCGGCACATGAATACTTGCGTGCCATGTTTTAGACTTGCGCGACTTAAATGCCTTAGCCATTTTTTCAAATTTCTTCACAAATTTTATGAAAAATAAACCCATTTAAGAGTTAGTTTATTCATCTTTTGTGCAGATTCAGTGGTTCCTAAGGGAATTGGAACGGCTGATGAACTGGCTAGCAAGCGGATTGATGACATGATGAACATCATTGGCCATGATTACTATGATATCTGCAACAGCACTCTCCCAGATTTGGCTAAGTACTTGAAGAAATATCATCCTAATTTTCCACGGAGCATCCATCTGCCTCTGTGTGGTCATGGTCATCTGCAAGGAGTCAATGTTCCAAATGGAAACAATTATACTCCTGAGATGCAGCTGCACTTCTACTTCTCTATTTCGGTTATGCTGTGCATTAAGAGAAACAACAATGGTGTGAACTTTCAAATTTTTCCTCCGTGTCATTTCCTTGCAGATATGAAAATGGTAAACCCATGGGCTGAAATGTTTTCCACTGCTGGTTGGTGGAGATAAGATAAACATGGTATTAGAGAAATATCTGAAAAGAGTACTCTCTCCAAATGGCTCTTTACTTCCAATGCTCCATTCTCAAATCCATGTATCCATCATCCAAGTCTCTTGGACAGAAACAGAGTCACTGTTTGATCAACAGAAAATTTTCTCAAACCGCACTCAAGAACATCCTTTTACAATTGTTCCAAGAAGAGCTAGTATCACTACATCTCTTATTGTATCCAGTTGAATGAATTAATTCTAGGTGGTTTCTGATGAAGCTCGCGATGCCGTAAATCAAATGAAGTGTTATGTTGAAAGCCTCTTGTGATTCGTGAAAAATAGAGAAGAGACTCCAGTCTGTGGATGTCCTTCTAACTCTTGTGTATCAATGAAAAACACTTTCGTCTTCGATCATTTGTACCTGCATTCTTTCATTACCTGCTTCAAATTTACTTAAGCCAATGGGCCTAATAAGCATAGTTTGATTTTTACTAGGATTATTACAAATAATCCTACAAACTTTGAACCTTTTAATTGCTCAATATTACCTAAATCATACAAAAATGTATATTTAGTGAGCTGGAACTTGACTTTTATTCAGAGTTCCTTTGTCTTTTGTGGGCAGTTTAAAGTCATGCATGCTGGACATAAAGGGGCTAATGTTTAAGGTCGAAATAGCTTTGACCGAAATGGATTAAAATTGATTCAATTCCTTGACAATTTATCTGAAAACAAATTACCATACTCAAGTATGAGAGAAAATATGTAAACTATGTTTTAAGAATATTTGAATCTGAGGAATGATATGAAAAAGAGCTAAAAGGCATTAGAAGAAGTAGTTTCCAAGAATGAAGTTACTATTATTTAACAAAACCCGTTAGGGGGTTGAAATATCCAGGGCCACCTATGGGCATTGGCTGCATGGTCAAATAAATAGCATCTTTTGGCTGACAAGTCTGTTATGTGGACTGTTTATGCAAGGCCACCTATGGGCACGTGCTGCATAGTCAGGCAAAAGAACTCCCAGAAATTTACTTTCTTAATGCTAAAATCCAGTGAAAGTTTATGGAGATTCAAATTTTCTAAAGTATAGAGTTTGTTGTATGGAAAGAGGTAATTGAATATGGAGAAGATACTTCCAAACAAGAATATCGAAGAACTGGATGAATATCACTCCTACGAAGGTCTGACCCAAACGTAGGGAAGATGAATAAACCGTAGACTTGAATACTTTCAGATCATGAAAAAGGATATGGGACAAATATGTTAAGGATGGCTATTTTTTGCGGATCCCTACATACTGTCGTTTAAGACAAATAATGACAAAAGAGGCATTCTTCCCAAGAATGAAGTTACCATTATTTAACAAACCCGTTAGGGGGTTGAAATATGCAGGGCCACCTAAGGGCATTGGCTGCATGGTCAAATAAATAGCATCTTTTAGCTGACAAGTCTGTAATGTGGACTGTTTATGCAAGGCCACCTATGGGCACGTGCTGCATAGTCAGGAAAAAGAATTCTCAGAAGTTTGACATTTTTGTTATTAGAAGTCATGAAAAGGGTTATGAAGATCTGAAAATATTTAAGGTTAGGATTATAACACATAAATATGGGTATTTTCCAATGTATATAGAGATACATAGGTCAATGAAAACCATAATCATGTTGTGGCTGGGTCCTGAATTGAAATTTTGACTTCACTACGTATCTCATAAGAATGAGAATCAAGCCATACGTAGTTCTTGAAATGAAGTTTAACGTCGTGCAGGACAAAAGTATGAGTGATCTTAGTTTAGGGTCATAGAATTCGGACCATAATAATGAATACATAGTGTGTATTTTCATGAGGACTTTTAAGCCAAGGGACTGAAAGTGAAATTTGGGGTTAGGCCCAAAAGACTTAGGACTGGATTCGAGGGATACTCGAATGTTCCTACGTATCCCATAAGGATGGGAATCAAGTCCACGTAGTTCTAGAACTACCCTTTGTACAAATTTGGTTCATACACGTGAAGGGTGAAAGGGGAAATTAGTGCAATGATGGTTTAACCTAAGATAAAAAGTTCAGGCATTACCATGTATGCACGTAGTCTTTTGAAAATGAAAACCATGATTGAAAAAATCAATGTCAATAATGGTTCCTTCTCAAATGAGGAAATCAAAGAATATTGTAGTTTATTGTCGTACAGGACAAAAGTGTTGTATAGTTTAACGTCATATAACAAGGACGAAAGTGAATCAATGTAATGATATTGATTCCAGGGGCGGTTTCACAAATCAACATCATATGAGATGGTGGTGAACCGATGTGAAGAGATTATTTTTGGGCTTGAACCTTGGGAGGCTGCCTACATACCCAGCCTGGAGGGAAAGGATCAAAGTCCGTGTAGTTCAATTAAAGAATGAATTAATGATCAAGTTGTTCTTGGGGACAACGATCTAATTAAAATGTTGTTGGGACTTACACATGGTTAGCAGCCCAAAGGGAGTGTTATGGTTGATGTTCGCTCTAAGCTCACGTGAGTCATACTCGGTGTGAGAAACAAGAGGTAACAATAACCTTAACGATGCACAGTTTAATGTCATGTAGGACATATCAAGGACTTTCTGCACAGTTTAGCGTCATGTAGTTAGGACGATGGGGACAATACAGTTTAATGTCATATTGGACAAAAGGGGGATTGTGCAGTTTATTGTCATGCAGTAAGGACAAAAGAGTGTACCATTTTAACGTCATGTCGGACAAAAGTGCGAATAGTTTAAGGTCATATGCATGGACCGTAAATGGTGCAGTTTAATGTCATACTGGACCTTTGAGATTATATAGTTTAACGTCTTTCCGGACGTGAGGGACTTTTATACAGTTTATCGTCATGTAGTTAGAACGTCACAGTTTAACGTCTTGCTGGACATAAGGGATTTTCAAATAGTTTATGGTCATATACATGGACCAGGGATGATGCAGTTTAAGGTCATGCTGGACGGTTTAGGGAATTTTTTCACTGTTTAATGTCATGTGGGACGAAGCCGCAGTTTAAAGTCATACTGGACCATTGTTGTATAGTTTAACGTCATATAGCAAGGAAGAACTGGTGCTGTACAATTTAAAGTCATGTAGCTAGGACTAAGGTGAACCAATATAAGGATATCAGTTCTGGGGACTTTTTACAATTTATCGTCATGCTGGACGTTGGAAGTGCCACACAGTTTAATGTCATGTTGCTAGGACACAATATAGTTTAATGTCATCTCGGACAAAAATATAGTTTAATGTCATCTCGGAAAAAAATATAGTTTAATGTCATCTCGGACAAAAATATAGTTTAATGTCATCTCAGACAAATAAGGAACTTCTGTACAGTTTAATGTCATGTAGATAGGACAAAATATAGTTTAATGTCATGTAGGACATAATACAGTTTAGTGTCATGTAGGACATTGTTTCCGACGCTTTCGCCGGGGCATGCGCACCCGTCCGTGAGGACGCGCGGCTTTGTTGCCCCGCATTACCGCTTTCCAAAGGCGGGCGGTATTTGTTCCTTGTTTAGGTACGTCTGCTCCTTGATCGAAATGGGATGATGGGATGTCGGTTCTTCCTTCCGTGGATTCCTCCTCGGAACTCGTCACCTAGTCCGGGTCTCCCTTATAGATTTAATACGTAGTTCGTGAAACTCTTCTCAGTGCCATGTTTTCATGGTCGCTGGTTAATTACACTGCTTCTATCGAGACATTCCAAATGGTCCAGTCAGGGCAGCAACCTTCGGTCAGGGGAGTAGTCACGTTTGAGGCATCAGTAGCGTGTCTGGATACTGGGGTACCTGGCATGTTTGTCTGTTATCCTTGCCACAAGGCTTCTCGAGGGCGTGGAAGCCCAAGGCATCCCACATCGAGCGCGGGGAATTATGTATCACAGACACATATCTGAGGTTTTCCTCAGCTTCCCGTGTTCAACACAGGGTATGTCGCAAGTTTAACGTCCGGCGGGGGACAGATCAACCCAACCAGAGCATTAGCTAGGATAGACCGGATTTGGGGGATTCTCCTTAAAAGGATATTGATACCGGGGCCAGCCCATGGGTGATTGGTGAGTGGAGTGGAAGGAGAATGAAGTGGTACCATCGCAGGGGAGGGGGCGACAGTGAGGATGGGCTTGAGCCTTGATGGGGCTTCCTACGTATCTGCGTGGTAGGGAATCAAAGTCCGCGTAGTTCGGGAGAAAGAGACCCGACGTGAAAGATGGGTGGGCTTGAACCTCATAGAGGCTTCATACGTACCATGCATTGACATGGATCAAAGACCTCGTAGTTCAAAAGGTTGGTGGGTCGCAATGTCTTACCACTGGACCGGAGTGTAGTTTAACGTCGTGCTGGACGGGGTGAAACCCGATGTGAATGAGCGACGGGAGGGCTTGAACCTCATAGAGGCTTCCTACGTACCATGCCTTGACATGGATTAAAGACCTCGTAGTTCAAAAGGTTCGCCGGTGAACCGACGTGAAAGTAGACTCGTGGGTCCACTGGTGGTGGGCTTGAACCTTGTGAAGGCTTCCTACGTACCATGCCTTGACATGGATCAAAGACCTCGTAGTTGAGGTTGTTGGTGCTCAGGGTCGTTGCTCACTCTAAGCCCACGTGAGTCATGCTCGGTGTGAGAAACAAGAGGTTGCACGGACCTGACAATCACGTCGCGAAGGGTGCGTCCGTGAGAAGCGAAGAGGGGCTTAAGCCTTCAGCGGCCCATGGTGTTGGGACTTACTCCAGGATGGAGGCCCAGGTGCCGCTATGGAGTGACAATGGTGGGTGGGGCTTACGCTAGAAAGCTGCCTGTAATGTCTTCCTCATGTCTGGCCATGAGGGAATCCCAACTCACTGATGGGTTGAGGCCTTCACCTATGCACTAGTGCACAAGCGGGATAATGACAAGGGCATTGGAATCTATCCCAACAAAGGGGGTTGAAAAGTGTGAATCACATGTCCAATATTCAGAACGTCGTGAGATTGGCGTGGTGATGGAGGATTACTGCTGACCATGTTCGCAACGCATCATCCATATCACGTTAGCCAGAAATGAGTACAACAAACGAGGGTCGACCGTTGACCAAGTTCGAAACACGGGACCATGTCACAAGTGTTGTCGATAGATCCTTCGGGACGTTGGCCCAGGACAGCAGGCGGACCATAGGTCGAGCATCCATACTGTTAGGGGGTCCCTCCAGACGTGATCAGTCTTCCGGGGCGTTGGCCCAGGATAGCAGGCGGACCATAGGTCGATCATCCATACTGTTAGGGGGTCCCTCCAGACATGGAAGTGAATGAAGATCCAAGTGAAGGACACGCAAAGCGTGGGGTGGAGTGCTGGAATGTTTGAACGGATTCCAACGCTCTTGAAACTATGCCACTGTAAACATGGCATGAGGCATCTTATGCTTGGTGCACAAGGCATCTCTTGTTTAATGGAAGAGGCATCCTATGTTTGGAACATAGCGATTACTACAGTTTAGAGTAATGTAGGATGGACTGTTAGGCAGAAGGTGCCTAGAAATGGTTGGTGTTGGGACTTACGCAAGGGCGGCCCAAGGTGCGACAATGTGCGAGAAAGATGGACCTTGGTCCAATGATGGGAGGTAACTCGTCCCATATCACGCCCTCCACCGACTTTGGTAGTGGGGAAGTACGGAGATGCAGGGGTGCAACCATCCGTTGGGGAACTAGGGTCGCCCTTCTCCTACGAACAAACGCCACTCCGACAAGGAGGATCTCATTCCATGTGAGTAAGAGTTCCATTCCCGTGGAGATGAGTGGTGTAAAAAATGTTCGAGTTGGTGGGGGGGACCCTTCACGAGGGGCACGAGGTCGGATCACAATTTAACGTCATGTGTTGAGGACGTGATACTTGGCAGTTTAACGTCCTGCAGCTCGGACGAGGTGGGTTCACTCCACACCCCTAGGACTTACATAACCGGTACCCTCTGGTCCTTGGGGAAGGGAAGGTATCGGTAAGGCCATGGTAAAGGGGGGTAGTGGGGCGATCCATCGAGGGGTCCACGTTAGCGTGGCTATGCGAAGAAGCAATAGCCGTTAGTGTGCCTATGCGAAGAAGCATTAGGCGAAGCAACGCTACGGGTGGTATTGTCCATGGGACTTTGAAATCACATCGTGCAAACCTGGAAGGTCGCACGGAAAGAGGAATCGCTAACCGGAGGAGTGTGCTTTGCGAAGTGGGGTGCCTTGGCCTTAGCATGGGGCATAGGTGTGAGTGGGAGGTGCTTCGCGATGTGGAACAGTGTTCGCGGAGCACTACCTCGCGAAGAAGGGGTGCCTCGCGAAGCAGGGTCCTGCGAAGCAGTGTGCTTCGCGATGCATAGTTATCCTACCTTGGCATAGGGATTACTAGCATGGGATGGGTGTTTCGCGAAGCATAAACGCTCCGCGGCTGCCCGGGTTCCCTTGGGAAACCCATTCCTCCGCTAACGCCCTTGAGCTTCGCGAAGGGCATCCCTCCCGGAAGAGGGGCTCAAAACGAGACAAAACAGAAGCGTCTCGCGAAGTAGAAATACCTCGCGGAGATCATGATTCACGGGGCAAAGAGTGCTTCGCGATGCAGGAGAGGAGAAGCCGAAAGGTCAGATTGTCCGTCTTCGGGACTCAGGGAGAGTCCGGTATTTATAGGGAAGGGGCGCCGCGAAGCAGGGCTCGCGCGCCGCCTTCAGTGCTTCGCGGCGTGCTCGCGAGCGTCAAATGCATTCGCGGAGCATTACCGCCTTTGGAGCTTCGCGGCGGCTCGCGAACGTCAAATGGGTTCGCGGAGCATTACCGCCTCTGGTGCTTCGCGACGGCTCGCGAACGTCAAATGGGTTCGCGGAGCATTACCGCCTCTGGTGCTTCGCGGCGGCTCACGAACGTCAAATGGGTTCGCGGAGCATTACCGCCTCTGGAGCTTCGCGGCGCCACCATGGTCGGGGCGCTTCGCGACGGGGCTTCGCGGCGGCGCTTCGTGATGGAGCTTCACGAGGCAGCGCGCCGGCCTTCTTCGTTCCTTTCTTTTGGGCCACATTTTTGGCGCCAACAAATGCCCCCCCGCAGACTTGGAGCCGCGGAGGGCGAAGGGTCGAAGTCTGAGGGAAAATCGCCAAAATTTGTCGGTGGTTCGCGGTGCAGCATCGCGAAGGGGACCCGCGATGCTCGCCGGGGCCGCAGATCCGGACGCTCCGCGATGCTTCGCGCGAGTGAGGCGCGCCGCGATGCTCCGGGGTCGTCGCCTATAAATAGGGGGTCCGCCCTCTTTTGTCTTCACGTGTCTTCCTTGTCTTTTTGTACTCTCGACTTCGCGAAGCTCCGCGTACTCCGCGACAGTCCTTCGCGAATCGAGCTTCGTGGCGAACCGCTGGTCTCTGACTCCGCGTCCGCGCAAGGCGAACTTCTTATCGGCCTTGGCCATACTTCGCGGCTTGGTCTCGCGACCGATCTTCGCGATCCGTCTTCGCGATCGAGCTTCGCGGTCGAGCTTCGCGATCCATCCAAAAGAATCCTTTTCTGAGGGCCAGAATTAAAATGGCCCATCAAGAAGCAGTCTTGGGGGTCCTTGCGGATGCTGCTGGTCGAGATGAGATGGATAACCGTCCAGGTTTGGGGGAGATGATCCGGAGCCACTCGGACCACACTTCTTTGACAGATCTGCTCTCAGAGGGTCAGAAAGACTATCCGCAATGCAAGAAACTGCCGTTGTACGGCTTCGGGCTGGGGGATGACATCTTCATCCCTGAGGCGAGTAGGGATGAACCAGCTTGCTGGTTCAGGAGCATACCGTGCCAGCACCAATGGTTCAGGGTGGCCGATGGTCATGCGCGGGAGGACTTCACACCCGTCACTGCTGATTGTCTCTACAACCATGTAAACGACATCGACGGGAAGCCACTGCAACCGGAGACGCCCCCTCCTCTCTATCGTACCATGCTGAAGGCGGCTTTGCAGGATCTGAAGTAGGGATGGTCTGATGAGTGGGACCTGCGTCAGGGCGGCAACTTTACCGACGACTGGGCCTGGGCCTACTGGGTAGGCGCCTCATGCGAGGAGTTTGGGGCCGAGTTGAGGAGAGTGGGTTTGTATGAGGCGGCATGGGCCTCCCAATTCCACATTTACCAACCAAAGCAGCTAATGCTGGAGTTGCTGAGTAGATGGTCATCTAGGACCAACACCTTTCACCTGCATCACGGGGAGGTGGGCATCAGCCTGTGGGATGTCCACCAGATTTCCGGGGTCCCGATCTTGGGGGCCATTTATGACGAATTCCTCCCCGTTGCCAGCACGTGGGGGGATCCGGAGCAAATGCCGCGACTGGCGTCGGCGCTGATGGCACTTTTCCCTGGCGAGGATAAAGAGGCAGTGAGGGACGTCCACTTCAGGAGGTGGTTCAAATGCTTCCTGAATTTCCCAGAGAATCGAGAGTTCCCGCCGAGGCCTCGAACTTGTCCAAGGGCAGCCCAACGGGGCAAGGGGCACTCGTATTGGCGGGTCTTGGAGGACAGCCAATGGAAGACTTGGGGTTTCAGCGTCAGTACCGAGCAACAGCCAATAGTCAGGCTGGCGGCGTTCATCGCGGCTCTCATCTGTGGGTGGATCCTACCAGTGAGGGATACAAGCATGGGGGTGCGGCCCATCTCGTTCATCATGGCATCGATGTTAGCCATGGGGCAGCGGATCAACCTGGGGATTCCGATGCTCACCAAGTTGTATATAATGTTGCAGAATATTAGTGAGGGCAAGAAGCCGTCAAGGATATGCGGGCCCTTCCACCTCCTGTATGGGTGGATTGCAGCGCATATCAGGGGGATTTACGAGTATCCAAACCCCATTTCACTGCCGGGATCGAACGTTCGCCCCTCCATTCTAAACGCAGTTGGGAGCTTCCCGTTCAAACTGGCAGTTCCAATGGTGCTGAATCGGGTGTGGGGGCGGATGAGTTCAATTTCCATCCCTTCCCGTTGCCGACGGGGATGCTTACTGATGACGGGCGGGGAATGAAAGAACATCAGGCTTACCTTCTGGCCTTCTGAGGTGGAGTTTTGGTGGCTCGGATAGATCGTGAGCCAATCTGTGAACCGTAAACCCCGCAACGTTTTGCGAGGCAGTTCCGGTGCCTCCAGCGGCTGACCCCGCAGGTCTACTGGGAGGTGCGCCACGAGGAGCACCCGTGTGTGATGAGGCAGCTGTGGCTCATGTTCACATGCGAAGATGGAAAGATGCAGATTTCATTGCCTCCATCCACCGCCGCCTTCGGATTAGTGAAGGAGTACGCCATCAGTTGGGAGGCCGCTTATCCGGGGGAGATGCTGAAGCAGCCAACGATCCGGGTTGGTGACGGTGGGCCTCCTCTATCTCGATGTCGAGGTCGGAGGTCAGCTAGGGCCGCTCGCAGTAGCGAGGCTATGATGATGACGAGACCTGCACCGGCCGAGGGTATAGAAGCAACGGTGGATCCGGTGGTTCCGGAAGAGCAGGGCCATTCGGAGGGGCGGCCACCGAGGGGATTCCGTAGGATATCCACTCAGGCTCCGGGGAAGCGGCTGCGTCACATTGACATGGCAGAAGATGCTGTCTTTCCTGAAGCTTGGGACATTTGGGATGTCAACAGGCAATTCCTCAGCCCACCTGAGATGTGGGCCAACCTGAATCACCTCGGGATGGAATTGCCGGGCATAGGCCCAGTTCAGGCTAGATTCATGGTGTCTCCGGTGGATGCGGAGCAATACCTGGACGAGCTGGAGGATTACGTCCACTCCAGCGGTGTTCCTCGCCCAATGACGGATCGGGTGAGGGTACTGTTGAATCAGACGGTGCCCCCACAGTCATCGGCTGCTGATCTGAGGGAGCGCTTCCGCTTGCAAGAGGAATCAGAGGACTCTTCTCGGGAGGATGAGGCTTGCGGAGGGAGCCCGTTGGAGGAGGGCGAGGTCGGGGACCGAGGCTCAGAATCCGACGATTTCGCGGAGGCTCTCGAGGTAGCATTCCGAACTTCTCTCCTTACGACCTATTCTTGGGTCCCTATGGACCTCTCATCAATGATTGAGCCGCGTAGGAGGAACTTGTTCATAGGCCTCGTTCTCGCTCTTTGGAGGGTGATGATGCGGGACCTTCGGAACCCGCGCCTATGGTTGCGTCCAGTTCTGCGCCTGGTGGGACCAGTGCGCATGGGGCGGCTCCTCCGGAATCTCCAGACCTTCCAACAATATACGGAGGGCCTCGCCTCGGGGTCCCCTTAGTACCGGCTCAGGAGCAGCGCTCGGAGGTCGATCTTTGTAAGTCTCCCCCAGCGGTCTCCTCGTTGTCACATGTAGTCCATGCCAACTAACGTTTATGCCTCTCTGTTGTACAGTTCTTCGGCTGGCGTGGGCCGCTGCGGCGAGGATGGTCGGGATGTCTGGTGGCATCCCCCCTAGGGGCATGCCGGTGATGGTGGCGATAGTCCCTCCACCTCCTCACACTGCGGCGCACACCATCACTGGCGGGACCACCAGCAGGGCCGTACCTGAAGTCATCGAGGTGGACTCTGAAGAAGAGGATCAACCGGTCGGTCCAAGTCCTGTCGTGCCTGCGTCGGCGTCAGGTGTCATACTAGACTCAACACCAGATGCAGATCCTGCTGAGGAATTCCTGCAGGCATATCCCGTGTATGAGCCTGCCAACCGCGCGGATTGGGACGAAACGGCCTCCGATGAGGAAGACAACAGCATAGTCCGTCTCCGGTCGTGGAAGCTGATCACGCGCTTTATCAGGGACACTCCCCAAGCGCAATGGCTGGCTGAAATGGATAGGCTCCGCTCGCAGCTGTGCGAACTGTGTGCTGGGGGAGTGGATGCCCAACGCCCTCACGCCCTCATCCGAGACCTCATGGATGAGAAGATCTGGGAGCATGATCGTGGGCTGAGCGTGGGATGGCAGCGAAGGAAGGAAACCAGCATTAGGAAGCTCCAGGAGGCTGAAGGGGAGGTCCAACAGATGCAGATCCGGGACAATGAGATTTCAGCCACTCTTGATGCGCAGTCTGAGCTGGTCTCACGATTGAAGGCCCAGCTGGCAGAGGCTGAGGAGCATATGGGGCAGACCTCTGGAAGGATGGCTGCCGTCCAGGCCGAGGTAGAAAGGGTCAGGGCCAGAGTTGACGAATTACGCCCCGCCGCTGCTGAAGAGGAGCGGGATTTGAATCAGCGGCAACAGGCTTTGGACGCCGCAAGTCAGCGGGTGGCGGAGCTACAATGCTCTTTTGACTGGGTCAACCCGTCCATGGGGGAAGTCAACCCCCGAGTATTGTAACAAACCCGAAAGAAACTTTTATTAACACTTTTGTGCTTCAACTCTTTCTTTCTCCTTTGTTTTGAGTGCCGTGGCATGCACAATTTCCACTGTTGAATTGCCTTGTTACAACCCTACAATGTTTGCGGGACGTTTGACGACAATTCCCCAAGCCAGTCCAGATTCCCGAAAGATGGGGAAGGCTTGATTGGAGGAGGAACTTCCAGGATGGCCGAATTACCGTTTCTTCAACGTGCTCTTATGCACGAACGGGGAAACGCTAGGGGCGCTGAAATCGGTTCAAACAGATGAAAATGGGAAGTGTGAATCACGATACCCAAATTCGGAACACTGTGGGGATGGCGTGACAATAAAGGACAACCGTTAACCGTGGCGGACAAACGGCATCCTTACTGCGTTAGCCTGAAATGGGGACAACAAATGAGCATCGACCGCTGACCATATTCGCAACGCGGGATTTTATCAATTTGTTGTCAATCAATACTTCGGGACATTGGCCCGTAACAGTAGGAGAGCCCTTGGGCGTAGTATCCAGGCCGTTATTGGGGGTCCCTCCAAACATGACCAGTCTTCCGGAACGTTGGCCCAGTACGGTAGGTGAGCCGATGCGGCATGAGACCAGACCGTTAGGGGGGTTCCTTCAGACATGAAAGAGGACAAGGGTCCGAATAAGGGGCACGCAAAGCGTGGAACATGGAGTGGTGGTTTGTTCAAACAGAATCCAAAACTTCGGTAGTTGCACCACCGTGGTGGGAGTACGCCAGATGGGCGCATCGGCCTGATCACGGATCATTCTTTCTTCCAGATAGGGCCTCTCTGGCGAGGGATAAAAATGGGGAGGAACAAGATTTCGTGATTCCAGGGGCTGAACCCTAGGCGAAATGCCTGGGTGTCTCTACGTATCCCACGTGATGATGGGAATCAAGCCGTACGTAGTTCTGGAAGTGCAGTTTAACGTCATGCGGGACGGGGAACAGCCTGACCACGTTGGTACACATCTCGCCAAAACTACTAAGCCCATGTGAGTCGTGCTCGGTGTGGGAAACAAGTAGTGGTGGTGGGATTTTCCTGACACAAAGGGGCAGGTTAGGGAAAAGGGACACTCGGCGACTACCGTCCCATTGACACTAACACGATCATTTAGAGCACCTAGATGCGCGATGAAGAAGAGCCGAGTATGATGGAGTTCCACTTGAACATGAGGGAGTGGAAATGTGTGAATCATGACGCTCGAGATTCGGATCACGACCATGGCGGTGTGATGATGGAGGATTACTGCTGACCATGTTCGCAACACAGCATCCTATCGCGTTAGCCTAGAATGGGGACATACAAATGAGGGTCGAACGTTGACCATGTTCGAAACACGGGACCATGTCACAAATGTTGTCAGATATCCGTAGGGATGTTGGCCCGAAACGATTGAAGGGCCCTTAGGTCCCGCATTCATGGAGAGCCCTTAAGCTTAGTATCCACGTCGTCCGAGGGTCCTTTTGGATGTGGAAGAGGATGAGGATCCAAATAGCGAGCTCACGAAGCTTGGTCATGGGATGAGGGGAACGTCCCTGTGAAAATCCCACGCTTCGGGCTCTTTGTCAAAACACATCTGAATACGGCAACGAAACGTATTAGAGAGAGGGAGCAGATTCCTTTCCCTTGGGGTGATCTTAGTTTAGGGTCATAGAATTCGGACCATGGATAGGAAAAGGGATCAGGGGACGCATGACATCAAAACCTGACGTGAATGAGGACATAGTCCTACTTACCATGCATTCTCTAAGGAAATGCTTGAGTCGAGGGACAGAACACAAGGGTTAGGCTGGGCCCGCGGGGAAGTACCCGGGCACTCCTACGTATCTCATAAGGATGAGAATCAAGCCATACGTAGTTCTAGAAAAGACATGGTAGGATACCAGTGCCAGGGGAAAAGGGGAGTGCGGGCGTGGCCCTTGCACTAAAAGAAGCGGAATTTGATGTATCTTGTTTGTTCTTTAAGGTGAATGGTTTTTTTTGTGAAGCGACATGCCTAGAATAGTAGGCCGTGATATCGCCACAAGGATCAAGCCACGATGGGCGTTGACAAATGGCATGGCGCGCGGCCAGTACCTAACATGATGTCCTCTACAACGAGGTTACCACAATGCGGTGCCGTTTTTCGTCGTGCGGCCAGGATGATAGTGTCACAGTTTAGGGTCGTATGATAGGACCAAGCATGCATTTTATCATCATGCAGTGCAGACGTAGCAGAGACGATTCTAGGCGGGAAATGTGCGCAGTGTTATAAAACACAATTGACGGAGACATGATCCCACATCAAATTGTACGCCATTCGGAGAGGGAAACCTTAGGCCGACGGGCCTATATAGAGGGGAAACAGGGGGAGAGACTGGTTTCCTGAATGGGTTGTACCCAGAGACAGGGTGTCTCGGCGGTCCTACGTATCCCATGAGGATGGGAATCAAGTTTAACGTAGTCCCGAATGGATCTTATTTTATGGTCTTAGAGTTCGGACCGTGGGAGCCCCGAAGGACGCCAAATTGCAGCTTTGTCCCCCTAGCATGCAAAGGTGCACTGAGGGATAGCGCCAAAAGTGTCGAGATTCCACCTGGACATGATGGGGTGGAAAATGATGTGAATCATGCGACCAACATTCGAGGACTGAAGGGGATGGCGGGACGACAGAAGATTACTGCTGACCATGTTCGCAACACAGCATCCTGTCGCGTTAGCCTGAAATGAGGACTAACAAACGAGCATCGACCACTGACCATATTCGCAACACGGGATTTTATCGATTTGTTGTCCAAAACCCTCGGGGGCGTTGGCCCGTATCGGTAGGAGAGCCCTTGGGCATTGTATCCATGCCGTTCTTGGGGGCCCCTCTAGGTGTGAAAGATGATGAGAGCCCGAATAGAGGGGAACACGAAGCTTGACAAGTGGGAGGAACTTGATCAAGTTGAATCTAACACTCTTGGTTCTAGACTGGAGTGCTCTTAATACATGGGTGAACCACTACAAGGAGTCAAGGGACTCAACTTTGAGGGTGATCGAGAGATGGCAGGTTTCCGGGGGAAGGGGGCACGGTGCTCAAAACCTTGTATCATACCTACACCCCCCCCCCCCTCCTGGTGAGGGATAGGCCAAGTGGCCTAGGTGACCGGGAAATCAGGAGATCTCCAAGAGGTGGGGCTGGACCCGAATCTTAAACATCCGGGTGGTCCTACATATCCCATGAGGATGGGAATCAAGCCACACGTAGTTCTGAAGGGTTCCTTTTAATGTCATGCAGGACAGGGAATAGGGGGACTGAACCTCGGAATGGGGGCATGCGTGGTGCATTTATTGCAAACCCGACGTGAATGTGGACGTAGTCCCTCACCACGCCATGCAGTCCTGTGGCCGGGGTCCCAATGGTAGGACCCGATAGAGGTGAACTAGATGAACTCAAGCTAGACCCAAAGACAAGGGGTCTTAAACGTAGTTCCAGATGAGAGTCTTAGTTTATGGTCTTAGAGCTCGGACCGTGGGTGGGGACAACTCCCGCGTAAGCACAGATGTCAACCCAATCCCTAAGCCCACGTGAGATAAACTCAGTGTGGGAAACAAGGGGGGGTATCTTCATCGAAATACTTGGGGCGTCCACCGAAGGGGAGTCAGCAGAGAGTTTCGAAGGAAACTTTTGACGTAGCTTGTTCCTCCAACGCGCAGACGTGCACGGGGGAAAAGTATCAAGAGTTCTGAGACTCTACTTGGACATGATGAAGTGATGAAGGGTGTGAATTGTGTACCCGGAATTTGGGCTGAATGGGTTGGCGTGGCGATAGAGGAAAACTGTTAACCATGATGGAAACACAGCATCCTATCGCGTTAGCCTGAGGTGGGAACAACAAACGAGCATCGACCGCTGACCGTATTCGTAACACAGGATTTTATCGATTTGTTGTCCAGAACCCTTGGGGGCGTTGGCCCGTATCGATAGGAGAGCCCTTGGGCGTAGTATCCAGGCCATTCTTGGGGGTCCCTCCGGGTGTGAAAGATGATGAAAGCCCTGATGCGGGGATGCACAAATCCTGGAAAGCGGGTGCAGACGTTTCCGAGTAGAGCTTGGCATTCCAGGTAATAAACTAGAGTACTCTTAAGCACATTGGTGAACAGCCGAAAAAGGGATCGACGAAACAGATCAGTGGTGGGGGAAACATGGCGTGGTCATTATGAGACCGTCGTGAATGAGGACATAATCCCACACCACACCATATGATTCTCTCATGGTGGAAGGATAGGCCAAGGGGCCAAGATGGGATGAGGATTCCCAAGAAATGGGGTTGGACCCGAATTTTGGACATTCAGGTTGTCCTATGTATCCCATTAGGATAGGAATCAAGCCACACGTAGTTCTTTAAGTGAATTTTAACGTCATACGGGACGGGGAACCCCAATTAGGGAGATCTTAGTTTAAGGTCGTAGAGCTCGGACCATAGGAGCAGATCTTAGTTTAAGGTCTTAGTGCTCGGACCATAAGAACCTCAAAGTACGCCACATCGTGGTCCGATCCCCTGGATATGCGAAGATGCACTGAGGGATAGTGTCAAGGGTGCCAAGATTTTGCCTGGTCAGAATGGGGGGTGGAAAACGTAATGCGAATCATGCGGCCATTCACTCAAGGTCTGGGGGCACCGGCGTAACGATATGGGAGTACTACCGACTGTGGCGGAAAAGCAGCATCAATATCGCACTGACCGTTGATGGAATGAGGCAACAATCAAGCATCAACCGCTCAAGCGCAGGATTCATATCGATTTGCTGCCCAAGGCCCTTGGGGGCACCAGCCTGGATCAGTGGGAGAGCACTGAGACATTGTATCCAGACCGCTCACGGGGGTTTCACCCAGGGCGTAGGTGATGGGTCCGAATGAATGGGGGCATGAAGTCTGAAAAATGGAAGGAACCTGACCAAGATGAACCTGACCCTCCTGGAAATAGAACAGAGTACTCTTGACACCGGTGGACCACTGCAAGGGGTCGAGGGACATGCCTTGAGGGTGACCCGAAGGCGGCGGATTCCCAAGAGAAGGGGGAATCATTAAGAGGTGGGGGGCTGGACCAGAAGTTTCAAACATCCGGGCGATCCTACGTATCCCATAGGGATGGGAATCAAGCCACACGTAGTTCTTGAAATGCAGTTTAACGTCTTACTGGACTGGGGTGGGGAGTAATATACTCCTAAGCAAGGTGTACATTATGGCGAAGAAGCCGACGTGAGTGAGGACATAGTCCTACACCATACCGTACAATCCTATAAGAGAGGACCCGGGCTATGGCCCGGGAAGGCCAAGGGGCCTGAGGCTGAGCCTCGGTCAGGAAGGCCTGACTGGCTTGCAGTTTAACGTCCTGCAAAGAGGACGAGGGGTCAGGGGCCCAAGGAGGCCAAGGGGCCTGAGGCTGGGCCTCGTAAGGGGAGTCGTACGGCATGGTACATGGTCCCGACGTGAATGGGGACATAGTCCTACGCCACACCGTACACTCCGGGTGAAAGATTGGGGAGAAGGCCAAGGGGCCTAAGATCAGGCATCAGTCAGGAAGGCCTGACTAGTTTGTAGTTTAACGTCTTACATAAGGACGAGGGTCGGGGACCCGAAATGGCCAAGGGGCCTGAGGCTGGGCCTAGTAAAGGGAGGGCGTACGGCATGGGACGTGAATGAGGACGTAGTCCCACATCACACCGTACACCATTATGAGGAATCCTGGGCCGTGGCCCGGATCGCTAGCACCACCTGGGGAAAGTTTGTCACCTCGGGATGGGGCAGAATGAATCACTGTTCTTGATGCCTGGGGCATCTCGGGGTGGACCCGAAGATCCAGAACACTGTTGACCATGTTCGAAACACAGTGTTCCTATGGTGACTCTTATGGGGGCAAAAAATGAGCGTCGACCGCTGACCAAATTCGCAACGCGGGACTTGTATCGATTTGTTGCTTGAAATCCCTAGAGGGTGTTAGCCCGTATCGGTAGGAGAGCCCTTGGGCATTGTATCCAGGCCGTTCTTGGGGGTCCCTCTGGGTGTGAAAGATGATGGGATCCCAGTCAAGGAGTGGGTGAAGCATAGCTGTATCCATCCACGAAAGGGGGAAACACCTCCGGGGGGAATGTGCAGCCGGGTCGAGGCTTGCTCGATGTGAGTTGGGGAAAAAGTGTGCACCATGCCATGTCTTGACCTGAGGGGAAGATTTTGGCTTTTGGGCTGGGCCAATAGACGAAATGTCTGGGCGTTCCTACGTATCTCATAAGGATGAGAATCAAGCCATACGTAGTTCTTGAAGGCCATGCAGTTTAGCATCGTGCGGTGAGGACGTGGGGGGATAGAAGAACGGGAGTGGGCGCATGGTGCGACCCTCACAATCTTTGTGCGAGCGGGGTTGCATGAGTGGGGCCAAGAAAGCCTACTACCTACTACACAAATATCCTCCAAGGAGACTATTCCCAGGGGGAATAGCAGAAGAGAACAGCTTGGGGCTGGGCTCAAGACGAGGCGTCCGAGCATTCCTACGTATCCCATGAAGATGGGAATCAAGCCACACGTAGTTCTGGCAATGCAGTTTAACGTCGTGTGGGACGATGAGAAGCACCTCATTTGGGGATATGTACGGTACGACAAGTAATCCAACGTGAATGGGGACATAGTCCTATACCATGTCGTACAATCCCGCAAGAGGGTAAGTCGGGGAAAGACCAAGGGGGGGGGGCGAGGCCAAACCGCGGTGGAGACAGGGCTAGGGGCCCAAGGAGGCCAAGGTGCCTAAGGCCGAGCCTCGGTCAGGAAGGCCTGACTGGCTTGCAGTTTAACGTCTTGCAGTAAGGATGGGGGCGCAGTTTATGGTCGTGCAGGACTTTTGCGCAGTTTAGAGTCGTGCAGGACCCTCTCGCAGTTTAGGGTCGTGCAGGACCAAGTCGCAGTTTAGAGTCGTGCAGGACCAAGTCGCAGTTTAGAGTCGTGCATGACCCTCTTGCAGTTTAGGGTCGTGCAGGACCAAGTCGCAGTTTAGAGTCGTGCAGGACCCAGTCGCAGTTTAGAGTCGTGCAGGACCCTCTCTTGCCCTAGGCAAAGTATCACTTGAGGAATTTGGCATTGGTAGGAGGGGTTATACGCTCTCCATCCGTGGTCACCAAATAGTATGCTCCATTGGGGTAAACCTTATGGATGATATAAGGCCCTTCCCATTTGGGTTCTAACTTGGGCGGTTTCCTACCGGGATTCATTGGCGCTCGAAGGGCCAATACCAGGTCACCCTGTAGAAAAGAGCGGATATGAACCTTCTTGTAAAAGCCTCTCGCTATCTTGTCCTGATGCCTTTCCAAATTGTGCAGGGCGCGGAGCCGGTTCTCGTCCAGTGCTTCCAATTCAGCTAGACAGATCTCGGCTACCTCATCTGATGTTTGGTGATCATAAACTGTAGTGCGTAGCGACGGCAGCTAGATCTCAATGGGTAGGACGACCTCAGCTCCATACACCAGGGAATATGGGGTCACCTGGGTAGAGTTGCGAGTCGTCGTCTGGTAATCCCAAAGGGCGTTGGGGAGCTTGTCCGGCCAACTCTTCTTGTTCTGACCAACCATCTTCTGCAGAATGTTAGAGAGGGTCTTGTTGAACACCTCGATCTGTCCATTCGCCTGCGCGTGGTAGCGGGAGGTATGGTTCGACCGGATATCGTACTTAGCGTACAATTTCTTCAATTCAGCTGCTCGGAATTTGGTGCCGTTATCGGTGAGGACAGCGTGAGGGACTCCAAACCGGTGGATAATGTTGGAGCTCACAAAGTCAACGATGGAACGGGCCTTGACCTCTTTGAGTGGAACTGCTTCTTCCCACTTCGAGAAGAAATCTATAGCAGTCAGGATGAACCTACACTGGCGGGTTATTGCCGGCGGATACGGTCCCACTACATCAAGTCCCCATACCGCAAATGGCCAAGAGTACTTGGTGGGGTGGAGGCGTTCTGGAGGCCGATGCAAGAAGTTGGCGTGTACTTGACACGCATGGCATCTCTTGGCTTATCCAATACAATCGTGGATCATAGAGGGCTAAAAGTATCCCAACCTCCGGATTTGATGGGACAGTTTCGGCCCAGCTTGATGGGCGCCACAGGAACCGGCGTGAACCTCCTGCATGACTTGAGGTATCTCCCCTCCTTGGAGGCAACGGAGCAGGACACCATCGAAACTCCGCTTATAAAGGATCTGTTCCAGGCTGGGGCTGCTCCGGAGGGTAAATTGCAGCGCGCGACATCAGATTCGCTCACGTTCGGCCCGGTCTTCCGGGAGCTAACCATTTTGGAGATACCCGACAAAAGGTGCTCTCCAGTCGGGGGTGGCTTCAACCACTGCGTCTGACGAACCCAGGACCCCTGACGTGGAGGGTCCGGCGGTGATATGACTTACCCGCACGCTATCATGGTCCTCTTGGGTGACAGGGGCAATGACTCTCCGGTGGGCCATGTGTATGACCAAATCATATTGCCCGGGTTCTGCGAGCGACGCGGCTAAGCCAGCCAGGGCGTCTGCTTGGCCGTTCGGCGACCGTGGGACATGGGTAACCTCTGGCCGAGAAGAGAATTGGGCCATTAGGAGGAGGGTGTACTCCAGCAATGGTGAAAGCTCTGGCTTCCTGACGACGTAGTCACCATTAACCTGTTTGATTACCAGCTCGAAATCTCCCTTCACATGTAGGTGGGGAACATGGATCTCAAGGGCCAGCTCGAGGCCGGTGATGAGGGCTTGGTACTCTGCCTCGTTGTTCGTACAACCTTCTGACAACAGGAACGAGTACGGCAGGACGGCCTGCACCGGGGTGATGAAGACAATACCCAGGCCTACTCTGTTGAGCTTAGGGTCGTTGAGTCTTCTACCGGTGGGGCTCCAGGAGGCACCGTCGAAATGCATTTGCCAACACGGGACAGCATGATCGACAGAGAGGATCGTATCATCAGGGAAATCCAGGTCCAGGGATTGATCCATGGGGGTCGGATGGGCAGCTAAAAAGTCTTCCAATGCCTGTCCCTTAACGGCCTTCTGAGGCACGAACCTGATATCAAACTGCTGGAGAATCACCTCCCACCGTGCTAGTCGGCCAGTCAGCATGGGACGGTTCAGGATGTACTTCAGCGGGTCTACCCAGGAGACCAATTGCACCTCGTGGTGTTGCAGGTAATGTCGCAACTTCTGCACGGCGAAGACGAGTGCAAGACAGCTCTTTTTGACAGGGGAGTATCGAATCTCCGTATCGAGAAGCATGCGGCTGAGATAGTAGAGACTATTCTCAGTACCCTCGTTGTTCTTCTGGGCGAGCAGTGCACCGAGGGATCTCTCCAGGGCGGTCACGTAAAGGACCAGTGGCTTTCCAGAGATGGGTGGCATCAAGACCGGAGGTTGGAGCAGATACTGCTTGATTTCCTCAAAGGCGGTCCGACACTCCTCATCCCATTCGTAGGCAGCGCCTTTCTTCATGAGCCGGGAAAAGGGCTTACACTTGCCGGCCAGATTCGCAATGAATCGGCGTATATAGGCTAAGTGGCCTTGAAGGCCTCGGAGCTCTCGAATGTTGCTCGGGGGAGGCATTTGGCTGATGGACTTGATCTTCTCCGGGTCGATCTCGATACCTCGGTATCTGACAACAAAGACCAGAAACTTCCTGGAGGTGACTCCGAAGGCACACTTCAGCGGGTTCATCTTCAGGTGTTGGGAACGGAGGAAACCGAACACTTTCTCAAGGTCTTTGAGATGGTCCTGGCGCTGGCACAATTTGACTACAAGGTCATCCACGTAGCATTCCACCAATGTCCCGAGAATCGGTTTGAATATGCGATGCATGGCCCTCTGATAAGTGGCACCTGCATTTTTCACACCGAATGGCATTACCCGGTAGCAAAAGGTACCCTGGGGAGCCCTGAAGGAAGTGGACTCCTCGTCTTCAGGGGCCATCCGGATCTGGTTATACCCGGAATACCCATCCTTGAAAGAGAGGGCTTGGAATCTGGCTGTGGCGTCAATCAACAGCTCCGTCACCGGGAGTGGGAAGTCATCCTTTGGGCAGTGGCGATTAAGATCGCGGAAGTCGATACAAACTATGATCTTCCCATTCTTCTTTCTAACTGGCACAATGTTGGCAATCCATTTGGGGTACTGGACCTCCTTGACGAAGTTGGCTTTGATTAGCTTATCAACTTCGGCCTCAACCCTAGCACCATGGGAAGGGTGCATCTTCCTGGGAGGCTGCTTAAACCCACGATGTTTTGCCGGGAGGCCCAGACGGTGGACGACCACTTGGGGGTCCAGCCCTGGCATCTCATCGTAACTCCAAGCAAACACATCACGGTGTTGTTTGAGGAAGTCCACGTACTGTCGTCACTCCTCGAGGGACATGGCCGCACTGATCAATGTGGGTCTCAGATCTGCCTCGCTACCAAGGATCACCTGTACCAGTTCATCAACCGTGGTAGAGACGCCTTCTTCAAAAGCTGGGGGAGCATCCTCCAAGTCTTCCTCCCCAGCCATGGGGGGACTTCCCGCGATGGAAGATACTTCTGGGCTATCAAGATCCACGGGGCAGCTGGTGCTGACTCGGGCAGCGGCGATCATCACGTCAGGAGACTCACTTTCCATCGAGACCATGGAAATGAAGGCAGTCGACCCTATCCCATCTGGCCTTCGGCCTAAAGGGCCACGTTTGACGATATCAAAGTAGTGGTGACGTGTTGGCCTAAGTCGATTAATTCCAGCCCGACAGAAGAGACACGTATGGTGCACCGCCATTGTTATCAGCTTGACGTCCCGGTACCGTATAGGGGCAGGAGATTCTGGGATCACCTGAGCCTGGTTGATGTAGGAGTACGAGGTGATTTTCCGCCGTCGCTTGGACACGGGAACATGCCTTCCTTGCGTACCCGAAACAACGAAACATTGCCCCATGTCGGGGGTCGTGGCCTCCAACCGGTGGATCGGGAGGATGTAGGCATCATCCATGCTTGCCCAGGGATCACTTGTGATCGGGGCGGGCTCATCCTCGCTTACCAGGATTTTCTTGTCCTTACTTTTGTAATAGCCCGCATCCAGATAGCGGGCCTCACAAGAAGCGAAAGGGGACGCGTCTCCTTGGAGAATGCCTACTCGACCATTGAGCGAGTACTTGAGGCACTGGTGATACGACGAGGGGACCGCTGCATGCAGATGGAGCCATAGCCTACCCATCAATGCGTTGTAGGCGGTGTCCTGAGAAACAACCATGAACTCGGTGCTGGCAATTAAGCCACCGAACTGAGTCTTCAGGTGGATCTTGCCGACTGGGGTTTGCTCTGTCCTGTCGTACCCCTGGATCCTGAGGTCGGAGGGAGTTAAATCACCTTCGGACAGACCCATCTTTCGCAGCGTCCGGGTCGGAATTAGATTGATTCCAGAACCCGTGTCAACGAGGCAGCGGCGGACTTCCACACCATTGAAGTGGCCAGTGACATACAACGGGCGAATGTTCCCCTGTATGAGAGGGTCCTCATCTTCACCGGAGAACGAAATAACCGCCTGACATTTGGCGTTTTCAATCGTCTCGGTATGGAAGGCTTCTGCAGCTGCTACCTCCATCTCGAACTGGAGGGGGCTCCTTAGGGCCTCGGCAAGTTCCTCGCGCATCTTGGATGACAGGCGAAGGGAGTCAAGGATGGAGAGCCTTGCCGGAATGCCGGCCAAGTGCTTCAGAACATCGTACTTTCGTGCCAAACGCGAACCTCTGCTCACAGGGGGTCGTTCGGCACTTGGAGGCACAGCGGGTCCGGCTGGCTGAACCGGCGATCGACTAGTACTGGGTACATCTTGCTGCCTACCAGTAGTAGCCTGAAGAGTAGTCTCCGGACTAGGATCAGACAGCGGAGGCTGGCCTGCAGCCGGGCAAGACTGACTATGATACGGACGAGGCGGCTCCCCCCGATCCAGTAGCACGAACGGCGGTGGAGGTAGAGCCGAGGGTGTTGGATGGGTCTGCGCGTGCTGAGATCTACGATGAGCCTGCTACCTGTTCTCGGTAGTGTGCACGGCTTGGCCACAAGTGCCTGCTGACGTGCCTCGATGACCGGCGCGATTGTGATTCCGCTGTCGTTGACGTCGGCTGGAAACGTTGGGGAGGTCTGCCTGGGGTTCCCCCTCGTCGGGGGTCATATAGGGCTTTACCAGCTCCACGGTGTTAACCGAAGCGTACCCTTGGCTATCGCTCGAGGAGTCATCCACCGCTGGGCGGATTATGGGAGGGATACCCATTTCGGGGGCCATAAAGTTGCCGAGAGTGCTGGATGACGACGGCACTGGCGGTGCACGCTGCTTCTTCTTGCGTCGCCGCTGCTTGCCCTTTTGGGCAGAGGTCGACTGTGAAGATGACGTGGAGTCATCTGCTACTTCTTCTGAAGGTTCCGACTGCTGCAGGCACGCCTGGATGATATCCTGGGCACGGGCGACGGTTTTTCGAGCCATCCAGTCGTCATATTTCTGGGATCCGCGGCTAGGGACCTGCTTCCACTCACCTTCGCTGTCGCTACCGATTTCTGATCCTGCAAAGATGCCTGCCACTTGCGCTGGTGCTGGGCCCAACTTGACTATGTTGTTGTTGACCTGGTCCTGAAGCCAGTCTTTAAACACATAGCATCGCTTGAGGGTGTGTCCCATGATCCGATGATAAGGGCAGTAGTTGGGGTGATCGGTGAGATGTGCCTCTGTCGGCCTTTTGCACTCAGGCAGACGCACAATCCCTTGCTCTAGAGCACTTCGGAAGTAGCCAGGGACCTGATTTTCGTTGAACGAATAGGTCTGGTACCTTCTTTCCGGATAGGGGGCCCTGGGGGCCTGGTCTTGATGAGGGACCGGAGGGGCCTGCCGAGGAGGTGGCGCCTGGTTGTCTCGCCTCGGTGGCGGTGGCGTGTTGCGCGGGGGAACCTGTCGGTTCTGAGGCGGTCGCTGCTGGGCGGGAGCCTGTGCTTGAAAAGGAGGACCTCTGCGGGGTTGCGGGGGTGGTGCCGCTGGCAGCCATTCCAGCTGCCTCGGGGCTTCTATTTGAGCCACCGCGGTGGGCTCAGCCCTGGCGGTCCTCCTGGTTGGGATCATAGGGGGCACCAAACGTGCCTGACTGGCCTGTTGCAGGGATTCCTCGAGGCGTTGAGCCTTGTCTGAGAAATCTCTGAACCCTCCATGGTAGTTCTGGGTAATCAAGGAGGGTACCATCTCTGTCTTGACGTTCCCCACACACATCGTCAGTAATTGCTCCTGAGTCAGTGGCATATCGAGGGAATACGTAAGTCCTTTCCACCGGGCGATGAAATCTGCAACCCGCTCATCAGGCCTCTGTTTGCACTTGAAGAGGTCCGCAATGCTGGTCTTTCGCGTGGTGGAGCTTAACTGGTATAATAACTGCCGGCGAATATCCTCCCAACCGGTCACCGATCCGATAGGGAGCTGGCTGTACCAGACGAATGCCGGACCTTCCAATGTCTGTACAAAACATCAGAGCTTGACGGCTTCTTGCTGAGCTGGGGTCCCCAGCATGGGGCCACACCTGGAAGAGAAATGAGCCAAGTGCTGGGGCGGGTCCCCTGTCCCTTTAAAAGGCAAGAAAGTGGGGTTCCCAAAACCCGGAGGCGCGGGCATATCATCCACCCACGCGGGATAAGGCTTGCCATCCGGTGGGACCGCCACCTTCCATGTTTCCAACGCCTCGAGGCGGGCTGTGAGTGCCGCAAAAAGGTACTCCGGGTGGGGGTCCCTGTCTTGACGGGGATCCCTAACCACAAGTGCATTGCCAGGTTCCTCAACACGGTAGACGGCCTCGGCCGTCCGTGGGTCAACTGGCTGGACGACCTGCGGGGCAACCGGGGGAACCCGGGATGGATTCTTCAGATTGCCCCATCGCTCAGGGGGGTTTGGCGAGACGTATCGCTCCCTCTTGCCGTATGTTCCGGCTTCCGCCATGTCTGCGGTAGTAGCATGATCGGGGTTGCCCGGAGGTGTCTCACCGGGGGGAAACTGTTCCTGCCCTTACTGCCCCGGCCTGGGATTACCATAGTCGGGTCGTCGCTCTGCGGCGCGTTCAACCAAGAGTTCGTTAACCAGCCTCTTCTACTCAGCAAGCTGCTGGCGTAACGTGGCCTTCTCAGGATCTTCGCCCGTTTTCTGCACAGAGGCGGACGAGTTGGAGTGCTTGACTGTTCCGACGTGCTCCTTACTCTTGACAGTGTTTCGACCGAGTACCAGCGACTCGGTGGGTACGGGGAGGCCTAGCAGGTTTCTCTGCTGACAGGTAACTCTCCCTGACGGGTCGAGCAGCGGCGGTACGCCCTCGGGCGGTAAGTATCCATCAAGGAACTCAAGCTCATCTTCCTTATCCACAACGTCGGTCATGTGGACTGCGACCCCTCTTGAGGGCATATCCTCGATGTCGCACAGCGAATCGGGCTGTCGTCGGATAGGGTCGAAGAGGAGAGCAGCATAGTGTCCCCAACCACGGACTTGCACATGGGGGGTGGCTTCCCTGACGATTCTGCGGAGTGCTTTAAGACTCTGAACGCATTTTCGTTGAAGGGCGCTCTGGTGGCCTGGCGACTCAGGGTGCTGGGCCACAAGAAGTGCGGCTGCATCGATCAGGTGGCATTGCTCGCCGATTTCTTCGAAGTGCTCACGACTTCTAGGGTACACCACCCGTTCACAACGGAGGCGGAAGTGTGTCTCCCACAGGGTTTGACAAAATCACCCCACGTCTTCAGAGGTAAGAGACTCTGGTATGCAGAAATTCAGTGCCGCCGTCGGCCAGAACTTCTCCGGGAAGTAATCTGCTGCAAGGATACTCCAGAAGCTCCTAGGCTCGGACTCAGGGTCTGGCCCTGTGTTGCCCCACTCGTCAACCGGGGGCGGCTGAGGAAACGGAAGCGGTACCGAGGCAGACCTTTGGGATAGTAAGCTCGGCGGTGGAGAATATGAGAAACGAGCTGACTGGCCGCCGAATTCCGGTCCATCCTCCGAAGAGTGAGGTGACCTGGCCACGATGTCACGATACGACGGGCTGATAATCACAACTTTCGGAACAGGAGTCGCGGCTACCGGCGACAGGTCGTGTCGTCGCCCTACCATCGTTGGCCCCCAAAATAACTCTACGTGATCTCTGGTAGAGGTAGAGGGCTCTTCTGGTGACAGAGGCGGTGATTGCGTGGTTGAGACCTGCGGAATTTCTAGGATTTCTTCCTCCTGGATGTACCTACGGAGAGAGACGGGAATTCGGTGGACCTCAAATTCTGGGAGAACGAGGCTGACGCGTCTGGTTCCCGCCCCAGCCCTTGATACAGAGGAGCGGGGAGAAGGTTCCATCGCTGAATCGCACTCCGCTTCCGAATCAGAGAAGCAGGCAGGTTTGATTTCCACCTGTACCTTCCCAGGATTCTTCTTGTGGCGGTGACGACTCGCTCTTCTGCCCCTGGGTGCCTCTTCGGGACAGGGTTGACCCCTATCAGGCAGCGTCAGGGCGGCGCTAGCACCATGGCGGAGAGGGCCCCCACTCGAGATAGCCGGGGTGCGAGGGGCACCAGGGAAAATGTCGAAGGGTACATGGGGAGGACCTCCATGAACAGTACCCATGTGGGCGGGGCCTCTATTGGAACGAGCAGGAGCATGGGGAGGACCTCCATGGCCCTGCGGGTGGAGCGAGGCTGACCTTCACTCCTCGAGTTGTTGGGGCGAGGAGGACCTTCGCCGGTTGCAGAGAGGACGTAGGGAGGGCCCCCACGTTGGAGCGGGACCGGATGGACGGTGCCTTCAGGTCGGCGGTCAGGGGGAGGAGGATGGACTCCATACCCTGTAGAGTGGGCGCGGGAAATGTTTCCGCGCTGAGCGTCACTGCCGCGGGGCAGGTCTTCCTGTGGGATGGGGGTAGCATGAGGCATGCCTCCATGACGAACCTCGGAGCGGGGAAGGCCCACGCTCTGTGGAGTAGTGGTACGGGGAGGACCTCCGTACAGGGTGGCATTACCGCGGGTTAGCTCGCGGCGATCGCCACTTGGGCCTGCAACCCGGAGAGTCAACCCGGCCTGCCCGTGGGGCGGTTGGGGTCTCAATCCTGGTTGGGTGAAGGAGTGCCCCTGCTCAATGTATGCGGGGGCTTCATAATGCACGTCGGAGGTGGCTCGGGCCACTATAGCTGTCGACGTGGACGCGCCTGAGCGAGCGTCCTCAGCCCGGGTCCGGCGCTGACGTCAGGTCAGGCGGGCCGGTGCAAGTGGTGCAGGGACGGAGTCTGCCTGCTCTTCTTGCGGGGCCAGACGGCGGCGCTGACACGGCCGGACGGGAGCTCTCTCCTGGGCCCCCTGGTTCGGGGCCCTGAGCGGACTGAGCCGGACGGCGCCCGCCTCTTCAGCGTAAGGCGAGGAGTCGTCAAGGCATTCCAGAGACAAGCTCCCGAAACGGTTGAATGTTGGGGTGGGGAGCAGGGGCTCCCTGCGCGTCCTGTTAGGGTGGCGTTGACGGCGGGGCCTGGAGGCCTCCAGGTCCAGGCGGGCCATATCCCTGGTTGGAATGACCCCTTCTTCCTCATACCTGCATACGAGGCTGTTGATCACCCTTCGTTGGATGACCTCTGGTGGGGAAAGGGGACGTAGGCATCCCGTATTCCGTGACGTAGCAGCCATCGTGGCGGTAGTGGTGCCATGTGGAGTGGTCGTCATGGTGTTGCCCCTGCCCCTGCGTGGGCGAGGAGCGGATGGTGACCGCATCTTTGAAATAGCAACCTGGTTCCTGGGAAACGAAGGGATCAGCTCATCAGTACTGAGAGGAAAAGGATTGACAGCCAGTGCCCCAGCATTCTTCCATTCTCCATATCTGTGAGAAGGATCCACGCCAACACGCTGTAGAGCGGAGTGCCCCACATTCTACTACCCCGACTTCCAGTGAGTTTCATGATAGGCCCGCTATTTGCTTGGTAGGACCAGGCACCAGATTTCTGGATCCGGTGACACGTCAATCTACTGGTGTCTCGAACGCTACTAATCTCCATATTGAGGAGAAGAATTTCACGTCGGGTTCACCATTTCTATTTCCGACACTTTCGCCGGGGCGCACGCACCCGTCCGTGAGGACGCGCGGCTTTGTTTCCCCACATTCCTGCTTTCCAAAGGTGGGCGGCATTCGTTCCTTGTTCAGGTATGTCTTCTCCTTGATCGAAACGGGATGATGGTATGTCGGTTCTTCCTTTCGTGGATTCCTCCTCGGAACTCGTCACCTAGTCCGGGTCTCCCTTATAGATTTAATACATAGTTCGTGAAACTCTTCCCAGTGCCATGTTTCCATGGACGCCGGTTAATTACACTGCTTCTGTCGGGACATTCCAAAGGGTCCAGTCAGGGCAGCAACCTTCGGTCAGGGGAGTAGTCACGTTTGAGGCATCAGTAGCGTGTCTGGATGCTGGGGTACCTGGCATGTTTGTCTGTTATCATTGACCACAAGGCTTCTCGAGGGCGTGGAAGCCCGAGGCATCCCACATCGAGCGTGGGGAATTATGTATCACAGACACATATATGAGGTTTTCCTCATCTTCCCGTGTTCAACACAGGGTATGTCGCAAGTTTAACGTCCGGTGGGGGACGGATCAACCCAACCAGAGCATTAGCTAGGATAGACCGGATTTGGGGGATTCTCCTTAAAAGGATATCGATACCGGGGCCAGCCCATGGGCGATTGGTGAGTGGAGTGGAAGGAGAATGAAGTGGTACCATCGCAGGGGAGGGGGGCAACAGTGAGGTTGGGCTTGAGCCTTGATGGGGCTTCCTACGTATCCCCGTGGCAGGGAATCAAAGTCCGCGTAGTTCGGGAGAAAGAGACCGACATGAAAGACAGGTGGGCTTGAACCTCATAGAGGCTTCCTACGTACCATGCCTTGACATGGATCAAAGACCTCGTAGTTCAAAAGGTTGGTGGGTCGCAATGGCTTACCACTGGACCAGAGTGTAGTTTAACGTCGTGCTGGACGGGGTGAAACCCGACGTGAATGAGCGACGGGAGGTCTTGAACCTCATAGAGGCTTCCTACGTACCATGCCTTGACATGGATCAAAGACCTCGTAGTTCAAAAGGTTCGTCGGTGAACCGACGTGAAAGTAGACCCGTGGGTCCACTGGTGGTGGGCTTGAACCTTGTGAAGGCTTCCTACGTACCATGCCTTGACATGGATCAAAGACCTCGTAGTTCAGGTTGTTGGTGGTCAGGGTCGGTGCTCACTCTAAGCCCACGTGAGTCATGCTCGGTGTGAGAAACAAGAGGTTGCACGGACCTGACGATCACGTCGCGAAGGGTGCGTCCATGAGAAGCGAAGAGGGGCTTAAGCGTTGAGCGGCCCATGGTGTTGGGACTTACTCCAGGATGGAGGCCCAGGTGCCAATATGGAGTGACAATGGTGGGTGGGGCTTACGCTAGAAAGCTGCCCATAATGTCTTCCTCATGTTTGGCCATGAGGGCATCCCAACTCACTGATGGGTTTAGGCCTTCACCTATGCACTAGTGCACAAGCGGGATAATGCCAAGGGCATTGGAATCTATCCCAACAAAGGGGGTTGAAAAGTGTGAATCACATGTCCAATATTCAGAACGTCGTGAGATTGGCGTGGTGATGGAGGATTACTGCTGACCATGTTTGCAACGCAGCATCCATATCACGTTAGCCAGAAATGAGGACAACAAACGAGGGTCGACCGTTGAACATGTTCGAAACACGGGACCATGTCACAAGTTTTGTCGATTGATCCTTCGGGACGTTGGCCCAGGATAACAGGCGGACCATAGGTCGAGCGTCCATACTGTTAGGGGGTCCCTCCAGACGTGATCAGTCTTCTGGGGCGTTGGCCCAGGACAGCAGGCGGACCATAGGTCGAGCATCCATACTGTTAGGGGGTCCCTCCAGACTTGGAAGTGAATGACAATCCAAGCGAAGGACACGCAAAGCGTGGGGTGGAGTGCTGGAATGTTTGAACGGATTCCAACGCTCTTGAAACTATGCCACTATAAACATGGCATTAGGCATCTTATGGTTGGCGCACAAGGAATCTATTGTTTAATGGAAGAGGCATCCTATGTTTGGAACATAGGGATTACTACAGTTTAGAGTCATGTAGGATGGACTGTTAGGAAGAAGGTGCCTAGAAATGGTTGGTGTTGGGACTTACGCAAGGGCGGCCCAGGTTGCGACAAAGCGCGAGAAAGATGGACCTTGGTCCAATGATGGGAGGTACCTCGTCCCATATCACTCCCTCCACCGAATTTGGTAGTGGGGAAGTACGGAGATGCAGGGGTGCAGCCATCCGTTGGGGAACTAGGGTCGCCCTTCTCCTACGAACAAACGCCACTCTGAAAAGGAGGATCTCATTCCATGTGAGGAAGAGTTCCATTCCCGTGGAGACGAGTGGTGTAAAAAATGTTCGAGTTGGGGGGGGACCCTTCGCGAGGGGCACGAGGTCGGATCACAGTTTAACGTCATGTGTTGAGGACGTGGTACTTGGCAGTTTAACGTCCGGCAGCTCGGACGAGGTGGGTTCACTCCACACCCCTAGGACTTACATAACTGGTACCCTCTGGTCCTTGGGGAAGGGAAGGTATCGGTAAGGCCATGGTAAAGGGGGGTAGTGGGGCGAACAATCGAGGGGTCCACGTTAGCGTGGCTATGAGAAGAAGAAATACTCGTTAGCGTGCCTATGCGAAGAATCATTAGGCGAAGCAACGCTACGGGTGGTATTTTCCATGGGACTTTGAAATCACATCATGCAAACCTGGAAGGTAGCACGGAAAGAGGAATCGCTAAGCAGAGGAGTGTGCTTCACGAAGTGGGGTGCCTTGGCCTTAGCATGGGGCATAGGTGTGAGTGGGAGGTGCTTCTCAAAGTGGAACAGTGTTCACGGAGCACTGCCTCGCGAAGAAGGGGTGCCTCGCGAAGTAGGGTCTTGCGAAGCAGTGTGCTTCGCGATGCATAGTTATCCTGCCATGGCATAGGGATTACTAGCATGTGTTGGGTGTTTCGCGAAGCATAAACGCTCCACGGCTGCCTGGGTTCCCTTGGGAATCCCCTTCCTCCACGAACGCCCTTGAGCTTCGTGAAGGGCATCCCTCCCGGAAGAGGGGCTCAAAACGAGACAAAACAGAAGCGTCTCGCGAAGTAGAAATACCTCGCGGAGCTCATGATTCCCGGGGCAAAGAGTGATTCGCGATGCGGGAGAGGAGAATCCGAAAGGTCAGATTGTCCGTCTTCGGGACTCAGGGAGATTCCGGTATTGATAGGGAAGGGGCGCCGCGAAGCAGGGCTCGCGCGCCGCCTTCGGTGCTTCGCGACGCGCTCGCGAGCGTCAAACGCGTTCGTGGAGCATTACCGCCTCTGGAGCTTCGCGGCGGCTCGCGAACGTCAAATGGGTTCGCAGAGCATTACCGCCTCTGGTGCTTCGCGGCGGCTCGCGAACGTCAAATGGGTTCGCGGAGCATTACCGCCTCTGGTGCTTCGCGGCGGCTCGCGAACGTCAAATGGGTTCGCGGAGCATTACCGCCTCTGGAGCTTCACGGCGCCGCCATGGTCGGGGCGCTTCGCGACGGGGCTTCGCGGCGGCGCTTCATGATGGAGCTTCGCGAGGCAGCGCGCCGGCCTTCTTCGTTCCTTTCTTTCGGGCCACATTTTTGGCGCCAACAGACATAGTTGCAGTTTAAGGTCATACCAGACCATTGCTGTGTGAATCAATTGTAAGAGTCTTGGTTCTGGGGACCATATTTTGTGTTTATACAAAATATTTCTTTAGAAATCTGGCATTGGTTGGAGTCGTGATGTGTTCTCCATCCATTGAGATTAGAGAATACGCTCCATTGGAGTAGACCTTATGTATTGTATAAGGTCCTTCCCATTTTGGTTCAAGCTTGGGAGGCTTCTTTCCTGGTATCATTGGTGCTTTGAGAACCAATACCAATTCTCCCTGAATGAATGAACGAAGATGAACTTTTTTGTTAAAAGCTCGTGCTATTCGATTCTGATAGATTTCCAAGTGGTGCAAAGTGCACAATCTTTTCTCATCTAACTGTTCCAATTCATTCAACCGCTTTTGGGATTGCTCATCTGTAGATAACTGATCACAAATGGCTATTCTGAGTTAGGGCAATTGAACTTCAATTGGAAAGACTGCTTCTGTTCCATATACCAATGAATATGGAGTTTACCGCGTTGCATTGCGAGTGGTAGTCCGATAAGCCCATAAAGCATGAAAGAGTTTATCAGGCCATGACCTCTTATCTTTATCCACCATCTTTTGCAGTATATTTGAAAGAGTCTTGTTGAAGGCTTCTATCTGGCTATTAGCCACCGCATGATATCGAGACGAATGGTTCGACTTAATGTTGTATTCTTGATACAATTTCTTCACCTTAGAAGAACAGAAGTTGGTGTCGTTGTCCGTCAATATGGTATGAGAGACACCAAATCTAGTAATGATGTTATACTTTATGAAGATAACAATGCATTTAGAACTGACTTCTTTGAGAGGTACTTCCTCTGCCCATTTGGAAAAGAAATCAGTAGCAGTAAGAATGTACTTAAACTGCATGGCTGTAGCTGAAGGGTAAGCTCCCACCACATCCATTCCCCATGTGGAAAATGGCCATGAGTATTTAGCTGTATGAAGAAACTCTGGAGGTTTATGAATGAATTTGACATATACTTGGCATGAATGACACTTCTTTGTAAAATTAACACAATCTTGTATCATTGAAGGCCAAAAGTATCCAAGCCTTCGAATTTGACCAGACAGTCTATGTCCAGACTGGTGGGCACCACAGACTCCTGCATGTACTTCTTTTATGACAGCCATTATCTCTTCACAATCAATACATCTGAAGAGAACTCCATCAAAACCACGTTTGTAGAGAATTTTCTCGAGGTTGTTTGGGCTATCATAAATAGTAAAATTGACCACATTTCGCCGAATTTGTTCTTTCTCGGCTCTATCAGGTGGAAGTGTTCCATTTTGAAGGTATTCCCTAATAGGTGACATCCATACTGTAGTATGACCATACGGTTCAGGAATGGGACTAATTTCATTAATTTCCTCTGTTCTGACTTGAACATAAGGTGAAACTGCATGAAAGTGGGAAATACAGATGGTTGTCTCGTCCCGATTTAGATCTGCTAAAGCTATGGCTATATTAGCCAGTGCATCAGCTTGAGCATTTTGTGATCTTGGGACATACGAAAATGTCGGTTCTGAAGGGAATTCCGACATTAACTCTCTGACGTAATCATATAAAGGGATTAATTCTTCTTTTCTGATGGCATGATCCCCATTGACTTGTTTGATTACCAGGTCTGAATCACCTTTCACCTTTAAGTGATTCACTTGTGCTTGAAGCACTAATTCCAAGTCTGTAATGAGAGCTTGGTATTCAGCTTCATTATTGGTACCACCTTCCCACAACAAAAAGGAATAAGGTAACACTGCCTTATCTGGAGAAATGAACACAATTCCTAAACCAACTTTGTTGAATTTAGGATTTTCCATTTTATCCCCTGTTGGACTTCTAGAAGCACCATCAAAATACATTTCCCATGTTTGAGGAATCTCTTGAATAGAGAAAACTTCCTCATCAGGGAGTTCGATATCTGAATACGTGTCTTCTGCTGAAGGATGTTCAGCCAGGAAATCAGCCAGAGCTTGGCCCTTAATTGCCTTTTGAGACACATACTGAATGTCGAACTGCTGTAGAATAACCGCCCACCTTTCCATACGTCCTGTAAGCATTGGACGACTAAGGATGAATTTGAGCGGATTATTGCGAGACACCAATTGGACCTCGTGATGTTGCAGGTAGTGTCTCAGTTTCTGAACTGCAAAGATTAATGCCAGGCAGCACTTCTCAATACTTGAATACCGGGTTTCTGCTTCAAGCATAGTTCTACTGAGATAGTAGAGACAATTTTCATTCCCAGCATCATTCTTTTGAGCGAGAAAGGCACCCAATGATCGCTCTAAAGCTGTCACATAGAGGATAAGCGGTCTACCCTCAACAGGTGGCATGAGTACTGGTGGACTCAAGAGGTATTTCTTGAGAACATCAAATGCTTCTTGACATTCTTCAGTCCACTGGTAAGTGACTCCTTTCTCCAATAATTTGGTAAAGGGAAAACTTTTGCCTGCCAAATTGGCGATGAAACGCCGAATATAGGATAAGTGTCCTTGAAGTCCTCTTAATTCTTTCAAATTCTGAGGAGGTGACATACCAAGGATTTATTTGGTCTTCTCAGGATCGACTTCAATACCACGATGGCGTACAACAAAGCCGAGGAATTTTCCTGAGGTTACCCCAAAAGCACATTTTAAGGGGTTCATCTTCAAATTATGTTGTCGAAGCTTGTGGAATATGACTTCCAAATCAGCCAAGTGATTAGAACGTTGTTTGGATTTAACCGCCAAATCATATACATAGCATTCAACAAACTTCCCTAAAAGAGATTTGAAGATACGATGCATGGCGCGTTGATATGTTGCACCTGCATTCTTTAAACCAAAGGGCATCACCCAGTAACAAAACACACCTTGAGGAGCTCTGAAGGCTGTATATTCCTCATCTTCTGGGGCCATTCGGATATGATTATATCCAGAATATCCATCCATGAAAGAAATTACTTCATAGCTAGTCGTCGCATCAATTAAGAGTTCTGTAATCGGAACTGGGAAATCATCTTTAGGACAATACCGATTAAGATCTCTGAAATCGATGAAAACCCTAATTTGTCCGTTCTTCTTCTTTATAGGGACAATATTAGCCAACCACTTGGGATATTGAACTTCTCTGACGAAGTTGGCTTTGATCAGTTTATCCACTTCAGCTTCAATTTTGGAAGCATAGGTTGGGTGTGTTCTTCTCGCGGCTTGCTTAAAACCTCGATGTTCTTTTGGTAAACCCAAATGATGAGTAGCAACATCGGGATCAAGCCCAGGCATTTCTGTATAATTCCAAGCAAAAATATCTTTATTTTTCTTTAGAAAAGAAATATACATCTCTTGCTCTTCAAGGGTCATGGCCGCACTAATTAAAGTGGGGCGTGGATCTTTCTCTGTACCCAGATTTACTTCTCTGAGTTCATCCACAGTGGTAGAGATACCCTCTTCAAATGCTGGAGGAGCATCTCTAAGATCTTCCTCTTTCTCTTCATCACGTGCTATTTCTTCCGTTTCTACTTGCAAAGCAGATGACAAAACGAAATTCTCATGATCATAAGAGATGTCAAAATTTTCACATTTTGAAGAAGAAGCTTCCATTTCCGACCCTATTGATGATAAAGGGTCTTCTTTGGGAAATAAAGAGGAGATGATGGATTGAGAATCGACATCATTATTCACCTCTGGTGTTGCTATAACTTCTTCTTGCCTGATTAGCGAAGTATAGACTTGTTGGATTTCAGCAGATGAAATGAAAATGTCACCACTTATGCTTTCATCACTGCTTGGTAAGTTACCAATTTCTCCCATGTTGTCTGGCTCGATCGCCGTAATTGACATTATGGATCTTTCCATAAGAGTATTTTGATTTGGGCCTATTTTGTCAATTTGACTGATAGGTAACACATAATCTGTACTCACATGTGAAAATGGATTTATTGGAATTTTCTCCAAACCATATGGAGCATTAACTTTGGTAATTTCCTTCATTGTAGATTTTTCTCTTCCCTTCATGTGATAAAATTCCACCTCAATGTATTGAGATTCACATGTCTTGAACGGGGACTTATCACCATACAATGTTCCAACTTGACCATCGAAACAGTATTTGAGACATTGATGGTATGATGAAGGAATAACTGCATGTTGATGTAGCCAGGGTCTTCCAAGCAAGATATTGAAAGCTGAGTCTTGATCAACAATCATGAAATCCGAATTGGATACAAGATATCCAAATTGAGTTCTGAGTGTAACTTCTCCCAGTGGTTCTTGTTCATCTTTATCATATCCTTGTAACATCATGGTAGAAGGAGATAAATCAGATTCTGTGAGGCCCAATCGACGAAGTGTACGAATGGGCATGAGGTTGACTCCTGAACCTTTGTCAATGAAAGCTCTTAGAACATCTACACCATTGACTTTGCCAGATAAGTACAAAGGTTTTATGTGCCCATGCACAACATCATCTTCATCTTTATCAGTAAAAGATATCACTGCATGGCATTCTGTAGGATTATTCTCTATGTGATAGATTTCAGCTGCAGTAATTTCAGCTTCAAACTCCTGAGGACTTGACAAAGCTTCGATGAGTGCTTCCCGAAGATCTTTTGATAGATTCAGAGCATCCAAAATTGATAACTTGGCTAGTACTTGGGCCAAGTGTTTCAATATATCATACTTTTGATCTAGAGGTCTGCGTTTCCCAATAGGAATATGCGGTTTTGCAGGTACCTTGGAAGTAGATGCTTTGGAAGCTGATGCATCTTGTATTGAAGTTGGCAACATCCTTGGTTTTGGAAGATTAGACTGATTAGATCCATTTACATGCTGAGATAAAGAAGATGGAACCTTTAATCGGTCTTCCAAAATAACTGTGCCAAAAATGAGTTGGCCATTGGCAGAAGAACTTGCTTGTTCTTTTTGAGCTTGCTGAAGGGCTCTACCACGAGTTTCTGCTGCATATACAGTGCTAGAAGGGGTAAAATTAGAGTAGTGGTTTCGGAAAGATCCACGTCTTCCCCTGTATCCTGAACCTCTAGAACCTTTTCGGATTCCCTTATTTGATACAGGGAATTCAGGCTCATCAAGACTAGAATATGGATCTGTTAATTGAATCATATTAACAGAACCAAAGATTAACTCTTCGTCTGATAAAGACTCTGCCTAGTTAGCCTGTTTAGGCTGTGCCGTTTGGTGGGATGGTGCCCGTGGCTTTGAAGTAGATGGCATGAAATCTGCCAGAGTCAAAGACAATTTAGGATTTGATACATATCATCTTCTCCTGATTCCTCTTTCTTCTTTGAATTGCGCTGCCCTTTTGAGGATTTGTCTTTTGATGGAGGCCTTACTGCAGCATTTGTAGGAGACACAATTGGCTTCTTCAATTGTGTTTGCAAAATGGAATGGGTCCGATTGATTGTCTTTCTGACCATCCAATCATCATGTTTTTTTTCCAGTTTTGCTTTTGACTTCTTGCCACTCACCTCCTTCCTCTGGATCTGTAGAAGTAATACATGCTACATGAGCTGAAGAACCCTTCAATTTGACTTGTCCCAAATCTACCATCTTTTGCAGGATGTATTTAAAGACAAAACACTCCTGGATGGGATGCCCCGACATTTGATGAAAGGGACAATAATTGGGACGGTCTTCATCTCCTTCCTTGTTTGGCCTCTTGGGCACTGGTAATTGAACCAAATTATTTTCCAGAGCTGAAATGAAGTAACCAGGAACTTGCTCACTTCAGAAAGAGTATGTTTTACTCTTCATATCCTCAAATTGTTTTCGTCATTGATATTTTTGATCATTTGGACGAAACAGCCTTTGTTGTTGGCGTTCAGGAGGTGGATCCCTTCGAGAAGATGAAGGTTTTGAAGTAGAAATAAGTACAGGTGCTTGTTTAAGCATAACTGTAGCAGTTTCCGCTTTACCCATTCACCTTCCTAGAGCTGATGGAATTATACGAGATTTAACCTTAGCCTGTATAAGGGAATCTTCAATCTGTTGAGCGATTGAAGTAAGGTCTCGAAACCCTCCTGTGTATTTCATAGGGATCAATGGTGTGCGTAATTCGTCACGCAAATTTGCCACACAGATTGGCAACAGTTCCTCCTGAGGGAGTGCTAAACTCATGGAATACGTTAATCCCTTCCAACGAGCAATGAAATCAGAGACTCATTCATTCACCCTTTGCTTGCAGTTTGTAAGATCAAAAACTGTCGTTTTTGGCAATGTTGAGCTAAACTGAAGAAGGAATTTTGGACGAAGATCCTCCCATCCAATGACTGACCGGGATTGCAAGCTTGTATACCAGACAAAAGCTGGTCCTTGCAAGGTTCGCATGAAGCATCTGAGTTTCACTGCATCTTGCTGCTCTGGAGTTCCCATCATAGGATCATAACAAGACACGTAATGCGTCAAATGCTGTTCAGCGTCGCCTGATCCGTTGAAAGTAGGGAAAACAGGGTTTCCAAAACTGGATGGAGGAGAAATTGAATCTACCCATTCAGGGTAAAATTTCTTTTCAGGTTGAACTTGCACCCGTTTCCCTTCCATAGTTTCTAACCGAGCTGTTAATGACTCAATAGTAGTTATTAACTTTTGAGAAACATCAGGTTGAACTTGGTTTTGGGTAGGTGCAATGAATGGAGCTTGGACAGACGTGGTGGTTGGTTCTGCAACTGATGGTAGTGCTGCCAACCGTTGTTGCGTTTGACCCGTAGGATTAGGCCTCTGAGGGTGTACTGATAAAGGAGGATATTCTTGATCCATCTCAGTAGTTACAACAAATTCCTTTGGCTGTCGGACTTCAGCATTCTTCAAAAGAAGTCTACTCTGAAGTAGTTCTTCATTCAACCTTCTTAATTCTTTCATTTCTTCCTCCTGTTGTGCAAACCTTTGCTCTAATGAGAGCGATTGACCTCCTTCAGAGGAAGGGTGAGAAGTAACCTAATTCATTCCTTTCCCCTTATTGGATCCTTTTCGGAGAGGGGGAAGTGGGTTACTTGAAGGAATACTCAGATTTTGGGTAAGCCTTTGATTATGTGTGCGCACACCTTCTTCATTTAGGTCTGTGTGCGCAAATTCTTGAGCAGGAACCTCTTCGTCTGATCCCTCTGATCGAGCCTCATCTGGTGAATCCGCAGCAACGGCATTGATGACATTAATGGATGCATATTGCATGGAATCCTTTCTATCAGCATTTCTGTGATATTGTCTTCTTACATGTCCATGATGAGACATGGCCTTCCGTTGACTTGATCCCTCAGGAACTTCTTGGAGAACCGTCACTTGGAGAGAATCTCCTGATAGCTTGGCTCTTCGTTCCTCTTGAGGCTTATTCCCTAATCGAGAGAATACTGACTTTCTCTGAGGGAGGGATTGAAGATTTGAAAAAGTCCCCAGTCTGGTGGACTGGGGATGTTCCTGCTGCTTCCGCTCAACTCCTCGAATCCTATTTGTTGATTCTGAGGGTTGGTTTAGAGAAGTCCCTAGTCTGACAAGCTTGGGTTTCTCTTGACATGCTATGTCTGAGATCTTCTTAAAATTTCTCTTGATCTTGCGAATCTTAGTTTGGAAATTAGCTGGATGCATTAACCTGTATCCACTTTTATCGCCTGGTTCAACAGACCGTTGGATGATTTTCGAAACTTCTGTCATTTGATGACGTGTTTGCTCCAGACGAGAGGCTTGTGAAATATTCTCACCTTCTTGATGTAGGAGCAATTCAACAACTTGTTCTCTATATACTTGATTTTGAGAGGAACTAGTTGAAGCCTGTTCTTGAGCAAGCTTTTGATTATGAACAAAGCCCATTGACTGTGGCCGGCCATGGGCAATAACATTGCATGAGACCATTGTCGGCGGGCTTTGCTGACTGGAAAGAACTATGAAATGTAGTGCTCCGTGAACACCCCATCCTCTGATATGAACATCAGATGGGGCATTGGCAATTAACTGACGCAATTTTCTTAGTGCGCCAAGTCATGAACGTTGAAGGGTTCTTTGTTGCTTTTCAGCCTTCGGATACCGAGAGACTGATAGAGATGCCAAATCAATCTGACGTTGTAACCCTTGTATTATCTTAATATGATTTTCATAATCATCGTAAGATAATACTTTCTTCTTCAATTGACAAAGAGTCTTCCATATGTTGAGACGAATATCATGGATTCCATCATCCGTCAACATCTTTGGAATGTCGTACTGGGAGTCAGCCAAAGGCCAAAACATGACTGGTACTTCACCTTTTGCCAGTTTTTTCCCCATGTTCAGCATTTCCTCTTTATCATTAAATGAAGATTCTTCTACCTGTTTGGACCAGAGTTGGTGTTTCCTTGTTGTTTCATCGGATTCAACAAGATTGGTAGAGATACCACTATTCATGCTGGAAGATGAATGACCCAGGGATGGTTCGGAGAATAACCTGAACCCCAGGCTATCTTCTGATGGTGAAAGAGTTTCACCTGCCGATAGTAAATCATCAGACATGACTGGTTTTACGTTTGCAAGTGCCTCGAGATAGGAGGAATTTCTCGTCACTACATTGCCTTCTGAAGAATTTTCGAGACAACGTGAATCACTACTGCAGAGAGGACTTTCGCAGCGAAATTCATCACCATGAGGAGGACCGTCATGATGGGTTACAGCAAAAGATGAAATCTCTTGCTCCTTGGTCTTCTGACCACACAGAGGGTTCCTGTGGCTCTCATCTGAGGAAGAAACTTCAAGATTGACCGAACATTCATGAAGCAATCCTTCATGAGGAAGTGTCTGTTGAAGACCTTCAAAATTAATGTTCCCGTTATTGAGAACTGAGGGAGTAGAATCTTGAATTCTGACAGATAAATGTCTGAGGGCTTCAAGAACTCCAACATCAAGCAAGGCCTTGTTGCAGATTGGCCTTTGATCTCCAAACTGTGCTGGGTGGATCTTTTTCTTAGATGCCCTCTTACTCACTTTAGAAACCACTTGTTGACGAAAGTGGTTACTCTGAGCAGGTGTATGTGCCTAATAAGGAAAGATGGTCAGGTTAGGCTGACGATCTCCACTCAAATCAGGTGTATGTGCCTGACTTGGTTGTCCATTTGATATGTGGGAGTATGCCCCATAACCCTCTTGGACTGGAACAGATGTGTGTGTCTGTTCCGGAGTGAATCGTTGATGTGTCACTCCACTGCTAGGGATAGATTTATGTGTCTGTCCCTGAGATGATGCTGAAGCTGTTATGATATCCTGACAAGCATCCAGAATATGAGCAGGAATTTTTTTCTGCTCTTTCACCATCGACAAAATATGTTTGGTGACTTCAGCCGCCTGAACGGGGATATACGTCCATTGCGGGCTTGGAATAGGTGTATGTGCCTGCTCTTGTCCTCCTTTTCCTGTCAGTGAATCCTGACAGTACTCAAGTGTGGAGGCAGAGAGTTGAGTCTGCCTCCTGTTTGTCGTCGGGGCTTTCCGACTGACTTCTCAGTGCGCTACCAAGAGAGACGGTTGGTAGGCTTGATTAGTATTAGCAGGTGTATGTGCCTGCTGATTACACTTTGCCAAACGTGGTTGACGAGATCCATCATATGTAGTCAAACGAGCCTGCTGACTAACTGGTGATGTATAAGCAGGTGCATGTTCCTGCTTATGGTACTCCGCCGGAATTGCCTGGCGGGATTGGCTTGATGCTGCCAGACGAGTCTGCTGGACAGCGGAATTAAAACGGACAGGTGTGTGTGCATGTTCATTGTTTGCCACCAAGTTAGGTTGGTGGACTTCTCCGGAGATGGCAGGGATGACAACCTTCCCATTGTTCACCGGATTCCATCTCTGGCGGTTCATCTTGCCTGCACTGGTTCGAGAAACCTGAGCTGAATGCCTAGAGTCGGTACCCTCATCATCTTGAGGGCACACTACCGCACGAGTCTGGTGGCGATTGTTGATGGGAGCCCTTGAGAAGGACTCCTGTCTTTTTGAATTAAGGCCCTATGGGGCCTGCTCATTCACTTCCTCAGAGTAAGGGAATGAATGGAAATTGCGTTCCTGGGATAACGACCCGAAACGGTTGGAGACTGTAGTCAGCACCGCCTGCTTCTTGATCGCTGGCCGCCGTTGTCCGGATGACCAAGTAGAGTTGTTAACTTGGAGGGCTTGACGAGCGGCCTCCAGAGTTGGGATAGTACCGTTGCAACGGTACTCCTTAACCAGTGCATTAGAAACCCAACGTTGAAGACGCTGAGTTGGTGATGTCATCCTCAGAGCGGACGACATTCCAGCAGGAGTAGCAGCATTGGTTTTCACAGCAGCAGACCTCACAGTAGAGGTGTTTACAGCAGCAGTATTCACAGGGGTGAATTTAAGGAAATCCATTTTGCAGAAGATCTTAGAAAAGAGTGCCTTTTCCATATAACAGACATAATCAAGATGAATCCGGCCACTGTATCTTTTGGATGAGCACATGTCAATGATTGCTTTGTTGACCCAAGGGGCCTAACAAATAAGAAAAATATCACTTTAACTTGGTTAAGGATTCACGTCGGGTACACCATTTTTGTTTCCTCACGGATTACGGGGATGAGCTCATTGATTTGAGATTCAAACGTTCTGATCGGTTTCTAGCGGGTTTATTCGTAGAACCGGAAACATCCAATGATTCCACATTCGTTTGGACCTACTTTCCAAAGGTAGGCGCTCATTAGCTTGTGGACTGATGAGGCTTAGGAATTTTCATTGGTCGAGAGGATGGGAGGTCGGACTTATCACACCTTTTTGAGGGGAATTATTGTCTACTCCGAGACTCTCTTTATAGATTTAAGTTATGTTCATGAATCCTTATTACATTACCAAGTATAAAATGTGCTTTCCTTTATTTTTAACAATCAATGATTAAATATGCAAGAAATTTAGAGAATCTTTTATATGTATTCGAGGTTCTTCATCAATAGAGAATCATCTATATCTGTTTAGAGATTCTTGGTCAATGGTATCCTTCAAAACATTTATATAAAAGTCTCTTGGTCATTATGATGACCAGGCTGGTTTTAAAGCCACTCAGTGGGGCACGTGAAGTTTATCGTCATTCAGAAGGACAGGGATTATTTCAAAGTTGGGATCGAACACAAAAATGGGCTACCTACGTATCCTTTGTTTTGGAAAAGGAATCAGAACCCACGTAGTTCGAGTAATGGAGTATGATGTTTATGATTTATGGCTCAAAGAAGAATGTCATAATTACTTTTACACTCTAAGCTCACGTGAGTCATGCTCGGTGTGAGAAACAAGAGGTATTGGTAAAAATTAGACAATTGTGCCATGAAAGATGCAATCATAAGAAATTATTTGGGGCTTATGTATGTATGACTGCCCATGTAGATGAAGGTTTAGGATTTACTTTTAGAGAGAAAATCCAGGAACATGGCCCATAAAGGTATATGTGATTTATGGAGATTTGAATACTCTAATCTTGGGGCTTACTCCTAAGGAGGATGCCCAATTTAGGAGGGGACTTATGATTGGGTTTTACTCCTAAAAAGGAAACCCAAATCAAGGGTAAATTAGGACTGGTTAAGAGAAATTAAGGGACTTGGGGCTTACTCCTGAAAAGGAAGCCCAAGATTATGACTGGGACTTGCTCCTAAAAAGGAGGCCCAGGTTAAGGGAATTGGGGCTTACTCCTAAAAAGGAAGCCCAAGATTATAACTGAGTCTTATTCCTGAAAAGGAGACCCAAGTTGGGGATTAAGGTTTGGGGCTTTCTCCTAAAAAAGGATGCCCATATTTGAGATTGGGGCTTACTCCTGAAGAGGATGCCCAAGATTGGGAATTTTAAGAATTTGGGGCATACTCCTGAGGAAGATGCCTAGATTAGAGGATTTATAACTGAGGATTATTCCTGAAAAGGAGACCCAAGTTAAGGATTCTCTCATCTTAAAGGATGAGGTTGAATGAATGAACTCTCCATATTTAGTGACATAAGGAAATTTAAATCACTAGGTTTTGAGAGATATTCCACAGAATTCCTTTCAGACAAGGAAGTCAAATCAATAAATCATGCCCTAAATGACTTTGAAGAGTGTCTTGAAGACTGAATCTTGAAAAGGAAAGGTGTGATGGCTTAAGAGGGGTAAAATGGTCAAGATGGGCACCAAAAAGGTAGGGGCGCGCAAGTCTTGAAAGGCGTGCAAGTCTTTCGTGGGCGCGCAAGTATTGGTCGCGCAAGTAGACTTGCGCGACATGAGGGGTACTTGCGCGATTTTCAACCAGCATTAGAATACTTGAGCAACTCTTTATAAATCCCTTTAGAATCCTCTTGAGGTTCTTCCTGAAAAGGGACGCGCATGTTATATTGAAGGAAATAAGTCGGCGCGCAAGTGTTGATAAATTTCAACACTTAGGCCTTCCTTCTTCTCTTTAGATCTTACGTTCTAGGTATGAAATTACCTTAGAAGTGTTCCGGAAGCTTTGAGAAGAGACTTGGGCGTCGGGAGCTTCAATCTGAGTTTCTGGAAAAAGTCCTCCTTCAATGGGGGGCCCACAGGGTCTATTTATAGGCAAAAGAAGACCCCGGGTGGTTACCGGGCGGTTACCACTTAGGTCGCGCAAGTCACTTGCGCGACCAAGGGTGTCGCACAAGTATACTTGTGCGATAGTGAGATAACTTGTGCGGTGCAGTTGCTGTTGATCCTTTGTTCATGCCTTTGTCGATTTTTGATGTTTTCTTCCAAGGTTGAATCACTTTGAGCTCAGATATTCCCTTTTCCGATCTTTAGATTCTGTGACGAAAAGGAGCGTCAACAGCGATCTTCACCATCCTCTCTAGAGGCATCTCCAAATGATCAAAGATATAAAGAATTACCTCAAAACGTGACTCCACAGCTTGTGTTCTTCTATCCCTAGAAAAATTTGGAGGATTATGCTATTGGATTGCTCATGTTAGCTCTTCCATAGATGGGGCATGATTCGGTTCCCCATGAAAGGTTTGTAACATCCTTGAAAAGCCTTCACGGAACTGTGCATCTACACCGACTTCTAGTGTAACACCTGGTGCCAAACCAAACATGACTGGAGGATCTAGTGGTAATCCTTGATCTAAAATTTCTGGTGTCTGATCATTTCCTCGTATCTGGTGTACAACCGTAGTATGTCTTGATGGAATGACTCTGTAATGTTAATCACACACCTCAGTTCAATATTATGATGGAAAACAACATAGAAGTGCAAGAATGGAAGAGGAAAATAAACATTCAAGTTTTACAAAACATTGTTACACGATGTGTATAACTCCCACACAGTGTGTTCCCTTAAGTTTTGTAACATTGAGTGTACCTCTTCCAAGCTTGTTTATGTAACACCCATGTACACGGTGTGTTCCTCATGAGATATGACATTTAATTGAATTATACCACCTTTCAAGGATCCCCTTTATGGCTAAAACTACATAGTTCACTCCAAGGTAACAATACACGTTGTTTTCACCTAAGACACAACATGTACTACATACATTCAACCAGCTTGTGTCATTATTCAAATGGTAAGATACACATTCGACTCTACACAGTGTGTATAAATGGGACACAGTGTGTACGACCAATGTTTTTTCAACCCATGTCATTGGTCACACAGCTAGATACACGGCCAACCATACAAGGCATTCAAAAATGGGACACAATGTGTACAACCTATGTATATTCCACCCGTGTCTTTGGTTACTTGGTCGGATACACAATTCTCTACAAAACGGTGTGTACAATCAAGACTCTGTTTGTTTTTTCAAATGTTTCCCAACCTCGTGACTTTGCTCACACAGTCAGTCACACGGTCATGAACTACACAGAATGTACTCCCAGTACACAACATGTACTTAAGAAGAGACAGTTCTTCTAGAACAAAATAACACATGGTGTGTCTTCATAACACCACACACCGTGTTTTCTGGGTTAATGGATAGAAAGCCTCTCAAACATCTTTGGAACCATTGAAAGCATAAATTTTTTCCATGGAATGACAAATTCTGACCCATGAGATCCTCTACTTTCGTGAACCAAAGTTTTTCATCCTTATTCATCTCATAACTTGACAAAATTCAATTAAAATTCAAACACGATCCACCAAATGCTAATCGAAGAGGGCCCATAACACCTCAAGGGCCAAAGATTGGCATCCATCCAAATTAAAAAATACAAATTCAAATACCATATAAAAATAGCAGGTATTCGATCTTGGCATCGATCACAATAAAATGAATATTGAGCAAAACATCTATCACAACCAACTGAAATCAGTAATGAACCCTAAAGAGAATGACAAGAATTCATGACATGTGATCACTATTAAATGGCTATATGATTCATGATGTGGAATACCATTTTATTATCTGGTTACAAAAAAACCCTCAATAATATCAATGATAACAGCACAAAAAAATTAAATCACCCAATGGTGAAATCAAATAAACTGTAACAATTACAAAATTAGAAGAATAGAAATATTCGAGGTAACATGGATTTTACCTATACACGGGTTAGATACTCCTAGTAATAGCTTATTAAAAACTATATATTTCTTCTTATCCATGTATATATGCTCTAAACAGTAAGACAAAGTAGAAAAGAAACTCTTCTAATACCACTTTGTAACATCCCAAATCTGGGTGTCAGCCAAAGGTTCCCTGACCCAGTTTGTCACATGACCACCCGAAAGCTCTTATATTAAATACATATGGGTCAACATAACAACAAATTACACATAATTGACCCTACCTCGGTAAGCTCTTACAGTAAAATTCCCCTTGGTCACACATTCACAATGCGAATTGCAGAAATCTCAAATAAACTGTAACTCCATCCTAACAACACGAGGCCCGGAAAACAAAGCAATACCAATAGGAATTCTAGACAAAATGGACATAATCAATAAAACATGGGAAACACACCCATAATCAAGGCATAATACTTTATACATAAATAATATAATTTTCTCAAACAAACACTCCATAACATGTCTTAAACTGGGTTAAATTCCAAAACATGCAATACCCTAAACATGGGTATTCATAAATTTTATCATAAATAATCTAAATAAAACAAAATTATAGAACAAACCACCTACCTTAATGTTTTACTATAACGCCCCGACCCCAGTTACCTAGAGTCGGTGCATTATTACATAACATTGGCATGATCACAAGAGAGATCAAATCTCGAAAGACCGATTGGTTTAGTAGCCTTGGAAACACTAGATATATTCATAAAGTTTTACATTACTTCATAAAGTGAAAAACTACTACAACAACATATTGTCTCCATATTCCACATTCATATCCCCACATAATATCCCTGTAAGTCATTCATAATTTACTTCTTCACTTCCTGGGAAAAATAAAACATAGAAAAGAGGTGAGCTCAAATTTCTAGTAAGGATAACAATATAGCGGAAACTTTCATAATTAAGAATAAACATTTAAGGTAATGTATAACTTAAAACAAAAGCCTTTTAAACTTGAACTTCAACATAGCATGGAAAAAATAAAATTAAATAATGCCATTTACTTATTCACATGGATATTCTACTAATCGAATAATCAATAACCACTTTCATAATGATGGAATGCATAATGCCAGACTATCATAACCACATAGCCGAGGCCTCGTGCCAAGACTACAAATAAGATTTTGCCAGGGCCTTGTGCCAAGACACTAGTTTGTCTCATTAGACCTACCGATGCATCGAGGAGCTATAGCGGGCTCCACCCGTCACATATTAAGTCAAATGGATTCCCATATGAAAAGGTTTAAACATAACATAAACATTCGTATTAAAACTAGCAAACGAAATGTCAATACTTTTACTATAAAATATGAACGGTATAAAAATTGCACATCCACAGTCAAACATATCACAAAATCTTCAATACAATATAGATGTTTTGTATCATAATAAATTAACTTCAAATAAGCGTAAAATCCATCAATGGATGTTGACATAGATGAAATCAAAATTCTTTTTAGAGAAATATCTTTTTCTATTTTGAAATAATTTAAGAGTCTTATATTTATGAAATAAAACATTTTATTTGAAAATATTCTTATAAGCTTGTAAGGGAAGCTTCGACGATTTTATAATAGCAGAAAATAACCGCACCCGCCGTATAAGTTAAAAAAACATTCTTACCTTAATTCCGTCGAAAAGGTTAAAAAGAACTTTGTTTGGAAAACGATGGAATGATTCCTTTATAAACCACTTATAAAAAGTCAAACAAGGGAATAAATGAATTTAACCCATATTCTTGTAAATAGTAAAAATGTTTTGAAATACATTTTTAAGAAACATGGATGTGGATGATAAAGAGATCCCAGTAGATTATTACATATAAACAACCTCGGATAATGAAGAGATTGTGAAATAACCCTTACCTTGTACTTTTACTTGGTTGGGGTAGGTTAACATCCTGTATAATGGTGAAATAATTGTCATTAAATTATTCAAGAATCATATACATTAATATGATATCATACATTATCTTTTAACATTGATTTGTTAATAATATCTTAGTACTATCGTTGTTTCAGGTGTTAACTTACTTGTTTCCTTTTATATGTTTTGTTATGTAAGACATGTTTGTAATGGATAGGGTGTATCTTAATCATATCCAAAATGATATCAAGTCCTTATATACTATTATTAATCATCAAATGAGAACTATACTTGAATGGATACGATAGAGAATGAATCTCATCGCGTTTGTGGAGACGGTAGTCCGTACGTACGCACGAGGGATAATATCATTATTTTGATATTAAAATAATATATAAATGGATGATATATCATATATACAGAATCAATAACATGTTATATTTATTATTTACATGAGTTACACATCATTATTATACCCATCCAAATAATAATATATTGAATAACAATTACACCACGACGTAGAGACGGTAAGCTGTACGTACGCACGTATGGTGACATGTTATTCAAAGGGTGGATTGAATAATTAATATGATTGTACCATATTTATAATAACATCACAGTATATATATTGTACTGGATTTGTTATTTTAGAATGGTAATAACAAAGAAAGAAGAAGTGGAAGAAGAAAGGAACTTGGAAAAGGGTGGGGAAATCATTACCTCTTCTTCGGGTTCTTCCTTTTGATTTGATCAAAATGGCTCCTTCAATTGGATTTCTGATCAAACTAAGGCCTCTAGGTTGTAGTGAGGGAAGTTGGGAGAGTATTTGGGCATAGTTTTGTCGAACAAAAAGGCTTTGAAGGAGTGAATAAATGAGAAGGAGGAGTGCCCTTTTATAAGAGGGGTGAGGGGCACCTTTGGAAAATCTAGAAATATTAATTTATAATAAATTCATATTCGGTTTCCAATGGCTCCAAAGTTTATTATTCAATGGTTAAGGTTGGTATAGGTCTAAAATCATTCAAATAACAGAATTTAGACAGGTTTGGGTTACTATATTAACCTTATCTTTAAGTATTAACTCTAAGTTAATTAGTTTCACTTTTACAATATCTCTTTATATTTTTATATTATATGGTTAATAAACTTACCATATACATCTAAGTGACCCCCAAGTGGTACATTAATGATAAAAATATCATGATATACGTCTCTTGGCCTAACTGTAGATTTTTAGGAATTTAATATCAATTAATAATATAATATTTTTTTAAAAACTCTTTTATGTCAATTTTGACACTATTCAATAGTTGATTTTTTTGAAACTTATAACAGAATTATTACTTCTATAAAAGTCAATTAAATCAATCCTAATAAGTCATATTATCCTAGAAAATTAGTTTAATTCATTAAAAGTCTCAAATTATATTTATTTGGGTATTTTTAATATCAATTATTTTAATTTTTTACAATTACGGTAATTACTGCATCATCATTGTGTCATAAATAAATTATATTATTTAATGTCTAAAAATTATTAATAAAATATAATTATGTAGGAAATATTTTTATATTTCTAATTAATATTTATATTCGAAACTCAAACATATATAACCCTATGTAAAAATTGTTTTTCTAAAAGATATATGCTTTTGTCATTTTTGTACTTATTTTAACTTAATTAAAATTAAGTGTCCCTATCACCTACATGTGGCTCCATGGGGTCCCAAAATCGACCCAAAGATGCCTATGATCGAACATGTATCAACCAATGATGCTAGGACACGTTTTAGGTTAACTGTTTATTATTATAATATTATTTTTTAACCCTTATTTACCAGATTTACCCTTAACCATGGTAAATAAAATATTTACCGAAGTAATTATTCAAAATGTATAAAAATAAAAGTTACCTATTTACACAATTTGAACATACTGATTCCAAATATGGAATCCATTTTCCCAAATTCAAAACACAGAAATGGCATAAATTAATTTAAAATTAATTCCTATTGTTAAAACAAAAAGCGTGTTTTTAAGAGATAATAACTATCAAAAGATTGACACTTATTTATGTCCGGTTTAATTGTAAAATTATGTCCAATGACCAACATTATATTAAATGGTAAAAATATATTCTAAATATAATGTAAAACAACTCAAATTCATAAATTTTCAATATAAATTATTTCGATTAAAAAAGTTGTTTTTAATTAAAATTTAGTAATTTTGACTATTCATCAAAATATTCAAGTTATCTAAAAAGTACCAAAATTTCACCTTAGGCTAAATTCGATATTCCAAATCTTAAAATGAAGTCCATTTTGAAATATAAAATATATATAATTTCAAAAAGTAGGTATTACTATTCAAAACGGCTAGTTTGATTGGTTATGGTGTGTTAGAACTCAGTGTTGCGTGCAACACACGCTATCACATTATTCAAAGAGAAGCGTGCCATAGAAGCTTGGGGTGTTACATTCTCCAATCCTTCAAATAATTTCATCCTCGAAATTTCTAGAATACTTATCACATGAAAAGACTCGGGTGGTTCTTCATCATATGTTCCTCAGGTTCCCACGGTGCCTCTTCCATCTTATGGTTTCTCCACAAAACGTTTACCAGACGCGTCGTCCAGTTTCTCAGTACTTGTTCTCTCGTATCAAGAATCCTGATGGGATCTTCACAATAAGACAGATCAGATTCTAGTTCTAACTCCTCATAGGTGAGTACATGTGTTGGGTCAGGCATGTATTTCCTCAACATAGATACGTGGAACACATCGTGAACTTTGGAGAGACTTGACGACAATGCCAATCGGTAAGCTACAACCCCAATTCGTTCTAGAATTTCGAAAGGTCTGATGTACCTGGGACTCAATTTACCTTTCTTACCAAAATGTATGACTCCCTTCCATGGAGATACCTTCAAGAAAACATGATCACCGACTTGAAATTCCAAATCCTTCCTTTGATTATCGGCATAGCTCTTCTGCCTACATTGAGTTGCTTTGATGTGATTTTGGATTACCTTCACCTTTTCTATCGTTTCCTCCACCAGTTCTAGACCTACAAGTTTTCTTTCACCAACGTCATCCCAACAGCTTGGTTTGCGACATCTCTTTCCGTATAACGCTTCATAGGGTGCCATCTGAATACTCGAATGGAAGCTATTGTTATAGGAAAATTCTACCAAAGGTAAATATTGTTCCCACATAACCTGAAATTCAAGTGAGCAGGATCTCAACATCTCTTCTAAGGTTTGAATAGTCCATTCTGATTGTCCGTCTGTCTGAGGGTGGTAGTAAGTTCTCAAATGAAGTTCAGTATCCAGGGATTTCTGAAGACTCTTCTATAATCGTGAAGTAAAACGGGGATCAGGACCAGAAACAATCGATAGGGGTACTCCATGAAGTCTCACAACTTCATTAATATATAGTCTTGCTAGACGTTCCAGTGGTAGATCTTCTCTTATAGCAAGAAAATGTGTTGACTTGGTAAGACGATCAAAAATAACACATATTGCATCATTCCTTCTAGGAGTCTTTGGTAGCCCCATGACAAATTCCATCGTAATATTTTCCCATTTCCACTCCGATATGGGAAGAGGTTGCATGACTCCTCTAGGGTGTTGCCTTCCAGTTTTCACTTGTTGACAAACCATACATCTTGACACAAAATCAGAAATCTCCCTCTTCATATTGTCCCACCAAAAATGTTCCTTCAAATATCTATACATTTTGGTGCTCCCAGGGTGTATAGAGAAATTGGAACTATGAGCATCATCCAGCAATTCCCTTTTTAGATCAGGTATATCGGAAACACAAAGTCTCTTCCCGAATTTCAAAATTCCATCTTCATACACAAAGTCTCTCAGTCTCCCATCATTCACAGCTTTAATCTTCTTTTGAAATTCATTATCATCGGTCTGATAAATCTTAATCCTTTCTAGTAAAGATGGTTTGGTAACCATTTGAAAAAGCATTGATGTTTCTCCTTCCCTGGTTATTCCCATGTCCATCTTAACTAGATCCATGAAAATTGGATCACTTTCAATTCCCATAATGTTCAAAACTCCATGATCTTTTCTGATCAAAGCATCTGCCACCTTGTTTTCCTTCCTCAGGTGGTAGACTATCATACAATCATAATCCTTGAGTAATTCAAGCCATCTCCTTTGCCTCATGTTGAGTTCTTTTTGTGAGAAAATATACTTCAAACTATTTTGATCAGTATAAATCTCACATTTTTCACCATATAGGTAGTGTCTCCATATCTTCAAAGCAAAGATCACAGCTGCTAACTTGAGATCATGAGTAAGATAGTTTTGTTCATGAATTTTCAACTTTCGTGATGCATAGGCAATAAATCTATCATTCTGCATAAGGACACAACCAAGTCCTTTCTTTGATGCATCATTATAAATAACGAACCCATCATTCCCCGATGGTAGAGTCTATATAGGAGCATTGACTAATCTCCTCTTCAGTTCTTCGAAACATTCTTCACACTCTTTTGTCCAAACAAATTTAACCCCTTTACGTGTGAGCTTCGTTAATGGGTTAGCCAATTGGGAAAAATTCTGGACGAAACGTCTATAATAACCTTCCAAACCAATAAAACTACGTACCTCAGTTATACTCGTAGGTGCTGGCCATTCTTGGATTGCCTTGGTCTTAGAAGGATCAATAGAGATTCCATCTTTAGAGACAATATGGCCAAGAAAAGAAATCTCCTGAAGCCAGAATTCACACTTGCTAAACATCCCATATAATTCATGCCTTCTTAGAGTCTTCAAGATAATGCACAAGTGATTTTCATGATCTTCGTAGCATTTGGAGTATAGTAAGATATCATCAATAAATACCACCACAAATTCATCGAGATACTCCTTGAAGACTATATTCATCAGATCCATGAATACAGAGGGTGAATTAGTCAATCCAAAAGGCATTATAGTAAAATCGTAATGCCCGTACCTGGTTCGAAATGCTGTCTTCGGAATGTCTTCCTTCTTCACACACAACTGATGGTATCCAGATCGAAGGTCAATATTTGAAAAGTATTTAGCTCCATGCAGTTGGTCAAATAAATCATCAATGCATGGTAGGGGATACTTGTTCTTTATTGTTATAGCATTGATCTCCCTGTATTCGATACATAACCTCATAGATCCATCTTTATTTTTAACAAAAAGAACAGGGGCTCCCCATGGATAAAAACTAGGGCGAATAAATCCCTTATTACTCAATTCCTATAGTTATTTCTTTAGTTCAAATAATTCTACAGTGGTCATTCTATAAGGGGTCTTTGATATAGGCCTTGATCCAGGAATTAAATTAATGGAAAACTCAACTTCTCATTCTGGAGGATGTCCAGGTAAATCTTCTGGAAATACATCTACAAATTCTTTCACAACAGGTACATCCTCTATTTGAACATTCCTTTCCTCACCCACAGTTATTTCACTCTCTTCCTCCCCAATAATTTAATTTCATTGAGCTACTGGGGGTGGATATAAATAAGAATTAGGTGGTGACGATTCTGCTCTAATGATGAGATGTTCCTTATCATTATCATCAAGAATCGTAACCTCTTTCTTCTTATAATAAATCTTCACATCATAGTCCGAAAGCCAGTCCATACCGAGGATTATATCAAACTCAATCAGAGGTATGACGATGAGATCAGCAGATAAAGAATATTTATGTGCTCTAATGAGGACTGATTCACAAAACTTTGTTGCAATGATACTTCCCTTAGGAGTTTTAACTGACAACTCCCTTGTTAAATCAAATTGGAAATATCTAATTTTCTTAGCAAACTAGGAAGATATGAAACAATGCGATGATCCAGAATCAAATAATGCATTTTCTAAACATGAGGAAACCATTAAATTACCTTCCACCACATCTTTCAGAGCTTCTACCTCAGCGGTAGTGATAGCATAAGCTTGGCCTTGATCCCTTGGCCTTTTCTAGGGTAAGTTCTCCTGACGCTTAGGAAATTCATTTGCACAATGCCCCATCTCCTTGCAATTGTAGCATTGAATGTTGGTGGCTTCCTTCTTCCCCTTGCAATCACGAGCTTGGTGGCCTTTTTTACCACACTTGTAACAGACTCCTGTTCCCTTCAAGCAAGTACCGGGGTGTTTCTTCCCACATTTACCACAGGATGGATATTCAACCTTTCCCTTCTTCCCCTTATTTCCATTCCCAGATTGATCAACAGGTCTCTTTTTCTCTTTCTTTGCTTTAAAGTCATAAGACTTAGAGAATTACTTTTCGGTCTTGATAGCACATGAGACAATGTCTTTGTACGACGAGAAGAATTATGAGACTAATGCTCGACGGAGAAATGGTTTTAACCCATCAAAGAAACGATCAATCTTACTTCTTGGGTTAAGTATATAATCTCCATCATACCTTGCTAACCTGGTAAAGTTAGCCTCATACTTTGTGACATTCTCATCCTCCTTTTGTCTCAGACTCAGAAACTACCTTTCCATATCTACTCGATGGTCGCGAGGAAAGTATTTTTCTAAAAATAAATCATTGAACTCCCTCCATTCCATATTTGATACTTCATCATCTTCCTTCATATTTTGAATCAATGACCACCATTGATCAGCATCTCCAGTGAGGCGGTAAACTGCCATGATAACTTTTTCCCATTCACTACTCCCCAAAGCCTGAAATATTTTTTCTAGGGAAAATATCCATTGCTCAGCTACTAAGGGATTTGTACTCCCATTGAACGTTGGTGGTTGTTGCCTCATGAATCGATCAAACATTGATCCTCCACGATGCGGATCAGGGTGCTCCATATGGGTAAGGTTATTATTCATAACCTAAGTGAGTTGTCCCAGTATGGTGATTAGCTGATCGACACCAGTTGCATCACCAGCTCCACTATAATTATCTTGAGTGGGAGGGAAATCCCTACATGGAGTGCGTGTATTGATATAGTTTCCATTTCTTCTACTAGGCGCCATTTCTAAACAATGGTATAAACTAGATCAGTTTATGAATCAAAATACTTAATCCCATACTTATAAAACACTTAACATAAATTGAACTATTTATGGATATAATCCATAATCATAAGAATGTTTTCTTTGAGGAAGTATATACTCATAAACCCTTCATAAAGATTTGTAAATAAAATGAGAGTTATCCTAAGCTTATCCCCCGAGAGTTTCGTAACCAAGAGTGAAGCAAGGCCCGTTGTCGTGCACCAGTTTCCGTTCGAGTCTAGCTCAACGCGGTGTTTTCGGGTTTTACCCCTAGGTACATCTGTGCCAGAGCCGCCTCTACCAACTCGTATCCAGATAGGGGTGTATTACTTGGAAAACTCACAAAATCTCTACAATACCAAAATTATAGGAAGTTCCTTTATACTAATCCTAAAAGTCCATCTTAAATCAATGTGCTCTAATCAGAGTTTATCTAAATCTAGCTTCCAAGGATTGTACTAAACTTCCTCTGATACTAACTATAATTCCCCAACCCCAGTTACCTAGATTCGGTGCATTATTACATAACATTGGCATGATCACAAGAAAGATCAAATCTCGAAAGACCGGTTGGTTTAGTATCCTTGGAAACACAAGATATATTCATAATGTTTTACATTACATCATAAAGTGAAAAACTACTACAACAACATATTGTCTCCATATTCCACATTCATATCCCCACATAATATCCCTGCAGGTCATTCATAATTTACTTCTTCACTTCTTGGGAAAAATAAAACATATAAAAGGGGTGAGCTCAAATGCCCAGTAAGGATAACAATATAGTGGAAACTTTCATAATTAAGAATAAATATTTAAGGCACTGTATAACTTAAAACAAAAGCCTTTTAAACTTGAACTTCAACATAGCATGGAAAAAATAAAATGAAATAATTCCATTTACTTATTTTCATAGAAATTATACTAATCGAATAATCAATAACCACTTTCATAATGATGGAATGCATAATGCCAGACTATCATAACCACATAGCCAAGGCCTCGTGCCAAGACTACAAATAAGATTTTTCCAGGGCCTTGTGCCAAGACACTAGTTTGTCTCATGAGACCTATCGATGCATCGAGAAGCTATAGCGGGCTCCACCCGTCACATATTAAGTCCAATGCATTCCCATATAAAAAGGTTTAAACATAACATAAACATTCTTATTAAAACTAGCATACGAAATGTCAATACTTTTACCATAAAATATGAAAGGTAAAAAAATAGCACATCCACAGTTAAACATATAACAAAACCTTCAATACAATATCTAAGTTCTGTATCATAATAAATCAACTTCAACTAAGCGTAAAATCCATCAAAGAATGTTGACATAGATGAAATCAAAACTCTTTTTAGAGAAATATCTTTTTCTATTTTGAAATAATTTAAGAGTCTTATATTTATGAAATAAAACATTTTATTTGAAAATATTCTTTTAAGATTGTAAGGGAAGCTTCGACGATTTTATAACAGTGGAAAATAACCGCACCTGCCATATAAGTTAAAAAAACATTCTTACCTTAATTCTGTCGAAAAGGTTAAAAGGAACTTTGTTTGGAAAACGACGGAAAGATTCCTTTATAAACCACTTATAAAAAGTCAAACAAGGGTATAAATGACTTTAACCCATATTCTTTTAAATAGTAAAAATTTTTTGAAATACATTTTTAAGATACATGGATGTGGATGATAAAGAGATCCCTGTAGATTATTACGTATAAACAACCTTAGATAATGAAGAGATTGTGAAATAACCCTTACCTTGTACTTTTCCTTGGTTGGGGTAGGTTAACCTCTGGAATAATGGTGAAATAATTTTTATTAAATTATACAAGAATCATATACATTAATATGATATCATATATTATCTTTTAACATTGATTTGTTAATAATATCTTAGTATTATCGTTGTTTCGGGTGTTAACTTACTTGTTTCCATTTATATGTTTTGTTACGTAATCCATGTTTGTAATGGATAGGTTGTATCTTAATCATATCCATAATGATATAAGGTCCTTAGATACTATTATTAATCATCAAATGAGAACTATACTTGAATGGATATGATGGAGAATGAATCTCATCACATTCGTGGAGACAGTAGTCTGTACGTACGCACGAGCGACAATATCATTCTTTTGATATTAAAATAATATATAAATGGATGGTATATCATATATACAGAATCATTAACATGTTATATTTATTATTTACATGAGTTACACATCATTATTATACCCATCCAAATAATAATATATTGAATAACAATTACACCACGACGTGGAGACGGTAAGCCGTACGTACGCACGTATGGTGACATGTTATTCAAAGGGTGGATTGAATACTGAATATGGTTGTACCATATTTATAATAACATCACAGTATATATATGATACTGGAGTTATTATTTTATAATGGTAATAACAAAGAAAAAAGAAGTGGAATAAGACAGGAACTTGTAAAAGGGTGGGGAAATCATTACCTCTTCTTCGGGTTCTTCCTTTTGATTTGATCAAAAGGGCACATTAGGTTGACTTTCTGATCAAAATAAAGTCACTATGTTGTAGTGAGGGAAGTTTGGAGAGTATTTGGGGAGATTTTGGCCGAACCAAAAGGCTTTGAAGGTGTGAAGAAATGAGAAGTAGGAGTTCCCTTTTATAAGAGGGGTGAGGGGAACCTTTGGAAAATCTAGAAATATTAATTTATAATAAATTCATATTCGGTTTCCAATGGCTCCAAAGTTTATTATTAAAATATTAAGGTGGGGATAGGTCGAAAATAATTCAACCAATAGAATATAGACAGGTTTGGATTACTATATTAACCTTATCTTTAAGTATTAACTCTAAGTTAATTAGTTTCACTTTTACAATGTCTCTTTGTATTTTTATATTATATGGTTAATAAGCATACCATATACATCCAAGAGACCCCCAAGTGGTCCATTAATGATACATATATCATTATATAAGTCTCTTGGCCGAACCTTAGATTTTTAGGAATTTAATATCATTTAATAATATAATATTTGTTTTAAAAACTCTTTTATGTCAATTTTGACACTATTCAATAGTTGATTTTTGTGAAACTTATAACAGAATTATTACTCCGATAAATGTCAATTAAATCAATCCTAATATGTCATATTATCCTAGAAAATTAGTTTAATTCATTAAAAGTCTCAAATTATATTTATTTGGGTATTTATAATATCAATTATTTTAATTTTTTACTATTATGGTAATTATTGCATCATCATTGTGTCATAAATAAATTAGATTATTTAATGTCTAAAATTTTTAAATAAAATATAATTATGTAGGAAATATTTTTATATTTCTAATGAATATTTATAGTCGAAAATCCAACATATATAACCCTATGTAAAAATTGTTTTTCTAAAAGATATATGCTTATGTCATTTTTGTACTTATTTTAACTTAATTAAAATTAAGTGTTCCTATCACCTACAAGTGGCTCCATGGGGTCCCAAAATCGACCCAAAGATGCCTATGGTCGAACATGTATCCACCAATGAGGCTAGGACACGTTTTAGGGTAATTTGTTATTATTATAATATTATTTTTTAACCATTATTTACCGGATTTACACTTAACCATGGTAAATAAAATATATACCGAAGTAATTATTCAAAATGTCTAAAAATAAAAGTTATCTATTTACACAATTTGAACATCCTGATTCCAAATATGGAATCCATTTTTGCAAAGTCAAAACACAGAAGTGGCAGAAATTATTTTAAAATTAATTCCCGTTGTTAAAACAAAAAGTGTGTTTTTAAGAGATAATAACTATCAAAAGATTGAAACTTGTTTATGTCCGGTTTAATTGTAAAATTATGTCCAATGACCAACATTATATTAGATGGTCAAAATATATTATAAATAGACTTTAAAACTACTCAAATTCATAATTTATCAATATAAATTATTTCGATTAAAAAAGTTGTTTTTAATTAAAATTTAGTAATTTTCACTATTCATCAAAATATTAAAGTTATCTGAAAAGTACCAAAATTTCACCTTAGGCTAAATTCGATATTCAAGAATCTAAAAATGAAGTCCATTTTGAAATATAAAATATATATAATTTAAAAAAGTAGGTATTACTATTCATAACAGTTAGTTTGATTGGTTATGGTGTGTTAGAACTCGGTGTTGCGTGCAACACACGCTATCACATTATTCAAAGAGAAGCGTACCGTAGAAGCTTGGGGTGTTACATTCTCCCCTCCTTCATATAATTTCATCCTTGAAATTTCTAAAATACTTATCACATGAAAAGACTCGGGTGGTTCTTCATCATAAGTTCCTCGGGTTCCCACGTTGCCTCTTCCATCTTCTGGTTTCTCCACAAAACTTTTACCAGACGCGTCGTCCGGTTTCTCAGTACTTGTTCTCTCGTATCAATAATCCTGATGGGCTCTTCGCAATAAGACATATCGGGTTCCACTTTTAACTCCTCATAGGTGAGTACATGCGTTGGGTCCGGCATGTATTTCCTCAACAGAGATACGTGGAACACATCGTGAACTTTGGAGAGACTTGGCGGCATTGCCAATCGGTAAGCTACAACCCCAATTCGTTCTAGAATTTCAAAAGGTCCGATGTACATGGGACTCAATTTACCTTTCTTACCAAAACGTATGACTCCCTTCCATGTAGATACCTTCAGGAAACCATTATCACTAACTTGAAATTCCAAATCATTCCTTCGATTATCGGCATAGCTCTTCTACCTACATTGAGCTGCTTTGATGTGATTTTGGATTACCTTCACCTTTTCTATCGTTTCCTCCACCAGTTCTAGACCTACAAGTTTTCTTTCACCAACGTCATCCCAACAGGTTGGTGTGCGACATCTCTTTCCGTATAATGCTTAATATGGTGCCATCTAATACTCGAATGGAAGCTATTGTTATAGGAAAATTCTACCAAAGGTAAATATTCATCCCACATACCCTGAAAGTCAAGTGAGTAGGATCTCAACATGTCTTCTAAGGTTTGAATAGTCAGTTCTGATTGTCCGTCTATCTGAGGGTGGTAGACAGTGCTCAAATGAAGTTCAGTATCCAGGGATTTCTGAAGACTCTTCTAGAATCATGAAGTAAAACAGGGATCACGATCAGAAACAATCGATAGGGGTACTCCATGAAGTCTCACAACATCATTAATATATAGTCTTGCTAGACGTTCCAGTGGTAGATCTTCTCTTATAGAAAGAAAATGTGCTGACTTAGTAAGACGATCAACAATAACCCATACTGCATCATTCTTTCTAGGAGTCTTTGGTAGCCCCATGACAAATTCCATCGTAATATTGTCCCATTTCCACTCCGGTATGGGAAGAGGTTGCATGACTCCTCCAGGGTGTTGCCTTCCAGCTTTCACTTTTTGACAAACCATACATCTTGACACAAAATCAGCAATCTCCCTCTTCATATTGTCCCACCAAAAATGTTCCTTCAAATATCTATACATTTCGGTGCTCCCAGGGTGTATAGAGAAATTGGAACTATGAGCATCATCAATCAATTCCATTTTTAAATCAGGTATATCGAGAACACAAAGTCTCTTCCCGAATTTCAAAATTCCATCTTCATACACAAAGTCTCTCAGTCTCCCATCATTCATAGCTTTAATCTTCTTTTTAAATTCTTCATCATCGGTCTGAGAACTCTTAATCCTTTCTAGTAAAGATGGTTTGGTAACCATTTGAAAAAGCATTAATGTTTCTCCTTCCCTGGTTATTCCCATGTCCATCTTCACTAGATCCATGAAAATTGGATCCCTTTCAATTCTCATATTGTTCAAAACTCCATTATCTTTTCTGATCAAAGCATCTACCACCTTGTTTGCCTTCCCCGGGTGGTTGTGTATCGTACAATCATAACCCTTGAGTAATTCAAGCCATCTCCTTTTCCTCATGTTGAGTTCTTTTTGTGAGAAAATATACTTCAAACTCTTGTGATCAGTATAAATAGCACATTTTTCACCATAGAGGTAGTGCCTCCATATCCTCAAAGCAAAGACCACAGCTGCTAACTCGAGATCATGAGTAGGAGAGTTTTGATCATGAATTTTCAACTGTCGTGATGCATAGGCAATAACTATATCATTCGGCATAAAGACACAACCAAGTCCTTTCTTCGATGCATCACTATAAATAACGAACCCATCATTCCCCGATGGTAGAGTCAATATAGGAACATTGACTAATCTCCTCTTCAGTTCTTCGAAACATTCTTCACACTCTTTGTCCAAACAAATTTAACCCCTTTACGTGTGAGCTTCGTTAATGGGTTAGCCAATCAGGCAAAATTCTGGATGAAACGTCGATAATAACCTGCCAAACCAATAAAACTACGTTCCTCAGTTGTACTCATAGGTGTTTTCCATTCTTGGATTACCTTGATCATAGAAGGATCAAGAGAGATTCCATCTTTAGAGACAATATGGCCAAGAAAAGAAATCTCCTGAAGCCAGAATTCACATTTTCTAAACTTCCCATATAATTCATGCCTTATCAGAGTCTTCAAGATAATGTGCAAGTGATTTTCAGGATCTTCGTAGCTTTTGGAGTATACTAAGATATCATTAATAAATACAACCACAAATTCATCATGATACTCCTTGAAAACACTATTCATCAGATCCATGAATACAGAGGGTGCATTAGTCAATCCAAAAGGCATTACAGTTAACTCGTAATGCCCGTACCTGGTACGAAATGTTGTCTTCAGAATGTCCTCCTTCTTCACACACAACTGATGGTATCCAGATCGAAGGTCAATCTTTGAAAAGTATTAAGCTCCATGAAGTTGGTCAAATAAATCATTAATGCGTGGTAGGGGATACTTGTTCTTTAATGTTATAGCATTGATCTCCCTGTAGTCGATACATAACCTCATATATCTGTCTTTCTTTTTAACAAAAAGAACAGGGGATCCCCATAGAGAAACACTAGGGCGAATAAATCCCTTATTACTCAATTCCTATAGTTGTTTCTTTAGTTCAACTAATTCTACAGCAGTCATTCTATAAGGGGTCATTGATATAGGCCTTGATCCAGGAATTAAATCAATGGAAACTCAACTTCTCGTTCTGGAGGATATCTAGGTAAATCTTCCTAAAATACATCTACAAATTCTTTCACAACAGTTACATCCTCTATTTGAACATTCCTTTCCTCACCCACAGTTATTTCATTCTCTTCCTCTCCAATAATTGAATTTAGTTGAGCTACTGGGGGTGGATCTAAATAAGAATTAGGTAGTGACGATTCTACTCTAAAGATGAGGTGTTCCTTATCATTATCATCAAGAATCGTAACCACTTTCTTCTTACAATAAATCTTCGCATCATAGTCCAAAAGCCAGTCCATACCGAGGATTATATCAAACTCAATCATAGGTATGACGATGATATCAGCAGATAAAGAATATTTATGTGCTCTAATGGGGACTGATTTACAAAACCTTGTTGCAATGATACTTCCCTTAGGAGTTTTAACTGACAACTCCATTGTTAAATTAAATTGGAAATATCTAATCTTCTTAGAAAACTGGGAAGATATGAAACAATGCGATGATCCAGAATCAAATAATGCATTTTCTAAACTTGAGGAAACCATTAAATTACCTGCCACCACGACTTTTGGAGCTTCTACCTCAGCAGTAGTGATAACATAAGCTTGGCCTTGATCCCATGGACTTTTCTGGGGTAAGTTTTCCTGACGCTTAGGACATTCATTTTCATAATGCCCCATCTCCCTACAATTGTAGCACTAAACGTTGGTGGCTTCCTTCTTCCCCTTACAATCACGATCTTGGTGGCCTTTTTCACCACACTTGTAACAGACTCTCGTTCCCTTCAAGAAAGTATCAGGGTGTTTCTTACCACATTTACCACAAGATGGATATTCAACCTTTCCCTTATTCCCCTTATTTCAATTCCTAGATTGATCAGCAGGTCTCTTCTTCTCTTGCTTTGCTTTAAAGTCATAAGACTTAGAGAATTCATTTTCGGTCTTGATAGCACATGAGACAATGTCTTCGTACGACGAGAAGGATTGTGAGACTAATGCTCGACGGAGAAATGGTTTTAACCCATCAAAGAAACGATCAATCTTACTTCTTGGGTTACATATATAATCTCTAGAATACCTTTCTAACCTTGTAAAGTTAGCCTCGTACTTTGTGACATTCTCATCCTCCTTTTGTCTCAGACTTAGAAACTGCCTTTCCATATCTACTTGATGGTCGCGAGGAAAGTATTTTTCTAAAAATAAATCTTTGAACTCCCACCATTCCATATTTTATAATTCATCATCTTACTTCTTATTTTGAATCAATGACCACCATTGATCAGCATCTCCAGTGAGGCGGTAAACTGCCATGATAACTTTTTCCCTCTCACTACTCCCCAAAGCCTGAAATATTTTATCTAGGTAAAATATCCATTGCTCAGCTACTAAGGTATTTGTACTCCCATTGAACGTTGGTGGTTGTTGCCTCATGAATCGATCTAACATTGATCCTCTACGCTGCGGATCAGGGTGCTCCATATGGGTAAGGTTATTATTCATAACCTGAGTGAGTTGTCCCAGTATGGTGATTAGATGATCGGCACCAGTTGCATCACCAGCTCCACTATAATTATCTTGAGTAGGAGGGCAATACCTACATGGAGTGCGTGCATTGATACAGTTTCCATTTCCCCCACTAGGCGCCATTTCTAAACAATGGTATAAACTAGATCAGTTTATGAATCAAAATACATAATCCCATACTTATAAAACACTTAACATAAACTGAACTATTTATGGATATAATCCATAATAATAAGAATGTTTTCATTGAGGAAGTATATACTCATAAACCCTTCTTAATGATTTGTAATGAAAATGAGAGTTATCCTAATCATATCCCCCGGGAGTGTCGTAACCAAGAGTGCAGCAAGGCCCGTTGTCGTGCACCGGTTTCAATTCGAGTCTAGCTCAAAGCGGTGATTTCGGGTTTTACCCCTAGGTACATTTCTTCCAGATCCGCCTCTACCTGCTCATATCCAGACAGGGATGTATTTCTTGGAAAACTCACAAAATATCTACAATATCAAAATTCTAGTAAGTTCTTCTATACTAATCCTCAAAGTCCATCTTAAATCTATGTGCTCTATTCAGAGTTTATCTAAATCTAGATTCCAAGGTTTGTACTAAACTTCCTCTGATACCAACTGTAACGCCCCGACCCTAGTTACCTAGAGTCTGTGCATTATTACATAACATTGGCATGATCTCAAGAAAGATCAAATCTCGAAAGACCGATTGGTTTAGTAGCCTTGGAAACACTAGATATATTCATAAAGTTTTACATTACATCATAATGTGAAGAACTACTACAACAACATATTGTCTCCATATTCCACATTCATATCCCCACATAATTTCCCTGCAGGTCATTCATAATTTACTTCTTCACTTCCTAGGAAAAATAAAACATAGAAAAGGGGCGAGCTGAAATGCCCAGTAAGGATAACAATATAGCGAAAACTTTCATAATTAAGAATAAACATTTAAGGCAATGAATAACTTAAAACAAAAGCCTTTTAAACATGAACTTCAACATAGCATGGAAAAAATAAAATGAAATAATGCCATTTACTTATTCACATGGATATTCTACTAATCAAATAATCAATAACCACTTTCATAATGATGGAATGCATAATGCCAGACTATCATAACCACATAGCCAAGGCCTCGTGCCAAGACTACAAATAAGATTTTGCCAAGGCCTTGTGCCAAGACACTAGTTTGTCTCATGAGACCTATCGATGCATCTAGGAGCTATAGCGGGCTCCTCCCGTCACATATTAAGTCCAATGCATTCCCATATGAAAAGGATTAAACATAACATAAACATTCGTATTAAAACTTGCATACGAAATGTCAATATTTTTACAATAAAATATGAATGGTATAAAAATAGCACATCCACAGTCAAACATATCACAAAACCTTCAATACAATATAGAAGTTTTGTATCATAATAAATCAACTTCAAATAAGCGTAAAATCCATCAAAGGATGTTGACATAGATGAAATCAAAACTCTTTTTAGATAAATATCTTTTTCTATTTTGAAATAATTTAAGAGTATTATATTTATGAAATAAAATATTTTCTTTGAACATATTCTTATAAGCTTGTAAGGGAAGCTTCGACGATTTTATAACAGCGGAAAATAACCACACCCGTCGTATAAGTTAAAAAATCATTCTTACCGTAATTCTGTCGAAAAGGTTAAAAAGCACTTTGTTTGGAAAACGATGGAAAGATTCCTTTATAAACCACTTATAAAAAGTCAAAAATGGGTATAAATGACTCTAACCCATATTCTTGTAAATATTAAAAATGTTTTGAAATACATTTTTAAGAAATATGGATGTGGATGAAAAAGATATCCCAGTAGATTATTATGTATAAACAACCTCAGATAATGAAGAGATTGTGAAATAACCCTTACCTTGTACTTTTCCTTGGATGGGGTACGTTAACCTCCTGTATAATGGTGAAATAATTGTTATTAAATTGTACAAGAATCATATATATTAATATGATATCATATATGATCTTTTAACATTGATTTGTTAATAATATCTTAGTATTATCGTTGTTTCGGGTGTTAACTTACTTGTTTCCATTTATATGTTTTGTTACGTAAGCCATTTTTTTAATGGATAGGTTGTATCTTAATAATATCCAGAATGATATCAAGTCCTTATATACTATTATTAATCATCAAATGAGAACTATACTTGAATGGATATGATGGAGAATGAATCTCATCGCGTTCGTGGAGACGGTAGTCCGAACGTACGCACGAGTGACAATATCATTCTTTTGATATTAAAATAATATATAAATGGATGGTATATCATATATACAGAATCATTAAAATATTATATTTATTATTTACATTAGTTACACATCATTATTATAACCATCCAAATAATAATATATTGAATAACAATTACACCACGATGTGGAGAAGGTAAGTCGTACGTACGCTCGTATAGTGACATGTTATTCAAAGGGTGGATAGAATACTGAATATGGATCTACCATATTTATAATAACATCAAAGTATATATATTATACTGGAGTTATTATTTTATAATGGTAATAACAAAGAAAGAAGAAGTGGAAGAAGAAAGGAACATGGAAAAGGGTGGGGAAATCATTACCTCTTCTTCGGGTTCTTCCATTTGATTTGATAAAAAAGGCTCCTTAGGTTGGATTTATGATCATACTAAGGCCTCTATGTTGTCGTGAGGGGAGTTGGGAGAGTATTTGGGCATATTTTGGCCGAACCAAAATGCTTTGAAGGTGTGAAGAAATGAGAAGGAGGAGTGCCCTTTTATAAGAGGGGTGAGGGGCACCTTTGGAAAATCTAGAAATATTAATTTATAATAAATTCATATTCTGTTTCCAATGGCTCCAAAGTTGATTATTCAAAGGTTAAGGCGGGGATAGGTCGAAAATCATTCAACAAATAGAATTTAGACAGGTTTGGGTTACTATATTAACCTTATCTTTAAATATTAACTCTAAGTTAATTAGTTTCACTTTTACAATGTCTCTTTGTATTTTTATATTATATGGTTAATAAACATACCATATACATAGAAGAGACCCCCTAGTGGTCCATTAATGAATCACCTATCATGATATAAGTCTTTTGGCCGAACCTTAGATTTTTAGGAATTTAATATCAATTAATAATATAATATTTGTTTTAAAAACTCTTTTATGTCAATTTTGACACTATTCAATAGTTGATTTTTGTGAAACTTATAACAGAATGATTACTTCGAAAAAAGTCAATTAAATAAATCCTAATATGTCATATTATCCAAGAAAATTAGTGAAATTCATTAAAAGTCTCAAATTATATTTATTTGGGTATTTATAATATCAATTATTTTAATGTTTTACTATTATGGTAATTACTGCATCATCATTGTGTCCTAAATAAATTACATTGATTAATGTCTAAAAATTATAAATAAAATATAATTATGTATGAAATATTTTTATCTTTATAATGAATATTTATAGTCGAAAATCCAACATATATTACCCTATGTAAAAATTGTTTTTCTAAAATATATATGCTTCTGTCATTTTTGTACTTATTTTAACTTAACAAAAATTAAGTGTCCCTATCACCTGCAAGTGGCTCAATGGGGTCTCCAAATCGACCCAAAGATGCCTATGATCAAACATGTATCAACAAATGAGGCTAGGACACATTTTAGGGTAATTTTTTATTATTATAATATTATTTTTTAACCCTTATTTACTGGATTTACCATTAACCATGGTAAATAAAATATTTACCGAAGTAATTCTTCAAAATGTCTAAAAATAAAAGTTAACTATTTACACAATTTGAACATACTGATTCCAAATATGTAATCCATTTTTCCAAATTCAAAACACAGAAGTGGCAGAAATTATTTTAAAATTAATTCCCGTTGTTAAAACAAAAAGCGTGTTTTTAAGAGATAATAACTATCAAAAGATTGACACTTGTTTATGTCTGGTTTAATTGTAAAATTATGTCCAATGACCAACATTATATTAAATGGTAAAAATATATTCTAAATATACTTTAAAACCACTAAAATTCATAATTTATCAATATAAATTATTTCGATTAAAAAAGTTGTTTTTAATTAAAATTTAGTAAGTTTCACTATTCATCAAAATATTAAAGTTATCTGAAAAGTACCAAAACTTCACCTTAGGCTAAATTTGATATTCCGAATCTAAAAATAATGTCCATTTTGAAATATAAAATATATATAATTTCAAAAAAGTAGGTATTACTATTCATAATGGCTAGTTTGATTGGTTATGGTGTGTTAGAACTCGGTGTTGCGTGCAACACACGCTATCACATTATTCAAAGAGAAGCGTACCGTAGAAGCTTGGGTTGTTACATTCTCCCCTCCAAATAATTTCATCCTCGAAATTTCTAGAATACTTATCACAGGAAAAGACTCGGGTGGTTCTTCATCATAAGTTCCTCAGGTTCCCACGTTGCCTCTTCCATCTTATGGTTTCTCCACAAAACATTTACCAGACGCGTCGTCCAGTTTCTCAATACTTGTTCTCTCGTATCATGAATCCTGATGGGCTCTTCGAAATAAGACAGATTGGGTTCCAGTTCTAACTCCTCATAGGTGAGTACATGCGTTGGGTCAGACATGTATTTCCTCAAAAGAGATACGTGGAACACATCGCGAACTTTGGAGAGACTTGGCGGCATTGCCAATCGGTAAGCTACAGCCCCAATTCGTTCTAGAATTTCGAAAGGTCTGATGTACCTGGGACTCAATTTACCTTTCTTACCAAAATGTATGACTCCCTTCCATGGAGATACCTTCAGGAAAACATGATCACCGACTTGAAATTCCAAATCCTTTCTTTGATTATCGGCAACGCTCTTCTTCCTACATTGAGCTGCTTTGATGTGATTTTGGATTACCTTCACATTTTCTGTCATTTCCTCCACCAGTTATAGACCTACAAGTTTTATTTCACCAACGTCATCCCAACAGGTTGGTGTGCGACATCTCTTTCCGTATAACTCTTCATATGGTGCCATGTGAATACTCGAATGGAAGCTATTGTTATAGGAAAATTCTACCAAATGTAAATATTGATCCCACATACCCTGAAAGTCAAGTGAGCAGGATCTCAACATGCCTTCTAAGGTTTCAATAGTCAGTTCTGATTGTCCGTCTGTCTGAGGGTGGTAGGCAGTGCTCAAATGAAGTTCAGTATCCAGGTATTTCTGAAGACTCTTCCAGAATCTTGAAGTAAAACGGGGATCACAATCAGAAACAATCGATAGGGGTACTCCATGAAGTCTCACAACTTCATTAATATATAGTCTTGCTAGACGTTCCAGTGGTAGATATTCTCTTATAGTAAGAAAATGTGCTGACTTGGTAAGACGATCAACAATAACCCATATTGCATCATTCCTTCTAGGAGTATTTGGTAGCCCCATGATAAAGTCTATCATAATATTGTCCCATTTAAACTCTGGTATGGGAAGAGGTTGCATAACTCCTCCAGGTTGTTGCCTTCCAGCTTTCACTTGTTGACAAACCATACATCTTGACACCAAATCAGCAATCTCCCTCTTCATATTGTCCCACCAAAAATGTTCCTTCAAATCTCAATACATTTTGGTGATCCCCGGGTGTATAGAGTAATTGGAACTATGAGCATCATCCAGAAATTCCCTTTTTAGATCAGGTATATCGAGAACACAAAGTCTCTTCCCGAATTTCAAAAATCCATCTTCATACACAAAGTCTCTCAGTCTCCCATCATTCACAGCTTTAATCTTCTTTTGAAATTCTTCATCATCGGCCTGAGAACTATTAATCCTTTCTAGTAAAGATGGTTTGGCATCCATTTGAAAAAGCATTCATGTTTCTCCTTCCCTGGTTATTCCCATGTCCATCTTCACTAGATCCATGAAAATTGGATCCCTTTCAATTCTCATATTGTTCAAAACTCCATGATCTTTTCTGCTCAAAGCATCTGCCACCTTGTTTTCCTTCCCCAGGTGGTAGTGTATCATACAATCATAATCCTTGAGTAATTCAAGCCATCTCATTTGCCTCATGTTGAGTTATTTTTGTGAGAAAATATACTTCAAACTCTTATGATCAGTATAAATCTCACATTTTTCACCATAGAGGTAGTGCCTCCATATCTTCAAAGCCAAGATCACAGCTGCTAACTCGAGATCATGAGTAAGATAGTTTTGTTCATGAATTTTCAACTGTCATGATGCATAGGAAATAACTCTATCATTCTGCATAAGGACACAACCAAGTCCTTTTTCGATGCGTCACTATAAATAACGAACCCATCATTCCCTGATGGTAGAGTCAATATTGGAGAATTGACTAATATCCTCTTCAGTTCTTCGAAACATTCTTCACACTCTTTTGTCCAAACAAATTTAACCCCTTTACGTGTGAGCTTCGTTAATGGGTTAGCCAATCGGGCAAAATTCTGGATGAAACATCGATAATAACCTGCAAAACCAATAAAACTACATACCTCAGTTATACTCGTAGGTGCTGGCCATTCTAGGATTGCCTTGGTCTTAGAAGGATCAACAGAGATTCCATCTTTAGAGACAATATGGCCAAGAAACGAAATCTCCTGAAGCTAGAATTCACACTTGCTAAACTTCCCATATAATTCATGACTTCTCAGAGTCTTCAAGATAATGCGCAAGTGATTTTCCTGATCTTCATAGATTTTGGAGTATACTAAGATATCATCAATAAATACCACCACAAATTCATCGAGATACTCCTTGAAAACTCTATTCATCAGATCCATGAATACAGAGGGTGCATTAGTCAATCCAAAAGGCATTACAGTAATCTTGTAATGCTCGTACCTGGTTCGAAATGCTGTCTTCGGAATGTCTTCCTTCTTCACACACAACTGATGGTATCCATATCGAAGGTCAATCATTGAAAAGTATTGAGCTCCATGCAGTTGGTCAAATAAATCATCAATGCGTGGTAGGGGATACTTGTTCTTAATTGTTATAACATTGATCTCCCTGAATTCGATACATAACCTCATAGATCCGTATTTCTTTTTAACAAAAAGAATAGGGGCTCCCCATGGAGAAACACTAGGGAGAATAAATCCCTTATTACTCAATTCCTCTAGTTGTTTCTTTAGTTCAACTAATTATACATAGGCCATTCTATAAGGGGTCATTGATAGAGGCCTTGATCCAGGAATTAAATCAATGGAAAACTCAACTTCTCATTCTGGAGGATGTCCAGGTAAATATTCCGGAAAAACATCTACAAATTCTTTCACAATAGGTACATCCTCTATTTGAACATTTTTTTTCCTCACCCAAAGTTATTTCATTCTCTTCCTCCCCAATAATTGAATTTAGTTGAGCTACTGGTGGTGGATCTAAATAAGAATTAGGTGGTGACGATTCTTCTCTAAAGATGAGGTGTTCCTTATCATTATCATCAAGAATCGTAACCTCTTTCTTCTTACAATAAATCTTCGCATCATAGTCCGAAAGCCAGTCCATACCGAGGATTATATCAAACTCAATCATAGGTATGACGATGAGATCAGCAGATAAAGAACATTTATGTGCTCTAATGGGGACTGACTCACAAAAAATTGTTGCAATGATACTTCCCTTAGGAGTTTTAACTGAAAACTCCCTTGTTAAATCAAATTGGAAATATCTAATTTTCTTAGCAAAATGGGAAGATATGAAACAATGCGATGATCCAGAATCAAATAATGCATTTTCTAAACATGAGAAAACCATTAAATTACCTGCCACCACGTCTTTCGGAGCTTCTACCTCAGCAGTAGTGATAGCATAAGCTTGGCCATGATCCCTTGGCCTTTTCTGGGGTAAGTTCTCCTGACACTTAGGAAATTCAATATCATAATGCCCCATCTCCCTGCAATTGTAGCACTAAACGTTTGTGACTTCCTTCTTCCCCTTGCAATCATGAACTTGGTGGCCTTTTTCACCACACATGTAACAGACTCCCGTTCCCGTCACACATGTACTGGGGTGTTTCTTCCCACATTTACCACAGGATGGATATTCAACCTTTCCCTTCTTCCCCTTATTTCCATTCCCAGATTGATCAGCAGGTCTCTTCTTCTCTTTCTTTTCTTTAAAGTTATATGACTTAGAGAATTGCTTTTCGGTCTTGATAGCACATGAGACAATGTCTTCGTACGACGAGAAGTATTGTGAGACTAATGCTCGATGGAGAAATGGTTTTAACCCATCAAAGAAACGATCAATCTTACTTCTTGGGTTACGTATATAATCTCCAGCATACCTTGCTAACTTTGTAAAGTTAGCCTCATACTTTGTGACATTATCATCCTCCTTTTGTCTTAGACTCAGAAACTGCCTTTCCATATCTGCTCGATGGTCATGAGGAAGGTATTTTTCTAAAAATAAATCTTTGAACTCCCTCTATTCCACATTTGATACTTCATCATCTTCCTTCATATTTTGAATCAATGACCACCATTGATCAGCATCTCCAGTGAGGCGGTAAATTTCCATGATAACTTTTTCCCTTTCACTATTCCCCAAAGCCTGAAATATTTTCACTAGGGAAAATATCCATTGCTCAGCTACTAAGGGATTTGTACTCCCATTGAGCATTGGTGGTTGTTGCCTCATGAATAGATCTAACATTGAACCTCCACACTGCGGATCAGGGTGCTCCATATGGGTAAGGTTATTATTCATAAACTGAGTGAGTTGTCCCAGTATGGTGATTAGCTGATGGGCACCAGTTGCATCACCAGCTCCACTATAATTATCTTGAGTAGGAGGGAAATCCCTACATGGAGTGCGTGCATTGATACCGTTTCCATTTCTTCCACTAGACGCCATTTCTAAAAAATGGTATAAACTAGATCAATTTATGAATCAAAATACATAATCCCAAACTTATAAAACACTGAACATAAATTGAACTATTTATGGATATAATCCATAATCATAAAAATGTTTTCATTGCGGATGTATATACTCATAAACCCTTCATAATGATTTATAAAGAAAATGAGAGTTATCCTAAGCATGTCCCCCAGGAGTGTCGTAACCAAGAGTGCAGCAAGGCCCGTTGTCGTGCACCAGTTCTCGTTCGAGTCTAGCTCAAAGCGGTGTTTTCGGGTTTTACCCCTAGGTACATCTGTGCCAGATCCGCCTCTACCTACTCGTATCAAGACAGGGATGTATTTCTTGGAAAACTCACAAAATCTCTAAAACACCAAAAGTATAGGAAGTTCTTCTATACTAATCCTCAAATTCCATCTTAAATATATGTTCTCTAATCAGAGTTTATCTAAATCTAGCTTCCAAGGTTTGTACTAAACTTCCTCTGATACCAACTGTAATGCCCTGACCCCAGTTACCTAGAGTTAGTTCATTATTACATAACATTGGCATGATCACAAGAAAGATCAAATCTCGAAAGACCGATTGGTTTAGTAGCCTTGGAAACACTAGATATATTCATAAAGTTTTACATTACATCATAAAGTGAAAAACTACTACAACAACATATTGTATCCATATTCCACATTCATATCCCCACATAATATCCCTGCAGGTCATTCATAATTTACTTCTTTACTTCCTGGGAAAAATAAAACATAGAAAAGGGGTGAGCTTAAATTCCCAGTAAGGATAACAATATAGCAAAAACTTTCATAATTAAGAATAAAAATTTAGGGCAATGTATAACATAAAACAAAATCCTTTTAAACTTGAACTTTGACATATCATGGAAAAAATAAAATGAAATAATGCCATTTACTTATTCACATGGATATTCTACTAATCGAATAATCAATAACCACTTTCATAATGATGGAATTCATAATGCCAAACTATCATAACCACATAGCCAAGGCCTCATGCCAAGACTACAAATAAAATTTTTCCAAGGCCTTGTGCCAAGACACTAGTTTGTCTCATGAGACCTACTGATGCATCGAGGAGCTATAGCGGGCTCCACCCGTCACATATTAAGTCCAATGCATTCCCATATGAAAAGGTTTAAACATAACATAAACATTTGTATTAAAACTAGCATAAGAAATTTCAATACCTTTACCATAAAATATGAACGGTATAAACATAGCACATCCACAGTCAAACATATCACAAAACCTTCAATACAATATAGACATTTTGAATCATAATAAATCAACTTCAAATAAGCGTAAAATCCATCAAAGGATGTTGACATAGATGGAATCAAAACTCTTTTTAGATAAATATCTTTTTCTATTTTGAAATCATTTAAGAGTCTTATATTTATGAAATAAAACATTTTCTTTGAAAATATTATTATAAGCTTGTAAGGGAAGCTTCGACGATTTTATAACAGCAGAAAATAACAGCACCCGCCGTATAAGTTATAAAAAAACATTCTTACCTTAATTCTATCGAAAAGGTTAAAAAGCACTTTTTTTTAAAAAAGACGAAAATATTCCTTTATAAACCACTTATAAAAAGTCGAAAAAGGGTATAAATGACTTTAACAGATCTTCTTGTAAATAGTAAAAATGTTTTGAAATAAATTTTTATGAAACATGGATGTGGATGATAAAGAGATCTCAGTAGATTATTACGTATAAACAACCTCAGATAATGAAGGGATTGTGAAATAACCCTTACCTTGTACTTTTACTTGGTTGGGGTAGGTTAAACTCCTGTATAATGGTGAAATAATTGTTATTAAATTATAAAATAATCATATAAATTAATATGATATCATATATGATCTTTTAACATTGATTTGTTAATAATATCTTAGTATTATCGTTGTTTCGAGTGTTAACTTACTTGTTTCCTTTTATATGTTTTGTTACGTAAGCCATGATTGTAATGGATAGATTGTATCTTAATCATATCCAGAATGATATCAAGTCCTTAGATACCATTATTAATCAACAAATGAGAACTATACTTGAATGGATACGATGGAGAATGAATCTCATCGCGTTCGTGGAGACGGTAGTCCGTACGTACGCACGAGTGACAATATCATTCTTTTGATATTAAAATAATATATAAATGGATGGTATGTCATATATATAGAATCATTAACATGTTATATTTATTATTTAAATTAGTTACACATCATTATTATACACATCCAAATAATAATTTATTGAATAACAATTACACCACGACGTGGAGACGGTAAGCCATACGTACGCATGTAGGGTGACATGTTATTCAAAGGGTGGATAGAATACTGAATATGGTTGTACCATATTTATAATAACATCACAGTATATATATGATACTGGAGTTATTATTTTAGAATGGTAATAACAAAGAAATAAGAAGTGGAAGAAGAAAGGAACTTGGAAAAGGGTGGGGAAATCATTACCTCTTCTTCGGGTTCTTCCATTTCATTTGATCAAAAGGGCTCTTTAGGTTGGATTTCTGATCAAACTAAGGCCTCTAGGTTGTATTGAGGGAAGTTAGGAGAGTATTTGGGCAGAGTTTGGCCGAACCAAAGGGCTTTGATGGTGTGAAGAAATGAGAAGGAGGATTTCCCTTTTATAAGAGGGGTGAGGGGCACCTTTGGAAAATCTAGAAATATTAATTTATAATAAATTAATATTCGGTTTCCAATGGCTCCAAAGATTATTATTCAAAGTTTAATGTGGGGATAGTTCGAAAATAATTCAACCAATATAATTTAGACAGGTTTGGGTAATATAATAACCTTATCTTTAAGTATTAACTCTGAGTTAATTAGTTTCACTTTTACAATGTCTCTTTGTGTTTTTATATTATATGGTTAATAACCTTACCATATACATACAAGATACCCCCAAGTGTTCAATTAATGATACACCTATCATGATATAAGTATAGTGGCCTAACCATAGATTTTTAGGAATTTAATATCAATTAATAATATAATATTTGTTTTAAAAACTCTTTTATTTCAATTTTGACACTATTCAATAGTTGATTTTTTTGAAACATATAACAGAATGATTACTTCGAAAAAAGTCAATTAAATAAATCCTAATATGTCATATTATCCTATAAAATTAGTTTAATTCATTAAAAGTCTCAAATTATATTTATTTGGGTATTTATAATATCAATTATTTTAATTTGTTACTATTATGGTAATTGTTGCATCATCATTGTGTCATAAATATATTAAATTATTTAATGTCTAAAAATTATAAAACAAATATAATTATGTAGGAAATCTTTTTATCTTTCTAATTAATATTTATAGTCGAAAATCCAACATATATAACCCTATGTAAAAATTGTTTTTCTAAATTATATATGCTTTTGTCATTTTTGTACTTATTTTAACTTAATTAAATTTAAGTGTCCCTATCACCTACAAGTGGCTCCATGGGGTCCAAAAATCGACCCAAAGATGACTATGGTCGAACATGTATCAAACAATGAGGCTAGGACACGTTTTAGGGTAATTTTTTATTATTATAATATTATTTTTTTAACCCTTATTTACCGGATTTACCCTTAACCATGGTAAATAAAATATTTACCGAAGTAATTATTCAAAATATCTAAAAATAAAAGTTACCTATTTCCACAATTTGAACATCCTGATTCCAAATATGGAATCCATTTTTCCAAATTCAAAACACATAAGTGGAAGAAATTAATTTAAAATTAATTCCTGTTGTTAAAACAAAAAGCGTGTTTTTAAGAGATAATAACTATCAAAAGATTGACACTTGTTTATGTCCAGTTTAATTGTAAAATTAGGTACAATGACCAACATTATATTAAATGGTAAAAATATATTCTAAATATATTTTAAAACCACTCAAATTCATAATTTATCAATATAAATTATTTCGATTAAAGAAGTTGTTTTTAATTAAAATTAAGTAATTTTCACTATTCATCAAAATATTAAAGTTATCCGAAAAGTACCAAAGTTTCACCTTAGGCTAAATTTGATATTCCGAATCTAAAAATGAAGTCCATTTTGAAATATAAAATATATATAATTTCAAAAAGTAGGTATGACTATTCATAATGGCTAGTTTCATTGGTTATGGTGTGTTAGAACTCGGTGTTGCGTGCAACACATGCAATCACATTATTCAAAGAGAAGCGTACCGTAGAAGCTTGGGGTGTTACATGTACGATGAACACTAATGAATTTTAGCCAGTGAATCGGCCTAGACTGACGTAGATCTAAAAAATGTGTAAAATCATTAAACGTTGGATTACCCATGAGAGAAGTCAAATCGAGCAGAGAGACTCTATGGAATGAGAGAAATCACCAATGGGAATCCAATGCACCCAGAGGTGTCTTAATCGGAGCTCAGACGGAGAACCTGGAGGACCTCAAAGTTCTTCATCTATACACTGCTCTCTTTTATGAACCAAGGGAAGAAAAAAGTATTTCCAGAGATGAGAATCAACCCACTCTGATTAATCAATTAAAAAGAAAAGTAGATTGCGTTTTCTTTTAATGTACATGTCTTGTACTATCTTCAATCATCTCCCACTTTAGGCAGCCTACCAGGTCACCTAAAAGACCATGTACTCGGCCGTTACATGGCCAGTACATGGCTACATATAGCAACAGGGTACACTACATGTACTCCAAAGTACATGGCATGTACTTAGAAAATTTCCCAAATCTTTATTTTCCTCTAAAAACCTCAAAATAATGATCCATACCAGAAATGAAGATTTAGGTACTTACATCATACTTCTTCTATGGTTGTTTATGATTTGAGATTTTTTTCATAGATATCTATTATGAATGATGGAAAATTTACCTCATTTGGTGTGACTACTACTATTTCATAAAACAATGAATATAGGGATTCTTAAATAGTTTTGTATGTTGTAGTTCAGTATTCCCACAAATCATGTTGATGTTTGTTGGGTCATGGAAAATTATTTCTATCAATAATTTTCTATATAGTTATTAATTTATTTTGATTAGAAACCTCTTTCTCTCCATTTTCAACTACTTGATAATATAAATACTGGATATATTTCATGTTGTGATCTTATTACAAATTATTCATTTGGAAAGTCAAGTGGTTTTTTCATAGTCTCTTAGTATTATTTTACGAAAACTATATATGTTGATAATGTTTGAATTCATGAAACTAATGAAAATTTTGATCCCAAGATCCTTAATTGGTTTCACATCATCTTATTTATAGAAGAAGTCAATAATATAAAGAATGTACTTGAATTTTATGGTTGTAGCTGGAGGGTACGACCTTATAACACCCATTACCCATATAGAGAATAATCATGGGTATTTAGATGTATGTAGACACTCTGAGGGTTGATGGATTATTTTAGAATATACATGGTAGGAATGACACTTTCAGTCAAATTGTGTGCATTCCTACAACATCAAAGGCAAAAATATCTAATCCCAATGATTTGGTGAGAAAGATCAATTCATTATTATGGGTAGTACATAATTAATATCGAGGTCTTCAAATGGGTAAGGTGGGGTAATTTTATGACCATTTTTAGAACTAACCTGAGTCACATCCTCAGTTATGGTTTACTTCCCTTCTATCTGGTGGAATCTTCAATGAATCTAAATAGATTCTTAAGTCTGAAACAATTATTTTACCCCATGAAACATCCTAATATTACAATTTCTAGAATATTTAATTAAATGATGGTATGATGAAGGGATTGCTCCATGATGGTGCAACCAGGGGATTCTCAACAAGTCATTGATTTATATATCACTTTTGATGACCATGATCTCATATTTAGATACAAAATCACTGAGCTATGATTTTAGGTTTAGGTGTAAGATGGTTTTATGTCCATTTTTATCACATCCATGTAATGTTAGAGTAGATGGAGATAGATTAGCTTCAGTGTATCCATGTAAGTGAATAATTTGGGTAGGAATATGGTTGAATCCTGATCTATTTTCAATAAATTCACTATAGATTTAAATGTTATATAATCTTCTATATACATTCATGGGTTGGATGTGTCCCTATATAACATTTTATATATCCTCTTTAATGAAGGAGATTTCTAAAATTAATAATAGACGGTAAAACTTTACACAATATAACTTGGGGGAAAACATTAGATTTTAAATCTTGGGGGAACAACATAGCCTCTAAAAGTGCATCGTGCAGATCCATTGATACATGGAGAGCATCCACAACTAAAATTGTTGCTAGAAATGTAGAAAATTTCATTAGTATGTCTTAGTGTTTGGTTATGGATATGTTTTTTCTCATAGGAAATTGTTCCTTACATGTACCATTTTGAGCTGATGTGCATAGGGAAGCAGATCTAGGTAGTTGATTATATATAGTGAGAATTTTGTCTGCTATTGAATTAGAAATCCCTAGGATGACCACTTGGTTGGGATAATCAAGTTTTCACTTATTCATCAATCCATTTTCCAAAATAATTTTTCCACATGTTATTTACATTTTAAGACTTATTTTCAAACTATTTTTAGAGATTTTGTAGGTGTTTCTATTGAGTTTAATAAGTATAGAATGTTCTCTAAGGGATACATTTAGTATATTATTTTGGAATATTGTTATGCCACCCCCTATTTACTTAGATCATGTGACCCCAGTTCATGTTTACCACATATGATGTAGGAAGCTATGGGTGAAAATAAAAAACACAATTGGTTAAAATATCCACAAAATGAATTACATTAATGTATCAAGATATTGAATCTCCATATACTGATGACTCTGTCTGATAGGTAGGATATCATTTTACTATTTTATGGGGTAGTTCCCATTCTCTTGGGCCTAAAGGCATCAAGTACAAGAGATTCTAGACTATCATTGCCCTTGGTGCTACCATATATTCCTCCATTAGTTTCCCATCATACCTAGACTTTCTTCCCCTAAGATATTGACCTTTGTATGGTTGTGGAGTTGAAGGAGTCAAAACACTGTAGTTGATATGAATGGGGACATAAATGGATATTTTTATTACGCCCAATGGACACCATGAGTAATTTTTATTATTTTTCTAGAGACCCAATTACTGACCAGTTTTTCATTCTTACTCTTAACCACATGTCATTCACACTATTCCTCCAAATAGGCGGAGGAAACCCACACTACATGTTTTGGTTTTTTAACCAGTTTGACGTTCACATAATCAAATATCTATTAAAAGAAATTTTTTTAAACAAAATATTACTAACTTATATGTCCCTCCATTCAATGAGCGTGAAAAAGAATTGGTATTCTCCAAGGATGAATTTATTGGGCCTTCTTGGTTCTAGTTGAGTTAACATGTTATTTTCCAATGATTTAAAGAAATATAATGGAAGCTACCCATCTCATAAAGAGTAATTTTTTTACAATCATCAAATTCAAAAAAATTATTGCCTTTCTCCTTTCATCCTAAATTTTTGGTTTTTACTAATAATTCCCCCTTAGGAGGGGTTTCCATATGATATAGTGTAGGATCCATAGTAGTAGCCAGTATAGAAGATTCTTTTAAAGTGGAAGATTTAATTAATTTTTTCTTATCAAATTTTCTAGTGCTATAAGTATAGATCATGATTTTTATTAATTTTACAAGATGGATTCTTCTAATATTTTACCAATACAAATAATATCATGAAACCCACCCATGTACTTTACAAGAATTGGTGGTGTTAGAAACTCTTCATCTATGTTCTATATGTAAATATCCAAAAAATATTCATATTGGAAAAAATTAGTGAGTAAGTGAAACCCTTCAACTAGGTAATAAAATCCTATACACTTTCATTATCCCACTATATATTGTTCGATAGGTTGAGGACTATTTTTTTCACAGTGGTTAGATAAACTAGTAAATAAATTAATGGAAGTGGTCTTCCATCCATTGATTGAACATGTGGGTAAATGGGTGTACCAATCAAAGGATGTTACCTATATGGTTTTTAAATAAAATTGGATCATGGTTGATTATTTTTGTAATAAATTTCCCATCAAGGGGCCCCATAGATATAAATAATGTGATAGATGGTTATCTATATCTCTGGAACTATCGAATATGGGGAATGTAGGATATACAAAATTAGGTGGGGGAATAGTTGCATCTTACCGTTCGGGGTAAGGTTTTCTTTCCAGCTACACTGGTATACATAGTCCCTTTATAAATTTTATTCGAACTACAAATGATTCAATAATGTGAAAATTTTCATTGAGAATAGCTACCTAAGCAAGGATTAGAGCTGGAGGCACAAAAGGTTAAACTAGATGTGTTGGTCCATCATGATCATATGCTTGAGCTGATGGGTTTTATCTTGACTGAAATTGGTTTTTTTTGCAGTGAAGGGAGATCATGATATTTGGATATCACTGGTTCTAAATAAATTGTTTCTCTAACTACAAAATTTAGTGAATATTGTAAATCCATTTTCACGTTTATGGAAGGATCCTCTTGTCAATGGAATTCAACTAGGGGAGTGAAATGTGGTTCATTTGGATAAACATATCTAATAAGAATATAACCCACTGAGTAATTAATCATTAATCCTTTCAGTTCAATCATTTATATGTTGTGTTGAGATAATCATTCCTCCAGTGTATATATGATTGAAATCATCATGCAATAGGTTGGATAGAACCATATTCTTACCTCTTTATTTGGTTGATTCTGATAAAGGAGCATGAAATGTAACATTCATAGGAATCCAAAAATTTTGGGAAATAATTTAATTTTGTGTATGCACACATTCATCAACTATTTTATTGTAGATAATATTTTGAATTGATATATGATACTCTTATTATCCCCCAATTACTTTATCTTACATAATATTTTCAAAATTAGTGCTGATGAAGTTTACTAATGTGAAATTCATAGTAATAAATTCATTAGTCTTTTAAAAATGGGTGATTTTATTACTCCAGTAACATCAAATTGGAAAAATTTGATTCCATAGATTAGTTTTTCTCTTGATAGGGAATCATTGTTTGAGATTGGAAGATGAGATTATTCTTTATTTCAAGGATCCCTTCAAAGTAGTTTGGTGAAATGTGATATAATGATAACTTCCATATAATTTAGTTCTCTATATCCCAAAGGAATAAATTGCATCACATGACATATTTAACTGGGAATATCCATTTTTTTGGAACTCCTCCAAACTAAGAAATCATTGAACTTTATTGAGGATAAGATAAAGATTCCCTCATACCTACGTGATGAGGGTGATCTTGTTCCAATTCGAAAAAACTTCATGTATGATTTCTTGTCCATTAGGGTAGTGTTTAAAATTATCCTTTCCCTATGCGATGGGTTTGATCATGTACTTCAATATATTTATATTCTTCATTTGATCTTATGAATTTGTGGAGCTTTTATCTGATCATGATTTGGGTGCATGATATGATTCTCACCTAGGCCTCCAACATCTGGAAATATTTTCACAACATGAATATTAGTATCCATTATGTGGGAGGGTTTCTAAAAATTTTCAGGGACTTAATGAAAAATTCTTTTGATTTCTCTCTCTTATGTTCCAATGTATTTGACATTTTTTATGCAGTAGTTCTTGCTGAGAAGGTGGTCTATTTTAAGTAGAGTCTTTTTTTAAGTCTTCCTGGTCTATGACTGTACATGATGTAACCCATTGTCAGTTTCACCTTTTGAGGAGTGAGGTTAAATGAAACCCCCATTGCTTTCCCCATATTATGACCTGAACACTTGAGGGAACTTCGTTGATAGGCAAACATATTCCATTTATCATGTCTGGACATGATCATTTAATATCTTCTTTATGTTTTCACAATTTTGGGTGATTTGTAGCTAGGAGAAATACAATATAATGTTGATGGTTCATATATTCTATTACATTGATGTGTTTTTTATATTCATCGTAAGGAAATAAAATTTTTCCTATGCCAAATAGTGGTTGACATATTTAAGAGAATTTCATAAACTCACTCATCTTTCATCACCATTAGAATGATTAATTGGGGAGTGGATAATGGACCTTAAATATTGGTATATTATCCATTTCCAAGTGTATCCTCATGAGAAATATTGAACCTTAACATTTTATTGGAGGTTATTTAGCTATATCTGACTTATGTATACATTTCCCCAATGGTTTATTATAAACAATATGGTTAGTGGGGAATTCTTCTGTTGTATTTGAAGGGGGTGATCTAAGGATGGTTCAGAGAATGAACTTTAACATGGGATATCTTATAGTTGGTAATGAATAGTGCATGACAATGATGATGCTTCTAGAATTATTGTTCTCATTTTCTCAAGAACCACAAAATAAGAGGGAATTATTAGATTTGATTTTACAACGGGAGGAACTTATTGATGAAATTAAATTTCATTAAAAGGGTGAACATTAAAAACAATTCTATCATTGGGGGACTACCACCACGTATTTTTTATGAAATATTGAGATAATTTCAAGAGTGTATACTATGGGGAGACCCTTTAGGGTGTATAGGTAGAAAGGGGAAGAACTTTTTGTTGTTTGATCGTCTGGCCATGTGGTGGGATATTGAAAAACTCATCAGGAGATGGGCTCTCAATATCAATTACATTTTGAACATAAATTATGAATTCATGATAATATATCCGACGAGGACCACCACAACATCTATTAATAATATTTTAGGGGGTACCTTCAAATTTTCCTAAAATATCATTATATTTTTCTAACATGTGAGTAAAATAATGAGCTATTATAGATAGATGTCTCAAGGAATCAATAACACTTCAATCTACTATGTAAGGCCATGGACCAACTATTCATTTTCTAATCACTATCGATGAGGCTTTAACTTAGATTTCTCCCTTTGCGTGATCGGATCTGTCAGGAAACAAATTGGGTCACCATCAAACTGATGCCCTATATAGTCTGCGGCAAGGACCAAGGGGAGTTCTTGATCCCCACTGGCTGGAAAAAGTGCCTGAGTATCAAAATAAAACTTGGGAATGATTAACCAGAATAAATAAACATAAAACTAAAAAAACATGAATAAATTCAAAACTAAAATCAAACAACCAAACATGACCCTAAACTAAGGTCAAAATTAAATATTATAACTTGAACCAAAACTCCAAAGGGAACAAAAATTATGGAAAAATAAAAACATTAACTCAAACCTCCATGAAAAATGAGGTGTAGCAACTTCCAACCACGTTCACCAAACCAACATGAGGATGAAACTGACCACACGAATCACCCATGCTATTCTCGATGCCTCAACCTACAATACTAAAGAAACATGATCTACATACACTCAAAGGGGTATGTATGGTGTGATCCTAAATCCCAGTAGGATACCACCGAAAAAATGTTCCACACATAATTATTAAATGAGAAATAAATTTTTAATTTAATAGAAGAAAAATAAATAAATGCTCATAATAATTTATAGAAAACATGTTTAAGGATAACTACTTAAAAAAACATAAATTAAAACACACACACTCTATAGCTTTCATGGTAACCCCAATTTCACACTGTGTGCTGAAGGTGAGTGAAAAATAAAAGAAGAGCACAATACATGGGAGAGGCCCTAACGATACTAGAAAGAAGTGGGACCCTTCAAAATCACATCTCGGTGAAAAATGGTATAGTAACCCAACAACATACTTTCTCTTGCGCGATCCACTAGTAGTGAAACACATCCATAACCCAGTGGTCTCCAATCATCTTCCAAAATTTTAGTTAGTGTTGGAGTTGTCAATCCAGCTAAGTGAGACTGGGCTAATTCTACATCCATATCAATAACACATTAGTCCTAGTCCACCCACTTAGTACCTTGGATTCCCATTTGTGCTCAAGTGATTCAGAGTTCATGTCATATTTCATAATCATATACTCAAACCAAACAAGACACTACACACGCCAAAACCACAATTTTCAAACACAAAAGCCATTTGAAATAATACACACACTAAAACATTCTCCAAACATATTTCACACCATTTACATAATTAAATAATCCATTTAAATGTTTTATAAAAAAATAAAAAAGATTTCATAAGATTTTATACACACAAAAGTAACTATTTATACATCCACAAAACATTCCAACATCGCACGAACTGAAATACAATTTTAAAGTGTGACCTGCACCACACAAACAGTTTGATGAAAAACCTCACACCAAATTTAAACCACCTCTACAAAAACCACACAATTTAATAAGAAAAAAATAACATCTTAAGAAACAATTTAAAAGAATTCACTTGGTGTCACCCACTAACCAAAAAACATTCTTTTACGGCCAAATTCACACTAAGCCATGTCAAAAATATAATTCTCACCAATTGCATTGATTAATAAGCTAACTGAACAATTGAAAAATATCTAACTAACTAGATATAATTTTTCTGTAGAAATCACCCCCATAATATAAACATACTACCAAACAATTAAAATGAAAATCAAACTTTAGAGAATATCAACTTTTCACTACATAAATTAATTAAATAATATACTAAATTAATTAAAAATGAAAATTAATTAATCAATAAATAATTAAACGTGGAAACACCTACCTTGGAGTAGGAAACCACATGATCTTGGCATGAAACACCCATCGCACGATCGTCGCACCATAATGGATCTAAAGAAAACCATTTTTTTCAATCATTCAAACACATAAAAATGATAATGAACCAAATTCACATTAAATCCTAACACTATAAACTGTCAATGGAATAAATTAACTGGATGAAGAAAAATGCACCTATGGTGGGGTTGTGGGAAGCTAACCGGGTGAGAAACGAGGTTTCCAGAGTTGATTTGTGTCGGCTAAACCTTGTCAGAAGGGGGTGAGACCAAGGGGAAGCATTCAAGAGTGATGCACACTGTGGATTTGATTCAAGGAGGGTAGCATGGGTGTCATGGGGGTTTTGTGTGGTGTGAGGTGGTCAGAGAGATAGTGAGCGGTTGGTGTGGAATCCGAATAGGGCGGCGCTCGATGGGGTGGCTCCAGATGAGAGAAAAAGGGTGGTGCAATACTGACTAAGTGGGGGTGTGGACAATGGCCGTTTGCGCGATGGGATAGAGGAGAGGAGGCAGTCTGTGCCGGATGATAAAGGCATGGATAATATGTGCATACGAGTGAGGATTTTGTTGCACGAGGGAGGGTTGTGTTGCGTGTGGCGAGCCGGAACGGAAGAGGCTTTGGCAGGGGGCCTGCTAGAAGAGGGTACATAGCCATGGAGTGGACCAGAGGGAAGGGCACCGACCTATGGGAGCCTGGAAAATGGGAGGTGGTGCGCTAGGGTGGCAGGAGGAGAGGTTTCCGTGTGGGGAGAGACAAGAGAGAAAGAGAGAGTGAAAAAAATTCAGGAAAAAATGAAAGAAAATATAAAAAGAAAAAAAATGGAAAAATAAAAATGAAATGAAACTTAAAAAGACATAAACTAACCTATACATAATCATAAAAATAATTGTAATCTAAATATTAAGTTAAAAAATGTATAATTGTAACATTAATTTAATATTAATGACCAAATAAAAATATTAACTGAAAATTAATAATTATATTCATAACCTAATTAAAATTTTAACTTAAGTATTAATAATAATAATCGTAAAACTAATAAAATAAAAAACCCAAAATAATAATATCATTATTAACTAAGGTTGGACACCATGCATGGTCGCGTGCATGATTGTACGCTCTGTCACACATACGGTCGCAGACCTATATAAGAACCCAACTTATTTCAAAATAAAAATAGTTCAAACTGTAGCTCAAAAGTGAGATCCAAAATCATTTAATGAAAACAAAGCATCGGATGGGATGCGACAATTCTACCTACCATGACACTTTCTGCCCCCAAAAAGTCCCAAAAGACTTGGTGAACACAAGAGTCCAAGAAATATTGCGACGATACATAATACTAAATTAAAATTTGCTCGAAGATTAACATTCAAAATGCACATGATCAGAAACTTCAAAGATCACAAAACCAAAATCAGCAAGAAAAATAACCAGTAATTAGGAATTCTCCTCAAATAGAACTACAACGTGGAACACCCTAACCCCTAACGTTGGAATCACAAGGGTTGCTTGAGACCTCTAAGAACACTCATCAAGCATCCCAATATCTAAGCTAACCAATTAGTATGGTCATGGTTAGGCACATTATTTGTAAGGGGTTTCCCCGCCAAGAACACTTTGAAGAAAGTGTCTTTCCACAAGTTCTTACTATGGTGGTATCACCACCAAATTAGTATTCTTGTGAAACATTGGTTCTCCAAACCAAAAGGACTCACAAACCATAAAAACCCTCTAACAATTTCCTTACCCTCAAAGATCCCTATGTTTAACCATACCAACAAAAGTGGAGACACCGACGAGACCCACAATGGGTCTCTCCACAATTTTAGGATTTTCAAAACCCCACGACATATGCGCGGCATTCCCCATTTATTTTGAGAGATATAGACATAACTATTCATCACAAACCCACCAACATGGGCTAACCTAAATGGATGATTCCTACAATGGCCAGCACTCCCCCACATGAGATGGTTTTGATAGAGGAAACCCCTAACCTAGAAAAAAACAGGATAGGTGCACATCAATTCCATAATACATGAGCATCTATGAAACAAGTACTATTTAAATCCATAACCTACCACAAGGAGGTTCACAGAGTACACCCAATGGCTTTACAAGAATATGGATTCTCCGAACTTCATTAAGGCCCAAGAGGAAATCCCATAAATTAAGACCACAGTAAGGAGACATGGGATTCATGCGCCTGAAAAAAATGATGCCTTTAGAGACAGTACTACAATAGGGAAATTTATGTTACCCCATACTGACATTGAAGACATAAGTCGGACAAAAACCATCCCACGTTTGACATGTTTTTGACTGAACATTAGCTTCACCCAGAGTCCTATGGTTGGGGACCTGATGGCTGAAGTGTCTACCGTCTCATATCCATAAGTTGGCCACCTATAACTAGAAGTTACTCTGCTAGAAAAGACTTCTACCTAGTTTTCCTTGTGTCCCAAGTGTCCACTCTGTCAATATACCCACTAATAATTGCAGTGAACAACATAGGGTTCCCCACTGACCACTCTAGATATAAGATATTGAGGGGTCTATCAAAAAAGTGATGCAAAGGAAGGAGCACTCCAAGAACAAGTCTATTTCGTTCCCACTCCTCATCAGAGGAGGAACCTATAGTTACCACAATATGAACAAGACTAACAACTATTATGACCTTTAGACTAATTGTTCCAAAAAAACCTCTGGGGGACATGAAACTAGCGTATCAGAAAGGTCAACACACCTCTTTCACCATCTATTGACTAGTCGAGCACCTACGAGCTCCACCACTTCCTCTCCCCTTTACATCCTTTGTTACAACCATTGGAGGAATTTAGTCTTAAGGATCTCCCAAGACATCCCCATTCACCACTAAAATGGAATGATTACCATACACGAGTTTAGTCCCTCTCTTCCAAACATACTCAAGGCCACTTACACCCTCACAATATTTATAGTCCCTCAAAAACAAGAGACACTCCCAACATTCCCAAAGTACTCAAATATAGTCAACTACCCTCAATGCCTACAAACAGTTGACAACCATACAGAACCCAACTCTGCCAATCCACTTGAGGTTTGGGTTGAACCATGAACTGAGAGACTTGTAGGAAACCCATCGGTTATTTCTAGGGGACATATCCCGAATAAGAAACAAAAAACTAGACTTAAAAAAACCAAGAACCTCACCAAACCACAACCCACATACCGATAACCAATCCAACAATTCCAATTTAAAACACCAATTATTTTTCAAAGGAAAAAAACCTGCTTGAAAAAAAAACCAAGCACAGTACAATAAAACCCAACAACACTGTTGAACTCAGTTATTTCTCTCCAGACTCAAAACCATTTTACAATCTCCAAAACCATTTAATCACAAAAATCCATTTTATTGAAAAAACAACTTTCTAGGAAATAAGAAGCCACCTTAGAAATCAATCAATAACCACTGATATTCCATGGTGCCTCACAAATATGCATTTGGGTTCCACTCAGGCACCCATCCATATGATCCACCAAATGTCCATTATTCACGTCTACACGCACACACGAGCACCCATAAGAATACCACTGGACAAAACATGGCTCTTCCACTTTCAAAACAAAACATTCCCCATAGTTTGAAAAACCCCGTTTTTTCAAAACCATTTTAAAAATTCAAGGCAGATTTTCAAAATTCTTCCCATTAACAAAATAAATAACTTTCATTTCAAATAACTCAAGACATTATTTTAGGAATTTGACTTCAAAAAATCAAATTCTAGATTTAAAAAACAAGGTCCAAGAGAAATGCACCCCAAAAACCATGACATACTAATAGTAAAGGAAAAATAAGAGCAACCCCATGGTCCACATTCTTTTTGAAATCAGCCTTTGTGACAACCAAAAACTGAACCATGACATCACCAAAACTAAAGAACTTGGATGGAGAATGAGTCGTCATGCCAGACCCTGCCACATGGTTTAGTAGACCATTCCCTAGGAAAGCTCGAACTACTATGAGTATCAAACTGTACTCTCAGGTATCACATTTGTGGCTACTCCATGTGAGACTGCACAAAGTACCAGTTTAATCCTATTTTCATCCCCCATTCACAAAGACAAAAGCCAATAATTTAAATCCCAGACTACCCCTAGTTACTCGAGGATCAGAACGAGTTAGATTTTGTGATGCTCTTCTCAAACCTACCCCTTGAGTACTGACAGTCCTATCCATGATCTACCTGACATCCCTAATAAAAAGAATAAAAACCTAGCTGTGATACCCTTTTGTGATGAACCAATTTGGTTCATCATCAAACCAACACACGAACCGGTCCGCAGCAAGGCCTGAGGGGCGTTCCCGATTCCCACGAGTTGGCACAAGTGCTCGGGTATCAAAATAAATATTTATATTGACATACCTGATTAAAATAAACATAAAACAAAAAATAAGATAAATAAATTAAAAATTATAATAAAATAACCTAATATTCCCTTAAACTATGGTCAAAAATTAATGTTTACAACTTGAACCAAAAACCCAAAGGGAATGAAAATAAACGAAAAAATTAAAACATTAACTCAAACCTCCATGAAAAATGTGGTGTAGCAACCTCAAGCCACATTCACCAAACCAACACGAGGATGCCACTGACCAACCGAATCACCCATGATATGCTCGATACCTCAACCTGAAATAAAAAAGAAACATGATCTACATACACCCAAAGGTGTATGTATGGTGTGAGATGAAATCCCAATAGGATTCCACAGAGAAAAGGTTCCACACATAATTATTAAATGCTAAATACATTGGAAATTTAACAGAATAAAAATAAATAAATGCTCAAACAATTTTAATGAAAATAGTTTTAAGGAGAATGACTTTAAATAAAACAAATTAAATTATAACACACACTCTCTAGCTTTCAAGGTAACCCCAATTCCACACCATGTGCAGAAGGTGAGAAAAAAATAAAGGAGGAGCATAATACATGGGAGAGGCCCTAACGATACTAGAAAGAAGTGGGACCCTTGAACAAAACGTCTCAGTGAAAAATGGTATAGGAACACAACAACATATGTTCTCGTGCACGATCCACTAGTAGGGAAACACATCCATAACCCAGTGGTCTCTAATAATCATCCAAAATTTTAGTTAGTGTTGTAGTTGTCAATCCAACTAAGTGAAACTGGGCTGATTCCACTTCCGTGTCAATATAAAATTAGTCCTAGTCCTCCCACATAGTACCCAGGCTTCCCATTTGTGCTCAAGTAGTTCCAAGTTCGTGTCATATTTTATAATCATATACTCAAACCAAACAAGACACTGTATGAAGGTTTCGGGCACAGCAGAAGTGTGTGGGTGGATGTGCCCAATTGGCTTTTTTTCATTAACAATGATCAATCTGGGATCAATACGATGATAAATTCCAGTCTCCACGGATCGAATCATAGAAATGGACAATGAAAAAAAAAGTCCCAGAACCCCATAGTAGGATCGTTACAGGTTGATTATAATTAATTTAATCAATTGAAAAGAAGTACCTTTTTGGTGTTCTTTCTTCGTTTATGTTCATGATCAAATTCCGATGTGATTCGTCATTGCGTTTCAGAATCCATGTGTAGACTTCCTCTAGCAGTGATCCACACATGCACCTCATATCTTTGGACGTTGCCAATGGAGTCTCCGGGTGATAGCATGGAGAGACCTTTGCTTGTGTTGTCCTCCTCAGATTGTCTTGATCCGATGGAAGAGGATCTCTCTTGATCTTGAGAGCGTTATTGGAGGAAGAGGTTCTTTTGGATTTTAAAGAATTCTCTATAATTGTTGTGCACAATGATTCACTTGTGTGTTAGAAAAGAGTTGGGGTTGTGAGAATATTTATAATCGGGTTTGAGGTTGTATATTTATGACAATAAATAAACGCGTTACACATTTTATTTATTTCATTTACTCTTATTCAAAACCCCCATGTGGAATAATTAATTCCTTGACATGTGCCCATTCTGATTATAATAAATATCATTTAATAAAACAATATTATATCCTCAAAATCCTTACTGGAAAACTACACCGCGTGTAATCATTAATACATGGTGTGTACTTGTTTTCCATAAAAATACACAGCGTGTAATCATTAATACACGGTGTGTACTTGTTTTTCATTTCCTTTTCCAAAATTAAAACTACACGGTGTTTAATTATTAATACATGGCATGAACTTGTTTTCCATGAAAAACTATACGGCGTGTAATCTTTAATACACGACGTGTATATCTTGTTTTTCATTTCTTTATTTCTCCATCATTAAAACGATTTAGACTTCCTTGAATAATTATTAAACCATGTATGTGAATAATCATTATTCTACTTGAGAAACTTGGATACACTTAGTGTGTGACCCTCTAGGCCTCTTTCTCATTGGCATTAGGTGGGCTTGCCTAAAGTCCAAGATTACTGTCTAGCAATGGTTCAAGGCACCCAAGAGAAAGAAGTTGACGCCGCATTGACGTGTCACCTCATATGATTGCTTACTGTTTAATTTAATCCCTTTGTCTCAATATCTCAACAATAAGGATTCATATAAGTGTCATTAACCTATATGCTTGATCCGTCGTTCTTTGAATACCTGAAATAAACTCATCATTACAACATGGCCATGGAATTTCATGCGACAGTTCTATTTCAATCAAAGGGTCGAGATATCAACTTCCATTAATGGAAGGGATAAATCCTTCCTCGACTTATCCATTAACAACATGTCAGTCGTGACGAACCCAACATACCCTAATTCCCTCCAACTGTCTGCGTGACGGTTTTCGTCAGTAAATCTAAGTGCGCGAGTCATGACATGAGTTAATGATAATCTTCCAGTCTAAAGACTATTACACACACAACTAGATAGAAATTTCTGATGACACGAATACATGAGGAATTTCTACTGGCGGGTCTGTTCTCATAATCTCCCATCTTAAAGGTTACCAAGTGCGAACTCCATAAGAGAGAGTCTCCTCTTCTTACGAGTACTCGTACATGACGGTCTGTATACTATGTGTCCAATCATAGTATGTCATCCAACCGTATAACTTTATTTAAGAATATTGTTATAGCATTTCAAGTTTTTCATCATATCGGGGATCTTCCATGACCTTATTAACGAAAGAAATATTCCAAGACATTATTATATTATAGTCATGCAGAATAATGAACAATATATAATAAGAGTACATTCATGTAATCAAAGTACAAAACTGTTGGTTCTCAAGACACCAACCCTAAAAAAATCCCACTTGGACTAGAGCTAACTACCTACAAATTTTAGTCCGCTAGACCTCACATGATGATCATGTTTCTGCTGAGTCAAGGCTTTATTCAAGGGGTCCCCAATGTTGTATTCTGTGGAAATATTGCTCATTGCAACTTCACCTCCCTGAGAAAAATTCCTCAAGAGATGATACTTCTGAAGTATGTGCTTTGTCCACTGATGTGACCTTGGCTCTTTTTCAAGTGCCATTTCTGCAGTAGTATCACAATAGAGTGTGATAGGATCTTTATTTCTAGGTACTACATCCAACTCTTGGATGAAGATTCACCTCCATACTGCTTATTTAGCTGCCTCAGAAGCTGTGATATACTCGGACTCTACTGTAGAATCTACCACTAAACCTTTATTTGAACTCTTCCAGCTCACTGCACCTCCATTCAAACTGAATATGTAACCAGTCTGTGACTTCATGTCATCTTGATCTGTCTGGAATCTAGCATCTACATGTCCTCTGATGACTAGTTCCTCATCTCCACTATAAATCAAGAACATATCCTTAGTACGACTCAGATTCTTAAGGATAGTCTTGCCTGCCATCCAATGGCGGTCTCCTGGATCAGCTTGATATCTGCCTACCGCACTCGATGCATAAGAAACATCTAGCCTTGTACATAGCATAGCATACATGACTGACCCAATCACTAATGCATAAGGGATCCTTACCATTTTTATTCTTTCCTCATGTGTCTGAGGACACATTTTCTTGGAAAGGTGAATGCCCTATGACACTAGAAACAATCCCCTCTTGGACTGTTCCATACTGAATATCTTTAGTATCTTGTCAATGTATGTGCTTTGACATAGGCCTAGAATTCTCTTGGATCTATCACAATGAATCTTGATCCCAAGAATATATGTTTCCTCGGCCAAGCCTTTCATAGAGAAGCATTTATCCAACCATGTCTTCACTGACTGTAAGACAGGTACTTCGTTTCCAATTAGTAATATGTCATCAACATATACTATTAGTAAAATGATTGCACTTCCACTAAACCTCTTGTAGACACAAGGATCACATTCATTATTAACAAATCTAAATTCTGTTACAGCTTTATCAAAACAAATGTTCCATGACAGTGATGTTTTCTTTAATCCATAAATGGATTTCTACAACTTTCATACCTTGTTGGCATCTATTGGTGTCACAAAACCTTCAGGTTGTGTCATGTAGACATCTTCCTGAAGGTTCCAGTTAAGGAATGGTGTTTTGACATCTATTTTCAAAATTTCATAGTCATGGTAAGTGGTAATGGCCAATAAGATTCTTATGGATTTCAGTATCTCAACTGGTGAAAAGGTTTCTTCATAGTAAATTATTTGATGCTGTCTAAAACCTTTTTGCAACCAGTCATGGCTTATAGGTGCTGACTTCCCACTCCATGTCTAGTTTCTTCTTAAATACCCATTTATTACCAACAGGATTTACATCAACTGGAGGATCTACCAAAATCCAGACTTGGTTTTGGTACATGGAATCCATTTTAGAATTCATGGCTTCTTGCCACTTGGCATCTTCTGTGCCTTCAACTTCTTCCTTATAGGTAAGAGGATCATCATTGTCAACCAATAATGAGTCACCATCCTCGGTGACAAGAAAACCATATCGTTCTAGTTCTCTCTCCTCTCTCGTGCTTCTACATAGTTGTTGTGTCTATAGAACAGATTATTCTTCCACAGGGCTTTGTGGAATTTGTTCTTGTACCAACTCATGTGTATCTTGAGCCTCGACTTCATCGAAGCCTTTCTCGCTCCCACTATCTCTTTTGGAGATGTGCTCCCTCTCAAGTAATATGGCATGCATTTCAATTGTAACCTTTTTCTATGAGGGGTTGTATAGGTAATATCCCATTGTTTCCTTGTGACATCCTATAAAGATGCACATATGTGCCTCAGGGTGCAAGTTTGTTACTTGAAGAGGCCTTAACATATGCTTCGCTACCCCACACATGTAAATTTGATAACATGGCTTTGCGTCCACTCCATAACTCATATGGAATACCATTTATCCATTTAGTTTGTACTTGGTGTGCTACTGTTTGTAATGCATATCAACAAAAGGATAATGGATGACTCACATGAATCATCATTAATCTCACCATGTCCAATAAGGTGTGGTTCCTCCTTTCACTTACATTATTCCATTGAGGTGTGTAAGGAGGAGTGAGTTGAGATAGAATCCCAAAAACCTGTAAGAAATCAATGAAGTCCTGATTAAGATATTCTCCTCCTCTGTCTGAGTGAAGTTTCTTAATCATCTTACCAAGATGGTTCTCAACTTCATTCTTGTATTCTTTAAACCGATCAAAAGAATCTGACTTATACCTCATTAAGTATATATATCCATATCTACTAAAATCATCAGTAAAAGTTATGAAGTATGAGAACCCACCCCTTGCTTCAACTGGAAAAGGTCCACACACATCTATGTGAACTAATTCTAGAATCTCTTTAGCCCTTTCACCTTTCCCACTAAATGGTACTTTGGTCATTTTTCCTTGTAGAAACGCATGACGTACACCAAGTGGTTTTAGTTCGAAAGTATCTAAATACCCATCTTTATGTAATTTTGTCAAATGTTTCTTATTTACATGACCTAGACAGTGATTCCAATGTTTGGTGTGGTATGAGTCATGTGAATTAACTTTGTCATCAATTTCCATTATTTGGTTTGTGTAGTCTAACACATAAAGGCCGTTATATAAATGTACCCTACCAAAACAAATGCTATCTTTATAAAAGTATCAACATTCATTTCCAAACTTGAATATGAATCCATCAGTATCTAATATGGATATTGAAATAATGTTTTTAGTAACAGAAGGCACATAATAACAACCCTTTATCACCAAGATCATTCCAGTTGGTAATGTGAGGTGGTAGTCTCTGACAGCTACAACAGCAAGTCTGGCTCCATTGGCTGCTTGTAGATCCACCTCACCTCGGTCAATCTTTCTGAATCTACTTGGTTTCTGTATTTGGATATAGATGTGGGCACCACAAGCATTATCTAATACCCAATTAGTAGAAACAGATAGATTGAATTCGATAACAAACGCACATAAAGCTTCCCCTTTCTTCCTTGGTTGGGTGTAGTTTTTCTTCCAGTGGCCCTTCTTGCCACGTGCTAAACAAACAACATGTTGTTCCCTTTCCTCCTTTTTGATCTACCTTTTCTTGGAAGGCCTTGAAGAAGGTTTGGGCTTAATACTCTTTGCCTTACCTTTCCTTTTATTCACCATAAGGACAGAATGTTTTGCACACTTCATGTCATTGTCCACATGGCAAATGAGGATAAGAAGTTCAGATAGAGACTTCTCAGTGTTGTTCATATTGAAGTTCACAACAAAGTTTGAGAAGATCTGGGGGAGTGATGAATGAATGAGATCGGTACCCAGTTCTTCGGAGAGTTTAATCCCTATAACCTTGAGGCGCTCAATATAGCCAATGAGCTTGACTACATGAGGCCCATCCGGTGCACCATCTCCAAGATTTCTCTGAAATAGTGCCTTGGAGATCACAAACCTTTTCTATATTGGTCTCTCCTTGTATAGAAAATGGAGGTGCTCGAGCATGCTGTAGGCATCCATGTCTTCATGAGACTTCATGAGCTCACTAGACATCTATGACAACATCAAATACTGAACATCGAGTAAATCCTCAAATATTGATCATAGACCAGGAAATATTTATCATTCTCCCCTTGGGTAGGCGGATCAGGAAGTGAGGACTCCAGCACGTAAAACTTTCATTCATGGCTTAGGATAACCTGAAGGTGCCTAAACCATTCCTGAAAGTTACTGTCGGTGAGGATATTGTTTTTATAAAGAATTGATCATAGATAAAATGTGGTGGATGAGTTTTTAATTCCAATTCTACAAATTAAAAGATAATATTTATCAGTACTTTCTTGATTACATTTTTATGAGAAATAATAAATTTTTATTAAGTCTCCCACTATTTTATCAAGTCCCAACGGCCCTCACCATTGATCTCGGAATTTCCAGTTTCTTTGACATTCTAGTGGTAAGGATCCATATTCCCATTTGCATAACCCCAACAAGGGTTGGTCAAGCTATTTGAAGGTATTTGGGTAGGCAGGTCTTTGCCAACTATGAGATTACAGTTCCTTGATCTATTGAGTGGACTCACTAATCTTGAAATCCTGACTTGGATTTCCTCAACTCTTGCCTCCAATATTACAACAAGTTTAGCAAGGGATACTCTTCATGATGTAATATGGTTAAGTTGACCTGAAACCTTTCATAAGGGCTAACTTTATAAAATTAAGTGTCCCAACAAGGACTGGTTAAACACATAGTCTTATTGAGTATTTCCCTTAATCAAGTAATGGAAGTCTTGATCTGACTTAATATGGTATTTGAGGGATTTTAATCCTTTATTCATAGTTTCACATTATCACATTCTTGTTAATATTAAGTGAGGCTTTCTTAAATGAATAACCATGTTCTGATAATGTTTACACATAGTCCGGTTTTATTTTATTCCATATTTTCATGCCTGTTTATTTCATTAATTATGTGATCACAACAACACATACATAATAAATAAACCACACAATCAGACATAGATAAAAAAGATAGTATGATCATGATCTTCTATTGGTCATCTTATCTAGCTGTTTGATAAGCTAAACCCGACCTAGGAAAAAACACCTTGAACTGATGGTTCGTGTTTTGAAGCTCCCACCTATCCACCTTTGTATCTTCTTGGGTTATTTTCGCCTCATCTATGGGGTTTGATCCGTCTCCTCTGACTTGGTAGATCCTCCATTACATGGGTTTACATTAAAGAAGCCATGGGAATGCAAGCCCTACATTTTATTGGAAGAAGGATCACAGACCAACAAATTTAAATTAAAAAAATTTAAATGAAACCATACACACATAAAAAGGGTCTTTGGTCTAGATCATGATCATCCATAGCATGAAATGACATTTACGCATAATTATAATCCATATTCTTTTAGTGGTTCTATTATTTAAGATATGTCGCGCTTGAATTAAATTAATTATGATCTTATAATTAATCAATTCTTTATCTTAAATTCCATTCTAAATTTCCTTGAGATTCTTCTCATCCATGTTCCCTGTACAGATCTTTGTACTTTTGGAGGAGACCTGGTGAAATTCCATTTCTGGAAAGTATACGGCGTGTAGTTTAAATTTACACGGCCTATATTTCTTTTCACCCTTTATCCAAAGTACATGCCAGGGGATTTGGTGTGTTTTCTCTACTTTGGAAATTTTGGAGAACATAGTGAGTAGATAAATCAGTCATGGCTTGTACTTCGTTGTTACGAAGTAACTGGCCTGGAAATCTCGTGTACGTGGTACATGGATTCTACTTTGTACATGGTTTCACTTGGGTTGGATCGGACTACACGACGTGTTGCTCCAACATACACGTCGTGTATTCCTATTCCCACACCCCGTTCATTTCTAGTCAACACGGGGTGTTAAGTGCTTAGGTGTAATGAATTCACACGGCGTGGTTTAGTGGACTAGTACTGGTTCGTTGAACCTAAGTACACAGTGTGTAGTTTTGATTACACGTCGTGTATTCCCATGTTGTACAGACAGAAAGAGTGGCTCCTCTGGATGAGTTCCTCATTTTTATTTTAATCAAAATTAAAATTAAAAATTCGTTTCTGTGATGTGAATCGAGAAACGAAGGAGGAAAACAGATCTCGTCCATTCAAATTTAATAGAATTATTTATCATGAATTGAAACAAATATAAATGCATAAATTATCAACGACAATTAAATAACTATAATCAAAGTTTTAACCTCACACTGATACCAATTGAAGGTTTCGGGCGCAGCAGAAGCGCCTGGGTGGATGTGCCCACTTTGATTTTTTTTATTAATAATGATCAATCGGGGATCAATATGACAATAAATGCCAGTCTCCACAGATCAAATCACAGAAATTGACAATGAAAAGGAAAGTCCCAGAACCCTATAGTAGGATCATTACAGGTTGATTATAAATAATTTAATCAATATAAAAGAAGTACCTTTTGGGTGTTCATTCTTCATTGATGTTCTTGATCACGTTCTGATGTGAGTCATAATTGTGTCGCAGAAGCCAAGTGTAGAATTCCTCTAGCGATGATCCACACATGCACCACGTATCTCTGGACGTCACCAAAGGAGTCTCCAGGTGCTAGCATGGAGAAACATTTTCTTAAGTTGTCCGCATTAGATCGTCTTGATCCGATGGAAGAGGATCTATCTCGGTCTTGAGAGCGTTCTTGGAGAAAGAGGTTCTTTTGGCCTTGAACAAATTCTCTAGAATTGTTGTGCACAACGATTCTCTTGTGTGTCAGAAAAGAGTTGGGGTTGTGAGGATATTTATAATTAGGTTTTAGGTTTTATATTTATGACAATAAATAATATCATTACATGTTTTATTTATTTCATTGACTCTTATTTAAAACCCACATGTCTAATAATTAATTCATTGACATGCGCCCACACTGATTATAATAAATATCATTTAATAAAACAATATTATATCCTCAGAATCCTGACTGGAAAACTACACGGTGTGTAATCATTAATACACGGCGTGTACTTGTTTTCCAAAAAACTACACAGAGTGTAATCATCAATACACAGCGTGTACTTGTTTTTCATTTCCTTTTCCAAAATAAAAACTACACGGCATGTAATCATTAATACACGGCGTGTACTTATTTTCCATGAAAAACTACACAACGTGTAATCTTTAATACATGGCGTGTATATCTTGTTTTCCATTTCTTTATTCCTCCATCATTAAAATTATTTAGGCTTCCTTGTATAATTATTAAACCATGTACGGGAATAATCTTTATTCTACTTGAGATACTTGGATACACTTAGTGTGTGACCCTCTAGGCCTCTTTCTCATTAGCATTAGGCGGGCTTGCCTAAAGTCCAAGATTACTGTCTAAAAACGGGTCAAGGCACCCAAGAGAAAGAATTTGATGCCGCATTGATGTGTCATCTCATACGAACACTTACTGTGTAATTTAATCCAGTTGTCTCAATGTCTCATCAAGCAGGTTTCATGGAAGTGTCATAAACCTATATGCTTGATTTGTCGTTCTTTGACTACCTGAAATAAACTCATCGTTACACTATGGAAATGGAATTTCATGTGACGGTTCTATTTTAATCAAAGGGGAAAGATATCAACATCCATAAATGGAAGAGACCAATCCTTCCTCGACTTATCCATTAACGACATGACACCCGTGATGCACCTATTGTACCCTACATCCCGCCAACTGACTGCGTGACAGTTTTTGTCAGTAAATCTAAGTGTGCAAGTCATGAAATGAGTTAATGATAATCTTCCAGTCTAAGAACCATTACACATGCTCGTAGATAGCAATTTCCGATTACACCAAGACAAGCAGAATTGCTACTGGCGGGTCTGTTCTCATAATCTCCCGTCTTGGAGATTACCAAGTGCGAACTCCATGAGAGAGAGTCTCATCTTCTTATGAGTACTCACACATGATGGTCTGTATACTATGTGTCCTATCATAGTATGTCATCCAACATTAGAACTTTATTTAATAATATTGTTATAGCATTTCAAGGTTCTCATCATAGCGGGGATCTTCCATGACCTTGTTAATGCAACAAATATTCCAGGACATTATTATATTATAGTCATGCAGAACAATGAAAAATATATAATAAGAGTACATTCATGTAATAAAAGTACAAAATAGTTGATTATCATGACACCAACCCTAACACTACACACGCCAAAACCACAATTTTCTCACAAAAATGTCATTTAAAATAATACACATAATAAAACATTCTCCAAGCATGTTTCACACCAATGAAATAATTTTATAAACCATTTAAAAGTTTTATAAAACAATATAAAAATACTTTACATGGTTTTACACACACAAAAGTAACTATTTATACATCCAAAACACATTCCAACATCGCATGCACTAAAAATACAATTTTAAAGTGTGAACTACACCACACAAATAGTTTGATGAAAAACCTCACACCATATTTAAAACACCTTTCCACAAACCACACAATTTAATAAGAAGAAAATAAAATCTTAAGAAACAATTGAAAATAAGTCACTTGGTGTCACCCACTAACAAAAAAACCTTCTTTTATGACCAAATTCACACTATGCCATGTCGAAAATATAATTCTCAAAAATTTCATAGATTAATAAGCTATCTATATAATTTAGAAATCACTAACAGCTAACTAGATATGATATTTCAGCAGAAAGCACACCCATAATATAAACATGGTACCAAACAATTCTAATGAAAATCAATCTTTATAGAATATCAATGTTTCACTACATAAATTAATTAAATAATTTTCTAAATTAATTAAACATGAAAATTAGTTAATCAATAAATAATTAAACATGGAACCACCTACCTCGGTGTCGGAAACCTCATGATCTTGGCATGAAATACTCTTCGCATGACCATCATACCCCAATGGATATAAAGAAAACCATTTTTTCAAGTAGTATTACACAAAAAAATGAAAATAAACCAACTCCACATTAAACCCTAACCCTATAAGCAGTCAATGGAATAAATTAATTCGATGAATAAAAATGAACCTGTTTCGGGGTTATGGGAAGCTAACTGTGTGAGAAAAGGGGTTTCTAGATAAGATTTGTGTCAGCTAGACCTTGTCGGAAGGGGGAGCGACCAAGGGGAAATGTTCCAGAGTGATGCACACTGAGGATTTGATGCAAAAAGGGTAGAATGGGTTGCTCGAGGGTATTTTTTGTTGTGATGTTGTTAGAGAGACAGCGAGTGGGTGGTATGGAATCAGACAAGGGTGGCACTAGATGGGGAGGCTGACGGGGCAGCTCCAAATGAGAGAAAAAGGATGGAACAACGGCGTGTAAGTGGGGGGTATGGACAACGACCATTTGCACGATGGGAAGGATGGGAGGAGGCAGCCCCTGCCAAAGGATAAAGTCATGGATAATATGTTCACACACATGAGGATTTTTCTACTTGAGGGAGGGTCGTGCGGCGTCCGGCGAGCCGGAATGGAAGAGGCTTTGGAAGGGTCCTCTCTAGAAGAGGGCACACATCCATGGTGTGGACTAGAGGGGAGGGTGTCGGCCGGAGGGAGCATGGAAAATGGGAGGCGGCGGGCTAGGGTTGCAAGGGGAGAGGGTTCCGTGTGGGGAGATATGGGAGAGAAAGAGAGAGTGAAAAAAATAAAGGAAAAAATAAAGAAAATTTAGAATGAAAAAAATGTAAAAATAAAAATGAAATGAAACTTAAAATAACATAAACTAACCTATAAATACTCATAAAAATAATATTATTCAAAATATTGTGTTAAAAAATTTATAATTGTAACATTATTTTAATATTAATGACTAAATATTAATATTAACTAAAAATTAATAATTATAATCATAACCTAATTAAAATATTAACTTCATAATTAATAATAATAATAATAGTAAAACTAAAATAATAAAAATCCCAAAATAATAATATTATTATTAATTAAGGTTGGACACCGCACATGGACGCGTGCGCGATCGTGCGCTCGGTCGCACATATGGTCACAGACCTGTATAAGATCCCAATTTCCTTCAAAATAAAACTAGTTCAAACTGAAGCTCATAATTGAGACCCAAAACAATTAAATGAAAATGATGTGTCAGACGGGGTGTGACAATTCCCCCTACCATGAAATTCTCTGCCCCCAGAGTGTCCCAAAAGACTTGGTCAACCCAAGAGTCCAAGAAAGAATGCGAAGATACATAAAAACAAACCTCAATTTCTCGAAGACTGGGCATTCAAAATGGACAAGATCATAAAGATCAAAGATCTAAAAAGCAAAATCACTATGAAAAATTACCAGTAATTCGGAATTCAACTCAAATAGAACTACAACATGGAACACCCCAACCCCTAATGTTGGGATCCCTAGGGTTTCTTGAGACCTCCAAGAACACTCATCAAGCGGCCCACTATAAGAGCTAACCAATTAGTATGGTCAAGGTCAGGAAAATCATAAGTAAGGGGTTGCCCCACCAAGAACACTTTGAAGAAAGAGTATTTCCACAAGTTCGTACTATTGTGGTATCACCACCATATTAGGATTATTTTGAAACATTGGTTATCCAAAACAAAATGACTCAAATACCTGAAAAAAACCACTAACACCTTATTGACCCTCCATGATCCCTATGTTTAACCACACCAACATAAGTGGATACATCGACGAGATCCGCAATGGGTCTCTCCACAATTTTAGGATTTTCATTACCCCATGACATCCGCACGAAACTCCCCATTTATTTTTAGAGATATAGACAAAACGCTTTATCAAAATCCCACCAACATAGTCCAACCTAAATGGTTGATTCCTACAATGTCCCACACTCTCCCACATGGCATGGTTTTGATAGTGGAAACCCATAACCTAGAAGAAAACAGGATAGGCGTAGATCAATTCCATAATACATGAAAATCTATAAAACGAGTACAATTTCAACCCATAACCTACCACAAGAAGGTTCACAGAGCACACCCGCAGGCTTTACAAGAATATGAATTCTCCGAACTTCATTAAGTCCCAAGAGGAACTCCAATAAATTAAGTCCACTACAAGGAGACATGGGCTTCATGCGCCTCACAAAAAAAATGAAGCCTTCAGAGACAGTACTACAATGGGTAAATTTATGTTTTCCCCATTCTGACATTGTATACTTAAGTTGGACCAAACTCATCCCACATCTGACAAGTTTTTGACTGCGCACAGGCTTCACCCTGAGACCTATGGCTGGGGCCCTGATGGATGAAGCGTCTATCGTATCATAGTCATAAGTTGACCACCTCTGACTGGAAGTTCCTCCACTAGAAAAGAATCCTACCTACTTCTCCTTGGGTCCCAAGTGGCCACTCGGTCAACATACCCACTGAGAATTGTAGTGAATGGCATATGATTCCCTACTGACCACACTGGATATAGATGATTGAGTGGTCTGTCAAAAATGGGATGCAAAGGATGGAAGGAGCACTCCAAGAACAAGTCTACTTTGTTTTCACTCCTCATCGGATGAGGAACCTACACTTACCACAATATGAACAAGACAAACAACTGCTATTACCTTTAGACTAATTGTTCCACAAAACCTTTGGGGGACATGAAACTAGCTTATAAGAAAGGTCAACACACCTCCTTCACTATCTATTGACTAGTCGAGCACCTACAAGCTCCACCACTTCCTCTCCCCTTCAAGTACTTGGTTACTACCATTTTAGATAGTTATTTTTAAGGATCTCTCAAGACATCCCCATTCGCTACAAAAATGGAACGGTTGCCATAAACTGGTTTAGTCCCTCTCTTCCAAACATAATTGTGGCCACTTACACCCGCCTAAAATTTAGAGTCCCTCGAAAACCAGATACACTCCTAACATTCTAAAAGTACTCAAATATATTCAATCGAACTCAACGCCTAAAAACAGTTTGCACAACCAAGAAGAACCCTACTCTTCCACTCCACTGGAAGACTGGGTTGAACCAAGAACTGAGAGACCTACTAGAAACCCATGGGATATTTACTGGGGGAATATCCCGATAAGAAACAAAAAAACTATACTTCAAAAAAACAAGAACCTCCCAAACCACCACCCACATACTAAAAACAAATCCAACAATTCTTATTTTAAACACCAATTATTTTTCAAAGGAAAAAACCTGCTTGAAAAAAACCAAACACAATACAATAAAAACCAAAAACACTTTTGAACATAGTGGTTTCACTCTAGACTCAAAACCATTATCCTATTTCCAAAACCGTTTAAGCACAAAAACCCATTTATGGAAAACCCAACTTTCAATTAAATTAGAAGCCACCTTAGAAATTAATCAATAAACACTGATATTCCATGGTGACTCGCAAATATGAATTTGGGTGCCACTCAGGCACCCATCCACACAATCCACCAACTGTCCATTAATCACATCTACATGCACACACGAGCACCCATATAAATACCACTGGACAAAACATGGCTCTTCCACTTTCAAAAAAAAAAACATTCCCAATCATTTTAAAAAACATTTTTTTTTCAAAACCATTTTAAAAATTCATGAAATTTTTTCAAAATTCTTCCCATTTCCAAAAATAACGAACATTCATTTCAATTAACTCAAGACATTCTTTTAGGAATTTGACTTCAAAAGATCAAATTCCAGATTCCAAAAACAATGTACAAGAGAAACACACCCCAAAAAGCATGTCAGACTCATAATTTAAGAAAAATAAGAGAAACCCCAAGGTCCTATTTCCTTTTAAAACCCCCCTTTGTGTGAACCAAAAACTGAACCATGACATCACCAAATCTAAAGCACCTGGATGGAGAACTAGTGGTCATTCCAGACCCGGACACATGGTTTAGTATACCATTCCCTTGGCAGGCTCCAACTACTAGGAGTGTAGAACCGTACTCTCAGGTATCACATGGGTCCCTACTCCATGTGAGACTACGTGCAGTACCAGTTTACTCCTATTTTCATCCTCTATCCAGAAAGACCAAATCCAAAAACATAAATCCCATACTACCACTGGATACTCGACGATTAGAACGAGTAAGAGTTCACGAAGCTCTTCCCATACCTACCCCTTGAGTACCTACAGTCTAATCCATGATCTACCTAACATCCCAAATTACAAGAATAAAAAACTATCTCTAATACCCTTTTGTGACAACCCAATTGGTTCACCATAAAACTGATGCCCGACCCGGTCTGTGGCAAGGCTCGAGGGGAGTTCTCGATCACCGCAGGTTAGCACAAGTGCTCGGGTATCAAAATAAATACTTGGAATGATTTACCCAAATGAAATAAACATAAAACAAACAACAAGTTAAATAATATTAAAATTAAAATCATACAACCAAACATTCCCTAAACTATGGTCAAAATTTATGTTTACAACTTGAACCAAAAACCCAAAGGGAATGACAATAAATGAAAAACTAAAAACACTAATTCAAAACCTCTACGAAACCTGAGGTGCACCAACCTCAATCCACGTTCACCAAACCAACATGAGGATTCCACTGACAACCCGATTCACCCATGCTTTGCTCGATGCCTCAACCTGAAATACAAAATAAATAGGATCTACACACACTCAAAGGTGTATGTAGGGTGTGAGCCAAAACACCAGTAGGATTCCACTGAGAAAAGGTTCCACACATAATTGTTAAATAACAAATATATTTTCAATTTAACAGATGAAAAATAAATAAATTCTCAAACAATTTTAATGAAAGTAGTTTTAAGGAGAACAAATTTGAAGAAAACAAATTAAATTAATACACACTCTCTCTCTTGCTTTCATGGTAACCCCAATGTCACTTTCTTTACCACTTGACCCATCCACATCAGTTGCACTAGGTGCACGAAGTTTTCTACGTATCTCAACTGAGGAGATACGTGCTCGACCCTCCGCATATCATCGACCTTGATGAGCTGGACGGTGGCGCTGAGGTGACTTCTACGGAGGTTCCTGTGGGGATCGAGGATCGACAGGAGCGGATCCTAGGAGGACGGTCGATTCCTCTTGTGCACTTTCTTTGGCAGCACGGGAACCTCCAGGTGAGCACATGGGAGCGGAAGGATCAGATGCGTGCTCAGTAATGCCTTTGTTCCCCTACGTTTGTGGTGAAGCTTTACGGGGATGTAAATCCCTGTGGTGGGAGTAATGTAAAGACCCATAAATTCCAAGAATTTTTTTTTCTTTTCTTAATTTTCTTTGGAATTTTACAAGAATTCAGTTTCTGATGGCACCAGATTCTGAGGCCCGGTGTGCCCGGAATCAATTTCTGAAGTTTGGCTCGGGTACGTTCAGTGAACGGATGAGCTGATTTTTCTAACTTTTGAACCGGTGCTTGGAATCGAATTATGAGGGCACCGATGGAATCGCAGCGCCAGTAATTTCTTAGAAACGCCTCTTCCGTAGTTGTGTTTCCTCGGGTGTGGTTTTTAATTTTTGGGCTTAAAGTTAAGAAATAAAATAATTGTACGACAAACATTATTTTATTTCACTTAAGCCACATTGAAGCCACTTGAAATCCGCTTAACCTGAGTTGAAAGGATAGGGTACTTTCCAAAAATATCATACCCTCTTGGTAGGATATTTGTGATGTGGGGCCCACACGAGCCCCGCCGTTTCATTTCCGCTAAGTAACACACCTGCGAAAACCTCTTCCTTAATGAAAGTCAACCGTGCGTTTTTCTGGTTAAGAAATGCCCCAATTAATTGGGCAGTCAAATCGTTACAATTAATTCAACGAATTAATTGTTTGTTTCTTATCTTTTGAATTTCAAAAGCTTAGGTCAATAATAAAATAAGGGTTGTACTTATTTTATTTAGTTGGACTTGTGGCGTGGCGAGAATTTGGGAGGAAAGTGTTCTTCTTCGACGAAGAACGCGAAGAACGCTCCGACCTCCAATGAAGAACGCCAAACCCTCGGAGATCGATGACGCGACGCCGTCAACGACGCTTCTTCCGCGATTCTCCCTCCGCGACGCTTCTTCCACGACGATCCAACCCCACGAAAACCTTCGATCGACAACAACAAGGTAGGGGGTTGCACCCCTTTTAAATTATTTGTGGATTATAACAACAACAAGGATTTAATTATTTTTAATTAAATCTTTTTGTTCTTGGACCTCGGAGTACGACGTACAAGCTCGGAAACGAAATCGGGTAGCTAGCGACGACGGCTTCGCCTTCCCTCGAGTCGGACGAATGTCGACGTCCCCCTTCGACGTCGTCATCCTCGCGACGCTATATAGCGACGAACCTCGAACGACAACGCCTCCTTCTGATCGGCTTATACCCAAGGTAGGGGTTTTATTTGAATGTTCTATACTCCGTAAATGTTTCCATTCAAGGTGAAGAACCCGGATAATAATAACAATTTTAATTCTCTAAAATTGTTTTTTCTTATGTATTCATGTGTTGAATAAACTTCTCCTATTGTTATAATCTAACGCTGAGGGTGCGGGCCAAACGAACACGGCCCGACAACCCTCCGCAGATTGTTTATTGATGTGTGGATTGACGGGCGACGACGAAGCAGGCCGTTTGGGCGTTTGAATCCCTTCGCAGTGAAGATGGGGTCCCTGGGGGACCATAGGCGAAGACGGCAGGAAGAACGGACCACCGGAGCGCGTCCGGTGGTCCGCAGAAGGCGGCGCCGGCGCACCGCCGGAAAAAGGGGCGGCTGGCGAACTGCCGGCCTCAATCAGCGGCGAAGGGTGGGGGATCCGCGCGCCATGCCCGCGTGTCAGCTCGGCCACGCTGGTCGAGCCGCGGCCGGCCGATCATGCCGGACCGAACCGGACCGCGCCGGACCGGGCCCAGCCGGGTCGGACCCGGTTCGGGCTGACCCAGGGGGGTCGGGCCGGGTCGGCCCGGGCACAGACCCCCGTTTTCGGGCCACTTTCGGTCAAATGCCCGTAACTTGAGCTACGAGACTCTAAACAACTCGCCGTCAGCGGCAACGCGATCCTTGGATCGAGACGGTCGTTTTGATATATCGCACTCAAGGTTTCGGATTACTTTGTGTTCGGCCGGGCTGGTTCGGATATGAAACCAACCGGGCCCTCGGAGCGGAAACGCTCGTAACTCGAGTTCCGGACGTCCGAATGACATGTCGTCGACTTTGTTGTTTTCCTCTAAGTGAGACGGATCTTTTGGCTTAATCCGCTCGAGGTTTGGATGTCGTTGGAGTGCGGTCGGGTTGGTTCGCTCACGAAACCAACCGGGCCCCTGAGACGAAAAAGCCAATAACTCACAGACCAGGCGTCCGATTGATGCACCATCTATCTCTTTGTTTTCCTCTTATTGAGACGGAACTTTTGGCATCCTCCACCTGAGTTTTGGATGCAGTTGGATAGTGGCCGAGTTGGATCGCACCGAAATCCAACCAGGCCCCTGGAAAGGAAAAGCTAATACCTTTCTGACAGAACGTCCGTTTGACGAACTGTCAGCGGCGTTGGTGATCCCGTTGAGAAATGGTCCCTATGAGTATACCCTATGAGTGTTCGGGGTATAGTTGAGTTATGGCCGGATTGGTTCGCACACGAAACCAAACGGGCCCCTGGGACGAAAAGGATAATAACTCACAGACCGGGCGTCCGATTGACGCGCCGTCTGTTGCGTTGAGACCCCTATGACGAGGTGGTCTTTTGAGATACTTCTTTGCGGGACTTTGTGATAATTGGAGTATCGACCTGTAGCTAATGGAGCGGACCCTCCCGGAGACGAGCGTGCGGAGTATGGAGACCGTGTAGCCGGCTCAGACCTGACGACTGCTTGACCGACTCGACTTGGAGTGAGTCGACTAGCCCAGGGGACAGAGCGCCTGGTATTTGGTGACAGACCCAAGGCAGACGGAGCGCCCGGTAGTTGGCCACAGACCCGCGGTACTCGACAGGAGGAGTACCTCTGTAGGCTATTGGGGGGAGCGCCCGGTATTTGGCGACAGACCCACAACGGACGGAGCGCCCGGTAGTTGGCCGTAGACCCGCAGTACTCGACAGGAGGAGCACCTCAGCAGTCTTAGGTTAGTGAGTAGTACCTCGGAGTCATGACAGGACCACTGTACACTCCAGAGATGGAGCACTTCAGCAGTTACGGTTTCGATAATGAAAATCCTGGTTTGAGTTGAGACCTTTTGACCTTTGTGTTTACCTCATGATTGAGATGGGTCACTTGATAACTTAGGTATATGTATGGGCATATACCTGGGTAGTGGTTATCCGTTTATTTCACAATCCTTGTGTTTCCTCATGATTGAGATGAGTTACTTGATAACTTAGGTATATGTATGGGCATATATCTAAGTAGAGGTTATCTATTGAGATCTTCTTGTGGTTATCCTTGTTGTTTTAGTGAGACCTTGAGGGTCACGGGGTCCCTACTGAGTATCGTTATACTCACCCATGAACGGGCTATGCCCGCACCTCGTTGTGTTGGTTGCAGATGACGGGCAGTGCTGACGGAGGCCGAGTGTTCGAGGACTGGACGGTACCCGGAGGTGGACTACACGACGAGTCAGTACCCGGAGGTGGACTACCCCAAGCCCGCCTTCCATAGGCCAGGGGCTGGCGACTAGCACCAAAGGCGTAAAATCCAGATAACTGGGAAGGCATTGCCTTTATAAAAGAAAACAAGCACCACATAGTACAAGCGGAAGCAAAACACTAAGTACAAAAGAAATACTGAAAAGTAAATGGGCCAGAATACAAACCCAAAAGAAAGTATGACTACAACTGAACAAGGTACAAAAACAAAAAGACAACAGCTGGAAGTAGGAAGCAGCTCCTGGGTCATCCTCCTCGGATCCTACCTGACGGTTAGGTACAGATAGCCTCCTCCACGCTCTCATCCGTCAACCTCCTCTATGAGTCTTCAGGTCGTGTAGTCCACCTCCGGGTACTGACTCGTCGTGTAGTCCACCTCTAGGTACCGTCCAGTCCTCGAACACTCGGCCTACGTCAGCACTTCCCGTCGTCTGCAACCAACACAACGAGGTGCAGGCATAGCCCGTGCAGGGGTGAGTATAACGATACTCGGTAGGGACCCCGAGACCCTCAAGGTCTCACTAAACCAACAAGGATAACCACAAAGAAGATCTCAACAGATAACCTCTACTTAGGTATATGCCCATACATATAACTAAGTTATCAAGTAACCCATCTCTATCATGAGGAAACATAAGGATTGTGAAATCAACGGATAAACACTACCCAGGTATATGCCCATACATATACCTAAGTTAGCAAGTGACCCATCTCAATCATGAGGTAAACACAAGGTAAAAAGTCTCAGCTCAAACCAGAATTTTCATTATCGAAACCGTAACTGCTGAAGAGCTCCGTCTCTGGAGTGTACAGTGGTCCTGTCACAACTCCGAGGTACTGCTCACTAACCTAAGAATGATGAAGTACTCCTCCTGTTGAGTACCGTGGGTCAGCCACCCAGACACAGTAGTGCTTCCCGCCGAGGTATGTCACCCAAACACAGTAGTGCACACCCCCTAGTAGCCTGCTGAGGTACTCGCCGGACGAGTACTGTGGGTCTGCACTGTCACACAGGTAGTGCTCCGTCCGCCATGGGTCTACACCTCAGAAAGTAGTGCTCCTTCCACTGGGCTAGTCGACTCACTCCATGTCGAGTCGGTCAAGCAGTCGTCAGGTCTCAGCCAGCTACACGGTCTCCGTACTCCGCAGAGCTCGACGGCGGCACACCACCCCGGCGCGGCGGCACCAGCAAAGTAGAGTCTATCTGTTGAGATCTTCTTGTGGTTATCCTTGTTGGTTTAGTGAGACCTTGAGGGTCTCGGGGTCCCTAATGAGTATCATTATACTCACCCATGCACGGGCTATGCCCGCACCTCGTTGTGTTGGTTGCAAACGACGGGCAGTGCTGACGGAGGCCGAGTGTTCGAGGACTGGACGGTACCCGGAGGAGGACTACACAACGAGTCAGTACACGGAGGTGAACTACACGACGTGACGACTCACAGAGGAGGTTGACGTACGAGAGAGTGGAGGAGGCTATCTGTACCTACCCTTCAGGTAGGATCCGAGGAGGATAACCCAGGAGCTGCTTCCTACTTCCAGCTGTTGTCTTTTTGCTGTTGTACCTTGTTCAGTTGTAGTCGTACTTTCTTTTGGTTTTGTATTCTGACCCATTTACTTTTCAGCATTTCTTTTGTACTTAGTGTTTTGAAGGGTGGGTACATATAGCCTCCACTGCTCCTCGGGTCCACCTGACTGCTCCGAGTACGTCCTGCCCAGTGGTCCACCTCCAGGTACTCTCCTGCTCCGCACGCCTCCACCACGATTAGCGTTGTCCATCGTCTGCAACCAACACAACGTAGTGCGGGCATAGCCCGTGTAGGGGTGAGTATAAGCTACTCAGTAGGGACCCCGAGACCCCCGAAGGTCTCCCGAAATCCACAAAGGATAATCCACAAAGGAATGATACAATCACGAAGTAACATCTGACACGGCTTAGGTATATGCCCATACATATACCTAAGTCATCAATTCCCGTTCGGCTCCAACGTCCGAGCCCAAGCACAACCCAGTCCACACAGGATAGCAAACATAAACCCACACAGGATAGCACAACACAATCCACAAAGGAGAGTAAACAGTAAATCCACATAGGATAGCTCAACACAATCCACAAAGGAGAGTAACACATGATTCAGCTCACACAGGTATACATTATCAAAAAGGTGGAAGAGATGATCAGACATAGATACTGAATCATCTAAGATGGGACCCACATAGGATACGAGACCAGCAGTCTTCATTGTTTCGTTTATGCTGGGACCCACATAGGATACAAGACCAGCACAGCTAGGACCCACATAGGATATAAAAAAGATCGAGTTGATTCTATCAACTGTACATGATAACAAGAAACAAATTACCCGAACATCCATCTAGAAACCATCTATACATAATATTTGTGGTGCCCAAAGTATCGAATTGACCCAACCCAAGGAGTAGGAGAATCATTTAAACATTCCTTTTCACATGGAATTACATTTCGACCTATAACATCAGTATGTAACTAATGATTAAGTATTGGATCATTATATTGATCCTTGATCTTGCACTATATCCATAGTATAATCGGTATTCCCTAAAAATCTATCCACCACCATGAACATTCCATCATTTCTCAAATATTATTCTTCACATCATGAACATACAAAATGTTCAACCAAAACACAACACAACTTTTCATCTCATGAAAACTAAATAATGCCCCTAAATGACATCTAAACTAATACATTCATCAATAATTCCTAAACTATTTTCACACTCAAAATGAAACTAAACTAACACCCCAATTATTTATTTCAAATCTACCATTATAAACCTATTTCATTTCCTTTGAAAACAAACAAGCCATAATGCCTCCATTTACATTCAAATAATCAAAATATCCACTAAATCTTTTTCACCAATGATATCACAAATACCCATCTAAAATAAACATTTTAACTCCAAATTATCTATTTTTTAGAATCTAATAGAAGATCAATACCTCATTTAAAAAAATAATCATCTCAAAATAAATATGTTACCCATTGGCACAAAAACTAGGTAGAAACTCAAAGAAAAACATGAAACTATTCCAAAAGCATAATAAGAATTCCCAAAAAAACACAAAACATTAAACATTGAAAACCAACCCTTTACAACCCCATATTACCCTAATCAAGAAATGGATCACCCCATGGAAACCCATGGGTTCAGTATTCTAAACACCCATAGATCCAACGGGGTCCATGGGAGACCTATGGAGTGATTCCAATTCCCAAAATCTTGTTACTTAAGCAAAGAAAATGAGAACATAACACATGTATTAAAGTAACATACTACATACACATGTAATTATACTATTAAAACTATGGGTAATGCTTTTAGACCACCTACCTTAATAGAGAAGCATTCCATTACATTTCCAATGCACTGCGACATCACCCAACATGTCCAAGCATAATCCAATCCCCATGAAACCAATCCTAGATCATCCAAATCACAAATTACAAACCTTATACAAACATCGGAAATTAATTATTTATAATTAATATAATTAATTCATTATCCAAAATCCTACTAGTCGTAAAGCTAGAAGAGTCATTGGGTCATCCAACTCTGGTAGTAACTCCATGTAGCCACCACTGAGGGTCCAAAATAGATACTTGACACCATTTCAAGGGAATTCAAAAATAGGTGATACTAAAACAAAAAATTACTAAATTAATCCATTTTTCGTAACTCTAGAAATTCACCGTCGTTTTATAACTTAATGAAATTTCTTGGAATAAAGTGTGGAATCCATATCAATATCTCCTTCATGTGATCCATCCAATAACCGCATGAAAAATAGTCAAATCTATCATTATTCAGTGGAATATTAAAAAAACTAACTAGAAAACATAAAAATTAGAAAATTGAAAGAATATAATGAAGGTAAGTAACCATATTAAGAGAAATCCCATTAAATGAAAAATTAACTCCACCAAATCACCTACTTGGAGAGCCTCGATGATGGTAGGAAAGGTGGAGGGGAATCCTCTGGTTCATCCACCTGAGGGGAATACAAAAGAAAGGATAACATAAAATATTGTATGTGAAAAATGGTAGAATAACCACTTTAATCAAATTCTAAGTAGCTGCCTAATTTTATAAAATGTGACACAACTATGTGGTTGGATCTCTCCAAGTCCACCAACTCACCCAGTTTGGATTACATAGTTGGAAAACCCATGATCCCGTTATGTTCACCCCTACTGTCCAACCCCAATGATATTCATAGTTAGGATGAAAAATTTGACAAATTGTGTGTTAACCATGTTTTCAACACTTCCACTCACCTATTGTAAGGTGAATGCTTTTTTTTTTGAAATCGTGAGAAGCCCATGAACTATGTATTAAATCCTCTTTAGCTTTTCATGGTTTCACCTTGTACCACACATGATTTTCCTATAACCATGCATAAACTGAAAACCCAACAATGCTTAGATCAAAATTAACTAAAAACCTCCATATCATTAGGGTGCTACATATTTTTTCCTAAATAGCATGCACCAAATAGTACACCATTTACACTAAACATATAAAGCTCTTGAAACATAACTGGATGATTTTAGTGTTCATATTTTTCACCCAGTCCACCTATAAATCATAATTCCTTGTCTCAAAATACCACTTTGAGGTATTCCAACCCTTGTAATCTCATTCCGAGTCTTAATTAAATATTCAACCAGTCTTATAAAAAAATATTCAAATTCTTTTATAAATTTTCCTTCTATTGGTATATGGGATCTTACAACCTCCCAACCATAATATTTATCATCCTTGATAAGCATTGGTGGTCATCTAATCACACCATATTACCCACGTTAGTCACCACATTTCGTACAACAACCTCGTTCATCTTTTGATATCACAAAACACTATGAAGGCACACACTCCAACTAAAATCCCCCAAGTAACCAAGAACATGTCCCATAATCTATTTGCCAAACCAAAGAACCATGATGTCACTCACCAAGGACCAATGAATGGAAGAATTTATCATAACATCACTAAAACAACCATCAATCTATGGTGTCCCACCATTGTTTTAGCATACGTGCACTATCTTCCAACACTTAATACCATTGAACATAGGAAAACTCAACAGAACATCAACTCACACTCCCACTAAGTGCCCAAATCAGTTCTCAACTCATTGTCCCCCCAAACCCCTAAGAATGGAAATCATCATCATTACCTCTATTTACATCAAAAACCAACCAAGATAGACATCTCTCTTCCATCCCTGTATGAACTATAACCTTATAAACATTCCATCAATGTTCCAACTCAAGATCGTAACGCACCCATCATTCCCCAATGACATAATAGAAATAGAATGAAGCTTTCCACACCCACATTGTGCTCCAACCCTAGTCAGAATATCTTGAATCGAATCATTCCCAATGTTCATGGGTCCATCTACCTGTCCATTTCCACCTTACCTAACGACAATTACATTCTCCCAAAGGCATTAATAAAATATCGGGACATGCCCATTAGAGTTTGTACCTGATCCATTTTCTAAAACCACCTCATTCCCAAACACAATGCTGCACTTTATCACTTGTCACCATGAATCTTCCAATAACAACCCACATGGAAAAAATCACACACCTCCATAGTTCACCACTAAAATCATTATGGATATACGAATGATTCATGACTAGTTCCACACACCCTTGACCCATCCAGCATAAGGATCATGTCACCAAAGCTTCTGCATCACCCCCCCCCATAAAAGATTCTTCATAACTAACTTTGCATGACATCCTCAACCATTATAGTCCCATTCTCCAACCACTATTACACAACAATTGGACAAGGCTATTTATCCATCATTTGAGAGACCATGAGAATAATTAATTAATTCTCATTCTCCTCATCTGATAATTATACCCATGGAATCTGTCAACATCTTGAACATCTCAAGGACCATACCCATAAAACACTGATGGAGAACTACCCACTATATGTCTACACATACATCACTCCAAGAGAGTAACCTCCATGAGGTTCTATATCCAACAAAATGTTTTTAAAATTGTAAGCCATATAGCCATTTCCCTCTTAGTGTACCGATAATGATGTCAGGATACTAGGAATGATCACCTCTAACCAACATTATTTTAGGAGTTCACCAATGAATAAGATAAATAATCATGTTTTCTAGATGTCACCTATCACTTTTGGGACCTAGAAATCTCATCCAAAGGTCCTAATGGATCCTTCTCCTAAGAATCTCGCTAAAAAAACATTGTTTCTTAGTCTAATCATAGTCTCCATCCCTATACAAGAACCATCGGTGTATACTTATATAATGTTTAATCCACCACCCGAAAACCCAGTGTGTCAATAGAACTTATACCCCAAGTTTACCATTAATTATAAATCATTACATGCTGTTGCATAACCCAACCATATAACTGAATTTTTACTCTAATGAGTCCTACATTTCAAAACAATGGCTCACATTCTCTATCAATTGGATAAGCCTCTTTCCCATTCCCATGTAACATAACTAAGAGTACCCATGGGGCTCTCCAAAACAAAATTCATCTCACTGAAAAAAAACCACATTCCATAAAAAAACCAGAGCTAACTAAGCCAGACACTAAAATGGTCCTACCATCAAAAACACACATAAAACCACCACACCAGTACTCTATGTTCTTTCCTACTCAAGAAAAATAGAAACCTCCATGTGATTTATATGAAAACAAACTTTCATAAATGATTTCCACCCAAAGAAAAATCATCTATATAACCCCACATTTCATCAAGAATCACTTGTTCTCTGGATCTAACTAATAACCATTAGGCCTAACTCATATTCACAATCATCACCCAGGATAAACACACATATGAACCTTCCATCCTTAAAACCAACCACAATGATAGAACACTAACACTCACATTCTCCTTCTCAAATCCAAATGAATCACCTGTGCCAAAACCTCAAACTTGTATGACCCATCATGAATCACTATCAAAATTACCAAGAAGTTCACATAGCCTTACATACCAAAAGGCACTACATCTCGGCCAACCCTTATCATGGGTTATCTACATATGACATAAGATACAAACTCGATGAACTAGAGTCGGATAAAAAAGGTCACTAAGTTCTCCCACATATCCCCACATGTAACGTATCACACCAAGTCACTAGGTAGAACAACACAATTCTATGAAAACTTATATAATTCCATTACTTATGGGGTATCAGATTGAAATTTTATCACCATAAAATGACATCAATGAGTCAAAAAAACACTCCTACAGGGTCTCACATTGTATGGTGAAGCATACTAAACAACCACCCACAACTAGGCCGTCTGTTCTCTCCAATAATATGCACATCAAAACTCTCCCTAGAGGACTTGCACATAATACTGACCACAAACAAAAAAAACACACAAGTGGTCCAGTGATCAAATATTATTCTCAAACTGACCATGCGGGATCACCCCACCAACTGTGCATAAGGACCACACCATCTCTCTCAACATCGAGCATCATGTTGTAGATCCTCATAAAAGTCCATAATAAGGACACCCATAAAAGAAAACACAATAAGGACTATAACATATGGGTCATATGTTCCTGACAAGATGAATGGGACTCATCTTACATCTACAGGACTAGTGTAAAACCCATGTCACAAAACTCTTGTGAATAGGCTAAGAGATGTAAATATATAATAAAAAAAATCACTTTGTCTGTCTAAAAATGTTAAAAATAGACACAACTATAACATTAAAAATTAAAATAGAATTCCAAAGCCTGGTAACTTAGAATTCTTACCAAAAATGATATTCACAATACACCATCCCAATATCCGTCACAAGCTCTGATAGATCCCAATATCTCTTATATACAAAATCCCAAATAGTAAAATAATAGGAAGTAAAATCTTATAATACCACTTCATAACCCTCAAAAAATGGTGCTACTAAACCTGTTCCCTAATCTAGTTCTCCATATTACCTCAATCCCAACTAATCACATGCCAAAAGTTGTCGAATAGTTGTGGGGTATAAAATTGTACTGTATTGAGATAATACACCATATCAGTGTGAAAAACCTAAAGAAATAACTAAATATCAAATGCATCTGTGTACATATATAGAATAAATAACTGAAACATTCTCTAAAAAATGAAATCCAAAAAATTTCTAAACATCCATTTCATACATACAATAAACCACCCACTGGGATGTTTATAATACATAGTGAAAAAGATAATACAAATGGGATCTATTGAATAATCAATCAAAACCCATCCAACCACCTGAAACCAGTTGATAAATCCATAATCATCATTCAATACTCAACGTAGGCCTCAAACCAAATATTTTCCTACAATAACATGTGAGATATTATTAGGTACGTGATGTTATTAATATTTTCATGAATTATTATATACTTCCTTTACTTATTTTATATGAAATGTGCCTAATTTGTGTGAAATATTAATGTTTTAATACTAAGTATAATTTTTGAGCATTTTTAGAAGTAGTCCAATTGAGTCAGTTTAATATTTTATTTATAAATATCACCCTAATGATCAAAATTGTTTGGTTCTTGTTTTTTAGGATTCATAGTTCAATATATAACATTTCATTAGAAGGGACCATGAGACAATTCTACCATTTGAGGGGTCATATGGACCACACAAGAAGGCCCAATTCCACTCCTTGGGCTATAAATACATCCCCTCCTCTCCTTTCAAAAGGGTTGGCATTTTAGAAGATAGGATATCATATTGGCATGACCGAATCCTTGAAAAAGGCTTGGGAGGACCTTCCATACTCAAGTTTTCACTTGAGAGACCTTTCCTCATCTCTTTTTTTCACTTACTTTCGTGTTCTTCGTTTTTGTAATCTTGTAAGTCGCTTTCTTTGTAATTATATTTTAATGAAAGTTACTTATTCAATATCTATTATTCTCATCCACCTTATGTAGTTTAATATTTATTTTCATTAAATAGTTTAAATTCATTTTAATCCCCTTCCCTTCTTTCGCTTCCTCATTCAATTGAAAATCCATTTTTAATTTTCTTCATCATTTGTGTGTGTGTTCTGTGCACTACTCTTATCTTGTCCCATTCATTTTATTCTCTTTATAATTCATCATCATAAAAATATATTACCAGATTAATAACCATCATAATGGATGAGTAAATCTCTCATTTGGGTGAGTTTTGATTTAGGTATGTTAAGCTATTGAGAGCTTTCGCTCGATGAGTATTCATTGAATTAACATTGTGTATGTTGGACTTTGCATGTCATGGATTAATGACTTGTTTTTTTAATGTGTGGTTTCCATGAATTATTGGAATGATAAATACACTACCATAAACAATATATGATCAAGATTAGAAACCTATGTTATGTTAAGGCTTGTATTAAAGCCTTACCACTTGGGAATTCAAATCAACATCAACTTGTGACAAGGGTGTTAATTTAAATGCAATATAAAGCAAAGCTAAAGGATATCACAAGATTAACTAACCTAATGATGAACTCACTCAAATCATTATCAATTTGTTAAATCAATCATAATAAATTAGTCATTTCAATTAAGATTGGAACCCCCCCCCTCAATCAGAATACAATCAACTAAAAACAAACGACTATTTCAAATTATCATCACTGAGGAAGTTGCTTTAATTATTCGTTGGTTTCAGATTATTATAATAAAAAACCAAAAACAAACAAAATTTTAAAATGAAATTGAAAAAAAAAATACAAATAAAAACTCGTCTTCTCATAAAAATCATAAACTGAAAAAAAAATTCAAAGAAAAACTCGTCTTCCTCTTTCTTCGAAAATCTATCTGAATGCCCCATAGCCTCCCAAACAATCCCTCAGATTTGTTTGACCCTGAAATTGAGCGAACACTTCTCCAACATAGGAGTAACATAAGATATAATCAACTCCTTCAAGAACTAGTCCTCATCCAACCAGTTGAATTTGAAATGGCCAATCCTAGGGAACAAACCCTTAAAGAACTCGCTTCCCCTGGTATGAATTACCAACCTCTTGGTATTCAATATCCAAACATAGAATCTGACTTCTAACTCAAATAAGGTTTGATTCATCTTCTTCCACATTTCCACGGGCTATCCGGTGAGGATCCACATCTCTGCCTTAAAGAGTTCCATGTGGTGTGCTCTACCATGAAGCCTCAAGGGGTTTTTGAGGAACAAATAAAACTCTGATCATTCCCTTTCTCCCTAGATGACTATGCCAAGTCAGGGCTCTAATACCTTCCTCCTGGTTCCATAACCACATGGAATGACATGAAGTGAGTCTTCTTAGAGAAATTCTTTCTTGTTTCTCATACTGCTTCTATCTGAAAGGAAATAAGTGGTATCCGTCAGTTCCCATGTGAATCACTCAATGAGTACCGGGAGAGGTTCAAAAAGCTTGTTGTAACTTGACCACACCACCAAATTCCTAACCAACTCTTGATCCAATACTTCTACGAGGGGTTATTGGCTATGGAGAGAACTCTAATTGACGTCGTAAGTGGCGGTGCTCCTGTTGATAAAACTTCTACAAAAAAAAAGAGATCTCATAAGTAACATGACTGAAAACACACAACAATTCCATACTCGAGCACTTGCTCAAGTCAAACAAGCCCAAGATAATCAATAAATTGAGCCGAACAATACTACCGAGTGGATGAGTGAACTTACAGGTCATTTGCGACAACTAGCTCTGGCTACCAAATCCCCAACCTTGTCTTGTCCACAATCACAATTTCCTAGACCTATCAGAAACTGTGGAATCTGCAACTCCCCATCTCATCCAACTAACACATGTCCACAACTTCAAGAGGATCAATACGATTCATCTAGACCAATGTAGCTCAATGCAGCATATGCTCAGTAGAACACCAATCCTCAAATATCAGGTTAGTTATTTAGAAACTTCAATAAACCGCACTCTGAACTCTTCTCTTCTTCCTATAACCAAGGCCATAGGTATGGTAATCCCATATCTCATCCTCATCAATTCCCTCCTCAAAACCCAAACCAGTTTCAATATGGTCAAAGTGTCGGTAACTTTCAACAACCTTATCCTTTTCTTCCTCCACCTCAAAGGAACAATCCTCCTCCTGGATTCCACTATCCCATTGAGCCTTCCCAATTCCCAAACCAATACAATCGCTTTCCCAAGAACCAATATCAAGGAAATCCCAATCCGGGACATGCCTCTTCTTCCAAGAAACCATGGGAAAGTGCAGTTGAAGATCTTTCCTCTTTCACCCGTTCCAGCCTTAAAAATATTGAAACCCAAATTTCTCAACTTTCATCCCGCCTTAGTCAACAACACAATCTAATTCTTCCCATACTCCATCTCAACCATTACCCAACCCCAAGGGTAATGTAAGTGCAATTGCACTTAGATCGGGAAAGAAAATTGTTATGCCTCAAGATAAGTCCTCCTACCCCCTTTAAATTTTGACCTAGAAAATGAAAAGAAAAAAAAACTTTAAAATGAATATGAATCCATTCCATCACCTCCTTCCATTCCTCTTAGGAATCCAATTCCTTTTCCACAAGATGTCTCTAAACCAAGGAAGTCCTTTGAAACTGATCCTGAAATGCTCGACATGTTTAGATGTGTTGAAGTCAACATTCCACTATTATATGCCATAAAAAATTCCTAAGTGTGCCAAGTTTCTCAAGGAGTTGTGTACCCACAAGAGGAAACTTAGGACCTTTGAAAATGTTTCCACCCAGCAATCTATTCCCATAAAGTGCAAAGATCCAGGGACCTTTACAGTTCCATTCCAAATTGGATGTTCGAACTTTGATGATGCACTCAAGGACCTTGGAGCCTCAATTAATGTCATGACCAAATACATATTCTCCAACCTTGGTCTAGGTCCTTTACATCCAACGAGTGTTGTCATTAAATTGGCCAATCGAATAATAGCTAGTCTTGAGGGAATAATTGAGGATGTCCTTGTCCAAGTCAACGATCTTATCTTCCCTGCTGATTTATATGTCCTTGACATGGAAGGTGAGATGAACTCTTCTCGATCTCCCCTAATTCTAGGAAGACCATTCCTCATGACTGCGAGAACCAAGATTTATGTCCCTTAAGGCATCTTATCCATGCAATTTGGTGACCAACTGGTCAAGTTCAACATTTTCCAAGCCATGTGATACCCATCTGTGGATCTCTCTGCATTCTCAATCCATGCTTTTGAGGACACTTCTAAGAGTCAATTGATCCCGAATCCACCGTGTTCTTCGTGTTCTAATGACAAAGGATCTTGTGAAATCTGCACCACGATTAACAAAGTCATAAATGGTGAATTTGATGTGGAACTCTCATTCATAGACTCCATCAATCTAGAGGAACTTGAAAACTCTCTTAAATCCCACATCAACTCTGATCTCTACTGCTGCACCTTGGACAATATTAAGGAAAATGAATCTGAAGAAATTGAAATCCCTTCCTCTATCCCTGAGATGTTTAACCCACAAATGAGAGATGAGACTGATCTGAAACCTCTTCTGGAACACCTAATATATGCATTCCTTTTCCATGATCACTCTTATCTTGTCATTATCAATTCTTCACTTACTGAGACTGAGGAGTCCAAACTTGATCAAGTGTTAGAGGAAAACAAAAAGGCCTTAGGTTGGACCATAGATGACATACCAGGAATCAACCCTACCCTTTTCATGCATCACATCCATCTTGAGGAGTCATCCAAACCAATTAGACAACCACAACGAAGACTCAATCCACTCATACATGAGGTATTTAGGGAAGAGATCACCAAGCTTCATCAAGCTGGTATTATCTACCCAATTTCTGAATGTGAATGTGTTAGTCCAATACAAGTTGTACCTAAGAAGGGTGGGATAGCTGTTGTCACAAATGAACATGGAGAGGTAGTCACAACTCGAGTAAAGAAAAAATGGAGTCTGTGCATCGAATATAAAAAATTGAATGTGGAATCAAGAAAATATCACTACCCTCTTCCATTCCTTGATCAAATGCTGGAACGATTAGCCGAAAAGTCACACTATTGCTTTCTTGATGGATACACCGACTACTTCCAAATCCCAATCGCACCTCAGGACCATGAAAAGACTACTTTCACATGCCCCTATAGAACATATGCATATAGAATAATGCCTTTTGGCCTTTGTAATGCTCCTGCTAAGTTCCATGGGTGTATGATGAGTATCTTTTCAGAATTCATTGAACACTACATGGAAGTCTTCATGGATGACTTCACCATTTATGGTGAGTCATTTGATTCATGCTTGCATTCACTCCCTCTAGTCCTTCAAAAGTGTGTCAAGTGTAACCTTGTGTTAAATTTTGAAAAATGTCACTTCTTGGTTGCAAATGGGATTGTTCTAGGGAACATGGTTTCAAAAGATGGTATTGAAGTTGATCCTTCCAAAATTGAAGTGATCCAATCACTTCCTGAACCCAACTCTGTTCAAGACATCCGTTCATTCATCGGTCATACTGGTTTCTATCAGAGATTCATCCAAAACATCAGTAAAATTTCCCTCCCACTCACTCGGTTTCTCCAAAATGATGGCACATTCCATTTCGATGAGGTTTCCAAGATAGCCTTCATTGAACTCAAAATAGCTCTTACATCTGCCCTGATAATCCAACCCCCAGATTGGTCCTTACCCTTTGAATTGATGTGTGATGCTTCTGATAGAGCTATTGGGGCTGTTCTTGGTAAAAGAAGAGAAAAGATTCCTCATGTCATCTATTATGCCTCAAAAACATTGGATGAAACTCAATCTCACTACACTGTCACTGAAAAATAACTTTTAGTAGTGGTTTTTTGCATTAGATAAATTCTGGTCCTACCTCTTAGGCGCGAAAATCATCATCTTCACAGACCATTCTACTATAAAGTTCTTACTCAAGAAAATTTATTCCAAACCGAGGATAATAAGATGGATCCTAATGCTCCAAGAATTTGACCTTGAAATAAAAGATAGATCAGGAAAATAAAACACTATGGCTAATCACTTGAGTAGAATTTCTAATTCTTCTCATTCTGAAATCATCGATCATGAATTCCCCACTGAGAACCTTTCATCTCTTACCCCAAAGTTACCATGGTATTCCCCAATTGTAAAATACTTGGTTTCTGGTGTTTTTTCCTGAAAATTTTTCAAAAGAACAGAAAATGAAGTTGAAAAGTGATTCAAAATACTATTTTTGGGAAGAAAATAAACTTTGGAAAACTAGGGCAGACATGGTAATTAGGAGATGTGTTGATGAAGATGAACATTCCTCTATCTTAGAATTATGTCACTCAATGCCTGGTGGTGTCCACTTTGGACCACAAAGGACCTCCTGATAGTTCCTAGACTTTGGATTATTCTGGCCTTTACTCTTCAAGGACTCACATGAGTTTTGTCAATCATGTCCCACTTGCCAAAAGTTTGGCACAATTTCCAAGAGAAATGAAATGGCCCAAAAGCCTTTAATTTTCTGTGAGGTCTTCGATGTTTGGGGTATCAATTTCATGGGACCATTTCCTCCTTCCAATGGATTATCATACATCCTTCTTGTAGTTGATTATGTTTCTAGGTGGGTCGAGGCTAAACCCACTAGAAAGGATGATTCACATACTGTTAGTGAGTTCCTAAAGACACACATCTTCCATAGATTTGGCACGCCTCGTTCCTTGATCACTGACTTAGGAACCCATTTTTGTAATAGAACCATGGAATATCATTTGAAAAATATTGGGGTTGTACATAAAACTCCAACTACATATCACCCCCAAAAAATGGAATGGATGAACATTCTAATAGAGAAGTGAAAAGAGTGCTTGAGAGAATTGTAAAACACACCAGAAAAGACTGGCCTTAAAGACTTGGTGAACAACTTTGGGCTTATCGAACTGCCTATAAAACACTCATTGGGATGTCACCTTTTAGGCTAGTTTTTGGTAAAGCATGTCATCTACCAGTTGAAATCCAACATAAATCTTTTTGGGCTGTGAAAACCTGTAATTTTGATTGTGAAAAATCCGGTGAAGAAAGACTGTTGCAATTGGCTGAACTGGAAGAGCTTTGACTTTATTCTTATGAGAATTCTAATCACTACAAGGAAAAATCCAAGGCACTCCATGACAAAAACATCCTGATAAAGGTATTTCATGAAGGTGAAAAGGTAATGCTCTTCAATTCTTGATTTCGGCTTCACCCAAGTAAGCTCAATTCTCGTTGGGAAGGTCCTTTGTTATTACTAATGATTACCCATTTGGTGCAGTGCAAGTCCAAGACCCCTCTTCCAAAAGGACATTCACAGTTAATGGAAATTGGTTAAAGCATCACCATGAGAGGACACACAATCCTGGATCATCATTAACTTCCACTGGATCCCCAACTTCTCCAGTCAACCAACCACTAGATGGATATGGTGACCCACCAAATCCAACCCAGGGTGCACCTCTTTCCCTTTAACTCTCTCTATCTACTTCTTCCTCTATCTACCACTTTCTTCTTCTTCCTCTATCTTTCATTTTTTTACCACTTTCTTTATCAAAACCTTTGTTTTTCACTTTATATTTTTTGTGGGTGTATCTTTATAAAAAACAAATAAACAAAAACCTAAAAAACAAAAAAAGAATCATAATAAAAAAATAATAATAAAATCAAGAGTCATGCTTACTCACCATTGAGTTTTAAAATTTTGTCCATCCTTTTTGGGGATTCAACATGCATGTTTTCATCTCAAAAATTTTGTATTTTCATCATGACTTTGGATAAAGAATATTGTGTCAAAACCAACAAATTTTGAATGCTCAATTTTTGATTTGGAAAACGATTTTCACCAACCGTGAGAACCAACATTAGCTTTCATGCCAAGGCCACCTATTTCCATCTTTTAAAAACTTGTGTTTTCACCCCCATTTGTGAATCTTGAGTTTGTGGACCTTCGAGCTGAATTTCCTACCATAGTGTGTATTAATATGATAGAGGATTTTTCTGAACCACATGAGAATCACAATATCCAAATAGCCTCCCATTTTCCTTACATTAATCCTCCTTTTGAAAGCCCCTTCGAGCCTATGAAAAACTTTTCTTTGATAGCCACATTATAAGCCCAATACCTTTTCCCACCCAATATTAACATGGATTTCCATTTCATAATTTTTGAAATTTAAGTGTGGGGGAATGGATTTCATTGTTTGGGAACCCTATTATTGATTTTCAACTAGTTATCATCTTCTTGAGGGAAATCATCCATTTCAGTGTGGGGGAGAGGTTGTCATTCAGTGTGTTTTGGGGAATGTAATGTACTCCCATTTATGTAATTTTGTAAATGTTATAGACAAGTGTTAAAAAAATAAAAAATGATGAAAAAAATCAAAAAAAAAATGAAAAAATGGGTTGTGTCTTGGGTAGGTCAAAAATCACTCTTCCTCAACCTTTGATCTTGTTATAACTATTGCAATTAGTGTCGTGAGGAGATCAATCATGGGTTGGGATATGAGTGTGAGGTCTGTTTCAAGGTCAACTTTCTAAAAAAAAAGAAAAAAGTAAAAGAAAAAAAAATAACACTTGCATTATATTCTTATTGGGAGAAGTTTTGTGTTTTGTAAATATTCCAACTTCTCATTACCTTCATATTTTCTTCCTCTATTGTGTATTTATTCACACAATCATTCCCTTGTAAATATGTGTTTCCATTTCCTTCCATGTTTTATTTCAGACTAATGTGCATTGCTTTTCTATGTTGGTGTTTTAACCCTCTTCTTCTCTCTCTTGAACATTATATTCCTACCATCCCATAGCCAGAGAAAAACCCCTTAAAAATACATCTTGATTATTTTTCACATTGGATAGGTATTGGACGCTAAGAGATCTTTTCAAACTCTAGGACTTTCACTTTTGGTTGGTGAAATAGTGAACCTCCACAAATGAATTTTATCATCTTGAGAGGTGTGAGTTTTGAGTGTCCACATTTTCCATTTCTAAATTTGAGCATGAAAAAATGAATTATTTTTGGAACATTGTTTCTGTAACAACTTGTGGTGGATTTCAAAATGGATGAGTGAAATATTCTAAACCTCCCCTGATTGAAGAAAACAAAATTTTAATATCTATTAGTGAGTGAAAATGATTTTGTCGTGTTTTTATATTTGTTACACATGAGGACATGCACAAAACTATGTGTGGGGAAGTTGATGTTATTAATATTTTCATGACTTATTATATACTTACTTTACTTATTTTATATGAAATGTACATAATTTGTGTGAAATATTAATGTTTTAATACTAAGTATAATTTTTGAGCAATTTTAGAAGTAGTCCAATTGAATTAGTTTACTATTTTATTTATAAATCTCACCCTGATGATCCAAATTGTTTGTTTTTTGTTTTTTAGTATTTATAGTTCAATATAGAACATTTCATTAGAAGGGATCATGATACAATTCTGCCACTTTATGGGTCATATGGACCACACAAGAAGGCCCAATGAATCTGTGAACAAACTGGACTAGCCTTGAAGATTGATTTACCGGGCTCAGTACAGAAGTCAAAAAACATTAATTCTCCACCATAAATTGGGGGACACAACATTTCACCTTGGATAAAAATTTCAAGACACAAATCCAAGTACAAGTTTCCCAAATGATTCATTTAAATCCAGCCCACCATTCTGGACTGGAAATAAAATAATCACACTACTATTTTCATTTCTCCTGATGTGGACATCCATTAGAGCTGAGATTTTCAATTGTGAAAGAGGAGATAGGGTTGGACAACTCTTGTGAATAAATAATTTTTATTTGAGGGTATCTTACTATTCAGAAACCCATTCACATTTTGGGCCTCGAAAACGTCAGGATTGAAATTGACAGTTTACATTTGTTTAATGAAACCGTCATACCATTGGCTACAGAAGTCTATATGCTGCCAAATTTTCTGGGTGGACAGAATACATAAATATATACATCTTTTAATAATACATACACCTTCTATAGTTTAATATTTATGTTCTTAAAATAGTCTAAATTCATTTGAATCCCCTTCCCTTTTTCTTCTTCCTCATTCAATCAAGAATCTGTTTTTAATTTTCTTCATCATTTGTGTGTGTGTTCGGTGCACTACTCTTATCTTGTCCCTTTCTTTTTTTTATGTTTATAATTCATCACCATAAACATATATTACAAGATTAATAACCATATTAATGTCTGAGTAAATCTCTCATTGGTGTGTGTTTTAATTTAGGTATGTTAAGCGATTGAGAGCTTTCCCTCGATGAGTATTCGTTGAATTAACATTGTGTATAGCATGTCATGGATTAATGACTTGTGTTTGTTTAACGTGTGGTTTCCATGAATTATTGGAACCATAAATACACTACCATAAACAAGATATGATCAAGATTAGAAACCTGAGTTAAGCTAAGGCTTGGATTAAAGCCTTAACACTTGGGAATTCAAATCAACGTCAACTTGTGACATGGGTGTTAATTTAAATGCAATATAAAACAAAGCTCAAGGATATCACAAGATTAACTAACCTAATGATGAACTCACCCCAATAATTATCAATTTGTTAAATAAATCATAATCAATTATTCATTTCAATTATGCTCTGACCGCCCCCCAATTAGAATACAATCAACTAAAAACAAATGACTATTTCAAAGTATCATCGTCGAGGATTCAACCCGACTGCTGCTATACAATCAACGGTTCCATTTGAAACGTGCGGCCAATTTTCACCTATCAATCGGTCAATGTTCCGGTGCTCTGTTAATGTGTATAGAAACACTCGGGTCGAATCCTCAGCGATGATACTTTGAAATAGTTGTTTATTTTTAGTTGATTGTATTCTGATTAGGGGGGGTGTAGAGATTAATTGAAATGACTAATTTATTATGATTGATTTAAAAAATTGATAATGATTTGGGTGATTTCATAATTAGGTTAGTTAGGCATGTGATATCCTTGAGCTTTGCTTTATATTGCATTTATATTAACACCCATGTCACAAGTTGACATTGATTTGAATTCCCAAGTGTTAAGGCTTTAATCCAAGCCTTAACTTAACTTGGGTTTCTAATCATGATCATATCTTGTTTATGGTAATGTATTTATGGTTCCAATAATTCATGGAAACCACATGTTAAACACAAAAATTCATTAATCCAATACATGCTAAGTCCAACATACACAATGTTAATTCAACGAATACTCATCGAGAGAAAGCTCTCAATCGCTAAACATACCTAAATTAAAACTCACCCCAAAGAGAGATTTACTCTGCCATTAATATGGTTATTAATAGGGTAATATATGTTTATGGTGATTATTTATAAAGAGAACAAAAATAAAGGGACAAGATAAGAGTAGTGCACCGAACACACACACAAACGATGAAGAAAATTAAAAACGTATTTTTGATTGAATGAGGAAGAAAAATAAGGGAAGGGGATTTAATTGAATTTAAACTATTTTAAGAACACAAATATTAATCTACAGAATTTGGATGAGAATAAGAGATATTGAATAAGTAACTTTCATTAAAACCGAATTACAAAAAAAAGGACTTACAAAATTACAAAAATGAAGAACATGAAAGTAAGTGAACACAAAGAGAGGAGGAAAGGTCTCTCATGTGAAAACTTGAGTATGGAAGATCCTTACAAGCCTTTGGAAAGTCTTTGATCATGTAAATATTATCTCATCTCTTCTGAAATGTCAACCCCTCTCAAGGAGAGAAGGGGAGAGTATTTATAGCCCAAGGAGTGGACTGTTTTCATTCCAAAATTGTCACTCCACTTGAACCGCAAATTTACCAATCTAGACAGATGAACCACGAGCTGGTGTATTATTCAAAAATGTCTATATTGATTTCTTCTATCCACCTTCAAAATATGGCCTCCAATAGGATTTTTTATCCAAAGTTATGGTAGTTTTAATAAATAATGGCATTCTGTCTATTTCAATACAGACTTTCCAATGGCCAAAATGTGAATGGGTTTTTTCATAGTAAGATGACCTCAAATGAAAATAATTTCTTCAAAAGAGTATTCCGACCATATCTCCTCTTTAACACTTCAAAATATTAGCTAAAATGGATGTCCACATCAGGAGAAAGTCAATATTTGTGTGCTGCTTTTATTTCTCATCCAGAATAGTGGGCTAGATTTAAATGCATATTTTGGGCCCATTGTTGTTATTATTAGGCCGTGAAATTTTTATTCTGGACTCCTTAAATTGTCCCCCAAACTATGGTGGAGAATAATTGAATTTGGACTTCTGTATTTAGCCCAGTAAATCAATCTTCATGAATAGTCCAGTTTCTTTACATATTCTTTGGTTTTGTTTGTGAGGACCATATGACCCTTCAAATGGAAGAATTGGATCATGGTACCTTCAAATTAAATGTTGTATATGGAAAAGAGAATCCTACAAAATAAGAACCAGACAATTTCGATCAGTATAATGATAGTTATTATTAAAACAGTAAACTAAATCAATTGAACTACTTATAAAAATGCTCAAAAATAATACTTAATATTAAAACATTAATATTTCACAAAAATTAGGCACATTTCATATAAAATCAGTAAAGGGAGAATATAATAATTCATGAAAGTATTAATAAAATAAACTCCCCCACACTTAGTTTTGTGCATGTCCTCATGTGCAACAAATATAAAAACATAAGAAAATCATTTTCACTCACCAACAGATATTAAAATTTTGTTTTCTCCAATCAGGGGAGGTTTAGACTATTTCACTCATACATTTTGAATTACACCACAAGATGTTACAGAAACAATGTTCCAAAACTAATTCATTTTTTCATGCTCAAATTTAGAAATGGAAAATGTGGACACTCAAAACTCACACCTCTCAAGATGATAAAATTCATCTGTGGAGGTTCACTCTTTCACCAACCAAAAGTGAAAATCTTAGAGTTTGAAAAGAGCTCTCAGCTTCCAATCCCTATCCAAAGTGAACAAGAATAAAGAGGTCTTTTTAAGGGGTTTTTTGTGGCTATGGGATGTTAGGAATATAATGTCCAAGAGAGAGAAGAAGAGGGTTAAAATACCAACATAAAAAAAGCAATGCACATTTTTTTGAAATAAAACATGGAAGGAAATGAAAATACATATTTAAAAGGGAATGATTGTGTGAAGAAAGACACAATAGAGGAAGAAAATTTGATGGTAATGAGAATATGGAATATTTAAAAAACACAAAACTTCTCCCAATAATAATATAATGCAAGTGTTCTTTTTTTTCCTTTTTTTCTTTTTTTTTCGAAAGTTGACCTTCAAACAGATCTCACACTCATATCCCAACTCATCTTTGATCTCCTCGTGACACTAATTGTAATAGTTATAACAAGATCAAAGGTTAAAGAAGAGTGATTTTTTACCTACCCAAGACACAACCCATTTTTTCAATTTTTTTTGAGTTTTTTTTTCATTTTTTTGAACACTTGTCAATAATATTTACAAAATTACATAAATGAGAGAACATTTACCCAAAACACACTGAATGAAAACCTCTCCCCCATACTGAAATGGATGTTTTCCCTTAAGGAGATGATAACTCGTTGAACATCAATAATAGGGTACCCAAACAATGAAATCCATTCCCCATCAATTAAATTTCAAAAAATTATGAAATGAAAATCCATGTTGATATTGGGTGGGAAAAGGTATTGGGCTTGAAATGTGGCTATCAAAGAAAAGGTTTCCATAGGCTCTAAGGGGATTTCAAAAGGATTATTAGTGTAAGGAAAATGGGAGGCTATTTGGCTATTTTGATTCTCATGTGGTTCAGAAAATGCCACTACCATATTAATACAAACTAAGGTAGGAAATTCAGCTTGAAGGTCCACAAACTCAAGATTCACAAATCGGGGTGAAAAAAATATTTTGAAATGATGGCCATATGTGGCCTTGGAATGAAAGCTAATGTTGGTTCTCACAGTTGCGGAAAATCATTTTTCAAATAAATAATTGAGCATTCAAAATTTTTTGGTTTTGACACACTATTCTTTATCCAATGTCACAAGGAAAATACAAAATTTTTGAGATGAAAACATGCCTGTTGACTCCCCAAAAAGGTTGGACAAAATTTCAAAACTCAATGGTGAGTAAGCATGACTCTTGATTTTTTTTGTTATGATTCTTTTTTTGTTTTGTTTTGTTTTTTAGGTTTTTGTTTTTTTGTTTTTTTTAAAGATAAAACCACACAAAAGAGAAAGTGAAAAATAAAGGTTTTGATAAATAAAGTGGTAAAAAATGAAAGAGAGAGGAAGAAGAAGAAATTTGTAGATAGAGGAAGAGATAGAGAGAGAGTTAAAGGGGAGGAGGTGCCCCCTGGGTTGGATTTGGCGGGTCGCCATCTCCATCTAGTGGTTGGTCGACTGGAGAAGTTGGGGATCCAGTGGAAGTTGATGATGTTACAGGATTGTGTGTCCTCTCATGGTGATGCTTTAACCGATGTCCATTAACCGTGAATGTCGTTTTGCAAGAGGGGTCTTGGACTTGCACTGCACCCAATGGGTAAACATTAGTAATAACAAAAGGACCTTCCCAACGAGAATTAAGCTTACCTGGGTGAATCCAAAGTCGCGAATTAAAGAGCATTACCTTTTCACATTCATGAAATACATTTATCAGGATGTGTTTGTCATGGAGTTCCTTGGATTTTTCATTGTAGAGATTATAATTCTCATAAGAATCAATTCGAAGCTCCTCCAATTCATCCAATTGCAACAATATTTCTTCACCAGATTTTTCAAGATCAAAAGTACATGTTTTCACAACTAAAAATGACTTATGTTGGATTTCAACTGGAAAATGACATGCTTTACCAAAAAACTACCCTAAAAGGAGACATCTTAATGGGTGTTTTATAGGAAGTTCGATAAGACCAAAGTGCTTCACTAAGTCTTTCAGGCCAGTCTTTTCTGGTGGGTTTTACAATTCTCTTAAAAACTCTTTTCACTTCTCTATTAGAAAGTTCATCCATTCCATTTGTTTGTGGGTGATATGCAGTTGAAGTTTTATGTACAAACCTATTCTTTTTCAAAAAAGATTCCATGGTTTTATTACAAAAGTGGGTTCCTAAGTCACTTATCAAGGCATGAGGTGTGCCAAATCGGTGGAAGATGTGTCTTTAAGAACTCAATAACAGTATGTGAATAATATTTTCTAGTGGGTTTGGCCTCAACCCACATAGAAACATAATCAAATACAAGAAGGATGTACGAGAATCCATTGGATAGGGGAAATGGTCCCAGGAAATCGATACCCCAAACATCAAAGATCTCACAGAAAATTAAAGTCTTTTGGGGCATTTCATTTCTATTTGAAATTGTGCCAAACTTTTGGCAAGTGGGACATGATTGACAGAACTCATGTGAGTCCTTGAAGAGTGAAGGCTAGAATAATCAAAAGTCTAGGACCTTTCGGGAGTTCCTTTGTGGTCCAATGTGGCCACCAATAGGCATTGAGTGACAGAATTCTAAAATAGAGGAATGTTCATCTTTATCAACACATCTCTTAATTACCATGTCTAGTCCAGTTTTCCAAAGTTTATTTTCTTCCCAAAAATAGTATTTTGAATCACTTTTCAAGTTCATTTTCTGTTCATTTGAAACAAATTCAGTCAAAACACCATAACCCAAGTAATTTACAATTGGAGCATACCATGGTAACTTTGGAGTAAGAGATGAAAGGTGCTCAGTGGGGAATTTAGGATCGATGATTTCAGAATGAGAATAATTAGAAATTGTACTCATGTGATCAGCCACATGGTTTTATTTTCCTGGTCTATCTTTTATCAACACATCTTCTAATTACCCTGTCTACCCCAGTTTTCCGAAGTTTATTTTCTTCCCAAAAATAGTGTTTTGAATCACTTTTCAATTTCATTTTCCGTTCTTTTGAAAAAAGTTCAGGGAAAACCCAAAAAACCAAGTAATTTACAATTAGGGCATACCATGGTAACATTGGAATGAGAGATGAAAGATTCTCAGTGGGGAATTCAGGATCGATGATTTCAGAATGAGAAGAATTAAAAAATCTACAAAAGTTATCAGCCATAGGGTTTTCTTTTCTTGGTCTATCTTTTATTTAAAGGTCAAACTCTTGGAGCATTAGGATCCATCTTATTAGCCTCGGTTTGGAATCACTTTTCTTGAGTAAGAACTTTATAGAAGAATGGTATTTGAAGATGATGATTTTTGCACCTAATAGATATGGACGGAATTTATCTAAAGCAAAAACCACTTCTAAAAGTTCCTTTTTAGTGACAGTGTAGTGGTATTGAGTTTCATCCAATGTTTTTGAGGCATAATAGATGACATGAGGAATTATTTATATTCTTTGACCACAAACAGCCCCAACATCTCTATCAGAATCATCACACATCAATTAAAAGGTTAAGGATCAATCTGGGGGTTGGATTATCGGGGCAGATGTGAGAGCAGTTTTGAGTTCAATGAATGATCTCTTGCAAAACTCATCGAAATGGAAAGTGACATCATTTTGGAGTAACTGAGTGAGTGGGAGGGAAATCCTACTGAATATATGGATGAATCTCCAATAGAAACCGGCATGACCATGGAATGAACGAATGTCTCGAACAGAAGTGGGTTGAGGAAGTGATTGGATCACTTCAATTTTGGCAGGATCAACTTCAATACCATCTTTTGAAACTATCTTCCCTAGAACAATCCCATTTTCAACCATGAAGTGAAATTTTTCAAAATTTAACACAAGGTTACACTTGACACACATTTGAAGGATTAGAGAGAGTGAATTCAAACAAGATTCAAATGACTCACCATAAATGGTAATGTCATCCATGAAGACATCCATGCAGTGTTCAATGAATTTAGAAAAGATACTCATCATACACCTCTGGAATATTTCAGGAGCATTTCCAAGGCCAAAAGGAATTCTTCTATATTCATATGTTCCAAAGGGGCATGTGAAAGTAGTCTTTTCTTGGCCCTGAGGTGCGATTGGGATTTTGAAGTAGCCAGTGTATCCATCAAGAAAGCAATAGTGTGACTTTCTGGCTAATCATTCCAGCATTTTATCAAGGAATGGAAGAGGGTAGTGGCCTTTTCTTGTTTCAACATTCAATTTTCTTTAGTCGATGCACACACGCCATTTTTTCTTCACTCGAGTTGTGACTACCTCCCCATGTTCATTTTTGACAAAAGTTATCCCACCCTTCTTATGTACATCTTGAATTGGACTAACCCATTAACTATCAGAAATTGGGTAGATAATACCATCTTGAAGAATCTTGGTGATCTCTTCCATAACTACCTCATGTATGAGTGGATTGAGTGTTCTTTGTGGTTGTATAATTGGTTTAGATGACTCCTCAAGATGGATGTGATGCATGAAAATGGCAGGTTTTAGTCCTGGTATGTCATCTACTGTCCAACCTAAGGCCTTTTTGTTTTCCTCTAACACTTGAACAAGTTTGGACTCCTCAGTCTCGGTATGTGAAGAATTGATAATGACAGGATAAGGGTGATCATGGAAAAGGAATGAATATTTTAGGTGTTCTGGAAGAGGTTTCAGATAAGTCTCATCTCTCATTTATGGGTTAAACTTCTCAGGAATGGAGGAAGGGATTTCAGTTGCTTCAGATTCATTTTCCTTAATATTGTCCAAGGTGGAGCAGTAGAGATCAGAGTTGATGTGGGATTCAAGAGAGTTTTCAAGTTCCTCTAGATTAATGGAGTCTATGAATGAGAGGTCCACATTAACATCACCATTTATGACTTGGTTAATCATGGTAGAGATTTCACAAGATCCTTTATCATCATAACATGATGAACATGGTGTATTGGGGTTCTTTTGACTCTTAGAAGTGTACTCAGAAGCATGGATTGAGAATGCAGAGTGATCCTCAAATGGATATCGCATGTCTTGGAAATTATTGAACTTGACCAGTTGGACACCGAATTCCATGGATAAGATGTCTGAATGGACATCAATCATGGTTCTCACAGTCATGAGGAATGGTCTTCCTATGATTAGGGGATATCGAGAAGAGTTCGTCTCACTTTCCATGTCAAGAACATAGAAATCAGCAGGGAAGATAAGATCATTGACTCAGACAAGGACATCCTCAATTATTCCCTCAGGACTGGCTTTGTTTCGATTGGCCAATTGAATGACCACACTTCTTGGATGTAAAGGACCTAAACCAAGGTTGGAGAATATTGATTTGGGCATGACATTAATTGAGGCTCCAAGGTCTATGAGTGCATCATCAATGTTCGAACATCCAATTTGGCATGGAACCGTAATGGTCCCTAGATCTTTGCACTTTATGGGAATAGACTGCTGGTTGTAAACATTTTCAAAGGTACTAAGTTGCCTCTTGTGGGTACACAACTCCTTGAGAATCCTGGCATACTTAGGAATTTGTTTTATGGCATCTAAGAGGGGAATGTTGACTTCAACACGTCTAAACATGTCGAGCATTTCAGGATCAGGTTCCAAGGACATCCTTGGTTTAGAGACAACTTGTGGAAAATGAATTGGATACCAAAGTGGAATGGAAGGATGTGAGGGAATGGATTTAGGTTCCTTTTAAAGTTTATTTTTCTTATCATTTTCTAGGTCAGCGTTCAAAGGAGGGTTGGATAACTTATTTTGAGACATTGAAATTTGCTTTCCCGATCTAAGTGCAATTGCACTTACATTACCCTTGGGGTTGGGTAATGGTTGAGGTAGGAGTTGGGAAGAATTGGATAGTTGTTGCTGACTAAGGTGGGATGAAAGTTTACCAATTTGGGTTTCAATAATTTTAATGCTAGAACGGTTGAAGGAGGCAAGATCTTCAACTGCACATTCCCAAGGTTGCTTGGAAGAAGAGGCCTGTCCCGGATTGGGATTTCCATGATATTGGTTCTTGGGAAAGAGATTGTATTGGTTTGGGAATTGGGAAGGCTCAATGGGATAGTTGAATTCAAGAGGAGGATTGTTCCTTTGAGGTGCAGGAAGAAAAGGATAAGGTTGTTGAAAGTTACCAACACCATGACCAAAAATGAATGACGAGACTAATCTGAAACCCCTTCCCGCACACCTGAAATATGATTTCCTCTTCCCTGATCACTCATATCCTATCATTATCTCTACCAAACATACTGAAACCGAGGAGTCCAAACTTGTTCAAGTGTTAGAGGAAAACAAAAAGGCCTTAGGTTGGACCCTAGATGACATACTAGGAATCAACCCTACCCTTTTCATGCATCACATACATCTTGAGGAATCATCCAAACCAATTAGACAACCACAAAGAAGACTCAATCCACTGATACTTGAGGTAGTTAGGGAATAGATCACCAAGCTTCTTCAAGTTAGTATTATCTACCCAATTTCAGATAGTGAATGGGTTAGTCCAATTCAAGTCGTACCTAAGAAGGGTGGGATAACTGTTATCAAAAAATGATCATGGAGAGGTAGTCACAACTCAAGTGAAGGAAAAATGGCATGTGTGCATCAACTATAGGAAATTCAATGTGGAAACAAGAAAATATCACTACCCTCTTCCATTCCTTGATCAAATGCTAGAACGATTATCCATAAAGTCACACCATTGATTTCTTGATGGATACACTTGCTACTTCCAAATCCCAATCGCACCTCAGGACCATGAAAGGACTACTTTCACATGCCACTTTGGAACATATTCATATAGAAGAATGCATTTTGGCCTTTGCAATGCTCCTGCAAAATTCCAGAGGTGTATGATGAGTATCATTTTAGAATTCATTGAACACTGCAAGGAAGTCTTCATGGATGACTTCACCATTTATAGTGAGTCATTTGAGTCATGCTTACATTCACTCTCTCTAGTCCTTGAAAAGTGTGTCAAGTGTATCCTTGTGTTAAATTTTGAAAAATGTCACTTCATGGTTGAAAATGGGATTTTTCTAGGGAACATAGTTTCAAAAGATGTTATTGAAGTTGATCCTACCAAAATTGAAGTGATCAAATCACTTTCTCAACCCACTTCTATTTGAGACATTCGTTCATTCCTTGGTCATGCCAGTTTCTATCAGAGCATTATCCATAAATTCAGTAGGATTTCCCTCCCACTCACTCGATTACTCCAAAATGATGTCACTTTCAATTTCAATGAGTTTCGCAAGAGATCCTTCATTGAACTCAAAACTGCTCTCACATCTTCCCCGATAATCCAACCCCCAGATTGGTCCTTACCCTTTGAATTGATGTGTGATGCTTCTGATAGAGCTGTTAGGGCTGTTCTTGGTCAAAGAAGAGATAGATTTCTTCATTTCATATATTATGCCTCAAAAACATTGGATGAAACTCAATATTACTACACTGTCACTGAAAAGGAACTTTTAGCAGTGGTTTCTGCTTTAGATAAATTCTGGCCCTATCTATTAGGTGCAAAAATCATCATCTTCACAAACCATTCTACTATAAAGTTCTTACTCAAGAAAATTAATTCCAAACCAAGGCTAATAAGATGGATCCTAAGGCTCCATGAGTTTGACCATGAAATAAAAGATAGATCAGGAAAAGAAAACCATGTGGCTGATCACATGAGTAGAATTTATAATTCTTCTCATTCTGAAATCATTGATCCTGAATTCTCCACTGAGCACCTTTCATCTCTCACTCCAAAGTTACCATGGTATGCCACAATTTTAAATTACTTGGTTTCTGGTGTTTTCCTGAAATTTTTTCAAAAGAACATAAAATGAACTTGAAAAGTTATTCAAAACATTATTTTTGGAAAAAAAATAAACATTGGAAAACTGGGGAAGACATGGTAATTATAAGATGTGATGATAAAGATGAACATTCCTCTATTTTAGAATTCTGTCACTCAATGCCTAGTGGTGGCGACATTGGACCACAAAGGACCTCCCGAAAGCTCCTAGACTCTGGATTCTTCTGGCCTTCACTCTTCAAGGAATAAAATGAGTTCTGTCAATCATGTCCCACTTGCCAAAAGTTTGGCACAATTACAAAGAGAAATGAAATGCCCCAAAAGCCTTTAATTTTCTGTGAGATCTTCGATGTTTGGGGTATCGATTTCATGGGACCATTTCCCCCATCCAATGGATTTTCATACATCCTTCTTAAAGTAGATTGTGTTTCTAGGGGGTTGAGTCCAAACACACTAGAAAGGATGACTCACATACTGTTAGTGAGTTCCTAAAGACACACATCTTCCACCGATTTGGCACACCTCATGCCTTGATAAGTGACTTAGGAATGTACTTTTGTAATAAAACCATGGAATCTCTTTTGAAAAAGAATGGGGTTGTACATAAAACTTCAACTGCATATCACCCCCAAACAAATTGCATGGCTGAACTTTCTAATAGAGAAGTGAAAAGAGTTCTTGAGAGAATTGTAAAACCCACCAGAAAAGACTGCCCTGAAAGACTTGTTGAAGAACTTTGAGATTATCGAACTGCCTATAAAACACCCATTGAGATGTCTCTTTTTAGCCTAGTTGTTGGTAAAGCATGTCATTTTCCAGTTGAAATCCAACATAAGTCATTTTGGGCATTGAAAACATGTAATTTTGATCTTCAAAAATTTGGTGAAGAAAGATTGTTGCAATTGGATGAACTGAAGGAGCTACGACTTGATTATTAAGAGAATTCTGATCTCTAAAAGGAAAAATCCAAGGCACTCCATGAACAGAACATCCTCAGAAAGGTATTTCATGAAGGTGAAAAGGTAATGCTCTTCAATTATCGATTTCAGCTTCACCCAGGTAATCATAATTCTTGTTGGGAAGGTCCTTTTGTTATTACTAATGTTTACCCATTTGGTGAAGTGCAAGTCCAAGACCCCTCTTCCAAAAGGACATTCACGGTTAATGGACATCGATTAAAGCATCACCATGAGAGGACACACAATCATGGATCATCATCAACTTCCACTGGATCCCCAACTTCTTCAGTCGACCAACCACTAGATGGAGATGGCGACCCACAAAATCCAACCCATGGGGCACCTTTTTCCCTTTAACTCTCTCTCTTCTCTATCTCCCTATATATCTTTCTTCTTCTTCCCCTCTCTTTTATTTTATTTCTTTACCTCTTTCTTCATAAAACCCTTTTATTTTCTCTTTCTCTTTTGTGTGGGTGTGACTTTATAAAAAAAATATTAAAAAAACTTAAAAAAACTAAAAAACTAAAAAAATTCAAAAAAAAATGAAACAAAGAAAAGTCAAGAATCATGATTACTCACCTTCCAATTTTATAATTTTTTCCAACCATTTTGGGGAGTCAAAAGGAATGTTTTTATCTCAAAAATTTTGTATTTTTCTCATAACTTTGGATAAAGAATTTTGTGTCAAAATTAAGAAAATTTGAATGCTCAATTTTTGATTTGAAAAATTATTTTCCCGAACTGTGAGAAACAACATTTGCATTCATGCTAGGGTCACCTATGGCCATCTTTTCAAAATTTGTGTTTTCACCCCCATTTGTGAGTCTTGAGTTTGTGGACCTTCGAGCTGAATTTCCTACTTTAGTGTGCATTAATATGATAGAGGCATTTTTTGAACCACATGAGAATTACAATAGCCAAGTAGCCTCCCATTTCCCTTACATTAATCCTCCTTTTGAAAGCTCCTTAGAGCCTATTAAAACCCCTTCTTTGATATCCACATTACAAGCCCGATACCTTTTCCCATCCATTATCAACATGGATTTTCATTGCATAATTTTTTTTGAAATTTAAGTGTGGGGGGAATGGATTTCATAGTTTGGGTACCCGATTATTGATTTTCAATGAGTTATCATTTTCATGAGGGCAAGCATCCATTTCAGTGTAGGGGAGAGGTTTTCATTCAGTGTGTTTTGGGGAATGTAATTTACTTCCATTTATGTAATTTTGAAAATGTTATTGACTAGTGTTCAAAAAAATGAAAAAAAACTCAAAAATATATATGAAAAGATGGGTTGTGTATTGGGTAGGTCAAAAATAACTCTTCTTAAACCTTTGATATTGTTATAACTATTACAATTAGTGTCATGAGGAGATCAAACATGGGTTGGGATATGAGTGTGAGATCTGTTTCAAGGTCAACTTTTGAAAAAACAAAGAAAAAAAAGAAAAGTAAAAAAAGAACACTTGCATTATATTATTATTGGGAGTAGTTTTTTGTTTTGTAAATATTCCATCTTCTCATTACCTTCATATTTTCTTCCTCTATTGTGTCTTTCTTTACACAATCATTCCCTTGTAAATATGTGTTTTCATTTCGTTCCATGTTTTATTTCAAAAAAATGTGCATTGCTTTTTCTATGTTGGTGTTTTAACCCTCTTCTTCTCTCTCTTGGACATTATATTCCTACCATCCCATAGCCACAGAAAAAACCCTTAAAAAGACCTCTTGATTCTTGTTCACTTTGTATAGGTATTGAAAGCTGATAGCTCTTTCAAACTCTAAGATTTTCACTTTTGGTTGGTGAAAGAGTGAACCTCCACAACTGAATTTTATCATCTTGAGAGGTGTGAGTTTTGAGTGTCCACATTTTTCATTTCTAAATTTAAGCATGAAAAAATGAATTAGTTTTGGAACATTGTTTCTGTAACAACTTGTGGTGGAATTCAAAATGTATGAGTGAAATAGTCTAAACCTCCCCTAATTGGAGAAAACAAAGTTTTAATATCTCTTGGTGAGTGAAAATGATTTTGTTATGTTTTTATATTTGTTGCACATGAGGACATTCACAAAAATAACTGTGGGGGAGTTTATGTTATTAATATTTTCATGACTTATTATATACTCCCTTTATTTATTTTTTATGAAATGTGCATAATTTGTGTGAAATATTAATGTTTTAATATTAAGTATAATTTTTGAACATTTTTAGAAGTAGTCCAATTGAGACAGTTTACTATTTCAACAATATATATCACTATACTTATCCAAATTGTTTTGTTATTGTTTTTTAGGATTATCCTTTCAATATAAAACATTTCATTAGAAGGTACCATGAGCCAATTCATCCATTTTAAGGGTCATATGGTCCCCACAAACAAGACCAAAGAATCTGTGATGAAACTGGACTATTCATGAAGATTGATTTACTGAGATAAATACAGAATTCCAAATTCTATTTTTCTCCACCATAGTTCGGGGGAAAATTTAAAGAGTCCAGGATAAAAATTTCACGGCCTAATAATAACAACAAAGGGCCCAAAATATGCATTGACGTTCAGCCCACTATTCTGGACGATAAATAAAATCAGCAAACAAATATTGACATTGCTCCGGATGTGGAAATCCATTAGAGCTGATCATTTGCATTGTGAAAGAAGAGATATTTCTAGGCAACTCTTTTGAAGAAATTATTTTTATTTGAGAGCATATTACGATGAAAAATCCCATTCACATTTCGGCTATTGAAAAGTCTGGATTGAAATTGAGAGAATGACATTATTTATAAAAACCTCCATAACATTGGCTACAAAAGTCTATTGGCGGCCAAATTTTGAGGGTGGACATAAGAAATAAATATATACATCTTTTAAGAAGACACCATCTCGTTATTTATCTGTCCAGATTGGTAAATCTTCGGTTCAAGTGGAGGGACAGTTTTGGATTGCAAATAGTCCACTCCTTGGGCTATAAATTCTCTCCCCTTCTCTCCTTGATAGGGGTTGGAATTTCAGAATAGAGGAGAACATAGTGGCATAAAAAAAATCCTATCCAAAGTCTTGGGAGGACCTTCCATACTCATGTTTTCACTTGAGAGTCCTTTCCTCCTCTCTTTGTTTTCACTTACTTTCATGTTCTTCATTTTTGTAATCTTATAAGTCTTTTTTTTGTAATTCTGTTTTAATGCAAGTTACTTCTTCAATATCTCTTATTCTCATCCAAATTCTATATTTTAATATTTATGTTCTTAAAATATTTTAAATTCAGTTGAATCTCCTTCATTTCTTTTGCTTCCTCATTCAATCGAAAATCCGTTTTTAACTTTCTTCATCGTTTGTGTGTGTGTTCGGTGCACTACTCTTATCTTGTACCTTTCTTTTTATTCTATTTATAATTCATCACCATAAAAATATATTACCAGATTAATAACCATCTTAATGTATGAGTAAATATCTTATTGGGGTGATTTTTAATTTAGGTATGTTAAGTGATTGAGAGCTTTCGCTCGATGAGTATTCGTTGAATTAACATTGTGTATGTTGGACTTAGCATGTCATGGATTAATGACTTGTTTTGTTTAACATGTGGTTTCCACTGATTATTGGAACCATAAATACACTACCATAAACAATATTTGATAAATATTAGAACCCTATGTTAAGTTGAGGTTTGGATTAAAGCCTTAACACTTGGGAATTCAAATCAACGCCAACATGTGAAATGTGAATAAATCTCACAAATTATGCACATTTCACACAAATTATGCACACTGGGGGGGGGGGGTTAGAGAATAATTTAAATGACTAATTGATTATTATTGATTTAAAAAATTGATAATGATTGGGGTGAGTTCGTCATTAGGTTAGTTAAGCTTGTGATATCCTTGAGCTTTGCTTTATATTGCATTTAAATTAACACACATGTCATAAGTTGACGTTGATTTAAATTCTCAAGTTTTAAGGCTTTAATCCAAGCCTTAAATTAACTTAAGTTTCTAATATTGATCATATCTTGTTTATGGTAGTGTATTTATGGTTCCAATAATTCATGGAAACCACACGTTAAACAAAACATGTCATTAATCCATGACATGCTAAGTCCAACATACACAATGTTAATTCAACAAATACTCATCGAGCGAAAGCTCTCAATCGCTTAACATACCTAAATTAAAACTCACCCCAATGAGATATTTAATCAGCCATTAATATGGTCATTAATATGGTAATACATTTTTATGGTGAATAATTATAAAGAGAAGAAAAAGAAAGGGAGAAGATAACAGTAGTGCACCGAACACACACACAAACGATGAAGAAAATTAAAAACGGATTTCCGATTGAATGAGGAAACAAAAGAAGGGAAGGGGATTCAAATGAATTTAAACTATTTTAAGAACATAAATATTAAACTACAGAAGGTGTATGAGAATGATAGATATTGAATAAGTAACTTGCATTAAAACAGAATTACAAAGAAAGAGACTTACATGATTAGTAAAACTAAGAACGCGAAAGTAAGTGAAAACAAAGAGAGGAGGAAAAGTATCTCAAGTGAAAACATGAGTATTTAAGGTCCTCCCAAGCCTTTGGCAAGGCTTTGGTTGTGTCAATATTATCTCCTCTCTTCTGAAATGCCAACCCTTTTGAAGGAGATGAGGGGATGTATTTATAGCCCAAGGAGTGGATTGTTTGCATTCCAAAACGTTCCCTCTACTTGAACCACATATTTACCAATCTAGAAAGATGAATCATGAGCTGGTGTCTTCCTCAAAGATTTATATATCGATGTCTTATGTCCACCCTGAATATTTGGCCACCTATAGACTTTTTTATCCAAATTTATGGCGGTTTGATTAAACAAATGTAAACTGTCCATTTCAATCCAGACTTTTTCGAAGACCATAATGTAAATGGGTTTTGGAATAGGAATATTCCATAAAATAAAAAAAATTTATGCAAAAGAGTTGTCCGTCCATATCTCCTATTTCACACTGAAAAATCTCTGCTCCAATGGATGTCCACATCAGGAGAAATATCAATATTTGTGTGCTGATTTTATTTCTCAGCCAGAATGGTGGGCTGGATTTAAATGAATCAGTTGGGCACCGTGTACTAGGATTTGGGCCTTGAATGTTTTATACAATATGAAATATAGTGTCCCAGAAATTATGGTGGAGATTTAATGTTTTTTCACTTCTGGACTAAGCCCAGTAAATCAATCTTCAAGGCTGGTCCAGTTTGTTCACAGATTCATTGGGCCTTCTTGTGTGGTCCTTATGACCCTTCAAATGGAAGAATTGTCTCATGATCCCTTCTAATGAAATGTTTTATATTGAACTAGGAATCCTAAAAAATAAGAAACAAAAAATTGGGATCATCGGGGTGAGATTTATAAATAAAATAGTAAACTGACTCAATTGGACAACTTCTAAAAATGCTCAAAATTTATACTTAGTATTAAAACATTAATATTTCACACAAATTATGCACATTTCATATAAAATAAGTAATGGAAGTATATAATAAGTCATGAAAATATTAATAACATCAAATCCCCCACACTTAGTTTTGTGCATGTCCTCATGTGCAACAAATATAAATACATGACAAAATCATTTTCACTCACCAACATATATTAAAATTTTATTTTCTTCAATCAGGGGAGGATTAGACTATTTCACTCATCCATTTTGAAATCCACCACAAGTTGTTACAGAAACAATTTTACAGAAATAATTCATTTTTTCAGGCCCAAATTTAGAAATGGAAAATGTGGACACTCAAAACTCACACCTCTTAAGATGATAAAATTCATTTCTGGAGGTTCACTCTTTCACCAACCAAAAGTGAAAATATTAGAGTTTTAAAAGAGCTATCAGCTTCTAATACCTATCCAAAGTGAAAAAGAATCAAGAGGTATTTTTAATGGGGTTTTCTCTAGCTATGGGACGGTAGGAATATAATGTCCAAGAGAGAGAAGAAGATGGTTATAACACCAATATAGAAAAGAAAAACAGATTTTTTTGAAATAAAACATGGAAGGAAATGAAAACACATATTTAAAAGGGAATGATTGTGTGAAGAAAGACACAATAGAGGAAGAAAATATAAAGGTAATGAAAAGATGGTATATTTACAAAACACAAAACTTCTCCCAATAAGAATATAATTCATGTGTTATTTTTTTTCTTTTCCTTTTTTTCTTTGTTTTTTCGAAAGTTGACCTTGAAACAGATCTCACACTCATATCCCAACCCATGATTGATCTCCTCACGACACTAATTGTAATAGTTATAACAAGATCAAAGGTTGAGGAAGAGTTATTTTTGACCGACCCAAGACACAACCCATTTTGCAGTTTTTTTTGATTTTTTTTCATCATTTTTGATTTTTTTGAACACTTGTCAATAACATTTACAAAATTACATAAATGGGAGTACATTACATTCCCCAAAACACACTGAATGAAAACCTCTCCCCCACACTAAAATGGATTCTTTCCCTCAAGAAGATGATATCTCGTTGAAAATCAATAATAGGGTACCCAAAAAATTAAATCCATTCCCCCCAAACTTAAATTTCAAAACAATATGCAATGGAAATCCATGTTGATATTGGGTGGGAAAAGGTATGGGTCTTTTAATGTGGCTATCAAAGAAAAGGTTTTCATAGGCTCGAAGGGGCTTTCAAAAGAAGGATTAATTTAAGGAAAATGGGAGGCTATTTGGTTAATGTGATTCTCATGTGGTTCAGAATATGCCTCTATCATATTAATACACAGTAAGGTAGGAAATTCAGCTTGAAGGTCCACAAACTCAAGATTCAAAAATGGGGGTGAAAACAAACATTTTTAAAAGATGGCCATAGGTGGCCTTGGCCTGAAAGCAAATGTTGGTTCTCACGGTTGGGGAAAATAATTTTCCAAATCAAAAATTGAGCATTGAAAATTTGTTGGTTTTGACACACTATTCTTTATCCAAAGTCACAATGAAAATACAAAATTTTTGAGATGAAAACATGCATGTTGAATCCCCAAAAAGGTTGGAAAAATTTTCAAAAATCAATGGTGAGTAAGCATGACTCTTGATTTTATTATATTTATTATTTTTTTTGTTATGATTATTTTTTTGTTTTGTTTAGTTTTTTAGGTTTTTATATTTTTGTTTTTTATAAAGATACACCTACAAAAAAGAGAAACTGAAAAAGAAAGGTTTTGATAAAGAAAGTGGTAAAAAATTAAAGATAGAGGAATAAGAAGAAAGTGGTAGATAGAGGAAGAGATAGAGAGAGTTAAAGGGAAAAAGGTGCCCCCTGGGTTGGATTTGGTGGGTCGCCATCTCCATCTAGTGGTTGGTTGACTGGAGAAGTTGGGGAACCAATGGAAGTCGATGATGATCCGGGATTGTGTTTCCTCTCATGGTGATGCTTTAACCGATGTCCATTAACTGTGAATTTCCTTTTGGAAGCGGGTTCTTGGACTTTCACTGCACCAAATGAGTAAACATTAGTAATAACAAAAGGACCTTCCCAACGAGAATTAATCTTACCTTGGTGAAGCCGAAATCGAGAATTAAAGAGAATTACCTTTTCACCTTCATGAAATACCATTCTCAGGATGTGTTTGTCATGGTGTGACTTGGATTTTTCCTTGTAGAGATTAGAAATCTCATAAAAATTAAGTCAAATATCCTCCAGTTTAGCCAATTTCAACAGTATTTCTTCACCAGATTTTTCACAATCAAAATTACAGGTTTTCACAGCCCAAAAATACTTATGTTGGATTTCAACTGGTATATGACATGCTTTACCAAAAACTATCCTAAAAGGTGACGTCCCAATGGGTGTTTTATAGGAAGTTCAATAAACCCAAAGTGTTTCACCAAGTCTTTCAGGCCAGTCTTTTCTGGTGGGTTTTACAATTCTATCAAGAACTCTTTTCACTTCTCTATTAGAAAGTTCATCCATGCCATTTGTTTGGGGGTGATATGCAGTTGAAGTTTTATGTACAACGCCATTCTTTTTCAAAAGAGATTCCATTTTTTTATTACAAAACTAGGTTCCTAAGTCACTTATCAAGGCACAAGGTGTGCCAAATCGGTGGAAGATGTGTGTCTTTAGGAACTCACTAACAGTATGTGAATCATTCTTTCTAGTGGGTTTGGCCTCAACCAACCTAGAAACATAATCAACTGCTTGAAGGATGTATGAGAATCCATTGGATGGGGGAAATGGTCCCATGAAATCGATACCCCAAACATCAAAGATCTCATAGAAAATTAAAGGCTTTTGGGGAATTTTATTTATCTTTGAAATTGTGCCAAACTTTTGGCAAGTGGGATATGATTGAAAAAACTCATATGAGTCCCTGAAGAGTGAAGGCCAGAAGAATCTAGAGTCTAGGACCTTTCATAAGGTCCTTTGTGGTCCAAAGTGGCCACCACTAGGCATTGAGTGAAAGAATTCTAAAATATAGGAATGCTCATCTTTATCAACACATCTCCTAATTACTATGTCTGACCCAGTTTTCCGAAGTTTATTATCTTCCCAAAAATAGTATTTTGAATCACTTTTCAACTTCATTTTCTATTCTTTTGAAAAAATTTCAGTAAAAACACCATAAACCAAGTAAATTACAATTGGGGCATACCATGGTAAATTTGGAGTAAGAGATGAAAGGTTCTCTGTAGGGAATTCAGGATCGATGATTTCAGAATGAGAAGAATTAGAAATTCTACTCAAGTGATCAGCCACAGGGTTTTCTTTTCCTGGTCTATCTTTTATTTCAAGGTCAAACTCTTGGAGCATTAGGATCCATCTTATTAGCCTTAGTTTGGAATCACTTTTCTTGAGTAAGAACTTTATAGTAGAATGGTCTGTGAAGATGATGATTTTGGAACCTAAGAGATAGGACCAGAATTTATCTAAGGAAAAAACCACTGCTAAAGGTTCTTTTTCAGTGACAGTGTAGTCATATTGAGTTTCATCCAATGTTTTTGAGGCATAATAGATGACATGAGTAATCTTTTCTCTTATTTGACCAAGAAAATCCCCAACAGCTCTATCAGAAGCATCACACATTAGTTCAAAGGGTAAGGACCAATTTGGGGGTTGGATTATAGGGGTAGATGTAAGAGATGTATTGAGTTCAATGAAGGCTCTCTTGCAAACGTCATCGAAATGGAAAGTGACATCATTTTGGAGCAACCGAGTGAGCGGGAGGGAAATTTTACGGTAGTTATGGATGAATCGTCGATAGAAACCAGCATGACCGAGGAATGAACAGATGTCTCGAACAAAGTTGGGTTCATGAAGTGATTGGATCACTTCAATTTTGGCAGGATCGAATTCAATACCATATTTTGAAACTATGTTCCCTAGAACAATCCCATCTGCAACTATGAAGTGACATTTTTTAAAATTTAACACAAGGTTACACATTACACACTTTTGAAGGACTCGAGAGAGTGAATGTAATCACAACTCAAATGAATCACCATAAATGGTGAAGTCATCCAAGAAGACATCCATGTAGTGTTCAATGAATTCTGAATATATACTCATCATACACCTCTAGAATGTTGCAAGAGAATTAAAATGTCCAAAAGGCATTCTTCTATATGCATATATTCCAAAGGGGCATGTGAAAGTAGTATTTTCTTGGTCCTGAGGTGCTATTGGGATTTGGAAGTATCCAGTGTATCCATCAAGAAAGAAATAGTGTGACTTTACGGCTAATCGTTCTAGCATTTGATCAAGGAATGGAAGAGGGTAGTGATCTTTTCTTGTTTCCACATTCAATTTACTATAGTCGATGCACACACGCCATTTGTTCTTCACTCGAGTTGTGACTACCTTTCCATGTTCATTTGTGACAACAGTTATCCCACCCTTCTTAGGTACAACTTGAAATGGACTAACCCATTCACTATCAGAAATTGGGTAGATAATACCATCTTGAAGAATCTTGGCGATCTCTTCCCTAACTACCTCAAGTATGAGTGGATTGAGTCGTCTTTGTGGTTGTCTAATTGGTTTGGATGAGTCCTCAAGATGGATGTGATGCATGAAAAGGGAAAGGCTGATTCCTGGTATGTCATCTAGGGTCCAACCTAAGGTCTTTTTGTTTTCCTCTAACACTTGAACAAGTTTTGACACCTCAACCTCAGTAAGTGGAGAATTTATAATGATAGGATAAGAGTGATCATGGAAAAGGAATGCATATTTTAGGTGTTCTAGAAGAGGTTTTAGATCCGTCTCATCTCTCATTTGTGGGTTAAACATCTCAGGAATGGAGGAAGGGATTTCAGTTGCTCCAGATTCATTTTCCTTAATATTTTCCAAGGTGGAGCAGTAGAGATCAGAGTTGATGTGGGATTCAATAGAGTTTTCAAGTTTCTCTAGATTGATGGAGTATATGAATGAAAGGTCCATATCAACTTCACAATTTATTACTTTGTTAATCATGGTGCATATTTCACAAGATCCTTTTTCATTAGAACATGAAGAACATTGTGGATTGGGGTTCGGTTGGCTCTTAAAAGTGTCCTCAGAAGCATGGATTGAAAATGCAGAGTGATCCTCATATGGGTATCGCATGTCTTGGAAAATGTTGAACTTGACCAGTTGGTCATCAAATTCCATGGATAAGATTCCTGAGTGGACATCAATCTTGGTTCTCATAGTCATGAGGAATGGTCTTCCAATAATTAGGTGAGATCGAGAAGATTTCGTCTCACCTTCCTTGTCAAGGACATAGAAATCAGCAGGGAAGATAAGATCATTGACTCAGACAAGGACATCCTCAATTATTCTCTCAGGAATGGCTGTGCTTCGATCTTCCAAATGAATGACAAAACTCTTTGGATTTAAGGGACCTAGACCAAGGTTGAAAAATATAGATTTGGGTATGACATTAATTGAGGCTCCTAGGTCTATGAGTGCATCATCAAAGTTAGAACTTCCTATTTGGAATGGAACTGTAAAGGTCCCTGGATCTTTGCACTTTATGGGAAAAGAATGTTGGGTGGAAACATTTTCAAAGGTATTAAGTTGCCTCTTTTGGGTGCACAATTCCTTAAGAAACTTGGCATACTAAGGAATTTTTTTGATGGAATATAAGAGAGGAATGTTGACTTCAACATGTCTAAACATGTCGAGCACTTCAGGATTGGGTTCAAAGGACTTTTTTGGCTTAGAGACAGCTTGTGGAAAAGGAATTGGATTCCTAAGTGGAATAGAAGGAGGTGAGGGAATGGATTCAGATTCCTTTTCAAGTTTCTTTTTCTTTTCATTTTCTAGGTCAAAATTTAAAGGGGGGTTGGAGGACTTTTCTTGAGGTATAGCAATTTGATTTCCCGATCTAAGTGCAATTTCACTTAAATTACACTTGGGGTTGGGTAATGGTTGAGATGGAAGTTAGGAAGAATTAGATGTTTTCTACTGACTAAGGTGGGATGAAAGTTGACCAATTTGGGTTTCAATATTTTTAATGCTGGAACGGATGAAAGAGGCAAGATCTTCAACTGCACTTTCCCATGATTGCTTGAAAGAAGAGGCATGTCCCGGATTGTGATTTCCTTGATATTGGTTCTTGGGAAAGAGATTTTATTGTTTTGGGAATTGGGAAGGCTGAATGGGATAATGGAATCCAGGAGGAGGATTGTTCCTTTGAGGTGGAGGAATAAAAGGATAAGGTTGTTTAAAGTTACCAACACCTTGACCATATTGAAACTGGTTTGGGTTTTGAAAAGGGAATTGAGGGGGATGGGAGATGGGATTACCATACCTTAGGCCTTGGTTACAGGAAGAAGAGAAGGGATCAGAGTGATGTTGGTTGAAGTTTCTAACAAACTGACCTGATAGTTGAGGGTTGGTGTTCTACTGAGCACATGCTACATTGAGCTCCATTGGTCTAGATGAATCAGATTGATCCTCTTGAAGTTGTGGACATGTGTCTGTTGGATGAGATGGAGAGTTTCAGATTCCACAGTTTTTGATAGGTCTAGGATATAATGATTGTGGAGAAGACGAGGTTGGGGATTTGGTAGCCACATCTAGTTGTCGCACAAGACCTGTAAGTTCACTCATCCACTCGGTCATATTGTTCAGCTCAATTGATTGATTATCTTGGGCTTGTTTGAGTTGAGAATGTGCTCGAGTAAGGAATTGTTGTGTGTTTGCAGATATTTTACTTATGATATCTCTTGCATCTGCAGGAGTTTTATCAACAAGAGCACCGCCACTTGCGGCATCAATGAGAGTTCTCTTCATAGCCAATAACCCCTTATAGAAGAATTGGATCAAGAGTCGGATAGGAATTTGGTGGTGTGGGCATGTTGCAACAAGCTTTTTGATTCTCTCCCAGTACTCATTGAGTGATTCACTTGGGAACAGACGAATACCACTTATTTCCTTTCGGATAGAAGGAGTATGAGAAGCAGGAAAGAATTTATCTAAGAAGAGTCGCTTCATGTCATTCAATGTGGTTATGGAACTATGAGGAAGGTAGTATATCCATGACATAGCAGTGTCATCTAGGGAGAAATTGAATGCTCGAAGTTTGATTTTTTCTTTAGAAACCCCTTCAGGCTTCATGGTAGAGCACACCACTTAGAACTCTTTAAGGTGGAGATTTGGATCCTTGCTGGCTAGCCTGTGAAAATGAGGGAGAAGATGAATCAAACCCGATTTAAGTTTGAAGTCAGATTCTATTTTTGGATATTTAATACCAAGAGGTTGGTAATTCATATCAGGGGCAGCAAGTTATTTAAGGGTTTGTTCCCTAGGATTGGCCATTTCAAATTCAACTGGTTGGATGAGGACTGGTTCTTGAATGAGTTGATTATCTCTTATGTTCATCCCAAGTTGGTGAAGTGTTCACTCAATTTCAGGGTCAAACAAATCCGAGGGATTGTTTAGAAGGATATGGGGAATTCAAAGAGATTTTGGAAGAAAGAGAAAGATGATTTTTTCTTTTTATTTTTTTAGTTTATGATTTTTATGAGAAGATGGGTTTTTCTTTATGTTTTTTTCAATTTCTTTTTAATTTTTTTTTCTTTTTTATTACAATAACCAGAAACTAAAGAATAATTAAATCACCATCCCCGGAAATGTCTCCCTTTGAAACCCAAGTCCGATTGTCGCCTATCGACTAGTCAAAGTTCCGGTGCTCTGCTAATGTGTATAGCCGCACTCGGGTCGAATCCTCGGAGAGGATACTTTGAAATAGTCATTTGTTTTTGGTTGATTATATTCTGATTGGGGGGTGGGGGGTTGCAGAGCATAATTGAAATGACTAATTTATTTTGATTTATTTAACAATTTGATAATGAATGGGGTGATTTCATCATTAGGTTAGTTAAGATTGTGATATTTTTGAGCTTTAATTTATATTGCATTTAAATTAACACCCATGTCACAAGTTGACATTGATTTGAATTACCAACTGTTAAGGCTTTAATCTAAGCCTTAACTTCACTTAGGTTTCTAATCATGATCAAATATTGTTTATGGTAGTGTATTTATGGTTCCAATAATTCATGGAAACCACACGTCAAACAATAAAAGTCATTAATCCATGACATGCTAAGTCCAACATACATAATGTTAATTCAACAAATACTCATCGAGTGAAAGCTCTCAATCGCTTAACATACATAAATTAAAACTCACCCCAATGAGAGATTTACTCTTCCATTAAGATGGTTATTAATATGGTAATATATGTTTATGGTTATGAATTATAAAGAGAAGAAAAAGAAAGGGACAAGATAAGAGTAGTGCATCGACCACACACACAAACGATGAAGAAAATAAAAAACGGACTTTCGATTGAATGAGGAAGAAAAAGAAGGGAAGGGGATTCAAATGAATATAAACTATTTTAAGAACATAAATATTAAACTATAGAAGTTGGATGATAATAAGAGATATTGAATAAGTAACTTGCATTAAAACAGAATTACAAAGGAAGAGACTTACAAGATTACAAAAACAAAGAACACGAAAGTAAGTGAAAACAAAGAGAGGAGGAAAGGTCTCTCAAGTGAAAACATGAGTATATAAAGTCTTCCCAATCCTTTGGTAAGGCTTTGGTCATGCCAATACTATCTCCGCTTTTCTGAAATTCCAACCCTTTTGAAAGGAGAGGAGGGGATGTATTTATAGCCCAAGGAGTGGACTCTTTGCATTCCAAAACTGTTCCTCCACTTGAACTGCCGATTTACCAATCTAGACAGATGAATCGCGAGATGGTGTATTCTTCAAATATGTAGATACGGATGTCTCCTATCCACCCTGAATATTTGGCCACCTACAGACTTTTTTATCCAATGTTATGGTGGTTTTATTAAATAAATGTAAACTTTCCATTTCAATCCAGACTTTTTAGAAGCCCCTAATGTGAATGAGTTTTGGAAAAGTAAGATGCCCTTAAATAAAAATAATTTATTCAAAAGAGTTGTTCGGATGTATCACCTATTTCACACTGAAAAATATCAGCTCGAATGGATGTCCACATCAGGATAAATGTCAATATTTGTGTGCTGATTTTATGTCTCGGCCAGAATGGTGGGCTGTATTTAAATGAATCAGTTGGGCCCCTTGTACTTGAACTTGGGCCCTGAAATTTTTATCCAAGATTAAATGTATTCTCCCCCAAATTATGGTATAGAAATAATGTTTTTGGACTTCTGGACTGAGCCCAGTAAACCAATCTTCAAGGACAGTCCAGTTTGTTCACAGATTCATTAGGCCTTCTTGTGTGGTCCATATGACCCTTCAAATGGCAGAATTGTATCATGATCCCTTCTAATGAAATGTTTTATACTGAACTAGGAATCCTAAAAAAGAATAACCAAACTATATAGATTATCAAAGTGAGATTTATAAATAAACTAGTAAACGGACTCAATTGGAATTCTTCTAAAAATGCTCAAAAATTATACTTAGTATTAAAAAATTAATATTTCACACAAATTGTGCACATTTTATTAGAAGTATTCCAATTGATCATTTTTATAAATGTGCATAATTTGTGTGGAATATTAATGTTTTAATGCTAAGTATTATTTTTGAGCATTTTTAAAAGTAGTACAATTGAGTTAGTTTACTATTTTATTTATAAATCTCACCCTGATGATCTAAATTGTTTTATTATTGTTTTTTAGGATTACTATTTCAATATACAACATTTAATTAGAAGGTATATTGAGACAATTCTTCCTTTGGAAGGGTCATATGGACCCCACAAGAAGGCCAAATGAATCTTTGAACAAAAGGGACCAGCCTTGAGATTGATTTACTGGGCTCAGTCCATATGTCCAAAAACATTAATTCTCCACCATAATCTGGCGGAAACTACATTTCATCTTGGATAAAAATTTAAAGGCCCAAATCCAAGTACAAGGGGCCCAAATGATTCATTTAAATCCAGCCCACCATTCAGGCCGAGAAATAAAATTAGCACACAAATATTTACATTTCTCATGATGTGGAAATCCATTCGAGATGAAAATTTTTAGTGTCTAAGAGGAGGTATTTCCGGACAACTCTTTTGAAGAAATAATTTGTATTTGAGGGCATCTTCATATTCCAAAACCCATTCAGATGATGGGCTTTGAAAAAGTCTAGATTGAAATGGACAGTTTACATTTGTTTAATCAAACCACCATAACTTTGGCTAAAAAAGTCTATAGGCAACCAAATTTTCAGGGTGGAAATAAGAAATCCATATCTACATCTTTGAAGAAGTCACCAGCTAGTGATTCATCTATCTAAATTTGTAAATCTGCAGTTCATGTGGAGGGAATGTTTTGGAATACAAACAGTCTACTCCTTGGGCTATAAATACATCCTCTCCTCTCCTTTCAAAAGGGTTGGCATTTCAGAAGAGGGGAGATCGTATTGGCACGACCAAAGCCTTGAAAAATGCTTGGAAGGATCTTCCATACTCAAGTTTTTACTTGAGAGACCTTTCCTCCTCTCTTTGTTTTCACTTACTTTGGTGTTCTTCATTTTTGTAATTTTGTAAGTCCTTTCTTTTGTAATTCTATTTTAATGCATGTTTTTTCTTCAATATCTCTTGTTATCATCCACCTTATGTAGTTTAATTTTAGTGTTCTTAAAATAGTTTAAATTTAGTTGAACCCACTTCCCTTATTTTGCTTCTTCATTCAATCGAAAATCCATTTTTAATTATCATCATTGTTCGTGTGTGTGTGTTCGACATACCACTCTTTTCTAATCCCTTTCTTTTTCTTCTATTTATAATTAATCACCATAAAATTATATTACCATATTAATAATCATATTAATGGATGAGTAAATCTCTCATTGGGGTGACTTTTAATTTGGGTATGTTAAGCGATTGAGATCTTTTGCTCGATGAGTATTCGTTGAATTAACATTGTGTATGTTGGACTAAGCATGTCATGGATTAATGACTTGTTTTGTTTAATGTGTGGTTTCCATGGATTATTGGAACCATAAATAAACTACCATAGACAATATATGATCAATATTAGAACCTTAAGTTAAGTTAAGGCTCGGATTAAATCCTCAACACTTGGGAATTCAAATCAACGTCAACTTGGGACATGGGTGTTATTTTAAATGAAATATAAAGCAAAGCTCAAGGATATCACAAGCTTAACTAACCTAAGGATGAACTCAACCCAATCATTATCAATTTGTTAAATCAATTATAGTCAATAAATCATTTCAATTAAGCCTTGCAAACAAACCCCCTAATCAAAATGCAATCAACTAAAAACAAACAACTATTACAAAGTATCATCGCCGAAGATTCAACCCGAGTACTGCTATACACATTAGCAGAGCACTGGAACATTGACTGGTTGATAGGCGACAATCGTCCGTGGGTTTAAAATGGCACCGTTGGGGATGGTGCTTTAAGTAGTCATTAGTTTCTGGTTATTTTAATAAAAAACAAAATAAAAACAAAATAAAAGAAATTAAAAAAAACACAAAGAAAAACCCATCTTCTCATAAAAATCATAAACTGAAAAAAAAGGAAAAACCCATCTTTCTCTTTCTTCCAAAATCTATTTGAGTGTCCTGTAGCCTCCAAAACAATCCCTTAGATTTGTTTTACCCTGAAATTGAGCAAACACTTCGCCAACTTAGGAGGAACATAAGAGATAATCAACTCATTCAAGAACCAGTCCTCATCCAACCAGCTCAATTTGAAATGGCCAATCCTAGGGAAGAAACCCTAAAGAAGTCACTGCCCCTGATATGAATTACCAACCTCGTGGTATTCAATATCCAAACATAGAAGCTGACATCGAACTCAAATCGGGTTTGATTCATCTTCTTCCACATTTCCACAGGCTATTTGGTGAGGATCCACATCTCCACCTTAAAGAGTTCCAAGTGGTGTGCTCTACCATGAAGCCTCAAGGGGTTTTTGAGGAACAAATAAAACTCTCAGCATTCCCTTTCTCTCTAGCTAACTCCACCAAGTAATGGCTCTACTACCTTTATCTGTGTTCCATAACCACATGAAATTACATGAAGCAACTCTTCTTATAGAAATTCTTTCCTGCTTCTCGTACTGCTTCTATCCGAAAGGAAATAAGTGGTACACGTCAGTTCCCAAGTGAATCACTCCCTGAGTACTAGGAGAGGTTCAAAAATCTTGTTGCAACCTGCCCACACCACCAAATTCCTAACCAACTCTTGATCCAATACTTCAATGAGGGGTTATTGGCTATGGAGAGAACTCTCATTAATGCCGCAAGTGGCGGTGCTCTTGTTGATAAAACTCCTACAGCTGCAAGATATCTCATAAGTAACATGGCTGCAAACACACAACAATTGCATAATCGAGAACATTCTCAAGTCATACAAGCCGAATATAATTAATCAATTGAGCCGAACAAGATGACCGAGTGGATGAGTGAACTTACAGGTCTTGTGCGATAACTAGCTGTGGCTACCAAATCCCCAAACTCATCTTCTCCGTAATCAATGTTTCCCGGACCTGTCAAAAACTGTGGAATCTGCAACTCTCCGTCTCATCCAACAGACACATGTCCACAACTTCAAGAGGATCAATCCGATTCATCTGGACCAATGGAGCTCAATGCAGCATATGCTCAGCGGAACACCAACCCTCAACTATCAGTTTATTTTGCTAGAAACTTCAACCAACCTCACTCTGAGCCCTTCTCTTCTTCCTATAACCAGGGCCTAAGGTATGGTAACCCCATCACTCATCCCCCTCAATTCCCTCCTCAAAACCCAAACCAGGTTCAATATGGTCAAGGTGTCGGTAAATTTCTACAACCTTATCCTTTTATTCCTCCACCTCAAAGGAAAAATCCTCCTCCTGGATTCCACTATCCCATTGATCCTTCCCAATTCCCAAACCAATACAATCACTTTCCCAAGAACCAATATCAATGAAATACCAATCCGGGACATGCCTCTTCTACCAAGAAACCATGGGAAAGTGCAGTTGAAGATCATTCCTCTTTCACCCGTTCTAGCCTTAACAATATTGAAACCCAAATTGGTCAACTTGCATCCCACCTTTGTCAGCAGAAACCATCTAATTCTTCCCAAATTCAAGCTCAACCATTACCCAACCCCAAGGGTAATGTAAGTGCAATTACACATGGATCAGGAAAGCAAATTTCTATGCCTCAATATAATTCCAACAAACCCCCTTTAAATTTTGTCCTAGAAAATGAAAAGAAAAAGAATCTTGAAAAGGAATCTGAATCCATTCCATCACCTCCTTCCATTCCACTTAGGAATCCGATTCCTTTACCAAAAGCTGTCTATAAACCAAGGAAGTCCTTTGAACCTGATCCTGAAATGCTCGACATGTTTAGACGTGTTGAAGTCAACATTCCCCTCTTATATGCCATAAAACAAATTCCTAAGTATGCCAAGTTTCTCAAGGAGTTGTGTACCCACAAGAGGCAACTTAGGACCTTTGAAAATGTTTCCACCCAGCAGTCTATTACAATAAATATCCAGGGACCTTTACTGTTCCATTCCAAATTGGATGTTCGAACTTTGATGATTCACTCATAGACTGAGGATCCTCAATTAAGGTCATGCCCAAATCCATATTCTCCAACCTTGGTATAGGTACATTAAATCCAACGAGTGTTGTCATTCAGTTAGCCAATCGAAGCACAACCAGTCCTGCGGGAATAATTGAGGATGTCCTTGTCCGAGTCAGCGATCTTATCTTCCCTGCTGATTTCTATGTTCTTGACATGGAAGGTGAGACAAAATCTTCTCGATATCCCCTAATTCTAGGAAGACCATTCCTCATGACTGCGAGAACCAAGATTGATGTCCATTCTGGAATCTTATCCATGGAATTCGGTGACCAACTGGTCAAGTTCAACATTTTCCAAGCCATGCGATATCCATCTGACGATCACTCTGAATTCTCAATCCATGCTTTTGAATACACTTCTAAGAGTCAAACGAACCCCAATACACCATGTTCTATATGTTCCGATGATAAAAGATCTTGTGAAATATACAACATGATTAACCAATCCATAAATGGTGAAGTTGATGTGGACCTATCATTCATAGACTCTATCAATTTAGAGGATCTTGAAAACTCTCTTGAATCCCATCTCAACTCTGATAAAAAATGCTCTACCTTGGACAGTATTTGGAAAAATTAATCTGAAGCAACTGAAGTCCCATCATCCATTTCTAAGTTTCCTAACCCAAAAATGAATGATGAGACTAATCTGAAACCCCTTCCCGCACACCTAAAATATGCATTCCTCTTCCATGATCACTCATATCCTGTCATTATCTCTACCACACTTACTGAAACTGAGGATTCTAAACTTGTTCAAGTGTTAGAGGAAAGAAAAGGCCTTAGGTTCCACCCTAGATGACATACCGGAAATCAACCCTGCCCTTTGCATGCATCACATCCATCTTGTGGAATCATCCAAACCAATTAGACAACCACAAAGAAGAATCAATCCACTTATACTTGAGGTAGTTAGGGAGGAGATCACCAAGCTTCTTCAAGCTAGTATTTTCTACCCAATTTCTCATAGTGAATGGGTTAGTCCAATTCAAGTTGTACCTAAGAAGGGTGGGGTAACTGTTGTCACAAATGAAAATGGAGAGGTATTCACAACTCAAGTGAATAAAAAATGGAATGTGTGCATTGACTATAGGAAATTGAATGTGGAAACAAGAAAAGATCACTACCCTCTTCCATTCCTTGATCAAATGCTAGAACGATTAGCCGGAAAGTCACACTATTTCATTCTTGATGGATACACTGGAAACTTTCAAATCCCAATCGCACCTCAAGACCAAGAAAATACTAATTTCACATGTCCCTTTGAAACATATGCATATAGAAGATTTCATTTTGGCCTTTGTAATGCTCCTGCAACGTTCCAGAGGTGTATGATGAGTTTCTTTTCATAATTCATTGAACACTTCATGGAAGTCTTCATGGATGACTTCACCATTTATGGTGAGTCATTTGAGTCGTTTTTGCATTCACTCTCTCTAGTCCCTCAAAAGTGTGTCAAGTGTAACCTTGTGTTAAATTTTGAAAAATGTCACTTCATGGTTGAAAATGGGATTGTTCTAGGGAACATAGTTTCAAAAGATGGTATTGAAGTTGATCCTGCCAAAATTGAAGTGATCCAATCACTTCCTTAATCCACTTCTGTTCGAGACATTCGTTCATTCCTTGGTCATGCCGGTTTCTATCAGAGATTCATCCATAACTTCAGTAGGATTGCCCTCCCACTCACTCGGTTACTCCAAAATGATGTCACTTTCCATTTCAATGAGTTTTTCAAGAGATCCTTCATTGAACTCAAAATTGCTCTCACATCTGCCCCAATAATCCAACCCCCAGATTGGTCCTTACCCTTTGATTTGATGTGTGATGCTTCTGATAGAGTTATTGGGTCTGTTCTTGGTCAAAAAAGATAAATAATTCCCCATATCATCTATTATGCCTCAAAAAAATTGGATGAAACATAATCTCACTACACTGTCACTGAAAAGGAACTTTTAGCAGTGGTTTTTTTTCTTTAGATAAATTTCAGCCCTATCTATTAGGTACAAAAATCATTATCTTCACAGACCATTCTACTATAAAGTTCTTACTCAAGAACAGTGATTCCAAACCAAGTCTAATAAGATGGATCCTAATGCTCCAAGAGTTTGACCTTGAAATAAACGATAGACCAGGAAAAGAAAACCCAATGGCTGATCACTTGAGTAGAATTTATAATTCTCTTCATTCTGAAATCATCGATCTAGAATTACCCACTGAGCACCTTTCATATCTCACTACAAACTTACCATGGTATGCCCCAATTGTAAATTACATGGTTTCTGGTGTTTTTCCTAATTTGTTTTCAAAAGAACATAAAATAAAGTTGAAAAGTGATTCAAAACACTATTTTTGGGAAGAAAATAAACTTTGGAAAACTGGGGCAGACATGGTAATTAGGAGATGTGTTGATAAAGATGAACATTCCTCTATTTTAGAATTCTGTCACTCAATGCCTAGTGGTGGCCACTTTGGACCACAAAGGACCTCACGAAAGGTCCTAGACTTTGGATTCTTCTGGCCTTCACTCTTCAAGGACTCACATGAGTTCTGCCAATCATGTCGCACTTGCCAAAAGTTTGGCACAATTTCAAAGATAAATGAAATTCCCCAAAATCCATTAATTTTCTGTGAGATCTTTGATGTTTGGGGTATCGATTTCATGGGACCATTTCCCCCATCCAATGGAATCTCTTACATCCTTCTTGCAGTTTATTATGTTTCTAGGTGGGTTTAGGCCAAACCCACTAGAAAGGATGATTCACATACTGTTAGTGAGTTCCTAAAGACACACATCTTCCACCGATTTGGCACACCTCGCGCCTTGATAAGTGACATAGGAACCCACTTTTGTAATAAAACCACAGAATCTCTTTTAGAAAAGAATGGGGTTGTACATAAAAATTCAACTACATATCACCCCCAAACAAATGGTATTGCCGAACTTTCTAACAGAGAAGTGAAAAGAGTTCTTGAGAGAATTGTAAAACCCACTAGAAAAGACTGGCCTGAAAGACTTGGTTAAGCACTTTGGGCTTATTGAACTTCCTATAAAACACCAATTGAAATGTCTCCTTTTAGGATAGTTTTTGGTAAAGCATGTCATTTTCTAGTTGAAATCCAACATAAGTCATTTTTGGAAGTGAAAACTTGTAATTTTTATCTTGAAAAATCTGGTGAAGAAATATTGTTGTTATTAGCTGAACTGGAGGAGCTTCAACTTGAATCCTACGAGAATTCCAATCTGTACAAAGAAAAGGCTAAGGTACTCCATGAAAAACACATCTTGAGAAAGGTATTTCAAGAAGGTAAAATGGTAATGATCTTCAATTCTCGATTTCAGCTTCACCCGGGTAAGCTTAATTCTCGTTGGGAAGGTCCTTTTGTTATTACTCATGTTTTCCCATTTGGTGCAGTGCAAGTCCAAGACCCTTCTTCCAACAGGACATTCACGGTTAATGGACATTGGTTAAATCATCACCATGAGATGATGCAAAATCCTGGATCAACATCGACTTCCACTGGATCCCCAACTTCTCCATTCAACCTACCACTAGATGGAGATGGAAACCCGCCAAATCCAAACAAGGGGGCACCTTTTTTCCTTTAACATTCTCTCTTCTCTCTCTCTATCTATATCATTCTTATTCTTCCCCTCCATTTTATTTTATTTCTTTACCTCTTTCTTCATAAACCCCTTTTATTTACTTTTCTCTTTTGTGTGGGTGTGACTTTATAAAAAAACAACATTCAAAAAACCTAAAAAACTCAAAAACAAAAAAAAAATCAAAAAAATGAAAAAATGAAAAGTCAAGAGTCATGATTACTCACCTTAGAATTTTATAATTTTTTTAACCATTTTGGGGAGTCAAAAGGAATATTTTTATCTCAAAATTTTTGTATTTTCATTATGACATTGGATAATGAATTTTGTGTCAAAACCAACACATTTTGAATGCTCAATTTTTTATTTGGAAAATGATTTTCCCCAACCGTGAGAACCAACATTAGCTTTCATTCCAAGGAGACCTATGGAAATCTTTTCAAAATGTGTGTTTTCACCCCCATTTGTGAGTCTGGAGTTTGTGTACCTTCGATCTGAATTTCCTACTTTAGTGTGCATTAATATGATAAAGGCATTTTATGAAACACATGAGAATCATAATAGCCAAATAGCCTACCATTAACCATACATTAATACTCCTTTTGAAATCCCCTTAGAGCCTATGAAAACCTTTTCCTTGATAGCCACATTACAATCCCAATACCTTTCCCCACCTAATATCAACATGGATTTTCATTGCATAATTTTTTAAAATTTAAGTGTGGGGGGGAATGGATTTCATTGTTTGGGTACCCTATTGTTGATTTTCAATGAGTTATCATCGACTTGAGGGAAAACATACATTTTAGTGTGGGGGAGAGGTTGTCATTCAGTGTGTTTTGGGGAATGTAATTTACTTCCATTTATGTAATTTTGTAAATGTTATTGACAAGTGTTAAAAAAATGAAAACAAAATCAACAAAAAAAATTGAAAAAATGGGTTGTGTCTTGGGTAGGTCAAAAATCACTCTTACTAAACCTTTTATCTTATTATAAATATTAAAATTATTGTCGTGAGGAGATCAATCATGGGTTGGGATATGAGTGTGAGATCTGTCTCAAGGTCAACTTTCGAAAAAACAAAGAAAAAAAGAAAAAGAAAAAAAAGAACACTTGCATTATATTCTTATTGGGAGAAGTTTTGTGTTTTATAAATATTACATCTTCTCATTTCCTTCATATTTTCTTCCTCTATTGTGTCTTTCTTAACAGAAATCATTCCTTTTTAAAAATGTGTTTTCCTTTCCTTCCATGTTTTATTTCAAAAAAATGTGCATTGTTTTTCTATGTTGGTATTTTAGCTTTCTTCTTCTCTCTCTTGGACATTATATTCCTACCATCCCATAGCCACAGAAAAACCCCTTAAAAGACCTCTTGATTCTTGTTCACTTTGGATAGGGATTAGAAGTTGAGATTTCTTTTCAAACTCTAAGATTTTCACTTTTGGTTGGTGAAAGAGTGAACCTCCACAAATTAATTTTATCATCTTGAGAGGTGTGAGTTTTTGAGTGTCCACATTTTACATTTCTAACATTGAGAATGAAAAAAAAATTAGTTTTGGAACATTGTTTCTATAATAACTTGTGGTGGAATTCAAAATGTATGAGTGAAATAGTCCAAACCTCCCCTGATTGGAGGAAAAAAATTTGAATATCTGTTGGTGAGTGAAAATGATTTTGTTATGTTTTTATATTGGTTGCACATGAGGAAATGTACAAAACTATGTTTGGGGGAGTTGATGTTATTAATATTTTAATGACTTATTATATACTTCCTTTACTTATTTTATATGAAATTTGCATAATTTGTGTGAAATATTAATGTTTTAATACTATGTACAATTTTTGAGCATTTTTAGAAGTAGTCCAATTGAGTAATTTTACTATTTTATTTATAAATCACACCTTGATGATCACAATTGTTTTTTTCTTGTTTTTTAGGATTCCTAGTTCAATATAAAACATTTCATTAGCATGGATCATGAGACAATTCTTCCATTTGAAGGATCATATGGACCACACAAAAAGGCCCAATGAATCTGTGAACAAACTGGACCAGCCTTGAAGATTGATTTACTGGGATCAGTCCAGAATTAAAAAAACATTAATTCTCCACCATAATTTGGGGGACACTAAATGTCATCTTGGATTAAAATTTCAAGGCCCAAATCCAAGTACAAGGGCCCAACTAATTCAATTAAATCCATCCCACCATTCTGGATGAGAAATAAAATCAGCACACAAATATTGACATTTCTCCTGATGTGGACATCCATTCGAGCTGAACTCTTTCAGTGTGAAATAGGAGATATGGCCGGAAAAATATTTTGAAAAATTATTTTTATTTGAGGGCATCTTACTATTCCAAAACCCATTCACAATATGGGCTTTGAAAAATTCTGGATTGAAATGGACCGTTTACATTTGTTTAATAACACCGCCATAACATTGGATAAAAAATTCTATAGGCAGCCAAATGTTCAGGGTGGATAGAAGATATCCATATCTACATCTTTGAAGAAGATACTAGCTCATGATTCATCTATCTAGATTGGTAAATCTTCGGTTCAAGTGGAGGGAAAGTTTTGGAATGCAAACAGTCCACTCCTTGGGCTATAAATACATCCCCTCATCTCCTTTCAAAAGGGTTGGAATTTCAGAAGAAAGGAAATCATATTGGAATGAACAAATCATTTACAAAGGCTTTGTAGTATCTTCCATACTCATGTTTTCACTTGAGAGACCTTTCCTCCTCTCTTTGTTTTCACTTACTTTCGTGTTCTTCGTTTTTGTAATTTTGTAAGTCCTTTCTTTTGTAATTCTATTTTAATGAAAGTTTCTTATTCAATATCTCTTATTATCATCCAACTTCTATAGTTTAATTTTAATTTTATTAAAATAGTTTGAATTCAGTTGAACCCCCTTCCCTTTGTTTTCTTCCTCATTCAATCAAAAATCCATTTTTAATTATCATCATTGTTCGTGTGTCTGTGTTCGACATACCACTCTTTTCTAATCCCTTTCTTTTTCTTCTCTTTATAATTAATCACCATAAACTTATTTTAATAGATTAATAAACATCTTAATGGATGATTAAATCTCTCATTGCGGTGTGTTTAATATGGGTATGTTAAGCGATTGAGAGCTTTTGCTCGATGAGTATTCGTTGAATTAACAATGTGTATGTTGGACTTAGCATGTCATGGATTAATGAATTGTTTTGTTTAATGTGTGGTTTCCATGGATTATTGGAACCATAAATACACTACCATAAACAAGATATGATCAATATTATAACCTTAAGTTATGTTAAGGCTCGGATTAAAGAATTAACACTTGGGAATTCAAATCAACGTCATCTTGTGACATGGGTGTTATTTTAAATGAAATATAAAGCAAAGCTCAAGGATATCACAAGCTTAACTAACCTAATGATGAACTCAAACCAATCATTATAAATTTGTTAAATCAATTATAGTCAATCAATAATTTCAATTAAGCTTTGCAAACAAACCCCCTAATCAAAATTCAATCAACTAAAAAGAAACAACTATTACAAAGTATCATCGCCGAGGATTCAAGCCGAGTGTTGCTATACACATTAGTAGAGCACCGGAACTTTGACCGGTCGATAGGCGACAATCGGCCGTGGGTTTAAAATGGCCCCGTTGTCGGGGATGGTGCTTTAAGTAGTCATTATTTTCTTTTAATAGTAATAAAAAACAAAAAACAAAATTAAAAAATAATTGAAAAAAACACAAAGAAAAACCCATCTTCTCATAAAAATCATAAACTGAAAAAAAATAAAAGGAAAAACCCATCTTCATCTTTCTTCCAAAATCTATCTGAATTTCCCATAGCCTCCCAAACAATCCCTCGGATTTGATTGATCCTGAAATTGAGCGAACACTTCGCCAACATAGGAGGAAAATAAGATATAATCAACTCATTCAAGAACCATTCCTCATCCAACCAGTTCAATTGGAAATGGCCAATCCTAGGGAACAAACCCTTAAAGAACTCGTTGCCCCTGATATGAATTACCAACCTCTTGGTATTCAATATCCAAACATAGAAGCTGACTTCGAACTCAAATCGGGTTTGATTCATCTTCTTCTACATTTGCACAGGCTATTCGGTGAGGATCCACATCTCCACCTTAAAGAGTTCCAAGTGATGTGCTCTACCATGAAGCCTCAAGGGGCTTCTGAGAAACAAATAAAACTCCGAGAATTCCCTTTCTCCCTAGATGACTCCGCCAAGTCATGGCTCTACTACCTTCATCCTGATTCCATAAAAACATGGAATGAAATGAAGTGACTCTTCTAAGAGAAATTCTTTCCTGCTTCTCGTACTGCTTCTATCCGAAAGAAAATAAGTGGTATCCGTCAGTTCCCAAGTGAATCACTCCCTGAGTACTGGGAGAGGTTCAAAAAGCTTGTTGTAACTTTCCCACACCGCCAAATTCCTAACCAAATCATGATCCAATACTTCTATAAGGGGTTATTGGCTATGAAGAGAACTCTCATTGATGCCGCATGTGGCGGTGCTGTTGTTGATAAAACTCCTACAGCTGCAAAAGATCTTATAAGTAACATGGCTGCAAACACACAAAAATTCCATACTCGAGCACATGCTCCAGTCAAACAAGCCTAAGATAATCAATCAATTGAGCCGAACAAGATGACCGAGTAGATGAGTGAACTTACAGGTCTTGTGCGACAACTAGTTGTGGCTACTAAATCCCCAACCTCATCTTCTCCGCAATCAATGTTTCCTGGACCTGTCAGAAACTGTGGAATCTACAACTCTCCATCTCATCCAACAGACACATGTCCACAACTTCAAGAGGATCAATACGATTCATCTGGAACAATGGAGCTCAATGCAGTATATGCTCAGCGGAACACCAACCCTCAAATATCAGGTCATTTTGTTAGAAACTTCAACCAACCTCACTCTGAGCCCTTCTCTTCTTCCTGTAACCAGGGCCTGAGGTAATGTAATCCCATCTCTCATCCCCCTCAATTCCCTCCTCAAAACTGAAACCAGTTTCAATATGGTCAAGGTGTTGGTAACTTTCAACAACCTTATCCTTTTCTTCCTCCACGTCAAAGGAACAATCCTCCTCTTGGATTCCACTATCCCATTGAGCCTTCCCAATTCCCAATCCAATACAATCACTTTCCCAAGAACCAATATCAAGGATATCCCAATCCGGGACATGCCTCTTCTTCCAAGAAACCATGGGAAAGTGCAGTTGAAGATCTTGCCTCTTTCACCCGTTCCAGCCTTAATAATATTGAAACCCAAATTGGTCAACTAGCATCCCACCTTAGTCAGTAGAAACCATCTAATTCTTTCCAACTTCCAGATCAACCATTACCCAACCCCAAGGGTAATGTAAGTGCAATTGTACTTTGATCGGGAAAGAAAATTTATATTCCTCAAGATAAGTCCTCCAACCCCCCTTTAAATTTTGACCTAGAAAATGAAAAGAAAAAGAAACTTGAAAAGGAATATAGATCCATTCCATCACCTCCTTCCATTCCACTTAGGAATCCGATTCCTTTTCCAAAAGCTGTCTCTAAACCAAGGAAGTCCTTTGAACCTGATCCTGAAATTCTCAACATGTTTAGACGTGTTGAAGTCAACATTCCCCAATTATATGTCATAAAACAAATTCCTAAGTATTCCAAGTTTCTCAAGGAGTTGTGTACCCACAAGAGGCAACTTATGACCTTTGAAAATGTTTCCACCCAGCAGTCTATTACCATAAAGTGCAAAGATCTAGGGACCTTTACTGTTCCATGCCAAATTGGATGTTCGAACTTTCACGATGCACTCATAGACCTAGGAGCCTCAATTAATGTCATGCCCAAATCCATATTCTGCAACCTTGGTCTAGGTCCTTTACTTCCAACGAGTGTTGTCATTCAGTTAGCCAATCGAAGCACAACCAGTCCTGAGAGAATAATTGAGGATGTCCTTGTCCGAGTCAATGATCTTATCTTCCCTGCTGATTTCTATGTTCTTGACATGGAAGGTGAGACGAACTCTTCTCGATCTCCCCTAATTATAGGAAGACCATTCTTCATGACTATGAGAACCAAGATTGATGTCCATTCAGAAATCTTATCCATGGAATTCGGTGACCAACTGTTCAAGTTCAACATTTTCCAAGCCATGCGATATCCATCTGAGGATCACTCTGCATTCTTAATCCATGCTTCTGAGTACACTTCTAAGAGTCAAAAGAACCCGAATACACCATGTTCTTCATGTTCTGATGATAAAAGATCTTGTGAAATATGCACCATGATTAACCAAGTCATAAATGGTGAAGTTGATCTGGACCTCTCATTCATGGACTCCATCAATTTAGAGGATCTTGAAATCTCTCTTGAATCCCATCTCAACTCTAATCAAAACTGCTCCACCTTGGACAATATTTGGAAAAATGAATCTGAAGCAACTGAAGTCCCATCCTCCATTTCTGAGTTTCCTAACCCAAAAATGAATGATGAGAGTAATCTTAAAACCCTTCATGCACACCTAAAATATGCATTCCTCCTCTATGATCACTCATATCCTGTCATTATCTCTCCCACACATACTGAAACCGAGGAGTCCAAACTTGTTCAAGTATTAGTGGAAAACAAAAAGGCCTTAGGTTGGACCCTAGATGACATACCAGGAATCAACCATTCCCTTTGCATGTATCACATCCATCTTGTGGAATCATCCAAACCAATTAGACAACCACAAAGAAGAATGAATCCACTTATACTTGAGGTAGTTAGGGAAGAGATCACCAAGCTTCTTCAAGCTGGTATTATCTACCCAATTTATGATAGTGAATGGGTTAGTCCAATTCAAGTTGTACCTAAGAAGGGTGGGATAACTGTTGTCACAAATGACATGGAGTGTTAGTCATAACTCGTGTGAAGAAAAAATGGCGTTTGTGCATCGACTATAGGGAATTGAATGTGGAAACAAGAAAAGATCACTACCCTCTTCCATTCCATGATCAAATGCTAGAATGATTAGCTGGAAATTCACACTATTTCATTCTTGATGGATACACTGGAAACTTCCAAATCCCAATCGCACCTCAGGACCAAGAAAAGACTACTTTCACATGCCCCTTTGAAACATATGCATATAGAAGAATGCCTTTTGGCCTTTGTAATGCTCCTGTAACATTCTAGAGGTGTATGATGAGTATATTTTCAGATTTCATTGAACACTGCATGGAAGTCTTCATGGATGACTTCACCATTTATGGTGAGTCATTTGAGTCATGCTTTCATTCATTCTCTCTAGTCCTTCAAAAGTGTGACAAGTGTAACCTTGTGTTATATTTTGAAAAATGTCACTTCATGGTTGCAAATGGGATTGTTCTAGGGAACATAGTTTCAAAAGATGGTATTGAAGTTGATCCTGCCAAAATTGAAGTGATCCAATCACTTCCTCAATCCACTTCTGTTCGAGACATTAGTTCATTCCTTGGTCATGTCGGTTTCTATCGGAGATTCATCCATAACTTCAGTAGGATTTCCCTCCCACTCACTCAGTTACTCCAAAATGTTGTCACTTTCCATTTCAATGAGTTTTTCAAGAGATCCTTCATTGAACTCAAAACTGCTCTCACATCTGACCCGAAAATCCAACCCCCAGATTGGTCCTTACCGTTTGAATTGATGTGTGATGCTTCTGATAGAGCTATTGGGGATGTTCTTGGTCAAAAAAGATAAAGAATTCCTCATGTCATCTATTATGCCTAAAAAAAATTGGATGAAACTCAATCTCACTACGCTGTCACTGAAAAGGAACATTTAGCAGTAGTTTTTTTCTTTAGATAAATTCCGGCCCTATCTATTAGGTGAAAAAATCATTATCTTCACAGACCATTCTGCTATAAAGTTCTTATTCAAGAAAAGTGATTCTAAACCGAGGCTAATAAGATGGATCCTAATGCTCCAAGATTTTGACCTTGAAATAAAAGATAGACTAGGAAAAGAAAACCCAATGGTTGATCACTTGAGTAGAATTTCTAATTCTTCTCATTCTGAAATCATCGATCTAGAATTCTCCACTGAGCACCTTTCATCTCTCTCTCCAATGTTACCATGGTATGCCCCAATTGTAAATTACTTGGTTTCTGGTGTTTTTCCTAAATTTTTTCTCAAAAGAACCGAAAATAAAGTTAAAAAGTGATTCAAAAGACTATTTTTGGGAAGAAAATATACTTTGGAAAACTGGGGAAGACACGGTATTTATGAGATGTGTTGATAAAGATGAACATTCCTATATTTTAGAATTTTGTCACTCAATGCCTAGTGGTGGCCACAGTGGACCACAAAGGACCTCCCGAAAGGTCCTAGACTCTGGATTCTTATGGACTTCACTCTTCAAGGACTCACATGATTTCTTTCTATCATGTCCTACTTTCTAAAAGTTTGGAACAATTTCAAAGAGAAATTAAATGCCCCAAAAGCCTTTAATTTTCTGTGAGATCTTTGATGTTTGGGGTATCGATTTCATGGGACCATTTCCCCCATCCAATGGATTCTCATACATCCTTCTTGTAGTTGATTATTTTTCTAGGTGGGTTGAGGCCAAACCCACTAGAAAGGATGATTCACATACTATTAGTGAGTTTTTAAAGACACACATCTTTCGACGATTTGGCACACCTCACGCCTTGATAAGTGACTTAGGAACCCACTTTTGTAATTAAACCATGAAATCTCTTTTAAAAAAGAATGGGGTTGTATATAAAAATTCAACTGCATATCACCCCCAAACAAATGGCATGGCTGAACTTTCTAATAGAGAAGTGAAAAGAGTTCATGAGAGAATTGTAAAACCCACCAGAAAAGACTGGCCTGAAAGACTTGGTGAAGCACTTTGGGGTTATCGAACTACCTATAAAAAACCAATTGAGATATCTACTTTTAGGATAGTTTTTGGTAAAGCATGTCATTTTCTAGTTGAATTCCAACATAAGTCATTTTGGGTAGTGAAAACTTGTAATTTTGATTTTGAAAAATCTGGTGAAGAAAGATTTTTGCAATTAGCTGAACTGAAGGAGGTTCGACTTGAATTTTATGAGAATTCCAATCTGTACAAAGAAAAGGCTAAGGTAATCCATGAAAAACACATCTTGAGAAAGGTATTTCATGAAGGTGAAAAGGTAATGATCTTCAATTATCTATTTCAACATCACCCAGGTAAGCTTAATTCTCGTTGGGAATGTCCTTTTGTTAGTAATCATGTTTTCCCATTTGGTGCAGTGCAAGTCCAATACCCTTCTTACAACAGGACATTCATGGTTAATGGATGTCTGTTAAATAATCACCATGAGAGGATGCAAAATCCTGGTTCAACATCGACTTCCACTAGATCCCCAACTTCTCCAGTCAACCTACCACTAGATAGAGATGGAAACCCGCCAAATCCAAACCAGGGGGCACCTTTTTCCCTTTAAATCTCTCTCTTCTCTCTCTCTATATCATTCTTCTTCTTCCCCTCTCTTTTATTTTATTTCTTTACCACTTTCTTCATAAACCCATTTTATTTACTCTTTCTCTTTTGTGTGGGTGTGACTTTATAAAAAAAACAATATTAAAAAAAACCTAAAAAACAAAAAAAATGAAAAAAATGAAAAAATTAGAAGTCAAGTGTCATGATTACCCACCTTCCAATTGTCTAATTTTGTCCAACCATTTTGGTGAGTCAACAGGAATGTTTTTATCTCAAATTTTTTGTATTTTCATTATGACATTGGATAAAGAATTTTGTGTCAAAACCAACACATTTTGAATGCTCAATTTTGGATTTGGAAAATGATTTTCCCAAACCGTGAGAACCAACATTAGCTTTAATGCCAAGGCCAACTTTGTCCATCTTTTCAAAATGTGTGTTTTATCCCCCATTTGTGAGTCTTGAGTTTGTGGACCTTCGATCTGAATTTCCTACTTTAGTGTGCATTAATATGATAGAGGCATTTTCTGAACCACATGAGAATCAAAATAGCCAAATAGCCTACCATTAACCATACATTAATACTCCTTTTGAAAGCCCATTAGAGCCTATGAAAACCTTTTCCTTGACAGCCACATTACAAGCCCAATACCTTTCCCCTCCTAATATCAACATGGATTTCCATTGCATAATTTTTTAAAATTTATGTGTGGGGGGGAATGGATTTTATTGTTTGGGTATCCTATTATTGATTTTCAACGAGTTATCATCTACTTGAGGGAAATCATCCATTTCAGTGTGGGGGAGAGTTTTCCATTTAGTGTGTTATGGGGAATGTAATCTACTTCCATTTATGTAATTTTGTAAATGGTATTGAAAAGTGTTAAAAAATGAAAAAAAAACTCAAAAAAAAATTGAAAAAATGGGTTGTGTCTTGGGTAGGTCAAAAATCACTCTTCCTCAACATTTGATCTTGTTATAACTATTACAATTAATGTCCTGAGGATATCAATCATGGTTTGGGATATGAGTGTGAGATCTGTCTCAAGGTCAACTTTCAAAAAAAACAAAGAAAAAAAAGAACACTTGAATTATATTCTTATTGGGAGAAGTTTTGTGTTTTGTAAATATTCCATCTTCTCATTAGCTTCATATTTTCTTCCTCTATTGTGTATTTCTTCACACAATCATTCCCTTGTAAATATGTGTTTTCATTTCTTTCCATGTTTTATTTCAAAAAAATGTGCATTGTTTTTCTATGTTGGTATTTTAACCTTCTTCTTCTCTCTCTTGGACATTATATTCCTATCATCCCATAGCCACAGAAAAACCCTTAAAAAGACCTCTTGATTCTTGTTCACTTTGTATAGGGATTAGAAGCTGAGACCTCTTTTCAAACTCTAAGATTTTCACTTTTGGTTGGTGAAAGAGTGAACCTCCACAAATGAATTTTATTATCTTGAGAGGTGTGAGTTTTGAGTGTCCACATTTTCCATTTCTAACTTTGAGCATGAAAAAATTAATTATTTTTGTAAATTTTTTTCTGTAACAACTTGTGGTGGAATTCAAAATGTATGAGTGAAATAGTCTAAACCTCCCCTGATTGGCGAAAAAAAAATTTTAATATCTGTTGGTGAGTGAAAATGATTTTTTATGTTTTTATATTTGTTGCACATGAGGAAATGGACAAAACTAAGTGTGGGGGATTTGATTTTATTAATATTTTCATGACTTATTATATACTTCCTTTACATATTTTATATGAAATATGCATAATTTGTGTGAAATATTAATGTTTTAATACTAAGTATAATTTTTGAGCATTTTTAGAAGTAGTCTAATTGAGTATGTTTACTATTTTCTTTATAAATCTCACCCTGATGATCCAAATTGTTTGGTTCTTATTTTTTCGGATTCCTAGTTCAATATAAATCATTTCTTTAGAAGGGATCATGAGACAATTCTTCCATTTGAACGGTCATATGGACTACACAAAAAGGCCCAATGAATCTGTGAACAAACTGGACCAACCTTGAAGATTGATTTACTGGGATCAGTCCAAAGTCCAAAAACATTAATTCTCCACCATAATTTGACTAACACTACATGTAATCTTGGAAAAAAATTTCAGGGCCCAAATCCAAGTACAAGGGGCCCAACTGATTCATTTAAATCCATCCCACCATTCTAGAAGAGAAATAAAATCCGCACACAAATATTGACATTTCTCCTGATGTGGACGTCCATTACAGCTGAGCTATTTCAGTGTGAAATAGGAGATATGGCCGGAAAAATAATTTGAAAATTTGTTTTTATTTGAGGGAATATTCCTATTCCAAAACCCATTCACATTATGGGCTTTGAAAAATTATGGATTGAAATGGACAGTTTACATTTGTTTAATAAAACCGCAATAACATTGGATAAAAATGTATATATGCTGCCAAATGTTCAGGGTGGATAGAAGACATCCATATCTACATCTTTTAAGAAGACACCAGCTCTCGATTCATCTATCTAGATTGGTAAATCTTCAGTTCAAGTGGAGGGACATTTTTGGAATGCAAACAGTCCGCTCCTTGGGCTATAAATACATCCCCTCCTCTCCTTTCAAAAGTATTGGCATTTCATAAGAGAGGAGATCATATTGGCACGAAAAAAGCCTTTCAAAGGGCTTGGGAGGATCTTCCATACTCATATTTTTACTTGAGAGACCTTTCCTCCTATCTTTGTTTTCACTTACTTTCGTGTTCTTCGTTTTTGTAATTTTGTAGGTCCTTTCTTTTGGAATTATGTTTTAATGCAAGTTTCTTCTTCAATATCTCTTATTATCATCCACCTTCTGTAGTTTCATCTTAATTTTCTTAAAATAGATTCAATTTATTTGAACCCCCTTCCCTTCTTTTGATTCCTCATTCAATCGAAAATCCATTTTTAATTATCATCATTGTTCGTGTGTGTGTGTTCGACGTACCACTCTTTTCTAATCCCTTTCTTTTTCTTCTCTTTATAATTAATCACCATAAACTTATATTACCATATTAATAACCATATTAATGGATGAGTAAATCTCTCATTGGGGTTAGTTTTAATTTAGTTATGTTAAGCGATTAAGAGCTTTTGCTCGATGAGTATTTGTTGAATTAACATTATGTATGTTGGACATAACATGTCTTGGATTATTGACTTTTTTTGTTTAATTTGTGGTTTCCTTGGATTATTGGAACAATAAATACACTACCATAAACAAGATATGATCAATATTAGAACCTTAAGTTAAGTTAAGGCTAGGATTAAAGCCTTAACACATGGGAATTCAAATCAACGTCAACTTGTAACATGGGTGTTAATTTAAATGCAATATAAAGCAAAGCTCAAGGATATCACAAGATTAAATAACCTAATGATGAACTCAACCCAATAATTATCAATTTGTTAAATCAATTATAGTCAATCAATCATTTCAATTAATCTATATAAACAAACCCCCTAATCAAAATACAATCAAATAAAAACAAACGACTATTACAAAGTATCATCACCGAGGATTCGAGCCAAGTGATTCTATACACATTAGCAGAGCACCAGAACATTGACCGGTCGATAGGCGACAATCGGATGTGGGTTTAAAATGGCGCCGTTTCCGGGGATGGATCTTTAAGTAGTCATTAGTTTCTGGTTATTGTAATAAAAAACAAAAAAAATTAAAAACAATTGAAAAAAAAACAAAGAAAAACCCGTATTCTCATAAAAATCATAAACTGAAAAAAATAAAAATAAAATCCCATCTTCCTCTTTCATCCAAAATCTATCTGAATTCCCCATAGCCTCCCAAACAATCCCTCAGATTTTTTTGACCCTGAAATTGAGCAAACACTTCACCAACTTAGGAGGAACATTAGAGATAATCAACTCATTCAAGAACCAGTCCTCATCCAACTAGTTGAATTTGAAATGGCCAATCCTAGGGAACAAACCCTTAAAGAACTCGCTGCCCCTGATATGAATTACTAACCTATTGGTATGAAATATCCAAACATAGAATCTGAATTTGAACTCAAATCAGTTTTGATTCATCTTCTTCCACATTTCCATGGGCTATCTGGTGAGGATCCAAATCTCCACCTTAAATTGTTCCAAGTGGTGTGCTCTACCATGAAGCCTCAAGGAGTTTCTAAGTAACAAATAAAACTCTAAGAATTCCCTTTCTCCCTAGCTGACTCTGCCAAGTCATGGCTCTACTACCTTCCTCCTGGTTCCATAACCACATGGAATGACATGAAGTGACTCTTCTTAGATGAATTATTTCCCGCTTCTCATACTGCTTCTATCCGAAAGGAAATAAGTGGTATCCGTTAGTTACCAAGTGAATCACTCCAGGAGTTCTGGGATAGGTTTAAAAAGCTTGTTGCAACCTTCCCACACCACCAAATTCCTGACCAACTCTTGATCCAATACTTCTATGAGGGGTTATTGGCTATGGAGATCACTCTCATTGATGCCGCAAGTGGCGGTGCTCTTGTTGATAAAACTCATGCAGCTGCAAGAGATCTCATAAGTAACATGGTTGCAAACACACAACTATTCCATACTCGAGCACATTCTCATGTAAAAAAATACAAGGATAATCAATCAATTGAGCTGAACAAGATGACCGATTGGATGAGTGAACTTTCAGGTCTTGTGCGACAACTAGCTGTGGCTACCAAATCCCCAACCTCATCTTCTCCACAATCAATGTTTCCTGGACCTGTCAGAAATTGTAGAATCTGAAAATCTCCATCTCATCCAATAGACACATGTCCACAACTTCAAGAGGATCAATCCGATTCATCTGGACCAATAGAGCTCAATGCAGCATATCCTCAGCGGAACACCAACCCTCAACTATCAGGTCAGTTTGTTAGAAACTTCAACCAACCTCACTCTGAGCCCTTCTCTTCTTCCTATAACCAAGGCCTGAGGTATGGTAATCCCATCTCTCATCCCCCTCAATTTCTTCCTCAAAACCCAAACCAGTTTCAATATGGTCAAGGTGTTGGTAACTTTCAACAACCTTATCCTTTTCTTCCTCCACCTCAAAGGAACAATCCTCCTCCTGGATTCCACTATCCCATTGAGCCTTCCCAATTCCCAAACCAATACAACCGCTTTTCCAAGAACCAATATCAAGGAAATCCCAATCCGGGACATGCCTCTTATTCCAAGAAACCATGGGAAAGTATAGTTGAAGATCTTGCCTCTTTCACCCGTTCCAGCATTAAAAATATTGAAACCCAAATTTTTCGACTTGAATCCCACCTTAGTCAGCAGAAACCATCTAATTCTTCCCAACGTCCAGCTCTACCATTACCCAACCCCAAGGTTAATGTAAGTGCAATTGCACTTAGATCATGAAATAAAATTGTTATTCCTCAAGATAAGTCCTCCAACCCCCTTTAAATTTTTACCTAGAAAATGAAAAGAAAAAGAAACTTGAAAAGGAATATGAATCCATTCCATCACCTCCTTCCATTCCACTTAAGAATCCAATTACTTTTCCACAAGATGTCTCTAAACCAAGGAAGTCCTTTGAACCTGATCCTGAAATGCTCGATATGTTTAGACGTGTTGAAGTCAACATTCCCCACTTATATTCCATAAAAAAATTCCTAAGTATGCCAAGTTTTTAAAGGAGCTGTGTACCTACAAGAGGAAACATAGGATCTTTGAAAATGTTTCCACCCAGCAGTCTATTCCCATAATGTGAAAAGATCCAGGGACCTTTACGGTTCCATGCCAAATTGGATGTTAGAACTTTGATGATGCACTCATAGTCCTAGGAGCCTCAATTAATGTCATGCCCAAATCCATATTCTCCATCCTTAGTCTAGGTTCTTTACATCCAACGAGTGTTTTCATTCAGTTAGCCAATCTAAGCATAGCCAGTCATGAGGGAATACTTGAGGATTTCCTTGTCCAAGTCAATGATCTTATCTTCCCTGCTGATTTCTATGTTCTTGACATGGAAGGTGAGACGAACTCTTCTCAATCTCCCCTAATTCTAGGAAGACCATTTCTCATGACTGCAAGAACCAAGATTGATGTCCATTCAGGCATCCTATCCATGGAATTAAGTGACCAACTAGTCATGTTCAACATTTTCCAAGCCATACGATATCCATCTGTGGATCACTCTGCATTCTCAATCCATGCTTCTGAGTACACTTCTAAGAGTAAAACGAACCCCAATACACCATGTTCTTCGTGTTCTGATGATTAAGGATCTTGTGAAATCTGCACCATGATTAACCAATTCATAAATTGTGAAGTTGATGTGGACCTCTCATTCATAGACTCCAACAATTTAAAGGATCTTGAAAACTCTCCTGAATCCCATCTCAACTCTGATCAAAATTACTACACCTTGGACAGAATTGGGAAATATGAATCTGAAGTAACTGAAGTCCCATCCTCCATTTCTGACTTTCCTAACCCAAAAATGAATGATGAGACTAATCTGAAACCCCTTCCTACACACCTGGAATATGTATTCCTCTTCTATGATCACTCATATCTTGTCATTATCTCTACCACACGTACTGAAACTGAGGAGTCCAAAATTTTTTAAGTGTTAGAGGAAAACAAAAAGGCCTTAGGTTGGACCCTATATGACATACTAGGAATCAACCCTGCCCTTTGCATGCATCACATCCATCTTGAGGAATCATCCAAACCAATTAGACAACCACAAAGAAGACCCAATCCACTTATACTTGATGTAGTTGGGGAAGAGATCACCAGGCTTCTTCAAGATGGTATTCTCTACACAATTTTTGATAGTGAATGAGTTAGTCCAATTCAAGTTGTACCTAAGAAGGGTGGGATAAATGTTGTCACAAATGAAAATGGAGAGGTAGTCACAACTCGAGTGATTAACAAATGGCATGTGTGCATCGACTATAGGAAATTGAATGCGGAAATAAGAAAAGATCACTACCCTCTTTCATTCCTTGATCAAATGCTAGAACGATTATCCGGAAAGTCACACTATTTCTTTATTGATGGATACACTGGCTACTTCCAAATCCTAATCGCACCTTAGGACTAAGAAAATACTACTTTCAAATGCCCCTTTAGAACATATGCATATAGAAGAATGCATTTTGGCCTTTGTAATTCTCCTGCAACATTCCAGAGGTGTATGATGAGTATCTTTTCTGAATTCATTGAACACTACATGGAAGTCTTTATGGATGAAATCACCATTTATGGTGCGTCATTTGAGTCGTGCTTGATTTCACTCTCTCTAGTACTTTAAAAGTGTGTCAAGTGTAACCTAGTGTTGAATTTTAAAAAATTTAACTTCATTGTTGCAAATGGGATTGTTCTAGGGAACATAGTTTCAAAATATGGTATTGAAGTTGATCCTACCAAAATTGAAGTGATCCAATCACTTCCTCAACCCACTTCTGTTTGAGACATTCGTTCATTCCTTGGTCATGCCAGTTTCTATTGGAGATTCATCCATAACTTCAGAAGGATTTCCCTCCCACTCACTCGGTTACTCCAAAATGATCTCACTTTCCATTTCGAGGAGTTTGGCAAGAGATCCTTCATTGAACTCAAAACTGCTCTCACATTTGTCCTGATAATCCAACCCCCAGATTGGTCCTTACCATTTTAATTGATGTGTGATGCTTCTGATAGAGTTGTTGGGGATGTTCTTGGTCAAAGAAGAGAAATAATTCCCCATGTCATCTATTGTGCCTCAAAAACATTGGATGAAACTCAATCTCACTACACTGTCACTGAAAAGGAACTTTTAGTAGTGTTTTTTGCTTTAGATAAATTCTGGCCCTATCTATTAGGTGCAAAAATCATCATATTCATAGACCATTCTGCTATAAAGTTCTTACTCAAGAAAAGTGATTCCAAGACAAGTCTAATAAGATAGATCCTAATGCTCCAAGAGTTTAACCTTGAAATAAAAGATAGACCAGGAAAAGAAAACCTTGTGGCTAATCACTTGAGTAGAATTTCTAATTCTTCTCATTCTGAAATCATCGATCCAGAATTCCCCACTGAGCACCTTTCATCTCTCACTCCAAAGTTACCATGTTATTCCCCAATTGTAAATTACTTGGTTTCTGGTGTTTTTCCTGATTTTTTTTTCAAAAGAACAGAAAATGAAGTTGAAAAGTGATTCAAAACACTATTTTTGGGATGAAAATAAACTTTGGAAAACTGGGGCAGACATGGTAATTTGGAGATGTGTTGATAAAGATAAACATTCCTCTAATTTAGAATTCTGTCACTCAATGCCTAGTGGTGGCCACATTGGACCACAAAGGACCTCCCGAAAGGTCCTAGAATCTAGATTCTTCTGGCCTTCACTAGTCAAGGACTCACATGAGTTCTGTCAATCAAGTCCCACTTGCCAAAAGTTTGGCACAATTTCAAAGAGAAATGAAATGCCCCAAAAGAATTTAATTTTTTTGTGAGATCTTTGATGTTTGGGGTATCGATTTCATGGGACCATTTCCTTCATCCAATGGATTCTCATACATCCTTCTTGAAGTTGATTATGTTTCTAGGTGGGTTGGGGCCAAACCCACTAGGAAGGATGATTCACATACTATTTGTGAGTTCCTAAAGACACACATCTTCCACCGATTTTGCACACCTTGTGCTTTGATAAGTGACTTAGGAACCCCCTTTTATAATAAAACCATGGAATCTCTTTTGAAAAAGAATGGGGTTGTACATAAAACTTCAACTGCATATCACCCCCAAACAAATGGAATGGATGAACTTTCTAATAGAGAAGTGAAAAGAGTTCTTTAGAGAATTGTAAAACCCACCAGAAAAGACTGTCCTGAAAGACTTGGTGATGCACTTTGGGATTATCAAACTGCCTATAAAACACCAATTGAGGTGTCCCCTTTTAGGCTAGTTTTTGGTAAATCATGTCATTTTCCAGTTGAAATCCAACATAAGTCATTTTGGGCAGTGAAAACTTGTAATTTTGATCTTGAAAAATATGGTGAAGAAAGATTGTTGCAATTGGATGAACTGGAGGAGCTTCGACTTGAATTATATGAGAATTCCAATCTGTACAAAGAAAATGCTAAGGTACTCCATGACAAACACATCTTGTGAAAGGTATTTCATGAAGGTGAAATGGTAATGCTCTTCAATTATCAATTTCATATTCACCCAGGTAAGCATAATTCTCGTTGGAAGGGTCCTTTCTTTATTTCTCATGTTTACCGATTTGGTGTAGTGCAAGTCCAAGACCCTTCTTCCAGCAGGACGTTCACGGTTAATGGACATCGATTAAAGAATCACCATGAGAGGACACAAAATCCTGGATCAACATCGACTTCCACTAGATCCCCAACTTCTCCAGTCAACCTACCACTAGATGGAGATGGAAACCCGCCAAATCCAAACCAGGGGCACCTTTTTCCCTTTAACTCCCTCTCTTATCTCTCTCTATATATCTTTCTTTTTTCCGCTCTCTTTTATTTTATTTCTTTACCTATTTATTCATAAAGTCCTTTTATTTACTCTTTCTCTTTTGTGTGGGTGTGACTTTATAAAAAAACAATATTAAAATAAACCTAAAAATCTAAAAAACAAAAAAAAATCAAAAAAAAAAAAGAAAAAAAATGAAAATTCATGAGTCATGATTACTCACCTTCCAATTTTCTAATTTTGTCCAACCATTTTGGGGAGTCAACAGGAATGTTTTTATCTTAAAAATTTTGTATTTTCATTATGACATTGGATAAAGAATTTTGTGTCAAAACCAACACATTTTTAATGCTCAATTTTTTATTTGGAAAATGATTTTCCCCAACTATGAGAACCAACATTAGCTTTCATGACAAGGCCACCTATGGCCATCTTTTCAAAATGTTTGTTTTCACCCCCATTTGTGAGTCTTGATTTTGTGGACCTTCGAGCTGAATTTCCTACTTTAGTGTGCATTAATATGATAGAGGCATTTTCTGAACCACATGAAAATCATAATAGCCAAATAGCCTCCCATTAACCATACATTAATCCTCCTTTTGAAAGCCCCTTCGAGCCAATGAAAACCTTTTCCTTGATAGCCACATTACAAGACTAATACCTTTCCCCACCCAATATCAACATGGATTTTCATTGCATAATTTTTAAAAATTTATGTGTGGGGGAATGGATTTTATTGTTTGGGCACCCTATTATTGATTTTCAACGAGTTATCATCTGCTTGAGGGCAAGCATCCATTTCAGTGTGGGGGAGAGGTTGTCATTAAGTGTGTTTTTGGTAATGTAATGTACTTCCATTTATGTAATTTTGTAAATGTTATTGAAAAGTGTTCAAAAAAATGAAAAAAAACTCAAAAAAATTGAAAAAATGGGTTGTGTCTTGGGTAGGTCAAAAATCACTCTTCCTCAACCTTTGATATTGTCAGAACTATTACAATTAGTGTTGTGAGGAGATCAATCATGGGTTGGGATATTAGTGTGAGATCTATTTCAAGGTCAACTTTTCAAAAAACAAAGAAAAAAGAGGATAAGAAAAAAAAGAACACTTGCATTATATTCTTATTGGGAGAAGTTTTGTGTTTTGTAAATATTCCATCTTCTAATTACCTTCATATTTTCTTCCTCTATTGAGTCTTTCTTCACACAATCATTCCCTTGTAAAAATGTGTTTTCATTTCCTTCCATGTTTTATTTCAAAAAAATGTGCATGTTTTTTCTATATTGGTATTTTAACGCTCTTCTTCTCTCTCTTGGACATTATATTCCTACCATCCCATAGCCACAGAAAAACCCTTAAAAAGACCCCTTGATGCTTGTTCACTTTGGATAGGGATTTAAAGATGATATCTCTTTTCAAACTCTATGATTTTCAATTTTGGTTGGTGAAAGAGTGAACCTCCACTAATGAATTTTATCATCTTCAGAGGTGTGAGTTTTTAGTGTCCACATTTTCCATTTCAAAATTTCAGCATGAAAAAATAAATTAGTTTTGGAACATTTTTTTCTGTAACAACTTGTGGTGGAATTCAAATTGTATGAGTGAAATAGTCTAAACCACCTCTGATTGGAGAAAACAAAATTTTAATATCTGTTGGTGAGTGAACGTGATTTTGTTATGTTTTTATATTTGTTGCACATGAGGACATGCACAAAACTAAGTGTGGGGGAGTTGATGTTATTTATATTTTAATGACTTATAATATACTTCCTTTACTTATTTTATATGAAATGTGCATAATTTGTGTGAAATATTAATGTTTTAATACTAAGTATAATTTTTGAGCATTTTTAGAACTAGTCTAATTGAGTACGTTTACTATTTTATTTATCAATCTCACCCTGATGATCCAAATATTTTTGTTCTTGTTTTTTATTATTTCTAGTTGAATATAAAACATTTCATTAGAAGGGATCATGAGACAATTCTGCCATTTGAAGGGTCATATAAATCACACAAGAAGGCCCAATGAATTTGTGAACAAACTGGACCAGCCTTGAATATTGATTTACTGGGCTCAGTCCAGAAGTCCAAAAACATTAATTCTCCTCCATAATTTGGGGAACACTACATTTCATCTTGGATAAAAATTTCAAGGCCCAAATCCAAGTACAAGGGGCCCAACTGATTCATTTAAATCCATCCCACTATTCTGGATTAGAAATAAAATCAACACACAAATATTGACATTTCTGTTGATGTGGAAATCCATTCGAGCTATTCTTTTTCAGTTTGAAAGAGGAGATATGTCTGGAAAAATCTTTCTAAGAAATGATTTTTTATTTGATGGCATCTTTCTATTCCAAAATCCATTCACATTATGGTCTTTGAAAAAGTATGGATTGAAATGGACAGTTTAAATTTGTTTAATCAAACCGCCATAACCTTGGATAAAAAAGTCTATAGGTGACCACATTTTCCGGGTGGGCAGAAGATATCCATATCTACAACTTTTAAGAAGACACCACCTCGTGATTCATCTGTCTAGATTAGTAAATATTCGGTTCAAGTGGAGAGATAGTTTTGGAATGCAAACAGTCCACTCCTTGGGCTATAAATACATCCCCTCATCTCCTTTCAAAAGGGTTGGCATTTCAAAAGAGAGGAGATCATATTGGCTCGACCAAATCCTTGAAAAAGGCTTCGGAGGATCTAAAATACTCAATTTTTCACTTGAGATACTTTTCCTCATCTCTTTGTTTTCACTTACTTTCGTGTTTTTCGTTTTTGTAATTTGGTAAGTCCTTTCTTTTGTACTTCTGTTTTAATGAAAGTTTCTTCTTCAATATCTCTTATTATCATCCACCTTCTGTAGTTTCATTTGAATTTTCTTAAAATAGTTTAAATTTAGTTGAACCCCCTTCTCTTCTTTTGCTTCCTCATTCAATCGAAAATCTGTTTTTAATTATCATCATTGTTCATGTGTGTGTGTTCGACGTATCACTCTTTTCTAATCCCTTTCTTTTTCTTCTCTTTATAATTCATCACCATAAACTTATATTACCAGATTAAAAACCATGTTAATGGCTGAGTAAATATCTCTTTGGGGTGAGTTTTAATTTAGGTATGTTAAGCGATTGAGATCATTTTCTCGATGAGTATTCATTGAATTAACATTGTGTATGTTGGACTTATCATGTCATGGATTAATGACTTGTTTTGTTTAATGTTTGGTTTCCATGGATTATTGGAACCATAAATACATTACCATAAAAAATATATGATCAAGATTAGAACCTTAAGTTAAGATAAGGCTCAGATTAAAGCTTTAACACTTGGGAATTCAAATCAACATCAACTTGTGACATGGGTCTTAATTTAAATGCAATATAAAGCAAAGCTCAAGGATATCACAAGATTAACTAACCTAATGATGAAATCACCCCAATCATTATCAATTTGTTTAGTAAATTATAGTAAATCAATCATTTCAATTAATCTCTGCAAACAAACCCCCTAATCAAAATACAATCAACTAAAAACAAATGACTATTACAAAGTATCATCACCGAGGATTCGACCCGAATGCTGCTATACACATTAGCAGAGCACCAGAACTTTGACCGGTCGATAGGCGACAATCGTCCGTGGGTTTCAATAAGAAAGTGAAATTTTGACCCAAGATAGGTGTGAGTAAAACACAGTATGCCACCACCAACAGTTCCTAAATAGGTTACCACTCAATATAAAATTATATACATGTAAAAATGGAATCAATAAATAGTTTAAAAAGGAAAATAGGACATATCGAAACAAAAACAATGCACTAGATATTTCAATCCCAAGGACCGTAAGTTGACACTCGGGCCAACGAAACATGAAAAACCCTAAAACAGCCCTAAAAACATAACATTTGATGTATAAACTATAAATTCTTGTAAAAGGTGTCCACATTTCGCTCAACCTAGGGAAGCATAGAACCTTTATACCTGGTACCTTCATACTGTACCCAATTTGTCAATTCCATGAACGTCATTCTGACATATAAATGAAAATATCATCATTAATATAAAATATTCCTTGAACTTACATCCAGTACCTAAGCATATAACATAAAATTGGTACTAAAACTGAATGTTGGGTCTACCAACACAACTCAATAAAATGTAGTTCTTGAAAACTCTATCAAATAACAATTTGCACATAACATTTGTGGTTCCTATAGTACGAGTCTAGGAAAAATACATAGAGAAAGAGAATCATTCCAACATTCTTTTTAACATGGAATACCATTACCAACCAGAGCATCAATCTGGAACTAACCCTTTAGAATACGATCAGTTTCTAAAACTTCGTTCTAACACCATATCTATAGTTTAATTTCTAGTCCAAGTCCATTCAAAACATAGATTTTACCCATTGACACACAAAATTGATTCAAAACCCAATGACACCATAAAAAAATTTCTAAAACCTCATAATAATTTACATAAAAACAAAACACATAAAACATTCAAAAAAACCCCTTTAAAACCCCACCTTACCCACATAACGAAATGTCTCCCCCATGGTAAATTGTTGGTTCGGACTTCTGAATGCCAATTGATAAAAAGGGGTATATGGTAAGTGTATTTTTTGAATATAAGTTCAAAAATCACATCACATAATCCATTAAACAGATCACACAACACATCTATTAATCTACCATACAATGTACGCATTCAATTAAACTCATCAAGACTTTGGGTAAATATACTACACATCTTACTTCAAAATAGAATCTTTCCATTACATTTCAACATCACGACGCCTCACCAAGGTCCATCCATACATGATCCAGTCCCCCAAGAACACAACTGAGGTCATCATAATCAACCAAGACTGACCTCATACAAATCATCAACAATTATTTCATTATAATTGTTATAATAAATTAATTAACCACAACCCAATTTTTCATAAATCTATAAAACATTCTATGTCAACCGACTCTTGTTAGAACTCAATGAAACCACCATGGTGGGTCCAAAACTGACTCCCAACACCATTTCCAGGAAAATACATAAGATTAATTACGAAAACAATATCAAATTAAATTAACCATTTGAAAAAAAAACCAAATGAAATTCACCATGGTCATATACCATAATGAAACAACTTACAGCAAAGTGGAGAATCCATCTTGGGATCACTGCCATACATACCGACCAAAATCCCCATGATAAATTGTTGATTCCACCATGATCTAGTGGAATATTCAATGAATCACTAATAATATATATCTCAAATTAGAGAATATTGGGAAGAGGAATGAGGTTGGTCTCTAGAGGAAAAGAAATTACCAAAATTCTAATGTAACTCCACCGAATATCCTCATTGTAGAGGCTTAAATAAGTTTGGAATAGAAGAATATTCTCATATTGTTCACATGACATAGGCGAAGAGAAATGGAAGGGGTGAGTTGAAATACCAGAGTGTAAAATGATAAAAATACAATTTTAATGAAATTATGGGTGGCCTCATGGTTTATCTGTACAGTTTTCTATGCCATGTGACAATCGTACAGTTGGAATTGTATAAGGACACCCACTAACATGGATTGGGTGCAAGGTTGGCCAAAATATAAACAAACATTTAATGAACCTAATATTAAAACACCATTACCTATATGGTATTACTATGCGTTTCAAAAAACTATCTTCCAAACATTCATTAAGAAATGCATCCCACTTATATTAAGGCACAAAATTTTCCTAAAATCATGTATTACTCATGCACCATCTCTCTGAGCCTCTTTACCCTTTCATGGTATCCCCTAACTCCACACATGGGCTTCCCATAACCATTAAACAACTATGAAACGAAATCGTGATTAGTTAAAAATGAACTAAAAAACCTCTATATCACCCGGGTGTCACACAGTTTCTCCAAAACCATGCACACCAAATCATACACCCTTCTAGAAGACATGAAATGTTCCTAAAACATAACATGAAGCCTCTGAAGTTTATATGAACACCAGTTCAATCTCCTAAACATCATTCCATGTTTCAAAATAACCCTTTGAGTTAATCCTACCCTCATAATATCATTTAATGTCTTGATCTAATAATTGACCCGTTCGGTAATGAGAAATTAAAATTCCTTTGGAAATGTTCAATCCATTTAGATATGGGATCTTACAAGTACACACACATTATATGGATTTATAATTTTGTTTAAATAATTTTTCTATCACCATTTTTTTGGGTTATGGGCGATAAATGATATTGAAAACATTAGGATTTAAAGTAAATAGATACATTATATTCTAAAGGGTTACATTATTCCACTATAAATAAATTTCTTCCTCAAAATTTTAATTAACACTCCCAAATAAAATAAATTACGAGGTTTTAAAAGATATACATATTTCATGATATAATATCAAATGAGGTTTTTACCTTTATATCTTAGATATTACTAAGTGGCACATCATTTCCCTTCACTGTGATAACATATTTCATAATATTTACTTAGTAGAATATTTATCTATTTTTATATATTTGACATTTTTAGATTATTATAGTTTTTTTGAGACATTTACCTTTGTGATTGTTACAACATTTTTGAAATGAATGAAATTAATGTTTTATTTTTTCATTATATTTATCAAATGGACTACCATGAGACTCCATACTTATCTTATTTAATGGTGAAACACAAATATATTTAAGTTGTTTATCATAATTGTTGATAAATAGTTTACTATAATAATAATAATTCCATGTCTATATATTTTCCTATTAGGTTTCTCAATTTGATAATTTTTAACATTCTTGTGAAGTCTATTTTAAATTTTATTACTCCAAGATTCAAGAATTTCTAAAACGAAAAAGAGTTAATCATGAATGAAAAGCAACAAAAATAATATGGTGATGATTATAAGAAAATTATAGGTAAAATTCAACCTTAAATGGTCTTATAGATTTAAATTATTACATTATCATTTTGTTTAGCCAAAAATCAGCCTTTATTCAATCTATATTTCCTAATGTTGGTTTCTCTAATATTCTATGAGTAAATTCTTTAAAATAATAAATATATTCGAGATGAATTTAAATAAAATGTGATTAACCAAAACATATCCACCAGTAGCATCTGTCCTAGTGTGTAGTATTAGCCCCACATATCTTGAACCATATTCAAGATTTTCTTTATACTCAACTATCCTTTTTATTGTTATTACCCTCATTTGGTTATGTGCCACAACTGTATCCACATCCCATTATCTATTGACTGATGTTATTTATAGTATAGCCACACAATACCTCATTTTTCAAAACATTGGGATATTATCCTATACACAAAAAAAATCTTTTTTGGGGTTTTACTAATGTTAAATTTTTTTAATACATAAAATATTCAACATTACCTCAATTAACAAAAAGGGTTATCTATACTTTTGAAATCCTAATCAACCCTAACTTATCAACCCTTAAGTTATCCTCATTTAAAATTATAGCCTCCAAAACATTATAAACCCACATACAATATCTATTATAGGATCAAGAATACATAATCTTGGAACTGGTGTGAATAACACATACTTTTCATACTATATATGAATACCAATAGTATTTTCATATACATAATTATTCAATAATTACATGACTTATAAAAAATATTTAATTACTTATGTTTCCATGATATTTTAGGTTTAGGTCTTTTATACTTAGAATAACCCCTCAACATATGAATACCATGTCGTTGTCAACTAAATGAAATATTTACCACCTTATTATAAACTACATGATCGATAATAATTTTGAAAAATCTCTAAAAAATTATCCACTCTTGATATTTTTGTTCTAGATATATCATTTGATATTATATTATTCATAACCTAGGGGAATGTAAATATAATAATGGTGGGATCAAACACTCAAAAAAGGAAAATATATCTCATAAGTTCTTAATAAATTAATAATATGAAAGTAACAAATTTGAGTTAGATAATTTCATATAACTAGATTTGTGAGGTATAAATAAACCCTTGGATGATATAAAAATATAAAAATTAAAATATATAATAATAATTGAATAAATGGTGATTAAATGCATAATATTTAAACTATTATACTATCAAGGTCATAAGAATGAAATCATTATTATTTTCAATGAAAAAACGAAGAAATAATTCTCAAATTGGGTAGGAATACATCAAATACCAAAATATTTTATTTTATGAGAGAAACCAATACATTAATGGGATGTATAATAATATTCCAAACCTTTCACTTCTTTATGTTTAATGAAATAATCATGTTAATGATATGAATATAAATATAATGAATAATAAAATTTACTTCGGAATAATAAAAATATATATATATATATATATATATAAACCTACAAAATGTTAATAAATTATTACATGTTAAAAAACAGATAACATTATAATAATCCATACAGATAAATAAGAAGGATAGTTAAACAATAAATAATTGACTTTCCTGAGTAATCCATATACATTTATATGGGAATAAAAAGGTTACATATTTTCAATAGTTACTGGATAAATAAATGGAGTATCATTCAATATAAAAATCCATCAATTTAACACATAATAGATAATGGGGTTTTAGTTATGTCAATAATTCCCCTGAATAATTGACATAAGTAATCTTGGATAATATCCTTCAATAAAAGGAAGAAAATATAGTGTTTTTATAGAGTAAATACAATGAAGGAAAAAATCCGTCATATAATAGAGGATGATTTGGAATGACAAAGGCTTTGAAATATCATTTCATAGATTAAAAATAAAATTACATAAGCTATATTAAAATATAAGATGGATAATATTATTATAAAAATGTCCTTGATCATGCTTAAGATATGATAGGGAAATGACTTAGATGAAAACAATTTTTATATGTTTTAGAAAAATCAATTTGGAAATATAGAATATCCATAATCTTTTTAAAAAATTAATTTATAAAAATCAGAGAGAAATAATTTCATTGAAAACTAAATTATGGTATATAAAGATAATTGCATAGAAAATACAAAAATCAATGGAAATATTTTCTCTGTAGAAAAATGTTGAAAATATTTTATTTTTTGGCCTTGATGAAAATGAAAACATTAAAAAATTTAGGTAAATTATTTATAAGTTTTAAAGTAGTTTATGTTTATTAAAATGACCATAACAAATTAGTGATTCATATATAAGGAAATTTTGAATGGCATTCAATGAATATAGTCATAGGAAAAAGGGGATTCCCAACTGAGAAGAAGTGATGGGGTTGGTTACACATAAAATCAACACATTGAGTATAATATGAGACAAGGGAAAATTAAATTTTTAGGGGAAATGTTTGTTTGCAAGAATATATAAATATAATGGAATGTGGTTTTATAAATAATTCTAATTCCCTTTAATGATTGTCATTCTAAAATTGTTTTTATTTTAAAAAAAGATTGGGAATGAAGACATTATGGTTTGATTAATATTTTATTCAATATGTATTTAAGGATATGTCTTGAAATTGAAAATAAAATACCATGAATTAAAGATAATTAATCATATTAATATTTCACTATATATATTATATATAAAATTTTGGTGTTTCATATCAAACATGTCTCATTGAATTTATATTGAGATAAAGAAACCCTTACCTCAATTATTGAATTCTTCAAAAGTAAATGAATGAACCTTAAAATAAAATAACTATCTTAATAAACTATTTCAAAACCATTTTCATATCTATATTTTTTTGTAGACTCTAATTATATGTTTTTTGTATATAAACATTAGTTTGATATTTCTATCTTTCAATGTGAATTTTCATAAATCTTGATCTTTAGTGACATGTATTGTAATAATCGAATGGCTCTGTCTTCATATCCCAACTAAAATAATTATATGATAATTAAATTCACTTAAATATTAGTTTTATAATTAATTATAATTTTATGATTCCATTATATGGAAGTTTTGGTAACAATTTTTAATGATTGAATTAGTGATGGGAATGTTTCAGTTATTTTACATGAACGTATTTTGGTATCATAATTTATTAGTTTAAAATTAACTTTAATATTATGGAACCATAATATGATATTTATTTTATTATATATATATATATATAATATTGTTTTTATTTATGTTCTCAATGTCATCCATGATATTATTTTATATCATTATTCATGTAGGTGGTTAAACTGACCCCAACATAAACATACTATAAATAATGGATGATTATTATTATGAATGTTTTTTCATTGTCCATAATCTCATTATGAATATATAATAATGATATCAAATAGTTAAATTTAATTTATTGAACCCTATTTTAATAATTTTTAATAGATATTATATAAACTAGATGAAAAATGAGAAAGTTTACTTCTTGTACTAGGCAATACCCACAACACACGATAAACATTTTCTTTTGTGGAATAATGGGAGGGAATGAAGGTGGATTATAATTTTTATCTCAATAAATACAATAATTATATTATAAATTTCAAATTTATTAATCAATTTCACTCTTATAACCATTTAAGAGTGCAATTGGAGAAATATAGAGGATGTCACTTTTTGGATGTCGTAGTACACACAACACATGAATGATGGTTTTTTCACAATATAAATGAGGAATGTTGGTAAATAGATATTAATTAAGAATAATAAAATTAATTATAAAAGAAACACTTATTTTATTACATATAAATTAAAAAATTGGATTTGGTAAAGTAAGAAATAAAATGGAAAAAGGTTGGAAAAAATATTCACATTGAGGATTTGGGAATTCCCTAACAAAATCAATATAAATAGAAGTATTATGCCAATACAATATTACTATAAGATCATGTAAAAATTAATATAATTATTGGGGAAGGTATAATTATAAAATTTATATTGGAAAATCAATTTTTTTCAACGCCTGAAAGGGGAAGTGAGAGGCCCCTTTTATAAGTGGATAGAATGATATGTTTATAAATATTTCCAAATAATATAAGATAATCTCCTATTTAACATTATAAAAATACTAATTTCATCAATGGATTAGTGGATATATATGTTCTATAATACCTGAAATTTTAATTTTTTTTTGAATTTTTAAACCTGTTTTATGACCTATACACTTAACATTGTTAGTTTTACAATTTTTTTTTTACTGTGGACAGTAGTTTATATCTATGTAAATAAATTTTTATTCCTAAAAAAATTTATCATAATAACTTATTTGTAATTAATTATTCAAAATATTAAATCCATTTTATTATTAAAAATGGATATGTATAAGGAAATCCAATTTTCACATTATCGCATTTATTATGTAAACACCCATTTTTAGGGGATCTCTATTTTAAGCATAAAATTAATGTAAAGGTGAAAAATTAAAAATTTCATCAATTTTATTGATATGAAATCATTTATTATAAAAACAATTCTTGTGACTTTCATAGAAATAAAAAACTAAAAATTATAAAAAAAATATTTAATTAAATTAAAGGAAAAAATAGTTTTTATTTGAAAATTCAACTTAAGTCCATAAAATGTTTATCATAAGATTTCTAAATTCAAGATTGTATTTCTTTTAAATCAATTTTATTAAATATTAAATACATATTAGATCAATAAAATGGTTTTATACACTTATAGGAAATATTTATATAATTTCTAGTTCATTAAATTTATTTTTTATGTAAAAAACTATATTATTCACTATTTAGTTAAAAATTAATAATTTACGAAAAATTCACAAAATTAATAAAAAAGAAATTTTGAAATCCTACATAAAAAAATTAGTCAATTTGGTTAAATTCATATGTTTAAATTTTGATAATTAATATTTTAAATAAAAATATAAATCTATACTAAATCTTTTATTCGTATGATGATAAATTTTTAACATAGTAATTATTTATATTCTTATTTACCATAAATTACTAATCCAATGTTCTATAGACATGTTATTAATATAAATAATATATTATATTAATAATATATTTACTATCATAATAAAAATCACATAAATCACAGTTTTAAAAGAGATATATTTAAATGTATAAATTTGTATTATTAGTTATTTAGTTGTAGAAAAATTAATTTTTATCAATGTATTGTTATTAAGAATGACCATTATTTTTATTTCACCATATATGTAAAAAAAATTATCTCTACTTCCCCCATCCAATTCTATGACTAGGTATTTATAGCTGTATGATATTCCATAATTTTTTTGGGTTTTATGTTGTGTGTAAAGATACCTATTTAACACAGTAGGTTTTAAAGGGAAATATATAAATTAAATTCCGGGGTGATAAAAATATCTAAAGTATCGCATACTAAGAGACACAACATGAAGCTCTTGTTTCTAATGTGATAAAGGTTTCTTCAATGGATTTACTAAATTCTCATCAATGGACACCCAATTATCATGTACATTAACCCTATAAACAATCTCATTTATTAGATGGTATTTGTGATGTATATTTTTGGACCATCTACAGAACTGTGACTCTATAGCCTGAGATAAAAAAATGATTTTCATCACAGTATTTTTCTAATTCCCCGTTGATGAAAGGAACTATCCCAATTAATTGATGAAATTATTTATTGAAACATCTACCTTTATAAAAACAAATTTTATGATATAATCATCCTTTATTTGTGAGTCCATTATGATGGACTGTTTAAAACTATTCCCAGTAATAGATCAACTATTTAAGAAAATTAGAAATCCATATTGAGACATAATATAATCTTTTTTTGTATTGGAAAATAGCATCTATATATCCATTTACATATATTTCATTCACTCCACCAAATAAATAAACATATCATTTGTCATCATCAAGAACATAATAATGTTTTTTACAAAAAATCAGTGACTCTCACAAGGTTTTACTCTATTTTGAAATATTATGATCAATTCATAATAGAAACTTTTCAAGTGTAAGACATGTAATAAATGCTAGATCCTTTGGAGAATGCATAAAATAACCAATATATTAGTTACACCAGTTTTTAAAGATCATGAATATTATTATGTTTTATGCCATGAAACAATATTGAAGTTGTATTCTTTGAGTGATACATGTTAAATTTATTTAGAAAATTACCATTGAATCAATGAGACCTCCTAAATATATAACAATACTTATTTAATTATAGTTTGTAGGAACCGTCACCTAGGTATTCCTCTGATAAATATTTAACTATCTACTCTTTCATTGAATAAAGTGTCAGGAATTCATTTCTGATAAAAAGTATGTCACCAACATACAGTATAAGAAATACCATTATACTCCCACAACCCACTTACATTCAAAATAATCATTCACATAAATTATAAATCCAAACTATATGATTATATAACCAAACCTGTGATTATAAATCAATAATGATTTTTTAGTCCCTAATTGGGTTGTGGTATCTTATAAAACCTTAAAGACCCATTTGGAACTTTAATCCTTCATGTTATGACATATTCATATACTTGAATAAATTAACACTAAAAAATACGTTTTAACATACATATAATATTTATCATAATCATTATGAAGGATTATATGGAAAGAATAATCTAAATAATTACACAGTATATGTTATATGTATGTTTTATTTTCATCTTAGCTTATCTCATTAGATGTTTAACATATTTTGAGAGTTTGGGGGTGAGATTCAAAGTTTGGTGAGAGACAGTAAAGCTTAATGACTTATTTATGGTTATTAATAACAATACACTAACCGTGCGATATGGTTAGGTTGGTTCCATTAAGGTTTTTTATAGTTTTTTTAATATGTTTCTTAAATGGGTGAGTCTCCAAGAAAACCATGGGGATTAATGGGTTTGGTATATTTTCAGTTTCACTGATTGATCATAGTTTTTCAAACCATGTTTTTTTCCCAGGTAACCACATTCTTCAGATTTCAATGGAATGTAGCTACCCCATTGTTCGCTCATTTTTTTAAAATTTTGGCCAAACCATATAACCCATATGACTATATTCAGAATATAAAATTTCCCTAATGTATTTAAATATTTTACTCTATAATATTTTTTCAATCTCTCTTTATGTTGACCAAACCATTTATTGATTCTCTATGTGGTTCTTCCAATTGTATCTTATTGATTCTCTATCTATTTGGGTGGATCTATTTATGTTATATTTATATACCCTATTATTCCACCATATTTATATGCATACTTTGTTGACATCTTATCTCCTTGATTAAGAGAACCCCTAATCAAATGTGATAGCCAGATCTATAGGGTTTTATGATGAATTGATATTTTTTGTGTATCAAGGTTTTTGAGGACCCGATCTATTCATTTTAAGTCACCTTTTTCGAAGGTGACTATTTTTCCTCCATTAGAAAGGTAGATTTCTATATAAAATGGTTTCTTCTCACAGAAAATAATATAGTTTTAAGACTTCATATATTTTAGATTATGATAGTGGTTTATTTGATAACTATGACTGATATTTTATTTATAATAATATTTGATTTCTTCTAAAAAAATTTTGAAAGTAGTTTTTAATTACAAATAGTTATAAGAATGTCATGTTTTTAATGAAATACCTCAATGAGTGTTTTCTCTATAAAACAGTTTATTGGGAATGAGAGAGATGTTTTTATTCATGTGGGTATGTTTTATAAAATTATGGAATTATTTAATTGATCATTATTATAAAAAATCGCACCTAATAGGCTTGGGTGTGTGTGGTTATAGGATTATACACATTTCTACTCATTGTGGAACCACTGGTGATTATATATAGGTACTAATTTTATTTTGACAAAAAACATTGTTTACCTGAGACTTTTATATTTTTGTAGGAATTTGTATTGTTAGTAATCATGTTATGTTTTATTATTGTTCATTTTCTATTATACTTTAATATTCACATAGTCTAGAGCCTATTTTGTCTCTACTCAAGATGGTAATGTTTCATTCGTTGATTGATCACATTTTTATCTCTTGAGATAAAATATTTTATTATTATTTTCCTCAATGTTATCAATCAAATTATTTTCCATATTATAGTTTCATAGTATATGAATTGTATATAAAGGAAGGAAGGTATTTTTTTGAATTTTTTTCAATTGAAATATCACTATGAAACATAATTTTTTAAATATAGTAGTAAAATTTTCATGGTGAGAGTCATTGTATAGATTCTTAGTGGTATCCTATTAGTAATTTTCCTCAAAAACATTATATGCCGTTGGATGTGTGACGACTATAATTTTTGGGTTACAGGAATATTAAAGTGTGTCTAGAAGACTGAAATGTTATCTTTTGGAATGTTTCATTAAATGCGGGTTGGGTTGGTGGTGAAAGATTGTTAAATAGATAATGTATTTCATCTTCAATGATTTTTCTTCTAGGTTTTTCATTTTAACATAATTTTTATCTCTCGTAGTAGTGTAGTTAATATTCAACGATCCAGTAAATTTTTTTATATTTACCTTCTTATACATAAGATATGTTGTTTTATCAATTACGGTGATCTCATCCCCATAGTTATGTTTGTCAATACCTAGGTGCTTGTCGACAACATATGGTGATCAGGAACATTATTAGGGCCCTTTTTTGAGACATATTGGGTAATAAATTAGGATGAATCCTGTTGGTTCATTAAAAAATAATATATGCTCATTTATTTTATTCAGGAGTGGTTATAAGAATTTAGTTAATACCTTCATCCCTTGGGTATTATGTGATGAAGTGTGACTAATTAGCTCACATTAATATCTAACATGAAGCTAACATGGGTGGTCTAATATTATTTTTTCACCCACTGTTCTTTATTTTTGTGGTTGGATAGATGAACCTGATTTTGGTTTTATTAAGATGGAAATTTTCTTTTCCTTCTTTTGGTTTTCAATGTTTTTTCACTCATTCATTGAATTTATTAATTCATTAGATTCATTTTCCTTAAATTATTTAATATAAAATCTTGAGGTTAAACATTTTATTTAGATATTTGATACTATGATATTCAAGTGTTATATATAGTGTATAATATATAATTTATCCAATATGTGTCTCTGCTAGTTATAGGGAAGGACCTGTGGGTAAATTCTAAGAGGAAGACCCTCTAGCTGACCTTGATTCATTTGAAATAATAGTCTAACTTATTCAATCATTGGTTCAATAAGTTGATGGATACTAGGAAAAGATGGTGGATCATCACCAAATCACACGAAAGAAGAATCTATCAATTTTTCATAGTGACAGAGGATACAAATGACATAATATCGATTGAGAGTATATAAAGGATATACCACCTTTTAAAGACTCATGAGGACTCTAAGGTAGGTTTTTTCACTTATATTCATAATGGACATGAGAGAAATGGATTCCATAAATAAATCTATTTTACTTGAGTAACTCACATATAAAAAATTCAATAAGAATTTAAATCATCGTTTTATCTAGAAACCTTTTTGGTGTTGTATGTTTTCAAGTTTTTTGCTAAATGATTTGTTCATCTGATCATGTCACCTTGGGATTCATTAGTCTGCCCTTCAAAGAAAGATAATGGAATAAATTGGATCATTGTTTATTAAAAATATTTCAATTTTTTGAATATTTATAAGAGATATCATTTTCGAAGTATTCGGTACCTATTTGATCAACTCATGGGTAAATGACGGTTTTATTAGATTATTTTGCAATCAAGGTACCATCAGTTAAGGGGCTGAGGGAAGGATGCTCCTAGGAAAATACTTTGGAAAATTTTTGTACATTATGAGTATTTGTTTATACAATTTTTTCCTAATAAAACTCTAATATTGTTTATGGAATAAATTATTAATATACTTCATCAGTTCTTGGACTTTTTCATGGCTGTTTTTATGATATTTTTGTGTATACCAAGATAAAGGAAGAGCATAGGGATCATTTGGATATAGTGATTGATATATTATTTATAGCATTATTCATATATATATAAATATGATATATATATATATATATATATTGCATGAAAAAATTTATTATCATGCACATAACGGTATATATAATCTTATTCCATGTTGAATTATAAAAAAATGATAAACTATAATCATTTTCTATTTTACCAATTTAATCATCCCTTAAATTTAATAATTTCATAATTAAATGAAATATATAGGGCTTTAAAAACATTAAAATATATGATACATGAATTGGCTGAGACATTAAAGTTTTTATTAAAAAATCATGATTTAACGCATTCATAACCAAGGAATGTAATTAATCTATGTAAACCCTACAACCGTACAGTGAAATGGTATGTATAATCCATTGATACCCTTTCACCCACAACTCTATTTATCATAAAAACTTTATATAATTATATTTTAGCATTTAATGGATGATTAATTAGTCTTTCATATATGAAATATTATTTTATTGGCTGATGGATACACCACGGTGTTGAGGTGGTTTTATTTGACAATTATGTGAACTTTTTCAAACACATCAGATAAAGAGTTTTATAAGCCTCTTCGATGAAAAGAACACCAGTTTATAATCTTATTCATTTCATTTTTTATGTATTTTCATACTCTCTAGCATGGATATGTTAATGAAATGTGTTTTAAATTACATGTTCTTTATCGGATCATAATTATTAAAATAAATGAAAACTCTTATATAGTATCAAAGGGATCCATGTTTTAGTTTTATGAAGATAATGATGAATTGATGAAGGTAATAGAAAAATAGATCATTTTCATGTTTCTATGATGTTAAATTGATAATGGTCTCCCCTTACGTAGATGGTCTATATAAAGGTAATCTATCCCTTACCCATGTGCATGTGAGATGGATACAGAAATCTAAGGATTTACCCTTATACTAAATAGTCTAAATATGGGTCTTTATTCATTACATGTACATAGATCAGTCTATTATGTATAACACCCTTATATTTTTAAAATAACACTATGTTCGATAGAATATTCAACATGTAACATTGATCATAAATAATCTATGAAATGTTAATATTTAAATATTAGTGTTATAAACCATTAGCTAAATTTATGGGTGTGAATAAAATTAGTTATATTATAAAAAATATATACTATTCTACTAAAAAATAATATATGAATTAATTATTAGGTAATAAGTAATCAATTTTAGAGTAATTGGATTTAATGCCTCAAAAATCAGTTTTCTCTAAAACTGATTTTTTAAAATTTGATGAGAAAATATTATAATTATTTTTGAGAACATTTATAAATCCTCATTATAAAAAATTATAACATTTTTAAAAATAGTATACAAAAATAACATAGGGTGAAATCTTCGATTTTTTTTTGAAAAGATTGATTTTTTCAATGAATAGTTAAAAACCCCAGTTTTTAAAAAACAATTATCAAATTAATTTGGAAACCCAAATTATTCATTTTTTTATCTTAAAATAATATAAGATTAATTTAATTATATATTATCTAATTATATACTTAGTAAACATCATTATAATTCATTTTAGTATAATATTATTTTTATTCCTAAAAACACATTTTTTGAAAAACAATTTTTATGTTTATAAGGATTTTACATTATAATTTATTATAATAATGCAAAATTATTAATGTTAAAACAAAATGAATATATTATATAACAATATTTATTAATTTAAAAATCCTATTATGAGTAATTCAACCAATAAATTAAAGGTAAAATCATATTTTTTATAAAAATTGTTTTCTTCAGAAAATCGATTTTCATTGTATTATAGTGGATTAATTTTAAATTAATTTTTAAATTTCTAATGAATTTAATATTGTAAAATATATCCCAAATTTGGAATGTAGCAGTTATAATTTCTTAAATAAGCCACTTTTGTTGTTTTAATAGTAACCATATAAAATATTTGTCACAAATTTAATAGTAAATCTGGAAATTAAGATTAGAAATAATATTATAAGGTCTAAAAATGAACCCAAAAAATTTCTATAATAAATTTTATGAATATAAATCATCAATAGTCATTAATTCATAAAAAACTGGGTCTTTATTTTTAGTATTTTTTTATTACATTTTTATTATATCATATAGATATTAAGTCTAAAATGCCACTTACTTTATTTTAATATGTAAAAAATCTTTTTACACAGAAACAAACAATTTATGTTCATGTACAGACATATATTTGAATGATAAATGTTTTCTCATTTTTTATCATTAATATTTTTTGTGATTAAATAAGTACCGTAAATTATTCTACGATGATGAGAGAGTGATTGTATGAGAAGTATAAATATCAATTAAATGATTTTAAAAACTCTAATAATACTATTTTTTTGGGTGACATAATGTGTCCCATGAATTTTTAATATAATTAAATTAAAATTTTCCTTTTTATGGTTTATATTCTAATTCAATTTCTTTCAAGTTTCTTTTATTGTCAAATTATGTGAATAGTTCAAAAAATAAAATTAATTATACTTTTTGATAAATAATATTTTAGTAATTTATTTTAAATTTTTTAAAAAAATTACATTTTAAATTAAGAATGAGAAGTGGTTTGATATTTCAACCCTTTTAGATTGATGATCTAATTATCACATTATATATAAAATTATCAACCTTTAATATTAAAAAATTCATTACCACAACAAAATGTAAAATTGGAAAACCAAGGTATTAAACCAAAAGATAAGTTTTAAAATGATATTAGAACATACATAAATTTGAATGCATAATTATATTAATACTAATCCATACATATCATTGAATCCTAGTAATTTAGGAATCATTTTACAAATGTTAGGCACATAATATATTATAATATTTCTTGTATTTCCAAAATTGAGAGTAATTTTATTTTATAATAAACAATATTTTTTCAAATGATATAAAATTCATAAAATATTATCTTCATCCATGTGAATGGGGAAAACAAAGCCAATTTATGGGTTATTTTTCCTTTTAAATCAATTTTATTCACCCCTAAAAAGTCAGAACATTGATCTCATCATAAATGTCAAAATGGTTAATAGGGGTTAAAAGAAAGGTATAAGGGTGAAAAGATAAACTAAGTTTATCTTAATATTATTGGATTATATTACTGAGAATCAATCTCATATTATCTAAAAATTATATCAATTGGGAGTAATTATTCAATGAAAATTAATTTTTATTAATTTCATTCTTTATGGAATTCCATGAGTGTCCATCCCCTCTATTAAAAAAGGGAACCTCCTCTCATCTCTTCCTCGCACATTTTGAGAACATTAACTTGGAAAAATTCATCCCAAATACCATCTTAGAATCCCAAAAAATTTATTCTAGGTCTTCTTTTGGTAAATTTACATACCTTAGTGTTATTAAGGTGTAAAGAAAAGTATGTTGTCTAAAGAAGAGGTATAACATTTAAAAGAATGTTTTAGTTTTATTTATTCATATTCATCCTTCAAATCATCATCAACCATAAAGAAATAAGAAAATTAGTTTAATTCATATACTGAGATTTTTTTAATGTAATAACCCATATCCATCTCTATTTCCAGGAAATTGTTAAATACCCAATATTTCTATGTATGATGAACAACCACCTCTTAAATCGATCTGATTCATTTTTTATCATCGCCTCTCTCAATATGTTATAATGATGGATATATATTTATTTATGACATTAAGGAAATAATTATGACTCTATAAATATTATATATTTTTTATTTACTTTTCATTCTATCAATTGAAAAATGATAGTATGGTCCATCATTACGTGTGGATTACCACCTCTATGAAACGATGTGATTAATTTTTCATTACTTCATAACATTACTGGTATATATAAGATTATTGAAAGATATAATATTATATTTATGATACAATTATTGTAACAACCCAGAACTCTATCAATGAAATTTCCAATCTTATATTTATTTTATATAGTATAGATCACATAATATCACATAGAGAATATAATAAAAATATCATAATTTAATAATGAATCAAATAATAGGTATTTCTATAAGTTAAGGAACATATACCGATGAAAAAATAATGTGAACGTAGGAATAGTAATATGATCTTTATGAATAGCTAATTGTTTAAATGAATAGTAACCTCACCCATGTTTGTATAAATAAAATTAATGCATTTTATAAGTGAAAGTATGATATAACTATATCATATAATAGTTAAATAAAAATTTTAAAAATTATTATTTATGTTTTGGTATTTTTATGAGTATTAAATATTTAATTACAATTTTATAATAAATAAATTTATTTAAATGAAAATTAGTTTTCATAAAATGTATTCATAAAATAATATTTTGTTTCCTTATGATTTTAGAATAATTTTTTGGGAGCATAGAATGTTTTTTAATGTGTTATAAAATCATTTATAGATTTAAAATATTTATTTTTCGAGTAAATGATAGTTTTTATTAATCATTAAATTTATAATATTTAGAAATTATTTTCTTAAAATAGAGTTCATTTTTTAATTCTACAATTTTAAAAATGGTTAGGGTGAATTTTTGGATTTTTCCTAAAATACATTATTTTTTTAATAATAAAATAGGTTAATTTGTGATAAATGACTGGAACATGATTTATTGATTCATGTGTAATGTTTTGCAGATGTATGAATCCTTTGTTTGAACTCAAACACACATATTACTGAAATTAGTCAAAATAATAAGCATTACTGATTTTCTTGAGAACAATAATATATTAAAGAATAAAATAATGAGAAATCACCCCTCTACCCTACTATAAATACAACCCCTTTCCACCCTTTCTCCTAACACCATCCAAACATTTATCCAGGCCAATTTTCATCCCAATACTCTTCTCAAACCACTACCCCATTTCTAGGTTCTCTTTTTCTCATAAAATGACTAAAATCAATAACCTTAAGGAGGTTCTCAAGGAGTATTCAAGCGGTAAAATCATATTCCTTTTCAATTTAATTTTTTTAAGTTCATTAATTTTATTATTATATACTCAAATCCTCTTTCAAAATGATAATTATAACTCCTATATAACTTTTATACTTGAATGATATAATTGTAATGGAATAACCTTCATCAAACTCCTTTATTTCTGTCTTTTATTTTAAAAATGACATCATCATCCTTTAGGTGTCGATTTACAACCTTTATGGAGAATGGATTTTCATTCCTAAGTTTATTCTTCAATACTAGTAATAAAACCATTTCTATCGTTAAACTAGATGACAATATATTTATTAAAACCTTTATTATGTTCTATAAGCATCATATTTACATAATAATAAACAATAAAACACAATGAGCTCTTTATGATCAATAACCCCTATAATAATGTAAACGATTATCACTAAATGACTTATATAATGATACCATATAAAAAATGATATAAATATATATAACTTTGTAAAGATATGTATGTTCATTATTATCATATAAATTCAATTCTAAATAATTGTACCTGTTAATGATGAACATCAATACTCATATACATGTATACCGATAATGAAAATTAATAGAATGAATACTATTGAGCAATAAAATTATATCTTATAACTCATAAAAATTTCCAAAAAATGAACTAAATAAAATCATAATAAATAAAATACATGTATATAATGTTCTAAATTAATTAATTAATGGAGTTATTTTGATTATCAAGGATGTTAAGGTCAAGTGCATAATAAATTCGGACATAATGTAAAGGTTTTTTTTCAAACCTACATTTTCATTTGGGTTATGCATTCCACCTCTATAAACCACTATAATTATTGATTATTTTTATATAATTCATATAATTATATAAATGTTTTAAAATCATACATATATTTCATTTTTAAATTCTTTTATTGGATGATAAATGTTTTCCAAAGTTCTCATCCAATTTTTTCCTGTTATGCAAGCTGATTAAAGGTAGAGCCTAAAATTCTTACATATTTTGAAGTGTACTCCATAATATTTATTAATACACCATTGTTTTTCTAAAATAACTTATATTATTACGAAAAAAACTATCCTAGTTCACTTTTTATTCATAAATATTTTTACAAAATAACTCCTCTATGCAAAATAAATGAGTATTTCACTAATGATCTCCTCGTTGATTTTTTAAGATTATTTTCATCAATTTCAATAACCTTGTTGATTATTTTTTTTAATTGAGATTAATATTTTGTGATATAATATACCATATATTATTGAATGTTTTATTATTAGGTTTACTGTGGATGTACCATCTTTATACCATTCACCATATTACTCTAAATGGTAAGTGATTATGTTTACTAATTGGGAAATGTTATTTAAATTTCATATTATAGTTTTAGTATCAATGTATATGTTGATTATGTTTCATACATTTCATATGAGGAATGAATTGGACTTATTAAGACTTAAGCGGGTCCCATTATAGCCCCTTGGTTCATTGTTAGGTATCATGAGAGAAACTAGTGTCATTTTTAACAGTTAATTTATGGTCCTAGCATACATCCTTGAAAGAATGTTTACAATAGCCCTCATTATGAATTACCTCATCATAAAACTAGCCATTGATTTTACATGTGACTATTTGGCTAGTATACTCTCTATGGATATGTTTTATTATGGAATTATTTAACAATCTTTTAATTACATCCATTTTATGCTCAATGTTATGTTTTAATGGCTTGTGTACGTTTAGTTATTCACTATGTTTTTTATTTATGCTTCTTCTTTATTATGTACTTGTACTGAGAATCTAAGCTCCCCCATTTCTAATGTTTATTTTTCCCTACGATGTGAATATAAATATTATGAATGACTTTCTAGGATAATCCAGATGTTTATTGTCATTTCCAATATAGTTACTATGATTTACTTCATTTCAAGTTGTAATGTTGAACTAATGTATGTATCAACTTTTCATAAGCTACTAAACTATTTGTTACATTGGTATATTACTTCCTTGTTTATTATTCCAATTTAGTGAAGTATAGAAATTGCTTCCGGTAGATGTCGTTGATATCATTACAATTATAATTTTGCAAACAAAATAAAATACATAACTTATTAAAATCCAATTATTTTAAAAATTGGAACACTACCCATGTATATATACAACATACAGTCTCTATAATTCTAATGAATTTCATTTTCCACAAAAATATTTTATGGTTAGTTATAAAATTTTATTTTATTTAAAAATTGACAAATATGTGAGGATTATTATTTTCGAGATGATGGAGCATTTAACTTTTTCTCCACAATCAACCTACTACAATAATTTTTGGAAATATGAGTCGATTATCATCAAAATAGAAGAAAATAAATTAATTGATTAACAGATTGAATATTACATGTTAATAAATAAAAATAAAAAATAAACATCAAAATTCTTTTTAATCAAGTAAATAATTAATATATTTTTATTATGAAGGAATATAAAGAAAATATGTGATGAGTCAGACTCATGGTAAATAAAAATTTGTCTTAAATACTTGTTTTAAATGTCTAAAATATTTGTTTTCTATATATTTTTAATAAATTTTATTATTTTTAAAATTATTATATGGATGTATTTATATGGAAGTAAGTTAATAATAATGTGAATTTCAAGCCACCTAAATTTATTTAAATGGTTTCGTTGAGTCATATTTTAACATATTTTATCGAGTACATCTTTCATTCCATTACAAAAGGAAAAAAATAATTTTCTGTTTTAATATATATGGTTTTAATGTATTTTTCCACCACTAGAACCATTATTTCATATATGCATTCCTTTATAATAATAATTTTATTTCAAATGGAAGACCCACTTTCCTTTTATTTCTCGGTATTTTGGTTTTGAAAATGGGGTTTTAAATTTATTTTGTATGTCAATATCTAAAAATGATTTTCTCATGGGTTAATAATATTTTTCAAGAGTTTATTGTGAAAAATTAAAAGAATAAATATTTTATTCATCATTTGGAATATGAGCATTATATATGACTATAGGTTACCCTAATAAATCATATAAAAATATCGAAGTTTGATATAACTTATATGAATGGTTTCACCCAATGCAGTATATAAAAACAGGTGAGCCTGATATTTTTATCCAATGCACCATGTAATGTTGTTTTCAAAGGAGTGAATGAGGTGGTTAACAAGGTGGTTTCTCCTATAGATATTAATTTTATCTAGAACTTTTTTAAGGGGATAACGTTGTTAATATAATTTTATAAGTTCCTTAAATGTATTTTTATTTTATTAATATCGATTTTAGTGGTTTTATTGAAAAATTTTGTTTTTTATATACAAAAATGAATATTATGATAAAGGAAATAAAATTTATGCTTTTTTAATGTTTTTCGCCAAACTAACAGATTTTATTTGTTTAAATACTTTATTTATTTTGTTATCATCCAACATTTTAGATGTTTTTCACATGGATATAGAATGAGAAGAAAATTTATTAATTTTAGAGTTCCATATATAAAAGTTACCCAGAGAGAAGAATGCATATATTTATAAGAAACATTATTTTTGGAAAATGGATATTGTATAGAAATTTCCACATTAAAAGTATTTTCCCTAAATACCTAAAAATCTTAACCTACAAAATTCTCTACATATATGTGATATTATATATAATTTTTTTGTTAAAAGTTCTGGATGGTTAAAATTGGGTCACATTTATTGGTATCATAGAAAAAAAATAAAATATTATTTTTTTAGCATCTGATCCAAGAGAATGGGTCTAAGTTTATTACATTTTATAAAATATCAATGGTTTATATAACTTTTTAAATTTGGATTTTTTTCATGTGAGGTTTATTTAATAATGATGGATACCAACATGGGTATGTTTAAGGTCGATCAAAAGTATAAAGTATTAAAAAACCCTTTTATGGTTTTATGTGGATTTATTTTGAGGAGATTAATGTTATTTCATGAGACATTTTATTATCATGGGGTATATTTACACCATAGGTTTAATTAGAAAGATTATTTTAAAATACTTCTATTACATTTTTAGCGATTTATGCTCAAATATATGAGAAAACATTTTTGGTTAAAATGTTATTTAATTTAAATGTAATTAATCATAATTTTTTGGATTTTAATCACATCTTTTTGAACATTATATGAATTATGATAACATAGTCTTAGTAAAAATACCAACCATAGGCTAGGTGACAACTTGTTGCATCCAAAAAGGTCATGGGGTTTAAATACACAATCGATGTTCAAAAAGGGTATAGTTTCTACAAATAGAATATGTGATGTCCTAGTTAGTGTGATATTGTTGTTTCTCTACATATAAGATTTTATTGAAAATGAACAAGTTCATTTTATGAACCTTTTAAGAATAAGGAAAATGGAAATATTATTGGAAAACCTAGGATATTATTTTCGTAAAAAGGATGAATTATCTTTGGAAAGCGCATATGAAATTAATATGGATTTATATTGATTCAAGTTATTTATTGAAATAATTATAATATCTTGAATAATATATATTAATGATATATACATTTTCTAGAATGAGTCTTTAAGAGTGTATGATTTTATTTACTGGTAATTATTAAATTTATCTAGGAGGAATATGTGATCAAATATTTATAATATTTGAGTTTTATTCATAGTTAATACTATTTTGATGAAATTTTGGTAATATTATTAATGTAATGACTTATTTTTAAATATGGCTATTTCATGGGAATTTTTTATATTAATGTATTATTTACTTTTATGAATTTTTCTTCATTTTGGGAAGTAACATACCTTATAAAAAATATTTTGGTCTTGGATAATGTATAAAAAATGATAAATGTCATTTTATCATTTTTCGGATTATGTGTTTCTTTTGAAGTTGATATTAGTGATTATAGTATAAGAAAATACACCTTAAATACTCCTCTTATAGAGAAAATGATGGGGTTGTGGTGGAAATTGATTAATGGGTGAAATTCTATGGTTTAGGTAATTAAATTTTCTTATATTCCTAATCAATATTGTAAATTAATTCCTTGACTCAATAAAATGGATTTTAAATGAATAATTTATCATATTACATTCATTTATGATGAATTGATTGTATTTTTTATACCACATCAGTTTTACAGTAATTTAATTTTTATAATTACAATTTACTTTCATATAAGAAATGTTTTATATCACCCTCCATAATCATTTGGACATTATCTCTTCATCTATGTCCATGTTTTCACATACTAGTAATTTTATCCTTCTTCGAAACATAATATGTGTTATTCAAGATGGTCATCATATTTTATTTTCTCTAGTCCCAAAAAGATATTTTATTAAACTTTTTTATATTATGGTATTTTATCATAGGTATTTTCAAGTATCAAAGCCTTTGATACATGATCGTGTTCAAAATTAGAGGATGCAATTTATTAAAGGGGGAGAATTTAATATCGAGAGATTTTCCTAAAAATTATATATTTGAGAGTGTATACAACACACAACACGAAGCAAAAATGACTAGAGGAATGTTAATATTTAAATACTATAGTTATAATATAGTCATTAAATTATTGGGTTGGAATAGGATTATCTAAATTATTTAATTTATATAAAGGTCATGCTGAATGAAAATGAACTGATCAATTCTTAGGAAATAAAAAATCAATTTTTCGTTAGTCATTTTGTGCTTCAAAAATATGTTTTCTTAAAAATAGTTTTTTGTTATTTTGCAAGAGAATATTATAATGAAACACTAGAACATCTAAAAGTTGTTATTTCATAAAATTTTATCATTTATAAGTCATCATAACTAAATTATATTAGGGTGAATGTTTTGTAATTTTATGAAAATATTAATTTTTCAGTAAATAGGAAAAAATATAGATTTTAGTTTAGTAATCATTTACTATCATGGAATGTAAATTTATTAATTTAATTCCATATAAAATTAATTTAAGTAAAATTTTATGATATATAACCTAATTAAATACATAGTAATTAGTATCATAATTTAGTTTGTTATAATTTTATTGATGTATAAAAATGAATTTCTGATAAAAGTATTTAAAATTGCACAGTTTTTTTTCATTTTCATTAATTAAATTATTTCCCTTTAATTAAAGATTTAAATAAAATTAGAAGACTATAAACCTCTCTATATGAAATTATATTCATATAATTATGATTACTAGTTGTAAAGTTAATATAAGATTATATTATGGTTGAAAATAAAGTTTTTTCATAAAACAATTTCATCGCATTTTGTACACTTATTTTTATATTAATATCTTTCAATTATATGATCTATATATCTAAAATTATATACCATAATTTGAATCAGGTGGTTATGGTTTGATAAATACCTCCAATTTATTTTTTTTCCATTGAAATATTAACTAAAGTATATTTCTACTAATGCGAAAAACATTAAATCGGATAATTAATGATAAATGATATTATAAGGTCCCAAATTAACCGAAAACCTGCCTTTACTTCATTTTATGTGTATATTTTATATATAATGATCAATGAATATAATATTTGGATATTATTGGACACCTTATTTTGATTATAACATTTGTATTATTTTATGTAAATATTACGTAAAAAATGTCACTCTCTTGATTTCAATAACTATAATAATATGCAACAAAGAAAAAAATAACTTATATAATGTTAAAAATTGTTATTTAAAATATACATGTCTTTTTACCATTTTAATTTTTTTATTATTTAGCGATGAAATAATTACCTTAACAGCTTACGGAACGCCAAAAAAGTGCTTATGAAGAAAACATAAAATTCAAGTAAATGATTCTAAAAAATATAAAAGTATTATTTTTCAAGGAAGTTTAATGTTTTTTATGAATTTTAAATCTAAATATAAAATATTATATATGTCTTATGGTTTTTTATATGAATTTCATTATATAATTTATTTAACATTATATCATTTGAAAAAAACGACATTAATGATATTTTAAGTTAAATTATATTTTATTAAATTATTTAAAAATTATACTAAATCTGAATGAGTAAAATTATGATTAAAAATTGTCTCAAATTTCATCCCTCAGATATTGATGACTGAATAATTTAGCATATATGTAAAATTATGACCCTTTAATAACATTGTTTTCTTTACAAGGGTTACTATTAAAATTTTATATCCAACGGGTTAAAACATATAATAATGTGAAAATAATATTAAAAACCTTATAGTTTTAATTTATGATTATATTAATACCATATTCTCCTTATATTTGAATAAATTTCATTCTTCATCCATTTTTTATAAGTTATACACATATTATATTGTAATATTTCATATATTTTAAAAAATAAAAATAATGATATTTTATAAAAAAAATATCTAATTAAATCATTTAAAATTAAAAAATAGCATATCATAGTCCAATTTAATTGGTTATGTTTTAAAATAACATACAGGGTCCATTTTTGGGTATTTTTTATTTTATATTAATGTTGTGGACAACTGAATTGTAAAAACAATTGATATCATTGTAATGGTAAAAGAGGTTAATGGGGGTTAGAGCATAGAGATAATGGTGAGAAAATAGTCAAAACACATATAACTGTTATTCTATGAGAGTATTTGGAAAAATAATTTTCTTATCTTCTAATTATATAATTTTTTTGTTTCATTTTCCATGAAAATTATATATATTATTTTAAAACATTGAGTAATTCCAAGAGGTCCCTCCCTTCACATATTAATGTCCACCTCCTATTTTCTATTACTTTCACATCTTTAGAACTTTATCTTAGTAAATAACATCCAAAATACCTTCTATAATCCCTAAATATGTATCGTGTGTTTTTATGTAATAATACAGACCATATATTCCTTATTGTTTAAGTAAAATTAGGTATTCCGAAGAAGATGTATGGATTTTAGCAAAATACCATTGTTTTATTTCTTCCTCTACATCATTAAAATATTCTTCAACCATGATTAAATAAAAATAGATGAATAGTAGAAATACATAGATATTATTCTAATATTTTAATCACCAATATTAATATAATATTCCATGAAATGGGAATCCGAACCATCATTCCCATGTACGGTGGACTACCTCCTCATTAATCAATGTAATTAATTTTCCATTACCGCATATCATGGTTGGTTATAGTGATGTATTTAATGTATATATATGTTATTAATGAAATTATTACCATTCTATAAGGATAATATATTATATATTTTCTTACAATGACATCCATTGAAAATGATTTCATTATTAAATCATACATAACGATTACCACCTCTGTGAAGTGATATGATTCATTTTTCATAACCACATAACATGGATGTCAAATATAAGTGTATTGAAATAAATAATATTATATATATGATTTTTTTGAAAATTATATGAGGACTAAATATTTCTTACTTTTATTCATTCATGTTCGTTGATAACTGGAAATGTTACTCATTCATATGCACAACCTATCGTATCAAAGATTATAACATAATTCTATTTTCATTACCATCATTCATGGTTTGTTTTAAAAATATAATATTTGAATAAAATGATAATTATTTTATAACTATTTTTTTAGAGTAGATTTAATAATTTCCTCTGTGAATATGGGTAACCTAAGGAATTCATTTTGGACATATGAGAAGAATATCGTCAAATCGTCTGAATTGAACATAAATGAAAATTTAATTTAATATTATATGGTAATAAATAAAAATTATAAATTACCATTAAAAGGGTTATTTAGATAGAAAATATATAACATAATTTTATTATTTGTGTTGATAAATAATATATATAATGAGTCTGACTCGAGGTAACATACACTTTTACATAAAACCTCCTTTTAAATGTTTTGTTGGTTTTTTGATAAATAATCTCATTCCATGTCCATATTATTAAAATTAATTTATGGATGTATTTATGTGGATATAAATGAATAATAAAGTACATTTTAAGTCTCCTTCCAATTTTTATTCATTTTTTTCAATATGAATCCTTTATGTATTTTATATAGAATGTTTTTACTTTCTTTACAGTATGTGAATGAAATGTTCTATTTTAATGTATATGATGACAAAAAATATTCCCATTGAAAATAATAATTTTATATTTGGATTCTATTATATTATAAAATGTATTATTTAATTAAAAACCATCTTTCCCTTTGTTGTTGATGTTTTATTTATTAATAACTTTTTTTCAAAGTAATAGGTATTTTAGTGTAAGATCCCGACCTTTTTTGTGGATGTATCATGATTTTTTACTGGTATTATTTTACAATTGTCTTCTAATATCTTTTTTGGGATTTACATTGGGGATGGTTAGAGAGAAATCAGCGAATTTTGGAAGGAAAGTGGGTTGTGCACGCTTAGCACACGGTTTGGCCAAACCATGCGACCACCCTCCCCACCCTTTACAAACAAAAATACAGGGGATCTTCGTTATTGGACATCGATTGTCAAACTATGAACCCTGATAGAAGAATTTAGGAACCCCAAATACAAGGCACATAATTAAGGCACATTAATTAGAAAACTGTGGACCCTAGCCACAAAAACCATGAACCCATGTTTTATTTCCCTAAAAATTTTATTTTAACACACTGATCCCCACCAGTTACTATCCCTAAGTGACGTAATTTGGAATAAAACAATTTCCAATGATTATGGACACTCATGAGTAGAATAAAAGCCTCCAACAACCCTTTTCCCGATGAATCAATTATCTATTTAAAGGATAATATCTTTGTTGGTATGTTATTCCTTTTATTCACTGTTCCTTCACTCTATCTCTATCGTCATTAGTTCCCGATAAAGAGGGAAGATTTATCCCTTGTTGGAAGTGTTTTAGATCTAGTTTTTCATGTATTTTTATCTCTTTAATATTAATCTTAGGCTTTTGTCATATACCTTTTATGTCATTGTGATCTTTATCTTACCACTTCAATTTGGGGATTTATGGTTGGTGATCACCTCTCAATGTCTATGAGGTAGGTGGTATAATATTTAATTCCAATAGCATGTATTATAATTGATTGTCTGTAATATTTTAATTACTATTATACATTTGGAAATCAAATATTGAATTGGATTAATTAATTTATTTATAAATTAATTGATGGAATAATCTAATAGATGGAATAATGGAATTATAAATGTTGTTAATTAATGTGATTATGATACTGACTAGATATTGGGATTAATAAATTCATTAATTAACGTGTTTATGAATTGATATATAATAGTTGTTAATGGATGGTTAGTTTAACCTTGTTTGGCCAGTGGGTTTTATAACAAAATGTTGAAAAATAGTTTAATGTTGAATTTTTTGTATTATTCCATGTGACTAAATGTATGAAACATATTTTTTGTGATAAATTGAGATGGTTCAACATGATGATATTTTTTTTGATAAGATGTTTAATGATTATTTACCTTAGTAAATGTGATATATGTGATTTATTGATAAATGGGATCTCGAAAAAAGATTGATTCAAGAAATACCCACAGGGCCAGACATGACACTTTGGGACCAAATTAATTCATGTGACTAGTATTTTACTAAACTGGGACTAATGCTCCAAATAATCATGTTTTATGAGACAGGGCTTCACGCTCCAAATACTCACAGGGTACTTGGCATAACGTTCTGTGCCCAAAACATTTGAATCATTCTAGAGTCCCATGTGGCCATAATATGATACTAGAATTAAGTGATTAAATTAAATCCCATTATTAAATTAATTGGTATTCCCTATGATATACGGTTTATTCTCTAGAAAGGGGTAATGTAGGTATTGTTGGTTCGAGTTCAATATGAATCCATGGTGTTATGCGGTTAATTAGAGAATAATTTATTTGTGGAAAATATTTTCTTTACCACCTTTATTTTAATCTTTATAAAAATTAATAGATTTTTATAGAGTGGAAAATGATAAATACACTATTCATAGTGGCCTAATGACTTGTACTGACACACTACTTGGGCTGCCAGATCATTACACAAATAGACTTCACATTTTCAAATTCTGGTAAGTGTAATATTCCAATGATAGATGGATGAGTTGGTATGGAGCATTTATGTGGGAATTATATGAGATGTTGGGTCCTACATGGGGAGTTTTTAGTGTGCATTTATTTTGGATATAGAAATTAACACTTCCCATGTATATGGAATGAAATATATATTGATTTGGGTTGGATATTATTTTTTTGTTCGAGTTCATCTTGTGATACTAGTTTTTATTTATTTATAGTATTATTATGGCTGTTTGATATTATATTTTGGATATTTTTTATTTAAAATATGTTCTTGTTTTAACCTAATAAATAGTGTATATCCTATATGTGTTATATATTACAACCTCTCTTATATTTGGATGTATATGTTATATGAGGAGAATTCCTGAGGGTGTGTATCAAATTGGCTTGGTCTACCAGTGCGTGGAACCTAGGTCTAGATGTTCAAAGGTTGTATGAGAGCCCCAATTTTATTTCAATTAATTTATCATATCATTTGGGAATGGTAGACAAGACAGTAGTATGATTCAAGCCTTGGTCAGGATCTTGTGTAAGGGAGTAGTTGACCCTTGTATGGGGAAAAACCTAAGTTCCCATGGTGGGATTTTTTATTAATGTTTTCTTCTATAGATAGATGTTATTTCACCATATTTGGTGAAATTATTAGGCGATATTATGGTGTTCCATTATATTTATCCATTTCATGGTAACACATGGAATGTTAGTATACATGAATCATTATAGGCACTAAGAAATCATTGTGACATGCATCATTTTAGGCTTGCATTATAAATCATGCTTTGGGGTGAGTTGTTTAAATGAAAATTATGGTCTAGATTTTTTTAGTTTCAATAAAATGGATCAAAATATGAATTTTATCATTATAAATTATGCAAGATATGTAAATTTTTAATTGAAATGGGTGTCTAATGAGAAAAATTCTCAATAAAATGTTAAACCTATCTAATTCATGACCCATGTGAGGGGTAGTTGAGGGTAGTGATAGTGCCTCTTTTTTAAACATGTGTAAGGATAGAGGGGATGCCTTTTTTAATTTACCTAAATCCATATTACATAAATGTGATGATTTTGTGTAATGTTTCCTCATTTTTTTTATTTTTCATTGTATGGATATGCATCTATGACGATGCTTGTTGATAGGATGATAGGTGGTTCTAGCTGCAAATGTTCATCTATTGGTGGAACCCAAGGCCTTAATAGTTGTGAGTGATAGATCCATGAATTAGTTCCCTAAAAAAATTTCTCAATGTATTTAGTTTAGGGAAAGAGACTAAAGAAAGGCTTTGAAGAGTAACTCTGACTTATCTCTGAAGTTCCTGTTGCAGAACCCTCCAACGTTCACTAGAGAGGGTGAACCTGAGGTAGCTGAGTATTGGATTGAGTCTAACCAGATGATCTATGACCACATAGATAATACTTTTGATAAGATATTAAATTTATAATCGTATCTCTTACATATTTAAGAGAAGAATTAGTGGGACATCTAGACTTGGTATGGATAGTTGGAGAATATGAAGTTGAAGGAATTTCAGATGATGTTTGCGGAGCACTTTAACATGGGGACAACCAAGTAGGACAAAGAAGTTAAGATTGTGATTTTTACTTAAGGGAGTATGTTTTTATGGACTATTCTAGTCACCTTACAATTTTTCATCACTTCTCCCCATATTTTCTAAGAGACAAGGCAACTGTTGTTTTAATTTTTAAAGATGGTCTTAAATGTGAGATTATATCCAATTATAATATCTTTTGAGTTATTTTTTCTGATGTTTTGAATCAAGATATAATTTATAAGGGGAACCTAAATGGGTATTACATTGGGATGTTTGAGGTTTCTACTAGATGGTTTGAAGGAATTCAATCTAAGGGTTGGATGGATCATTATGAGAATTCTAACTAGATAAGTGTAAATTAGATATGACAATGGGAGTGTTATATTACTCATTTCATTAATCGGGTTCTCTACCACCATTATGGTAGGCTATGACACATTAATAGACAGTTCCCCTACCCATATGTTTACTTCGAAGCTTGTTATAGAATGAGTCATCCACAAGGGTTATGCATGAACACATGGAAGGCGAGTAATGACTGAGGAGATAAGAATAATTAGTGTATCAGGGGGTATTCTACCCCATATCAGTCTAGAAGTCAGAGTAATACTATTCATTGAGTTTGAGGTAGTGGATGAGGTACTTCTATGACCGTGTTCCTATACCAGAAGAGTGGTTCAACTCAAGGGACTCAGAATGCAACATAGGGAATATGGGTGGAATAGTTTCATATAGTTAATCCTAAAATCATGGATGGTGAGTCTGTACCATCATAAAAAAGATTTACTATTATTTTAAATTCATTTCATTTTAGTTCCTTATATGATGACGTATGCTCTCATTATTTATATCGTTAAACCATGTGAATGGATTGAGTATGGTGGTGGAATTTGTGAGTATATTAATGACGATTGAAAAACCATTTGGAGTGTGTCTGAGGGAAATATTTTTATACATAGGGAATTATCTAGGGGTTAGGGTGTATTTGTTTCTATGGAATCTCTATATACTACACATGTGAGGGATTGAATTTATTTTTCATATGGATTGGATAGTATCATATTGATACTACATTGATTATTACCATAGGTGACTGAATTTTACACCTTATGATAATATCAATTATGTTCATCTAGGATAGTGGTATATCTACTTATGCCATGTAGGGACAATTGATCAAAAATTAGGGCACCTCACCACCATGACTGCAAGTCTGTTGCTAGATGATGGGGATGTGATGAAATATTTATTACATGTGTAGTAAACATGTTTTATGATATGTTTCTTGAGGACTTATTGGGGATTCCACCATAGACTAATGTGGAGTTTACAAGTGATCTCATTCTTGTATTTGAGTGGCATTCCATTTAATTTACATAATGCAACTGAAATAACTATAATAGTATAAGATAGAAGAGTTTAAGGATAACAAGTTTATCCATCTGAGTAATTCACCTTGTTGTTCTCAAGTCTTGCTTATTAAGAATGTTTACGGGAATTTGGAATTATTTTTTGATTAAAAATTTTCAACTGAATGATAGTGATAAACAAGTATCCTATTCTTCATATTGAAAATATCATTGAACAATTGAGAAGATATTTTGTTTTCTCTTTGATTAACATGACATCAAGGTATCATTAGTTGAGAGTTAGACCTTCTGATAAACACTAGATATCATTTAGAAGCATGTATGGACTATATGAGTTCATCATGATGTTTTTTGTGATAACAAACACTCTTACTATGATTATGGCCTTAATAAACCATATCTTTTACAAATACCCTGATCATTTTTCAGTTGTTTTTGTGGACTTCATCATGGTGTACTCTAAGAATCATGATGATCATACCCAACATATAGAAATAATCATATGTAAACTGAGAAAAAATTGGATATACACCAAGATATCTATGTTTCAATACTATATTGTTCAGGAATATTTCATGGGCCACATTATCGCAGAGGTAGGTGGTTTAGTGGACCCATAGATAGTGCATACAGTGGTTTCTTGGGATCATCCCAATAATTGTTTTTATATTTGATGCTTTTTGGTTTTGTAGGGTTTTTATCATAGGTTCATATATGACATTTACCATATTTAATAGCCACTTTCAGTCAAGACCAATAATACAGTTAGGTTTTACTAGCCAAGAGAATGAGATAATTCATTCTAGAGTTGAACAAACATTTTACTACCTTTCTAATCTTTGTTCCTACCCAAACTAGTTGTTTAGTATATGGAGTTTAGTGATGCATCCATGGTAGGTCTTATAGTAGTGTTATGTTTGGGAGATAGAGTTATAGTATATGATATGAAAAGAATTAACATACGTGTGAACTCAAGTTAATTGTAATGGTATATGCTTTAAAATGGTAGTGAAATTATTTTTTGGGAGAAATATCCACCATGTATACAGACCACAAGAGCATAAATTATATTTTTTCATTATGATATTTGAATCTATAAAATTTGATATGGGTTGATTATATGATTTATATTGATTTTAAGCTATCATATACACCAATAAATAGAAAAAGTTTTTTTGGTTCTTTGAGAAGAGAGACACAAACCCAGGTAGTGTAGGAATGTAGTTATTAGTTAAAGATGATGAGTTGGATGGATGAGATGCATATTTTAGTCTTGGAGGGTAATAAGAAAATGTGTCACGTATTATTATATATGGATTCTAAACTTCTGATCTAGATCAGGGTGATACCATTTGAGGATGCAGAGTGTTTAGACTTCCAGAAACTCCTTGAAGGTGGGGAGTCACCATCCAATCAGACAACATATAAAGATAGGATTATCAATAATAGGAATTGTATTGTTTTGCCTATATGTACGAGTTAGGAAATGATGAATTAATTTCATGATTTAAAGTGGTTGATTCATCAGTTTTTGACCAAAATGTACTATGACGCATGTCGACAGTATTGTTGGAAGACATGTAAAAGGGAATTACAGTGTTCATGATAGTATTATTCATGTTTCATTAGGTGAAGGAAAATCATCAATGACTAAATGTTTTACCAAATAACTTCCCATTCTAGAATGCATTTGGGATGAAGTTGTTGTGGAATTTTTAGTTGGTATTATATGGATACCTCAGAATAATGACTTTATTTGAGTGATGGTGGACTGAATGAAATATTCACTCATTTTTTCCCTCTATGGGAAACCTTCTAAGTGGATCAGTTGAGATGCACATATTTTTGTGAGATAGTTCATCAGCATGTGGTATCATGGATTATAGTTTCATATGATGAATCATGTTTTATATAACTCTTCTACCATGTATTACAAATGGAGATTAGTACACAGGTGTTTCTGATTACGTCTTTCCACCCACAAATAGATGGACAGTCATAATGTACTATTCTGGTTTTGGAGAATAAACTATAAATGTTTGTCTTATACTTTGGTGGTTCATGGGAGAAAACATTGTTTTTGTTTGTTTCTCATATGAAAAATTTCATCAAGTGTGTATTTATTTGTAACCATATGAGGTCCTTTATCATAGTCCATGAAGGTCACCTCTATGGTAGATATAGGTAGGTGATTCATAGTTTTTGTGACTAAGTCTCATGTAGGAGACATCATATAATTTTCAGTTGATTCCAAAGTGAATAGATCCAACTCATAGTAGTAGGAATATATGTTATAAATGATTATGATTACCCCGGGAGTTTACAGTCAATGATCATGTGTTCCTTTGGGTGTGGTCTAGATTGGATCACCATTTAATTATGTTCCAGAGCATTTTGGCTCCAAATTTTGTTGGAGATTTTGAGTTAATGGAGAGAATCGAGCTGGTGGATTACCAATTAGTTCTCCCATAGAGTTATTTTTAAATTCATGATTATATTCATGGATCACTAATTTTGCGATATCACCAGGATCATCTCATGTGATTGATGTTGATGATGTTGGGATTGAGGCCAATGAATCCTTTCAGGAGAATCTGATTCATGTTATGGATTGTACTAAGAAAGTGTTTTAGGGAATGAATATGTTCATAGTTCATGTATTGTGGAAACATTTTCTTGTTCACAAGGAAATATGGGAGAGTGAATCTGATATGAGGGAATAATGGCCCAATCCTTATTCCTCCTAATCATAGAGATACTTAGGAGTACATATCTTGTATGGGATTTTATAAGGTTATGAGATTTTAAATTCATGACTTTTTTGGGGGTGTATCATGCATTTATATAGGTATTTTTTTGACTTTTTTAAGTATATCTTCATTGGATTTTATGTTTGGGATTATTTAGGATAAATTGTAGAATATTGGAATGAAGGGTTATTATGCACATTTTCTGCATGGTTTGGTTGTACCATGTGGCCACCCTCCCCAAACTATTAATAATTAAATGGAGTGTATTTTCATGGTGGAACATGGTTTTTGAAACTTTTTTCCATATTAGTAGGAACTGTGCACCCCAAAGATCCTCTTGATACTTAGGGTGCATGATTTGGAAAACCATGCACCCCATCCCGAAAAATTATTCATTAAGGATTAATTTATTTGAAGATGTTATTTTAAATTATTGAACCCATTGGTTATTATAACAAAATTCCATATTTTTAATAGCACAATTTCCTATGATTTTGGATGCTCTAGGTGGATTCCAAGCCTCCTTGATCCCCATTCATGATGGATAAATGATCCATTCAATGAATTGTCTCTCTATTGGTATGTAATTCTTTCTCTTTGTAGTTTTATCTCTCTCTCTCTCACATTTGTCATTCAGAATGAAGAGGGGTGATTTATCAAATATTAGTGATATTTTAGATCTATATTCCATGGATTTTTATGTATTTGATCTCGATCTTTTGTTTTTCCCTCGATCACTCATGTTATTGTGATCTATATCTTCCACTTCAATTTTGGGATTTCTAGTTAGTGGGAATACATCAGCAACCTTTAGTTATGTGTTCTAATTTACAATATTCATAGTCTTGATTATAATTGTATATATCTAATTATGAAATTGATATTGGACATTTTCAAATCACATCATGAATTGGATTAAATAATCTGTTAATTAATTAATAGATTGAATTGTATAGTCAATGGAAAAATGGGATCATTGAATTTGTTTATTAGTTTGATTTAGAAATTGATGGGTTATTAGGATTATGAAATTATTTAATTAATGATTTTATAAATTGATCTATAATTGGAATCGAGGGATGGTTGGATTAAACATGGCAGTTTAATGGGGTTTTTTTATAAAATGTTAATAAATGGTTTAATGGTATATTTTACATATTATTCCATGTTATTAATGTGAAGACCCATATTTTCTTTGATAAATTAAAATTGTTTACAATGCTGAGAATGTTTGATAAGATTCTTAATGATTAACAAACTTGGTAAATGTGATATATTGAATATATGTGATTGAATCTAAACTGGGGTGTGGGAGAGGAACAAATTCTCTAGATACCAATGGCATGGTAAATATGTTATTATGGTCCCAAATTAATGAACATGACTATTATTTTAAGGGATAATGACTGATGCACCAAATACCAATGTGTTGAAAAAAAGTGACTGATTCTCCAAATACTCACAGGAAGCACAGGTTGGTGTTCTAGGGTAAAAACAATGTTATTTAAATAGATTTCCATGTATCCTTGATATGAAATTTGAATTAAATTATTTTTTGAATTCCCATGATGTAATTAATTATGAATCCCTATGATGTATTTTTTAGACTCTATCATGGGATGAATACGGTATTATTGTTTTAGGTGTAATACTGAACCCATGTATTTAGGTGGTTAATTAAATAATAATTCAATTATGGAAATTGTTTACTTTATCAATTTTTTATTATTCTTTATAATTCTACATACAATATTATATTGTGGATATTTTTTAGACACTATTTTCGGGGACTTACTAACTTGTACACACACCCTACTCAGGCTACCTAATTTGTAGCCAAATAATCTCCATGTTCTTTCAATAGGATAATGGGATATCCCTATATTATATGGCAGTGTTGTGATGGATCATAGATGAGAGAAATATACATGATGTCAAGACCCTATTGGGGAGTTTTCATTACATATTTGTTTTGGTTTTTCATATTGGCACTTGACACATATATGGAATGACATATCTTCTAATTCTGTTTTGATATTATTTTTTTATTCTAGTTCATCATGTATTATTGGATTTTTATTAAGGTATTATTATTGTTGTTGGTTATTATGTTTTGGATGTTTTTTATTTATATCCTTCTTTTATGCTACTCTAATATAGTGTATACTCTCCCCATGTTATATACTAGACCCTCACTACTATTTGTTAGCCTCTAGTGTACAAGGGCACCACCTAAGGTAATGTAACCAACCTTTTTGGGTCATTGGGGTGTGGAACCTAGTATGGGATGTTACATTCGATATCTAAAAATGATATGAATATGGGTTAAATGGTTTTTTTCAAGGGTTTTTTCATGAAATATTGAAAGAATATTATTTGATTAAAGATATTATACTTTATAATTATTGAATATGAAGGTTAAGACAGAAATAACTTATATGAATAAAAGATAATGACATAGATTATGCAAATGGGTGAGCCCAATACATCTTATAAAAATGGGTTATCCCATTACTCATATCCATTTTACTACGTATAGTTCATTGTATTGAAATCAATAAAGGATGGAGTTAAGTATGGTGGTTTCTCTAATAGGTTTAACTATAATCTAGTTATTTCTACCCTATGTGATGAAAAGTTATGAATATTATAAAATATGTTTTCTAAAAGTATTTCTATTTTATTTCTTGATATTTTAATGTTTTTATAAAGAAAAATGGTTTTTTATATTCTCAAATAATATTATGGTAAAGGTAAACAATTATGGGTTTTTAGGGTTTTCAATGGAATAGTATATTTCTTATTTTTATGTCCCTTAATGGGCTTTTTGATCTCATCCATTGTTTTCAATTGTTTTTTATATGGTTTGATGATGATTATAAAACCTAATAAAGTCATAGCCTTAGATATAGTAGTTACCTTGATAAATGAATAAATGTCTCCATAAAGAATCATTTTAAGGGAAAATGGTTATAGTAAGTTTTTATCCTAATTATATAAAAATCTAAACTTTAAAGGCCATTGGGTAAGTATTAAATCCAGTTTTGTCTATTTTGGATGGTTTCCATTGGGAACATGTATTGTTATAAAATATAGAAATGAAAAGATTTTATTTCTAAACTAGATCTACGAGTGTGGATCTATGGTTGTGACAGTAAGGGTCACCTGAGATTACCCTTAGCAAAAATTCTATTCATGATGGTATTCATGGTTTTACTAATGTTATGTAATGGTAACAAATAACTTCAGCCTTATAAGTAATGGTAATTCAACTTTTTAATATCATATATAAATGGTATTTCAAGCTACATTTATATAGTGAAGGATCGTATTAATCACATAGGTATGATATTTTTTACTATTAAGTGAAACAATTATATGTAAGGATATCCAAGATTTTCTAAACTCGTGTAATGGTAAAATGGTTTTACGTATATACAATGGGATTTTCCAACACCACATAGTGGTAAACAGTTTATTACCTTTATATTGTAACTACAAAATGTATTTATCCTTATAGAGAGTGTTTCTGTAAGGGTTATGGGAGGATACTATTTCACTGGAATGGATTCTAGTGTAAGGATAAAGATAATAGATTTTAAAAGATTTATTTAAATTAAAAAATTGGTTTAATTATTCATAAAATGATTATAAATCATTATAAATTATAGTTTCAGAAAATTTAAATTTACAAGTGTTTATAAATATTTTATTATTTATTAATGGATAGTAATTAATTAGATAAATATTTATGAGACTTTATTTTCCCCAATTATTTTATTTTAATAATTAGAATATATTTTAAAAAATTAAACTGAATTTTTTATGATGTAGAAATAAAAAAAAATTATCCAGAAATAAGGAATAATTTATAAAGGTATATAAGTTATCAAATGACACAACGAATATAACATGTTTAAATCTATTTTAATAATTGATCATAATTAATTATTTTTAATTTTTTCCCAAAAAATGGGGGCATTTTTATAATATTTAAACTACTTAAATAATTTTTTGATGATTGATATGTTCAAGCTTTATGTAATGATTAAATATTTAGTTTTACATTGTATAAAATGTTTACATAATAAAAATGGATAATAAATAGTATATAATTCTTATAATATAATGTTTTCAAAAAATATATATATGAAGAAAAATAAAAGATTTCATATTTAAATGAGTGTAAATGATTTATACTCAAAATTATTGAATTCCTACCATGTGAAAGGTAAGAATTACATACGAGTTTATAATTATTTATAACATATGAATTGTTCATAAATTTTTATATCATGTTTCAATATTATAATTTTTCACCTATTTAAAATATTATACAATCATTTTCCATATTAAATAAAACAAATCAAAATGTGAATATTATATATGATTTAGTTTAAAAGGTTGAACTATTTCTAGGACAGTGAATTACATTACATGATTGTATTGTCCCCATAATGAATTTATTTTTTAAAATACATAGACCATAGTTACTAATTGTGTTTATGAAATTGAATTCTATTTTTTAGTATAGTATTTCATATTAGAGATTAGAAATATGCTGAATTGGATTCTATCTTGAGTAAAGTATCCCTAGGTAGAGCGGCATTTGTCCGAACTATGGACCAATATGGAGGATTATTCCTTATCTAGGATAGAGAATAAGGATTGCTATTTGTCACTCTGAGATTACTTATGAGGATTAAACTATTATTTTTCAAGAAGTGTAAATTGAACATATGTTTATGATGTATCTAGATAGGTATAAATATGTTTTAATTCTATTCTGGGTAAGAAATATAAAATTATGTTTTATTAATGTGTAAAAAAACAATATGGATTGAACATATTAATTAGATGTAGAGAATAGGATTCTAAACTAAATTTGCATAGTCATGAACATTCGATAGAATAGCATTAAATAATTTGGTGAGAATAAAAATCCCATTAAAATAAAATGTTTTTGATTCCTTCCATAGATACATAGGCCACAACCTCGATCAATCAACTCAGTATTGTTGAGAAAAAAAATAGTACCACTCATGTATATTGTATATTGAATAAAAGATAAAAGTGAGTTTGGATTATCTTATGTGTATAATTGATCTCAGTGTACATATACCATTACATTATTTTGTTAACTTCTTCTATATATTTTATTTGTGGTATACAAAATGGTAATCCATAATGGTTTGGATAGAAGAGTAATAGAGTTTATTTAATCCATATGATGGACTAGATAAAGGTTTTTCCTCTCAATTGTCCATGAATTGTATATAATATGATTGGGGTGATTCCCTACATAAGTAAAAAATGACTTATTTATGTGAACAAATGGGTGTATGTTTTGGTGAAGTATGCATCTTGCACCACTAATTAATATGATGAATATTTAAAAGGGTTCTGCATTTTAGTGTGATCCCAAAAAATAAATGACACTATTAAATGGTTAATAATATAGGATACTCATCTAATAAAATATTTTATTATAGATAGAAATTTTAATTCATCCTAATATTTAAAATAATAATGTATATTACTCCTTAGACTATTTACTTATGAAATATTCTTAGGAAAAATGGGTGATTCAATAAATGTTTTAACGAAAAATTATATGAGATAGAATAGTTACATCAATGTATTTAAATAGTTCAAAATGTGAATCTGGATGATTATTGAAGAATATAATTATTCGTTTATAGATTAACAGGAATTTTCATAATAATAAGTTTTAAAATTTTAGTCATATATACACAATATGCTTCTGTATGTAAAATACTATTAGGTATGAATGAATATATTAATGATTTTGTGGGATTAAATGATTCCATTAATAATAATTTTTAATGAAATAAAATATAAAATTTTGATAGTTTTATTTCATTGAATATTTTATTTACAATTTTTATAAATATATATAAGGACAGAAATAAAATGAATTGGAAGTTTTAAGTTTATTTAAATTAAAAAATAAAGGATTTTCTACATTGATAACTTGGATTCTTCATGCATGGATAAACATTTCATAATATTTGTATTTCATTTCATCTATTTATTGTTAAGATAATGTGAAAAATAGTTTTCTAATGAAATTAATGTTTTTAATACACATTATTTTTGATTTAATTGATTCTAAAACATGATTTATATGGAGACTAATTTTTTTATAAGATATTTTGCATATTTTAATCTATAAAAATTTTATAATTATATGATTGAATTTAAGAAAATATTATCCAATAATCTAAAACTATGGAGAAAGGATGAAATAGTAATCTGATGTCTTTATTCTAGTACAATATGGATAGTATATATGGCTAAATTTTCCAATCAGAATAAGGAAAGTAGGTTGAAAAGATCAGAAAGGTCTTTTCAAGAATTTAATCAAGGAAATTTAAATATAGGGATGTTAGTAAAATTTATAATTCAACATGATTATATTAACCAATATATTTATGAATGAGTTTATAAAACTCCATGGAATATACATGTAATGTATTGATGTTATAGAAAAAAATTATTCAATTTAAAAACATATTTAAAACTGAATGTATATTTTACAATGTCTTGTAAATATACAGGGTTTAAAAATCAAAAGAAGAATTAATTGAGCTTATAAATTGTATTCATTAAGCAAATAGTTTCTTGATTTTAATATAAAAGAAATTTTCGTGTTAAAATGAATCTATGATGTGTATCATTATCAAATTTCTATTATATGATAAGATAATATTTTATAATAAAGAGTTCTAGTGAACAAATATTATATGAAAAATTATATATAATTATCTTTAGAATCATTAATTTCAAAAAAAAATTATAAAAATATAAGGATGGATGTTTTTATCCAAGATAAAAGTGTTTAACCAAACATGTTTTTAATGTGGGAATCTGTTCATGCCAGCCATCTATGGTATATTTTAAAAAAATATTTTTTTTTATAAATATTTTCCAAGAACATATAATACCACATATTATATGAAAATAATAGTTCATTTATTTAATATTCAAAATAAGAGAAAATAAATGATATTTCCCCATACAAACGTGTTTTTTAACATATCTAGATATTATAAAATATATATAGTGTCTAAGATCTCTTTGGGAGATTGTATGGATTTAGATAATTCAAAAAAATGGATAACATCAATTTAAATTTAATTGGTTTTCCACATAATATCCCAAATTGTTTAGGATATTTCATATAAAAAAATTGTATTGTGTTACATTTAGTTAGCATTAAGAAGGGGTTTATCACTATTTCTAAAACCAATATTCCAGTCTATGATTAATTAATTGTCACTTAATTTCCTACATTATTTTAGGATATGTGATGATAATGAAAATTGTTAATAGGTAAATTTAGTTATTGTGATAAAGTAATGACTCTTTTTCTTGATGGTTTATAGCATCCATTAATAAAATTGAATTACACATGTTATTATAAAAGAGTTTAAGATGTGGTTGTAAAGATAAATTTTAGAGTTAATATTGGTTAATGTGTTTAATAAAATTTCATCTATCTTAAAATAGTTTAGTCATATCGGTAAACAATAATGTATGTAGTTCCTTTTTAGAATGAAAATGTATTATGGAATTATTTTCCATGGTTGATGGAGATGAAATGAGGATGATTTATATATATACCAAAAAAATTAACATTGTAACATTTAATGTTGTTATGTTAAGGTGATATTTATGTTATCAAACACCAAAAAAACTAGGAATGTGATTTCTTAGTCTAAATATTTTTAAAATTGGATAAATTATTAAATTTTTCTCAAAAAATAGTTTAGTTTGTTTGTTTTTAAAAACTATCAAATAGGTATGGGATGTTGTCTTATAGAAATGTGAAGTGGATTATATATGATGTTATGAGTAAAAACCCCTAGAATGTATATAAATAATAAATTTTATTAGATGTCTATCACATATGATATGAAAACTAGGTTCTTATATTTGTTTTCTTAAGTATTAATGAGGAGTTTCGGTATATTAAAATGTAACATATTAGAATCATTATATTTTTTTAATTTTATCATGGTTTTACATAAATGTATATATAGATATATATTTTGTGATGTGAAATGATAATTTTCATCTCAAAGTAAGTAATTGAGTTTACCCATATCTAATATTTGACATAGAGTATTATAGGATATGATAAGATGTTATATTTAGCATGAGCAGTACTCTTGTACATATATACAAAATATACTCATGATTCATATAACAAAGAATATGATTTTATTTTTGTGCATTGGATTTCCAACTAAGTATACGACATTGAGTGTCATATAAAATATGTGTTTTCTACACTAGGTATGTGTGGTTCATATTTGAGTCAAGACTACCTGTGGTTTGTGAGACACCTAGCATGAAAAACATTATACATGGATATCGTACTTACATGAATCAATATGTTGACATATCTTGAATGTGGCATTTTTTTCTCTTCATGGAAGTTCTATCTTCCTTGGGTTTTCTCATTTCTCTAAATCTTGCTAATATGGGGTTTCTTTTGTAGATATTTCAGTAATCCCATCGAAGGATGCATTCTGTGGATTCCCTCGAACTCTCAAAACATGCTATGCCCTAACATTCCTATATGTCTTTCCTTTTCAGAGTTGGAGTGGTGGTAACAAAAAGGGTTTGAATTATGTTTTTCGGTTATCAATAGGATTAAATGTTCTACAAGAGTTGGACTACTCTTGTTATGCTAGCTACTGGTGTTCCAATTCATCGACGATGTATGTGCTCGAAGCCCTCAGTTGCTCAATACCCTTCTCTGGCCTTACGTTCCGTTGTACCCCACCAAGCCAAATCTAGAGTGGTGGAACTATGATGTAATATCACGGCATTTTCTGGAGTCATCTCGGGCGCGTTTTCAGGTACTTTATAAATATTTAAAGTACTTTTAACTTGAAGTAGTGGATTGGGGTGCATTTGGGTGAAATTTTAAGGAAAACTAAAGAATAGTGGGATTTCATGGTTTTCACATGGGTCGAAAAACCGTGTGACCAAACCATGTAGTCTATGCAAAACTGGACTGAGGGATCTGCACGGTTGGTGCACTATTTTCCCTAACCATGCGCCTCTGCCCAGGAAACCATGCGCGCAGGATTTTAATTTCAAAAAATCCATTTTAAAACCACCCAAACCCTCGAAACATCCATGTTATTGACTTTGGATGGTGCTTGATGAAATATAGGTGTTTCTAAAGCCTACTAGAGAGATTCTAAGGTGATATGAACTCTATTATTTTATATTGAATCCCAAAATTGAAGATCTACTCACCTCCGGGTAACTGGATTTCATCCTGATGCTTTTTTCTGTTCTTTCTATTATAATTTCTTGGTCTTTTCATAGAATATATCAACCTATTTCTTGGATCTAAAACTATGAGTTAAGATCAATATCTAAGACTGTAGATCTAGATGTAGATTTATAAGATCTTGATTTCTTGGATCTTAATTCTGGTTTTAAGTATTTAGATCTGGAGTTTGATCGATGACATTATGCCAGTTAGATTTTTGGGATTTCTATTAAGCTAACATCAGTCAATAAACATAGATAGGTGGTCTAAATCAAACTCTCATAGTCATGTTTTATGATAAGTGATTTTTAGTTTATGATATGCTAGAGTCACTTGATGATTGATTTTCTAAATTGGAGTATTTAAAAATGTGAAATTGAATAGAGTTTCCTTGGAGATTTAATATATAATTGAACTACGAAATAGACGACAGGGGTTTCCCAAATAGATCTTTTGTAGATTTGATATTGGTAAAGATATTTTAATTGAGATTTTGAATTATTTTGATAAGTTAATTAATTGGAGGAAATTAATTGTGGAATTATGTTTGGCAGTGAGGCATAATTAATTGTGAGAATTAATAATGTTCCATGATGTTGACCAAAGATAATTAATTGAGAGAATTAATTATCTATAATGATGTGATCAGAGATAATTAATTGTGAGAATTAATTATTAAAAGTTGAAATTTTATATGGATAACTAATTATGAAGAATTAATTATGGAATGAGAATGGTATTGATTGATTAACTAATTGATGAATTAATTAATGGGAATGTGCTTAGCTAATTTTTGAGTTAACTAATGGCCTTTGAAATGTCTAACTAATTAAATATTTAAAAAGGGAATAATGTGGAAAAATCTTATGAATTAAAGAATGATTAAATGGTGAAGATTTTGTGGTTCTAGGTATGACATCCTAGACAGATTAGAAGTTGGGACCTAGACATGGAGTTCCTCCCCAATAGTTATCCAAGCTTGATATTATTTGAATTTAGGCATTATGACCTACAACGATTGAGAAAACATGTGCTAGGCATGAGGACCTACACCCAACGAGATTTTCGTTGCTAAACATGGTGACCTACACCCAATTAATGACAATAATTAATGATGTTTCGACTAATATTTTGGGTGTTATGAATGATTACCCACACCAAATTAATGATAATAACGAATGATGGTTCAAATTGGAAACATGAATTAAATTGGCCTCATATGATGATTAATGATTGAATGAAAATGATATAATTTTCTAAATTATTCATTGTATTTAATGCTTCATAAATCTACATGTACTATCTTTTGAATGGAAACATTTTAGACAATATTGGTGGTGTACTACATAGTTGTACTCACACCCTATTCAGGCCACCTGATTAGAACCCGAGAAGACTTTGTGTTTATAGGACATGATAAGGGTAAGACCCAGGGATATGTTACTATTTGGGGTTGGATCAGGGGAGAGGGAACCGGACACAGTTCGGGACCCATTCTTGAGTCGTTGTGTCTTAACATTGAGTTTCATTATTTAAACTTGGCACATGCATTGTCATAGCATGTTTTACCATTTAGTTGAGTATTGTATTTTCTGGTTTAGACTATCATATGTCATGGTATTTTTCTAGTTATCTATACACTTATGTACTTTGTTGTTTTTTAATTGATTCTACTTGTGTTTTATTCTGATGACATCAGCTATAGTCTCCCCATGATTAACTTAATAGACCCTCGGAGCTAGTTGTCACACTCTATCTTACGGGTAGGCATTCTTGAGGCCATGTGGCAAACCAGCTCGGGGCACCGTTCATTGCCTCCTGGGTCAGGACATCACAAAGTGGTATAAGAGGTATTTTGTCTTTTATTTCTTCTTATTTTTTCTTACTATTTTAGAAAAGGTAGATAATATAATAAGAAGATGCAAGGATTGGTAATGAACTTATGGATGGGAGTTTCAAACCCATGTACAGGGGAAAATCTGAGTAGTCAGGGTGGGATTGTTGTGATTGTTATTTATTGTTACAGTTGAATATTATTTCACCTTGGATTATGCACTTGTGGTGTGATGTGGTGTTTGTTTTGAAAATTGTTGAATTTTAACTAATATCCTTAGGATGAATGATAATTGAGTCTCCATGCATCATTCTATGAACTCAGGGTTGTTGTGACATGCATCATTCTAGGCACTCACAAGAAAATGGGTTATGTGTAACTTGTTGAACATGTGTTGTTTCCCTTCTTTTGAGATTTCAATAATGATGAAAAATGTGAATAAATGGGAATCTATGGATAAAATTTATTTTTGAATTTAGTGTGAGAAAATATTTAATTGTAAAATTAATTAAATTTAGATAATGTGATTAATTAATGGATGAATTATTTAATGATAATTAATATACCCTTTTTAACCAATACCTAACATTATGATGGTTAAGGGTAGTGATAAGGCCTCCGTATTGATTGTGTGGTGAGAAAAAAAGGGGAAAGACATCTTGAAACTTGTTGTGTTAGTGTCTGAACATAGGGAAATGTTATAAGGATGTGCTATGAGACCCGGGACATGTTTTTGGATTTGTATAAGTATGCCTCCATGATGCTTTTAGAGGGAGAGAACGAGGGGTATGGCCCGGAATGAACTTCTAGATAGGGAGCTTTAGGTACCATTGGTGGAATATGAGAAAGAATGAGAGCAGTTCCGAGAGGACTTTCCATGTTTCAGGCAATTAATGGAGAGAGACCCAGAGTGGGATCAGAAAATCTTGTTTGAGTTGGAAAGGGTGTTTAACCTGCAGAACCCTCCTACTTTTACTGGATAGGGCGGACATACGAGATTTGAATTATGTATTAAATCCATGGAGATGATACTTGACCATTTGGAGACTCTGGTTGAGGGGAGGTTCAAGTTGGCTGATTATATGTTGTGGGGTTCTGCGAAGCGCTAGGGGACATTCAGGATCAATCTGGATAGACTGACGAGATGTTATGGAATGAATTTTTAGAGAAGTTCATCGATCCCATATATCTTGACATGCTAAGGAAAGATAAGGATTCAGAGTCTATGAATCTGACACAAGGAAACATGTCAACAATGGAGAATGCTGAACATTTCACTGATTTAAAGTGTTTTTCTCTATATTTGGAGGTAGATAGGGATTCTTTGTGAAAATGATTTCAGGATGGACTTAAGTGTGACATTAAGTCCCAGGTGAATATATTTATGATAAATAAATTTTCAGAAGTGGTTAATCAGGCTCTCATTTCAAAGGGGAACCTGAAGTAGGCTTCCAGTACAAGATAGGTAGCTGGATGATAATGCGTTGTGCCTTCTGAGAGAATGAAGCACAGTAATGAGAATCATTGTCAGAACAATGGAAAGCAAGGTGGTTAGTTGGGAGGTACAGTTACACCGAATCTTTCCCAGGTTCTTTTCCACCAGTGCAGTAGGAAGGGAAATTATCGTACACAATGTCCTCAACCACTAGTGGAGTTCCAGTTTTGTGGAATTATGGGACATCTACAGAGGTTTCGTAGGAACCAGCGGCAGGATAGTGCGGAAGGGAGTATCTATTTAGATTCAGAGTGTGGGAAGGGGGTCTTCTACACCATATAGGCACTACTGGAAATTAATCCTTTACCAACGGTTTTAAACCATTGGTAAAGGCTGCAAAACCGTTTCTATATAGTATACTAATGGTTTGGAAAACCGTTGGCAAGTATAGTGTGGCAGTAGCCCATTACCAATGGTTTTTGAATAACCATTGTGAAATGCAGTGTAATTGGAGTATTTCCAATGGTTTTACAAACCTTTGGCAATACTAGCAGTCTAAATTTTTTTACCAACGATTTTAAAAAACTCTTGGTATATATTGTATACTAAACACTATACCAACAGTTTAGAACTGTTGGTATAATTTTTTAATTTAGAATTCCACAACTATTATACCAACGTTTTTAAAACCGTTGGTAATGTGTTTTTTCAGAACTGTTATACCAATGGTTGAAAACCGTTGGTAATGTGTTTTTCCAGAACTGTTACATAGCAACCCTCCAGTAGCCCGTCCAATATACACCTACATAATAAATATCACAAAAACCACATACAGACTTAAAATAGCATAAGAAAACCTAAAATAGAACACACAAAAACACATAAAACCATCAAAATATTCCAACCATGTCATGTGCTACAAATCCCTATTTCAATCTCCATATTACAACAATCATCCAATAGAGTTAATAATATTTCAATAAGTGAAACATTATTTACAACCATTTCTATCTTCAAATGAAAACCACTCTTCTAGTAGTAATTCACCTCACCCCTGCATAGCCCCCCCATGTCCCCATCAAATTCTAATAGGCAGAATATTCTGAGAATTACATATTAGAGTTGAATAAGAGTTTGAAATTGGCTCAAATCCCAATTTTTTTTCTTCTGATCCTTGATTTGGGAATGTAATGATTTGTGATGCATTTTGCATTGAACTTGTATTTTTTATAATATATGGTGAAAATGTATTTTCATAGGAGTCTCTTCACTTATGACCCCAGGGGTGAAACTACCCAACTCATGAAAAAGAGTTTCTGACTATCGTTGATGAGTTTAAATTTCAGTTGTTGTATTCACTTAAAATGATGTCCTTTTGAAACAAAAGAGAGACACTTTGAGTGGTGCCGGCCACACCACACCTCGGATTGAGGCGGGGTTGACTCGTACAAGTCAAAAATGACCCTTGGATCGTCTTCCTAATGTATCAACACAATACGAATGAGTTTAGTCAGTTTTCCATATGCCAGTTGTTTTTACTTAAAAGCGTATCCATTTTAAACAAAAGAAATACACTTTGAGTGGTACCGTCCACACCGTGACTCGGATTCAGGTGGGGTTGACTCGTACACATCACAAATGACCCATGGATCGTTTTCCTAAAGTATCAATAGAATCCGAATGTGTTTGGTACGTTTTCTGTATGTCAGTTGTTGTTTTCACTTAAAATGTTGTCCATTTCAAAGAAACATGAGATACTTTGAGTGGTACCGGCCACACCGCACCTCGGATTGAGACGGGGTTAACTCGTACACATCAAAAATGACCCCATGGATTTTTTTCTGAATGTTTCAAAAGAATCCGAAAGCATTTGGTTGGTTTTCTATATATCAGTTGTTGTTTTCACATAAAATCATGCCGATTTTAAACAAAAGAGAGACATTTTGAGTGACTGCAGCCACAACACACCTCTTATTGAGGCGGGGTTGACTTGTAAACATCACAAATGACCCACGGATTATTTTCCTAAAATATCAGCACAATATGAATGCATTTGGTTTGTTTTAAGTTTTCCAATTGTTGTTTTCACTTAAAATCTTATCCATTTAAAATAAAAGAGAAACACTTTGAGTGGTGTCGGCCTTAATAGCCCTCGGATTGGGGAGGGGTTTACTCATACACATCACATATGACCCATGGATCATTTTCCTAAAGTTTCAACAGAATTCGAATGCATTTGGTCAGTTTTCCGTATGTCACTTGTTGTATTCACTTAAAATGATGTCCTTTTGAAACAAAAGAGAGACACTTTGAGTGGTGCCGGCCAAAAAACACCTCCGGTTGAGGTGGGGTTGACTCTTACACATCAAAAATAAACCATGGAGCATTTTTGTAAAGTATCAACACAATCTGAATATGTTCGGCCGGTTTCGACCACCCCACGCATGCTTTTCAAGCACGCCAAACACCAAAAAAACACATATTCAGCCGTGTCGTGCAAACCGAACATCCGAATGATGTTTTGTCTCCTCGTACACCTCAAGAATAATAATTAGGGTGTTTTAGTGTGATTTATAGTCATTACGATGACGTAAGGCATGCATTTGACCATTAAACACATGTTTTTCCCATTTACGACACACAGAGTGTGTTATCGGCCAGCGCGGTCACACGACACCTCCGATTTACATGCCGTCTAGATGACCATTTTACAATTCACTTACCCTTTGTTTTCGTATGATTTCATGGCATTCTGAGGTCGTTCAACCAGTTTCGACCACCCCACGCACGCTTTTCGAGTACGCCAAACACCTAAAAAACACATATGTAGTCATGTCGTGCAATCCGCGCGTCTGAATGATGTGACGTCTCCTTGTACACCTCACGAATAATAATTAGGGTGTTTTCGTATGATTTCAAGTCATTATGATGTCGTTCGGCATGCATTTGATCGTTAAACACTTTTTTTGGCCATTTACGACAGGCGGAGTGCATTTTCAGCCAGCGCGGTCAAATGACACCTCCGATTGACATGCCCTCTGGCCGACCATTTCACAATTCACCCACCCTTTGTTGTCGTCTGATTTAATGGCATTTCGAGGCCGTTCAGCTGGTTTCGACCACCCCATGCACGCTTTTCAAGCGCGTCGAACACCTAAAAACGCATATTCTGATGTGCTGTGCAAACCACTCATCCGAATGACATGTCCTCTCCTCGTACACCTCAAAAAAATAATAATTACAGTGTTTTAGTTTGATTTCAAGACAATCCGATGTCATTCGGATTGCATTTGACCGTTAAGCGCATGTTTTGGCCATTTACAATACACGGAGTGAATTTTCGGCCAACGCGGTCACACAACACCTCTAATTGACGTGTCATCTGGCGGACCATTTCACAAATCACCCACCCTTTTTTGTTGTCTGATTTCATGGCATTCCGATGTCGTTCGGCTAGTTTCGACCACCCCACGCACGCTTTTCAAGCGCACCAAACACCTAAAAAACACATATTCAGTCGTGCCGCGCAATCCACATGTCTGAATGATGTGTCGTTTCCTCGTACATCTCACAAATAATAATTGGGGTGTTTCCGTGTGATTTCAAGTCATTCCGATGTCATTCGGCATGAATTTGACCGTTAAACGCATGTTTTGGCCATTTACGACAGGTGGAGTGCGTTTCTAGCCAGCAAGGTCACACGACACCTTCGATTGACATACCTCTTGTCCGACCCTTTCCCAATTCACCCAACTTATGTTTTCGTTCGATTTCATGGCATTCCGAGGTCGTTCGTCCGCTTTAGACCACCCCACGAATGCTTTTCAAGCGCGCCAAACACATAAAAAACACATATTCAGTCGTTCCGTGCAATCCACGCATCCTAATGATGTGTCGTCTCTTTGTACACCTCACAAATAATAAATATGGTGTTTTAGTGTGATTTCAAGTCCTTACGATATCGTTCAGCATGCATTTGACCGTTAAACGCATGTTTTGGCCATTTATAACACCCGGAGTGCGTTTTCGGCCAGCGCGATCACATGACACCTCCGATTGATGTGCCGTCTGGCCTAACATTTCACAGTTCACCCACCCTTTGTTTTAGTCCAATTTCATGGCATTCCAAGGTCGTTCGACCGGTTTAGACCACCCCACGCATGCTTTTCAAGCGCACTGAACACCTAAAAAACACATATTCAGCCGTGCCGCGCAATCCACACGTCCGAATGACATTCCGTTTTTTCTTACTCATCAAGTATAATATTTAGAGTGTTTTTGTGAGATTTCAAGTTATTCAAATGTTGTTTGACATGCATTTGACCGTTAGACGCATGTTTTGGCCATTTACAATAGGCAGAGTGTGTTTTCGGCCAACACGATCACACAAAACCTCCTATTGACGTGTCGTCTGGCCGACCATTTCAAAATTCACCCACCCTTTGTTGTCGTCCAATATCAGGGCATTCCAAGGTCGTTTGGCCAGTTTCAGCCACCCCACGCGCGCTTTTCAAGCGCCCCAAACTCCTTAAAAACACATATTCAGCCGTGCCACAAAAACCGCATGTCTGAATGAAGTTACGTCTCCCCATACACCTCACGAATAATAATTACGGTGTTTTCGTGTGATTTCAAGTCATTTTGATTCCGTTCTCTATGAATTTGACCGTTAAACGCATTTTTTTTCCATTTATTACACACAGAGTGCATTTTTGGCCATTACGGTCACATGACACCTCCGATTGACATGTTGTATAGACGACTATTTCACAATTCATGCACCCTTTGTGTTCGTTTGATTTCATGGAATTACGAGCTCGTTCGGCCAATTTTGACCACCCCACGCACGCTTTTGAAGCACTCGAAGCACCTAAAAACACATATTCAGTCGTGTCGCACAATCCGTGCGTCCGAATTACATTCCGTCTCCTCGTACACCTCACGAAAAATAATTAGGGTGTTTTCGTGTGATTTCAAGTCATTCTGATGTCGGTCAGCATGCATTTGTCCGTTAAACGCATGTTTCGGCCATTTACGACAGGCAGAGTGCATTTTCGGCCAACACGGTCACACGACACCTCCGATTGACGTGCCTTCTAGCCGAAAATTTCAAAATTCAACAACCCTTTGTTGTCATCCGATTTCATGGAATTCCGAGATTGTTCGGCCAGTTTCGACCACCCCACGTGCGATTTTCAAGCGTGCCAAACACCTAAAAAACACATATTCAGCCGTGCCGCACAATCCGCATGTATGAATTATGTGTTGTCTCCTCGTACACCTCATGAATAATAATTAGAGTGTTTTCGTGTATTTTCAATTCATTCCAATGTCGTTCGGCATGCATTTGACCGTTAAACACTTGTTTTGGCCATTTACGACACGTGAAGTGCGTTTTCGGACAGCGCGGTCACACGACACATAAAATTGAAGTTTCGTCTAGCCGAACATTTCACAATTCACTCAACCTTTGTTGTCGTCCGATTTCATGGCATTATGAGGTTGTTCGGCTCGTTTCGACCACCCCACGCACGCTTTTCAAGCGCACCGAACACCTAAAAACACATATTCAGCCATGCCATGCAATCCGTGCATTCGAATGATGTGACTTCTCCTCTTACACCTAAAGATTAATAATTAGGCTGTTTTTGTGTGATTTCAAGTCATTCCGATGTCGTCCGACATTCATTTGACCGTTAAACGCATGTTTTGGCCATTTACGACAGGCGGAGTGCGTTTTTGGCCAGCGCGGTCACATGACAACTATGATTGACATGCCATCTAGTCGACCATTTCACAATTCACCCACCCTTTTCTTTCGTCCAATTTCATGGAATTTTGAGGTCGTTCGGCCTGTTTCGACCACCCCACACACGCTTTTCAAGCACACCAAACACCTAAAAAACACATATTCAGCCGTGTTACGCAAAACTCACATCCGAATGATGTGATGACTCCTTTTACATCTCATGAAGAATAATAAGAGTGTTTTTGTATGATTTCAAGTCATTATGATGTCGTTCGGCATGCATTTGACCGTTAAACGCATGTTTTGACCATTTACAACACGCGAAGTGTGTTTTCGGCTAGCACGGTCACACGACACCTCCGATTGAAGTCCCATCTATCCAACCATTTCACAATTTACCCACCCTTTGTTTTTGTCCTATTTCATGGCTTTCCGAGGTTGTTTGGCCATTTTTGACCACCCCACGCATGCTTTTCGAGTGCGCCAAACACCTAAAAAAACATATTCAGTAGTGTCGTGCAATCCACGCATCTGAATGACGTGTCGTCTCCTCTTACACCTCACCAATAATAATTAAGGTGTTTTTGTGTGATTTCAAGTCATTCCAATGTCGTTCGGCATGCATTTTACCGTTAAACGCATGTTTTGGCCATTTACGACATACAGAGTGTGTTTTCAGCCAACGCGGTCACATGATACCTCCGATTGATGTGTCGTCTGACCAACCATTTCACAATTCACCCAAGCATTGTTTTCGTCTGATTTCATGGAATTCTGAGGTCGTTCGACTAGTTTCGACCACAACACGTGCGCTTTTCAAGCGCGCCAAACACCTAAAAACAATTATTCAGTCATTCTGCGCAATCCTCACATCTGAAGGATGTGTATTCTCCTTGTACACCTCATGTATAATAATTAGGGTGTTTTCAAGTGATTTCAAGTCATTCTGATGTCGTTTGGCATGCATTTGACAGTTAAACGCATGTTTTGTCCATTTACAACAGGTGGATTGGGTTTTCGGCCAAAGCGGTCACATAACACCTCTGATTGACGTGTTGTTGTGCAACCATTTCAAAAATCACACACCCTTTGTTGTCGTCTGATTTCATGGAATTCAGTAGTCATTCAGACAGTTTCAACCACCCCACGCACGCTTTTCAAGCGCGCCAAACACCTAAAAAACACATATTCAGTCGTGTCGTGCAAACCGTGCATCCGAATGATATTTAGTCTCCTCATACACCTCAAGAATAATAATTAGGGTTTTTGTGTGATTTCAAGTCATTCCGATGTCATTCGGCATGCATAGGTGGAATGAATTATTGGCCACCGTGGTCACACGACACCTCCGACTGACGTGTCCTCTTTCCGACCATTTCACAATTCACCCACCCTTTGTTGTCGTTCTATTTCATGGCATTCTTAGGTCATTCAGCCAGTTTTGACCACCCCACGCATGCATTTCAAGCACGCCGAACACCTAAAAAACACATATTCAGTCATGCCGCACAAACCGCACATCCTAATGACGTGATGTCTCCTCTTAAACCTCCCAAATAATTATTAGGGTGTTTTTGTGTGATTGCAAGTCATTCTGATGTCGTTCGGCATGCATTTGACCATTAAATGCATGTTTTGGCCATTTACGACACATGGAGTGTGTTTTCGGCCAACACGGTCACACGACACCTCCGATTGACGTGTCATCTGGCCGATCATTTCACAATTCACCCACCTTTTGTTGTCGTCAGATTTAATGGAATTTCGAGGCCGTTCGGCCGGTTTCGACCACCCCACGCACACTTTTCAAGCGCGCCGAACACCAAAAAAAAAGATATTCTGCCATGCCGTGCAATCCGCGTTTCCGAATGACGTACCGTCTCCTCATAAACCTCACGAATAATAATTATGGTTTTTTAGTGTGATTTCAATCCATTATAATGTCGTTCGGCATGCATTTGACCATTAAACGCATGTTTTGGCCATTTACGACATGCGGAGTGCATTTGCGGCCAGCGTGGTCACACGACACCTCCGATTGTTGTACCGTCTGGCCGACCATTTCAAAATTCACCCAACCTTTGTTTTCGTCCGATTTCATGGAATTCTGAGGTCGTTCGGCTGGATTAGACCACCCCACGCACACTTTTCAGGCACGCCAAACACCTAAAAAAACATATTCAGCTGTGTTGTGCAATCTATGCGGCCGAATTATGTTCTGTCTCCCCTTACACCTCAAGTATAGTAATTATGGTGTTTTTGTGTGATTTCAAGTCATTATGATGATGTTCGGCATGCATTTGACCGTTAAACGCTTGTTTTGGCCATTTACGACACACGAAGGGCGTTTTCGGCCACCGCGGTAACACGACACCTCCGATTGACATACTAGCTGGCCGAACATTTCAAAATTCACCCACCCTTTGTTGTTGTTTGATTACATGGCATTATGAGGTCGTTCTGCCAGTTTCGACCACCCCATGAGCACTTTTCAAGCACGCCAAACACCTAAAAACACATATTCAGCCATGCCACGCAATCCGCATGTCCGAATGATGTGTTGCCTCCTCGTACACCTCAAAAATAATAATTAGGGTGTTTTCGTGGGATTTCAAGTCATTCAGATATCATTAGGCATGCATTTGACCGTTAAACGCATGTTTTGTCCATTTATGACACGTGGAGTGTGTTTTTGGCCACCGCGGTCACACGACACCTCCGATTGACATGTTGTATCCTTGTACACCTCACATATGACACATGTATCGTTTTCCTAAAGTTTGAACTAAATATGAATTCCTTTGGTCGGTTTTCTGTATGTCAGTTGTTGTATTCACTTAAAATGATGTCATTTTGAAACAAAAGAGAAACACTTTGAGTGGTGCCAACCACACCACATCTCAGATTGAGGCGGGGTTGACTCGTACACATCACAAATGACCAATGGATCATTTTATTAAAGTATCAAAAGAATCCGAATGCGTTTGGTTGGTTTTCTGTATACCAATTTTTTTTACTTAAAAGCATATCCATTTTTAAAAAATAAAGGCACTATGAGTAATACCGGCCACACCATGCCTCGGATTGAGGCAGGTTAGTGGGTTGTCCGGGGGGGCTGTCCGGGGGGCTGTCTGGGGTCCAGGGTGGATGGAGGGGGGCTGTCCGAGGGGGCTGTCTGGGGGCCTATCATGGGGCATGTCCGGGGGGCTGTTCAGGGGGCTTTAAAGTGTCCAGGGAGGATGTGTGGCTGTCTGGGGGGCTATCCGAGGTCTAGGGAGGAGGGTGGTTAATGTATTTAAAACTATATCTAGGTATCATACATCTAATTCTGACAGGACTGCAAACCGCCATGGAGTATCATCCTGGAGTAGGGTCAAATCACGGCGTGACTATGACGTGACCGAGGCGTGACTATGGCATGACCACGGTGTGACCGCGAAGTGTTGTCCCGGTCCAGCGACATCCGTGGGGCAGCATCTTCTGGCCAGGATTCCAAATAAATCCTATTTAGTTGTCCTTCACATTATAGAAGTTGATCTTATGTTATAAAAAACAGAATCTTGATTCAGGATTGTGGTATGATAAAGATATATATTTTTTATTCATTGTTTTTAAAACTGGTACTAGGTAGTTGAAACTACTGATTGAGAGTCAAATTATCACACCCTAAACTATCACTGTGAGTCATCGTAGACAGCGCACCTCCGTTAGAGGGGTTTTATTATAAAAACACGACTTTATGGGTCAAATGAAACAATTATATTAATGAAAACTTATTCAACATATGCAATTCAATATAATTAATAAAAATTATGAAAGAAGCTAAACTCAATTTAAATCATTCTTAAATTAACGAGGCTACGAGAGAGACTCTGCCTCAAGGGGTGTCTCCCATGGGTGTCTTGTGGTGTGTAATGTCTATCTATGATTTTTGTGGTGATTTTGTGTTGTGGGAAATGTGTATTGCATGGTCAGTTTAATAAATACATTAGTTAATTAGAAAATACACCCATAGTCAATAGAGATATACCCACTTTTGATAGAGAATGCCATCTAAATAACCAACTCAGAAATCTGAGAGCAATGTTTTACTTTACCAATTCCAATTACATAATATATGTAGCACCAACTTATGATTTATGAACTAATCAATTAAAGGGAAAGAAACTCCTCCCAATAACCCATAAAATCTCATATAGCATCACTCACCTACAACCCATTATAACATCATTAGGCTTCCATATTTGGTCGAAAATAAAGATTTATAATGAATTCAAAAATATCTATACCAGAGGGGAAAACCAGGTTCAAAAATAAAGAGTTATACAGAATTCAAAAATGTAATGGATCAATCTACCCCTAATCACCATCACCATCACCACTATCATCATCATCCTCATCCTCGCTGCCATCTCTATCCTCGTCGTCATCCTCATCATTATCCACTTGCTCATCGTCAGCCCCATCCTCGCCCTCGGCCCCGTCCTCACCCTCGGCCCCATCCACGCACTCGTCCTCATCCTCATCCTCCCCCCGTCCTCTTCAGAATCCTAGTCATCACCAGGAATGTAATCATCTTGACCTCCACTAGAAATGCCTCCTGGTTCATTTTATAATGCACCCATCGACGACATAAATGTCTGACAAGCCATGATGGCCTCTGGTGGAAGTGATGAAGATAAAGCTTTCATCAGTTTCATAAATTATGTGTCCCTCATTTGAACTTGTACTTCCAACTCTGTGACCCTTTTATCAGACTGTCTTCCATGCTCCTTGACATGTTCCAACTCGGTGGTACTAGAATGGACAACTGGAGATGACCAATACCTCGTCAGGACTATATTCTTACCAGGTCGGCAGAGTACTTGACTAGAGTGCTCCTCTCCCAAAACCTGATATAAATAATCGTGTGACCCAAAATTGTTAGCCTCCTGGGCATCAAGAGACTCTAAAGAATCCTGTTAAAAATATTAATAGATTATTAAATTTCAAAATAGATATTAAACTTTGAAATAAACAAATTTAAACTTACAATCTTTTCTTGTGTTGATTCATTAACCGCAGTTCCATCTTTTGTTCTTCTAATCGAGAAAAACAATTTTGCTTGAGGGATACATCCTTCAATATTAAATTTGTGCTTCTGTAATGACATTGAAACAATATAAAGTTAAATTATAATCATATATTCAATATTCAATAAATCACATAATTTAATTAGGAAATGTTAAAAACGGAAAGTCCTAAAGAAAAATTATAAACAACTATATCGTACCGGCTGCCTCTCATGATCTGGCATAGTTGTGTGCCACAAAGTGTGGAGGTATTTATTTGAATCAATGTTTTTTTGTTTTTTCAGAAGATTCCTAAATAAAGTTTAATAATAAATACGATAATATTAATGAAAAATCTGAACATTTTCATTTAAATACCTCAAATGGGATTAATACCTTAAATTTGGAAGTCGCCCAATGGGTAATCATTTGGCGATATTGCTCTATTGGGTAGTCATCAATGATAGGTAATGTCTCCAAATCTATGCCAACTCTATCACACCAGCCAACAAACAGCTCATGCTTATAATCTCTCGAAATCTCTCCTAGCTCCTTTAAACGCGCTGGTCGTGCACCTTCACCACTAGGGAAGTTAAACTGAAGCTGACACCCTATATATTAGTTAATATATATACAAAAAAAATACTACATTAAATCCAAAATATTTTTTACCCATATTTGTGCCCACGCGTTATCCTTGACTTCGTGTGGTAGATGTCTCCAAGAGTGAGGGATGACCGGAATGCTGTCAGATTATTTGGCTAGCATCACCAAAAAAACCAGACATTCCTGCCCAGATTTCTCAATCATCTGTCCATCATCATTATATACAACCATCAACTATGTATAGCGGTTCCATACTACACGCAAGCGAGTACGCCCCCTCCCCCGCCTCCTATCAGTATATGAATATATTATTAAATAAAAAATATACCAGTACAAGTTATAATAAAAATAAATTTTGGTATAAAAATTTGATAGAGATATAAATATACCTGTGGTAATCGGAACAATGGGTATCAATGGATGTGCAGAAGCTGAAAGAATATCCTGTATAGGTGGAGTGTCCCTCAGTGTACAGTCCTCAGCCACATACTATGTCGGAGAAGGAGTCTAAGAAGTTGGAATATAATAACTCGGAGATAATGAACTAGAAGAAAAAGATGATGGCATATACATCTCGCCAACTGGTAGTGTAAACATCGAAAGCCTAAATATATCGTGTGTCCCTGAAGACACACCAGCCCTCGTACCACTGACCCTCATACCACCGGCCTCAGTACCAGGACCACAAGATGATCGTCCAACTCTGACACGACCCCCATCCCACCACCAGCCTCTCTACTGGGAGCAATATCAGGCTCCTCGTCAGATATCTCTCGTCTAAGGGGTGGATCTTGAAAAAAAATTAACACAAAAGTAAACACATGATATTATAAGTTATTGAAATATTTATATTTGAAATAAAATACTCACAATAGGGATGAGTGGAGAAACTCCCATATGTATCATGTGACGTTTATTTACGGTCATCTTTTTCCAACTCCTCTCTTCAATGGGTGTCATTTCCTGCAATGAAAAAAATATGGAAGTATTTAGAAACAGATAACTAATGTGTAACCCAAAAAACAAAATATAGAAAGACCATGTCATTTTGTAGGCATGAGCAATATTGGTGAGTTCTATGATGGTTATACTCCTTTATTATGGGTGCCTTCCTAGGATAAAAAATGATATAAATACCTTAATAATGATTTATGACTACATATGAAAATTGTGACATGAATTCCTAACACTCATTTTGAATTTCAAAAAATAATACAACTATATGACTGAACTACTTGATAGAGTAGGAATAAGTGATCAGGTAATAGAGTAAATATTGGTTTTATCACCATTCACACATGAAAATGACCCCAAACTCTCTCTAGTGGTTCAGGTGGAAGCGCCACTTCATTAAATGACTTACAGTGTGGGTATCTTAATCTTAAAGTTAATGTGTGATATTTCAAAGACAACATTTTAGGGTACATTCTTAATGCATTTGTATCTTACCGTTCCTCTTAGGATAAAAATTTCTATAACTGTATTTATGGCTAATCAATGAAATCAAGTCAATAGACCTTAAATTTAAAATAAACCAAGGATAAAATAACTCAGGATCATATCGACCTCTTCAATATCAACAAAAATTATTCTATACAGATAAATCACAACAAAATCGCAACCTAAAATGATATATTGATTGTGTTCATAAGGGGATCATAATACACAATACATTGTAGAAAAAATGGAACCAAAAATTATAAAATAAATGAAGCCACACCTACCAATTTAGAATCGAAGAACAATAATTACTTGAATCGAAGATAGATTCCCCATTGGAAATTAGAATTAGAACCCTCTAGAGAAGGTTGGGAAGTATGGTTCGAATCGTAACCTAAAATTATATATGCCATATTTTCTTAAGGGGGTCATAATACAAACTAGATTTCACCAAAATAGAATTACAAAATCTGAAATAAATTAACACACACGTATCAATTTAAACGGGAAGAACAAATCTAAAATTAATGAACTCACACATACTGATTTAAATAGGAAGAACAAATCATTGCAAACCAGACTTGTTGTGTTGGGAAGTATCGTTTGCATCGTTATTTAGAGGCAAACCTTCAAGAAGGTTGAGGTTTAAGGAAAAAATTTCTAGAGGGTGTGTCCAGCTCTCAGTTAGGGGAAAAAATTCGAGATCTCTAGAGTTACAGATCGATGATATTTGAGGATTTTCTTTCCCAGTGGTTTTTTAAAACCGTTGGCAATGTTATGTTATCCCAACAATTATAAACTGTTGGGTAAAAAATCTCCAAAACAATACCCAACGGTTTAAAAAACCGTCGGTAAAAACCTATTAATTCCTACTATACCCAATGGTTTAGTGAAACCATTGGAAAAAATCACTTAATTATCACTATAACCAACAGTTTCATTGAAACCGTTGGAAAAACAAAACTAGTATATTGATATACAAATGCTTCTATAGAACCGTTGGTATAAGACTCTTTTCCCAATGGTTTTTTAAACTATTGGGAATATTGCGTTGGTATAGCTTTCATTTCTAGTAGTGAGGTCTAGTTGCTGTAGTTATACTAGAAGAGGTGGTAGAGGAAGTGGGCGTGGTGCTTCAAGGTATGAGCACCCATACCAATAGAGTGGTGCTACATAGTAGATTCAGAGGACACCACATGGAAGATGGATAGGATAGTTACATGCATTGCAAACTACACCTGTGGAGAGCGAGACTGGTCCATTGACATTAAGAGGTACTGTTCTAGTTGATTCTACATTATCTAATACCTTTTTTGAGGCTAGTGCCTCTCATTACATTATATCTAAAAACCATGTTAATGGAATGAGCCGGGAGGTGGAGTCCGTAAGAGGGGTGATGAATATCTATACACCATTGGGAACCTAAACTTGGGATATCTATTTATGCAAGGGATATTCTCTAGAGATATGAGAGTCTCATTTCCTTTGGGATATCTATGTCCTTGATATAACGAGCATCGATCTGATTATGGGTTTGGACTGGCTAGTCACATTCTAAGCTCACATAGATTGTTATCATAGGATATTGACCTTTGTATCTCCTGAGGGTGACCAATATGTCTTTCGTGGAGAATGGGATATCCATGTAGGCAGAGCTGATCCAATTACATAGAAACTAAGAGACCTAACAGCCCAAGTTGTAATCCTTTTTCCGAAAGATGGGGGTATGCAAGAAGAACTTCCACTAGTAGTAGAGCAGTTTCAGGATGTCTTTTATAAATACTTTTTAGGGTTTCCACCAGAGAGTGATGTAGAATTCATTATTGAGATAATATTGGGGGATGATCTGTATCTATTCAACCTTACATAATTACATCGACTGAGCTTCAAGAGCTCAAAAGGTAGTTGTAAGAGTTTGGGGATAAAGGGTTTATTCATCCATGTATATCTCCTTGGGGATCACCTATTTTTCAATAAAGGACAAAGTGAGTCTACGCTTGTGTGTCAATTTTCGAAAGTTGAATAAAATGACTATGAATAACTAATATCCTCTTCTGTGTATCGATGATCTGCTTGACGATATGACAGGGGATAGTGTGTTCTCAAAGATTGATCTGAGATCAGCGTATTAATATGTGATATTTTGGACATCTAATATACCAAGAACTACTTTCAAAAGTAGTTATGTTCTTTATGAGTTTTTCATAATTCGGTTTGTGTTGACTAATGATCCAACAGTGTTTATGGCTTTGATGAACAAGATATTTCATCCGTACAATGATCAGTTTGAGGTAGTGTTTGTGGATTGAATCTTAGTGTACTCTAATAATCGAAAAGATCATGCTCAACATCTTGACATTGTACTGGGTACACTGAGAGAGCATCGCCTATATGCCAAGATATCTAAATTTCAGTTTTGGATTGACACAGTACACTTTTTGGGCACATTATCTCGAAAAAAGGTGTGCCAGTGGACCCAAAAAAAGTATAGGAAATGATTTCATGGGAGCAACCCAAAAATGTTTTTGATATTAGAAGATTTTTGGGATTATCGGGTTATTACATGAGGGTATTCTAAGACTTTTCCAGAATGGAAGAACCACATAATTGTTTGAAAAATAAATATATAACATTTGTTTGGATAAAATCATTCAAGAATGCATTCTATAATTTTACAATGCGCTGGACTTCGGCACCAATTTCGATGTTACATGAGTCAAGTGGGGAGTACACTATGTATTTTGATTCTTTTTAGGTCGAACTCGGATCTGTGTTGATACAAGAAGGTAGAGTCAATTCTTATGGGTCTAGGCTGCTAAGGCCACTTGAATGTAATTACCCTACGAATGAACTTGAGTTGGAATCAGTGGTTTTTAATCTTAAGTGTTTGGGACACTATATTTTGGGTGAAAATTTTATATTTTTTATGGATCAAAAAATATTGATGTATATCTTTTCACAGTGCGACATGAATCTTCGGCAGTGAATAAGGGTAGAGTATATATAGACCTTTGATTTGGAACTTTCATATACACCCAAAATGGGAAATAGTGTGGTGGATTCCTTGAGAAGGAAAACTCAGACTCATTTGGTACATGAGTCGAGTGAATATCTTATGATTATGAATCTGCTGGGAAAAATTCATATGGTAGTTTAGGAGAGTCCATAGAAGATAACTCTGCTTTCTTTAGTAGTGGAGTCCATGTACTTGAGACGGATCATGGACAGGCAGTATGAGGATCTGAAATGTTCATCCTTGAGAGAAAACCATGAAGGTGGGGAGACACCTTTATACTAAAAAATAGATTAAGATGAGATCATCTATGTGAAAAATCGAGTTTTTGTGTCTACAAGTATACGAGAAGAACTCATACGAGAATTTAATGTTTTAAGGTGGGAGGTACATCTCGGGGTGAAAAAAATGTAATGTGACCTTCGATGATAGTTTTGGTGTCCCAGAATGGAAAAGGAGAGAGAAGGGTTCGTAACAAGATGTTTCACCTGTTAAATGGTGAATTTAGAGCATCAACAACTAAGAGGACTTTTGCATCCATTACCTATTCCAGAATGGAAGTGCGATGATTTAACTATAAATTTTGTGGTAGGTATCTCAAAGACTAACGAAGAATTATGTATTTGGGACATTTTAGAACAACTAACTAAAATAGCACACTTCTTTTTCCTAACAGATAAAACTTTATAGTAGAGTAGTTTGGATAACTATATGTGAGAGAGATAGTTCGTCTTCATGGGGTACCACAGACTATAGTTTCATATCACAATTCAGGTTTTACTTCATGCTTTTGGAAGGGTTTACAAAATGTTCTTGGTACACATGTTCTATTAAGTAAGACCTACCACCCAAATACAGGTGGGAAGTCGTAGCCTACATACAGGTGTTAGAGAATACGATTCAAGCATTTGTTCTTGCCTTTGGTGGTTCCTGGGAAAAGCACTTGGATGTAGTGAAGTTTTCATATAACAATAGTTTCTATGAAACTATACAGATGGAACCAAATGAGGCAATTTATGTCATACCTTGTAGATCACCACTATGTTGGTTATCGATGGGTGATTCAGAACTGTTGGGATTGAGTCTCATTTAGGAGACATCGAAGCATGTGCAGTTGATTTAAAAAGGTATGGCTAGGGCTCAGAGTAGGCAGATGTCATATGATGATAGACGGAGATGACCCTTTGAGTTTATAGAGGGTGATTGTGTATTCCTCCAGGTGTCACCTATATTGGGTCACCATAGGTTATAGAGGCAGGGAATGTTAGCACCCAGGTTTTTGGGATTGTTTGAGGTGCTAGAGAGAATCAGGCCGGTGGCATTCTGATTAACACTTCCACATAAATACAATACTTTGCATACTATTTTTCATGTTTCACAATAATGGTGATATCTCTCTGACCCATCTCATGTGATTGATGTGGAATAGGTTGACCTTAAGACAGATACATCCTCTGAGAAGCATCTGATACATGTGCTGGGTCACCGTGAAAAAGTGTTGTGGGGTAATATTGTGTCGTTAGATCATGTGTTATGGAAACATGGAAATGTTCCAAAGTAAATTTGGAAATGGGAAGCAGACATGAGGGATCAATGGCCAAATATTTTTGGCTTGGAATCTTAGAGAAGTTCGAAAGTATAGCTTGAGGATGAGTTGTTATAAGGTGGGGAGATTGTAAGATCCCGACCTTTTTTAGAGTCATCTCAAGCCCATTTTTAGGTACTTTTTGAAGCGTTTAATAACTTTTAAGTTAGATTAGTGGCATGGGGTGAGTTTGGGTGAACTTTTAAGGAAAAATAATGGATAGTGGGTTGTGAACGGTTTGTGCAAAGTTTGAAAAACTATGCGACCAAACTGTTCTAACCGTGTGAAACTGGACAGAGATTTCCACATGGTTTGTTCATGGTTTGAAAAACTATGCAACAAAACTATGCCATCCGTACAAAACTAGACATAGGGGTCCACACGGTTGGCACATGTTTTTCCCTAACCATGCACCTCTGCCTAAGAAATTGTGTGTGCTGGATTTTATTTCTGAAAATCCTTTTCAAAACCACCCAAACCCGAAGGAATTTTATATTTTCAAATTTCTCTTGGACTTGATGAATTATCATTGTTTCCAAAGCCTCCCAGAGATATTGAAAGGAAATCTGAACACTGTTTTTTGATATTTAAAGCCTGGATTGAATATCCTCTCTCCTCTCGGTAATTTGATTTCATCATAATGCTTCTTCTATTCATTATCTTATCTTTTCTACATCCTTTCATGGAATATCTCCACCTTATTCTAGGATATAAACCTATGATTTAATATCATGATAAAGGATTGTTGATCTAGATCTAGATTTTCAGGATCATGATGTCTTTGATCTTAATTTTGGTTTTAGGGATTTAGATCCAGATTTGGATTGACGACGTTGTGATGTTCGGATTTTGGGGATTTATGTTGGGCTAACCTCCATCAATATAAATAGGTAGGTAGTATTAATCAAACTCCCATAACCATGTTTCATTATAAGTGAATGTGAGTTTATGATATGCTAGATTCACTTGATGATTGATTTCCCAAATTAGAGTATTTAAGAATGTGAAATTGAATTGAGTTTACTTGGTGATTTAATTGATTATTGAACTATAGAACAAATGATGGGGGTTTCCCAAATAGATCTTTTAGAGATTAGATATTGGTATAGATATTGTAATTGAGATATTGAATTGTTTTGATAATATATTTAATTTTCGGAAATTAATTATGGAATTATGTTTCATGGTGAGATATAATCACTTGTGAGAATTAATTATGTTCCATGATGTTGACCAAAGATAATTAATTGGGAGAATTTATTATGTATCATGATGTGATCAATGATAATAAATTGTTAGAATTAATTATGAAAATTTGAACATTGATATGGATAATTAATTATGAAGAATTAATTATGGAATGATAATGGTATTGATTGGTTAATAATTGATGAATTAGTTAATGGTAATGTTCTTAGTTAATTTTTGAGTTAGCTAATGGACTTGTAAATGTTTAACTAGTCAAAATATTGGTAAGGGTATAATGTGGAAAATTCTTATGACATTAATAATGATTAAATGGATGATATTTTTTGGTGTTATTCATAATGTCCTAGACCGATTAGAAGTTGGGACTTGGACATGGCTTTCCACCCCAGTAGTTATCCAAGATTGAGATTATGGGGTGTTAGGCATGACAACCTACACCGATTAGGGAAAGAAGTTCTAGGCATAATGATCTACACTCAACGATATTTGGGGTGTTAGTTATGATGACCTACACCCAATGAATGACGTTTCAACTGAGATTTGGGGTGGTAGACAAGACGACTTACACCAAATGAATGATAATAATGAATGATGAGTCAAATGGGAAATGTGAATTTAATAGAAATAATGTGATGATTAAATATTAAATGACAATGTGATAACTATTTAAATTATGAATTGTATTTATTTCCTCATAAATCTACATGCACTATCTTTTGACTGGACTCATTTTAGACATCTATGGTGGTGTACTACTTAGTTGAACTCACACACTATTTGGGCCACCAAATCGTCACCCAATCATACTTTGTTGTTGCAGGATAGGATAAGGGAAATGCCCTAGGATAGGTTTCTATTTTGGATTCAAGAATGGGATAGGGATCTTAATGCAGTTCTGGACTTCTTTTAGAGTCGTTATGTTTTTACTTTGAGTTTCACTGTAGACACTTGGAACATGCATTGTCATAGCATGTTTTACTTTTCAGTTGAGTATTATATTTTCTGGTTTTGACTATTATATATCATGGCATTGTTCTAGATTTCTATACACTTCCATTTTTTGTTATTTTTTATTTGATTCCACTTGTGTTTTATTCTGATAATAGGGGGTATATTATCCCCAAGACTAACTTACCAGACCCTCGCTGTTAGTCTGTACCCACTGGTGTAAGGGGAGACGTGCTTTAGGTCATGCAGCCAACTGGCTTAGGGAACTGATCAATGGCTCCTAGGTCAGGATATGACATATGATGTTTTGGGATGTGGATCGATGACCATTAGTGCTCCACACGTGACATGTGTCTATATTCTTTTGTGAAGGAAATTTCTTGTTTGTCATATATGCTTGATATTTCTTCCTCATATCCATCGATGAATGCTTGTTTTTTTATTCTAGAGAATGATCTGTTATTCTCAATTGATGAATATTTAAAATTTTGTTTTGGATTCAGTTATTTTTCTTTCTGGTGTGGTGTCGAGCGTTGAAGTTGACGATGGTGATGAGGGTGAAGCAATGATGGTGTGGGTGATTTCTGTGATGGATGTTGTGTTGGGTTCTATTTCAGTGGGTGCTTCTCTAGTCATTAGTCTGGTGGTAATCATTGGTGATGTCACTGATGGTACAAATATGTGATAGATGATAGGTGAGACCTTATTGGCTGTTTCGATAATTAATTTCTGGCCTCTGGTTTATTGGTGATGAAGTTGGTTCTGGTGATCACTTGCCTACGGCTTTCTGATGTAGTGATGAATAATCAAAGATGACGATGTGGCGATTATTCATCAACGATGAAGAAGGGTTCAAAAATAATTATGGACAGTGATCATGACATTGACTTTGGTTGGTGTGAGAATATCTGAAAATTTATCTCCTCATTTGTTGTGTCTGAATTTTGAATTTGGCTCAGTACTATTGAATCTCGCTGGATGTTTTTTACTAATGTTCTGGTTACCGTTCGTCTTCAAAGAGGTCTTTTTTAAAATCAAATAAAACATTATTTGGCATATGATGTAGATGATTATAAAAATATTTAGATAAAAATATGTTTGACAGATATCACATCATGTATTTTTATTACTAGATTAGAATATATTCTTTACAAGAGGAATAACTTTGGTTATATATGTGGATCCATATATTTTTTCTATTTTCAATGATATATTTTCCTATTTTGTCACAATATTTGGATTGATGAATGGGGATTGATTTGGACTTAGATATCTATACTAAAATTGAATTATATTTAATATAAAAAAATAGTTGGGTAATCATATGGTATTACCTATGACGGGATATATGTTGACATTGATGATAGATTTCAAAAAGTGTATTGGAAGATAGCCAAATGGTGTTTTGAATATTGTTTCAGAAGTTATTGTATATGATAAATTATAATGTGTATTGGAAAAAGCCTATTGGGCTTCAGTGTAAGTGGTAAATATCCAGGGATATTCCAGTAAAATATTTTTTTTTGTAAATTATGATTTATATGTACATAAGGGTATATTTTTTATGCAATATGTGATTGTTGTAAAATATTAAGCTATTATTATTTTCAAGTCCAACATTTTATGATTTAATTAAACACAATTATTTCATAATTATATGTGACATACATGGTTTTTAAAATAACTCATATATATGATATGTGAATTGTCCAAGACATTATCTTTTGAATTATAATTACATGAGTTAGTGCATTTATAACCATGGAATGTCCTTGATCTATATAAAACATATAATTATATGATGGTAATGATGTGGATATTCAGTTGATAATTCATTCTCCAAATCTATCATTCTTTTACATCCCCTATAACATTAGATCCTAGATCATCATGGTGGATTGGGGAGTTATACATTTAAAATATGTGATTTTAGTTGTCCCATGGATACACCAAATATTTGGGCTGATTATTCCCACCACTTATGTTATCTTCATCAAACATATATAAATAAAAAGAGTTTCAATGGCTGGTAGGATAAAATGTTCCACATTTTATATGGTTTTTTATTTTAATTTTTATGTAGATTCAAATCATATTGATTAAATGTCCCAAAAAATGTGTTTTAATTCACTTATTCTTTAAATAATAATTTTAACTATACTCCATGAGAACATGTTATATTCTTCTCATATCAATGATATAACATCTTATTTGTAGAAAAAAATTAAATTTTCATTTTCAAACAAATAATTGAAATTTTTGGTCGATATTATTTCTGAGTGAGAAATATTAGTGGATTTTGAAATGATTATGGAAGTGATTTGTTGGGAGAGACCTAATAATGTGTTTGAGATTATGGGATTCATTGATTTTCTTAGTTATTACAGGCGATTCATTTAGTATTATTCCAGGATTGCATCTCCTATGATAGAGTTTACTCATATGGGTGTTATGTATGAATGTAATGATAAGTGTCAAATATCATTTGAGTAACTGAAGGTGATATTAAATTCACCTACTATAAAAATTATTTTGGAACCAGGTTTGGGATATAATATTTGTTGTGATGCCTCATGTATGGGATTACGATGTGTTCAGATGTAGGGGAAACTTATAGTAGACTATATATTTATCCCAATATCCCATCATGAGAAGATTTACCTTACCTGTGATCTCAATTTGGATACTATGATTCATTATATCAAGACTCAACACCAATGTCTCTTCCGATATTGGTTAAATATATATTCTGATCACACAATCCTGAAGTATATTTTTACCCATAGAGATCAAAACCATCCACAAAAACATTGGTATGTGTATCTTCATATATTTGACTTCTACATTTGATAAACACCTAGAAAAGGGAACGTGGTTTGGGAAATTTTGACAAAAAAGTTACATACTAAAAACATGAACGATGTAGTTTGTGAGTGGTCTTTGATGAGGTATTTTAAAAATATGATCTTATATGTGGATGACTATAATGGGTTGGTGTAATTATCTTGTATAATAGATGATTCTTCATTTAATGAAATGATTCAATATAAACATGAAAAAAATATTGATTTTCTATGATTTATTTATGTTTTTTGTAGTGGGGAGGCCTCAAGTTATTAGTATTTGTATCCTGATATTTACTTTAATTTTCATGATTGAGTGGAAATTCCAATAACTCTAATGTTTTAGTTCATGGATATAGGAAATTATCCAAGTTGGTCATTAAACTATGGGAAAAATAATATATATATTGATTTGAGACATCAATATTGGTGGTTGGAGATGTGTATTTGATTTAAAATGTCATATCATGATTTCATACCTACGAGAAGATTAATGTGGGTCTCTATTGACCTGTTAATTTTTTGCAACATTTAGCTACTAAAATATGTTAGTGGGATGAGATATCAATATATTTGAGCATCAGTTTAACACTAACTCCTAGTGTGAATGATTCAGTTTGGTTTATTATTGATAAAATAATTAAATAATATCATTTAATTCATATAAAAAATTCTAAGGTGGATGTGTTTGATTACATGTATATTTGAGAGACTTTAAGCTTAATGTGTTGCCTTTAACTATTTTTTCTGATAGAGATCCATGATTTACATCTTAGTTTAGTGATTGATTATATGTAGAAATGGGTACCTAGTTGAACTTGAGCATGATATAACAAACTTATATGAATGTACATAAAGGTAAATATATTGAAATTATTTAGTATATACTTTAGGTTTCTGTTCTTCATTTCAGATATTCTTGGGAGAATTGTTTTTCTTTGGTTTAATTCACCATTAAAAATAGTTATTAGGCTTGGATTAAAATAACACCTTATTAATTGTTTTAAGAAATTACATGATGACGTCATTTCAATTGAGAGTATTGGAATAAACATATTTAGCTGGTCCAATCCTTGTTCAATATATGAAAAAAATGTGAAGTTATTCTAAAAGTGGATAGTGACGATTCATCGTTTCTAAAAATATAATGTGGGTCATCATCACCACCATTTGGAGTTTTTTGTTTGCATTAAGATTTTTCTTAGGGATTCACCTCATTTGAAACATCAACAGTCAGGGAGAAATGGTATGTTGTATAACATCTCAGAATAGTGGCATATCATTCATACATAACATCTCACTTAACATCAATTTGACCTGGGTAACATTCCTAAAAATGTAACAATACCTTGATTCCCCTTCCCTTTTATAATATAACATACTTTTAGTCTCTTTTTAGATCAACCAATTCATTAATTTATGAGATAGTAGGTTCTACCCTTTGTATCATTGTGATTATCTATCCATTTTGGTCTATCACTTACATGTATGTATGAATCTCAAATTTATTCCCCCAATTTCCTCTAGACTCTATCTTGATTACTCTTCCACTTTATTCCATTAAACCATATTGTGATGATATATCCTGATCTATATGGTTTATTGGGTTATTAAAGGAGTTTTTTTTATTGATTTATGCTTGTGAGGTCCGGATCAATTTGTTTCCAATCACCGTTTTCAAAGGTGACAAATCATCATCCATTGGAAAGATAAGTTTCACTATATAATGGTTTTCTCCTATGGAAAACATTATAGTAATTTTATATTTAATCATATTCGAACATAAAAAAATTTACCTGAAATATATGTGGTCTATTAAATAAAAATTCATCTTTGGTGTCATAGAAAATGGTTTTCAAATGAGTATTACATTAAATATTGTATTAAGAACATTACGTGTTCAATTAAAATACTTAAAGATAGGATTGACTCTAAAATTGGGTTTCAATCATTTTATTGGTCGTACTTTTATATTTTAATTTTTTTTCTAAAATTTTGGAACATTTTACATGAATATCTTGAGAAATAAATTCACAAGGGATCCTTTGGTGAGTTGGGTTGTGGAAATATGCTTGTTTCTAATTAGTGAGGAACCACTATAAATTACTGATATGTACTCAATATGATATGGTAGCTAATGTATTGGCATAATATTGAGAGAGTTTGGTTAGAGACATGAACATTATGAATCATGTTATATTGGATTTGTTTTCAATATTTTTCCTTACTTCATATTCAAATTGCCTTTCTATCATTTATTCTTGGTTCAAATCATAATGGAAATGTTTCCATGATTGATTTCTCACATGTCCATATATTGATAACTGGTTTTTTTTTACCTACCTCTATAATATCATTCATGTTGTTTTCCATATTCTGGTGGAATTGGATGTGGATTGTACTAAATGAACAACCAAAAGATATTTTATCATTTTTTAAATGACCTGGATTTTTCAAACTTGTTTTGTTTTAAAGAAATAAATAATGGTTTCATGGTGAAATATATTTTATATATTCATGGTGGTATCCTACAATGAATTCTCCAGACACCCTAAATCTGACAGTTGGTTTATGTATATTTGGGTTTTTTAAAATACAGGTAATGTAAAGGGTGTCATATAGACCTATATATTCTCTTGGTTGATGTTGATATCATAGTTGTTTGGGTTTGTGGTGATATATGGTCATATGGATTCTTATTTGGACTCGATTGGGTTTTATTATAATATTATACTTTTTGCGCGTTTTTATATGTCTCATGGTTTTATACATTTTCTTCTATGTTTTTTGGTGATTTTTTTATCTTTCTCATGTTATCCGAGAAACTTGTTGTGTTATATTTCTGGATGAATTTGTGACCATGGTTATGTGAGTTGATACCCATGTTCCTGTCATTAGACATTTGTGATTGATAGAATGCATTTATACTTGATCTAATCCATCTGGTATGATGTGTTTGGTTGACCATGGTTGCTTCATTACAAGAATGGAATTTCTCATCACAACTTGTAAAAAGGTCTCTTCATATCAAATACTATGAAACTAGGTATGATTTATAGGGAGATAAACTACCTTCTTATTTGGTTTCTTTTTGAACTCTTACATAAAACCTATGTGTGTCACCTCATTAGGTGAATCCACCATGTTCCAAAATTGGAAAGTATACAAGGAGTTTTTTCTCAGATTCCATAGATTTTAACAATTTCATAGAATCAAAACTCTTAATGTATTTCAGGTGAGTTGATTAATCACCACCTATAGATAATACCTCCTCATTATCTTCTATATGAAATAAAAACCTCACCAACTCTTGGTAAATTCTACCTGGCCCTTGAGGTAATTGTGTTGATTAATTCAACTATTCTTTAACAACTCTTTTTCAAATTATCTCAACCTCTATTCCAAGAATAATTCCTATTATTGGACTTGATCTTTATTATGTTTAAATTTTCCCCCACTAAATCATTGACCCATGTTCTAATTCCCATGTAAAACATCTCATCATTACAAAAACAATTATTTAGTAGGATTTTAAATGTAATTTCCTGTAGTATAATTGGGAAACCAAAAAAGAAACACTTTATAGAGTTGGAGTCAAGCATTTATGAATCTAATAAACTTATGAATTATTCACTTCCAAAAAATATTTATATAAGAAACATAGGGATTTTTCCTACACCATATCTCATATGGGTTATTTATGACTACATTATAAATAATTTAGTTTACTAATAATGAAGAAGTATTCTTAGCATAACCCCAAAATGAAATATGAAGGTCACATAGACACAGAAATGATCAAACCATTCCCAACAAGGAACGATTACCCTTCCTAGACACACTATTCTCTTGTGATTTTCTAATATGAGTTAGTTATGAAAATAATCCACAAACTCAAAAGTTAATATTAAATTCCTAGATCAATCATTCATGACCATGATTTGATCGATGTATTTTAGTACTTTTATTCACCTGATTATGTACTTCATTTTGAAACTCCCTAAATTTTTAAAAAGTTTTATTCTTGTTTTTAATTAAAACCCCATATATATATACTAACTAAAATACTGAGTAGATTCATGGAATTACCTTAATCAAATATTTTTATTGTGATCTGTTGGCTCCACATATATCACTATATATGAAACCCAATAGTAAGCAAGCCCTATCACCTTTTCTCCCAAAAATGAAAATTGTTATTTTTACTAATAAATTATATTACTATGTATCCAAATATTTATAATTTAATGAGTCCAAATATCCATCTCTATAGATCCTTTTAATTTTCTTCTAATTTACATGTCCAATATGATAAGGCCAAATATATACTGGTTAAGAACCTGACCTGAATATCTAAATCTAAATATTCTAAATAATATTATCTGTACATAGAATATAAAAATCATTTCTTATAATCCCAATTCCATATAAAAAATTCATTGTTATATTTAGAAAAATATATTCCTTATTAATTAATGGAAATCCTTCCATTCCCATATAAGATATAGAAAAAACATATTTATAAAATGAAAAAAAATTCCTATTCTAGGACTAATAAAAAATGGTAGATTCATAACATAATTTCAAAACTCTAATTCAAAAAATGATACTCTATTATTAACATTGTGATCTATTTCTCCATTAATCAATTAGCTTCTATATATATGTTTGTTTTTTTCATACCAAATTTGTGATGCAAATTCAGTATGCAATACCAACGAGTCTGAGTTTGAGAATTTATGTTTTATAAAATTCACATTTTGGTGATCAAAATGTTGAAGAACTCTCCTCAATCCAATATACCTATCATTGACAATAATTTAGGACATGAATATTATAAATATATTAATAATTAGTATTATGTATTCCATTCTCTAAAAAAACACATATCAATGAGTTAGTATCAAGTATTATATCATTTCATGTAGAATTATTATTTAAGGTGATCCCACTAATAATTATGACCACCAACATCATAAAAATTTAGTTATCTAAGATCCATATTTAATCCTGAATTTTTTTTTGTTATCACATCATAAGAAAATATTTTTATGTAGGGTAACATCTCAATCATATCTCTTGTGATTCTTTGAAAATTGAGTGGTTGACCACATACCCAAAACAGTTATATGGATTCACTCATCACTATTCCACTTGTATCCTAACAGTTAGTTCTTCCCTGCCATTTTAACCTAAATTAAACACAAAAAATAAGCTAATAGAGTATAATTAGTGTATACCCAATCTTATTACATGCTATCCACAAATGTATCCATAGTAGCTTGTAATTTTTATCTATATAAAAGTTAATTTTGGACTACACAGGCTACGGTGAACAATACATGGAAGAATGATTGAGATCATGACATGTGTTTCTTAAAAAAGACTTTTTGACATATTATTCGAGTAGGGTTTTTCTATTTTCTTATCATCCCATATTTAATACACATCATATAAAAGTTAAAACAATGACTAATTAATAATATTTAATCTTTATCTTTTAATGTTATATTCATTTTATGTATGCATGCTTTCGATGATTTATTTTTTGAATCCCTATTCCAACCACCAAATAAATATGTTCTCAAAACATTAATTTTTAACTCTTTAAACAATCCATAGATTTGGTATAATCATCCAAAAATAAAATCCATGTATAATCATTAATATTTAAATACATCATATGAAAAAGGCATAAAAATTATTCATTTAAAGATTTATAATTATATGAGTTGAAAATATCCACCCGATTAATCCAAGAGTGATATATATTCATCCATATTCCAATTCTTTACAAGGCACAAACCTCCAGGATAGTAAGTGGTGTGAATCCGAGACCCTATCATCTGGGTGACTTTACACAAGTGATAATTAAGTTCATAGTAACACTACTACCTAATATAAAATACAATATTCAATATCTATTCTATAAATCATTACATAAAATTCAAACTATGATCAATTTATATGAAACCAAAATAATGTTATAATAAACCAATCATGTCATTTAGCATTTATCATGGGAGTAATTTATCAAATAAAATTTCCATACTCAATATTCAAAAAATTTAAACAATTTACTAAACAAAAATATAAAAGGACTATAATAAATAAATAATAATTATATTTATTTTCCAAAATATAATAGACTTATGAACTTTTAATGAATAGAGGATAATTATTATCAATTTATAAATTGTCATGAATATAAACTTTTTTATTTATTTTTGTTTGAATTCATTCATATTATATATTATATTCAATTTATATTATTCTTCATGAATTAGAATCATTATAAAATTCAATTTTTATTATATAAACAATTTCTATAATTAAAATATCATACATTTTGTAATTTATAAATAAATATAAGTTTACCACCAAGGAAATCTATTTAAATACTTTAATTACTAAATTATAATACATTCTATATTAATTTTAAAAAGGTATTTTAAAATATTACCTATTAATATTTGAAAAAATATTAATAAATATTATTTATTTATTTATATTAAATTTATAATAATGTTTTTTTAAAATAATTTATAAATTAAATATTCCAAAAACACTTTTTATCATTATTTATAAACATTTCACAATTCACTAAATCCATTAAATATTTAAAAACATTCCTTAAATATTTTTATAGTTCCCTCTTGGATAAATCCCCCATTCTATATAGGGTAAAAAAAATAATACCCTTATGCGAACTACTCGAGTAAGGGTACATATCCCAGACTACTAAATATTACTTTTTTAGAAGGGTATAAATCATTTAACTTTATATTAACCCATCGTATAAAATTATAACTTGGATAAACCTTATGAAAACTCCTTCTCAAAATGTTACTAAATAGATTTCATATACACGAACAACTTTTCATATGAATTAGTCATGAATATCGATTATCTTAGCCTCCTGTGTAAATAGAAGCACAGAATTATAATAACAGAACCTTCAAGTAAGAAATATACATTTATACATGTCATTGGATATTCCTATATATAGATTTCTATATTGGTCCTTAAACATTAATATTATTATTATTGAATATTATGAGTCACATATGTTAATGTTTTGAAGAAAATTGTAATGAAAAATGTTATTAATGAGGAAGGATACATTGGGTGTGTCACAAGTAAAATTACATTAAAGAAGAATGCAAGAATAAATTTATCCCTTATATTCCTTAATGAATGTTAATTTCTCAATACAATTGATGGAAAGGATATATCCTGAATAAATCAAAATCTATGGTGGTCTATAGTTATAGATAGTCAAAGAAAGAGATATTTAGAAAATAGGTTGATGTAACTAGAATGAATCCTCCTATATTAGTGGTATTGTTATAAAGAGATTATATAACACTGAAAGTATCTAAAAAAGGTAACATGTCATTGCTACATTTACTTCTTTCTCTATGGGTTTCTTGGTGTGCTTCTAGATGCTAAATAGGGATATTAGGCGAGTTCTACTAATTATTCTTAGAAAGTGTCCTATAGGGTAACACATAATGTGTATCGATAGTCTATGTTAAATAATATATTATTACATATTATATAACATGTTAAATAAATTTATTCTAGCATGTTGTTTAATAATTATTCATGTATGTTTGATCATATTTATTTCATCACTAGTTATTCAAGATAATTTATTATCAAAATAATATATAATAAATATTTTTTTTTCTATTTAGTGATTATAATATGTATTTATTTATTAGAAAATAATTTTGTGATATATATTTTGTAAATAACTAGATATTATTTAAGGCTCGATAAATATTATGGAGGAATGAAGAATCGATTTTAATGGTCTGGTGATTAATAATAAATATTTAATATTTTTTAATTATATTTTTAATGTTAAGGGAATGTCTAGAAATAATAATAAAACTATTATTATTTGACATAGGTCTTTTCTAATATTAAAAAATATATTCAAGGTCACTTGAACAATTATTTTATTTTAACCCTAGATATATAAATACGAAATTGCATTATTTTCTAAAAGAGGGATAATCCATTTTGATAGTTGTGCACAAAACAATTAGAGAATCCCCTCAAGCATAGAGAGGTCCTATCTACAAGAACACTCCTAATAATGAAGAATAATCCTCCTCCACCTGATCACGAAGAATGGTTTAGAAGAAGTTCTCGATGTGATTAATGGTCGATGATGCAATCGCAAGTATGTATCATTCTAGCACTTATATATTTCCTCATGGATTTATATGGAGTCCTGGAGTAGTTGTGGATCATATCTAGAAGAAATATACACTAGAATTCAAGAACACAACAGTGATGGACCACATATATCTTTCCAAATTCATAATGAAATAATGAATTAAAAAAATGGTATTTCTTTATTTAGTTAAATTAATTATAAATAATATCTGATTATCCTCTCTCTTGGTTCCAAAGTAATTCTTTATTTTCTCATTATATGAATCAATTCTTTGGATCTTGATGATTATCGTCATATAGATCATAGATTTATCATCAATTATAGAAAAAACCATATTTGGGCAGTGCCCAATGCATTCTTCCACTACACCTGGAAAAAGAAAGTGGTATCAAATAAGTGAACATAATTATTTATAATTATTTATATTTTTTTATTGTGATTTTCACATTTTAATTTATTTTTTTAATTCATATTTGATCATTATTTTAATATTAATTCATATATCATCTTCATCCTCAATTTTTACTCTTAAATCTAATTTAAATTATTTATTTTATGGTTAAAATTTAATTGTGGAACTTATGTAGAGGTTATGTGGTTTCTGGCAGGACAACACTAGACTACATGCCATGTAATTGGAGTTACAGACCATATAGTCATGTTCAATGCATTGAAATTGATTCTGAAATCAATTCTAGATTATTCATCGATTATTTCATTAATTACAAACTTAATAAACCACTTATTGACAATAATTTAATGGTGCATGATCATCTATACTACATGTCGTGTATCCCACATACACAATGTGTAGTCCCTTTAAGTCAAAGATTGGTTTTTTATTGCATACATGACCTACCTAACTATTGACCTTACAAATCGGATTTCCAACGGTGTGTGGAACATTGGGAATGCCATGTACTCCCATTTTTATAATTAATAGATTACATGTCAAGTCCCTTGGCATGTGTCTTAGATAGATGGTGATATATGTACACACTTTGTGGATAGAATATACACATCATACAATTTTACCAATTAAATAGATATAAAATTTATTTTTTAAATTATGTAAATCTTGAGACATGTTCTTGATTGTGGTAATTAATTTTATAGAAGAGACCATTTGATGGGTTTTAATATTTATATATATATGTGTTTAATTAATATCTCAGTTATGTTCAAGATCTTCATATCAAGTATGAGTTTAATTGTAGTTGTTTCTCTCTGTGTATTAAATTGTGACACAGTACAGAAAAGTCATGTAATTTGTGTAATCATAATGTTGATATTACATGTCATACGAGTACATGATATGTAAATTAAGCTAAATTTCACAGGGGACAAACTGAATATTAGAATAATACATGTTGTGTAGATTTGGATGGGTATTTCCTGGATTAACTATAAGGTAAATTTATGTTAAAAGTTAATTTTATATGAATTTATTTAATTTGTTTAAAATAATTATGTATTATAATCTCAATGAAATTTTAAATGATAATTATGATAAAAGGATTAATTAGTTAATTTTAATAATTAATCGATTCAAGCATGATTTATCTTTAATAATATCAGTTAATAATGAAATTATAGTTTCATTAAATGCACAATTTTTTGCATGCATGTGAATTATAATGATCTAGACCATAACTTTTCTACGTTCTTGGTTTCATTTAAATTATTCTTAAATTAAATTTTTGTAATTTTTACCTTCTCTCTTTTCATTATGTATGGCCTTTACACCACATGGTTCTTTTATGTAAACCCATTTTCCCCTCACCCATGTGTGAGTAAAAGGAATATGTAATGGATGGAGTTCACAAGATACAGGAGGTGGTTGATGTTCAGAGATGAGGAAAACAAAATCCAACAAGATATATAGGTGGAAATGTGGAAAGATACAACATGAACCTTAATTGGTTCATGGTAATTTTCCCCAGGCCAACAGTTAGTTTATCGACTACTATATTGACTAACAATATGTTTATTCTCGCGATCATTCCGCATTATGATATTATTTCTATCAGTTGTATATTTATTTAATTATTGATATTTTTTCACAATCACAAAAATTAATGAAATTAAAAAGCAGGAAAGATAAAATTAAAATAAACTAGCTTATGCTTAAATATTATATAAAACATGGTTAATACAAAAAGTAATCCCACTTAATATTAAGAAGTGTGTGATAAAGATATTAAATGTAACTTAATAACTAGAAGAATAAAATCCATCAATAAAATATTATGTCTATATTGTCGTTGATTACTTTTGTTAAAATCGAAACATATTTCAATGTTCCTTTACATCTAGAGTTGGGATGCTTTCAATTATAGTGGAATTATAACATGAGGTTCAAGGTTGAGATAACTTGGTTCACATAAATGGTTGACTACCAAGGAAGGAAATAGTATAACTGAGAAAAAACAGTTTAGGAGATATAAATTAATGACTCTAGGATTGGGGATTCCACTCACTAGATCAATGAAATGTGATTTTATATTGTTTGTCATTTGGAATTCATAACTAAACTGATTCGAGATTCATAACAAACCTTTGTTGGGGTAATGAGAATTGGAATATGGATCATTTTCACTATAATATACAAGAAATGGGATATTATGAAGCCAATGTTGATGTCTATTAGGTTTGATAAAATACTGAGGGACTAAAAAATAAATTTTTTTATTTGTCTCAATTTTTTTAGATAAAGTACTAAAATTCATTTATCTTATTTGTATAAGGAGAAATAAAACACCATCAAACATATCATTGTAATACATACATTAGAAGGAAAAAGTTCTCACCATAACAATTTTCTAAGACTGGAAATGGAGCTGACAGGTCATCATTCTACATGAATATAAATTATATGTGCTGGAAATAACATTACCATTTTTCTACTAGTAACGAGGAAAGTGGTGTGAAGATATCGGTCTATGACAAACACTATAATGATATAATATATATTCAATTATTCTATTTATCATCCTATCCATTGATATTTTACTACAACATAGCGGTCAGTATGCCTTTAGCATAATGTCTAACATTCATGATCTCTATTAATATAAGGCAAGACCATAAAGTAATGAGATCTCCAATTTTTTCTTCATAACTAATTTTAGATATTCTATTCTAGTTGTCCCTCATACAGTCAGGATTATTTCCTAAATTAAACACCTAGGAATCATTGAGATTAAATTCCTATATGAGTTGTGAATAGATTTCATGCATTCATCATTACCTAAGACATTCTCTAGTATTATTTTCTGTTACAATATTAGAGATAATGAGAATAGTCTTTCGGAACTACATACATTAATTATCTAAGTAGATAAGGACATGGGGTATGACAAACCCGTAATCGTTATGGTGAATAAGAATAAGAAGGGAAAGGAAAAGAGGCCCAAGACATAGGGACATCGTAAAGATCTCGAGCCCAATACTACCAAGAAGAAGAAGAAAAAGATGAAGGGAGTGGAAAAAGGGGTATTATGTTTTTCATGTGGAATGTATGGTCATTGGAAGAGGAACTTCTCCCATAATGAAGGGGAAGAAAATTATGCATTCAACATTGAGTTTAACCTTTCAATATGTACACATTTGGTATTATATACTGCTTTTGGGGCTCACATCTATAGAAAAATGTAAGATTCATGTAGATTTAGAATGATTAGCATAGTAGAGTTGGATCTGAGAGCTCCCAATGGAGTGAGTCCAATTGTCCTATTCATTGGGGGTTACAAAATTTCATTAAAATGGGGATGATTTTTGTTTTGAATGACTGTTATTAGGTACCTAAAGTTACCAAAAACATAGTCTTTGTATCATGCCTACAAATAAGATGGTTTATTTTTAAATTTTGAAATAAACATTGATTATTTTATAATTTCAACAAATGTAATGATATGAAATGTTTAAATAATGGACTTGATGTATTAAATTATGAAAACCAAGTGTTGAAAGTCAATAAAAATATCATGTTCACATGACTCATATTACACCAAACTATGGAATTACCCTCCCATTCATGTAAATGAGAAGCATTTGAAAAAACTCTATAAAGATGGTTATTTACACTCTTATTAGCTAAAACCACTTGATATTTGTCATTATTTTTTACAAAGGAAAATCACCATGCCACCATTTGGTGGATAGGGTGAAAGGGACAAAGAGCTTGAAGGATTGTAAGACAATGACGTTTGTTGAACATTTAAAGTATAAGCTAGAAGTGCATATTCATACATCATAAATTTTAATTGTAACTTGAGTAGATATGATTATTTCTAATTCATGAGTAATAAGTATGATTCATTTGATAAATTCAAGCAATTTAAGAATTAAGTTAAGAATAATTGTGGTATGAAGATGTAGAAGCTTCGATCGGATGGAGTTGGTGAATATCATAACCAATAGTTCATCTAATTTTAACGGGTTTTTGGGATTCTATCTCAAATAAAAACACATTACACACCATAGTGGAATTATATTTGTGAAATGAGGAATCATAACATGATACATGTTGTAAGGTCGATGATGAGTTATCTAGATATTCCATTATCCTATTGGAGAAAACATTACAAACTATGACATACCCAATAAACCAAGTACCAAATAAAGAATAAAATAGAATTCCCCTTGAGTTTTGGAGTGGAATGAAACATATTTTATTACATAAATGTTTATGTGGTCATTAAGCATTTTTTAAAACCTTATTTAGAAATAAAGTCTCACTTTAGGGCATGAGGTTTATCTTTATAGGGTATCCCAAGGAAAAAAGTGATACTACCTATACAACCCCTCAGAGAAGAAAGTCATTGTTTCCAGAAAATCCATATTTCTAGACTGGAAGAACATCCTCGAAAAGGATATTGGGAGATAGATTATCTTCGAAAAAGATGATGCTTAAGATAGACAAGGGTTGGTATAGGAAAAGATTCCATTTTTATCCATATAAGTAGTATTTTCTGAACCAAAAGTACTTTGTATAAGCATAAGATAAGTAAGGGAGCCAAAGAGATATGGTTTTATGGTCAGTAAGGATAGTGACTCATTAATGGTTGATAATGATGAACCTATATCCAATAAGGAGGTAATAGAGAGATAAAAAGATACAAGATGGAAAGAATCCATGAATTATGAAATAGATTCCATGTTTCAGAACCAATCTTGGGTTTTGGTCGATGCCCCAGTTGATGTAAATCCTATCCGTTGAAAATGGGTATTCAATAAGAAACTGGACATGGAAGGTAATGTATTTACCTATTAATCAAGGATATTAGATAAAGGTTTTATACAATATTATGTAATTCACTATGATGAAAACTATTATCCAATTTACATGTTTAAATCCATAAAAATTATACTTTCCATAGAATCTTACCATGAATTTGATATTTGGTATATGGATTTCAAAAATTTATTCCTTAATTGAAACCATTATGTTGATTTCTATAGGAGACAACCAGATGGTTTGGTGACTCCATGGGATGAAAAAAATATTATCAAGTTATAGACATCTATTTATGGATTGAAACAAGAATCTAGGTCACAGAATATTCTATTCAATGAATCCATAAAAGAATTTGGTTTTGTTAAGAATGAATATAGGCTGTGTATTTACAAGAGGTTTAGTGTAAATGTAGTCATTATCTTAGTAGTATATGTTGATGAAATATTAGTTATTTGATGAAATATTTAAGTCTTATAGTCAGTTATGACTATTTAAGAAAGTGATTGTCCATGAAGGACATAAGTGAATCTTCATATAGTCTAGGGATCAATAACATTCATGATTGATCCAAGAGACTGATTGGGAAAATAGAAAGTACATATATTGACCAGATAACAAAGAGATTTAGTATGAAAAAAATACAATAGGAGATTGGTTCCAATGTCACATGGTCTACAACTTTTTAAGAAAATATATCTCCAGACACAAAAATAGAAAGAGAGAGTTATATTCCTCAGTGATATGATCTATCATGTATCCCATGTTATATACTAGGCTTGATTTTTCCTATGCATTGAGTATGGTAGGAATATATCACAAATATCTAAGAGAATAAAATTACAAAACTGTTAAGGATATCCTTATGTATTTGATAAATACTAAGGATATATTCCTCGTGTACGGAGGACATGAGGAGCGGGTCGTTAAGGGTTATACTGATGCTAGTTTTTAGACAAATCAAATTGATCTGATGTCATAATCCAGATATGTTTTCTATCTCAACAGAGGAGCTGTGAGTTGGAAGAGTTTGAAGCAGCTAGTTTTTGCAGGTTCTACAGTGGAGTATGAATATATAACAGCTTTTGATGTATCCAATGAAACCTTTTAAATTCTAAACTTTTATTGAAAGTTATTTCGGTACCTAGAAATAATGACTATGTTACATTGTATTGTGATAATACAAATGTGGTGGCTCTTGTGATGGAGACAATTTCACACAAACGGACAAGGCATATAGGCCAAAAGTATCACCTATTGAGGGATTTTTATTAAAGGGGTGAATTTTCGATGAGCATAATAACCACTAAATAGATGGTGGTCAACACCTTTACTAAAGAAATATCTTAGGGGAAGCCTGAGTATCATGTGAGAGCTAACTAGAGTGAAGGCTAATAGAAGTTGGCTCTAGTGAACGCGCGAGTCAATTGGAGTTGGTTCCCAATAAACAAATTCTATATACTTTATAATAAACATGTATTCATTATTTTGAATATAAATAAACTAATTATCACATCATGATTTTTCTTCTATGTGACATAATATGTGATTATGTTTTACGAGTAGTTATCACACTAAAATTTCATAATAGTTCCTCACTATGGTGAGAACCCAGAATAGTTATGACACTAATCTTGAATATATTGTTCTTCTCATGGTGTACTCCCTTGGGAATATCTAGTATAATATCATGAGAACGAGAAATTCTAGTAATAAATCCTCATTTATACATTTCATTTGGTATTACTATCTATATATATTTTTATTGGTCTATGTACATTAATATTATTATTAATTAATATCATGAGTCACGTACTTTGATTTATTGATGAAAATCTTGATGACATATGATTGCGGCAAGGTCAGATATGTGGGGTACATCATAGGTAATATTGCATTAATGAATAACGTGAGAAAGGATTTATCCTTTTTGTTCATTAATGGAAGTAAATATCTCATACCATTTGATGGAAATGAAATATCCTGAATAAATCCATGGACATGGTGTTCAATAGGCACATTCTATTCTTGGAAAGTCAAAGAAAGAGATACCGAGAATATAGGTTGATTATACTAGAATACGACCTTATCCATTAGAGATATTGTGATAAATGGATTATATTTCATAGTAAGCAGTCGTATGAGATAACATTTCATTACAACATTGAATTCTTTCTCTATAGGTGCACTAGAATGTTACTAAATGCTATCCTTGGACTGGTTCACCTAATTACACTGAGAAAGAGGCCGAGAGGGTCACACACTGTGTGTATCAAGAATGAGAGTTAAATAATATATTATTATTTATTATTTAACAGACTAAATCAGTACTATTTCTACATGTGGTTCAATACTTATTCATGTATAATTGATTGTATTGGTTTGATCAATAGTTATTACAGAGAATATATTGTGAGAGGAATATTTAATAAATATTTATTTTCAATTTATTGAATATAATATTTATTCATTTACTTATTGGTGAATAATGTAGTGGTATTTATTTAATAAATAAATAGACATTATTCAATTCTCAATAAATATTGTCGAAGAATAGAAGACTGAGTTTAATGGTGCTATGTGAAAAAATAAATATTGAAAATTATTTAATTAATAAATATTTAATTATAATTCACAATTAAATACAAGTTGAGAAATAATAATATTATTAATATATCATATGGGTTTATTATAGGATTAAATAAAATAATCAAGGGCATATGTGAAATTATTTTATTTTATTTTATTCTGAGAAATATCAAAACCCATTTATTCTATTTTCACAAATAGGGGAAATTCATTTTTTGGTTATAAACACAAATATTGGAGAGTCCTTTCAACCCTAGAGAGAACCCATCTCCAGAAACGGTCCCAAGAACATAGAGCAGTCCTTCTCCAATTGAACATGGAGAACACTTTGGATGTAGTTCTAAAAGTGATCAATGGAGGACGACACAAGTGCAAGGATCTGACATTCTAACAATCAAAGATTCCATCAGTGATGTTTTGGAAATTCATGGAACACATATGGATCATTTATCAAGGAAATCTACACTTTTTTTCTACAACTCAATGATAGTGGACAAAAAATATTACACTGGATCCATCAACAATGAGAAAATTCCAACAAAGGTGATTCATTATTTAATTATATTAATTACAAATAAGAAATGATGATCCACTCTCTTGGTTCCGATGTAATTCTACATTTTTTATTTATTTAACCCAATTCTGTGGATCATGGAATTTATCATATTATAGATCCCATATTGATCATCGATTACAGATAAAATACATGGGAACCTCCCAATGAATAAATCCACTGTTCTCAGATCATAAATGAGGATATCCAAATGTTATAGTATTCTAGTAACTATATAGAAAAATGATAAAAAATAAATCCCGAATAAGTAGTGATTCATGAAATTTTCATGAAACCGATGATCACATATTCACCAATCATAAAAATTCATTCACACGCAAAAAAAAAACAAGCAATAAAAGTTATCATATCTCATATATATGTGAAGCTAAATGATCGTTATTTTAAATGTATCATATTTTTTAGTGATACTAAGTGATGTATTCATTTAACAATTTAATGAATTTGAAAATCTTAATGAACCAACCATTATATTCAAAACTAATAAAATTTTTGTGGGATGAATTGGAAATGAAATCCATTGAATATATATTCAACATTTCCAAATAAGATTCACATTCATATTTAATAAATTATACAAGAATATTTAATAATTTTATAAATGAATCATTATTATTCATACAACATGTTTCACATGATTGGATTTTATGTCTAGATCCAACAATTAACATCATAGATATTATTATGGATTCAATAAAAAGGAGAATAGATTTTTCATTGGATATTATGAAAAATATGAGGATAAATAATGATGGATGAATGATAGAGTATATTTAAATCATTTACAGTTGAGGCGTCACCTGGCAGAATTTTGTCATAAAAATTTTGGAATAATATTTACTAATAAAGTACTTTTGTATCATATTATCCTATTTTATCACTATCTCCATATATTTTCCACATGAAAATAACATTTCAATGCCATTTTGATAAAAAAAATTAACATCATCTAAAAAGGGAAAATAATATAGCAAATATAAAAAAACAAGGTTTTCATGTCAATTTTTATTAAACTTATGTTGAAATTTATTCAAAAAATCATAAATCTAATTTTTTTCAATGTCATTCTTATAGAAAACTGACATTGAATTATGAAATACATGATTTTGACCATTATATTTCCATATAAATTATATGGAATGAGGCTTTCTAATTCATGTATAAAAAATCTAACTTCGAAATATCATCAAAAATAAAATCCTTCTTGTCTTTTAACATTAGTTTTTCCTAATACAGTTATTGAAATCATATTTTTTGCATAATTTATATGGAAAAACAATTTTGAAAATCATTTAATTGGATGTACATGACTTTTTTAGAAAACCAAAATTTAATGTTAACAATATTATTGATAATTCATAAAATTAATTTTTCAAAACCTATATCAAAGTAGCACCACCAAAACAATTGCACAATAGTGCACATAGTACCATGAAAACTCATTGAAAACCATTAAAAAATATTTTTCAAACAATATACACATAAGTGATACTAAATATAAAAATTCATTAAACATTGAAATTATTATGTAAATAAAATATAAAGGCATTCCAATTTATTTATTATATACTATGAACAGTCAAAAAAATCTAAAACAACATAATGTTTTTTTGAATTCTATAATAGAATATTTTTTAAAAAATATAAGGGTTTGATAAAATAAAAATTTTCTAATTTATTCTTGATATATTAAAGATCATATTATAAACAAATCATAAAAAAACCAACAATCATTACTTATTTTTTGGAAATGGACAATAATTCATTAAATAATATTTTTCAAATGGAAACATTAGATATGTGAAAAAAATATTTTGAAATATAAAATTTAGCAACATGAACTTTCACATATTCATTTTGTTTCTCTATTATTAAAATTTAAGCCATATTGAACTAAATCCATAGAATTTTTTAATTTCTAATATAAACTAAAAAAAATCTTCATATTTAAAATTCTCTTATTAAAGAGAAAAAGTAACTGAATTAGACATTATCTATTAAAATATTTTTAAATATTCCTCAAATTCCAACCAATAATGAGTATAACAAATTTTTCTCAAATTCATATGAGAAAATATTCATAAAATCCACAGTTAGATAAAATATATAAATTAGAGTGTTACTAGTTTTATTATGAATAATTTTTCGTAATTATTGATATATTATTGCATGTCGAGGTTATGGAGAAACCAACATGAAATCAATTCATTATTAATCATTCATTTAATAAATGAATTATGAAATGTTGGTTCATGTTTTTCATTACAATTGAATTTCTCTTGGTTTAATAAATCTATAAAAAGAGGTGAAATCCTAATTTAAAATAATTGATTAGAGATACCTAGTTAGAAAAATAATAAATTAATTTTTATAACATGTGTTTACTTAAATAAATGAACATGATAATTGAAATTTATTAAAATGCCAAACAAATGTAACATGAATAATTTTATCTATTTACCATTTACAACATCAATGATGTATTTTGTAAATATATTTAATGTATAATCACAGCAAAAAATATTACCAATCATCAAAAATATAAAAATTCAATAACATAGAAGAAATATGTCTTAATTTTGTTATCTTTGTAGGATCCTAAGGTTTAATGTACCAATATTTCCTTCTTAATTAAATATTTTTTTTATATATTCCTACAACTGAAACACCAAATCTAAAAAACGTATGAACCATTTTAAGGTATCTATAGAATTGGAAGGTATATACATTGATAACAGTGTTTTGAAATCTGAATAATTATATATATATCATGTTAATAACAAAACCAATTAATAATGTTGGGAAACTAATAAAATATTATTTTGATATTAATAAATATTTTATAAATTTAATTTTTTTCATGTTTGATATATTCCGGATTTGAACTAATTTTAATGAAAAATAATACACCAAAAAATGATTTTCTAAAAATAAAGTTTTTACCTGATATTTTAGGAATTTAATTTAATGTATTTTTCATAAATTTAATTAATTGAACATAAAAAATGTAAAATTAACTCTGTATTTATCATTTAAAATTATCTTATGATTAATTTGTGATACAATTCAAAATATTTTTATTTTTGGTGAATAGTGTAGAATTCTACTTTTATAAATAAATAGTACATTTCTGTATATATTTTTCAATTGAAAACATATGAAAACATTTTTAAAGAAAACATATATATTTCATATTATAATTTTATATTTTCAAAAACTATTATTTTAATTTATAAAACTATATTATAGATTTTATAATTTATGTCATATTCTTTAAAAAAATACCCTAAAAATTTTATAAAATTAATTTATGAAAATTAATTTTTATAAATTTATAAAATTAAATAAAAATTTTATTTCACTTTTTGCATCATTATTTGCAAATTTTATTTTAAGTAACATTTTATTATTGTATTATAATGAATATATTTCATTGATAGAATCAAGCTACTGTGGGGAAAACAAAAAATGGAAAAAAATTAAACATTGAGGTAACAGGTCCTACATGTTTGAAAAATGTTATTAAATAAGTGGTAGAGGTTTGTATTAACCTAATCTCATATCCAATTAATTATTTTTCAATTTTGGAACCACAATACATGAGACTAACTTCCCCTTATTAAAATGTCTTCAATATTTTAAAAAAGTACACTCTTTTTCACTTATTAAAGGTGAACTCAGATCCCCACCAAACCTCGCATAAAAATTCATTATGTTCTTCCTAAAATATTCCCATCCCTCTCTTATAAACTTGTAGACACATTAAAGCAGTTATAGACTTCCCAAAATACCATCCACCAATGGTTTCTCCCTTCACAAAGGAGATGGTCCATGAAGTGAGATAGTTAAAGTATGTGCATGGAAATCAAGGTAAATTTTAAGAGGATTAGTAACTCAAAATCCATTAATTTAGACAAATAATTTCTTATAGATCTTAATTTTCCAAGAAATTAAGTTTATGAATAACTTTCTATTTTTATTTATGGGTGAAATATATTTTTTTATTCATGTCCTCTTTAATGAACAGTTTTCCTTTCACATATTTTTAATAAATGAAATGAATCTTTTTGAAAATAGGCCCATAACTATTCATTTCACATCAATATATTTAATCCTTAATTTATGTAAAAGACACTATAAATAAAACTATACCCAAATATATAATTTCATGTTTTTAATAATTGATAAATTTTCATCCATATTTTCATGTCATTGGATTTTTTCCCAGTAAATGAATCCTGGATTCAACATATTTAGTCTTGGTATAACCCAATACACAAAAAAGAAATTTTATCAATGTGAATTTCACATGATACCTTTGATCATGAATGTCAGATTGAGTATGTCTACTTCAAATCAAATTCTATAAAAGGTAGAAAATCATTTATTGATTCGAATGGTTTCATTATGCAAAACCCCAAGAAGACTCGGATATGTAGATATTACTCTAATCTTGAGAGAAAAGTTGTTACTGGATCTTTTACAGCCACTGGGATGGTAAACTCAGATATTCCCCCTCATCCAGAGGCTGTTAAAAATCTCACCACGTCTTCTGATGAAAATAGTTCGAGTGACATTGATTCTAATAAGGACTCTAACCCAGCTGTGAGAGACATTTATTAGTTCAAGGAAGAGGTGTCAGAAGAATTGGAATCTTGGATGGATGAACAAGATGAACTAGTTTTCCAAAGGTACAAGGAAGGGGAAATCAATGCAGACTTTTACATTCAAATTAGAAAGTGAATGTTTATCAATTTGGTTGAGGAATTTAAGTGAAACCCTGACTTTAATTTTCGATAAATTCCATGGAAATGAGTTCCGTTATTTTTCTCCTTTTTGATGATTGAAATCTTGTAATTCAATGCTGATAAAGGCCTCTCAGTCTGAATATGGCGAATTGATGATTTCTTGGCTGGTTTCTGGACTATTTTTTGGTTTATGTGAGTGCCTCATATATTGACTGCTGTTTTTTTGGGAATATGATTCCATTGTTGAGTACGGATACGTATGGCAGGTAGTATGATTTTCTAAAGAGGATTGTAAGGACTCCACATTTAGAGAGATGTAGTTTCTTTTGCAAATTCATGTGCATGTGCATTTTCATGGGAGCTCTGAGCTACATGCTATGCGAGCAGAGTCTCTTATTGTAACTTTCTTTTCATCCCTCTACACATTATATGTAGTGACCCAAGGGAGGTTCTAGATTCTATGATGATGATGGCACACAGAAGCTTCAAGACATGATGAGATGTTAGTCTTCCTGCTCCGTTTATCCTTGATCTTCATTGGGCCCGTTCTCATTGGTTTTTGTCACTTCCAATTAATCTTTTGCTGGTACAAGATCTTTGCACCTCGTTTAAGCAATGTACTCTCTTTTATGTTTTAATAAATTCTTGTGAATTGTGGGATGAGTTTCCATATGACACATCAATCTGTTTAAAAAAATTAAGGTAAATGTTAAGAGGACTAGTAACTCAAAATCCATTAATTTAGTTAAATAATTTCTTATAGAACTTAATTATCTAAGAAATTACATATTTGAATAAATTCCTCTTTTTATTTTAGGGTGAAATATATATTTTTATTCTGGTCCTCTTTAATGAATTGTTTTCCTTTCACATATTTTTATTAAAAGAAAGGAAAAATTTTAGAAATCGGCTCATAACTAATCATTTCACATCAATATATTTCATCCTTCATTTATGTAAAAATACACTAGAATTAAAACTATACCCAAATATATAATTTCATGTTTTTAATAATTGATAAATTCTCGTCCATTTTTTCATGTCATTGGATTTTCTCCCCGTAAATGAATCCTGGATTCAACATATTTAGTCTTGGTGTTACCCAATCCACACAAAAAGAAATTTTATAAATGTGAATTTCATATTACTCCACTTATTTCTATATTTCAAATTTTTAGAATTATCTCCATTTTTTCATAGATTCGTACAAATTTATTACTTTCTTTCATCATTTATCTTTCTATTTTTTTTAAATTTACTTGAATCGAATTTATATCAAATTTTTAACATGAAAATTATATATTTAATCTCATCATTAAACAAATTCTCATGATTTTTAATTAGTTTATATGATCATTTTTTTACAATTTCATCAATAAATATTAAAAATATCATATTCTACTTTAAATTTATTTATTAAAATTTTTATTGAGTATTTTTCTTCAATGTAAACTATTTTACGTCAAGTTAGTTTTCCTTTTAAAATTTGAATCAATAAAATCATTAAAAATATAAATTAACTTATCATTTTTATTGATTTTCAACTACAAATCTATTACTACTTCTCATTTATCATTTTTATTTTATTTATATTTTCCATAACGTGCTCCACCCGGGTGATAACAAATTCAAGTTAATCAATACACATGGTTGAATACATTAAAATTCCATTTAACAAAATATTATTATTTATATAGTAATAAAAAAATTATGATCGACTTCTAGTTTTACTTCATGATAAAAAACTCCTTCTGATTGATTGTTATATTTATTTTCCTCATCAGTATTTACAATAATTTCTATAATTTTTTCTCCTTAATAGATATTAATTATTTATCACGATATTTAACATGAAGTTTATCTTTTTTTCCCTATTTTATTATATACCTATACAATTAAAAAATATGTTTTATTAAAATATAATAACATGGTATTCTTTATTAAGGGTACATCCTGTATTAATTTTATAAATGATTTATATCACATTATTTTATATATTCTATTCTTGTGAAATTTCATTCTATATATCTAACTTATAGAAACTTATGAAACATTAAAATTAGTTTTAATGAAAACCCTCCTTTCACTAATTTGAATTTTATAAAGAGAAATGTGTGAAATTCATTACTCGTATCATCATTAAATTCTTCATGATTTTATTCAAGATTATCCATCTCCATGAAATCTATCAACTAAGATGAGCGAAATTTTTACATATGGATTTAACATAATGTTTTTTGGTACCAATGCAATTATTTTATGAAGGGGTAATAACGAAAGATTAATTTATTTATGCATAGGTAATTTAGATTTTTATAAAGGATTAAGTCATCAAATGATCTTATTTATGATATCTATAAATAGAATCACTTTTTAATATCCTTAAATAATATCTATAAAATATGATTATATCATTGAAACATTATATTATAAATTCAATAGGATGCATTTTAAATCACAATATTATTATATAAATATTGATTTTCTTCTTCCATCACCTACCTACCATTTTATAGTATGTTAGATTATTTGTCCAAACTTTCCTTAGGTGAACTGTTTGTCATTAAAATAATGTTAATTTGGTTCCATATTCTTATAGAAAATGAATTTATTTCTATTTTATTAGTGTTAAATGAATTATTATTATATTCATTCTACAACATATTTATGTCAACACTATAATAAATTCCATGGATTGATGAGGAAAATAGTTCTAGAATAAGATATCATAGATGAGATATGATTTGGATAGTCCTTGTTTGATAATTATTTACGTTATAAATTTGATCATTGTTCCCCTTGATGGAATTTTTTATTGTAAAGATAATCTCAAGAAACATTTATCAAATAGAAAAATTCATCTCAAATAACACCTACTTCAGTCAACTAGGTCCCAATATCTATAATATGGAGTTTAATTAGAGATTGAACATTTTTAGATTAATGGGTTATGATTCCATGGTAGAAATAAATCAATTATTTTTTTACAAATCCAACTGAGTACATTTTTTAGGTAATGAAAATAATCCAAAAAAACCTGAAGATTTTTCTTTGTTTACCGAAATTTAATATATCTATGGGGAATACAATTATGCTTTTACATATACCTAAATCCACTAATTCACTCTTATTTGAATTCTGTTTCAACATTGTCTCACTATTAATTCTGAGGTTCACCACCACTTCTTTTCTATCCACTTTATTATTCAAGAAATATCATGAAATATTTGTACATATTCCATTATAATGATTAATAAATGTGTTATTATTACAACTAATACATTTATGTATTTCACATCATCTCAATAATTATATTTTCTTATGAATATTCTTTACAAAATTAGATTACTCAATCTATCATAGCAGTTTCATATCTTTTCTGTATTTTAATTTTTCCGGATAATATTCCACTTTATCTATATATTATTCTTAAATATTCATACATGAAATCAATGAATATTATTATTTTATTTTATTTTAGTTAATTAATGATAATTCTATGACTCTTTTCTTTTAAAAGGTTTATCAAAACTATCCATTATGTTTTAGTTAGATATCCCATTAATCAATCAAACCCATCAAGGTTTGAAATGTCAAGATTAATTACTCAAAAGGAACCCCCTATAATGATTCAAATGATATAAGGAGGATAGTTTCCACAAAAAACATTCAAAAAAACTAATATTCCATAGTTAGTCCATCAAAATCATAATGGAATCCCTTAAAGTGAAAAATAATGCACTATGGAATAGAATTCTCATAACCTTTTATTTTCATTTAAAGATTTATAGGAACCTTCTATGGACATCTCTCGCACTAAAACTGAAACTAGAAATGGATAACGGGGTCTGTAACCTTAGGTTGGATTCTTCTTAAACTATTATAAATCAAGATAAATTTAAAACTGAACCCAATGGGAAGGAATAGAAAATGATTTGTTGAAAAACCACCCTTTATAATAACTCTCTATAATATCTCCATTACAAAATAGAATGTCCACCTTGAGAGAATTAAGAGGAATCCATATCATAAAATATAAAAGGTAAACATTCCCAAATGAGCATTTCTATAAGTGAAGGTCTATACAAAAAATATCTCTCAAATCTAACAATGTTATTATGAAATATATTCCCAGTTACACCCCTCCCTGATGCTATTCTACTAGAAGATATAACCCAAGGGAAGACCCCACTCATGCAACCCCTTCACTTGGTGGTCCTTGATCTCCATAGGTCTCCCATAAAAGTTCACCTCATCAAGAACATTGATTCCCCCCAAATAAAACATATGTGAATAATCATAATTATAATAAAGGATATACAATACATATATAACAACATGGATATAGATAATTTGTACAGTACATTTTATCTGATACTCTATGACTCCAACACAAGACAACATCTTGAAAGGACACACAAAATGGGTATAAATATTACTCCCCGGACAAAACCTTCACCACCCACGACAAAGAGTCACATTCAAGATTAAATTATATCATACAATAAAGTATACAGGTCTCATCCTAAGATTGTTATTGTATATATCTTGATATTTTTTCACTAATATCTCCTAATGAATTATCATAAACATATCAATTGTGTTCTATTCTAAATTTGGACTAAAAATTACAAACTCTCTAACCTCATTACATCATAATAAAGAAAATAAAGGTGTACTGTACAAATTTGTTAATAGTTTCATATTAATGGTAGAGTGGAAAATATTTTTGTTAGAAAAATTTACCAAGGCTGGGTACTCATCTATTAAAAAATAAATTAAATGACATAAGAACACAACTTGTCCTAAAGATTCCCGATAGTCCACACTTTCTGATCATCCATCCATGGTTGGAAATCATTTTTTAAGGAATATAAAAGATTCAAATTATTTATAAATACATATCCACACCATGTAGGTAAAAAATTATCAAATTAACATATTATCATCCTTGGGGCACTATGGAGTATCATCACTACCTCTAGATTCTACTTATATAATATCTACACTATGATCAACTCCTTAATTTCTAAATATTGGTATGATTTCGTAAAATTTTCAAATATCACCAATATAGCATCAAATCCCACATGTTAGTCATTAAAACTCTTTATGATGTATGTAAATATATCCTACCACTTCTATTTAGGGCCGTCTAATGGTTGAATAATACTAATTGAAAAATAGTTCTATGCCATCATCTTTTGATAGACCAAATATTGAGATAAAAACACTTCAACCACAAACCTCAACCCAGGCCCCAAAAACTAACCTCTCAAGGATTATTATATCTTTTTAACTTGAGGATATACCACAAAAGTTGAGCTATAGAACTAATGATGAAAAATATCATGCATCATCAAATAAATTAAAATCCATCCCTAAAACAAGACTCAATGTTGTTTATCCTTAGACCAATGTTCATGTGAATCGCTAAAAACAACTTGTTTTATCTAGAACTCCACCACAAAATCCCATAGTTGGGAATAATCGACATTCTTAACCAAAGACAAATGCGCATTCATATTTAAAAGGAAACATTTCATTCTAACCTATCTAATATTAAGATTCATCTTATATAGATCTTCTTTTACTCGTTATGAATCTCTATATTCATGGAAGGCATCACTATGTGACTTCCTGGTTAGTGGTTAAGCTACAACATTTCTCTTTTCTATTATGTATGGAATCAAAAATTTATAATCCTATATAAATCCCATTCACTTTCTCTTCAAAAAGTTAAATTCCATGAGCTAGAGGACATAACTCATTCTCTTATTTTCATTAAAAACAAAAAAAATTATAAATGGTAAATTAATTTCACCACAACTTCATTACATACTAAACTGATGTTATATTGAGATCCTAGGAGTTGTAGTTATTCTAATGGGGGAATATATTCCAAAAAAAGTCCTTATCTATTCTACATTAGAAAAAAACTCAACCTAAATTTAATAGAATAAAAAACAAAAAAATGGAATTATTTCTATTAAGAAATAATGCTCTAGGGCACTGGAGAACTTCTCCATTGGGTACCGAAAAGTAACTTGACAGTAGTTACTCCACACAAAAATACAAATAGTTTCTTATAACGTCTATCATATGAGTTTCAACAAAAGATAAATGTACCAAATACCTCATGTAATATATTGTTAGAGCATGGATATTTCATTCCATAAAAATAGTCATGTGTGATTCCCAAGAGGTGACTACCTTTATTGTAAAAATATCCACAACCAATACCTGATGGGGCATGACATGCACCCCGAATAAAAATTCATGAGCCTAGAGCTCACACTTATACAACTTTAGTAACATAATATAAGTATGTAGAACTCGAAAAACAACACATATATGATTTTAAATCTCTATCTCATATGTAGAGTACAAAAGGATTTTATTGATGATATCAATCATAAAATTATCCTAAAACACAAAGACCACAGTGTTCCTCAAACACATAAACCTGTCATGAGTTTTTTTCACATAAAATGATATAACGGTGATCTTATAATTACTATAAAAATTTTCCATCATTTAGAATTATTAGATGATTTCTCAATCATAGTTCGATCTTATAGAACAAAATTCCTCTTTCTACTGATTTAATAAATATTCATTCCACCAAATAGGATATTATTTCTTCACAATCATCTTATTAAGTGATGATAATTGATACAGGGATGAAAAATTACATCAATAACCCTTTTGAAAAAACTTATACACCCCATGTGGACACATAGATCTGAAAAAACCCCCATATGAATATATAATCTGGCTAAAAAAAGATTTCATCACCCAGAAGGTCCAATATTATGCATAGACATAGAGATAGGATAAATCCACATGTGTATCTCAATACCAAACATGAAATACATTAGAGGGGGTATGTCACGACCCGATCCAACCCCGCCTCGAGCCGCAACTACCCCAAGCCCGCCTCCATAGGCCAGGGGTTGGCGACAAGCGCCGAAGGCTAAACAACTCGGGGAGGCCTTTTCCTGAGTACCTGTACACACACACACACGAGCAGAACACTCAATGAAAAAGTGCAGAGTAAAAATAAAAGCAAAGGGCAACTGCTACAAATAATAAGCAATGTGCATCGACTCTTAAAAGTACAAAGAAAGTACTTAAAGTAAACTGAAAAGAAAAAGGGGAAAACACGCGCCCAACCAGAAAAGCTCCACAACCCGGCAACAGGTGAACAAAAAGTAAACAACTGGAAGGGTCCCCCACCCTGAACCCGACTCCGACCACCACACGCGGTCCATGCTCTCAAACTCCTAAGCTCCTCTGATGTCACGACGAACATGTCTGTCGTCTGCAAGGGCACACCAAGTGCGGGCAATGCCCAAGCAAGGGTGAGTATAAAAATACTCAATAGGATTCCCCAAAGGCTCGAGGGAGCAACAAAGGAGGTACCTAAGGGTGAACAGTAGAGCGAACAAGGAATAGTAGAGGAGTACAACTGAAAGTACAGTAAAGAGTAAAGTAGAGAGTCCAACTCAACCCAACAAGAGGAAAGAAGGTAGACTCGTTCAGACACAAGGAGCTGGAAACGGTGAGAAGATGAACCTCCCGTCGAGTCTTATCTACCTATAGCAGGAGAGTAGACTCATCCAACCATAAAAATCTAGACATGGAAAGCACGTGGCATACCCCGCGCGTCTTCACCTCTCCTGGAAGGAGAGTAACCAAACCCAAGAAGTGGGTACTAGAACAAGGTATATAAAAATAAATATGCTCAAAAAGAAGCCCGAACAAGGTCGTAAGGGTATCTACATCCCATAGCTCAGCCCAAAAAAGTGATCAGCCAACAATCCCATAAGAAAACACCATCGATGCCCAGCATCCCGCATGTCTGCCCCGAACTACAAGTCAAGGGGCTCAAACCACCACACCTCGACACTATCTTCTTGTACGACACTGACTCACCCGCACGGTTTTAGGTCGTGTCACAAGGACATGTCTCGGTGGGGGAAAAGTGCCCCTCGTACTTGAGAGTTCTGGGGGAACGTCAAAACACACCTCATCACTGCCCCGCAGTCGATAGGACTGCTTAATCTCGAGAGGCGACCCCCTGCCCAGCCCCGCTGGAGGGTCACTGGAAGTCAACGGGTTCCCACAACAGGGAGACCCAGTAAGAGTCAACGGATGCCACACTGCCCAGTCCCGTATTAGGGTAATCCACTGGAGGGCGACCCGGCTTAAGTCGGCGACGGTACCACTGCCCAACCCAGCTAGAGGTAACCCGACATCGGGGACCACTGCCCAGCCCAGCTGGAGGTAAGCCCGGCATCAGGGACCACTGCCCAGCCCAGCTAGAGGTAAGCCTAGCATCGCAGACCACTGCCCAGCCCACTAAAGGTAAACCCAAAACTGCTCTGGCCATCCCTGCTGGATAGTACAACTGGCAAGCCCTGCTCAAAACAACCTCAGACCTGCTGGAAACAACCTCAGCCCTGTTGGAAACAACCTCAGCCCTTCTGGAAACAACCTCCTGGGTAGAGGATCAGTGCCGCGTAGAGTGTTGGTAACACCGAATCAACAAGAACTCTACCAGGGAATATGAAGCAATAGGAGAAACTCACCGGCGCCTCAGGGCGATCACGCTCCAATCCACTGAGTCACTATCGAAGAGGACCAAGATATCTCATCCCAGAAAGTGGGGCAAACACCCACGCTGCACGAACACCCATAGTCGTAAACGGTGTCGTAGTCCGGTGAAAGGGCACGATACTGAAACCCCTCACAGCTGAAGAAACAGAGGCACAAACCATATCTTCCCGCCAAACCAACGAGAACAAAACCAGGGGGAGACCACTCAACCCTTCTGATCAAACAAACGAGCACAGAGGGACCCTATACGTCGCAAGAGGTAAAAATTACGTAAAGCAGAACAAGACACACACATGGGGCCCACACGACGTGTGGCCCCAAGTCAACCCCAACTGAGCGCACAAACGTCCTCAGGTACAAACAACCACATGTACCTCCAAACGTTCCCGTATACTCCCATAGTATACCACGTTCCAGCCCACAGGCTATCATTCACACGACACCCAACGTCAACGCGAAGGCGTGAACATAACAACTCCACCTCAAAGGCCCAGGCACATCCAACCACATCTTGTGAATCATTTATATCACTCTCCCAAGAGTGCGCGATCACACGCCAAGGGTCTAATACAAACATGGTAGGACGAACCACCGCTGGAGCACCCTTTTATTCCACATTTAACAAGATCACGCAAGAGGATCCACACAACTAAACGGATCGCATCGTTGTAATCCCTGTGAAAAAACATGCAAGATATACTACTTACTCACCTCAAATGGATATCCAACAGAAAAGTCACCAACACCACCTCACACCCGAACGATGTCCCATGATCCTGAGCCTCGGCCCCGAAAATAGTCGGGCGCATCGCACCATTGCGATCCCTTCGTAGAAACACATCAAAAAGACTGATCATTTGAGCACAAGGGATATCCGGGGAAAAAGATGCATTCTAGCGCACCACACACGAGCGGTGCTTCATGGGACCCGCATCCCGGTCCCAAAACACAGTGAACGGATCACACCGTTGCGATCCTCTCAGAAAAGTACACGAAATAGACTACTCACTTGTCCAAAACGGACACCCGGTGATAAATCTAGAAATCACCGTCAACACCCGAAACAGCCCTCACGGGGCCCGCACCATCGTGTGGAATTAAAGTGGGTAGACTGCGCAAATGCAATGCCCTTAGAAAAACACCCAAAATTGACTTCTCACATGCTTCGAACGGGAATCCAATGGAAAAGTCTTGAAACGCTGCACGCAGCTCGAAAGACGGGCCGTGGGGCCCATGCATCAACTCTGGTTTCGACGCCTAAAACTACCCTGGAAATCTCTGCCTCAGTGTTGGGGTTCCACGCCACTGACGGCGCTCAAAACGGATGTCAGACGCGTCTGCGCCGTCCAAAACAAGAATCCTCGGGATAACATCAACCCACTTATAGACACATCGTGCCTCCGAGGCCACTCGTTTCGGGAATTAACAATTCCCAAAACCATCTCAAAATGTCTTCCTTGAGGCGAGGAAGGCACTGCCACAGACGACATGCAAATTGGACGCCCGTAGCCGAAAATACGGGCGTCTATGTCGAGGGGGAAAGCCCCTTGGGCTGGACCGGCCTGGGCCGGCCCGCAGCTTAGACGCGCGGGCCGGCCGCGGACACGCGATCCGTGCGCAGACCGGCCACGAGGTCCGGTCGCGGCAGCCACGGGAAGACCCGCGCGGCACAAGTCTTTGTCGTCGCACGGGGGTTGCGCGCCGCGACCCCGTGGTCGCCGCTCCCTGGCGACCCGCCGCCGCGCCGAGGCGCTCCGCCTGGCCCCGACCTCACCCTCGGCTGAAGGGTCGCCGCGCCCTGGCCTCGCCTGGCTGCTCACCTGACACCCGCGCCGCCGCCCGAGAGCCCCGATGCCGCGCCAAGCGCCTCCGCCGCCGCGCCATCCACCTGATCTGCCTGGAAGACCTGCAAACTTCGACGATCAACCCTGGCCTCCTCTGAACTCGGATTTCGATTCCGAAAGATGCGTTGGAAAGAAAAAAAACACCAATATGCATTCATGGGCTTTGTTCGATAATCCAACAGCAATTCCACATGATTAAACGGGATAAAAGTAGGTGTGGGAAAACAAAAATGAAAACGACAAATCCTACCTCGATGGGCTTTGCCTGAAGCTTCGCCGCAATCTGTCGGAGTTGCGCCTCGCCGGAGAGAAGGAGGTGATGGAGGAGATATTCTCCCTTCGTTGTTGGGAGCTGCTGGCACCATGGGAGAAGGGGGAGAGGAGAGGGGTGCGTAAAGTGTTTAAATAGAAAACACTTAACCACCCGTCCGTCGGCCCGAACCCGAACTCCGGATGGGGTCAGGATTAAGCCTCCCCTAGGCTAAAAACCATGATCTGAACGTATCGGAAGTCTCGGAATTTTAATCCGAGGCCCCCATCAAAATTTATTAAACTTAGCCCCTGAGGATTCCAAATTACGAAAATGCCCCTGGGGCCATTTTTTACAGACGGGCTGCGCCCACAAAACTTACACCTCTCCTAGGGTAAACGGCACGATCTAAAATCAACGATGCCCTCGGTTTTCCAATCCAAGCCACTGTGTAAGAGATACTTGAGTTAATCCATTAAACGAATTAATTAATTAATTAATTAATCTGTTTAACTTTCCGAAAGTGAGCGAGGGGTCCAAACGTCCCGTGCCGACATGTTTTATGTCGTTACTAGGGTAAAAACCCCATTCCGGACCCATCCGTACACTCAGATCTCTGATATGGATTACTGTTTAGGAGTTATCCCATTTATTTGGAGTTTCCAGTGTGAACGCATTGAACATTTAATTCTGGCCACACCGGGGCTCAGAATCTCACAACGTTTGAAGGCGCTGCTCTGCAATAACATCAAGAATATTCCGAAGTCTTCTGAAGCAAAAATTGTGTTCTTACAGGGTAACACCAAAACCTCCTCTATAAATACATCAATGAACTCTTCCAAAACCTTGAGAAAGACCGTCTGTTGAACTTTCTATGGACAAAACATATGCTTGACAAATAAAAAAGATATGGATATAACAGGTTTATAACATATCTGGGGGTCTTTATCAAAAATTAACACTACTATCTATCCATCATAATCAAAATATAAATCTATCTCCAAAAGAAATATATGATAGATTACACCAAAAAACCCATACACACTAAGGATGATGTCATAGTGTCAAACCCATAATCAAAGGAATTCTCTCCAAGGGTTATGCTTATCTACCACTACCTCAGTATTTATACGTACTTAAAAAAATATACCTCTAACTTGTGTAATAAAGGAAAAGGGAAAAATAATTCTCAACACCTCATGTTCCGAAGAATGGTCTATATTACGTCATGTGAAGGAGTGTGTATCTCCTGAATCAGAAAAAGAAATCACGCATGTATAAATAATTAAAGGGTTTCTTGAATGATGTCTAGCTCTCCCAATAGTTGAAAAACTAGGGAATTAAGCTGGCTATGACCTGATACAAATCCTCTATGACCCTGATGATGACCACCACCACTACCATTCACTACTTTATAAGGAGGACAATTATCTTGGGTTTGTAATGTGTGTTCCCCAAATCCTCTATAAAGATCCCATGATAGATCATCCAACTGCAATTACCTTGTCTAAAATAGACACATTAGACTAACCAAAAGTGGAACACTTGGTGGATATTTCTTACTAAAAATGGTTGACCGCTCTCACAACTATGAACCTCATCTTCCATATGAGAAACAAGTGTATAGTCTCTATGAAAAGGCCCAAGTGTCTCCACACCTAATGAAATGAGATGATGAGTGGTGAGACCTTCCCCTAGATATCTGAAAGTTATTTTATCTAGAAAACTAGGATCCCCATTCCACATTTCTACTTAATTAGCAATCTTGATTACTATGAAGACATTGTTTTTTCCTACATCCTCACAATAACCTCTAATCATGATAATAACTCCATATGGATCTGCAACATAGATGGGTTTACCAAAATCTTGACCTATGGATGTAAATACTCATATAAATTACATATTCTATACTCCTAATATGAAAAAAAGTCTATATAATATTATAGAATTGTCATAAAATGGACCCTGATATCCTTAAAGCTAGAACTCCCCTATAAAAAGGTAAGAAAATTCGGGTGACTCAAAAACTTTTTAGTTGATTAAAGAATGATTCTCAACACTAGTCCTTAGTCTTTATAAAGAGATATATGAATCAATTTGACACCTATGTTAAAATATCCACAATTTCTACTCTAATCATTGATGAATTATCAAATCCTAAATAACATGTTCTTCTTGTAAGAACATATCTAAATTAAATATACCATGGCCTCCTAAACTAGTATTATATCACTAATTCTGATGAGGATCACTCATACTTCTATCATCTCTTGTGCTAAAAATATCAACATGTCATCCTTTAATTTCATTCATTGTCAAATTCAACTCTTTGGTGATATCTCGGTATATCATTATTAACATCATATATATTATTATGGATTGAATAAATAGGATAATATAGTTTTCATTAAATATTATGAAAAAGATGAAGACAAATAATGATTAAAGAACGATAGAGGATATTTTAATCTATTATAGTGGAGGTTTCACCTAGAAGAATTATGTCATAAAAATTGTGGAATAAGATTTATAAATAAAGGATTTTTAATTATATTGTTATATTTTATCTCTATATCTATATATATACCACTTGAAAAAACAATTCAACATTATTTTTCTAAAAAAATTGCATCAGCTAAAAATGGAAAATAATTTAGAGGATGTAAAAAAACATGGTATTCATGTCGATTTTTATTAAACTATTGTTGAAATTTATTCTAAAAATTAGATATCATAATTTTTTTAATTTCTGTTTTATAGACAACTGATGCTAAAATACATAATACATGACTTTTCACATCATATATCCATATAAATAATATGGAACAAGGCTTTTAAATTCATGTATAGGAAAACTAACATTGAAATAACTTTCAAAATAAAATTTTTATTGTCTTTCAACATTGGTTTTTCCTAAAATTTTTATTTAAATGTTATGTCTTACATCAGTTATATTGAAAACCACTTTGGAAAATCATTTATAAGGGATTTATATCTGTTTTTATAAAACCAACATGTAATGTTAAAAATATTATTTAAAATTTATAAAATGAATTATTTCAAACCTATATTAGAGTAGCACGACAAAAACAATTCTACAATAGCACATATAGGAGCAAGAATACTCATTTAAAACTGTTAAAACATATTTTACAAACAATATACACATAAGTGAGACAAAATATAATAAATGTCTAAACATATAAAAAATTATGTAATAAAGTCTAATGTTTTTCCAATTTATTCAGTATATACTATGAAATATTTTAAAAAAATATAAAACTACATATTGTTTTATGAATTCAATAATAATATATTTTTTAAAAACATATACGGGTTTGAATTAAAATAAAATTTTCAAAATTTATTATTGTTCAATTAAAGATCTTATTATAAACTAATCATAAAAAATACCCTCAATCAGTACTTCCTTTTTAACAATGACCTATAATTCATTAAATAATATCTTTCAGATGGAAATATTAGATATTTGAACAAAATATTTAGAAATATAAAATTTAGCAACATCAACATTCATATATTCATTTTTTTGGTTCAATTATTAAAATTTAATCCATATTAAACTCAATCCATGGATTTTTTAATTTCAAATATAAATTGAAAAAACATATGCATATTTAAAATGATAATATTAAATAGATAAAATAAATAAATTAGACCAATTCCATTCAAAACATTTTAAATATTTATAAATTCCAACCAATAATGAGTATTACAAATTTGTATCAAATTAAAATGGGAAAAGTATTCATAACATCCATTGTTACATAAAATATATAAATTAAAATATTAATAGTAGTATTATGAATAATGTTTCATAATTATTGATGCATTATTCCATGTCAAGGTAGGAGAGAAACCAACATGTAATCCATTCATTCTTAATCATTCAAGTAAAAACTGAATTATGAAATGTTGGTTCATGTTTTTCATTTTTCTTGAATTTCTATTAGTTTAGTAAATCTATAAATATAAGTGAAATCATATTTTAAACAAATTTATTGGAGATACATACTTAAAAAAATAATAAATTAATTAGTATAACATATGTTTACTTAATGAAATGAACATTATAATTGAAATTTATTTACGTGGAAAACAAATGTAACATGAATAAAGTTATATATTCAACCTTTATAAGATAAATGATGTTTTTTTTATAAAATTAATGTATAATTGTAATAAAAAATATTACTCGTCATCATAAAATATAAAAATTCTATAATATAGAAGAAATATTTGTTAACTTTGTTATCTTAGCTGGATTCTAAGATTTAATGACCCAAGTATTTCCACCTTAATTAAATGTTTTGTTTGATGTATTCTTACAAGTGAAACACCAAATCCAAAATAAAAATGAACCACATTAAGGTGTCTATATAATTGTTATGTATAAACAGTGATAATATTGTTTTGAAATATTAATAATTATATATATATATATTTCATGTTTAATATAAACCAATTAATTTATCTTTGAAACTAATAAAATATTATTTTGAGATTAAAATATATTTTATAAAATGGATATTTTTCATTTTCGATATATTTATTATTTGAACTTATTTTGAAGAAAAAATAATACACCAAAAAATGTTTTACTTGAAATAATTATTCTCTTTGATATTTGAGGAATTTAATTTAATGTAATTTTTATAAATTTATAGAATTTAATCTGAAAAAACTAACATCAAATTTTTATTTATCATTGAAAATTATCTTATGATGAATTTTTGATACTATTCAAAACATATTTATTTTAGGTGAATAATATAGAGTTCTGATTTTACAAATAAATAGTCTATTATTTGTCTAATTGTTTCAATTTAAAACTAATGAAAACTTTTTCAAAGAAAAAATATTTATTTCATAGTATAATTTGATATTTTCAACAAAAATATGGTTTTAATTTATAAAACTATATTATGGATTTTATAATTTATTTTATATTTTTTTAAAAATAATTTCAATACATTATAAAATTAGTATTTGAAAATTAATTTTTATCACTTTATAAAATTAAATATATATATATATATATATATATATTTAATTTTACATCATTAGTTACAAATTATATAGTAAGGAACATTTTATTTTTGTGTCATAAAGAATAATTATTTTGGGTGGAATCAAGATATTGTGGTGAAAATAAAAAATGGTAAATATTAGTAAACATTGAGGTAATGGGTAAAACATGTTTATAACATGTTTTTAAATAAGTGGTGGAGGTTTTTATTGTCCTCATATAATCTCATATAAATTATTTATCAATTTTGGCTCCAAAATGCATGAGACTAACTTTCCATTATGGAAATTGTTTGAGTATTTACAAAAATTGCTCTCCTTTTAACTTATTAATGGGGAACTCTTCTCCTCACCTAAACTCGTATCAAAATTTATTATAATCTTTCTAAAATATTCACACCAATGTCTTCCACACTCATATACACTTTAAAAAGCTATTGGAATTACCAAAATACCATTTATCAATGGGTTTTCCCTTACCAAAGGAGATGATCCAAGAAGTGACATGGTTAACGTCAGTCCAAGGAAATCAAGGTAAAACTTATGGGTATTGGTAACTCAAAATCCTATCATTGAGTCAAATAATTTCTTATTAAAATTAAATTTCCTTAAAATTACATATTTCAATGACTTCTTGTTTTTATTTCGGGGCCAAATATACTTTGTTATTCATGTCCACTTTAATGAATTATTTTCCTTTCACATATTTGTAATAATAGAAAGGAAATTTATTTGAAAATTGGATCATAACTATTCCATTCACATCAATATCTTTCATTCTTAATTTATTAAAAAATATACTACAATTAAAACTATACCCAAATAGATAATGTCTAGTTTTTAATAATGGATAAATAATCTTCCATTATTTCATGTCCTTAGAGTTTCTCCTCGTAAATGAATTATAGATTCAATATATTTACTTCGGGTGTTACCCAATCCAAAAAAAATTGAAATTTTATCAATGTGAATTTTATATTACTCCACTTATTTCAATATTTCAAATTTTTTGAATTCTCTCTATGTTTTCATAGATTCATACAAATTTACAATTTTATTCCATCGTTGATCTTACTATTTTTTTAAAATTTTCTTCAACCACCTTTATATTTAATTTTTAACATTTTAATTTTATAATGCATCTCATAATTCAGAAGATCCTAAAGATTTTTAATTAGTTCTTATCATCATTGTTTTAAAATTTCATCAATAAATATTAAAAATAAATCTTTTACATTTAAACATTTTATTACAAATTTTACTATGTTTTTTGTTTTCAATGTAAACTATTTTACATAAAGTTATTTTATATTTTGAAATTTGATTCAATACAATAATTAAAAATATAAATTAACTTATAATTTTTATTTATTTTCAACTTGAAATATAATACAACTTCTCCATAATAATTTTAGTTGTTTTATTTTCCATAATGTGCTCTACGAGGTTTATATCAAATTCAAGTTAATCAATATACATGGTTGATTACATTAACATTTCACTTATCATAAAATGATTCATCATCTAATAAAAAAACTATGATCTACTTATAGTTTTACTTCATGATCAACAACTCCTTCTTGATTGGTTATCATATTTATTTTCTTCATGAGTATTTACAATAATTTCTATAGTTTATTATCCTTAATATATTTTAATTATTTCTCACCATATTTAATAGGAAGTTTAAAATTATATTCCTCTTTGATTATATACCTATATCTTTAAATTGTTTTTTATTAAAACATAAAAACATGGTATTTTTTACTTAGGGTATCTTCCTATATTCATTTTATGAATGATTTATGTCACATTATTTTATATATTTGGTTCATGTAAAAAATAATTTTATATATCCAACTTTTATAAACTTATGAAATATTAATAATAGTTTCACTCCAAACCCTCATTTTACTAATTTGAATTATATATATATAAATTGATGAAATTCATTACTTGTATTGTGTTTAACTTCTTCAAGATTATGTTCAGGATTATACATCACCATGAAATATATTTCTATAAATGAGTGAAATTTTTTCTTATGGATTTAACCTCATCTTGTGTGGTACTGATTTATTTTTTTCATGAATAGATAATAAATAAAGTTTCATTTATTTATGCATATAAAATTTAGCTTTATATAATGTTGTAAGTCATAAAATGATCTTATTTATGATATCTATAAACTGGATCGATATTTTATATACATAAATAAAAGTTATGAAATATGATTATATCGTTTAATTTTTATTTTGATCATTTCAATAGGATAAATTTTAAATCATCAATATTATTATATTGATTTAATTTATTCCATCACCTTTTTACTATTTTAAAGTATGTTGGATTGGTTTTCAAAAATTTCCTTAGAGGAATTGTTGGTCATCACCATAATGTTATTTTGGTTTCATATTCCTATAGAAAATGAATTTTATTCTATTTCATTGGTATTAAACTAATTATTATTATATTCATTATAAATAATATTTTTGTGATCACTAAACTTAATTCCTTGGATTGAATAAGAGTATAGATCTAGTGTAAGATATCATAGATGATATGTGATTAGGTTACACCTTTTTGGATAATTATTTACATTAAAAAATTTAACATCCTTCCCAATGATAGAATTTTTTATTGTAGAGATTATTTTGAGAAAAAATCATAAAATAGAAAAATGCATATCAAATAACGCTTGCTTCAGTCACCTAGGTCCCAATATCCATAAGTTGGAGTTGAATTAGAGATTGAATGTTTGTTATTTAAATGGTTGATGTTTCCATGATATAAGAAACTCAATTATTTTTTATAGAAATCCAATTGAATAAATTTTTTAGGTAATGAAAATAATCCCAAAATACCAGAAGATTTTCCTTTGTTTTTCTAAATGTACTATATATGAGGTGAATACAATAATGATGTTACATATACCTAAATCCACAAATTCAATCTTATGTAAATTTAGTTTTAGTGTTGTCTCACTACTAATTATGAGGTTCACCACCTCTTCTTATATATCTGCATCATGATTCATGAAAATATCATGAGATATTGGCACATATTCCTTTATATTGATTAATCAATGCGTGATCAATACATATAATTAATTTATGTATTTAAAATCATCTCTATGACGTGTTTTCTTATGGATATTCTCTAAAATATTATATCACTCAATCTATCATTATTGTTTCATATCTTTTCCATATTTTATTTTTTTTGACTCATATTCCACATTATCTCTATATTGTCCTTTAATATTCAGACACGACATTGATGAATAATATTTTTTTAATTCCTTTTAGTTAATTAAGGATAATTCTAGGACTCCTTAGATTTAAAAGGTTCATTAAAACAATCCATTATGTTTCAGTTAGATATCCCATTAATCAATAAATCCCATCAAGGTTTGAAATTTTAAGATTCGTTACTCTAAATTCACCCCTATCATGCCACAAATGAGAGAAGGAAGACAGTTTCCACCCAAAAAAATCGATATAACTATTTTTCCACAGTTAGTCCCTCAACACCATAAGCACATCCATTATAGTGAACAATAAGTCACTATGGAATAGAATTCCCTTAACTCTCCATTTTCATTTTGAAAGACCTTGGAACATTATATGGCCATCCCCCACACTAAAACAAATATTTGAAATGTCCACGAGGGTCAATACCTTATGATATATTCTTCAGAAACTATTATCAACCAAGATAAATTTAAAACCAAACCCAGGGGGAAGGAAAAGAAAAAGGGTTCTCTTTAAAAAAACTCTTTAAAAACACTCTTTGATATAACTCTCTATAATATCTCCATTACATGATCTTCACCACCTCACATAGATGGTCTAAGAAAAAAACTAAATAAAAAATAGGCATTCCTTAAATGCACTACCCGGGGAAATATCTATCACAAAATAAAATTCCCACAATGATAGAATTAAGAGGAATCCATATCATAAACTAAACAAGGTCAAAATTACCAAATGAGCATTTATACAAGTGGAGGTCTATACAAAAAAATATCTCTAAATTCTTATAATATTATTATGAATCATATTCCTAGGTACACCCTTCCATTATACTATTCTACTAGAAGATATAATCCATGGGAACATCCCACCCATGCAACCCATTCCCTTGGTGGTCCTTGATCTCCATAGGTCACCCCTCAATGTTTTCCTCATCATTAACAGTGATTACTCCCTAATAAAAAATATATGAATAATAATGATGATAATGAAGGGGATACAATACATATATGACATCATGCATATTAATAATTAGTACGGTACATTTTATCTGATACTCAATGACTCGAGCAAAAGACAACACCTTGAAAGGACACACAAAATGTGTAGAAATATTACACCCCTGACTAAACCTTCACTTACCTTGATAAAGAGTCACCTTAAATAATAAATTATATCATACAATTAAGCCTATAGGTCTCATCTTGTGATTTTTTTTGGACTTATGTTGATATTTGTCTACTTATATCCTTTTATGAATTATCAGAGACATCATTATTGTTTTCTATTCTAATTATGGACTGAAAATTACAAACACTCTGACCCCAGTCCATTATAATAAATAACAACAAGGATGATTATAAAAATATTAAAATAGTTCCATATCAATGATATAGTAGAAACTATTTTTGTAATAAAATTTTACCAAGGGTGGCCCCTCATCCATGAACCCCGAAATTAAATGAAAAATTAACACAACATGTCATAAAGATTAGGAATTGTCCTATCTCTCTGATTATCCAACTATTGTGGAAAATAATTTTTATGGAATAGGTAATATCCAAATGATTTTGAAATAAATATCCACACCATGTAGGTAAAAAAGGATCAAATTAAAAAATTATCACCCTTGGGACTCTGTGGAGTCTCACCACCACCTCTAAAAACTACTTTCATATGAACTCCACTATGATAAACTCCTTATTTTCTAAATATTGATATCATTTTATAAAATTGTCAATTATCACCTATATTGCATCAAATACCACATGCTAGTGATTAAAATTATTGGTGATGTATGTCAATATGTCCTACCACTTGTATTTTGTACCATCTAATGGTTGGATAAGAACAATGGTAAAATAGTGATCCCATCATCTTTTGATAGGCCAAATAGAGAAACAAAAACACTTCATCCACAAACCTCAACTCATGCCCCCAAAACTAAACTCTTAGAGCATAGTACATCTCTTTAATTTAGGGATGTACCACCGAAGGTGATCTATAGAACTCAGGAAGAAAATTATCATGCATCGTCAAAGGAATGAAAATACTTCCCTAAAATAAGACACAGTGTTGTTTATCCTTAGACTGAAATTCATGGAAATCACTAAAAACAACTTGGTTTACCTAGAACTCCACCAAACAATACCTTAGTTATGACTACTCTACATGATTACCCAATGAAAAATGCACATTCATCTATAAAAGGATAAAATTTCCTCTAACCTATCCAATATCAAGATGAATCCTATAAGGATCTTCATTTACACATTAAGAATCTCTATATCCATGTCGGGCATCACTATTTGACTTTCTGCTTAGTGGATTAGCTACAAAATTTCCTTTATTAGTATGTATGGAATCACAAAGTTATAATCCTAGACAATTTCTATCCACTATCTCTACCACATGTTAAATTCCATTTGGTAGAAGATGTAACTCATTCTCTTATTATCATTAAAAACAAAAACAAAATCTAAATGGTAGATTTATTTTAACCACAACTTCATTTCATACTTAACTGATGGTAAATTGAGATCCTGGGTGTTATAGTTATTCGCATGGGGAAAAAAATTCAACAAAAAATAATAAATAACCTATCTATTATACATTAAATAAATACCCAAACTAATGATAAAATAATAATAAAAATAAAATTCAACTCTTTCTTTTAGGAAATAATTTTCTAGAGAAAAAGAGAACTTCTCCTTCGGGTACCCAAAAGCGACTTAACACTAGTTACTCCACAAAAAATCATACATGTTTTTTGCCACGTCTACCTGAAGAGTTTCAACCAAATAGAAATCTACCAAATACCACATGTAATATATTGTAAGACCAAGGATATTACATACCCCTATAATAGGCATGTGTGATTCCCAAGAGATGACTACCTTGATTGTACAAATTTCCACAACCACTCCCTAATTGGGCATGACATGCACCATGAATTGAACGTCACAAGCCTAGAGATCACACATATAAAACTTCAGAAATTGAATATAAGTTTGTAGAACTCCCAAAACAACACATAGATTCATATAATTTTCTATCTCAGATGTAGAATACACATGTATTTTATTTATGATAACAATCATGAACTTATATTGAAACACACACACCACTACGTTCATCAAAAACATGAACTTGGATAGTGTTATTTCACATAAAATTGAATAACGAAGAAAATATTATTCCTATAACAATTTTGGAATGCATTAATCATAATATCCACATCGTTTAGAATTATTAGACGATGTCCTGAACATAGTTCAATATTATAGAACCAAGTTCCTCCTTTTTACTGATTAAATAAATCACCATTCTAAAAAGATGATAAATGTTTTTCATAGTCATCTAATTAAATCAATTATAATCGATACATAGATGAAAAATTCAATCAACAGTCCTTTTGAAAAAAACTTTTTTCACCCCATGTGGATACACATAGCTGAAAAAACCCTATATGAATAGATCATCCAGATATAGAAAAATATTTCATCACTCCAAAGGATCAATCCTATTCATATACATATAGATATGATAAATTCACATTTGTAGCTCAATACCAAACATGAAATCCATTGGAGGGTTAAAACCAAAACCTCATCCAGAAAGACATCAATGTACTCTTTTAAAACACTGAGAAACACCATTAGATGAACTTTCTATGGAAAAAACATATTCTCGACCAATAAAGAAAGATATGGATATAACATGCCTATAATCCATCTGAGGGCCTCTATCACCAATGAACACTACTATCTATCCATCATAATCATAAAATGAGATATCTTCTAAAGAAATATATGATAGTTTACACCATAACAACCCATACACACAAAGGATGATGTCATAGTGTCATACCCAAAATCATAGGAATTCCCCTCTAGGGTTATCTTTATCTACATCTCGCTCAATATATCTACGTACTTAAAAAAAATTATACCACTAACTGGTGTAATAAATTAAAAGGGAAGAAGAATTATCAATACCTCAAGTCTTGAAGCATGGTCTATATTAGGTCATATGAAGGAGTGTGTAGCTCCTTAATAAAAAAATAGAAATCACACATATAGAAAATTATAAAAGGGTATCTTGAATGTTTTCTACCTCTCAAAATTGTTAAAAAACTAGGGAATAAAGTTGTGTATGACCTGATCCAAATCCTTTGTGACCCTAATGATGACCACCAGGACAACTATTCTATACTCTATGAGGATGAGAAGTATCTTGGGGATGAATTGTTCGTTCCCCGTATCATTTGTGAATATCCCATGACGGATCATCCTGCTGAAAGTACATTTTATGAAATAGCCTCACTAATGGTACCTAAAGTGGAGAACTTGGTGGATTTTTCCCACTAAAAATGGTTAACCACTCTCAAAACTACAAACCTCACCCTCCATATGTGAAAAGATCGCCTGATCCCTTGGAAAAGGCCCAAGAGTCTCCACTGCAGAGAAATGACATTATGAGGGATGAGACCCTCCCTTGGGCATCTGAACGATTTTTCATATATAATACTAGGATCCCCATACCACATTTCTACTTCATTAGGAATCCTGATGACACTTCTCTCATGTAGACATTGTTTTTTCCAACTTCCTCTCAACAATATCTTCAATATATAATTACTTGAGATACGTCTACAATATAGATGGGTTCACCTAGATCATAATCTCTAGATATAAATCCTCATATAAATTACATATGCTATAATCCTAATATGGAAAAAGGTCTAAATAATATCATATAATGTTTGTAAAATGGACCCTAATCTCCTTGAATTTGGAAGTCCCCAATCGAAATGTAAGAAAGTCTCGGTGACTTGAGACCTCTATAGTCGAATAAAAAATGATTCGCATCACTGTTCCTTAGTCTCTACCCAAGATATGTATGAATAATTTTTACACTTAGGTGACAAGATCAACCACTTAAACTCTAATCCTTGTTGAATCATCAAATCCTAAATAACTTGTTCTCCTTTTAAGAACAGATCTAACTGAAATCTACAATGTCCTAAAAAAATGTGTCTTATGTCACTAATTCTGAAGATGATCACTCATACTTAAATTATTTTTGTTGCTATAAATATCAAAGTATTATCCTTCAATTTTTTTTTCAAATTCATCTCTTTGGGGATATGTTGTCATATCCTATTTAACATCATCAACATTATTCTAATGTGGATGTTGACCGAGATACATACATGTTAAATCAAAATATATTAGGAACTCTAAATCTTGGAATAGGTAATATTTAACATTAATTAATTAATTTATTTATTTATTTTATTTATTTTATTTATTTTATTCAATTAATGTTTATCCTAATACAATTTTCAAATCATTTTAAAACTAATCATAATTATGAATGATGTTTGATCCTTTACTAGGAATATACCATGAAATTAGAATAAATTATATTAGATAAATTATTAAACATAATTTTCTATGAATAATATGATTGTGGTCCATAAGTAACCATATCTCTATCAGTATCCCTTGTTTACATAAAATAATAAACATAATTACCACTGTTTCCCTACATACCAAGGCATTCCTCTCCTACTCCTAACTCCAAGAAATCATCCTCTACCTCGACCTGAACCTTTGATACCACTCATTCACAACCCCATAGACCCAAAGGTATGCATTTTATCCATCAATAAGGGAAGGAGTATAGTGACCAAACAGAGGACACCTCAAATAGGTCACTAGATAGAAACACACATGGAGGGTACATAAATATACAAATTTAAGGCATTAACCTCTAAATGAACAACTATAAAAATGTTAATTTGGGAAATGACCATGAATCCTAAAAAACTAACCAAAAAAGTTCTTTATAATCTTTATTTATATAAAATTTAACCCTTCTCTCCTAAAATAATGTATATATATAGATTTAGAATGAATGTTATATACAATAGGATCCTCTGGTAAAAAAAATTATTGAATCATACTAAATCCCAGTGAACAACATGTTAAACTAACTCACCACCTAAACAGGTTTACAAAGTCCCAACCTTTCCATGCCTATATCTCAAAAATTAACACATACAATAGATAATTTATAATACTAATAAAACAAAGGTACTCTAAAATCTCTTCGAAACTAATTTACTACTCTACACCAATATCATATGTCTTGATCCATCCCTCTCAAAAACAATTTATACCAAATTCACCTGGTATATTTATCACAAAATACATTTCATGAATAAAATCATCTAATTTTCACATCCACCTATCTATGTAGTAACTAGATAGTTTTTGAGATCCACTACAGCCTATATTCCATGTATCACAAATCAGGAAATATACCTCAGGCCATCATAACCCAAAAAATTAATAATGAACCTTGTGATATCAAAGAAATTCATTTTGTACATATAATAATTTATTTTATGCTATATCAAATGATACATGTATGTGAAGTAACCATAATAAAACATATCCATTTACACACATATATGGGAAAAGTAACCACTATGCATACCAGTACATAATACTACTAAGATAATATAGTAGATCCATAGGGGGTGGTACGCCTCTAATCCCTCACTAACTGTGATGTTGGTTAAAACATACTCATATATTCTACTTGTTTTTAGCAACCCTATAAATATTGGTGGTGTATCATATGAAATCACAATTCACAAAGGTTCTAATATATATCAGAACCACACTATGAACATTCTCATAGTCTTAATCTCAACTATAATTATTTCGTCTTAGATACTTCAGTTCCATTTATAAGGACAATGATTCCTATAACATTGAAATTAATTAAGTAATTTCATTAAATTACATATTTAATTTTTATATTACAGTCCACTATAGTTTATTCATTGCATATTATTAACATTATTCATAACTATATATAATTAATTATTAAAGTAAATTATTTGGGGGTTGGTTTAGTGGTAAGCTCCACCATAAAACTACATCAGGTTAGGGGTTAAAATCCCATTGGTTGTAGGGAACTGCAGAAGGACTTTAGTAGTATGGTAGCACCTGCGACACTACTGCAGAGGTGGAACTATAGCGGGTACTGTATCAGCCTCAGTACTGTAGAAGCATTATTCATAGATTGGACATTAGGCCAAAAATCGGTGACTATATGGCATGTAATGGGTCTCCTCTACCCAGAAAAAAGAGGTTCATTACTTTGTTTCAATAATAAAGATGTTTAAGTACCTACATTTAAAAAAATTATTCAAGTGAAGTTCTTACCCTATAGGAATAACCCAAAGGGTTACATAGTTTCCCATGATTAACATTTTTAGCACTCCAATTATCAACAAAAAATGGTGGAGTATTTTTTTATTCTATTACCATTTCATAATTTTAGTTACTCTAGGAAACATCATAAGATACCATAAAGAGTTTCATAACCAGGCATATTCAGCTACATCAACTAGTAGGGAAATGAATTTTGATAATTAAGAAACTAGCCGATATATGATTTTAATTGGATTATTAATAATAAAACATCTCATATTTAATAAAAATTGGTTAATCCCAGTCTATTACATCTACTACGAACCCATCCCTGACACCCACATGAATATCATGAAGTATCTATCTATTACATGCGTCAACTTCTACCATGAACCCATGCCTCAAAACCCATATCTAATTAGATACATAGAATCATATTAAATCACATATAATTCCTCACATGATGAATTAAATAGAAGGAAAAAATCAATAGTGATGTTTATCTGAGAAAATAGTCCCTAAAAACAAGGAATTTATCCCTCTCATGAAAAAGTGCTAACTTGGACCCTAATAGAAGGCATTCATCCATTACAAGAAAATGGATCACTATATCTCAAACATTTATCATTATCAAAAAAATTGTTTTTCATATTTAAATAATTAATTTTCTCATTAAATTTTATATATATAGATAACCTAAGTAATCAGTTATAAAAAAAATCTATTTTTTAAATTGGGATTTCAAGTGTAACATCCATTTTCTAAAAACATACTGAAATATCAATTTCCATTTAAAATTCCTTTTTTATTATAATCAATAATAACTAAAAATTTAGATTCATTATCAAATTAATTTGTAACATGGAATTGAAATATCAATTTAAACACGCATCAAGAATCAATTTGATTATTATAAAATTAAAAGAATCTTGGGATTCATTAATCATTTATCATTAGTTGTTTATCTAACCAATTAATTACCAGATATAAATTCTTTAACCAATTTTAATCAAATTATACATAATAAACCCCTAATAAAATACATAATACTAAATAATTTATGCTGGTAGTACACTTTATAATAAAACAAGATGAAAATCATTATCATGGTGGATGAATGCATGTGATCACTATCCATAATATGTTATTTCATTAACATAGATTATCATTTATTAGTGTCAATTAAATATCATCCTAAATAATCCCAATCATAATGAATTTCAAATTTCACATATATAACTGTAGAAGCAATAAAACCCCTACCTCAAAGAATTTAACATTCTTTAAAATGAAAGAGAATGTCAACACAGATCACTAATCACCTATCCCATAAGAAAACTATTATCTACTAAGGTTTTTCTTTCCATGAATAAACCAAAAAAGTAAATGAAACTCAATTTTAAATATGGATATAAAATTAAATATAATCAAAAGATAACACATGGGGGAAAAATATCGAATAGATAATAAATGACAATAAAGGACAAAAAGTCAACATTGATCACAATGAATCAGAAACGATATTTTGGGTGTCAAATCTAATAAAAATGGTATTCAAATAACAATAAAAAATACTCTTCAGAACCTAGGTTTAAATAGATAAGGATAGAAGAAAATAGTATTATGAGAGGCTTGGGGTATTTATATGACATCTGAATATCAAAAGACCATGAAACAAAATCATATAAAATGTTGTAGAACCATAAAAAATAGGGAGTACTATTATCAAACATAAGGGACCACTCCATGGTCCTCTAAGTCGAAATTTTCTTGAAAAAAAATTCAATATTCACACTGTAGAGACTAAAAAAGGGGGAGTCATTAGAAACCCACTAAACAATATGACCTAGAGGAGTGTTCTATAAATATTGGTGAGTTGTACTCTAGGGGTTAGGTTGCAGTGTAACCTACCTTTTGAATAATGTGTTCAACAACGTTGTGCATTTCTATGTGACGAGTCCCTCTTCTCATTTTATATGATCTATGAAATATTGGGCATCATGTTTCACATATGTTGTTTGACTTGGATTTTAATGATGTGGTCCATTATTCCGCATTATAATCCTTTCTAATATAATCTAATTTTGCTACATGGTCTTGGAAGCTACATCATAGTCTTTTAATTTTTTCATAACTGATAAATACCCCAAGACCCTCAAATAAATAGTTTCTTACATCCTTCTTTCTCAACTCCAACATTATCAATATATATTTTTCTTGCCCATTGATGCTCTAATCTATTGAATACGATCCTTATATTATTGTGTTCATTTGATGGTGATCTAAACTGAGATCTTAATACTTTATTGTATTTTTCACTCCATTCAATAATTTTTTATACCATCCTATAATTCCATTATATGGTGTTTGATCTCTATCATTATAAAGGAGTTTTTTATTTTTTGAGGTGTTTTTTTAATGATTAACTTTGGAGCTCAATGTTACATTATGGGAGATATGGTTGGGGATCCAAGATGTTATTTCATTTCCATTTAATTAAAATAAAATGAATTGAGTTTGGGTATTCTTTATTTATAGTTTTGTTTATGAAAAATCTTATACTGAATATGTTTTAGTTGCATTGGGTACCAGTTGAATTATTATAATAAAGGATAAACCGTATTAATAAAATAATGGTTTTTGGTTTGTGATTTCTTGTATTCTACATTAGATATAATGGTTTCCTATTTTTTCAAGATAATTGGTTATCTAAACATATGATTTAGTGGGATATTTGTTATCTTGGTTTTTCATGTGTAATTTGATGATTATTTTTTTAAGAATGAAAAAAAGATAGTTTTTTGTTGGATAATATATTAATGTGGAGTGTTTAATGGATCCTTAGATTATTGTAATTTTATGGTAATCAAATTTATTCATGATTCATAATTCAATCAATGTTTTTCATCTATGTATTAATATAATTGGATAAGTAATATAAATATGATAGTTCTTTTTGATGAAAATAAAAAATGTAACGATAAATGATAATTATTCATCCATAATTTTTATTGAAACTAGATGTCATACTTGAAATATTAGTTTATGGAACAAATATTTTTTTATATTTGAATCCAATGTTTACCCAAATATCTAAAATTTAATAAATGAATTAGGTAATTCAAGATGGAATTAAACTGGTTGATTTATGAAGACAATTTTTTTGGGATCGAGTGAGACATTTTCTTGTGATGGATGAATCCATTTTGTTAGGGGGTGAGTGAGATGATTTTCATAATAAGCCTAAATGCCCTGTTTTTATGTTCTAGATTCCCAACTAAACATTATGTCTGTTTTAAAAAAATTATGTCAATATATTTGTGATTCTTGTTATGTGATGTTGTATGTACCTTGTATGGATTATGAAATATTATAGAGGAGTCCTCGGTTTGTGGAAAAATATGATGCCTGTGATGGTGAGATGTATGCTGATATGCATGGGGGGTTTGTGGAGGAAAATGGAGTTTATGGAATGGGTTGAAGCTTGTATTACCTATTATTGTTCTTAAATATATCATGATTACAAGTTTAAAAATTGTTTTGTAGGTAATATGGATGATTTTATTTCTTATCATCAATCCTTTACTCACTTCCTTAGGTAAATAGATGTACTTGGTTATAAATATCATTTTGTTAGATTAGGATGTTTCATAGAGTACATAGAATTATAGAGTGGTAAAATTAAATTCAATGTCTTAACCAATGGGTTTAGTGCTTATCGATGTTCAAAATATGTTTATCTTGAGAAACTGATGACCAGATATGGTTATTACTCAACAAAATGAAATTTTATTTGATAGTTACTGATATATAAATAAAAATAATGTTATTTAGTATATAATTAATTACCTTTTGTGTACTAGAATCTAAAATGGAAAGAATTTATTTTAATAAAAATCTTTTAATGATTGTGTCGTTATAAGATGCCCAATTTTTAGTGGTGGTAGTCTGGTGTATGAGATATGATACATTCATTTAAACATAATACTAGAAAAATTCCAATAGTGTGGTTGTGATTTATATTATATCCTATTTGTTTACTATTTCATATGTTAACCCACGCATTTTGATAGTGGTTATGACAACTAGAAATCTTTGGGAGGGTGTTTCCCCCATATCTCAGTTGGTGGTAGATGGATGGTTAACTACCCCATATAAATGTTTTCTCTTCCCATGGTAGTATCTATGATGTTATTTTTAGTGGTCACCCTTTCCATATATTCATGTACTAGGATTTGACGGATTGTGGTGGTTTCATACAAATGTATCTATGAATATATTTTCCAAAGGTATATTATAGGTATAACCTATATGGGTTGTGATGACATGAGGATCATTTCTTAGTGTACATGATGTGACATCAAGATTTATAATTCCTGATTCACGATACATCAATTATTAGTAGTGGTGGATCTCAAAAACTCCTCAATTACTATATAGTGATGTGTATGGGATGAATATATGAGGGGAATCATAAGATTCATGTTATGATACATGGACCAAGTATCTTTGGGGCAGAATATTTTCGAGAGAGATGGATTAGAATGTAAACCATTAGAGAAAAGTTGAAATATGGTGGGGAAGTTGTAGCGGGTTACTTTTGTTAAATTACTATAAAAATGATCACTTTTATTTAGTACATGGTGATAGATTTCCATGGTGAGTCTCGAAATAATGTATACATGTTTAGGTGACATGTTTTTTTACTTATAGTTTTTTTGGATTTAATTTTATTTCATTATAATTTTAATGTTCTTATCTAGGAATGAACTTACTCAGTATACCTAGTATCCTCACCCTATATATATATAAATTGTTCGTCCATGTTAGAATAAGTTTGATTTAGATCAGTTTGGATACTACTAACTCAGGGTTGTTCGTGATCTATTTTGGATTCACTGTCAGTATTTATTTTACATTTATGATACATGTAGATTTCATTTATAGATTATTTATCCTTTTATGGAATTAAATTTATTTACTTGGGTTTTATTTACTAATATATGAGCATGAGTTTATTTGGGTACTTAGGTATCACCTTCATTTTTTAGAGGGCATTACCTCCCATTTGATTGTTTATATAACCCTAGTGAATGTATCCAAACTATGACCACTTATTGGAGGGCTTTGAGTATTCACTACCCTACTTCTCTCAACATCAAACTTGTATTATAACCTCTTGGTTCAGTGAGGTGTTACATTAGAAATATTCAAATCTAGAAAATTAAAAAAAAATTAAGAAATGTGTGTATGTAACATTAAATGATACTCATAAAATATGAAATCATTTGAGATTTATATTCTAAAAACCATATGCTATAAATTATCCAATTTTTGAATTTATGAATTCAATAAAGAATACTAATCAAGATATATCATAAATAACCACAAAATATTTCTTAAAATTTTATAAATGCATGACCTAGTATAATTCATATTTCATTTCTAGTGACATATTTCCCAGAAAATCTCATAAAAAACGCATTTTATTCCATGAATTCATTTTAAAGACAATATATTATAGAACTATTTTCCAATAGTTATCTCTCAATAAATCCATAAAATCTATATCCTATATATTATCCAAGGCATTTCTTTTGAACAAATCACTTTTTATTCATCGTCTACAAAATTATTGTTCCCGTAAAATCAAGAAAAAAACCACTACATGGAAATGTATAAAATGGAATGACATATTAATTATACTATTAAAATTATCTCCCAAAACTCATAAAAATAACTACCACGTCTCTAACTCCCTAGAATACATAAAAACCCATACCAAATAATCATTGATATTTGAATCACCCATCAAATATATATTTGGATTTTTAATCCTTTAAATATCTTCAATATCATCAACAAACTATGTAATCTTCTCTCTCCAAAACATCCATGATATTCAAAAATAGTATTCTTTATCAATACAAAATAATTGATAAAAAAGAAAACAAATTTTCTTCATCTAAAAACACACCTATTTTGATAAATATATATTCCAAAAGTATACCGATAAATAATTTTGTTATATAATATGCTTTAACCTACTTCAACGAAATACATTTTATTATTCATCTAGTTATCTCAATTTCTGTAAGATAATTGATAATAAAAGAGTAGAAAAATAATAGATTATAATTTCCTATGAATCATGGATGTACTTTATGACTTAGGAAATTATATTCTTTGAGTATTAATAATATATAGACATTCATTTATTTGATGATTTAATAAAAAAATTGTGTTCCATCCCTATATATCTTGAGTAACAATTTTTTTCTAGTTGATTCACTTTTTTCAATGATTATGAATTTAGAAATCATAAGTATTATCAATTACATAAGGACTCTTTTGTCTATAAAGAACTCAATATTAATGGAGATTTGTTTTTATTCAAAATATTTTTCAAAACATGAGATTTTATAAAATATCTTACCCAAATGAGTTTTGGAGTGTTCTATAACAAATTTTTTCTTGTCGATTGAATTTTATTTAAATATGATAAAAAATAATCTAAGGTTTGTGAAAAGTCTATCATGCATTAATGTAAGTTGGACATTGAAGTAAATATCTCCTAAGTCTCATATTTCATGGTGTGATATAATATATGGTGGTTTGTATCACATGTTGTGATTCACAGGTTAGGGTATTTATATATATTATATTACACTTATTTTCCCCCTTATTTTGTATTTTTCTATAGTGAAATATACATGGATAAATAATGAAGTTGTTTAACATTTCTATCTTATATATTCATGGAAATAATCATTATAAGTATTTTAATATTTAATTATGTAGTGATAACATAATATGTGATTGGCACATCTTCTTTAGAGTGAATCATTTATTTATTAAAGGAAAATTATTTGAGGAACACTAATCCTAATACAAAATTCACATGAATGTGATTGTATTAAAACTACTTAAGATAAATATTTCCTTGATCACACTATCTATATATAAAATTTACATATAGGACTACTATCAGAAAATTTATAGAAATATAAACTATATATTTTATTTTTATTAATTTAGTTTATAAATTTTCTTAGGATTAATGATTTTTTTGGATGTAGTTGAGTGATATTTTAGAATGGATTGAAGATGTAACTTTCAAAAATTGTGGGAAAGATACATGTTTATTTATTTTCTTCATTTTTCATCATTTTCTCATAAACCTCTTCCAGTAAATTGTTTTTTGATTTTTCCCCATTATATTTAGAAATGGTACATACCAGAAAAAACCCTTTTGGTTAATTAATGGAGAGTTAATTAGTAAGAGCACTTTTTGGATTTATTAGTTTTGGAATGAATTGTGTTCTTCTAATTTAAATAAAATTTTAAAATAAATATTTAATTTATTGTAATATCATAATAAAATCATTATTAATTTTAGTAGATATATATAATTTATCTTAAATATACATTCATCTTTACGAGGTAGCTCTATATGAGTTTTTTATTGATAGAATGGAATGATATAAAATAAATTTGGTTATTCTTAAATAAATTGACCATAAGATGATAATTAAAAATAATAGGAAATAAATATATTTTTAAATACAATTATGGTATAATATGTCTCTCTATGATTGATACAAACACCATTGAGATATTTATAATTTACTTATGATAGAATACATCATGTGATGTATTTTCTAGAAATTATCAAATCAGATTCATATAATCATATAGTTTAATATATAAGTGTGTATCCTTATACTCATTATAAATGACTTCTAATTACTTTTCATGTTATCGTACACATTCAAAAATTATGACAAATTAAAATGGTAAATCAATTATTCTAATGATTCATTTTAACATAGACAGTGTCACATTTCAAAAATTCTTCACTTTCCTACATAGCTCATCATACATTAAAATTCAATTCTAAGAAAACATGTTATAAACATCAAATATAAGGAATAAATTAAAATATTTATTTATCGACCAATGTTCATGTCACTCTCTTTCATGTATAACTCAATCATCAAATCCATGTTTTCATCCATTAGTATTGGATTTATTGAAATTTTGAACATTATGAATTCTCTTCTCTCTTATCTCTTCCCCTTTTGGGTTATGTGAAACTCTTATCTTACCCCAAACACCTTTTTCACAATTAAATATCTCTTTTGATTTCTATAAAAGTTGACTATAAATATATTTATTTTGAAAATCATTAATTGTGTATCTTCAACATAGTGTATTTCAATTAAATTATAATTTTCTCTTCCAAAAAATTTAAATAAAAATAAACATTCCACCCCTCACCATTGGCTTGATAATGAAGTGGGATATTACTTGGCCTTATGATAAATCTCTATGATATAAATGTATGGTCATAAATTCCACGGGATTCATTAATAGTTGTGGGATGAATTTCCATTAAAATGGTGAAACTACAAAACCAAAGAGATCCATAACAACACAACCAATACATGATAGATGAAAACAAATATATATCTAAAAATTATAATTCAAAAAAAAAACTACAACATGTAACATATCAGAGTGAAAAGTGGAAACTAAAACCAACAAATAAAAGACAACCAAAGAAAGGACCCCACACCTCCCAATATCCTCTAAGCTCCAACTACATAATCCATGCCCATGGTATTAGGATGCATCACCAAAAAAATGATTTAACTTACCATTAAATGTGTATCAATAAACAATATATGTGGATGTACCGAAGTCCCAATGCATGGTATGGGTATAAAATTCAGTAGGTTTCCCCCAAATGAATTTTCTACTCACCCCACTAGGATATAACATGTTAGAAATTTTTTATAATTTTTTTAACATTTCATATCAAAACTGAAACCATTTCTAAGAAAAGGAATTATCCAAATAAAAACCATTTCAAATGAAGGAAACCAAACATTTCTTCAAAACCAATTATCTAATCCCATTTAGAATACCCAGTACATGATACACACCAACCCACATATTCATTCCCTAGTGACAGTTCCATAGTCATGAGTAGTATCTTGTTGATCTAATAAGTCTTCACAAGGTAATCATATATCAAGTTACCTAATGAAACAATCACTTATAGGGGGTCATGTCATTATACATCAATGGTGTACACCCCTTAACCAGGGTCACGTTAATGATGCGTACTCACACAACCAATTATGGAAAAACAAATCCATAACAATTGTGACAATCATTTAAATAAAAATCCTATTATTGACCAATCGTACCAACATAAATTCCATGAATCAAAGAACACGAAGCATTTTAAAAAAACAATTTTAATGTAATGTAACCAATTTAACATTCTACAAAACAAAATATTTATACAATTTCACAACCCATCACTAAATAGGGTTTCCAACAACCATTTTACAACAATTTTCAAAATTACAACAAATAAAATCAATCAATGTGAAATATATACTTCAATTTCTAATATGATTATTCGATAGTGAATCTACCTCTCTTAAAAACAAAGGTGAAAAAGATTAACGAAAAAATTCTTCAAAAACATGGATTAGATATTTCAAACCCCTCCTTTAACTCTTTTTTCATATCCCCCAAACTATCATATCATAACATGACTTGAATCCACCAACCTAGATCCATCCCAAATTGATTGGATATAAGAATAAAATATATATAAAATAAGAAAATAATTGAAAACAACAATGAACAGACTCTAACCAAATAAATCTAGGCTGCCAACACACAAATAATCACCAACATATTACTTTCGTATCATGTGGAATGTCATCTATGGAATTTGAAAAAGTGTAACTTGGGTTAGGTTTGGATTAAGGAAAATTATAGGGGTTAAGGGGATGATTCAGATTAGATCCACAAAATATGGATATATTTTTTAATGTTTCATGGTTTTGGTGCATAGTTAAGAAATCCATCTGCAAACAGTGCCCCAACGACTTCATCCATACACCCCTCACATGGTTGGATCATAAGGTTATAAAACATGTTACAACTATATTAACCCTTATATTAAACATCACAAGAATTATCCTAGGTGGACACACGGTTTGGAGAAACCATTTCCAACTATGTGCCTAACAAGTGACTTCTGATTCCCCTTTCATAGTTTCTTGGATTTGTTACATGTTTTCTACAAACCATTATCAAACCATGAACATCCATAAAATCCAAAAAAATGAAAACTCCTTTAAAATCTCATGAAACATAACCCAATAACATAATATACTAAAAATACATAAATAAATTCTTAATTACCTGAAAATAGTGGTGCAACATTCTCCCAACCATTATTTTTTTCGTCCATAGAATGTAAGAAAAGACCATTATACCGAAATTATATGGGCCATTTATCAACCATTTCCTTTTCATTTTTCCATGTTTATTTCTAAATACCACAATGTTGTAAAAAATCACATCAAATCGATGATTTTCTCATGATATAATTTCTCTTTCCAATCCACAATCGACACCAACACATTAATTAAAAAGCATCCAAATAAAAGTGAATGTTATCCAATTGAATCACATGGTCTGGATTAGATTTATACTTCTTTAACTATGACACATGAAACACATTGTATACTAAAATTATCCTTCGTGGAAAATTAAACTGATATAGCACCCCACCAAACCAGTCATGTATCTCAGATGATGTTATTTATCAAGGAGATAATTTTACGTACTTCCCCAAAATGATGATTACCACGTCTTTGAATGATTTTTACAATAAAAGGATTACTCACTTCCAAAATCAATGTCTGTCGATGATGATCAACATATGATTTTCAATGTCTCTAAGTTGTGTCCATTGTTTTTTCGATGAACTGAATCTTCTCCATTATCTCATGCACAATTATAATTTTAATTAGTGAAGTCTCACTAGTTTTCATCCTATATAGTGGAAAGAGAAAATGAATCCCATGAAATGATTCAATAGTATCCATATGTATCGAGTCTTGATAACTATTTTTATATGAAAAATCCATTAATGGAATGTTCTCTTCCCATGAGCCACAAAAAAATTACAATGTCCTGGAGAATATCATCCAAAATTTGTATTTACCTTATGGATTTTCAATCTATCTAAGGATGTTACGCCATACTCATATTCAATTGTTCCCCAATGTATTTCCAAGAGGATATCCAAAATTTGACTTAATCCTTGTATCTTCTTCCGATTCTATTGAAACTTGTATACACTAATTCTACAAAAATTATCATATATTGATTTCAGAAAACCCCTCCACCATAGTATATTTATGAATAAGAATGAAAGGGGATGACTTTGTGAGCCGATACACTATCTCCCATATGGTATCATGTTACCAAACTATCCTTACGAGACCTATTAAAAAATTAATGTCTATATGCTCCCATTTATAAATAGAAATAGGTAAAGGCATGGACATTCCTGTGGGACATTGGTGCTCTTCCTTAACCTGATGACATGTGAGGTATCTCAAAACAAAGTCATCCACTTTGATTTTCATGACATCCCACCAAAATTGATCTTTCATAAACATAAACATATTCTATATTCCAGGATGAAAATCCCATAGTTAATGGTTGTAAACATGAATAATTTTTTCCCAAAAAACCATAGTTATGACCATATGATTTTGAAACAAATCACTGATCATCCATCCTGCTTATAACACCCAATGGTCTCCCCATGATTTAGTTTTGAACTCTTATAAAAACATTCCAAATTGGATATTTGTACCATTTTAACCTTCTTATCCAAATCAGGAACAAAATAAAATAGAAATAAAACAACAACTGTACCTTGTTATTCATCATCTAAGCACATGTCACCTTTCATCGTTATCAGTTACCATTGATCTGAATCTTATTTTTCCAACTGACTATATGAATTTCTTCTTAATACATCTACATCCAAATTTACTTTACCTGGTAGATACATTATGTCATATGAAAACATTTTAAGATACACCAACCTCTTTATTTATCATATAATCAAATAACATTGTGAGAAAATTGGTTTCAAACTCTTGTGATCTGAAAACAGCATGAATTTCTCCCCAAAGAGGTAATGACACCATATCTTTAAATCATGGACCATATCAATTATTTATAAATATTTTTTCGGTAGTTATTCTCATGAAACCATAATTTTCATTTTCTATGTGCAATAGAAAGATCTCCTTGCTTGAGGAAACACCCCAACCCAGTTCTTGATGCATCACAACACACCATGTACACTTGTACTGATTCTAGAAATATCAAGTTTTGTGTTAATATATAGAGATCAATAAGCTCTTTAAATGACTTATGAAATTATTCGTTCCAATAAAATGGATCATTTTTCTATTTCATATCCATCATTGGAGATTCTAGTCATGAAAAGACATGATTTTTTTTATAAAAACCCACTAATTCATGGTAACTGTATATCTCAAAGAAAATATTTAGTGGTGTCCATGATATCGAAACCTCTCTCTTTTATGGATCTATAGAATCACATATTTCATAGATAAAAAGGCAATGTAAATGTTCCTATTATCTTCAAAATTCACACCATGAAATTTTTGAAGAATAATGATGATCTCGCAAGTTACATAACACTTTCTCCAAGTATTTCTAATGCTCAACCCTATTCCCTGAATACCCCAGTATGTCTTCTTTAAGCACCGCCACAAAAGAATCCAGAGTCCTCTGAAATAACTAATTCTTCAATTCCATAAATACATTTGATTCATTTGTATTGTAACACCCCATAATGATAAAGGGTTAAATTTCTAAATGATATGACTCATGTCAACAAGGTGAACCTTATTTTTTGGGAGCCTACCAAATTAGAACTCTGTAGTTAAATGTCCATGGCCTAATGTAGTGATCGGGATGGGTAACCTTCTGGGAAGTTTCTCATGGTGTGTGTGAGTGAGTACAAAATCACACTGTAAATGATGTGTATTGCCCTGTGGGGATAGTCATTAGTCATATGACTCGTTCAGGAACATGGGTTGGCACTAGGGTGGGGACCACGTGTCTGCGGGGAAACTAGGGGTACCAAGCAGGCCAGTACCTGAAATCCATGTTAAAGGCAGGGTGGTTGTGCTTTCACTGAGACCTAGTTTTCACATTTGGTATCAGAGCCAGTTCCCATCCTTAAGTACAACGCACTACCTGGGCTGAGATGTATGGCCCACAATGAGGATGTTGTGCTCTAGGGGGGTGAATGTAACACCCTATATTGATAAAGTGTTAAATTATTAAATTATATGACTCATGTCAACATGTTGAACCTTACTTTTCGAGAGTCTAACAGATTAGAACTATAATGTTAAGCGTGCTTGGCCTAGAGTTTGTGTGAGTGAGCAAAAAAGTACACTAGAATGGACATGCGTTGGCATGTGGGGATAGTCATTAGTCAGATGACTCATTAAGGCATATGGGTGGTACCTAGGGTGGGTACCAAGTGTCATCTAGGTAACGTGGGGGGTACCTGACAGGCTAGTACCCGAAGACCATGTTAAAGTCCAAGTGGTTGTGCTGTCACTGAGACCTAGTGGTCACATTTGGTATCAGAACTGGTTCCCAGCCTTATGTGCATCACACTGCCTAGGATGAGATGTAGGGCCCACAACAAAGACATTGTGCTCTAAAGGGGGGTGAATTAAACACCCTATAATGATAAAGGGTCAAATTACTAAATGATATGACTCATTTCAATATGGAGATCCTTACTTTTTGAGAGCCTACCTGATTAGAACTTTGAAGTTAAGCGTGTTTAGCCTAGGGTGTGTGTGAGTGAGGAAAAAAGTACATTGTAAAGGACATGTGTTGGCCTATGGGGACATTCATTAGTCAGATTAATCTTTCAGGCATGTGGGTAGGCCCTAGGGTGGGGAGCAAGTGTCTGTGGGGAAACTAGGGGTACCTGGCGGGCCATTACCCGATGACCATGTTAAAGGCGCGGGGGGGGGGGGGGGGGTTGTGCTATCACTAAGACCCAGTTTTCATACTTATGACTGAAAGGAATGACCACATACACATTATGTCTGTATACACTCATGAAATATCTTTTTGAAATACCATCCTTTCAAACATGAAATCAGTGATATCTGGAAATCATGTAAATTTTAGAGAAACACTAAGATCAGAGTATTACATAAAACACACCCTTCCCTACTTCATGTTCATAAATTATCTATCTCATTCATACCTCAGTTTATGGGGAATAAAATAATTTTATAATATTGTCTAGAAATCCACATTGACCATATCACGATGTTGATCCACCTTGTTGATATCATCCACCACCACTTAGCAAATTTTTGTATCATATATGTAGATAGATTTTCCCTAATCCCTTGATAAATATCCATATGCTCGAATATAGAATGAATAGATTTGATCCACAACTCTGTAGTGTGTTGTCTACCATCCCTCAAAAATGTGGGAGGATGGGGCTGTTAGAACATCTGAGTCAACTCTTCAATACCCACGGCATGTCGAATGAAACCTTGCATATTATGTAGAATTAGTAGAAAACCCTCTCAATATTAGGTTTTGGTTCTAATATCGAGAATATGAAGAATTTACTATATTGGAACTGCATACAGAATCATTGGTGGCTCAGTACCCCCACCACAGGAGCGTTGTCATCTCAGCCTAAAGGGAGTGCAACCAGAGGGCATTGTGGTGACAAGATACTAAAATTCTTAACACACACCTCTTAATGGATGTATGAAACTAAAAAAATTCTATATATAAAACTTGGATAGGTCAAAAGACTTTCTATAGAAATGATCACACCCCTATACCTTCTTTCAAATGTAGATCTAGATAGTAGAGGAGCCAAAAAAGGACATAAAAAGGTAAGAGATATCCCACTACCCACTTCTAATGTCGAGTATGGGTCTAAGTATCTTTGTAATATATATATATATATATATATATATATATATATATATATATATATTGTCACAACTCATCCACTGAGGCCCGTGGCGTGACTACCCTAAGCCTGCCATCAATAGACCTGGGGCTGGCGACTAGCACCGAAAGGCGTATTCCCTAAAACGGGAAGGCATTACATTTAAATGTGTACAGACACATAGTCTGAGAACACAACAAGAAGAAACTGTGAAGTAAACTACTCGATTAAAATAGTACTGTAAGTGAAGGGGATAGAATACAAGACCGACTTAATGTACTAGTACATCTGAAAAGTACAAATACAACTAAATGGAACAAAACAACTAAAAATGGAAAAAAAAACAAGTGAGTCCTCCTATGAGGGTCCTACCTGAAGGGTAGGTTTAGATCACCTCCTTATAACTCCACATCTTCCTATATACTCCACGTACTTCCTAGCTCTGGTACCCTCAAACCTCATCCCAGCAACTCATCATCTGTACAAGACACAATAAGGTGAGGGTGTAGCCTATGAAGGGGTGAGTATAACGACACTCAGTAGGGACCACGAGACCCCCGAAGGTCTCCTAGAGTTCTACAAAAGGAAAAACCACAAAGGTAACACCATGAAGGTAACACCAAAATGGTAAATTACCAAACTGCTATGACTCAGCTCAGACCATGCATACAACTCAAAGAAACAAGATTATAATGTTGACCCACACAGGATTGCTATGAATGTTGATATCCACCCACAAGATTCTCTAGGGATAGTAACAAGTAACATCCCCAGTCACAATGTAAAAAACATAGGATGTTGGAGAAATCCTCCTCTAATGAGTAGTGTGGGCCTGATATGTCACACATAGGCACTTCCCACTAACATTAGACTACTGAGGTACTCCTCTAATTGAGTATTGTGTGTCTGTCGCGTCACATAGAGGTGGTCCCCACTGTGGCCTATTGAGGTGATCCACCTGTCGAGTACCATGGGTCCACCACGTCACACAGAGGCGCTCCCCACAATGGGACTTCTGTCTCACATAGAGGCACTCTCTATTGGACCGTCGAGTCACATAATGTCGAAAAATTAGCAGTCATCAAGTCTCAGCCAATTGCGGGGTTTTGTATGTAGTGCGCTTGGGAGGACCGCTCCTCAAGACATCGGTCATATTAAAATTTAAAAAAGTCTCACAAAGGGGTAACCCTATGATCTGTAACATCATAAGGGTTTCAACGCAACAGGCGTCGCATCAATCGGATGCCCGGTCTGTGCATTATTGGCAATTCAGTGCCGAGGGCCTAGTTAGATTTGGGTGCGATCCAACCCAGCCGTACTCCAAGTTTCTCCCAAACTATCATTGAGTAAGTCAAAATTTCCTTATATCTCCAAGAATCCCAACACCACAGATGATTCATCAGAAAGACGTCAGGTTCTCAAGATAAGGCCTTTTAAGAGTTTCTGGGCCCGAGTCTGGTCCGACCCTGTCAGATTGACCCAGTCCGACCCATTCTAGGCTGGTCCGTGAAAGGCTCGGCCCACTGGGTTGAGGCCCAGCCCATAAAGGGGAGGTCTGGTCTATAAGGGGTGGCCTAACCCATATAAGGTGCGGCCTGCGAGGGGGCGGCCTAGGAGGGCGGCGGCCCGGTGGGGCAGTGGCCGGGGAGGGTGGTGTCCCATAAGGGTATCGGCTCGAAAGGGAGGTGGCCCGAACACATGGGGAGTGACCTTTAAGTGGGTACTATTTCGGTTCCACTAGGGGAGGGACCCCCGGTTTTCCCGAACGGCCAATGTCCGCTCGGTTTTTTTCACAGTGGAGGCACCACATGGCACCGCCAGGTGACATGCGGGACCCACTACGGCAGGTCCTGCAAGTTCTGTCGTGGCCAGTCGGCGTGCTAGCTAGCCTCTTCAGTGGCGCACAACGACACACTAAACCGCCGACTGTGGCCGGCCTGTGTGTCATCCTCCTTCCTTCGGTCGCCGTGGCTGATGAGCCACGACCCTATTTTTTCATCGGCGATGCACGATGGTGCACCGAACCACTGACCGCGGTCGGCCGGTGTGCCGGCCGCCTTTTGTCGATCACCGTGGCTAACAAGACCTGAATCTCTTTGTTCATAGGTGATGTGTGATGGCGCACCACGCCTCCTCCATGGCTGGCCAGTGCCACTCATCCCGTTTATCTTCAGGGGTTTTTGTCACGACCTCTTCTTACGGCGTGCGGCGATGCGCTATCCCCAATGTAGATGGTCAGCATCACAACAATTTCCGTGTTCCCTAGAGGCGTAAGGATAACAAGATAGTTGAGGGTTCGGGCCCAGTTCATTAGGCATGTTCCCTCTGCATTAGCTTGTAAAATTGAGGGGGTTTAGTGTCTAATAATCAAATGAATTAAACAACTATTAAAACCCTCCAAAGATACCCCATAACGTCCTCCTTCCAAAAAAATGAATTGCATATGAACCCCTAAGATGGTTGGTCTGAGTTTTTATATTATTCAAGAATGGGGAAGAGGAAATCATTCAAAAAGAATTAAATAATAAACCCCCTACTTCATAACCCATTGGAGAGTGTCTACGGCTTGAAGGTGGGTTGGTGTTCTTCATTCCTTCAACAGGTTCCCAATGATGTCGCTCGTACATCATCCTCTTATTCGTTGTTCGGTGTCACCCATCACCTCATGCTGGGATCGGCTCTTTCTTTCTAATGGTCTGGCGGCACGACGCTCCATTAGCACTTCTTTTATTAAAAATTATATGTTGATACCTTCTCCCAAGCTCTATATATATAGAAGAGGGAGAGGGTATGTAATGACTTTGGAATTTAATTGGGCTCATTAGTTATGAAGCTTTCTAATTACCCAATGATGTTGTTACTTATGGTTGGCATGTAAAGCCATTTATTGGCCGGACACATCACTGGCCCCTCCCCTTTGCTTGTTTGTTGGAGGAGATGAAATAAAATAAAATAATTATTTCATTTCATTTCTTTTAAAAAATTTCAAAACATAACTTTTTCTCTAGTCCCACTACGGTCAAATTAAAGTCTCCCATAATTGAATCCTGGCACTGCGGATTCAACCATGCCCTCGTATTTTAAATCCGAGCAATGGTTGAAAAGCTAGAAAATGTTGCTCACGTGTTTACTGAACGTACGTGAAACAAAGTTCAGAAATTCATTCCGGGCACTACGAGCCTCAGAATCATGCGCCGTCAATTTTCAAAGACTTGTAATAATTCCCTATAATTTTAAAAAACATACATGGAAAATCTTGCCTCTATATTCTCCTCACCTTAGAGCCTTTCATCCCCGAAATCCACAATATAGGATAAGAAAACATGTGGGGGTACTGAGTACAAATCTGAGCCTCCTGCTCCCATGTTCTCTCCTGGAGGTTCCCATGCTACCAGGGAATGTACACTAGAGGTATCAATAGTCTGTGAAGGACCCAACACTGTTGATCCTCAATCTCCACTAGAACCTCCATAAACATCTCCCCATCGTCTAAGTAGAACTCTCCATGTTCGATAACATGAGATGGGTCATGCACATATCTCCTCAATTGGGATACGTGGAAGACGTTGTGCACCCTCTCTAACTGCATTGGAAGTGATAAGCGGTATGCCACCATCCCTATCCTCTGAAGTATCAGAAATGGTCTGATAGGCCTCATTGATAACTTGCTACCTCGCCAAAATCTTTGTAGTCCCCATCAAGGAGAGACTCACAAGAATACGTGGTCCCCCTCTTGAAAATCCAAAGGTCTTTGTCTCCTATCAACATAATACTTTTTCTACTCTGTGCAGTCTTTATCCACTCCTGGATGATCTGCACCTTCTCAGTGGTAGCCTGTTCCAACTCTGGAACTATAAGTGCCAACTCCCCTGGGTCTATCCCTCATAGAGGGGATCTACAAGGTCGACTGTAAAATCCCTCGAATGGTTCCATCCTGATGGTGGAGTGATAACTATTGTTTTAAGCTAATTACACCATGGGAAAATGATCCTTCCAACTATGGACAAAATCAAGGATGCCTACATGATGCATGTCCTCTAGCGTCTGAATAGTCTACTCTATTTGACCATCCGTCTAAGGATGAATGGAAGTGTTTTAATGTAGATGATTCTTGAAGTCCTCCCGCAATCACTTCCACAACTGGGATGTGAAGCATTTTTCATGGTTATAGACGATCATCGATTACACCCCATGAAGTTTCAAAATCTCCTATATGTAGAGGCATCCCAAGACATATACTGATCCCTGCTCTCAGATAAGTTGGAAGTGGACTGACTTAGTGAGTCATTCAACGATCACCCAAATGGAATCATGTCCCTAGGACATATTTTGAAGCCCTGTAACAAAATCGATAGAAATCCCATTACACTTCCTCTCCGGAACCTCTAGTGGGAATGCTAAGCCTGCGAGAACCTGATGCTTGGCCTTCACTTGCTGAGATGTGAGGCACCGTGAAACAAACTCCACTATAGCCTTCTTCATCCCTGGCCACAAGTGCTGATGCCAGAAGTCCTGGTACATATTCTCCACAATAGGATGTACTGCCATAAGGGACGTATAGAACTCCCTCAATACCTCCTCCCATAGTGCCATCGGTACCATGGTACAGCCCCTGAAGAAGATGATGTGCTCCCCACCTTCAGAAAATCCATAAGGTGCCTTCCCTAAAAATATTTGAGGACATCGAGTTTCACAGTCAATTTCCCCAAGCTGCGCCTCACTAACCTGCTGAAGGAGTGGGGGAGTTACTATCAGAGACTGGAGGTATGATACTCTATCTCTATCCATGAAGGATATCTATAATGTGGCAAGCTTCTATATCACCTCACTCAGAAACTGAAGAACAGACCTCCTACTGAGTGTATATGCTACCACGTTCCCCTTCCCAGGAGTATAGACTATCTCAAAGTCATAGTCGTGGAATAATTCTAGCCATCGTTGATGTCTCGGGTTTAGGTCCTTCTGAGAGAAGAAATACATGGGACTCTTGTGATCAGAGTAGACTATAAAAATATCACCCATCAAGTAATGTCTCCACATCTTCAAGGAAAAGACCACTGCTACTAACTTCGAGTTATAGGTAATGTAGTTCTTCTCATACTGTCTCAGCTGTTGTGAGCCTTAGGTGATCACTACTATCTCCTACATTAAGACACACCCAATATTGGTCCCTGATGCGTCATAGTAGACTAAATAACCAACTCCCTCTTCTGGTAGCCTCAAGATGGGGGCACTCGTTAGTATCTTCCTCAGCTCCTAAAAACTATACTGTCATCTCTTTATCCACATGAAGGGTTGTCCCTTCTTTTTCAATGTTGAAAAGGTTGAAAAAACTCTAGAAAAGTCAGGCACGAATATCTGGTAGTATCCATACAACCCTAGGAAACTCCACACCTCGGTCACACTCATGGGTCGCTCCCAAACAAGTATAGCCTCTAACATTGCTGGATCCACTGAAACTCCAGCCTCTAAGATAACATGTCCCAAAAAGTGGCCCTATCGTATCTTGAACTGGAACATTGAGAGCTTTCCATAAATATGGTGCTCTTATAGTGTATCGAAAACTTTCTATAGATGAAAGGGATGTTATTCCTCCATCGCTGAGTATATCAAGTTGTCGTCGATGAACACCACCACAAAGAGATCTAGGTATGGATGGAAGATCCTGTCCATGAGTCACGTGAACACTATAGGGGCATTGGTCACGTCGAATGGAATAACCAAGAACACATAGTGTCCATACTGACATCTGAAGTTTGTCCTCTATACATCCTCTTCTTGTACTCTGAGCTGATGATAGCCAGATCGGAGTTCTATCTTCGATAACCAATGAGCTCCCTTCAGCTGGTCGAAGAGATCATCAATCCATGGAAGTGGATACGTGTTCTTCACGGTCACCTGGTTCAGGCGCTGATAGTCTACGAAGAGTCTCAAATTCCCATCTTCCTTCTTGGGGAACAAAATCGGGTCTTCCCATAGAGAAACACTAGGCCTTAGGAATCCCTTTCCCTGCAATTCCATCAACTGTACCTCTAACTCAAGAAGCTCCACAGGATCTCTCTAATTTTCTGATGTAGATATAGGTGTTGTCACAGGGTACATGTCGATGTGAAAGTCTACCTTTGTGCATGGAGGTAGTCCCAGAACATCATCTGGGAAGACATCGGTATACTGTTCCACCACTACATGATAGCTCGGACTCTCAACATCAACTAATCAGAGGGTAAGTCTAGAAAACATATGAGTAATTGACTACACCCTCATCTGAGTAAGTACATCCTGTGCTGCAAAGGTTCTCGTCTCACCGGTGAAGGAAAAACTGGTCCCATCTATGTGGACACACTGCACTTTGTGCCTAATATAGTCAATATGACCATGGACTATGGATAACCAGCCCATACCCAAGATGTCATCGTAAGTCCTCCACACCGCAAATTAGAGATCCCTACCAAAACTCTTGCCTCCTAGAGTAATCTCACACTGCCAGCACTAATGTGTAATCATCAAATCCTCTCCTATAAGAGTCTCTAGCCGTATGGATCAAGCCAACAGCTCCACCGAAATCTTAGAGCTTTGTATGAGGTCCATGGAAAGAAAATAGTGACAAGAACATGTGTCTATACATACTAAAACTAAGGTGGGGTAGAAAAAAATCGTACCTCTAATCATCTCTGGAGCGACTTGGTTGTAGACCTCATCTGCCAGAGCTAAGTTCAACCATGTCCTCCTGCTCCCTATGTTCAGGTTGGACAACCTTGTAGTGGTGGAAGTAGAATCCCATATCACCACCCACCACCTATTGTATGACTAACTCCTATGCCACGTCGGCCACCTTGTGGACCTCCTCGATTGAACTTCCACCTCTTCCTCAGCGGTCCCTCAACGATCTGCTCCCCATCCATACGGTGGGTCGGGCAGTCGCGAGCCATGTGCCCCTACCCACCGCATGAGTAGCACTGCCTGATTTCATGTGGACCTCCTATGCCTCATGATCCCTACACCTCTGACCCTGCATCTCAAGGTCGATCACCAGAGGATATGGCCCTCTTGGACCTCTATGTCATCTTCCTACTGCCTCCTGCAGATGACTCAGCTACATGTCATCTGATGGTGGCTCTCGTTGTCCATGCCTACTCATCTAGGAAGCTCTCCACCAAGAGAACTCACTCTAGAACCCCATCTTGATTTGGAATGCTGAGTGATATCATCGATTCTCTGATCTCCCTTAGGATACACAACTCAAAGTTCTGAGGCCTAAAGAAAGGGTCTCGTACCATGTTGGTGGATTAGCGGGAAAGGTCATTAAACCTCACTGATTATTGGTAAAATATCATGTTGCCCAACTGTAAGTGACGCAGCTCCTGTATACGCACAAAGTGTAGGGTCACTGGGATGAACTCTGCCCTAAAAATGCCCTCAAAGTCCACCCATATGAGGATCTTCTCATCGTGTATTTGGAGCATCAGGCTCCACCATCTCCCTACTACTGCCTTAAAAAGTCCATCTGCTAGGATCACTATAAAATCAGCTGGTGTCTCAACTAAGTAATAAACTATGGCCACAGCCTCCAGCCAGTCCTCATCCGCCTGTGGATCTATCTTACCTCTGAACATCGGAGGCCTCAACTGCTAGAATTCGCGCAACACGCTCAGTCAGTGTGCACCCTCTGCTGGTGGGATAGGTGGAAACAATTTTCCAATTCGTAGTGGTCCTACTGGTACACCAACCGAAGGTGCTAACATCGTAAGAGGGCCCTGCACTGAGGCATCATTGCTCGGTGGGCCGTCATTGTGTACTCTCTCAAAAATACTGGTTGGTTATCTATGTGGTGACATACTGAAAGAAGACAAGTGTTCCATGGTCAATAAGTTATACCTGGTGGGATAACTCAATGCAATCACAAGAATAAATCTTCAAAAACACACCCAATCAGTGATTTCATGTACTGAGTCGAAAATTATAATTCAGGGTCCTTGGGTATGGATACGTCGGCCGCTGCACCAATAATGGATTCCCTAAACTGAAATCCACACTCATAAATCTTAACACTGTAGCCACAAAAAAAAAGATCAGGGTCCTAGTTCTTTGGTAGATCCAAATCCTCTGATACCACTTAGTTGAATCCAGTCTCCTGGGGCCCATGACATGACTACCCCAAGCCCACCTTTCATAGGCTAGGGGATAGTGACTAGCACCAAAAGATATATTCCCTAAAACGGGAAGGCATTGCCTTTAAACCTGTACAAACACATGCTCTGAGAACACAACAAGAATCAATTGTGAAATAAACTACTGGAGTAAAAGAGTGCTGAAAGTAAAGGGGCCAGAATACAAGCTTAATTTAAAGTAAGATTACAACTGAAAAGAACAAATACGACAAAAAAACAACACAACTAAAAACGGAAAATAGATACTGAATCTTCCTCTAAGGGTCCTACCTAAAGGGTAGGTTCAGATCGCCTCCTCATCATTCCAAATCATCATCTCTCCTCCACATACTACAAATTCCTAGCTCCCACAAACCTTAGCCCAACTGCTCGTCATTTTCACAAGACACTATAAGGTGTGGTCGTCACCGTACAGGGTTGAGTATAATGATACTCAGTAGGGACCCTGAGACCCCTGATGGTCTCCCAAAGATCAATAAATTGAAAAACCACAAAGGTAACACCAAGAAGGTTACACCATGAAGGTAAAGTACCACAAAGGTATGACTCAGCTCAAACTAGGCATACAACACAATGAAATATGATTTTTATGCTGACCCACACATGATCGCTATTAATGATGATTACCAGCCACATGATTCTACAGGGATAACAACAAGTAACATCCCCAATCAAAATGTTGAACACCTCATCTACTAGGGAACACCTTCTCTATCAAGTACAGTGCGCCTTCTACATCACATAGTGGTGCTTCCCACTAACCTTGGACTGCTGAGGTACTCCTCCTGTCAAGTATTGTGGGTATGCCGCATCAAATAGAGGTGCTCCCCACTGTGGCCTGCTGAGGTACTCCACCTATTGAATATCAGGAGTCTGCCATGTCACATAGAGGTGCTCCCCACTATGGGTATGCCACCTCATACAGAGGCACTCCCCACTGGATCGTTGAGTCAAACAGAGTTGAAAAATCAGAAGTTGTGAAGTGTCATCGAGTCATAGGGTTTCGTACATAGTGCACATGGGACGACTGATCCTCAAGACATCGGTCGTATTACAACTAGAATAAAATCTTACAAAGAGGTAACTAGATTATACAACACATAATAATAGTTCCAATGAAATAGACGGCGCATCTATTGGATGCCAGGTCTGTGAGTTATTGGCATTTCAGGGACGAGGTCTTGGTTGGATTCGGGTGAGATCCAACCTATACATTCTCCAAGTTTCACCAAAACTCTCATGGAGTAATTCAGAAGGACATTCTCGCTCCAAAAATCCAAATGCCTCAAACGGTTCATCAAAAAGACATCTAGGTCTCAAGATAAGGCCCTTTAAGTGTTTTTGGGTCCAGTTGGGCCCAGGTCTGGTCCGACCCGGTTGGACTAACCCAGCCCGACCCGTTCTGGGCTTGGCCATGGCAGACACAGCCCTTTAGGTTGTCGCCCGACCCAGTTCGCAAAGGGGTGGCCCGGTCTACAGAAGGAAACCCAAACCTTAAGGGACGACCTACGAGGGGGCGGTCTAGTTTGGCGGCGGACCAGAAGGGCGGCGGCTGGGGAGGGCGGTGGCCCGCACACATGGGGTGCGACTTGCAAGGGGGTCCTCCCTAGCCACCATCAGAGGGAGGAACCCCCAAGTTTCTAGAATGGCCGAAGGACATTTGGTTTTCTTCGCAGCGGTTACGCGACGTGGCACCACCAGGTGGCACGCGGGACCCGCTGGGGTAGGTCCTGCTGGTTCCGTCGTGGCTGGCCGACGTGCCGACAGACCTCTCTAGCTGCGTAGGGTGGCGTGTTGTACTGCCACTCATGGTCGGAAAGTGTGATAGCCGCCTTCCTCCAGTCGTCACGGCTAACAAACGGCGACCCTCTTTCTTCATTGATGGCGCATGACGACTTGCCGCGCCTCCTCCACAGACGGCTAGTGCCGGCCGTTCCGATGACACCCGCGACTTTGTACCGTGACGTCTTCTTGTGGCATGCAATGATGTGCTATCCCCAATTTAGTCATTCAGTATCACCGCAATGTTTGTTTTCCATAGAGGCGCAAGGATTTCAAGAGAGTAGAGGGTTCGTGTCAAGACCCCCTCCCCATAAATTTTACCCCTCCTGGGATGGCAATGTGAGAAGGGAGATAATGAACCCCAATTCCAGCCTCCAGTAGGCCCTAGGTTGGTGACTAGTACCGAGGTTATAGCGAACACCCAAATTGGAGGCATCACCTTCTAAGAGAACACATGCAGAAGAGATAGATAAGATAGACACCAACCAACTCCAACTCAACAAGTAAGATAAAAGAAATCCCATGTACACATAGGAAATTTCATGAAAAACTACTACAACTGAAAGGGGAGAAACATCAAGTACCCAAAAGAAAGTAAAAAAACAGAAACCACAAGCTCGAACAGCTCTTGTAACCGCAATCTAGTAGTAACCAAACTAAACTCCAACCTAATCAAAGTGACCTAGAAACCAGTTTATATATACATAGGGTGAGTATAACAGTATACTCAATTGGATCCTCCCTAAAGTATCTTGTAAAAAAGTAAAGAAAGCATACTAAAGCATGGTGAACAACAAGTGAAACTAACTCGTGACCTAAACAGGTATACTATGTTCCCATCCTCACCATGGCTACTATCAACATGTAACACATACAAAAGTATATAATATAATGAAGAATATTACGGGTACCCTGCTACTACTTCCCCACTGGTTTTCTGCTTTGCCCCAACGTTGCACGTCCAAAGAATCTCTCTTTAAAAAGGCTTGCACGTAGAGACCTCGGCAAAGCACCACAACATGCGCCTTGTGAAACAAGACCACCACGTCCATGTAAAAAAAGTAGCTAGGTAGTTGCTGGGAGCCACCACATCTCTCATAACATGTATCATACATCGGGTATTATACCTCAAGCCATTACAACCCATACACTGAGTATGGATCATCAAGCCATCACAACCTATACAAGTTACACCAATAGTAGTCCATATAAAACTATATCCGTAATATATGTGTGTGAATAACCACAATCCATTACAGCCCTCTACAAACATATATGGGGATAACTAACCAATGTGCCTGCAATCACATGTAACTACCAAGAGAATAGAGAAGGGCCAAAGGGGGTAGTTATCCATCCATCCTCCCACCGGAATGATGGGGAAAGCAACCCCCCCCCCCCTAGGGCTCAGAATCCCCAGGGTTTCAGTTTCCCTTACTAACAGGGTGGAGTAGCATATAGAAACATAAAAAGTACATAATATATTATATCTTACGACCACACTATGGGCATAACCTAGTCTTAGACTCAAATTCAGCTAACGTCTCTCGGACCCCAGGCTACTACTTATTAGACTAGGTATTCTATAAGTACACAACCATTTAAAGAGCTTTAATACATTACTTCATCCCCTTTTTATCAGTTTCACTGTAAGTTAATTAATTCATTAAACATTAATTAACCAATAACAATTCCACATTATATTTCATTAGTATCACACCCAAAGTACACCATTCGTTCAAATCACAACCTCATTATTGCACCCCAGCAAGATCCAAACCCCATGGGTTAACATCATTTATTAAATTATTAATTTACAGCATTACATTCCCATGTTCCCATGAATTCTAGAAAAAAATCTATGCTTCTAAACATAGGGGGATCAACATGGTGAGTAGATGAACTACCCATCTAGTCTTTGCTTCCTATAGAAAGAGCGTCCAACCATCCGAAATTGAGAGGCTAAACACGGAAAGCACGTGGAATACCCCATTCATCTTCGCCTCTCTTGGAAGAAGGATAAGCAAGACCAACTGCCTTGAGTAGTGGGGAAAGTAGAGTAGATAAACAACCATGAAGAATTATTAGAAAACCAAACATTCACATCCAACCCATTTCATTATCCCTGGTGTCCTCCCTGAAACCCACATGCATAAACCGATGCATCTCGCCACTCTAGGCATCAACTTCTACAAAAACTAGTAGGCCTCCATGCCCCCACATATCACAATAGCCATCCAGGCTCACATAAAAACACTAGAAGTAGGAAAACAATCATATCAGTTGGGATCATGGCCCTTGAACAAGCAAGAGGGTAACTCAGAACCCTTCAAAGAATTATCAAACATACAGTTCTTTAATCCCTCATGAATAAACCGATTTATTATTTGTAGGTTTTATATTCAAGAAACCTAAACAATAATCTATCACAAATAGATTAAACATGCTTACTTCACCAATCTGACTAACATAAAAAAATACTATAAAAAGAACCAGATACATTTACATGCCTCTTTATCTTTACCCAAACAATTAACAATTAATTTTGGTTTACATTATTTACCAATTTCGATCAATAATGAACAGCTAAACAAATCAAGCATAGATATCACACTGTCTAGAAAAATCAAGAGGCAATAACATACGATTGATATCAATTTATTTATCTGGTTCAAATATTTATTATGTCAATTCCATTGTGGTCCAGTGGGTAAAACATGTTAAATCTACAGTTGAACCTAAAAATAAAAATAAGCAATGAGTCCCATACCTTAAAAATGTTCTTAAGTGTCTTTATATGAGAATGATCCACACAACCGAAGATGATTTCCTCCTCTCGTGACAACTGCATCCACCCAAGGATGTCACGGCACGACCGCACCAACTGAAACCCAAGTCTCTCTATTAGAATCATGGAGATCACATGCCATAATTTGTAAAGGAGAAATAGGAGAAGTTGAACCAAGAAGAACGATGATAAATCATACCTTATATCAAATATTGATGAATACTTCTTGGTTGCACCCAAACAAGGGGTCACTTGCAGCAAGAAGAACGTTGAGGGAAACTAATTCGCCGAGAAAAGTTTAATCACACGATTACTACAGGAAGGAAGGAATGTTTCAAGCATCTCACAGCAGAGAAAAAGGAGAAAGAACAAGGGAGGAAGATATCTTGTCCCTTTTGAAGATTTAATGGAGAAAAAGTTTAAGATACCATGAATTTTCCATTAAAATTGGATCACATTAAACCACACAGTTTGACAAAGTAAAGTCATCCCAGGACTTAGAAAAATTAATTTAGGAGTTATGGGATTATATTTGGGATAGAATCCCATAAAACGAGGCCATAAATGAGTTTTACGTCAAAGAAAATGTTAAATTGGTGACACTTGAAAAATCTGGGAATTTGGTAAATGAAATATGAAACAGTTCTGGAAGTACTGTTCATGAGAAGTGACAATGTGTCTGGCACAACGTTTCTGTCTCACCATTTCTATCTCACCATTTCTATCTCACCGTTTTTCACTTACCATTTCTGTCTCAGCATTTCTATATCACCATTTTCGACTCACCATTTCTCTCTCGCCATTTATGTCTCACCGTTTCTATGACACTGTTTCTGACACACTGTTTCTGTCTCACCATTTCTGTCTCATTGTTTCTGTGACACTATTTCTGACTCACCATTGTTGTATCACCGTTTCTATCTCACCATTATTGGCTCAACGTTTCTGTCTCACCGTTTTAATCTCACCATTTCTGCCTCACCATTTCTGACTCACCATTTCTATCTCACTGTTTCGGTCTCACTGCTTCTCACTCACTGTTTCTGTCTCGCGGTTTCGGACTCACTGTGACACTATTCATAAAACTGGAAACACCGTTCATAGAATATGAAATTTGAAAAAGTGTTAGGGATGAGTCACCTAGACCTGCCAGAACACCTCAAACACCATATTTACACAAAAGGATGGACCAGAGAGGTCCAAGCCATTACATCAGAAACCTCTCAAAACATTCTCATCCTCGAGAATCCAAAACCAACCCAAAAAGAAACTAAAAAATGGTCCAAGAAACCATTTCTCAAGATACCTCTCAAAATAGAGCAATCCATAAGAAACAACAGAAGAAATTCATCTTATAAAAACAAAAGGTCTATAACCACAAAGGGGACATAGTTACATGAAAAGAGTTTAAACATCAAACAACTCTGAGTACTGAGCACGTATCTAGGACTCATATTTTTAGGTATATTCTCTATTCCACTGTATCTTCACAAGACACAAACCAAAGGGAATAGAACACCTGCGCAACACCTTCTCTTTGTGGTCTTGGATCTCCACAGGTCGCTCCTCGAATGCTGCATCATCATCAACATCAATATCTCCCCAATCAATGATGTGAGAGTCATAATGAAGATAATGACAGAGCTATGACACATGAAAAACATTGTGTATCCAGATCATCTGTGGGGAAAGCGCTATCTTATACGCCACATATCCAACATGAGACAAAACCTTTAAAGGACCAACAAATAGGGGAGAAAACTTACTCCTATGACAAAACCTTCGCTACCCATGACGGGGAGTCACCATTAGAAACATGTGTTCCCCAACATCAAATTCAAAAGGTCTCATCCTTTGATCAGCATATGATTTCTGATGATCCTGCACTGTCTTCATCCTCTCAGGAATCACCTGAACCATCTCTGTTGTATTCTTCACTAGTTCTAGTCCTAGAGTTTTTGACTCTCTGACCCCAGTCCAACACACTGGAGAATGAAAAGGCTGGCCATACAAGGCTTCAAATGGTTCCATACCAATGTTGGTGTGAAAACTATTATTGTATGAAAACTACACAAAGGGTAAGTGCCTCATACATTAACCTCCAAAATCAAGAACATAAGAGCATAACATGACTTCAAGAGTTTAGATGTTTCTCTCTGTCTGGCCATCCGTTTGAGGATGAAAAGTAGTTCTAATGCATAGGTGAGAACTGAAAGCTTGCATGGGACCTCTCCACACCCTAAAAGTAATCTGAGGATCTTGATCAGGGATTATCGTTCTTGGGACTCCATGAAGTCTCACCACATCATCTAGATACTACCTTGACAAAAATTCCACTGAGCTTGACTCCTTGATCTCTATGAAGTTGTCCGATTTTGTTAAATGATCCACTACCACCCAAATAGAAACATGTCCTCCTTGAGCTCGGGGTAAACCAGTAACAAAGTCCATTGATATGTCCTCCCACTTCCACTGAGGAACATCTAACGGCTGGAGCAAACCACCAGGGACACAGTGCTCAACCTTGACCTTCTGTTAGACTAAATATTGAGACACAAACTCTGTAACTCCATGCTTTAGCCCAGGACACCAAAAATGAATCCTCAAGGCTTGGTACATATTTGTCACACCAGGATGCATCGCTAAAGGTGAACTATGGAACTGTTTGAGAACCATCTCGCGCATCACCAAAGGAACAAAAATCATTCCATGATACAACACTCGATGTTTTTCATCCTCAGTCCAAACATTAGGGGCCTCCCCACAAACAACATGGTCTCTCTAGACCTCCACCTCATGATCCCCCAACTAGGTCTCTTCCACCTACTACAAAAAAGATGAATACACCATCATCTGGAAAAGACAACCTCTATCCCCAACTTCTCCCATATCAAGATGTAATACTGACATTTCTTCCATTACTCTCTACGAATCTCTAGATTCACGCATAGCATCACTACATGACTTTCAACTCAGCGCATCAGCTACAACATTCCCCTTTTTAGGTGTATACAATATTTCAAAGTCGTATTCCTGTAAGAACTCCATAAACCGATGTTGTCGTAAGTTCAAGTCACACTGGGAGAAAACATACCTCAAACTCTTGTCATAAGTGAAAACCAAAATTCACTCTCCAATGAGGTAATGTGTCCACAACTTTAGAGAAAACACCACGGAAGCCAAATCAAGATCATGGGTGGAATTTTTACATTCATGAGGATTCAACTGTTGAGACCCATAAGAAACAAATGATCTTTGCTACATTAGAACACAACCAAACCCTAGATGAAAAGCATCACAAAAAAACATCAAAATGAACTCCCACTACTGGGAGAAAAAGAACTGGAGCACTTAATAACTTTTTCTTTAGATAATTGAAAGATGCCTGACAATGATCAGTCCATATGAACGCCTGATCCTTCCTAGTCAAAGTTCTCATAAGAGTTGCAACTCAAGAGAAATCGACTACAAATCTCCTATAGTAGCCTATAAGACCAAGGACACTTCGCACCTCTGACACTGTCTTGGGGCCTACCTAAAACACAACAAATTCTATCTTCGATAGATCCACATATAACCCCCACTGGGACACAACATTCCCCACGAAACGGACTTCTCCAGCCCAAAACTCACACATAGCCAACATCCCAAACAGTTGATGTTGACGAAGAACTCCCAAAATAGCTTATAGATACTCTGCATGCTACTCCTCAAAAGTAGAGTACACAAGGATGTCGTTGATGAAAACCACCACAAACTTTTCCAGTAACTTACAGAACAGAACTTTCATCAATCCCATGAACACAGCTAGATAATTCATCACACCAAACAGCATTAAGATAACTCATAATTCCCATGACAACAACAGAAATAAGTCTTCGGGATATCCCCATCCTTCATATGCATTAAATGATATCCTGACCGCAAATCGATCTTTGAGAACCAACTTTCACCCTTAAGTTGATCGAATAAATCATCAATCTGTGGAAGAGGATAGTGATTCTTTTCTTTCACTTTGTTTAAGCGACGATAATCGACACACAGCCGAAAACTGTCATTGGCATTCTTCACGAACAAAACTGGTGCACCCCACGGTGACACACTCGGCCGAACAAAACCAAACTGTAACAGACCATCAAGTTATATACGTAACTCTCGCAACTCATAAGGGGTCATCCTATACGGGGACATAGAGATATGAGACGCTCTTGATTGTAGCTCGATCCCAAACTCAATATCTCATTGAGGGGGTAATGGTACATCTCTTCGAGAAAGACATTAGGAAACCCTTCTACAACCCTAGGAAACGCCAACTGCTGAAGCTCTGAAGAACTCAACATCATCTCAGCCTTTATGTGATAAGGATGGAACACGCCTATGGCCCATCTGAGGGTCTCACCCGCCAACGAACACCACCATCTCTCAATCCGCTTCGAAGAACACAACCTACCTTCTGAATCAATCCATGATAGCCTACACCTAATACAACCAATATATTCTGGGGATGAAATCATATGGTTGTACTCATAAACATAGGAAATCTCCCTATGAGCGGTTATTCACCAACACTATCTCACAGTTTCTACATACTTCAAACAAGTCAGATCGACCTCCAACTGGCGTAGTCAACACCAAGGGCATGGGAAGCCTCTTTACCTCAAGTCCCAAAGCATGGATAAGGGTAGGTGACATGAAAGAGTGTGTCGCTCCTGAATCAAACAAGGCATAGACCAAGGTAGAAAATAAGAAAAGGGTTCCTTGAATGATTCATGGCTCGATTGGTGCTGGAAATGCTAAAGCATGAAGTTGTCCATGACCTCCTCCATGACCTCTCTAACCCTGATGACGACCACCACCATGGATACACTCTACTATCTGAGGAAGGGGAGTGTCACGGGGCTATCCTCTACCTTCCCCATCTACCCTCTGCTGATCTAAAGCTGGTGCAACCTACTACTGCTTCCTTAATTTTAACTACCTCAACGGAGGAACCTAGAGTACAAAAACTAGTACACGATGACTACTCTAAAAGGTCGGGAACTCTCTCTGCTGATGACCTCGACCACCATAAAAAAATCAAGTATCTGATCCCTTGACATAGGCCTAGGAGATGCTGTCCTCAGGGAAACGAGATGTTGAGGGCTAGAACCTACCCCCGACTGAATGGAAACTCTTCTACCCTGAAAATGGGGAACCCCGTACCACAGCTCTACTTTGTGAGGAATCATGATGACTCCCCTCTTGTGATGATCCGATTCTGGCTAAATTTCTCCCTGTAACACCCCGAGATTTTATGAGAAATATTATTTTTAATTACTTTGATGTCTTATGTTGTACGCTACACCAAGATTAGATTGTGCTATACGCAACATCGTATTAGCTTGCAGTATATGCAAACACTATTCTAGGCTTGTGTTTCATGCCAGAGCAACCTTCCTCGATAGTGTGTGTTGTACGTAATACCAAGTTTTACTAAATGAGATATTATTATAATATTATTATAAACTAGCCGTTATGAATAATAATACCCACTTTTTAAAATTTTATAAATTTTATCATTAAAAATGGACTTCATTTTTGGATTCGGAATATTGAATTTATGTTAGGGTGAATTTTTGGTATTTTTCTGAAAACTTTCGATTTTTGTTGAATAGTGAAAAACACTGAGTTATAGTTTAAAACCGAATTTTTATTTAAATAATTATTTATTTTATTTAAATTTATTTTAGGTCAAAATATATTCATAATACCTATTTAAGGTCAATGTAGTCCATTGGAGTAATTTTATAATAATATAGATACATAAAACTTTTATTGAACTTTTTGCCGTCTCTTACCCACATCCTAGGAGCATTTGTAATTGTACATAAAACATAATTTTACCGCTTCTGTGAGTTGAATTTCAAAAATCCAAGAGACACGGTTAATATCAATGAGTAAAATGTGGATCAATACGATAAAAATAGTTTTTGTGGAATAGTATCTTTTTACTTTTATTTACCACGGTTAAAAGTAAATAGGGAAATTAAGGGTAAAAATGATATTATTATTACCCTAAAACATGTCATAATTATATTGGATAAGTTTAATTCGACCAAACAAAACCTTAGGAATAAAATAATACCATTTAGGTCCACTTGGATTAGATTAGGATATTTATTATTATTTTATTTAAAGAAGAGTTAAAATCAAAGTTTAACAAATAAAACATTTTTTTAATATAGGGTTATACATAAGATAAATTCAACTATAAATATTAAATAGAATTATAAAAAGATTTTCTCAATAATGGTATTTTCTTTATACTTTTTAGACATTAAATAATTTAATTTATTTATGACATAATGATGATGCAGTAATTACCTTATTAGTAAAATATTAACATAATTGATGTTATAAATACCCAAATAAATGTAATTTGAACTTTTTAAAAATTACACTAATTTTTTAGGTTAATATTACATTTTAATATTTATTCAATTAACTTTTTTATAACTAATCATGCTGTTGTGATTTTCACAAAAATCAATTACTAAATAGTGTCAAAATTGACATAAATTGGTTTTTTAAAAAAGTATTATATTATTAATTGTTATTCTATTCCTAAAAATATAAGGTTAGGCCAAATGACATAGATAATGTTATATATATTAATAATGAACCTCTTGGGGTTCGTTCGGCTTGTTATTTTAAGTTTATTAACCATATAGTGTAAGAAAACAAGAAGACACGGTAAAAGTTAAATTATTTCACTTAGAGTTAAATCTAAATTATAAGGTTAAATTAGACACCAAAACTTGTCTAAAACCTATTGGTTGAGAGAATTTAGACCCATACCCACTTTATATTCTAAACAAGTCACATTGGATCCATTATAATCCGAATATGGCTTTATTATAAAATAATATTTTAAGTTTTTTCTAAAGTGCCCCTCTCATCCCTTATAAATGGGAACCTCCTCTCTCTTCTCTTCACACAATTTGAGACTTCAAGCTCGGTCAACCCCTACCCATTTCCCTTATCAACTTCCATAGAAACATTATAGAGGTTCTAGACTCCTCAAAATACCAACTCTAGTAAATTATGAGGAAGCATAAAAGAGGTGTGTCGAAGAAGAGGTAATCTCTTCTACTAATTCTTTCAAGTTTCTTTCTTCTTCAACGTCTTCTTATTTAGTTGTTTCATTATAAAGTAATAAAATCATTACCACTAATATAGTGATATGTTATTATAAATATGAAAAAACACCATTTCACCTTATATCTATCCTATTGAAACTGAAATCACCGTGCGTGCGTACGTACGGAATACCGTCTCCACGCCATGGTGTAATCTATTATTCCACCACCACATTACTTGGATGGGTATAATGGTGTAAATAATAACTATATATGGTTATTATAACATCATAATTATTATGATATATTATATCATCCACTCCAATTCCATTCAATAATTATGGGAATGATATCATTGCTCGTGCGTACGTACGGATTACCATCTCCACGACGCGATGAGATTCATTCTCCATGTTAACCATTCAAGAATGATTATAAAGTATATATAATGAATAATAATGAAACATATGACATAATAAAGATAATTTATTTATGTATATATATATATATATATAAATTTCATCTACTTACTTCCATTCAAGTCAACAAGGAAAGGAAAAGAGCGTTCATGCGTACGTACGGCCTACCGTCTCCATGAACGGTGTATTTAATTTCATTCATATATCTATTATATATATATATACTGAATATTTATGATATATAAATCATGATTTACATTATATAATTTTTTAAATTATGATATAAGTAATAATAATATCAAGAACAACAAGTCCAAACACGTAAGATAAATAAAACGATTTTACCCAAAACGCTGCTTTAACATGGAAATTACAAAAGAATGGGTAATATAAAGTCATAAGTGAATCATATATGATATAATAACAATTAATATGATTCTTTAATAATTCAATTAAATTATTTAAATCATTATATAAGAGGTTCGGATATGTACGAATCATATCGGACCTAAGGTAAGGGATAATTTTGCAAATCTCATTTTTATCCGAGATTGCTTATACGTAAGTATTTACTAGGGTTATATTTTCCATCTATGTGCATAAAAATGTTTTTTAATATTCTTCAATGTATTTTTATAGTATTTTTTACCCTTATTTGACTTTTAAATTGTGTTATGGAAGGAATATTACTTGTGTTTACCATACGAAGAACTTTTGGAATTTTATGGCAAAAGTATGTGGAGAATGTTTTTTTAACTTATACTGCATGAATGGATTTTTACAGTTTATAACGCCTAATTTTTATGAATCTTCCTATAGAAGTTTTCATGGTTATTTTCAATAAAATAATTTTCTTTTAAAATTGTGTGGCATTTTGTGAAAAGAAAATGATTTTGAAGAATAAAGTATATTTTTCTCAAGAATTCATTTCAACTGTTTTATCAAAACTATTTTCCATCAAAGATGCCATTATTTAGAATATAAATGTTTCAAATATAATTTATCTATTATTTATATAGTTTGATTTTTATTATGATGAAATGATATCCATTTGTTTTGTATGGATTATGTGAAGATGGGATGATGTTTGTGAAACCCATTTTATTCTTTGGGTTATAAAGAATTATTTATGTTTATTTTGTGGCACAAGTAAGAATGATTTCATTATGAGATGGGTGGGACATATATATCCCTCAAATGCATTGGGTAATGATTTATATCTCATGATATAGAAATGACTGGAACGTCAAGTTAATATCGTTCAGTGATACAGGACTAGAATGAGAAGTGAACTCGATTAAGAAAGGGACTTTGTCCACTATGATGGTCTTGGCAGCAATGACTTGTATACTATGGAAATAATATCATGTGCATAATGGTTTTCCACAATTAAATGTTTTATTCCCATGCTATTTTATCACGATGAATGTTCCATTATGATCTATGCCTTATGTACTTCCATGTTCTATGTCATTTCTCAAAATTTTGATGTTTAAATATTATGTTCATGTTTTTAAGTTCAAATGTATATGGTTTGTTTTATTTTCTCCAAGCATACACTTACTGAGAATTTGAGATCACCCTTTATATGTTTTCTTTTCCCAAGGATATATAGAAAGGTTTTAGGTAAAAAAACAAAAGGGGGTGATCTTTATGGGAGATGTTGAAGATCTTTCACCATTATTAGAAGATTATGTTCTGAGTTTCCAAAGACACTAAACTATTACGGTCCTTATGTTTTGGTATTTGTTATGTATTGAGTATTCCTAAAATGTAATGTAATGTCCATATATGTCAAGCTTTGGTATCTATAGTTGGTATTAAAGGAACGGTTTAGTTAACCTTTGGAAACTAGGATGTGAAAACTTTAGTGAGATCCCTAGAGATATTTCTAAGGTATGTCTAGGGATGTCCCTAAGGTTAAGTATAAGTATAGGTTATAGTCCTAGATTTATGGTAACAATATTAGAATTAAACCTACTATGTTAGATATTGAAGGTACTCCCCCTTTATTATGTTGTTTTCCTAGTAAGTTTTTTCCTCTCACACTATTCTTTTTGGGTTTTAGACGATGGATGGAACCCGAAGGAACCGTGTTGATAAATGTAATGAATGATGCAGTGATTGTACTCATAAACAATCCAATGTTATGAGATATGGATTGAAAAATATTATTTCTATACTTACACAAGCTATGAATCTTTATGGACTTCCAAATGAGAAGAGAAGGGAACAATATTCTATTGAGTCCTTCATGAGGCAACTTCCACCTTCTTTCAATGGGTCTTCTGATCCAATTTTTGCTGAACAATGGATCAGTACCATTGAAAAGATATTTTCAATACTTTTCTATTCAGAACATGAAAAAGTAATTTTAGTTGTTTACCGTTTATAAGGTGAAGCAGACCAGTGGTGGACTCTAATTAGGAATACAAGGCCCCAAGTTGAAACTGAATCCATGGAATGGAATGAGTTCAAGAACATGTTTTCCAATAAGTACTTCCCTCGTATTCTTCAAACAAAGATGGAGAAGGAGTTCCATGAGCTTAAGCAAAAGGATGATGAATCTGTTGGTATATAAGAAGCAAATTTTACAAGGCTTGCGAGGTATACATCTGGATTTATCATCCAACCTGAAAGTAAAGTTGACTGATTCTTCAATGGCTTAAAACCAAGTCATCAAAGGGAATTAGAAATAAGAGACCTCAGTATCTATGAAGAAATTGTGTGTTGTGCTATCAAGGTTGAACTAGAAGTTCGTGTTACATATCCATATCATGGTTTTGACAAGAAATGAAAGATGAAGTTCAAGGACAAATCTCAGAACAATGGTGAAAAGAATATGAATGTTTCTTTATTCTTAATGTGTGGAAAGAAGCATAGTGGAGATTGTCTAAAAGGTATTATAAACTATTTTAAGTGTGGAAAATAAGGTCATAGAGTAGTTCAGTGTCGAAGTAATTGGAAAAAAGTAGCTAATGATGTGAATAGAGAAAAGAATACAGAGAACACACCACCAACACTTCAATGCTACAATTGCAATAAAATGGGGCATTATGTTAACCAATGCCCAAATCCAAGGGTTAATGATGGTCTAAATCAACAAAATCTTAAGGCAATGGACAAAGGGAAGTCACATTCGATCACTATTTTTGATATTGAGTATGCCAATTATGTGGTGGAATGATTAAGTGTTTATCTAATGGGATTTAAAAATAGTGTTGTGGAATATCATTTATAGTATCATGGAATTTTGGAGTATCTATGTATTGGTTTACTGTTGTTTTCAATAATTATATGGTACGAATAACCATGAAAAGTGATTGAAATATTTTTTGGAAATAAGATGATTTTCTTATAATGAAGGGATAAAGAGAAAATAATATGTTTGATGGTATTCATTAGCTCATGATTGATATAAGGACAAAGTGATATCATGGTTTGAGTATATATAATTTTTGGAATTTTGGTATGTGGAAAGAGTTAACTTTAGACAACATTCATGTTTTCACTAAAGTTCAATGGGTATTCATTTTTTAAGAGAATACATGATTAAGGAATTCACATGTTTGGAATGTGACTAACAAGATATATCTTATGATATACATGCGATAAATGATTGTATTCAATGCTTGGTAGACGACCTTTATAGTAATATTTTTATTTATACTAAGAGATTGGACATAAGTATTTTGGATAAGCCTAATGATTGTAATGGATTATGTTAGACATCAGATAGTATTGTTTATGGATAGAACTTGTTTTTAGATATTATTTCTGGCATGTTCCCACAACTGAAGTGCGACAGGCCTTTATCGCCTACCACTGTCCTACATGAAGTCCCTGATTTGTATTAATTAGTTTTAATTGATGAATTATAAGTCCATTTTAGCAACCATATAGGATTAATCTTAGCATATATGGACTTATGTATATTTAATAAAATGTGCTAATCTTTTTGTGATAGAGACAGATGGAATGACCTATCATTCTATCGCATGATCTCCTAACACTTCATGAATGACAAATTCAACTTCATTTCATTAAAAGATGATGTGGAAATTGTTCAAGGAACAAACAATAGTGATATTTTACCAAAATCAAGTAATTATTTCTTATAATTAAACATTTCTTCAACATTAGGGAAATGATCTTAAAAACTAAAAACGTTGTCCTAGTACCCTCATACCCGATAAATCAGATGGTACCTTAGATTATCAAAAATTTATGGCTTTGTGATTGATGGATTTTTCATAGACATGTTCTCTACCACTCTCCATTATAAATTGATTGTTAGATTTCTCTTCCATATCCATATTTTAACCTATGTTGTCCAATGTGGAAACCCAGTGTTGAGTTACTTTGGGTGACTGTTATGATTCTAACATCCTTTTTTAAAATGATGTTTTAGCATTCCTTTTTACGATGTGGATTTCTATGAAAGAAACTTTCAAGTAGTAAACCACTTATAACCCCGACGAACTTTGAGGGCAAAATTCATTTTAAGGGGGGTAGAATGTAACACCCTAAGATTTTATGAGAAATGTTATTTTTGGTTACTTTGATGTCTTGTTGTGTACGCTACACCAAGATTAGATTACGCTATACACAACACCGTATTAGCTTAAAGTATAGGAAAACACTATTCTAGACTTTTTTTTCATGCTAGAGCAACCTTCCTCCATAGCATCTGTTGTACGCAATACCGAGTTTCACTAAACGCGGTATTTTTATAATATTATTATGAACTAGCAGTTATGAATAGTAATACCCACATTTTGAAATTTTATAAATTTTATCTTTCAAAATGGACTTCATTTTTGGATTTGGAATATTGAAGTTATCTTAGGGTTAATTTTTGGTATTTTTCTGAAAACATTCATTTTTTTATGAATAGTGAAAAACACTGAGTTATAGTTTAAAACCAAATTTTTATTTAAATAAATATTTATTTTATTTAAATTTATTTTAGATCAAAATAGATACATAATACTTATATAAGTTCAATTTAATCCATTGTAAAAATTTTATAATAATATAGATACATAAAAATTTTATTGAACTTTTTTCCATCTTTTACCCACCTCCTAGGAGAATTTGCAATTGTACATAAAACTTAATTTAACCGCTTCTATGAGTTGAATTTCGAAAATCCAAGAGACACGGTTAATAAAAATGAATAAAATTTTGTTCAATAAGATAAAAATAATTTTTGGTGAATAGTAACTTTTTACTTTTATATATCACTGTTAAAAGTAAATAGGGTAATTAAAGGTAAAAATGATATTATTATTACCCTAAAACATCTCATAATTCTATTGGATAGATTTAATTCGACCAAAACAACCTTAGGAATAAAATATTGCACTTTAGGTCCACTTGGATTAGATTAGGACATTTATTGTTAATTTATTTAAAAAAGAGTTAAAATAGTTAAAATCAAAGTTTAATAACTAAAACCTTTTTTAATATAGGGTAATACATAAGATAAATTCAACTATAAATATTAATTATAAAGTTAGAAATATTTCCTCATTAATGGTTATTTATTTATAATTTTTATACATTAAATAATTTAATTTATTCATGACACAATGATTATGTAGTAATTACCTTATTAATGAAATATTAACATAATTGACGTTATAAATACCCAAATAAATGTAATTTAGACTTTTTATAAATTACACTAATTTTCTAGGTCAATATGACATGTTATTATTGATTAAATTAACTTTTTTTGAACTAATCATGTTGTTATGATTTTCACAAAAAATCAATTACCAAATAGTGTCAAAAATTGACATAAAATGGTTTTTAAAAACAATATTATATTATTAATTGTTATTCTATTCCAAAAAATATATAATTCTTCCAAATTACTTATATAAGGTTATATATATTAATAATGAACAAATTGGGGTTATTTTGTCTTGTTATTGTATGCTTATTAACCATATTGTGTAAGAAAACAAGAAGCCATGGTAAAAGTTAAATTATTTAACTTAGAGTTAAATCTAAATGATAATGTTAAAATAGTAACCTAAAATTTTCTAAAACCTATTGGTTGAGAGTATTTTGATCCATAACCACTTTATATTTGAAATAAATCACTTTGGAGCCATTATAAACCAAATATGACTTTATTATAAAATAATATTTTGAGTTTTTCCTAAAGTGCCCCTCTCCTCCCTTATAAAAGGGCACCTCATCCCTCTTCTCTTCACACAATTTTGAGCCTTCAAGCTCGGCCAAGCCCTGCCCATTTACCTTATCAACTTCCCTATAAACGTTATAGAGGTTCTTGTCTCCTCAAAAGACCAAATCTAGTTCCTGAAGAGGAATCTTAAAAGAGGTGCGTCAAACAAGAGGTAATCTCTTCTACAGATTCTTTCAAGTTTCTTTCTTCTTCAAATTCTTCTTCTTTAGTTGTTTCATTATAAATTAATAACATTATTATCACTAATATATTGATATGTTATTATAAATATGAAACAACCCCATTTCACCTTTTATCCATCCTACGGAAAATGAAATCACCGCGCGTGCGTACGTACGGAATATCGTCTCCAAGCCATGGTGTAATCTGTTTTCCCCCACCACCATTATTGGATGGGTATAATGGTGTAAAGAATAAATATATATGGTTATTATAACATCATACTAATTATGGGATATTATATCATCCACTCCAATTCCATTCAATAATTATGGGAATGATATCATCGCTCGTGCGTACGTACGGATTACCGTCTCCACGACGTGATGAGATTCATTCTCCATGTTAACCATTCAAGACTGATTATAAAGTATATATAATGAATAACAATGAAATATATGACATAATTAAGCTACTGTATCTATGTATATATATATATATGTGTCATCTACTTACTTCCATTCATGTCAATAAGGAATGGAAAACAACGTTCATGCATACGTACGACCTACCATCTCCATGAACAGTGTATTTTATTTCATTCATCTATCTATTATATATATATATACTGAATATATATGATTTATAAATCATGATTTACATTCTGGAAGTAATTAAATCACAATATAAGTAATAATAATATCCAGAACTACAAGTCCAAACACGTACGATAAATAAAACGATTTTACCCAAAACGCTGCATTAACATGGAATTTACAAAAGAATGGGTAATTTAAAGTCATAAGCGAATCATATATGATATCATAAAAATGAATATGATTATTTAATAAGTAAATTACATTATTTAAATCATTATACAGGAGGTTCGGATACGTATGAAGCATATCAAACGTTAGGTAAGGGATAATTTTGTAAATCTAATTTTCATCCAAGATTGCTTATATGTAAGTATTTAATGGGGTTATATTTTTCATATATGCCCATAAAAATGTTTTTCAATATTCTTAAATGTATGTTTAAAGTAATGTTTACCCCTATTTGAATTTTACATTGTGTTATGGAAGTAATATTTATTTTGTTTACCATATGAGGAACTTTTTTACTTTTCTAGCAAAAGTACGAGGAGAATATTTTTTTTAACTTATACGGCATGAACGCATTTTTACAGTTTCATAATGCCTAATTTTCATGAAGCTTCCTCTAAAAGTTTTCATGTTTATTTTCAATAAAATTCTTTTCTTTTAAAATTGTGTGGCATTTTGTGAAAAGAAAATTATTTTGAAGAAGAAAGGATATTTTCCTCAAGAATTCATTTCAAGTGTTTTATCAAAACTATTTTTCATATAAGAAGAAATTATTTAGCATATTTATGTTTCAAGTATAATGTATCTATTATTTAAATGGTGTTATTTTTATTTTTATGAAATGATATCCATTTGTTTTATATGGATTATGTGATGATGGGATGATGTTTATGAAACCCATTTTATTCTTTGGGTTATGAGGAATGATTTATGTTTCTTTTGTGGAACAAGTAAGAATGATGTAATTATGAGATGGGTGAGAACTATATCTTCCTCCAATGAATTGGTTAAAGATTTATATCTCCTGAGATAAGCATTGCTGGAATGGAAAGTTAATCTGGTTTAGTGATACAGGACTGGAACGAGGAGTGAACTCGATTCAGAAAGGGACTTTTTCCACTAAGATGGTCTTAGAAGCAATGCCTTGGCAACTATGGAAATAATATCATGTTCTTAAAGGTTTTCCACAATTAAATGTTTTATTTCCATTCTATTTTATCATTATTTATGTTTCATTATGATCTATTCCTTACTTACTGTCATGTTTTATGTCATTGCTCATGATTTTGATGTTTAAATATTATGTTCATGTTTTTAAGTTCAAATGTATATGGTTTGTTTTATTTTCCCTATGCATACCATTACTGAGAATTTTATCTCACACTTTATATTTTTTCTTTTCCCCAGGATATAATGAAAGTTTTTAGGTAAAAAACAAAAGGGGAAGATCTTTATGGGAGATTTTGATGATTTTTCACTATGATTAGAAGTTTATGTTCTGAGTTTCCAAAGACACTAAACTATTACGGTCCTTATGTATTGTTTTTTGTTATGTATTAAGTATTCCCCAAAAGTAATGTAATGTCCATGTACGCCAAGATTGGGTCTCTATACTCTCAACAACCTCTACCCTTTTCAGGACCTCAAGATATTTCTTTAGCATAAATGGGGTCAGTTGGTGCAAGATCTTTGGATACAAAGCCTCCTCGAAATGCCTCAGCCTGGCCTCTTCATCTGCAAACACGTCCAAAGCATATCGTAAATGGTTCCTGAAATGAATTCCAAACTATCGAACACTGGAGCTCCCTTGACGAAGGGCAAGAATCTCATGGCGACTGGACACCTTCACGATCGGAAAAAGAAACTCAACTCTAAACTTGTCTCGGATCTCATCCCATGAGATCGTTGACTCCTAGTGATCCCTAAGGAAAAAGAACCACCACTACATCGCTACTCCACATAGCATTGTCACAAAAAAGGACACCCATTGCTCTTTCCGAGCATGGATTGAACTGAAGCCTCTCTCGACCACCTCCAACCAGTCTTCTATGACTGCATCTGAAATGGATCCCATGTACTTTTGCAGTATCTAGTGCCAAAAATCATAGAGTGTCCTCCTCCAAGTGTTATCTTCATCGACCTCTACCCGGTGGTGATTTACTGGCACAACCTGCTGGACATATTTTATGCGATACTGACGAGGACGTCGACCTGGAGCCATACCTATAAAATAACAAATAGTTAGAGCTCATAAACATAGAATATAGGAGACTCATCATTAATTAATTATTTTATTGATTTATTTTATTTATTTAAGGTTAACCTATCCCAAGGTCTACCCATTCAAACACAGTCACAAAGAAGAATGATGCATGATCCTTTCCTAGGTCTCAACCCTGCAACTAGTATCACCTTGTTTACTAACCATTATAAACTTAAAGGTCCGTACATCATATCATAGGGGCCCTAAATGCCTATTTCTCATCTGGTATCCAGTGATTACATCACTTTATAAACACAAATGACACTATTTCCCTACCAACCGATGCAACCTCACCTATTCCAAACTCCAAACTCAATCTTATCTCAAAACCTGATTCTTTTAACACTCTGTCACAACCCCCTCCCCAAAATGTGTACCCCTCCTGGGCCAGCAATGTGGAAGGGAGATAATGACCCCCATGTCCTACATCCAGTAGGCCCCGATTTGGCGACTAGCACCGAGGGTATAGCGAACACACAAATGGGAGGCATTACCCTCTAAGAGAACACATGCGGAAGAGAGAGATAAGATAAACACAAACCAAATCCAACTCAAAAAGTAAGATAAAAGTAATCCCATATACATAAATGAAATTTCATGAAAAACTACTACAACGAAACGTGGAAAAACTGCAAGTACCCAAAAGAAAATAAAACAGCTGCAACCAGAAGCCCGAACTACTCCTGCAACCACAAGCTAGTAGTAACCAGCCAGATCTCCAACCTACTCCAAGTGACCTAAAAATATGTTTATATATACATAGGGTGAGTATAACAGTATACTTAGTAGGATCCTCCTCGAAGCCTCTCGTGCAAAAGTAAAGAAAGCATGATAAAGCTCACTGAACAACAAGTAAAACTAACTCGTCACCTAAATAGGTATACTATGTTCCCAGCCTCACCATGGATACTCTCACCATGTAACACATAAAAGAGTATATAATATAATAAATAATTTCAAGGGTACCCCAGTACTACTTTCCCACTGGTTTTCCACCTTTTCCCAACATCGCACATCTTAAGCATCTCTCTCTAAAAAGGCTTGCTCGCAGACACCTGTGTGAAGCACCACAACATGTACCTCATGCAAAAAACCCACCAAGTCCACATAATAAAAGTAACCAGGTAGTTTGTGGGAGCCACTACAGCTCGTATAATGTGTATCACACATTGGTTATTATACCCTAAGACATTACAGCCCATGCATCGAGTAAGGATCCTCAATCGATCACAGCCAATACACATTACACCTATAGTAGTTCATAGAAAACCATATCCAGAATATATGTGTGTGAATAACCACAATACATTACCACCCTCTACACACATATATGGGGAAAACTAACCAATGTTATGCCAGCACAAGTAAGTTCCTAGAGAAGAGAGCGGGGCCAAAGGGGGTAGTCAGCCATCCATCATCCCACCAGAATGTTGGGGAAAACACCCCCCTACGGCTCAGAATCCAAAGGGTGTCAGTTAACCTTATAGATAGGTTGGATTAGCATATAGATAAAAAGTATTGAATATACTATGGCTCATGACCAAACTATGGGTGTAACTTAGTGTTAGACTCAACTGCTGCTAATGTCTCTCAGACTCCGGGGTTCTAATTCTAAGACTAGGTATCCTATAAGCACACAACCATTTAAAGAGCTTTAATAAATTAATTGATTCCCTTTTTATCAGTTTCACTTTATGTTAATTAATTCTTTAAACATTAATTAACCAATAACAATTCCACATTAAATTTCATTAGCATCACACCCAAAGTACATTGTTCCATCCAATCACAACCTCAACATTATGCCCCAACAAGCTCAAAACCCCATGGGTTAACATCATTTATGCAATTATTTATTTACTTCATTACTTTCCCATTTTCCCAAGAATTATAGAAAAACAATCTATGCTTCTAAACACAAGGGGATCAACACGGTGAGTAGATAAACTACTTGTCGAGTCTTTTCCTCCTATAGAAATAGCGTAAACCCATCCTTCCTTGACAAGATAAACACGGAAATCACATGGCATACCCCGCACATCTTCTCCCCTTTAAGAATAAGGGTAAGCAAGACTAGCACCCATGAGTGGTGGGGAATGTAAAGAAGATAAACAACCAAGAAGAATTAGTAAAAAACCAAACATTCACATCCAACCCATTTCATCATCCCTGGTGCCCTCCCTGACACCCACATGCCTAAACTGATGCATCCCGCAACTCTAGGTTTCAACTGATAAAATAACCAGTAGGCCTCCATAACCCCACATATCACAAAAACCATCCGGGCTCACATCACAACACAAGTAGCAGGAAAACGACAATCATATCGGTTGGGATCTTGGCCCTTGAACAAGAAATAGGGTACTTGGAACCCTTCAAGGAATTATCAAACAATCACTTCTTTAATCTATCTTGAATTAAACTATTTATTATTCATACGTTCCATATTTGGGAAACCTAAACAGTAAGCTATCACAAATAAAGTAAACATGCTTACTCCATCAATTTGACTAACATCAAAAAATTGAACAAAAAGATCCAAATTCATTTATATGCCTTTTTATGTTTATCCAAACAATTAACAATTAATTCCGGTTTACGTTTATTACCAATTTCCATCATGAATGAACAGATAAACAAAGAAATCATAGATATAAAACTATCTATAAAAAACAAGAGGCAATGCCATACGATTGATATTAATTTATTTATCAGGTTAAAATATTTATTATGTCAATTACATTGTGATCTAGTGGCTAAAACATGCTAAATCTATAGTTTCACATAAAAATAAAGGAGAAGCAATGAATACCCTACCTTAGAAAGGTTATTAAAGGTCTTTAAACGAGAATGATCCACACAACATATCATGATCTCCTCCTCCTGTGACAACTACATCCACACGAGGATGTCGCGAGATGACTGCACCAAACGAAACCCAAGAAACTCCATTAGAAGCATGGAGATCACATGCCATAATATGGTAAGGAGAAAAAAGAGAAGGTGAACCCAAAATAAATTTAATAAATTATACCTTATATCGAGGATTGATGGATACTGCTAGGTTGCACCAAAATAGGGGGTATACTTGTAGCAAGAAAAATGTCGAGGGAAACCAATCCACAGGGAAAAGATTAATCTAGGGATTCCTACATGAAATAAGGAAAGGTTCGAGTTTCTCACACTATAGAACAAGGAGAATGAAAAAGGGGGGAAGATATCTTGTCCCTTTAGAAGATTTAACGGAGTAGTGGTTTTAGATACAATGGATTTTACATTAAAATCGGATCGCATTTAGCCACGCGGTGTGACCATGTAAATTCTAATCGGGCCTTAGAAAAATTAATATAAGAGTTATGGGATTTGATTCGGCCTTAAATTTTTTAAAACGAGGCCATAAATGGGTTTTATGTCAAAGAAAACGTTAAATTGGTGAAACAGGAAAAATCTGGAAATTTGGAAAAGGAAATATGAAAAAGTTCTAGAAACATTGTTCATGAGCTGTGAAACTTTGTATGACTCATTGTTTCTATCACACCATTTCTATCTCACCATTTCTGTCTCATCGTTTCTGTCTCACCATTTCTGTCTCACAGTTTCCATCTCTCTATTTCTAACTCACCATTTACGTCTCATCGCTTCTATCTTGCAGTTTTTTGACTCACTATTTCTGTCTCACCGTTTCTATCTCACCCTTTCTGTAACACCATTTATGTGACACCGTTTCTAACTCAACATTTCTATCTCACCATTTCTGTCTCAACATTTCTGTTACACCGTTTCTGACTCATCGTTTCTCTCTTACCATTTCTATCTCACCATTTTTGACTCACCGTTTTTGTCTCACTGTTTCTATCTCACCATTTCTATCTCACTGTTTTTGACTCACCGTTTATGCTTCAACATTTCTGTCTCATTGTTTCAAAATCACCGTTTCTATCTCACCGTTTTTATTAACCATGACACTATTCATAAAACTGGAACACTGTTCACAAAACTAGAAATTTGGAAAAGTGTTGGGGATGAGTCACCTTGACCTCCCAGAACACCTCAAACACCAGATTTCTTCAAAGGGATGGGCCAAAGAGGTATGATACATTACAGTTTGGGCTGGGTTCATTAGGTATATTCCCTCATTGTTAGCTTTTAAAAATGAAGGGGGTTTAAGGGTTTAATAATCAATTGAATTAAACAACAATTAAAACCCTGGAAACATACCCCACAACAACCTCCCTTAAAATGAATAAATCATGGATCAACCCATTAGTCGGTTGGTCTGCGTTCTTCACAGTATTCCAGAACGGGGAAGAGGAAATCATTCAAAAATCATAAATGAATAAACCCCTCCCTCATAACCCTTCAGAGAGCGTTTGTGGCTTGAAGGTGGGTTGGTTTTCTTCATCCTTGCAAGAGGTCCCCAACAATGACTCTCATATTCCATCCTTCGGTTCGTGGTTCGATGTCACCCGTTACCTCCCGCTGGTATTGGCTCTGTCTTCAAAGGGTTCTGCATTGCGATGATCCTTTATCACTTCATTTCTTGGTGAAGTTATGCCGATACCTTCCCTCAATCTATATATATATGATAGAGGGAGGGTAAGTAACGACGTTGGAATTTATTGGGGCTCATTAATTAGGAATCTTCGTAATTCCCCAATGATTTTGTTACATAGGGTTGGAAGGTCAAGAAATTTATTGTCTTGACACATCGCTAGCCCCACCCCTCTTCTTGTCTATTGAAGGATATGAAATAAAATATTATAAATATTTTATTTCATTTCTTTTAAAAATTCACCAAACATACCTTTTTCTCTAGGCCTACTACAGTCAAATTAATGTCTCCCAAAAGAAAATCATGGCACTGCGGATTCAACAGTGGCCTCAGATTTTTAATCCGAGTAATGGTTCAAAAGTTATAAAACACCACTAAACGTAATAAAAAAAGTGCAGAAATTTATTTTCGGAACTATGGGCCTCGGAATCATGCGCCATCAATTTTTGCAGACAAGTAATAATTCCATTTAAATAAAAATATACATGGAAAATACAATTCTCTACATATATAATGGTTATTATTCTCATTAAATATCATAATAATTTTATCTTTGTTATCCTTTGAATATTATAATAACTTTAAAATGGTTGAATTGGATGGATTAATGTTTACATTCCATAAGAGACCACACTCTTTATGAACCAAAATATTGAATCAATTTAACCTTTACCATAACATGTTCCAGCCCATGAGACCAATGGTTCATGGATCAACATTCCATAATTAACTTCCTAATTTTTCTATATTAACCTAGTAAGGAATAAACTATTAGTTTATGGTAGAATCATTATATATCAATTTTGTTTCAATCTCTAAAAAAAATTTATCACAATCCATTAAATATTCGATCCACTAAGGATATACCACATGAAAGTTATTTTAATGGAAATAAACCATGGGATGGATAAATGAAAGGAATATTAGTCAAATATGGCCTATAGTGATTCATGTAATTCATGGGCCTAATTTCATCAGGTCTTGGAAAATAAATAACATTCCAATCATACAATAATAACACCATAAGTAATTTTTTCACCCAATAGTGAAGTCATGTTGACCATATATGGCATAATAAATAATAATAATTTCCCATCCTAGGTAATTTCGGTTTCCCCTGTACATGGGTAATCTATGTCTAGGAACGTGGTCATTTTAAAACTTATTTATCTCGAAGTCTCTTATATAATCCCCAAATAGAAAGGAGATGGAAAACAAAAGGATCTTATTCCACTTTTTAACATCCCTCTATGGGATATATTAAAAATGTTCCCCATGTCTGTGGGTCACAAGGCCTCAATCATACATCCTCATATGCAAGAGCGTACCGACTAGTAATGAGAGTGTAAAGAGGTACAGTAGGGAGACTATACCCTATTACCACAACAGAACAACAGAAATAACCATAAATATACAATACTATCATAAGCCTATAAGAATATATAGAATAAATAAAAAATCATAGATTCATAAATAACTTAACAACACATAATAATTTAAAAGGCCCTCTAAGTAGTCTCATAAACATGGAAGACATGGCGTGCTGATTTAAAGAATCAGAACATGAGAAAATTCATAGAAAAACTAAAAAAAGTCTTCTCCACTAGCATCTCGAGTGAATTCTTTGTCCTCTGATCCTACGCTCCATCTATATTTAAGCATATCAAATACCAATAAAATGGTGTATCCCTTTATCGATACTTACATGTAGATAATATTCTTATGCACCAAAGGCAACGTGATTAGGGTGTCAGATAAAAATATCAATAGGCCACCACCAACGTTGATTATATGAAATCCATGTAGTTCTTGCAACTACATAGTGTATGGGTAATTGTAATTAGTTGATGAAGTTGAATAAAAAAGCAATAGTCTTCTTAGGTTCCTATAGGACACCCAGAGGGTATACTTTCTGTGTCTCATATATGAATAAGTATATATGGGGAAACTATATATATAGTAATAATATATATATATATATATATTATAGTCACATATTTCATCCCCTATGTGAACCAAGTACGTGCAGACATAAGTGCCCATATACCTAAAATACAAGTTGCTGGATGGACTGGGGTGTAACTCCAACATGAAAAACTAGTTTAATGACCCTATATGCTCAGAAAATAGGTAGCATTACCTACATAACATAATTATTAGGATATTCCATTCTCTTCACTCAATATAGTGAGTGTGTCATCTTGTAAATAGATGAAAAAGGGACACGACACAACCACCCAACATCTTACAAGTGTCAACAGTGTGAGACATCATGCTAAAAACACAATATGGAGAAGTGTGATACTATCTTGATCAGTATATTCCTTACCATAATTCCTCAACCCATAAAAAGGAATAATAAAAATTTATAATATAATACATGAGGAAACTCCTCTCATATATTTCATTATTTAATGCGAATTCTACTAAGTAATTACAATTCATAAAGTATATAATTAAGTATAAAAAGAGGAATTCCCATACAACACTTTGTAAATAATTCCATTTTAAAACATGTATTCATTTAATAAAAGAAAATGAATGTTTATTACCCTTTCAACAAAATTAATCCATTCAATTCCACATAACAAGGAAATTCAATTAATATGGCTAAAATATCCTTTTAGAATATTTCATACTAAAATATGGAATTTGACTACATGAAAAATTTCAATTATAGGTTTTTACAAACACATATGAGTTTCCTTAGGTTCTATAAACAATCATGTATCAATGGAAATTAAATTTAAAGTCTAACACTTTATCTAAAAAGAAGTTATGTACTTTGGAGGAATTGACCACAAGGGGTAATTCAACTAGGCACACCCTAGGGGTGTCCATATGTGAGTTCAATATCCACTAAACAATTATAAAAATAACAAGGTATCTGTATCATGGTTTGATGATAAATTGTTTATAATGAACTCAAATAAAATGGGATTCTCAAAAAAAGTTGGCATGTGGCACAATGGCATAGATAAAAAGCATCAAATATCATGGGGAAAATGATGAGACCACTTATATCAAGACTGTAGATTCATCCTCTATAACACCCCATGATTTCATAGTACGTTATCTCATTAAAGTAATTCAATAGCCTGTGTTACACGCAATAATGAGATCAAACACCCCATAACTTACTAAACTAACCGTTCAAAAAGTGGTTATGAATAGTATTAACTGAATTTTGAATCTTATATACTCTATATAATCTTAACATCCATATTATGTGTTTCTTAGACATAATATGAGAACAAATTCATTTGTTTGGACAAAATAAGTATTTTTTTTTTAAAATGCAATTTTAACGCCTTTTAATGGATAACCATTTTTAAACCAATATTTGAAACTTTTATATATTCAATTTAATGGAATTAAATTCTACTTTAGAATCAGGACATAAAATTTTAGTTTGAAAAAAAATTGGTACTTTTCTGATAACTTTCATATTTTGATGAATAGTGCGAAATACTATGTTTTAATTGAAAACATCTGTTCTAATTTAAAAACTTTATAGTGATAAATTATGAATTTGAATGGTTTTGAGGTATAATTATATTATTTTTTCCTAATCATATAATATAGTGTAGGTCATTATAAGTAATTTCACATTTAAATTTGACATAAACACATGTCAATCTTTTGATAGTTTTTACTTTTTTAAAAACCCACTTTATGGTTTTGACAAAGGGATTTAATTTTAAATTAATAAATGAAATTTCTATATTTTGAATTTGGTAAAATGGATTTCATTTTTGAATTCAGAATATCAAAATTATCTTAGGGTTAATTTTTGGTATTTTTCTGAAAACATTCAATTTTTTGATGAATAGTGAAAAAACTACGTTATTGGTTAAAACCAATTTTATTATTTAAATAATTAGTTATTTTATTTTAAATTATTTTTTGTCAAAATAGATACATAATACCTATATATGTTAAATGACATTCATTGGTGTCATTTTTTAAAAAAAAATTATAAATATAAAATTTTATCGAACTTTTTACCATCTTTCACCCACCTCCTAGGAGCATTTACAAATTTGCATAAAACATAATTTTACTACTTCTGTGAGTTGAAATTTAAAAATACGAGAGACACAGTTAATATAAATAAGTAAAATGTGGTTCAATAAGATGAAAATAATTTTTGGTAATAGTAACTTTTGACTTTTATTTACCACGATTAAAAGTAAATATAGTAATGAAGGGTAAAAATGATATCATAATTACCCTAACACATGACCTAATTCTATTGGATAAGTATAATTCGACCAAAAACAACCTTAGTAATAAAATATGATCATCCTTGGTCCACTTGGATTAGATTAGGACATTCCTTATTATTTTATTTAAAGAGGAGTTAAAAGAGTTAAATTCAATGTTAAATAACTAAATCATTTTTAATATAGGGTTACACAAAATATAAATTAGACTATAAATATTCATTAAAAAGATAAAAATATTTCTTACATAATAGTATTTTATTTATAGTTTTTAGATATTAAATAATTTAATTTATTTATAAATCAATGATGATGCAGTAATTACCTTATTAATGAAATATTAAAATAATTGATTTTATAAATATCAAAATAAATGTAATTTGAGACTTATAATGAATTACGCTAATTTTATTAGTTAATATTACATTTTAGGGTTATTTAAATAAATTTTATTCTTGTTGATAAAGTTTTTCAGGCTTTCAAAAAAATCAAATACAAAATAGTGTCACAATTGAAAAAATTGAGTTTTTCAAACAAATATTAAATTATTAATTGATATTATATTCCTAAAAATATATGGTTCGGTGAAAGGACATATATAAAGTTATATATGTTAACAATGAACCACATGGGTCTCTCTTGTATTTTTATAGTAATATTATTAACCATATAATATAAAACTACCAAGAGACATGGTAAATGCTGAACTATTTAAGTAAGAGTTAAATTTAAAATATAAGCTTAATATGATGCCCTAAACCAATATAAAACCTATTTTTTGAGAGGTTTTCAACCCAACCTCACCGTATAATCTAAATAATTTATTTTTTATCCATTATAAACTGACAATGATTTTTTAAAATAATATTTCCAGCTTTTCCTAAAGTGACCCTCACCTCTTTTATAAAAGAGAACTTCCCAATTATATTAATTTCAAACCTCCAAATCCTTTTGTCTCGGACAAACCCTGACCAAATATACTCACAACGTTCCTCCCTTCATCCTAGAGGAATTACTTTGGTCAGAAATCCATCCTAAGGATCCTTTTTGATCAAATCAAAAGGAAGAACCTGAAGAAGAGGTTAATATTTCATCACCACTTTCAAGTTATTTTCTTCTTCCACTTCCTCTTTCTTTGTTGTTTACATTCAAAAATAATAACTCCAGTATATTCTATATAATATTATGTTATTATAAAAATGGTACAACCATTTTCATTACTCTATCCATCCTATAAATGACAAAGTCACAATACATGCGTACGTACGGATTACCGTCTCCACATCGTGGTGTAGTTTGTTTTTCAAACACTTCATTATTTCGATGGGTATAATAATGAGTATTAATGATGTAAATAACAAATAAAACATGTTAATTATTATTTATATATGATATAATATCCAATTATTTTCAATTTCACCATCAATATAATTATATTGTCGCTTATGCGAATGTGCGGATAACCGTCTCCACAATGCGATGAGATTCATTTCCACGTTCACAATTCATTGATGATTATGAATATATATATATATATATATCATTAATATGTATTTAATATATGAAATAATAATTCTACGGAATATATATATATATATTTGTACTTACAAATATCTTATTCACTTAGTTCTATTCAATATGTTATGAAAACGGAAATATGGTTTATGCCTACGTACGACCTACAGTCTCCATCAATGGTGTTTTAAATTTCATATATATGTCTATTATACATATTTATATTCTAAATATAAATGAAACATAAATCATGTTTATATTCTGGATGTTTTTAAATCATGATCTAAGTGATACAATCAAGAGTAACAAGTTAAAACACGTACAATAAAGAAACCAATTATTACCTGAAATGTTAATTTAACATGGAAATTATTATTAAATGGGTTTTATGAAGTCATAAATGAATGATTTATGATATCATAAATTTTAATATGGTTCTGGTACAATTTAATAACATAATATGGTCTTTATAGATTATCTTAAAAGTACCATCCACCAAAGTAAAGTGCAAGGTAAGGGTTAATTTCACAATCTCTTTATTATCCAAGGTTATTATTACATAAGTATCTAATGGGAAATATTTATTATCCATGTCCATGTTTCATAAAATATTTTTCAAAGGGATTATTTTTAAGGTACTTTTTTTTTACTAAAACAACATTTTAAATGTTTTAAATATTTATTCTTCTAAATCACTCTCATTAATGTCCATGTTTTCAAAATGGTTTTTAAGGATTTATTTATATAGACATAAATGTTTTCTAAATTTTAATTCCTTTAAAAAGTATCAAATTGGTATGAGACAGTTTGATTCAACAGTTTCTTTAAATTTATTCCTTTCTAAATTGTGTGACTTTTAAATGTTTTCATGAAAAAGGGATATTTCTCTCAAAGAGTTTTACAAATAATTTTCATCTATGTCAAAATCCTTAGATGGATTTTAGACTTGTTTGAAGTTGATTTATTATGAAACAAATATTCTATATTGTATTGAAGGTTTTGTGATATGTTTGATCATTGATGTGTTATTTTTATACCATTCATGGTTTATAGATAAAGTATTTACATTTCGTATGCTATTTTTAATACGAATGTTTATGTTATGTTTAAACATTTTCATATTAGGAATACATTGGACTTAGTATGTGATGGGTGGAACCCTCTATATGTCCTTGATACATTGGTAGGTCTCATGAGAAAAACTAGTGTCTTGGAACAAGGCCTTGAAAAAAATCTTATTTGTAATCTTGGCACAAGGCCTTGACTATGTGGATATGATGTCTAGCATTATGAATTACATCATTATAAAAGTGGCTATGATATTGCATGTGATTATTCGACTAGTAGAATATCTATGCGAATAAGTAAATGGCATTATTTTATTTTATCTTTTCCATATTTTTCTGAAGTTCAATTTTAAAAGTCTTTTTTTAGTCTTATACATTGCCTTAAATTTCTATGCATATTTACGAAAGTTTTCGCTATATTGTTATCCTTACAGAGCATATGAGATCCCCCCTTTCTATGTTTTATTTTTTCCAGGATTTGATGAAGTATTTTATGGTTGACTTGTAGGGATAAGCTAAGGATATAATTGGGTTTAAAAGGGGAAAAAATTTGATGTTTTTATTTCATAATGTAATGTAAAAATTATGAATATATCTCGTACTTCCAAGGCTACTAAACTGATCGGTCATTAGGGACATGATTCCTTGTATCATACCAATGTTATGTAATAATGCACCAACTCTGGGTAACTTAGTTTGGGGTGTTACATCCTCCCTCAATATAGGCCTCATATTCAGAGCAGGTTGCAAGAGTTCTAAAAAATGTTTCAACTCCCTAAAAATAAGGAAAATGAGCTTGTAATAAATTACATGATAGATTCAGAAATAAACATAGATAGAATATAAGAGACTCTATTCCATTAGTGATATGGATCTGTTGCTTCCAATGGATCGTGATTTGGATTTTGGATGATTGAATTATCTCAAATCTTATTTGATGGCTATTTGGAGCTATGGGAGGAGGAAATATTATTTTCATCTATAAGAGGATGAATAGAAATGTAAATAGGTTTATTAGATTATATGATGGAAAATTTCACCACAAAATATAAGGGCACAATGATGAGGTGAACTATTTTTAAAATCACGAACAAACGATTCACATGACGCTACTATAAGGGGGAACATCGCACAATTTGGTGTATAGTTTCTGTTGTCATGCTCAAACTGCGAAAAATTGATCTACAATGATATTAAATATCATAGTATGGTTAAGAACTTGAGGTCGTATGGTTGTAGATAACCCATGGGTCCCCATATATCCATTTTATGCAACCATGCGACCCAATATTTTCTCCCATTTCGAGGCTCTAGGCTTTAAATGTGCCTAGAATGCACCCAATATTACCTTGACATGATTATGTATCTTTATTATTATCATTCGATGGAATTTAAACCAAAATAAAACTATTCGTATATTAGTGAAAATATGGGTCGTTATAGTTTTAGGTCATACCCGTACCATAACAACATCTCTTAATATTGAAGATACTAAGGTGATTATATAAACATGAAGTAAAATAATTGAAGGGTTTTAATGAATAAATATAACCAAAAGGTTTTTTAATGAACATTACCTCTCTTTCAGGTACCTTATTTCGGTATAATCCAAAGGAATTTCATGGTTGGATTTCTACCCCAAGTAAGGATTCTAGAATGAAGGTAGGAATGTTGATATGATATTTGGACTGGGTTTGGAAAAACCAAACATGGTTTAATGTGTGAAGAAAAAAATAAGAAAATGTTTTCTTTTATAAGAGAGTAGAGGGGCACTCTTGGAATTTTTTGAAAGAGTAATTTATAATAACTTTAATATCATTCCAAATACTTCCAAAAGGTATTTTTCACATATAAGATGTTATATGATTTTAATTTTAAAAACCCAAATACTTTAGAGAGGTTTTGGTGTTATTTTAAACCTTATTATTTTGAATAACCCTTAGTTAACATATTTTAATATTAACTATGTTAACAAATTATTCAATATTGAAATTTAGTATTTTTTTCATATAAAGTGTCAATTGGACCAAAAAATTACCAAATTATGATATTTCACACTGTATATCACACCATTTTTTCTTATATAATATTTTTATGATTTATAAATAATTTATTATAATAACATTTTCATACAATATTGGTAATTTCAATTTTGAAACTACTTAATACAATTAATCTAATAAAATCTATATTACAATGTATCTTCAAAAAAAAAAGAATTTAATAATTTTTTTCGATATTCATCTATAAAGTTTTTGGATCCCCTTGATTAATTAAAATTATAATTCCTTTAATATTACTACTACCATTTAATTTTTGTAATTTTAATTGAATAATTACTTCCTCAATATTTTTGTAATTATTTATGATTATTATTTCTTCCCTAAAAAATTAAAATATATTCTCATTATGTATATATAACTTTTATATTTTATAACAACATTTATAGTCAATCATTTCTCTAATTTAACCATATATTAAAAGTAGTATAGTCATTAAAAGAAAGAGTGTGGCAGTTTGTCACTCTATTTGTTTTTAATAATATATATGACATTTTCATAAGTAAATTGTATATTAAATAATTAAATTTTGAACCTTACTTGTTATATGTAGAATTAACTTCATCAAGTAACATTTGGTCAAATTTTAGGGTAATTTTATAATTATTTCTACTAATAATTACCTGATTTAACCTTGATTGTGGTAATAAAATTACTATATTTATATTGATATTATCCAAAGATAACAGGGAAATAATTACAAAATTTGGACCTTATGGTAAAAAATATGGAATAAATTTTTTGAAATTCAATTCATGGAAGTTTAATAAATTCTTTCTAAATTAATCTCACAGACGGGACAAAAAGGGGCTTTAAAATTAAAAATGATCAAAAGATGGAAATATTTTTATATCCAATTTCAATGTGAAATATATTAAAAAAATAAAATTTTATTTATTGATGTATTATTGTAATATTATTACTTTAAAACCAATTTAAAATATTCCACAACTATATAAATAAATTAGATGAAAAGTAAATTTTTAAATAAAATGTATTATTAGTCAATATTCATAAGGAATGAAACTCACCAAGAAAATACCAAAATGTCACCCTGATATAATTTTGACATTATGATTTAAAAATGAAGTATAATGTTTAAAATTGAATTTATAAAAGTGAAAAAAATTAGTTTTATAATAGCCCCATCGTTAAAATGTGATAAAGCCGCCTTTAGAAAATATGGATTTTTACATGTTAACTTTGATTAATTGTTATCTTATTCCTTAAAAATATGTTGTATGAATGTAAAAATAATTATTTAATATATAATATATAAATTTCATGATTTGGTTACTAATATTCATTTCCACTAATTTAACGACTAGGTTATGATTTTATTATTTAAGTAATTAGAATGATAAAATTTTATTTTGTAAAAATTTATTGTTGCATGTATCATAAGATAAGTTGATGTTTCATTTAGAATAGGCTTAACATGGTGTATCATGTAACACAAAACATAAAATAAATATCATTTATTCAGGAAAAAAGGTTCATAAAAACTCAGGGTGTTACAGCTTCAGTTTGTTGTTATAGCACTGCAATATGCCCATTTTTAAGCTCATTTACAAGTACTGATAAAAGACTAGGGATTTCAATTGAGATATGGTATTTGACACTTTTTACACTAATAAAGGCCAACTATAGCACTATTAAATACCTATTTTTTATTTTTGTGAATATATTACAGGATTTTAAGGTGAAAAGTTTTTCTGTCATAAATTTTTTATTTTCCAAAAAAGCATTTTCATTTGTATTCATTATTATATTAAAAGTAATATCATAGCCTATTAGATTTTTAATAGGATAAAAAGTATTCCAATTTATTAATAATAATTTTTAAATATTTATTTTAATACTCATTTTATTTTTTGTCATATAATTATGTTATCACGGTAAATATTCAAGTTATCAAAATTAAGGATAAGTTGGGTTTGAAGGGGGTTTAACTTAGATATGTGACTTCAAAAGACTCCAACACTTCTCTAATTGTAATTTCATGAGTGTTTTCAAACCCTATCAAATTTTATTTTTGAATTATTATGCATTGGTTCCACTTTATCATTAATAAAACCTTTTAATATTTTAAAGCATCAAATATTTACCAGAGTTTCTCTCCACTCACTTATAAATGATAACATACTATTCTATTTTTTTCAAAAAAATTGATACCACAATATCATCCAAGCCCTAAAATAAAACATTCATACAATTCTTCTCATCATACTATATCTTATCATATTCCCATAAGATAATCATTAGAGGGAATAATATGTAATCCCTAGGAGGTATCCCAATGATATTTAATCGCCCTACCCATCCCTTTTAAAGTTTATTTATAAGTATACTTATTCTAAATCAATTGTATCCAAAAATAATAATTTCAATAGTCTCATAAATACTCTATGATATTATTAATATTTTGGAATAACCATTTCCCTCTCATTTCCATCACATTATAAATGAAAGTATCACTTGTGCCTACATATGGACTACCATCTCAAAATATAAATGTGATTCATGATCCAAATCAAATTATTATTCATTTTAATATTTATTTTCTTACTAAAAAATGTGAAATTTATGATTTTTTAATGAAATTTAAATGAAAAACATTTCGACTTTCGTTTACTTTTTATTTTTAGCAAATGGATGTGTCGTTCATCTATACGTATAGATTAATATCTCTATGAGAGATATATTTAATTTAGAATATTAAAATTGTATGAATGATCATAAAATTATCTATAATGTATATATATGATAGTTATTAATTGTATATGATTATATACTTTCGATATTATTATTACACTTTGGAATTTTCTTACACATTTAGCCTTTATGACACGTTGTTCTTTTGGAAACTTTTACCACCTACACAAGTGATGTTACAAAATTTATAAAATTAATTGTTATGAAATGATTAATATAGATTATATTATGAAATAATATTATATACTTTTTTTAAAATAGGTGACGTGAACCGGTCACCCTACTCATGCCCCAGGAAAATTTATTTAATAAAAAAGGGTACAATACAAACACGAGGTGTAATGAATTTACACTTACATGGGATTTAAAGGGGATACAATTTAATACTCTAAGATAAATAGACCATGAAACAAGGGTTTAAACTGACAATACCCAATAAAAAGAAACAAAATCCATGAGAATCTCTAGTTGAACAAACAAACTCAACCATGTTGGAAAAATTGCATAGGAAGAAGTTTGGAAAGAAGTAACTGCAATGCTGGTACATGCATTGAAAGAAGGATGTACTGAATCTAAAAACATGAGGTTAAATGAGCTCCAATCAACAAAGAATAGGATTTGACCTAGAAAAGACTTCACAAACACATAACTGAAATCTCTAGAGAGTGTCCAAACACTCCCATCACGCTGTGGAACCAAAAAACTGTGAGAAAAAAGTGGGTATGACATGGGAGAAAACATTCCAGGGAGTTAGAGCATGGGCTGGGCAGCCAATCCAAGACATTCTTATTTCAAAATTGAGTATCCAAAAGACATATTGCTGAGAGAAATATAGACAGAAAAACCTTCACCCAAGTATCCTACACAATGATGAATTAAAAAATAAAATCAACTAGACATTACATCAAGTATGCCTTCTTCATGAGGGTAGAATATACAGGATAACACAAAAGTTATCCAATAGCTTATTAAAAAATAGTACCAATAGGTATGTGAGGCGAACCGACCGCACAACAACCACACTAATCAATTGAGAAGAATTCCATGCTTCGAACAAGGTAGTGAAAAAGAAATCAGAAAATTTGGTTGAGAGAGGCCCTAATAGATTTCAAGAAAACCAAAATCTATAACTCATTTCCAAGGAATATATTTGAAGTTGATGTTTGGGTACTTCTTAAATTTCTCAATAACTTTAATAAACATCCTTTTTCTAAAATCAAGATAAATATCAGCAGTAATGTAACCATTTTTTCATTTATGAAAGGTAGTTGTTTCACTCTCCTCCATCCAAGAATAATGATCTTTTGGGAAGTCTAACTTCTCCTCTATCTGATAAGAGTCCCTATAATATGTATCATTTTCATTATCGTCCCATGAGGAAGCTTCTGATTCAAAATAGCCGGATGAATCTGAAGACACGGGAAAATTTTCAGGAGTGACGGGTTGTCGGGTTAAATAATTTTTTTAAATTAGTCATGGTAGATAAGGATCGTGTGACAATTGTCCTCTCAATAATAGAATTGTCCCTACGTTTTCGAGTTTTTATTGAACTTGGATTAATGAATCCATCAGGGTCAATCATTACTTATTTTCCTTTTCTAGCTCTCGAATTTAATAACTCCCCTTATAGTTGAGAGGAGTTTTCAAGGTCCTCATGTAAAGGTCCATCATAATCTGATTGCAAAGCCTCTTTCTCCCAATGATCATCAGGGATGGGGGTTATTTTTTTTCTCCATAGAGTTCATGGGGTTGTGCAAAATCCTAGTATTACATATGTTAGTGTTATCCTTATGAATATCAACCTTGGAAGTTCGGGTCACTTTTGGAGATTCCTTTTCTACCCAAATCGACTTGATGTGGGGTAGGGGGAGAGGGGGATGCCCTTGCATCTCACATCCCTTTATACAATGAAATTTTATTGGGTAATTTTTAAAATTGTCTGGAACATTTTCAAATACCACATCTTTTATAAACCCATTATCCCCATTTTGAATCCAAAACCGCAATGGAAACACTTGAGAAATGTCATTTTCAGTGCATATCCTAGCAACTGAGGTTCATGACAGGTTCAATGTAGTAGTGTCAATATTGAGAGGATGACCAAAATGTTCAGAAATAGAAAATAATGCTTTCTACTTGATGATATGCAGATCAAATCCTCAGAATCCAAGCCAAAATTTGGAACCAAAGCATGTATCACCCAAAATAACAATTTTAATAAATGATTTTTGATGAGAGGGTGATAAGAATATTATAAGAATACCGGTTATGGTATTATAAGTATTAATATGGGTTTTATAAATAATTATAAGAAATATAGATTTATTCTAATGGTGGTTAAAGATATTTCAATGTAAGTTGAACTTGATGTAAGAATAATTCAATATATTTTTCACTTTGATGATAAATGTATATATTATACACCTAATTTCATTTATATAGTTCATATAATTTCACATTGATTTATTATATCATAAATTAATATTTATTCATTGTATTAAAAGTTTCAATTCAGGTTTATTCTTTTAATGGGGTTGGATTCAAATATTATTAATGTTATAAGGGATTTCATTTATAATAAAATAGTATTTCATGACTTTTTATGCTCAAATTTCATTTTTAAAATAATATTATCAAATTCTCCAAAACCCCATATATTTTATTTTCATATGTTTATGTTTTTATTACTATTTTTTTCTATTTTTTCTATTTTTGAATCTAGAATCATCATATAAGTTATAATTTATAATTTTTCCTTTAAGAAAATTCATATATTTATGTTTTCCAACAATAATAGTTCACTAGCATGTCTAATTTATTTTTAGTGTTTCTAAAAATATTATTCATTAATATAAAATGATTATATGAATTAATTTTAAAACATATAATAATTTCATTAAAAGAAGATATCACGAATATTCATTTTTTAAAAAATTAATTTTTTCTTAACTTTTTACCAAAATGTGAAAGAAATATTTTTTTAATGTTTATTTTATCTATGTAATTTCAATCTATCAACACAATTCCTTAAATTACAACATATTTTAAATGATTATATTATTATTTTCAATTTAAATGTATTAATCAACATTTTTTAAATTTTTATTAAAAATAATATCAAAATAAATGGTTTTTATTTTCTAAAAGTAATTACCATAGTTTTTAAAATTGATTTTTAAATGTATTCGTACACAATGTTTCAAGGAAGTTATTTTTTAGGTATTCCATGTATTATTTTTTCTAAATGTTTTTTATTTCAAAAATTATATATTTTTTGAATCATTGGTCCATCAATCACCCTTTATTGATAATGGATTGTACATTATTTTTTATATCATTCAATTTCTTATTATCTTACTCTATACCACTCCCCATTATTCATTAGACGTTACGTTACAACTTCCTTTACAAATGTGGAATATTATGTATGAATTATGTATCGTTTAGATTACTATGATATTTTCCCAACTATATATCATTTATATATATGTTATTAGTAGAAGGATGTTTTTGAAGAATGAAATTTAATTATCTGGTGAAATATTATGTATTCTTGATTCAAAATGTAAAATTGTTGATTTTTAATGTATTTTGAGAATTTAGTGTATTAATAATTCAATATATGATGAATTTATATGGTGTGAAAGTGAATGGTTTTCCCAATTATATATATCCCCTATATTCATTAATATGTATCATGAAACCAAATATTTGTCCATAATAGTAAGGTAATATTTTTATACTAACCCATATGACAAATGGTTCATGTACAAGAATTAATGGCAAGACTCATGATATCGTAGTTGATTCATTGATGGAATGATAATTATTATTTTTATTTAAATATTTTATTTATTGAGAATTATGTTTTTATTATTTACATGATTTATAGTTTGATATTATCCATTGATTTAAATTGAACTCAAGTTGTTGGTGGAATGAATTTTTTTATATTATCCACGACCAAATTAATAATAACATATTTACTCGTGATGTCTTAATTTTTTAGAAACCCTTACTGATTATATGAATTAAATCATTATTTCTTCATTTTATCATGATATTATGAATGTTTCTTTGAAATTATTAAAATATTCATGATTTTTTTACATCCTATAATTTCAACATCCAACTTCATTATAAAGTCAAGTATGTGTGTAGATTCTGAAAAATGTTAAAGAGATATTTATTGGGAGGTGAGATCCCTTGTATAATGTACCAATATATTATGTAATCATAGAATCTAGGTTTTTTCATTCACAAATATTAAATTTTGTATCAAATCATTACTAGGAACCATGGGAACTAGATTTAAAATAATCATAGATAATGTGATTATTATGTAAATACCACAGGTATTTGAAATTTTTTAACTTCATTGGTATCTTTATTCCATGTATTAGAATTCAGTATGATTTTGAGCTTATTGTGATTATTTTTTTTAGAGATGGAACATATAGTATGGAATTATCATGTAATAAGATGTCAAATTTTGTTTATTGGTGTATTATGTATGATTGATGTATCTACATATAGGGTCCCAAGCATTATAAATTTGTGGTTTTTTATTTATGGATTGATAATATATAGCATCCTAGGTATTTATAGAATAATAAATGTTGGTATATATTAATATTTATGAAGAATATATTAATTTTAGGTTAAATAGGACACTTTTTTTAATAGCATACTCGACAAAGAACAATAGGTTTATCTAAAATCTTTTGTTGCACACAAGAGGGAATTTTACCAAAATGTTATGAAATAATAATATAATAATTTTAAATGGTGGATAACTCCTATCATTTGTAATATATGGAATGAATATAACTAACTACAATACGATTATATATATTTTTTAAATGTTTTTACATTTATCTAATAAATTTTAGAGGCATAAACTGAGAATGAATCCAATTTTAAGCATAAAATAGTCTAATATTTTTAAAAGTTCATTTTACCGAATTTTGATGGAGAAAATGTCTTAAATATAGTTTTTATCACTTTTATATGTTCAATTTTACAAAATAAATTTCTTATTTATAATAGAAACATAAAAATTTACTTTTGATGAAATTTTGGTATTATTCGGAAAAAAATCGTATTTCTATTAATAGTGGAAAATATTGTATTGTAATTCAAAACTGTCTTTTCATCTAATTTATTTATATACCTAGATTTTAATTTTAATTGGTTTTGAAGTGTAATTGGATTAATTTTTTATCATTTAATTCAATTTTGGTCATTGGAAGTAATTTCCCATTGAAATTGGACATGAACACATATCAATCTTTTGATAGTTATTACTTCTTAAAAATATTTGTTTTCTTTATCACAACATGAATAAATTTTAAATTAATTTCAAATAATTATTTGTTTTTAGTTTTTAAAAATGTATTCCATATTTGGAATAAGTAGGTACAAATTGTTTAAATAGGTGCTTTTGATTTTTTGACACTACGAATAGTACATTCAGTAATTATTCTATTTACCAGGGTTAAAGGTTAAATATGTTAAATAAGGGTAAAAACTAAGATTACAATAATATCATACTACCCTAACACAATTCCTAATCCTATTGGAAGAGATATTTCTGACCATGGGCATACATTAGTTTATTTTGGGACCCCATGTATCCACTTGGGAGTGATAATGACATGTTATATTATTTAATTTAAAGTAAAGAGAAATATAACATAAACATGTATATTTTACTAAAAAAATCTATATGGGGTTATATAATTTATCCCTCAGCTATAATTGTTAATTAGGAAGATAAAAATATTTCCTATATTATGATATTTTATTTACAATTTTTAGACATTAAAAAAATAAATTTAATTATGACACAATGATGATGCAGCGATTGCATCATAAAAAAGGATTCAAACAAATGATGTTATAAATGTTAAAATAAATTTAATTTGGTTATTTTAATGTCATCCAAGAATTTTATCGATGATATTGACATATTATATTTTATTTAATTTTCTTTTTTTCAAGGAATCAAGTTGTTATGAATTTATAAAAAAGTCAAGTATGAATAGTCTCCAAAATTGACATAATTCATAACATAAAATATAAAACAGTTTATTAAATGATATTAAATTCTTAAAATTTTAATATTCATCCAAATTGTTAAGATAAGTCCAAATATGTCATAAATTACTTTTTTGGGTATTTTTACAATATATGTTTATTAAATTAACCCATAATATGTAAATAAAATGATATCCTGGTAAGATTAAAAAGGGTAACTAAACGTTAAACCAAAAACATATGGATTAAAAAATATTAAAAACAATTATAAAAATATTGTATGATGGTTATTCATGAAAATTGTTGAGCCCTCTGGAATATTGTTGAATCCTTCCTATGATTGCTGTTTTAATAATCACAAATCATCAATTACTTAATCCGGTTGGATTTCTCATAATCACAATCTCTTAATGAATCTGTGTATATTGGATGGATATGTTTTTATCTCTTTGTTATTGATTTACAAGTATTCTGGAAGTTATCCATATCAAAGGACAACGGTCGCATCGATCCATATAAAAGGACAACGGTCTCACCGAAGATGTCTCACCGATGCTGATCGAATGAGTCACCGAAGATGTCTCACCGATGATGATCGAATGAGTCACCGAAGATGTCTCACCGATGCTGATTGAATGAGTCACCGAAGATGTCTCACCGATGCTGATCAAATGAATCACCGAAGATGTCTCACCGATGCTGATCGAATGAGTCACCGAAGATGTCTCACTGATGCTGGTCGAATGAGTCACCGAAGATGTCTCACCGATGCTGATCGAATGATTCACCGAAGATGTCTCACCGATGCTGATTGAATGAGTCACCGAAGATGTCTCACCGATGCTGATGACCCACCGATCACTTGACACACTGATAGTCATAAACATCTATTTGAATTTCTTTATCTTTATTTAATCTAACCAACGGTCATATTGGGAATATTTTAAATTCTCTGTCATTTATTTAATGTGTGTTGTTGGATGTGAGGGAACCGTACCTCGTACCTGCAAAAAGAAATCATTTCCTTTGCCGAAGCACGTGCTTTAAATAATGTAAGGATATGCTACTGACAAAAAAGATCAAGAAGAAGAAGTGAGACATACATAGAAAGACAGACAGACTACAAGGTGTGCTGAAAAGAACAACCGGGTGGGAATGCAAAGAGACGACTGAACTTACTTAAGGAACTCTTTCATCAATGAAAATCAGTGAAGAGTTGAGAACGAGATCATAAAACAAGAACTTCATCGACTACTTCTTCTCCATCTCTGAACCTGGAAGTCAAGGAAACATATGATACACTGTTTTCTAGAAAAAAACCAGAAGAGGACTCAGAGTGAATTCTGATCAATCAAAGGAGTCCAGAACTGCACGACAAATTGCTAGAGCCATTTCCAAACTCTAAACATTTTCTATGTGATTTATCTTTTTACATATTGAGCAATGTGTGTTATATTCTGCATTTTCACACACACTATCTCCTGTACTCTAACTGGAGGATTTTTAAATCCTCACTCATATCTCTTACACTTTGTATTTCCTACTGAAATAGTGGTAGAGGTCGTGTGACCTGAACAGCTGGTTGTTGTTGTGTTTGTTCCCATGAATAACTGTGGTAGAGGTCTTGAACCTGGACAGTTGGTTGCTGTTGTTATCCATGATCCAGGGTGTGGATCATCTTTTTATAAAATCTTTTGAGAGGACTAAGTCTCAGCTTGAGACTGAACCTCTTGGTTATATCTACTGTGCTATATCATTCAAAGCTACTCTTTTATTCTGCTGCTAATTTCTTTAAAACCAAAACTGTTTTAAAATCACATTGATAATTAAATTCGAAAGTGTTTATATCAGTTGTAAATCAGTAAGTTGGTTTCAAAAGTTAATCAACCTTTCTATTTTGATTAACTGGGAAATAATCAATCCCTCGAGAACCCAACCGAACCCTTACGTTGATATAAATTCACTACAGTTTAATTCCGTATTTTATTTGGGGGTTTTTAAGACAAAGTTTTTACAACAGAAATTTTAATTGGAACTCAATTCACCCCCCTCTTGAGTATCCACTCCGACCAACAATTGGTATCAAAGGTTTCTTTAAATATTTTCTAAAAGTTTTATTTTAACTGTGATTTTAGTTGTATTTTAAAGTTCTTAAAATTTCTGTTATTTCTAAATTTTTATCTCTTTAAAATCTTTTCCTTAAGTAAGCTATCATGGATAATAGAGTTGAACGTGTTGCTACCAATAGACCACCATCTTTTAATGGCACTAACTATGCTCAGTGGAAAATCAAGATGAAAATTCATTTAGAAAGCTTGGGTATTGATATTTGGACTGCTATAGAATCTGAATATAAAATTCCTACTACTGTTAGAACTACTTGGAATGAAGATACTAAGACAGCCTACAATAATAATTGTAAAGCTATGAATGCCTTGTACTGTGCTCTAGGAGATGAGGAATTTAATAGAATATCTTCTTGAAAAACTACATATGAAATTTGGGATACCATAGCTGTTTTTCATGAAGGAACAACTAATGTTAAAGAGATACGATTGAACACTTATACTATTAAGTATGATAATTTTAAGATGAAGCCTAATGAACCCTTTTCTGATATGTATCTCAGGTTCAATGAAATTTTCAACACAATGACTTCCCTGGGAAAGGATGTTCCAGTAAAGGAACAAATCATGAGAATTTTGAGATGTCTACCTGAAAGTTGGAGAGGAACCTTTGTCTCCATTAGAGAATCATGTGACATTGGTGAACTACCAGCCAAGGAACTAATTGGAAAGTTGATGATGTATGAAGAATAACTCAAAGTGAACAAAGAAGAAGATGATGAACCTAGAAGGAAGTTTGTTGCCTTCAAAAATACAACCTCGAAGAATATGGATAAGGAAAAGCTTCAAGCTATCAATGAAATTTCAAGCTGTGAAGATAGTGAGAGTGACACCAACATTGATGCTGAGATGGCTCACATTGCTAGAAGGTTTATGAAATTTTATAGGAAGAAGAAGTTTTTCAGAAAGTCAAACTACAAAGGTAAGTATGACAACAAGGGACATTGGAAATAGGATTGGAAGAAATCTGACAAATCAGATGAAGTTGTCTGTTATGAGTGAAAAAGGAAGGGACACATAAAAGCAGACTGTCCAAAGCTAAAATACAAGAAGAAGTATGAATACAAGGATAAAAAGTATAAGAAAGCCATGAAGGCTACTTGGAGTGCTTCTGAGGATAGTTCTAGTGAATCTGAAGTTTCTGAAACTGAACACAGAAACCAGGCAAACATGTGTTTTATGGAAAACACTTCTGAGCTAACTTCAGAAACTCCTGCTTCTAATTCATATTATTCTGGAGATGATTCCGAGTGTGATAACATGTCTAAATCTGAACTATTTGAATATTGTGATATGTTAGAAGAAACCTGTAATGATCTGGAAGGAAAATTCAAAGGTTTAAAGAAACATTATGCTTTAACTGTTAAACATAAATCTGATCTTGATATTGAAATGGAAAATAATGCTCAGTTTCTTAAAGAGAACACTGAACTAAAATTATCCAATGATCAACTCAATAAATACTTAGATAATTTTAAAAATGGTAAAGATACTATTACTCAGATTCTAGGTAAGAAAATGGCACCTAGATACACTACTGGTATAGGATACCAACCTGGACAAAGGAAGATTACCAAAACTAGATTCATTCCTAAATCTGGACAGAATGTAGCTAGCTCTGGAACTTCATATGCTTCAACGAGTTATATTCATAGTTATGGATCTAATAAGGTTTATCTTGCCAAATCTGTTGATTCTATAAATTCTATGAGACCCATTAGACAAATCTGGGTCACTAATGTATTATTGGCTAACCTGTCTGGACCCAAGAAGATCTGGGTACCAAAATCATTTCCTATCTAAATCTATTTTGTAGGGAACCTGCTTAAAGGGCTCCTGTATAAAGCCTTGGTATTTGGACAGTGGATGTTCAAGACATATGTCAGGAGACTTCTCATTCTTTAAAAGCTTAGTCAGAGTTGATAGAGGTTTTGTCACCTTTGGTGTTAATTCGAAAGGTAAAATCATCGGCTTAGGCCAGATTGGTAACACTGACTCAGTATTAATTTATAAAGTTTTATTTGTTGATGGACTTAAATACAATCTGTTATGTATTTCTCAGTTATGTGATGATGGTTTTTACGTTAAATTTGAAAATGATTCTTGCAATGTTTTTAATTCTAAAAATGCATTGGTGTTTTCTGCTTTAAGAAATGAAAACGTTTATGTTGTCAATTTAAATTCTTTAGCTAAGAAAAATATTACTTGTTTAAATTCTTTTCATAAAGAATCTTGGCTTTGGCACAGAAGATTAGGACACTGCATTGTGAATTCACTTAGAAACCTTTCTAGGAAGAGCTTAGTTAGAGACCTACCCAAACTTTAATTTCCAGCAGACAATGTTTGTAATCCCTGTCAAAAGGGAAAGCAACATAAAGTTTCTTTTAAATCAAATAAAGAAGTGTCAACTTCTCAACCTCTCGAGTTGGTTCACATGGATTTATTTGGACCTTCTAGAGTTTCTAGTTTAAATGGAAAGCATTATGTCTATGTTCTTGTAGATGACTTTTCTAGATATACATGGGTATACTTTCTAGCTCACAAAAGTGAAGCTTGTTCTTACTTTGTTAAGTATTCCAAGTATGTAGAGAACCTTAGTGGACTTAAGATTAAAACCCTGAGAAGTGATCATGGTCGTGAGTTTGAAAATCATGAGTTCGAATCTTACTGCTCACACAGTGGCTATAGTCACAATTTCTCTGCCCCTAGGACATCTCAACAGAATGGTGTAGTAGAAAGGAGGAATAAAACCCTACAAGAAATTCCTAGAACTATGCTTAATGAGTATGATCTACCTGTTTATTTTTGGGCTGAAGCTGTAAATATAGCTTGTTATGTTATCAATAGAGTCTTGATCAGACCTGTTCTTAAGAGGACCCCTTATGAGTTATGGAACCATAGGAAACCTATGGTTAACTAATTCAAAGTCTTTGGCTGCAAAGTCTTTATTCTTATTACTAAAGATAATCTTGATAAGTTTTCATCCAAGAGTGATGAATGAATTTTTCTAGGTTACTCAACTTCCTGTAAAACCTATAGAGTTTTCAATATAAGAACCAAATGTGTGGAAGAATCTGTTCACATCAAATTTGATGAAACTGGTCCACATGAACCTAAGACCTCTCTTGAAAATATTGAAGATGATCTCTCTGGTTTGAACCTTAATGATAAAAACAGTGGACCTGTAGTTAAAACATCCAGTTCTAGAAATTTTCCAGACCCTGCTTCTGTTGAACCTCAACCTGTAGATGAACCTGAAATCTTGAGCCCTACCTTTTCTAGACCAACTAGAATTATGAAGAATCATCCCTTAGATGCTGTTGTAGGAAATCTTGATAGAGGGACACAGACTAGAGCTTCTCTTAGAAATTAGGTTGAACATCAAGCCTTCTTGTCATAGCTAGAACCTAAAAATATCAATGATGCTATTAATGATGAATCTTTGGTAATGGCTATGCAAGAGGAACTAAATCAATTTGAAGGAAACAAAGTCTGGAAATTAGTAGAAAGAACTAAGGACACTATCACCATAGGCACAAAATGGGTGTTTAGAAACAAAGTTGATGAATCTAGAAACATCATTAGAAACAAAGCTAGGATAGTTGCACAAGGTTACAATCAAGAAGAAGGAATTGACTATGAGGAAACCTTTTCACCTATAGCTAGATTGGAGTCTATTAGGATCTTACTTGCTTATGCATCACATCTGAATTTCAAGTTAAATCAAATGGATGTGAAAAGTGATTTTCTAAATGGTTTTATTGTTGAAGATGTTTTTGTAGAACAACCACATGGTTTGTCAAATCCTCATTTTCAAAATCATGTTTTTAAACTTTCTAAAGCTTTATATGGTTTAAAACAAGCTCCAAGAGCTTGGTATGAAATACTTTCAAACTTTCTTATTTCAAAAGGATTTTTAAAAGGAATTGATGATCCCACTCTTTTTATAAAAAGAATTTCAAAAGATGTATTGATAGTACAAATCTATGTTGATGATATTATTTTTGGATCTTTTAAAAATTCTTTATGTACTGAATTTTCCCAGGTTATGCAAAATGAGTTTGAAATGAGCTTAATGGGAGAGATTAAGTATTTTCTTGGTTTTCAAATTTTTCAAAATAAAGATGGAATTATTCTAAATCAAAATAAATATACTAAGGATTTATTAAAACGTTTTGGTTTGTATAGTATTAAGGAAAGTGATATACATATGAGTACCATCTGTAAATTGGATATTGATGAAACTAGTAAACCAGTAGATCAAACTAATTATAGAGGTATGATTGGGAGTTTACTTTATCTTACTACTAGTCGACCAGATCTTATTTTTAGTGTGTGTATGTGTGCAGGATTTAAAGCTAATCCTAAAGAATCACACTTACTGGCTGTTAAAAGTATTTTTAAATATCTTAAGTATACCGTGATTTTAAGTTTGTTTTATCCAAAAGGACAATCTTTTGAACTAACTAGTTATTCAGATGCTGAATTTTCTGGATGCAAGTTAGATAGGAAAAGCACATCTAGAACATTTCATTTACTTGGAAAATCGCTAGTATCATGGTGTAGTAAGAAACAGAACTCAGTTGCATTTTCTACTGTTGAAGCAGAATACATCGCTGCTGGTAGTTGCTGTGCACAGATTCTGTGGATGAAACACACCTTATTGGAATATGGATTTGATTTTAAACAAGTTTCAATTAACTGTGACAATACTAGTGCGATCAACATATCTAAGAACCTTGTGCCTCACTCTAGGACTAAGCACATTGATATCAGACATCACTTTCTAAGAGATCATTATCAAAAAGGTAATATTTATCTAGAATTTATTAGTTCTGAGCATCAATTAGCTGATATTTTTACAAAGCCTTTATGCTCTGAAAGAATGAATTTTATTAAACAAGAATTGTGTATGATAGATCTGTGAAACTGATCTGTGAAACTGATCTGTGAAACCTATCTGTGAAACCGATCTGTGAAACCGATCTGTGAAACCGATCTCTGAAACGGATCTGTGAAGCCGATCTGTGAAACGGATCTGTGAAACCGATCTGTGAAACTGATCTGTGAAACTGATCTGTGAATCCGATCTGTGAAACTGATCTGTGAAACCGATCTGTGAAACCGATCTGTGAAACCAATCTGTGAAACTGATCTGTGAAACTGATCTGTGAAACCGATCTGTGAAACTGATCTGTGAAACCGATCTGTGAAACCGATCTGTGAAACCGATCTGTGAAATCGATCTGTGAAACTGATCTGTGAAACCGATCTGTGAAACTGATCTGTGAAACCGATATGTGAAACTGATCTGTGAAACTGATCTGTGAAACCGATCTGTGAAACCGATCTGTGAAACCGATCTTTCTTTATATTACTTTTTATTTTGTGATTAATTAACTACTCTTATCTTTATTATGGGAACCCTAAATGATGAAATAAATGATACGTGACTATTCCGATTCCCCAAACCGTCAACCTTTCATTTCTTTCCCGCCAAACCTTATTTCCTCTCTTCTCCACCACTTCGAACCTTCGAACTCATGCTTTAACCAGAATCATCAATTGGCTAAGCAGAAGAGACCGAGAAAAGGATCAGAAAGTCCTGAACCTTCAAAGCGTGCTCGAGGCGAGTCGAGTAGTACCACTCGAAAATCAGTAAATCCAAACCTGGAAACTCGGATTGTTGCTATAGAAAAGGACGTTAGCTCCGCCTGGATTTTGACAAGTAAGTCGATTTTGTTACATGTTTTAGATTCGCAAGGATGGAAAGCCTGGTTCACAGACAACACTCGTGTATACTACCCAAAGCTAGTGCATGAGTTTTATATAAATCTGCAAGTTACTTTAGATGGTGTCGAGGCTGCCAGAATGTCTTCGGTAGTGAAAGGAAAGAAAATATCTTTTTCGTCAAAACAGTGGGCTGAATGTTTGAATGTACCCCACGAGGGTTGGTATAAGGATTATGCTGGAAACATTCCTCCAACCACTGAATATTTCTCTTATGAGTTAGCATTAGAGCTTTTGACTGGAAACAGAGAGTCAAGTAGAATCATAGCATCAGAGCTGGATGGTGAATGTAGACTTCTCTTTAAGTTTATTCAACACCAAATTTGCTCCAGGAAAGGAGATTTCTCTACTGTAAGATACCAGGATGTTTTTCTGTTGTTTTTACTAAAGACCCATGAGAAGATCAATTTGTATAGATATATAATGGTGCACATAGCTGGAATGGTGAAACCTTCTAAGAATGCCATGGCCCTGTTCTATCCCAAAATGATCTCTGCAATGTTAAAGAGTCTGGAATGTGTTGATGAAGCTGATGAGATAGCTGAATCTGTTAGTGCTTTTTGTATTACCAAAGAAATTTGTAAAAGGATGAAAATAAACTAGAACCCATGGAAAAAATGTTGGGATGCTGATGAGGACAAGTTGTATGAATCCTACAATCCCACTGATCATGGAAAGAGGTCGAAGGGTTTGAGAGTCCCTGGTTTGAAATCAGATGAGGAACCAGTTTATTCTGATGATGAAGAAGAAGTAAATGTTGAAAGGAATAAAGACACTGAAGAGTCTGGTAAACAAGGGATGCAAGATGCTGAAACAGAAGAAGGAAGTATGTCACCTCCTGATTATAGGAGTGATCTTGATACTGTGAGTCCTAAGAGAAGAATAGACTTTGGATCTTCCAGTCCACCTTTACCCTTACCTGAATCAGAACCAGTTCTTGGTGATGAAGAATCTAGTGACATTGAAGTATCGGACATTGACGTTTCTGTGAAGAATGGAAATGAGAATGGAGATGATGATGATGGTGATAATGATGATGATGGTGATAACCGACCGATGGATGGTCTTGTTGTACCTCCAACAGAAACACATCAAACTGTATCAGAAACAGATGCCAATGGAAAGAGAGAATATCTTAAAAATAGTGGAAAATCAAGTTATGATAAACCGAAATATACTCTGTGTGCTGCTGTCTGGGATGATTACCCTGGTTTTTCTATTTTGGGTTTAGAGTATTCTGAGGAAGAAGAGGAAGAATCAGAATCTACTGCTTTTATGATGGAAATCCAACTAGTTGGGGAAAGGTCTGCTCATGTTGTCGATGCTGCTGGTGCTCATCTACATAGTTCTACTGTCTCTCAGTCTGATTTTGACAAGTTCAAAAGGGAGTTGCTTACTGCTGTGAGAGACACAGTCAGAGAAGAAATTTCAAATGCTATTACACCAGACCTGGCCAATACTAGTTAGATTATTGGTAGGCACATAGCCTATCTAAATCAGATTCTGAAGGATCTACAATCTGGGTAAGTCTCTTTATCCAACGAATTTAGATCCACCATCTCTGGTATGATGGAAGTGTTGAGAAATCTATTTGAACATCTTAAGAAGTCTGATCTAAGAAAGTTGAAGGCTGAGATAACTCAGATAGTTGCTCAAGCCAGTACAACCAAAGTAACCAAGATCACTACTCGTGAGCTAGAGGCTCTAAAGTAGATTGTTCATGATGAATTGGCCGCCATTAGGCAAGTTCTTGATTTGGACTCATTGAGGAAGATGAACGAGCACAATGATCATATTCATAAGATGGTAACTGTATATTCAGCAGATGCCACTAAATCTCAGAGAGAGATCAAGGAAAAGGTTGATCACTACTTTTCAAAAATCTATACCAAGCCTGAGATGACCGCGAATTTCAAAGTGTTAGCTAAAAATCTGAGACTACCTCCAGTCACTCAAGCTTTCAAGACTCAAATTCGACATTTGTAAGATTTTACTCCAACCTTGGAACGGTTCATGGAAAATAAAGATGATTTTGAGAAGTCTATGCAGTATGGTGCAGAAGTTATTCAGAATTTCATAAATCTTTTGAAGCCTTATCTGAATGCACAAGCCACTGCCATTGTGCTTCCTACTTTTGACCCTCTCGGTGCCTCTGATGTTGCTCCAAATCAGATCTCTGTTGCTCAAGCTCTCTCTTAACTCCGACCAGTTCCTCAGCAATCTTCTCAACCAGCTCATATAGCTCCTATAGCTCCATAGAAAATCTCGGTGGCATCCTCTCCTCCAACTTCCAGAGTCATCTTACCACCGTTTCAAATTCGCCCAGTTCAACCTGCCTCCAAGTCTTCCAACTTACCCACCATTGATCCTTCTGACAAGGGCAAAGCCCCTTTACACCCCCAGAAATAGTTGTGCGTTGTTGTTGATAGGGTGAACCCTGTTATGATTGTACTGTGATGTCTTATAAACTTTAATCTATTTTCTTTTTATTCTCATTGCTTCCTTCTTTTAATCTCTTCTTTATCTGTTTTCCCTTCTTTTTTATTATCCCAAAGGGGGAGAAATCTGTATATCTATGGATCCATGGGAGATATGGGGGAGATGGCATAAATCTGTATATCTATAGATCTATGGGAGATATGGGGAAGATTCATCTCTAAAAGGGGAGATTTATAACTTTTTATGGCAATGCTTGCATAAGTATTTAAAGGCCAAATTTCATGGGGAGATTTATATCTTTTTATGGAAATGCTTGTATAAGTATTTAAAGTCATAATTTCAGGGGGAGATTTATATCTCATTATGTTTTTTTTATTCTTATTATGCCTAATTATTGATGATATCTTATATTTATTAATGGCTAAGCTTTGTGATTGGCTAAGAGTTGTGATTATCAAAAAGGGGGAGATTGTTGAGCCCTCTGAAAGATTGTTGAATCCTTCCTATGATTGATATTTTAATAATCACAAATCATCAATTACTAAATCCGGTTGGATTTATCATAATCACAATCTCTTAATGAATCTGTGTATATTGGATGGATATGTTTTTATCTCTTTGTTATTGATTTACAAGTATTCTGGAAGTGATCCATATCAAAGGACAACGGTCGCACCAATCCATATAAAAGGACAACGGTCTCACCGAAGATGTCTCACCGATGCTGATCGAATGAGTCACCGAAGATGTCTCACCGATGCTGATAGAAAGAGTCACCGAAGATGTCTCACCGATGCTGATCGAATGAGTCACCGAAGATGTCTCACCGATGCTGATCGAATGAGTCACCGAAGATGTCTCACCGATGCTGATCGAATGAGTCACCGAAGATGTCTCACTGATGCTGATCGAATGAGTCACCGAAGATGTCTCACTGATGCTGATCGAATGAGTCGCCGAAGATGTCTCACCGATGCTGATTGAATGAGTCACCGAAGATGTCTCACCGATGCTGATGACCCACCGATCACTTGACACTCAGATAGTCATAAACAGCTATTTGAATTTCTTTATCTTTATTTAATCTAACCAACGGTCATATTAGGAATATTTTCAATGCTCTATCATCTATTTAATGTGTGTTGTCGGATGTCAGGGAACCGTACCTCATACCTGCAAAAAGAAATCATTTCCTTTGCCGGAGCACGTGCTTTAAATAAAGGAAGGATGTGCTACTGAAAAAAAAGAACAAGAAGAAGAAGTGAGACATACATAGAAAGATAGACAGACCACAAGGTGTGTTGAAAAGAACAACCGGGTGTGAATGCAAAGAGATGACTGAACTTACATGAGGAACTCTTTCATCAATGGATACCAGTGAAGAGCTGAGAACGAGATCATAAAACAAGAACTTCATCGACTACTTCTTCTCTATCTCTGAACCTTGAAGTCAAGGAAACATACGATACTCTGTTTTCCAGACAAAAACCAGAAGAGGACTCAGAGTGAATTCTGATCAATCAAAGGAGTCCAGAACTGCACGAAAAATCACTAGAGCCATTTCCAAACTCTAAACATTTGCTCTGTGATTTATCTTTTTACATATTGAGCAGTGTGTGTTATATGCTTCATTTTCACACACACTGTCTCATGTACTCTAACTGGAGGATTTTTAAATCCTCACTCGCCTCTCTTACACTTTGTATTTCCCACTAAAATAGTGGTAGAGGTCGTGTGACCTGAACAGCTGGTTGCTATTGTGTTTGTTCCCACGAATAACTGTGGTAGAGGTCTTGAACCTGGACAGCTGGTTGCTGTTGTTATCCCCGATCCAGGGTGTGGATCATCTTTTTATAAAAGCTTTTGAGAGGACTAAGTCTCAGCTTGAGACTGAACCTCTTGGTTATATCTTCTGTGCTATATCTTTCAAAGCTATTCTTTTATTCCGCTGCTAATTTCTTTAAAACCAAAACTGTTTTAAAATCACTTTGATAATTAAATTTGCAAGTGTTTATATCAGTTGTAAATCAGTAAGTTGGTTTCAAAAGTTAATCAACCTTTCTGTTTTGATTAATTGGGAAATAATCAATCCCTCGAGAACCCAACTAAACCCTTACTTTGATATAAATTCACTACAGTTTAATTCCGTATTTTATTTGGGGGTTTTTAAGACAAAGTTTTTACAACAGAAATTTTAATTGGAACTCAATTCACCCCCCTCTTGAGTATCCACTCCGTCCAACAAAAATATCATCCTATATTATAATTAAATGATTTTTTGATGATTTGTAACCGAAATGGAATTTGTAATAAATTAGTATTTCAAACTTTTGTAAAGTGCCCCTCCCCCTCTTATAAAAGGCGACCACCTCTACCCATTTAATCACACCATTAAAGCCCCTTGAATCATCCAAAATCTACTCAAAAAATATCCCAATATACCCACCTTCCTTCTAAATGCATATCCTTTGGTAGAAGGCAATTCAAAAAAGCCTTTAGGATCAAATAAAAAGATGTTTACGATTTAGATGCAGTATCTTCTCTCAAGTTCCTTTCCTTTATTTTCCTTCTCCACTCGCAATGATCTTTTTATTTATTGATTACGTAACAACACAAGTATCGTAAATATAATTGGATGTTTTATGAGAATTATTGAAACTAAACTTACACACATCTCCATCTAATTAATATGAACAAACAGTTTCTATGTACGATGAACTATTGCCTCGTGAAATGATGATTATTCTATTTTCCCCTACCACCTCTCATGGTAGCCATTATGATGGGACTATATTTATATATGATATATATTATATTTATATTTTCTCTATGATTCTGTAATTTTTATTTACAATATACCTTTATGCTTTCCATGATATGTAAATACAATAATTTCATTTGAGTAATTGGGGACTACTGCCCTCTCAAAGTGATATAGCTCATTCATGCTATACATGAAATGTATAAAGCATGGTTTTATTAAACCTATGAGATATACATGAAATAAATATAATAGTTTTATTATAATATACATTTATATCATTTTTATTATTATTCTATTATGACAATGAAATGAACGTAGATTTTGTGCGTACATACGACCTACCGTCTCCATGAATAGTACATTTCATTTCATATGTAAAAATGTTATGGACTATTATAAATACATATATACATGATATATATGATATTTAAATACTGAATATCATTATGGAGATGATGTAATTTTGACTACATGTACAATTTATATGAAAACAAGTTCATTTTCGACTCAAGTACTAAATATCGACAAAATAACTGATATAAAATTAAGTATTTATATAATTTTTATAACATGGTTATAAGTGATATAAAAGGAATAATAAACATGAAAATGGTTCTGAAGCAAGTATAATATAACTTAAGTTTATTATTCAAGAATAACAAGGAACATACGTGATGAATTAGACTCAAGGTAAGGTATTTTGTCTCAATCTCCTTTCATTGAGGAATATTTTGATAATATACACCTTCTTCTTTTCTAAGGGGTATAATAAACCCCCATAACATTTAATTTCATTCAAAGGGAATATTTTTTCTATGAATAATTTTAATAAATGAAAAAATGATCGCTTTTAACGTATGTGGAAACCATGACTCTGCCACCATAATAGTTATTTTATATTTAGCTTCCTCTATAAGCCTTAATGTTTTTAAAAGGAATAGAAATATTGTATTCCATTTTTGGTATTGAAAATAGTTTTTGAAATATATTTAATATTTCAATATCGTGAAATGATATCTTGTGATTTAAAATGAAATGTTATTAGTGAACTGTTGATATTTTCAATATTCTATCTGTTAAGATTATATAATGTTACTTGGACATTTGATGGGTGGTTACTTGATAAACCAATGACAGGTGGTTACATGAGAAGTCAAATGATAGGTGGTTCTGTGATAAATCAAGGGCAGTTGGTTATGTTATATCCTCCAATTCATTGGGTATGGTAGTCGGCCATATGGCTATCCCATTTACTAATATGTGTGCAATTAGACCGTATGGTTATTCCAATTAAGTATGTTTATGTCCGAAGACAACTTTATGTGCTGTATGTTGATTTCTATGGGATTTATGGTATTTTTTTGGTTACAAAAAAAAGGTAAGAAATGAGATTGTATTTGGTGAATTATATTTACTACTTCTTAAAGGTAAAAGGTATTAATTTATGATAAAATATTCATGGTTTTCATGTTATACCAAGACTAATAGTTTTTTTTCATTATGTATCCCTTACTAAGATTTTAATTCTCATCCCAAGTTTTGAAATGTTTTTCACATGAATAAAGAAGAATAGAGTCAAGGATGGGAACATGGAAGAGGTATACTGTTAAAACATGAAACGACGTCATGATTATTCAAAAAGGGTTTTTGTTTTCTGAATAAATGGATAGTGAGTAGAAGTTTCTACTTGTAATATTCAAGTTTTTATGTACATGTTATGACCTAATTCTCTAATTCCATAAACTTGGAGTGATCCTCAGTGTGAATTAAATTCAAATTATTGACCTATCTCAAGATTAAGTAATTTTTAAGGCTGATGACTTATTGTTGGTATCAGAGGTCAATTTAGCTAATGTTAAGAGTTAGAATATTGTTAATATAATATCAATAAAAGATGATTAATTTATGATCAAATTAAAATGATATCTCATTTGGATATTACCACATTTATTCTTCTAAGATACATTTGTTCAGAATGGTTCTCTTTATAAGAAATATGGATGTTGTGATGGGAGGGCATACAGAGGGAAATAACCTTCCAAATGAACATCATGATATGGTTGGAATCAAAACTGACTAGTTTGTTATAGTAATGGATCAGTTGACTCGGGTGGTAAATGGTGGTGGTTTCCATGCATGATATCAACTAGACCAAACATAGAGGCATATGTTAATCGTAGAGAATTTCATGAGGCAACGTATCCCAACATTTAGAGGATCATCTGACCATTTTCAATCTGAATGGTGGATTAAATCATTGGAAAATATTTTTGATGTAATGGATTTTTTATACAATCAAAAGGTTAGAATTTTTGTTTCTCATTTTCAAGGTGAATCTGATTTGTGGTGTTCAATGATTAAAAATATCATAGGAAGTGAAGAGAGCGATGCCATGGAATGAAATAAATTTAAGAATATATTCCTTGAGAAATATTTTCCTATGGTTGTTCGTCTTAGGATGGAAAATCAATTCTCGTAATTGAGAAAAAAAGAGTAAGATTTAGTGGATGAATATGAAGATAAGTTCACCTGTTTATCAAGTTACGTCCCAAATTTTATCTGATATATTGATATTAAGATAAATCGGTTTTACTCAGGATTGATACCAAAATATCTAAGGGTGTTAGCTTGTAATGAGTTCAAAATATATGAGAATCTTTTTTGATGTGTTGAGAAGTTAGAAATGTAGTTTTTTGATGAAAATGTATTACATGGGAGGAAAAAAAAGAAGCGATCAAGTTGGAAGGAATTGGGAAAGAATTGATCAATGAATCCTAGAGGTAAGAAAACCATGTTTCCAACATGTGAGAAGTGTGGTAAAAATAATCCTAGATAATTTATCTCAAAGTATAGGAAGTGCTTACAATGTGGTAAGATGATTCATATTTCTCTTTAATGTAAGGAAAACAATTAGGTAGGAAATGGAAAACTAGTGGTATTATTTTTTAGTTTCAATGATTTTGGACATTATGCTAATGTGTGTCCAAAGTTGATTATCTCGGGTAGAAACTAGAAAGATTGAATGTTTAAGGTCATGGAAGAATAATTTTGAACTAATACGATTGATATAGAATCATCATATGATGTGGTGAAAGGTATGTTAAATATTTATTCAAAATATGAAAATACTATATTTGAATCTAGATCGTCAAATTCATTCATTTCTGAGAGATTTACAATTAAATTGGATATAGAACCTCATGATAGTGATATAGAACTTTTGGTAAAAACTTTGGTTGGATGTTTTAAAGAAACTAATATTTATAGAAATCTTCTTATTATCATTAATGGGATAATCATTCCTACAAATATTTTTGAACTTTCAATAGTATAATTTGATATCATTTTGGGTATGGATTGGGTTTTAGTTTATCATGAAATAATAGATTTTAAAGCCCAGAAAGTTTTATTAAATGATTTCATACCACTGATAACTTATCAAGAAGATAAAATATTGATTTAAGATAGAATTGAAAGTTATCTGGCTCATGTTGTTTAAAAGAAGGAAACATTTTTGATTGGTGACATTCTAGTAGTGAATTAATTCATAAATGTTTTTCCTAATGAATTTCTTGGTTTTGTTCTCAATCAATAGGTTGATTTTACTATTGATTTAGTGTCAGATGAAAAAAAAAACTAATTCTAAACCCTCTTACTGAATGGATCAAGTAGAAATGTTTAAATTTGAAAAATAGTTCCATGAATTACTTGGTAAAGGTATCATTCGACCTAGAACTTCATCATGGGGTACTCTAGTAATATTTTTGAAAATGAAATATAGTTATATTAGACTTTTTATTGAGTTTAGAACCTTGAATAACATCACTATTAAGAAAAATTATATTTTTCCTCATATCAATGATTTGTTCGATCAGCTCTAGGGAGATCATTAGTATTTGATGATTTATTTGATGTCTGGGTACCATTAGCTGAAGGTGAAGGTGGATGATATTATAGAAATTTCTTTACAAATGAGATATGGGTTTTATGGGTTTTTAGTTATACCATTTGGGTTATCTACTGAACATTCTATATTTATGAATCTCATTAATGGAGTCATCATCAATTTCTAGATTAGTTTTTGGTTGTTTTTATAGATGATATCCTGGTAAATTCTGAAATCTAAGAGGTACTATAAAGTAACTTAAGGATTTGTTTTTCAAACTATAAAAGAAGAGAAAATATATGGGAAGTTTAGTAGGATTGGATTTTGGTTGCAAAAAATTTATTTCCTTGGTCATATTATTTCTAATGATGACATAACTATTGGCCCTTTTAAAACAATAGATGATAGAGAGTGGTCAAGACCAATATACCTGATATTTATAGTTTTCCAAGATTAGAGGGTTATTACCTAAGGTTTTTTTTGAAACTATCTCCCAATTATATGATCCACTAACTAAGGTAACACATATAAGAGTTAACTTCTTCTGGACAAAATAATGTGATGATTGTTTTCTGAAACTGAAAAGAAGATTGGTAAATGCTCCAGTTTTGGCCATGCATTCTAGGAATGGTGATTTTTTTATCTATAGTGGTGCATAATTAAAAGTACATGGTTGTTTCTTAATTCATAATTATTAGGTAATTTATTATGTTTCACGTCAGTAGAAACCTCATGAGCTAAATAATCCTACACATGATTTTGAGTTAGCTTCTGTTGTTTCTTCATTAAAAAAATGGAGGAATCATTTGTATGGTGTAAAGTGTGATATATATACTGATCACCTAAGTTTGATGTATATATTCACTTAGAAATAATTAAACATGATACATAAGATATGGCTATAATTAATCATTGATTATTATTAAACGATCCATTACCATCCAAGAAAGTAAAATAATGTGGTTTCCACTTTGATCCGAAAGTGTAATGGTACATTAACCATGCTAAATTTGGAATGAGATATTTTGGTTAATGATTTGATGAATTTTGGGTTATAAGTTGTTGGTGTAGGGAATTCATCTATGTTGTTTTATGTGATAGTGAAATAATATTTATCAGATAAAATTAAGAAAGTTCAAAAATAAGACAGTGAGTTGCAGAAAAACATAGAATTGGTTCAAAAGGGTAAGTTACCTGAATCAAAAACTGATAAATATTGTTATTTGAGGTTTAGAAAAAGTTTATGTGTTACTTGTGGTTCATATTTTCAGAAAGAGTTATTATGTAAATCTCACAGTTCTTTGTTTTTAGGTAATCCTGGTAGTACTAAGATGTAAAGATATCTTCAGGAGTATTTCTAGTGGAATGGAATAAAAAAGATATTACTAACTTTACTGTGAAGTGATTTATTTGTCAGCATGTTAAAGCTGAGTGGAAGTTACTAAAAGAGATGTTTTATCCTTTTCTAGTGCGAGAGTGGAAATGGTAAAATTATTCCTTTGATTTGTAGTTTGGTTACAAAAACATCTCAAGGTAACAATGCAATCTACTTTATTGGTGACAGATTGACTAAATCTTCTCATTTTCATTCTATTCAAGATACTCTATATCTTGATCAAGTTTTTCAATTGTATATTAAATATATATTCATGTTACATGGAGTTACCCTATCCATTTTATTTGATCATGATCCCAGGATACCATTGAACTTTCGAAAAGGCCCTTATAAGTCATTGGTAACTGAATTAAATTTTAGTACAACTTTTCATCTTCAATCAGATGGGCAGTCAAGATGAACAATTCAAACCTTGGAGGATATGCTACGGGATTTTTCAATGGATTACCTAGGATGTTTGGATCAACATATTTCATTGATTATGTTTTATTATAATAACCATTTTCATTCCAGTATACATATGGATCCATTTGATGTATTATATGGAAAGTGTTGTCGAACTCCAGCTTTTTGGGATGATGTTGGTTAATAGAAGTTGATGGGACCAAAATTGATATAAGAGATGGCGGAAAAAATTAAATTGATTTAGAAGCACATGAGGATAGGACAGAGCATGCAGAAAAGTTATATAGATAACCATAAGAAGTGTCTTTATTTTGAGGTAGGTGATCATGACTTTCTCAATGTTTCTCCATCGAAATGTGTGATGCATTTTAATAAAAATGGGAATCTAAGTCTGAGGTTCATTGGACCCTATGAAATCCTTGAGAAAGTTGGATCATTTTCCTACAGGGTGGCTTTACCTACAAATTTATCCCAGGTACACAATGTTTTTCATGATTCAATGTTTAGAATGTAAATATGCCAGATCATTCTCACTTTTTGATTCCAGAGGAAGTTTAGTTGGAAAATAATCTTTCTTATGAGGAACAACAAGTACAGATTCTTGACCAAATGTAGAAAGTATTGGGGAATAAGGTGATTAATCAGGAAAATGTTTTGTGAAAAATCTACATGGTTGAAGGGGAAACATGGGAATATGAAAATTCTATGAGGGGGAAATACTATCACTTATTTGATAATTAAATAAAATTGTGGGGATGCAATTTCCCACAGGGGGAATGATGTAGTATCCCAGGTATTTTTAGAATAATACATTTTCATATATATTAATATTTATAAAGAATATATTAATTTTATATTAAAGAAGAAACTTGGTACGATATTGTACTAGACACGCAACAATGGGTTTCTCCAAAATCTTACATTGCATAAAATAATAAATTATACTGAAAACTAATATAATAATAATATAATTATTTTAAATTTTAGTCAATTCATAACCGTTGTAATGGTGGGAATAAAAAGACCTAACGATAATATTATTATACATGTTTTTAAATGATTTTACATCTATCTAATAAATTTTAGAGGCTTAAATTGATAATGAATCCATTTTTAAGCATAAAATACTCTAATATTTTTAAATGCTCTATTTACTGCCTTTTGATAAAGAATCCTTTTTAAATATATTTTTTTTTCACTTTTATATGCTCAATTTAGAAAAATAAATTTCTTATTTAGAAGCAGAACATCAAAATTCAATTAGGAAGAAATTTTGTTATTTTTCTCATAAAATTCATATTTTTAGGAATAGTGAAAAATACTACATTTTAATTCAAAACTATATTTTCATCTAATTTATTTATATAATTTGATTGTGCTTTTAATTGTTATTAAATTTCCATTGTATTAAGTTTTTATCATTTAATTTAATTTTGTTAATTTGAATTAATTACCCATTGAAAGTGGACATAAACACAGGTCAACCTTTTGATAGTTACTACTTTTTAAAAACCCAATTTTGGTTTTTAACAACAGGAATTAATTTTAAATTAATTTACACCAATTATTTTATTTGAATTTGAAAAAAATGGATAACATTTTTGGAATAAAAATTTATGAATTTTATAAATATGTAAATTTTGTTTTTAGATTTTATGAATTATAACTTCAGTAATGATTTTGTTTACCATTGTTAAAAGGTAAATTTGGTAAATAAGGGTAAAAATAAGATTATAATATCCTTAAACTACACTAAAATGTCTTCTTATCCTATTGGATGAGATATGTTCGACAATGGGAATCCTTGGGTAGATTTTGGGACCCCATGGATCCACTTGGGAGTAATAATGACATGTTATATTAATTAATTTAAAGTAAAGAGAAATATAAAATAAACATGTACCATTTAATAATAAAATTTTTATATGGGGTTATATAAGTGATATATTGAATTATAAATATTCATTATAAATATAAAATTTTTTCCAAAATCATGATATTTTATTTACAATTTTTATACATTGAATAAAAAAAATATTATGACACAATGATGATGTAGTGATTGCTTCATTAATAAAGAATTCAAATAAATGATATTATAAATGTGAAAATAAATTTAATTTGGTTATTTTTATATCATACATGAATTTTATGGATGTTACTTACATATTATATTTCATTTAATTCATTTTTTTCAAATAAATTAGCTTATAAATTTATAAAAAACTCAAGTATGAATATTGTCCTAAATTGACATAATTCATAACTAGAAATATAAAATGGGTTGTCAAATGATATTAAATTCCTAAAAATATAAGATTTAGAAAAATGGTTAAGATAAGTCCAAATATATAATAAATTTATTTTTTTGGTCGTTTCATATGATATGGTAATTAAATTAACCCCCAATATGTAAATAACATGATATTATGGTATGATTAAAAGGCGTAAAATAAGGGTTAAACCAAAAAGATATGAATAAAAAAATATTAAAAACCTGCCGAAAAATTATTGGATGAAGAGTATTATATAAAAAATAATTTTATCATTAACTTTAATAAGTATTGGAACATTTTTAATAAGAATTTAGCTTTTAATAAATTAATATTTAAAAATTTCTAAAGTGTGACTCCTCCCTCTTATAAAATCCCACCACCTATACCCATTTAATAACACCTCTAAAGCCCCTTGTCTCATCCAAATTAGGCTCAAATGAAATCCCAATATCACTCCCTTCCTCCCAAACCCTTACCTTGGTAAGAATGAAATTCTATAAATCTTTTAGGCTCAAATCAAAACAAGTTACCTGATTTGGAGGCATCGTCTTCTCTCAAGTTCCTTTACTTTATATTCCTTCTCCACTCCCTATGCTATTATTATAATTTTATTACATAACAATACAATTAACCTCAAAATATAAGGATTTTTTTATGATAAGGATTGAAACAAAACTTACACACATCTCAATCTAATTTATATGAACATATTTTTTCTGTGTACGCCGAACTACAGCCTCATGAAATAATAATTGTTCGATTTTCCCCTACAACCTACCATAGTGACCATTATGATGGAACTGTAATTATATATGATATATATTATATTTATATTGTCTCTATGATTCTTTAATTTTTGTTTCTAAAATTCCTTTATGCTTTCCATGATTTGTAAAAATGATAATTTCATTTGAGGAAGTGTGGACTACCGCCCCCTTAAAGTGATATGGAACATTCAAGAAATACATGGAACATGTAAATGTTGGTATTATTAAACCTATGAGACATACATAAAATAAATATAATACTTTTATTATAATATAAATTTATATCATTTGATTATTATTCTTTTAGTATGACAAAGAAATGAAAGTATCGTTAATGTGTACGTACGACCTACCGTCTCCATGAGAGGTACATTTCATTTGTTATATCCAATTGTTTTGGACTATAATAAATACATATATACTTGATATATATGATATTTTAATCATGACTATCATTCTAGATATGATTTAATTTTGTCTACATGTATAATTTTTATAAGAAAAAGTTCATTTTCGACTCAAGTACCAAATATCCACAAAATGACTGATATTAACATAAATAATTACGTGATTTTTATAAAATAATAATATGTGATATAAAATGAATAATAAAATTTAAAATTGTGATGAATCGTGTATAATTTAACGTCATTTTATTATTTAGGAAGAACAAGTAAAATACTCTATGAGTTGGACTCCAGGTAAGGGACTTCGTCTCAATCTCCTTCCATTGAGGCATATTTTGATAATATACACCTACATCATCTATATGTTGTATAATAAACCCATTTTACTTTCAATTTTATTCAAAGGGACTCTATTCTCTATAAATAATTTTACTAAATTACAAAAGGAATGTTTTTAACTTATACTGAAACATTGACTCTGTCACCGTAACGATTATTTTATAATTGTCTTACACTATATCACTTAATGTTTTTAAAAGGAAAATAAATAAATAATTCCCTTTTTGGGTGTTTTGGTATTGAAAATGGTTTTCCAAATTGATTGAATATTTAAATATCATTAAATGATTACTTGTGATTACAAATGAAATTTATTAGTGAAATGTTAATATTTTCAATATTCTATGTGTTATGATTATATAATGGTACTTGGACATTTAAGAGGTGGTTATGTGAAAAAACCAATAATGGGTGGTTAAATGATAAAACAAATGATGTGTAGTTCTGTGAGAAACCATGGATGGGTGGTTGCATTATAACCTCCAATGCATTGGGTACGGAATTCGGCCATATGGATATTCAATTTAGTGATATGTGTGGAAGTCGACCGTATGGTTATTCTATTTTACTATTTTTATATCCAAAGTTACCTTTATATTGTATATGTTTCTTTATATGGGCTTTATAGTAATATTTTGGTTACAAAAAGTGTAATCAATGAGCTTATATTCGATTAAGTATATTTACTACTTCTTAATGGTGAAAAGTATTACTTTATGATAATTTATTAGTGGTTTTCATGTTATCCCATGTCTAATAGTTTTATTTCATTTTGTATCCATTAGTGATCTTTTAATGCTCACCCCAAGTTTTGAATTGTTTTTCATAGGAAAAAATGAATAGATTCAATGATGGGATGATGGAAAATTTATACTGTTAAAACATGAAATGTTTTCATGATTCTTTTCAAAGAGATTTTATTTTATGAAAAAAATGGATTGTGAGTAGAAGTGTCTACTTGTAATATTCAAGTTTTTATATATAAGTTAAGTCCTAATTCTCTAAATATCTAAATCTGAAAAGATCCTCGATGTAAATTAAAATCAAATTATTGACTTATCACAAGAAAAAGTAATGTTTATGGTTGGGGTCTAATATCATATTTAAAGATGATCATAATTTTAGAATAATTAATACTCTTTTAATGATTTATGGGAGTACATTGGATACATGTATTGAGTATTAATAACTGATTTTGGGTATATGTGTTATATGTAACAATTTTGTTTAGAGGTTATTTAATTTAAAGTGATTTTATATTTTCTAAAAATAATATAAAATTTATTGATATGTTTAAGGGATACTATGATCATTTATAATTACAGTTAAAGGGAATAAGGTGTTATTATAGTGTGGGAACATATATGTTATCTTATACATAGTGATGATAATCAATAATGATTCTTTGAATATGTGTTGAATGATATTTTTTTTTGAACAATTTCATTTTAGTTTTAAAAATTTATAGGATTAAGGTGGATTGGATTTTTTTTTCATAATATGGAATTTTATGTAAAAATGGTTGATAATGTTGTAAGAATAAATATTGAGTAAAATTTTTTATGCATATATAATTTTTTGGGTTTTATGGGGATTTGAGTAATTTTGAGACATTATTAGAATATTTTCGAGGATATATTATTAGGGAATATTTATTTTTTGTATATAGAACAAAGAGTGATTTTTTTTTGATAAATGTTAAATTGATCATGGAATAATATGTTATCAATCCTTTGTAATTTCTGAGTTAAAATTTAAGCATGTCTATTTTGGGAATTTTCAAATGATCTATTGTTGTTATATATATTTTAAGTATTATTTTTTATTCTTATTAGATAATATTTTATCTTGTACAATCCATTTGAGTTTTAGATTGGATGAATAATTTTCTATCATTTTGTTGATATTATTATTAATTATATGATTATCTTAATACTCAAATCATGAAAAATTCATCATGATTATGATGATTCACATCAAACACTTAAATCAACCGTATATAATAGTATATAATAATTTCATTAAAATTTTATCAAATTTTATATCCCAAAAATAATGGAATTTTTAAATTCCAAGAAAATGGATAATAACTCTATCGAGTATAATGTAGAATGAGACACTAAACCACAAATGCATATTTTTAGAAACTAATTTTCAATTATGATTCTTATTGAGGAAAATGAATAAAAATTATCTTGGTAATAAGATGGAAATTAAAAATCTCGATAAAATAAACATCATATTTTATTAATATTTTCTATTCATTTTATAAAATAAAATTCAATACTGGATGATTAATTTTATACAAGGAGGGGTGAATATATTACTATAATATTTGGTTTATATGTTATTTTAAAAAATAAAAATATGTTTGATAACATATATCTCACACATGATCTTGTTTAACTGAATATTTATATTTATTATCAATTTTATAACCTAGCCATTGGTTTGGATTATATGAATCAAAACAATAGTTGTATGAAATATTTGAATAATTTTCCCATAATAAATTTAATAATCAATTTAATATTAATCCAAAAGGAATTTATTTCAAAAATAAGTTATTTTGTGGTTTAAATAAATATAAAACCATATTCATTAACATCATTCTTTATTTCCACATTAAACTTCCAATCTCACTACTACCCATAACTCATTTATCAATTTCATTACTGAAATCATAAGATAAAATATGGAAAACATATATTTAATACTACAACAACACATCAACACCACATTTCCAACATCAGTGAATCGACCCATCCAAGGTAAGCACAACCATAACAGTAATAATAAATAGTATTTTTGGATAAAATGAAAAAAAATAACAGTGAAAATGTATCATATTCTAGAGTTCAAGATCCCCATTTTTCTACCATATCAAAATAGGTGTTTGATTGTGAATGGGATAATAAAACCAACATAAATCAAAGAATAAATTCGAGGAAAAGTAAATAAAAATATACCATTATCATTCCCAAAAAATAATATAATAACTATATTCAATTGTTTCAATTTTATTACCACCACGGAACAAGAATAAAAAAATAAAATTCAAGGCACTAGAACTAATTATCCTGGAATAAGGAATATTATTGGTATAGAATCACAATAGGTCAATCATGTACATAATTCTAGAATTTAGATTAATAATACTTAAATTCTCTTCATAAATGAATATTCAACGATGTGAGAATAAAATGATTATGTAACCAGGGTTTAATCACCAAAAAATCTGAAAGGATTTACCATGTGGCCTAAGAAAAAAAATGATCATCAAGAACTAATGAAAACACTACCCAAGTGTGAAGGATCCCATATAACACCCTTACTATGGTATCTTAGAGCAATGGGTTATTTTAATAAATTTGTACAGAATACAAGATATCATATTATATGGAATCTAATAGTTTAATAGTATTAGGACACTAGATACATACATGATCCTTTTGCTACAATTAGAAATATAAAATTCAATATAAATTTTAGTGGTATTTTATTATTCCACCATGATTATCATTATATCATGCATATCACTCATCTTGGTTTACTGAGGAAAATGGAAACAAAATAAATGGTTCATATTAGAAACTAAGTGAGGGGTGGTGTATAAAGTAATATATCATATAAAAAACCAGGACAATATAATATGTAAGATATATTAGTTAAATAATTCAAATTAATAATAACATGAGAAAAATGTATATCCATGGATAAAAAAATATTGGTAATAAATAATTACATGAATAATAATATATGAGGACATATGATGGAATATATAATGTTGAGCTTATTAATCAAACCTCCATGGCCTTATACCATGAAATCTTATATCATAGGGAAGGCATACACAAATTTCAATAAAATTGATTGTCTTATGCGACATAACAAGGCATCAAGAGTCAATATAGTTCTAGCACCCAAATATCAAATAATATATCCAATTAATCTACCAAATGAAACATACTAAAAATATCAAATATCATAATATTCACATTGAATAACTTATATAAAAGTTCCATCATAATTAATACATATCTATATATATGTTTTTAGTATATGGATTTTAAATGTTTCCTTAAAAAATTGAATTGAATTTCTTTCTAGGTAAATATCCACCAATCTAGAGTGGGTTGCATTATATTAAAATTTATATGGAATTTATCCTTGATGTTGTTTTAGTATTGTGTAATAATTTCATCATATATGTGCATTATTAAAAAAATAGTAAATGAAAGAAAGGGTTTGAGATGAATGAAGTGAATGAAAAATAATTCCCTCTTAAAAAATTGGATAATATTTTATGGTTTGGATAATGATAGGAAATTGAAATAAACTTTTTAATATTCAATCATTGATTCATAAAAAATAAATATAACATCATTACATATGGAAATGTAAATGAATTAAAAGGAATTTAAAAATATAAAAAAATATGATTCCATAAAGACCCTTAACATGTTATATCCCTTATAATTTCATCAAAATGAACACCATAGAATTTTAAAATTTGGGTTCTTGAAATAGAAATATAGATATGGGTTTTGGAGCCCTTACCTCTCTAAGACACTAGATAAGAACTCTAAGTAAAGGTTTCAATAGAGAAAATGGGATAGAATTTGAAATTGGTATGTACTTAAGTCACAACACAATGATTTTTATGAGGCGAGATGAGATGAACACCTTTCTTATTGGTTTTTAGTGGGGTGGAATGGGAGGATGGGTGTATATTTATTTAAAATGATTATTAATTGTGTATTTATTTCTAAACATAGTTCTTAGACATTGGGTTTTGAATAAATTGAAATCCATTGGACTTTCTAGTGTTTAAAACTATTATAACTAAAATTTAGGGCTAGGTTTAATACTTTTAAAATCATAAGAACTAAACGGCCTTAAAATATATCATTTTGTATATATAATTTTCTTTCATAAATAATTCTTTTTTTAAAGACATGAAATTTATTATCACTTTGTAAGAAACATATATGGTTTTAGAAAATTATTTTTATTACGTTAAAATACATTATCTAAATGAATAAACATATTTTTTTGTCAATAAATACTTTATATTTTTTCATAAAATAATTTTTAATTCATTCTTATTTTATAATAATTTACGGCTATTCATAAATTATTTCACTCTTTACCAAAAAAATTGAATATTTTAGAAAATTATAAGGAAATCAACATTAGCATAATTGAATGTTTCAATTCTAAATTTTAATCCCCTTTTATGAAAAGTTGTTAATATTTATAGAAAATTTAGTTATTAAATAAAATTCTAAAGTATATAAAAAAATTAGTTCCAATAATTTAAAAACATGTTTTAATGTTATATATATAATTTCATTAGAATACATGAATATAAATTATTAACAATTAATGAATAACTAATGATTTTATGTACCTTATTAGGCATTTACATGTATAAGGGTTACAATACTATTATATAAATCTTATATTGGATGTTCTATTATAATGGTCTAATTTCCATTAGGTTGATTTGAATACTCAACTTAACATATCAATAATTACATTACAACTTATATATAAACATTAATAAAATATCAAATATCATTTATATACTTTTCTTAGTCCTCATACCATGTATATTCTATTTTTTATTTTCATCCTTCATAATTGAAATGTATCTTATATAATTTTTATTCTTTTTGGAGTAAGATCTTCATAATATAATCATTATGGTAGTTCAATGTATTGTATTGTGTTCTATAGTATTATTTACAAACATTATTATGAATTTAATTTTCTAATCTTTTATTATAATATTATGTGTTTTACTCTTATGTTGAACTAATACAACATGAATAATGAAATAGATTTAAAAATGATGTATTTATTTACTATATTAAGATCCAATATTTTATATTTTCCACCCTAAATAATTCATATGATGAAATTTAACATATATAGTAGTCAAAAATCAATGCGGGTAATTCATCATAATTTCATCCTTGGATCCCAGATTTCTTTACCAAACACTTGATTCCTCTAATGTACTCTCTACATTCAAGTTATCAAATTCCACACCTCTTTATATCTAGTTTAAATAATATGTATTAGATATTCATTACTCAAGAATTATATCTCTAACTCTATATCATTGAAGGTGGGAACATTCATTGGGTCTAGTATATAAATTGTTTATTGTGAGACCTAAAATAAATAATCATTTTTAGTGGTTGGGTGGGATAGCTAAACAATATGCTACAACTTAAATTCACATGAAAATTTCAATTTTTTTAATATATCATGGAATTATAGTCCCCTAATATTGAGTCAATAAGGTTTCCTTATGACTTTTCCATTCGTTCATATTTGGGGATATTGTTGAGTCAATAAGGTTTCCTTATTACTCTACCATTACTTCATGTTTTGAAAATCACAAACACCTTATCTTAAGGGGAATTTCATTTACCCTATGCTTTAATTTCATAAGGAAATTTTCCTTCCCTAAGGAAATTTATCCTTAACATATTTTTCATTGTTTAAATTTTTTCTAAATAGAAAACTCGGATTCCTATCCAAAACCTTGAACTTTTATAAATAATTTGATATAGAGCATTCTGCTTTTAGGATCCAAATTCAGGCTTCGAATTATCTGAATTCAAGTTCCGAACATTCTAAGTTTAGACTCTGAATTCTTCTGAATTCAGACTCTGAACTTTCTGAGTTCAAACTCCGAGTTCTTTGAATTCATACTTCAAACTTTCTCAGTTCAGACTCAGAGTTCTCTGAATTCAGACTCCTAAATTTTTAATGTTCAGACTCTGAATTCTTATGAATTCAGACTATGAACTTTGTAAGTTTAGACTCTGAATTCCTATTAATTCTGATTCCGAATTACCTTCAAATTCAGACTCTGGAATTCTATAGAATTCAGGTTCTTAATTCCTTGGAAGACAAAATCTGAATATCTATGTGGTATAGACACCGAATGGTTTTTTGGTTAGAATCCAAACTTTCATTTTTTCCTTACACTCCGAAAAATTAATTTGGTTAAGAAACCATATTTTTTCTTAATCATGATTTGGTTATAAAATGACATCGTGCATTCAGTTACTAACTAACCGTTGTTTGAGTGACACGTGTACAGGTCCCTCCGAAATCTAAGGAAAAATATGACCATTTATGGAGGGAGTCGACCGTTGAGAATGTGCCTATAAATAGGTGCTCATTTGAACGATCTCACAAAAAAATGTTCAATCTAGAGATTACATGATGCTGAAGTGATTTCTAGATAGAGAGACTTTATTGCTTTGTGTGTACTGAACTCCTTGTTTATAATTGCTTTGTGAGACTCTGAATGTTGTTGAGTTCATTTGAGGGCTTCCAAGGATAGGAAGACAGAGGTCTTGACTACCTTGAAGTTTGAGGGCTTGTGGGGATAGCAAGATAGACTCTGATCTTCGTATCTAGGTCTTACCCTGGTGTGGGTAAGACAGAATTTCTTGAAAGTATAAATCAAGGGACCTTTATCCAATGTTGTTGGATACCCTTCTCTTTGGCTTAAAAGATTTACTACTTGTTACCTGTATTGTTTCAATTTTTTCACAGTATTTTTGTTATTGAGTAAAGTATACTTTCTTGAACTTTTATACTCTGATTTAGTGAGATTTTATATGCTTTAAGGTAGAATATTTATCATTGTAAACTTTTGTTAAGTTTCATTTCCGGAATCACTTTTTCAGAATTACATTCTCGGAATCACATTTCCAGAATCAATAAAGTTTGTAGAACATAATGGTTTTGTGTATTTACCTTTTTTAACCTTGTTAAAAAATAAAAAGGTTTCTAACCATCGTTGGATGTTACCAAAGAATTTTTAAAGTATACAATTCACCCACCCTCTTGAATATTGAGCATCTACATCATCATTTCAATCCTATAGTTGGTATCATAGGAGAATATCATACTCCATACCAACCAAACAATTGGTATCAGAGGTTGGATACCTCATACTCTGAATCAATCCTAACAATTGTTATCATAGGAGGTCTCTGAAATACTTATATTCACATATAAATTTTCTTTCTCAACTTTTCCATTCTTCAAAATATTACTTGCTTAGGATATTCTTATCCTTATTTACAAACTTTTATTACAGACAAGTTTTTGTAGAAAGATTATTTTTAAGATAGCAGGAATGAATGTTGGTTCCATAGATAACATAAATCCTACTAGACCACCTTTTTATGGGAATGATTATGAATATTTGGGAGATCGTTTGAAGAATTTTGTTATAAATACTAGAGTGGGAAACATTTTTATGCTTATTGTATATTATAATATTCCTGATAAAGAAGTCATAACTTTTACTAATCAAGAAAAGTCTGAATATTAACTTAACTATAAGGTATGAAATAATTTGTTGTGTTCCATGAATAGGAATTTATATATATGTATTTCTTCTTATGAAGCCGCAAATTGTATTTGGAAGAAGCTTGAAGTTATACATTTTCGTACATCTAGTGATATTGAAACTAGAAGACCTATGCTTAGAGTTGAGTACAATGGTTTTTTATTTCTTTATAGAGAACCTATTTATTCGGTACAACATAGATTTATGACTACTGTCAACAGCTTACAATCCATTGGTGAAAAGGTTTGGATGATGAAGAACTTGTAGGCAAAATTATAGATATCATGCCTAATGAGTGGGAATCCAAAAGAACAGCTATATATGAGATTAGGAAAGTCTCACAGATTACTCTTGATGAACCTTTTGGAACTCATATTCAATATGAGACTACAATGAAGAGAGATGCTGACAATACTAAGAAGAAGAACAGGAATGGAAGTGTTGCTTTTACAACAACTTCAAATCATATGAAAGTAAAGACTCCTTAGAGAGTTATAAGATCTAAATCTAAGAAGGTTGTTATACAATCCTAATCTAGTGAAAGTGAACATTTTGAGAATGAACTATCTAATATTGTTCAAAGGATGAACAAGATAGTTGGGAAGAAATAATTTCTATATAGATAAAAGAAGAAAGATAGAAAGGATAAGAAAGAATCTAAAATCACTTGTTATGAATGCAAAAGAGCAGAAAATATGAGGCCAGATTGACCTATGCTTAAGAGAAAAGAAATAAAGAAAAAGAATTCTGAGAGAAATAAGAAGAAGTACTACAAAGAGAAATCTAAGAAAGTCTTGAAAACTAATGACACCTAGAGTGCCATTGGTGGAGACTCTTCTGATGAATCCTTAGATTATGAATCTTTTGGATAGAGGAATCTTGGTCTAATAGCTAGAATATCTATTGAAAACCATTTCATAATGGATAAGGTACACAATTCTGAATCAATGATCAATGTATCATTGAATACTAATTATAGTGATAGAAAATATTATGAATCCTTGGATGAAGAATCTTTTTCTGATGAAGATAATACTTTACCTACCTATGAAGAAGTGTCTAGGTTTGTTAAGCTTCTTGAGAATGAAAATTCTAAATTCAAGAGAAAGCTTGATGAAGTGAACTCTAGGATTTCTATTCTTACTAAGGAAATATCAAATCATTATAAAGATCTTGATAAGAAAACCCTTGATTTTTAAAGTATTTCAAAAAACATTAAGGAAGTTAATTTTAAGAAGAATAAACTTTCTAAGGACCTAGAAAAAGAAATTTCTATGAAAAATGTTTTCGAGCCTATATATAGTGCTAAAACTAATGTTTTGGAAGATAAGTACTTAGTTATTAGACAAATGTATGAAATATTTTCCTTGACGAAGTTTTTTTCAAATTTTACCTTAGGTAAGGAAAATTTTGATAAGATGTATTCTCGAATTTGACCTCTATGGAATAATTCTAGATTTGGTTATACTAGTTAAATACTGATTTTTAGTAATAATTATTTTTTTCCTAAAAGTGATCCATTTTACACTAAGTGTCAGTGTGGTAGGAATTGAGCAAAAAATTGTTCCTTAACCAAAACCCAGTCATTAGGTTTTCATAAAGCTTATTTCTCTATGAAAATGTGGATACCTAAAAACTTTCTTTCTGAGGTTTCTGGATCCAAGGAAGTTTGGATTCCGAAAGTCTAATATTCTTATTTTGTAGAAAACAAAGAAATTAGCAATAGAAATACTTAGTACAAGGATATTGTATGTTCCAGCCATATGACTGGTAACAAAAACTTCTTTGAAAATATTATCAAGATGAAATGAGGAAAATTAACCTTTGGAGATAATGCTAAGAGAGAAATTATTGGAATATGTAACATTGTTCTTCTTGAAAAAACATTGATTTCAAATATTTTATTTGTTAAAGGTCTTAAGAACAATCTCATTATTATAATTCAATTATGTGATGAAGGTTACCTTGTGAATTTTAGGAATGACAAGTGCTTAGTACTCAATTCCAAGGAAGAGTTCATTCTTTCTACCAATAATCAAGAGAATGTTTACAAACTAAACTTAGAAGAACTTAGGGACCAAGATCTACATTAACTTAGTTAAATGGATTACCATTCTTGGTTGTGTAATAGAATATTAGGACAATGTAACCTTAGGAACCTATGAAAACTCTCAAATAAAAGACAAGTTAAGGATCTACCAGAACATAGATTTTATTCTTCAAAAGTTTTTGAGCCTTGTCAATATGGAAGGAAACAAAAATAATTCTTTAAATCAGTGGGTGAAGTATCAACCACTTATGCATTACAGTTAGTTCATATGGATCTTTCTGGTCCAACACAAATAGGAAAACATGGAGGCAAATATTTTGTATTTTCATTATTTGATGATTACACTAGATTTACATGGGTCTATTTTCTAGCAATGAAATCTGAAGCATTTTCTTATTTCAAAAGTAATAGAGACCATGTTAAAAATGAGAAAAACATTCCTTTGATGACTATTCATAGTGATCATGGAGGAGAATTTTAAAATTATAACTTTGAAACCTTTTGTATTAGAAAAGGCATTACTCTTAAATTCTCAGAACTCAGAACACCTCAACAAAATGGTGTTGTTGAAAAAAGAAATAAAATTATTCAAGAGATAACAAGAACCATGTTGAGTGAATATTCTATAGCCAAACATTTTTGGGCAGAAGCTATAAGTAATTCTTGTTATACTATAAATCGTGTATTGATTAGACCTTTTCATAATAAAACTCTTTATGAGTTATGTAATGGTAAAAAACCTAGACTTTACTACTTTAATGTTTTTGGTTGTAAGGTATTCATTATGAATACTAAAGATAATTAACACAAATTCTCACCAAAATTTGATGAAGGAATTTTCTTAGGCTACTCCAAAACTTCTACGGCTTATAGAGTTTTCAAAAAAAATACTTGTACTGTTAAAGAAACAGTGCATGTCAAATTTGATGAAACTGATCCTTTTGTTTTTAAACAACATCAACTTAAAACTTCGGATGTTTTTTCAAAAACTGATTATCAACCTTTGTTAGAATATTTTTCCGATAAAGAAAATGTTCAAGAAAATATTTCTGATGCATTTACCCTAGAAGAATTTCTACCCTATGGTGATGAACAGGTTTTAAAAAAACCAAATCAATTTCTTCTAAAGAATCATCCCAATGATAGTATCATTGGTGATGTTAATCAACCTGTAAGGACTAGAAGATCCTTATGAGATGAAATAGAACATCTAGCATTCCTTTCCCAATTAGCGCCAAAAATCACTAATGAAGCTTTAAGTGATGCTGATTGGATAAAAGCTATGAAAGATGAGGTAAATGAATTCTAAATGAATAAAGTTTAGAAATTGGTTGAAAGACATAAGGAAAATTCTGTTATTAGAGTAAAATGGGTCTTTAGAAATAAATGCGATGAAAATAGAATCATAGTAGTAAATAAAGCTAGGTTGGTTGCTAAAGGATACAATAAACAAGAAGGAATATACTATGAAAAAACCTATGCTCTATTAGCTAGACTTGAATATATTCGTATTTTACTTGCCTTTGCAGCATTCTTCAATTTCATGCTTTTTCAAATGGATATTAAATGTACTTTCCTTAATGGTTTTGTTCCAGAGGAAGTTTTTGTTGAGCAACCTCCTTGTTTTGAAGATACAAAACATCCTAAACATGTTTACAAACTTAGTAAAGCTTTGTATGGACTCAAACAAGCCCCTCGAGCTTGGTATATTGGACTTATAGGATTCTTGATTCAAAATAATTATGTTAAGGGAAATGCTGATCGAAAATGTTTTATAAAGAAAGATTGGAAAAATGTTTTGATTGTTCAAATTTATGTTGATGACATTATATTTAGTTTAACTCAGCAATCTTTAACTGATTCTTTTGTGGATCTAATGAAATATGAGTTTGAAATGAGTATGATCTGTGAGTTAACATTTTTCCTTGGTTTTAAAATTTCTCAAAAACCAGAAGGAATATATATATCCCAACATAAGTATATTAAATATCTTATTAAAAAGTATGGATATGACACCACTAAGAGTATAAGTACTCCCTTTGGTACCTCAAATTCACTTGATCTAGGTGAATTTGGCAAAATAGTAGATCAAACATCTTTTATAGGTATGATAGTAATTCTACTTTGCATGACAGCAAGTAGTCCAGAAAAAATGTTATCAGTATGCTTATGCGTAAGATGTCAATCCTATCCTAAGGAATCTCATTTAAAGGCAGTGAAAATAATTTTTCACTACTTAAAGGGAACAATGGATCTTGGACTCTTTTATACTTCTAGAAATTATTTTTTAAAACATTTTTCAGATGATGATTTTGGTGGATGTAGAATGGATAGGAAAAGTAGATCCAGAAGTTGTCATTTTCTAGGAGATTCATTAGTTTCTTGTTCTTGTAAAAAGCCACACTTAGTAGCACTTTCCACTACTGAAGCTGAATATATAGCAGCTGGAAATTGTTGTTCTCAAGTGTTGGGGATGCAGCACACACTCACATACTATGGTATGAGTTCTACAAAAACACAAATTTTTTGTGATAATACTAGTTCCATTTCCTTATGTAAAAACATTACAGATCACTCTCGTGCAAAACAAATAGATAACATGCATCACTTTCTTAGGGATCACACACAAAAAGGGGATATCATTCTTCAATTTATCGGAACACAAGATCAACTAGCTGATATTTTCATAAAATCTTTACCCTCTGGTAGATTTGAATACATTAAACATAATTTGGGAATGATAACCATAAGGTTATATTCTATATTAACTTCCTGTTTAAAATAATATCCTTATAGTAACAAATTCCTTTTAATAGGGGGAGTACATTTTTTTGTTATATTTCTAAAATTTTCATTTGGAAATTTATTTCAAAGTTTAAAAATTTCTTTCATAGTCAACTTTTTAAAAAAAATAATAATGGAAATTTTCATCCTTAAAATTTTCGTAATAACTATTTTTGTACTTAAAATTTTTGTAATGGAAATTTTCGTACTTAAAATTTTCGTAATGAAAATTCTTGTTCGTAGAATTTTTCACAATGAAAATTTTCATACCTTAAATTGTTTGTAATGAAAATTTTCGTAGTAAAACTTTTCGTAGTTAAGATTTTCTAAATTTTCGTAATGATAATTTTGAAAATTTTTATAATGAATATTTTCTAAATCTTCGTAAAGAAAATTTTTTAAATTTATTTTCTAAATAAATATTTTAAAAATTTTCCTAATGAATAATTTCTAAACATTCATAATGATAATTTTCTAAATGTTTTTTTTCATAATCAAAATTTTCAGAATCTAATGTTCTTCAAGAAGAATATTCCTCAATACGAATAATATTTCTAGAAATCTGAATGGTATGTTTCTTTTATTAAATTTTCGTAATCTTCTTTTACCTATTGAAATTTTCATCTGTTTTCAAATTCTCTTATTCTATTTTTCTTAAATCTAAATGTTTTTAAGAAAACCTCAAAAGATCAGATTCTATCAAAATTTCCTTCCAACTATCATCCCAACCCTCAGATCTGATCACAAGGTTTCTCAACTATTGGATTGGGTATGGAAGCTGAACTGTCACCCCAATTGCCTATATAAATGACCCCCAAATGGTTGTCCTAAATTGAAACTCAAAATTGGGCGTGCTGAAGTTATGTCGTCGTACATAAGCCCTTTCTGAATTTTCAAGGTTTCCTCAACTCCGGATGTTTGTCAAAGTATCTTCCTAGAAAGACATGTCAACTGTCAATCCGATTTCAAAATGGAAGATTTATAGAGAGAGGTTTATACATCTGAATTTCTTTGCTAAGTATGATTCTATCATCTCAAAGAACATCAAGATGAATGGATTGGAGAGTTTTTAGGTATCGAAACCAGAAGCTCAGGATCCGGTTCATCCAAACTTATTAATTGAATTCTATGTGTCAGCATGTTTTTTCTTGGAAGAACGAAAAGATAAATTCTATTTCAAGAGCTATGGGAAGACTTATGCTATTTATTACACCAAGGAAGCCAGTTTGATTGGAGTTACTTATGAAGGAGAAGCCGAGTTTTGTTCTCATAAGCTGCCGGATGTTCAAGGAATCTTTATTAATGTGAAGGCTATGGATTCCCTCGGTCTTTCAGATGTTAAGACTCCAAAGATTTTTCACCTATCTATAAATTTATGGATTCTTGAATTGTGAGTTCAAGGATTAATCATTCCAAGAAAAGGGGACAAGGATACTTTGAAGAAGAGTGACATGTATATCCTGGATTTCATGGTGAATCTATGAAATATTAACTTGGTTAAGCATATTTTGATTATAATTGAGGATATAAAGAATGGAAATACGGGGTCTTAGATTATTATGTATCCAGTTATTCTATCAAAGATGATTGTTCCGTGTTTAGAGTCCATCAAAATACCCTATAGCTCTAAGACAAGAAATTTCAAAGTTATGCTGGTAAGTGATGATACTCTGAGAAGGACAAAAATTGCATTTTATAAATAATCCGAAGAATTTTTTGATTTTCCTGAGGAGGATTCAGAAGCCCTATTGAAGAAATATGAGGCCGTTGAGACCTCTAAGAAGGGAGGAAGGAAGAGGAAGATAAAGTAATTAAAAGTGAAATAAAAATCCCAAAAGGCTATGGAAACCCAATCCTAACCACCAAAGAATAAGAAGAAAAAATCATATCCAGATGAGGTAGTAGAAAAATGGAGGGAATCCAAGGAGAAAAAGACAGCAGGGGAGCATAGATTTGGTTTGGATCCTGCTGAATCAAAATATTTAAAGGAAAATATTGTTGATGAGCTTGAAAAACAAGTAAAATAACAGAAACAAAATAAGAAGATGAATAAAGTAGATTTTGTGCAATCTCTTCTAAAGGATGCTGAGAAAGCCTTCGAGAACATTCTGGTACAACAATACTTCTTAATAGAAGCTTTACCAGAGACATCGGGAAAGAAATTTGTGACTTCGGAAAATGTTCAAGAAAATGTAGTGGAGGAAGAAGAAGAGGAAGAAGAATCCAGTGATGATACTGAAGATCTCATTAAGCAAGTAAAATATTTTCATGAGAAGGAAAGTCTATCTGAGAAGCTTTCATTAAGAAATTCTGAAGCTGAGTCTTTAAAGCTTTCTACCCCAACGAATGATGAGAAAGGTGAAGATGACAAGGTTGAAGAAGAAGTGAATATGTTGTCTGAAGAAGAAAGTTCTAATCATGATTTCATTCATCTAGATGATGCTGAGGGATGAGTTGAAAAGGAAAAGTTTGATGATGATAGAATTGTTCAACTCTCTGATAGTGAACATGAATCCCTTAACCAAGAGGAAGCCATTCTGAAGGTTGATAAGGGAAAACAATTGGTTATTGATACAACTACCAAAGATGTGGTTAAGAATAAATATGTTGGTGGTTAATCAAAGAGGAAAGTTGATGATATAGAGAGAGATACCTCACCAAGTAACGTTTCAGATTCGGAATCATCCTCCATTGGAAAAGAATTTGGAGTCTAGTATTTGAAGAATCTTGTTGGAACTATTCCAAAATTTCCTAGCATTGAGTCCAAATGCCAGATGCTTCAACACACCCTAAATAAAAAATAGGATTCAGTATCCATGGTGATGGATAATTGTGTCATTAATAACGAAAATTTCAAATCTTTATTCATAAATTACGATGCTCACAGAAGATCTTGCAAGAAGATGACCATTTGGTCAAAGAAAACCATAGAATATTTGATAATTCTTGATGAGTTCCAAGAAAGTGTCAAGGATTCATTTGACACCGAAGATGTGAAGATAAAAGATCTCACAAGTAGTTTTGAAGAAAAATTAACCCTGCAACAAAGTTATTGGATTCATGAAGTGAAAGACCTAAATGAAAAGTTGTATTCAGTTGCACAAAGATGGAAAAGAGAAATGGATCTCAGGATAGAGATAGAATAGAAACTTGTTAAGCAGGAAGAATCCTTGAAGGTTCAGGGAGAAGTTATTAAGGCTCAGGAAGAAAGAATCTAATTCGTAGAAAAGAAAACATAGGATCAGGATCAGATTCTTAAATGATCAGAGGAAGATCACAATGAGATCAAGAAGCTCAAAACTATTGTGAAGAACTTGATGTCAAAGGAGAAGGAAGGATAAAATTATTCAATTCTGATATTTTGTTGTATTCCTTCCCTATACAAATTTTTTCTAATCCTATTGAAATTTTTGGGCTTCTTTTCAAATATTTTGTTGTCTAGTACTAATATTTCAGGTACTATATTTTCTTTTCAATTCCCTTTAATCATTTTTTAAAATCACAAAGGAGGATAAAGGAAAAAATAATACAAAGTTAAGAAAAAATTTCCCTAAGTAATGAGTATTTCTTATCTCATAATATTTTCTTATGCAATAAAATGCTATGTCTTATTCCAGAAAGATAGAATATGATACTTAGTGTGTCTAATGCCTAAGGGGGAGTTAGTCATATTCATCTTTTCCCATGTGTTAAGGGAGATATGTTTTACTTTCAATGTTCAGAAAAATATTTTCTTATTCCTTATATTCCTTTTCGTAAGGATGTTTGTGATTTCCAAAAGGGGGAGATTATTGATTCAATAAAATTTCCTTATTAATTTTCCATTCCTTTATGTTTGCGGAGATTGTTGAGTCAATAAGGTTTCCTTATTACTCTAGCATTCCTTCATGATTTCAAAATCACAAACACCTTATATGAAGGCAAATTTCATTTACCCTATGCTTTACTTTCATAAGGAAATTTTCCTTCCCCAATGAAATTTATCCTTAACATATTTTTAATTGTTCATATTTTGTCTAAATGGAAAACTCAGTTTCGTATCCAAAACCACTGACTCTTATAAATACTCAGATATAGACCATTCTATTTTCAGGACCCAAATTCAGGTTTAGAATACTCTGAATTCAATTTCCAAACATTCTAAGTTCAAACTCTGAATTCTACTAAATTCAGACCCTGAACATTCTGAGTTCAAACTTCGAGTTATCTTAATTCAGCCTCTGAACATTCTTAGTTCAGACTCAGAGTTCTCTGAATTCAGACTCCAAACTTTCTAAAGTTCAGAGTCCAAATTCTTATGAATTCAAACTCTGAATTTCCTTGAAATTTAGACTCTAGAATTCTATAGAATTCGGGTTCCGAATTCCTTTGAAGACAGAATATGAATATTTGTGTGGTATAGACACTGAATGGTTTTTTGGTTAGTCTCTGAACATTCATTTTTATTTACACTCCGAAAATTTAATTTTTTTAAGAGACCATATTTTTTCTTACTCATGATTTGGTTATAAACCGATGTCATGCATTCAGATACTAACTAACCGTTGTTTGAGTGACACGTGTACAGGTCCCTCCAAAATTCAAGGAAAAATTTGACCATTGGAGGAGGGAGCTGACTATTGGGAATGTGCATATAAATAGGATCTCATTTGAACAAGCTCATAAAAATTTAATCAATCTAGAGATTACTTGCTTATAAAGTGATTTCTAGAGTGATAAAGTTTATTGCTTTGTCCGTACTGAACACCTTGTTCAGAATTGCATTGTACGACTCCGAATGTTGCTGAGTACATTCAAGGGCTTCCAAGGATAGGAAGACAGAGGTTCCGACTACATTGAAGTTCGAGGTCTTGTGGGGATAGAAAGAAAGACTCTGATCTTTGTATCGAGGGCTTACCCTAGTGTGGGTAAGATATACTTTCTTGAAATTATAAATTAAGGGACCTTTATCCAAGGTTTTTGGATACCCTTATCTTTGGGTTAAAAGATTTATTACTTGTTACTTGTATTGTTTCAAGTTTTCCACTACATTTTGGTTTTTGAGGAAATTATAACTATCTTATACTTTCTTATACTTGTATACTCTGATTTAGTGAGATTCTATAAGCTTTATGGTAGAATATTTATCTTTGTAAACTTTTGTTATGTTTCATTTTGGGAATCACTTTTTCAAAATTACATTCTCAAAATCACTTTTCCAGAATCAGTCATGTTATTATAACTTATATGTTTTGTGAATTTACCTTATTTAACCTTGTTAAACAATATAAAGGTTTATATCCAACTTTAGAAGTTCCCAATGAATTTTTAAAGTATAAAATTCACCCCCTCTTATATATTTACCATCTACATCATCATTTAGATCCTACAGTTGCAATCATAGGATAATGTCATACTACATACCAACCTAACAATTGGTATCATAGGTTGGCTACCACATACTCGGAATCAATCCTAACACCTACTTTCCAAAAATTTTAACTCCCTTAAAATTTGATACATTCACTAAGACATACTCTCCTATAATAAGATCAACGCATTTCCTATGATTACCTATATAAATCATTGGTCTGATTTAATAATTCTTCATATAATTTTTAATTGATTAATCATTATAATTTATATCCTCAAGGAATTATGGAGAAACTAGTTTCCATTATATTACTTTATCCAAATACGTTTTAATATGGATTACGTTCTCATACAATTTTTCATATAATTCCATTTGATTTCTTTAATAAATGTATTATTGTAATACCCTTGACTATAGAAAACTAGATCTAGTGATTACTTATTAAACTATTATAACATACAAGGCATTTCACCTCAAAATAATTTTTTTATTATAGTTCATTAAATATCAAACATATATTTTGTTAATCGATCATTATAACCTGCCATGTGAAGTGGTGGTGTAAAATGAATCATGTCGCTATATGGAGGTGGTAGTCCACATATATGCACAAGAAATACATTCATTTACAATTTGATGTAAATGTGGTGAAAAATAAATATCCCATATTCATAATTTAATTTCATAAAATTTAGGCCACTATATTTATTATGATAGAATGGTTCAATATATTTAAATGAAGTATAAGAAGATATAAATATTGAATGGGTTTGGTAAGTTGATTACAAATTATTTGAGAGACATGATTTACATTACATATTAATATTTGTTAGGATAGTCATAGTGGAATAATGTAGGAAATATTATGAAGTTAAGTAAGTATGAATGTTGTTGGGTCATTGTTTATCTGTGATATAGTTCTCAAACAATGTGAATTATAGAAAATATGTAGATCCCTTTTATAAGTGATTGGATAAGAACTATTATAATAAATCAATGATAGAAAATTTTAAAAGAGATTAATTTGGGTAAAGTGGCGCTATGGAACTCCAAATTCATATATATGATATGATATGGTTGAAACACAATCAACTAATCACATTATTCTGGTTTTGGAGACATTTGAATAATTATCTCCTAGCTTATCCCAATTTAATTCAAATTAAATATTAACCATGATAGTTTAATTTTTTACCATTATTAATTTATGATAAGTTAAAAAAATTGTTCCATATAATATAATTATTATATTATTCTTCCAAATTTTTAGTTAATTTAATTTAAATCAACATCTGTATATTACAACCCGGCCTTCCTGGGGCAATGAACCCCATCATCGGACCCCATTGGTATCCTATAATACCTTGGTTTCATTTCCATCACACCACAAGATATTAATCTATAGGGGAACTTATCAAACTAATTACTATCCCCAAATTCCAACACATGTTTGTTCAATGTGGTTTTGTAACACCCTGAGTTTTTCTGATTTTTTTGAGTTAATTTATCTTATTGATATTTTACATTCCACGTTACACTAGAACTAGTTAATTATATATATATATATATATATATATATATATATATATTACAACCATAATTCAAACATTAATTTCACATGGAACATACTTGGCTTATGCTACTTGAAATATCGACTTGTCTTGTGCTACATGTAATACCGACTTGGTATGTATTACCAGCAACACCAACTTGGCGTACATTATAGGCAACACAAATGTTTCTACAAAATATCATATTATTATTTATTTAAATTAGATAATTATAACCTAGTAATTGAACATAGTTCTATGAATAATAATAACTAATTTTCAAATATTATTAATAATTTTCTTATATAGATAAAATATATTGGTAATGTTTTACATTTTAAAACACTATTTTTTTCAAGTAAACCTATTTTAACAATGAAATTAATTTTTTAAAAAATTTAAAAATTTAATTTGACAAAATAAACTTCATTATTTAATATTGAATGTGTAAATTTCCTTAAAGATATTTTTTTTGTGATTTTTCTAAGAAACACCACTTTTGATGAATATTGAATTATACTACTTTGTAGTTTAAAACTTCATTTTCATTTAAATACTTATTACTATTAAATTTTATTTTCATTTTTTTGGTTAAATTAAATAAATAATACATATAATATCACAATTATTTTCATAAGAATAAATTTCAATTTGAAATTGAATATAAGAACTTAATAATCTCTTAAACTTCTTTATACTTTTAAAACCCGTAATTTCGTCAAGTCTTCAGGATTATCATTAATCTTAAATCTTCTTATTATGTGAATTGAATTTATAAAAACCATCCTAAACCATTATAATAACAATAATTTTTTTATTATATTTATTTCATGTTGTTTTCTTGACCAAATTAGTTAGTAAAAATGATTATAATTAATCACATCGATTGAGGTAAAATTAAGCTTATTTAGGAACTAAACCATAATCTTGGGGGGGGAAATGACCTATCCACTTATCAAAAACCAATTTTCTGGGTATTATTCAGACATAAACATTAATTTTTTGGTTTAGGTTGATTTTTTATGAAATTGTTTAGATAATAACATGTGTACACCTAACTTATTTTATAAATTGCCTAGTGAGTCATTTTCCTTCCCTATAAAAGGCCACCACATCTCCCTCTTCTTTACCCCTGAAAAACCTCTTAGTTTAGTCCAATATATACACAATATAGTTTTTAGAAATCATCTATTCTTATTATAAGACTTACCTTGGGTATAATTCCATCTATGGAAGCTTTTTTGAACAAACCAAAATGAGTTACATGATTAAGAGGCAGCAACTTCTATTAAGACATTTCTTTTATTTTCTTTCTCCACCGCCTATAATTTATTTTTCTCCAGGATTTTATAACAAAAAAAATTATAATATATATTTTATGCTGTTTTTATTACATTTTTTCAACCTACACTTACACACACCTCTATCAAATGGATAATGAACATATTGTTTATGTGTACAGAAAACTATTGTCTCACTAAATAGTGATTATTCCTTTTTTCCATTATCTCATATCTTGGTGGAATTTATGATATAAAATATATTTATATATCTTCTATATTATATTTATTATGTCTTTGTGATTTTTATTTCTTTTTACACCACATGTCTTTATTACATTCCATTTGGTGTTAATACAATAATTTAATTTGAGGAAGTCTGGACTGCCACCCCCTCAAAGTGATATGATTAGTTTATACACTACATAAACTATATTAAAGATATATTTAGTGAATATATATGATATATAAGATATAATAATTCCAGAAAAATAATTATATATATATATATATCTTCTACTTGTTTTCTTTCAACCTGATAATTGAACGGAAATAGTGTTCATGCGTACGTACGACCTACCGTCTTCATGAATGGTGTATTCTATTTCATATATTCTATAGAATATTATAATACACGTATAATGTATAAAAATTATATTTATATGATTATTTACATTTTTTAATTCATGATATATTTATAATAAGATAATATATAACAAATGAAGACACATGTGAAGAATAAAGTGAATTTTTTTAAGCATAACCTTTATATGAAATTGCTAAGAAGCAGGTAATATAAAGTCATAAAAAATTCACATATGACATTATATATAAGAATAAGGTTCTATAAATTATGTGTAATAAATTTATATTTATTATACAGAATGTTTTAACAAGCACAATGAGTGTAAAGACAAAAGCTAAGGGGATTTCATCACACTTTGTTCTCTGTGAGATACATACTATGTTCGCCACTATTTTATTTTGTATGGTGTATATACTGACCACAATTTTATTATATATGCATTATAAATAAATATTTTGGTATTAAAATATCTATTTTATTATCTTTAATTCATTGGGATTACATATCAAAACTTACTATATTTGTGAAACAGTTTTGTCTCAGTTTCCCTTCATTGAGACTCATGCTTTTTTATGCACCTAAATTCTTATTTGAGGTGTATATACATAAATTTTACATGTTATATCAAGAATTTAATTTTTTATGATATTTTAAGATTCTTTTAATTTTATTTTATTGCATGCATAGTATTATCCCATGTTACTAAGTTATAATATTTCAATGAGACAGTATCATTACATTTCGAGATTGTTTTTGTTTATGCTTCCTCTGAGGAAATATTATGATCCATAACTCAAGAAAATTAATGAATTTTCTAGACATAGGGTTATTAATTATTTATTCATATATTGTTACAATTTACTCAGTTATTTGGTAGATAATTTATTTTAGAATGTGTATTTAAGAAATGTCGACTTTACCCTCTCTTCGATTGGAAATCTATGTTTTCTAACAAGGTGTCCAGGAATATTGTACAATTCTCATGTAATAATTATAATAAATTTCTACCACTTTTTTCATATACTGATATCTTCAAAGGAATCATCTTTTTTCTTTCTAAAAAAGGAATTTTATAACTTTTTACCATAAAAAACGAATTTCTTTTACCTCGTATGACATGTATTACTTTATCCGTCATCATTTCGTTCAAGCTTCCTTTTCATTTTTAGAAGGTTAATTTTTAATAAAATGTTTTTTAAAAGTATTTTAAAAAAAATTGACTTTAAAAAAATTTCATGATTATTTATATCTTTTCAATATTTTAACAAATAATTAACCATATTAATATTTCACTATATATAGTATATATAAAATTTTGGTGTTTCATATCAAACACCTATCATTGAATTTAAATTTAGATAAAGAAACCCTTACCTAAATTATTGAATTCTTCAAAAGTAAATGAACAAACATTAAAAAAAATAACTATCTTAATAAACTATTTCAAAACCATTTTCATATCTATATTATTTTATATACTCTAATTATAGTTTTTTTATATAAACATTAGTTTGATATTTCTATCTTTCAATGTGAATTTTCATATATATTGATCATTAGTGACATGTATTTTAATAATGGCATTGCTCTGTATTCATATCCCAACTAAAATAATTATATTATAATTAAAGGAACTTAAATATTAGTTTTATAATTATTTATAATTTTATGATTTCATTATATGGATGTTTTGGTAACAATTTTTAATGATGGAATTAGTGATGGGAATGTTTCAGTTATTTTACATGAATGTATTTTGGTATCATAATTTATTAGTTTAAAATTAACATTAATATTATGGAACCATAATAAGAGATTTTTATTATATATATATATATATATTATTGTATTTATTTATGTTTTCAATGTCATCCATGGTATTATTTTATATCATTATTCATGTAGGTGGTTAAACAGGCCCCAACATAAACATACTATAAATAATGGATGATTCTTATTATGAATGTTTTTTCATTGTACATAATATCATTATGAATATATAATAATGATATCAAATTGTTACATTTAATTTTTTGAATCATATTTTAATAATTTTTAATAGATATTATATAAACTAGATGAAAAATGAGATAGGTTACTTCTTGTAGTAGGCAATACACACAACACACAATAAACATTTTCCTTTGTGGAATAATGGGAGGGAATGATGGTGGATTATAATTTTTATCTTAATAAATACAATAATTATATTATATATTTCAAATTTATTAATCAATTTCACTCTTATACCCATTTAAGAGTGCAATTGGAGAAATATGGCGGATGTCACTTTTTGGATGTCGTAGTACACACAACACATGAATGACGGTTTTTTCACAATATAAATGAGGAATTTTGGTAAATAGATATTAATTAAGAATAAAAAAATTCTTTATAAAATAAATACATATTTCATTACATATAAATTATAAAATTATATTTGGTAAAGTAAGAAATAAAATGAAAAAAGGATGGAAAAAATATTCACATTGAGGATTTGGGAATTCCCTAACTGACTCAATATAAATAGAGGTATTATGAAAATACAATATTACTATAAGATCATGTAAAACATAATATAATTATTGGGGAAGGTATAATTATAAAATTTATATTAGAAAATCAATTTTTTTCAAGGCCTGAAAGGGGAAGTGAGAGGCCCCTTTTATAAGTGGATAGAATGATATTTTTATAAATATTTCCAAATATTATAAGACAATCTCCTATTTCACATTATAAAAAGACTAAAAAAATTCATCAATGGATTAGTGGATATATATTTTCTATAATACATCAAATTTTTAATTTTTTTTTGAATTTTGAAACATGTATTATGACTTTTACACTTAGCATCGTTAGTTTTACAATTTTTTATTTTACTTTGGAAAGTAGTTTATATCTAAGTAAAAAAAATGTTATTCCTAAAAAAATTGATCATAATAACATATTTGTAATTAATTATTCAAAATATTAAATCCATTTTATTATGAAAAATGGATATGTATAAGGAAATCCAATTTTCACATTATCACATTTAATATGTAAACACCCATTTTTAGGGGATCTCTATTTTAAGCATAAAATTAATGTAAAGGTAAAAATTTAAAAGTTCATCAATTTTATTGATATGAAATCATTTATTATAAAACAAATTTATTTGACTTTCATAGAATTCAAAAAACATAAATTATAAAAAAAATATTTAATTAAATTAAAGGAAAAAAATAGTTTTTAATTGAAAATTCCACTTAAGTACATAAACTGCTTATCATAAGATTTCTAAATTCAAGATTGTATTTCTTTTAAATGAATTTTATAAAATATTAAATACATATTTGATCAATATAATGGTTTTATACACTTATAGGAAATATTTATATAATTTATAGTTCATTAAATTTATTGTTTATGTAAAAAAACTATTTTATTCACTATTTAGTTAAAAATCCATAATTTACAAAAAAATCAAAAAATTAATAAAAAGGTAATTTTGAAATCCAACATAAAAAATTTATTAAATTTGGTTAAATTCATATTTTTAAATTTTTAGAATTAATATTTTAAATAGAAATATAAATCTATAATAAAACTTTTATTCCTATGAAGATAAAATTTTAACATATTAATTATTTATATTTTTATTTACAAAAAATTTCTAATCCAATGTTCTATAACCATGTTATTAATATAAATAATATATTTTATTAATAATATATTTACTATCATAATATAAATCCCATAAATTACAGTTTTAAAAGGGATATATTTAATTGTATAAATTTTTATTGTTAGTTATTTAGTTGTAAAAAAAGTAATTTTTATCAATGTATTGTTATTAAGAATGACCATTATTTTTATTTCATTGTATATTTAAAAACAAATTATATCTACTTCCCCCAAACAATTCTATGACTACGTATTGATGGATATATGAAATTTTATAATTTGTTTGGGTGTTATGTTGTGTGTAAAGTAACCTATTTAACATAATAGGTTTTAAAGGGAAATATATAAATTAAATTCCAGGGAGCTAAAAATCTCTGAAGTATCACATACTAAGAGACACAACATGAACCTCTTATTTCTAATGTGATAAAGGTTTTTTCAATGGATTTACTAAATTCTCTTCAATGGACACAAAATTATCATGTACATTAACTCTATAAACAACTTCATTTATTAGATGGTATTCGTTATGTATATTTTTGGACCATCTACGGAACTGTGACTTTATAGCCTGAGATAAAAGAATTATTTTCATCACAGTATTTTCCTACTTTCCATTTGATGAAAGGAACTACCCCCAATTAATTGATGACATTATTGATTGAAACGTCTACCTTTACAAAAACAAATTTTATGATATACTCATCCTTTATTTGTGAGTCCATTATGATGGACTGTTTAACACTATTCCCAGTAATAGATCAACTATTTAAGAAAATTAAAAATACATATTGAGACATAATATAATCTTTTTTGGATTGGAAAATAACATCTATATATCCATTTACACATATTTCATTCACTCCACCAAATAAATAAACATATCATCTATCTTCGTTAGGAACATAATAATTTTATTTACAAAAAATCAGTGAATCTCACAAGATTTTACTCTATTTTGAAATATTATGATCAATGCATAAGATACAATTTTCAAGTGTAAGACATGTAATAAATTCTAGATCCTATGGAGAATGCATAAAATAACCAATATATTAGTTACAACAGTTTTTAAGGATCATGAATATTCTTATGTTTTATTCCATGAAACAATAGTGAAGTTGTATTGTTTGAGTGATACATGTTAAATTTATTTAGAAAATTACCATTGAATCAATGAAACCTCTTAAATATTTAACTAGACATATTTAATTATAGTTTGTAGGAACCATCACCTAGGTATTCCTTTGATAAATATTTAATTATCTACACTTTTATTGAATAAAGTGTCAGGAATTCATTTCTGATAAGAAGTATGCCACCAACATACAATATAAGAAATACCATTATACTCCCACAACCCACTTAAATTCAAAATAATCATTCACATAAATTATAAATCAAAACTATTTGATTGTATCACCAAACCAGTGATTCAAACTCAATAATGATTTTTTTATTCCATTAATGGGTTGTGGTAACTTATAAAACCTTAAAGACACATTTGGAACTTTAATCCTTCATGTTATGACATATTCAAGTCCTTGAATAAATTGACAATAAAAAATATGTTTTAACATCCATGTAATATATATCATAATCATTATGAAATTATATGGAAAGAATAATCTAAATAATTACACACTATAGGTTATATGTATGTTTTATTTTCAACTTATCTTATCTCATTAGATGTTTAACATATTTTTAGATTTTGGGGGTGATATTGGGTGTTTGGGGAGAGACAATAAAGTTTCATGACTTATTTTTGGTCATTAATAACAATACACTAACCATGCGATATGGTTAGGTTGGTTCCGTTATGGTTTTTTATATTATTTTTAATATGTTTCTTAAATGGGTGAGTCTCTAAAAAAACCATGGGGATTAATGGGTTTTGGTATATCTTCAGTTTCACTAATTGAACATCGTTTTTTGAACAATGTTTTTATTCCTAGGTAACCACATTCTTTAGATTTCAATGGAATGTAGCTACCCCATTTTTCGATCATTTGTTTTTGAAATTTTGGCCAAACCATATAACCCATATGACTATATTCAGAATATAAAATTTCCCTAATGTATTTAAATTTTTTACTCTATAATATTTTTACAATCTCTCTTTAAGTTGAAAAAACCATTTATTGATTCTCTATGTGGTTCTTCCAATTGTATCTTATTGATTCTATAACTATTTGGGTGGTTCTATTTATGTTATATTTAGATACCCTATTATTCCACCATATTTCTATGCATACTTTGTTGATATATCCTCTCCTTGATTAATAGAACCCCTAATCAAATGTGATATCCAGATCTATAGGGTTTTATACTTGATTGAGTTTTTTTTGTGTATCTAGGTTTTTGAGGACCCATTCTATTCATTTTGAGTCACCTTTTTCGAAGGTGATTATTTTTCCTCCATTAGAAAGGTAGATTTCTCTATATAATGGTTTCTTCTCACGGAACATATTATAGTTTTATGACTTCTTATATTTTAGATTATGATGATGGTTTATTTGATAATTATGATAGATATTTTATTTATAAGAATATTAGATTTCATGTAAAATTATTTTGAAAGTAGTTATTCATTACAAATAGTTATAAGAATGTCATGTTTTTAATGAAATACCTCAATGAGTGTTTTCTCTATAAACAGTATATTGGGAATGGGAGAGATAATTCTATTCATGTGGGTATGTTTTATAAAATTATGGAATTATTTAATTGATATTTATTAGAAAACATCACACCTAAGAGCCTTGGGTGTGTGTGGTTATGGAATTATACACACTTCTACTCATTATGGAACCACTAGTGATTATATATAGGTACTCATTTTGTTTTGACAGAAATTTTTTTACCTAAGACTTATATATTTTTGTAGGAATTGGTATCGTTAATAATCATGTTATGTTTTATTAGTGTTCATTTTCTGTTATACTTTAATATTCACATAGTCTAGAGCCTATTTTTTCTCTACTCAAGATGGTAATGCTTCATTATTTGATTGATCACATATTTATCTCTTGAGATATAATATTTTATTATTATTTTCCTCTATTTTATCAATCGTATTATTTTCCATATTATAGTGTCATAGTATATGAATTGTATTTAAAGGAAGGAATGGATTTTTTTTGATTTTTTTTCAATTGAAATATCACTATGAAACATAATTTTTTAAATATAGCACTAAATTTTTCATGGTGAGAGTCATTGTATATATTCTTAGTGGTATCCTATTAGTAATTTCTATCAAACCCTTTATATGCCTTTGGGTGTGTAATGACTATAATTTTTGGGTTACAGGAAAATTAAAGGGTGTCTATAAGACTGAAATGTTGTCTTTATGTATGTTTCCTTAAATGGGGGTTAGGTTGGTGGTGAAATATTGTTAAATAGATAATGTATTTCATCTTCATTTATTTTTCTTCTAGGTTTTTCATTTTAACATAATTTTTTATCTCTTATAGTATTATAGTTAATATTCAATTATCCAATAAAATTGTTTATATTTCCCTTCTTATACATGAGAGATGTTGTTTTATCAATTAGGGTGATATCATCCCCATAGTTATGTTTGTTGATACCTAGGTTCTTATCGACAACATATGGTGATCAGGAACATTATTAGGACCCTTTTTTGAGAAATATTGGGTAATAAATTAGGATGAATCATATTGGTTCATTAAAAAATAATATCTAATCATTTATTTTATTCAGCGGTGGTTATAAGAATATAGTTAATACCTTCATCCCTTGGGTATTATGTGATGAAGTGTGACTAATTAGTTCACATTCATATCTAACATGAAGCTACCATGGGTGGTATAATATTCTTTTTTCATCCATTGTTCTTTATTTTTGGGGTTGGATAGATGAACCTGATTTTGGGTTTATTAAGATGGACATTTTCTTTTCCTTCTGTTGGTTTTCAATGTTTTTTCACTCATTCATTGAATCTATTAATTCCTTAGATTCATTTTCCTTAAATGATTTAATATAAAATTTTGAGGTTCAACATTTTATTTAGATATGTGATACTATGATATTCAATTGTTATATATAGTGTATAATATATAATTCATCTAATATGTGTCTCTGTGAATTATAGGGATGGACCTGTGGGTAAATTCCAAGAGGAAAACCATATATCTGACATTGATTCCTTTGAAATAATAGTCTAATTTATTAAATCATTGGTTAAATAAGTTGATGTATACTAGGAAAAGATGTCGGATCATCACCAAATCACTAGAAAGAAGAATCTATCAATTTTTCATAGTGACAGAGGATCCAAATGACATAAAATCGATTAAGAGTATATAAAGGATATACCACCTTTTAAAGACTCATGAGGACTCTAAGGTAGGTTTTTTCACTTATATTCTTAATGAACATTAGAGGAATTGATTCCATAAAGAAAGCTATTTTACTTGAGTAACTCACATATAAAAAATTCAATAAGGATTTAATTCATAATTTTTATCTAGAAACCTTTTTGGTGTTGTATGTTTTCAAGTTTTTTGCTAAATGATTTGTTCATCTGATCATGTCACCTTGGGATTCATTAGTCCACCCTTCAAAGAAATATGATGGAATAATTTAGATTTTTGTTTATTAAAAATATTTCAATTAGTTTAATATTTATAAGAGATATCATCTTCGAAGAATTTGGGACCTATTTGATCAACTCATGGGTAAATGATTTTTTTATTAAAATATTTTGCAATCAAGGTACCATCAGCTAATGGTCTGACAAGAGGATGATCCTAGGAAAATATTTAGGAAAATGTTTTTACATTATGAGTATTTGTTTATACAATTTTTTCCAAATAAAACTCTAATATTGTTTATGGAATAAATGATTAATATACTTAATTAGTTCATGGACTTTTTCATGGTTGTTTTTTATGATATTTTTGTGTGTTCCAAGATAAAGGAAGAGCATAAGGATCATTTGGATATAGTGATGGATATATTATGTATACCATTATTCATATATATATAAATATGATATATATATATATATTGCATGAAAAAATTTATTATCATGCATATAAGGGTATATATAATCTTATTCCATGTCGAATTATATAAAAATGATAAACTATAATCATTTTCTATTTTACCAATTTAATCATCCCTTAAATTTAATAATTTCATAATTAAATGAAATATATAGGGCTTTAAAATCATTAAAATATATGATACATGAATTGGCTGAGACATTAAGGTTTTTATTAAAAAATCATGATTTAATGCATTCATAACCAAGGAATGTACTTGAGCTATGTAAACCCTACAACCACACAGTGAAATGGTATGTATATTCCATTGATACCCTTTCACCCACAACTATATTTATCATAAAACCTTTATATCATTATATTTTATCATTTAATGGATGATTATTTAGTCTTTCATATATGAAATATTATTTTATTGGCTGATGGATACACCAAGGTGTGGAGGTGGTTTTATTTGACAATTATGTGAACTTTTTCAAACACATATGATAGAGAGTTTCAGCAGCCTCTTCGATGAAAATAACACAAGTTTATAATGTTCTTCATTTCATTTTTTACGTATTTTCATATTCTATAGCATGGATATGTTAATGAAATATGTTTTAAATTACATGTTCTTTATCCGGTCATAATTATTAAAATAAATGAAAACTCTTATATAGTATCTAAGGGATCGGTGTTTTAGTTTTATGAAGATAATGATGAATTGATGAAGGTAATAGAAAAATAGATCATTTTCATGTTTCTATGATTTTAAATTGATAATGGTCTACCCTTACGTAGATGGGCTATGTAAAGGTAATCTATCCCTTACCCATGTGCAGGTGAGATGGATATAGATATCCAATGATTTAACCATATACAAAATAGTCTAAACATGGGTCTTTATTCGTTACATGTACACAGATGAGTCTAATATGTATAACACACTTATATTTTTAAAATAACACTATGTTCGATAGAATATTCAACATGTAACATTGATCATAAATAAACTATAAAATGTTAATATTTAAATATTAGTGTTATAAACCATTAACTAAATTTATGGGTGTGAATAACATTAGTTATATTATAAAAAATATATAATCTTTTACTGAAAAATAATATAAGAATTAATTCTTAGGTAATAAGTAATTAATTTTACAGTAATTGGATTTAATGCCTCAAAAATTTGTTTTCTCCAAAACTGATTTCTTAAAATTTGATGAGAAAATATTATAATTTTTTTTGACCATATATAAATCATAATTATAAAAAAAATATAACAATCTTAAAAATATTATTCAAAAATAACATACTGTGAAATCTTCGATTTTTTTTTGAAAAGATTGATTTCTTCAATGAACAGTTAAAACCCCAATTTTTAGAAAACCATCCTCAAATTAATTTGGAAACCCAAATTATTCATTTTTTATCTTAAAATAATAAAAGATTCATTTAATTATATATTTTTTTATTATATTCTTAGTAATCATCATTATAATTCATTTTAGTATAATACTATTTTTATTCCTAAAAACACATTTTTTTAAAAACAATTTTTATGTTTATAAGGATTTTACATTATAATTTATTATAATAATACAAAATTATTAATGTTAAAACTAAATGAATATATTATATAACTATATTTACTAATTTAAAATCCTATTATGTGTAATTCAACCAATAAATTATCGGTAAAATCATCTTTTTCATAAAAAATGTTTCCTTCAGAAAATCGATTTTTATTGTATTCTAGTGGATTAATTTTAAATTTATTTTTAGTTTTTTATGAATTTAATATTGTAAAATATATCCCAAATTTGGAATGTAGTGATTATAATTTCTTAAATAAGTCACTTTTGTTGTTTTAATAGTAACCATATAAAATATTTGTCACAAATTAAATGGTAAATCCGGAAATTAAGATAAGAAATAATATTATAAGGTCTAAAAATGAACCTAAAAAAATTACTATAATTAATTTTATGAATACAAATCATCAATAGTAATTAATACATTAAAAACAGGGTTATTTATTTTTAGTATCTTATTATTACATTTTTATTATTTCATGTAGATATTATGTCTAAAATGCCACTCACTTTCTTTTAATATTTAAAATATCTTTTGATACAGAAACAACCAATTTATGTTCATGTACAGACATATATTTGAATGATACATGTTTTCTTATTTTTTATCATTAATAAATTTTGTGATTAAATAACTAATGTAAATTATTCTACGATGATGAGAGAGTGATTGTATGAGAAATAGAAATATCAATTAAATGATTTTAAAAACTCTAATAATACTATTTTTTGGGTGACATAAAGTGTCCTAATAATTTTTAATATAATTAAATTAAATGTGTCCTTTTTGTGGTTTTATATTCTAATTCAGTTTCTTTCAAGTTTATTTTATTGTCAAATTATGTGAATAGTTCAAAAAATAAAATTAATTATACTTTTTGATAAATAATATTTTAGTAATTTATTTAAAATTTGAAAAAAAATTACATTTTAAATTAAGAATGAAATGTGGTTTGATATTTCAACCCTTTTAGATTTATGATCTAATTATCACATTATATATAAAATTATCAACCTTTAATATTAGAAAATTCATTACCACAAAAAAAAGTAAAATTGGAAAACCAAGGTATTAAACCAAAAGATAAGTTTTAAAATGATATTTGAACATAAATAAATTTGAATGCATCATTATATTAATACCAATCCATACATATCATTGAATCCTAGTAATTTAGGAATTATTTTTCAAATGTTAGGCACATAATATATTATAATATTTCTTGTATTTCCAAAATTGAGAGTAATTTTCTTTTATAATAAACAAATTTTTTTAAATGATATAAAATTCATAAATTATTATCTTCATCCATGTAAATGGGACAAATATAGCCAATTTATGGGTTATTTTTCTATTTAAATCAATTTTATTCACCCCTAAAAAGGACAGAACATTGATCTCATCATAAATGTCAAAATGGTTAATTAGGGTTAAAATAAAGGTATAAGGGTGAAAAGATAAACTAAGTTTATCCGAATATTATTGAATGATATTACCGAGAATCAATCTCATATTATCTGAGAATTATATCAATTGGGAATAATTATTCAATGAAAATTAATTTTTATTAATTTCATTCATTATGGAATTCTAAGAGTGGCCCTCCCATATATTAAAAAAGGGAACCCCATCTCATCTCTTCCTCTCACATTTTGATAACATTAACTTGGAAAAATTCATCCCAAATACCGTCTTAGAATCCATAAAAATTTATTCTAGATATTATTTTGGTAATTTTACATTCCTTAGTGTTATTAAGGTGTAAAGAAAAGTATGTTGTCTAAAGAAGAGGTATAACTTTTAATAGAATGTTTTAGTTTTATTTATTCATATTATTCCATCAAATCATCATCAACCATAACAAAATAAGAACATTAGTTTAATTCATATTCTGAGATTTTATTTTTTTTTAATGTAATAACCCATATCTGTCTCTATTTCGAAGAAATTGTTAAATACCCAATATTTCTATGTATAATGAACAACCACCTCTTGAATTGATATGATTCATTTTTCATCATCGCCTCTCTCAAATTGTTATAATGATGGATATATATTTATTTATGATATTTAGGAAATAATTATGACTCTATAAATATTATATATATTTTATATACTTTTCATTCTATCAATTGAAAAATGATAGTGTGGTCCATCATTACGTGTGGATTACCACCTCTATGAAATGATGTGATTCATTTTTCATTACTTTATAACATTTCTGGTATATATAATATTATTAAAAGAAATAATATTATATTTATGATATAATATTGTAACAACCCAGAACTCTATCAATGAAATTTCCCATCTTATATTTATTTTATATAGTATAGATCACATAAAATCACATAGAGAATGTAATAAAAACATCATAATTTAATAATGAATCAAATAATAGGTATTTATATAAGTTAAGGAACTTATACTGATGAAAACATAACGTGAATGTAAGAATAGTAATACGACCTTTATGAATAGTAAATTGGCCAAATGAATAGTAACCTCACCCATGTTTGTATAAATAAAATTAATGCATTTTATAAGTTAAAGTATGATATAACTATATCATAGAATAGTTAAATCAATATTTTAAAAATTATTATTTATGTTTTTGTATTTTTATGAGTATTAAATTTTTAATTATAATTTTCTAATTAATAAATTGATTTAAATGAAAATTAATTTTCATAAAATGTATTCATAAAACAATATTTTGTTTCCTTATGATTTTAGAATAATTTTTTGGGAGCATAAATTTTTTTGAATGTGTTATAAAATCATTTATAGATTTAAAATATTTATTTTTCAAGTAAATGATAGTTTTTATTAAAAATTAAATTTATAATATTTAGAAAATTATTTTCTTAAAATAGAGGTCTTTTTTTAATTCTACAATTTTAATAATGGTTAGGGTGAATTTTTAGGGATTTTCTAAAGTACATGAATTTTTTTAATAATAAAATATGATAATTTATCATAAATGACTAGAACATGATTTATTGAGTCATGCGTAATGTTTTGCAGATGTATGAATCCTTGGTTTGAACTCACACACACTTATAACTGAAATTAGTCAAAATAATAAATAGTACCGATTTTCTTGAGAACAATAATATATTAATGAATAAAATAATGAGAAATCACCCCTCTCCCCTACTATAAATACAACCCCTTGCCACCCTTTCTCCTCAGACCATCCAAACTTTTATCGAGGTCTATTTTCATCCCAATACTATTCTCAAACCACTTCCCCATTTCTAGGTGCTCTTTGTCTCATAAAATGAATAAAAACAATAACCTTAAAGAGGTTCTCAAGGAGTATTCCAGCGGTAAAATCATATTCCTTTTCAATTTAATTTTTTTAAGTTCTTTTCTTTTATTATTATATACTCACATCCTCTTTCGAAATGATAATTATAACTCCTATATACCTTTTATACATGAATGCTATAATTTTAATAGAATATCCTTCATCAAACTCCTTTATTTCTCTCTTTTATTTTAAAAATGACATCATCATCCTTTAGGTGTCGATTTACAACTATCATGGAGAACAAATTTTCATTCCTATGTTTATTCTTTAATACTAGTAATAAAACAAATTCTATGGTTAAACTAGATGACAATATATTTATTAAAACCTTTATTATGTTCTATAAGAAACATATTTACATAATAATAAACAATAAAACAAAATGATCTCTTTATGATCAATAACCGCTATAATAATGTAAACGATTATCACAAAATGCCTTATCTAATGATACCATATATAAAAATATATATATATATATATATATATAACCATGTAAAGATATGTATGTTCATTATTATCATATAAATTCAATTCTAAATAATTGTACACGTTAATCCTGAACATCAATACTCATATACATGTATACCGATAATGAAAACCAATAGAATGAATACTCTTGAGCAATACAATTATATCTTACAACTCATAGAAAAGTCCAAAAATGAACTAAATTAAATCATAATAAATAAAATACATGTATATAATGTTCTAAATTAATTAATTAATGGAGTTAGTTTTATTATCCAGGATGTTAAAGTCATGTGCATAATACATTCGGACATAATGTAAGTGTTTTTTTTTCCAAACCAACATTTTCATTTGTGTTCTGCATTCTACCTCTATAAAACACTATAATTAATGATTATTTTTATATAATTATTATAATTCTATAAATGTTCCAAAATCATACATATATTTCATTTTTAAATTCTTTGATTGGATGATAAATGTTTTCCAATGTTCTTACCAATTTCTTCCGTTTACGCAAGACGATTAAAGGTAAAGCCTAAAATTATTACATACATTGAAGTGCTCTCTATAATATTTGTTAATACACCATTATTTTTCTAAAATAAATAATATTATTTTTAAAAAAACTATCTTATTTCACTTTTTCTTCATAAATATTTTTAAAAAATAACTCCTCTACGTAAAGTAAATGAGTATTTCGCTCATGATCTCCTCGTTGATTTTTTAAGATTATTTTCATCAATTTCAATAACCTTTTTGATTATTTTTCTTAATTGAGATTAATATTTTATGATATAATATACCATATATTATTGAATTTTTTATGATTAGGTTTACTGTGGATGTACCATCTTGATACCATTCACCATATTACTCAAAATGGTAAGTGATTATGTTTACTAATTGGGAAAAGTTATTTAAATTTCATATTCCAGTTTCAATATTAATGTATATGTTGATTATGTTTCAGACATTTCATGTGAGGGATGAATTGGACTTAGTAAGCCTTAGGCGGGTCCCTTTATAGCCCCTTGGTTCATTGGTAGGTATCATGGGACAAACTAGTGTCATTTTTAACAGTTTATTTATGGTCCTAGCATACATCCTTCAAAGATTGTTTATAATAGCCCACATTATGAATTACCTCATCATAAAACTAGTCATTGATTTTACATGTGATTATTTGGCTAGTATAATCTCTATGGATTTGTTTTATTATGGAATTATTTAACAAGATTTTAATTACATCCATTTTATGCTCAATATTATGTTTTAATGGATTGTGTACTTTTAGTTATTCACAATGTTAAGTGATTATTTGGCTAGTATAATCTCTATGTATCAACTTTTCATAAGCTACTAAACTATTTGTTACATTGGTATATGACTTCCTTGTTTATTATTCCAATTTAGTGAAGTAAAGAAATTTCTTCAGGTAGATGTGGTTGATGTCATTACAATTATAATTCTGTAAACAAAACAAAATACATATCTTATTAAAATCACATTATTTTTAAAATTGAAGCATTACCCTTGCAGATATACAACATACAGTCTCTATAATTCTAATGAATTTCATTTTCCACAAAAATATTTTATGGTTAGTTACAAAATTTTATTTTATTTAAAAATTGATAAATATTTGAGGATTATTATTTTGGAGATGATTGAGCATTTAACTTTTTCATCACAATCAACCTACTACAATAATTTTTGGAAATATGAGTCGATTATCATCAAAACAGAAGAAAATAAATAAATTGATTAACATATTGAATATAAAATGTTAATAAATAAAAAGAAAAAATAAACATAAAAATTATTTTTAATCATTTAAATAATTAATATATTTTTATTATGAAGGAATATAATGAAAATTTGTGATGAGTCAGACTCATGTTAAATGACACTTTACCTTAAATCCTTGTTTTAAATGTCTAAAATATTTGTTTTCTATATATTTTTAATACATTTTATTATTTTTTAAATTATTATATGGATGTATTTATATGGAAATAAATTAATAATACAGTGAATTTCAAGCCACCTAAATTTATTTCAATGGTTTTCTTAAGGCATATTTTAACATATTTTATAGAGTACATCTTTCATTCCATTACAAAAGGGAAAAAATAATTTTCTATTTTAATATATATGTTTTTAAGGTATTTTTCCACCACCCGAACCATTATTTCATATATATATATTCCTTTATAATAATAATTTTCTTTCAAATGGAAGACCCAATTTCCATTTTTTTCTCAGTATTTTGGTTTTTAAAATATGTTATTAAATTTATTTGCTATATCAATATCTAAAAATGATTTTCGTATGGGTTAATAATATTTTTCAAGGGTTTATTATGAAAAATTAAAAGAATAAATATTTTATTCATCATTTGGAATATGACCATTACATATGACTATAGGTGACCCTAATAAATATTATAAAAATAGTGGAGTTTGATATAACTTATATGAATGGTTGCACCCAATGAAGTATATACAAAAAGGTGAGCCTGATATTTTTATCCAATGCACAATGTAATGTTTTTTTCAAAGGAATGAATGAGGAGGTTAACAAGGTGGTTTCTACTATAGATATTAATTTGATCTAGAACTTTTTTAAGGGGATAATTTTGTTAATATAATTTTATAAGTTACATAAATGGATTTTAATTTTATTAATATCGATTTTAGTGGTTTTCTTGAAAAAAAATTGTTTTTTATATATAAAAATGAATATTTAAGATAAGGGAAATAAATTTTATGCTTTTTAATGTTTTTCACCAGACTAACATATTTTCTTCATTTAAATACTTTTTTTCTTTTATTATAAACCAATATTTATGATTTTTTCACAAGGATATAGGATGATAAGAAAATTTATTATTTTTAGAGTTCCATATATAAAATTTACATAGAGAGAAGAATGCAGATATTTATAAGGAACATTATTTTTTGAAAATGGATATTGTATAAAAATTTCCATTTTAATTTTTTCCCTAAATACCTAAAACTCTTAAACTACACAATTCTCTATATATATATGATCTTATATATAATTATTATGTTAAAAGTTCTGCATGTTTAAAAACGGGTCACATTTATTGGTATCATAGAAAAAAATATTATTTTTTTAGCATCTGATCCAAGAGAATGGGTCTAAGTTTATTACATTTTAGAAAATATAAATGGTTTATATAACTTTTTAAATTAGGATTTTTTCATGTGAGGTTTATTTAATAATTATGGATACCAACATGGGTATGTTTAAGGTCGATCAAAAGTATAAAGTATTAAAAACCCCTTTTATGGTTTTATGTGGATTTATTTTGAGGAGATTAATGTTATTTCATGAGACATTTTATTGTCATGGGGTATATTTAAACCATAGGTTTAATTAGAAATATTATTTTAGAATACTTCTATTACATTTTTAGCAATTTATGCTCAAATGTATGAGATAGCATTCTTGGTTAAAATGTTATTTAATATTAATGTTATTAATCATAATTTTTTGGGATTTTAATCACATCTTTTGGAACATTATATGAATTATGATTACATAGTTTTAGTAAAAATACAAACCATAGGCTAGGTGACAACTTCTTGCATCCAAAAAGGTCATAGGGCTTAAACACACAATCAAAGATCAAAAAGGGTATAGTTTCTACAAATAGAATATGTGATGTCCTAGTTAGTGTGATATTGTTGTTTCTCTACATATAATATTTTATAGAAAATGAAGAAGTTGATTTTATGAACCTTTTACGAATAAGGAAAATGGAAATATTATTGGACAACCTAGGATATTATTTTCATCAAAAAGATGAATTAACTTTGGAAAGTGCATATGAATTTAATATGGATTTATATTGATTCAAGTTATTTATGGAAATAATTATAATACCTTGAATAATATATATTAATCATATATACATTTTCTAGCATGAGACTTTAAGAGTGTATGATTTTATTTAATGGTAAATATTAAATTTATCTAGGAGGAATATGTGATCAAATATTTATAATATTTGGGTTTTATTCATATTCAATACTATTTTGATGAAATTTTAGTAACATTATTAATGTAATGACTTAGTTTTAAATATGGGTATTTCTAAGGAATTTTTTATATTAATGTATTATTTACTTTTATGAATTTTTCTTCATTTTGGGAAGTAACATACCTTATAGAAAACATTTTGGTCTTGGATAATGTATAAAAAATGATAAATGTCATTTTATCATTTTTTGGATTGTGTGTTTCTTTTGAAGTTGATATTAGTGATTCTAGTATAAGAAAATACATCTTAAATACTCCTCTTATAGAGAAAATGATGGGGCTGTGGTGGAAATTGATTAATGGGTGAAATTCTATGGTTCAGGTAATTAAATTTTCTTATATTCCTAATCAATATTGTAAATTAATTCCTTGACTCAATAAAATGGATTTTAAATGAATAATTTTTCATATTACATTCATTTGTGATGAATTGATTGTCTTTTTCATACCACATCAGTTTTATGGTAATTGATTTTTTATAATTACCATTTACTTTAATATAAGAAATGTTTTATATCACACACCATCATTATTTGGACATTATATCTTCATCTATGTCCATGTTTTCACATACCAGTAATGTTATCCTACTTCAAAACATAATATGTGTTATTAAATATGTTCATCATATTTTATTTTCTCTAGTCCCAAAAGGATATTTTATTACACTTTTTTATAATATGGTATTTTATCATAGGTATTTTCAAGTATCAAAACCTTTGATACATGATCGTGTTCAAAATTTGGGGATGAAATTTATTAAAGTGGGGAGAATTTAATTTTGAGAGATTTTCCTAAAAATTATATATTTGAGAGTGTATAGAACACACAACATGAAGTTAAAATGACTAGGGGAATGTTAATATTTAAATACTATAGTTATAATATAATCGTTAAATTATTAGGTTGGAATAGGGTTATCTAAATTATTTAATTTATATAATGGTCCTGCTGAATCTAAATAAACTGATCAATTCTTAGAAAATAAAAAATCAATTTTTCATTAGTCATTTTGTGCTTCAAAAATATGTTTTCATAAAAAAAAATTTTGATTATTTTGCAAGATAATATTATAATGAAACACTAGAACATCTAAAAGTTGTTATTTCATAAAATTTTATCATCTATAAGTCATCATACCTAAATTACATTAGGGTGAATGTTTTTTAATTTTGTGAAAATATTAATTTTTCAGTAAATAAGGAAAAATATAGATTTTAGTTTAATAATAATTTACTATCATGGAATGTAAATTTATTAATATAATTCCATATAAAATTAATTTATGTACAATTTTATTATATATAACCTAATTAAATATATAGTAATCAGTATTATATTTTATTTTTTTATAATTTTATTGATGCATAAAAATAAATTTCTGATAAAAGTATTACAAATTGCATAGTTTTCTTCCATTTTCATTAATTAAATTAATTCCCTATAATTAATGATTTAAATAAAATTAGAAGTCTATAAACCTCTCTATATGAAATTATATTCATATAATTATGATTACTAGTTGTAAAGTTAATATAATATTATCTTATGGTTGAAAATGAAGTTTTTTCTTAAAAAAATTTCATCACATTTTGTATATTTATTTTTATATTAATATCATTCAATTATATGATCTATATATCTAAAATTATATCCCATAATTTGACTCAGGTGGTTATGGTTTGAAAAATACCTCCCATTTATTTTTTTTCCATTGGAATATTAACGATAGTATATTTCTATTAATGCGAAAAACATTAAATCAGATAATTAACGATAAAAGATATTATAAGGTCCCAAATTAACCCAAAACCTTCCTTTACTTCATTTTATGTGTATATTTTATCAATAATGATCAATAAATATAAAATTTGGATATTATTGGACTCCTTATTTTGATTATAACATTTGTATTATTTTATGTAAATATTACGTAAAAAATGTCACTCTCTTGATTTCAATAACTATAATAATATGAGATAAAGATAAAAATTACTTATATTATGTTAAAAATGGTTATTTAAAATATAAATTTATTTTTACCATTGTAATTTTTTTATTCTTTAGCGATGAAATAATTATCTTAACAGCTTACGGAACGCTGAAAAAGTTCTTATGTAAAAAACAAAAAATTCAAGTAAATGATTCTAAAAAATATAAAAGTAATATTTTTCAAGGATGTTTAATGTTTTATATGATTTATAAATATAAATACAAAATATTCGATATGTCTTATGGTTCATTATATTAATTTCATTGTATTATTTTTTTCGACATTATATCATTTGAAAAAAATGACATTAATGATATTTTAAGTTAAATTATATTTTATTAAATTATTTAAAAATTATAATAAATCTAAATGAGTAAAATTATGATTAAAAATGGTATCTAATTTCATCCCTCATCCATTTATGACTGAATAATTTACCATACATGTAAAATTATGACCCTTTAATAACATTGTTTTCTTTATAATGGTTACTGTTAAAATTTGATAGCCAATGGGTTAAAACATATAATAAGGTGAAAATATTATTAAAAAATTTATAATATTAATTTATGATTATATTAATACCATATTATCTTTATCTTTGAATAAATTTCATTCTTCATCCTTTTTTTATAAGTTAGACACATATTACATTGTAATATTTCATATATTTCAAAAAATGACAATAATGATATTTTATAAAAAGAATATCTAATTAAATCATTTAAAATTAAAAAATATCATATCATAGTCCAATTTAATTGGTTGTGTTTTAAAATAACATACATGGTCCATTTTTAGGTATTTTTTATTTTATATTAATATTTTTGACAACTGAATTGTAAAAAAATTTGATATCATAGTAACGGTTAAAGTGGTTAATGGGGGTTAGAACATAGAGATAATGGTGAAAAAATAATAAAAACACTTATAAATTTTATTCTATGAGAGGATTTGGAAAAATAATTTTCTTATATTATAATTATATAATTTTTTTGTTTCATTTTCCCTGAAAATTATATATATTATTTTAAAACATTAAGTAATTCCAAGAGGTCCCTCCCTTCACATATTAATGTCCACATCCTATTTTCTATTACTTGCACATATTTAGCACTTTATCTTAATAATAACATCCAAAATAACTTCCTATAATCCCTGAATATGTATTATGTGTTTTTTATGTAATAATACTGACCTTATATTCCTTATTGTTTAAGTAAAATTAGGTATTCTGAAGAAGATGTGTGGATTTTAACAAAATTCCATTGTTTTATTTCTTTCTCTACATCATTAAAATATTCTTTAACCATGATTAAATAATAACATATGAATATTACAGATACATAGATATTATTCTAATAATTTAATCACCAATATCAATATAATATTCCAGGAAATGGGAATCCAAAACATCATTCCCATGTACGGTGGACTACCACCTCATTAATCAATGTAATTCATTTTCCATTACCGCATATCATGGTTGGTTATAGTGATGTATTTAATGTATATATATGTTATTAATGAAATTATTACCATTCTATAAGGATAATATATTATATGATTCCTTACAATGACATCCATTGAAAATGATTTCATTATTAAATCATACATAACGATTACCACCTCTATGAAGTGATGTGATTCATTTTTCATCACCACATAACATGGATGTCAAATATAAGTGTATTGAAAAAAATAATATTATATATATGATTTTTTGAAAATTATATGGGGACTAAATATTTCTTACTTTTATTCATTCATGTTCGTTGATAACTGGAAATGTTACTCATTCATATGCACAACCTATCATATCAAATATTATAACATAATTATATTTTCATTACCATCATTCATGGTTTTTTTTAATATAATATTTGAATAAAATGATAATTATTTTATAATTATTTTTTTGGAGTAGATTTAATAATTTCCTCTTTAAACATGGGAACCTAATAAAGTCATTTTGGACATATGAGCAGAATATCGTCAAATCATCTAACTTGAACATAAATGAAAATTTAATTTAATATTATATGGTAATAAATCTAAATTAAAAATTAATATTAAAATGGATATTTAGATAGTAAATATATAACATAATTTTATTATTTATGTTGATAAATAATATATATAATGAGTCTGACTCTAGGTAACAGACACATTAACATAAAACCTCCTTTTAAATGTTTTGTTGGTTGTTTAATAAATCATTTCATTCCATGTCCATATTATTAAAATTAATTTATGTATGTATTTATGTGGATATAAATGAATAATAAAGTACATTTTAAGTCTCCTTCCAATTTCATTCATTTTTTTCAAAATGAATCCTTTATGTATTTTATACAGAATGTTTTTACTTTCATTACAATATGTGAATGAAATGTTCTATTTTAATGTATATGATGACAAATAATCTTCCCGTTGATAATAATAATTTTATATTTTGATTCTATTATATTAGTACATGTATTATTTAATTAAAAAACCATCTTTCTCTTTGTTATTGATGTTTTAGTTCTTAATAAAAAAATTTCAAAGTAATAGGTATTTTGATGCAAGATCCCGAACTTTTTTTTGGATGTATCATGATTTTTTACTGGTATTCTTTTACAAGTGTCTTATTATATCTTTTTTTGGGATTTACTTTGGGGATGGTTAGAGAGAAATTAGTGAATTTTGGAAGGGAAGTGGGTTGTGCACGCTTAGCGCACGGTTTGACCAAACCATGTGACCACCCTCCCCACCCTATACAAACAAAAATATAAGGTATTTTCATTATTGGAACATTGATTTTCAAACTATGAACCCTGATAAAAGAATTCTGGAACCCCAAATATGAGGCACATAGTTAAGGCACATTAATTGGAAAACTGTGGACCCTAGCCACAAAATCCATAAACCCATGTTTTACTTCCCTAAAAATTTAATTTTAACATACTAATCCCCACCAGTTACTATCCATATGTGACCTATTTGGGAATAAAACAATTTCCTATGATTTTGGACACTCTTAAATGGATTAAAAGCTTCTAAGAACCCTTTTCCTAATGAATCTAAGATCTATTTAAAGGATAATCTTTATGTTGGTATGTTATTCCTTCTATTCACTGTTCCTTCACTATATCTCTCTCGTCTTTAGTTCCCAATAAAGAGGGAAGATTTATCCCATATTGGAAGTGTTTTAGATATAGTTTGTCATGTATTTTGATATCTTCAATCTTAATCTTAGGGTTTTGTCATATACCATCTATGTCATTGGGATCATTATCTTTCCACTTCAATTTGGGGATTTATGGTTGTTGATCACCTCTCAATGACCATGAGGTAGGTGGTATAATTTTTAATTCCAATAGCATGTATTATAATTATGTGTTTGTAATTTTTTAATTTCTATTATACATTTGGAAATCTAATATTGAATTGGATTAATTAATTTATTAATAAATTAATTGATGGAATCATCTAATAGATGGAATAATGGGATTATAAATGTTGTTAATTAATGTAATTATGATATTGAATGGATATCAGGATTAATAAATTCATTAATTAATGAGTTTATGAATTGATATATAATAGTTGTTAATGGATGGTTAGTTTAACTTTGAATGTCTAGTGGTTTTTATAACAAAATGTTGAAAAATAGTTTAATGTTGAATTGTTCGTATTATTCCATGTGACTAAATTTATAAAACATAATTGTTGTGATAAATTGAGATGGTTCAACTTGATGATATTTTTTTGACAAGAAGTTTAATGATGATTTACCTTATTAAATGTGATATATGTGATTTATTGATAAATGGGATCTAGGACAAGGATTGATTCAAGAAATACCCACAGGACCAGACATGAAACTTTGGGACCAAATTAATGCATGTGACTAGTATTTTACTAAATTGGGATTAATGCTCCAAATAATCATGTGGTGTGAGATAGGGCCTCATGCTCCAAATACTCATAGGGTACTTGGCACAATGTTCTGGGCCCAAAACATTTGAATCGTACTAGAGTCCCATGTGGCCATAATATGATACTAAAATTAAGTGATTTAATTAAATCCCATGATTAAATGAATTGGTATTCCCTATGATATATGGTTTATTCTCTAGAACGGGTTGATGTAGGTATAGTTGGTTCGAGTTCAATATGAACCCAGGGAGTTATGCGGTTAATTAGAGAATAATTTATTGGTGGAAAATATTTTCTTTACCACCTTTATTTTAATATTTATTAAAATTCATAGATTTTTAGAGAGTGTAAAATTATAAATACATTATTCGTGGTAGCCTAATTGCTTGTACTAACACACTACTTGGGCTGCTAGATCATTACACAAATAGACTTCACATTTTCAAATTCTGGTAAGTGTAATATTCCAATGATAGATGGATGAGTTGGTATGGAGCATTTATGTGGGAACTATATGAGATGTTGGTACTTACATGGGGAGTTTTCAGTGTGCATTTATTTTGGCTATGGAAATTAACACTTCCTATGTATATGGAATGAAATATCTATTGATTTGGGTTGGATATTATTTTTTTTGTTCTAGTCCATATTGTGATACTGGTTTTTTTATTTACAGTATTATTATGGTTATTTGTTATTATATTTTAGATATTTTTTATTTAAAATATGTTCTTGTTTTAACATGATAAACAATGTATATCCTATATGTGTTATATATTACACACTCTCTTATATTTGGTTGCATATGTCATATGAGGAGAATTCCTTAGGGCGTGTATCAAACTGGCTTGGTCTACCAGTGCGTGGAACCTAGGTTGGGATGTTCAAAGGTTGTATGAGAGCCCCAATTTTATTTAAATTAATTTAACATATTATTTGGGAATGGTAGACAAGATATTAGTATGATTCAAGCCTTGGTCCGGATCTTTTGCAAGGGAGTAGTTGACCCTTGTATGGGGGAAAACCTAAGTTCCCATGGTGGGATTTTTTATTGATGTTTTCTTCTATAACTATATGTTATTTCACCTTATTTGGTGAAATTATTGGGTGATATTATGGTTGTCCATGATATTTATCCTTTTCATGGTAACACATGGAATGTTAGCATACATGAATCATTCTAGGCACTGAGAAATTTTTGTGACATGCATCATTTTAGGCTTGTATTGAAAATCATTCTTTCAGGTGAGTTGTTTAAATGAAAATTATGTTCCATATTTTTTTAGTTTAAATAAAATGGATCGAAATATGAATTTTATAATTATAAATGATGCAAAATATGTAAATTTGGAATGGAAAATGGGTGTCTAATGAGAAACTTTCTCAATAAAATGTTAAACCTAGCTGATTCATTACCCATGTGAGGGGTAGTTGAGGGTAGTGATAGTGCCTCTTTTTTGACCATGTGGAAGGATAGAGGGGATGCCTTTTTTATTTACCTAAATCCATCTTACATAAATGTGATGATTTTGTGTAATGTTTCCTCAATTGTGTATTTTCCATTTTAGAGATATGCATCCATGACAATTCTTGTTAATAGGATGATAGGTGGATCTAGCTGCAAATGTTCCTCTATTAGTAGAACCTAATGCCTTAATAGTTGTGAGTGATAGATCAATGAATTAGTTCCCTAAAAAAATTCTCGATGTATTTAGTTTAGGGAAAGAGACTAAGGAAAGGCTTTAAAGAGTACATCTGACTTATCTCTGAAGTTCCTGTTGCATAACCCTCCAACGTTCACTAGAGAGGTTGGACCTGAGGTAGCTGAGTATCGGATTGAGTCTAACCAAATGATCTATGACCACATAGATAATCTTTTTTATAAGAGATTAAATTTATAATCTTATTTGTTCCATGTTTAAGAGAAGAATTAGTGGGACATATAGAGTTGGTATGGATAGTTGGAGAATATGAAGTGGAAGGAATTTCATATGATGTTTGCGGAGAAATTTAACATGGTGAAGACCAAGTAGGACAAAGAAGCTAAGATTGTGATTTTTACTTAATGGAGTATGTTTTATGGACTATTCTAGTCACCCTACAATTTTTCATCACTTCTCCCCATATTTTCCAAGAGACGAGGCAACTGTTGTTTTAATTTTTAAAGATGGTTTTAAATGTGAGATTATATCCAATTATAATATCTGTTGACTTATTTTTTCTGAAGTTTTGAATCAAGATATAATTTATAAGGGGAACCTAAATGGGTATTCCATTGGGATGTTTGAGGTTTCTACTAGATGGTTTGAATGAATTCCATCTGAGGGTTGGATGGATCATTATGAGAACTCTAACTAGAGAAGTGTAAATTAGATATTATAAGGGGAGTGTTATATTACTCATTTCATTAATCGGGTTCTCTACCACCATTATGGTAGGATACGACACATTAATAGACAGTGCCCCTAACCATATGTTGACTTCCAATCTTGTTATAGAATGAGGCATCCACAAGGGTTATGCATGAACACATTGAAGGTGGGTAATGACCAAGGAGCTAAGAATAATCAGAGTATCAGGGGGTATTCTACCCAATATCAGTCTAGAAGTCAGAGTAATACTATACATGGAGTTTCAGGTAGTGTATGAGGTACTTATATGACTGTGTTCCTATACCAGAATCGTGGTTCAACTCAGGGGACTCCGAATGCATCATAGGAAATATGGGTGGAATAGTTTTATACAGTTAATCCTAACATTGTGGATGGTGAGTTTGTACCATCATAAAATAGATTTACTATTATTTTAAATTCATTTCATTTTAGTTCCTTATATGATGTTGTATCCTCTCATTTTTTATATCTTTAAACCATGTGAATGGATTGAGTTTGGTGGTGGAATTTGTGAGTATATTAATGACGATTGAAAAACCATTAGGATTGTGTCTGAGAGAAATCTTTTTATACATAGGGAATTATCTAGGGGTTAGGGAGTATTTTTTCTATGGTATCTCTATATACTACACATGTGAGGGATTGCATTTATTTTTTATATGGATTGGATAGTATCATATTGATACTACATTGATTGTTATCATAGGTGACTGAATTTTATGCCTCATGATAATATCAATTATGTTCATCTAGGATAGTGGTATATCTAGGTATTCCATGTAGGGAAAATTGATCAACAATTAGGGCACCTCACCACCATGATTTCAAGTCTATTGCTAGATGATGGGGATGTGATGAAATATTTATTACATGTGTAGTAGACATGTTTTATGATATGTTTCTTGAGGACCTATTGAGGATTCCACCATAGACTATTGTGGAGTTTACAAGTGATATCATGCTTGTATTTGAGAGGTATTCCATTTAATTTATATAATTGAGTGGACATAACTTTAATAGTATAAGATATAAGAGTTTAAGGATAACAAGTTTATCCATCTGAGTACTTCACCTTGTTGTTCTCAAGTATTTCTTATTAAGAATTTTTATGGGAATTTTTTATTATGTTTTGATTAAAATTTTTGAACTGAATGATAGTGATAAAAAAGTATCCTATTCTTCATATTGAAAATATCATTGATCAATTATGAAAAGATTTTGTTTTCTCTATGATTTACATGACATCAAGGTATCAGCAGTTGAGAGTTAGACCTTCTGATAAACCCCAGATGTCATTTAGAAGCATGTATGGCCTATATGAGTTCATCATGATGTTTTTTGTGCTAACAAACATTGTTACTATGATTATGGACTTAATAAACCATATCTTATACAAATACCCTAATCATTTTTCATTTGTTTTTATGGAATTCATCATAGTGTAATCTAAGAATCCTGATGACCATACCCAACATATAGAAATAATCCTATGTAAACTGAGAAAGAATCGGTTATACACCAAGATATCTATGTTTCAATAATATATTGTACAGGAATATTTCATGAGCCACATTATCACAGAGGTAGGTGGGTTAGTGGACCCATAAATGGTGCATACAGTGGTTTCCTGGGATCATCCCAGTAATTGTTTTTATATCTAATGCTTTTTGGTTTTGTAGGGTTTTTATCAGAGGTTCATCTATGACATTTCCCATATTTAATAGCCACCTTCATTCAAGACCAATAAGAGAGGTAGGTTTTACTAGCCAAGAGAATGAGATAATTCATTCCAGAGTTAAACAATTTACTACATTTCCAATCTTTGTTCCTACCCAAACTAGTTGTTGATTATATGGAGTTTTGTGATGCATCCATGGTAGGTCTTATAGTTGTGTTAAGTTAGGGAGATAGAGTTATAGCATATGATATGAAACGAATTAACATACGTGTGAACTCAAGTTAAATATAGTGGTTTATGCTTTAAAATGGTGGTGAAATTATTTTTTGGGGGAAATATCCACCATGTATACAGGCCACAAGAGCATAAATTATATATTTTTGTTGCGATATTTGAATCTATAAAATTTGATGTGGGTTGATTATATGATTTATATTGACTTTGAGCTATCATATACACCAATAAATAGAAAATTTGTTGTTGGTGCTTTGAGAATAGAGACACAAACCCAGGTAGTGTAGGAATGTAGTTATTAGTTAAAGATGATGAGTTGGATGGATGAGATGCATATTTTAGTCTTAGAGGGTAAGAAGAAAATGTGCCTCATATTATTATCTATGGATTCTAAACTTCTGATCTAGATCAGGGTGATACCGTTTGAGGATGCAGGGTGTTTAGACTTCCAGAAAAGCCTTGAAGGTGGGGAGTCATCATCCAATCAGACAATATATAAAGATGGGATTATCAATAATAGGAATTGTATTGTTGTGACTGTATGTACGAGTTAGGAAATGATGAATGAATTTCACGATTTAATTTGGTAGATTCATTAGGTTTTGACCAAAATGTACAATGACGCATGTCGACAGTATTGTTGGAAAACATGTAAAAAGGAATTGCATTGTTCATGATAGAATTATTCATGTTTCATTAGGTTAAGGATGATCATCAATGACTAAATGTTTTACCAAATCACTTACCATTCTATAATGCATGTGGGATGAAGTAGCTGTGGAATTTTTAGTTGGTATTCTATGGATACCTCAGAATAATGACTTTATTTGAGTGATGGTGGACTGAATGAAAATAGTCACCCATTTCTTCCCTCTATGGGAGACCTTCTAAGTGGATCAGTTGAGATACACATATTTTTGGGAGATAGTTCATCAGCATGTGTTATCATGGATTATAGTTTCATACGATGAATCGTGTTTTATATAACTCTTCTACCATGTATTACAAATGGAGATTGGTACACAGGTGTTTCTGTGTATGTCTTTCCACCCGCAAATAGATGGGTAGTCATAGTGTACTATTCTAGTTTTGGAGAATAAACTATAAATTTTTGTCTTATACTTTTGTGGTTCATGGGAGGAAACATTGTTTTTGTTTATTTCTCATATGAAAAATTTCATCAAGTCTGTATTTATTTGGAACCATATGAGTTCCTTTATCATAGTCCATTAAGTTCACCTCTATGCTAGATATAGGTTGGTGATTCATAGTTTTTGTGACTAAGTCTCATGTATGAGACATCATATAATTTTTAGTTGATTCCAAAGTGAATAGATCCAACTCATAGTAGTAAGAATATATGTTATGAATGATTATGATTACCTCAGGAGTTTACTATCAATGATCATGTGTTCCTTTGGGTGTGGTCTAGATTGGATCACCATTTAATTATGTTCCAGAGCATGTTGGCTCCAAATTTTGTTGGAGATTTTGAGTTAATAGAGATAATCGAGCTGGTGGATTATCGATTATCTCTCCCATAGAGTTATTTTTAAATTCATGATTATATTCATGGATCACTAATTTTGCGAAATCACCGGGAACTTCTCATGTGATTGATGTTGATGATGTTGGGATTGAGGCCAATGAATCCTTTGAGGAGTATCTGATTCATGTTATATATTGCACTAAGAAAGTGTTTTAGGGAATGAATATGTTGATAGTTCATGTATTTGGGAAACATTTTCATGTTCACAAGGAAATATGGGAGAGAGAATCTGATATGAGGGATTAATGGCCCAATCCTTATACCTCCTAATCTTAGAGATACTTGGGAGTACATATCTTGTGTGGGATTTTATATGGTTCTGAGATTTTAATATCATGACTTTTTTTGGGGGTGTATCATGCCTTTTTATAGGTATTATTTTGACTTTTTCTAGTATATCTTCATTGGATTTTACGTTTGGGATTATTCAGGATAAATTGTAGAATATTGGAATGAAGGGTTATTATGCACATTTTCTGCATGGTTTGGTTGTACCATGTGGCCACCCCCCCAAACTATGAATAATTAAATGGAGTTTATTTTCATGGTGGAACATGGTTTTTGAAACTTTTTTCCATATTATTAGGAACTATGAACCCCAAAGATCCTCTTAATACTTAGGGTGCATGATTTGGAAAATCGTGCATCCCGTCCCGAAAAATTATTCATGCAGGATTAATTTCTTTGAAGATATTATTTTAAATTATTGAACCCATTGGTTATTATACCAAAATTATATATTTTTAATAGCACAATTTCCTATTATTTTGGATGCTCTGGGGTGGATTCCAAGCCTCCTTGATCCCCATTCATGATGAATCAAAGATCCATTCAATGAATTGTCTCTCTGTTGATATATAATTCTTTCTGTTTTTAGTTTTATCTCTCTCTCTCTCTCATTTTTCATTCGTAATGAAGAGGGGTGATTTATCAAATATTGTTGATAGTTAAGATTTATATCCCATGGATTTTTATCTATTCGATCTCGATCTTTTTTTCCCTCGATCACTCATGTTATTGTGATCTCGGTCTTCCACTTCAATTTTGGGATTTCTAGTTAGTGGGAATCCATCAACAACCATTAGGTATGTGTTCTAATTTACAATATTCATAGTCTTGATTATAATTGTATATATTTAATTATGAAATTGATATTGGAAATTTTCAAATCACATCGTGAATTGGATTAAATACCGGGTTAATTAATTATTAGATGGAATTGTATAGTCAATGTAATAATGGGATCATTGAATTTGTTTATTAGTTTGATTTAGAAATTGATGGGATATTTGGATAATGAAAGTAGTCAATTAATGATTTTATAAATTCATATATAATTGGAATTGAGTGATGGTTGGATTAAACATGACAGTTTAATAGGTTTTTTTATAAAATGTTAATAAATGTTTTAATGGTATATTTTCCATATTATTCCATGTGATTAATGTGAAGAACCATATATTCGGTGATAAATTAAAATGGTTCATAGTGTTGAGAATGTTTGATAAGATGGTTAATGATTAACGAACTTGGTAAATGTGATATATAGAATATATGTGATTGACTCTAAACTGGGGTGTGGGATAAGAACAAATTCTTTATATACCAATGGCATGGTAAACATGTTATTATGGTCCCAAATTAATGAGAATGACTATTATTTTATGGGATAATAACTGATGCACCAAATTCCAATGTGTTGTAAAAAAGTGACTTATTCTCCAAATACTCACAGGAAGCTCAGGTTGGTGTTCTAGGCCAAAAACATTGGTATTTGAATAGATTTCCATGTAGCCTTGATAAGAAATTTGAATTAATTTATTTTTTGAATTCCCATGATGTAATTAATTATGATTCCCTATGATTTATTTTTTAAACTCTATCATGGGATGAATAAGGTATTATTGTTTTAGGTGTAATACTGGACCCATGGATTTATGTGGTTAATTAAATAATAATTCAATTATGGAAATTTTTTACTTTATCACTTTTATTTTATTCTTTATAATACTACATACACTATTATATTGTGAATATTTTTTAGACACTGTTTTTGGGGACTTACTAAGTTGTACACACACCCTACTCGGGATACCTAATTGGTAGCCAAATAATCTCCATGTTTTTTCAATAGGGTAATGGGAAATCCCTATATTATATGGCAGTGTTGTGATGGATCACGGATGAGAGAAATATACATGATTTCAAGACCCTATTGGGGAGTTTTCATTATGTCTTTTTTTGGTTTTTCATATTGTCACTTGACACATATATGGAGAGACATATCTTCTACTTTTGTTTTGATATTATTTTTTTATTCTAGTTCGTCATGTGTTATTGGATTTTTATTATGGTATTTTTATTGTTGTTGGTTATTATGTTTGGGATATTTTTTATTTATATCCTTCTTTTATGATACTCTAATAGAGTGTATACTCTCCCAATGTTATATACTAGACCCTCACTACTATTTGTTAGCCTCTAGTGTACAGGGGGACCACCTGAGGTAATGTAACCAACCTCTTTGGGTCATCGGGGTGTGGGACCCTGTTTGGGATGTTACATTCGATATCTAAAAATGATATGAATATGGGTTAAATGGTGTTTTTCAAGGGTTTTATCATGAAATATTGAAAGAATATTATTTTATTAAAGATATTATACTTTATAATTATTGAATATGATGGTTAAGATAGATATAACTTATATGAATGAAAGATAATGACATGGATTATGCAAATGGGTGATCCCAATACATATTATAAAAATGGGTTATCCCATTACTCATATCCATCTGTCTATGTATAGTTCATTTTATTGAAATCAATAATGGATGGAGTTAAGTATGGTGGTTTCTCTAATAGGTTTAACTATGATCTAGTTATTTCAATCCTATGTGATTAAAAGTTATGAATATTATGCAATATGTTTTCTAAAAGTATTTCTATTTTCATTCTAGATATTTTAATGTTTTTATAAAGAAAAATGATTTTTTATATTCTCAAATAATATTACGATAATGTTAAACAATTATGGGTTTTTATGTTTTTCAATGGAATAGTGGATTTCTTAATTTTATGTCCCTTAATGGGATTTTTGATCTCCTCCATTCTTTTCAATTGTTTTTATAGGGTTTAAGGATGATTATAAAACCTAATAAAGTCATAGCCTTAGATATAGTAGTTACCTTGATAAATGAATAAATGTCTCTATAAAGAATCCTTTTTAGGGAAAATGGTTATAGTAAGTGCTTATCCTAATTATGTAAATCTCTGAACAGGAAAGGCCATTGGGTAAGTATGTAATCCAATTTTGTCTGTTTTGGATGGTTTCCATTGGGAACATGTATTGTTATCAAATATAGAAATGAAGAGGTTTTATTTCTAAACTATATCTACAAGTGTGGATCTATGGTTGTGACACTAAAGGTCACCTGAGATTAACCTTACCAGAAATTCTATTCATGATGGTATTCATGGTTTTACTAATGTTATGTAATGGTAACCAAGAACTTCACCCTTATAATTAATGGTAATTAAACTTTTTAATATCCTATATTAACGGTATTTCAAGCTACCTTTATATAGTGAAGGATTGTATTAATCACATATGTATGATATTTTTTACTATTACATGAAACAATTATATGTAAGGATATCCATGATTTTCTGAACTCGTGTAATGGTAAAATGGTTTTACGTATATACAATGGGATTTATCAACACCACATAGTGGTAAGCAAATTATTACCTTTACATTGTTACTACAGAATGTATTTATCCACATAGAGAGTGTTTCTATAAGGGTTACGAGGGGATACTATTACACTGAAATGGATTCTAGTGTAAGGATAATGATAATAGATTTTAAAATATTTATTTAAATTCTAAATTTGGTTTAATGATTCATAAAATGATTATAAAAAATTATAAATTATAGTTTCATAAAATTTAAATTTAAAAGTGTTTATAAATCTTTTACTATTTATAAAAGGGTAATAATTAATTAGATAAATATTTATGAGACTTTATTTTCCCCAAATATTTTATTTTAATAATTTTAATATATTTTAATAAACTTAAACTGAATTTATTATGATGTAGAAATAAAAAAATTTATCCAGAAATAAGGAATAATTTATAAATGTACATACGTTATCAAATGACACAATGAATATAAAATGTTTTAATCTATATTAATAATTGATCATAATTAATTATTTTGAATTTTTCCCAATAAAGGGGGTATTTTTATAATATTTAAACTACGTAAATAATTTTTTGATGATTGATATGTTCAAGGTTTAAGTAATGATTAAATATTTGGTTTTAGATTGTATAAAATGTTTACATAAAAAAATTGATAATAAATAGTATATAATTCTTCTAATATAATGTTTTCAAAAAAAATCTATATGATGAAAAATAAAAGATTTCATATTGAAATGAATGTAAATGATTTATACTCAAAACTATAGAATTCCAATCATGTGAAAGGTTAGAATTATATACGAGTTTATAATTATTTATAATATATGAATTGTTCATAAATTTTTATGTCATGTTTCAATATTATAATTGTTCATTTATTTAAAATACTATACATTCATTATCCATATTAAATAAAACAAATCAAAATGTGAATATTATATATGATTTAGTTTAAAAGGTTGAACTATTTCTAGGATAGTGAATTACATTACATGATTGTATTGACCCCCATAATGATTTTATTTTTTAAAATACATAGACTATAGTTACTAATTGTATTTATGAAATTGAATTCTATTTTTTAGTATAGTTTTTCATATAAGAGATTTGAGATATGCTGAATTGGATTCTATCTTGAGTAAAGTATCCCTAGGTATAGGGACATGTGTCCGAACAATGGACCTATATGGAGGATTATTCCTTTTCTAGGATAGAGAAAAAGGATTTCTATCTTTCACACTAAGATTACTTATGAGAATTACACTGTTATTTTTCAAGAAGTGTAAATTTAACTTATGTGTATAATGTACCTAGATAGGTATAAATATGTTTTAATTCTATTCTGGGTAAGAAATATAAAAGTATATTTTAGTAATGTGTAACAAAAATATGGATTGAACATATTAATTAGATGTAGAGAATAGGTTTCTAACCTAAATTTATATAGTCATGAACATTCGATTGAATAACATTAAATAATATGGTGAGAATAAAAATCCCATTAAAATAAAATGTTTTTGATTCCTTCCATAGAGACATAGGCCACAACCTCGATCGATCAACTCTGTATTGTTGAGAAAAAAAATTGTACCTCTCATGTATATTATATATAGAATAAAATTTAAAAGTGATTTTGGATTATCTTATGGGTATAATTGATCTCAGTTTACGTATACCATTACATTACATTGTTAACTTCTTCTATATTTTTTTTTGTGGTATACAAAATGGTAATCCCTAATGGTTTGGATACAAGAGTAATAGAGTTTATTTAATCCATATGATGGACTAGATAAAAGGTTTTCCTCTCAATTATCCATGAATTGTATATAATATGATTGGGGTGATTCCCTAAATAAGTAATAATGACTTATTTATGTGATCAAATGGGTGTATGTTGTGGTGAAGTATGCATCTTGGACCACTAATTAATATGATGAATATTTAAAAGGGTTCAGCATTTTAGTGTGATCCCAAATAATAAATGACTTTATTAAATGGTTAATAATATAGGATACTCATCTAATAAAATCTTTTATTATAGATATACATTTTAATTCATCCTTCTATTGAAAATAATAAAGTATGTTACTCCTTAGACTGTTTACTTATGAAATATTCTTAGGAAAAATCGGTAATTTAATAAATGTTTTAAGGAAAAATTATATGAGGTAGAATAGTTACATCAACGTATTTAAATAGTAAAAAACGTGAATCTAGATGATTATTAAAGAATAGAATTATTCATTTATGGATTAAAAGGAATTTTCTTAGTAATAACTTTTTAAATTTTAGTCATATATACACAATATTCTTGTGTTTGTAAAATAATATTAGGTATGAATGAATATATTAATGATTTTGTGGGATTAAATGATTCCATTAATCATAATTTTTAATGAAATAAATTATACAATTTTGATAGTTTTATTTCGTTGAATATTGTATTTACAATTTTTGTAAATATATATAAGGACAGAAATAAAATGAATTGGAAGTTTTAAGTTTATTTAAATTAAAAAATAAAGGATTTTCTATATTGAAAACCTGGATGCTTCATGCATGGATAAAAATTTCATAATATTTGTATTTCATTTCATTTATTTATTGATAATGTATTGTGAAAAAATAGTTTTCTAATGAAATTAATGTTTTTAATACACATTATTTTTGATTTCATTGATTCTAAAACATGATTTATATGGAGAATAATTTTTTTATAAGATATTTTTTCATATTTTCATCTATAGAAATGTTATAATGATATGATTGAATTTAATAAAATATTATCAAATAATCTAAAACTATAGAGAAAGGATGAAATAGTAATATGATGTCTTGATTCTAGTACAATATGGACAGTACATATGGAAAAATTCTCCAATCGTAATAAGGAAAGTAGGTTGAAAAGATCATAAATGTCTTTTCAAGAATTTAATCAAGGACATTTAAACATAGGGATGTTAGTAAAATTTATAATTCAACATGATTAGTTTAACCAATATATTCATGAATGAGTTTTTAAAACTCCATGGAATATACATGTAATTTATTGATGTTATAGAAAAAAATATCCAATTTAAAGACATATTTAAAACTGAATGTATATTTTACAATGTCTTTTAAATATACAGGGTTTAAAAATCAAAGGAACAATTAATTGAGCTATAGATTGTATTCATTATGAAAATAGTTTCTTTATTTGAATATAAAATCAATTTTCAGGTTAAAATGAATCTATGAGGTTTATCATTAGCAAATTTCTCTTATATGATAAGATAATTTTTTATAACAAATAGTTATAGTGAAAAAAATATTATATAAAAAATTATATATAATTATCATCAGATTCATTAATTTTAAAAACATTTTTTATAAAAATATAAGGATGGATGTTTTTAGCCAAGATGAAAGTGTTTAACCAAACTTGTTTTTAATGTGGGAATGTGTTCATGCCATCCATTGATGGTATATTTTAAAAAACTATTTTTTTATTATAATTTTTTTCCAAAAACATATAATACCACATATTATATGGAAATAATAGTTCATTTATTTATTATTGAAAATAAAATAAAATAAATGATATCTCCCAATAAAAAGGTGTTTTTTAACATATCTATATATTATAAAATATATATAGTGTCTAAGATCTCTTTGGGAGATTGTATGGATTTAGATAATTCAAAAAAATGGATAACATAAATTTAAATTTAATTGGTTTTCCACATAATATCCCAAATATTTTAGGATATTTTATATAAAAAAATTATATTGTGCTACATTTAGTTAACATTCAGAAGAGGTTTATCACTATTTCTAAAACCAATATTCCAGTCTATGATTAATTAATTTTCACTTAATTTGCTACATTATTTTAGGATATGTGATGATAATGAAAAATTTTAATAGTTAAATTTATTTATTATGATATAGTAATGACCCTTCTTCTTGAAGGTTTATACCATCCATTATTAAAATTAAATTACAGATGTTATTATAAAAGAGTTTAATATGTGGTAGTAATGATAAATTTTAGAGTTAATATTGGTTAATGTGTTAAATAAATTTTCATCTATCTTAAAATAGTTTAGTCATATAGGTAAACAATAATGTATTTAGTTCCTTTTCAGAATGAAAATATAATATGGAATTATGTTCCATGGTTGATGGAGATGAAATGAGGAAGATTTATATATATACCACAAAATTGAACATTGTAACATCTAATGTTTTTATGTTAAGGTGATTTTTATGTTATCAAAGACCATAAAAACTAGAAATGTGATTTCTTAGTCTAAATACTTTTAAAATTGGATAAATTATTAAAATTTTCTCAAAAAATAGTTTAGTTTGATTGTTTTTAAAAACTATCAAATAGTTATGTGATGTTGTCTCATAGAAATGTGAAGTGGATTATATATGATGTTATGGGTAAAAACCCCTAGAATGTATAGAAATAATAAATTTGATAAGATGTTTATCACTTATGATATGAAAACTAGGTTCTTATATTTTTTTTATTAATTATTAATGAGGAGTTTTGGTATATTAAAATGTAACATATTAGAATCAATATATTTTTTTCATTTTATCACGGTTTTACATAAATGTATATATAGATATATATTTTGTGAAGTGAAATGATAATTTAAATCTCAAAATAAATAATTGAGTTTACCCATATCTAATATTTGACATAGAGTATTATAGGTTATGATAAGATGTTATGTTTAGCATGAGCAATACTCTTGTATATATATACAAAATACGCTCATGATGCATAGAACAAAGAATATGATTTTATTTTTGTGTGCTAAATTTCTAACTAAGTATACGACATTGTGTGTCATCTAAAATATGTGTTTTCTACACTTAGTATGTGTGGTTCATATTTGAGTCGAGAATACATTTTGGTTGTGAGATACCTAGCATGAAAAACTTTATACATGAATATGGTACTTACATGAATCAATATGTTGACATATCTTGAAAGTGGGTTTTTATTCTCTTCTTAGCGGTTCTCTCTTCCTTGGGTTTTCTTATTTCTCTAATTCTTGCTAATATGGGCTTTCTTTTGCAGATATTTCAGTCATCCCATCGAAGGATGCATTCTATGGATTCCCTCGAGCTCTCAAAACATGCTCTGCCCTCATATTCCTCTATGTCTTTCTTTGTCAGAGTTGGAGTGGTAGTAACGAAAAGGGTTTGGGTTATGTGTTTCGGTGATCAATATGATTAAAAGTTATACAAAAGTTGGACTACTCTTGTTATTCTAGCTACTGGTGTTCTAATCCATCGATGATGTATGTGCTCGAAGCCCTCAGTTTATCAATACCCTTCTATGGCCTCACATTCCATTGTACCCCACCAAGACAAATCTAGAGTGGTTGAACTATGATGTAAGATCCTGGCCTTTTCTGGAGTCATCTTGGTGGCGTTTTGGGTACTTTATAAAGCTTTAAAGTAATTTTAACTTGGAGTAGTGGATTGGGGTGAATTTGGGTGAAATTTTACGGAAAACTAAAGAATAGTGGGATGTCATGGTTTTCACATGGGTTGAAAAACCGTGTGACAAAACCATGTAGTCTATGCAAAACTGGACCGAGGGATCTTCACGGTTGGCGCACTATTTTCCCTAACCATGCGCCTCTGCCCAGGAAACCATACGCGCAAGATTTTAATTTCAAAAAATCCATTTTAAAACCACCCAAACCCTCAAAACATCCATATTATTGACTTTGGATGGTGCTTTATGAAATCTAGGTGTTTCTAAAGCCTCCTAGGGAGATTCTAAGGTGATATGAACTCTATTATTTTATATTGAATCCCAAAATTGAAGATCTACTCTCCTCCTGGTAAGTGGATTTCTTCCTGATGTTTTTTCTGTTTTTTCTATTATAATTTCTTGGTATTTTCATAGAATATCTCCACCTATTTCTAGGATCTAAAACTATGAGTTAAGATCAATATCTAAGACTATAGATCTAGATCTAGATTTATAGGATCTTGATTTCATGGATCTTAATTGTGGATTTAGGTATTTAGATCTGAAGTTTGATCGATGACATTATGCCACTCAGATTTTGTGGATTTCTTTTATGCTAACTTCAATCAATAAACATAGATAGGTGGTCTAAATCAAACTCCCATACTCATGTTTTATGATAAGTGATTGTTAGTTTATGATATGCTAGAGTCACTTGATGATTGATTTTCTAAATTGGATTATTTAAAAATGTGAAATTGAATTGAGTTTCCTTGGTGATTTAATAGATAATTGAACTATGAAATAGACGATGGGGGTTTCCCAAATAGTTCTTTTGTAGATTTGATATTGGTAGAGATATTTTAATTGAGATATTGAATTGTTTTGATAAGCTAATTAATTGGGGGAAATTAATTATGGAATTATGTTTGGCGGTGAGACATAATTAATTGTGAGAATTAATAATTTTCCATGATATTGACCAAAGATAATTAATTGAGAGAATTAATTATCTATAATGATATGATCCGAGATAATTAATTGTGATAATTAATTATGAAAAGTTTAACTTTTATATGGATAACTAATTATGAAGAATTAATTATGGAATGATAATGGTATTGATTGATTAATTAATTGATGAATTAATTAATGGGAATGTGCTTAGTTAATTTTTGAGTTAACTAATGGCCTTTGAAATGTCTAACAAATTGAAGATTTAGTAAGGGAATAATGTGTACAAATCTTATGACTTAAAGAATGATTAAATGGTGAAGATTTTGTGGTTCTAGACATGAAATCCTAGACAGATTAGAATTTGGGACCTAGACATGGTGTTCCTCCCCAATAGTTATCCAAGCTTGATATTATTGGAATTTAGGCATTACGACCTACAACGATTGAGAAAACAAGTGTTAGGCATGAGGATCTACACCCAACGATATTTTTGTTGCTAAACATGGTGACCTACACCCAATGAGTGATAATAATGAATGATGTTTCAACTAATATTTTGGGTGTTATGAATGATTACCCACACCAAATTAATGATAATAATGAATGATGGTTCAAATAGGAAACATTAATTGAATTTTCCTCATGTGATGATTAATTATTGAATGAAAATGATATAATTTTTTAAATTATATATTGTATTTAATGCTTCATAAATCTACATGCACTATCTTTTGAATGGACTCATTTTAGAAAATATTGGTGGTGTACTACAGAATTGTACACACACCCTGTTCGATCCACCTGATTAGAACCTGAGCAGACTTTGTGTTTATAGGACATGATAAGGGCAACCCCTGGGTTATGTTAATATTTGGGATTGGATCAATGGAGAGGGAACCAGACACAATTCGGAACCCATTATTGAGTCGTTGTGTCTTTACTTTGAGATTTATTATAGAAAATTGGCACATGAATTGTCATAGCATGTTTTACCTTTTAGTTGAGTATTGTATTTTCTGGTTTAGACTATCATATGTCATGGTATTTTTCTGGTTATCTATACATTTATGTACTTTGTTGTTTTTTATTTGATTGTGCTTGTGTTTTATTCTGATAACATCATGTATAGTCTCCCCATGTCCGACTTAACAGACCCTCGGTGCTAGTTGTCACACTCTGTCATACAGGGAGGCATTCTTGAGGCCATGTGTCCAACCAGCTTGGGGCACCGTTTATTGCCTCCTGGGCCAGGACATCGCAAAGTGGTATTAGAGGTAGTTTGTCTTTTATTTCTTCTTATTTTTTCTTACTATTTTAGAAAAGGTAGATAATATAATAATAAGATGCAAGGATTGGTAATGAACTTGTGGATGGGAGTTTCAAACACATGTACGGAGGAAAACCTGAGTACTCAGGGGTGGGATTGTTGTGATTGTTGTTTATTGTTATAGTTGAATATTATTTCACCTTGGATGATGAACTTGTGGTGTGATGTGGTATTTTTTTTTTGAAAATTGTTGAATTTTAATTCATGGCCTTAGGAGGAATGATAATTGAGTCTCCATGTATCATTCTAGGAACTCAGGGTTGTTGTGACATGCATCATTCTAGGCACTCACAAGAAAATGGGTTATGTGTAACTTGTTGAACATTAACTGTTTCCCTTCATTTGAGATTTAAATAATGATGAAAAATGAGAATAAATGGGCTTCTAAGGATAGAATTTATTTTTGAATTTAGTATGAGAAATTATTTAATTATAGAATTAATTAATTTTAGATAATGTGATTAATTAATGGATGAATTAGTTAATGATAATTAATACACCCTTGTTAACCAATAGCTAGGATTAAGATATTAAGGGTAGTGATAAGGCTTCCATATTGAATGTGTGGTGAGAAAGAAAGGGGAAAGACATCTTGAAACTAGTTGTGTTAGTGTCTGAACTTAGGGAAATGTTATAAGGTTCCGCTATGAGACCTGAGACATGTTTTTGGATTTATAGAATTATTCCTCCACGATGATTTCTGAGGGAGAGAATGGGGGGTATGGCCCGAAATGAACTTCTAGATAGGGAGCTTGAGGTATCATTGGTGGAATATGAGGAAGAAGGAGAGCAGTTCTGAGAGGACTGTCCATGTTTCATGCCATTCATAGAGAGAGACCCAGAGCGGGATCAGAAAACCTTTTTTGAGTTGGAAAGGGTGTTTCACTTGCCGAACCCTCCTACTTTTACTAGAGAGGGTGTACGTATGAGATCTGAATTATGTATTTAATCCATGGACACGATACTTGAACATTTGGAGACTCTGGTTGAGGGGAGGTTCAAGTTGGCTGATTATTTGTTGTGGGGTTCTGCGAAGTGCTGGGGGACATTCAGGTTCAATCTGGATAGACTGACGAGATGTTATGGAATGAATTTTTTGAGAAGTTCATGGATCCCTTATATCTAGACATGCTAAAGAAAGATAAGGATTCAGAGTTATGCATCTAACACAAGGAATCATGTTAATAATGGATAATTCTGAACATTTCACTAATTTAAAGTGTTTTTCTCTAGATTTGGTGGTAGATGGGGATTCTCTATGAAAATGATTTCAGGATAGACTTAAGTGTGAAATTAAGTCCCATGTGAATATATTTATGATGAATAAATTTTCAGAAGTGGTTAATCAGGCTCTCATTTCAGAGGGGAACCTGAAGTGGGCTTCCAGTACTAGATAGGTAGCTGGATGATCTGGCATTGTGCCTTCTGAGAGCATGAAGCACAGTAATGAGAATCATTTTCAGAACAATTAAATGAAAGGTGGTTAGTTAGGAGGAGCAATTACACCGGATCTTTCCCATGTTCTTTTCTACCAGTGTAGTAGGAAGGGAAATTAGCGTACACAATGACCTCAACCACTAGTGGAGTGCCAGTTTTGCGGAATTATGGGACATCTAAAGAGGTTTTGTAGGAAGCAGCGGCAGGCTGGTGCGAAAGTGAGTATCTATTTAGATTCAGAGTGTGGGAATGGGGTCTTCTACACCATATAGGTACTACTGGAAATTAAGCCTTTACCAATGATTTTAAACCATTACTAAAGCCTACCAAACCGTTTGTATATAGTATACCAATGGTTTGGAAAATTGTTGGCAAGTAAGGCGTGGCAGTAGCCTATTACCAACGGTATTTGAATAACTATTGGGAAAGGCCGTGTAATTGGAGTGTTTCCAACGGTTTTACAAAAAGATGGCAATACTAGCAGTCCAAATGTTTTTACCAATGGTTTCCCGAAACCATTGGTATATATTGTATAAAAAATACTATACCAACGGTTTAGAACCGTTAGTATAGTTTTTAAATTTCGAATTCCACAACTATTATACCAACGTATTAAAACCATTGGTAATGTGTTTTCCCATTTTTCCAGAACTACCAATGGTTTAAAACTGTTGGTAATGTGTTTTTCTAGAACTATTATACCAACGGTTTAAAACTATTGGTAATGGGTTTTTCCAGAACTGTTGCACAGCAGCCCTCTAGTAGCCCCTCTAGTATACACCTATATAAAAAATCTCACGAAAACCACATATAGACTTAAAGCAGTATAAACAAACCTAAAATAGAACACACAAAAACACATAAAACCATCAATCTCTTCCAACTATGTCATGTACTACAATTCCCTATTTCAATCTTCACATGACAACAATCATCCAGTAGAGTTAATAATAGTTTCAATAACTCAAACATTATTTACACCCATTTCTATCTTCAAATGACAACCACTCTTCTAGTAGTAATTTACCTCACCCTGCACAGCCCCCCACATCCCCATCAAATTCTAATAGGCAGAATAGTCTGAGAAATACTTATTAGAGTTGAATAAGAGTTTGAAATTGGCTCAAATCCCAATTTTTTTTTATGATCCTAGATTTGGTAATGTAAATATTTGTGATGCATTTGGCATTGAACTTGTATTTTTTATAATATATGGTGAAAATGTATTTTCTTAGGAGTCTCTTCACTTATGACCCCAAGAGTGAAACTACCCAACTCATGAAAAAGAGTTTGCAACTATTGTTGATGAGTGTAAATTTTAGTTGTTGTATTCACTTAAAATGATGTCCTTTTGAAACAAAAGAGAGAAACATTGAGTGGTGCCGGCCACACCGCACCTCAGATTGAGGCGAGGTAGACTTGTACACATCACAAATGACCCATGGATCATTTTCTTAAAGTATCAACACAATATGAATTCTTTTGGTCAGTTTTCCGTATGCTAGTTGTTTTTACTTAAAAGCATATCCATTTAAAAAAAGAAAGACACTTTGAGTGGTACCGGCCACACCGTGCCTCAGATTGAGGCGGGTTGGACTCGTACACATCAAAAATGACCCATGAATTGTTGTCCTAAAGTATCAACAAAATCTGAATGTGTTTGTTCCGTTTTCCGTATGTCAGTTGTTGTTTTCACTTAAAATGTTGTCCATTTCAAAGAAAGGTGAGACACTTTGAGTGGTGCCGACCACACCGTGCCTAGGATTGAGACGGAGTTGACTCGTACATGTCAAAAATGACCCATGTATTGTTTCCCAAAAGTTTCAACAGAATCTGAATGAATTGTTCTGTTTTCTGTATGTCTGTTGTTGTTTTCACATAAAATCATGTCCATTTTAAACAAAAGATAGACATTTTGAGTGGCGGCGGCCACACCGCACCTCGTTTTGAGGCGGGGTTGACTAGTACATGTCACAAATGACCCATGTATCATTTTTATAAAATATCTGCACAATCTGAATGCATTTGGTTTGTTTTAAGTTTTCCAATTGTTGTTTTCACTTCAAATCTTGTCCATTTAAAATAAAAGAGAAAAACATTGAGTGGTGTCGGACACAATCGACCTCGGATTGAGGCGGGGTTGTCTCGTAGACGTCACATATGACCCATGGATCATTTTCCTAAAGGTTCAACAGAATAAAAATGCATTTGGTCAGTTTTCCGTATGTTAGTTGTTGTATTCATTTAAAATGATGTCCTTTTGAAATAAAAGAGAGACACTTTGATTGGAGTCGGCCACACAGCACCTCTGATTGAGGCGGAGTTGACTCTTACACATCAAAAATGACCCATGGATCGTTTTCCAAAAGTATCAACACAATCCGAATGCGTTCGGCCAGTTTCGACCACCCCACGCACGCTTTTCAAGCGCGCTGAACACCTAAAAAACACATATTCAGTCGTGTCGTGAAAACCGAGCATCCAAATGATGTTCCGTATACTCAGACACCTCACGAATAATAATTAGGGTTTTTTGTGAGATTTCAAGTTATTCTAATGTTGTTCAGCATGCATTTGACCGTTAAATGCATGTTTTGGCCATTTACGACATGCGGAGTGTGTTATCAGCCAGCGCGGTCACACAACACCTCCGATTGACATGTCATTTGGTCAACCATTTCACAATTCACCCACCCTTTGTTGTTGTCTAATTTCATGGAATTCCAAAGTCATTCAGCCAGTTTCGACCACCCCACACGTGCTTTTCGAGCACACCAAACACTTAAAAAACACATATTCAGTCGTGCCATGCAATTCGCACGTCCGAATGATGTGCCATCTCCTCTTACACCTCAAGAATCAAAATTAGGGTGTTTTAGTGTGATTTCAAGTCATTATGATGTTCTTCGGCATTCATTTGACCATTAAATGCATGTTTTGGCCATTTATGACAGGCAGAGTGTGTTTTCGACCAGTGCGGTTAAACGAAACCTCTGATTGACATTCCATCTGGCCGACCATTTTACAATTCACCCACCCTTTGTTGTTGTCCAATTTCATGGCATTCCGAGGTCGTTCAGCCGGTTTCGATCACCCCACGCATGCTTTTCAAGCGCGTCGAACACCTAAAAACACATATTTTGTCGTGCCATGCAAACCGCACATCCGAATGACATGGCGTCTCCTCTTACACCTCAAAAATAATAATTAGGATGTTTTCATGTGATTTCAAGACATTACGATGTCGTTCGGCATGCATTTGACCGTTAAACGCATGTTTTGCCCATTTACAACACATGGAGTGTGTTTTCGGCTAGCACGGTCACATGACACATCTGATTGATGTGTCATATGGTTGACCATTTTAAAATTCCCTCACCCTTTGTTGTTGTCCGATTACATGGCATTCCGATGTCGTTCGTCCGGTTTCGACCACCCCACGCACGCTTTTCATGTGCACCGAACACCTAAAAAACACATATTCATCTGTTCTGCACAATCCGCACGTCAGAATGATGTGTTCTCTCCTCTTAAATCTCACAAATAATAATTGGGGTGTTTTTGTGTGATTTAACGTCATTTCAATGTCGTTCGGCATGAATTTGACCGTTAAACGCATGTTTTGGCCATTTACGACAGGTGGAGTGCGTTTTCGGCCAGCGTGGTCACACGACACCTCCGATTGACATGCCGTTTGGCCGACCATTTCAAAATTCACCCACCCTTTGTTGTCTTTCGATTTCATGGTATTCTGAGGTCGTTTGGCTTCTTTCAACCACCCCATGAATGCTTTTCAAGTGTGCCAAACACCTAAAAACACATATTCAGTCGTTCCGTGCAATCCACGTGTCCTAATGACGTGTCGTCTCTTCTTACACCTCATGAATAATAATTAGGGTGTTTTCATGTGATTTCAAGTCATTATGATGTCGTTCGTCATGCATTTGACCGTTAAATGCATGTTTTAGCAATTTACGACACCCAGACTGCTTTTTCCGCCAACGCGGTCACACGACACCTCCGATTGACGTGACGTCTGGCCGACCATTTCACAATTCATCCACCCTTTGTTTTAGTCCAATTTCATGGCATTCCAAGGTCATTAATCTGGTTTCGACCACCCCACGCATGCTTTTCAAGTGCACAAAACACCTAAAAAACACATATTCAGTCGTACCGTGAAATCCGCGCTTCCGAATGACGTGATGTCTCCTCATAAACCTCTAGAATAATAGCTAGAATGTTTTTGTGTGGTTTCAAGTCATTCTGATGTCGTTCGTCATGCATTTGACCGTTAAACGCATGTTTTGGCCATTTACGACAGGCAGAGTGCATTTTCGGCCAGCGCGGTCACACGACACCTCTGATTGATGTGTCGTCTGGCCGACCATTTCAAAATTTACCCACCCTTTGTTGTCGTATGATTTCATGGCATTCAGAGTTGGTTTGGCTGGTTTCAACCATCCCATGCGCCCTTTTCAAGCATGTCAAACACCTAAAAAACAAATATTTAGCCGTGCCGCTCAAACCGCATGTCTGAATGATGTGACGTCTCCTCATACACCTCACGAATAATAATTAGGGTGGCTTCGTGTGATTTCAAGTTATTTCGATGTTGTTCGGTATGCATTTGACTGTTAAACACATGTTTTGGCCATTTGTGACACGCGGAGTGTGTTTTAGGCCATCATGGTCACACGACACCTCTGATTGATGTGTTGTCCATCCGACCATTTCACAATTCACCCACCCTTTGTTGTCATCCGATTTAATGGCATTCTGAGGTCATTCGACCAATTTTGACCACCCCACGCGCACTTTTCGAGCGCACCAAACACCTAAAAAACACATATTCAACTGTGCCACGTAATTCTCACTCCCGAATGACATTTCGTCTCCTAGTACACCTCACAAAAAATAATTAGGTTGTTTTCATGTGATTTCAAGTCATTCTGATGTCATTCGACATGCATTTGACTGTTAAACGCATGTTTTGTCCATTTACGACAGGCGGAGTGCATTTTCATCCAGAACGGTCACATGACACCTATGATTGACGTGCCATCTGGACGACCATTTAAAGATTCACCTACCCTTTGTTTTCATCCGACTTCATGGCATTCTGAGGTCATTTGGCCAGTTTCGACCACCCAACGTGCACTTTTCAAGCGCGCCAAACACCTAAAAACACATATTCAGTCGTGCCTCCCAATTCGCGTATCTGAATGATGTGTTTTCTCCTCGTACACCTCACGAATAATAATTAGGGTGTTTTCGTGTGATTTCAATTCATTCTGATGTCGTTCGACAAGAATTTGACCGTTGAAAACATGTTTTGGCCATTTACGACACGCGGAGTGCATTTTCGGCCAGCGCGATCACACAACACCTCCAATTAAAGTGACGTCTACCCGACCATTTCAAAATTCACCCACCCTTTATTTTCGTCCGATTTAATGTCATTCTGAGGTTGTTCGGCTGGTTTTGACCACCCCACGCACGCTTTTCAAGCATGCCGAACACCTAAAAAACACATATTCAGCCGTGCCACATAATCTGCTTATCCGATTGATGTGTCGTTTCATCATATACCTCAATAATAATAATTAGGGTGTTTTCGTATGATTTCAAGTCATTCCAATGTCGTTCGGCATTCATTTGACCGTTAAACGCATGTTTTCGCCATTTATGACAGGCGGAGTGCGTTTTCAGCCAGCGCGGTCACACGACACCTCCGATTGACATGTCGTCTATCCGACCATTTCACAATCCACCCACCCTTTGTTGTCATCCGATTTCATGAATTCTGAGGTCGTTCGTCCAGTTTCGACCACCCCTCACGCGCTTTTCAAGCGCACCAAACACCTAAAAAACACATAAACAACTGTGTCGTGCAAGCCTCATGTCTGAATAATGTGTCGTCTCCTTTGAAACCTCACGAATAATAATTAGGATGTTTTCGTTTGATTTCTTGTCATTCTGATGTCGTTCGACAAGCATTTGACTGTTAAACGCATATTTTGGCCATTTACGACACACATAATGCGTTTTTGGCCAGCGCGGTCACACGACACCTCCAATTGACGTGCCGTCTAGCCAACGATTTCACAATTCACCCACCCTTTGTTTTTGTCCTATTTCATGGCATTCTGAGGTTGTTCGGCCAGTTTCGACCACCCCACACGCGCTTTTCGGGCACGCCAAACACCTAAAAACACATATTCTGCCATGTCGCGCAATCCGTGCGTCCGAATGACGTGTCGTCTCCTCTTACACCTCACCAACAATAATTAGGGTGTTTTCGTGTGATTTCAAGTCATTCCAATGTCGTTCGGCATGCATTTGACTGTTAAACGCATGTTTTGTCCATTTACGACAGGCGGAGTGTGTTTTCGGCTAGCGCAGTCACAGGACACCTCCGATTGACGTGCCGTCTAGACGACCATTTCACAATATACCCAAGAATTTTTTTTGTCCGATTTCATGGCATTATGAGGTCGTTCGTCCGGTTTCGACCACCCCACGTGTGCTTTTTAAGCGCATCAAACACCTAAAAAATAAATATTCAGGAATCCCATGCAATCCGCACATCTGATGGACGTGTCGTCTCCTCATACACCTCAATAATAATAATTAGGGTGTTTTCGAGTGATTTCAAGTCATTCCGATGTTTTTTTGCATGCATTTGACGGTTAAACGCATGTTTTGTCTATTTACGACAGGTGGATTGCATTTTTTCCCAGTACGGTCACATGACACCTCCGATTGATGTTTTGTCTATGCAAACATTTCACAAATCACCCACCCTTTATTGTCGTCCGATTTCATGACATTCTGTGGCAGTTCAGCCAGTTTTGACCACCCCACACATGCTTTTCAAGCACGCCGAACACCTAAAAAACACATATTCAGCCGTGTCGCACAAACCACACATCTGAATGATGTTTTTTCTCCTCGTACAACTCAAGAATAATTATTAGGGTGTTTTCGTGTGATTTAAAGTCATTCTGATGCCGTTCGGCATGCATTTGACCATTAAATGAATGTTTTGGCCATTAACGACACGCGAAATGCATTTTCGGCCAGCACAGTCACACGAAACCTCCGATTGACGTTCCTTCTGGCCGACCATTTTACAATTCACCCAACATTTGTTGTCATCCGATTTCATGGAATTCTGAGGTTGTTCGTCCAGTTTCGACCACCCCACGCATGCTTTTCAAGGGTGCCAAACACCTAAAAAACACATATTCAATCGTGCCACACAAACCACATGTCTGAATGACATCCCGTCTCCTCATACACCTCAAGAATAATAATTAGGGTGTTTTCGTGTGATTTAAAGTCATTCTGATGTCGTTCGGCATGCATTTAACCGTTAACTGCATGTTTTGGCCATTTACGACACGTGGAGTGCGTTTTCAGCCAGCGCGGTCACACGACACCTCCGATTGACGTTCCTTCTAGACGATAATTTCAAAATTCACCCACCCTTTGTTTTCATCCGACTTCATGGCATTCTGAGGTCGTTCTACTGGTTTCGACCACCCCACGCATGCTTTTCAAGCACACAGAACACCAAAAAAAACACATATTCAGCCATGTCGCGCAATACGTGCATCCGAATGATGTACCGTCTCCTCGTACACCTCAAGAATGATAATTAGGGTGTTTTAGAGTGATTTCAAGTCATTCTGATTCCGTTCGGCATGCATTTGACCATTAAACGCCTGTTTTGGCCATTTACGACACGCGGAGTGCATTTTCGGCCAGCGTGGTCACACGACACCTCCGATTGATGTGCTCTCTAGCGGACCATTTAAAAATTCACCCACCCTTTGTTTTTGTTTGATTTCATGGCATTATGAGGGCATTTGGCTGGTTTCGACCACCCCACACACTCTTTTCAAGCGCTCCGAACACCTAAAAAACACATATTCAGTCGTGTTGTGCAATCCATGTGTCCGAATAACATGTTGTCTCCTATTACACATCATGTATAATAATTAGGGTGTTTTGTGTGATTTCAAGTCATTCTGATGATGTTCGGCATTCATTTGACCGTTAAACGCATGTTTTGACCATTTACGACACGCAGAGTTCATTTTCAGCCATTGTGGTAACACGACACCTCCGATTGACATGTCTTCTGGCCGACCATTTAAAAATTAACCCACCCTTTGTTGTTGTTCGATTTCATGGAATTCTGAGTTCATTCAGCCAGTTTCGATCACCCCACGCACGCTTTTCAAATGCGCCAAACACCTAAAAACACATATTCAGTCGTGTCGCACAATCCACGCATCCGAATGATGTTACATCTCCTTGTACACCTCATGAATAATAATTAGGGTGTTTTGTGTGATTTCAAGTCATTCTGATGTCGTTCGGCTTGCATTTGACCGTTAAACGAATGTTTTATCCATTTACGACATGTGGAGTGTGTTTTCGGCCACCGCGGTCACACGACACCTCCAATTGATGTGTCGTATCCTTGTACCCCTCACATATGACCAATGGATCATTTTCTTAAAGTTTCAATAGAATCTGAATTCTTTTGGTCGGTTTTCCGTATGTCAGTTGTTGTATTCACTTAAAATGATGTCATTTTGAAATAAAAGAGAAACACTTTGAGTGGTGTCGGTCACACCACGCCTCAGATTGAGGCGGGGTTGACTCATACACATCACAAATGACCAATGGATCATTTTACTAAAGTATCAACAGAATCCGAATGCATTTGGTTGGTTTTCCATATGCCAATTGTTTTTACTTAAAAGCGTATCCATTTAAAAAAAATAAAGACACTATGAGTGGTACTGGCCACACCGTGCCTTGGATTGAGGTGGGTTAGTGGGCTGTCCGAGGGGCTGTCCGGGGTCTAGGGAGGATGGAGGGGGCCTGTCAGGGGGGGCTGTCCGGGGGCCTATCCAGGGGGCTGTCCAGGGAGTTGTCCAAGGTCTAGGAAGGATGGGGGTTGTCTAGGGGGCTGTCCGGGGTCTTGGCAGGAGGGTGGGTAATGTATCTAAAATTCTATCTCGGTATCATACATCCAATTCTGACAGGACTACGAACTATCACGGAGTGCCATCCTGGAGTAGGGCCAAATCACGACATGATCGTGGTGTGCCCGTGGCCTGACCGTGGCGAGACCATGGCGTGACCACGCCGTGACCGCGGCATGACCGCGGCGTGACTGCGGAGTGTTGGCCTGGTCGAGCAACATCCACGGCGCATCATTCTCTGGCTAGGATTCCAAATAAATCATATGTAGTTGTCCTTCACATTATTGAAGCTGATCTTATGTTATAAAAACAGACTCTTGATTCAGAATTGTGGTATGATAAAGGTATATATTTTATATTCTTTGTTTTTAAAACTGGTACTATGTAGTTGAAACTACTGATTGAGAGTCAAATTATCACACCCTAAACTATCAGTGTGAGTTTTCGTAGACTGCGCACCTCCGTTGGATGGGTTTTATTATAAAAACACTACTTTATTTATCTAATGAAACAATTATATTAATGAAAACTTATTCAACATACTCAATTCAATATAATTAAGAAAAATTAAGAAAGAAGCTAAATTCAATTTAAATCATTCATAAATTAAAGAGGCTACGAGAGGGACTCTACCTCAAGGGGTGCCTCCCATGGGTGTCTTGTGGTGTGTAGTGTCTATCTATTATTTTTTTGGTGATTCCATATTGTGGGAAATGTGTATTGCATGTTCAGTTTAATAAATAAATTAGTAAATTAGAAAATACACCTATAGTCAATAGATATATACCCACTTTTGATAGATAATACCATCTAAATAACCAACTCATAAATCCGAGACTAGCATTTTACTTTACTAATTCCAATTACATAATATATGCAGCACCAACTTATGTTTTATGAACCAATCAATTAAAGGAAAAGAAACTCCTCACAATAACCCATAAAATTACATATAGCATTAATCACCTCCAAACCATTATAACATCATTAGGCTTCCATATTTGGTCGAAAATAAAGAGTTATACTGAATTCAAAAATATCTATACGAGAGTGGAAAACCAGGTTCAAAAATAAAGAGTTATACAGAATTAAAAAATGTAATGGATCAATCTGCCCCTGATTACCATCACCATCACCATTGTCATCATCATCCTCACCCTCTCCGCCATCTCTGTCCTCGTCATCATCCTAGTCATCTTCCACATGCTCATTGTCAGTCCCATCCTCACCCTCGGCCCCATCCTCACCCTAGGCCCCATCCTCACACTCGTCCTCATCCTCACCCTCTCCCTCGTCCTCTTCAACATCCTTGTCATCACCAGTAATGTCATCATCTCGACCGCCACTAGAACTACCACCTGGTGCATTGGATAATGCACCCATCGATGATATAAATGTCTAACAATCAACATTGGCCTCTGGTGGAAGTGATGAAGATAAAGCTTTCATCAATTTCATAAATTCTTTGTCCCTCATTTGAACTTGTACTTACAACTCTGTGACCCTTTTATCAGACTTTCTTGCATGCTCCTTGACCTGTTCTAACTCTATGGTACTAGAATGGATACCTGGAGAGGACCAATACCTCATCGGGGCTATATTTTTACCAGATCGGCAGCGTACTCGACCAGAGTGCTTCTCTCCCAAAACCTGATATAAATGATCGTGTAGCCCAAAATTGTCAGGCTCCAAGGCATCAAGAGACTCTAAAGCAGCCTTTTAAAAATATTAATAGATTATTAAATTTCAAAATAGATATTAAACTTTGAAATAAACAAATTAAAACCTCCAATCTTTTCATGTGTAGGTTCATTAACAGCAGTTCCATCTTTTTTTCTTCTACTTGAGAAAAACAATTTTTCTCGAGGTATACGTCCTTAAATATTCAATTTGTGCTTCTGTAATTAAATTTAAACAATATAAAGTGAAAGTATAATCATATAATCAATAATAAATAAATCACATAATTTAAGTAGGAAACAATAAAAAGGGAAAGTCCTAAAAAAATTATAAACAACTATATCGTAACAGCTGCCTCTCACGATCTGACATAGTTTTGTGCCACAAAGTGTGGAGGTATTACTTTGAATCAATGTTTTTTTTGTTTTTTTCAGAAGATTACTAAATAATTTTTATTAATAAAAAAGATAATATTAATGCAAATTAAAAAAACTGTCATTTAAATACCTCAAAAGGGATTGATACCTTAAATTTGGCAGTCACCCAATGGGTAATCATTTGGAGATACTGCTCTATCGGGAAGTCATCCATGATAGGTAATGTCTCTAACTATGTTCCCACTCTATCACACCAGTCAACATAAAACTCATGCTTATAAGCTCTAAAAAGCTCTCCTAGCTCCTTTAAACACGCTGGTCATGCACCTCCGCCATAAGGGAAGATAAACCGAAGCTGACACCCAATAGATTAGTTTATTTGAATACAAAAAAAATACTACATTAAATCCAAAAGATTTTTACCCATATTTGTGCCCATGCGTTACCTTCGTGTGGAAGATGTCTTCAAGAGATAGGGTAGATCGGAATGATGTCAGAGTATTTGGATAGCGCCACCAGAAAACCCGGACATTCCTGCCCAGATTTCTCAATCATTTGTCCATCATCATTGTATTCAACCATCAACTGTGTACGGTGGTTCTGTACCACACGCAAGAAAGTACGCCTTATCCCCCACCTCCTATCAGTAGATTAATATATTAATAAATAAAAAAATATCAGTACAAGTTATAATAAAAATAAATTTTGGTATAAAAATTTGATAGAGATATAAATATACATGTGGTAGTCGGATCAATGGGTGTCACTGGATGTGCAGAAGCTGAAGTAATATCCTATATAGGTTGAGTGTCCCTTAGTGTACACTCCTCAGACATATACTGTGTTGGAGCAGGAGTCAAAGAAGGTGGAATATAATAGCTCGGAGATAATGAACTAGAAGAAAAAGATGATGGCACAGACATCTAGCCAACTGGTAGTGTAAACATCGGACGCCTAAATATCCCATGTGTCCCTGAAGACACACCAGCCCTCGTACCACCAGCCCTCGTACCATCGGCCTCAGTACCGGGAGCACAAAATGATCGTACAACTCTGACACCACCACCCCTCCCACCACCAGCCTCTCTACTAGGAGCAATATTAGGCTCCTCGTCGGATATCTCTCATCTAGGGGGTGGATCCTGAAAAAAAAAGTTTTACACAAAATTTAACACAAGATATTATAAGTTATTGAAATATTTATATTTGAAATAAAATACTCACAATAGAGAAGAGTGGAGAAACACACATTCGTATCATGCGACGATTATTTTCCGTCATCTTTTTCCAACGCCTCTCTTCAATGGGTGTCATTTCCTACAATGAAAACAAATATGGAAGTAATGATGAATATATTACTAATGTGTAACCCAAAAAATATATATAAAAACCATGATATTTTGTAGGCATGAACAATATTGGTGAGTTCTATGATGGTTATACTCCTTTATTATGGGTTCCTTACAAGGATAAAAAATGATATAAATACCTTAATAATGATTTATAACTACCTATGAAAATTGTGACATGAATTCCTAACACTCATTTGGAATTTCAAAAAATATTACAACTGTGTGACCGAACTTCTCGATGGAGTATGAATAAATGATCTTGTAATAGAGTAAACATTGGTTTTGTCACCATTCACACATGAAAATGACCCCAAACTCACTCTAGTGGTTCAGGTGGAAGAGCCACTTCATTGAATGAATTATAGTGTGGGTATCATCATCTTAAAGTTAAGGTGTGATATTTCAATGACAACATTTTGGGGTACATTCATAATGCATGAGTATCTTATCGCTCCTCTTAGGATAAAAAATTCTATAACTATATTTATGGATAACCAATGAAATCAAGTCAATAGACATTAAATTTAAAATAAACCAAGGATAAAATAACTCAGGATCATATGGACCTCTTCAATATCAAACAAAATTATTTTATATAGATAAATCACAACAAAACCGCAACCTAAAATGATATATTGATTGTCTTCATAAGGGGATCATAATACACAATACATTGTAGAAAAATGGAATGAAAAAATATAAAATAAATGAAGGCACACCTACCAATTTATAATGGAAAAACAATAATTACTTAAATCAAAGATAGATGCCCCATTGGAAATTAGAGTTTGCACCCTCTAGAGCAGGTTGGGAAGTATGGTTCAAACCATAACCTAAAATTATATATGACTTGTTTTTGAAAGGGGATCGTAATACACACTAGGTTGCACCAAAATAGAATGACAAAATCTAAAATAAATTAACACACACGTACTGATTTAAACTGGAAGAACAAATCTAAAATAAATGAACTCACACATACCAATTTAAATGGGAAGAAAAAATTGTTGCAAACCGGACCTGTTGTGTTGGGGAGTAGCGTTTGCGTCGAGATTTAGAGGCAAACCTTTGAGATGGTTGAGGTTTAGGGAAAAAATTTCAAGAGGGTGCGTCCAGATCTCGGTTAGGGAAAAAATTTCGAGATCTCTAGAGTTGTAGATCGATGATATTTAGGGATTTTCTTTCCCAATGGTTTTTTAAAACCGTTGGAAAAGTTATGTTATCCCAATGGTTATAAACCGTTCGGTAAAAAATCTCCAAAACTATACCCAACGGTTTAAAAAACCATTGGGAAAAACCTCTTAATTCCTACTATACCCAATGGTTTACTGAAACTGTTGGCAAAAATCACTTCATTATCACTATGCCCAACAGTTTCATTGAAACCGTTGGAAAAACAAAACTAGAATATGGATATATAAATTCTTCTATAGAACAGTTGGTATAGGACTCTTCTCCCAATAGTTTTTTAAACTATTGGGAATATTGCGTTGGTATAGCTTTCATTTATAGTAGTGAGGTCTAGTTTCTAGAGTTATACTAGAAGAGTTGGTAGAGGAAGTGGGCGTGGTGCTTCAGGGTATGAGCACCCATACCAACATAGTGGTGCTACATAAGGGATTCAGAGGACACCACATAGAAGATGGGTAGGATAGTTACATGCAGTGCAGCCTACACCTGTGGAGAGCGAGACTCATCCATTGACATTAAGAGGTACTGTTCTAGTTGCTTCTACATTAGCTAATACCTTTTTGATGCTAGTGCCTCTCATTCCATTATATCTGAAAACCATGTTAATGGACTAAGCTAGGAGGTGGAGTCTGTAAGAGGGGTGATGAATATATATACACCATTGGGAACCCAGACTAGGGATATCTGTTTATGCAAGGGATCTTCGCTAGAGATCTGAGAGTCTCATTTCATTTGAGATATCTATGTCCTTGATATAATGAGAATCTATTTGATTATGGGTATGGACTGGCTAGTCACATTCTGAGCCAACATAGATTGTTATCATAGGACATTGACCTTCGTATCTCATGAGGGTGACCAATATTTCTTTCGTGGAGAATGGGAAATCCATGTAGGCAGAGCTGAGCCAATTACATAGAAACTAAGAGATCTAACATCCCAAGTTGCAATCCTTTTTATGAAAGATACGGGGTATGCAAGAAGAACTTCAACTAGTAGTAGAACAGTTTTAGGATGTCTTTTCTAAATACATTTTAGGGTTTCCACCTGAGAGTGATGTAGAATTCATTATTGAGATAATGTTGGGTGATAATCTGTATCTATTCAACTTTACATAATTACATTGACTCAACTTCAAGAGCTCAAAGCTTAGTTTGGAGAGTTTTAGGTTAAAGGGTTTATTCATCCATGTATATCTCTTTGGGGATCACCTATTTTTCAATAAAGGTCAAAGGGAGTCTACGCTTGTGTGTCGATTTTCAAAAGTTGAATAAAATGAATGTGAAGAACTGATATCCTCTTCTGTGTATCGATGATCTATTTGATGATCTGATAGGGGATAGTGTGTTCTCAAAGATTTATCTAGGATCAGCGTATTAATATGTGCTATTTTGGACATCTAATATACCAAGAACTACATTCAAAAGTAGTTATGTTCTTTATGAGTTTTTCATAATTAAGTTTGGGTTGACTAATGATCCAGCAGTGTTTATGGCTTTTATGAACAAGATCTTTCATCCGTACAAAGATCAGTTTGAGGTAGTGTTTGTGGATGGAATCTTAGTGTACTCTAAGAATCGCGAAGATCATTCTCAATATCTTGACATTGTCCTGGGTACACTAAGAGAGAATTGCCTATATTCCAAGCTATCTAAATGTCAGTTCTTCATTGACATGGTACCCTTTTTGGGCACATCATCTCGAAAAAAGGTGTGGTAGTGGACCCAAAAAAAGAGTAGGCAATGATTTCTTGGGAGCAGCCCAAGAATGTTTTTGATATTTGAAGATTTTTTGGATTAGATGGTTATTACATGAGGTTATTCCAAGACTTTTCCAGAATGGAAGCACCACATAATGGTTTGACAAAGAGAGTGGTAATGTTTTTTTGGATAAAATCATTCAAGAATGCATTCTAGAATTTGACAAAGCGCTGGACATAGGCACAAATTTCGATGTTACATGAGTCAAGTGAGAAGTACACTATGTATTTTTATTATTTTGGGGTCTAGCTCGGATCTGTATTGATACAAGGGGGTAGAGTCAATTCTTATGGGTCAAGGAATCTAAGTCCACTTGAATGGAATTACCCTACGGATGACCTTGAGTGGGAATCAGTGGTTTATAATCTTAACTATTGGTGACACTATATTTTGGGTGAAAATTTTATAGTTGTTATGGATCACAAAAGACTGATGTATATCTTTTCACAGTGCTACTTGAATCTTCGGCAGTGAATATGGATAGAGTATATGTAGTCCTTTGATTTCAAACTTTCATATACACCCAAAATGGGAAATAGTGTGGTCGATTCCTTGAGAAGGAAAACTCAGACTCAGTTGGTACATGAGTCGAGTGAATATCTTATGATTATGAATCTGCTGGGAAAAATGCATATGGTAGTTTAGGAGAGTCCATAGAAGATAACTCTGCTTTCTTTAGCAGTAGAGTCTACGTACTTTAGATGGATCATGGATAGGCAGCATGAGGATCCGAAATGTTCATCCTTGAGAGAAAACCATGAAGGTGGGGAGACACCTTTATACTAGAAAATAGATTAAGATGAGATCATATATGTAAAAAATTGAGTTGTTGTGCCAACGAGTATACGAGAAGAACTCATGCGAGAATTTAATGCGTCAAGGTGGGAGGTACATCTCAGGGTGAGAAAAATGTAATGTAACCTTCGATGATAGTTTTGGTGTCCCGGAATGAAAAAGGAGAGAGAAGGGTTCGTAACAAGATGTTTCACATGTTAGTAGGTGAATGTAGAGCATCAACAACCAAGATTACTTTTGCATCCATTACCTATTCTAGAATGGAAGTGGGATGATTTAACTATAAATTTTGTGGTAGGTATCCCAAAGACTCTTATGAGTAATTATCTATTTGGGTCATTTTAGAACAACCAACTAAAATAGCACACTTCTTTCTTAACAGATAAACCTTTATAGTAGAGTAGTTTAGATAACTATATGTGAGAGAGATAGTTCGTCTGCATGGGGTGCCAAAGACTATAGTTTCATATCATGATTTAGGCTTTACTTCATGCTTCTAGAAGAGTTTACAAAAGGTTCTTGGTACACATGTTCTATTAAGTACGACCTACCACCCACATATAGGTGGGCAGTCGTAGCCTACCATACAGGTGTTAGAGGATATGCTTCTAGAATTTGTGTGTGCCTTTGGTGGTTCTTGGGAAAAGCACTTGGCTTTAGTGGAGCTTTCATATAACAATATTTATTAAGAGACTATACAGATGGCACCAAATGAGGAAACTTGCGGTATACCTTGTAGATCACCACTATGTTGGTTATCAGTGGGTGAGTTAGAACTGTTGGGACTGAGTCTCGTTTAGGAGACATTGGAGCAGGTGTAGTTGATTTGAAAAGGTATGGCTAGGGATCAGATTAGGCAGATGTCATGTGATGATAGACGAAGACGACCCCTTGATTTTATAGTGGGTGATTATGTATTCCTTCAGGTGTCACCTATATTGGGTCACCGTTGGTTACAAAGGTAGGGAATGTTAGCACCCAGGTTTGTGGGATTGTTTGGGGTGCTAGAGAGAATCAGGCCTATGGAATTCCGATTAAAACTTCCACATAAATACAATACTTTTCATACTGTTTTTCATGCTTCACAACAACAGTGATATCTCCCTGACCCATCTCATGTGATTTATGTGGAATAGGTTAACCTCAAGACAGATGAATCCTCTGAGAAGCATCCGATACATGTGCTGGGTCACAGTGAAAAAGTGTTGTGGGGAAATATTGTGTCCTTAGTTCATGTGTTATGGAAACATGGAAATGTTCTAGAGTAAATTTTGGAACGGAAATCAGACATGAGGGATCAATGGCCAAATATTTTTGTCTTGGAATATTATAAAAGTTCGAGTGTATAGCATGAGGATAAGTTGTTATAAGGTGGGGACATTGTAAGATCCCGACCTTTTTTGGAGTCATCTCAGGCGCATTTTTAGGTACTTTTTTAAGATTTTAATAACCTTTAAGTTAGAGTAGTGGCGTGGGGTGAGTTTGGGTGAACATTTAAGGAAACCTAAAGGATAGTGGGTTGTGCACGGTTTGTGCACAGTTTGAAAAAATGTGCGACCAAACTGTACTAACCGTGTGAAACTGGACAGAGAGGTCCACATGGTTTGTTCATGGTTTGACAAACTATGCAACCAAACTGTGCCATCCGTACAAAACTAGACATAGGGGTCTACATGGTTGGCACATGTTTTTCCCTAACCATGCGCCTCTGCCTAAGAAATTGTGTGTGCTGGATTTTATTTCAGAAAATCCTTTTCAAAACCACCCAAACCCGAGGGAATTTTTTATTTTCAAATTTCTCTTGGACTTGATGAATTATCAGTGTTTCCAAATCCTCCTAGAGATATTACAAGGAAATATGAACACCTTTTTGATATAGAAAGCCTTGATTGAAGATCCTCTCTCCTCTCAGTAATTTAATTTCATCATGGTGATTCTTCTATTCACTTTCTTATATTTTCTAGTTACTTTCATGGAATATCTCCACCTTTATATGGGATATAAACCTGTGATTTAATATCTAGATCAAGGATTTTTGATCAAGATCTAGATTTTCAGGATCATGATGTATTTGATCTTAATTTTGGTTTTAACGATTTATATCCAGATTTGGATCGACGACGTTGTGTTGTTCGGATTTTGGGGATTTCTGTTGGGCTAACCTCCATCAATATAAAAAGGTAGGTATTATTAATCAATCTCCCATAATCATGTTTCATTATAAGTGAATGTGAGTTTATGATATGCAAGATTCACTTAATGATTGATTTCCCAAATTAGAGTATTTAGGAATCTGAACTTGAATTGAGTTTACATGGTGGTTTAATTGATAATTAAACTATAGAAAAAACTATGGGGGTTTTCCAAATAGATATTTTATAGATTAGATATTGGTAGAGATATTTTAATTGAGATGTTGAATTATTTTGATAATATAATTAATTGTGGGAAATTAATTATGGAATTATCTTTCATGGTGAGAGATAATCACTTGTGAGAATTAATTATGTTCCATGATGTTGACCAAAGATAATTAATTGGGAGAATTTATTATGTATCATGATGTGATCAATGATAATTAATTGTTAGAAGTAATTATGAAAATTTCAACATTGATATGGATAATTAATTATGAAGAATTAATTATGGAATGATAATGGTATTGATTGGTTAATAATTGATGAATTAATTAATGGGAATGTTCTTAGTTAATTGTTGAGTTAACTAATGGACTTGTAAATGTTTAACTAGTCAAAAGATTGGTAAGGGGATACTGTGGAAAATTATTATGACATAAAGAATGATTAAATGGATGATATTTTTTGGTGTTATGCATAACGTCCTAGACCGATTAGAAGTTGGGACTTGGACATGGTGTTCCACCCCAATAGTTATCCAAGATTGAGATGATGGGGTGTTCGACATGATGACCTACATTGATTAGGGAAAGAAGTTCTAGGAATAACGATCTACACTCAACAATATTTGGGGTGTTAGGCATGATGACCTCCACCCAATGACTGATGTTTCAACTGAGATTTGGGGTGCTAGGCAAGATGATTTACACCAAATGAATGATAATAATGAATGATGAGTAAAATAGGAAACGTGAATTGAATTGAACTCATGTGATGATTAAATATTAAATGACAATGTGATAACTATTTAAATTATGAATTGTATTTATTAACTCATAAATCTACATGTACTATCTTTTGACTGAACTCATTTTAGTCATCTTTGGTGGTGTACTACTTAGTTGTACTCACACACTATTTGGGCCACCAAATTGGCACCCGATCATACTTTGTTGTTGCAGGATAGGATAAGGGAAAGGACCTAGGATAGGTTTCTATTTTGGATTCGAGAATGGGATAGGGATCTTGATGCAGTTCAGGACTTGTTTTAGAGTTGTTTTGTCTTTACTTTGAGTTCCATTGTAGACACTTGGAACTTTCATTGTCATAGCATGTTTTACTTTTCAGTTGAGTATTATATTTTCTAGTTTTGACTATCATATATCATGGTATTGTTCTAGTTTTCTATACGCTTCCATACTTTGTTATTTTTTATTTTATTCCACTTGTTTTCTATTCTGATAACAGGGGGTATATTCTCCCCAAGACTAACCAAACCCTCGCTGCTAGTCAGTAACCACTGGTGTAAGGGGAGACGTGCTTTAGGTCATGTGGCCAATTGGCTTAGGGCACCGATCAGTGGCTCCCAGGTCGGGATATGACATATGATGTTTTGGGATGTGGATCGATGACCATTAGTGCTCCACATGTGACATGAGTCTGTATTCTCTTGTAAAGTAAATTTCTTGTTTGTCATATATTCTTGGACTTTCTTCCTCACATCCATCTATGAATGTTTATTTTTTTATTCTAGAGAATAATCTGTTATTCTCAATTGATGGATATTTAAAATTTTGTTTTGGATTCAGTTATTTTTATTTCTATTGTGGCTTCGAACTTCGAAGTTGACGGTGGTGATGAGGGTGAAGCAATTATTGTGTGGGTGATTTCTGTGATGGATGTTGTGTCGGGTTCTATTTCAGTGGGTGTTTCTCTTGTCATCGGTCTGGTGTTAATTGTTGGTGATGTCACTAATGGTACAAGGATATGATAGATGATAGATGAGACCTTATTGGTTATTTCAATAATGAATTTATAGCCTCTGGTTTATTGGTGATGAAGTTGGTTTTGGTGATTGTTTGCCTCTAACTTTATGATATAGTGATGAATCATCAAAGATGACGATGTGGCGATTATTCATCGACGATGAAGAAGGGTTCAATAATAATGATGGACGGTGATCATGACATTGACTTTGGCTGATGTGAGAATATCTCAAAATTTATCTCCTCATTTGTTGTGTCTGAATTTTGAATTTGGCTTACTACTATTGAATCCCGCTGGATGTTTTTTATTAATGTTTTGGTTACCGTTCATCCTCAAAGCGGTCTTTTTGATAACAAAATAAAAATCTATTTGGCATATTATATAGATGATTATAAAAATATTTAGATAAAAATATGATTGATAGATATCACATCATGTATTTTTATTACTAGATTAGAATATATTCTTTATAAGAGGATTCAATTTGGTTATATATTTGGATCCAGATATATTTTCTATTGTCAATGATATATTTTCCTATTTTGTCACAATATTTGTATTGATTAATGGGAATTGATTTAGACTTAGATATATATACTAAAATTGAGTTATATTTAATATAAAAAATGTATGGGTAATCATATGGTATTTACTATGATGAGATATATGTTGACATTGATTATAGATTTCATAAAGTGTATTGGAAGATAGCCGAATGGTGTTTTGAATATTGTTTCAGAAGTTATTGTATATGATAAATTATAATGTGTATTGGAAAAATTATTTCGGGCTTCAGTGTAAGTGGTAAATATCCAGGGATATTCCAGTAAAATAAGTTGTTTGTAAATTCTGATTTATATATACATAAGGGTATATTTTTTATGCAATATGTGATTATTGTAAAATCTTAAGCTATTATGATTTTCAGGACCAACATTTTATGATTTCATTAAACACAATTATTTCATAATTATATGTGACATACATGGTTTTTAAAATAACTCATATATATGATATGTGAATTGTCCAAGACATTATCTTTTTAATTATAATTACATGAGTTAGAGAATTTAAAACCATGGAATATCCTTGAGATATATAAAACATATAATTATATGATGGTAATTATGTGGATATTCAGTTGATAAATCATTCCCCAAAGCTATCATTCTTTTACATCCCCTATAACATTAGATCCTAGATCATCATGGTGGATTAGGGAGTTCTATATTTAAAATATGTGATTTTAGTTGTCCCACGGATACACCAAATATTTGGGCTGATTATTCTCACCACTTATGTAATCTTCATCAAACACATATGAAGCAAAAGAGTTTTAACGGCTGGTAGGATAAAATGTTCCACATTTTATAGTGTTTTTTATTTTAATTTTTATGTAGATTCATATCATATTGATTGAATGTCCCAAAAAATGGGTTTTAATACACTTCTTCTTTACATAATAATTTTAACTATACACAATGAGAATATGTCATATTGTTCTCATATCAATGATATAACATCTTATTTGTAGAAAAAAAAATTCATTTTCATTTTCAAAAAAATAATTGAAATTTGTGGTCCATATTATTTCTGATTGACAAATATTAGTGGATTTTGAAATGATTATAGAAGTGATTTATTGGGAGATACCTAATAATGTGTTTGAGATTGTGGAATTCAATGATTTTATTAGTTATTATAGGTGTTTCATTTAGTATTATTCCAGGCTTGAATCTCTTATGATAGAGTTTACTCATATGGGTGTTATGTGTGAATGTAATGATAAGTGTCAAATATCATTTGAGTAACTAAAGGTGATATTGAATTCACCTACTATCAAAATTATTTTGGAATCAGGTTTGGGTTATAATATTTGTTGTGATGCCTCATGTATGGGATTAGGATGTGATTAGATGTAGGGGAATCTTATGGTAGACTATATATTTATCTGAATATCCCATCATGGGAAGATTTACCTTACCCACGATCTCAATTTGGATACTATGATTCGTTATATCAAGACTCAACACCAATGTCTCTTCCGATATTGGTTAAATATATATTCCAATCACACAATACTGAAGTATATTTTTACCCATAGAGATCAAAACCATCCACAAAAACATTGGTCTGTGTATCTTCATATATTTGACTTCGAAATTGGATAAACACCTAGAAAATGGAATTTGGTTTGTGAAATGTTGACGAGGAAGTTATAGACTAAAAACATGAACGATGTAGTGTGTGAGTGGTCTTCGATGAGGTATTTTGAAAATATAATCTTATATGTGGATGACTATAATGGGTTGGTGTAATTATCTTGTATAATAGATGATTCTTCATTGTATGAAATGATTCAATATAAACATGAAAAAAATATAAATTTTCTATGATTTATTCGTGTTTTTTGTAGTGGGGAGGCCTAAAGTTATTAGTATTTGTATCCTGATATTTACATTTATTTTCATGATTGAGTGGAAATTCCAATAACTATAATGTTTTAGTTCATGGATATTGGAAATTATTCAAGTTGGTCATTAAACTGTGGGAAAAATAATATATATCTTGATTTGAGACATCAATATTGGTGGTTGGAGATGTGTATTCGATTTAAAACATTATATCATGATCTCTTGCCTATGAGAAGATTAATGTGGGTCTCCATTGACCTGTTAATTTTTTGCAACATTTAGCCACTAAAATATGTTAGTGGGATGAGATATCAATATATTTGAGCATCATTTTACCCCTAACTCCTAGTGTAAATGATTCGGTTTGGTTTATTATTGATCAAATAATTAAATAATATCATTTCATTCGTATAAAAATTTCTAAGGTGGATGTGTTTGATTACATGTTTATTTGAGAGACTTTTAGCTCAATGTGTTACCTCTAACTATTTTTATGATAGAGATCCATGATTTAAATCTTATTGTAGTGATTGATTATATGTGGAAATGGGTACCTAATTGAACTTGAGCATGATATAAAAACCTTATATGAATGTACATAAGGGTAAATATATTGAAATTATTTAGTATATACTTTAGTTTTCTGTTCTAAATTTCAGTGATTCTTGGGAGAATTTTTTTTCTTTAGTTTAATTCACCATTAAAAATAGTTGTTAGGCTTGGATTAAAATAACCCCTTATGAATTGTTTTATGAAATTCAATGATGACGTCATTTCAATTGAGAGTATTGGCCTAAACATATTTAGCTAGTCCAATCCTTGTTCAATATATGACAAAAATGTGAAGTTATTCCAAAAGTGGATAGTAACGGTTCATGGTTTCTAAAAATCCAATGTGGATAGTCATCACGGCCATTTGGAGTTTGCTGTTTTCATTCAGATTTTTCTTAGGGTTTCACCTCATTTGAAACATCAACAGTCAGGGAGAAATGGTATGTTGTATAACATCTCAAAAAAGTGGCATATCATTCATACATAACATCTCACTTAACATCAATTTGACCTGGGTAACATTCCAAAAAATGTAACAATTCCTTGATTCCCTTTCCGTTTTATAACCTAACATCCTTTTTGTCTCTTATTAGATAAACCAATTCATTAATTTATGTGATAGGAGGTTCTACCCTTTGCATCATTGTGATTCCTTATCAATTTTGGTGTATCACTTACATGTATGTATGAATCTAAAATTTATTCCCCCAATTTTCTCTAGACGCTATCTTTATTACTCTTCTAATTTATTCCATTAAACCATATTGCGATGATATATCCTGATCTATATGGTTTATTGGGTAATTAATGTAGTTTTTATTGATTTAGGCTTGTGAGGTATGGATCAATTTGTTTCCAATCACTATTTTCAAAGGTGACAAAGCATCATCCATTGGAAAGACAAGATTCACTATATAATGGTTTTCTCCTATAGAAAACATTATATTAATTTTATATTTAATCATATTCGAATATAAAAAAATTTACCTGAAATATATAAGGTCTATTAAATAAAAATTCATCTTGGGTGTTATATAAAATGGTTTTCAAATATGTATTACATTAAATATTGTATTAAGAACATTACGTGTTCAATGAAAATACTTAATGATGGGATTGACTCTAAAATTGGGTTTCTATCATTTTATTGGTCATAATTTTATATTGGGAATTTTTTCTAAAATTTTGGAACATTTTACATGAATATCATGAGAAATAAATTCACAAGGGATCCTTTGGTGAGTTGGGTTGTGGACATATGCTTGTTTTTAATTACTGAGGAACCACTATAAATTATTGATATGTACTCAATATGATATAGTAGCTAATGTATTGGCCTAATATTGAGAGAGTTTGGTTAGACACATGAACATTTTGAATCATGTTATACTGGCTTTGTTTTCAATATTTTTCTTTATTTCATATTCAAATTGTCTGGCTATCATTTATTGTTGGTTCAACTCATAATTAAAATGTTTTCATGATTGATTTCTCACATGTCCATATATTGATAAATGGTTTATTTTTTTTACTTACCTCTATAATATCATTCATGTTGTTTTCCATATTCTGGGGGAATTGGATGTGTATTGTACTAAATGAACAACAAAAAGATATTTTATCATTTTTTTAAATGACCTGGATTTTTCAAACTTGTTTTGTTTTAAAGAAATAAATAATGGTTTCATGGTGGAATATATTTTATATATTCATGGTGGTATCATATAATGAATTCTTCAGACACCTTAATTATGACTGTTGGTTTATGTATATTTGGGTTTTTAAAATACAGGTAATGTAAAGGGTGTCATATAGACCTATATATTCTCTTGGTTGATGTTGATATCATAGTTGTTTGGGTTTGTGGTGATATATGGTCATATGGATTCTTCTTTGGACTCGATTGGGTTTTATTATAAGATTATACTTTTTTCACTTTTTTATATGTCTCATGGTTTTATACCTTTTCTTCCATGTTTTTTGGTAATTTTTTATCTTTATCATGTTATCCGAGAAACTAGTTGTGTTATATTTCTGGATGAATTTGTGACCGTGGTTATGTGAGTTGATACCCAAGTTCCTGTCACTAGACATTGGTGATTGGTATCATGCATTTATACTTGATCTATTCCATCTGGTGTGATGTGTATGGTTGACCATGGTTGGTTCATTACAGGAATGGAATTTCTCATCACAACTTGTGAAAAGGTCTCTTCATATCCAATGCTATGAAGCTAAGTATGCTTTATAGGGAGATAAACTACCTTATTATTAGGATTCTTTTTGAACTCATACATAAACCCTATGGGTATCACCTCATTAGGTGAATCCACTGTGTTCCAAAATTGGAAATTGTACAAGGATTTTTTCTCAGATTCCATAGATTTTAACATTTTCTTGGAATCAGAACACTTAATGTATTTCAGGTGAGTTGATTAATCACCACCTATGGATAATACCTCCTCATTTTTTTCTATATGAATTAAAAACCTCACTAACTCTTAATAAATTCTACCCGACCCTTGAGGTAGTTGTGTTGATTAATTCAACTACTCTTCAACAACTCTTTTTCAAATTGGCTCAACCTCTATTCCAATAATAATTCATATTATTGGACTTGAACTTTATTATGTTTAAATTTTCTCCCACTAACTCATTGACCCATGTTCTACTTACCATGTAAAACATCTCATCATTACAAAAACAATTATTTAGTAGGATTTTAAATGTAATGTTTTATAGTATAATTGGGAAACCAAAAAAGAAACACTTCTTAGAATTGGAGTCAAACATTTATGAATCTAGTAAACTTATGAATTATTCACTTCCAAAAATATTTATATAAGGAAAATAGGGATGTTTCCTACACCATATATCATATGGTTTATTTATGACTACATTATAAATAATTTAGTTTACAAATAATGAAGAAGTATTCGTAGCATAACCCCAAAATGAAATATGAAGGTCACATGGACACAGAAATGATCAAAACACTCCCAACAAGGAACGATTACCCATCCCAAACACACTATTATATTGTGGTTTTCTAAATGAGTTATGAAAATAATCCACAAACTCAAAAATTAACAATAACTTCCTAGCTCAATCATTCACCACCGTGATTTGATCGATGTATTTTAGTACTTTTTTTCAACTGATTATGTACTTCATTTTGAAACTCCCTAAAATTTTAAAAAGGTTAATTCTTGTTTTTAATTAAAACCCCATATATATATACTAACTAAAATCCTAAGCAGATTCAGGGAATTACCTTAATCCAATATTTTTATTGTGATCTGTTGGCTCCACATATATCACTATATATGAAACCCAATAGTAAGCAAGCCCTATCACCTTTTCTCCCAAAAATGAAAAATGTTATTTTTGCTAATAAATTATATTACTATGTATCCAAATATATATAATTTATTGAGTCCAAATATCCATCTCTATAGATCCTTTTAATTTTCTATGAATTTACATGTCCAATATGATAAGGCCAAATATATACTGGATAAGAATCTAACCTGAATATCTAAATCTAAATATTCTAAATAATATAATTCATACCTATAATATATAAATCATTTCTTATATTCCCAATTCCATAGAAAAAAATCATTGTTATATTTAGAAAAATATATTACACAATAATTAATGGAAATCCTTCCATTCCCATATAAGATGCAGAAAAAACATATTTATAAATGGAAAAAATAATAATTTTCTTATTCTAGGACCAATAAAAAATTGTAGATTCATAACATAATTTCAATCCTCTAATTCGTAAAATGATACTCTATTATTAACATTGTGATCTATTTCTCCATTCATCAATTACCTTCTATATCTATTTTTGTTTTTTTCATACCAAATTTGTGATGCAAATCCAGTATGCAATACCAACGAGTCTGAGTTTGAGAAATTATGTTTTATAAAATTCACATTTTGGTGATAAAAATGTTCAAGGACTCTCCTCAATCTAATATACCTATCATTGACAATAATTTAGGACATACATATTATAAATATCTTAATAATTGTTATTATGTATTCCATTCTCTAAAAAAACACATATCAATGAGTTGGTATCAAGTATTATATCATTTTATGTAGAATTATTATTTAAGGTGATCCCACTAATAATTATAACCACCAACTTCATAAAAATTTAGTTATCTAAGATCCATATTTATTCCTGACAAAAATTTTTTATCACATCATAAAAACAATATTTTTTATGTTGGGTAACATCTCAATCATATCTCTTGTGATTCATTGACAATTGAGTGGTTGACCACATACCCAAAATAATTATATGGATTCACTCATCACTATTTCACTTGTATCCTAACAGTTAGGTCTTCCCTGCCATTTTAACCTAAATTAATCAAAAAAAATAATCTAATAGAGTATAATTAGTGGATACCCAATCTTATTACATCATATCCACAAATGTATCCATAATAGCTTGTAATTTTTGACTATATAAAAGTTAATTTTGGACTACACTAGCTATGGTGAACAATACATGGAAGAATGATTGAGATCATGACATGTGTTTCTTTATAAAGACTTTTTGACATAGTATTCGAGTAGGGTTTTTCTATTTTCTTGTCATTACATATTTAATACACATCATATACATGTTAAAACATTGACTAATTAATCATATTTAATATTTATCTTTTAATGTCATATTCATTTTATGTAAGCATGCTTTCAAAGATTTAGTATTTAAATCCCTATTCCAATCACCAAATAAATATATTCTCTAAACATTAATTTTTAACTCTTTAAACAATCCATATATTTTGTATAATCATCCAAAAATAAAATCCATGTATAATAATTAATATTTGAATACATCATATCAAAAAGGTATAAAAATTATTCATTTAAAGCTTTGTAATTATATAAGTTTAAAATATACACATGATTAATCCAAGAGTGATATATATTCATCCATATTCCAATTCATTACAAGGCACAAGCCTCTAGGATAGTAAGTGGCGGGAACCCGAGACCCTATCATCTAGGTGAATTTACACAAGTGATAATTAAGTTTATAGTAACACTACTACCTAATATAAAATATAGTATTCAATATCTATTCTCTAAATCATAGCATAAAATTAAAACTATGATCAATGTATATGAAAGCAAAATACTGTTATAATAAACCAATCATGTCATTTAGCATCTATCATGGGAGTAATTTATCAAATAAAATTTTCATACTCAATATTCAAAAAATTTAAACAATTTTCTAAACATAAATATCAAAGGACTATAATAAATAAATAATAATTTTATTTATTTTCCAAAATATGATAGACATATAAACTTTTAATGAATAGAGGATAATTATAATAAATTTAAAAATTGTCAGGAATATAAACTTTTTATTGATTTTTGTTTGAATTCATTCATATTATATATTACATTCAATTTATATTATTCTTCATGAATTAGAGTCATTATAAAATTCAATTATTATTATATAAACTATTTCTATAATAATAATATCATAAATTTTTTAAATTCTAAATAAATAATAGTTTACCACCTAGGAAATCTATTTAAATACTTTAATTACTAAATTAAAATACATTCCATATTAATTTGGAAAAGGTATTTTGAAATATTACCCATTAATATTTGAAAAAATAATAATAAATTTTATTTATTTATTTATATTAAATTTATAATAATGTTTTTTTCTAAAAATAATTTATAAATTAAATATTCCAAAAATACTTTTTATCATTATTTATAAACATTTTAAAAAGCACTAAAACCATTAAATATTTAAAAACATTTGTTAAATATTTTTACAGTTCCCTCTTGGATAAGACCCTCATTCTATATAGGGTAAAAAAATTATAACCTTATGAGAACTACTCGAGTAAGGGTACATATCCCAGACTAGGAAATATTACTTTTTTTGAAGGGTATAAATAATTTAACTTTATATTAACCTATCGTATAAAATTATAACTCGGATAAACCTTATGAAAACTCCTTCTCAAAATGTTACTAAATAGATTTCATATACACGAATAACTTTTCATATGAATTAGTCATGAATATCGATTATCTTAGCCTCCTGTGTAAATAGAAGCACAAAATTACATTTATTTGTCCCAATAAAAATCTATATCTTTGTAAAGGTATTCTATATTTACCATTAAGTAAAACAATTTATGGGTATCATGTATGTGTAATTTGAGTATGTTCATTCCATATCACAAAATACAGAAATGTGAAACATGAATTCCTTTACAAAATATTCATAATGGTAAATTTTTCTTCACCATGATTCATGATACATTTTCCCTCATTTTTCTACAAGAACTAGTGAGTCAAAATCATTGAAATCCTAGTAAAACTCCATTTGGTAAAATATATGGATAACGTTTAATCCTAGAAAGATTATTGGCAGTGGAAAACAATCCAAAATATAGGTTGATCTGTCATTAATAATCTCACATGTTAATATAACAAAAAATAGAGGTGAATATAATACATTATATTTAGATATTATATTAATCAAGTTCCTTAAACTCATGGGTTTATTTGAGAAATATAAGAAGGATTCATGAATAAATACACCTTACAACCATGAAGATGAACTTACTAGTGGATCCATGAGCATATCATGAGTTTTGGAGTTGGTTCCCTAGAACTAGCTTCTATATACTTTATGATAAACATATATTCATTTTTTTAAATATTAATAAACTACTTATCAAATAATTATTATTCTTCTGTGCGACATAGTATTTGATAACGTCAAACAATTAGATCACTCACTAAAAGGTCATAAAAGTTCCCCTCTATGATGAGAACTCTGAATTTCTATAACCCAAACCTTGAATATTTGTTCTGTAGCTGGATGATACCATTTGAGGGAAATTAATGATATAGGCTATCAAGGGTGGAAACTAATAGTACTTTGAGGAATCTTCTCTTGGTGTGAACCCTTGTTAATTTCTAGAAGGATATTATAAGAACTGAACCTTCTAGTAGGAAATATACATTTATACATGTAATTGGATATTACTATATATAGATGTCTATACTGGTCCTTAAACATTAATATTTTTTTTATTGAATATTATGATTCACATATGTTATTTTTTTTAAGAAAATTGTAATGAAAAATTTTATTAATGAAGAAGGATACATTGGGTGTGTCACAAGTAAAATTACATTAAATAAGAATGAAAGAATGGATTTATCCCTTCTATTCCTTAATAAATGTTAATATCTCAATACAATTATTGGAAATGATATATCCTGAACAAATCAAAATCTATGGTGTTATATAGTTATAGAAAGTCAAAGAAAGAGATATTTAGAATATAGGTTGATGTCACTAGAATGAATCCTCCTAGATTAGTGGTATTTTAATAAGGAGATTATATTACACAGAAAGCATCCAAAATAGGTAACATGTCATTGAAACATTTACTTCTTTATCTATGGGTTTCTTGGTGTGTTTCTAGATGCTAAACATGGATATTATGCGAGTTATACTAATTATTCTAAGAAAGTGGCCTATAGGATCACACATAATGTGTATCGATAGTCTATGTTAAATAATATATTATTACATATTTTATAAAATGTTAAATAAATTTATTCTTACATGTTGTTTAAAAATTATTCATGTATGTTTGATCATATTTATTTCATCACTAGTTATTCAAGATAATTTATTGTCAGAATAATATATAATAAATATATTTTTTTATTTAGTGATTATAATATGTATTTATTTATTAGAAAATAATTTTGTGATATATATTTTTTAAATAAATAGATATTATTTAAGGCCCGATAAATATTATGGAGGAATGAAGAATCGATTTTAATGGTCTAGTGATAAATAATAAATATTGAATATTATTTAATTATATTTTTTATGTTAAGGGCATGTCCAGAAATAATAATAAAACTGTTATTATTTGACATGGGGTTTTTCTAATATTAAATAATATATTCAAGGTCACTTGAACAATTATTTTATCTTAACCCTAGATATATAAATACCAAATTGCATTATTTTCTAAAAGAGGGATAATCCATTTTGATGGTTGTGAACAAAAATATTAGAGAATCCTCTCAAGCATAGAGAGGTCCTATCTACAAGAACACTCCCAATAATGAAGAATAATCCTCCTCCACCTGATCACAAAGAATGGTTTGGAAGAAGTTCTCCATGTGATTAATGGTTGATGATGAAATCGCAAGTATGTATCATTCTAGCACTTATATATTTCCTCAGGGATTTATATGGAGTCCTGGAACAGTTGTGGATCATCTCTAGAAGAAATATACACTAGGATTCAAGAACACAATAGTGATGGACCACATATCTCTTTCCAAATTCATAAAGAAATAATGAATTCAAACAAAGATATTTATTTATTTAGTTAAATTAATAATAAATAATATCTGATAATCCTATCTCTTGGTTCCATCGTAATTCTTTATTTTCTCTTTATTTGAATCAATTCTTTGGATCTTGATGATAATCGTCATATAGATCATATATTTATCATCAATTCTAGAAAAAGTCATATGTGGGCAGTGCCCAATGCATGCTTCCGCTACGCCTGGAACAAGAAAGTGGTATCAAAGAAGTTAACATAATTATTTATAATTATTTGGAGTTTTTTATTGTGATTTACACATTTTAATTTATTTTTTTAATTCATATTCGATCGTTATTTTAATATTAATTCATATATCCTATTCGCCTTCAATTTTTACTCTTAGATATAATTTAAACAATTAATTTTATGGTTAAAATATAATCGTGGAACTCATCTAGAGGTTATGTGGTTTCTGGCAAGACAAAACTAGACTACATTCCATGTAATTAGAGTTAGAGACCATATAGTGATGTTCAATGCATCGAAATTGATTCTAAATTCAATTATAGATTATTCATCGATTATTTAATTAATTAAAAATGTAATAAACCACTTATTGACAATAATTTAATGGTGTACGATCATCTAGACTACATGTGGTGTAGCCCACATACACAGTGTGTAGTCCCTTTAAGTCAAAGATTGGTTTTCTATTACATACAAGACCTACCTAACTGGTGACCTTACAAATCGGATTTCCAATAGTGTGTGGAACATTGGGAAAGCCATGTACTCCCAATTTTCTAATGAATAGATTATATGTCAAGTCTCTTGGCATGTGTCTTAGATAGATGGTGATATATGTATACACCTTGTGGGTAGAATATACACATCATACAATTTTACCAATTAAATAGATATAAAATTTATTTTTTAAATAATGTAAATCTCGAGACATGTTATTGATTGTGGTAACTAATTTTATAGGAGAGACCATTTGATGGGTTTTAATATTTATATATATAAGTGTTTAATTAATATCTCGGTTATGTTCAAGATCTTCATATCAAGTATGAGTTTAATTACAGTTGTTTCTCTCTGTGTATTAAATTGTGACACATTACAGAAAAGTCATGTAATTTCTGTAATCATAATGTTGATATTACATGTCATAAAAATACATGATAAGTCAATTAGGCTAAATTTCATAGGGGAAAAACTGAATATTAGAATAATACATGTTGTGTAGATTTGGATGGGTATTCCCTAGGTTAACTATAAGGTAAATTTGTGTTAAAAGTTAATTTTAAATGAATTTATTTAATTTTTTGAACTTAATTATGGATTAGAATCTCAATGAAATTTTAAATGAGAATTATGACAAAAGGATTGATTAGTTAATTTTCATAATTAATCGATTGAGGCATGATTTACCTTTAATAATATGAGTTAAGAATGAAATTATAGTTTAATTAAATGCATAATTTGTTGCATGCATATGAATTATAATGATCTAGACCATAACTTTTCTATGTTCTTGGTTTCATTTAAATTATTATTAAATTAAATTTTTGGAATGTTTACCTTCTCTCATTTCATTATGTATGGCCTTTACACCCTAGGTTTCTTTTATGTAAACCCATTTTCCCCTCATCCATGTGTGAGTAAAAGGCATATGTAATGGATGGAGTTCACAAGATACAGGAGGTGGATGATTTTCAGAGATAAGGAAAACCAAATCTAACGAGATATATAGGAGGAAATGTAGAAAGATACAACATGAACCTTAATTGGTTCATGGTAATTTTCCCTAGGCCAATAGTTAATTCATCAACTACTATATTGACTAACAATATGTTTAAGCTCGCGATCATGCTGCATTATGATAATATTTCTATCAGTTTCATAGTTATGTAATTATTGTTATTTTTTCACCATCACATAAAATAATGGAATTAAAAAAGCAAGAAAGATACAATTAAAATATACTAGCTTATGCTTAAATATTATCTAAAACATGGTTAATCCCAAAAGTAATCCCACTTAATATTAAGAATTGTGTGATAAAGATATTAAATGGAACTTAATTACTAGAAGAATAAAATCCATCAATAAAATATTAAGTCTATATTTCCGTTGATTAATTCAATTAAAATCAAAATATATTTCAATGTTCCTGGCCATCTATAGTTGGGATGCTTTCAATTATCGTGGAATTATAACATGAGGTTCAAGGTTGAGATAACTTGGTTGACATAAAGGGTTGACTACCAAGGAAGGATATAGTATAACTGAGAAAAAACAGTTTAGGAGATATAAATTAATGACGCTAGGACTGGGGATTCCACTCACCAGATCAATAAAATGTAATTTTATATTGATGTCATTTGGAATTCATACCTAAAATGATTCAAGATTCATAACAAACCATTGTTGGGGTAATGAGAATTGGAATATGGATCATTTTCACTATAATATACAAGAAATGGGATATTATGAAGCCAATGTTGATGGCTATTAGGTTTGATAAAAAAGTGAGGGACTAATAAATATAATTTTTTTATTTGTCTCAATTTTTTCAGATAAAGTACTAAAATTCATTTATCTTATTTGTATAAGGAGTAATAAAACACCATCAACCATATCATTACAATACATACATGAGAAGGAAAACATTCTCACCGTAACAAATTTCTAAGACTGGCAATGGAGCTGACATGTCATCATTCTCCATGAATATAAATTATATGTGCTGGAAATAACTTTTCCATTTTCTCTTAGTAATGAGGAAAGTGGTGTGAAGATATCAGTCTATGACAAACATTAGAATGATATAATATATATTCAATTATTCTTTCTATCATCCATGTCCATTGATATTTTACTAAAATATAGGGATCAGTATGCCTTTAGCATAATGTCTAACATTCAGGATCTCTATTAATATAAGGAAAGACAATAAAGTAATGAGATCTCTAATTCTTTGTTCATAACTAATTTTAGAGATTCTATTCTAGTTGGCCCTCACACAGTCAGGATGATTTCCTAAATTGATCAACTGGGAATCATTGGGATTAAATTCCTATATGAGTTGTGTATAGATTTCATGCATTCATCATTACCTATGAAATTCTCTAGTATTATTTTCTATTACAATATGAAAAATAGTGAGAATAGTCTTTTAGAACTACATACATTAATTATCTAAGTGGGTAAGGACATGGGGTATGACAAACTCGTAATCGTTATAGTGAATAAGAATAAGAAGGTAAAGGAAAAGAGGTCCAAGACATAGGGACATCGTAAAGATCTCGAGCCCAATCCTACCAAGAAGAAGAAGAACAAGTTTAAGGGAATAGAAATGGAGGTATTATGTTTTTCATGTGGAATTTCTGGTCATTGGAAGAGGAAATTCTCCCATAAAGAAGGGGAAGAAAATTATGCATTCATCATTGAGTTTAACCTTTCAATATGTACACATTGGGTATTAGATACTGATTTTGGGGCTGACATCTATAGAAAAATGTAAGATCTATATAGATTTAGAATGATTAGCATAGTAGAGGTGGATTCGAGAGCTCCCAATGGAGTGAGGCCGACTGTCCTATTCATTGGGGGTTACAACCTTTCATTACAATTGGGATGATTTTTGTTTTTAATGAATATTATTAGGTCCCTAAAGTTACCAAAAACTTGGTCTTTGTATCACGCCTACAAATAAGACAGTTTATTTTCAAATTTGGAAATAAACATTGATTATTTTATAATTTAAAAAAATGTAATGATATTAAACATTTAAATAATGGACTTGATGTATTAAATTATGAAAACCAAGTGTTGAAAATCAATAAAAAAATCATGTTCACATGAATAATATTACACCAAACTATGGAATTACCCTCCCAGTCATGTAAATGAGAAGTATTTGAAAAAACTCTATAAATATGGTTATTTAGACTCTTATTAGCTAAAACCACTTGATAGTTTTCATTATTATTTACAAAGGAAAATCACCATGCCACCATTTGGTGGATAGGGTGAAAGGGACAAAGAGCTTCAAGGATTGGAAGGGAATGATTTTTGTTGACCATTTAAAGTATAAGCTAGAGGTGAATATTCATACATCATAAATTTTACTGGTAACTTGAGTAGATATGAATATTTCTAATTGATGAGTAATAAGTATGAGTCATTTGAGAAATTCAAGAAATTTAAGAATGAAGTTAAGAATCATTGTGGTATGAAGATGTAGAAGCTTCGATCGGATGGAGTTGGTGAATATATTAACCAATAGTTCATCTAATTTTAATGGGTTTTTGAGATTCTATCTCAAATAAAACCACATTACACACCATAGTGGAAAGATGTTTGTGAAAGGAGGAATCTTAACATGATACATGTTTTAAGGTCGATGATGAGTCATCTAGATCTTCCATTATCCTTTTGGTGAAAGCATTACAAACTATGACATACCCATTAAAATGAGTACCAAATAAAGCATAAAATAGAATTCCCCTTGAGTTTTGGAGTGGAATGAAACATATTTTATTACATAAATGTTTATGTGGTTGTGAGGAATTTTTATAACCTTATTAGGAATCAAACTAGCACTTTAGGTCATGAGGTTTATCTTTATAGGGTATCCCAAGGAAAAAAGGGATACTACCTATACAACCCCACAAATAAGAATGTTATTGTTTCCATAAAATCCATATTTCTAGACCAGAAGCACATCCTCGAAAAGGATATTGGTAGATAGATTATCTTCAACAAAGTTGACACGTAATATACACAAGAGTTGGTATAATAATAGATTCCATTTTTATCCATGGAAGTAGTAGTTTCTGAACAAAAAGTACTTTGTATAAGCATAAGAGAAGTAAGGGAGCCAAAGAGATATGGTTTTATGGTCACAAAGGATAGTGACTCATTAGTGGTCGATAATGATGAACCTTTATCCTATAAGGAGGTAATAGATAGATCAAAAGATACAAGATGTAAAGAATCCATGAATTCTGAAATAGATTACATGTTTTAGAACCAAGCTTGTGTTCTGGTCGATGCCCCAGTTGATGTAAATACTATTAGATGAAAATGGGTATTCAATAAGAAACTGGACATGGAAGGTTATTTATTTTCCTACTAATCAAGTATATTAGATAAAGGTTTTATACCGAAAAGGTTTAGGCCCAAGAGAAAATGCCCAGTCCTCCAAATTTTTTAAATAAAAAGAGAGCACAAGTACAAAGGTTCAAACCAATACACAATTCCCAAAAAAATAGAAAAGGGATCATATTCCTCACCAGTTTCAACATCTGAAGCCACCTCCAGATCAGCTGATTCCCACTCAGATTGCGAATTATAGGATTTGATCATTTTGAAGTAGTGCTCCCATAGTCGTAGTTCCTCTGAATTCAATGGCTCCCTGGACAACTTCTTGTTGACCAGCCCCCGCTTCGGATCCATCTCTTTCAATTTGATTCCTTGAAGGAGGATCTGGTAGACACCATATTTGGCATGTTATGGTAATACTTTTGTGGCTTCCTCTTTGGTGGATCAGTGAACGTCCCCACATTATCATTTCCATTCTTCCTCCAATTCTTAAGTATATCACTATAAGATGTCTTGACAAGGAAATTGGGAGAGTTGTCTTTATTCTCATCAGAGACATTACCCCACTTATTTGGTACCTCTAATAAGCCATTCTCCTTCCGATTAGTATCATGCACTAAACCAGGTCTCACCCGAGATGATTTCATGTTGTTTTCTATCAATTCCATGCATTTACCATGTTCCCCATTTCCCTGACCCTCATCAAAATCAATATCTCCACAATAAACATGTTTCGCTCCTGCTATACAATTCTGCTGCAACCCTGACTGTTCAGGGGGTAACTCCTTCTTCCCCATAGCTTCCTGTCCATCCAGAGCCATCTCCCTCGATAATTCTTCTTTCAGAATAGCCTCCTCATTCATTATCACTTCAAAATTATTATCAACCTCAATACTCGGTACCTCCTTTATAGCAAACACTGAACCCCTGGAATATATTCCCACTCCGCCATTGCAACCATCAGAATAGGGGACTTGAGGAGCCACAACATCCTCATTTTCAACATCCATATTCAGATTTCCCCCTGTTGGCCCTGCCCATGCAGCAGAAACCACACCCAGGTCATAGTACAACCTTCTGAAGACCTCAGCCACAGCCAGGATTGAAGGTGTGTCCATGTTCTTATTCATATCCTCATGTCAATCTTTTTTCTCATTATGTCCATGAGGCTCACAACTTTCTGCAGGTGCAGTAACTTGAGCCGCAAAGTCATCCTCTCTCAGATCTCTAATGTCTTCCTCTGGTCCATCACAATTATGAGAGACTTCAGCACAGCATCCCTGAACCCCATTATGGGCTGAGACTCCACCAAAAATCCGTAATACATTTTTATCACGATGACACAACGGAGCCAGATACCCCAAATGACAGCAGTTCAAACAGAAAGGGACCCAAGATTCGAAGTAAACCAATTGATGTCATCATATCTCACCTTCAATCTCAACACAGATTGACTCAATTGGTGCCTTAGACACCTCAATCTCGTCACAAATAATAGGATCAATCGGATGGCGGAGAGAGTGAGTGTGAGATTCCGTGCATAAAAAATGACCAATCATATTCCCAATCAGATGTAGAATCTCCAAAGTTTTAAAAGGTAGTGGAAGACCCAGGAGGGTGATCCAAATCATCGTTGTTGGAGGATCACGCTGTATATGAAACCAAAAAGACCACTAGAAAAGAGAAAAATGAGCGCCTACCACCGAGTGTGGGGTAGAGGACCAGGCAGAAATTAAATCATCTTCATTGCTAAATAGGATTTGAAAATACCTCACATATAGAATCCCAACCACTACTCCTTCACGGAGCATCCAGGAAGAAGAAACATACTTGTCAAACGATTAAACTGAGGGACGATTCCTTCCAAATTGTCATCATTGGAGGATCACAGAACATTCTATTCAATGAATCCAAAAAATAATTTGGTTTTGTTAAGAATGAATATAGGCTATGTATTTACAATAGGTTTAGTGTAAATGTATTCTTTATCTTAGTAGTATATTATGATGAAATATTAGTTATTTGATGAAATATATAAGTCTTAAAGTCAGTTATGACTATTTAAACAAGTGATTGTCCATGAAGGAATTAGGTGAATCATCACATAGTCTAGGGATCAAGAACATTTATGATTGATCCAAGAGGCTGATTGGGAAAATAGAAAGTACATATATTAACCAGATAACAAAGAGATTTATTATGGAAAAATACAATAAGAGATTGGTTCCAATGTCACATGGTCTACAACTTTTTAAAAAAAATATCTCCAGACACAAAAAGAGAAAGAGAGAATTAGATTCCTCAGTGATATGATCTATCATGTATCCCATGTTATGTACTAGGCTTGATTTTGCCTATGCATTGAGTATGGTAGGAATATATCATGAATATATAAGAGAAAAAAATTAGACAACTGTTAAGTACATCCTTATGTATTTGAGAATAACTCAGGATATATTCCTCATGTATGGAGGACATGAGGAGCGGGTCATAAGGGGTTATACTGATTCTAGTTTTTAGACAAATCAAATTGATCTGACGTCATAATCCAGATATGTTTTTTATCTCAACAGAGGAGCTGTGAGTTGGAAGAGTTCGAAGCAGCTAGTTTTTGTAGGTTCTATAGTGGAGTATGAATATATAACATCTTTTTATGTATCCAATTAAACCTTTTCAATTCTAAACTTTTATTGGAAATTATTTCGGTACCTAGAAATAATTTCTATGTCATATTGTATTTTGGTAATACAAATGTGTTGGATCTTTTGAAAGAGAAAATTTCACACCAACAGACAAGGCATATATGCCAAAAGTATCACCGCTTGGGGGATTTTTATTAAAGGAGTGAATTATAGGTGAGCATAATAACCATGAAATAGATGGTGGTCGACACCTTTACTAAAGGAATATCTTAGTGGAAGTATGAGTATCATGTGAGAGATACTATAGTGAAGGGTAATAGCAGTTGGCTCAAGTGAAAGTGCAATTCAATTGGAGTTGGTTCCCAATAAACAAATTCTATATACTTTATAATAAACATTTATTCATTATTTTGAATACAAATAAACTAATTATCACATCATGATTTTTCATCTATGTGACATAATATGTGATTATGTTTTACGAGTAGTTATCACACTAAAATGTCATAATAGTTCCTCACTATGGTGAGAACCCAGAATAGTTATGACACTAATATTGAATATATTGTTCTTCTTATGGTGTACTCCCTTGGGAATATCCAGTAGAATATCATGAGAACAAGAAATGCTAGTAAGAAATCCTCATTTATACGTGTCATTTGATATTATTATCTATAGATATTTGTATTGGTCTATGTACATTAATATTATTATTAATGAATATTATGAGCCGTGTACTTTGATTTATTGATGAAAATCATGAGTACATATGATTGCGGAAAGGTCGGATATGTGGGGTGCATCATAGGTAACATAGCATTAATGAATAACGTGATAAAGGATTTATCCTTTATGTTCATTAATGGAAGTAAATATCTCATATCATTTGATGAAAATGATATATCCTGAATAAATCAATGGCCATGGTGTTCAATAGGCACATTCTATTTCTGGAAAGTCAAAGAAATAGATACCGAGAATATAGGTTGATTTTACAGGAATACGACCTTCTCCATTAGAGATATTGTGATAAGTGGATTATATTTCATAGTATGCATTCATATGAGATAACATTTCATTACAACATTGAATTATTTCTCTATAGGTGCACTAACATGTTACTAAATGATAACCTTGGACTGGTTCACCTAATTACACTGAGAAAGAGGTCGAGAGGGTCACACACTATGTGTATCGAGAAGGTGAGTTAAATAATATATTATTATTTATTATTTAACAGACTAAATCAATATTATTTCTACATGGGGATCAATACATATTCATGTATGATTGATTGTATTTTTTTGATCAATAGTTATTAAAGAGAATATATTGTGAGAGGAATATTTAATAAATATTTATTTTCGATTTATTGAATATAATATTTATTCATTTACTTATTGGTGAATAATGTAGTGGTAATTATTTAATAAATAAATAGACATTATTCAATTCTCAATAAATATTGTGGAAGAATAGAAGGCTGATTTTAATGGTGCTGTGTGAAAAAATAAATATTGGAAATTCTTTAATTAATAAATATTTAATTATAATTCACAATTAAATGCATGTTGAGAATAATATTATTATTAATATTTCATATGGGTTTATTATTGGAATAAATATAATAATCAAGGGCATTTGTGACATTTTTTTATTTTATTCTGAGAAATATCAAAACCCATTTATTCTATTTTCACAAAGAGGGACAATTCATTTTTTGGTTGTACACACAAATATTGGAGAGTCCTTTCAACCCTAGAGAGAACACATCTCCAGAAACGGTCCCAAGAACATAGAACAGTCCTTCTCCAATTGAACATGTAGAACACTTTGGAAGCAGTTCTAAAATTAATCAATTGAGGATGACACAAGTGAAAGGATACGACATTATAACAATCAAAGATTCATTCAGTGATGTTTGGAAATTCATGGAACACATGTGGATCATTTCTAGAGGAAATCTACACTTTGTTTCTACAAATCAATGACAGTGGACCAAAAATATTTCACCAGATCTGTCAATAATGAGAAAATTCGAACAAAGGTGATTCATTATTTAATTATATTAATTATAAATAAGATATGATGATCCACTCTCTTGGTTTCGATGTAATTCTACATTTTTTATTTGTTTAACCCAATTCTATGGATCAAGGAATTTATCATCTTACAGATCCCATATTGATCATCGATTATGAAAAAAAAACATGGGAACCTCCCAATGAATAATTCCACTATTCTCATATCCTAAAATGAGGATGTCTAAATTCTATAGTATTCTAGTAACTATATAGAAAAATGATAAAAAATACATCCCAAATAAGTAGTGATTCATGAAATTTTCATGAAACCGATGATCAAATATTCATAAATCACACAATGCCATTCACATGCAAACAAACAAGAAATAAAAGTTTTCATATCTCATATATATGTGAAGCTAAATGATCATTATATTAAATTAATCATATTTGTTAGTGATACTGATTGATTTATGCATTTAACACTTTAATGAATATGAAAATCTAAATGAACCGACCATTATAATCAAAAATAATAAAATATTTGTGGGGTGAATTGGAAATGAAATCCATTGAATATAGATTCAACCATTCCAAATAAGAATCACATTCATATTTAATAAAATATACAAACATATTAAATAATATTATACATGCATCATTATTATTCATACAACATGTTTCACATGATTTGATTTTATGTGTAGATCCAACAATTTACATCATAGATATTATTATGGATTGAATAAAAAGGATAATATATTTTTCATTCGATATTATGAAAAATATGAGGATAAATAATGATTCAGGAATGATAGCGTATATTTAAATCATATACAGTGGAGGTGTCACCTGGCGGAATTATGTCATAAAATTTTTGGAAGAATATTTATTAATAAAGCACTTTTGTATCATATTATCCTATTTTATCACTATTTCCATATATTATCTACATGAAAATAACATTTCAACACCATTTTGCTAAAAAACATTAACATCATATAAAAAGGGAAAATAATATAGAGGATACAAAAAACAAGGTTTTCATGTCAATTTTTATTAAACTTATGTTGACATTTAATCAAAAAATCATATATCTGATTTTTTTCAATGTCGTTTTTATAGAAAACTGACATTGAAATATGTAATACATGATTTTGACCATTATATTTCCATAAAAATTACATGTAAAGAGGCTTTCTAATTCATGTATAATAAATCTAACTTCGAAATATCATCAAAAATAAAATCCTTCTTGACTTTCAACATTAGTTTTTCCTAATACTGTTATTGAAATCATATTTTTTACATAATTTATATGGAAAAACCATTTGGAAAATAATTTAATTGGATTTACATTCCATTCATATAAAACCAAAATTTAATTCTAATAATATTATTGATAATTCAAAAAATTAATTTTTCCAAACCTATATCGAAGTAGCACCACAAAAATAGTTTCACAATAGCGCACATAGTACCACGAAAACTCATTGAAAACCATTAAAAAATATTTTTCAAACAATATACACATAAGTGATAGTAAATATAAAAATTCAATAAACATTGAAATTATTATGTAAATAAAATATAAGGGCATTCCAATTTATTTACTATATGCTATAAAAAATCAAATAAATCTAAAACAACATAATGTTTTTTTGAATTCTATAATACAATATTTTTTATAAAATATAAGGGTTTGAATTAAAATAAAATTTTACTAATTTATTGTTGATATATTAAAGATAATATTACAAAAAAAATCATTAAAAAACCCACAATAATAACTTATTTTCTGGAAATGGCCTATAATTCATTAACTAATATTTTTCAAATGGAAACATTAGATATGTGAATAAAATATTTTGAAATATAAAATTTAGCAACATAAACTTTTACATATTCTTTTTTTGTTCTATTATTAAAATTTAAGAAATATTGAACTAAATCAATTGAATTTTTTTAGTTTCTAATATAAACTGAAAAAACTTCTACATATTTAAAATTCTCTTATTAAAGAGAAAAAATAACTGAATTAGACATTCTCTATTAAAAACTTTTTAAATATTAATCAAATTCCAACAAATAATGAGTATAACAAATTTCTCTCAAATTCATATGGGAAAATATTCATAACATTCACAGTTAGATAAAATATATAAATTAAAGTGGTACTAGTTTTATTATGAATAATTGTTCATAATTATTGATATATTATTTCATGTTGAGGTTATGGAGAAACCAACATAAAATCCATTCATTATTAATCATTAATTTAATAAATAAATTATGAAATGTTGGTTCATGTTTTTCATTACTATTGAATTTATATTGGTTTAATAAATCTATAAAAAGAAGTGAAATCATATTTTTTTTAAAAATTGATTGGAGATACCTAATTAAAAAATAATAAATTAATTAGAATAACATGTGTTTACTTAAAGAAATGAACATGATAATTGAAATTTATTAAAATGGAAAACAAATGTGACATGAATAAAGTTATCAATTTACCCTTTACAACATCAATGATGTATTTTGTAAATATATTTAATGTATAATCACAACTAAAAATATTACCAGTCATCAAAAAATATAAAAATGCAATAACATAGAAGAAATATATCTTCATTTTTCTATATTTGTAGGATACTAATGTTTAATGACCCAATATTTCCTTCTTAATTAAATATTTTTTTTATTTATTCCTACAACAAAAACACCAAATCCAAAAAACATATGAACCATTTTAAGGTATCTATAGAATTGGAAGGTATAAACAGTGATAACAGTGTTTTGAAATCTGAATAATTATATATATATATATATATCATGTTAATAAAAAACCAATTAATATATTTGTGAAAAAAATAAAATATTATTTTGAGATTAATAAACATTTTATAAAATTAATTTTTTTATTTTTGATATATTTTGGATTTGAACTAATTTTAATGAAAAATAATACACCAAAAAATGATTTAATACAAATTAATTTTGTACCTGATATTTTAGGAATTTAATTTAATGTATTTTTCATAATTTTAATGAATTGAATTTCAAAAATGTAATATCAACTCTGTATTTATCATTTAAAATTATCTTATGATTAATTTGTGATACAATTCAAAACATATTTATTTTAGGTGAATAGTGTAGAATTCTACTTTTATAAATCAAGAGTACATTTCTGTATATATGTTTCAATTGAAAACCTATGAAAACATTTTTAAAGAAAAAATATATATTTCATATTATAATTTTATATTTTCAAAAATTATTATTTTAATTTATAAAACAATATTATAGATTTTATAATTTATGTCATATTTTTTTAAAAAAAGTCTTATTAATTTATAAAATTAATTTTTGAAAATTAATTTTTATAACTGTATAAAATTAAATAAAAATTTTATTTCAAATTTTTCATCATTAGTTGCAAATTTTATAGTAAGTAACATTTTATTATTGTGTTATAATGAATATATTTCTATGGTAGAATCTAGCTACTATGGTGAAAACAAAAAATGGTAAAAAAAATTGAACATTGGAGTAACAGGTCCTACATGTTTAAAAAATGTTTTTAAATAAGTGGTGGAGGTTTTTATTGACCTCATCTTCTATCCAATCAATTATTTTTCAATTTTGTAACCACAATACATGAGACTAACATTCCCTTATTGAAATGTTTTCAATATTTACAAAAATTACACTCCTTTTCACTTATTAAAGGTGAACTCGGATCCTCACCAAACCTCACTTAAAAATTCATTATGTTCTTCCTAAAATATTCCCATCCCTCTCCTATAAACTAGTAGACACATTAAAGAGGTTCTGGACTTCCCAAAATACCATCCACCAATGGTTTCCCCCTTCACAAAGGAGATGATCCAAGAAGTGAGATGGTTGAAGTATGTTCATAGAAATAAAGGTAAATTTTAAGAGGACTAGTAACTCAAAATCCATTAATTTAGTCAAATAATTTATTATAGAACTTAATTTTCCAAGAAATTAAGTTTTTGAATAACTTCCTCTTTTTATTTCAGGGTGGAATATATTTTTTTATTCATTTCCTCTTTAATGAACTGTTTTCTTTACACATATTTTTAATAAAAGAAAAGAAACTTTTTGAAAATAGGCTCATAACTATTCATTTCACATAAATATATTTCATCCTTAATTTATGAAAAAAGACACAAGAATTAAAACTATACCCAAATATATAATTTCATGTTTTTAATAATTCATAAATCTTCGTCCATTTTTTTATGTCATTGGATTTTCTTCTCGTTAATGAATCATGGATTCAAAATATTTATTCATGGTGTTACCCAATCCACAAAAAATAAATTTTATCAATTTGAATTTCACATGATGCCTTTGATCATGCATGTCATATTGAGGATGTCTACTTGAAATCTAATTCTAAAAAAGGTAGAAAATCATTTATTGATTTAGATGGTTTCATTACGTAAAACCCCAAGAAGACTCGGAGATGTAGAGATTACTCTAATATTGAGAGAACATTTTTTACTAGATCTTTTACAGCCTCTAGGATGGTAAACTCAGATATTCCCCCTCAGCCAGAGGCTGCTGAAAATCTCACCACATCTTCTGATGAAAACAGTTCGAGGGACACTGATTCTAATAAAGACTTTAACCCTGCTATGAGAGAAGCTTATCAGTTCAAGGAGGAGGTGTCAGATGAATTGGAATCTTGTATGGATGAACAAGATGAACTAGTTTTCCAAAGGTACAATGAAGGGGAAATCAACACAGACTTTTACCATCAAATTAGAAAGAAAATGTTGATCAAGTTGGTTGAGGAATTTAAGAGAAACCCTGACTTTAATTTTTGAGAAATTCCATGGAAATGAGTTCCTTTATTTTTCTCCTTTTGATGATTGCATGCTTGACATTCAATGGTGATAAAGGCCTCTCAGTATAAATATGGTGAATTGATGATTTCTTAGCTGGTTTCTGGACTGTTTTTTGGTTTATGTGAGTGCCTCATATGTTAACTACTGTTTTTTCTGGGAATATGCTTCGATTGTTGAGTAAGGATACATATGTCAGGTTGTATGATTTTCTGAAGAGGATTTGAAGGACTCCATATTTAGAGAGATGTAGTTTCTTTTGCAGATTCATGTGCATGTGCTTTTGCGTGGGAGCTCTGATCTCCATGCTGCGCATGCAGAGTCTCTTATTGCAACTTTATTTTCGTCCCTCTACCCTATCCATGCAGTGACCGAAGGGAGGTTCTGGATTTTATGATGATGATGGAACACAGAAGCTTCAAGACATGCTTAGATGTTGGTTTGCCTTCTCCGTTTATCCTTGATCTTCATTTGGTCCATTCTCATTGGTTTTTGTCATTTCCAATTAATCTTCTGCTGTTACAAGCTCTTTGCACCTCATGTAAGAAATATACTCTCTTTTATGTTTTAATAAATTCTTGTGAAGTGTGGGAAGAGTTTCCATATCACACATCAATCTATTTAAAAAAATCAAGGTAAATGTTAAGAGTACTAGTAACTCAAAATCCATTAAATTAGTCAAATAATTTCTTATAGAAATTAATTTTCCAGGAAATTACATATTTGAATAACTTCCTCTTTTTATTTCAAGGTGAAATATATTTTTTTATTCATGTCCTCTTTAATGAACTGTTTTCCTTTCACATATTTTTAATAAAAGAAAGGAATCTTTTGGAAAATAGGCTCATAACTATTCATTTCACATCAATATATTTAATCCTTCATTTATGTAAAAAGACACTAGAATTAAATCTATACCCAAATATATAATTTCATGTTTTTAACAATTGATAATTTCTCGTCCATTTTTTCATGTCATTGGATTTTCTCCTCATAAATGCATCCTGGATTCAACATATTTAGTCTTGGTGTTACCCAATCCACAAAAAAAAGAAATTTTATCACTGTGAATTTCATATTACTCCACTTATTTCTATATTTCAAACTTTTATAATTCTCTCCAATTTTTCATAGATTCCAACAAATTTATTGCTTTCTTTCATCATTGATCTTACTTTTTTTTTTAAATTTACTTGAATCGCATTTATATCAAATTTGTAACATGACAATTATATATGTAATCTCATCATTAAACAAATTATAAATAATTTTAATTAATTTATATGATCATTTTTTTATAATTTCATCAATAAATATTAAAAATATCATATTATAATATAAAAGTTTTTATTACAATTTTTATTGAGTGTTTTTCTTCAATGTAAACTATTTTACGTCAAGTTATTTTTCCTTTTAAAATTTGATTCGATAAAATCATTAAAAATATAAATTAACTTATCATTTTTATTTATTTTAAACTACAAATCTATTATTACTTCTCCTTTATCATTTTTATTTTATTTCTATTTTCCATAACGTGCTCTACCTGGGTGATAATAAATTCATGTTAATCAATACACATGGTGGAATACATTAAAATTCCATTTAACAAAATATTATTCTTTATATAGTAATAAAAAAATTATGATTGACTTCTAGTTTTACTTCACGATCAAAAACTCCTTCTGATTGATTGTCATATTTATTTTCCTCATTAGTATTTATAATAATTTATATAATTTTTTCTCCTTAATAGATATTAATTATTTCTCACGATATTTAATTTGAAATTTATCTTTGTATTCCTATTTTATTATATACCTATACAAATAAAAAATATTTTTTCATTAAAATATATTAACATGGTATTTTTATTAGGGGTGCATCCTGTATTAATTTTATGAATGATTAATATCACATTATTTTATATATTCTGTTCTTGTGAAAATTCATTCTATATATCTAACTTATAGAAACTTATGGAACATTAAAATTATTATTAATGAAAACCCTCCTTTCACTAATTTGAATTTTATAAAGACAAATGTGCGAAATTCATTAATCGTATCATCATTAACATCTTCATGATTATATTAAAGATTATCCATCACCATGAAATATATCAATTAAGATGAGTGACATTTTTTACTTATGGATTTAACATCATCTTGTATGGTACCAATGTAATTTTTTTATGAAGGGGTAACAAAGAAAGATTAATTTCTTTATGCATAGATAATTTAGAATTTTATAAAGGAGTAAGTCATCAAATGATCTTATTTATGATATCTATAAACAGAATAACTTTTTAATATCCTCAAATAATATCTATAGAATATGATTATACCATTGAAACATTTTTTGATAAATTTAATAGGATGCATTTTAAATCACAATATAATTATAGAAATGTTGATTTTCTTCTTCCATAACCTACCTACCATTTTATAGTATGTTGGATTATTTGTCCAATCATTCCTTAGGTGAACTATTGTTCATTAAAATAATGTTAATTTGGTTTCATATTCCTATAGAAAATGAATTTATTTCTATTTCATTAGTGTTAAATGAATTATTATTATATTTATTATATAAAATATTTATTTCAGAACTATACTAAATTCCATGGATTGATGAGGAGAATTGTTCTAGTATAAGATATCATAGATGAGATATGATTTGGATAGTCCTTGTTTGATAATTATTTATGTTAAAAATTTGATCATTGTTCCCCTTGATGGATTTTTTTATTGTAAAGATAATCTCAATAAAAATTTATCAAATAGAAAAATTAATCTAAAATAACTCCTACTTCAGTAAACTAGGTCCCAATATCTATAATATGAAGTTGAATTAGATATTGAACATTTTTAGATTAATGGGTTATGATTCCATGGTAGAAGGAACTCAATTATTTTCTTACAAATCCAACTGAGTACATTTTTTAGGTAATGAAAATAATCCCAAAATACATGAAGATTTTTCATTATTTACCTAAATTTAATATATATATAGAGAATAAAATGATGATTTTACATATACCTAAATCCACTAATTCACTCTTATGTGAATTTTGTTTCAACATTGTCTCACTATTAATTCTGAGGTTCACTACCTCTTCTTTTCTATCCACTTTATTATTCAAGAAAAGATCATGAAAGATTAGTACATATTCCTTTTTAATTATTAATAAATTTGTTATTAGTAAAACTAATTAATTTGTGCATTTCACATCATCTCAATCATTCTATTTTATTATGAATATTCTTTACAAAATTAGATCACTCAATCTATCATAGCAGTTTCATATCTTTTCCCTATTTTACTTTTTCTGAATAATATTCCACTTTATCTATATATACTTCTTAAATATTCATACATGACATCAATGAATATTATTATTTTAATTAATTTTGGTTAATTAATGATAATTCTATGACTCTTTTCTTTTAAAAGGTTTATATAAACTATCCATTATTTTTTAGTTAGATATCCCATTAATCAATCAAACCCATCAAGGTTTGAAATGTCAAGAGTCATTACTCAAAAGGAACCCCTGTAATGCTGCAAATGATATAAAGAAGATAGTTTCCCCAAAAAACATTCAAAAAACTAATATTCCACAATTAGTCCCTCAAAAACATAATTTCATCCCTTAAAGTGCAAAATAATGCACTATAGAATAAAATTTTCATAACTTTTCATTTTCAGTTAAAATTTTCTAAGAACCTTCTATGGAAATCTCTTGCACTGAAACTAAAACTGGAAATGGCTACCAGGGTCTGTAACCTTAGGTTAGATTCTTCTTAAACTATTATAAATCAAGATGAATTTAAAACTGAACACAAGGGGAAGGAATGGAAAATTACTTTTTGAACAACCACCCTTTAAGATAACTCTCTATAATATCTCCATTACACTATTTCCACCAGCTCAAATAGAGGGTCTAAGAAAAAACAAAACAAAAAATTTCCATCTATTAAATTCCCTAATAGGGGAAATATCTATCACAAAATATAATTTCCACATTGAAAGAATTAAGAGTAATCCATATCATAAAACAAAAAAGGTAAACATTCCCAAATGAGCATTTCTAAAAGTGAAGGTCTATACAAAAAAATAGCTCTTGAATCTAAAAATGTTACTACGAAACATATTCCCAGTTACACCCCTCCCTGATGCGATTCTACTAGAAGATATAACCCAAGGTAAGACCCCACTCATGCAACCCCTTCACTTGGTGGTCCTTGATCTCCATAGGTCGCCCCTCAAATTCCGCCTCATCAAGAACATTGATTCCTCCCAAATCAAACATATGTGACTAATCACAATGATAATAAAGGATATACAATACATATATGACAACATGGATTTAGATAATTTTTACAGTAAATTTTATCTGATACTCTATGACTCCTACACAAGACAACATCTTGAAAGGACACACAAAATGGGTATAAATATTACTCCCCAGACTAAACCTTCACCACCCACGACAAAGAGTCACATTCAAGATTAAATTATCTTATACAATAAAGTCTACAGGTCTCCTCCTGTGATTGTTATTGTACATATCTTGATATTCTTTCACTAATATCTTTTCATGAATTATAAGAAACATATCTATTGTGTTCTATTCTAAATTTTGACTAATAATTACAAACACTCTAACCTCATTACATCATAATAAATAAAATAATGGTGTACTGTACAAATTTTTTAACAGTTCCATATTAATGGAAGAGTGGAAAATATTTTTGTTAGAAATATTTACCAAGGGTGGGTCCTCATCTATTAAAAAAAGAAATTAAATGACATAAGAACACAATATTCCCTAAAGATTCCCGATAGTCCACTCTTTCTGATCATCCATCCATGGTTGGAAATCATTTTTGAAGGAATATATAAGATTCAAATTATTTATAAATACATATCCACACCATGTAGGAAAAAAATATTAAATTAACATATTATCACCCTTGGGACACTATGTAGTCTCACCACCACCTCTAGATTCTACTTCAATAATATATACACTATGATCAACTCCTTAATTTCTAAATATTGGTATGATTTCGTAAAATTTTCAACTATCACCAATATAGCATCAAATCCCACATGTTAGTCATTAAAACTATTTATGATGTATGTCGATATATCTTACCACATTTATTTAGGACCATCTAATGGTTGAATAATACTAATTGGAAAATAGTTCTAGGCCATCATCTTTTGATAGACCAAATATCGAGATAAAAACACTTCAACCACAAACCTCAACCCAAGCCCCAAAAACTAACCTCTCAAGGATTATTATATCTTTTTAATTTGAGGATGTACCAAAAACGTTGAGCTACAGAACTAATGATGAAAAATATCATGCATCATCAAATAAATTAAAATCCATCCCTAAAACAAGACTCAATGTTGTTTATCCTTAGACTAATGTTCATGGGAATTGCTAAAAACAACTTGGTTTATCTAGAACTCCACCACAAAATCCTATAGTTGGGAATACTCGACATGATTAACCAAATAAAAATGTGCATTCATCTGTAAAAGGAAGCATTTCATTCTAACCTATCTAATATTAAGATTCATCTTATATAGATCTTCTTTTACTCGTTATGAATCTCTTTATTCATGGAAGGAATCACTATGTGACTTCCTGGTTAGTGGATAAGCTACAAAATTTCTCTTTTCTATTATGTATGAAATCAAAAATTTATAATCCTACATAAATTCCATTCACTTTATCTTCAAAAAGTTAAATTCCATGAGGTAGAGGACATAACTCGTTATCTTATTTTCATTAAAAACCAAAAAAATTGATAAATGGTAAATTAATTTCACCACAACTTCATTACATACTAAACTGATGTTATATTGAGATCCTAGGTGTTGTATCTATTCTAATGGGGGAATATATTCCAAAAAAATGCCTTATCTATTCTACATTAGAAAAAAAACTCAACCTAAATTTAATAGAATAAAAAACAAAAAAATGGAATTTTTTCTATTAAGAAATAATGCTCTAGAGCACTGGAGAACTTCTCTATTGGGTACCCAAAAGTGACTTGATAGTATTTACTCCACAAAAAATCCAAATAGTTTCTGGTAACTTCTATCATAAGAGTTTCAACAAAATATAAATGTACCAAATAACACATGTAATATATTGATAGAGCATGGATATTTCATACCCTAATAATAGTCATGTGTGATTCCCAAGAGGTGACTACCTAAATTGTAAAAATATCCACAACCAATGCCTGATGGGGCATAACATGCTCCCCGAATTGAAATTCATGAGCCTAGATATCACACTTATACAACTTTAGTAATAGAATATAAGTATGTAGAACTCCAAAAACAACACATATATGATTTTCAATCTCTATCTAATATGTAGAGTACAAAAGGATTTTATTGATGATATCAATCATAAACTTATCCTGAAACACAAAGACCACGGTGTTCATCAAACACATAAACCTAGATTGAATTGTTTTCACATAAAATGTTATAACTGTGAACTTATAATTACTATAACAATTTTCCATCATTTATAATTATTATATGATGTCTCGATCATAGTTCGATCTTGTAGAACCAAGTTCCTCTTTCTACTGATTGAATAAATATTCATTCCACCAAATAGGATATTATTTCTTCACAATCATCTAATCAAGTGATGATAATTGATATAGGGATAAAAAATTACATCAATAATCCTTTTGAAAAAAAAATTTACACCCCCATGTGGACACATAGAGCCGAAAAAACCCCATATGAATATATCATCTGGCTAAAAAAAAGATTTCATCACCCAAAAGGTTCAATATTATGCATAGACATAGAGATAGGATAAATTCACATTTGTAGCTCAATACCAAACATAAAATCCATTATAGTGGGTAACACAAAAACCTCTTCTAGAAAGACATCAATGAACTCTTCCAAAACCATGGGAAAGACAACTTGTTGAACTTTCTATGGACAAAACATATGATCGACCAATAAAAGAGATATGGATATAACATGTTTATAACCTATCTGTGGGTCTTTATAAAAAACTAACACTACTATCTATCCATCATAATCAAAAAATAAATATATCTCCAAAAGAAATATATGACAGATTACACCAAAAAACCCATACACACTAAGGATGATGTCAGTGTCAAACCCATAATCAAAGGAATTCTCTCCAAGGGTAATTTGTATCTACCACTAGCTTAGTATTTCTGCATACTTCAAAAAATATATACCTCTAAATTGTGTAATAAATGAAAATGTAAAAATAAATCTCAACACCTCATGTTCTGAAGAATTGTCTATATTACGTCATATGAAGGAGTGTGTATCTCCTGAATCAGAAAAAGAAATCTCACATGTATAAATAATTAAAGGGTTTCTTGAGTTATGTCTAGCTCTCCCAATAGTTGAAAAACTAGGGAATTAGGCTCTCTATGACCTGATACAAATCCTCTATGACCCTGATGATGACCACCACCACTATCGTTCACTACTTTATTAGGAGGACAATTATCTTGGGTTTGTAATGTGTGTTCCCCATCTCCTCTATGAAGATCCCATACTAGATCATCCTACTACAATTACCTTGTCTGAAATAGACACATTAGAGTAACCAAAAGTGGAACAATTGGTGGATATTTTTTTACTAAAAATGGTTGACTGCTCTCACAACTATGAACCTCATCCTCCATATGAGAAACAAGCGTATGATCTCTTTGAAAAGGCCCAAGAGTCTCCACACCTAATGAAATGAGATGATGAGTGGTGAGACCTACCCATGGATATCTGAAAGTTATTTTATCTAGAAAACTAGGATCCCCATACCACTTATCAACTTAATTAGTAATCTTTACTATGAAGACCTTTTTTTCATACATCCTCTGAATAACCTCTAATCATGATAATAAATCATGATGCATCTACAACAAAGATGGGGTGACCCGAATCCGGATCTATGGATGTAAATACTCATATAAATTACATATTCTATACTCCTCATATGAAAAAATGTCTAAATAATATCATAGAATGGTCAAAAATGGACCCAAATCTTCTTGAAGCTAGAACTACCCTATAAAAAGGTAAGAAAATTCGGGTAACTCGATACCTTTTTAGTTGATTAAAGAATGATTCTCAACACTAGTATTTAGTCTTTACAAAGAGATGTATGAATCAATTTGACACCTAAGTTAAAAGATCCACCATTTCTTCTCTAATAATTTATGAATCATCAAATCCTAAATAACATATTCTCCTTGTAAGAACAGATCTAAATTAAATATACCATGGCCTCCTAAACTAGTATTATATCACTAATTCTGATGAGGGTCACTCAGACTTCTATCATCTCTAGTGCTACAAATATCAACATGTCATCCTTAAATTTCATTCATTGTCAAATTCAACTCTTTGGTGATATGTTGGTATATCATAATTAACATCATAGATATTATTATATATTGAATAAATATGATAATAGAGTTTTCATTAGATATTATAAATAAGACGAGGACAAATAATGTTTAAAGAACGATAGAGGATATTTTAATCTATTATAGTGGGGGTTTCACCTAGAATAATTATGTTATAAAAATTGTGGAATAAGATTTATAAATAAATTAGTTTTTTATTATATTATTCTATTTTATCTCTATCTCTATATATATACCACTTGAAAAAACAATTCAACACTATTTTTCTAAAAAAATTGCATCAGCTAAAAATGGAAAATAATATAGAGGATGTAAAAAAACATGGTATTCATGTCGATTTTTATTAAACTATTGTTGAAATTTATTCTAAAAAATTGATATCATAATTTTTTTAATTTCCGTTTTATAGACAACTGATGGTGAAATACACAATACATGACTTTTCACAACATATATCCATATAAATAACATGGAAAGAGGCTTTTAAATTCATGTATAGGAAAACTAACATTGAAATAACTTTCAAAATAAAATTCTTATTGTCTTTTAGCATTGGTTTTTCCTAAAATAGTTATTGAAATGATATGCCTTACATCAGATATATGGAAAACAAATTTGGAAAATCATTTATAAGGGATTTATATGTCTTTTTATAAAACCATAATTTAATGTTAAAAATATTATTTAAAATTTATAAAATGAATTATTTCAAACCAATATTAGAGTATCACCACAAAACAATTATACAATAGCACATATAGGAGCAAGAAAACTCATTAAAAAACGTTAAAACATATTTTATAAACAATATACACATAATTGAGACATAATATAAAAATGTCTAAACATATAAAAAATTATGTAATAAATTCTAAAGTTTGTCCAATTTATTCAGTATATACTATGAAATATTAAAAAAATTTATAAAACTACATATTGTTTTATGAATTCAATAATAAAATATTTTTTAAAAACATATATGGGTTTGAATTAAAATAAAATTTTCAAAATTTATTATTGTTCTATTAAAGATCTTATTATAATCTAATCATAAAAAATACCCTCAATCAATACTTCATTTTTAACAATGACCTAAAATTCATTAAATAATATCTTTCAAATGGAAATATTAGATATTTGAACAAAATATTTTGAAATATAAAATTTAGCAACATGAACTTTCATATATTCATTTTTTTGTTCAATTATTAAAATTTAATCCATATTAAACTCAATAAATGGATTTTTTTTAATTTAAAATATAAATTAAAAAAACATATGCATATATAAAATGATAATATTAAATAGCTAAAATAAATAAATTATATTAATTTCATTCAAAACATTTTAAATATTTAAAAATTCCAGCCAAAAATGAGTATAAAGAATTTGTATCAAATTCAAATGGGAAAAGTATTCATAACATCCATTGTTACATAAAATATATAAATTAAAATATTACTAGTATTATGATGAATAATGTTTCATAATTATTGATGCATTCTTCCATGTCAAGGTAGAAGATAAACCAACATGTAATCCATTCATTCTTAATCATTCAAGTAAAAACCGAATTACGAAATGTTGGTTCATGTTTTTCATTGTTCTTGAATTTATATTAGTTTATTAAATCTAGAAATATAAGTGAAATCATATTTTAAAGAAATTAATTGGAGATAATTTCTTAGAAAAATAATAAATTAATTAGTATAAAATGTGTTTACTTAAGGAAATAAACATTATAATTGAAATTTATTTGTGTGGAAAACAAATGTAACATGAATCAAGTTATCTCTTCAACCTTTACAACATAAATGATGTATTTTTTAGATAAATTTAATTTATAATTGTAATAAAAAATATTACCTGTCATCATAAAATATAAAAATTATATAATACAAAAGAAATATTTTTTAACTTTTTTATCTTAGCTATATTCTAAGATTGAATGACTCAAGTATTTCCACCTTAATTAAATGTTTTGTTTGATGTTTTCCTACAACTAAAACACAAAATCCAAAAAAATGAACCATTTTAAGGTGTCTATATAATTGTTATGTATAAATAGTGATAATATTGTTTTGAAATATGAATAATTATATATATATATCATGTTTAATATAAACCAATTAATTTATCTTTGAAACTAATAAAATATTATTTTTGAGATTAAAATATATTTTATAAAATGGATATTTTTCATTTTTGATATATTTATGATTTGAACTAATTTGAAAGAAAAAATAATATACCAAAAAATTATTTACTTGAAATAATTATTCTCTTTGATATTTTGGGAATTTAATTTAATGTAATTTTTATAAATTTAAATAATTGAATTCGAAAAAACTAACATCAAATTTTTATTTATCATTGAAAATTATCTTATGATGAATTTGTGATACTATTCAAAACATATTTATTTTAGGTGAATAATGAAGAATTCTTGCTTTTACAAATAAACAATCCATTATTTTTCTACTTGTTTCAGTTGAAAATTTATGAAAACTTTTTCAAAGAAAAAATATTTATTTCATAGTATATTTTGATATTTTCAAAAATAAAATATGGATTTAATTTATAAAACTATATTATAGATTTTATAATTTATTTCATATTTTTTAAAAAAATACTTTCAATACATTATAAAATTAGTATTTCAAAATTAATTTTTATCACTTTATAAAATTCAATATATATTTTTTCAAATTTTACATCATTAGTTAAAAATTATATTGTAAGGAAGATTTTATTTTTGTGTCATAAAGAATAAATTTTTTTGGTGGAATCTAGATATTGTGGTGAAAAAAATGGTAAATATTAGTAAATTTTGAGGTAATGGGTCAAACATGTTTATAAAATGTTTTTAAATAAGTGGTGGAGGTTTTTATTGTCCTAATATCCTCTCCTATCAATTATTTATCAATTTTGGCTCCAAAATACATGATACTAACTTCCCATTATAGAAATTGTTTGGGTATTTACAACAATTACACTCCTTTTAACTTATTAAAGGAGAAATCTTATCCTCACCTAAACTCGTATCAAAATTCATTATGTTCATTATAAAATATTCACACCCATGTCTTACACACTCTTAGACACTTTAAAAAGGTATTGGAATAACCAAAATACCATTTATCAATGGTTTTTCTCTTACCAAAGGAGATGATCCAAGAAGTGAGATGGTTAATGTATGTCCAAGGAAATCAAGGTAAACCTTATGGGGATTGGTAGCTAAAAATCCTTTCATTGAGTCAAATAATTTCTTATTGAAATTAATTTTCCCTAAAATTACATAATTAGATGACTTATTCTTTTTATTTCTGGGAAAAATATACTTTTTTATTGATGTCCACTTTAATGAATTGTTTTCCTTTCACATATTTGTAATAATATAAAGGAATTTTTTTGTAAATTGTCTCATAACTATTTCATTCACATAAATATCTTTCATTATCCATTTGTTAAAAAATATACTACAATTAAAAATATACCCATATAAATAATTTTTAATTTTTAATAATAGATAAATTATCTTCCATTATTTCATGTCCTTAGAGTTTCTCCTCATAAATGAATTCCAGATTCATCATATTAAGTTTTGGTGTTACCCAATCCACAAAAAAATTGAAATTTTATCAATGGGAATTTTATATTACTCCACTTATTTCAATATTTCAAATTTTTAGAATTCTCTCCATGTTTTCATAGATTCATACAAATTTACAATTGTTTCCATCGTTTATCGTACTATTTTTTTTTAAATTTTACTTCAACCACCATTATATTTAATTTTTAAAATTTCAATTTTATAATGTATCTCATCATTTAGAAGATCCTAAATATTTTTAATTAGTTTATATGATCATTGTTTTAAAATTTCATCAATAAATATTAAAAATAGAATCTTTTACTTTTAAACATTTTATTACAAATTTTACTGTGTTTTTTGTTTTCAATGTCAACTATTTTACATAAAGTTATTTGAAATTTGGAAATGTGATTCAATATATTAATTAAAAATATAAATTAACTTATAATTTTTATTGATTTTCAACTTAAAATATAATACAACTTCTCCTTAATAATTTTTAGTTGTTTTATTTTCCATAATGTGCTCTACCAGGTTTATATCAAATATAAGTTAATCAAAATACATGGTTGATTAAATTAACATTCCACTTATCAGAAAATTATTCTTCATCTAATAAAAAAAATATGATCTACTTATAGTTTTACTTCATGATCAATAACTCCTTATTTATTGGTTATCATGTTTATTTTCTTCATGAGTATTTACAATAATTTCTATAATTTATTATCCTTAATATATTTTAATTATTTCTCACCATATTTAATAGGATGTTTAACATTATATTCCACTTGGATTATATACCTCTACCTTTAAAAAATATTTTTTTATTAAAACATAAAAACACTATATTTTTACTTAGGGTATCTTCCTGCATTCATTTTATGAATGATTTATATCACATTATTTTATATCTTTGGTTCATGTAAAAAATAATTCTATATATCCAAATTTTATAAACTTATAAAATATTAATATTAGTTTCACTCCAAACCCTCATTTTACTAATTTGAATTTTATATACACAAATGGAAGAAATTCATTACTTGTATTGTCTTTAACTTCTTCATGATTATGTTCAGGATTATACATCACCATGAAATATATCTCTATAGATGAGTGAAATTTTTTATTACGGATTTAACCTTATCTTGTGTGGTACTGATGTAATTTTTTCATGAACAAATAATAAATAAAGTTTCATTTAATTATGCATATAAAATTTATATTTTTATAATGTTGTAAGTCATAAAATGATCTTATTTATGACATCTATAAATTGGATCGCTATTCTATATCCTTAAATAAAATCTATGAAATATGATTATATCGTTGAATTTTTATTTTGATCATTTCAATAGGATAAATTTTCAATCATCAATATTATTATATTGATTTTATTTATTCCATCACCTTTTACCATTTTAAATTATGTTCGATTGTTTGTCAAAAATTCCCTTAGAGGAATTTTTGGCCATTTCCATAATGTTATTTTTGTTTCATATTCCTATAGAAAATAAATTTTATTATATTTCATTGGTATTAAACTTATTATTATTGTATTCATTATAAATAATATTGATGTGATCACTAAACAAACTTCTTTGGATTGAATAAGAGAATAGATCTAGTATAATATATCCATCTACACACATATATGGGAAAAGTAACCATTATCCATAGCAGTACATAATACTATTAAGAGAATATAGTAGATCTAGAGGGGGTGGTACGCCTCTAATCCCTCACTAATTGTGATGTTGGTTAAAACATCCTCATATATTCTACTTGGTTTTAGTAACCCTATAGATATTGGTGGTGTATCATATGAAATCACAAATCACAAAGGTTCTAATATTTCTCAGAACCACACTGTGAAAATTCTCATAGTCTTAATCTCAACTATAATTATTTCGTCTTGGATACTTCACTGCCATTTATAAGGACAAGGTTTCCTATAAACTTGAAATTAATTAAGTAATTTCATTAAATTACATATTTCATTTTTATATTATAGTCCACTTTTGTTTATTCATTACATATTATTAACATTATTCAGAACTATATATAATTAAGTATTAAATTAAATTATTTGGGGTTTGGTTTAGTGGTATTCACTCCCATAATACTACATCAGGTAAGGGGGTTAAAATCCCATTGGGTGTAGGGAACAGTACAAGGACTTTAGTATTACGGTAGCACTGGCGACACTACTACAGAGGTGGAACTATAATGGGCACTATATCAGCCTCAGTACTGTAGAAGCATTATTCATTTATTTGAATTTAGACAAAAAATCGGTTCCTATATGGAATGTAATGGGTCTCCTCTACCCAGAAAAAAGAGGTTTATTCCTTTGTTTCAATAATAAAGATGTTTAAGTCCCTAAATTTAAAAAAATTATTTAAGTGAAGTTCTTACCCTATAGTAATAACCCAAATGGTTACATAGTTTCCCATTATTAACATTTTTATCACTCCAATTATCAAAAAAAATGGTGTAGTATATTTTTTATTATATTACCATAGAATTACTCTAGGAAACATCATAAGCTACCATAAGGAGTTTCATAACTAGGTATATTCAGCTACCTCAACTAGCAGGGAAAGGAATTTTGATAATTAAGAATATAGTCCATATATGATTTTAATTGGATTACTAATAGTAAAACATCTCATATTTAGTAAAAATTGGTTAATCCCAGTCTATTACATCTACTACAAACCCATCCTTGACACCCACATGCATATCATGAAATATCTCTCTATAACATGCATCAACTTCTACCATAAACCCATGCCTCAAAACCCATATCTAATTAAACACATAGACTCATATTACATCACATATAATTCCTCACATGATGAATGAAATAAAAGGAAAAAACAATAGTGATGTTTATCCGAGAAAATAGTCCCTAAAACAAGGCATTTATCCCTCTCATGAAAAAGTGCTAACTTGGACCCTAATATAAGGCATTCATCCATTACAATAAAATGTCGCACTATATCCCAAAAATTTATCATTATAAAAAAATGTTTTTAATATTTAAAAAATAAATTTTCTCATTAAATTTTATATATATGTATAACCTAAGTAATCTGTTATAATAAAATCTATTTTTTAAATTGGGATTTCAATTGTAACATCCATTTTCTAAAAACATATTGAAATAACAATTTCCATTTAAAATTCATTTTTTATTATAATCAATAATAACTAAAAATGTAGATTCATTCTCTAATTAAATTGTATCATGGAATTGAAAAATCAATTTAAACATGCATCAAGAATCAATTTGATTATTATAAAATTAAAATAATCTAGGGATTAATTAATCAGTTATCATTAGTTGTTTATCTAACCAATTAATTACCATATATACATTCATTAACCAATTTTAATCATATTATACATAATAAACCCCTAATAAAAAACATAATACTAAATAATATATTCTGATAGTAGACTTTATAGTAAAATAAGATGAAAATCATTATCACGGTGGAAGAATGCATGTGATCACTATCCATAATACATTATTTCATTAAAGTATATAATCCTTTATTAGTGTAAATTCAATATCATCGTAAATAATCTAAATAATACTGAATTTTACATTTCACATAAATAACTGGAGAATCAATAAAACCACTACCTCAAAGCATTTACCATTATTTAAAATGAAACAGAATGTCAACACAGATCTCTAATAACCTATCCCATAAGGAAACTATTATCTACTAAGGTTGCCATTCTGTGAATAAACCAAAAAATTAAATGAAACTCAATTATAAATATTGATATAAAATTAAATATATTCAAAATATAACACATGAGGAAAAAAGATCGAATGGATAATAAATGAAAAGGAAGGAAAAAAAGTCAGCATTGATCACAATAATTTAGAAACATTATGTTGGGTGTCAAATATAATCAAAAGGGGATTCAAATACCAATGAAAAATACTATTGGGAACCTAGGGTTAAATAGATAAGGATAGAATAAAATAGTATTATGAGGAGCTTGGGGTATTTATACAACATCTGAATATTAAAAGACCATGGAACAACATCATAGAAAATGTTGCATAACCAAAAAATAGGGAGTACTATTAGAAAACATAAGGGACCACTCCATGGTCCTCTTCGTCGAACATTTCTTGAGAAAAATATCAATATTCACACTGTAGAGAATAAAAAATGGGGAGCTATTGGAAACCCACTAAACAATATGACCTAGAGGAGTGTTCTATAAATTTTGGTGAGCTGTACTCTAGGGGTTAGGTTGCAGTGTAACCTCCCTTTTGAATAATGGGTTTAACAACGTTGTGCATTTCCATTTGTCGAGTCCCTCTTCTCCTTTTATATGATCTATTAAATATTGGTCATCATGTTTCACATATGTTGTTTTAATTAGATTTTAATGATGTGGTCCATTATTCCACATTATAATCCTCCCTAATATAATCTAATTTTGAAACATCGTATTGGAAGATACATCATAATATTTTAATTTCTTCATAACCTGTAAATGCCCCAAGACCCTCAAAAAAATAGATTCTCACATATTTCATTTTCAACTCCAACATTAGCAAGATAGTTTTTTCTTGACTATTGATGCTCTAATCTATTGAATATGATCCTTGTATTCTCATGTTCAGTCGATGGTGATCTAAACTGAGATCTTACTACTTTATTGTATTTTTTACTCCATTCAATAATTTTTATACCATCTTATAATTCTATTATATGGTTTTTGATCTCTATCAATATAAAGGATTTTTGTTTATTTTTTGAAGTTCTTTTTTAATGATTAACTTTGGAGATCAATGTTACATTATGGGATTTGTGGTTGGGGATCTAATATGTTATTTAATTTCCATTAAATTAAAATAAAATGAATTGAGTTAGGTTATTCATTATTTATACTTTTTTTATGAAAAATCATAAACTGAATATGTTTTAGTTTCATTGGGTACCAGTTGAATTATTATAATAAATATATTCCATATTAATAAAATAATGGTTTTTGGTTTGTGATTTCTTTTGCATTCTACCTTAGAGATAATGGTTTCCTATTTTTTCAATATAATGGGTTATATAAACATATTCTTTAGTGGGATATTTTTTATCTTGGTTTTTCATGTGTAATTTGATGATTATTTTTTTAAGAATGAAAAAAAGATAGTTTTTTGTTGGATAATTTATTAATGTGGAGTGTTTAATGAATCCTTAGATTATTTTAATTTTATGGTAATCAAATTGATTAATGATTCATAATTCAATTGATGTTTTTCATCCATGTATTAATATAATTGGACATGTAATATAAATATTATAGTTCTTGTTGATGAAATAAAAAATATAACGATAAATGAGAATTATTAATCCATAACTTTTGTAGAAACTAGATGTTATACTTGAAATATTAGTTTATGGAACAAATATTTTTTTTATATTTGAATCCAATGTTTACCCAAATATCTAAAATTTAATAAATGAATTAGGTAATTCAAGATGGAATTAAACCGGTTGATTGATGAAGGAAATTTTTTTTGGGATCGAGTGAGTCATTTTCATGAGATGGATGAATCCATTTTGTTGGGGGTGAGTGAGATGATTTTCATAATAAGGATAAATGCCCTATTTTTATGTTCTAGATTCCCTACTAAACATTATGTTTGTTTTAAAAAAATTATGTCAATATATTTGTGATTTTTGTTATGTGATGTTGTATGTGCCTTGTATGGATTATGAAATATTAGAGAGGATTCTTCGGTTTGTGGAAAAATATGATGCCTATGATGGTGAGATGTATGGTGATATACATGAGGGTTTTGTGGAGGAAAATGGAGTTTATAGAATGGTTTGAAGCTTGTATTATCTATTATTTTTCTTAAATATATCATGTTTACAAGTTTAAAAATTGTTTTGTAGGTAATATGGATGATTTTATTTCTTATCATCAATTTTTTACTCACATTATTAGGTAAATAGATGTACTTTGTTATAAATATCATTTTGTTATATTAGGATGTTTCATAGAGTACGTACAATTATAGAGTGGTAAAATAAAATTCAATGTCTTAACCTATGGGGTTGGTGCTTATCGGAGTTCAAAATATGTTTATCTTGAGAAACCAATGAATAGATATGGTTATTCCTCAATGAAATGAAATTTTATTTGATAGTTAATGATATATAAATAAAAATAATGTTATTTAGTATATAATTAATTACATTTTGTGAACTAGAATCTAAAATGGAAAGAAGTTATTTTAATAAACATATTTTAATGATTGTGTCATTATAAGATGCCCAGTTTTTAGTGGTGGTAGTCTGGTGTGTGAGATATGATACATTCATTTGAAGATAATACTAGAAAAATTCATATTGTGTGGTTGTGATTTATATTATATCTTATTTTTTTACTATTTCACATGCTAACCCACCCATTTTGATAGTGGGTATGACACCTAGAAATCTTTGGGAGGGTGTTTCCCCCACATCTCAGTTGGTGGTAGATAGATGGATGACTACCCCATATAAATTTTTTCTCTTCCCATGGTAGTATATGTGATGGTATTTTTAGTGGTCACCATTTCAATATATTCATGTACTAGTATTTGAGGGATTGTGGTCGTTTCATACAAATGTATCTAAGAAACTATTTTCCAAAGTTATATTATAGGTATAACATATATGAGTTGTGATGACATGAGGACCATTTCTTAGTGTACATGATGTGACATCAAGATTTATAATTCCTGATTCAGGACACATCAATTATGAGTTGTGGCGGATCTCAAAAACTCCTCAATTACTATATAGTGATGTGTATGGGGTGAAGATATGAGGGGAATCATAAGATTCATGTTATGATACTCGTCCCAAGTATCTTTGCGGTATAATATTTTGGAGAGAGATAGATCAGGATGTACACCATTAGGGAAAAGTTGAAATATGGTGGGGAAGTTGTAGCGGGTTACCTCTGTTTAATTTCTATAAAAACAATCACTTGTATTCAATACATGGTGATATATTTCCATGGTGAGCCTCGAAATAATGTATACATGTTTAGGTGACATGTTTTTTCACTTATAGTTTATTTAGATTTAATTTTATTTCATTATAATTTTAATGTGCTTATCTAGGAATGAACTTACTCGGTATACCTAGTATACTCACCCTGTATATATAAAAATTGTTCGTCCATGTTAGAATAAGTTTGTTTTAGATCAGTTTGGATACTACTAACTCAGGGTTGGTCGTGATCTATTTTGGATTCACTGTCATTATTGATTTTACATTTATGATACATGTAGATTTCATTTATAAATTATTTAGGCTTTCATGGAATTACATTTATATACTTGGTTTTTATATACTAATATATGAGCATGAGTTTATTTGGGTACTTATGTATCACCTTCATTTTTTTAGAGGGCATTACCTCCCATTTGATTGTTTATATAACCCTGGTGAATGTATCCAAACTATGAACACTTATTTGTGGGCTTTGATTATTCACTACCCTACTTCTCTCATCATAAACCTCATATTATAACCTCTTGGTTATTGAAGGTGTTACGTTAGAAATATTCAAATCTATAAAATTTAAAAAAAAAATCAAGAAATGTGTGTATGTAACATTAAATGATACTCATAAAATATGAAGTCATTTGAGATTTATATTCTGAAAAACATATCCTATAAATCATTCAATTTTTGAATTTATTAATTCAATAAAGAATACTAATCAATATATATCATAAATAACCACAAAATATTTCTTAAAATTTTATAAATGCATTATCTAGTATCATTCATATTTCATTTCTAATGACATATTTCCCAGAAAATCTCCTATAGAGCTCATTTTATTCCATGAATTCATTATAAATACAATATATTATAGAACTATTTTCCAACAGTTATCTCTCAATAAATCCATAAATTCTATATCATATATATTATCCAAGGCATTTATTTTGAACAAATCACTTTTTATTCATCGTCTACAAAACTATTATTCCCCTAAAATCAAGAAAAAAATCCACTACATGGAAATGTATAAAATGGAATGACTTATTAATTCTATTATTAAAATTATCTCCCAAAACTCATAAAAAATAACTACCACTTCTCCAACTCCCTCTAATACATTAAAAAACCATACCAAATAATCATTGATATTTGAATCACCCATCAAATCTATATTTGGATTTTCAATCCTTTAAATATCATCAATATCATCAACAAACTGTGTACTCTTCTCTCTCCAAACCTTCCATGGTATTCAAAAATAATATTCTTTATCAATACGAAATAATTGATAAAAAAGAAAACAAATTTTCATCATCTAAAAACACACCTATTTTGATAAATATAGGTTCCAAAAGTATACCGATAAATAATTTCATTATATAATATGCTATCACCTACTTCAATGAAATACATTTTATTATTCATCTATTTATCTCAATTTGTGATATATAATTGATAATAAAAGAGTAGAAAAATAATGGATTATAATTTCCTATAAATCATGGATGTCCTTTATGCCTTAGAAGATTATATTCATTGAGTATTAATAATATATGGACATTCATTTATTTGACGATTTAATAAAAAAATTGTGTTCCATCCCTATATATCTTGAGTTAAAATTTTCATTTTCTAGTGGATTCACTTTTTTTAATGGTTATAAATTTAGAAATCATAAGTATTGTCAATTATATAAGGACTCTTTTGTCTATAAAAAACTCTATATGAATTGAAATTTATTTTTATTCAAAATATTTTTCAAAACACGAGATTTCATAAAATATCTTACCCAGATGAGTTTTGGAGTTTTTTATAACATATTTTTTCTTGTGGATTGAGTTTTATTTAAATATGATAAAAAATAATCTAAGGTATATGAAAAGTATATCATGCATTAGTTTAAGTTGGATATTGATGTAAATATCTCTTAAGTCTCATATTTCATGGAGTGATATAATATATGGTGGTTTATATCACATGTTGTGATGCACAGGTTATGGTATTTATATATATTATATTACACTTATTTTTTCCCTTATTTTTGTATTTTTCTATAATGAAATATACATGGATAATTAATGAAGTTTTTTAACATTTATGTCTTATATCTTCATGGAATTAATCATTATAAGTATTTTAATATTTAATTATGTAGTGATAACATAATATGTGATTGGCACATCATCTTCCGAGTGAATCATTTATTTATTAAAGGTAACTTATTTGAGGAACACTAATCCTAATTCTAAATTCACATGAATTTTATTGTATTAAAACTACATAAGATAAATATTTCCTTCATAACAATCTCTATATATAAAATTTACATATAGGACTAATATCATAAAATTTATAGAAACATAGACTATATATTTTATTTTTTATTAATTTAGTTTATAAATTTTCTTTGGATGAATGATTTTGTTGGATGTAGTTGAGTGATATTTTTGAATGGATTAAAGATGTAACTTTGATAAATAGGGGAAAAGATACATGTTTATTTATTTTCTTCATTTTTCATCATTTTCTCATAAACCTCTTCCAATAAATAGTTTTTTGATTTTTTCCCCATTATATTTAGAAATGGTACATACCAGCAAAACCCTTTTGGTTAATTAATGGAGAGTTAATTAGTAAGATCACTTTTTGGATTTATTAGGTTTGGAATGATTTGTGTTCTTCTAATTTAAATAAAATTTTTACAATAAATATTTAATTTATTGTAATATCATAATCAAATCATTAATAATTTTAGTGGATATATATAATTTTTCTTAAATATACATTCATCTTTATGAGGTAGTTCTATATGATTTTTTTATTAATATAATGAAATGATATAAAATAAATTTGGCTATTCTTAAATAAATTGACCATAAGATGATAATTACAAATAATAGGAAATAAATATATTTTTAAATAAAATTATGGGATAATATGTCTCTCTTTGATTGATACTAGCACCATTGAGATATTTATAATTTACTTATGATAGAATACATTATGTGATGTATTTTCTAGAAATTATCAAATCAGATTCATATAATCATATAGTTTAATATATAAGTAGTGAAATAACATAAAAATTTATAAATATATAAAGAAATTATAACATTAAAATTTCTCCACAATTCATGTATCTCTTAAACTTTTGATACATCATTTTTTTATGTTCTGATAAGTGATGAGATAGGTTTATATTATATAAAATAACATGTGATATCATGATAGTTGATATGATTAACTTTTAGAATATTTTTAATAAGATCCTATTTATAATATCAACATATAGATTCATATAGGGGTGAATCAGGGAATTATTTTCAATATAATTTATTTTTTAAACTTCATTTAACAATTATAACTTTATGACATTATCTAAGCTATATTGTAAACCATGATGTGTGATGAATGGTATAAAAATTTATATGGAACTATTATATTAAAGGATCCATTATTATAATAAATGTATGAAACTTAGGAATTTCCCAAAACCCTTAATAATTATCCCATCCAAAATTTAATATTTGGAAAAAATGAAAAGTGTGTATCCTTATACTCATTATAAATGACTTCTCGTTACTTTTCATGTTATCATACACATTCAAAAATTATGAAAAATTCAAATAGTAAATCAATTATTCTAATGATTCATTTTAACATAGACAGTGTCATGTTTCAAATATTCTTCACTTTCCTACATATCTCATCATACATTAAAATTAAATTCTAAGAAAAAATGTTATAAAAATCAAATGTAAGGAATAAATTATAATTTTTATTTATCGACCAATGTTTATGTCACTCTCATTGATATATAACTCAATCATCAAATCCAAGTTGACTATAAATATATTGATTTTGAAAATAATGAATTTTGAATCTTCAACATAGTGTTTTTTAATTAAATTATAATTTTATCTTCCAAAAAATTTAAAAAAAATAACATCCCACCCCTCAACATTGTCTTGATAATGAAGTGGGATATTACTTGTAATTATGATAAATATCTATGATATAAATGGATGGTAATAAATTCCGCAGGATTCATAAATAGTTGGGGGATGAATTTCCATTAAAATGGTGAAACTACCAAACCAAGAGATCCATAACAACACAACCAATACATGACAGATAAAAAAATATATATATAGATAAAAAGTATAATTCAACAAAATCAATAAAAACCTACCACATGTAACATATCAGAGTGAAAAGTGGACACTAAAACCAAAAATTCAAGGACAACCAAAGATAGGACCCCACACCTCCCAATATCCTCTAAGTTCCAACTACATAATCCATTCCCAGGTATCAGGATGCATCACCACTAAAATGGGATAACTTACAATTAAATGTGTATCAATAAACAATATAAGTGAATGCACTGAAGTCCCAATGAATGGTTTGGGTATAAAATTCAGTAGGTTTCCCCCAAATGAATTTTATACTCACCCCACTAGGATATAACATGTTAGAATATTTTTATAATTTTTTTAACATTCCATATCAAAACTGAAACCATTTATAATAAAAGAAATTATCCAAATTAAAACCATTTCAAATGAAGGAAACCAAACATTTCTTCAAAACCAATTATCTAATCCCATTTAGAATACCTAATACATGATACACACCAACCCACATATTCATTCCCTAGTGACAGTTCCATAGTCATGAGTAGTATCTTGTTGATCTAATAAGTCTTCACAAGGTAATCATATATCAAGTTACCTAATGAAACAGTAAATTATAGGGGGTCATTCCATTATACCTCAATGGTGTATACCCCTTAACCAGGGTCATTTCAATGATGCGTACTCACACAACCAGTTATGGAAAAACAAATCCATAAAAATTGTGACAATCATATAAATAAAAATACTATTATTGAATAATCTTACCAACATAAATTCCATGAATCAAAGAACAAGAAGCATTTTAAAATAACAATTTTAATGTAATGTAACCAATTTAACTTTCTACAAAACAAAAAATTTATACAATTTCACAACCCATCACTAAATAGGGTTTCCAACAACCTTTTTACAACAATTTGCAAAATTCAAACAAATAAAATCAATCAATATGAATTCTATACTTCAATTTCTAATATGATTAGTCGATAGGGAATCCACCTCTCTCAAAAACAAAGACGAAAAATATTAACGAAAAAATTCTTCAAAAAAATTGCTTAGATACTTCAAACCCCTCCTTTAAATATTTTTTCATATCACCCAAACTATCATATCATAACATGACTTGAATCCACCAACCTAGATCCATCCCAAATTGATTAGATATAAGAATAAAATATATTGAAAATAAAAAAATAATTGAAAACAATAATGAATAGACTCTAACCAAGGAATCTCGGCTACCAACACACAAATAATCTCCAACAGATTACTTTCATATCATGTGGAATGGTATCTATGGCCTTTGAAAAAGTGTAAATTGGGTTAGGTTTGGATTAAGGAAAATAATAGAGGTTAAGGGGATGATTCAGAATAGATCTACAAAATCTGGATCCATTTTTTAATGTTTCATGGTTTTGGTGCATAGTTAGAAAATCTATCTGCAAATAGTATGTCAACCACTTACTCCATACACCCCTCACACAGCTGGCACATAAGGTTATAAAAACATGTTCCAACTATAATAACCCCTATATTAAACATTACAAGCATTACCCTAGGTGGAAACATGGTTTGAAGATACTATGTGCGAACTATGTTCCTACCCAGTGACATCTGATTCCCCTTTCACAGTTTCTTGGAGGTGTTACATGTTTTCTACAAACCATTATCAAACCATGAACATCCATAAAATCCAAAAAAAATAAAACTCCTTTAAAATCTTAGAAAACATAACCCAATAACATAATATACTAAAAATACATAAATAAATTCTTAATTACCTAAAAATAGTGGTGCAACATTCTCCCAACCATTATTGTTTTCATCCAAAGAATGTAAGAAAAGTCCATTATACCGAAATTATATGGGGCATTTATCAACCATTTCCTTTTCATTTTTCCATGTTTCTTTCTAAATACAACAATGTTGTAAAAAAATCACACCAAAATCGATGATTTTCTCATGAAAGAATTTCTCATGCCAATCTACATTCCACACCAACACATTAATCAAAGAAGCATCCAAATATAAGTTAATGTGATCCAATTGAATCACATGGTCTGGATTAGATTGATACTTGTTTAACAATGACACATGAAACACATTTTATACTAAAATTCTCCTTCATGGAAAATTAAACTGATGTAGCACCCCACCAAACCATTCATGTTTCTTAGATGATGTTATATATCAAGGAGATAAATTTACGTACTTCCCAAAATGATGATTACCACGTATTTGAATGATTTTCCTGATAAAAGGATCACTCACATCCAAAATCAATGTCAGTTGATGATGAACGACATATGATTTTCAATGTCTCTAAGTTGCCTCCATCGTTTTTTGGATTAACTGAATCTTCTCCATTATCTCATGCACAATTATAATTTTAATTAGTGAAAATCTCACCAGTTTTCATCCTATATAGTGGAAAGAGAAAATGAAGCCCATGAAATGATTCAATAGTATCTATATGTATCAAGGCTTGATAATTATTTTATATGAGAAATCCATTAATGGAATGTTCTCTTCAAATGTGCCACAAAAAAATTACAAAATCCTAGAGAATATCATCCAACATTTGTATTTACCTTATGGATTTTCCATCTATCTAAGGATGTAATGCCATACTCATATTCAATTGTTCCCCAATGTATTTACATGAGGATATCCAAATTTTTGACTTAATCCTTGTATCTTCTTCCTATTCTATTGAAACTTGTATACCCTAATTCTACAAAAATTATCATATATTGATTTCAGAAAACCCCTCCACCATAGTAGATTTATGAATAAGAATTAAAGGGGCCGACTTTGTGAGCTGATACACTATCTCCTATATGGTATCATGTTACCAAACTATCCTTGTGAGACCTACTACAAAATTAATGTCTATATGATCCCATTTCTAAATATAAATAGGTAAAGGCATGGACATTCATATGGGACATTGGTGCTCTTCCTTAACCTGATGACAGGTGAGGCATCTCATAACAAAGTCATCCACTTTGATTTTCATGAAATCCCACAAAAATTGATCTTTAATAAACATAAAAATATTCTATATTCCAGGATGAAAATCCCATAGTGAATGGTGGTAAACATGAATAATTTTTTCCCAAAAAACCATAGTTACGACCATATGATTTTGAGACAAATCACAGATCATCCATCCTGCTTACAACCCTCAATGGTCTCCCCAAGATATTGTTTTGAACTCTTAGAGATACATTCTAAATTTTATGTTTGTACTACTTTAACCATCTTATCCAAATCAGGAAAAATATAAAATATAAATAAAACTACAACTGTACTTTGTTACTCATCATCTAAGCACATGTCACCTTTCATCGTTATCAGTTACCATTGATCTGAATCTTATTTTTCCAACTGACTATATGAATTTATTCTTAATACATCTACATCCAAATTTCCTTTACCTGGTAGATACATTAGGTCTTATGAAAACATTTTAAGATACTCCAACCTTCTTATTTATCATATAATCAAATAACAATATGAGAAAATTGGTTTCAAACTCTTGTGATCTACAAACACCATGAATTTCTCACCAAAGAGGTAATGACACCATATCTTCAAATAATGGACTATATCAGTTATCTCTAAATATTGTTTTGGTAGTTATTCTCATGAAACCCTAATTTTCATTTTCTATATGCAACAGAAAGATCTCCCTGCTTGAGGAAACACCCCAACCTAGTTCTTGATGCATCACAACACACCATGTACACTTGTACTGATTCTAGAAATATAATGTTTTGTGTTAATACATGGAGATAAATAATCTCTTGAAATGACTTATGACATTATTCGTTCTAATAAAATGGATCATTTTTCTATTTCAAATCCATCATTGGAGATTCTAGTCATGAAAAGACACAAACAAAATATTTATAAAAACCAACTAATTCATGGTAACTACATATCTCAAAGAAAATAGTTAGCGGTGTCCATGATATCGAAACCTCTATTTTTTATGAATCTATAGAATCACTGATTTCATAGATAAAAAGGAAATTTAAATGTTCTTATTGTCTTCAAAACTCAAACTTTGATATTTTGGAAGAATAATGATGATCTCACAAGTTACATAACACTTTCTCAAAGTATTTATAATCCTCAACCCTATTCCCATAATACCCCAATATGTCTTCCTTAAGCACCAACATAGAAGAATCCAGAGTCCTCTGAAATTACTCATTCTTCAATTCCATAAAAAAAATTGATGCATTTGTACTGTAACTCCCCATAATGATAAAGGTCTAAATGTCTAAATGATATGACTCATGTCAACAAGGTGCACCTTATTTTTTGGGAGCATACCTAATTAGAACTCTATAGTTAAGCATCTATGGCCTAAAGTAGTGATCGGGATGGCTGACCTCTTGGGATGTTTCTCATGGTGTGTGTGAGTGATTACAAAATCACACTATAAATGATGTGTATTGGCCTATGGGGATAGTCATTAGTCAGATGACTCGTTCAGGCACATGGGTGGGCACTAGGGTGGGGACCACGTGTCTACGGGGAAACTGGGGGTACCTAGCGGGCCAGTACCTGACATCCATGTTAAAGGCAGGGTGGTTGTGCTTTCACCGAGAGCTAGTTTTTACATTTGGTTTCAGAGATGGTTCCCATCCTTAAGTACAATGCACTGCCTGGGCTGAGATGTATGGCCCACAATGATGATGTTGTGCTCTAGGGGGGTGAATGTAACACCCTATAATGATAAAGTGTTAAATTATTAAATGATACGACTCAAGTCAACATGTTGAACCTTACTTTTCGAGAGTCTACTAGATTATAACTGTAAAGTTAAGCGTGATTAGGCTAGAGTGTGTGTGAGTGAAGAAAAAAGTACACTAGAAAGGACATGTGTTGGCATGTGGGGATAGTCATTAGTCAGATGACTCGTTCAGGCATATGGGTGGTCCCTAGGGTGGGGACCAAGTGTCTTCTAGGTAACTTGGGGGTACCTGATGGGCCAGTACTTGACAACCATGTTAAAGTCGAAGTGTTTGTGGTGTCACTGAGACCTAGTTGTCAAATTTGGTATCAGAGCTGGTTCCTAGCATTATGTGCAGCACACTACCTAGGATGAGATGTAGGGCCGACAAAAAAAGACGTTGTGCTCTAAAGAGGGTTGAATGTAACACCCTATAATGATAAAGGGTCAAATTACTAAATGATATGACTCATTTCAATATGGTTATCCTTACTTTTGGAGAGCCTACCTGATTAGAACTTTGAATTTAAGCGTGCTTGGCCTAGGGTGTGTGTGAGTGAGGAAAAAAGTACACTAGAAAGGACATGTGTTGTCCTATGGGGACAATCATTAGTCAGATTAATCGTTCAGGCATGTGGGTAGGCCCTGGGGTGGGGACCAAGTGTTTGTGGGGAAACTAGGGGTACCTAGCGGGCCATTACCCGATGACTATGTTAAAGGCGGGGGGGGGGGGGGTTGTGCTATAACTGAGACCCAATTTTCATAATTATGTCTGAAAGTAATAACCACATACTCATTATGTCTGTATACACTCTTGAAATATCTTTTTGAAATATCATCCTTTCAAACATGAAATCAGTGATATCTAGAATTCAAGTCTATTTTAGAGAAACACTAAGATCAGAGTATTACATAAAAGTCACCCTTCTCTACTTCATGTTCATAAATTATCTATCTCATCCATACCTCAGTTTATGGGGAATAAAATAATCTTATAATATTGTCTAGAAATCCACATTGACCATATCACAATGTTGATCCACCTTGTTGATATCATCCACCACCACTTAGCAGATTTTGGTATCATATATGTAGATAGATTTTTCCTCATCCCTTGATACATATCCATATGCTCAAATATAGAATGAATAGATTTGGTCCACAACTCTATAGTGTGTTTCCTACCATCCGGAAAAAATGTGGGTGGATGGGGCTGTTAGAACAATTGAGTCAACTCTTCAATACATGGGGCATGTCGAATGACACCTTGCATATTATGAAGCATTAGTAGAAAACCATCTCAATATTAGGTTTTGGTTCTAATATCAAGAATATGAAGAATTTCCCATATTGGAACTGCATATGAAATCATTAGTGGCTCAGTACCCACCACCACAGGAGCGTTGTCATCTCAGCCATAAGGGAGTGCAACCAGAGGGCATTTTGGTGCCATGATACTAAAATTCCCAACACAAACCTCATAATGGATGTATGAAACTAAAAAAAATCTATATATAAAACATGGATAGGTTGAAATACGTTCTATTGAAATGATCACACCTCCCTACTTTCTTTGAAATGCAGATCGAGATAGTAGAGGAGACAAAAAGACATAAAAAGGTAAGCGATATCCCACTACCCACTTCTAATGTCAAGTATGGGTTTAAGTATCTTTTTAATATATATATATATATATATATATATATATATATATTGTCACAACTCGTCCACTGAGTCCCGTGTCATCACTACCCCAAGCCTGTCATCCATAGACCTGGGGCTGGCGACTAGTACCGAAAGGCTTATTCCCTAAAACGGGAAGGCAGTGCATTTAAACGTGTACAAACACATAGTCTGAGAACACAAAAATAAGAAACTGTGAAGTAAACTACTGGAGTAAAAGGGTACTACAAGTAAAGGGGATAGAATAAAAAACCAACTGAATATACTATTACATCTGAAAAGTACAAATACAACTGAAAGGAACAAAACAACTAAAAAGGGAAAAAACAAGTGAGTCCTCCTCTGAGGGTCCTACCTAAAGGGTAGGTTAAGATCTCCTCCTCAACACTCCACATCTCCCTATCTCCTCCACGTACTGCGTAGTTATGGAACCCTCAAACCGCAGCCCAGCTACTCATCATCTGTACAAGACACAACAAGGTGAGGGTGTAGCCCATGAAGGGGTGAGTATAACGATACTCAGTAGGGACCACGAGACCCCCAAAGGTCTCCTAGAGTTCCACAAAATGAAAAACCACAAAGTTAAAACCATGAATGTAACACCACAAAGGTAAAGTACCACACTGGTATGACTTAGCTCAAACCATGCATACAACTCAAAGAAACAAGATTATAATGCTGACCCACATAGGATCACTATTAATGTTTATTGCCACCCATGAGATTCTCTAAGGATAGTAACAAGTAACATCCCCAATCACAATGTAAAACACCTAGGATGTTGGATAAATCCTCCTATAATGAATAGAGTGGGCATGATATGTCACACATAGGCACTTCCCACTAACCTTAGACTACTGAGGTACTCCTCTAATTGAGTATTGTGTGTCTGTCGCGTCACACAGAGGTGGTCCCCACTATGGCCTATTGAGGTACTCCACCTGTCGAGTACCATGGGTTTGCCAAGTCACACAGAGGCTCTCCCCACAATGGGTCTTCTGTGTCACATAGAGGCACTCTCTATAGGTCCGTCGAGTCCCACAATGTCAAAAAATCAGCAGTCGTCAAGTCTCAACCAATCGCGGGGTTTCGTATGTAGTACACTTGGGAGGACCGCTCCTCAATACATAGGCCATATTAAAACTAGAAAAGAGTATCACAAAGGGGTAACCCTATGATCTGTAGCATCATAAGGGTCTCAACGCAATAGATGGTGCATCAATCAGATGCCCTGTCTGTGCGTTATGGGCATTTCAGTGCCGAGGACCCAGTTGGATTTGGGTGCGATCAAACCCAGTCATACTCCAAGTTTCTCCAAAACTCTCATGAAGTAAGTCCAAAGTTCCTTATCTCTCCAATAATCCCAACACCATGGATGACTCGTCAAAAAGTCGTCAGGCTCTCAAGATAAGGCCCCTTATGTGTTTCTGGGGCCGGGTCTAGTCCGACCTGGTCGGATTGACTCGGTTTGTCCTATTCTATGTTGGTCTGCGACGGGCTCAGCCCACTGGGTTGAGGCCCAGCACATAAATGGGAATCCTGGTCTAAAAGGGGTGGCCCGACCCATAGAGGGTGCGGCCTGTGAGGGGGCGGCCTGGGAGGGTGGCGACTCGGTGGGGTAGTGACCTAAGAGGGTGGTGTCCTATAAGGGCATTGGCTCGAAAGGGCAGTGGCTCGGCCACATGGGGAGTGACCTACAAGGGGGTCCTCTTTAGGTTCCAATAGAGTAGGGACCCCCGATTTTCCCAAACGGCTGAAGTATGCTCGATTTTTTTCGATGTGGAGGAGCCACGTGGCACTGCCAGGTGACATGCGGGACACACTAGGGAAGGTCCTACTAGTTCTGTCGTGGCCAGTCGGAATGCTAGCTATCCTCTCCAGCGGCGTGCTACGGCACACTAAACCACCGACTGTGGCCGACCGATGTGTCATCCTCCTTCCTTCAGTCGTCATGGCTGACGAGCCACAACCCTCTTTGTCCATCGGCGATGCACGATGGCACACCGAATCGTCGACCACGGTCGGCCGGTGTGTCGGACGCCTTCCTTCGGTCATCGCGGCTGACAAGACACAACCCTCTTTGTACATCGGCAATTCATGATGGCACGCCATGCCTCCTCCGTGGCTGGACAGTGCCGCTCGTTCTGATTATCGTCGGGGGTTTTTGTCACGACCTCTTCTTACGGCGTGCAGTGATGTGCTATCTCCAATGTAGATTGTCAGTATCACCACAATGTAGGTGTTCCATGGAGGTGCAAGGATGGAAAGATCGTGGAGGATTCGGGCCGGGTTCTTTAGGCTTGTTCCCTCTGTGTTAGCTCGTAAACATGAGGGGGTTGAGGGTTTAATAATCAATTGAATTAAAAAACTATTAAAACCCTCCAAAGATACCCCATAACGTCCTCCTGCGATAAAAAAATTGCGGATCAACCCCTAAGTTGGTTTGTTTGTGTTTTTCATATTATTCAAGAACGGGGAAGAAGAAATCATTCAAAAAGCTTAAAATAAAAAACCCCCTACTTCATAACCCATTGGAGAGTGTCTGTGGATTGAAGTTGGGTTGGTGTTCTATATTCCTACAACAGGTTCCCAACGATGTCGCTCATACATCATCCTATTATTTGTGGTTCGGTGTCACCCATCACCTCCCGCTGGGATCAAATCTTTCTTCTAAGGGTCCGACATCACGACACTCCATTATCATTTCTTTTATTAGAAATTCTATGCTAATACCTTCTCCCAAGCTCCATATATATAAAAGAGGGAGAGGGTAAGTAATGAATTCATAATTTAATTGGGCTCATTAATTATGAAGCTTTCTAATTCCCCAATGATGTCATTACATAGAGTTGGCATGTAAAGCCATTTATTATACTGACACATCACTGGCCCCTCCCCTTTGCTTGTCCGTTGGAGGAGATGAAATAAAATAATATAATTATTTCTTTTCTTTTCTTTTAAAAGGTATGAAAACATAACTTTTTCTCTAGAAATACTACGGTCAAATAAAAGTCTCCCATAAGTGAATCCTGGCACTACGGATTCAATCGTGCCCTCGGATTTTTAATCCGAGAAATGGTTCAAAAGTTAGAAAATTCTGCTCATCTGTTTACTGAATGTACGTGAAAAAAAAGTTCAGAAATTCATTCCATGCAGTACGAGCCTCAGAATCATGCACCGTCAATTTTCACAGATTTGTAATAATTCCCTATAATTTTAAAAAAAACATAAATGGAAAATATGGTCTCTAAATTCTCCCCACTTTAGGGAAATTTGTCCCTGAAATCCACAATATAGGCTAAGAAAACAAGTGGGCGTACTGAGTACAAATCTAAGCCTCCTGCTCCCATGTTCTCTCCTGGAGGTTCCCATTATACCAGTGAATGCACACTAGAGATATCAATCGTCTGTGAAGGACCCAATACTGTTGATCCTCAATCTCCACTAGAACCTCCATAAACTTCTCCCCATCGTCTAAGTCCAACTCGCCAGGTTTGATGACATGAGATGGGTCATGCACGTATCTCCTCAATTGGGATACGTGGAAGATGTTGTGCACCCTCTCCAACTGTAGTGGAAGTGCTAAGTGGTATCCCACCACGCCTATCCTCCGAAGTATCAGAAATCGTCTGATAATCCTCATTGATAACTTGTTGCCTCGACCAAATATTTGTAGTCCCCATCAAGGAGAGACTCACAAGAATATGTGGTCCCCCTCTTGAAAATCCAAAGGTCTTCGTCTCTTATCAGCATAAGAATTTTTTTTTCTCTTTGCAGTCTTCATCCGCTCCAGGATGATCTGCAACTTCTCAATGGTATCCAGTTCCAACTATAGAACCATAAGTGCTGACTCCCCTGGGTTTATACCGCATAGAGGGGATCTACAAGGTCGACTGTAAAAGTCCTCGAATGGTTCCATCCCGATGGTGGAGTGATAACTGTTGTTTTTAAGCTAATTACACCAAGGGAAAGTGATCCTTCCAACTGTGGACAAAATCCAGGATGCCTACATGAAGCATGTCCTCTAGTTTCTGAATAGTCTACTCTGTTTGACCATCCGTCTGAGGATGAAAGGCAGTGCTCAAAAGTATCTGATTTTTTAAGGCCTCCTGCAATCCCTTCCACAACTGGGATGTGAATCATTTGTCATGGTTATAGATGATCATCGATTACACCCCATGAAGTTTCAAAATCTCATTTATGTAGAGGCATCCCAAGCCCGCTACTGATCCCTGCTCTCGGATAAGTTGGAAGTGGACCGACTTAGTGAGTCATTCAAGGATCACCCAAATGGAATCATGTCCCAAGGACATATATTGAAACCCTGTCACAAAATCCACGGAGATCCCATTACACTTACTCTCCGGCACCTCTAGTGGTAATGCTAAGCCTGATGGAATTTGATGCTCGTCCTTCACTTGCTGAGATGTGAGGCACCATGAAACAAACTCCACTATAGCCTTGTTTATCCCTAGCCACCAGTGATGATGCCAGAAGTCCTGGTATATATTCTCCACAACAGGATGTACCGCCATAGGGGATGTATAGAACTCCCTCAATACCTCATCCCGTAGTGCCACCGGTACCATGGTACACCCCCTGAAGAAGATGATGTGCTCCACACCTTCAGAAAATCCATAAGGAGCCTGCCCTAAAAATATTTGAGGACGTAGAGCTTCATAGTCAATTTCCCCATACTACGCCTCCCTAACTTGCTGAAGGAGTGGGGGAGTTACTATCTGAGACTAGAGGTATGCTACTCCATCTATATCCACAAAGGATATCTACAATGTGGCAAGCTTCTCTATCACCTCACTCAGCAACTGAAGACCAGACCTCCTACTGAGTGTATCTGCTACCACGTTCCCCTTCGTAGGTGTATAGACTATCTCAAATTCATAGTCATGGAATAATTCCTGCCATCGCCGATGTCTCATGTTTAGGTCCTTTTGAGAGAATATATACATGGGACTCTTGTGATCAGAGTAGACTGTAAAAAGATCACCCATCAAGTAATGTCTCCACATCTTCAAGGAGAAGACCACTGCTACTAACTTCAGGTTATAGGTAATGTAGTTCTTCTCATACTTTCTCAGCTGTTGTGAGCCTTAGGTGATCACTACTCTCTCCTACATCAGGACATGCCCAAGCATGGTCCCTGATGCGTCATAGTAGAGTACATAACCAACGCCCTATTCTGGTAGCCTCAAGATGGGGGCACTCATCAGTATCTGCCTCAGCTCCTAAAAACTCTATTGGCATCTCTCTATCCACACGAAGGGTTGTACCTTCTTTTTCAAAACTAAAAAGGGTTTCGAAACTCTATAAAAGTCAGGCACAAATATCTGGTAGTATCCATCCATCCCAAGGAAACTCCACACCTCGGTCACACTCTCGGGTCGCTCCCAAAAAATTATAGCCTCTATCTTTTCTAGATCCACTAAGACTCCGGCCTCCAAGATAACGTGTCCCAAAAAGTGGACCTCTCGTATCTAGAACTGGAACTTTGAGAGCTTACCATAAATATGGTTCTCTCATAGTGTATCCAAAACTTTCTACAGATGATAGGAATTCTCTTCCTCCATCGCTGAGAAAACCAATATGTCATCGATGAACACCACCACAAAGAGATCGAGGTATGGATGGAAGATCATGTTTATGAGTCACATGAAAACTATAGGGGTATTGGTCACATCGAATGGAATAACCAAGAACACATAGTGGCCATACCAACATCTGAAGGTCATCTTCTCTACATCCTCTTCTCATACTCTGAGCTGATGATATCCAGATCTGAGTTCTATCTTCGATAACCAATGATCTCCCTTCAGCTGGTCGAAGAGATCATCAATCCATGGAAGTGGATACCTTTTCTTCACGAACACCTGGTTCAGGCGTAGATAGTCTACACAGAGTCTCAAATTCCCATCTTCCTTCTTGGGGAACAAAATTGGGGATGCCCATAGAGAAACACTAGGCCTTAGGAACCCCTTTCCCTACAAATCCATCAACTGTACCTGTAACTAAAGAAGCTCCGCGGGATCTATTTAATTTGATGATGTAGATATAGGTGTCGTCCCAGGGTACAGGTCGATGTGAAAGTCTACCTTTGTGCATGGAGGTAGTCTGAGAACACCATTAGGGAAGACATCAGTATAGTTTTCCACCACAACATAATAGTGCAAACTCTCAACATCAACTAATCGGAGAGTAAGGCTAGCCAACTGGTGAGTAATTGGCTACACCCTCCTCTGGGTAAGTCCATCCTATGCTTCAAAGGTTCTCGTCTCACCAGTGAAGGAAAAACTGGTCCCATCTCTGTGGACACACCGCACTTTGTGCCTAATTCAGTCAATCTGACCATGGACTATGGATAACTAGCCCATACCCAAGATGGCATCGTAAGGCCTCCATGCCACTACTTAGAGATCCCTGCCAAATCTCTCACCTCCTAGAGTAAGCTCACACTACTAGTACTAATTTGTAATCATCGAATCCTCTCCTGTAGGAGTCTCTAGCCATATGGATCGATCCAATAGAGCCACCGGAATCTTCGAGCTTTGAATGAGGTCGATGGAAATAAAATAGTGAGTAGAACATGTGTCTATAAGTACTAAAACTAAGGTGGAGTAGACACAAATAATACCTCTAATCATCTCCAGAGCGCCTTGGTCATAGACCTCATCTGCCGGAGCTAAGCTCATCCATGTCATCCTACTCCCTGTAGTCAGGTTGGACCACCTAGAAGTGGTGGTGGTAGAATCTCATATCTCCACCCACCACCTATTGTACGACCAAATACTATGCCACGTCTTCCACCCTGTGGACCTCATCGATCGAACCTCCCCCTCTTCCTCAATGGTCCCTCAATGATATGCTCGTCGTCCGTACGGTGGGTCAGGCAGTCGCGAGTCATGTGCCCCTACCCACCGCATGAGTAGCACTGCATGATTTCATGCGGACCTCTTATGCCTCACGATCCCTACACCTCTGACCCTGCATCTCGAGGTTGTTCACCAGATGGTCTGGCCCTCTTAATCCTCTATTTCATCTGCCTACTACCTCCTATAGATGACTCAACTACCTGTCATCTAATAGTGGCTCTCATTGTCCATGCCTACTCACATAGGAAGCTCTCCAACAAGATCACTCACTCTAGAACCCCATCCTGATTCGGTATACTATGTGATATCATCGATTCTATGATCTCCCTTAGGAGACCTAGCTCAAAGGTCTGGGCCCTAAATAAAGGGTCTCGTACCATGTTGGTGGATTAGCTGGAAAGGTCAGTAAACCTCATTGAGTACTGGGCAAATATCATATTGCCCAACTGTATGTGTCGCAACTCCTGTATACGCACAAAGTGTAGGGTCCCAGGGGATGAACTATGTCCTAAAAATGCCCTCGAAGTACACCCACATGAAGATCTTCTCATCTTGTATTTGGAGCATCAGGCTCCACCATCTCCCTACTGCTGCCTGAAAAATTCTGGCTGCTAGGATCACTATAAAATCATATAGTGTCCCAACTAAGCAATAAACTATAGCCACAGCCTCCAGGAAGTCTTCATCCGCCTGTGGATCTATCTTTCCTCTGAACATCGGAGGCCTCTACTGCTAGAACTCGTGCAACGTGCTCAATCGGTGTGCACCCTCGGCTGGTGGGACAGGTGGCAAAAACTATCCAACGGGTAGTGTTCCTGCTGGTACACCACCCGAAGGTGCTAACACCGTAAGAGGGCCCTGCACTAAGGCCTCATTCCTTGGTGGGCCTTCATTGTGTACTCCATCAAAAATACTGGTTGGCTATCTATGTGGCGACATCCTGAAAGAAGACAAGTGTGCCATGGTCAATAAGTTATACCCGATGGGCTAACCCAATGAAATCACAATAAAAACTATTGAAAAACACACCCAATCAGTGATTCCGTGCACTGAGTCGAAAATTAGAATTCAGGGTCCTTGTGTATGGATACATCGGTCTCCACACCAATAATGGATTCCCCAAACTGAAAACCACACTCATAACTCTTAACACTGTAGCCACAGAAAAAAGATCAGTGTCCTAATTCTTTGGTAGAACTGAATCCTCTGATACTACTTAGTCGCAACCAGTCCTCTGAGGCCCATGACATGACTACCCCAAGCCTACCTTTCATAGGGTAGGGGCTAGTGACTAGAACCTAAAGACATATTCCCTAAAATGGGAAGGCATTTCCTTTAAACCTTTACAAACACATGGTCCGAGAACACAATAAGAATCAACTACGAAGTAAACTATTGGAGTAAAAGAGTTTTGAAAGTAAAGGGGCTGGAATACAAGCCCAATTGAAAGTAAGAGTAAAACTGAAAAGTACAAACAAAATAGAAAGGAACAACACTACTTAAAAGGGAAAATAGATACGGAATCTTCCTCTGAGGGTCCTACTTAAAGGGTAGGTTCAGATCGTCTCCTCATCATTACACATATGCATGTCTCCTCCGCATACTACCAAGTCCTAGATCCCACAAACGTTATCCTAGCTGCTCGTCGTTTGCACAAGACAATAGAAGGTGTGGGCGTAGACCTTGTAGGGGTGAGTATAATGATACCCAGTAGAGACCCTGAGACCCCTGAAGGTCTCCCAAATATTAATAAATGGAAAAACCACAAAGTTAACACAATGAAGGTTACACCATGAAGGTAAAGTACCACACAGGTATGACTCAGCTCAAACCAGGCATACAACACAGAGAAATAGGATTTTTATGTTGACCCACACATGATCTCTATTAATGTTGATTTCCAGCCACATGATTCTCTAGGGATAGTAACAAGTAACATCCCCATTCACAATGTTGAACCCCTCGACTACTGGAGAACTCCTTCTCTATAAAGTACAGTGCGCCTTCCACATCACACAATGGTGCTTCCCACTAACCTTGGACTGCTGAGGTACTCCTCCTGTCAAGTATTGTGGGTCTGTCACGTCAAATAGAGGTGCTCCCCACTGTGGCCTGATAAGTTACTCCCCCTATTGAGTATCATGGGTATGTCGTGTCACACAGAGGCGCTCCCCACTGTGGGTCTGCCATCTCATACAGAGGCACTCACCACTAGGCCGTTGAGTCAAACAGGGTTGAAAAATCAATAGTCATGAAGTGTCATCCAGTCGTAGGGTTCTGTACATAGTGCACATGGGATGAATGATCCTCCAGACATCGATTGTATTACAACTATAATAAAGTATCACAAAGAGGTAACCTGATTATCCACCACATAATAAGATTTCCAATGCAATAGATGGCGCATCAATCAGATGTCAGGTCTGTGAGTTATTGGCATTTCAGAAACGAGGTCTTGGTTGGATTCGGGTGAGATCCAACCCATCCATTCTCCAAGTTTCTCCAAAACTCTCATGGAGTAATTAAAAAGTACCTTCTCGCTCCAAGGATACAAACACCTCAAATGGTTCGTCAAACAGATGTCTGGTTCTCAAGATAAGGCCCTTTAAGTGTTTTTGGGTCCGGTGGGGCCCGGGTCTGGTCTGACCCGGTCAGATTGACCTGGCCCGACCCGTTCTGGGCTTTCCTGTGGAAGACTCAACCCGCTAGGTTGAGGCCTGACCCAGTTTGCAAAGGGGTGTCCTGGTCTGCAAGGGGCACCCCAACCCGTAAGGGACAGCCTACGAGGGGGCGGCCTAGTTTGGCAGCGGACCAGAAGGGCGGCGGCCGGGGAGGGCGGTGGCCCCACGCATGGGGTGTGACTTGAAAGGGGGTCCTCCCTAGCCACCATCAGAGGGAGGAACCCCCTGTTTTCCCAAATGGCCGAAGGACATTCAGTTTTCTTCACAGCGGTTATGCCACGGAGCACCACCAGGTGGCACACAGGACCCGCTAGGGCAGGTCCGGCTAGTTCGGTCGTGGCTGGTCGACGTGCCGACTGACCTCTCTAGCTACGTGGGGAGGCGTGTTGTACCACCACTCGTGTTCGGTTGGTGTGATAGCCGCCTTCCTTCGGTCATCACAGATGACAAGCGGTGACCCTCTTTCTTCATCGATGGCGTGTGATGGCGTGTCGCGCCTCCTCCATAGTCGGCCGGTGCCGGCCGTTCCGATGACACCCATGACTTTGTGTCGCGACGTCTTCTTGTGGCATGCGATGATACGCTATCCCCAATTTAGTCATTCAGTATAACCGCAATTTTTTTTTATAGAGGTGCAAGTATATCAATATAGCGAAGGGTTCGTGTCACAACCCCCTCTCCACAAACTGTACCCCTCTTGGGCTGGCAATGTGAGAAGGGAGATAATGACCCCTGAGTCCCGCCTCCAGTAGGCCCTGGGTTGGCGACTAGTACTGAGGGTATAGCGAACACCCAAATGGGAGGCATTGCCTTCTAATAGAACACATGCAGAAGAGATAGATAATATAGACACCAACCAACTCCTACTCAATAAGTAAGATAAAAGAAATCACATGTACACATATGAAATGTCATGAAAAACTACTACAATTGAAATGGGAAAAACATTAAGTACCCAAAAGAAAGTAAAAACACAGCAACCACAAGCTTCAACAGATCTTGCAACCGCAAGCTAGTAGTAACCAACCTAACCTCCAACCTGCTCCAAGTGACCTAAAAACCAGTTTATATATACATAGGGTGAGTATAACCGTATACTCAATAGGATCCTCCCTGAAGCCACATGTGAAAAAGTAAAAAAAGTATGCTAAAGCACGGTGAACATCAAGTGAAACTAACTCGTCACCTAAACCGGTATACTATGTTCCCGGCCTCACCATGGATACTCTCACCATGTAAAGCATACAAGAGTATATAATATAAAAAGGAATATCACATGTACCATGCTACTACTTCCCCACTATTTTTTTGTTTTTCCCCAATGTCGCACGTCCTAAGCATCTCTCTCCAAAAAGTCTTGCCCGTAGAGACCTCGGAAAAGCACCACAACATGCACCTCATGAAACAAGACCACTACGTCCATGTAATCAAAGTAGCCAGGTAGTTTCTGGGAGCCACCACTCCTCTCATAACGTGTATCATACATCGGGTATTATACCTCAAGCCATTAAAACCCATACACTAAGTATGGATCCTCAAGACATCACAGCCTATACACATTACACCTATTGTAGTCCATATAAAACTATATCCAGAATAAATGTGTGTGAATAACCACAATCCATTACAACCCTCTACACACATATATGGGGAAAACTAACCAATGTGCCTTCAAGCACAAGTAACTACCAAGAGAAGAGAGTGGGGCCAAAGGGGGTAGTCATCCATCCATCCTCCCACCAGAATATTGGGGAAAGCACCACCCCCCCCCCCCCCCAGGGCTCAGAATCCCCAGGGTTTCAGTTGCCCTTACTAACATGGTGGAGTAGTGTATAGAAACATAAAAAGTACATAATATACTATAGCTTACGACCACACTATGGGCATAACCTAGTCTAAGACTCAACTTCAGCTAACATCTCTCAGACTCCGGGCTGCTACTTATTAGACTAGGTATCCTATAAGCACACAACCATTTAAAGAGCTTTAATACATTACTTCATTCGCTTTTTATCAGTTTCAATTTAAGATAATTAATTCATTAAACATTAATTAACCAATAACAATTCCACATTACATTTCATTAGAATCACACCCAAAGTACACCATTCGTTCAAATCACAACCTCATCATTGCACCCCAGCAAGATCCAAACCCCATGGGTTAACATCATTTATTAAATTATTTATTTACAGCATTACTTTCCCATATTACCAAGAATTATAGAAAAACAATCTATTATTCTAAACATAGGGGGCTCAACATGGTGGGTAGATGAACTACCCATCTAGTATTGGCTTCGTATAGCAAGAGCGTACAACCATCCTACATTGAGAGGATAAACATGGAAAGGACGTGGCATACCACATGCGTCTTCGGCTCTCTTGGAAGAAGGGAAAGTAAGAACAGCTGCCTCAAGCAGTGGGGAAAGTAAAGTAGATAAACAACCATGAAGAATTAGTAGAAAACCAAACATTCACATCCAACCCATTTCATCATCCCTGGTTTCCTCCCTGACACCCACATGCATAAACCGATGCATTTCGCCACTCTAGGTATCAACTACTACAAAAAATAGTAGGACTCCATGCCCCCACCTATCATAATAGTCATCCGGGCTCACATCACAACACAAGAAGCAGAAAAAAAATCATATCAGTTGGGATCTTGGCCCTTGAACAAGCAAGAGGGTAACTCATAACCCTTCAAAGAATTATCAAACAATCAGTTCTTTAATCCATCATGAATAAATCGATTTATTATTCCTAGGTTCCATATTCAAGAAACCTAAACAATAATCTATCACAAATAAAATAATCATGCTTACTGCACCAATTTGAATAACATAAAAAAATACTACAAAAAGAACGAGATTCATTTACATGCCTCTTTATCTTAACCCAAACAATTACCAATTAATTATGGTTTATGTTCTTTACCAATTTTGATCAAGAATAAACAACTAAAAAAATCAAGAATAGATATCACACTGTCTAGCAAAAACAAGAGGCAATACCATATGATTGATATCAATTTATTTATTCGGTTCAAAATTTTTTTATGTCAATTACATTGTGATCTAGTTGATAAAACATGATAACTCTACAGTTTAATGTAAAAATAAAAAGAAGAAACAAATCCCCTACCTTAAAAATGTTCTTAAGGGTCTTTATATGAGAATGATCCACACAACAGAACATGATTACCTCCTCTCGTGACAACTGCATCCACCCGAGGATGTAACGGTACGACCACACTAACTGAAACCCAAGACTCTCCATTAGAATCATGGAGATCACATGCCATTATTTGTAAATGAGAAACCGTAGAAGTTGAACCAAGAAGAACGATGATAAATCATACCTTATATCAAATATTGATGGATACTTCTTGGTTGCACCAAAAAAAGGGGTCACTTGCAGTAAGAAGAACGTCGAGGGAAACCAATACCGCCGAGAAAATTTTAATCTCACGATTCTTATAGGAAGGAAGGAAAGGTTCAAGAATCTCACTGTAGAGAAAAACGATAAAGAACAAGGGAGAAAGATATCTTGTCCCTTTAGAATATTTAATGGAGCAATGGTTTAAGATACAGTGAATTTTCCATTAAAAAGGGATCACATTAAACAACACAATTTGACCAAGTAAATTCATCCCAGGTCTTAGGAAAATTAATGTAGGCGTTATAGGATTATATTTGGGATTGAATCCCATAAAACAAGGCCATAAATGAGTTTTACGTCAAAGAAAATGTTAAATTGGTGACACTTGAAAAATCTAGAAATTTGGTAAATGAAATATGAAACAGTTTTGGAAGTACTATTCATGAGCAATGACACCGTGTCTGACACACCGTTTCTGTCTCCCCATTTCTGTCTCACCATTTCTGTCTCACCATTTCTAACTAACCATTCTTGTCTCACCATTTCTATATCACCATTTTTGACTCATCGTTTCTCTCTCTCTATCTATGTCTCACCGTTTCTATGACACTATTTCTGACTCACTGTTTCTGTCTCACTATTTCTGTCTCACTATTTCTGTGACACCATTTCTGACTCACCATTTCTATATCACCATTTCTATCTCACAATTACTGGCTCACCATTTCTGTTTCACCATTTCTATCTCACCATTTCTGTCTCACCATTTCTGAATCATCATTTCTGTCTCACCGTTTCTGTCTCACTTCTTCTCACTCACTGTTTTTGTCTCACCGTTTCTGACTCACTGTGGAACTGTTCATAAAACTGGAAACACTGTTCACAAAACTTGAAATTTGGAAAATTTTTGGGGATGAGTCACCTTGACCTCTCAGAACACCTCAAACACCAGATTTACGGAAAAGGAAGGACCAGAGAGGTCCGTGCCATTACATCAGAAACCTCTTAAAACATTCTCATCCTCAAGAATCCAAAACCAACACAAAAGGAAACTGAAAAAGGGTCGGAGCAACCACTTCTCGAGATACCTCTCAAAATTGAGCAAGCCATAAAAGCAACAAAAGAAATTCATCTTATAAAAAAAAGTTCTATAACCACAAAGGGGACACCGTTACATGAAAAGAGTTTAAACATCAAACAACTCTGGGTACTGAACACGTATCTAGGACTCATGTTCTTAGGTACTCTTCTCTATGCCACTACGTCTCCACAAGACACAAACCAAAGGGAATAGAACACCTGCACAACACCTTCTCTTTGCTGTCTTGGATCTCCACAGGTCGCTCCTCGAAGGTCGCATCATCATCAACATCAATCTCTCCCCAATCAATGACATGAGAGTCATAATGAAGATAACAACAGATCTGTGACACATGAAAAACATTGTGTATTCGGATCATCTATGGGGGAAGCTCTATCTTATACGCCACATCTCCAACACGAGCCAAAACCTCTGAAGGACCAAAAAACAGGGGAGAAAACTTACTCCTATGACAAAACCTTCACTGCCCATGATGGGGAGTCACCTTCAGAAACATGTGATCCCCAACATCAAACTCTAAAGGTCTCGTCTTTTGATCAGCATATGATTTATGATTATCCTGCACTATCTTCATCCTCTCACGAATCACCTGAACCATCTCTGTTGTATTCTGAACTAGTTCTAGTCTGAGAATTTTTGACTCTCTAACCCCAGTCCAACACAACGGAGAACGGAAAGGCCGGCCATACAGGGCTTCAAATGTTGCCATACCAATGTTGGTGTGAAAACTATTATTGTATGAAAACTCCACATAGGGTAAGTGCCTCGTCCATTAACCTCCAAAATCAATAACATAAGAGCGTAATGTGACTTTAAGAGTTTAGATGGTTCTCTCTGTCTGACCATCAATTTGAGGATGAAAAGTGGTTCTAAGGCATAGCTGATAACTGAAAGCATTCATGGGACCTCTCCACACCCTAGAAGTAAAGTGAGGATCTCAATCAGGGATTATCGTCCTTGGGACTCCATGAAGTCTCACCACCTCATCCAGATACTGCCTTGACAAAACTTCCACTGAGCTTGTCTTCTGGATCTCTATGAAGTGGTTCGATTTTGTTAAACAATCCACTACCTCCCAAATATCAACATGTCCTCCTGGAGCTCGATGTAAACCAATAAAAAGTCCATTGAGATGTCCTCCCACTTCCACTGAGGAACATCTAATGGCTGGAGCAAACTACCAGGGACACAATGCTCATCCTTGACCTTCTGTCAGACTAAATATTGAGACACAAACTCTGTAACCGCACGCTTTAGCAAAGGCCACCAAAAATAAGTCCTCAAGGCTTGGTACATCTTTGTCACACTAGGATTTACCGCTAAAGGGGATCTATGGAACTCTTTGAGAACCGTCTCGCACATCACCAAAGGAACAAAAATCATTCCATGATACAACACTCAATGTTTTTCGTCGTTAGTCCAACCATTGGGGGCCTCCCCACAAACAACGCAGTCTCTGTAGACCTCCACCTCATGATCCCCCAACTAGGTCTCTTCCACCTACTGCAATAGAGATGATTACACCATCATCTAGAAAAGACAACCTCTACACCCAACTTCTCCCATATCAAGATGTAATATTGACAGTTCTTCTATTACTCTCTAAGAATCACTAGATTCACGCATAGCATCACTACATGACTTTCGACTCAGTGCATCAGCTATAACATTCCCCTTTCCAGGTGTATAAAATATTTCAATGTCATATTCCTGTAAGAACCCCATCAACTGATGTTGTCGTAAGTTCAAGTCACGCTGGGAGGAAACATACCCCAAACCCTTGTGATTAGTGAAAACCACAAAGCACTCTCCAATGAGGTAATGTGTCCACAACATCAGAGAAAACACCATGGATGCCAACTCAAGATCATGGGTGGAATTTTTACATTCATGAGGACACAACTACTGAGACCCATAAGAAACAACTAATCTTTTCTGCTTCAGAACACAACCAAACCCTAGATGCGAAGCATCACAGAAAACATCAAACTGAACTCCCTCTACTGGGAGACAAAGAACTAGAGCACTTAATAACTTTTTATTTAGATACTCGAAAGCTACCTGACAATGATCAGTCCATATGAATGCTTGATCCTTCATATTCAAAGTTCTCATAAGAGTTTCTACTCAAGAGAAATCGGCTAAGAACCTCCTATAGTAGCCTACAAGATCAAGGACACTTCGCACCTCTGACACTGTCTTGGGGGCTACCGACAACACAACTACTTCTATATTCGATGGATCCATAGCTACCCCCCAGTAGGACACAACATTCCCCAAGAAACAGAATTCTCAAGCCCAAAACTCACACTTCGACAACATCCCAAACAGTTGATGTTCACGAAGAACTCCAAAAATAGCGTGTAGATGCTCTGGATGCTCCTCCTTAGACGTGGAGTACACAAGGATGTCATCGATGAAAACTACCACAAACTTTTCCAGTAACATACAGAACACATCAATCATCAATTCAATGAACATAGTTGGAGAATTCTTCACACCAAACGGCATTACGATAAACTCATAATTCCCATGACGACAACATAAATAAGTCTTCGGGATATCCTCATCCTTCATATGCATTAAATGATATCCTGACCACAAATCGATCATTGAGAACCAACTTTCAACCTTCAGTTGATCAAATAAATCATCAATCTGTGGAAGAGGATAGTGATTCTTTTCTTTCACTTTCTTTAAGCGACGATAATCGACACACAACCACAAACTGTCGTTGGACTTCTTTATGAACAAAACTGGTGCACCCCATAGTGACACACTCGGCTGAACAAAACCAAACTGTGACAGACCATCAACCTATATACATAACTCTCGCAACTCATAAGGGGCCATCCTATATGGGGACATAGAGATACGAGATGCTCTTGATTGTATCTCGATCCCAAACTCAATATCTCATCGAGGGGGTAATGGTACATCTCTTCGATAAAGACATCAGGGAACTCTTCTACAACCCTAGGAAACGCCAACTGCTGAAGCTCTGAAGAACTCAGCATCATCTCATCCATCATGTGATAAGGATGGAACTTGCCTATGACCCATCCGAGGGTCTCACCCGCCAACGAAGACCACCATATCTCAATCTGAAATGAAGAACACAACCTAACTTCTGAATCAATCCATGATAGCCTACACCGAATAAAACTAATCCATGCCGAGGATGACATCATATGGTTGTACTTGTAAACATAGGAAATCTCCCTAAGAGCAGTTATTCACCAACACTATCTCACAGTTTCTACATACTTCAAACAAGTCAGATCAACCTCCAATTTGCGTAGTCAACCCCAAGGGAACTAGAAGCCTCTTTACCTCAAGTCCAAAAGCATGGATAAGGGTAGGTGACATGAAAGAGTGTGTCACTCCTAAATCAAACAAGGCATACACTAAGGTAGAAAACAAGCAAAGGGTTCCTCGAACAACGCATGGCTCGCTCAGTGCTGTAAAAGCTAAAGCATGAAGCTAACCATGACCTCCTCCATGAACTCTCTGACCCTAATGACCACCACCACCATGGCTACTCTCTTCTATCTGAGGAAGGGGAGTGTCACGGGGCTATCCTCTAACTGCCCCATCTACCCACTGCTGATCTAAAGCCGGTGAAACCTGCTACTGCTTCCTCGATTGTAACTGCCTAAATGGAGGAACCTGAAGTAGAAAAACTAGTGCACGATGACTGCTCTGAAAGGTCAGGAAATCTCACTGCTGATGACCTCGACCACCATAATAAAAACAAGCATCTGATCCCTTGACATATCCTTGGGAGATGTTGCCCTCAGATAAACGAGATGTTGAGGGCTGGGACCTACCCTCAGCCAAATGGAAACTCTTCTACCCTGAAAATGGGGAACCCCGTACCACAGCTCTGCTTCGTAAGGAATCATGATGACTCCCCTCTTGTGATGATCCGATTCTGGCTAAATTCCTCCCTGTAACACCCCGAGATTTTATGAGAAATATTATTTTTAATTACTTTGATGTGTTGTGTTGTACGATACAACAAGATTAGCTTGCTCTATACGCAACACCATATTAGAGTATACACAAACACTATTCTAGGCTTTTGTTGCATGCCAGAGCAACCTTCCTCGATAGCGTGTGTTGTACGCAATACCGAGTTTCACTAAACGAGATATTATTATAATATTATTATGAACTAGCCGTTATAAACAGTAATAACAACTTTTTAAAATTTTATATATTTTATCTTTCAAAATTGACTTCATTTTTAGATTCGGAATATCGAATTTATCTTAGGGTGAAGTTTTGGTATTTTTCTGAAAACTTTCGATTTTTGATGAATAGTGAAAAACATTGAGTTATAGTTTAAAACCGGATTCTTATTTAAATAATTATTTATTTTATTTAAATTTATTTTAGGTCAAAATAGATACATAATACCTATATAATTTCAATGTAATCCATTAGTGTAATTTTATAATAATATAGATACATAAAAATATTATTGAACTTTTTACCGTCTTTTACCCACCTCCTAGGAGCATTTACAATTGTACATAAAAATTAATTTTACCGCTTCTGTGAGTTGAATTTATAAAATATGAGAGACATGGTTAATATTAATGAGTAAAATGTTGTTCAATAAGATAAAAATATATTTTTTTGAATAGTAACTTTTTACTTTTATTTACCACGGTTAAAAGTAAATAGGGTAATTAAGGGTAAAAATGAAATTATTATTACCCAAAAACATGTCATAATTATATTGGATAAGTTTAATTCGACCTAAAACAACCTTAGGAATAAAATAATACCCTTTGGGTCCACTTGAATTAGATTAGGACATTTATTATTATTTTATTTAAAGAAGAGTTAAAATAGTTAAAATGAAAGTTTAATAAATAAATCATTTTTTAATATAGGGTTATACATAAGATAAATTAGACTATAAATATTAATTAGAAATCTAAAAAGATTTTCTCAATAATTTTATTTTATTTATAATTTTTATAGATTAAATAATTTAATTTATTTATGACACAATGATGATGCATTAATTACCTTATTAGTAAAATATTAACATAATTGATGTTATAAATACCCAAATAAATGTAATTTTAGGCTTTTTATAAATTAAACTAATTTTTTAGATTAATATTACATTTTAGTATCGATTCAATTAACTTTTTTAGAACTAATCATGCTGTTGTGATTTTCACAAAAATCAATTACCAAATAGTGTCAAAATTGACATAAAAAAGTTTTTAAAAAAATATTATATTATTAATTGTTATTCTATTCCTAAAAATCTAAGGTTCATCCAAATGACTTATATAAGGTTATATATATTAATAATGAACCACTTGGGGTTCTTTTGGCTTGTTATTGTAAGTTTATTAACCATATAGTGTAAGAAAACAAGAAGACACGGTAAAAGTTAAATTATTTAACATAGAGTTAAATCAAAATGATAAGGTTAAATTAGTAACCTAAAATTGTCTAAAATATATTGGTTGAGAGGATTGAAACCCATCCCCACTTTATATTCTAAATAAGTCACTTTGGAGCCATTATAAACCGAATATGACTTTATTATAAAACAATATTTTATGTTTTTCCTAAAGTGCCCCTCTCATCCCTCATAAAAGGGAACCTCCTCCCTCTTCTCTTCACACAATTTTGAGCCTTCATACTCAGACAAAACCTGACCATTTCCCTTATAAACTTCAATAGAAACATTATAGAGGTTCTGTTCTACTCGAAATACCTACTCTATTGCCTTAAGAGGAAGCTTAAAAGAGGTGTGTCGAAGAAGAGGTAATCTCGTCTACTGATTCTTTCAAGTTTCTTTCTTCTTCAACTTATAATTATTTAGTTTTTTCATTATAAAGTAATAAAATAATTATCACTAATATACTGATATGTTATTATAAATATTAAACAACCCCATTTCACCTTATATCCATCCTACGGAAAATGAAAGCATCGCGCGTGCGTACGTACGGAATACTGTCTCCACGCCATGGTGTAATATATTTTTCCACCACCACCTTACATGGATGGGTATAATGGTGTAAAGAATAACTATATATGGTTATTATAACATAATAATGATTCTGAGATATTATATCATCCACTCCAATTCCATTCAATAATTATGGGAATGATATGTTCGCTCGCGCGTACGTACGGAATACCGTCTCCACGACACGATGAGATTCATTCTCCATGTTAACCATTAAAGAATGATTATAAAGTATATATAATAAATAATAATGAAATATATGACATAATGAATCTACTATATTTATGTATATATATATATATATATTTCATCTACTTACTTCCATTCAAGTCAATAAGGAAAGGAAAATAACGTTCATGTGTACGTACGGCCTACCGTCTCCATGAACAGTGTATTTCATTTCATTCATATATATTATATATATATATATATAGAATATATATGATATATAAATCATGATTTACATTCGGGAAGTATTTAAATCATGATATAATTAATAATAATATCAAGAACAATAAGTTCAAACACGTACGATAAATAAAACGATTTTACCCAAAACGCTGCTTTAACATTGAATTTACAAAAGAACGGGTAATATAAAGTCATAAGTGAATCATATATGATATCATAACAATGAATATTATTCTCTAATAAGTAAATTACATTATTAAAATCATTATATAGGAGGTTCAGATGCGTACTAAGCATATCGGACCTAAGGTAAGGGATAATTTTTCAAATCTTATTTTTATCTGAGATTGCTTATACGTAAGTATTTACTGGGGTTATATTTTTCATATATGTCCATAAAAATGTTTTTTAATATTATTAAATATATTTTTAAAGTCTTTTTTACCCCTCTTTTACTTTTACATTGTGTTATGGAAGGAATATTTCTTTCGTTTACCATACGATGAATTTTTTTACTTTTCTGGAAAAAGTATGAGGAGAATGTTTATTTAACTTATACGGCATGAATGGATTTTTACGGTTTCATAATAACTAATTTTCATGAATCATCCTCTACAAGTTTTCATGTTATTTTCAATAAAATAATTTTCTTTTAAAAGTGTGTGGCATTTTGTGAAAATAAAATTATTTTGAAGAATAAATGATATTTTCCTCAAGAATTCATTTCAAGTGTTTTATCAAAACTATTTTCCATATAAGATGACATTATTTAGCATATTTATGTTTCAAGTATAATGTATCTATTATTTACATGGTGTTAGTTTTATTATGATGAAATGATATCAATTTTTTGATATGGATTATGTGATGATGGGATGATGTTTATGAAACCCATTTTATTCATTGGGTTATGAGGAATGATTTATGTTTATTTTGTAGAACAAGTAAGAATGATTTCATTATGAGATGGGTGGGACATATATCTCCCTCTAATGAATTGGGTAAAGATTTATATCCCATGAGATAGACATGGATGGAATGTAAAGTTAATCCGGTTCAGGGATACATGACTAGAACGAGGAGTGAACTCGATTCAGAAGGGACTTTGTCCACTAAGATGGTCTTGGTAGTAATGCCTTGTCTACTATTGAAATAATATCATATGCTTAATGGTTTTCCACAATTAAATGTTTTATTCCCATGATATTTTATCATGATTAATGTTCCATTATGATCTATGCCTTACGTACTGCCATGTTTTATGTCATTGCTCAAGGTTTTGATGTTTTAATATTATGTTCATGTTTTTAAGTTCAAATGTATATGGATTGTTTTATTTTCTCCATGCATACCCTTAATGAGAATTTGAGATCACCCTTTATATGTTTTCTTTTCCCCAGGATATAGAGAAAGGTTTTAGGTAAAAAATTAAAGGGGAAGAACTTTATTGGAGATGTTGAAGATCTTTCACCATTATTAGAAGATTATGTTCTGAGTTTCCAAAGACACTAAACTATTACGGTCCTTGTGCGTTGGTTTTTTTATGTATTAAGTATTCCTAAAATGTAATGTAATGTCCATTTAAATCAAGCTTGGGTCTCTATATTTGGAATCATAGGAAAGGTTTAGCTAACCTTTGCAAACTAGGATGTGAAAACTTTAGTGAGATCCCTAGAGATATTTCTAAGGTATGTATAGGGATGTCCCTAAGGATAAGTATAAGTATAGGTTATAGACCCAGAATTATGGTAACAATATAATTAAACCTACAATGTTAGATATTAAAGGTACTATCCCTTTATTATGTTGTTTTCCCAGAAATTTTTTGCCTCTCGCACTATTCTTTTTTGGTTTTAGACGATGGATGGAACCCGAAGGAACTGTCTTGATCAATGTAATGGATGATGCAGTGATTGTCCTCCTAAAAAAACCAACGTTATGGGAGATGGAGTGAAAAATCTTATTTCTATAGTTACATAAGATATGAACCATTCTGGACATCCAAATGAGCAGAGAAGGGAACAATATTCTATTGAGTCCTTCACGAGGAAACTTACACCTTTTTACAATGGGACTTCTGATCCACTTGTTGCTAAACAGTGGATTAGTACCATTGAAAAGTTATTTTCCATACTTCTTTGTTCAGAGTATGAAAAAGTCATTTTAGTTGTTTACCGTTTAGAAGGTGAAGCATACCAGTGGTGGACTCTAATTAAGAATACATGGCCCCAAGTTCAAATTGAATCCCTGGAATGGAATGAGTTCAAGAACATGTTTTTCAATAAGTACTTCCCTCATATTCTTCGAACAAATATGGAGAAGGAGTTCCTTGAGCTTAAGAGAAAGTATGACGAATCTGTTGGTATATACTAAGCGAGTTTTACAAGGCTTGCAAGGTATGCATCAGGATTTATCATCCAACCTGAGAGTAAATTTGATCAATTCTTTAGTGGATTAAAACCAAGTCTTCGAAGGGCATTAAAAATAAGTGACTTCAGTAGCTATGAAGAAATTGTGCGTTGTGCTATCAAGTTAGAACTGGAAGTTGGTGTTACATATCCATCTCATGGTTTTGACAAGAAATTAAAGATGTAGTTCAAGGAGAAATCTCAGAACAATGGTGAAAAGAAGATGAATGTTTCTTTATGCTTAATGTGTGGAAAGAAGCATGGTGGAGATTTTCTAAAAGGTACTAGAAAATGTTTTAAGTGTGGAAAATAATTTCATAGAGTATTTGAGTGTCAATGTAATGGGAATAAGTATCTAATGATGTGAATAAGAAAAGAATACAGGGAACGCACCACCAACACATCAATGCTACAATATCAATGAAATGGGGCATTATGATAACCAATGCCCTAATCCAAGGGTTAATAATGATCGAAATCAACAAACTCTTAAGGAAAAGGAAAAGGGGTAGTAACATGCGATCACTATTTTTGATGTTGAGTATGCCAATGATGTGGTGGAATGATTAAGTATTTATGTAATGGGATTTCAAAATAGTATTGTGGAATATTATTTTTAGTATCGCGGAATTTTGGAGTATCTATGTAGTGGTTTAATGTTGTTTTAAATAATTATATAGCACCGATAACCATGAAAAGTGATTGAATTTTTTTTGGAAAGAAGATGATATGCATATAATGAAGGGATAAGGAGAAAATAATATGTTTGATGGTATTCATTAGCGCATGATTGATATAAGGACAAAGTGATATCATGGTTTGAGTATATAGAACTTTTGGAATTTTGGTATGTGGAAAGAGTTAACTTTAGACACCATTCATGTTTTCACTAAAGTTCAATGATTATTCAATTTTTTAAGAAAATACATGATTAAGGAATTCACATGTTTGGAATGTGACCAACAAGATATATCTTATGATATATAGGCGATAAATGATTGTATTCAATGATTGGCAGAACACCTTTCTAGTAATCATTTTATTTATACTAAGAGATTGGACAGAAGTATTTTGGATAAGCCTAAAGATTTTAATGGATTATGTTAGACATCAGATAGAATATTTTAAGGATAGAACTTGTTTTTTTATATTATTTCTGTCATGTTCCCACAACCGAAGTGCGACAGGACTTTATCGCCAACCACTGTCCTAGAGGAAGTCCCTGATTTGTATAAATTAGTTTTAATTTATGAAGTATAAGTCCATTTTAGCAACCATATACGATTAATATCATCATAGATAGACTTATTTATATTTAATAAAATGTGCTAATATTTTTTTGATAGAGACAGATGGAATGACCTATCATTCTATCGCATGATCGGCTAACACTTCATGAATGACAAATTCAACTTCATTTCCTTAAAAGATGTAGCATAAATTGTTCAAGGCACAAACAACAGTGATATTTTACCAAAATCAAGTAAGTATTTCTTTTAATTAATCAATTCTTCAACATTAGGGAAATGATCTTAAAAAATAAAAATGCTGTCCTTGTACCCTCATACCCGATAAATCAGATGGTACCTTAGATCATCACAAATTTATGACTTTGTGATTGATGGATTTTTCATAGCGATGTTCTCTACCACTCTTCATCAGAACTTGATTATTAGATTTCTCTTCCATATCCATATTTTCATCTATGTTGTCCTATGTGGAAACCCAGTGCTGAGTTACTTTGGGTGACTATTATGATTCTAACATCCCTTTTTAAAATGAAGTTTTAGTATTCCTTTTTACGATGTGGGTTTCTATGAAAGAAACTTTCAATTAGTAAACCACTTATAACCCCGACAAATTTCGAGGGAGAAATTCATTTTAAGGGGGGTAGAATTTTTCACCCTGAGATTTTATGAAAAATGTTATTTTTAATTACTTTGATGTCTTGTGGTGTACGTTACACCAAGATTAGCTTGCGCTATATGAAACACCCTATTAGCTTACAGTATAGGCAAACACTATTCCATACTTTTGTTGCACGCTAGAGCAACCTTCCTTGATAGCGTGTGTTGTACGCAATACCGAGTTTCACTAAACGCTGTATTATTATAATATTATTTTGAACTAGCCCTTATGAATAGTAATACCCACTTTTTGAAATTTTATGAATTTTATCATTCAAAATGGACTCCATTTTTTGATAAGAAATATCAAAGTTATCTTAGGGTGAATTTTTTGTATTTTTTTGAAAACTTTCAATTTTGATTAATAGTGAAAAACACTGAGTTATAGTTAAAAACCAAATTTCTATTTAAATAATTATTTATTTTATTTAAATTTATTATAGGTCAAAATAGATATATAATACTGATATAAGTTCAATGTAATTCATTAGAGTAATTTTATAATAATATAGATACATAAAAATTTTATTGAACTTTTTACCGTCTTTTACCCACCTCCTAGGAGCATTTGCAATTGTACATGAAACTTAATTTTACCTCTTCAGTGAGTTGAATTCGAAAATCCAAGAGACACAGTTAATATCAACGAGTAAAATGTGGTTCAATAAGAAAAAAAATACTTTTTGGTGAATAGTAACTTTTTACTTTTATTTATCACGGTTAAAAGTAAATAGGGTAATTAAGGCTAAAAATGATATTATTATTACCCTAAAACATGTCCTAATTCAATTCTATAAATGTAATTCGACCAAAAACAACCTTAGGAATAAATTATTTCCCTTGAGGTCCACTTGGATTAGATTAGGACATTTATTATTATTTTATTTAAAGAAGAGTTAAAATAGTTAAAATCAATGTTTAATAACTAAAACATTTTTTAATATAGGGTTATACATAAGTTAAATTCAACTATAAATATTAATTATAAAGATAAAAATATTTCCTCAATAATTTTATTTTATTTATAATTTTTAGACATTAAATAAATTTTATTTATTTAGGACACAATGATGATGTGGTAATTACCTTATTAATGAAATATTAACATAATTGATGTTATAAATACCCAAATAAATGTAATTTGAGACTTTTTATAAATTCCACCTATTTATCAGGTTAATATAACATGTTAGTATTTATTCAATTAACTTTTTTAGAACTAATCATGTTGTTATAATTTTCACAAAAATCAATTACCAAATAGTGTCAAAATTGACATAAAATGGTTTTTAAAACAAATATTATATTATTAATTGTTATCATATTCCTAAAAATTTAAAGTTCGGACAAATTACTTATATAAGGTTATATATATTAAAAATGAACCACTTTGGGTTCGTTTGTCTTGTTATTATATGTTTATTAACCATATAGTGTAAGAAAACAAGAAGACACGGTAAAAGTTAAATTATTTATCTTAGAGTTAAATCTAAATTATAAGGTTAAAATAGTTACCTAAACTTGTATAAAACCTATTGGTTGAGAGTATTTCGATCCATACCCACTTTATCTTTTAAATAAATCACTTTTGAGCCACTATAATCTGAATATGACTTTATTATAAAATAATATTTTATGTTTTTCCTAAACTGCCCCTCTCCTCCCTTATAAAAGGTCACCTCCTCTCTCTTCTCTTCACACAATTTTGGGCCTTCAAGAACAGCCAAACCATGCCCATTTACCTTATCAACTTCCATAGAAATTTTATATAGGTTCTGGTCTCCTCAAAAGACCAACTCTAGTGCCTAAAGAGGAAGTTTAAAAGAGGTGCGTCGAACAAGAGGTAATCTCTTCTGCCGATTCTTTCAAGTTTCTTTCTTCTTCAAATTATTCTTCTTTAGTTGTTTAATTATAAAGTAATAACATAATTATCACTAATATACTTATATGTAATTATAAATATGAAACAACCCCATTTCACCTTTTATCCATCCTACAGAAAACGAAATCACCGCGCGTGCTTACGTACGAAATACCGTTTCCACACCGTGGTGTAATCTGTTTTTCCACCACCACCTTACTTGGATGGGTATAATGGTGTAAATAATAACTATATATGGTTATTATAACATCATAATGATTCTGGGATATTATATCATCCACTCCAATTCCATTCAATAATTATGGGAATGATATCATCGCTCGTGTGTTCGTACGGATTACCGTCTCCACGACGTGATGAGATTCATTCTCCATGTTAACCATTCAAGAATGATTATAAAGTATATATAATGAATAATAATGAAATATATGACATAATTAAGCTACTGTATTTATGTATATATATATATATATGTCATCTAGTTACTTCCATTCAAGTCAATAAGGAAAGGAACACATCGTTCATGCGTACATACGGCCTACCGTCTCCATGAACAGTGTATTTCATTTCATTCATCTATCTATTATATAAATATATACTGAATATATATAATATATAAATCATTATTTAGATTATGTAATTAAGTAAATCATTATATAAGTAATAATAATATCCAAAACAATAAGTCCAAACACGTACGATAAATAAAACGATTTTACCCAAAACGCTGCTTAACATTGAATTTACAAAAGAACGGGTAATATAATGTCCTGAGTGAATCATATATGATATCATAAAAATGAATATGATTATTTAATAAGTAAATTACATTATTTAAATCATTATATAGGAGGTTTGGATATGTATGAATCTTATCTAACCTTAGGTAAGGGATAATTTTTCAAATCTCATTTTTATCCAAGATTACATATATGTAAGTATTTATTGGGGTTATATTTTTCATCTATGTCCATAAAAATGTTTTCTAATATTCTTCAATGTATTTTAAAAGTAATTTTTACCCCTATTTGACTTTTACATTTTGTTATGGAAGGAATATTTCTTTTGTTTACCATACGAGGAACTATTTGACATTTCCCGCAAAAGTACGAGGAGAATGTTTTTTTAACTTATACGGCTTGAATGAATTTTTACGGTTTCATAATGCCTAATTTTCATGAAACTTTCTCTGCAAGTTTTCATGTTTATTTTCAATAAAATCCTTTTCTTTTAAAATTGTGTGGCATTTTTTGAAAAGAAAATGATTTTGAAGAAGAAAGGATATTTTCCTCAAGAATTCATTTCAAGTGTTTTATCAAAACTATTTTCCATATAAGATGAAATTATCATATTTATGTTTCAAGTATAATGTATCTATTATTTACATGGTGTGATTTTTATTATGATGAAATGATATCCATTTGTTTTATATGGATTATGTGATGATGGGATGATGTTTATGAAACCCATTTTATTCTTTGGGTTATGAGGAATGATTTATGTTTATTTTGTGGCACAAGTAAGAATGATTTAATTATGAGATGGGTGGGACCTATATCTCCCTCCAATGAATTGGTTAAAGATTTATATCTCATGAGATAGACATGGCTGGAATGGAAAGTTAATCTGGTTCAGTGATACAGGACTGGAACAAGGAGTGAACTCGATTCAGAAAGGGACTTTGTCCACTAAGATTGTCTTGGCAGCAATGCCTTGGCTACTATGGAAATCAGATCATGTGATTAATGGTTTTCCACAATTAAATGTTTTATTACCAGGATATTTTATTATGATTGATGTTCCATTATGATCTATGCCTTACTTACTACCATGTTTTATGTCATTGATCAAGATTTTGATGTTTAAATATTATGTTCATGTTTTTAAGTTCAAATGTATATGGTTTGTTTTATTTTCTCCATGCACACCCTTACTAAGCATTTGAGGTCACCCTTTATATGTTTTCTTTTCCCCAAGATATAAAGAAATGTTTTACGTAAAAAAACAAAAGCGGAAGATCATTATGGGAGATTTTGAAGATCTTTCACCATGATTAGAAGATTATGTTCTGAGTTTCCAAAGACCCTAAACTATTATGGTCCTTGTGTATTGGTTTTTGTTATGTATTAAGTATTCCTCAAAAGTAATGTAATGTTTGTGTACGTCAAGCTTGGGTATCTAGACTCTCGACAACCTCTACCCTTGCCAGGACATCAAGATATGTCTTTAGCATAAATGTGTCACCTGGTGCTGGATATCTGGATGCAAAGCCTCCTAGAAATGCCTCACCCTGGCCTCCACATATGCAAATAAGTCCAAATTATATCACAAAAGGTTCCTGAAATGGATTCCAAACTATCACACATTGGATCTCCCTTGTCGAAGGGTAAGAAGATCTTAGCGACTAGACTCCTTCGTGGTCGGAAAAATAAACTCGACTCTAAACTTGCCTCAAAACTTGTCTCGGAACTCCTCCCATGAGATTGTGGAATCTTAGTGATCCCTAAGGAAAAGGAACCACCACAGCATCACTACTCCACGTAGCATCGTCACAACAAAGGACACCCATTTCTCCTTCCAAGCACAGATTGAACTGAAGCCTATCTCGACCACCTCCAACCAGTCTTCTATGACTACATCTGAAATGGATCCCATGTACTTTTGCAGACTCTAGTGCTGAAACTATTAGAGTGTCCTCCTCCAAGAGTCATCTTCATCGACCTCTACCAGGTGGCGATTTGCTGGCACAACCTGCTGGACATATTTTATGTCATCATGATGAGGACGTCGACCTGGATCCATACCTATAAAATAACAAATAGTTAGAGCTCCTAAACATGGAATATAGGAGACTCATCACTAATTAATTATTTAATTGCTTTCTTTTATTCATTTTAGGTTAACCTATCCCATGGTCTACCCATTCAAACATAGGAACAAAGAAGAATGATGCTTGATCCTTTCCTAGGTCTCAACCCTGCAACTAGTATCGCCTTATTTAGTAGCCATTATAAACTTAAAGGTTCGTACATCATATCATAGGGGCCCTAAATGCCTATTTCTCATCTAGTCTCCAGTGTATACATCACTTTATAAACACGAATGACACTATTTCCCTACCAACCCATACAACCTCACCTGTTCCAAACTCCAAACTCCATCCTATCTCTCAACCTGATTCTATTAACACTCTGTCACAACCCACTCCCCAAAATGTGTACCCCTCCTGGGCTAGCAATGTGGAAGGGAGATAATGACCCCCGAGTCCTGCCTCCAGTAGGACCCAGGTTGGTGACTAGCACCGAGGGTATAACGAACACACAAATGGGAGGCATTACCCTCTAAGAGAACACATGCGGAAGAGAGAGATAAGATAGACACCAAATAACTCTAACTCAAACAGTAAGATAAAATTAATACCATATACACATATCAAATTTCATGAAAAACTACTACAACGAAATGGGGAAAAACTGAAAGTACCCAAAAAAAATAATACAGCCGCAACCACAAGCCCAAACTACTCCTGCAACTGCAAGCTAGTAGAAACCAGCCTGATCTCCAACCTACTCCAAGTGACCTAAAAATAAGTTTCTATATACATAGGGTGAGTATAATAGTATACTGAGTAGGATCCTCCTTGAAGCCTCTCATGAAAAAGTAAAGAAAGCATGATAAAGCACAGTAAACAACAAGTAAATCTAACTCGCCACCTAAATAGGTATATTATGTTCCCAGCCTAACCATGGATACTCTCACCATGTAATGCATAAAAGAGTATATAATATAATAAATAATATCAAGGGTACCCTGGTAATACTTCCCCACTGGTATTCCGCTTTTTCCCAACATCGCACGTCTTAAGCATATCTCTCTAAAAAGGCTTGCTCGCAGACACCTGGGCGAAGCACCACAACATGCACCACATGAAAAAAAATGACCAAGTCCACATAATCAATGTAACCATGTAGTTTATGGGAGCCTATACAGCTCGCATAACATGTATCACACATTGTGTATTATACCCTAATCCATTATAGCCCATACATCGAGTAAGGATCCTCAAGCCATCACAGCCAATACACATTACACCTATAGTAGTTCATAGAAAACCATATCCATAATATATGTGTTTGAATAACCACAATCCATTACTGCACTCTACACACATATATGGGGAAAACTAACCAATGTTCTTCCAGCACAAGTAAGTTCCTAGAGAAGAGAGTGGGGCCAAAGGGGGTAGTATGACATCCATCATCCCACCAGAATGTTGGGGAAAACACCCCCTCCCCCCCATAGGGCTCAGAATCCCTAGGGTGTCAGTTACCCTTACAGATAGGTTGGAGTAGCATATAGAAACATAAAAAGTATAGAATATACTATGGCTCACAACCAAACTGTGGGAATAACCTAGTGTTAGACTCAACTGCAGCTAATGTCTCTCGGACTCCAGGGTGCTACTTCTAAGACTAGGTATCCTATAATAAAACAACCATTTAAAGATCTTTAATAATTTAATTTATTCCCTTTTTATCAGTTTTACTTTATGTTAATTAATTATTTAAACATTAATTAACCAATAACAATTCCACATTAAATTTCATTAGCATCACACCCAAAGTACATTGTTCCTTCCAATCACAACCTCAATATTGTGCCCCGACAATCTGTAACCCCATGGGTTAACATAATTTATTCAATTTTTTATTTACATCATTACTTTCTCATATTCCCAGGAATTATAGAAAAACAATCTATGCTTCTAAACACAAGGGGATCAACACAGCCAGTAGATAAACTACCTTTTGAGCCTTTTCCGCCTATAGAAAGAGCATAGACCCATCCTTCCTTGACAATCTAAACACGAAAATCACATGGCATACCCAGCACATATTCTCCCCTTTAGGAAGAAGGGTAAGCAAGACTAGATTCTATGAGTGGTGGGGAAACTAAAGAAGATAAATAACCGAGAAGAATCAGTAGAAAACCAAACATTCACATCCAACCCATTTCATAATCTCGGGTGTCCACCCTGACACCCACATGCCTAAACTAATGTATCCCGCCACTCTATGTGTCAAATGATACAACAAACAATAGGCCTCCATGCCCCCACATATCACAATAGCCATCTGGGCTCACATCACAACACAAGCAGTAGGAGAACAAGAATCATATCAGTTGGGATCTTGGCCCTTGAACAAGCAAGAGGGTAACTTAGAACCCTTCAAGGAATTATCAAACAATCAGTTCATTAATATATTTTGAATTAAACTATTTATTATTCATATGTTACATATTCAGGATACCTAAATATTAAGCTATCACAAATAAATTAAACATTCTTACTCCATCAATTTGACTAACATCAAAAAATACAGAAAAAATATCTAAATTCATTTACATTACTTTTTATGTTTAGTGAAACAATTAACAATTAATTACGGTTTACGTTCATTAACAGTTCCGTCATGAATGAACAGATAAAGAAAGAAATCATTGATATAAAACTATATAGAAAAAACAAGAGGCAATACCATACGATTGATATTAATTTATTTATCAGGTTCAAATATTTATTATGTCAATTACATTGTGATCCAGTGGATAAAACATGATAACTCTATAGTTTCGCGTAAAAATAAAATAGAAGCAATGAATAACCTACATTAAAAAGGTTATTAAGGGTATTTATATGAGAATTATCCACACAACGGATCATGATCGCCTCCTCCTGTGACAACTGCATCCACCTGAGGATGTCGCGGCATGATCGCACCAAACGAAACCCAAGAAACTCCATTAGAAGAATGGAGATCACATGCCATAATATGGTAAGGATAAACAAGATAAGGTGAACCCATAAGAAAGATGATAAATTATACCTTATATCAAGGACTGATGGATACTTCTAGGTTGCACCAAAACAAGGGGTGAACTTGTAATAAGAAGAACGTCGAGGGAAACCAATCCACTGGGAAAAGATTAATCTCATGATTCCAATAAGAAATAATGAAAGTTTAGAGTGTCTCACACTAGAGAACAAGAAGAAAGAAAAAGGGAGGAAGATATATTTTCCCTTTAGAAGATTTAATGGAGTAGTGGTTTAAGATACAATGGATTTTCCATTAAAATCGGATCGTATTAAACCACGTGGCGTGACCAAGTAAATGCTTCTCATGCCTTAGGAAAATTAATATTGGAGTTATGGGATTTGATTCGGCCTTAAATCCCTTAAATTGAGGCCATAAATGAGTTTTATGTCAAAGAAAACGTTAAATTGGTAAAATTGGAAAAATCAGGAAATTTGGCAAAGAAAATTTGAAAAAGTTATAGAAACACTATTCATTAGCTATGACATTGTGTCTGACTCACCGTTTCAATTTCACCATTTCTGTTTCACCGTTTGTGTCTCACCATTTCTGTCTCACAGTTTCTATCTCTTTATTTCTGACTCACCATTTATGTCTCATCGTTTCTATCTCACCGTTTTTTGACTCACTATTTCTATCTCACTGTTTCTATCTCACCGTTTCTGTGACACCATTTCTGTGACACCATTTCTAACTCACCATTTCTGTCTCACCATTTCTGTCTCACCATTTCTATGACACAGTTTCCGACTCATCGTTTATGTCTTACCATTTCTGTCTCACCATTTTTGACTCACCGTTTTTTTCTCATTGTTTCTATCTCACTGTTTATGTCTCACTGTTTTTGACTCACCGTTTCTATTTTAACATTTATGTCTCACAGTTTCAGACTCACCATTTCTATCTCACCATTTTTTATTCACCATGACACTATTCATAAAACTAGAAACACTATTCACAGAACTGGAAATTTGGAAAAGTGTTGGGGATGAGTCACTTTGACCTCCCAAAACACCTGAAACACCAGATTTCAGCAAAGGGATGGTCCAGAGATGTCCAGGACATTACAGTTCGGGCCGGGTTCATTAGGCCCGCGCCCCCCTTTTTATCTTGTAAAAATGAGGGGGGTTAAGGGTTTAATAATCAATTGAATTAAACAATAATTAAAACCCTACAAACATACCCCACAACAAACTCCTTTAAAAAGAATAAATCACAGATCAAACCATTAGTCGTTTGGTCTTTGTTCTTCCTAGTATTCCAGAATGGGGAAGAGGAAATCATTCAAAAATCATAAACGAATAAACCCCTACCTCGTAACCCGTCGGAGAGCATATGTGGCTTGAAGGTGGGTTGGTTTTATTCATCCTCGCAAGAGGTTCCCAACGATGACTCTCATACTCCGTCCTTCGGTTTGTGGTTTGGTGTCACCCGTCACCTCCCACTGGGATTGGCTCCGTCTTCTAAGGGTTCAACATCGTGATGATTTTTTCAGCACTTCGTTGCTTGGCGAAGCTATGACGATACCTTCCCTCAATCTATATATATATATATGATAGAGGGAGGGTACGCAACGATGTTGGAATTTATTGGTGCTCATTAATTAGGAAGCTTCGTAATTCCCCAATGATTTCGTTACTTAGGGTTGGAAGGTCAAGACATTTATTGTCTTGACACATCGCTGGCCCCACCCCTTTTCTTGTCCATTGGAGGATATGAACTAAAATATTATAATTATTTTATTTCATTTCTTTTAAAAATTCTCCAAACATACCTTTTTCTCCAGGCCTACTACGGTCAATGTAATGTCTCCCTAAACAAAATCATGGCACTGCGGATTCAACGGTACCCTCAGATTTTTAATCCGATTAATGGTTCCAAAGTTAGAAAACACCACTAAACGTAATTGAAAAAAAGTGAAAAAAATCATTTTGGGAACTCTGGGCCTCAGAATCGCATGCTGTCAATTTTTGCAGACACGTAATAATTCCATTTTAATAAAAACATACATGGAAAATCCAATTCTCTACATATATAATGGATATTATTCTCATTAAATATCATATTTATTTTTTCTTTGTTATCCTTTGAATATTATAATTACTTTAAAATGGTTGAATTAGATGGATTACTATTTACATTTCATAAGGGGTCATAATCTTTAAGAACCAAAATATTGAATCAATTTAACCTTTACCATAATATGTTCCACCCCATGAGACCAATGGTTCATGGATCAACGTGCCATAATTCACTTCTTAATTTGCCTATATTAACTTAATAAGGAATAAACTGTTAGGTTATAGTAGAAACATTATATATCAATTTTTTTCAATCCCTAATAAAAATTTTATCACAATCCAATAAATATTCGATCCACTAAGGATATACCACATGAAAGTTATTTTGATGGAAATAAACCATGGGATGGATAAATGAAAGGAATATTAGTCAAATATGGCCTATAGTGATTCATGAAATGCATGGGCCTAATTTCATCAGGTCTTGGAAAAGAAATAACATTCCAATCATACAATAATAACACCATAAGTCATTTTTTCATCCAATGGTGAAGTCTTGTTGACCATATATGGCATAATCAATAATAACAATTTCCCATCCTAGGTAATTTTGGTTTCCCCCATACATGGGTTATCTATGTCCAGGAACATGGTCATTTTAAAACTCATATATCTCAAAGTCTTATATCTAATCCCCAAATAGAAAGGAGATGGAAAACAAAAGGATCTTATACCTCTTTTTAACATCCCTCCAAGAGATATATTAAAAATGTTCCCCAAGTATGTGGGTCACAAGGCCTCAATCGTACGTCCTCATATTCAAGAGGGTGTCGACTAGTAATCAGAGTGTAAAGAGGTACAATATAGAGACTATACCCTATTACCACAACAGAACAACAGAAATAACCATAAATATACAATACTATCGGAAGCCTATAAGAATATATAGAATAAATAAAAAATCATAGATTCATAAATAACTTCATAAATCATAATAATTTAAAAGGCCCCTAAGTAGTCTCATATACATGGAAGACATGGAGTGCTGATATAAAAAATCGGAACATGAGAAATTTCATAGAAAAACTAAAAAAAGTCTTCTCTACTAGCATCTCGAGTGAATTCTTTGTCCTCTGATCCTATGCTTCATCTATATTTAAGCATATCAAATACCAATAAAATTTTGAATCCCTTTATCCATACCTACATGAAGGTAATATTCTTATGCACCAAAGGCAACATGATTAGGTTGTGAGATAAAAATATCAATAGGCCACCACCAACGATGATTATATGAAATCTATGTAGTGCTTGAAACTACATAGTGTATAGGTAATTGTAATTAGTTGATGAAGTTGAATAAATAAGCAATAGACATCTTATGTTCCAATAAGACACTGAGAGGGTATACTTTCTTTGTCTCATAGATGAATAAGTATATATGGGGAAACTATATATATTGTAATAATATATATATATATATATATATTATAGTCACATATTTCATCCCCTATGTGAACCATGTACGTGCATACATAAGTGTCCATATACCTAAAATACAAGTTGCTGGATGGACTGGGGTGTAACTCCGACATCAAAAACTAGTTTAATGATCCTAAATGCTCAGAAAATAGGTAGCATTACCTACATAACATAATTATTAGGATATTCCATTCTCATAACTCAATATAGTGAGTGCGTCATCTTGTAAATAGACGAAGAAGGGACATGACACAACCACCAAACATCTTACAAGTTTCAATGGTGTGAGACATCATGCTAAAAACCCAATATGGGGAAGTGTGATACTATCTTGATCAGTATATTCCTTACCATAATTCCTCAACCCATAAAAAATAATAATAATAAATTATAATATAATACATGAGGAAATGCCTCTCATATATTTCATTATTTAATACCAATTCTACTAAGTAATTACAATTCATAAAGTATGTTATTAAGTATAAAAAAATGAATGTCCATACAACCCTTTGTAAAAAATTCCATTTTAAAACATGTATTCATTTATGGAAAGAAAATGATTTTTTATTAGCCTTTCCACAAAATTAATCCATTCAATTCCACATAACAAGGAAATTCAATTCATACGGCTAAAATACCCTTTTAGAATATTTCATGGTAAAATATGGAATTTGACTACAGGAAAAATTCTAATTATAGGTTTTGACAAACACATATGAGTTTCCTTAGGTTCTATAAACAATCATGTATCAATGGAAATTACATTTAAAGTCTAACACTTTATCTAAAAAGGAGTTATGTACTTTGTAATAATTGACCACAAGGGGTAATTCAACTAGACACACCCAAGGGGTGTCCATATGTGAGTTCAATATCTACTAATCAATTATAAAAATAACAAGGTATATGTATCATGTTTTGATGATCAATTTTTTATAATGAACTCAAATAAAATGGGATGCTAAACAAAAGTTGGCATGTGGCACAATGGCATAGATAAGAAGCATCAAATATCATGTGGAAAATGATGAGACCACCTTTATCAGGACAATATATGCATCCTCTATAACACCCCATGATTTCATAGTACGTTATCTCATTAAAGTAATTCAATAGCATGTGCTACACGCAACACTATGATCAAGCACCCTACAACTTACTAAACTAACCGTTAAAAAAGAGGTTATGAATAGTATTAACTGTATTTTGAATCTTATATACTTTATATAATTTTAACATCCATATTATGTGTTTCTTAGACATAATATTAGAACAAATTCATTTTTTTGGACAAAATAAGTATTTTTCAAAAAATGCAATTTTAACACCTTTTAATGGATAACCCTTTTTAAAACAATATTTGACACTTTTATATTTTAAATTTAATGGAATTAAATTCTACTTTAGAAGCAGGACATAAAATTTTAGTTTGAAATTTTTTTTGGTACTTTTCTCATAACTTTCATATTTTGATGAATAGTGAAAAATACTATGTTTTAATTGAAAACAACTTTTCAAATTGAAAAAATTTATAGTGATAAATTAGGAATTTGAATGGTCTGGAGGTATAATTAGATTATATTATTATCATTTAATATAGTGTAGGTCATTGTAAGTAATTTCCCATTTAAATTTGACATAAAAACATATCAATCTTTTGATAGTTTTTACTTTTTAAAAAACCCGCTTTATGGTTTTGACAATGGGAATTAATTTTAAATTAATAAATGAAATTATATGTTTTTAATTTGTTAAAATAGATTTCATTTTTGAATATGGAATATCAAAATTATCTTAGGGTGAATTTTTGGTATTTTTCTTAAAACCTTCAATTTTTTGATGAAAGTGAAAAACACTACGTTATTGGTTAAAAACAACTTTTTTATTTAAATAATTAGTTATTTTATTTCAAATTATTTTAGGTAAAAAAAGATACATAATACCTATATATGTTCAATGTAATTCATCGGTTTCATTTTATAAAAAACATTATATATAAAATTTTATCGAACTTTTTACCATCTTTCACCCACCTCCTAGGAGCATTTACAAATTTGCATAAAACATAATATTACTACTTATGTGAGTTGAATTTTAAAAATCTGAGAGACACAGTTAATATAAATAAGTAAAATGTGGGTCAATAAGATGAAAATAATTTTTGGTGAATAGTAATTTTTGACTTTTATTTACCACGGTTAAAAGTAAATAGAGTAATTAAGGGTAAGAATGATATCATAATTACCCTAACACATGCCCTAATTCTATTGTATAAGTATAATTTGACCAAAAACAAACTTAGTAATAAAATATGATCCTATTTGATCCACTTATATTAGATTAGGACATTCATTATTATTTTATTTAAAGAAGAGTTAAAAGAGTTAAATTCAATGTTTAATAACTAAATCATTTTTAATATAGGTTTACACACAATATAAATAGACTATAAATATTCTTTAAAAATATAAAATGATTTCTTACAAAATGGTATTTTATTTATAGTTTTTAGATATTAAATAATTTAATTTATTTATAAAACAATGATAATGCAGTACTTACCTTTTTAATGAAATATTAAAATAATTTATTTTATAAATATCCAAATAAATGTAAGTTGAGACTTTTAATGAATTAGTCTAATTTTATAGGTTAATATTACATTTTAGGGTAATTTAAATAAATTTTATTCTAGGTGATAAAGTTTTTATGTCTTTCAAAAAAATCAAATACTAAATAGTGTCAAAATTGAAAAAATTGAGTTTTTAAAACAAATATTAAATTATTAATTGATATTATATTCTTAAAAATATAAGGTTAGGCAAAAAGATTTATATAAAGTTATATATATTAATAATGAACCACATGGGTATATCTTTTATTGTTATAGTAATATTATTAACCATATAATATAAAAATACAAAGAGACATGGTAAATGTAAAACTATTTAACTAAGAGTTAAATCTAAAATATAAGCTTAATATGATGCCCTAAACGAGTCTAAAACCTATTGGTTGACAGGTTTTCAACCCAAACTCACCTTATACTCTAAATAATTTATTTTTGAGCCATTAGAAACTGACAATGATTTTATTATAAAATAATATTTCCATCTTTTCCTAAAGTGACCCTCACCTCTTTTATAAAAGAGAACTTCCCATTATTTTAATTTCACACCTACAAAGCCTTTTTTCTCGGCCAAACCCTGACCAAATATACTCAAAACTTTCCTCCCTTCATCCTAGAGGCATTCCTTTGGTATGAAAGCCATCCTACGGAGCCTTTTTGATCAAATCAAAAGGAAGAACCCGAAGAAGAGGTTAATATTTCATCACCACTTTCAATTTCTTTTCTTCTTCCACTTCCGCTTTCTTTGTTGTTTACATTCTAAAATAATAAATCCATTATCTTCTATATAATATGATGTTATTATAAAAATTGTACAACCATTTTCATTACTCTATCCATCCTATAAATGAAAAAGTCACCATACGTGCGTACGTACGGATTACCGTCTCCACATCATGGTGTAGTTTGTTATTCAAACACTTCAATATTTGGATGGGTATAAAAATGAGTATAACTGATAAAAATAAAAATTAAAACATGTTAATTTTTCTATATATATGATATAATATCCAATTAAATTCAATTTCACCATCAATATAATGATATTGTCGCTTGTGTGTACGTACAGATAACTGTCTCCACAACGCGATGAGATTCATTTCCACGTTCACCATTCAATGATTATTATAAAAATATATATATCATTAATATGTATTTAATATATGAAATAATAATTCTACTTAATATATATATATATATGTACTTACATATATCTTATTCACTTAGTTCTATTCAATACGTTATGAAAACGGAAATAGCGTTTATGCGTAAGTATGACCTACCGTCTCCATAAACGGTGTTTTCCATTTCATATATATGTCTATTATACAAATTTATATTCTTAATATATATGATACATAAATCATGTTTTATATTCTGGATGTTTTTAAATCATGATCTAAGTGATACAATGAAGAGTAACAAGTTAAAACACGCACCATAATGAAACCGATTATTACCGGAAATGTTAATTTAACATGGAAATTATTTTTAAATGGGTAGTATAAAGTCATAAATGAATGATTTATGATATCATAAATTTTAATATGGCTCTGGTACAATTTAATAACATACTACGGTCTTTATAGAGGAGCTTAAATGTACCCTCCACTAAAGGAAAGTGCAAGGTAAGGGTTAATTTCACAATATCTTTATTATCCAAGGTTGTTATTACGTAAGTATCTACTGGGACATATTTATTATCCATGTCCATGTTTCATAAAAGATTTTTCAAGGGGATTATTTTTAAGGTACTTTTTAACTATAACATCATTTTAAATGTTTATAATATTTATCCTTCTAAATCACTATCATTAATGTCCATGTTTTCAGAATGGTTTTTAAGGATTTATTTATATAAACATGAATGTTTTTAAAATTTTAGTTCCTTTAAAAAGTATCAAATTTGTATGGGACACTTTGATTCAATAATGTCTTTAAATGTATTCCTTTCTAAATTGTGTGACTTTTAAATGTTTTCATGAAAAAGGGATATTTCTCTCAAAGAGTTTTACAAATCATCTTCATCTATGTCATCATCCTTAGATGGATTTTAGACTTGTTTGAAGTTGATTTATTATGTCACAAATCTTCTATATTGTATTGATGATTTTGTGATATGTTTGATCATGGATGTGTTATTTATGTACCATTCATGGTTTATAGATAAAGTACTTAAATTTCTTATGCTAGTTTTAATACGAATGTTTATGTTATGTTTAAATATTTTCATATAAGGAATGCATTGGACTTAGTATGTGATGGGTGGAACCTGCTATAGCTCTTTGATGTGTTGGTAGGTCTCATGAGACAAACTAGTGTCTTGGAACAAGGCCTTGAAAAAATCTTATTTGTAGTCTTGGCACAAGGCCTTTACTATGTGATTATTATGTCTAGCATTATGCATTTCATCATTATGAAAGCGGCTATGATATTTCATGTAATTATTCAACTAGTAGAATATCTATGTGAATAAGTAAATGGAATTATTTGATTTTATATTTTCTATATTATGCTGAAATTCAATTTAGAAGGCTTTTTTAAGTCTTATACTTTGCCTTAAATTTTTATGCTTATTTACGAAAGTTTTCGCTATATTGTTATCCTTACAGAGCATCTGAGGTCACCCCTTTATATGTTTTATTTTTTCTAAGATGTGATGAAGTATTTTATGGTTGACTTGTAGGGATAAGCTAAGGATATAATTGGGTTCAAAAGGGGACAAACTGTTGTTGATGTTTTTATTTCATGATGTAATGCAAAACTTATGAATGTATCTATAACTTCCAAGGATACTGAACTGATCGGTCATTTGGGACATTATTCCTTGTATCATAGCAATTTTATGTAATAATGCACCAACTCTGGGTAACTTAGTTCGGGGAATTACATCCTCCCTCTATATAGGCCTCATATTCAGAGTAGGTTGCAAGAGTTCTAAAAAATGTTTCAACACCCTAAAAATAAGGAAAATGAGCATGTAATAAATTGCATGATAGATTCAGAAATAAACATAGATAGAATATAAGAGACTAAATTCCATTAGTGAGATGGATCTGATTCTTCCAATGGATTGTGATTTGGATTGTGGATGATTAAATTATCTCAAATCTTATTTGATGGATATTTGGAGCTATGGGAGGAGGAAAGATTATTTTCATATATAAGAGGATGAATAGAAATGTAAATAGGTTTATTAGATTATATGAAAGAAAATTTCACCACAAAATATAAGGACACAATGTTGAGGTGAACGATTTTCAAAACCGCTCACAAACGGTTCACAGGACGCTACTATAAGGGTGAACATCACACATTTTGGTGCATAGTTTCTATTATCATGCTCAAACTGAGAAAAATTGATCTAAAATGATATTAAAGATCATCGTATGGTCATGCAATTAAGGTCATACAGTTGTAGAAAACCCATGGGTCCCCATATATCCATTGTATGCAACCATCCGACCAGATATTTACTCCCATTTCAGGGCTCTAGGCTTTAAATGAGCCTCAAATTCACCCAATACCACCTTGACATGATTATGTATCTTTATTTTTATCATTCAATGGGATTTAAACCAAAATAAAACTATTCGTATATTAGTGAAAATATGGGTCGTTATAGTTTTAGGTCATACCCATACCATAACAACATCTCTTGATATTGAAGTTACTGAGGTGATTATATAAACATGAAGTAAAATAATTGAAGGGGTTTAATGAATAAATATAACCAAAAGATTTTTTAATGAACATTAACTCTCCTTCAGGTACCTCATTTCGGTATTCTCCAAAGGAATTTCATGGCTGGATTTCTACCCCAAGTAAGGATTCTAGAATGAAGGTAGGAATGTTGATATGATATTTGGACTGGGTTTGGCCAAACTAAATAGGGTTTAATGTGTGAAGAAAAAAAAATAATAAGAGGTTTCCTCTTATAAGAGAGTAGAGGGTCACTCTTGGAATTTTTTAAAAATGTAATTTATAATAACTTTAATATCATTCCAAATACTTCCAAAAGGTATTTTTCCTATATAATATGTTATATGATTTTAATTTTAAAATCCAAAAAACTTTAGAGAGGTTTTGATGTTATTTTAAACCTTATTATTTTGAATAACCCTTAGTGAACATATTTTAATAATAACTATGTTAACAAATTATTCAATGTTGAAATTATTATTTTTTTCATATAAAGTGAAATTAGACAAAAAATTTAACAAATTATGATATTTCACACCGTATATCACCCCATTTTTTCTTATATAATATTTATATGATTTTTAAATAATTTAATATAATAATATTTTCATAAAATATTAGTAATTACAATTTTGACAATACTTAATACAATCAATATAATAAAATCTATAATGCAACGTGTCATCATAAAAATAATTTAATAATTTTTTTCCATATTCAACTATAAAATTTTTGGATCCCCTTGATTAATTAAAATTAAAATTCCTTTAATATTACTACTATCATTTAATTGTTGTAATGTTAATTGAATAATTACTGCCTCATTCTTTTTGTAATTATTTATGATTATTATTTATTCCCTAAAAAATTAAAATATATTCTCATTATGTATATATAACTTTTATATTTTATAACAACATTTATATTCAATCGTTTCTCTAATTTAATCATATATTAAAAGTAGTATAGTCATTAAAAGGAAGAGTGTGGTAGTTAGTCACTCTCTTGGTTTTTAAAAATATATATGTCATTTTCATAAGTAAATTGTATATTAAATAATTAAATTTTTAACCTTAGGTGTTATATGTATAATTAACTTCATCAAGTAACATTTGGTCAAGTTTTAGGGTAAGTTTATAATTATTTTTACTATTAATTACCTGATTTAAACTTGACTGTGGTAATAAAATTACTAAGTTTATATTGATATTGTCCAAAGATAATAGGGAAATAATTACTAAATTTGGAACTTATGATAAAAAATATGGAATAATTTTTTTGAAATTCAATTCATGGAAGTTGAATAAATTCTTTTTAAATTAATCTCACAGACGAGAAAACAAAGGGGCTTTAAAATTAAAAATGATCAAAAGATGGAAATATTTTTATATCCAATTTCAATGTGAAATTTATTAAAAATATAAAAATAAGATTTATTGATGTATGATTGTAATATTTTTACATTAAAACCAATTTAAAATATTCCTTAACTATATAAATAAATTAGATGAAAAGTCAATTTTTAAATAAAATGTATTATTAGTCAATATTTATAAGGAATGAAACTCACCAAGAAAATACCAAAATGTCACCCTAATATAATTTTTACATTACAATCTAAAAAATAAGTATAATGTTTAAAATTGAATTTATAAAAGTGAAAAAAAAATTAGTTTTATAATAGTTGCATCGTTAAAATGTGACAATTCAGACTTTAGAAAATATAGATTTTTACATGTTAACTTGGATTAATTATTATATTATGCCTTAAAAATATGTTGTATGAATGTAAAAATAATTATTGAATATATAATATATAAATTTCATGATGTGGTTACTAATATTCATTTCCACTAATTTAACGACTAGGTTATGATTTTATTATCTAAGTAATTAGAATGATAAAATTTTATTTTGTAAAAATTTACTGTTTAATGTATCATAAGATAAGTTGATATTGAGTTTAGAATAGTCTTAACGTGGTGTATCATGTAACACAAAACATAAAAGAAATATAATTTATTCCGGAAAAAAGGTTCATAAAAACTCAGGGTGTTACAGCTTCAGTTTGTTGTTATAGCACTGCAATATGCCCCTTTTTAAGCTCATTTACAAGTACTGATAAAAGACTAGAGATTTCAATTGAGATATGGTATTTAGCAATTTTAGCACTAATAAAGGCCAATTATAACACAATTAAATAATTGTTTTTTATTAGTGTGAATATATTACAGGATTTTAAGGTGAAAAGTTTTTTCTGTCATAAATTTGTTATTTTCCTAAAAAGAATTTTCATTTGTATTAATTATTATATGAAAAGTAATATCATACACTATTAGATTTTTAATAGAATAAAAAGGATTCCAAATTATTAATTATAATTTTTAAATATATTTTTATTTCTCATTTTATTTTTTATCATATAATTATGTTATCACAGTAAATATTCAAGTTATCAAAATTAATGATATGTTGGGTTTGAAGGGGGTTTAACTTAGAGATGTGACTTCAAAAGACTCCAACACTTCTCTAATTGAAATTTCATGAGTGTTTTCAAACCCTATCAAATTTTATTTTTGAATTATTATGCATTGGTTCCACTTTATCATTAATAAAATCTTTTAATATTTTAAACCATCATATATTTACCAGAGTTTCTCTACACTCACTTATAAATGATAACATACTATTCTATTTTTTTCAAAAATTGTGATACCACAATATCATCCAAGCCCTAAAATAAAACATTCATACAATTCTTCTCATCATACTATATCTTATCATATTCCCATAAGACAATCATTATAGGAAAAAATATGTAATCCCTGGGAGGTATCCCAATGATATGTAATCACCCTACCCATCCCTTTAAAAGTCTATTTATAAGTATACATATTCTAAATCAATTGTATCCAATAAAAAAATAATTTCAATAGTATCATAAATACTCTATGATATTATTAATATTTTGGAATAACCATTTCCCTCTCATTTCCATCACTTTGTAAATGAAAGTATCTCTTGTGCCTTCATATGGACTACCATCTCAAAATAGAAATGTGATTCATGTTCCACCACAAATTATTATTCATTTTAATATTTATTTTTTTACTAAATAAATGTGAAATTTATGATTTTTTAATGATTTTATAATGAAAAAATTTTCTACATTCGTTTCCTTTTTCTCTTTAGCAAATGGATGTGTCGTTCATCTATACCTATAGATTAATATCTCTGTGAGAGATATATTTAATTTATAATATTAAAATTGTATGAATTATCATAAAATTATCTATAATGTATATATATGATAGTTATTAGTTATATAGGATTATATACTTTCTATATTATTATTACACTTTGGAATTTTCTTACACATTTAGCCTTTAGGAAGCGTTATTCTTTTGGAAACTATTACCACCTACACAAGTGATGTTACAAATTTTATAAAATAATGGTTATGAAATGATTAATATAGATTATATTATGAAATAATATTATAAACATTTTTAAAAGAGGTGACGTGAACCGGTCACCCTACTCATGCCCTAGGAAAATTTATTTAATAAAAAAGGGTACAATACAAACACAAGGTTTAACGAATTTACACCAACATGGGATTTAAAGGGGATACAATTTAATACTCTAAGATAAATAGACCAAGAAAAAAGGTTTGAAACTAAAAATACCTAATAAAAAGAAACAAAATCAATGAGAATATGTAGTTGAAAAAAAAACTCAACTATGTTGGAAATATTGCATAGGAAGCAGTCTGGAAAGAAGTAATCGCAATGATAGTACATGCATTGCAAGAAGGAAGTAGTGAATCTACAAAATTGAGGTTAAATGAGATCCAATCAACAAAGATTAGGATTTGACCTGGAAAAGCCTTCACAAACACATAACTGAAATCTCCAGAGAGTGTCCAAACACTGCCATCACGCTGTGGAACCAAAAAACTGTGAGAAAAAAGGGGGTATGACATGGTAGAAAACATTCCTGGGAGTCAGAACATGGGCTGGGAAGCCAAGACAAGACATTCTTATTTAAAAATTGATCATTCATAAGACATACAGCTGAGAGCAATATAGGCAGAAAACCTTCACCCATGTATCCTACACAATGATGAATTAAAAAATCAAATCAACTAGACACTACTTCAAGTATACCTTCTTCATGTGGGTATCATATTCAGGATAACACAAAATTATCCAATATCCTATTGAAAAATAGTACCAATAAGTAAGTGAGGCGAACCAACCACACAACAACCACACTAATCAACTGAGAATAATTCCATGCTTCGAACAAGGTAGTGAAAAAGAATTCAGAAAAATTGGTGGAGAGAGGCCCTAATAGAGTTCAAGAAAACTAGAATCTATAACTCATTTCCATGGAATATCATTGAAGTTGTTGTTTGGGTACTTCTTAAATTCCTCAATAACTTTAATAACCATCATGTTTCTAAGATCAAGATAAATATCAGTAGTCATGTAACTATTTTTATATTTCTAAAAGGTAGTTGTTTAACTCTCCTCCATCCAAGAATCATGATTTTTTTGGAAGTATAACTTCTCCTCTATCTGATAACAATCCCTATAAGATGGATGCTTTTCATTATCATCACATGAGGAAGCTTCTGATTCAAAATAGTCGGATGAATCTGAGGACACATGCAAATTTTTAGTAGGGATAGGCTGTGGGGGTAAATAATTTTTTTTCATTACTCATGGTAGCTAAGGATCGTGTGACAATTGCCCTCTCAATATTAGAATTGTCCCAACGTTTTCAAGTTTTTTTTTGAACTCGGAGTAATGAATCCATCAGGGTCAATCCTTACTTATTTTCCTTTTCTATCTCTCGATTTTATTAAGTCCCCTTCCAGTTGAGAGGAGTTTTCAAGGTCCTCATATAAAGGTTCATCATAATCTGATTGCAAAGCCTCTTTCTCCCCATATCTTTATGGATGGGGATGATTTGTTTTTTCTCTATAGAGTTCATGGGGTTGTGAAAAATCCTAGTATTACAGATGTTAGTGTTATCCTTATGAATAGCAACCTTGGCATTTTGTTTCACTTTTGGAGCTTCCTTTTCTACCCAAATCAACTTGAAGTGGGGTAGTGGGCGAGGGGGATGCCCATGCTTCTCACAGCCCTTTATATAATGAAAATTTCTTGGGTAATTTTTACAAATGTCTGAAACATTTTCAAAGACCATATATTTTATAAACCCATTATCCCCATTTTGAATCCAAAACCGCAATGGAAACACATGAGAAATGTCAATTTCACTGCATATAATAGAATTTAAGGGTCATGATAGGTTCAATGTAGCAGTGTCTAGCTTGAGAGGATGACCAAAAAGTTCAGCAATAGAAAATAATGCTTTCTACTTGAAGAGATGCAGAGGAAATCCTGGGAATCCAAGCCAAACTTTGGAACCAAAGCATGTATCACCCAAAATAATGATTTGAATAAATGATTTGTGATGAGAGGGTGATAATAATATTATAATAATACCATTTATGGTATTATAAAGATTAATATGGGTTTTCTAAAGAATTATAAGAAATATATATTTATTCCAATGGTGGTTAAAGATATTTCAATGTAATTTGAACTTGATTTAAGAATAATTCTATATATTTTTCACTTTGATGAGAAATATATATATTTTACACCTAATTTCATTTATATAGTTTATATAATTTTACATTGATTTATTATATCATAAATTACTATTTATTCATTGTATTAAATGTTTCAATTCAGGTTTATACTTTTAATGGGGTTTTATTCAAATATTATTAATGTTATAAGGGATTTCATTTATAATCAAATAGTATGACATGACATTTTATGTTCAAATTCCCTTTTTAAAATAATATTATCAAATTCTCCAAAACCCCATATATTTTATTTTCATATGTTAATGTTTTTATTTCTATTTTATCTATTTTTTCTATTTTTGAATCTAGAATCATCATAGAAGTTATGATTTATAATTTTCCCTTTAAGAAAATTCATATATTTATGTTTTCCTACCACAGTAGTTCACTAGCATGTCTAATTTCTTTTAAGTGTTTCTAAAAATAGTATTCATTAATCTAAAATGATTATATGAATTGATTTTAAAACATATAATAATTTCATTAAAAAAAGTTAACAAGAATATTCGTTTTTTAAAAAATTGTTTATTTTTTAACTTTTTACCAAAATGTGAAAGAAATATTTTTTTAATGTTTATTTTATCTATGTAATTTCAATCTATCATCTCAATACCTTAAATTAAAACATAATTAAAATTCTTATATTATTATTTTCAATTTAATGTATTAATCGACATTTTTTAATTTTTATTAAAAATAATAGAAAAAGAAATGGTTGTTATTTTCTAAAAGGAATGACCAGTGTTTTTAAAATTGATTTTTAAATGTATTCGTACAGAAAGTTTCAAGGAAGTTATTTTTTAGGTATTAATTGTATTATTTTTTCTAAATGTTTTTTTAAAAAATATATATATATTTGTTGAATCATTGGTCCATCAATAACCCTTCATTGATAATGGATTGTACATTATTTTTTATATCATTTAATTTCTAATTATCTTACTCTATACCACTCCCCATTATTCATTAGACATTACGTTACACCATACTGTACAAATGTTGAATATTATGTATGAATTATGTATTATTTAGATTATTATGATATTTTCCCAACTATATATCATTTATATATCTGTTATTTGTAGAAGTTTTTTTTAGAAGAATGAAATTTCATTATCTGGTGAAATATTATGTATTCTTGATTCAAAATGTAAAATTGTTGATTTTTAATGTATTTTGAGAATTAAGTGTGTTAATAATTCAATATATGATGAATTCATATGGTGTGAAAGTGAAAGGTTGTCCCAATTATATATATACCCTATATTCATTGATAGGTATCATAAAACCAAATATTTGTTTGTAATAGTGAGGAAATATTTTTATACTAACCCATATGACAAATGGTTCATGTACAAGAATTAATGGTATGACTGATGATATAATAGTTGATTCATTGATGGCATGATCATTATTATTTTTATTTAAAGATTTATTTTATTGAGAATTATGTTTTTATGATTTACATGATTTCTAGTTTGATATTATCCATTGATTTAATTTGAACTCAAGTTGTTGGTTGAATGATTTTTTTTGATTATCCACTCTACCAAATTAATTATAACATATTTACCTGTGATATCTTCATTTGTTAGCCACCCTTAATGATTATTTGAATTCAATCTTTATTTCTTCATTTTCTCATGATATTAAGAATGTTTCTTTGAAAAATCTAAAATATTCATGTTTTTTTACATGCTCTATTTTCAACATCCAACTTCATTAAATAGTCATGTATTTATGTAGGTTCTGAAAAATGTTAAACGTGTCTTTATTGGGAGGTGATATCCCTTGTATCATGTACCAATATATTATGTAAGCATAGAATCTTGGTTTTTGCATTCATAAATATTAAATTTTGTATCAAAGCATTACTAGGAACCATGGGAACTAGATTTAAAATAATCACAGATAATGTGATAATTATGAAAATACCTTAGGTATTTGAAAAAATTTAACTTCATTAGTATCTTTATTTCCTGTATTAGAATTCATTATGATTTTGAGCTTATTGTGATTATTTTTTTAGAGATGGAACATATAGGATGGAAGTATCATGGAATAAGATGTCAAATTTTGTTTATTGGTTTATTATGAATTATTGATGTATCTACATATTGGGTCCCAAGCATTATAAATTTGTGGTTTTTTATTTATGGATTGATAATATATAGCATCCTAGGTATTTATAGAATAATAAATTTTGGTATATATTAATATTTATGAATAATATATTAATCTTATATTAAATAGGTCACTTTTTCTAGTCGCATACTCAACACGGAACAATAGGTTTCTCCAAAATCTTACGTTGCACACAAGAGGGAATTTTACCAAAATGTTATGTAATAATAATATAATAATTTTAAATGGTGTATAACTCCTAGCAGTTGTAATGTAGGGAATGAATATAAATAACTAAAATATAATTATATATTTTTTTAAAATGTGTTTACATTTATCTAATAAATTTTAGAGGCATAAATTAAGAATGAATCCAATTTTAAGCATAATTTGCTCTAATATTTTTAAAAGGTCATTTTACCGAATTTTGATGGAGAAAATGTTTTAAATATAGTTTTTATCACTTTTATATGTTAAATTTTACAAAACCAAATTCTTATTTAGAATAGAAACATAAATTTTTTACTTTTGATGAAATTTTGGTATTATTCGGAAAAAAATCGTATTTCTATTAACAGTGGAAAATATTGTATTGTAATTCAAAACTTCCTTTTCATCTAATTTATTTATATACCTTTATTATAATTTTAATTGGTTTTGAAGTGTAATTGGATTAATTTTTTATCATTTAATTCAATTTTGGTCATTGGAAGTAATTTCCCATTGAAATTGGACATGAACACATATCAATCTTTTGATAGTTACTACTTCTTAAAAATCGTTGTTTTCATTTTCACAACATGAATTAATTTTAAATTAATTTCATCTAATTATTTGTTTTGAATTTTCAAAAATGTATTCCATATTTTTAATAAGTAGGTACAAATTGTGTAAATGGGTGCCTTTGATTTTTTGACATTATGAATAGTACTTTTAGTAATTATTCTATTTTCCATGGTTAAAGGTTAAATTTGATAAATAAGGGTAAAAACTAAGATTACAATAATATTATACTACCCTAACACAATTCCTAATCCTATTGGAAGAGATATGTCTCACCATGGGTATACTTTAGTTGATTTTGGGACCCCATGTATCCCCTTGGGAGTGATAATGACATGTTATATTATTTAATTTAATGAAAAGAGAAATATAACATAATCATGTATATTTTACTAAAAACATTATATGGGGTTATATAATTTATCCCTCATATATAATTATTAATTATAAAGATAAAAATATTTCCTATATCATGATATTTTATTTACAATTTTTAGAAATAAAAAAAATAAATTTAATTATGACACAATGATGATGCACTGATTGAATCATTAAAAAAGTATTCAAATAAATGATGTTATAAATGTTAAAATAAATGTATTTTTGGTTATTTTAATGTCATCCAAGAATTTTATAGATGATATTGACATATTATATTTTATTTAATTCCCTTTTTTTAAGGAATCAAGTTGTTATGAATTTATAAAAATTTCAAGTATGAATAGTTTCCAAAATTGACATAATTCATAACGTAAAATAAAAAATATTTTATTAAATTATATTAAATTCTTAAAAATTTAATATTCGTCCAAATTGTTAAGATAAGTCCAAATATGTCACAAATTACTTTTTTTGGGTATTTTACAATATATGTTTATTAAATTAACCAATAATATGTAAATAAAATGATATCCCGGTAAGATTAAAAAGGGTAAATAAATGTTAAACCAAAAACACATGGATTAAAAAATATTAAAATCAATTATAAGAAAAAAATTATAATGGTTATTCACGAAAATATCATCCTATATTATAATTAAATGATTTTTGGATGATTTGTAACCGAAATTGAATTTGAAATAAATTAATATTTCAAACTTTCGTAAAGTGCCCCTCTCCCTCTTATAAAAGGAGACCACCTCTACCCATTTAATCACACCATTAAAGCCCCTTGAATCATCCAAAATCTACTCAAATAATATCCCAATATCCCAACCTTCCTTCTAGAAGCCTATCCTTTGGTAGAAGGCAATTCACGAAAGCCTTTCGGATCAAATAAAAATATGCTTCCGATTTAGATGCAGTATCTTCTCTCAAGTTCCTTTCCTTTATTATCCTTCTCTGCTCCCAATAATCTTTTTTTTCATTGATTAAATAACAACAAAATTATCGTAAATATAATTGGATGTTTTATGAGAATTATTGAAAGTAAACTTACACACATCTCCATCTAATTGATATGAACAAACTGTTACTGTGTACGGTGAACTATTGCCTCCTGAATTGATGATTGTTCGATTTTCCCCTACCACCTCTCAAGGTATCCATTATGATGGGACTATATTTATATATGATATATATTATATTTATATTTTTACTATGATTCTGTAATTTTTTTTTACAACATACCTTTATGCTTTCCATGATATGTAAATACAATAATTTCATTTGAGTAAGTGTGGACTACTGGCCCCTCAAAGTGATATAGCTCGTTCATGATATACATGAAATGTATAAAGCATGTTTTTATTACACCTATGAGATATACATGAAATAAATATAATACTTTCATTATAATATACATTTTTATCATTTTTATCATTATTCTATTATGACAATGAAATGAACATAGAATTTGCGCGTACGTACGGCCTACCGTCTCCATGAATGGTACATTTCATTTCATATGTAAAAATGTTATGGACTATTATAATTACATATATACTAGATATATATGATATTTAAATCTTGAATATCATTATGGATATGATTTAATTTTGACTACATGTACAATTTATATCAAAACATGTTCATTTTCGACTCAAGTAACGAATATCGACCAAATGACTGATATAAAATTAAGTATTTATGTAATTTTTATAACATGGTTATAAGTGATATAAAAGGAATAATAAACATGAAAATGGTTCTGAAGCAAGTATAATATAAATTAAGTTTATTATTCAAGAATAACAAGGAACATATGTGATGAATCAGACTCATGGTAAGGTACTTCGTCTCAATCTCCTTTCATTGAGGAATATTTTGATAATATACACCATCTTCTTTTATAAGGTGTATAATAAACCCCTATAACTTTTAATTTCATTCAAAAGGATTCTTTTTTCTACGAATAATTTTACTAAATGAAAAAATGAATGTTTTTAACGTAAGTGAAAACAACGACTCTTCCATGTAACGCCCCGACCCCAGCTACCCAGAGTCGGTGCATTATTACATAACATTGGCATGATCACAAGAAAGATCAAATCCCGAAAGACCGATTAGTTTAGTAGCCTTGGAAACACTAGATATATTCATAAGTTTTACATTACATCATAAAATGAAAAACTACTACAACAACATAATGTTTCCAACGTCCACACTATAAACCCATAATATCCCTGCAAGTCAATCATAATTTACTTCTTCACTACCTGGGAAAAATAAAACATAAAAAAGGGGTGAGCTCAAATGCCCAGTAAGGATAACAATATAGCGGAACATTCAAAATAAGCATAAACATTTAAGGAAATGAATTACTAAAACAAAAGCCTTTTAAAATTGAACTTCAACATAGTATGGCAAAAGTAAAATGAAATAATGCCATTTACTTGTTCACATGGATATTCTACTAATCGAATAATCACATGCAATATCAATAACCACTTTCATAATGTTGGAATGCATAATGCCAGACTATCATAACCACATAGCCAAGGCCTCGTGCCAAGACTACAAATAATATTTTGTCAAGGCCTTGTGCCAAGACACTAGTTTGTCTCATGAGACCTACCGATGCATCGAGGAGCTATAGCGGGCTCCACCCGTCACTTATTAAGTCCAATGCATTCCCATATGAAAAGGTTTAAACATAACATAAACATTCGTATTAAAACTAGCATATGAAATGTCAATAATTTCACCATAAACTATGAATGGTATAAAAATAGCACATCCACAGTCAAACATATCACAAAACCTTCAATACAATATAGAAGTTTTGTATCATAATAAATCAACTTCGAATAATATTAAAATCCATCAAAGGATGTTGACATAGATGAAATCAAAATTCTTTTTAAAGAAGTATCTCCTTTTATTTTGAAATCATTTAAGATCCATATAAAATAAAACATTTTATTTGAAAATATTCTTATAAGCTTGTATGGAAAGCTTCGACGATTTTATAACGGCGGAAAATAACCGCACCCGCCGTATAAGTTAAAAAAAACATTCTTACTTCAATTCTGTCGAAAAGGTTAAAAAGGACCTTGTTTTGAAAACGACGGAAAGATTCCTTTATAAACCTCTTATAAAAAGTCAAACAAGGGTATAAATGACTTTAACCCATATTCTTGTAAATAGTAAAAATGTTTTGAAATACATTTTGAAGAAACATGGATGTGGATGATAACGAGATCCCAGTAGATTATTACGTATAAACAACCTCGGATAAAGAAGAGATTGTGAAATAACCCTTACCTTGTACTTTTCCTTTGTTGGGGTAGGTTAACCTCCTGTATAATGGTGAAATAATTGTTATTAAATTATACAAGAATCATATACATTAATATGATATCATATATGATCTTTTAACATTGCTTTATTAATAATATCTTAGTATTATCGTCGTTTCGGGTGATAATCGATTCGTTCTTCTTAAATGTTTGGTTACGTAAGACATGTTTGTAATGGATAGATTATATCTTATTCATAATCAGAATGATATTAACATTATTTTTAACCCTAAAATGAGAATAATACTTGAATGGATATGATGGAGAATGAATCTTATCGCGTTCGTGGAGACGGTAGTCCGTACGTACGCACGAACGCTACTTCCATTTAATTTTCATTTTAAAAGAATCAAATCCAAATGATACATAGGTATATTACTATTCCTGTATAATATAATATTTTATATATGTTACTTAAGTTCATTAACACCATCCTTTATACGTTCCATGTGTGGTATGAACGAGTCATATCATTTTAAGGGGCGGTAGTCCGCACTTCCTCAAATGAAATTATCGTATGTATATACAACATGAAACGAATAATGGTATGAAATAAAATGGAATTACATAAGCTTATATATAAAATATATATCATTAATATCATATTTAATTACAGTGCCATCATAATGGCCACCATGAGAGGTGGTAAGATGTATTTGAACAATCATCGTTTCGTGAGGCGTTAGTTTGCCATCCACAGAAACATTATGTTCATCATCCATTAGATGGAGTTGTGTGTATGTGTAGTTTGAATCCTTCTTATAACAACATCCTAGTATATTTAGGATACTGGTGTTGTTACAAAAGAAAGGAAATAAAAAGATTTTGGGGGTTGGAGAAGCAAAATAAATGAAAATACTTTAAGAGAAAATGTTACCTTTAATTTAGGTAACTCACTTTGGTTGGAACCAAAGGACTTCTTGAAATGCTTTCTGCCTAAGGGGAAGCTTCACGGAGGAGGAGAGGGATGTGGGGAGCTTAGTTGGGCAGAGTTTGGATGAGCCAAGTGGCTTGAGAGGTGTGAGGAAATGAGAAGGAGGAGTGCCCTTTTATAAGAGGGGTGAGGGGCACCTTTGGAAAAGCTAGAAATATTAATTTATAATAAATTCATATTCGGTTTCCAATGGCTCCAAAGTTGACTATTCAAAGGTTGAGGTGGGGATAGGTCGAAAACAACTCATCCAATAGAATTTAGACAGGTTTGGGTACTTATATTAACCTTATCTTTAAGTATTAACTCTAAGTTAATTAGTTTCACTTTTACAATGTCTCTTTGTATTTTTATATAATATGGTTAATAAACTTACTATATACATCCAAGAGACCCCCAGGTGGTCCATTAATGATTAAACTATCATAATATAAGTCTCTTTCCCGAACCTTAGATTTTTAGGAATTTAATATCAATTAATAATATAATATTTTTTTAAGAACTCTTTTATGTCAATTTTGACACTATTCAATAGTTGATTTTTGTGAAACTCATAACAGATTGATTACTTCGAAAAAAGTCCATTAAATCAATCCTAATATATCATATTAGCCTAGAAAATTAGTTTAATTCATTAAAAGTTTCATATTATATTTATTTGGGTATTTATAATATCAATTATTTTAATTTTTTACTATTATAGTAATTACTGCATCATCATTGTGTCATAAATAAAATAAATTATTTAATGTCTAAAAATTATAAATAAAATATCATTATGTAGGATATCTTGTTAGCTTTCTAATGAATATTTATAATCGAAAATCCAACATGTATAACCCTATGTAAAAATTGTTCTTCTAAAAGATGTAAGCTTATGCCATTTTTATTTTTATTTTAGCTTTATTAATATAATGTGTCATTATCACTTACAAGTGGATCCATGGGGTCCCAAAATAGACCCAAAGATGCCCATGGTCGACCATGTATCAACCAATAGGGTTAAGACACGTTTTAGGGTAATTTAGTATTATTATAATATTATTTTTTTAACCCTTATTTACCGGATTTACCCTTAACCATGGTAAATAAAATATTTACCGCAGTAATTATTCAAAATGTCTAAAAATAAAAGTTACCTATTTACACAATTTAAAAATCCTGATTCCAAATATGGAATCCATTTTTCTAAATTCAAAACACAGAAGTGGCAGAAATTAATTTAAAATTAATTCCCGCTGTCAAAACAAAAAGCGTGTTTTTAAGAGATAATAACTACCAAAAGATTGACACTTGTTAATGTTCGGTTTAATTGTAAAATTATGTCCAATGACCAACATTATATTAAATGGTAAAAATATATTCTAAATATACTTTAAAACCACTCAAAATCACAATTTATCACTATTAATTATTTTGATTAAAAAAGTTGTTTTTAATTAAAATTTAGAAATTTTCACTATTCATCAAAATATGAAAGTTATCCGAAATGTACCAAAATTTCACCCTAGGCTAATTTTGATATTCCGAATCTAAAAATGAAGTCCATTTTGAAATATTGAATATATATGATTTCAAAAAGTAGGTATTACTATTTACAACGGCTAGTTTAATTAGTTGTGGTGTGTGTTAGAACTCGAGGTTGCGTACAACACACGCTATCTCATTATTCGAAGGGAAACGTACCGTAGAAGCTTGGGGTGTTACATTCTCCCCTCCTTCAAATAATTGCGTCCTCGCAATTTCTAGGGTATTACTGCATAAAAATACTCGGGTGGTTCTTCATCATAAGTTCCTCGGGTTCCCACGTTGCCTCTTCCATCTTATGGTTTCTCCACAAAACTTTTACCAGACGCGTCGTCCGGTTTCTCAGTACTTGTTCTCTTGTATCAAGAATCCTAACAGGCTCTTCACAATAAGACAGATCGGGTTCCAGTTCTAATTCCTCATAGGTGAGTACATGCGTTGGGTCAGGCATGTATTTTCTCAACAGAGATACGTGGAACACATCGTGAACTTTGGAGAGACTTGGCGGCATTGCCAATCGGTAAGCTACTGCCCCAATTTGTTCTAGAATTTCGAAAGGTCCGATGTACCTGGGACTCAATTTGCCTTTCTTACCAAAACGTATGACTCCCTTCCATGGAGATACCTTCAGGAAAACATGATCACCGACTTGAAATTCCAAATCTTTCCTTCGATTATCGGCATAGCTCTTCTGCCTACTTTGAGCTGCTTTGATGTGATTTTGGATTACTTTCACCTTTTCCACCGTTTCCTCCACCCGTTCTGGGCCTACAAGTTTTCTTTCACCAACGTCATCCCAACAGGTTGGTGTACGACATCTCTTTCCATATAATGCTTCATATGGTGCCATATGAATACTTGAATGGAAGCTATTGTTATAGGAAAATTCTACCAGTGGTAAATATTGATCCCACATACCCTGAAAATCAAGTGAGCAAGATCTCAACATGTCTTCTAAGGTTTGAATAGTCCGTTCTGATTGTCCGTCTGTCTGAGGGTGGTAAGCAGTGCTCAAATGAAGTTCAGTATCCAGGGATTTCTGAAGACTTTTCCAGAATCTTGAAGTAAAACGGGGATCACGATCAGAAACAATCGATAGGGGTACTCCATGAAGTCTCACAACTTCATTAATGTATAGTCTTGCTAGACGTTCCAGGGGTAGATCTTCTCTTATAGCAAGAAAATGTGCTGACTTGGTAAGACGATCAACAATAACCCATATTGCATCGTTCCTTCTAGGAGTCTTTGGTAGCCCCATGACAAAGTCCATCGTAATATTGTCCCATTTCCACTCCGGTATGGGAACAGGTTGCATGACTCCTCCAGGCTGTTGCCTTCCAGCTTTCACTTGTTGAAAAACCATACATCTTGAAACAAAATCAGCAATCTCCCTCTTCATGTTGTCCCACCAAAAATGTTCCTTTAAATATCTATACATTTTGGTGCTCCCAGGGTGTATAGAGAAATTGGAACTATGAGCATCATCCAGCAATTCCCTTTTTAGATCAGGTATATTGGGAACACAAAGTCTCTTCCCGAATTTCAAAAGTCCATCTTCATACACAAAGTCTCTCAATCTCCCATCATTCACAGCTTTAATCTTCTTCTGAAATTCTTCATCATCGGTCTGGGAACTCTTAATCCTTTCTAGTAAAGATGGTTTGGCAACCATTTGAAAAAGCATTGATGTTTCACCTTCCCTGGTTATTCCCATGTCCATCTTCTCTAGATCCATGAAAATTGGATCCCTTTCAATTCTCATCATGTTCAGAACTCCATGGTCTTTTCTGCTCAAAGCATCTGCTACTTTGTTTGCTTTCCCCGGGTGGTAGTGTATCGTGCAATCATAATCCTTGAGTAATTCAAGCCATCTCCTTTGCCTCATGTTGAGTTCTTTTTGTGAGAAAATATACTTCAAACTCTTGTGATCAGTATAAATCTCACATTTTTCACCATAGAGGTAGTGCCTCCATATCTTCAAAGCAAAGATCACAGCTGCTAACTCAAGATCATGAGTAGGATAGTTTTGTTCATGAATTTTCAACTGTCGTGATGCATAGGCAATAACTCTATCATTCTGCATAAGGACACAACCAAGTCCTTTCTTTGATGCATCACTATAAATAACGAACCCATCATTCCCCGATGGTAGAGTCAATATAGGAGCATTGACTAATCTTCTCTTCAGTTCTTCGAAACATTCCTCACACTCTTTTGTCCAAACAAATTTAACCCCTTTACGTGTGAGCTTCGTTAATGGGTTATCCAATCGGGCAAAATTCTGGACGAAACGTCGATAATAACCTGCCAAACCAATAAAACTACGTACCTCAGTTATACTCGTAGGTGCTGGCCATTCTTGGATTGCCTTGGTCTTAGAAGGATCAACAGAGATTCCATCTTTAGAGACAATATGGCCAAGAAAAGAAATCTCCTGAAGCCAGAATTCACACTTGCTAAACTTTCCATATAATTCATGCCTCCTCAGAGTCTTTAAGATAATGCGCAAGTGATTTTCATGATCTTCGTAGGTTTTGGAGTATACCAAGATATCATCAATAAATACCACCACAAATTCATCGAGATACTCCTTGAAAACTCTATTCATCAGATCCATGAATACAGAGGGTGCATTAGTCAATCCAAATGGCATTACAGTAAACTCGTAATGCCCGTACCTGGTTCGAAATGCTGTCTTCGGAATGTCTTCCTTCTTTACACACAACTGATGGTATCCAGATCGAAGGTCAATCTTTGAAAAGTATTGAGCTCCATGCAGTTGGTCAAATAAATCATCAATACGAGGTAGGGGATACTTGTTCTTTATCGTTATAGCATTGATCTCCCTGTAGTCGATACATAACCTCATAGATCCATCTTTCTTTTTAACAAAAATAACAGGGGCTCCCCATGGAGAAACACTAGGGCGAATAAATCCCTTATTACTCAATTCCTCTAGTTGTTTCTTTAGTTCGACTAACTCTACAGTGGCCATTCTATAAGGGGTCTTCGATATAGGCCTTGATCCAGGAATCAAATCAATGGAAAACTCAACTTCTCGTTCTGGAGGATGTCCAGGTAAATCTTCCGGAAATACATCTACAAATTCTTTCACAACAGGTACATCCTCTATTTGAACATTCCTTTCCTCACCGGCAGTTATTTCATTCTCTTCCTCCCCAATAATTGAATTAAGTTGAGCTACTGGGGGTGGATCTAAATAAGAATTAGGTGGTGACGATTCTGCTCTAAAAATAAGGTGCTCCTTATAATTATCATCAAGAATCGTAACCTCTTTATTCTTACAATAAATCTTCGCATCATAGTCCGAAAGCCAGTCCATACCGAGGATTATATCAAACTCAATCATAGGTATGACGATGAGGTCAGAAGATAAAGAAAATTTATGTGCTCTAATGGGGACTGATTCACAAAACTTTGTTGCAACGATACTTCCCTTAGGAGTTTTAACTGACAACTCCCTTATTAAATCAAATTGGAAATATCTAATTTTCTTAGCAAACTGGGAAGATATGAAACAATGCGATGATCCAGAATCAAATAATGCATTTGCTAAACTTGAGGAAACCATTAAATTACCTGCCACCACATCTTTCGGAGCTTCTACCTCAGCAGTAGTGATAGCATAAGCCTGGCCTTGATCCCTTGGCCTTTTCTGAGGTAAGTTCTCCTAATGCTTAGGACATTCATTTGCATAATGCCCCATATCCCTGCAATTGTAGCACTGAACGTTGGTAGCTTCCTTCTTCCCCTTGCAATCATGAGCTTGGTGGCCTTTTTCACCACACTTGTAACAGACTCCCATTCCCTTCAAGCAAGTACCAGGATGTTTCTTCCCGCATTTACCACAAGATGGATATTCAACCTTTCCCTTCTTCCCCTTATTTCCATTCCCAGATTGATCAGCAGGTCTCTTCTTCTCTTGCTTCGCTTTAAAGTCATAAGACTTAGAGAATTCCTTTTCGGTCTTGATAGCACATGAGACAATGTCTTCGTACGATGAAAAGGATTGTGAGACTAATGCTCGACGGAGAAATGGTTTTAACCCATCAAAGAATCGATCAATCTTACTTCTTGGGTTGCGAATATAATCACCAGCGTACCTCGCTAACCTTGTAAAGTTAGCCTCATACTTTGTGACATTCTCATCCTCCTTTTGTCTTAGACTCAGAAATTGTCTTTCCATATCTGCTCGATGGTCGCGAGGAAAGTATTTTTCTAAAAACAGATCTTTGAACTCCCTCCATTCCATATTTGATACTTCATCATCTTCCTTCGTATTTTGAATCAATGACCACCATTGATCAGCATCTCCAGTGAGGCGGTAAACTGCCATGATAACTTTTTCCCTTTCACTGCTCCCCAAAGCCTGAAATATTTTCTCTAGGGAAAATATCCATTACTCAGCTACTAAGGGATTTGTATTCCCATTGAACGTTGGTGGTTGTTGTCTCATGAATCGATCTAACATTGATCCTCCACGCTGCGGATCAGGGTGCTCCATACGGGTAAGGTTATTATTCATAACCTGAGTAAGTTGTCCCAGTATGGTGATTAGTTGATCAGCACCAGTTGCATCACCAGCCCCACTATAATTATCTTGAGCAGGAGGGCAATCCCTACATGGAGTGCGTGCATTGATACGGTTTCCATTTCTTCCACTAGGCGCCATTTCTAAACAATGGCATAAACTAGATCAGTTTATGAATCAAAATACATAATCCCATACTTATAAAACACTTAACATAAATTGAACTATTTATGGATATAATCCATAATCATAAAAATGTTTTCTTTGAGGAAGTATATACTCATAAACCCTTCATAATGATTTGTAAAGAAAATGAGAGTTATCCTAAGCATATCCCCCGGGAGTGTCGTAACCAAGAGTGCAGCAAGGCCCGTTGTCGTGCACCAGTTCCCGTTCGAGTCTAGCTCAAAGCGGTGTTTTCGGGTTTTACCCCTAGGTACATCTGTGCCAGAGCCACCTCTACCTGCTCGTATCCAGACAGGGATGTATTGCTCGGAAAACTCACAAAATCTCTACAATACCAAAATTCTAGGAAGTTCTTCTATACTAATCCTCAAAGTTCATCTTAGGTCTACGTGCTCTAATCAGAGTTTATCTAAATCTAGTTTCCAAGGTTTGTACTAAACTTTCTCTGATACCAACTGTAACGCCCCGACCCCAGCTACCCAGAGTCGGTGCATTATTACATAACATTGGCATGATCACAAGAAAGATCAAATCCCGAAAGACCGATTAGTTTAGTAGCCTTGGAAACACTAGATATATTCATAAGTTTTACATTACATCATAAAATGAAAAACTACTACAACAACATAATGTTTCCAACGTCCACACTATAAACCCATAATATCCCTGCAAGTCAATCATAATTTACTTCTTCACTACCTGGGAAAAATAAAACATAAAAAAGGGGTGAGCTCAAATGCCCAGTAAGGATAACAATATAGCGGAACATTCAAAATAAGCATAAACATTTAAGGCAATGAATTACTAAAACAAAAGCCTTTTAAAATTGAACTTCAACATAGTATGGCAAAAGTAAAATGAAATAATGCCATTTACTTGTTCACATGGATATTCTACTAATCGAATAATCACATGCAATATCAATAACCACTTTCATAATGTTGGAATGCATAATGCCAGACTATCATAACCACATAGCCAAGGCCTCGTGCCAAGACTACAAATAATATTTTGTCAAGGCCTTGTGCCAAGACACTAGTTTGTCTCATGAGACCTACCGATGCATCGAGGAGCTATAGCGGGCTCCACCCGTCACTTATTAAGTCCAATGCATTCCCATATGAAAAGGTTTAAACATAACATAAACATTCGTATTAAAACTAGCATACGAAATGTCAATAATTTCACCATAAACTATGAATGGTATAAAAATAGCACAGCCACAGTCAAACATATCACAAAACCTTCAATACAATATAGAAGTTTTGTATCATAATAAATCAACTTCGAATAATCTTAAAATCCATCAAAGGATGTTGACATAGATGAAATCAAAATTCTTTTTAAAGAAGTATCTCCTTTTATTTTGAAATCATTTAAGATCCATATAAAATAAAACATTTTATTTGAAAATATTCTTATAAGCTTGTATGGAAAGCTTCGACGATTTTATAACGGCGGAAAATAACCGCACCCGCCGTATAAGTTAAAAAAATATTCTTACCTCAATTCTGTCAAAAAGGTTAAAAAGGACCTTGTTTTGAAAACGACGGAAAGATTCCTTTATAAACCTCTTATAAAAAGTCAAACAAGGGTATAAATGACTTTAACCCATATTCTTGTAAATAGTAAAAATGTTTTGAAATACATTTTGAAGAAACATGGATGTGGATGATAACGAGATCCCAGTAGATTATTACGTATAAACAACCTCGGATAAAGAAGAGATTGTGAAATAACCCTTACCTTGTACTTTTCCTTTGTTGGGGTAGGTTAACCTCCTGTATAATGGTGAAATAATTGTTATTAAATTATACAAGAATCATATACATTAATATGATATCATATATGATCTTTTAACATTGCTTTATTAATAATATCTTAGTATTATCGTCGTTTCGGGTGATAATCGATTCGTTCTTCTTAAATGTTTGGTTACGTAAGACATGTTTGTAATGGATATATTATATCTTATTCATAATCAGAATGATATTAACATTATTTTTAACCCTAAAATGAGAATAATACTTGAATGGATATGATGGAGAATGAATCTTATCGCGTTCGTGGAGACGGTAGTCCGTACGTACGCACGAACGCTACTTCCATTTAATTTTCATTTTAAAAGAATCAAATCCAAATGATACATAGGTATATTACTATTCCTGTATAATATAATATTTTATATATGTTACTTAAGTTCATTAACACCATCCTTTATACGTTCCATGTGTGGTATGAACGAGTCATATCATTTTAAGGGGGCGGTAGTCCGCACTTCCTCAAATGAAATTATCGTATGTATATACAACATGAAACGAATAATGGTATGAAATAAAATGGAATTATAGAAGCTTATATATAAAATATATATCATTAATATCATATTTAATTACAGTGCCATCATAATGGCCACCATGAGAGGTGGTAAGATGTATTTGAACAATCATCGTTTCGTGAGGCGTTAGTTTGCCATCCACAGAAACATTATGTTCATCATCCATTAGATGGAGTTGTGTGTATGTGTAGTTTGAATCCTTCTTATAACAACATCCTAGTATATTTAGGATACTGTTTTTGTTACAAAAGAAAGGAAATAAAAAGATTTTGGGGGTTGGAGAAGCAAAATAAATGAAAATTCTTTAAGAGAAAATGTTACCTTTAATTTAGGTAACTCACTTTGGTTGGAACCAAAGGACTTCGTGAAATGCTTTCTGCCTAAGGGGAAGCTTCAAGGAGGAGGAGAGGGATGTGGGGAGCTTAGTTGGGCAGAGTTTGGATGATCCAAGTGGCTTGAGAGGTATGAGGAAATGAGAAGGAGGAGTGCCCTTTTATAAGAAGGGTGAGGGGCACCTTTGGAAAAGCTAGAAATATTAATTTATAATAAATTCATATTCGGTTTCCAATGGCTCCAAATTTGACTATTCAAAGGTTGAGGTGGGGATAGGTCGAAAACAACTCATCCAATAGAATTTAGACAGGTTTGGGTACTTATATTAACCTTATCTTTAAGTATTAACTCTAAGTTAATTAGTTTCACTTTTACAATGTCTCTTTGTATTTTTATATAATATGGTTAATAAACTTACTATATACATCCAAGCGACCCCCAGGTGGTCCATTAATGATTAACCTATCATAATATAAGTCTCTTGGCCGAACCTTAGATTTTTAGGAATTTAATATCAATTAATAATATAATATTTGTTTTAAGAACTCTTTTATGTCAATTTTGACACTATTCAATAGTTTTTTTTTGTGAAACTCATAACAGATTGATTACTTCGAACAAAGTCCATTAAATCAATCCTAATATATCATATTAGCCTATAAAATTAGTTTAATTCATTAAAAGTTTCATATTATATTTATTTGGGTATTTATAATATCAATTATTTTAATTTTTTACTATTATAGTAATTACTGCATCATCATTGTGTCATAAATAAAATAAATTATTTAATGTCTAAAAATTATAAATAAATTATCATTATGTAGGAACTCTTTTTAGCTTTCTAATGAATATTTATAATCGAAAATCCAACATGTATAACTCTATGTAAAAATTGTTCTTCTAAAAGATGTAAGCTTATGCCATTTTTATTTTTATTTTAGCTTTATTAATATAATGTGTCATTATCACTTACAAGTGGATCCATGGGGTCCCAAAATAGACCCAAAGATGACCATGGTCGACCATGTATCAACCAATAGGGTTAAGACACGTTTTAGGGTAATTTAGTATTATTATAATATTATTTTTTTAACCCTTATTTACCGGATTTACCCTTAACCATGGTAAATAAAATATTTACCGCAGTAATTATTCAAAATGTCTAAAAATAAAAGTTACCTATTTACACAATTTGAACATCCTGATTCCAAATATGGAATCCATTTTTCTAAATTCAAAACACAGAAGTGGCAGAAATTAATTTAAAATTAATTCCCGCTGTCAAAACAAAAAGCGTGTTTTTAAGAGATAATAACTACCAAAAGATTGACACTTGTTAATGTTCGGTTTAATTGTAAAATTATGTCCAATGACCAAAAGTATATTAAATGGTAAAAATATATTCTAAATATACTTTAAAACCACTCAAAATCACAATTTATCACTATTAATTATTTTGATTAAAAAAGTTGTTTTTAATTAAAATTTAGAAATTTTCACTATTCATCAAAATATGAAAGTTATCCGAAATGTACCAAAATTTCACCCTAGGCTAATTTTGATATTCTGAATCTAAAAATGAAGTCCATTTTGAAATATTTAATATATATGATTTCAAAAAGTAGGTATTACTATTTACAACGGCTAGTTTAATTAGTTGTGGTGTGTGTTAGAACTCGAGGTTGCGTACAACACACGCTATCGCATTATTCGAAGGGAAACGTACCGTAGAAGCTTGGGGTGTTACATTCCACCATAACCGTTATTTTATATTTGGCTTCCTCTATAAGCCTTAATGTTTTCAAAATGAAAAGAAATATCGTATTCCCTTTTTGGTTTTTTTGGTATTGAAAATAGTTTTTGAAATATATTAAATATTTCAATATTGTGAAATGATTTCTTGTGATTTTAAATGAAATGTTTTTAGTGAAATGTTGATATTTTCAATATTCTATCAGTTAAGATTATATAATGTTACTTGGAAATTTGATGGGTGGTCACTTGATAAACCAATGACAGGTGGTTACATGATAAATCACATGATAGGTGGTTCTGTGATAAATCAAGGGTAGTTGGTTATGTTATATCCTCTAATGCATTGGGTATGGAACACTACAGCAGAACCGCCGTTTAGCGGCGGTTGTTTACGTTAAGAGGTGGTTTTAACCGCCGCTAAACCATTTTGCGGCGGTTTATAAAAATCGCCGCCAAATAAGGCGTCGACAATCTATTAGCGGTGGTTATTTGTGTTTCGCGGCAGTTTGAGGAAAGCGTCGTAGATTTCTCATTTCACGGTGGTTTTTCTGAATTTAGCGGCAGTTCTACGAGCCGTCGGTATCCCTTTATTCGCGGCGGTTATATCCGCCGCGAATAAACTAAAATCCAGCCACCATAAAACCGCTGCTAAAGCCATCGGAACCGCCACGGGATGAGGTAGCGGATGCGACTATTTGGTGGAGGTTATAACCGCCACTAAAGGTAAATTAAAATTCACGTTTAGCGGCTGTTTTCTTCATTTAGAGGCGGTTTAAACCGCCGCCAATTATGATTATTGACGGTTTAAACCACCGTTAAAAAATGCCCAGAAACAAAAAAAAATATTTTCTATTTCTGCTGCACCACTTCCCTGAAAAACAAATCAAACCAGAAATGAGGGTTGATGATACAAGTCATGTGGAAGATCTGGCCATGAATGAACCAAATTTGAATGGTATAAGACAATTGAGAAATCAACATTCATGATGATGGGTTTGATGAAAGGAGGAATCATGTTTGGAAATGTTATTTTATTTTGATGAATATGGATGGTTACATGAAGTGAAAGGGTTTTTTAAAGTTTAGCTATTTCTTGAAGGTTAGAGATTTGTGAAACTGGGTTCCCCAGCCTTGGGGTAATGCCTTAGTTCCTATAGGACATGTTTCGTGAATGAAAAATGTCCCACAAAACCATAAGAAGTGTAAGGGGTTTTACCAATATCACAAATATCATCAACTATTGTGAGAGTTATCACAACCATGGTGTTGAGTTTCAAGAGCTCAAGGGTGTTTTTTCATGAAAGATAACTACATATAGGGGTCAATCATCTATTTTCCTCATGATGGTTTAAGTTTAAAAAAATTAGAGCTTCTAAAAAAACTTCAATGTTTTAATTCAATTAAATTTCAAATGATGTTAGGTATTTATATGTGATTTTGAGGTGATAAGATACTTTTAATGAATGTTACCACCTATGAGGTACGTTTCATGAATGATGGAGACCTTCACGAGTAGACATACATTGTGAAATGGTTGTCATCATTTATGTGTGTCATATTTTATGATGCCTTATATACAATCATGAAGAACCATTTTTTGTGTGAAGGTTCAGTCCTTCATGAATCCTTATGTTGATTTCGATCCATTTTTTCATGGATTTACCTCAATATTTCAATTTATTCAATAATATCTCCTGTAATGGGTGAGTTATTTGATGTCAAATAATTTCTCCCTCATAATGAGAGTTGATGAAGGAGAGGAACTTTTAAAAACTGGATATATGGGCCTCCTGCTCATGAAACTCTTCTCTAACCTAGGCCTATAAATAGGCAGAGGGGTTTTGAGGGGGATACTAACCTTTCATGTATGATTCTTTGTACCTTTCTTTTCAAATATGACATGAATTTTACACATTGATAATATTTTTATCCTTAGTGCTTGTGATACATTACTCTTACCTGACTTCTGATTCCATGAGAGAAACTTCATGATACCTAGACCATTCATGTGGATACCTTCATGAATAAGAACCATTTGTTTTTGAAAAAGAGTCAAAGAACTTCAAGAATTTTATTTAAGGTAGTGAGACTGTTGTTTCTAGGTGAAGTGAGATAGATGATAATAGTATTCTTAGGGATAGATACCAGGATGCATTAGAGAATTACACACTAAAAAACCATTCTTAGACTCACCAATTAAACCTAAAAAAGTTCACCCCAAATCACTTGAAGTCTAGAAAACAACAAGTACAACATTAAACCTCAATGATCAATAGTAATATAAATTATTATATTCTAGTTTCCAAAAAATTTCTCTTTACTACCATCTTTAAAAAATTATATTATTATAATGGTCGAGAGTTTCTTAAATTGATAAAAACAAGAATTAATCCATATCATCAATTGTCAATCAATACGATTAAACGCATAGTAATATCAGGAAAATCCATAAAGTACATGCGACTCACTTTTTCCATCTAATTTACTCTTAACTAGTTTACTATCTTTATTTAGTTTGTTCTTCTTTAAAAGGTGTTCCCCCATGTTGTCATTCCTCATAACCATAAGTAATAAAGTAGTCATAACCAAACACATATAAAAATAATAATATATGACCCTTTGAAAAGTTCTTAGTAGGCTAGTCAAACAATTTATTCCTAAAGTTAGAAGATAAGTTTATAAATATTCTACCTCACCAAAGTGTCCACAACACTATCCCATTGATCACTATGAAATGACCCAATTTGTTCAACACATCAACAATAGTTTTAACTCCTAATCATCCAAAATCATGACTACCAATTCAAACATAGGACTAAATGGAATGATGTATTCCACACTCGAGAAATTATGACATAAAAAGAAACATCAGAAATCAATAAAATGCATAAAAGGAAAATGAGAAATCAAGGAAATTTTAGGACATAAAAATGTGTGGTGGAAACTATGTGCCAAAAATGTTACATCTACAAACCAACTGTTTCCATATTACACATCAACAAAACAACTACTCAGGGTCTGATGATGCATCGTCACCCTCTCAACGTTTATTTCCACTTTGTGATGTCACTTGTAATAACATTATACTGAAAATTAAATACGGTTGCATATTTATATTAAAACTTAAAACCAATGAAAGTTCGAAAACTAAATGATTTTGATTTTTTGTGATTTACCTGCATACCACCAATTGATGCACTCCCACTGGGGGCATATCTGCTCATCTGCTGACATATTTCAGTCAACTCTTTCTACAATACAGATATATGATCCCCCTGCTGGTGAACTGTGTTTCGTAAAGAAACAATCTATTTATTAGCATCTTCGGGTATGGGCTGACTAAAGTTAGGAGTTGATGCAGCAGATATCCCTGGTGTCCTGCTAAAAACCTCAGATGGAACGAGTCCCAAACCCATCTCGTGCACTCTCCCAGGATGCTCCTTCCCATGGACTTTAGAAACCGGGTCATCCTAGGAGACAGAGTAGGAATGCGCAGGATTGGCATCCCATAGTTCTTTAATGTTGACCTATAAATCAAATATCAATATATATTAACACAGTAAAAACTGATAATAAGTTATTATGATAACAAATTGAATTCATACCCCAACTTCTTTAGCAGGATCATTAACAAAACATCCATCTGATTTCTTGTGAACATCCAACCATAGTTCAATTCTGGATGCTTTATGGCCTAAACTCTGTGACTGCATTAATCAAAGATAAATCGAAAATTCAATATATTAAATAGATAATATTGTCTTATAAATATTTAAACTAATTAAAAGATTACCAATGTCGTTCGGCTTTGAGAAAAACTTTTTGAGCCCGCATTGTGCGGGATGACTTGCTTCGCTCGGTTTGACGCATTCTGTCTTGAGAGGTCCTGAAATAAATAAAATTCAATTTAAGGAAAGATGTATTGAATGTCATGTCCTTTTTATATACATGTATAAATGTAAAATGAGGATAATATAATAATATATATATTTCAATACCATCTGCTTCTGATCCCGATTCCTGTCAAAAAACACTTTCAACTGCTCATTTGGTACCCCACTGGGTAGCTTCTCATACATTTTCAGTTCGGTCAATGAAGCATCATTGAAATCACACCATAATCTCCATTTAAAATATTTACACTTCTTGCCTAGATTTTTCAACGTCCACTTCCGTGCTATCACATCAGCAATGGTAAAGTAGAAGAAAATCTGTATACAGAAATTCATTTTGAACATATTAGTAACATGACATTGAATTAAACCATAATATAATAAATTTATCATGATTTGAGAATCAAACACTTCATTTTTTTCCATCTTGGAGGCATATGTCTCCAATCGTCATATGAAATGGGAAGGGAAATGGGTTCTACTGCCAGCTGGCCTAAAATCTGGCCAAGTAACCTCGCGGCATCATCTGTAGGGACCCTGTAAGAATCAAATGGCACAACAATATTCTCACCATTCAGATTCCAAACATCTGAACTTTTTATGTTTTTCTCCACAGTTGCATTTTTTTCATCATCAATTAGCAAACAATTAGTATAAACAAAATGCAATAAATTTATTTAATTAATATTTGTACTTATGATAGTGACACTCTAGTATGACCAGGATGAACTGGAAGGGGCACGTCGCTGCCCCACTGTTGAGGCTTCAGAAGGGGGAATCGAAAAATCACCCTCTACTAGGACATCCAAAGATGGCGTGAGAGATGGTGCAGGGGGAGATGGTGCAGGGGTGTCAGCAGCGGGTGCCTCAGATGTCGTTGGGAGGGAGCCAGATGGATCGTCATCTATTGTTGAACTGGATGAAATAATGTACCGCTTCTTCCTTGGCATTCCTGTCATTTAATCAAATAACATTATGTTCATAACATATATTTCAAAAAAATTATGCAGAAAAAAAATTAAAATTGATAATAGATGGAGTTCTAACAGACAAAATATATATAACAATGATAATGAATGACTATAGAAATGAAACAATTGGTTACTGAATAAATAAATAATTGTACATACAATCATGTTCCCCTTCAATCATGTCGGTTCCCTACTCCATTGCTTCATCCACTTCATCCATCCTTGCCAGACTAATATTTTCAATATCATGATGGAAAAATAATTTTGCTTCCTATTGCTGATTAAATTCAATTTCAGAGGACAAATTTTCCACTTCATCACCCATATCATACAAATCTCTTTTTATTACGTGATAGACTACACTCCACCCTTCATCGGAAACATCATTCACATAATATACCATTTTTTCTTGTGATGCTAAGATATATGGATTATGCAGTTCATGATCACCAACATCCATCAAGCGAGAGAAGTTCACAGAAGTAAATTTCAAGGAATCTCTTTTAACACCTCTGATAATATCAACCCATTTGCATTTGAATAAAATAACCGAAAATTGTCCATGGTAGTTTAATTCAATAATATCATGTAGCTTTCCATAGTATTCCACTTTAGAAAATGTAAATGTACCACTATTCTGTGTTCTCAAACCCACTTCCCGATCGACTGTACGAAATCTAAAGCCATTCACATTATAAGCATCGAACTTTCTAACATCTTTTAGAGGACCTCTAGCAAGAAACTTCAAATCTTCTAACCCCTCTGCTCGAGTATCAGTATTCATGATCTGAAAAAATAAATATACTTTATTATATTTACAAAATGTATGTGTCAAACTAATATTCGTATTTATTGCAATATTTATGAACTTACACATCGTGCAAACCATTCTACAAGCTCCTTATTAACAGCTTTTGTTATATCTTCCTCATTTCGTGTTCGGCCTCTCATTCTTCTCTTTGTTTGTATCCTAAACTCTTCAATAAATGGATCTGCAATTTCACTATTCAGCAGCACATTTCTATGTACCTGTAATAATTTCAATTCAGTCAGTGTCACATTTGAAGTCCTCCCAACTGATCGGCCAATAGCAGGAAATATTTTGGATTTCTGAAGTATTTGAGATTGATTCAATGTGTCGTCAATTCGTCCAACTCGATTAAATATTGTCTCAATATCATCCAAGTATCGAGAAAAAAAGGTAAGACACTCCTCATCCACATAGCCTTCAACAATTGAGCCTTCTGGTTTAGCTTTATTTCTCACGTATGATTTCTAATGCCCAAGATATATGTGAAATAAAATAAACATAATTATGCATTTAATTAAGTTCCAGAAATTGTTTTCTTAACTAGAAAACATATAAATAATGTACCTCTCAATTGAATACATCCATCGATAATGAACAGGGCCTCCTAATTTACCTTCCTCAACCAAATGCACAGTTAAATGCATCATTACAGTAAACAAGGAAGGAAGAAAGATCATCTCCATTGCGCAAAGGGTCAATAAAAACCTTTCTTGGTGGTTGTCAAGCTGAAATGGATGTAGAGATTTCTCACATAGTTTTCTGAAAAATGTGCAGAATTGGAGTACAACAACAGTAATTTTTTCAGGTAATAAGGTACGCAGTGCCAATGGTAGTAACTGTTGTAACAAAATATGTGAATTGTGGCTTTTCAATCCATGTAACTTATGATTCTTCAAGTAAACACACCTCGAGATGTTACTTGAATACCCATCAGATACCTTAACATTTGTTAACATTCGAAGGAATGTATCTTTATCCCGATTTTTCATTGCAAAAATTGTTGGAGGATACTTTTCATTCTCATCTGGCTAGAGATCACGTTTTATGTTCATTACTCGTAAGTCATTGCGAGCATTGAGATGATCTTTCAACTTTCCATGCTCATTAAGCAATGTGAAAATAAAATTTTCACAGAAATTCTTCTCAATATGCATCACATCAAGATTATGGTGCAACAAATTAAATTCCCAATATGGAAGTTTGAAGAATATACTTTTTTCTTCCATTGTTGCATTTTGGTTTTTCTTGACGATGCACTTTGGACTCGTTTTACACTATCATTCAAATGATGAACCTTCCCAAATTATGTTTCAACATTTTCAAGCTGTTTTAATATTTCAAAACCATTTAACAACTTTGGAGGTGGTCTAAGATCAATGGAACCATTAAATTTTGATCTGTTCAGCAGAAATATATGAGATGCAACGAGAAATATTCAATGACACAAGAAGCACCATTTTCTACTATGAGGTAGCCGTGTGGGCTCAAAATCAAAGTTAAAAATGGGACAATCCAAACTCGTGTAAGTGTTCCATCCAGATAAATTCTCGAGCCCAGGGAAGTCACTAATGGTCCACATTAAAGCAGCATGCATTTTGAACATTGTTTTAGAAGAATCATCAAATGTCTCAACACCATTTCTCCATAACTCCTACAATTCATCAATCAAAGGCTGCAAGTATACATCAATATCATTTCCAGGCATTTGTTTTCCAGGAATAATCATCGAAAGGATAAAAGATGTTTTTTGCATACACATCCATGGAGGCAGATTATAAGGGATCAAAACAACTGGCCAAATGCTATAATTGGTACTCAAAGTCCCAAATGGGTTGAATCCATCGGCAACCAATCCCAATCGAACATTCCTAGGATCAGCTAATAAATCGAGATGTAATGAATCAAATGTCTTCCATGATTGGGAATCTTGTGGATGTCTCATTAACCCATCATTGTTATTATCTATAGAATGCAACTTCATGTGTTAGGCGGTTTTCAATGACATGAATAATCTTTGCAATCGAGGCTTCAAAGGAATGTAACGCAAAACCTTTGTAGGTGTGCTCCTTTTCTTCTTCTCCATGAAATTATGTTCATTCAGACTTCCAACATCACCCTTTGTCGACCATCTAGAAGAAGAACATTTCTTGCAATACTGTCTACTTGAATCCTCTCCCGAATAAAGCATACAATCATTGGGACACACATGTATTTTTGTATAATTCAGAGAAAGATTGTTAACATCTTTTTTCATATCATAAAAAGATTCTGAGATTTTTGCTTTAGGAAATGCATCACGAATCAATTCAAATATCATGGACATTTCCTTATTTGTAATTCCACATAGACATTTTATATGGTACAACTTCAACAGAAATGAAAGCTTTGAATATTTCAAACACCCACTATACAACTCTTGATTTTCATCATCAACAAAATCATGAAAAGCATTTTCCTCAGTGAAGTTTCCTCTTACATTTGGCTCCAAAGAATCAAGAGGAGGATCCAATGATATGTGACAATCTTGATCTACCTGTGTTACACTCTCAAAAAGCATCACTTGTCACGTTGCAATTTTTAGCACCCACTTCTGGTTATTCTGATATGTTTTGATGCTGATAGTGTTGTCTTGTAGTGTCAAATGCATCATTTATTAGGTTTTTCATTTCATTTTCCATTGTCGAGGAACTTGGGACCTCCTTCTGCGGATTAACATCAGTTCTCAATCTTTCTATAACGTTCGATTCTCCATGCCTAATCTAACATAAATATTGAGCAGGGAATTGCTTCAGTATTAAATGTTCATAAACCTCATATCTCTTCAACCATGTTCTAAATTTACATTTAGGACATGGACATTTTATTCTCCCTTCAACGGATCAATTAGAAATTGAAAAATATAAAAACTCATTCAAACCCTAAACATACTGAGGTGTGTTCGTCGGTAATGTGATCCATCTTTTATCCATGTATATCACAATGTGCCTACACAAAAAACAAGGAATTTCATAAAATATCATTAAAACAATCAATAAATATATTCAATGAACCGCCGCTAAACAACCACCGCTAAACATCAGTTTTGTTGTAGTGACATCACATATTCCAAATGGAAAATCCAGTATCACCCATCCTTATATCAGATGCCCATGCTCAAAATATCCAGTTTCAATAACAATAAAACATCTAGATAAATTAAAATGGAGTAAGAATAATAAAAAACTCATGAAGCATACCATCACATTAAATAAATATAAATTAATCAAGTACATTATAGAACATGATAACCAACATAATAAAAAGGCTGGATAGGCTGAAACCTAAACATCCCCAAAAATAAAACCAAACCTAGAACACTATCAACCATGTATGTGTAACCCTGTCACCACTCAAAGGAATGCACCCAGACTCAAGCCTACGGAGCGTCATACCTTCCAAAATAAAAATAGTCCATTTACCCCCCTCCCCTCTCAAATAAACCCGTTCTCCCTTTCATCCCTCTCATTTGAAGGAACCCACATGACAAATGCTTATGAAAATGCCCATGTGGCCATTTAAAATTTTTTAAAGTGGTTAGTAATGTTTTTATTGAATTTATAATTCTATAACATAACTTTGTTGGTTTTATAATGGATTTCAAACCAAATATGTCAAACTACGCAAAGGGAAGGGTAATAAAACAACAATAGGATGACCTCATTAGAAGAGATCCACTACTCCCACATAATAATCATCACTAAGTGAATATGATTGGTATACCATAAGATGTGTATTTTTATTCCTAAAGCATAACCATTTAATTTCATCACTAACTAATGATGTCTAAATAGGTGACATTCATAGCCAATCATTCCATCAGTGTGTTACATTGCAAGCACTGACACATTTCTAATGTATACAGCCCCCATGGTAATTCAAAATAAACATCAACCAATATCAAATGGTCCTCCCTAGTTGTGTTCCTTATACTCAGAAGGACACGCTAACCTACATGGAATAACACTTCACACCATAGGAGTTTCCTAGTCATCATTTGTTGAAAATAGATCGCATACTATGGAACACTCTACACAGATCATTGAACGCAGGTTTTGGATGTGTCTAACACACTTTAACCATCATTATATTAAAGAATTAAAAACTATATTCTAAAAGTCATTCTATATTAGATTCAAATTTGAATGTACACATGACACTCCTCTAAGTTATATCAACATGTTCTATGACATAAAGTATATAAGCCAATAATAACAGATTAGTATATCAAATAACTTGATCATTTTTATGATATTATCCAGAGATTTGGAATAACATAGATTTTTTAATAACACCTGGGTATCTCAACCTCATAGATAAGTGGAGATTAAATCATAGATGATCATTGATTGAACTATTTCCACTGAAAACATATGGTTTCATAGTCCATTTTTGAAACGTGACGGTTACCACATGTATCAACATATAGTGCCCTGAGCTTTCAAAATCAAAATGGAAAATACTTTATACTATCCATTGTATTATCAGACCTATGAATCTTGGTATTCAATGGTCCATAAGAAATACTTGTGTAGAGTTGTACGGTCCTGTATGATTATAAAGCATTCTAACGACCCCTTGAGACATCCAACACTAATGACAGTGAACAAGAATGGTCAAAAAAACTTATATATGGTTTAACATTACCTATTAATCTCAATCTGATAGAAACTAGTCGTTACATGATGAACATTCCTGAAAAAAGGGTCAAAATTTTTCATCACCACCTATCCTACCTAGGTGTCATTTTAGAAACTATGTGTTATAATTATGACCAAATTGCACTTGAAATACACCTCATGTCTGAAACTCCTTATAAAAATTTATCACATATTTTAAGTTATAATGGAATTACCTACCTTTGGAAATCCCATTACAAAAACATACAACATCGACCCTATAAGGGGGTAATGCCTAAAAGATCCCTAGGCTTAAGGTATTATCATTTCGGTCCAATCAATAGAAAAATAGGCCTACATGTAATGATCGTAATCCCATTTCTTGGAAACTACTTAATAAATGTTTAAACTACCATTACTCTAGGGTCAAATCTAAGAACACCACATTAAGGATTTATTTGAGTCGACATATTTCATTACATTCGTTCTTGGAACATTTAAAGGCTAAATTTAAACCTCAAGTTTAATGAATGTGTGAGTACTCTATGAGCCTCGTTTGTTATATTTTATAGTTATGGATTTTGACCCTATGGGGGATGCTTTGTATTGAAATGAATGATGTGTTGATTATGATAGTATGTGTGTTCGGGGCTCCAACAGGGGGGTTGTCCAGCTATTGGGGTGGGGTTGTCCAGCCGGGGGGGCTGGGGGTTGTCTAGTCTGGGGGGGTTGTCTAGTCTGGGGGGCTGTCTAGCCAAGGGGGAGGGGCTCTAGTAGGGGGGTGTTGTCTAGCTAGGGGGGAGATGGGGGGCTGTCCAGTCAGGGGGGGTTGTCCATCCAAGGGGCTGGGGGGCTGCCCATCCGGGGGGGCTAGGGGATGTCCAGCCAGGGGGAGATGGGGCGTTGTCCAGCCAGGGGGGGAAGGGCTCCAGTAGGGGGGGTTGTCCAGCCAGGGGGAGCTAGGGGGATGTCCATCCAGGGGGTCGGCTCCAGCAGGGGGGTTGTCCAGCCAGGGGGAGCTGGGGAAAATAAATCATAATAAGGTTGATCTAAAATTCTCATAAAAGGTAAACATTTGCATTAAAAATAAAATCTTATTAGTGAGTATAAAATATTATATGAATATAATGACATAATCAGAGTGAATGAGCATAAAATTATAATATTTATAACCATGAAAACCTAGGTCATAAAACATGAAAACATGGTGTAAAGATTTCAAGAAAGGTAAGATACATACGAATCAATAATCCTGAGCCAAGTGAAATCAATCTTTATCAAAGGAAACATTTATCACAATATAAATCATAATGAAATATTATTTATATCCTATAAAATTTTCATCAAAGAACCCATATAGAACCCTTACAATTATAATAACCATATTGCAGTCTTCGAAAAGTATTATCCAGATAAAATAATCATTACTTAATCCATTACAGTGAAACCAAGGAGCATTCATCGTATAACGTATAACTGGCTCACCCGGATCTATATGAAAACACCCATGAACATGAATAATATACATATACCATTCAATAATAATTTATATAGATCATTCATGGAATGATAAACACAATGAAACAACCATTATTGTTTCCAAAACATTATTAACCCATGAAAGGAAAATGGGCTACTTGAAACTTATTTGAGAGTCCTCTGGTTTGAATTTAAAAAACTAACCTTAGGGTTTCGTATAGGTCATCGGGGAAGCAGTGTCACCGGGGTCGTGGGGTCGTCGGGGTCGTGGGGGGTCGGGGTCACCGAGGTCGTGGGGTCGTCGGGGTCACGGGGTCATCGGGTCGCTGGGGGAAGCGGGGGGCAGGGGTCACGGGGGAAGCGGGGGGGGCGGGGAAATGTGAGGAGGGTCGGGGTGGGGGGAAGGACTGGCTGTAAAAAAACAAGGGTTTCGCGGCGGTTTATTATAAACTGCCGTGAAACCTTTTTTAAAAAAGGTTTAGCGGCAGTTCTTAGAACCTCCGCTAAACAACTGCCGCTAAACAGTTGATGTGTTGTAGTGGAAGTCAGCTGTATGGCTATTCCATTTAGTGATATGAGTGGAAGTAAATCATATGGTTATTCCAATTAAGTATGTTTATGTCCAAATATAACTTTATATGCTATATATTGCTTTCTATGGGCTTTATGGTAATATTTTGGTTAAAAAATTTTAAGAAATGAGATTGTATTTTGTGAAGTCTATTTACTACTTTATAAATATAAAAGGTATTAATTTCTGATAAAATATTCATGTTTTTCATGTTATCCCAAGACTAATAGTTTTCTTTCATTATGTATCCCTTACTAAGAATTTTACTCTCATCCCATGTTTTTAAATTTTTTCACATGACATAAAGAAGAATAGAGTCAAGGATGGGAACATGGAAAAGGTATACTGTTAAAACATGAAACGATGTCATGATTATTCTAAAAGGGTTTTTGTTTTCTGAATAAATGGATAGTGAGTAGAAGTGTCCACTTGTAATATTCAAGGTTTTATGTACATGTTATGACCTAATTCTCTAATTCCATAAACCTGAAATGATACTCAATGTGAAATAAAGTCAAATTGTTGACCTATCTCAAGATTAAGTAATGTTTAAGGCCGAGGCCTTATAGTTTGTATCCGATGTCAGTTTAGATAACGTTAAGAGTTAGAATATTGTTAATATAATATCGATAAAAGATGACTAATTTATGATCAAATTGAAATGATATCTCATTTGGAGATTACCACATTTATTCTTATAAGATATGTTTGTTCAGAATGGTTTTTTTAATAAGAAATAGGGAAGTTGTGTAGGGAGGGCATACAGAGGGAAATAACCTTCCAAATGTACATCATGATATGGTTGGAATCAAAAATGACTAGTTTGTTATAGTAATGGCTCAGTTGACTCAGGTGGTAAATGGTGGTGGTTTCCATGCACGAGATCAACTAGACCAAACATAGAGGCATATGTTAATCGTAGATAATTTCATGAGGCAACATATCTAATCATTTAGAGGATCATTTGAACATTTTCAATCTAAATGGTGGATTAAATCATTGGAAAATATTTTTGATGTAATGGATTGTTCAGAAAATCAAAAGGTTAGTATTATTGTTTCTTATTTTGAAGCTGAATCTGATCTATGGTGTTAAATGATTAAAAATATCATAGGAAGTGAAGAGAGTGATGCCATGGAATGAAATGAATTTAAGAATATATTCCTTGAGAAATATTTTCCTAAGGTTGTTTGTCTTAGGATGGAAAAGTAATTCTTGTAATTGAGACAAAAAGAGGAAGATTCAGTGGCTGAATATGAAGATAACTTCACCTATTTTTCAATTACGTCCCAAACATTATCTGATATATTGATATTAAGATAAATCTGTTTTACTTGGGACTGATACCAAAATATCTAAGGGTGTTATCTTGTAATGAGTTCAAAATCTATGAGAATATTGTTTGATGTTCTGAGAAGTAAGAAATGTAGTTTTTTATAAGAATGTATTCCATGGGAGAAAACAAAAGAAGCGATCAAGTTAGCTGGCATAGGGAAAGAATTCATCAATGAATCCTAGAGGTAAGAAAACCATGTTTCCAACATGTGAGAAGTTTGGTACAAAGAATCCTCGATAATCTATCTCAAAGTCTGGGAAGTGCTTACAATGTGGTAAGATGATTCATATTTTTATTTACTGTAAGGAAAACTATTAGGTAGGAAATTGAAAACTAGTGGTAATATTATTTAGTTTCAATGAGTTAGGACATTTTGCTAATGTGTGTCCAAAGTTGATTATCTCGGGTGGAAACCAGAAATATTGAATGTTTAAGGTCATGGAAGAATCATTTTCAACTACTACGATTCATATAGAATCATCAAATGAGGTGTTGAAAGTTATGTTAAATATTTATTCAAAATATGAAAATAATATATTTGACTCTAGATCGTCAAATTCTTTCATTTCTAAGAGATTTACAATTAAATTGGATATAGAACCTCAGGAAAGTGATATATAACTTTTGGTAAAAACTCTGGTTGGAAGTTTTAAAGAAACTAATATTTATAGAAATCTTTTTATTAACATTAGTGGGATAGTCATTCCTAAAAATCTTGTTGAACTTTCAATAGTGGAATTGGATATCATTTTGGGTATGGATTGGCTTTTAGTTTAGCACGACAAAATAGATTTTAAATCCTAGAAAGTTTTATGAAATTATTTCATACCACTGATAACTTATCAAGAAGATAAATTATTGATTTAATATGGAATTGAAAGTTATCTTGCTCATGTTATTGAAAAGAGAGAAATACTTTTGATTGGTGACATTCTAGTAGTGAATTAATTCATAAATGTTTTTCCTAATGAATTTCTTGGTTTTTTTCCCAATCAAGAGGTTGATTTTACTATTGATTTAGTGTCAGATGAAAAAAAACTAATTCTAAACCCCCTTACTGAATGAATCAAGTAGAAATGGTGAAATTAGAAAAATAGTTCCATGAATTACTTGATAAAGGTATCATTCAACCTAGAACTTCATCATGGGGTGCTCTAGTAATATTTGTGAAAATGAAAGATAGTTATATGAGACTATGTATTGAGTACAGAGCCTTGAATAAAATCCCTATTATGAAAAATTATATTTTTCCTCATATCGATGATTTGTTCTATCATCTCTGGGGAGATCATTATTATTAGATGATTGATTTGATGTCGGGGTACCATTAGCTGAAGGTAAAGGTGGATGATATTATAGAAATTGCTTTCCAAACGAGATATGGGTATTATGAGTTTTTAGTTATACCATTTGCTTTATCTACTATAGCTACTATATTTATGAATCTCATGAATGGAGTCTTTCATCAATTTCTAGATTAGTTTTTGGTTGTTTTTATAGATGCTATCCTGATAAATTCTAAAATATAAGAGTTACTATAAAGTAACTTAAGGATTTGTTTTTCAAACTATAAATGAAGAGAAACTATATGGAAAGTTTAGTAGGAGTGGATTTTGGTTGCAACAAATTTATTTCCTTGGTCATATTATTTCTAAGGATGACATTACTATTGGAACTTTTAAAACAATAGATGTTAGAGAGTGGCCAAGACCTACCAATATCCCTGATATTTATAGTTTTCTAGATTAGAGGATTATTACCAAAGGTTTTTTGAAAAAATTTCCCAATTATCTATTCCACTAACTAAGGTAACACATATAGGAGTTAACTTCTTCTGGACAATAGAATGTGATGATTGTTTTCTGAAACTGAAAAGAAGATTGGTAAATGCTCCTGTGTTGGCCTTGCCTTCTAGGAATGGTGATTTTTTATCTATAGTGGTTCATAATTAAAAGTACATGGTTTTTTCTTAATTCATAATTATTAGCTAATTGATTATGTTTCACATCAATAGTAACCTCATGGGCTAAATTACCCTATACATGATTTTGAGTTAGCTTCTATTGTTTCTTCATTTAAAAAATGGAGGCATCATTTGTATGGGATAAAGTGTGATATATATACTGATCACATAAGTTTGAAGTATATATTCACTCAGAAATAATTAAACATGATCTATATGATATAAATATAATTAATCATGGATTATTATTGAAAGATCCATTACCATCCGAGAAATGAAAATAATGTGGCTACCACTTTGAGTCGAAAGTGTAATGGTACATTAACAATGCTAAATTTGGAATGAGATCTTTTGGTTAGTGATTTGATGAATTTTGGGTTATAAGTTGTTGGTGCAGGGAATTCATCTATGTTGTTTCATGTGAAAGTGAAATAAAATTTATCAGATAGAATTAAGAAAGTTCATAAAGAAGACAGTGAGTTGCAGAAAAAGGTAGAATTGGTTCAGAAGGGTAAGTTACCTGAATTAAAAATTGATAAATATTGTTATTTGAGGTTTCAAAAAAGATTATGTGAGCCTTGTGGTTCATAGTTTAAGAAATAGTTATCATTTAAAGCTCACAGTTCTTTGTTTTTAGGTAATCCTTGCAGTACAAAGATGTAAAGAGATCTGTGGGAGTATTTCCAGTGGAATGGAATAAAAAAAGATATTGATGACTTTAATGTGAAGTGCTTGATTTTTTAGCATGTTAAAGCTGAGTTATAGTTACTAAAATAGATGCTTCAGCCTTTTCTAGTGCCAGAGTGGAAATGGTAAAATGATTCCTTTGATTTGTAGTGTGGTTACCAAAAACATCTCAAGGTAACAATGTAATTTGCTTTATTATTGACTGATTGACTAAATCATCTCATTTTTTTCCTATTCGAGATACTCTATATCTAGATCAAGTTTTTCAATTGTATATTAAATATATAGTTATGTTACATGGATTTACCATATCAATTGTATTTTATCATGATCCCAGGATACCTTTGAACTTTCTAAAAGGCCCTCATAATTCATTGGTAACTAAATTAAATTTTAGTACAACTTTTCATCCTCAATCAGATGGGCAGTCAAAATGAACAATTCAAACCTTGGAGGATATGCTACGTGCTTGTTCAATGGATTAACCAGGATGTTTGGATCAATATCTTTCATTGATTATGTTTTATCATATTAATAGTTTTCATTCCAGTATACATATGGATCTATTTGAAGTATTATATGGAAAGTGTTGTCGAACTCCATCTTTTTGGGATGAAGTTGGTTAATTGAAGTTGATGGGACCAGAATTGATATAAGAGATGGTAGAAAAAGTTCAATTGATTTAGAAGCACATGAGGATAGCACAGAGCATGCAGAAAAGTTATGTAGATAACCATAAGAAGGGTCTTTGTTTAGAGGTAGGTGATCATTACTTTATCAATGTTTCTCCATGGAAATGTGTGATGCATTTTAATAAAAACGAAAATCTAAGTCTGAGGTACATTGGAACCTATGAAATCCTTGAGAAAGTTTGATCATTTTCCTATAGAGTGGATTTAACTGCAACTTTATCCCAGGTACACAATGTTTTTCATGATTCAATGTTTAGAATGTAAATATGCCATATCCTTCTCATGTTTTGATTCTAGAGGTAGTTTAGTTAGAAAAGAATTTTTTTTATGAGGAACAACAAGTACAGATTCTTGACCACATAGAGAAAGTATTGCAGAATAAGGTGATTAATCAGGTAAATTTTTTGTGAAAAAACCACCTGGTTGAAGGGGAATCATGGGAATAGGAAAATTATATGAGAGGGAAATTCTGTCACTTATTTGATAATTAAATAAAATTGTGGGGATGCGGTTTTTATAAGGGGGATGATGTAGCATCACAGGTATTTTTATAATAATACTTTTTCATATATATTAATATTTATAAATAATATATTAATTTTATATTTAAGAGGACACTTGGTCTGATATTGTACTTGATGCACAATAATGGGTTTCTCCAAAATCCTACATTGCATAAAATAATAAATTATACCGAAAACTAATATAATAATAATATAATTATTTTTAAATTTTAGTTAATTACTAACTGTTGTAATTGTGGGAATAAAAAGAACTAACGATAATATGATTATACATGTTTTTTTAAATGCCTTTACATCTATCTAATAAATTTTATAGGCTTAAATTGAGAATGAATCCATTTTTAAGCATAAAATACTCTAATATTTTTAAATGGTCTGTTTACCGCTTTTTGATAAAGAAGATTTTTTAAATACATTTATTTCACTTTTATATTCTCAATTTGGAAAAATAAATTTTTTATTTAGAATCGGAACATCTAAATTTACATAGAAAGAAATTTTGTTATTTTTCGGATAAAATTCCTATTTTTAAGAATAGTGAAAAATACTAAATTTTCATTCAAAACTATCTTTTCATCTAATTTATTTGTATACTTTGATTGTGCTTTTAATTGGTATTAAATTTCCATTGTATTAAGTTTTTATCATTTAATATAATTTTGTTCATTTGAAGTAATTACCCATTGAAAGTGGACATAAACACATGTCATCCTTTTGATAGTTACTACTTTATAAAAACCCACTTTTGGGTTTAACAACAAGAATTAATTTTAAATTAATTTACACCAATTATTTGATTTGAATTTGAAAAAAATGGATAACATATTTGGAATAAAAATTTCTAAATTTTATAAATAGGTAAATTTTATTTTTAGATATTATGAATAGTAACTTCAGTAATTATTTTGTTTACAATTATTAAAAGGTAAATTTGGTAAATAAGGGTAAAAATAATATTATAATATCATTAAACTACACTAAAATGTCTCATTATCCTATTGGATGAGATATTTTCGACAATGGGAATCCTTGGGAAGATTTCGGGACCCAATGGATCCACATGGGAGTAATAATGACATGTTATATTAATTAATTTAAAGTAAAGAGAAATATAAAATAAACATGTACCATTTAATAATAAAATTTTTATATGGGGTTATATAAGTGATATATTAAATTATAAATATTCATTATAAATATAAAATTATTTCCAAAATCATGATATTTTATTTACAATTTTTATACATTAAATAAAAAAATATTATGACACAACGATGATGTAGTGATTGCTTCATTAATAAAGAATTAAAATAAATGATATTATAAATGTGAAAATAAATTTAATTTGGTTATTTTGATATCATACATGAATTTTATGTATGTTACTGACATATTATATTTCATTTAATTTATTTTTTCTATGAAATTAGGTTATGAATTTATAAAAAACCTCAAGTATGAATAGTGTCCTAAATTGACATAATTCATAACTAGAAATATTAAATGGGTTATCAAATGATATTAAATTCCTAAAAATATAAGAATTAGAAAAATTGTTAAGATAAGTCCAAATATATCATAAATGTATTTTTTGGTCGTTTCATATGATTTGGTAATTAAATTAACCCCCAATATGTAAATAACATGATATTATGGTATGATTAAAAGGCGTAAAATAAGGGTTAAACCAAAAAGATATGAATAAAAAAATATTAAAAACTTGCCGAAAATTTATTGGATGATGGGTATTAGATACAAAATCATTTTATCTTCAACTTGAATAATTATTTTAATGTTTTTAATAAAAAATGAGTTTATAATAAATTAATATTTAAAAATTTATAAAGTGTCATTCCTTTCTCTTATAAAATCCCACCACCTATACCCATTTAATAACACCACTAAAGCCCCTTGTCTCATCCAAATTAGGCTCAAATGAAATCCCAATATCACTCCCTGACTCCCAAAGCCTTACCTTGGTAAGAATGAAATTCAATAAATCTTTTAGGCTCACATCAAAACAAGTTACCTGATTTAGAGGCATCGTCTTCTCTCAAGTTCATTTCCTTTATTTTCCTTCTCCACACCCTATTCTATTATTATTATTTTATTACATAACAACAGAATTAACCTCAAAATATAATTATTTTGTTATGATAAGGATTGAAACAAAACTTGCACACATCTCAATCTAATTGATATGAACATATTGTTTCTATGTATGATGAACTACAGCCTCACGAAATGATAATTGTTCGATTTTCCCATACAACCTATCATAGTGACCATTATTATAGAACTGTAATTATATATGATATATATTATATTTATATTGTCTCTATGATTCTTTAATTTTTGTTTATAACATTCCTTTATGCTTTCCATGATTTGTAAAAATGATAATTTTATTTGAGGAAGTGTGGACTACCGCCACCTTAAAGTGATATGACACATTCAAGCTATACATGGAACATGTAAATGTTGGTATTATTAAACCTATGAGACATACATAAAATAAATATAATAATTTTATTATAATATAAATTTATATCATTTGATTATTATTCTTTTAGTATGACAAAGAAAGGAAATTATCGTTCATGTGTACGTACGACCTACCGTCTCCATGAGCAGTACATTTTATTTATTATCTACAAATGTTTTGTACTATTATAAATACATCTATACTTGATATATATTATATTTTAATCATTTATATCATTCTAGATATGATTTAATTTTGTCTACATGTACAATTTTTATAAAAAAAAGTTCATTTTCAACTCAAGTACCGAATATCCACAAAATGGCTGATATTAACATAAATAATTACATGATTTTTATAAAATGATAATAAGTGATATAAAAGGAATAATAAAATTAAAAGGGGTTATGAATCAAGTATAATTTAACGTCAGTTTATTATTTAGGAAGAACAAGGAAAATATGTGATGAGTTGGACTCCAGGTAAGGGACTTCATCTCAATCTCCTTCCATTGAGGCATATTTTGATAATATACACCTAATTCAGCTATATGTTGTATAATAAACCCCTTTTACTTTCAATTTCATTCAAAGGGACTCTTTTTTCTATAAATAATTTTACTGAATGACAAAATGAATGTTTTTAACTTATACGGCAACATCGACTCTATCGCTGTAACCATTATATTATATTTGACTTCCTCTATAACACTTAATGTTTTAAAAAAGGAAATAAATACCTAATTCCCTTTTTGGGTGTTTTGGTATTTAAAATGGTTTTTGAAATTGATTAAATATTTAAATATATTTAAATGATTACATGTGATTAGAAATGAAATTTATTAGTGAAATGTTGATATATTCAATATTCTATGTGTTTTAATTATATAATGGTACTTGGACATTTAGCAGGTGGTTATGTGATAAACCAATGACGGGTGGTTAAATGATAAAACAAATGATGTTTGGTTACATGATAAACCATGGATGGGTGGTTGTGTTATAACCTCCAATGCATTGGGTATGGAATTCGGCCATATGGATATTCTATTTCTTGATATGTGTGGAATTCGACCGTATGGTTATTCCATTTTACTATTTTTATGTCCAAAGTTACCTTTATATGGTATATGTTTCTTTATAAGGGCTTTATAGTAATATTTTGGTTACAAAAAAGTGTAATCAATGAGCTTATATTTAGTTAAGTATATTTACTACTTCTTAATGGTGAAAAGTATTAATTTATGATAATGTATTAGTGGTTTTCATGTTATCCCATGTCTAATAGTTTTATTTCATTATGTATCCATTACTGATCTTGTAATGCTCATCCCAAGTTTTGAATTGTTTTTCATAGGACAAAAAAAGAATAGATTCAAAGATGGGATGATGGAAAATTTATACTGTTAAAACATGAAATTTTTTCATGATTCTTTTTAAAAAGATTTTGTTTTATGAAAAAAATTGATTGTGAGTATAATTTTCTAATTGTAATATTCAAGTTATTATGTATAGGTTAAGTCCTAATTCTCTAAATATCTAAAACAGAAAATATCCTCGATGTAAATTAAAATCAAATTATTGACTTATCACAACAAAAAGTAATGTTTATATTTGGGGTCTAATATCATATTTGAAGATGATCTTAATTTTAGAAGAATTAATAAACTTTTAATGATTTATGGGAGTACATTGGATACATGTATTGATTATTAATAACTGATTTTGGGTATATGTGTTATATGTAACCATTTTGTTTAGAGGTTATTTAATTTAAAGTGATTTATATTTTCTGGAAATAAGATGAAATTTATTGATATGTTTAAGTGATACTATGATCATTTATAATTACAGTTAAAGGGAATAAGACGTTATTATAGTGTGGGAACATATATGTTATCTTATAAATAATGATGATAATCAATAATGATTCTTTTAATATGCATTGAATGATTTTTTTTTTGAATATTTTCATTTTAGTTTTCGGACATTATAGGATTAAGGTGGATTGGATTTTCTTTGCATAATATGGAATTTTATTTAAAAATGGTTGATAATATTTTAAGAATAAATATTGAGTAAAATTTTTTATGCATATACAATTTTGTGGGTTTTATAGGGATTTGGGTAATTTTGGGACATTATAAGAATATTTTAGAGGATATATTATTAGGGAATATTTATTTTTTGTATATAGAACTATGAGTGATTTTTGTTTGATAAATGTTAAATTGATCATGGAAGAATAAGTGATCAAACCTTTCTGATTTCTAAGTTAAAATTTAAGCATGTCTATTTTGGGAATTTTCAAATGATCTATGGTTGTTATATATATTTTAGGGATTATTTTTTATTCTTATTAGATAATATTTTATCTTGTACAATCCATTTGAGTTTTAGATTGGATGAATAATTTTCTATCATTTTGTCGATCTTATTATTAATTATATGATTATTTTAATACTCAAATCATGAAAAATTCATCATGATTATGATTATTCACATCAAACACTTAAATCAACTGTATATAATAGTAAGTAATAATTTCTTTAAAATTTTATCAAATTTTATATCCCAAAAATAAAAGAATTTTTCAATTCCAAGAAAATAGATGATAACTCTATCGATTATAATGTAGAATGAAACACTAAACTACTAATGTATATTTTCAGAAACTAATTTTTAATTATGATTCTCATTGAGGAAAATGAATAAAAATTATCTTGGTAATAATATGGTAATTAAAAATCCTGATAAAATAAACATCCTATTTTATTAATATTTTATATTCATTTTATAAAATAAAATTAAAAACTTGATGATTCATTTTATACAAGGAGGGGTGAATATAATACTATAAGATTTGGTTTATATGTTATTTTTAAAAAATAACAATATATTTGATAACATGTATCTCACACATGAACTTGTTTAAATAAATATTTATATTTTAATATGAATTTTATAACTTATCCATTGGTTTGGATTATATGAATCAGAACTATAGTTGTATAAAATATTTGAATAATTTTCCCATAATAAATTTAATAATAAATTTAATATTAATCCAAAAGGAATTTATTTCAAAAATAAGATATTGTGTGGGCTTAATAAATAAAAAACCATATTCATTAACATCATTCTTTAGTTCCACATTCAACTTCCAATCTCACTACTACCAATAACTCATTTATCAATGTCATTACTGAAATCATAAGACAAAATAGAAAAAACAAATGTTCAATACTTCAACAGCACATCAACACCACATTTCCTACATCAGTGAATCAACCCATCCAAGGTAAGAACAACCATAACAGTAATAATCAATAGTATTTTTGGATAAAATACAAAAAAATAAAGAATAGTGAAAATGTATCATATTCTAATTTTCAAGATCCCCATTTTGCTACCATATCAAAACATGTGTTTGATTGTGAATGGGATAATACATCCAACATAAATCAAAGAATACATTCGAGGAAAAGTAAATAAAAATATACCATTATCATTCCCAAAAAATAATATAATAACTACATTCAAGTGTTTTAATCTCATTACCACCATTGAACAAGAATAAAAAAATAAAATTCAAGGCACTAGAAATAATTATCCTGGTATAAGGAATATTATTGGTATAGAATCACAATAGGTCAATCATGTACATAATTCTAGAATATAGATTAATAATACTTAAATTATCTTCATAAATGAATATTCAATGATGTGAGAATAAAATGATTTAGTAACCAGGGTTTAATCACCACAAAATCTGAAAGGATTCAGCATGTGTCCTAAGAAAAAAATGATCATCAAGAACAAATGAAAACACTACCCAAGTTTTAAGGAACCCATAAAACACCCTTACTATGGTATCTTAGAGCAATGGGTTATTTTAATATATTTTTACAGAATATAAGATATAAAATTATGTTGAATCTAACAGTTTAACAGTATTATGAGACTAGATACATACATGATCCTTTTTCTACAATTAGAAATATAGAATCCAATATAAATTTTAGTGATATTTTATTCTTCCTCTATGATTATCATTATATCATGCATATCACTCATCTTTATTTACTGAGGAAAATGGAAACAAAATAAATGGTTCATATTGGAAACTAAGTGAGGGGTGGTGTATAAAGTAAGATATCATATAAAAACTAGGACAATATAATATGTAATAAATATTAGTTAAATAATTCAAATTAATCATAACATGAGAAAAATGTATATCCATGGATAAAAAAATATTGGTAATAAATAATTACCTGAATAATAATATATGAGGACTTATGATGGAATATATAATATTGATCTTATTAATCAAATATCCATGGCCTTATTCCATGAAATCTTATATCATAGAAAAGGAATACACCAATTTCAAGAAAAATGATTGTCTTATGCGACAAAAAAAGGCATCAAGATTCAATATAATTCTAACCCCCACATATCGAATAATAAATCCAGTGAATCTACCAAATGAAACATACTAAAAATTTTAAATATCAAAATATTCACATTGAATAACTTATATAAAAGTTCCATAATAATTAATACATATCTATATATATGCTTTTTGTATATGGATTTTAAATGTTTCCCTAAAAAATTGAATTGAATTTCTGTCTAGGTAAATATCCACCAATATAGAGTGGATTGCATTATATTAAAATTGATATGGAATTTATCATTGATGTTTTTTTAGTATTGTGTAATAATTTCATCATATATGTGTATTATTAAAAAATAGTAAATGAAAGAAAGGGTCTGAGATGAATGAAGTGAATGAAAAATAATTCCCTCTTAAAAAAATTGGATAATATTTTATGGTTTGGATAATGATAGGAAATTGAAATAAACTTTTTAATATTCAATAATATATTCATAAAAAATTAATATAACATCATTACATATGGAAATTTCAATGAATTAAAAGTAATTTAAAAATATAAATATAAATGATTTCATAAAAACCCTTAACATGTTATATCCCTTATAATTTCATTGAAATGAACACCATAGAATTTAAAAATTTGGGTTCGTGGAATAGAAATATAGATATGGGTTTTTTAGCCCTTACCTCTCTAAGACACCAGATAAGAACTCTAAGGATAGGTTTCAATAGATAAAATGGGATATAATTTGAAATTGGTATATACTTAAGTCACGTCACAATGATTTTTATGAGGTGAGATGAGATGAGAACATTTCTTATTGGTTTTTTAGTGGAGTGGAATGGGAGGATGGGTGTATATTTATTTAAAATGATTATTAATTGTGTATTTATTTCTAAACATAGTTCTTAGACATTGGGTTTTGAATAAATTGATATCCATTGAACTTTCTAGTGTTTAAAACTATTATAACTAAAATTTAGGGCTAGTTTTAATACTCTTAAAATCATAAGAACAAAACTGCCTTAAAATATATCATTTTGTATATATAATTTTCTTTCATAAATAATTTTTTTTGAAGACATGAAATTTATTATCACTTTGTAAAAAACTTATATGGTTTTAGAAAATTATTTTTATTACATTAAAAAACATTATCTTAATTAATAAACATATTTTTTGTCGATAAATACTTTATATTTTTTTCATAAAATAATTTTTAATTCATTCTTATTTTATAATAATTTTCAGTTATTCATAAATTATTTCACTCTTTACCAAACAAATTGAATATTTTAGAAAATTATAAAGAAATCAACATTAGCAGAATTGAATGTTTCAATTATAAATTTGAATCCCCTTTTATGAAAAGATGTTAATATTTATAGAAAATTTAGTTATTAAATAAAATTCTAATGTATATAAACAAATTAGGTCCAATAATTTAAAAACATGTTTTAATGTTATATATATAATTACATTAGAATACATGAATATAAATTTTTAACAATTAATGAATAACTAATGATTTTATGTACCTTATTAGGCATTCACATGTATAAGGGTTACAATACTATTATAACAATATCATAGTGGATGTTCTATTATAACGGTCTAATTTCCATTAGGTTTATTTGAATGCTCAACTTAACATATCAATAATCACTTTACCTCTTATATATAAGCATTAATAAAATATCCAATATCATTTATATACTTTTCTTAGTCCTTATACCATGTCTATTCTATTTTTTTATTTTCATCCTTCATAATTTAAATGTATATTCTATAATTTTTATTCTTTTTGGAGTAAGATCCTCATAATATAATCATTATAGCATTTCAGTGTATTGTATTGTGTTCTATAGTATTATTTACAAACATTATTATAAACTTAATTTTCGAATTTTTTATTACAATATTATATGTTTAACTATTATGATGAACTAATACAACATGAATAATGAAATAAATTTTAAAATGATGTATTTATTTACTATATTAAGATCCTATATTTTATATTTTCCACCCTAAATAATTCATATGATGAAATTTAACATATATATTAGTCAAAAATCAATGTGGGTAATTCATCATAATTTCATCCTTGGATCCCACATTTCTTCACCCAACTCTTGATTCCTCTAATGTACTCTCTACATTCAATTTATCAGATTCCACACCTCTTTATCTCTAGTTTAAATAATATGTATTATATATTCATTACTGGAGAATTATATATCTTACTCTATATTATTGAAGGTGGGAACATTCATTGGGTCTTGTATATAAATTGATTATTGTGAGACCTGAAATAAATAATGTTTTTTAGTGGTTGGGTGGGACAGCTAAAAAATAGGCCACAACTTCAATTAACTCACAAATTTCAAATTTTTTAATATATCATGGAATTATAGTCCCCTAATGTTGAGTCAATAAGGTTTACTTATGACTTTTCCATTCGTTCATGTTTGGGGAGATTATTGAGTCAATAAGGTTTCCTTATTACTCTACCATTCCTTCATGTTTTGAAAATCACAAACACCTTATCTTAAGGGGAATTTCATTTACCCTATTCTTTAATTTCGTAAAGAAATTTTCCTTCCCTAAGGAAATTTATCCTTAACATATTTTTCATTATTCAAATTTTTTCTAAATAGAAAACTCGGTTTCCAATCCAAAACCTTGAACTTTTATAAATACTTAGATATAGAGCATTCTGTTTTTTGTATCCAAATTCAGGCTCCGAATTCTCTGAATTCAAGTTCCGAACATTCTATGTTTAGACTCTAAATTCTTCTGAATTCAGACTCTGAACTTTCTGGGTTCAGACTCCGAGTTCTCGGAATTCAGACTCTGAACTTTCTTAGTTCAGACTCTGAGTTCTCTGAATTCAGACTCTGAAATTTCTGATGTTCAAACTCTGAATTCTTATGTATTTAGACTCTGAACTTTTTAAGTTCAGACACTGAATTACCTTCAAATTCAGACTCTAGAATTCTATAGAATTCAGGTTCTTAATTCCTTTGAAGAAAAAATCCTAATATCTATGTGGTATACACACCGAATGGTTTTTTGGTTAGACTCCGAACTTTCATTTTTCCTTACACTCCAAAAAATTAATTTGGTTAAGAAACCATATTTTTTCTTACTCATGTTTTGGTTATAAAATTATTTCGTGCATTCAGTTACTAACTAACCGTTGTTTGAGTGACATGTGTATAGGTCCCTCCAAAATCCAAGAAAAAATATGACCGTTGGAGGAGGGAGTCGACCGTTGAGAATGTGCCTATAAGTAGGTTCTCATTTGAACGAGCTCACAAAAAGTTGATCAATATAGAGATTATATGATGTTGAAGTGATTTCAAGAGAGAGAGAGAGAATTTATTGCTTTGTGTGTACTGAACTCCTTGTTCATAATTTCATTGTGAGACTCCGAATGTTGTTGAGTTCATTCGAGGGCTTCCAGGGATAGGAAGATAGAGGTCCTGACTACCTTGAAGTTTGAGGGCTTGCGGGGATAGCAATACAGACTCTGATCCTTGTATCGAGGTCTTGGCCTGGTGTTGGTAATACATAATTTCTTGAAAGTATAAATCAAGGGACCTTTATCCAAGGTTGTTGGATACCCTTCTCTTTGGATTAAAAGATTTACTACTTGTTACTTGTATTGTCTCATGTTTTCCACAAAATTTTGGTTATTGAGTAAAGTATTACTATCTTATACTTTATTGTACTTTTATACTTTGATTTAGGGAGATTCTATATGCTTTAAGGTAGAATCTTTATCTTTGTAAACTTTTGTTAGGTTTCATTTTCAGAATCATTTTTTCAGAATTACATTCTTGGAATCACATTTCCGGAATCAAGCAAGTTTGTAGAACTTAAAGGTTTTGTGAATTTACCTTGTTTAACCTTGTTAAACAATATGCACGTTTCCAACCATCTTTAGAAGTTCCCAAAGAATTTTTAAAGTATACAATTCACCCACCCTCTTGAATATTGAGCATCTAAATCATCATTTCCATCCTATAGTTGGTATCATAGGAGAATATCATACTCCATACCAACCTAACAATTGGTATCAGAGGTTGGATACCTCATACTCTGAATTGATCCTAATAATTGGTATCAGAGGAGGTCTCTAAAATACTTATATTCATATATAAGTTTTCATGCTCAAGTTTTCCATTGTTCTATATTTTACTTGATTAGGATATTTTTATCCTTATTTACAAACTTTTATTACAGACAATTTTGTGTGGAAATCTTTTTTTTAAGATAGCAGGAATGAATGTTGGTTCCATATATAACTTAAATCCTAATAGACAACATTTTTATGGGAATGATTATGAATATTGGGGAGATTGTATGAAGACTTTTTTTATAAATACTAGAGTGGGCAACATTGTTATGCTTTCTATAGATTACAATATTCCTGATAAGAAATTCAAAACTTTTACTAATCAAGAGAAGTCTGAATATCAACTTAACTATAAGGTGTGCAATACTTTGTTGTGTTCCATGACTAGGAATTTATATAGTCGGATTTCTTCTTATGAAGCCGCAAATTGTATTCAGAAGAAGCTTGAAGTTACACATTTTGGAACATCCAAAGTTATTGAAACTAGAAGAGCAATGCTTATATTTGAGTACCATGGTTTTTTATTTCTTTATTGAGAACCTATTTGTAAGGTACAATAGAGATTTATGACTACTATAAATAGCATACAATACATGGGTGAAAAAGGTTTGAATGATAAAGAACTTGTAGAAGAAATTATAGATATCATGCCTAATGAGTGGGAATCCAAAAGAACAGCTATAGATGAGAATATAAAAGTCTCACAAATTACTCTTGATGAACCTTTTGGAACTCATCTTCAATATGAGACTAGAATGAAGAGAGATGATGAAAATTTTAAGAAGAAGAATAGAAATGGAAGTGTTTCTTTTAAAACTACTTCAAATCATATGAACGTAAAGACTCCTGAGAGAGTTACAAGATCTAAATCTAAGAAGGTTGTTATACAATCCTAATCTACTGAAAGTGAACATTCTGATAATAAACTACCTAATCTTGATCGAAGGATGAACAAGATAGTTGGGAAGAAATAATTTATATATAGATACAAGAAGAAAGATAGAAAGTATAAGAAAGAATCTAAATTCACTTGTTATGAATACAGAAGAGCTGAACATATGAGGCCTGATTGTCCTATGCTTAAGAGAAAATAAATAAAGGAAAATAATTCTGGGAGAAATAAGAAGAAGTACTACAAAGAAAATTCTAATAAAGTTATGAAAACTAATGACACCTGGAGTAACATTGGTAGAGACTCTTCTGATGAATCCTTGGATTATGAATCTTCTAGATAGAAGAATCTTGGTCTAATAGCCAGAATACCTATTGAAAACCATTTTTTAATAGATAAGGTACACAATTCTGAATCAATGACCAATGTATCCTTGAATACAAATTATAGTGATAAAAAATATTATGAATCCTTGGATGAAGAATCTTTTTTTGATAAAGATAATACATTACCTACCTATGAAGAAGTGTCTAGGTTTCCTAAGCTTCTTGAGAATGAAAATTCTAATGTCAAGATAAATCAGGATAAGGTGAACTCTAAGATTTCTATTCTTACTAAGGAAATATCAAATCATTCTAAAGATCTTGATAAGAAAACCCTCGATTTTTGAAGTATTTCAGAAAACATTAAGGATGTTAATTCTAGGAAGAATAAACGTTCTAAGGACCTAGAAAAGGTAATTTCTATGAAAAATGTTTTTGAGCCTATCTCTAGTGCTAAAACTAGTGTTTTGGAAGATAAGAATTTGGTTATTAGACTAAAATCAGAAATATTTTCCTTGAGGAAGTGTTTGTAAAATTTTACCTTAGGTAAGGAAAATTTTGATAAGATGTATTCTCAAATTCAACCTCTAGGAATAACTCTAGATTTGGTTATACTAGTTCAAAACTGATTTTTAGTAACAATTATTTTTTTCCTCAAAGTGCTCCTTTCTACACTAAGTGTCAGTGTGGTGGGAATTGAGCAAAAAAAATTCCTTAAATAAAACCCAGTCATTAGGTTTTCATAAAGCTTATATCTCTATGAAAATGTGGATACCTAAAAACTTTCTTTCTTATGTTTCTGGATCCAAGAATGTTTGGATTCCGAAAGTCTAACATTATTATTTTGTAGAAAACAAAGAAAGTAGCAATATAAATACTTGGTACATGGATAGTGGATGTTCCAGGCATATGACTAGTAACAAAAACTTCTTTGAGAATATTATCAAGATGAAATGAGGAAAAGTAACTTTTAGAGATATTGTTAAGAGAGAAATTATTAGAATATGTAACATTGTTATTCTTGGAAAAACTTTGATTTCAAATGTTTTATTTGTTAAAGGTCTTAAGCACAACCTCATTAGTATAATTCAATTATGTGATGAAGGTTACCTTGTGAATTTTAGGAATGACAAGTGATTAGTACAAAATTCCAAGGAAGAGTTCATTCTTTCTACCAATAAGCAAGAGAATATTTACAAACTAAACATATAAGACCTTAGGGGGAAAGATCATCATTGCCTCAGTTAAATGGAAGATTATTCTTGGTTGTGGAATAGAATGTTAGGACATTGTAACCTTAGGAACCTATGAAAACTCTCTAAGAAAAGACACGTTAAGGATCTACCAGACCTTAGATTTGATTCTTCAAAAGTTTGTGATCCGTGTCAATATGAAAAGAAACACAAAAAATGCTTTAAATCAATGGGTGAAGTCTCAACCACTTATGCATTATAGTTAGTGCATATGGATCATTTTGTTCCAACACAAACTGGAAAAATTGGAGACAAATATTATGTATTTACCTTTTTTGATGATTACACTAGATTTACAAGGGTCTATTTTCTAGCAATGAAATCTGAAGCATTTTCTTATTTCAAAAGTATTAGGGACCAAGATAAAAATGAGAAAAACCTTCCCTTTATTACGATTCATTGTGATCATGGAGGATAATTTTAAAATTATAATTTTGAAACCTTTTGTAGTAGAAAAGGCATTACTCATAACTTCTCAGCACTCAAAACACCTCGACAAAACGGTGTTCTTGAAAGAAGAAATAGAATTCTTCAAGAGATAACAAGAACCGTGTTGAGTGAATATTCTATAGCCAATAATTTTTGGGCAGAAGCTGTAAGTAATTCTTGTTATACTATAAATCTTGTTTTGATTAGACCTTTTCTTAATAAAACTATTTAAGAGTTATGGAATAGTAGAAAACCTAGACTTTATTACTTCAATGTTTTTAGTTGCAAGGTATTAATTCTGAATACTAATGATAATTTACAAAAATTCTCACCAAAATATGATGAAGGAATTTTCTTAGGCTACTCCACAACTTCTAAGTCTTATAGAGTTTTCAAAAAAATTACTTGTACAGTTGAAGAAACAGTGCATGTTAATTTTGATGAAACTGATCCTTTTGTTTTTAAACAACATCAACCGAAATATTCAGATGATTTTTCAAAAATAAATTATCAACCTTTGTTAGAAGATCTTTCTGATACGAAAAATGTTCAAGAAAATATTTTTGATGAATTTACCCTAGAAGAGTTTCTACCCTATGTTGATGAACAGGTTTTAAAAAAACCCAAATCAGTTGCTTCTAAAGAATCATCCCAATGATAGTATCATTGGTGATGTAAATAAACCTGTAAGGACTAGAAGTTCCTTAAGAAATTAAATACAACATCTAGCATTCCTTTCCCAATTAGTGCCAAAAATCACTGATGAAGCTTTAGGTGATGATGATTGGATAAAATCTATGAAAGATGAGCTAAATGAATTCAAAGAGAATAAAGTCTGGACATTGGTTGAAAGACATAAGGAAACTTCTGTTATTGGAGTAAAATGGGTCTTTAGAAATAAATGCGATGAAAATGGAATCATATTAATAAATAAAGCTAGCTTGGTTGTTAAAGGATACAATCAACAAGAAGGAATATACTATGAAAAAAACCTATGCTCCAGTAGCTAGACTTGAATATATTCATATTTTACTTGCCTTTGCAACATTCTTCAATTTCAAGATATTTTAAATGGATGTTAAATGTGCTTTCCTTAATGGATTTGTTCCAGAGGAAGTCTTTGATGAGAAACCTCCTAGTTTTGAAGATACAAAACATACTAAACATGTTTACAAACTTACCAATGCTTTGTATGGACTCAAACAATCCCCTCGAGCTTGGTAAAATAGACTTACAAGATTCTTGATTCAAAATAAATATGTGAAGGGAATTGGTGATCCAAAATGTTTTATAAAGAAAGATAAGAAAAATGTTTTCATTGTTCAAATTTATGTTGATGACATTATATTTAGTTCAACTCAGCAATATTTAACTGATTCTTTTGTGGATTTAATGAAATATGAGTTTGAAACGAGTATAATGCATGAGTTAACATTTTTCCTTGGTTTTCAAATTTCTCAAAAACCAGAAGGAATCTATATATCCCAACATAAGTATATTAAATATCTTCTTAAAAAGTATGGATATGAAAACACTAAGAGTATAAGTACTCCCACTAGTACCTCAAATTCACCTGATCTAGATGAAGTTGGGAAACTAGTAGATCAAAAATCTTTTAGAGGTATGATAGTAAGTCTACTTTACATGATATCTAGTAGTCTAGAGAAAATTTTTTCAGTATGCTTATGTGTAAGATATCAATCCAATCCTAAGGAATCTCATTTAAAGGCAGTGAAAATAATTTTTCACTACTTAAAGGGAACCATGGTTCATGGACACTTTTATACTTCTGGAAATGATTTTTTTAAACATTTTTCAGATGATGATTTTGGAGGATATAGAATGGATAGGAAAAGTACATCTGGAACATTTAATTTCTTAAGAGATTCATTATTTTCTTGGTCTTGAAAAAATCCACACTCAGTAGCACTTTCCACTACTGAAGCTGAATATGTAGCAGCTGGAAATTGTTGTGCTCATGTGTTGTGGATGCAACACACACTCCCAGACTATGGTATCAGTTCTACCAAAACAAATTTTTTTTTTGATAATACTAGTGCCATTTCCTTAAGTAAAAACCTTACAGATCACTCTCGTACAAAACACATAGATAATAGGCATCACTTTCTTAGGGATCACCCACAGAAAGGGAATATCATTCTTCAATTTATCTGAACACAAGATCAACATGCTGATATTTTCATAAAATCTTTACCCTTTGATAGATTTGAATACATTAAACTGAAGTTGGGAATGATAACCGTAAGTTAATCTTCCATATTAACTTCCTGTTGAAACCAATATGCTTACAGTAACAAACTTTTTTTCATAGGGGGAGTATATTTTTTTGTTATATTTCTAAAATTTTCATTTGCAAATGTTTTTCAAAGTTTAAAAAAAAATTTCATAGTAAACTTTTTTAAAAAAATCCTAATGGAAGCTTTCATCCTTAAAATTTTCATAATAAATATTTTTTTACGTAAAATTTTCATAATGGAAATTTTCATACTTAAAATTTTCGTAATGAAAATTTTTGTACTTAATATTTTTGTAATAAAAATTTTCGTAATGAAAATTCTCATTCATAAAATTTTTCATAATGAAAATTTTCATACCCAAAATTTTTTGTAATGAAAATTTTCATACTAAAACATTTTATAGTGAAGATATTATAAATTTTCATAACGATAATTTTGAAAATTTTTCTAATGAAGATTTTCTAAATTTTTGTAACAAAAATTTTCTAAATTTTTTTTATAAATGAAGATTTTCAAAATTTTCCTAATGAATATTTTCTAATCATTCATAATGAAAATTTTACAAATGTTTTTTTTCGTAATCAAAATTTTGGAAATCTAAAGTTCTTCAAGAAGAATTTTCCCCAATACGAATAATCTTTCTAGAAATCTGAAAGGTATGTTTCCTTTCTTAAATTTTCATAATCATCTTTTACTTGTTGACATTTTCATCTATTTTTAAATTCTCTTATTCTAATTTTATTAAATCTAAATGTTTTTAAGAGAACCTCAAAAGATCGGATTCTATCAAAATTTCCTTCCAATTATCATGCCAACCGTCAGATCTGATCACAAGGTTTCTCAATTGTTGGATTGGGTATGGAAGCTGAACTGTCACCTCAATTGCCTATATAAATGACCCCCAAATGTTTGTCCAAAATCAAAACTCAAAATTGTGCATGTTGAAGCAATGTCCTCGTACATAAGCCCATTCTAGATATTCATGGTTTCCTCAACTCTGAATGTTTTTCGAAGTATCTTCTTAGAAAGACATGTCAAGTATCAATCCGATTTCTAAATGGAATATTTATAGAGAGAGGTTAGTACATCCAAATTTGATTGCTAAGTATGATTCTATCATCTCAAATAACATCAAGATGAATGAATGGGAGAGTGTTTGGGTATCGGAACCAGAAGCTCAGGATATGGTTTATCCAGACTTATTAATTGAATTCTATGTGTCCGCATGTTTTTTCAAGGAAGAAGGAAAATATAACTTCTATTTCAAGAGCTATGGGAAGACTTGTGGTCTTTCTTACACCAAGGTAGCCAGTTTTATTGGAGTTACTTATGAAGGAGAAGCCGAGATTTGTTCTCATAAGCTGCCGGATGTATAAGGAATCTTTATTAAGGTGAAGGCTATGGATTCCCTCAGTATTTCAAATGTTAAGACTCCAAATATTTTTCACCTATCTATAAATTTCTGGATTCTTGAACTATGGGTTCAAGGATTCATCATTCCGAGAAAAGGGAACAAGGATACTTTGAAGAAGAGTGACATATATATCCTAGATTTCATGGTGAATCTAAGAAATATTAACTTGGTTAAGCATATTTTGATTACAATTGAGGATATAAATAATTTAAATATGAAGGGTCAGATTATTATGTATCCAGTCATCCTATAAAAGATGATTTTTCTGTGCTTAGAGTCCTTCAAAATACCCTATAGTTCTAAGACAATAAATTGCAAAGTTATGCTGGTAAGTGATGATACTCTGAGAAGGATGAAAATTTCATTTTATAAATAATCTGAAGAATTTTATGATTTGCCTGAGGAGGATGCAGAAGCCCTATCGAAGAAATATGAGGCCGTTGAGAGCTCTATGAAGGGAGGAAGAAAGAGGAAGATGAAGGAAGTAGAAGTGAAAGAAAAATCCCCAAAGGCTAAGGAAAACCAATCCTGACCACCAAATCATAAGAGGAAAAAAAATAATATCCAGATGAGTTAGTAGAAAAATGGAGGGAAAACAAGGAGAAAAAGAAAGCAGGGGAGCATAGCTTTGGTTTGGATCCTGCTGAAGCAAAATATTTAAGGGAAAATATTGCTGATGAGATTGAAAAACAAGAAAAAGAATAGAAACAAAAGAAGAAGATGACTAAAGTAAATATTGTGCAATCTCTTCTGAAGGATTCTAAGAAAGCCTCCGAGAAAATTATGGTACCACAATCCTTCCTAATAGATGCTTTACCAGAGACACCGGGAAAGAAATTTGTGACTCTAGAAAAAGTTCAAGAAAAAGTAGTGGAGGGAGAAGAGGAGGAAGAAGAATCCAGTGATGATACTGAAGATCTCATTAAGCAAGTAGAATATTTTCATGAGAAGGAAAGTCCATCTGAGAAGCTTTCAATATGAACTTTTGAAGATGAGTCTTTAAAGCTTGATACCCCTAGGAATGATGAGAAAGGTGAAGATGACAAGTTTGAAGAAGAAGTGAATAAGTTGTCTGAAGAAGAAGGTTCTAATCATGATTTCAGTCATCCATAGGATGATGAGGAACGAGTTAAAAAGGAAAATGTTGATGAAGATGGAATTGTTCAACTCTCTGATAGTGAACATGAATCCCCTAACCAAGAGGAAGCCATTCCAAAGGTTGATAAGGGAAAACAGTTGGTTATTGATAAACCTACCAGTGATGTGGTTAAGAATAAAGATTATTGTGGTTCTTTAAAGAGGAAATTTGATGATATAGAGAAAGATCCCTCACCAAGTAAAGTTTCAAATTTAGAATCGTTCTCCATTGGACAAGATTTTGGAGTCCAGTATTTGAAGAAGCTTGTAAGAACTATTCCAAAATTCCATAGCATTGAGTCCAGATTCCAGATGCTTCAACACACCCTAAATCAAAAATCGGATTCAGTATCCATGGTGATGAATAATTGTGTCATGATTGAAGAAAATTTCAAATATTTCTTCATAAATTATGATACTCACAGAAGATATTGCAAGAAGATGACCCAGATGGTCAAAGAAAACCATAGAAGATTTGATAATTCTTTATGAGTTCCAAGAAAGTGTCAAGGATTCATTTGACACCGAAGATGTGAAGATCAAGGATCTCACAAGTAGTTTTGAAGAAAAATTAACCCTGGAACATAATTATTGGATTCAATAAGTGACAGACCTAAACGAAAAGTTGTATTCAGTTGAAAAAAGATGGAAAAGAGAAATGGATCTCAGGATAGAGATAGAAGAGAAACTTGTTAAGCAGGAAGAATCCATGAAGGCTCAGGAAGATATTCTTAAGGATTAGGAAAAAGAATCAAATCCTTAGAAAAGAAAACAGTGGATCATGATCAGATTCTTAAATGATCAGAGGAAGATCACAAGGAAATTAAGAAGCTCAAAACTATTGTGAAGAACTTGATGTTGAAGGAGAAGGAAGGATAAAATTGTTCAATTCTGATCTTTAGTTGTATTCCTTCCTTGTACAATTTTTTTCTAATCCTATTGAAATTTTTGGCCTTCTTTTCAAATATTTTGTTGTATAGTACTAATATTTCAGGTACTATATTTTCTTTTCAATTCCCTTTAATCCTTTTTTAAAATCACAAAAGAGGATAAAGGAAAAAATAATACTAAGTAAAGAAAAAAGTTCCTTAAGTAATGAGTATTTCTTATCCAAGAATATTTTCTTATGAAATAAAATGCTAAGTCTCATTCCAAAAAGCTAGAATACGATCCTTAGTGTGTCTAAATCCTAAGGGGGAGTTAGTCGTATTCATCTTTTCCCATGTATTAAGGGAGATATGTTTTACTTTAAATGTTCAGAAAAATATTTTCTAAGCCCTTATATTCTTTTTCGTAGGGATATTTTTGCTTTCCAAAAAGGGGGAGATTATTGAGTCAATAAGGTTTCCTTATGAATTTTCCATTCCTTCATGTTTGGGGAGATTGTTGAGTCAATAATGTTTCTTTATTACTCTACCATTACTTCTTGTTTTGAAAATAACAAACACCTTATATTAAGAAAAATTTCATTTACACTATGCTTTACTTTCCTTAATAAATTTTCCATCCCCAAGGAAATTTATCCTTACCATATTTTTCATTGTTCATATTTTGTCTAAATAGAAAACTCGGTTTCGTATCCAAAACCTCGAACTCTTATAAATACTCAGATATAAATCATTCTATTTTCAAGATCCAAATTCAGGTTTTGAATACTCTGAATTCAAGTTCCAAGCTTTCTAAGTTCAGACTTTGAATTCTTCAAAATTCAGACTCCGAACTTTCTGAGTTCAGACTCTGAGTTATCTTAATTCAGCCTCTGAACATTCTTAGTTCAGACTTAGAGTTCTCTGAATTCAGACTCCAAATTTTCTGAAGTTCAGACTCTGAATTTCCTTGAAATTCAGACTCTAGAATTCTATATAACTCAGGATCTGAATTCCTTTGATGACAGAATCCGAATATCTATGTGGTATAGACACCGAATGGTTTTTTGGTTAGTCTTCAAACATTCATTTTTCTTTACACTCTAAAAAATAAATTTGTTTAAGCAACCATTTTTTTTTCTTACTCATGTTTTGGTTATAAAACGATGTCGTGCATTCAGATACTAACTAACCGTTGTTTGAGTGAAACGTGTACAGGTCCCTCCAAAATTCAAGGAAAAATATGAACATTGGAGGATGGATCTTACTATTGAGAATGTTCATATAAATAAAAGCTCATTTGAACAATCTCACAAAAAGTTGATCAATCTAGAAATTAAGTGCTGCTGAAGTGATTTCTAGAGTGATAGAGTTTATTGCTTTGTGCGTACTGAACACCTTGTTCAGAATTTCTTTGTATGAATCTGTATGTTGCTGAGTACATTTGGGGGCTTCCAGGTATAAAAAGACAGAGGTACCGACTACCTTGAAGTTATAGGGATTTTGGGGATAGAAATACAGACTCTGATCTTCGTATCGAGGGCTTACCCTGGTGTGAGTAAGATATAATTTCTTGAAAGTATAAATCAAGGGACCTTTATCCAAAGTTTTTGGATACCCTTATCTTTGGGTTAAAATATTTACTACTTGTTACTTTTATTGTTTCATGTTTTCCACTACGTTTTGGTTGTTGATGACAGTATAACTATCTTATACTTTCTTATACTTGTATACTCTGATTTAGTGAGATTCTATATGCTTTATGGTAGAATATTTATCTTTGTAAACTTTTGTTATGTTTCATTTCTGGAATCACTTTTTCAAAATTACATTCTCAAGATCACATTTTCGGAATCAATCATGTTTTTATAACTTAGAGGTTTTGTGAATTTACATTATTTAACCTTGTTAAACAATAGAAAGGTTTATAACCAACTTTAGAAGTTCCCAATGAATTTTTAAAGTATATAATTGACCCTATCTTGTATATTTAGCATCTACATCATCATTTAGATCCTACTGTTGGTATCATAGGGGAATATCATACTACATACCAACCTAACAATTGGTATCAGTGGTTGGATACCTCATAATCTGAAACGATCCTAAAACCTACTTACCAAAACATTTAACTCCCTTACAATTTGATACATTTACTTAGACATAATCTCCTATAATAAGATCAATGCCTTTCCTCTGATTACCTATATAACTCTTTGGTATACTTTAATAAGTCTTCATATAATTTTTAATTGATTAAACATTATAATTTATATCCTCAAGGAATTATAGAGAATCTAGTTTCCATTATATAACATTATCCAAATATGTTTTAATATAGATTATGTTGTCATACAATATTTCATATAATTCCATTTTATTTCTTTAATAAATATATTATTGTAATACCCTTGACTATAGAAACCCAGATCTAGTGATTACTTATTAAACTATTATAACATACAAGGGATTTCACCTCCAAATAATTTTTTTTGTTGTAGTTCATCAAATATCAAACATATATTTAGTTAATTGATCATTATAACCTGCCATATGAAGTGGTGGTGGAAAATGAATCATGTTGCTATATGGAGGTGGTAGTCCACACATATGCACAAGAAATACATTCATTTAAAATTTTATGTAAAGGAGGTGAAAAATAAATATCCCATATTCATAATTTAATTTCATAATATTTAGGCCACTATATTGATTATGATATAATGGTTCAATATATTTAAATGAAGTATAAGAAGATATAAATATTGAATGGGTTTGGTAAGCTGATTACAAATTATTTGAGAGACTTGCGTTACATTACATATTAATATTTTTTAGGATAGTCATAGGGGAATAATGTTGGATATATTATGAAGTTAAGAAAGCATAAATGGTGTTAGGTCATTGTTTATCTGAGATATAGTGCTCAAAAATTGTGAATTATAGAAAATATGTAGATCCCTTTTATGAGTGATTGGATAAGAATTATTGTAATTAATCAATGAGAGAAAATTTTAAAAGAGATTAATTTGGGTAAAGTGGAATTATGGAACTCCAAATTCATATATATGATATGATAGGGTTGAAACACAATCAACTAATCACATTATTCTGGTTTTGGAGACATTTGAATACTTATCTCCAAGTTTATCCCAATTTAATTACAATTAAATGTTAACCATGATAGTTTAATTTTTTACCATTATTAATTTATGATAAGTTAAAAAAATAAAATGTTCCATATAATATAATTCTTATATTATTATTCAAAAATTTTAGTTAATTTAATTTAAATCAACATATGTATATTACAACCCGGCCTTCCCGGGGCCATGAACCCCGTCATCGGACCCCATTGGTATCCTATAATACCTTGGTTTCATTTCCAGAACACCACAAGATATTAATCTATAGGGTAACATATCAAACTAATTACTATCCCCAAATTCCAACACATGTTTGTTCAATGTGGTTTTGTAACACCCTGAGTTTTTCTGATTTTTTTGAGTTAATTTATCTTATTGATATTTTACATTCCACGTTACACTAGAACTAGTTAATTATATATATATATATATATATAAATATATATATATTAAAACCATAATTCAAACATTAATTTCACATGGAACATACTTGGCCTATGCTACTCGAAATGTCGACTTGCCTTGTGCTACATGTAAAACCGACTTGGTATGTATTACTAGCAACACCAACTTGGCGTACCTTACAAGCAACACAAATGTTTGTACAAAATATCATATTATTATTTATTTAAATTAGATAATTATAACCTAGTAATTGTACATAGTTCTATGAATAGTAATAACTAATTTTCATATATTATTAATAATTTTATTATATAGATAAAATATATTGGTAATGTTTTACGTTTTAAAACACTGTTTTTTCAAGTGAACCTATTTTAACAATGAGATTAATTTTTAGACAAATTTAAAAATTTAATTTGACAAAATAAACTTCATTATTCAATATTGAATGTGTAAATTTCCTTAGAGATATTTTTTGTGATTTTTCTAAGAAATATCATTTTTGATGAATAGTGAATTATACTACATTGTTGTTTAAAACTTAATTTTCATTTAAATACTTATTACTATTAATTTTTATTTTCATTTTTTGGGTTAAATTAAATAAATAATACATATAATAAAAAAATTATTGTCATAAGAATCAATTTCAATTTGAAATTGAATATAAGAACTTAATAATCTTTTAAACTTCTTTCTACTTTAAAAACCTATAATTTCGTCAAGTCTTCATGATTATCATTAATCTTAAATTTTCTTATTATGTGAATTGAATTTCTAAAAACCATCATAAACCATTATAATAAATTTAAATTTTTTATTATATTTATTTCATTTTGTTTTCTTGACCAAATTAGGTAGTAAAAATGATTATAATTAACCACATCGATTAAGGTCAAATTAAGCTTAATTAGGAACAAAACCATACTCTTAGGGGGGCCAAATGACCTATCCACTTATCCAAAACCCATTTTCTGGGTATTATTCTTCCATAAACATTAATGTTTTGATATAGGTTGATTTTGTATGAAATGTTTTAGATAGAAACATGTGTACACCTAACTTGTTTTCAAAATTTCGTAGTGAGTCATTTTCCTTCCCTATAAAAGGCCACCACATCTCCCTCTTCATCACCCCTGAATAAACTCTTAGTCTAGTCCAATATATACACAATATAATTTTTATAAATCATCTCTTCTTATTATATGACTTTCCTTGGGTATAATTCCATCCATGGAAGCCTTTTTGAACAAACCAAAAATAGTTACATGATTAAGAGGCAGCGACTTCTCTTAAGTCCTTTCTTTTATTTTCTTTCTCCACCCTCTCTAATTTATTTTTCTCCATGATTTTATAACAAAAAAAAGTATATTATATATATTATGGTGTTTTTATTATATTTTTTCAACCTACACTTACACACAACTCTATCAAATGGATAATGAACATAATGTTTTTGTGTACAGAAAACTACTGTCTCACTAAATAGTGATTATTCTTTTTTCCATTATCTCATATCTTGGTGGAAGTTATGATGGAAAATATATTTATATATCTCATATATTATATTTATTATTTATTTATGATTTTTATTTCTTTTTACACCACATGTCTTTATTACATTCCATTTGGTGTTAATACAATAATTTAATCTGAGGAAGTTTGGACTGCCACCCCCTCAAAGCGATATGATTAGTTTAAACGCTCTATATTAAGAATATATTTAGTGAATATATATATGATATATAAGATATAATTATTCCAGAAAAATAATTATATATAAATATATATATATATATATATCTTCTACTTGTTTTCTTTCAACATGGTAATTAAACGGAAATAGTGTTCATGCATACGTACAACCTACCGTCTCCATGAATGGTGTATTCTATTTCATATATTCTATAGAATATTATAATACACATATAATGTATAAAAAATTATATTTATATGATGTTTTAAATTTTTTAATTCATGATATATTTATAATAAAAAATATATAACAAATGAAGACACCTGTGAAGAATAAAAAGAATATTTGTTGAAGCATAACTTTAATATGAAATTGCTAAGAAGCATGTAATATAAAGTCACAAAAAATACATATATGAAATTATATATAAGAATATGGTTCTATAAATTATGTTTAATAAATTTATATTTATTATACAGAATGTTTTAATGATCACAACGAGAGTAAAGACATAAGGTAAGGGGATTTCGTCTCACTCTTTTTCTCTGTGAAATACATACTATGTTCACCACTATTTTATTTTTTGTGGTGTATATACTAACCATGATTCTATTATATATGCATTATAAATAAATATTTGGGTATTAAAATATCTATTTTATTATCTTTAATTCATTGGGATTACATATCAAAACTTACTATATTTGTGAAACTGTTTTTTCACAATTTCCCTTCTTTGAGAATCATGATTTTTTATTCACCAAAATTCTATTTTGAGGTGTATATGCATACATTTTACATATTATATCAAGAATTTAATATTTTATGATATTTTAAGAATCTTGTAATTTTCTTTTCTTGCATGGATAGTATGATCCCAAGTTACTAAGTTATAAGATTTCAATGAGATAGTATCATAACATTTCGAAAAAAATTTTGTTCATGCTTCCTATGATGAAATGTTATGATCCATAACTCAAGAAAATTCAGGAATTTTCTACTCATAGGGTTATTAATTATTTATTCATATATTGTTACCATTTACTCGATTATTTGGTAGATAATTTATTTTAGATTGCATTTTTAAGAAATGCCGACTTTACCCTCTCTTCGATTGGAAATATATATTTTCTAAGAAGGTTTCTAGAAATATTGTACAATTCTTATGTAATAATTAAAATAAATTTCTACCCCTTTTGTCATATACTAATCTCTTCAAATAAATCTTCTTTTTTCTTTCTAAAAAAATAATTTTTATAACTTTTTGCCATAAAAAATGAATTTCCTTTACCTTCTATGACATGTATGACTTTACCCGTCATCATTTCGTTCAAGCTTCGTTTTAATTTTTAAAAGGTTAATTTTTAAAAAAATGTTTTTTAAATTTATTTTAAAACAAATTTACTTCAAAAAGGTTTCAAGATTATTTATATCATTTCAATATTTTAACAAATAAAATGTTTTTAAGCTTGTTTTATATGTTTTCAAGGAAAAAGGTTTTCAAAATGTTTTCAAGATTCACTTAAAAAAATTCAAGGATAATGTTTTTCAAATTATTTTCAATATTTTTTACAATTTTCGAGGAAGAGGTTTTTATAATGATTTCCAGACATATTTATTTATTTATTTATTATTTTCAAATAAATGGTTTTCAAAAAAATTTCAATATATTTTTATATATTTTTCAAAAAATTGGTTTCTGAAAGCTCTTTAAACTTTTTTTTATAATATTTCAAGTTTATTTTGAAGAAAATTGTTTTTAAATGGTTTTTATGATTTAAAGATAATTTTTCAAATAATAAAAGAAAATCTTTTTAGGAAACGTTTTCAAAATATCTTTCCATGTTATTTTCAATCTAAGATGGCATCTATTGATGTTACTCATGCCATTCTAGGAAATTATCCAAAGGTTCCATTCATATCCTTTCTTTAATGGTTTATGTTTTGTTGGAGTGATTCCGCTGAAACCGATTTTTATTCCAATAGTTATATTCTTTTTAAATCCACTTCTTTTCATAGGTTATTCATTGATGAAATGATTATGAAACCAATCTCTTTTACATGAGTTATGTTGTGAGGAAATGTTAAGGATACTCATTTCATTTCACGTGTTATGATTTCATTTTTTAAAAACCCATATATTTTTACGTGTCCAGATAAGATGTGGTTTTATTATTTTTTGGATGATGTATGAATGATTTTATTATGGGATAGGTGGGACCTATATCTCCCTACATTGAATTCGGTAAAGATAGATGACTCATGAGTATAATTTTTTTTTGTGAACCTAGTCACAGGTTCATAATGTATTCATGGACCTACTTTCATGTACATATATTTATGTGGGAAGCTGATTACATGTTTATAATGTTATGATTTAACCTTATTACATGTTCAAAATGTTATTCATGTACCTAGCTGCATGTATATAAGTATAAAGACACAAAAATAATTAGTCCATGAATACTTGTAACATATAAAAACATGGGATGAGAACAAAAATCTATGAAAGTCATTTAAATACATTAGTACATGAATAATTGTAACATATAAAAACATGGGATGAGAACAAAAACATGGGGTAAAATCATTTTGAAATAAAGAACAAATTATTCCATGAATACTTGGAACATTAGTCCATGAATACTTGTATTACGCATCTTTATAACCTATGAAAATAATTTAAAAACAAGGTATGAGAAAAAAATCTCAGTAAGAGATATGAAAATAAAGAAAGAACACAGTAATCCATGAATACATGTAACATATAAAATCATTTTTAAAGGACATACTTTTAACCCATATATACTTACTTTGTAAAACATGAAATTTCCACAAGATCCTCGAAAAACATAAGAACATAAATAGAACCATAATGGTTGTAGAGACCCAAAGCTTGACGTACATGGACATTACATTACTTTTGCGGAATACTTAGTACATAACAAAAACACACACACAAGGACCATAATAGTTTAGTGTCTTTGGAAACTCGGAATATAATCTTCTAATCATGGTGAAAGATCTTCAACATCTCCCATAAAGATCTTCCCTTTTTTTCTTACCTAAAACCTTTCTTTATATCATGGGGAAAAGAAAACATAAAAGGGTGATCTCAAATGCTCAGTAAGGGTAAACAAAAGAAATATCAATCACATCATATTCATAAGAACATATCTTTCGGAAATCATAACCTGCAAAAGAGATCATAATTTCATAACAAGGGATAAATACTAGTAGTGAAATGTAATCCCAATAATCATAAATTAAAACATAAAACTTTGTGGCATACACAAAAAATCATAGAGAATCATTTCTTATTAGTCAATACTCATTTCCAAGACTATCTTAGTGGATAAAGTCCCTTTCTGAACCGAGTTCATTCCTCGTTTCAGTCCTATTTCACTGAACCGGTATAACCTACCGTTCCAGCCATTTCTATCTCATGAGATATAAAATATTTACCAAATGCATTGGAGAGAGATATAGATCTCACCCATCTCATAATGATACCATTCTTATGTGTTCCCCAAAATCATAAACCATACATCATAGCATAACCCATGTAATAAAAATGGGAATCTTAAACATCATGACATCATAAAACAATTCATATAAGATAAAGGAATTCATAAAAATAATTCCATCACAACATAGTCAAATAAATGTAATAATAGGGATAGAAACAGAACCCTTTATTATCTTAGATGGAAAATAATTTTTATAAAACACTTGAACTCCATTCTGGAGGAAAATATCCTTTCTTCTTCAAAAACACTTTTCCTTTCATAATATGTCATACAATTCCTAACTAAAAGAAGTTGATTAAAAATAAACATGAAAACTTGTAAAAGAATCTTCTTGGAAATAATGTTTTAAAAATCCATTCATTCTATATAAGTTAAAAAAACATTCTTCTCGTACTTTTGTCGGAAAAGTCAAAAAGTTCCTCGTATGAAAAACGACAAAGATTCCTTTCATATATTTTACTATAAATTCACCAAAGGGTAAAAATGGATTTAAACAATTTTAGGTGGATGGAAATAATATTATATTTTGAGGAAACATGGATGTGGATGATAAAATACACCCCAGTAAATACCAAAGTATAAACAATCTCGGATAAAAGTGAGATTGTGATATTTCTCTTACCTTAGGTCTGATTTGCTTCGTAGGTGTCTGAACCTCCTGTATAATGATTTAAATAATGTCATTGACTTATTCCAAAATCATACTCATTGTTATGATATCATATATGGTTCACTTGTGACTTTATATTACCCGTTCTTTTGTAAATTCCATGTTAAAGAGAGTTTTGGGTAAAATCATCTCATTTGTCATTTGTGTTTTAACTTGTAATTATTCATATGATTACTTAGATCATGATTACTTAAATCTAGAATGTCAAACATGATTTATATATAATATATATTCAGAATATACATATATATAATATATCAGTAAATGGAAAGAAATACACCGTTCATGGAGACGGTAGGCTGTACGTACGCATGAACGATGTTTTCGTTTCCTTATTGAGTTGAATGGAATTAAGTATATGACATACATATAAATACACATAAATCCAGTATTATTATGTCATATATTTCATGATTACTTATTATATATACTTTATAATCATTCATGAATGGTTAATGTGGAGAATGAATTTCATCGCGTTGTGGAGACGGTAGTCCGTACGTACGCATGAGCGATTATATCGTTCTCATGATCGTGGGACTATATTGGAGTGTATTTACACTATCTCAGAATCAGTATCACTTTAAAATAATCATATATAGTTATTATTTACACCATTATACCCATCCAAGTAAGGTGGTGATAGCAAATAGATTACACCACGGCGTGGAGACGGTATTCCATACGTACGCACGCGCGGTGATTTCATTTTCCGTAGGATGGATAGATGGTGAAATAGGGTTGTTTCATACTTATAATAACATATCAGTATATGAGTGATACTGATGTTATTACTTCATAATGAAACATCCTATTAAGAAGAAGTGGAATAAGAAATAAAGTTGAAAGAATCGGTAACGGACATTACCGCTTCTTTGAAGCGCCTCTTTGAGACCTCCTTTTAGGGAACTAAAATAGGTCTTTGAAGAAGAACAGAACCTATAAGATGTTTATAGGGAAGTTTAGAGGAGAAATTGGCAGGGGTTGGCCGAGATTGAAGGCTCAAATTGGTGTGAGGAAGAGGGGGAGTAGGTGCCCTTTTATAAGGGAGGAGAGGGGCTCCTTTGGAAAATTGAAACTATTATTTTATTATATAGTCATATTTGGTTTTAAATAGCTCCAAATTGATTTATTTAGAAGCTAATGTGGGGATGGGCCTAAATCCTCACATCCAATAGAATTTAGACAAGTTTAGGTTCATATTTTAACCATATCATTTAGATTTAACATTAAGTTAAATAATTTTACTTTTACCGTGTCTTCTTGTGTTATTACACTATAAGGTTAATAAACTTACTATAACAAGCCAAAAGAACCCCAAGTTGTTTATTATTAATATATATAACCTTATCTAAGTAATTTGGCCGAACCTTAGATTTTTAGGAATAAAATAACAATTAATAATATAATATTTGTTTTAAAAACTATTTTATGTCAATTTTGACACTATTTGGTAATTGATTTTTGTAAAAATCATAACAGAATGATTAGTTCGATAAAAGTTAATAAATTCAATACTAACATGTCATATTAACCTATAAAATTAGTTGAATTTATAAAAAGTCTCAAATTACATTTATTTGGGTTTTTATAACATCAATTATGTCAATATTTCATTAATAAGATAATTACTGCATCATCGTTGTGGCACAAATAAATTAAATTATTTAATGTCTAAAAATTACAAATAAAATATCATTATGTAGGAAATATTTTTAGCTTTCTAATTAATATTTATAGTTGAATTTATCTAATGTATAACCCTATATTAAAAAATATTTACTTATTAAACTTTGATTTTAACTATTTTAACCCTTCTTTAAATAAATTAATAATAAATGTCCTAATCTAATCCAAGTGGGCTTAAATGGTCATATTTTATTCCTAAGGTTGTTTTTGGTCGAATTACACTTATCCAATAGAATTAGGACATGTGTTAGGGTAATAATAGTATCAGTTTTACCCTTAATTACCCTATTTACTTTTAACTGTGGTAAACAAAAGTCAAAAGTTACTATTCACCAAAAAATATTTTCATCTCATTGAACCACATTATAGTCCTTGATATTAACCGTGTCTCTCGTATTTTCAAAATTCCACTCACAGAAGCGGTAAAATTAAGTTTTATGAAAAATTCAGTTTTTTAACTACCACTTAGTGGTTTCACTATTCATCAAAAAATGAACGTTTCCAGAAAAATACAAAAAATTAGGCCTAAGATATATTTGATATTATGAATTAAAAAATGATGTCTATTTTACCATATTCAAAACATATCAGTTACATTAATTAATTTAAAAATAAATTCCCGTTGTCAAAACAAATAGCGTGTTTTTAAGAGATAATAATTATCAAAAGATTGACACTTGTTTATGTCTGGTTTAAATGTGAAATTACATCCAATGACCAACATTGTATTAAATTCTAAAAATATATTCTAAATATACTTTAAAACCACTCAAATTAATAATTTATCACTATTAATTATTTTGATTAAAAAAGTTGTTTTTAATTAAAATTTAGTAATTTTCACTATTCATCAGAAAATGAAAGTTATCCGAAAAGTACCAAAAATTCACCCTAAGCTAATTTTGATATTCCGAATCCAAAAATGAAGTCCATTTTGAAAAAAAAATTACAAAATTTCAAAAAGTGGTTATTACTATTCATAACGGTTAGTTTTTAATAATATTTTAATAGCATATCGTTGTTTGGTGAAACTCAGTATTGCGTACTACACACGCTATCGAGGAAGGTCGTGATTGCGTGTAATGCAAGGCAAGTCAAGGATGCGTGTTGTGCAAGCCCCTTTTGGTGTAGCGTAGAACACAAGACATGAAATTAAAAAGAATATTATTCATAAAATCTTGGGGTGTTACATTCTACCCCCCTTAAAATGAATTTCACCCTCGAAATTCATCAGGGTTATAAATGGTCTACTACTCAAAAGTTTCTTTAATAGAAACCCACATCGTAAAAAGGAATACCAAAACCAATCTTTAAAAACAAAAGTATGAAACGTAACAGTTACCCAAATAAACTATTCACTGGGTTTCCACATAGGAGAACATAGGTGAAAATATGGATATGAAAGAGAAATCTAACCATCATGTTCTGATGGATAGCGGTAGAGAACATGGCTATGAAAAATCCAACAATCACAAAGCCATAAATTTGTGATGATCTAGGGTACCATCTGATTTATCGGATATAAGGGCACTAGGACAACATTTTTGGTTTTCAAGATCATTTCCCTAAAGTTGATGAATTAAAAGAAATACTTACATGATTTTGGTACAATCTCACTGTTGTTCATGAATTGAACAATTTCCACTTCATCCCTTAAATAAATGAAGTTGAATTTGTTATTGTTTTAGCAAATCATGTGATAGAATGATGGGTCATTCCATCTATTTCAAACAAAAGGTTAGCAAAAGTTCTAAGTCCATCTTATGGTTAGATTAATCGTATATGGTTCCAAAAATGAACTTATAATTCATATATCATATAGATTAATAAAATAAAACTAGTTTCTAATAACCAGGGACTTCCTGTAGGCCAGTGGTAGGCGATAAAGGCCAGTTGCATTTCGGTTGTGGGTTTGATTCCCACAGCCTTGTCCGACGCGATGGGCTGTCACCCGTCCTGCAGGTTGTCCTTTTTCTAAAACTACATTACTATAACATCCCATCAATAATATCGAAAAAAAGTTCTATCCTTAGACAATACTAACTTATGTCCAACATAATCCATTCCAATCCTTGGCTTATCCAAAATACTATTGTCCAATATTACAGTGAAAACGATTACCAAAGAGTTCATATAACAAGCATGTTAATACCATCGTTGATCCCCATATATCATGAGATATGTCTTGTTGGTCACATTCCAAACATTCGAAGGCCTTAATCATGTATTCTCTTGAAAAATGAATACCCATTGAATCGTAGTGAAAACATGAGTGATGTCAAAAGTTAACTCTTTTCACATACCAAAACCTCAAACCATGATTTAACTATTTCCTTATATCAGTCAGGAGCTTATGAATACTGTCAAATATTTCATTTTTCCTTATCCCTTCATTATGCGCATATCATCTTTTTTCCAAAAATATCTCAATCACTTTCCATGGTTACCGGTACCATAAAATTATTGAAAACCATAATAGACCAATACATAAATATTCCAATATTTCACGATACAATATACAACATTATTTTGGAATCCCATTACATAAACACTTAATCATTCCACCACATCGTTGTCATATTCAACATCGTCAATGGTGATCGCATGTGACTTCCCTTTGTCCTTTTCCTTAAGTGGTTGCTCATGTCGATCATCACTAACCCTTGGATTAGGGCATTTATTAGCATAATGCCCCATTTCCTTTCACTTGAAACATTGAAGTCTAGTAGGTTCATTCTGTGTATCCCTTCCTTTGTTTGCATCATTAGACATCTTCTTCCCATCATTGCGGTATTCAAATTCCCGATGACCTTCCTTTACACATTTGAAACATTTACTTGTCCCTTTAAGACAATCTCCACCATGATTCTTTCCACACTTTCAGTATAAGGAAACATTCATCTTCTTTTCACCATTATTCTGAGATTTCTCCTTGAACTCTATCTTTCTTTTCTTGTCAAAAATATGAGATGGATAAGTAACACCAACTTCCATTTCTACCTTGATAGCACAACGCACAATTTCTTCATAGCTAATGAAGTCTCTTATAGATAATGCCCTTCGAAGACTTGGTTTTAAGCCACTAAAGAATCAATCAACTTTACTTTCAGGTTGGATGATAAATCCAGATGCATACCTTGGAAGCCTTGTAAAATTCGCTTCATATATACCAATAGATTCATCATCCTTTTGCTTTAGTTCAAGAAACTCCTTCTCCATCTTTTTTCGAAGAATACGAGGGAAGTACTTATTTAAAAATAAGTTCTTGAACTCGTCCCATTCCATGGACTCAATTTCATCTCTTTGCCTCGTATTCTTGATAAGATTCCACCATTGATCAGCTTCACCTTCCAAACGATATACTGCTAAGATGACTTTATCATGTTCAGAACATTGAAGAACTGAAAATATCTTTTCAGTTGTACTGATCCATTGTTCAGCAACAAGTGGATCAGAAGTCCCACTGAAAGAAGGTGGGTGTTGCCTCATGAAGGACTCAATAGAATATTGTTCCCTTCTCTGCTCATTTGGAAGTCCAGAATGATTCATATCTTGTGTAAGTATATCAATAAGATTTTTCACTCCATCTCCCATAACATTTGTTTGTTCAGGAGGACAATCATTTCATTGTCCATTGCATTGATCGACACGGTTCTTTAGGGTTCCATCCATCGTCTAAAACCCAAAAAGAATAGTGTGAGAGGCAAAAATCATGCTTGGGAAAACAACATAATAAAGGGGGAGTACCTTCAATATCTAACATCTTAGGTTTAATTCTAAGATCGTTAGAGAAATTCTAGGACTATAACCTATACTTATACTTAACCTTAGGGACATCCCTAGACATACCTTAGAAATGTCTCTAGGGATCTCACTAAAGTTCTCGCATCCTAGTTTCCAAAGGTTGACTAAACCTTTCCTCTGATACCAACTGTAGCGGTCTGGAATTACTTCCAGTGGACTATAATTGATACCAATCAGGGCAATCCATGGTCGGATACACCCCCTGGGCGGTACACACCACCATCACCAGTGGCAGCCATTTCCTCATGAAGCCCTTGGGAGGAGAGCCATGCTTCGTCCAATGCTCACATGTGAGAGTTCCCAAGGATCGGATACAATCCTACCTCCTTTGCCTCTGATACCAACTGTAGAGACCCTAATCTTGATGTACATGGACATTACATTACTTTTGCGGAATACTTAGTACATAACAAAAACACACACACAAGGACCGTAATAGTTTAGTGTCTTTGGAAACTCGGAATATAATCTTCTAATTGTGGTGAAAGATCTTCAACATCTCCCATAAAGATCTTCCCTTTTTTTCTTACCTAAAACCTTTCTTTATATCCTGGGAAAAAGAAAACATAAAAGGGTGATCTCAAATGCTCAGTAAGGGTAAACAAAAGAAATATCAATCACATCATATTCATAAGAACATATCTTTTGGAAATATTAACCTGCAAAAGAGATCATAATTTCATAACATGGGATAAATCATAGTAGTGGAATGTAATCCAAATAATCATAACTTAAAACATGAAACTTTGTGGAATAAACACATAATCATAGATAATCATTTCTTATTAGTCAAGACTCATTGCCAAGACTATCTTAGTGGACAAAGTCCCTTTCTAAACCGAGTTCATTCCTCGTTTCAGTCCTGTTTCATTGAACCCGTATAACCTACCGTTCCAGCCATGTCTATCTCATGAGATATAAAATCTTTAACCAATGCATTGGAGGGAGATATAGGTCCCACCCATCTCATAATGATACCATTCTTATGTTTGCCACAAAATCATAAACCATACATCATAGCATAACCCATGTAATAAAAATGGGAATCTTAAACATCATGACATCATAAAACAATTCATATAAGATAAAGGAATTCATAAAAATAATTCCATCACAACATAGTCAAATCAATTAAATAATAGGGATAGAAACAGAACCCTTTATTATCTTAGATGGAAAATAATTTTGATAAAACACTTGAACTCCATTCTTGAGGAAAATATCATTTCGTCTTCAAAAACACTTTTCCTTTCATAACATGTCATAGAATTCTAAACTAAAATAAGTTGATTAAAAATAAAATTGAAAACTTGTAAAGTAAGCTTCTTGGAAATAATGTTTTAAAAATCCATTCTTGTCGTATAAGTTAAAAAAACATTCTTCTCGTACTTTTGTCGGAAAAGTCAAAAAGAACCTCGTACGAAAAACGACAAAAGATTCATTTCATATCTTTTACTATAAATTCCCCAAAGGGTAAAAATGGATTTAAAAAATTTTAGGTGGATGGAAATAATATTACATTTTGAGGAAACATGGATTTGGATGATAAAATACACCCTAGTAAATACCAAAGTATAAACAATCTCGGATAAAAACGAGATTGTGATATTTCCCTTACCTTAGGTCCGATTTGCTTCGTAAGTGTCCGAACCTCCTGTATAATGATTTAAATAATGTCATTGACTTATTCCAGAATCATACTCATTGTTATGATATCATATATGGTTCACTTGTGACTTTATATTACCCGTTCTTTTGTAAATTCCATGTTAAAGAGAGTTTTGGGTAAAATCGTCTCATTTGTCGTTCCTGTTTTAACTTGTAATTATTCATATGATTACATGGATAATGATTAATTAAATCCATAATGTAAGACATGATTTATATATAATATATATTCAGAATATACATATATATAATAGATCATTAAATGGAAAGAAATACATCGTTCATGGAGACGGTAGGCCGTACGTACGCATGAACGCTGTTTTCGTTTCCTTATTGAGTTGAATGGGATTAAGTAGATGACATACATATATAGACACATAAATCCAGTATTATAATTTCATATATTTCATGATTACATATTATATATACTTTATAATCATTAATGAATGGTTAACATGGAGAATGAATCTCATCGCGTCGTGGAGATGGTAGTCCGTACGTACGCACGAGCGATGATATCGTTCTCATGATCGTGGGACTGTATTGGAGTGTATGTATACTATATCAGAATCAATATCACTTTAAAATAATCATATATCATTATTATTTACACCATTATACCCATCCAAGTAAGGTGGTGGTGGAAAATAGGTTACACCATGGCGTGGAGATGGTATTCTGTACGTACGCACGTGCGGTGATTTCATTTTCCGTAGGATGGATAAATGGTGAAATAGGGTTGTTTCATACATATAATTACATATCAGTATATGGGTGATACTGATGTTATTACTTCATAATGAAACAACCTATGAAGAAGAAGTGGAAGAAGAAATAAAGTTGAAAAAATCGGTAACGGACATTACCTCTTCTTTGAAGCGCCTCTTTGAGACCTCCTTTTAGGGAACTAAAATAGGTCTTTTAAGAAGACCAGAACCTCTAGGATGTTTCTAGGGAAGTGGAGAGGAGAAATTGGCAGGGTTTGGAGGAGATTGAAGGCTCAAATTGGTGTGAGGAAGAGGGGGAGGAGGTGCCCTTTTATAAGGGAGGAGAGGTGCTCCTTTGGAAAATTCAAACTATTATTTTATTATATAGTCATATTCGGTTTTAAATAGCTCCAAATTGATTTATTTCGAAGCTAAGGTGGGGATGGGTCGAAATCCTCTCATCCAATATAATTTAGACAAGTTTAGGTTCCTATTTTAACCTTATCATTTAGATTTAACATTATGTTAAATAATTTTACTTTTACCGTGTCTTCTTGTGTTATTACACTATACGGTTAATAAACTTACTATAACAAGACAAAAGAACCCCAAGTTGTTTATTATTAATATATATAACCTTCTCTAAGTCATTTGGCCGAACCTTAGATTTTTAGGAGTAAAATAACAATTAATAATATAATATTTTTTTAAAAAACTATTTTATGTCAATTTTAACACTATTTGGTAATTGCTTTTTGTAAAAATCATAACAGAATGATTAGTTCAAAAAAAGTTAATAAAATCAATACTAACATGTCATATTAATCTAGAAAATTAGTGGAATTCATAAAAAGCCTCAAATTACATTTATTTGGGTATTTATAACATAAATTATGTCAATATTTCATTAATAAGTTAATTACTGCATCATCGTTGAGTCACAAATAAATTAAATTATTTAATGTCTAAAAATTAAAAATAAAATATCATTATTTAGTAAATCTTTTTATAATTCTAATTAATATTTATAGTCGAATTTATCTTATGTATAACCCTATATTAAAAATGATTTACTTATTAAACTTTGATTTTAACTATTTTAACCCTTCTTTAAATAAATTAATAATAAATGTCCTAATCTAATCCAAGAGGGCTTAAATGGTCATATTGTATTCCTAAGGTTGTTTTTGGTCGAATTACACTTATCCAATAGAATTAGGACATGCGTTAGAGTAATAATAATATCATTTTTACCCTTAATTATGCTATTTACTTTTAACTGTGGTAAAAAAACTCAAAAGTTACTATTCACCAAAAATTATTTTCATCTCATTGAACCACATTTTAGTCCTTGATATTAACCGTGTCTCTCGGATTTTCGAAATTCCACTCACAGAAGCGGTAAAATTAAGTGTTATGAAAAATTTAGTTTTCTAACTACCACTTAGTGGTTTCACTATTTATCCAAAAATGAACGTTTCCAGAAAAATACAAACAATTTGGCCTAAGATATATTTGATATTATGAATTCAAAAATGATGTCTATTTTACCAAATTAAAAACATATCAGTTACATTAATTAATTTAAAAATTAATTCCCGACGTCAAAACAAATAGCATGTTTTTAAGAGATAATAACTATCAAATGATTGACACTTGTTTATGTCTGGTTTAAATGTGAAATTAAATCCAATGACCAACATTGTATTAAATTGTAAAAATATATTCTAAATATAATTTAAAACCACTCAAATTAATAATTTATCCCTATTAATTATTTTTATTGAAAAAGTTTTTTTTAATTAAAATTTAGTAATTTTCACTATTCATCAGAAAATGAAAGTTATCCGAAAAGTACCAAAATTTCACCCTAAGATAATTTCGATATTCCGAATCCAAAAATGAAGTCCATTTTGAAAAATAAAATTTACAAAATTTCAAAAAGTGGTTATTACTATTCATAACGGCTAGTTTTTAATAATATTTTAATAGCATATCGTTGTTTGGTGAATCTCAGTATTGCGTACTACACACGCTATCGAGGAAGGTAGCGATTTCATGTAATGCAGGGCAAGTCAAGGATGTGTGTTATGCAAGCCCCTTTTGGTGTAGCGTACAACACAAGACATGAAATTAAAAAGAATATTTTTCATAGAATCTTGGGGTGTTACAATGGTATCTTGGGGAATTATTTACATAATCTTATAACCATCTCTACTACCTTATAATTTGTAACTCTCAAAGCTACCTTACAATATGTGCAACCATCACCATTACACTTGGAGTGACCATATGGATGACCTCCAACATACACATAAATAATAAATTAGAGGGATATATAGTTTCACTTTTCAATATAAAAAAATCCCAAAAACCTGAACATAATCATACAATATTAATAATTGCATAAAAACATTGCTTTTGAATCTTGCAAAACATAATTCTTAAATGAGGATTTTAAAAGAAAACCCCTTACAATCAACATAAAATTGTTGTGAGAATTAATTGAGTGAAATTAATATGTATATACACTTTAAATACAAATAATTCAACACAATATTATTATAATCCATCACACAAACAATTTTAATACCACATAAATAACGAAGTATAAGGTTAACCCAAAGAATGGAAACCGAGATGCGAATTACATTTCCTCAGGTTTTTCTTACTTAAAACTCATTTAAACTTCCTTTATAATGGTTAAAATAGTGTTATTAATCCCTTAAAAAATATTCATCTTTATAACATCTTATATGATCATTTCATTACATCATTTCACCTGTTAATTTTTAGTGTTTTTTCTTTCCATTATTTTGGGTGTGTTCTTTATATGATTTTCATGATCAGTTCGTGATGGATGTTATTGTTGATTGGAAGTGAAACTCCAGAATTTGAATGGAATGATATTTATATATTTCCATATATAAGATATAATATGTAAATATAATCCGTTTGAACCATAAAAATGGTTTCATGACTAGAATAAATTGAAATCACATTGTCCACGATGTCGGTAAATCGACACATCACAGACGGTGTTTTAATTTCTTGATTAATTGGGAGAAGCGAAGATGTATAATGGTGAGTCTTACATAAACATGATAAAATATAGAATATGTAAGATACTAAATCATTCATACCTCTTGTATAAGGGTAGGTGAGGAAAGAAGAAGAAAATAAAATAAAATGAAAAGAAAACAAAGAAAACAAAAGCAGATGTTTACCTCTTGATCTCTTCTCTTTGAGATCCTTCTTAAGGCCTTTGGTTTTGGAATTTTGGTGATACTAGACGCTCTAGGACTTGGTGAAGAGACTTGGGAGGAGTATTGGGGAGAAATTATGTATGAATAAAGGCTTTAGAGGTGTGGGAGGAAGAGGGAAATAAGGGTGGTATTTATAGTGGAAGAGAGGAAGTATTTTACATTATTTTAATCATTATTATAATATTTTTCATGAGACTATAAATAATCATAATTAATGTAACCCCAAATAGTAATAATGTCATGTGAGTTCTAACCAAGTGAAATTACATCATTTATGATGTCATAAATAGTGTATTTAATGTATAATTTGAATATACAGTATTTTACCTTATTTCACTATGCATCAAAAATTCAATAATTTCAAAAAAATACCAAAAATTAACCCTAACCGTTTTTTAACGTATATAATTCAAAAATTCACTCCATTTTATGGAAAATAATTTTCTAAATATTATTAGTTTAATTTTTAAATAAAATTATAATTTATTGAAAAATAATAATTTTAAATGTATAACTCATTTTTTAACAGCTTGAAAAATTAATCAAGTTGAAATTATATTAAAGCCTTAAGAAAATAAAATAATAATTAAATTTACTATTCATTAGGTTCATATTACTATTCATATACCAAAAAAACAAGTTGGTCCTATCAGACTCCAAATAACTTAGTGGTCACAATTGTAGAATATTGTTTTTCGAAATTCAAAACCTAGAAACAGAAAAATAATGTTTAAAGGATAGTTATAAAAATATATTTAAAACAAATTTTCCTGCATTTCAATTTATTATTAAAAAAAATGGGGTGTTACATTATCCCAACCTTCTAGAAATTGTGTCCTCACAATTTTATTTATTTTTTAAATAAGTGAGGGTACCTATCCCTCATAGAATTTTTAGATTTCCTTATTGCTTCTTCAACCATGTGGTTTCTCTACAAAACCTTTACCTGGGGGATTACCTTATTTCTTAATACCTATTCCAGCTGAACTACTTCTGGGATCAAAACATGAGATAAATCCAGCACATACTTCCTCAATATAAAAACATGAAAATCATTTTGTACCAGAGATAAACTTAGAGGCAAAGATAATCGGTAGGCGGATGGTCCAACTATCTCCTGGATTTCAAAAGGACCGATGAACCGCTAAATTATCATTCATTCCTTACCAAAATGAATCACACTTTTATAAAGAGATATTTTAAGGAAAACATGGTCACCTACCTCGAAAGGGAAGTATTTCCTTCAGTTATCAGCATAACTTTTCTTTTTTTTTCTGATTTTTTCTAATCTGTTGTTGGATCATCTTTACTTTCTCAACCACTTCATTTACTAATTCTGGTTCCATCAGTTTTCTTTCCCCAAATTCATCCCAAAAATATGGAGTTCAACACAACTTCCCATTAAATTCCTCAAAAGGATCCATCTGTATACTGGAATCAAAATTGTTATTATAAGAGAACTCAACTATAGAATGATGTTGATCACAACATCTCTGGTAATCCATATAACAAGATCTAAGTGTACCCTCCAATTTCTGAATCGTTCATTCTAACTTCCCATCTGATTGAGGATGAAATGATGTACTAAAATTTAATTCTATGCCCAATTACATATGAAGCCCCTTTCAAAGGTGAGAGGTGAACCTGGGATCCTGATTAAATACAATGAAACGAAAAACCCCATGTAACCTGAAAATATCTTTTAGGTATAGTTGAGAAATCTCATTTAAATACATTGTATCTCGAATAGAAAGAAAATTTTCATATTTATTCAGCCATTTAAAAATCCCTCAAGTTGCATTGTTACCTCAAAAATTCTTAGGTAGTCCCACCACAAAGTCCACGGATATACTCTCTCATTTCGACACTATAACTATAAAAGGAGATAGAATCCCCTTCGGTAACCATCTATGTTCATTAACCTATTGAAATGTCATACATTTCATGGTAAAAATAGTAATATCACTTTTCATTCCATCCCACCAATAACACTCCCAAAGGACTCTATACATCTTAGTACTTCGAGGATGAACTAAAAATGGAGAAATATTAGCTTTACACAATAATTATTTCTTCAATTGGGAATCTGAAGTAACACACAACCTTTTACCGATTCTTAAAACACAATCATTATCAATGTTAAATTCTTGAATATTTCCTAATTTAACCAATTATGCATTTTTCTGTTGCTCACAGTCTTCCTTCTGCTCTTTATTAATTCTATCTGATAACGACAACTGCACTGAAAATTGAAATAAAACAGAGGTATTTACTACACCAACAACTTCTAATCTAAAATTCATTAAATTATTATGCAAGGGATCATGTTCCAAACATAACATTATTAATGATGCATGATTTTTTCAAGTCAAGGGATTCACCACTTTGTTTTCTTTTCCTATATGGTTTGATTGTGAAATCATCATCCGTTATCAGTTCAATCCATATTCGCTTCCTCATGTTTAATTCCTTTGAGTAAATATATACTTCAGAATTTTATATTAAATATATATTTGAGATTTGGATTTGTATAAATGATGCCTCCAAATTTTTAAAACAAAAACCACAGCTACCAATTCCAAATCATGTGTGGGATAATTTAACTCGTGAGGTTTTCGTTGTCTTAAAGCATATGGAATTACCTAATCATTCTGTATCATAAACCAACCATTTCCCTTCAATGAAGCATCACTGTAGATGAAAAACTCATCATCTTAGGATAGCAAGGAAAAGAAGGGAACATTTGCTGATCTCTTCTTTAGTTCCTGAAAACAAACATCACATTATTCTTTCGAAATAAATTTAACCCCTTTTGTGGTAACTTGGTTAGAAAGATAGATAATTGTGCAATGTTTTTAAAAAACCATTGGTTATAATATACTAATCCAATAAAACTATGAATCTCAAAAACATTGTGGGTCTTGGACAATCATTATCCACTTTTTTTTTTTGGAAAGATCAAATGTTATTCCATCCATATTTACAATGTCCCCAATAAAAGAAATTTGTTGCAACCAAAAATTACACTTCTGGAATTTTCCATACAGTTTCTTTTCCTTTAAGGTTTGGAAAACAACCCTGAAATTTTTTTCATGCTCCCCTTTACTCTTACAAAATACCATAAATTCATCAATAAACACAACTAAAAACTTATCCAAGAACTCATGAAATATTATATTCATAATATCCAAGAATACAACAGGTACATTAGTTAACCAAAAATAAATAATAACAAATTCATAATTCCCATATATAGTATGAAAAGATATTTTTGGGATGTATTCGTCCTTCACATTTAGCATATGGTATCCGAATCTCAAGTTAATCCTAGAAAAGTACCGAGCTCCCAGAAAATGATCAAAAAAGTCATCGATATGAGGCTAAGGATACATTTTTAATAGTGATGTTATTCAAAGCTCTATAATCAATGAAAATTATCATGGAACCATCTTTTTTTAATGAACAAAACAGAATAACCCCATGGTGAAGTTCTAAAACGAATGAAGAATTTATTAAGAAAATATTACAACTGAATTTTCAATTTAGTAAGTTCCATTTGATCCATTCGATGTGGGGGTTTTGAAATTGTCTTAGTATCAAGAAAGAATTCAATTTTGAATTAGACTTTTTGATCAGATATGACATTGGGTAACTCATTAGAAAAACATCAAGGTATTCATTTACCACTAGCATATCATTAATCTGAACAATTCCCACGTTTTCGACAATATGAGGAAGATAACATTCATTTCCATCTTTCATCATTTTCTCAGCTTCCAGATATGTTATAAATTTTATGGGTTCATTCATGTATACAAATAGAAAATATTTCTAAAAAACAACTTCGTTAGCTCTATAGTTAATATTAGAATGATAGACAGAGAGACAATCCATTCTAAGAATGGAATCAAACTCTACTATGGGAAAACATCAAGGTTTTTAGGTTAATTATTTCCACATACCACAATAGAAATATTCTTATCACTCCACTTTTCCCTAATATTTCCCATGGTGTTTTAACAATTTGTTTTGATATCATTTATTGAGGTGAAATTTCCAATTTACCATAATATATCTCAGAAATAAAGAAATGTGTAGACAATGTTTCAAACAAAAATTTATCAAAATCTAATTAAACAAACAAGGTACCTAATATAACTTCATTGGATGTCCTAACATCTGCTGACGTATATATAAAGGATCTCACTACACCTTTCTAATTATATTTTGGCTTCTTTATACAATTTGAATATCCCTTCGAGTAGGTATTTTCATAATGGACAATCTCACCACAGTTAAAACACATAACAATTTTCCTATCATGATTAGTCTTAGGATCATTTTCATTAAAATCTTGGGCCATATGTCCAAACTTACCACACTGAAAAAACATCTCAGTTTTGGTAAGACATTACCCAGGGTTCTTCTTGCCACACTTTTCACAAACAGAAAACTGGATTTTCATACGATCATATTTCTTTTTTTGATTCTTACCCATCGCTTTCCATCTGGACCACTTCTTCTCCTTTTTTAAAAATTCATGTGATCATCAGAAAAATCCCTCTATACCCTCCCAGCAAATTAGAAAAGTTTCTCATAACTTCTGAATTCATAGGAGGCAACACCCTTTGATGCCTTGGATTCAATCCTGAATAAAAGCGGTTGATTTTACTATCAGAATCTAGAATAATATTTGGATTATACCTCACATTTCGGGTGAAGGTCACATCATATTGAACCACTAAATATTCCTCTATTTTCCTTAACTCAAGGAATTTCTTATCTATCTTAAGTCACACCACCTAAGGAAAATACTTTTCAAGGAAAATGCTATTAAATTCATCCCACTCTAAGTCATAAATATCATATTTTTCTCTTATATTCATTACCATTGACCACCACTGATCATATTCACCTTCAAAATGATAAATGTAAAGATTTACCCTTTGATTATATAAACATACCATAACATCGAATTTCTTTTCAAGGTATTTAATCCATCCTTTAGCTGCTACTGGGCTAGAGGATCCAGTGAAATTTGGATGGTGTTGTCTCATCAAATTTTCCATTATTGTCATGTTCTGTGGTGGTATTTATGTTTTTTCTCTTTCATAGATTCCACCACTATTTATTTCCTATGTTATTCAATCTATTACTATCACAAACTAATCTGTTTCAATGCTTACAAATTTGGGCAACGGATTCGGAAGGATGTCATTCTATTGGTGCATATCCTTTTTATTGTCCCTCTTTCTTTTGCAGAAAACCATTCTAAACAAATATATATTAGTCAAACAGCATGGTAAATTTAAATTCTACAACATTTAAAATTAATCGTAGAGTAAAAAATCATTTATTTTATTCTATTATCATCATCCTAATCCCTAAAGTTATCTAAATCATCCTCTGATGCCAACTATTAGGACCCAGCCTTATTACATTACATAATCTTTAATTTACTCAATAAATCACTTCCTATCAAATTGTGGATATTTTTAGATCTTTAGAAAATTGGGACATAACACACTCATTACAGTACACATTAATATAGTGTGGATACCCTAAAAACAGTATTCATTTCCTCAAAAATATAAAACTTATTAAATAATACATGATTTCATTGAAAATTCTTCAAAAATTTAACTTGACTTAATTATTTTTCTTGGACATCTTTATAACTTATGAAAATTAATTAAAAACGTGGGATTCTCATAAAAAACTCAGTAAGGGATATAAAAATAAGGAAAGAACACAACAGTCAATGAATACTTGTAACGTATGAAATCATATTCAAAATACATACATGTCACCCTTATATACATACTTTGTGAAACATGAGATTTCCAAAATATCCCCACATAATAAAAGAAAATAAATAGAACCATAAATTAATCATGGTGCATAACTTAAATAATCTTGTAACCCTCTCAGCTAAAGTATAATTTGAAACCCTCATGGCTACCTTACAATTTTTTTAACCATCGTAGTTACACTTGGAGAAACCATACGGCTGAACTCCAACTTACACATACCAAATTCGTTAGAGGGAGAAACAGGTCCCACACTTCATCATAAAAATTCCCCATAACAATAACATAATCATAAAACATGGATAATTTCAAAAAAATATTTATTTTTAATCTTGTAAAATAAAATTTGTAAAAGAAGATTTTAAAAAGAAAAACCCCTTATAAAAATCATATAATTGAAGTGAGACTTAATAGAGTGTATGGAATATGTATATACACTATAAATACAAATAATTAGACATAAAATAATAATAATTCATCACAAAAACAATTTTAATACCCCAAAAATAATGAATTTTAAGGGTAACCCAAAGAATGTAAATTAGGTTAAGAATTCCCTTACCTCAAGATTGACTTACTTAAAACTCATTTAAACGGCTTGTATAATGGTTAAAATAGTTTTTTCAATATCTTAAAAAAATATTAATCTTTATAACACCTTGTATGACAATTTAATTACATCATTTCACCACTTAATTGTTAGTATTTTGTTCCTTTCATTGTTTTGGGTGCGTTCTTTACTTGATTTCCATGAAAAGTTCATGATGGATATTCTTGTCGATTGGAAGTGAAACAATATAATTGGAATGGGATGGTATTTAAATATTTATAGTACCCTAAATTTTACAATTTATCCTTTTTATTACTTACATTATGGTGATTCATAAGTTAGGACATTATTTATATTTGTTTAGGTCATTTTAGAAATTCTTTGATCGTAATGAACTCATTTTCATTCATAAATTAATAACATGAGTAAAAAATGATTCCAGAACCTTATATAAGATATAATACATAAATTATAATCTGTTTCAACCATAAAAATGGTTTCATGACTAGTCTTGAAGGAAGTAAAATAAATATAAATCTCAGCATCCATGATGTTAGTAAATCGACACATCACGTATGGTGTTTTAATTTTTTGAATAAGTGGGAGAGGAGAGGAATTATAATGGTGAGTCTTACATAAACATTATAAAATAAATAATATTTAAGACACTAAATCATTCATTCCTCTTGGATAAAGGTAGGTGATTAAATAATAATAAAATTAAAGAAAATGAAAAGAAAAGAAAGAAATCAAAAGAGGATGTTTACCTCTTGATCTCTTCTCCCCGAGATCCTTCTTAAGGCCTTTGGTTTTGGAATTTTGGTGATACCAGAAACTCTAGGAAGTTGGTAAGAGACTTGATAAGAGTATTGGGCAGAACATAGGTAAGGCTCATGGATTGAGAGGTGTGGGTGGAAGAGGAAAATGAGGGTGGTATTTATAGTGGATGAGAGGAGGTATTTTACATTATTTTAACCATTATTATAATTTTTTTGCTCTAGAATAAAATAGACTTAATTTATGTAACCCAAAATAGTAATAATGGTGTGTGAGTTCTAACAATGTGGGTTCAAATCACTTATTCTATCATAAATAGTGTATTTAACTTATAATTTTAATATCTGATATTTTACTATATTTCACTATTCCTAAAACATTTATGAATTTCAAAAAAAATCCCAAATGTTCACCCTAATCATTTTTTGAGGTGTAGAATTAAAAAATTAACTATGTTTTTTGAAAATTTAAATCTAAATATTATTAATTTAATTTTTAAAGAAAATCATAATTGATTCAAAAATAACAATTTTAAATCTACAACTATTATTTTAACCCCTTGAAAAATTTATCAAGTTGAAATTATATGAAATTGTTAAGAAAATAAAATAATAATATAATTTACTATTAATTATGATCATATTACAATTTATATTACTATTCATAAGGGTATGTTACTATTCACCAAAAAAATAAGTTGGTCCTTTCATGCTCTAAATGACATACCGGTCACAATTATATATGACCGTTTTTCAAAATGAAAAACATAAAAGTGGAAAAATTTTGTTTAAAGTATTGTTATCAATATCTACATAAAACAAAGTTTCATTCATTTCAATTTATTATTAGAAACCTTGGGGAGTTACGATAGGTTTATGTGTAAACCTAACTACATGTTCACAATGTTATGCCTGAACGTGATTTCATGTTCACAAAGTTAGGCATGGACCTGTTTTCATGTCCATAATGTTATGTGTGAACCTGATTACACATTCACAATGTCATTCATGTACTTGTTTGCATCTCCATAAGTGGATATTTGGTCCCGATTTCATGTCCTTAACATAAGGAGTGGACATGACTCTACTTATACTTGTTCACAATGTTATAAAAAATAACCATGCAACAAATTCCCTATCTAATTTATATTTTATACTTTCATGACATATTTTCTTAATCATGTGATGATATATGAATTATTAAATTCCAGTATTAATTATTACTTCTAATATGTAGGGTATGATTTTAAAATGTTATGCTCAAGTTCCATACATTTTTTGTTGACTTTGTGCTTATGGATTTCCTTTATTTTCCCTTACTAATAATCTTACCTCAACCCTTATTATGTTTCCTTTCCTTATTTTATAAGGAATAGTTTTAGGTAGATTTACTAATTTTGGTGATATTTATGGGAGATGTTAAAGATCCTTCACCAGGATAGAAAATTTTGTTTCCATGTTTCCAAAGATACTAAACAATTATGGTCCTCAGGCATGTATTTTTGTAATATAGTAAGTATCCATATAAAATGATATAATATCCATTAATATTAAGACTAGGTATCTATAAGTTTTCTCTAACCCACTCACACACTTGTAAAATTCCTAGAAGCTAACCAATCCTGATCACTACTCCCAGCCAAGAATAGTTAACTGTGGACTTCTAATCAGGTAGGCTCTAAAAATTAAAGGTGCGCATTTTTTACATGGGTATTAACATTTATCATTTTATGTATCACTATTTCAGGGGTGTAACACTATCATGTCCTTTAAGGTGTAACTCCCCATTGGGAAACCCAAAACTCAAACCCATGAAGCACCTCTACAATTCTGGCTTGGTATTGGATCCAATTCAACTTGTCACGACCCGACCACCCTTGGGCCATGAAAATAGTAATATAAACACATGGGTATCTTGTATTTCCTTTGATTCCTTCCCAGCACACCACATGATATTACCCACCAAGTTTTATTATCTGAATAATGATTGTTATCATAGGCGAACACATGTTCCTTCAGTGTGTTTTGATTTCAAACCAGGTAGGATCCCATAAATAAATGAACACCTTATTGATATAGGTAACAATGCATAGCCTTTTATGTATCACTTTTCCACATGTGTTACACTTTCCACCAATTTAACGCTCAATTCTCTCATTGTGGACCCCAATACTCAAACCTATGTCGTGCCTCTACAATTTCGATTGGGTATGGGATTTGATACCTTTTTTCATATCTAAGCCTTTCATATTCCATGACCCTAGTCAACTGACCCCATAGGTATCCCTTAATACATCAGTTGACTTGCCATCACACCACAAGATATTACTCAGTGGGTGATTCAGGTGATGAAAACCTTTTCAAACCTCAAGATTCACATGGAAAATCATTAGTTAAGAGGATCATTAACTATTGGTATATTATTTACACATGTATCTAGGTTATATTTTACGGTATATAATATTTAATATTCATTCTTGAATATGATAGTATGTGGGGTTCTGTATCCCATGAGATCCATTCTGATTCCATGAGTGATATTAGTATAGCCTTTACAATGTTTTATTGTCATCTCTAGATGTTATATTTTTTAAATTATTTATTTTGATGATATATATTATGATATGATTATCATTTATTGATATACATTAATTTTTCCTTGTTTTATGGGTATTGTTATTTGTGTTCGAAATAGGTGGACCATTGTGTTATATTAATCCCTTTGAGGGGATGTGTGATTGACATGAGATGATATTGACGTTGGACTCAAGAACAAGGTGTAGATACGATTTTATGTCCTCTTAAACTTTTACTCATTGCTAAAATATCGGACTGGTCAAGATCTAGTTGAGTTTTGAGGAGCGCATTCAATTCCTATTTGATTTAAATCTTCCATGCTCAATTCCTAATTGATTTTCATTTAGAATACATTAGTCCAAGTTGTTTTTCGGGAATCATTCTATATATGAGGTATGAAATATGATGATACAATTGATCTATATAGAGCATGAAATCTGGGTACATAAATCCAAGTATTGGGTTGCTCGATGTATAGTAGATTTGTGAGTAGTACAATTTATTCCTTGTTGATATGAGATCATAATACTTGATTTCTAGTTTATTTAATGTGGAAAAATAGATTCCTATATATCAAAAAAATCTTACAAGAGGACCATGGTGAATTGAGCTTCATATACACATGATTACTTGAGATTTTAAAGAAACAAATATACTACTATGGTGGCTAGTTTGGTTACTTATGACTTTTTTAAATGATGGATTTCGAGCACTATGTGTTCATAAATTTAAATTTGGTTTCTATGAACCATGTTTTGGCCTATTAAAAAATTCAATTTGATCACCTTGAACTGGTCCATTATCATTGGGACATTCCATGATTATCTTTCCAGTGTAGAGCTGGATCAGGTACGACTTGGGGTTTGGTAGCATCTTAATTATCCCACCACCGCTCAGTTTTAATTTTTATGTTTATATCCTTGTTAAAAAATTATTTTTATTCTAGACTGCACTTGTATAATTAATAACACCATGTAATTATGAATTGTTGGTGTCCAAATGAGTCTTTTGAACACCCCCTAACTCAGGAATTTCGATGTGCTTGTAGATTCCATGAGAAAAGTGATAAATGGAAAGGGACATGTGGTGGATAGTTGAGAAGGTGGAGAATAGTGTTAGAGAATATCAGTACAAACACATGAGGAATGAGGATTTCATTCATTTATTTTCTAATTTAATTACTTTTGATATCATTCCAATTTCGGAGATCTTAATTGTATATAATATATGCCTTCTTTAGTTTCCACATTCACTCTAATTATTTATTCATTCTCTTATTATTATTATTATTATTTATTTTTCTTCTTGATGATATAATATAGAGATTATCACCTCTCCACTATTGTATATTGACCCTCACTACTATTCTGGAGCCTCTTGTGTATAGGGAGGAAATCATGTGGTTATGTGACCCTCTGACTTAGATAATGTGGTTATTTTTGGGATGTTAAAAAATGTTTTCAAATCTCTAGATTCACTAACAGTTTTTTTCTTTTTCTTGGGATGGTACTATAAAGATATGAGTTTGGACAGTTGGAAATCATGTAGGGGAATAATTATAGATCCTAGACAACACTGTATAGTGTACCAAAAAGTTTCAATAAAAGTGGTAATTTATTTTTTCCTCTTACCATTGATTAAATTCACCTTGGGTGATACACAAGGTTTCTATATGTGATTCAGGGTATTTAATGAGTGTCCATGAATCACATATAGACACGCGGGTTCACATACCATATATATTTTTATATATATTGTGGTTCTAGATAGTGGTTCATTAATTAAATTAATTTATTTTTAATATATCTCCTAGATGGTTTGGTATTGTCTCATATATTAGTGATGCATGATGTGTTGAAATATCTTAAATATAGAATTAATTAGTTGATTTGAAAATCATTTCATGTAAGTATATATATGATCATTGGAACTAACATGCATAGATGGAGGAAAGGGTTATTTATATGAGGTTTATACCTTGGTTTTCTTGTATAATCCTATAGATGTCTTAGTGTGACCCCATACACTCTCTAGGGCTTGTTATTCTCTAAATGTTCATCAATTTATGGAGACATATAATTTTACATCTGATGTTCGAACATAGTGGTCTATGTTGTTCGAGATGGACCACTAGGGATACTTCATAATAATGAGAAGACTATATATAGGAATAATTTTTTCATCATATATTTTTTTAAATGATAATAGAGATACTTAATTAAATAGATGATACATTATAATAATTAAATTTAATTTTTCCACAATAATGAAACATTATAGTTTCCTTAAAACACCTTAGAATATTTTAAGGAATATTTTCAGATTTGGGAGCTAAGTAAGTGAGATATTCTATAGCCCATATATTATTGTCAAATATGAAACGAAACTATTAAATATATTATTTTACACATGTGTGATTTATCCAAAATATTTGAATATCACCCCAAAAATTCATCTTATGGGATATCGGAGACCATTATTAAGTCTAGGAAGCATATTTTACCCTAGGAAATGTATTACATTTGAATTCATGGGTGTTGGGTTATATCATGAATGAGGATAATTTTTTTATAATAATATTATATAATTCCAAAAAATTGTTCAATATCTACCAAAATGTGCATCATATGAGAAATATGAATCCACTATTATTTCTGGTACATGGTGTTTAACCTAGGCAGTGTCTATCATTTGTGAGGGACAAGTATTTGGAAAAATATTACATGATAATACCCTTTTTATATTTTTATTATATTATTATTTTGTTTCTAAATAATAAATTTTTGAATATCTCTCAAATAGTTCATCGTTTAATAAATATTAAACAACCGTTAGGTATGGGACATGGGGTTCTCCCTAGGTTGGGAATAACTTTTGTTCATGTAGGGTTCCTGGAAACATCACATGTGGTAATACCATAGAAAATTTTATTTATATTATTAATCTAATTTTAATTGATTCAAATTATTTATTTAAAATGATGTCTTATTCTTAAAAAAATTAGTGTTGAGACCACCGATGATGTTTCACATCAATCTAGAATATGAAAAATGCAATAATTTTGACCAATTAAAAATATGAAACGTCTTTAATGGTTGAATTTAGACACTCCATCAATAACTGTACATTGAGTCATTGATAAAACAAGTGTTGTAAATTTTTAATGGAGGAAATTAAGTGAGATATTTAATAATAATAATAATGGTTATTATTATTATAGTTATTATTAAATAAGGTAAAATAATATTTATGTTTAGAGAATTAAAATATATATGGGATATATATACCCATGTGCGGGGAAATATATGGATTTTTATATATATAATGTTTATATATGGGTTGTATATATTTGTGTGTATATGTGTGTGGGTATATATACATATGGAGGTGGTATATATATAATGTATAAACATATAAGTGACATTAAATATATATTAAATTGATGGTTTTAATATATTTAAAATATGGGAAAAATCATGATATTTAAGTGGAATAATATAAAAAAAATAAATGAATCCAATAAAGAGAAAACAGTATTAACATAATGGAATGTAATAACCGTTCAATTAAAAAATAATATAAAATGGGGGTTTGGGGTAAATGTCCAATGCATGATATGAGGTCACTTTTCTCTCCTCCTCTCAAATACCAGTGTCTTCCTCTACCTCTCTCTTCTTATTTTTTTATTTTATTTTATTATTATTCTAAAATTATCTCCATAATATCTTCTTTGATATTCATCATATTGACACAACATAAGTTTTGTTGGATCCGTATTCATAAGTAGAAATTAATTCCAATTTTTTTGAATGAATAAAGATAATATTTTCATGTTTAATTCATCATTTTTAATTATTAAAGATATGAAAATTATAAATAATTTAGAAATGGGGATGGTTCAAGAATTAGATCATGGGTGATCATCTTTTGGTTGTGTGAAAGTTTGATTCTGGTGATGGAATCCATTTTGATCCGTGACATCGACTTGGAAAACCATGAGGAAAGAACTTTATTACTTATTGGCATCTTGTTCACACATTTTCCATGTTATATTTTATTTTATGGAATATTTTATATTCCTAATTGATTATTATTTCATGTTGGTGTGTGTATCTATGGAGACCCATTTTGATTCTATTAGTGATATTGGTGTATCATTTACAATGTTTGATTATTATCACACGATTTTTTGTTTTCTATTTTATTTATCATGATGATATATATTGTTATCTTCATTTAATTTTATTTTATACCTTGTATGGATTTTTCCTTACATTTGAGGTACCTTTCTTAGTGCTCAAAATAGATAGACACTCAAGGAAAATTTTTACCTTAGAGGTGGAGTGTGCTTGACATGCGATGATGGTGGTGAGGGACCCAATAATATGGTGGTGATACATTGGAATTACATGTTACAGATGTAATGGATTCCTAAGTATCAAAATGTTCGATATCTAGTTTATTTTAAAAGATCTCAATTGTTTCCTATATGATTTTTTATAATCTTTCTTAATGCCTTAATGATTTTCATGTTGTGTACATGATGATTTTTTTCAAGTCGCAATATATACTTGATGTTAGAGATATAATAATACCATGGAGCCATGTGGAGGATGAAATCACTAAACTGGAATCCATATATAAGGTTTCTTAATGTCTACATTATTTGTGAGTATTTTACTTGATGCCTAGTTGATAAGCAAGCATCATGCTCGATGCCTAGTTGATTTATGATTGGATCACTTGATTCCTATATGTGAGACAACATGACATAAATGAGTCCCATGGTTGAACCATATTGCATATAAACATGATTCCTTGGAGTTTTCATGAAAAAAATATACAATACTGATGGCTACTTTGGTTACTACCGATATTTCTAAGAGAGGGATTTTGAGCATCATGCACTGGTCCATTAAAATATGGATTATGAGGACCATGTACTAGTCCATTAAGAGATGTATTCTAAGAATCATTCACTAGTAAAAAGTCTTAGAGAAATTCCTTGATTATCAATCTGGCATGGATCTGAAGTAGGAATAACCAGGGTTTTGTGGAAAATTGGTCAGTGAACCACTAATCAACTTTTATTAGTATGTTTACATACTTGTTTAAATTTATTTTTATTGTTGAATAAATGTGTATACATGAGAAAACTAGGAATGGACACAAAGATGGTTTACTACTGAGTCTTATACACACATCATACTCAAGAATTTTGATGTTTGAGTAGATTCTAATAAAAACTCGGTGAAGGGAAAGGGCTATATTATTTATGGATGAGCATATGGATCAAGGATATGGAGGAGATTTTTATAGACATTAGAGGACCCCAAAATAATTTTATTTATTATCTATTTTCAATACTCTTGAAATATTTCTACTTTTGGTGTTGTTATTTTTACACAATTTATTCCATCTTTATTTTCTGCATTTTTTCTTATTTTTTATTATTTCTCTGATTATTATTATTTATTTTCCCACTTGGTGACACGATAGAAAGGTTATAGTCACCCTATTATCATATTTAGACCCTTATTGAATGTCATTAGCCTCATGCATATAGGGAGGTGCACATGAGGTCATGTGGCCTTTTAGATTATACATAATTGTTTAGGTCAGCACATTAAACTATAGGTGACATATTTTACTTTTATTATAATAATGAAAAATGCATGATAAAAAATATTTAATAAAATAGACAATTTATGGGAAAAAAATTATTCCGCATTGAAATCAAGATTGAAGTTTAATTACATGATTTTTTTTAAATAATAAAAAATAATGTTTTTGACTTTATAATCAATTAACAATGGTATGTAACCTTCCATCCCTAATATTACATTAAATAATCCAATAATATATTTTTTATTTTCATAAAATATAACTTGTGTTCAGAAAATTAAAGCATGGGACTAAAAAATCAAAAAAAATATGTTTCAAAATATGTTATTCAACTCCTTCAAGATATATTAGAGTAATAAATCACAAAAAATTATATAAAAAAACTTTTTGATTGATTTTAGTGATTTACTCCACAATTTTTGTGTTTTTTATTTGCCTCACCAGTACCATGGTGATAAATCATTAATATGGTAGCAATTAAATATGACCAAAAATAAAATAGACCTAATTTTAAAAAAATTAACATCCTAGTTATATATAAAGAACCAATTTTTCAATATATAAATTTTATAATGTGAATAATTTAACTTTAATTTAAATTATTAAAGGCAACAAATCATAGTTTTACAAAAAAATCATTTTTAAGAACTGAAATGATCTTATATGAAAAAAAATATAATTCTTATTACTGTGGAAATAATTTTATAATATTTAATCAAATGGATCTAATTTTAATTTTGAATGATTCGATATGGAATTGTACTTTTATAATACTTGATTTAAAGAGAATAAATGAATGGTTTAAAATCATCATTTTTCATAACTCATTCAGAAAAAATTATATTAATGAAATCCAAAATATTAGTCCTAAAAGTTTTATGATGTTAATTTCAAAATTGATATAATTTTTTTCAAATAATATTTTTATTATTCAGAAATTTTAATTATAATATCCACATAAAAATGAAAAAAAACTAAATATTGAAGAATGACATATTTTTCAAACATAAAATGTATTTATTCTCTTTATATTCCTAATAACCAAATTAAACCTATGTTAATTGATAAAGTAATATATAATCCATTTATTTAATTAGAATCATTTATAATTATTGACTAATTAAATCTATTGAGATTGAAATACATTTCAAATCTAAAAACAGTTTAATGAAAAATATATCTTATTGAAATGATTTCATCTTTAGTTAAAACCAATAAATAATAAATTTATGATTGATTGTTAAATTTTTTAAGGAATATTTTTCATATATTTCATACTATTTTAATTTGGATTCATATTTTCCAACATAATGGCTAGGTTATAAAATTCATATTAAGATAAAAAAATTGTTTAAACAATATCATGTGTCTGTTATATGCTATCAAAAAAAATTCTTTTTTAAAATAAATTTTCAAAAAATCTCATAGTAATATATTATTCCATCCTTGTTGAAATTGAATCCTTAATTTTTTAATTCTTATTTTCTAAAATAAATATAAATTATTAATTAAATTGGATATTTATTTTATCATGAACATAAATTTCTAGCTTTTGACCAAGATACTTATTATTCATGTAAATATATAAGACTCATAATTAAAAATACGTGTCTAAAAATTCACATTGGTAGTTTAGTATTTCCTTCCACATTATACTTGATATAGTTATCATCAATTTTATGGATGTTGAGAAATTCCTTTCTTGTTCACATATTAAATTTGATAAAATTTACTTAAATTATTTCTTCCAATTCTATAAGGGTGATTTCATATTTTGATGTGAATAATCATAGTCATGATGAATTTTTCATGATTGGAGTATTAAAATAAACTTTTAATTGATCATAGGTTCCAAAAAATAATGAAAATTTATTCTACAAATCCAAATCTGAAAAGCCTTGTATGATATAAAATATTAACTAATAAGAAAAGAAATTAATCCCTAAAATATAAATAACAACCATAAATCAAGTGAATACTCCCCAAATCGAAATGCTTAAGTATTAATTAAAAAATCAAAAAGGTTTTATCACTTATTCTTCCATGGTAAATTTAAAATTTTTAAATAAAATCAAAATTATTCATTCATTGAGTTTTATACCAAAATTTTATATTCCTTAATCATATATCCTCTAAAATATTCTAATAATTTCCCAAAATAACCCAAATCACCATAAAAAATCAACAAAATTATATATTCTTACAAAAGGTTACTCAATATTTATTTCTTAAATATTATTAACCATTTTGACATAAAATCCCATAATAGAAAAAAAATTCCATCCACTATAATCCTATAATTCTCTAAAAATAAAAAGAAATTATTCAAAAAAAATATTTATAATCACTTATTCAACCAATCACTATTGGTTCTAATCATTATATATAATAAAAACTATATATTCCCAATATTCAATAACCCTTTATCCCAATTAACCATATTTACAAAATATCATATTAACCCTTAAATTTATCAATACCTTTCATATTATTTCCCCAAAATATATAATCACATTATCTTAAATAAACGTTTAGTATAACGGTTACATATAACGCTTATACATCAAATAAATTATCAATAATCAAAACATGTCTCCAAGGTACTCTAATAAATTAATAAAAGAGTATGAATTCTTCTAAACTTATGATCATCCTTTATTATTATCAATCTCTAAATAAAATACCACAAATTTATAACACTTGGGACCCTATATATAAAAATCAATCATAAATAATAAACCTTTAACCATGATTTGACATATTATACCTTGATACATTCTTCCTCTATGTTCCATCCCAAAAAAATGAATCACACCTAGTTATCTCAAAATCATCATGAATATTTAGACATGGAATAAAGATACCAATTATGTTAAATTTTCTCAAATACCATAATCTATTATCATAATTATTATGTTATCTATGAATATTTTAAATCTAGATCCCCTAGTTCCTAGAAAATGTTTTTGATACCAACATTAATATATGTGAATGAAGAAACCTATATTCAGTGCTTACATAATATATTAGTACAGGATAAAAGGGATCTAAAAACCCAAGAAAGATTAGTTTATCAATTTTGGAAATCAAGATACATACCTGACTTCTAAATAAAATTGGATTTTAAATATAGAGCATGTAAAACATTCATGTATAATTGAAATTATTCAAACAACCATTATTCATATCCCTAGAAAATGAAAAATAAGGATGAGTTCTGATGTTTTGTAAGCGTATAGTAAATATGAAGCTATAATGATTAAATTTGGTATAATTAATATGGTACAGTGGATAATCTGAAAAAATGTAATTCAATCAACAACTTGAGTAAAAATTAAATAAATGGATAATATAAAAATAGAAATAACATTAATTATGAAAATTTAATTCTCAATAAATAAAATCTTTAAATACAAATATTTATGATAAACTATCAATGGATCAACCATTATATCTTGAGTCTTACCATAAATTCCTGGTTGAAGAACCATTTATTATATTGGTAGGTATAAACATATTACCTTACTATTATGGCCATCTATTTAGTTTCATGATAAATATCAATGAATTGAGGGGATATCTATAACTGGGACCAACCATCACTTTCACTCTATATGAATTCCTCGTATATTTAATTATTAATACACTTCATTCTCAAAATAATTTTAAAATATTCAATTTTACATGTATAATCAAGAATATAGAATATTTTAGACAATAATGAAATTTCATTCTTCATAAACATCCTTATATTAATACCATATATATGAATGTTATATAGTTGGGAAAATATCACAGTAATAGAAATGATGATGAATTCAGTGATGATATTTAGAATATGGACATGAAGGTGTAACGTAACATCTAATTAATAATAGAGAGTTGTATAGAATAATATTATAAGAAATAAAATGATTTAAAAATAATGTATAATTCATTATCAATGAAGGTTGATTGATGACCAATGATTCATAAAATATATTTTTTTAACAAAAACCCATTATAAATGAAAATAGAAGGAATACATAAAAAATAACTTCCATAAATCATTGTGTATGATCAGATTTAAAAATAAATTTTTAAAAATATTGGTATTTATTTAAGAAAATAGAAACCATTTCTTTTGATATTATTTTTAATAAAAAATAAAAAAAAGGTTTATTAATAAATTTCATTTGAAAATAACTATTTAAATATTTTAATAGTATTTCAATGTAATGAATTATAATGATATATGTAAATTTTATTCAGGTAGTTTCCATTGAAAAAATATTTCATTCAAATTTTGGTAAGAAGTCCAAAAATACCTCATTTGTAAAAAGAATGAATATTAATTTTAAATATTTATTAATGAAATCAATATATGATTTAAAATGACTTAAAATAATCATTGTATATTAAATTATAGTATTTTCAGAAACAATTCAATGAAAGTGGACATGAATTTAAACTATTTTGGAAGGAAACATAAAAATATGAATTTATCTAAAGGAACAGTTCTTACTTATAACTCACATGATGATTATAGATTTATAAAGGGAAAAAATGGTAAATAAAATGAGAACTAAAAACATAACCATATTAAAAGAAAATATATGTGGTTGAAGATAATTTTCAAATATAATTTTAAAGAAGGAAGTCATAACATAAATTGTACTAACATATAATTTGATTATAACTGAAATACCTTGTGACATTAATAAACATTGATTCAAACCCCATTAAAAGAGTAAATATTAATTTAAATTTTTAATACCATTAATAAATTTTAATTCAAGTTATGATATTTCCATGTAAATTATATACACTATAAAAATGATATTTTGTGCATAATGTAAACATTTATCATTGAAGTGAAAATGATACAAATTTATTCTTACATCAAGTGTGACATTCATTGAAATATATGTACCCACCATTAAAATAAATTTTTAGTTATTAATATCTTTTACGAAAAACATATTAATAATAATTAAACCATAACTGGTATTATTATAAAATATTATCACCCTCTCATTAAGAATTTTTTAATATCATTATTCTGGGTGATTCATGATTTGGTTCTATTGTTTGGATCCTTATTCTTTGATCATGGTTCCATTATCTCTATATTGTTAATCATGTAATGTATATCATATTATTTCATAATATTATTGATATTAAAATTTTCATAACCATTAATTTCATAAAAATTTTAACATCACTTGTGTAAGTAGAAAATATTTCCTAAACCAGAGCATGTTATAGATTGAATGAGTAAAAAAAATCCCAATGTATAATATTAATATAAAATATATATAATACTATACATTTTCTAAATATAATATCTATACATTGTAGATAATTTTATGATCGTTCCTACAATTTGAATATTTTAAATAAAATATATCACTCATGGAGATAATAATCTATATTTACTCAGGAATAGTACATCCATTTTATAATGATAAAAAGGAAAATAAACTATAAAAATTTTTCATTATAAAATAATTAAAAAGTAATAAATTTCACATATATTTACTAAATAAATCATCATTTCCATTCATAAAATTTATTGATGGAGCATGAATCACATTGCTATATTCAAATGGTAGTCCACAAGTAGGCAGAAGAGATACTTTCATTTCCAATTTTATAGAAAGGAGGTGGAAAATGGTTATACCATAATAATAATAACATAAAAAATTATTTCTGATACTATAGAAATTATTATTTTATGTAAATAGTAGATTTAGAAGAGGTGTAATTAGAAAAAATATTTGAAAGGGATGGGTAGGTTGATTACCTATTCATTAGAAGAAAAGCTTTGGATTACATATTATGCCTTATTATGATTGTCTTGGGGGAATAAAATAAGATCTATGATGACGATAAGTAGTCTAGGAATGTTTTATTTTTGTTCTTGGATGATCTAATGTTCTCAAACTTTGTGAATGAAGGATAATAGTATATTCCCACTTTAAATTGAGTGGAGTGTAACTCCTGTAAATTTTTTATGTTTTAAAATATTAAAATGTATTATTAATGTTAATATGGAACCAAGGAATAAAAAATTCATATATAAAATTTAAAATTCCATGAAAACAATCATAAAATTACAATTAGAAAGGTTTTGGTGTCATTTGAAGTCATATCTCCTAATCAAACCCCCTTAAATCCCAACATACATTAATCGTGATAACTTGAATATTTTTCAGGAAAAAAATAATTATATGATATAAAATAAAAGCAGTATTGTAAAAATATATTTAAATACTAATTCCAAATTTGGAATAAATTTTATCATATTACAAATATATTGGTGTATGAAATTATTTTTAATATACAGATAAAAAATAAATGATAACGGTTTTTAGGAAAATGACCAATTTATGCAAGAAAATGTATTTCACCTTAAAATATAGAAATAAGTTGACACTAAAAATATGAAATTAGAATTTATGTAATTGGAATTTAGTAGTTCTCAAAAGTCAATCAATACTGGAGCATGATTTAAATCACTAGGCTTTTATCTATGCTTGTAAATAAGCTGATAAAGTGGCATACTGCAGTACAATAACCACACACTATAGCTATAACACACTGAATTTTTACAAAACATTTTTTTTTGGAATAAATTGTATTTATTTTATGTGTTTTTATATACTAAACCATGTTATGCATGTAATACATGAAACACCAGCTTATCTTATGATATACAAAACACAAATTTTCTACGAAATAAGATTTTATTATTCTAAATACATTAACAAGAAAATTATAACCTTGCCGTTAAATTAGTAGGAATTAATATTAGCAATCATAGCATGAAATTTATATATAATATATTCAATAAAGTTTTTTTAAATTCCCGCAACATATTTTATAGGTATAAGATAAGAATAAATCTAGTTTTACACATAATAAACACATATTTTTCTAAATGCATCTTTGTCACCTTTTAATGTCACACCTATTCTAAAACAAATTTTTTCACATTTTGAAAATATATTTGAAAAAATATATTAATGTTTATATATTTTAGTGTAAAATTATCTCAATGTGAATATTTTTATTTTTATGATAGGTTTCATTTTATATGAATAGGGAAAAATAAATCATTTTTATTAAATAAATGAATTTCCATCTTATTTATTTATATACTTAAATTATATTTGTAATTGGTTTTAAATAATAAATAGTTCAATTATAAAAAATTAAATCTTACTTTGTTCATTGTAATAAATTTTACATTGAAATTGGATATAATGATATTCGAAACTTTTGAAAAATTTTATTTCAAAAACACTTGTTTCATCCTGTCTATGGGATAAATTTAAAAATATTTTCTTCAATTTACATGAATTGAATTTTGAAAAATGGATACCATATTCAGAATAACAAGATCCAAATAATTTATTTAGTTCCCTTTTCTCTTTGTATGATATGAATATTAAATAATGTAATTCTATTACCACAGATAAGGGTAAATCAAGAACTTAAGGGTAAAAATAATATTATAAATATTATAAAATAAACATAAAACTTAAAGAAGTATTATTTTATGAATTTAGTTCCACACCTCAAACCTAAGTCTCTAAATTTAATTATTTTATGGTTATTTTAACTATTAAAATTTACATAGATATTATTAAAATCAAAGGGAGTGACAAAATGCCACACTCTTGGGTTTAATGAGTATAATATTTTTAATATGTGGATAAATTATTGATATGATTGATTATAAATATTATTATTTGAAGATAATATTTATATATACATCAATAAAATTTATTTTTAATTTTTTGTGGATAAATAATAGTCATAAATAATTACAAAATAATGATGTAGTAATTATTCAATTAATGGAAAATAGAAAATAAATGATATTAGTAATATTAAAATAAATATAATTTTAATTAATTAATGTGACCCAAAAATTATATACTTCAATATGTCATATTTTGTGTGTATTAAATAATTTTTTTATAGATATGTTTTTTTATTTATCATATTAAATTCAAAGTAATGAATAGTGTAAAATTTGATTGTAATGATATTTTATGAAAATGGTATTTTATTAAATTATAAATAAAAAAAATAAATATTTAATAAGGAAAAATTTCATGAGATATGGTTCAAAGTTTTAATAAATTCGTATATTTTGGTCAAACTGACACATTATATTAAAATATAAGTACCTTTCAATGTTGAAAAGTTTGTTACCATAGTTAATATTGAAATAGGTTTACTTAAGGTTAATGAAAATAATGAGGTTTAAAATAACACAAAAACCTATTTAAAATTTATCTTTTTTTGAAATTATAACCATATAATATATTATCATCAGAAAATTACCGTTTTAAGTATTTGGATTAATACTAAATTTTTATAAATAAATATTTTTAGAAATTTGAAGAGTTAATCTCCCCTCTCTTATAAATGGGAACCTATTCATCTTTTTTTCTTCACACATTAAAAAATATTTGGATTGTCCAACCCCTATCCAAATATCTCCCAACATCCATCTATTCCTTCTATAATCATTACCTTTGGTATAAATCCAATGAATTAATTATTTTAGAGCATTCTAAAGAAGATCCCCGAAGAAGAGGTATTGTTAAAAATAATTTTTATTTTATTACTTCCTCAAAATAAATAAATAATTTTTATTTCATTTTTATATAATAACCATATTATATTAAATATAGTGAGATGTTTTTATTGTAAGGGTGTGACCTAAAACAATAAAAACACATCTTTTATTGAAGGTGCATATAGATTTTCTTCTGATTAAATTCCCTTGAATGGCTCTAATAATGATGCCTAATCAAGTCAAGGTGGTATTGTGTACATTTGAGTCTTGGTCAGAGCCTTGATCCCCAAAATGGTAGAAAAATACTGGACCACATGGTTTTATACAGTGGAAAATTAGGGACCGCACAAGTTTTCAACAACCATCCATCCACAGTCGCATGACCGTATAGTGCTACTGAATATCAGGAAATAGCCTTTTTTTCATGATTTGAGCATGATTGGATAAACTTTGTGCCTAACCATGTAATGTAACCCCCTTATAGAAGTTACTTTCCCATGTTTTCTTTATGGTTTGGAAAATCATTCTCCTAAACAGTGTTCCCTCGTATTATGTGGTTAAATTATACTTTATCCCTCATCTAATTTAATAAAAATATTTCTTTTTCTCTTATTACTTTAGTGGATGAAAATCACATTTCCTCCTCCCATAGCTCAAAATCTCCCTCAGTTGGGATTCGAGATATCTTCATCATCTTCACTCCAATTGAAGATCTTTTATGTGGATCACATCTATATTGGAAATTTTTTCTAGTCTCTTACCTTGGATCTATGTTTCTTTCTGAATCCATCGTGATATTTAGGTGCATGCTTGTTTTCCCTATTTTTAGGTTGTTAGACCATTTCTATTATCACTTCCAACCTACTTCAAATTTGAGTCCAATATAGAGTGAGGAGTCATCTATGGCCTTGAGGATGGTGGTCTCATTGATTTCCCCATGAACTTTGACGCTATAAAGAAATTTCATTTTGTTGCCTGCAATATTTTGCTAAGAATACCATTTTATTTATGTTCCTCATATAAAATTGAGCATCCCACCATGATAAACATCCAATTATATTTGTTTAATTATTTTTTCTATGTTGACCTCACATATAGACTCCCATTGGGTGAACATAGTTGAATTTCCCCTTGTGGTCAATTTTTCAATTGGTTGGAAATCCTTTTTAGGTAACATATTAAACATTCAATGGAATTACCCTGGATATATGATTGTTTATAGAACCTGAAGAAACATCTAGGTGGTTTTATGAAACAATAATTGGAATATGCTATGTATTAAATTCCCATATTTTACCATGTAATATTCTTAATGTCTCTTTGATCCTTGTGAATTGAATTTCCTTATTATGAGTAATTTAATGGATTAGGTAAGTGGAAATTCTAATGAATTATCATTGTATTTACTTAAATGAATAAATTTTTTAAATGGAATGATCTAAAAATGATGGCAGGGACATGACTCTTGTTTTTGAATAATCAAATACTTATTATGAATTGAAATTATATAATAGAACTGTGATAGACAAATGAATTATATGATAGGAATTTCATCATGTATTATATTATAAAATGTTATTATGAATTGTCATCGGTTGTGGTATGATTGTAAGGAATATATTGAGCCTGAAAGTACCATGATTCATTACATCGGGTGTTTAGCATGATATCACACACCATTAACACTAGTAGGATATTTGGATGGATGTGTTGTGTCCCCTGTTCATGTGTTGACATGATGACACACTAACCATATTGAGTGATGAGAATGAAAAACCCCATTCATTATGATTTTTAGGGAATGTACTGTATTGATTGGGATTATAAAATTATTAGAATGGTTATTGATGTTTGAGTTTCACCTTAGACCATCCAACAACTTGAATTCCATGAATGTGGCCACTTACGTCTGCATGTACTTGGATCATATAGGGGATGAAATATATTAATATACAATATATATATATGTGTGTGTGTATGTGTGTGTATTATTACTATATATATAGTTGTTTCCCATCATATACTTATTCGGTCATGATCTAAAGAAGTTAGGACCTCTAGGTGTCCAATAGGAACCTTATAAGGTTGTTTCTTATTTATTCATCTTCTTCAATTAAATACAATTACATGCACATTGTGTGGTTATTAGAACTGTATGTATTAGTTACAAACACCGTTGGTGATGGCTTATTGATATTACTATAGAAAAACATAATTGGTCTATATATAGTTCCTGATAAGATTATAGGCATGTAAGTACGGATTAGGGTAAGAGCCCTTCTACTAGTATTTTATATCTTACTGATATATGGATCATAGGAGTAGGGTACTAAGAATTAACTTGAGATTACTGTGGAAAAGGTTATGTTCTTTTTTTTACTTTTTATCTATGCATGTTCTTGTGTTACCCTTTTTTATATTAGTACTCCTTGCATTCCATGTATATGAAACTTCCCATAGATTTTTATATTATTATCATTTTTTAAATATATGTGCTTCTGTAAAAAATTATTTATTATATATATTATTATATGCTTCTGATGCTGTTGTATGATTATATTTATTTCTTTTCTACCATTATTATAGTTGGGTATAGTATCCTACTTGTCGACAGTCACTAGAATATGGTATGGTCCACTTGAGGCCATGTGACCCACCGACTGGGGGCATAGGTTTAGTGGATCCCAAGGTGGGACAATACAAAGTAGTGTTAGAGATTTTTTTCCTTTGTCTTACTATGTTGGGATTAGATTGGAGAATAGGTTTTTTTTTGAAATTACCCTATTTCTAGATTTAGATAACCCATGAATAGGGTAATCCCATATTACCGGGGTTGGGAAATTTTTATTATTGACTATAACATTTATGGTTTATATGAATTCACCACCAGGTGACTCACATGCCTTATAGTGTTATTATTGTCAGTATGATTGGAATGATATTTATTTTACATGGCCTGATGAAATAAGTGCCTTTAATTGCATTCATCACTATAGGTATAATATGATTAAAAATGCCTTGATTTTTCTATTCCATGTTCATTTTCGAAGAAATAATTTTCTTGTTGTATATCCTTAGTTCCTTGAATAAGTATTGAATTGTGATGACACTTCTTACAGGGATTGGATAACATAATTGATACTTACTCTCTCTTATTTAACCTAAATGTTTTTCCTTTATAGGATAATTTAGAAACCTTATGAAGAGAATTATTCCACATTGAGACATGGAACATTGGTTTTAAGGGATAGAACATGTTATAGTATGGGTTAAATGGATGCCATATTTTGGTTCATGAGGAGTATGGGCCCTTAAGTATCAAAAAAATTAATCCATCTAATTCAACAATTTTAATGTGATTTTAATATTTGAATGAATAGAAATTTAAAATGAATATGAAGTTTAATGAGAACAATAACCATCCTATATATATATATGTATGACAAAGAGACTTAAAACCAGAACCAGTATTCGAAGTTGGTATTGGGGTATCTCATACATTCATATGGCCTTTTTGGTCTCTTTTACTATCTGGACCTAGCTTTTGAAGCAGGTATAGAGGTGTGATAATTTATATAGGATGTATTTTGACCTATCCTAGTTTTTTATCTAATATATTTTCAGTTTCAAAATCCATTTGAAGCTATGATTTTGGAATTGAAGTATCATGCATCCACAATTCCCTCTAGTTGCACACCCTAAAGGCAGTGAAGACCATGCTCCTAAGGTGGTGGGCCCTAAGCCCCAAGTGATTCCTTCTATAGTTCTAACACTAAAATATCTTACTCTTCTTGATATGGAAACTCACACCCAATTGAAATAAGGATTTCTACATATGCTTTAAAATATGAAAGGTTTCGTTTGACCTACCCTGAGTATAGGAAAGTTGACTCAGGATTTCTAACAGCAGTATCCTCTCACCTTTTACCAGGATAGAAAAACACACATTGATGAGTAATGGATAAAAAATATTCTTTTTATATTCAAGAATCTAGAGATTCCCCAAGTGAGGAGGGACATTCTAGTTATGTATATGCTATAGAACTCTACCATGTGGTGGTGGATGATATCACATGGGCATATCACCATCGTGATATGGTCTAGCCAGATTTATAGGTTGTGTTTTATGATTATTTATTTCACTAGACCCAAAATACTAAAAGATATAGAGAAATTATGAACCTACAGTAGGGATGTGTGTCTATTATGTAATACATTTCATGTTAATGAGTCATAGTGATTCTCTCCTTCTTTAGTAGGAGATGATCTTCTGACCTCTATATGATTTGAGGATGGGCTTCTACACACCATATAGTCATAGATAAATCTATTTAGGTTGACTACCATTTATGAAGTTTTCAACTAGGAATTTATTATGGTGAGAAAGTTAAGGGAAGCTGATGGTGAAAGTCAAGGAGGTTCGACATAAGATATACCATTGCCACTTCTTCAAAAAGGAAGATCCATTTTGTGGATACTCATGGATGATGTAGTAGTCATTATCCTAATGTTGAAAGATTTCTGATATGTCACCATCTTGAGAAGCTCAGACACATGAAGCCTCAGTTCTTACAAGATTCTATGGAAATTTCGAAGATACAGTAGGATGTTTCATATACAGAATATGTAGAGGACCATTCAGATAGTTCCTAAGGATTAGTAATCTACACCCACTCTCAGATTAAGAGCATGACCAATAGGATCACAATAGGTAGGAAGTTGGAATACCATCGTCTGATTATGCCAAGGTGGTGGCCGAGGTAGTGACAGTAATACTTTTGATTCACAGTGCCTGCAATGCAGGCTTTGTCAGGGAAGTTAGGAAATGACTCATGGTAATTGTACAAGCTTGTTACATGCAGTCTATCCTATGCTAGTGGACTATAGTTCCAAACCATATACTATACGAGGTACTATTCTAGTAGCTTACACTTTAGTGACTACTTTAATTGACACGGGCACATCTTACTCACTTATGTTTGAGGCATTAATTGATTGGATGGGCCTCGAGATAGAACACTTATATGGAGTTATGATGCTAGATACACCATTAGGGATCCTTTCATTGGGATTTTGTGGTTGTATGGATTTTCCCACATAGATGGGGAGATACCAATTCATATTGAATTTTTTCAACCTCAACATGTCAGGATTTGATGTTATCATGTGGATGTAGAGGTTAGTTATCTATCAAGAGCACGTTGACGGGTATCATTGGAGGGTGAAATTGAAATTTTTAGAGGATATTATGAATATACATAAGGGATAATGGGATTTCAAGGTGACTTGAGAGAGATGCAATCAATAGAAATTATAAAATGTGACAAATAAAATTTATTGTGTTTTCATGGATGACTAGGGGATATGATCTCCCATTTATCCTCCTATAGTATAGTGTTTCAAGGAAAAAAATCTTGTAGACATCTATGGTCTACCTGTGGTGTAGGATGTTTAATTTACTGTTGATCTTATTCCCGGAGCAGCATCAGTTACAACTTGTCCATATAGGATGGAACCTCAAGAGATTATGGAGCTCAAGATGTAGTTGTATAAAGTTGAGGCTGAATACTATATAGTCCTCAAAACATCTCCTTCGGGTTTACTTCTTCTTTTCTCATTAAAGGTGGATGGTACCCTTAGTGTTTTCATGGATTACCATCATTTTAACCAGCTCACGAAAATGAACTAGAATCCACTATCAAGAATAAATGACCTCTTAAATCATCTCAAATGAGATAGAATGTTTTAAAATCTATATTTGTGTTTCGGATATTATTAGGTGTGTGTCAAGACATCGAAAATACCTCAAATGACATTTAGGAGTTGGTATGGTCTATATGAGTACCTGATTATTTCTTTTAGACTCACACACACACTTATATTATTTATGTGTCTTTTGAATTGTTTTTTCCACACATACCTAGAATAAATTGTGGAAGTATTAGTTGATAATATATTAGTTTATTCAAAATCCATAAATGACCATTCCAAATATCATGAAATCATTCGGAATATACTTAGTGATCATTATGTCACGACCCTCTTTCCTAAGGACGATGGAAGGGACAAAAAAGTTCCAGACACTTCTATATTCAAGATGAATGAGAGATAATGACCCATGAGTCCAACATTTAATAGGCCCCAGATGGAAAATAGAAACAAGGGTACATAATATCACACAAAATGGAAGGCATTAACCTTTTTACTGAAAATAGGATTGAGAGATAAGATGGTAAAAATACAAACAACACCAAACATTTATATATGGGAAACCAAAATCCAACTCATTCATGGTTTAAATGTAAAATATGACTAGGTATAACCAAACTTCTAAAGAAAGTACCTAATGAAAATAGAAATATAATCAACACAATAACTATCCAGATGCCCAATCAGAGTAAATTCCAGCACGGTGCTCAAAGTCTCCTTCAAACCTTGAAAATAGTTTTACAAACGTAGGGTGAGTATACAAGTATACTGAGTAGAAAAACTAAATCCACCCGTGCACAAGTTGGGGAACATACTAATGCCCCTGTGAGAGAATAGTAGAACCTAAAAGCACCTACTAATTAGTACTAACCAACCTAGCCTCACTAAAGAACAATCACCAAATAACGCAAGCCAGGTAAAGTAGTAGTATAAGCACATAGACATTTGGTTACCCCACACCAATTTCCCACTAGTTAACTACTGATTCCTAATAGCTAATGTGTTGAGGCTACCACTCTTCCAAAATTTATTCTCATTCCCGTAAAAAACCTATTCATACCTAAGCCTAAAACCACACACAAATCCCACCTGTAGACACCTGGGACACAAAAACCACGCCTCTCACCCGAAGACACCTGGGCCTCATCTTGAATAAACTTGCGAAAAAAAACATGGCCTACAAACACATGATCACCTCATCCACAAAAAACAAGCCTGGAGGATCTTGGACTATAGTAAGACTCAAGACATTACATCCTTCCAAGATACACTCGAGTGGTAAGAACCTAGAAGAGGGTGTGAGGAAGAATATTAGTAACTATCCATCCATCCTCTCACAGGGATGTTAGGAAAGACACCCTCCCCCATGAAATGGGGGTGTTTCGAATGTGGTTATAAATGAGGATGGGGTGCATATAAAAAACACAAGAAACTAAAATTTATACCTATAAGTAAACAAATACTTAGCCTAACCTATGGTCCCAATACAAATAACCAACCCAAATAGAACCACATTTATACAACCCTTATATGCGCAATCACAAAATAGTCACTACTAAAGAATACAACTAACCCCTTTTTCATTCAACAAGTTCCATTTATTTATTAATGGTTCACATTAATTTATTCTTGCACTACCCGGGGAAACTACCAATGACAACATCTGCAACCACCTCAGAAGGTGAAGAAACTGATTAACTGAACACCCCCAACAACCAACCCACTTCGTTCTTCGGTAATGCCATCATTGAACAAGGGAAGAGGGACTAAGGTAAAAAATTTCCATTTTAACACCCATTAATAAAAACAATAGAAAAAAACCAACCTACAGTTCCACTATAGTCGTCCCCCTTCATAGACACACATTCAACCACCGCCAAATGTCATTCTTCAAAGTTAAACCGCACAATCCTCCTCTCACAACAAGGACCAGCAGCCCTTGCTGCCGAAAAACGCCATACCCATTATACCTATAAACATGAAATCATGACACAAACTAGTCCTACAGCCCCATTTCCAAAAAAATTCCCAGATGAAGTTCCATTGCATAATAAGTTCATAACCAGACCATAGTCCAACTACCGAACATCACTCCATGTCCACAACACACGCAAAAGAAGTACCAATGCCTATAAGTCCGTCCATTCCACAATCAATTATTCTCTAAAATTGCGATAGGAACATGCCCATATACCACCCTGTACATAGATCCCATAACAACCACCACTAAAACTGCAACCCTACGGCACAAACATACCAAACCAACTGAACACAACATTCAGCCAGACCATTAATCCAAGAATATTCAGGTTTTTAAATAGGGGTTCTTTAATTCTCCTTTAAAATAATAGGGGTGATCACACAACATGTTTTATATGGGGCAATCTATTTTAATTAACCAATTTTACGTGATTTAGAAGATTTAATGTTACATCCATTTATCAAGCATCATGAAAAATACCAGACATCACCAGTATTCAAAAATTCCACCAATGAGCATGATTTATAGAAGGCATACAACCACAACTAACCATAAAAGAATAAAATCGAATAGGCAATCAACATAAAACCACTTCCAACCCATTATTTTATTGACCCATGTTATCTTTCAATAATATTCCCTTATTATTTATTTCTTGTTTTTAAAAAATTTATTCACCTGTTCTTCACAAGAAATCCTTAGTACCCCCACCCCACATGATACACAACTGAAGAGAGTCATAATAAATTCTTACTTGGAACAATAGGTAACTAGAACTCCTCTTTTCACCAAAACATGGGATTAGGAGACTAGCAGTAACGAACTCAATGAAAACCCAATGATGAATTCTACATAGATGCACTAAATCGGAGTGGGGAAAAGCTCCAGGCGCACCAAGGGAAAACTTGAAAGGGTCTAAAAAGAAAGGATCTTAGCTTAAGAAAGGTTCAGATCCTGAAATCAGGGAGACGATTTCATAAATACATTAAATTAGTATCTTGTTTTTACCACGTTTCTTGGCAGTTTCAAAAGTCTCCAAATGTTAGGAAATAATTGAGATTTAAAAATTTCCCTTGGAAATGGTGGAAATTGAATTAGAAATGGATAAGAGTTAACAGGTTCTAATTTAACAATGAAAAAAATGTAACAGGGGAGAAACTAGAAAAACTATGGAAAACTAGGAAAATTGGAAATGAGTCACTGATGGGTGAGTCGCCGACGTCAATCCACCGACGGGTGAGCTATCGATGAAACCTACTGAAGCTGAGCCCCAACGTTGAGCTACCGACGCCACAACTCACTGATTCCCTGACTCACTAACACTGATGCCCTCAACTCACTAACACTAATGCCCTCAACTCACTGATGTTGACACCCCTGACTCACTAAAATTCATGACCTCTACTCACCGATATCAATGCCCCTAACTCGCTGATGCTGATGCTGACGCCCCTGACTCATAAATGTCAATGCCCCTAAATAACCAATGTCAATATCCCTGACTCACCAATTTTGATTCCCTCGACTCATCGATGGAGAAACATTAAAAACTATAAATTTGTAAAAATCTTGAAACTAGCTATTATTGCCTCTTAGTACACACTAAAGCCTGTATTATCACAAATTAATGGCCTATAGAAATCAGGTTCACTACATTAGATACCTCTCAAACTATTCTTGTCCACGAGAATTTAAAACCAAACCCATGAAAAGAGAGTTCTAAAAAACCACCCCTTAGTATACCTTCATGAAGAAACCACCCTTGTGTTGTTCAAAATCTAGAGTGAAGACCTAGACATCCAAGGAAACCTCCATGGAATCTATCTTCTAAACAATTGTACCAACACCATCGACCCACTACCCCAAAACTAGTCAAACACCAAAGGTCACATTGTCCAAACACATTGATTAGGGAGATCATTCTTCTATGTCAATATATTATCCTCTTAGGGTGGTACTAACTTTCCCACATGGGTTTAGTCACATCCAAATTAATATTTCTTCATTAGTGATCATGTCGTCAGCTCCCCACAGTCAGGACATTTCACCCACATTTAGAGAATATTGAAACAACTCATTTTATAATGAACAAGGTCATTCAATACATCATAAAATGAAGCAAAAAAGTAAAACACATAAAAAAACATAGAACAACTCTGGTTATTAAGAACACATCTTTGCCTCCCTCTACCAAGTACTCTCCTTGATGCCACTATGACTCCATAACAAACGTAACAAAGGAATGACCCTTCCATGAATCACCATCTCATCACAATACTTGATTCTTACTGGCCATTCCACAAACATAGCATCATCATTGATATCCAACTCTCCCAGTTTATGGTGTGGGAGTCATCGTTTAGGTACCAATGGAGCTAAGTGACATGGAATATGTCATGGATCCTCTCTGTCTGTTGTGGGAATTCCGGTTGATATGCCACCTTGCAAGCTCATCCCAACACCTCGAAAGGTCTGATGAACCTAGGAGAAATCGTGATCCCAATTCCAAACCTACACATCCCGCGTCTAGGTGAAACCTTCAACAATAAATGGTCCCCAACCTCAAACTCTAAAGGATTCCTTTTAGGTTCGGTATACAAATTTTGTTGTTTTTGTACTGCCTTCATCCTTTCATGGACAAGTTGTGCCTTCTCTGTCATACTCTACACCATGTCCGGACTAAGAATATATGCCTCCCCAACTTCAATCCATCACAAGGGTAAACAACATGACCTCCCATATAAAGATTTGAATTGATCCATACTAATGGAAGAGTGATCAAAATTGTTGTAAAAAAACTATACCAAAGGAAAGTTTCATTCCCTAGACCCACTAAAGTCCAAAACACATGCTCGTAACATTTCCTCCAAAGGTGGGATAGTCCTATATATATATTCATCCATCTGAGGGTGGAAATTAGTGATGAGGCATAATTGGTTTTCAAAGGCATGCTGAAATCCACTCAAGACTTGTGACATTAATCATGTATCCTGATCCAAGACAATGAATATTAGAACTCCATGCAGCCGAACCACCTCATCCACATACATCTATGCTAAGGCATCCACTATGCTCGATTCTTTGATCACTAAAAAGTATTTCGAATTCATAATCCAATCCGCTACTACCCAAAGGGAATCACATCCTCCATGAGTACTAGGTAATCCTATGATGAAATCCATTGACATTTTATCCCAATTCTATTCAAGAACATCTAAAGACAATAATAGACCGCCATGAATATAGTGCTCATACTTCACCAACTGACACACTAGGAACCTTGCCAAAAACTCCGACACTGCCCACATATACTCAGAAACCCAAAACTGTTCCCTCATGCCTTGGTACATTTTAGAAACTCATAGACACACTGAATGGGGTGAGATATGGAACTCATGGAGAACTCCCTTATGTATTTAAAATGGAAAAAATATCTTCCCATAGAACCACATCCTATTATGAATATCCTCCAACCATCCCTCCTAAGCATTACCCTAGACATGAATATCACACATCACCTCAGTCTCTGAGTCTACCAACTGAGAATCCTCCACCTGCATAACTACGGAAGAATGCACTGTCATCTAAAATAGATAGCCTCTACCCTCATCACCTCTTGCATCCTGATGTAAAATGGGAATCTCCTCCATTTCCCTCTAAGCATCTGTGGATTCTTGAACTGCATCCTTCTATGACCTTCTGCTTAAGGAATCATCCACCATGTTCCCCTTTCCTAAGGTATAATAGATCTCAACTTTGTAGTCCTTGAGAAACTATATCCACCATAACTACTACAAGTTCATTTATCATTGGGAGAAGATATACCCCAAGAATTTTAATCCAGGAAGACCGAAAAGCACTACCAGATGAGGTAATGTCGCCAACACGTTCATGAGAACATGACCACTGCAAACGTTTAATAAAGGGTGGCCTTGATAAAGTTATATAGACATAACTAACTAGACCCATAATAGATCACTCCCAATTTTTTCATCACCACACATCCTAATCCTGGACCTGAAGTGTCATAGAACACCTCGAACATCACTCCCTCCTCCAAAAACCTGAGAACTGGAGCACTGACTAGCATCCCCTTCAAGTAGTTGGAAGTTGTATGGCACTGCTTACTCCACACAAAGGCATGTTCTTTTTGGTTCAAAGCTGTCAATGGATCTGCAGCCTGAGAGAAGTCAGGTACAAACCTCTGGTAATTGCCTGTGACACGCAGGAAGTTTTGAACCTCTGCCATGTTCATGGGTGATTACTAAGAAATAGACGCCTCAACCTTTTATAGGTCCAATGATATCCCTTACTGAGACAACAAGTTTCCAAGGAAGTGCACCTCTCACATCTAGAACATGCACATGGAAAACTTCCCATAGAGTTGGTGGTGTTAGAGGACCGCCAAGATAGTCCTCAGATGCTCGATGTTCTCCTCTACTAACCTTGAGTAAATTAGGATATCATCGATTAACACGATGATGAACCAGTCATGGAAGTTGTGGAAGAAAGATTCCATGGGCCCTATGCACACGACAGGGGCATTTTTACACTGAATGGAATTACCACGAACTCAATGTTCCCATTCCTTCACCTGAAAGAAGTCTTTGGTATGTCACAGTCATTCACCCTCGATAGGTCATATCCAGACTATAGATCTATCTTATATAACCAACATACTCTCTTTAACTAGTCATAAAATTGTCTATTCATGAAAGAGGGTAATAGTTCTTGATCATTACCAGATTCAGTCTCCAGTAGTCTGTGCATAGCCTTATACCATCATCAACATTATTTGAAAACAATATTGGATCACCCTGTTGTGACACACTCGGCTGGATAAAACCCTTTTTCATTAGTTCTTCAACCTGAATTTGCATGTCTTGCAACCTAGAATGTTTCATCTGATACGGATCCATAGAAATCATATGGGTAATGGGTTGAAATTATATTCTGAACTCAACATAATGTCGAGGTGGTAGATTTATAACATCCTCTATGAAGACATCCAGGAACTCTCTAACAACCCTAGAACCACTGCTATAAATGTGTTTTCTAGTCCCACTAACCACTTAGGAGTCAATGAGATAAGAGGCTCTACATACTGAATACCCACCTGACATCCTTCCTCACTAACAAAAACTACACGCTAGATGTACGCACCTGAAAACACTACTATTCTTTGGAATAAATCAATGACAACATGAATATACAATAACCAGTTTATGCTTAAGATGACATCATACAGCTTCATATGTACCAGATGAGGATCCCCAATTGAATGATGAAGCCTCTTCGTCAGTTTACTTACCTGAAAAACAAAAAACAAACTGGTCTAACCTCCAACCGGCGTACTCAACACCAGGGGAACGAGAAGCCTCTCGACGTCTAGTCCTAGAGCATGGTCTAGAACATGTGAATCAAAGGAGTGTGAGTCTCTTGAATCAAAAAATGTGCAATCACAAGTTCAAAATAAACTAATCATACCTCGAACAACCTCCTACTCTACTAGAACAACTACCTCGGCTATGTGCTACTATCCATGCCTAGATCCTCTAACCCTATACTGTAGACCACCTCCCAAACCATGCACTGGTCAAGGTCCCTAAGGAGCACCCTGAGGTCAACCTCCTCCAACATCACCTACCCCTGGGTGGATTAGGATCTCTCTACCCCTGCTACTGGAAGCTCTTGACTGGTAACTACTATTGTTGGGGTGCACGCTATACCAACCCACTCCACTGTACCACACTTGAACTGAGAACTATTTACGAAGATGCCCAAAACTTCCATAGATGATGCATAAAGGTCCCAAGACCATGGGGAAATGTAGAAGACCAAAAAATCCAAACTAGAACTATTGAGGCCTACTTCCGACTTGCTGAAACATGGAAGGCCTTGACACGAGAGACCTACTGCTGACTGTCCTTCCCCTTCGACGAACTCATTTGGCTCCCCTCCCATAGCATACCTCCCAACAATTAAATCCTCTCCCATAATTATTCCTTATTCTATACTTCTATGTATGTAGGTTGGGTAAAGTTAGTGACGATGTAATAAAGAGAAGGTCGGGGTGCCTTCACCAAGATTCTTGTATGTGACTCCTTGTCAGAAAAGAGATTCAGACCAAAGCGTAGGAGGTCCATGAACATGATCCCCAGTTTCCTCATCGACATACTCCCCTTCTTGAGGTAGAGAATCTCCTGACTCTTCTCATCATTCATCATTTAGGAAAGGAACTCTCCCGGAGACTCATTTTCATAGTCGGCCCATGAGACATTGGTCTCATTCCAATCCCCATTGTAAAGCGTCCACCATTGACGTGCCACTCCTCGCATCTGGATTACTGCCAAAGGAACTGAGTACGCTCTCTGATCATGGATCAAGGTAAAGGTGATTGTTAGCTCCTCAATCCATCCCTCCATTTAGTATTCTGAAATGATGCCTTTGTACATTTCTAATGTCTTCTTTAGGAATGTACGAAGTGTCTTTTTCAACAAGTCATCCTCCTCATCTCGACCAACCCTCCACTGGTCAACCATGTCCTCTAGTTAGGCCTCAACTATTCATACCACACATGGGAGATTTCTAGGTTTCATATCTGAAAAAATGTAAACAAGGAACTCTTTTTCCCGGAAGTATGAAAATTTTCTTTTTATGATTTATTTTAACTCATTATTTAAATTAAATTCCCAAAACTCCCAAGACACACAAGAACAGAAGTCATTATGATGCAAGTTCATTTCCTAGTTTCTCTACCCTGTAATCAATCGAGCCATACATGGTAATTCAGTAGGTCTAAATTTATTGCCTCGGATCATGGGGGCCCTAAAATCTCGTGTCCAAGACGGTCTTCCCTTGCCTATCACATGCACCAAGATTTCCTAACATTATCTCCCTACCATCCCATTCAATTATCGCTATGCGTAAATATGAACCCCATCATATATCTTAGTCTTTGCTCTGATACCATTTTTTCATGACCCATGTTCCTCAAGATAATGAAAGGGACAACAAAGCACCACTCCCTTCCTTTTCAAGGTGAATGGGAGATAATGACCCTCAAGTCCCTCCTCAAATAGTCCCTGAAGTGGTGACTTGAACAATGGGTATACAATCTCATAGAAAATGGAAGGCATTATGCTTTTAGTGAATATAGGATTGGGAGATAAGATGGTAAAAATACCAACAACACCAAATATTTATATAAGGAAAAAAATCCAAACCATGCATGGTTTAAATGTAGACTGCGACAAGGTACAACCAAATTACTAAATAAAGTACCAAAATAAAAGATACTAAGCATAAGTACATAAACTACCCCACCTCCCATTATTAGTAAAGCCTGTCATGGTCCTCAATGTCTTCTAAGAAACATAAAAATAGTTTTACCAAAGTAGGGTGAGTATAAAAGTATACCCAGTAGGAAAACTAAATCCACCCATGCACAAGTGGGGAACTTACTAATGCCCCTTTGAGTGAATTGTAAAACCTCAAAGCACCTACCAAGAAGTAATAACTATCCCAGCCTCTCCAAGACACACTCAAAAAATACTGCAAGTCAGGTAAAGTAGAAGTACAAACACATTGACATTTGGGTGCCCTGCACCACTATCCCACTAGTTAACTTCTCATTCCTAATGGATAACATTGTGATGATACCACTCTTCCAAAATGAATTCCCACTACCATAACCTACCCATACACAACTGGGCCTCAAAGGACACCCAAATCCCACCTGCAGATACTTAGGAAACAAAATCCATGTGTCACGCCCCGAGACACCTGAGCCACATCGCAGAGACACTTGGAAAAAAAAACCAAGCCTGTAAACACATGATCCCATCATCCATATTAAACCAACCCAAAGGATCTTGGACTGTAGAAAGCCTCAAGACATTACAATCATCCAATATATTCTTGAGTGGTAAGAACACAGAAGAGTGTGTGAGGAAGAAATTCAGTAACCATCCATCCATCATCCCACTAGGATGTTTGGAAAGACATCCCCCCACGGTGCTCAACGAGAGTGGGGTAAATATAGAAATCATAAGAAACTAAAATTTATACATATAAGTAAGAAAATACTCTTCCCAACCTATGGGTCCCAAAAAACAACCAAACCACATATAAAAACATTTTCTTCCACCCCTATATGAGAAATCTCACAACAGTCACTAGTAAAGCATACACCCAACCCCCCCCCCCCCTTTTCATTCCAACATTTCCATTTATTTATTAAGTGTTCACTCTAATTTATTCTAGCACTACCCAGGAAAACTACCATGCACAACATCTATAACAACCTCAGAAGGAAAAGAGGATGATTAAATAAACACATATCAACCAACCCACTTCATTATTTGGTACTTCCAAATTTGAACAAGATAAGAGAGACCAAGTTAAAACATTTCCATTTTAACACCCATTCATAAAAACTACATCGAAAAAACAACCTGAAGTTCCACTTTAAACCCCCTTTTTCCTTAGACACTTATTCAACCACTACCAACTACTATTATTAAAAGTTATACCACATAATACTCTTCTCACAACTAGGATCGGAAGCCCTGCTTCCCAATTACACCACACCTAGCATGCCTATTAACATGAAGTCACCAAAAAACCCAGTCCTATAATCCCTCTACCCAAACATTTCCCAGATATAGTCTCACTTTGTTACAAGTTCATAACCACACCATAGTCTAACTTTCCATCATTTCTACATAGCCACAACACACGCAATGCCAGTCCCACTGCATACAATACCATTCATTCCACAATCAATCAGTCTATCAAACTGGGATACCAACACACCCCCTGTACCACCCTATATAAAAAGATCACAACAACCACCACTAAAACTATATCCCTACTGTGCAAACATACTAAACCAACTCACAAAACCAACTGAACACATCACAAAGGCACACTATTAAGCCTAGAATATTTATGTTTATCAAGAGGGGTTCTTTGATTCCACTTTAAAATAACTGGAGTGATCATAAAACATGTTTGATCCTGGGGAATCCATTTCAATTAACCATGTATACGTGGTTTAGTAAATTTCATGTTACATACATTTATTAATCATCATGAAAAAATAGGATATCACTAGTGTTCACGAAAAGGCCACCAATGGCCATGATTTTTAGATGTCCTACTACCACAAAAAACCATAAAATAATCAAATAAAATAGTCAATCAACATCAAACCACTCCTATACCGTTATTTTATTGAGCCCTCTTATCTTTTGATCATATTAACATCTTATTAATTTCTTATTTTTAAGAAAATTATTCACCCATTATTCCCAGGGAATCAATAGTACATTGACCTTAGATGATGCACAATTAAAGACATTCATAAGAAATACCTACTTGGAATAACAATCAACCAAAACTCCTCTTTGCATTAAAATTAGGGGATAACAAGAGGTGCCGGAAAGAACTCCATGAAAACCCAATGACGACTTCTATATAGATTCATGAATCTAGGGAGGGGAAAAGCTCGAGGCTCACTAAAGGAAACATGAAAGGGTCTAATAAAGAGAGGAACTCGTCTTAAGAAAAGGCCAGATCCTAAAATCATGGATACTATTTAAAAAATACTTAAATTTAGGATTGTGGTTTGACCACGCATATTGGTAGTTTCAATGGTCTCATCAAATTTTTAAATAATTGATATTTAATTATTCCCCTCAAAAACGGTGTAAAGGGTGTTAGAAATAGCTAAGAGTTGATTGGTTCTCATTTAAAAAAGAAAAATATGTAATATGGGAGAAACTATATAAACTGCTAAAAACTAAAAAAACTGAAAATTAGTCACCAATGGGTTAGTCACAAATATTGAGATGTTGATGGGTGAGCTACTGACGTGCCCTACTGATGTTGAGCCACTGAAGCTGACTTACCAACGTAACTGCTCACTGATGTCGCGACTCACTAACACCATGATTCACTAACACTGGTTCCCTCGACTCATTGATGTCGATGCCTTAGACTCACTAATGCCAACACCCCTAACTCACAGATGTTGACACCCTCAACTCACTAATGGAAAAATAATAAAAACTATAAATTTGGAAAACTTTTCAAATGAGCTACAATTTCCTCCCATAAAACCCTAAACACTAGATTTTTACAAAGGAATGGCCTGAGGAAATCTGGGTCATTTCACATTATCTATATGATAAGCTTAGTAAATGAAACTTTTTGATTGAAAATATCCACTTCTTGGGTCTCGTCAATTGAATTAAGGAGTTTTACTACACCTATAAAAAGTTAGAGTTGTAGTTTCTTAGGTGTATCCCATGAATATATTTGACATTATGAGTTTCATGGGGCTATATAGATTTTACAAATGCTTTATCTAGAATTTCTCACACCTTGATTCAATTATTAAGATCCTGAAAAAGATGGTTTTGAAATTTGTATAGTCAAAATTTTGTGAAGAATCCTTCCCATAGTTTAATGGATGTTTGAAATCGCACCTATATTGATCCTGAATAAGCCTAGAAGAAGCTCTACAACCTATTTTGATATAATAGGTTTTAGGATTTAAGTTGTTCTAATGAAGGATGAGTAATTAATTATGTATGGTTATCCTCATTTGAGTTCTCATGAGCATAATTACCCGATGAAAAACATCAAGCTAGCTATTGTAGTTCATTATATATGTTGTCAGGTGAATTAATTACTATGAGAGATTTTTTAGGCATACACTGATCAAAATGCTTCATATACATATTAAATAATGGGATTTGAATCTCAGACAGTGCATATGGGTTGAGTACCTATAGTTATATGATTTTTAGCTTGCCTACATTATTAGTAATGGAAACATAGTAGCCGATACTCTATGAAGAATGGCTCAAATACAGGTAGTTCAGGAATCTTGTGCTGAATGGAATCTTAGGGAATTATTCTTAGAGATAAAAATTGAGGTTTAGGATGATCATGGTCATACCATCCTCGTAGCCTTATAAATGAAATATAATCTTCCGGAATGGGTAAGAATGAGGTAGTTATCCTATTATGAAGGCCTTGTTTGGAGGGAAAGAATTTCATATGATAATACATCTTCAAGTTGGACTATGGATGGGAATGATACATTGATATTTTAGGGGTGTGTATGGGTATTATCTGACATGTGAGAAGAGTTGATGTGGGAATTACATAGCTCAACATGGGCAGTTCACCTTGGTGTCACCAAAATGATCCAGGATCTACAATTCCAGTATTTGAGGGCTAGTATGAAACATGAGATTTCTTGATTCATCACTGGTTGTTCCACCTGTCAGCAGGTGAAGGAGGGATATCTGTGACTGGTAGGGATTTTATAGTTTTTTTCTGTTAATGAGTTATAATGGGATTATTTTTCGATGGTTTTAGTTATTTCTCTACACATATCAAGTCATGGAAATGATACAATGTGGTTTTTTGTTGATTGTTTAATGATAGAGGCGCACTTTCTACATGTGTGAGAGAACTTCTTAGTAGAATATCTATGATATTTGTATATCATAGAGGTTTTAAATCTCCATGGATCTCCTCATTCAATTGTTTTGTGATTGAGACACTCACTTCACATCATAGTTCTAATAGAATTTTAAAAGAATATTGGTACACATGTTCTTCTAAGCATGATTAATCACCCACAAACTGATAGAGAGATAGAGTGTATGATTTAGGTGTTATAGGACATGCTCCATGGATATTTCCTTGACAGTGGTTGTTCATTGGAGAAACATCCATACAATGGCCCGAAGGTCTTAATTTGTTATTGATTGTGATAATCCACCTTTCAATAGGTGAGGTGGAACCCTTATAATTCCCATAGGTGTAAGAATTACATGGACTATCGTCTTTAGAAGAATTCATTGCCCATAGGCTTCAAACATTAAATACAACCCAGACTAACTACTTGGAACTACTCTTCTACAACATCTTCATCATGAAATCAACTCTCCACCTCGCATGGCTATTTGTTTAGGCTATCCCGTGCATGCACAGGCTTGTCCTAATGGCAGGTGCCATACCCTCTCATTCTTAAAATCTGTGTAGCTCTTACTGTGGTGAAATCTCCTTGATCATCCTCCTACAGAGCTTTTTCCTTATAGGTTGCCCGGTTTGCATCTGCACTAATGGTGCCCCAATGGCCTTGAGGTGGCCCGAAGGCCTTACGGGCCTGAATGATTGGGTGGCCTGAAGGCCTTAAAGGACTCAGGGACCAAATCAGTGGTCCAAAGGCCCAAACAGGGGAAAATTATCGGCTGCTATGGTGGAAAACAGTCCCTGCTAGAGTTTCTTCTATAGTACCTACTACAGTACCCCTGGGAAATTGTGCCTCCACCTGGATTTGATCCCGGTTCGCCTGGATGCACTTAAGAGTCTTCACCAACCAGGCTGAGGCTCATGTGTAATAATGGGAGAAACACATTCCAATAGTGTAGTTATCTTATAATAACATATTTTATACTACCATTGAGATGGATTAATATAAATCCTTATCTAGTAGGTCATTCCACTCACCTATGTATTGGCTATATGTAGGGGTTCCATCTTTATTTAGACCATATCTCATTTAGGAATCTATAAAAAAGTTTCATCTGAATAGAAAGCACATGATGAAATCTCAATCCAAATATTATTCTTATCCCAATGAACAATGAAGACCTCTAAAGTTTGAGGCTATAGAGTGGTTTTTCTTACGAGTAACAACCAGGATGAGTCATAAATGTATTAGGAGGTAGGTTAAGCTCTCAATGAGGTTCATTGGACCCTTTTAGGTTGTAAAATAGATCAAAGCAATGTTTTACAATTAGGAAGTTCATAATAAATTATGGTCCATGCATTATGTCTTTCATGTATATTAGCTTCATTGATAGTATCCAAATCCACCACATGTCTTTCATCCTCATGAGTTTGAATTGGTGATAGATGCTTCCTTCAATGAGAAACCATTGCATATAGTGGATTAGAGCATAAAGGCACTCTGAGACATGTAAGCTTCTATGGTACAGGTGCTGTGGAAAAATGAATGAGTCCGAGATGAGACTTGATAATGGGAAGCCAATATACGAGCTTAGTGGATGAAAATTTTCCCCAAACAATCCCTCATTACACATATAATCCCAACTCAGGGATGAAATTATTTATGAAGGGGAGGTTGTAATGAATAGTTTTTTCAAAAACCTATGAATCTTTTTATTTTGGTTTAAATTCCATTGAATGGACCTAAAAATGATGCCCAAGAAAGTCAAGGATTCCTAAGGTTTGTTTGAAGATCATTCTGAGCCCAGACCCCAAAAATGGTGGGAAAATGACTAGGTCATACAATTAGAGGAAACCATGCTTCCTAACCTGAATAATTTTTTTGAAACCATGTTGTTTTAGACAGTGTAGACCTAGGGCCTGCATGATTTTCCTACAATGCTATGACCCCAAAAGTACGAATGTGCGGTGATTCTAAATTTATAAAAGGATCCATTTTTATAGATTTTTTTTGTCAGAGTAGATTACTCAAGAGGGGGTGAATTGAGTATCTATAAAAAAATTTGTTTAAAAAGGTATTTCCCCAAAAGATTAGATACAAACAAGTTAATCAAGGTTATACTATTATAAGAGTTTGACTATTGAAATAACTTCTTAAAAGATTGATTAATGCTCAGAAATCTTAATATCAGTTATAAAAGTTACTTTTGAAGCTATTATACTAAGACAAGAAAGTTATAACTTCATTCAAAAATTAACTATCAAAGTGAATTTAGAGATTTTTAAGTTATATAGAAAATTAATAAAACAGATAAAACTAAATTAAGCAGCACATTGGATATGAAATAAGTGGGTCAGTCTCAAGCCGAGACCTAATCCACTCTACTTGGTGATCACCTTCCACCAAGAAATTTAAATAAATAAACCTTGATCCACACCTAGGATCGAGGTTAACAATAGTACGCAGGACTGTCCATGCCACATAGGGACCTCTTCCACAGTTCTTCATGGGTACAAACTACCAAGCCACACAGGGACCTCTTCCACACTTATCAGTGGGTATACAAAAGAGTAAAAGAATGTTTGAGTAAGGATATCTTGTATCCTTTAGTTTAATGTGGGAGACAGAGTGTGTTTCTATATAGATACACACTCTACTATAAAGTTAATAAAAGATACAAAATAGAGCAGAAATATTGAGATAGGTTTATAATTTCTCTGAGTGTTGGACTTTGTATCTCCGAACATCTGAGCTGAAGAAGATGCAGAATTCGAGTCCTCGTCTGTAAAACAAAGTGTCACGATTCAGCTTCTGTTCTTCGTGAGGTTTGACAGTTCGAAGATGTTCTGAGTTCTGGGAATCAAATATGCTTCGTGTGTTCTTCAGTAGTATCGATATCCATACAATAGGCCTTTCTTTAAATATTTTCTCTATGTGTGTTCTTCGTTATGGTTCTCATGCCAGCTTGGTTTTCTTTCTCGTGTATCTCTTATTTCTGGGCATCACTTTTCTTTTATCTTGTAAATCATGTGTTGAGGCTGACAGTTTTCATGTATTCTGCACCTCATACCTCGTACTGCCAGACGATGTGTCTATAAAGAAACATTAATTATTCCAGTTCATTAAGTTATCAAATATTATTGTTAGAGATTAAATTGAAAACACAAAACATATTAGGAAACAGTTTCATAGTATGTCATGGAAATGATGTCTCATTCCCACAGTGTCTGAATTGGTCACGGTGTCTCGTGGTTGTGGTGTCTAGATTACAGTGTCTGCTTGTTCACGGTTTATGCTTGTTCACGATGGCTTCTTGTTAACGGTGTCTTCTTGTTCATGGTGTCTTCTTGTTCACGTTGTCTCAAGGTAACGATGTATCAAGGTTATGGTGTCTCAAGGTTACGGTGTCTTGTTTCACGGTGTCTGATTCAAGGTGCCAGAAAGACATAACTAGTGGAAGACTCACGGTGTCTAAGACATTTCAAAATAACCATATTCACACTTATGCAATGATGATTGTAGTATGGATTATACTTAAACATTTGTCAAATAAGGTATTTAAAAAGTAAATCAAGGGTAGTATACAGTAATTAAACTAAATGTAGATGAATTTAGATCATTCATGGATCCTATTAAATAATGAGAATACTTAAACACTAATACACATGATTTGATATAATTTACATAATTTAACTAGGTTGAATAGGATTTGTGATCATTAAAACATGATTAGTACATGAGGAGTCCAACAATCTCCCCCTTTTTGATGATCAAAAATCATGTAAATTTAAAGATTATATTTGATTAAACTATAGATATAGATATAAATGTCTAACATATAACATATAGATATTTCTCCCCCTATTGGGATTATAAAAAAGATGGAATAAGAGAAGTCATGAAAAGTGCACATGTCATTAAAGAAAAAAAGGTCTAGTACAAACAAAACAGAGAAAAACAAAAGCAATAAAATTCCTATAAAAATGGAGTAATCACTATTATTATTCATGGGATGGTATTCTCTTTTCCTTTAGCAATAGTAGAAGAAGAGGAAGCCATAGGAGCAGAGGTCGAGATGGAGGAAGGGAGTGAGGTGGTTGATAGATAGGGTAATGGTAGGCCTTCAAAAACTGATGGAGCCTGAGTAAGAGTAGTAGAATATTGAAGCAGTTGTTGATCAAGGATCACAGGCCTGATCTGACTCAATTCTTGGCTGATAGACATAGTAGTGGAGGATAGGGTAGAGCTGAAGGTAGGCAACCCAGGTCTTAGAGGAACAGCCATAGGAGCAACAATGGTTGTACTCTGTGCATGAAGGTAATCCCTCAGAAGCTTAATGAAATCTGCAATGATCTTTCCACCATACTTTATGGATTTCTCAAAGTCATCCTAGTTTTCCATAAACTTATCCAACAATTGAGTAAAATATGTGAGCTTTGGGACTTGGGTCTTGAATGCTTGAGTCACAAGAGGAATTCTCAGATTTTCCACAAGTTACTTGAAATGATTTGTAATATCAGTCTTTGAGAAGATTTGGTTGAGGTAGAAATCCACTTTCTTGGAAATCTCTTGTTGAGCATCATTAGTAATTTTTGAGTGGATTTGGACTAGATCAAGAACTCAGTCACTATTCTTAATAACTTCAGAGAGATAAGCTACATTGAAACCATTAAGCACAGTCTGAAGCTCTTCTTTGACCACTGTTCTGAGTAGGACATTGTTTAAAGAAGGTTCAGAGGACTGATCAGAGGCTTTAGAAGCATTTACAGTGGTGGTGAGATATTTCAGTTGGTTCAGCACTTTTTAAAGACACCCCATATACTCATCAGTGGGTTTGTCAAGATTTAAAACAAGCTCTCTCATCTCCTTCATGATCTGTTTGTTCCTTTCAGTGACCTTTTCATCTAAGGAAGCTAAATAAGGTTGAATCTGAGAGACAACATCCTGTGGGATTTGAGTAACAGCAGGTTTTACTAGAGGAGAAACAATATTTGGTCTGTAATGCATCTCTTTCTGCATTTCTTTGATCATACCTCTCAGAGTCTTCACTTCATCACTAAGTAACCTATTTTCAACTCTAACTTCGTGAATCTTAGGACTCTTTTTAGGTTGAATCTTCCAAATAACTTTCTCCAACAATAATGAGGCATATCTCTCACTTAGATGTGTCGCATGAGCGTGTTGAGAATTCAGGAATTTTTCAACACCATACAAAAGGGTAGCACCAAATTCCTTTAGATCATCCTTTCTCACCAAGGATGATTGGTCTGATGAAGGTTAAGAAATATGTATTGACATGGTTTCAGGTTCCTTTGCAGGGGATATATTAGAGACTGATTTCAACTGAAATAAAGAGGAAATGTCATGGCCTTTTGCTGAGACTTGTTGAGATTCATCCACATCATTGAAATTAGGGAACTTATATTGAGTGTGTACAAAGTGCAGATCAACCAGATTTGGTACTTCAAGAGATTCCAGATTTCGGGGTTTCTCCCCCTTAACAGTTTCATCCTTTTTAGGACTGAGACGCTTAGGGTTTTGATCTAATTCTACAAAAATAGATCTTGATTGCTCACCCATTTCCTGCCTAGCCAGCTGAAAAGCTAGCTCCATCCTTTCTTCAGTCGAAGGGATGATTTCAGGAGCGGATTATTTGACTGGGATTTCCTCTAATTAGATTCTTGCATACAAGGTATCTCTTCCAATATAGGTTGTTCCATGGAATTCTTTTCAGTTTCTTTGGAAATATAGTCTGTTTCAACCTCGGGTTCATCTTCCATATTAATAGTATCTTTAGGAGCAGGTCCTTATTCTTCAAGAACTTCAAGAGGAATTGGAGTATTTTCTTCCTCAACAAAAATAGTTTCCTTAGGAGGAACAACATTTTGTTCTTCTTCTTCAAAAGAGTACTCAACAATCTCATCTGGTTCCAAACCAGGATCCGAAATATTTTTTGGTCTTGAGGGATGTTCCACTAGATTGAATTTATCATAAATTATATCATTGTCCTCCACCCATTTCTTTTTCCAAGGATTACAATTTATCTTCATTCTTTTGATAGTGGCTTTTGAGAGGCAGAATTCACAATCCTTAATTACTTCCTCATTAGGTCCAACCATACCTTTGGCATGAAGCATGGAAGAGATAAGCCGAGAGTAAAACAGGGAAGTTGAATTGAATGTGACTTTGATCAACTCACACATATGGTGTATGACATACCTTCTCAGGTTTATCTTATGACCAATTTTCATAATATGAATTAGAAACAAATCCTGGTATTTCAAAACAGGAAAATCACCTTTTCTGGGACTAACTAGATTCTATATAAACTTGAACATAAGCCTTGATTCTCCATCTATTTAAGTAGTAATGGCTCTCCTCTGGGTGCCATTTCCAGTTAAGGAGCATCCTCCAGATCAAAGAATTCGGTTGAAGGTGGGGGTCCTCCCTAATAATCCTTACAGATGCCTTCATGAGGTATCATAAGGCATGCATCCCATTAAATCAAAGAGAATGAGCATATCTTCCCATCGATCCATCTTCTCACGATATAACTATCACCAGAATAAATAAATAATTGTACATACTGATAAAACTAAGCTACTAACTTATGGTAGATAGGTCTATCTTCCTTCGAAAACCACACTAACCAACCATTCTATTCTAAAACATTCAACACTAGAGACTTACTAGACAGAAGACAGTTGGGGAAACCTCTTTCTTAGGTATGACAACCCTGTTTTCTAGATTTGGATTTAGAGGTCCTTTGGGAGCTATCTTAGGTGAGATATTATTCTTCTTTGAGTTGCGCTTCTCAAGAGTTGACGATGAAGGGTGCCTCATCCTGGGCATCTACCAAAGGTTCGAGAGAGAGAGAGAAGAGTTTCAGGGTTGAAGAGGTATTTGAAATGAGTAAATATAAGAAACCCCAAGTAAATAATCGAGTGATACTTTATTTATTTTATCATTTAGGAATACCAATCATCGCAAAAGTAAAAATGCGGGAAATTAAAGAGGGGAAAAGAATAATTACCACGATACGGGTTTTTACCTTTAAAAAAACATAAAGAATTTTTTATGGTGAGACCATGTCTGGTCATTATAGTGAGATTGTAAATGCACGTTACAATGAGAGTGTGATTGAACTTCATGGAGAGACAGTGAACAAACTTTACGGTGAGACAGTAGACATGAAATTTACGGTGAGACAGTAAACATGAACATTACGGTGAGACAGTAACTATCAGATAGTAATCACAAAACACTAACTGAGAACTATAATCATGAAATAGTAAAGTATAAAACAGTAATATGTTGAATAGTAAGGCATGAAATAGTAATATATCGTACAAAAATCTATGAAATAGTAAGATATCTATTTGAGGTTTATCATGCCTAGTTCATGTATAATGTAGTCTATTCTTTCAGAAGTTAATTATTTGGTGAATATATCAGCAATATGATACTTAGTACCAATGAATTCCAAAGTGATATCACCTTTTTATAATGATCTCTCAAAAATTGATGTCTTATAGCAATATTCTTTGTCTAAGAATGTGAAATAGGATTTTTTGAGATGTTAATAGCACTTGTGTTGTCACAGTTTATAGGTACATGCCTAAATTGATATCCATAATCTAGTAATGTGTGTTTCATCCATAAAATTTGTGCACAACAACTATAATCAGCTATGTATTCAGCTTCTTCAGTAGATAATGCAACAAAATTTTATTTCTTATTACAACATGATACTAGTGACTTGCCTTAAAATGACATGTTCTAGAGGTGCTTTTTCTATCTAACTTACAGCCACTGAATTCAACATCAGAATAACCAACTAAGTCAAATGATTGTCCACTAGGATAGAATAGTCCAAGATTGGGTGTACGCTTGAGGTATTTTAAAATTCTCTTTACGGTATTTAAATGAGATTCTTTAGGATTTTCTTGAAAACAAGCACACATACACACACTAAACAAAATTTCAGGACGACTAGCAGTTAAGTAGAGTAAACTTCCAATCATTCTTGTATAAGTGGTTTGATCAACAGATTTTCCATCTTCATCAAGATCTAACTTACAAATGGTACTCATGGGAGTTTTAATACTTTTAGGGATATCCAATCCAAAACATTTTAGAATATCTCTAGTATATTTTATTTAAGTTAAAATAATTCTATCATTATTTTGAAAGATTTGAAATCCAAGAAAGAATTTTAGTTCACCCATTATAATCATCTCAAATTCATTTTGTATCATTTTATAAAAATCAACATATAATGAATTTTTTGATGATCTAAAAATAATATCATCTACATAGATTCAAAAAACTAAAACATCATTAGAAATTCGTTTTATAAAAATGGTAGGATCAGCTATTCCTTTTGTAAAACCTTTGGAAATAATAAAAGTACTCAAACTATCATGCCAAGCTCTTGGATCTTACTTTAAACCATAGAATGCTTTCGATACTTTAAAATTTTGATTTGGAAAATTGGGGTTTGTAAAACTAGGGGTTGTTCCACAAAAACATCCTCAGCTATATACCCATTTAAGAATTCACGTTTAACAACCATTCGATATAGTTTAAAATTCAGATGTGTAGCATAGGAAAGCATGATTTTTTTGGATTCAAGTCTAGATATTGGTTCAAAGGTCTCTTCATAATCAATTCCTTCTTCTTGACTATAGCCTTGTGAAACTAATCTGGCATTATTTCTGACTATGTTACCAGCTTCATCTACCTTATTTCTGAACACCCATTTAGTGCCTATGGTGAATGTGTCCTTTGGTCTTTCAATAATTTTCCAAACATTGTTTCTTTCAAACTGATTAAGCTCTTCTTGTATACCTATCACCCAAAATTCATCATTTATAGTATCATTAATGTTTTTAGGTACATGTTGTGAAAAGAAGACTTGGTTTCAACCTAATTTCTAAGAGAATCTCTAGTTTGAGTTTCTTTGTCTAAGTCTCCTACAACAACATCTAATGGATGGTTTTTAAGAGTTCAAACTTCTCTAGAAAATGAAGGACTAGTAATTTCAAGTTCATCAACAGATTCAGGTTCATTGTAACTTGATTCTAAGAAATTTTCAGAACTGGAATTTTTCACAGATTCTTTCATAGAATGGTTTGAAGATTTTGGATTAATGTTCTGATTTGATACATCATCCTCCAGGTTCTCTAGAATGGTTTTAGGCTCATATGGATCTGTTTCATCAAATTTGACATGAAGATATTCTTCCACACATTTATTTCTTTTATTGAACACTCTATAGTCTTTACTAGACATGGAATATCCCAAAAAAGATATCTTCATCACTTTTGGATGTAAATTTGTCAATATTGTCCTTAGTATTAAGGATATAGAATTTACATCCAAAAACATTAAAGTAGTTAACCTTGGGTTTTCTATTGTTCCAAAACTCATAAAGAGTACTTTTAAGAATAGGTCGGATCAACACTCTATTGATTATGTATTATGTTGTATTGATAGCTTCAACCCAAAAATAAATAGGTAGGTCATACTCACCAAGCATTGTTCTATAAATCTCTTGTAGGGTTCTATTTCTTCTCTCCACAACTCCATTTTGTTGAGGTCTTATAGGGGTAGAAAAATTGTTACTATAACCGTTTTGTGAGCAAATGGATTCAAATTCTTGATTTTAAAACTCATGGACATGATCACTTCTTAAGGATTTAATTCTAAGTCCACTACGAATTTCTACAAACTTGGTATTTTAATAAAATAATAGAAGGCTTCAATTTTGTGAGCCATAAATAAGGTCCTAGTATATCTAGAGAAGTCATCTACAAGAACATAAACATATTACTTCCCATTTAAACTAGAAACTCTAGATGGTCTAAACAAATCCATGTGAATCAGTTTGAGATTTTGAGAAGTTGACACTTCTTCATTTGGTTTGAAGGAAACTTTGTGTTGTTTTCATTTTTGACAAGGATTACACACTTTGTCATTTGAAAACTCTAGTTTGGGTAAGTCTTTAACTAATATTTTTCTAGTTATCTTTCTAAGGGAGTGAACACTACAGTGTCCTAGTCTTCTATGCCAGAGCCAAGACTCTTATGTGATACACTTAAGAATGAAACATTTTGAGAATCTAAAGAATCTAATTTAACATACTAAACATTTCCACTTCTTAATGTAGAAAATACTAATTCACCTTTAGAATTAAAGACATTTCAAGCATCATTTTAAAATCTAACATGAAATCCATCATCACATAATTCTGAGATACTAAAAAATTATATTTTAATCCATCAACAAAGCGTACTTTAGAAAGTAAAACTGAGTTAGAGTTACCGATTTGGCTGAGGCCAATAATATTTCCTTTGGCATTATCACCAAATGTGACGTGTCCTCCAAATATTTTGATTAGATTCTTGAACCATGAGTAGTCTCCTAACATGTGCCTTGAACATCCATTTTCCAAGTACCATAGACTTTTAAAAGAACTCATTAAGAAGCTTTCCTACAAAAATATTAAGAAAAAATATATTTTGGTACCCATACTTGTTTGGGTCCATTAATATTAGTGATAACTGCTTTAGAAACCCATATTTTCCTCATAGGTTTACTATAAGCATTACGTAGAGTATTTGAAAAATAAACTCTATTTGGTCCACAAATATTTGAAATATTAGAATATGTATCATGAATTGAATAAGATGGTTTGTGTCTAGAACTAGGAGTAAAACTGTATGTCCTCAATTTTAAAAAAAAATTGTTCTTCCAAGATTTATTTTTCTAGGTTGATAACCAATGCTAGTGTTGTAATTAGGAGCAATTTGTTTTCTAAGCATTTGATTAAGGGTAATTTTTCCATTGGTAAACTTTTCCAGGTCATTCTTCAATTTCTCATTAGACATTTTTAATTCATTATTTTTTTTTTGAGTAGTTGAGAATTTTTCTCCTTTTTAGTTGTGAGTTTAGATTTAACAGTCATAGTAAGAGAATGTTGTTTCTTTAATGATTTATATTTGTCTTTTAGTTCATTTCATGTTTTCTCAACCATGTTATAGTATTCAAACATTTCTTCATTAGTCATATTTTCAGAGTCACTCTCATCTTCAGAATAGTATGAATTATTTACAGTGGTTTCCAGTGTTATATCAGATGTTTTTTCATAAAACACATATTGGATTTGTTAGAATATTCATCATGTGATGTCTTTGAGTCGCTTGAACTGTCCTCAGAAGCACTTCAAGTTTCTTTCATTGCCTTTTTAAACTTCCTGTCATTGTCCTCATATTTCTTTTTGTACTTGATCTTTGGACAGTCAGCCTTGATATGTCCTTTGCGCTTACACTCATATCAAAAAATTTCATCAGTCTTGTCACTTCTTTTCCAATCCTTCTTCCAATTTACTTTTTGGTCATATTTTCTCTTGAAGTTAGGCTTTCGGAAAAAGTTCTTCTTATTGTAAAATACCTTGAATATTTTGGCTAATTGATTCATTTTTTCATCAATGTCGGATGATGATTGCTCAACCCTAGATCTTTCTAAAAAATCATTCACTTTCCCTTTGTCTTTGTGCTTAGAGGTGGTGGTCTTGAATGCAACATATTTCCTCTTTGGCTCATCTTCCTCCTCCTTGTGAACTTTCAACTCTTCCTCATACATCATCAGTTTCCCAATGAGTTCTTTTACAGGTATTTTGCTGATGTCTCATGATTATCTAATAGAGATAGAGATTCCCCTCCATCAGTCAGGCAGACATCTGAGAATTCTCATGATATGTTCCTTGTCAGTGACCTCTTTTCCAAGTGAAATCATTGGGTTGATAATCTCATTGAACCTAAGATACATTTCAGATATAGGTTCATCAGGTTTCATCTTAAAATTATCATATTTAATAGTATAAATATTAAGTCTCATTTATTTTACATTATATGTTCCTTCATGTGAGATAGAGAGGGTATCCCAAATTTTATGGGCAGTTTTACAAGTAGAAATTCTATTGAACTCTTAATATCCTAAGGAGCAGTATAATGCATTCATAGATTTTCAGTTGTTATTGTAGGCAGTTTTGGTAGGTTCATACCATGTGATTCTATCAGTATCAGGAATATTATATTCATCTATAATGGATGGCCAAATATCAAAACTCATACTCTCTAAATGCATTTTCATTTTAATTTTCCATTGACCATAATTGGTTCCATTAAAGAATGGTGGTCTGATGGTTGCAGCACCTTCCAATCTATTATCTATAATAATTTATTACTTTAAAAGAGCTAGAAATTTAGAGTTAATATAAATTTATAGATCTTTAAAGTACAACTACAATCATAGTTGAATAAGATTACACAGTGTCCTGATAAACCTTCCTCTGATACCAAATGTTGGTTGGAGTAGATTACTCAAGAGGTGGGTTGAATTGATTATCTATAAAAATTCCTATTTAAAAGGGTATTTCCCCAAAATATTAGATACAAAACAGTTAATCAAGGTTATATTGTTATAAGAGTTTGACTGTTGAAATAACTTCTTATAAGATTGATTAATTCTCAGAAATCTTAATATCAGTTATTAAAGTTACTTTTGAAGCTATTCTACTAAGACAAGACAATTATAACTTCTTTCCAAGATTAACTATCAAAGTGAATATATAGATTTACAATTTATATATAAAATCAATAGAATAGAGAAAACTAAATTAATCTTCACAGCAGATATGAGACAATTGGTTCGGTCTCAAGCCGAGACCTAATCCACTCCACTTGGTGATCACCTCCCACCAAGAAGTTTATAAAAATAAACTTTGATCCACACACTAGATCGAGTTCAAAAACAATACAGATGACTGTCCAGGCCACATAGGGACCTCTTCCACATTTATTTGTGGGTATAAACTACCAGGCCACACAGGGACCTCTTCCAAACTTATTAGTGGATATACACAAGAGTAAAAGAATGTTTGAGTAAGGATATCTTGTATCCTTCGGTTTAATGTGGGAGACAGAGTGTGTTTCTATACAGATACACACTTTTCTCAAAAGTTAATAAAAGATACTCAAGATGGAAGAAATATTGAGATAGGTTTATAAGTTCTCTGAGTGTTCGTCTTTTCAGCTCTGGACTTCTGAGATGAAGAAGATGCAGAATTCAAGTCCTTGCCTATAAAATAGAGTGTCGTGATTCAGCTTGTGTTATTTGTGATGTTTGAGAGTGTGAAGATGTTCTCGGTTCTGGGCTTCAAATATGCTTTGTGTGTTCTTCATCAGTGTTGAGTTGCATTCAATAGGCCTTTATTTAATAATTTTCTCTAAGTGTGTTCTTCGTTATGGTGCTCACGCCTGCTTGGTTTTCTTTCTCATGCATCTATTATTTCATGGCATCACTTTTCTTTTATCTTGGAAAGAATGTGTTGAGGCTGATAGGTTCCATGTATTCTACACCTCGTACCTCATACTGTCAGATGATGTGTTTATAAAGAAATGTTAATTATGTTAGTGCATTAAAGTCTTCAAATATGACCATTAGAGATTAAATGAAAAAATGACAAAACATATTAGGAAATGGTGTCATAGTATGTCATGGAAATAGTGTCTTCTTCACATGGTGTCTGAATTGGTCATGGTATCTCATGGTTGCAGTGTCCGGATTATGGTGTCTTCTTGTTCGCGATGTCTTCTTGTTCACGATGTCTTCTTGTTCACGGTGTCTGCTTGTTCACGGTGTCTGCTTGTTCATGGTGTATCAGGGTTACAATGCCTCAAGGTTATGGTGTCTCATGGTTACAGTGTCTCAATGTTACGGTGTCTCGTTTCATGGTGTGTGATTCATGGTGCCAGAAAGACATAACCAGTGGCAGACTCATGGTGTCTCAGACTTTTCAAAATAACCATATTCAAACTTAAGCAATGATGATCGTAGAATGGATTAGACTTAAACATTTGTCGAAGAAGGTATTTAAAAAGTAAATCAAGGATATTATATAGTAATTACACTGAATATAGAGAAATTTATATCCTGAATGGATCCGCATAAATCATGAGAATACTTAAACACTAATACATATGATTTGGTAAAATCTAAAGGATTTAACCAGGTTGAATGGGATTTGGGATCATTAAAACATGATTAGTAAATAATGAGTCAAACATTTTTTAAATGGTGGGATTAATTGTACACCTAACCCTGTGATGCTCCCCTTTATTGAAGTGACTTGGGAATGGTTTAGTAAAACATGGACCTAAATTATGCACCCATATAGTTTGATGAGAAATTAAAATTTCCCCTCAATTAATATAATAATCCAAGTTCCTTTTCTCTTCCTCCTCCAGTAGAAGAAACTAACCTTTCCTCTTCTCATGGCTCAAAATATCTATCATATAGGCTTTGAGATAAAATCATTGTCCGAACTACAAATCATGATCTTCCATAATGATTGAATCCGACTCGGTAATCTATTATAGTCTCTTACCTTATAACTGTGTTTATTTCTAAATCTGTCACATTATTTAGGGTAAATCTCATTATCCCTATTTTTAGGGTTTTGTAATGTTTCATAGATCTCTTTCCCACCCACTTAGAATCGAATTTCAATATCAATAGAGGAGTCATCTACGATGATGAGGTAGGTGTTCTTGTCATTTTCCCCATGAGTTTTGATGATTTGTAGCTATGACATTATGTCACAGACTAGATTTTGTCTATAATCCCCATTTAATTGATTTATTCCTATAAAATTGTTCATCACACCATGATACATGTCCCTTGATCTTTTTAAAAAAAATAAGAGTATATTGACCTCACATATATACACCCCTTAGGTGTTCCCAGTTGAACTTCCCCTTATGGTTAATTATTTCAATAACCAAAACTCCTTTTTAGCTAATTTCTGCGACTTTAAATGGAATTTACCCTCATATATAAATATTTATAGAACCTAAGGAGCATCTTAGTTGTTTGTATTTACCTATAAGTTGAGTTTCCCATATATAAAATTTCTTCCTCTAGCCATGTAATCTTCTAAATGGTTCTTCAATAACTATGAATTTAATATTATTGTAATGGGTAATTGAATGAATTATTTAATTGTAATTTCTAATTAATTGTGGTTTTCATTCAATAAATTAATCATATTTTTTAAATTGAATGATTTAAAATTGATGGAAAAGACATTTTATTTATTTATACCTAATAAAGTAATTATTATGAATAATAATACCTTAATGGAATTGGGATTGACTAATGAAATATTTTGGGGGCTTTTCCTCATGTATTATATTAGAAAATGTTATTATTATTTGTTATGGGAAGTGTTTATACAGAAAAGATAATAATGAGTATGAAGGTATCATACTTCATTACATCGGTATTTGAGAACAGCGTCTCAGAACATTGACACAAGTAGGATGTTGGGCTTGATGTGTCACGTCCCTTGTTCGAATGTTGACATGATAAAACACTCACCATCTCGAATGATGATCATGACATCTCCCACTCATTATGAAATTCAGGGTACATAATCTGTTTCTAGAGCTTATAGGAATGTTATACTAGTTATGGATGTCTGAGTTACACCATGGTTAGCTAACAACTAGAATTACATATATATGGACACTTAAATCCGCACATACATGGTTCCAATAGTTGGATAAAATATGTAAGTAATATATATATATATATATATATATATATATATATATATTACTATATATATTAATATATATATATATATAGTTATCCCTCATATACTTATTCCCACCCAAATTCGAATCAGGTGGACCCGTTTTTTCTTATAGAAGCCTTAATGGGATTATTTTTATTTATTCATCTTATTTATTTAATTATTATTACATACACATTTTTTAGTTAAGATCCCTGACTGGATTACTTCTAGACACCATTAAAGGTGTATTTTTGATATTTTTATCTCACACCCAACATGGGATGCCTTTTGTACTCAAGAATATTTTCTACCTGTATGTATAGATAAAGAAATGTGCCCTTATACTGGTATTTGATGTGCTTAATTATAACAGGAGGATAAGAGAAGTGGAATAAGAATTCACTTGATATGCTAGTGGATAATCTTTTTGACTTTTTGTAGTTTTTTCTATGAAAGTTACCCTATTCTCCTTTTGTATATTAGTGGGATTTTTAATCTATGTATGTGAAACTAACTAGTGTTTTTTTATATTATTATCATTTTTATGTTATTTTCACTTATACACACATTTATTTATTCTATTTTTTCTTATATTATTCCACTAATAATTAATGTTTATGTTTATTTCTGTTTTTCAATTATGACAATATAGTATAGTCTTCTAGACATATAACCTTTACACCCTCAATGTTAGTCGAAATCCTTTGGAATATGAGGAAGAATTAATGAAGCCATATGACCCGCTAGTTTGTGGAATAGGTTTAGTGGATCCTAGGTTGGGATGCTACAACAACTTTACACTCTTTCATCAAATGGGATACACAATCATCATTATTTTGTATAGCGGACTACTGCCTCCTGAATAGATGTCGTTCGTTCTTCCATTATGACATTTAATGGTCGAGAATAATGATGGATGTGAATATTATGTGTGATATATATTATTTTATGTTTTCATTATGATTATCTAATTTCTATACCGCACATACCATCATGCTTTCCACTTTTTGAGAATATGTTATCGTAGTTCATGTGTACAACAGGGTACCACCATGCGAAGCGATGTATTTTGTTCACACAATACATGGAATGTATTAAGGGTAATTTTAATAAAAACATTTGATATTTATGATAAAAATTTATTTTTTAATGATAATATATCAAAAAAATCTTTATTTTAATGTTAAAAGAAAATGAAAGTTGAATTTATTTGACAGTATAACCTACCGTATCAATTAATGATATATTTTATTGTCTACTGTTAAATTTTATAAAAAAATATAAATACACATAAAATAAATATATATTTGATACTTATATCATGGTTATAATTATGTGGATTATTGAAAAATTATATATTTAATAGGTCCAAGAATAAAAAGTCAAAACATGTACAAAAAAGTGGTATCATTAACATGGATTTGTTAATAGAAGTGTAATATAATGTCTTAAGTAAATAATATATGGAATTATATATATTAATATGGTTATATGGTAGACATATAAAAAACATATATTTGTCATATAGGAGGTTTTAACATTTAGTAATGATGTCAAGACTTATGTTAATGAGATTTCTAGTCTCACTTTTAATTCAACGACACTTATTCCATATTTATTACTTTTTTATTTTGTGTGGTGTATATAGTTTAGATGAATGTAATATATGATCATTGACCTTAAATTTATACATATGTAGAACTCCATTATACGTTCTCCCCTTCATGTTGTATAAATTTTGATAAATTCAAAATCGATAAGGTAATTTTATCTTAACATTCCTTCTTTGAGACACAAGTTATGTTTTGCTCCTATATTCATTTACAAGTTCTATATACAACTATTTGATATGTTGTATAATTAAATTTATTATTTTCAATACATTATGAGTTTGGATTAATTTTATTCTCTCTTTGGTCCATTTTTTAAAAAAAATAACGTTTTCTAAAAAAAAATTAACAGTGTTTGAAAATGATATTTTAATAATTTTCAAGGACAAGGATATCATAGATGATTAAAATGGTTTCCAAATATTTAATTATATGTTATTATAGTTATTTAATATTTAATATTTTACAAATTTTTTTGATTTAAAAAGTTTTTTTCATAACCGAAAGGATATTTTCCTTGATAAATATTTCATGTGATCTATCAAAATTATTTTCCATTTAAGAAAACATTATTTAAAGTCACTTATACTTAACTACAGATATTATTAAAGTAAATTGGAATTATTATTTTATGGTGTTTTTTATATATTTAGAACCCATTTCATTTAAATGGGTCATGTTACAAAGAAATTTTTATGAAACCCATTTCATTATATAGGTGATGATATGATTAATGATTTATGTTCATATGATACACATATGTATGGTTTCCATTATGTGATGTTTGGGGCCAATATACCCCTAAAAAGTATTTGGTAAAGTTTATATCTCCTGGGAATGTAAGACTGAAATGAGGAGTGAACTCAGTTCTATGCTTCTGGGCTAGAACATGATGTAAACTTGGTTCAGTAACACATGAAAAGAATAGGTAGTGAACCCAGTTCAGTAAAATAATTTATCCACTATGATGGTCTTAGAAATAATCCTTGATTGATATGGAAATTATTTTTTTATTCTTATATGTATTCTATAATTCCATGTCATATGTTATGCTCTGATTTAATATGTTATTTTATTTTTTATGAACTTCTATGATTTATTCCATTACACAATATATGATCGTTGATGTTTAGAATATAATTTTCCAATGTATTGTTTTTAATTACTCTTTATGTTTATGTTATGATTGCTATATCCCTTATTTACCATTTCTCATCATCTGGGCTCCCATGATATTATGTTTCCCTTAACAATGTTTTGAAGAAAATATTTATATTACATAACTAAAGAGGAAGATATTTTTGGGAGACGTTGGAAATCATATATAAAATAAGAAGACTGAATATATAATATCCAAATACACTAAACCATTATGGTTATAGCATGGACTATATTTTTATTCATCTAAAAATAAGAAATATCTATGTATTAAAATATTTGGTCATTATAGATGGTATTATAGAAGGGTTTAAAATATAATTGTATATTAGTTTTAGAAAAAATTTATGAAAACCTAGGGGATAGGTTTATGTGTACAATAAAATCCTAACGTTTTGATAATGATATTTAATGACCCAGGTTAAACCAAATATATTAATTATTAAAAAATAAGTTTTCATGATTTAGACACCATATCTCATGATGATGTTTTTACCAAATATGATGAGATTTTCTCACAATATACCTTTTGGGTTTAGTTAATATCTAAAACCCAATGCAACAACATTAGTATTGAATTAGATGGACATTGAAATGATGTTACCCCTAATAAACAAAATTTTATTGGGTTAGAAACAAAAAAAATATTTATATGATCATTGAAATTTATATGGATACAAATCATAGAATTCAAAATGAAAAAATTTTTGAAAAAAATTATATTGAGTCCTTTATGAGGTAGTGTCCACCTTCTTTCAGTGGATCTTTCAATCCTCTTGGGGATGAGAAATTAATTAGTACCACTGGAATGAAATTTCAAGTTCTCCAATGTTAATAACATGATAAATTAATGTTGGTATTTTATTGTTATGATGGTGAAGAGGATATAGGGTGGAATCCTACCTATAATATATGGTAACATGATAAAATTGATGCTAGGGAATGGTGTGAGTTCAAGAAATTTTTTCCAATGAATACATTCCTCATATTCTATGTAAAAATATAGAGAAGGATTTCCTTGACAAAACAAACAAATATTATAAATCCAAAGGTAACTATGAGGAAAATTTTAAAATAATTTAAAGGTACACATCATGTTATATCGTCCAACCTAAAAGTATGATTGATCAATTCTTAAATGGATTAAAACAAAGTCTACAGAGGGTGTTATACAAAACATACTTTAGTAGATATTAATATGTTGTTTGATTTGATCTTAAGGTGGTGGAAGATATTGGATTTACCCATCAGTTCTATGGTTTTAAAAAGAATTGTAAAGTTAAATTAAAAGTAAATTCTAGAATCTATGAAGAGAAGAAGATGAGTTTAATATTAGGATCAATGTGTGGAATGAAAAATGGGGGAAACTATCTTAAGGGGAATATTAAATGTTTTATGTGTGGAAGGGAATTTCATAGAGTAGTTTATTACCAAAGTAATCAGAAGATGTTAGTTAATGATAAGAATAGATATACAAATTTGAATAATGAGCAAACCACACTTCATTTCTTAATTTGTAAGTAAAATGGGCCTTATTCTAACCAATGTTCAAATCCAATGGTTAAAAATCATGATATAATCCATAAAACCCTTAAAGACAAATTAAAATGTCAATACCAAGAATTAAGTATTCATAACGTGGGGTAATGCTATGATATAGATGAATAACTGGGTGTTTATGTATTGTAATTCATTAAGAATGTTTTAGAAGTAATTTTATACTATAATGAAACATCTATGGATTGGCTCACTATGGTTTTTTAATCAGAATATGAAATATTATGTTTAATGGTAATGGAAACCATTAAAATGGATTTACATGGTGTATTTTGTACCACATGATTAAGGGAAAGATAATACTTGATATGTTCATAAATAGTTTTCTAATTGTGGTAATAAATGTTGGGTAATGGAATTATTTTATTGAGGTTTTGCACTTATGGAATGAGGAAAGAGTTATATTTCAAATTATTCATGTTTTTCATAAGGTTCTTTGGTAATTTGGGATTATTACCATGTTTCAAGAGAATATATGATGATAGTATTCACATGTTTGGTGTTTGACAATTAATAACTAATTAAAGTTGTTTGGGGGGGTTAATGATAAGTTTATTATGTTAATTTAGTAAAATTATTTATAATTTTTTTGGAATTTAAATTGTCTAATGGTTTATATGGGTGACCATTTTTGAAATTTCCATTGTTAAACTTTTGATGAGATTTTAGATATTAATGGTTTACATAAGAATATGACTATTTATATGTATTTGATAACATATACTAACCATTTTTTTGTGATGATGATTAAATACAGAATGATTTACTTATCATCCCAAAATGGATCTTATGATCAACTAGTGCATTATGTATTAAAATTTTAACTTAATTTCTTGTGGTAAGAGATGATGTAGAAATTGAACAATGCATAGCCGATGGATGAGATTGCACTTAAAAATGTAAAGAAATCAAGTAATTATATCTTCTTGAGAATATTATTCTACATTAGATAATAGGTCTTGAAATTTTTTTATCCCATTTCCTTCATTTTTGGGGAATAAATTAGTCCATTAGATCATCACATATTTATCATTTTGTGATGGTTAACATTATAATTACCATTTTCTCAATCACTCACCATCAGGACATGATAGTTGGAATTAACTTCTATGTCCTTATTTTCACTTTCTACTAATGTTCTCCAAATCAAAATCTTTGTTTTTTTGTGATATTCACATTTTAATTTACCTCTATTTCTGTGGAAGTTATGATGGCCAGTTTTATGATATGGGTTTCACAAAATGAAATTCCCAAATATCCACCATTGATTTTCTAAGTGCAGTTTCAAATTTCATGAACACAACTTCATTTTTTAAATTATTGATCTTATAATAATGGTAACTTATCGATTGTAGCTTCCTCCAAACCTCTATAAAGTTTTCTATGTGTTCCATTGATCTATTTTGAGGAAGTACATACATTATCCTTCATATGTACAAAACATAGTAGTCATATCTCTTGAGAAAGGTCATTATTATGAAGAGAAACTAGTAAATATTTTAGATCATAGGCATAATGTTCAAAATAACTAGACTACTATATAGGATAATGTTTTGTGGAGAAACCACTAGTTTGAAAATTATACATGGGAACTTGAGAATGTGATTATGAATAAGTATCCTATTTTTTACTATTAAAATGATGAATTTGGAAGATAGGATTCATTTTAAGGGGTGTAGAATGTAACACCAAAAACTTTTATGAACGTTTTCTATTTTAATAATATAATTATTTTTATTTATTCTATTATATAATTCAAAATTTTAACCTTAAACTAAACATAACGACAGCTTATCTTTTGTTAAAAAAACACTAAATTTCAATCAAACATGATTTTATTATTCAAATTATTTATAAAAGAAAATTATAACCTTGCCATAAAATTGGTGGGAATGAGTAGTATTAACAACATAATTAAATATATATGTATATATATTTTATATATTCAATAAAAAAAATAAATTCATCCAATATTTTTTATAGTAATAAGATAAGAATGAATAAAATTTTATGCATAAAAATCTATATTTTACTAAAGGTAGGTTTTTCTCCTTTTAATAGAATGCCTATTCTGAAATTATGTTTTGAAAATTTTATAAATTATATTTGATAAAATATAATTAATTTTTTAAATATTAATATCAAAATAATCTCATGGTGAATTTTTGGTACTTTTCTAATAATTTTAATTTTTCTATAAATAATGAAAAATGATGAATTTTAATTTAAAACTAAATATTCATCTAATTTATTAATATATTTAAATTATATTTTAAATTGGTTTTTAAGGATTAAATATTTAATTTATAAATCAATAAATACAATGTGGGTTATTTGAATAAATTTCACATTGAAATTGTATATAAAAACATTTTAATCATTTGAACATTTTTACTTTTAAAAAATGGTATTTCCTCATGTTTGTGAGATTAATTTTAAATTAATTTATGAAAATTTTTGAATTTAATTTTTAAAAATGTATTCAATATTTCGAAATAGAAGGTTGAGATTTTAGAATTAGTTCCCTTTTATTTTGGGATGATATTAATAGTTAACATTGAAATTTTGTTACCATGTTAAAGGATAAACTAGGTTATTATTGGTAATAATAATAATATAAATATTAAAAAATTGTCATAAAACACTCCAAAATGTTATTGGATGAATTTAATTTTACACATAACACCTAATTTTTTATATTAAATTATTCAATGTAAGATTTTCCATGAAGATGACTTAGATATTATTAAAATCAAAGAGAGTGATAAAATGACTCACTCTTACTTTTAATAAGTATAATATTTTTAATATGGGGTTAAATAAAAGACACGATCAAATATAGAAATTATTTTGAAATATAAAATGTTTATATATATCATTTTAATTATTTTTTTATTTTTATGATGAAAAAATTATCATAAATAATTACACAATGATAATGCAGTAATTATTTAATTAATGAAATAATCAATTAAATGTTATTAGAAATATTTAAATAAATCTAGTTTGAATTAATCAAGGTTCTAAAAAAATTTATATGTGGACATGAAATATTAGTATTCCATTAAATTATTATTTTCAAGGATGTCTTTTTGTATTGAGTTTATTAAAGTCAATGTAATGAATAGTGTTAAAATTGAAACTAATGATATTTTATAAAGATAATATTTTATTAAATTATTTAGAAATCATAAAAATAATAAATCATTCAAAATAGGCGAAGATCAGGTCTAACAGATCTTATAATGATTTTTTATGGTCTAATATATGCTTTATATATAAAAATTATTACCTCTTAATATTTTAATATTTGTTACCATAGTTAAAATTAAAATAGGTTATCTAAGGGTTAATCAAAATGATATGATTTAAAATAACTCAAAAACATGCCTAAAATAAATTTAATGGTGATATTTGTAAGAACCCGGACCTTCATTCAGGTATGTTTTTCTGTTTTCGGGAGTTTTTAAGAAAAATGGTTTTTCAGGAAATTTTCAAAGTACACGCCGTGTACTTTCTGAGTACACGTCGTGTACTCTGTTCCAGCTCAATGTTGTGTGTTGTTCGTGTCCGGGCCACACACACGGTGTGTAAGGCTGAGGTGGAGGCCGGTTGTTTCAGAGTACGGAAAATTCGAAGTACACGCTGTGTACTCTAAAAGTACACACCGTGTACTTTATTTTTTTTTCATTAAATGGACCGGGGTCATGCCTAACCCCCAAATACATATTCTTCTCCAGTTTTCGACCATCCGGGAGCGTCTGTACAGCCGGATCTTCGACGGAGTCCTGCCTCGCCGTCTGTTCTCCGATTCGAGCACGGTCGATTGCGTTGGAATCGCAGCGGTGAGTTATTCCTTCTGATTGAGCCATGTTTCTTGATTCCTCCATGTTTTCGAGTTATCTTGGGATGAATGTTTTGTGCGTTTTCTCATATCTATGTCGTTTTAAGGGGAATCTGTCGTCGAGGTTCACGTATATAGATCTCCTAGGATCGAGGTAGGTGGTTTGTGCCTTTCTGTAGAAATTCTTGGAGTATTTTGTGAAAATTCCACCAATACCCTTGAACGGGGTATTTCATGTTGCATGTTTTTCCCTTGTTTCTTGCCTTATTTTCTTGATTTCTTTAGTAGAGGTTATTTCTTGTGATTAGAGTAATTTTTTTGTGCTCAGATTGCTTTTCTATTCTTGTTCTGCATGTTTGGCATTTTCCAGTTGCCATGCCTAGTTGTAGGATAGTGGAACTGTTGTTTTATTTTACTGTTGAGCCTTAGTTGATATCCAAGTAGTTCTTGAGGTTTACTTGGATGATACACACACGCTGAGCATGTTTAGTTACTCAGGTATGTGAGAACCTAGAGTAGCAGACCAAAGGGAGAATTGATGGAAGGGCTTCTCCAGAGTGTCTTTTAAATCACGATGCGAGACCAAGTGGAGAATTGACGGAAGGGATTATCCATAGAGTATTTTAATTAAGACGCAGGCTATAGGGATAATTGACATTGATTGCTTCCCCAGAGATCCTTTAGCACGATACGAGACTATAGGGGGAATTGACGGTGAGTGCTTCCCCAGAGAGTCTGCTTAATTACGTAGCTGAACCAGAGGGGTGAGACTGTGTGTGCCTCCCAGAGGGTTGCTTGTACTTAGAGGTTGAACCATAGGGGCTAGAATGTGAGAGCTACCTAGAGGGTTACCTGCTTTCTTCTTATTGTTGACTGCTATACTTGTTAGAACTGTGGATTGTATCTTTTTGCGCTTTTCCGTTTACTGCTTCTTGTTTTATTACTTCCATGTATTCATTGACTGTTAAGCACAAATCTTTGGGTGATTGCCTACTGGGATTATATCTCATACCCTGTTTGGCCATGCTTTTGGGCCCAAGAAGACTATATTACTGCAGGTATTGACAAGGGCAAGCACCCTTCTACTTCAGGATCTTGACGGCACCAGGAGCTGGGGAGCATGGGACTGAGCTGTGGCTCGCGATGCTGAGGAGCTTTCTTTGTTGTTATTTTTCACTTGGTTTCAGTTGTATTCTAGCACGTTGTTGTGTTTGCTGTTTTCTATAGATACTTGTACATGCTGCATTATTGTCATCACTATTATATATCTGTATTGCTTCCGCTGTTTGGTTTCTGTTGTTATGTATGTTGTTTACTGCTTCCGTTGTTTATTGTTGTTTCTTACCTTGTATACCTTACCGAATGAGGGCATAGTTTCCCCACCGACTCACCAAGGCCCTCGCTTCTAGTCGGCAGCCTCAGGCATTCCGGGAAACGCGCTTGGGGTCATGTGGAGAACCGGGTACGGGGCACCAGTGGAGGGGCTCCTGACTCGGGACGTTGCAAAGTGGTATCAAAGGAGTTCTTTTCTCTTGCTTTACTATTTGGAGACCTTAGCCAGGGATAGGACGAATTCGGTACATGGAATTAAGCTTTCCTCGGGAGTAGCTAACTCATGTACAGGGAAAATCCATACTACCTCGTTAATTGCAGTTTTCTGGTTTTGAGATTTTATGGTTGGTATGTTTTCACCTAGAGTGATTCATATGACTTGTGCGGTTATTGTTTTGATATTTCGGTTCTATTTCTGTCGAAACCCTATGAGATGAGGGTATTCCATCTCATGAATCATATAGGCACTTGTAGAAATCACATGTCATGCATTCTTACCATGCCATCTAGGGTGCATTAGCGATTGCATGTTGTTGTGATAGACTTTGTGTAGATTATGCATGCTATTGTGATAGTTGTTTGATAGATTATCTGTTGTTGTGTTAGAAAATTGTTTCATTGTTCCTTTCTTAAAATGAATGCCGAATTTTGTTTCTTGAGGTGTTAGAGGCCCTCACGGATCAGAATTTGGCACCTTTTCCCTTGTTTTAGTATTTCTAGAATTCTGCGCAGTTTCTGAGATACTGCCCTGAAAAACCCAGAATACACGGCGTGTACTTTTTGGATTACACGGTGTGTAGTTTTCAGGCCATGTCACTGGCCGTGTAAGCAGAACACGGTGTCGTGGGAGTAACTTCGGGAACACGCCGTGTACCATTGGTACAAGTCGTGTGAGTTCGGAGCTGTGTACCCGGCCGTGTCATTAACAACACGGGCTGGGGAAGCTTGGGTAGAACACACTGTGTCCGTAGAGAACATGCCGTGTAGTCCTGTCCAGGTGCCCGACCATGTCACGAACAACACGGGCCGGTGTGAACTTCTTTTCCACACGCTGTGTTTGTTCAAAACACGCCGTGTAGTCTTGCTCAGGTACTCAGCCGTGTCACGAACAACACGGGACGGTGTCACCTTTGCCTATGCACATCGTGCTTGTTCGAAGCACGCCGTATAAGGTCCAGCCATGTAGACGACCATGTATTCAGCAACACAGACCGCCGAAGCCTCGTCTAGTGCACACTGTGTTTTATTCGAACACGTCGTGCAGTCTCGGGTTGAGACAGACCGTGTGGGTTAGCCGTGTAAGGAGACTCGGGCAAGGGAATAGTTTCTAGTACACGTCGTGTGTGGGGGTCAACACGCCGTGTAGTTTGAAGTGTACACGACTCGTAGGGCAGAAGTACACTCCCATGTCAGTGGTTTAAGTAGACACGTTGTGTAGTTTTATACACGTCGTGTAGTCGTGTTTTGCAATCTTGTGTGTTTTTCCCCTGTTCCCATTTTGTACTCTTGTGTTATCTATCATTGTTTTCCTGATCTAAGGTGTGCTTTTGATCTTTCAGAGCTATGCCTCCGAGACGTCCTCTGGTCGTACGTCTGTCGTCATCCAATGATCAGATGCCAGACAGGGCTAATCAGGGACTTCCTGTCGATCCCCCAGCCGAGCCAGCCTTGGAACCAGTTGTTGTACCAGTCGCAGGCGCTGATGCACAGTTCAGGGAAGGTTTCATGAGGATGATGCAGGACTTCCAGGGATCACCCTCTCCTTCCTCATCTATGGAAGACTTGACGCGGGTCTTAGAGAAGCAGCATCCTCCCACGTTCTCGGGGGAGGGAGGACCTCAGGCTGAAGAGTCATGGCTGGAAGCCATGCTGACTATATTCGAGCATCTGGAGATGCATCCAGAGAGGCGGGTCCAGCTCACCACCTACATGCTCCGAGACTTTGTTAAGAAGTGGTGGGACGTGATCTCACAGGCGGGTCAACAGCAGGCTATGACTTGGGAGGAGTTCCAGCACGTGTTTTACGACTACTTTTACCCGGAGACCCTGAGGGCCGATTGTGCCCAGGAGTTCATGAGCTTAGAGCAGGGTACTCTATCTGTCATGGAGTATTCCTCTCGTTTCACTGAGCTGCAGCATTTTACACCCCTTTGGGATGGGATTGGGGTGTTCTTGGCGAGGAAGTTTGAGGATGGACTCAGGAGGTAGATTCACTCACAGGTGAACATCTTCCAGCTGACTTCCATTACTTCCATCGTCAACCAGGAACTGATTGTATAGTACAATCTGAGAGACTCTAGAGCTGCGAGTCAGGGCGGTTCTGCTTCCAGAGCTAGCTTTCCTTCAGATGACAGCAAGAAGCGTCGTAGGGAGCCTACGCGCGGTGATTCGAGGAAGCAAGATGCATCATAAGGCATCCGTGTGACATGCTACCAGTGTGGTCGGACAGGGCACACGAGGCCACAGTGCCAGAGAGACCCCGTGGAGTGCCGATCTTGCGGAAAGTTGGGTCACCTTCAGCGTTTCTGCCAGGTTTTCCCACAAGAAGCAGGTGACCAGGGTTCTTCCATGACTCCTCGATCAGGAGCAGCCCCACCAGTCTCTCACCAGTCAGGGAACAAGAGTTCATCCAGCCGTTCGGGCCGAGGTGGATGTGGAGTTCGTGGCGGTCAGCCACTAGTCCCTCAGCACCAGCAGGGAGGTTGATCTCAGAGTGGTCAATCAGGGGCGCAGGGCCGCGGTGCAGGCCAATCTTTCACTGTGGAGCAGACTTATCATGAGCAGGATCCCGACCCTTATACTATTCGAGGTACGATTTTAGTAGCCTCAGTTTTATCTTCAGCCCTTTTCGATACTTGTGTTACGCATAGTTTTATCTCTGTTGCCATTGTGGAGATCCTTGGTCTCTGCATCTTTTCTTCTGCCGACTCGTTGACACTAGACACACCTTTGGGAATGAGGACATCTTGTGTACGTCAGTGTAGAGAGTTCCCTCTCGACGTTGCAGGGTATCGCTTCTTATGGTATCTATATGTCCTAGAGATGATAGGCTATGATGTCATCCTTGGCATGGACTGGTTGATTCCCTTCCGGGCAGTCGTCGACTGCTATCGCCGTAGAGTCAGTTTCATCTCACCAGAAGGTGAATCTTTTCTTCATAGAGGCGAATGGGATGTTCAGGCGAGTTGGGCGGGACTCGAGCATCTTGGGCTAGGAGGGGTGATAGCCCAAATTGCTAGTCTATATCTTGATTACCAGGGGACTCCACAGTTGGACTTTCCTCCAGTGGTGGATCGCTTCAGGGATGTCTTTCTAGATGACTTTTCATGTTTGCCTCTGGAGCGTAAGGTGGACTTTTCTATTGAGCTCGTGCCAAGAGCACCACCAGTGTCCATTCCTCCCTATAGGATGGCCACACCTGAGATATAGGATCTCAAGAGGCAGTGGGAGGAGCTACAGGCTAAGGGTTTCATCTAACCCAGTACTTCTCCTTGGGGTTCGCGGGTTCTGTTTGCGAAGAAGGCAGATGGTACCCTTCGGATTTGTGTGGATTATCGGAAGCTGAACCAGTTGACGGTCAAGAACTGATATCCTTTTCCGCGGATTGATGACATTTTTGATCAGCTTCGAGGAGCCCGGGTGTTCTCGATGATCAAATTAAGGTCCAATTATCATCAGTTGCACGTTAGACCATTAGATATACCTCTGACAGCCTTAAAGAGCAGGTACTATCTTTACAAGTATACAGTCATGTTGTTCGGTCTCATGAACACACCTGCAGTTTTCATGGCGCTGATGAACCGAGTGTTCCATCCTTACTTGGACTCCTTCGCCATGGTCTTCGTGGATGATATCTTGGTGTACTATCACACTCGACATGACCATGCCACCCATATTGAGTTCGTTCTAATTACACTGAGAGAGCATTGGCTTTATGCTAAACTCTAGAAGTGCCACTTCTGGATGGATCATATTCACTTCTTGGGTCACGTCCTCTCAGAGACAGGAGTATCTGTGGACCTGGAGAAAGTGAGAGTTGTAGTTTCCTAGGAGCAGTCGAAGAACATTTTTGAGGTACGGAGCTTCCTAGGGCTGGCTGGATACTACAAATGCTTCATTCGGGACTTTTCCTGTTTAGTAGCACCTTTGAAAGGTCTGACCAAGAAGGGGGAGAAGTTCTTATGGTCAGATTCTTGTGATTCGGCCTTTAAGGAGCTGAAAGGGAGGTTGACGTCAGCACCGAAACTAGTCTTTACAGAGCCAGGCAAGAGCTACACTGTTTACTGTGATTCTTTGGGTATCGGGCTGGGAGCTGTGCTTATGCAGGAAGATGGAGTCATTGCATATGGGTCTCGGTAGTTGAGGCTACATGAGAGGAACTACCCTACGCACGATCTGGAGTTGGCAGTTGTTGTTCATGCTTTGCACTGTTGGAGACACTATCTTCTGGGAGAGCACTTTGTGGTCTTCACTGACCACAAGAGTCTCAAGTATATCTTCACTCAGCGTGATCTGAATCTGAGGCAATGCAGGTGGGTTGAGTATCTACAGTCTTTTGACTTCGAGCTTGCCTATACGTCGATAAAGGGCAACGCCGTGGCAGATGCGTTGAGCCGTAGAACTCATATTCAGGCAGTTCCAGAGGCCAGTAGTGAGTGGGAGATGATGGATCTGTTCTCTGAGAAGCATCTAGAGGTGCATGATAGACGGGGACAAAATTTTCTATCTTCTGTAGCTGTTACCTCCACGCTGCGTGATCGGGTATAGATGAGGCAGCTATCAGACTCGGAAGGCTTAGTCCTGCGGGAGAGTGTGTTAGGAGAGGACCCTCTTCCTGGATGGACAGTGGGCAAGGATGAGATCTTGTGTTTCCAAGTATGCCTATGGGTGCCAGCAGACATACGCGAGGACCTGATGTGTGATTTCTATTCCTCAGTTTGGGAAGTTCATCCTGGCGTCACCAAGATGTATCGGGATCTTCATCGCCAGTACTGGTGGACAGGTATGAAGAAGTATGTTGTTGGTTTTTTCATGATATGTTCTACTTGTCAGCAGGTGAAAGTTGAGCATCAGCGACTAGTAGGCCTCTTACAGCAGTTACTCATTCTGGAGTGGAAGTGGAACGATATTGCGATGGACTTCGTGACTGGGTTGCCAAGATCACCTCGAGGGAACGATGCTGTTTGGGTTATTGTCGACAGGCTTACGAAGGTTGCTCACTTCTTGCCGATCAAGGAGACCTTTAGTGTCGATGATCTGGGATGACTTTACATCAGGGAGATTGTGCGTCTGCATGGAGTTTCTCACTCTATTGTTTCAGATAGAGATGCGCGCTTTACCTCTCGGTTCTGGCAGGTAATTCAGAAGGCCTTGGGTACACATGTACTTTTGAGTACAACATACCATCCCCAGACTGATGGCCAGTCTGAGCGCACGATCCAGGTGCATGAGGATATGCTCCGAGCTTGCATCCTTGACTTTGGCGGTTCTTGGGAGAAGCATATTCCTCTGGTGACGTTCGCCTACAACAACAGTTTCCAGGAGACCATCCAGATGGCACCATACAAGGATTTGTACGGTAGGCCATGCCGATCACCCTTATGCTGGCTGGAGGCAGGAGAGGCAGCATTGCTGGGACCTCGTCTTGTTCAGGAGACTTCAGAGCAGATAGAGCTGATTCGGAAGAGGATGGCTACAGTGCAGTCTCGACAGAAGTCTTATGCGGATCAGCAGAGACGACCTCTAGAGTTCGAGGTCAGTGATTGGTTTTTCCTACGTTTCACACCTAGGTTGGGACACAAGAGGATTTGGAGACAGGGTAAGCTTTCACGACGGTATGTCGGGCCGTTTGAGGTTTTGGAGAGAGTGGGGCCAGTCGCCTATCGGTTGCAGCTACCTTAGAGGTATCAGGCCATGCACGACGTCTTCCATGTCTCTCAGCTCCGACGTTACTTTTCAGACTCATCTCACATCTTTCAGCCTGAGGAAGTTGAGCTTGAAGTAGATGCATCATTCGAGGAGCATCCTATCCGGATTGTCGATCGTAGTACAAAGGTTCTCTGTGGGCAGTCTGTTCCTCTAGTATGAGTGATATGGAAGCACGGGCGAGTACATGATGAGACCTGTGAGAGGGAGGCCGATGTACGATCGTAGTGGGCAGAGCTATTCAGGGATCCTTCTTCTCCACCTCGTTAGGGAAATTTAGGGACGAATTTCATTAAGGGGGGAAGTTTGTAAGAACCCGGACCTTCGTTCAGGTATTTTTTTCCATTTTTTAGAGTTTTTAAGAAAAAAGGTTTTTCTGGAAATTTTCAAAGTACACGCCGTGTACTTTCTGAGTACATGCTGTGTACTCTATTCTGGCTCGAAGCCATGTGCTGGCCGTGTCCGGGCCACACACACAGTGTGTAAGGCTGAGGTGGAGGCCGGTTATTTCAGAGTACGGAAAATTTGAAGTACACGCCATGTACTCTAAAAGTACATGTCATGTACTTTCTTTTTTTCCATTAAACGGACCGGGGTTGCACCTAACCCCCAAATACATCTTCTTCTCCAGTTTTCGACGGTCTGGGAGCGTCCGTACGACCGGATCTTCGACGGAGTCCAGCCTCGGCGTTCGTTCTCCGATTCGAGCATGGTCGATTGTGTTGGAATCGCAGCGGTGAGTTCTTCCTTCTTCTTGAGACTTGTTTCTTGATTCCTCCTTGTTTTCAAGTTATCTTGGGATGCATGTTTCGTGCGTTTTCTTAGATCTACATCGTTCTAAGGGGAATCTATCATCAAGGTTCACGTATATCGATCTCCTAGGATCGAGGTAGGTGGTTTGTGCCTTTCTATAGAAAGTCATTGAGTATTTTGTGCAAATTTCACCAATACCCTTGAACGGGGTATTGCGTGTTGCCTATTTTTTCCTTATTTCTTGCCTGATTTTCTTGATTTCTTTAGTAGAGGTTATTGATTGTGATTAGAGTAATTTTTTTGTGCTCAGATTGATTTTCCATGCTTGTTCTGCCTGTTTGGCATTTGCCAGTTTCCATGCCTAGTCGTAGGATAGTGGAACTGTTGTTTTATTTTACTATTGAGCCTTAGTTGATAGCCAAGTAGTGCTTGAGGTTTACTTGGACGATACACACGCGTTGAGCATGATTAGTTACTCAGTACTGTGAGAACCTAGAGTAGCAGACCAAAGGGAGAATTGACAGAAGGGCTTCTCCAGAGTGTCTTTTAAATCACGATGTGAGACCAAGTGGAGAATTGATGGAAGGGCCTCTCCAGAGAGTCTTTTAATTACGAAGTGGGCTATAGGGGGAATTGATGTTGAGTGCTTCCCCAGAGAGCCTTTAGCACAATACAAGACTATAGGGGGAATTGACGGTGAGTGCTTCCCCAGAGAGTCTTCTTAATTATGTAGCTGAACCAGAGGGGTGAGACTGTGTGTGCCTCCCAGAGGGTTGCTTGTACTTAGAGGTTGAACCATAGGGGTTAGACTGTGAGAGCTATCTAGAGGGTTACCTGCTTTCTTCTTTTTGTTTACTGTTATACTTGTTAGAACTGTGGATTGTAGCTGTTTGTTCTTTTCCATTTACTGCTTCTTGTTTTATTACTGCCATGTATTCATTGACTGTTAGGCACAAATCATTGGGTGATTTCCTACTGGGATTGTATCTCACACCCTGTTTGGCCATGCTTTTGGGACCAAGCAGACTATGTTACTGCAGGTATAGACAAGGGCAAGTGCCCTTCTACTTCAGGATGTTGACTGCACCAGGAGCTGGGGAGCATGGGATAGAGTCGTGGCTCGCGATGCTGAGGAGCTTTCTTTGTTTTTCTTTTGCACTTGGTTTCAGTTTTATTCTAGCACGTTGTTGTGTTTGCTGTTTTCCATAGATACTTGTACCTGCTGCATTATTGTCATCATTGTTATATATCTGCATTGCTTCCGCTGTTTGGTTTCTGTTGTTATGCATGTTGTTTACAACTTCTGTTGTTTATTGTTGTTTCTTACCTTGTATACCTTACCGAATGAGGGCATAGTTTCCCCACTGACTTACCAAGGCCCTCGCTGCTAGTCGGCAGCCTTTGGCATTCGGGGAAACGCACTTGAGGTCATGTGGCAAACCAGGTACGGGAGACCAGTTGAGGGGCTCCGGACTCAGGATGTTACAATATTAAAACCTTATAATATCTTATCTTTAAATAAGATTCATTTTGGAAGTATGTGTATTGAGATTATGTTTATTATAAATTAATATTTTGGGAAATTTCAATAGTTCCCCTCCACTCTTTTATAAATTGGCTCTACTTCTACCTTTTATTCACATGTTAAAACCTACTTAGATTGTAAAAAAACACTTAAAATATCCTCCCAAAATCCCTCAATTAATTCAATAATCAATCCTTTCAGAATAAATTTAACCTTTAAGTTCTTTGTTGAAAGCTAAAAGAATATACCTGAAGAAAATGTAACATTCATCAATAATAATTTTTGTTTTACTTCATCATCAACCCATTCAAATATTTTTATTTAATGTTTATATAAAAACCATAGTATAATAAATATACTAATATATTGTTATGTTATTTGTACAGTCTAAAACTTTAAATACTTCCATAAAATGGGATACACATTCATCGTTCGTGTGTATGCCGAACTACCACCTCATGAACCGATGTCGTCCATTCTTTCATTACAACTGTTAATAGTAGGGAATAATGATGCATTTATAGTGTATATATGATATATATTATTTTTTGTTGTTTTTATTATTATTCTGAAGTAGTTATTTCACAAATACCTTCATGATTTCTATTTTTTGAGAATATGATAGTATCGTTCATGTGTACGGTGGACTAAAAACACATGAAGCGATGAGTTTCGTTCACGCATTACATGGAATGTGTTAAAGAATTTATTAATATTCATATGGGATATATATGAAATAAATAATACTATTTAATGATAATATATCATAAAATTTTCTTTATTTTAATATGATAGGAAAATGAAAAAGTCGTTCCTGCCTATGTATGACCTACCATCTCCATGAATTATGTATTTTATTTTCTACCTATAGATTTTTTTTAATCATGATAAATAGATATATATATATATATATATATATATTAAGATTATATCATGGCTATTATTATATAGATTACTAAATCATGATCTCTATATGAATACCAACAAAACACAGTGAAAACCTGTATGAGAAACAAAGCAATATTTTTAACATTGATTTATTAATAAATGAGTAATATAAAGTAAAAAAAATTAAATATGAAATTATATAAATCAATATGATTTTTTGGTAGATGTATAATGAGCTTATATTTATTATACAATTGGTTATAACTTATAAAAATAATTTCAATATTTAAGGTAAAGGGATTTCTAGTCTCACTTTTATTTCAGCGGGACTTATGCCATATTCAACACTCATTTCTTTTTTGTGGTGTATATATTGACAATTAATGTAATATAAAATTATTATACATATGTTTATTCATATTTACATATATATTTTATGAAATAACATTCATGGGGTATTCTGTTCAAATGTTATCAAATAGATATTGTAATCTTGTCTCAATTTTCCTTATTTGATACACATGTTATGTTATCCTCATATATTAATTTACAAGGTGTATATAATACCCTTTTTATAGTTTATCCAAAATATTCGTATTTTCAATATATAATTTGTGTTATTTTATTTTATTCTCTACTCAGTTGTAAATTATTTTTTAAAAACACACATTTTATAAAATGTTAATAACAATTTATATAAATGATATGTTATAAATTATCATGGAAACCGAATTCAATAATGTTAAGTGGTTTTTAAAATATTTCACTATAAGTTTTAAATTTTCTTTTAAAATAAGAACTTTTTATAAAATCTTTTTAATTTAAAATTTTTTCTTCAAAATAAAAAGTATATCTTCCTCAAGAATTATTTCAATTTTTCTCTCAAAAATATTTTCTATCTAAGATAACATTCTATAATGTCACTTATGCTTTACTAGGGATATTATTAAAGAAAATTACACTTATGTTTTCATGGTGTATGTTTATATTTAGAAACCCCATTTAATTTACATGGGTTATGATATGATGACATGTTTATTAAGCCTATTTATCTTTAACGGTTCAGATATGATAAATGATTTATGTTCTTATGGAATACATATGTATAGTTTTTATTATGTTAAGGTTGATAACTATATATCCCTTTAATTCATTGTGTAATGATTTATAACCCATGAGATAAAAACGTGTAGAATGAGTAGTGAAATATATTCATTAATACAGGTTTGGAATGGCAACTAATCTGAATTTAGTAACATAAGGCTGGAAGAGGGAGTACACCCAATTTAGTAAAGGACTTTATCCGCTTTAATGGTCTTGGAAATTAGACTTCACTAATATATAAATTAGTTCTTATTCTTATGTGTATTTTACAATTACATGTCTTGTGTTATTCCAACATGGTTTAAGTAATTTTATTCTTTATGATCATCTTGGAATTATTATATTACACAATATCATGATCTTTGATATATAGAATATAATTTTCAAATTTTTTGTTTACGTAATTATATTGTATGATTATGTTATGGTTGATATCTCCTTTTTTACCCTTAACGAGCATATAATCTCACACTTTCATATATTCTCATTCCCCATGTTAGGATGAAGTGATTTAATATGTAGAACCAAATATTAAGTTATAGGAGGGAGATATTGATGATCTTACATTAAATAAGAAGGTTAAATATATAATCTCCAAAGACTGTAAACCTTAAAGTTCATGGGTGGACTATATTTATTATCATCTAAAAACATATAATATCAATGTATGAAAATCAAAGGATGTTATAGAAAAACAAAAAATAGCACCAGAAAACATATAAATCATGTAGAAATATAGAATTAAATGAAATAAAATTTTAAAAAAATATAAGAAAAAACACTATATTATATAGAAAAATAATGCACTGATATAAAAGAACAAAGATCCCCTGCTCAATAAGAATAAATAAAATTTATAATAAAATTTTTTTATTTTAGTATTAATATAATGAAATAAATTAAATAGAAAGAGTTAATTTTAAAATAAACATTGAGTCATACCGGAACACTTTGTATCAAATTGAGTTGCAGTTGATTTTAGTTCATCACACCATTTCATGTTCATCTTCAAGAACTATCTCAGTAAAAATTAAAAAAATAAGTATAAGATAAAAATAATAAGAAACATAATCAAGTAATAGAATATATAATGATGAGAAAAAATATATTCTCATTTTCACGTTATTTTCTATGGGATTTTAAATTTAAACTAAAATGACACTTATATTTTGAAAAGATAAACTTGAGTAATAATAGTCACAACATGTGTCGGAATGAGGTTTTTTTGATTCCTATGTATCCCAAATCACTTAGGTATAATTTACCTAGTTTATAAAAAAATAATATGCCTGCTCAGTTTTGAGTACGTCACTAGTGTTTTTTTACTAAAATTTCATTTTAAACTTGAAACACACACATTGAGCCATATCGGTCACATAATGTGCCAGTTTGATGTGACACTATTTTCTACACATCAAAAAATACTTATTAATCATTTTCCTAAATTATGAAGATAATATGAAAGTGATTTCTTGATTTTTAGTGAGTGACACATTTTGAACTAAAACACCAAATTTAAATGGGTAATGGTCACTTTGAGTTACATCCGAACATCGTGTGTCAGATTGAGGTGTGGATGATTACTACACATAAAAAATGACATAAGAATTATTTTCATAATGTATAAAAATCCAAATGGTTTTTCTCAGTTTTTATTATGTGAGTATTCCTTTTAATAAAATTAATGTAAATTTTATATAAAAATATGTAATTGTTGTCATACCAGTCACATCGTGTATAATATTGAGGTAAGGCTAATTCAAAAACACCCTGGGTGACTTTTAGATATTATTACCTATCTATGAAAGAATTATGAATGTGTTTTTATAGATTTTAGTATATAAATTGTGTTTTTTACTAAAATGTTATTTTAAATTATAAATATACACGTTCAGTCATACCTATAACATGATGTGTTGATTTGGCGTGATACTAATTCATATAGGTCACAAATGAATTACGAATCATTATCCTAAATTTTCAGGACATATTGACTCAGTTTTTAGTGAGTGACACTTTTTGAGATAAAATATCAATTTTATACAGATAACATACACTTTGAGTCATACTAAGGACAACGCGTTTCAGATTTTGGTGCGACTAATTTAAAAATATCACAAATGACTTATGGATAATTTTCTTAAATTATCCATATAATCTGAAAGTGTTTTCATTGATTTGAGTATTTCAATTTTCTTTTTACTATAATTAATGTTAATTTTAAATAATAATATGCACTTGGATTCATACCGGTCACATAGTGGGTCAGATTGAGGTGTGCCTAATTCCTACACATCCGAGATATATTATGGATCATTTTAAAAAGTATCAAAAAAATATGAATTATTTTTCACAAATTTGAGTTCTTCACTTTTTTTTGTTTACTAAAATTCAATTTTAATTTGGAAACAATCACTTTTAGTCATACAGGTCACATCGTGTGTTTGATTTTTATTTTACAAATAATTACACATCAAAAATTTATTAATTATTGTTTTCTAAATTATCAATGAAATCTGAGTGAATTTTCATTGGTTTTTTATGTCACTTGTCTTTTTTACTATAATTAATGTCAATTTTAAATAAAAAGACACAATTTGAGTCTTTTTAGGAACATTGTGCATCAGAATGAGGTGTAGTTAATTCCTACATGTCACAAATTAAAAATACATTATTTTCTTAATATATTAAATGAATATTAATTTTTTTTATCAATACAGAGTATTTCATGTATGTTTTGATTGAAAACATAAATTATAAACTAAAAACATATTGTCAATGTTATATTGGTAACATGGTGCATCAAATATAGATGCAGATGGTTGAGAATGTGATTTGAGTCTTAATTTCAACCATCTACAAAAATACAGAGAAGAATGAAATGTACCATTTGGATGGAATAAGAATCCACGTGCTTCTTGAAACTTATCATCCAAAATAATATATGTTCTATTTTATCTAGCTTAATACAAATGATTGAAGGAAAAATATGAATTCCAAAATGATCTATGAAAATATTAATAATAATCATATAAAAATGATATGGAAAGAAACATAAAAATATTATATAAAATGGTGGAAAAATAACTATATATTTAGTAGTAATTCACCTTTTCATTAATTTTGTATACATTATTGACCCATATCCTTGTTATTGTTATCTCAATTTCAACCTCGATGACCAATATCTCACGAGAATGAGAAACTTTGAACAGTACATCCCAACTTGAGAAAAAGAACCCATCTGTATAAGAAAAAATAATCTAATGTTATTAATGCAATAAAGAAATAAATAACACACAAATATGAAACAATACAGTAATAAAATTTCATTTCTAAACTGAAGTCACTCAATTTGAGTAATATTGTGTACATTGGGTATTTATATGAGGTATTTTTGATTCCACCTTGTATCATTGTCTTACTGTGTATTCAATACTTAGGGTCATTTAATAAGGTTGTAGTTTGATAACTTATGATGTTGAATGCATTGGACAATAAAAAGATAATTGCAACATTATGAGTGAATCGTCATTGTGGATTTCATTATCATAGTACAAGAGTGAATCATCCTTATTGAAAAATTCAATTATTCCTAGATAATATTTAGCATTTGAATTCATTGATTGAACTAAAATAAATATTCACATAATATTTTTTATGGAACATAATAAAATATATCTTTCCCTTTTGTCATCATGGAGAGTAAAAAATTTATGATAATCCATTTATCCTCATTGATCAAAAAAAACATCAGTATAACACATTATGTATTTTTAGAAGATAGTAAACACCGTTATAAATTTTTTACAAATTTTTTATAGTATTAATCATCAATATAACCCTTTATAGCATCAAAATGTTACTAAATTATAGTGCATATATTAAGTCTTCATTGATTGTAATATATTAAAGTATATCCTTTGGAATATTCTAGGTGATGATAAAATCTAACATAATATCATAATTATGTGTTCATCAAAATGGGAATATCCATGTTGTCATGTATTTATTTATTGATAATGAAGATTATTTTTTAATTAATGAGATTGTGGATATGGATCATTTTATATAAGGAATTTTCACATTCATAATGAATTTTATTTTTATGTATTTAAAAATAATTTTTTGATATTGTATCATGCATCTAATTAATTATTAAATGGAAAAAATTGCTCCACCTCTCACTAATGTGAAACCCCTCTATTTTTCTTTTCTGAAAATTCATTATTCTTTCAATGAAATTTTTATTTAATTATATTTTAGATGTTTTGGAGAAATCTATAATATTTGGATTCTATTTAGTATTCATCTGGATTGTCATTAAATCGCAATTTCATTTGAAGTCGGTTTTTCATTTTTGGGGATTTATTTATAAGGCGGTTTTTTTTATTGGATTAGTGTTGTATGAATCTCAAATGACTATTAGAACCACTACTAAGACCCTTTTATTGCAATATAGAGGATCCACAGGAAAGAAAATACATCTATTTATTATTTTTGTTTATTTTTTTCTTAGTGAGGTTTTTCTTTCACACACTAGTAATATTTTATAGTACTAGGAATGTAGAAATAGAATTTGGTTCATATTATAATCAACTTGATAAAATAAGTGGTTTTTGTATTGAATTTTAAAAAAAGACACCACATAAATTCCAGTATAAAATCACCAAAAAAGTTGTAAACAAAATCAATAAGAAACCTAAAACACATGAAAAATGGATCTTATATTAAGAGAAATGTGTTGTCCAGAGTATTCAACAATTTTTTTAAAAGGAATCCTTGGTATGATCCACATTATATTCCATTTCCCAATAATTTTATTCTTTATAGGCCAGTGCTTGATCCCCTCTTGCTTAGCCTCATCATCTTCCTCCTCCTCTTCCTTTGCCTTCTCCTCCACCTTGACCTATGAACTTACTGAAATGTTACATTTATTATTCGATAGTGTTTCTAAAAAATATTTTTCCTAAATAATACCTCTCTTTGAGAAGTTGATCAAAATAATATATAAGCATTATGAAACTAAGACATCACACTCAAAATATATTTCTATGGTTATATCCAGTACAAAATCATAAACATAGCATAAAATCCCCCAATTTTGTTGTCAAGAAAAACTTATAAACACAGTATACTTCCCACTCATCTGTAAATACATTTACTGCTTCTTTTTATTACGATGTTTTTTGACAATATTGGAAGTAATGGTAAAATATATAAAAAAATTATTAAGAAATATATTTTAGGAAATTTTAATTACTTTATAAATTAGTAGTTTAGGGATTATTATCTTTTTATGGTTTTTGATCTATCTTATAAATTTTAAAATATAATATCAACAATCATTACCATTATCATGATTCAGAAACTATAGAAACATTGAATAAAATAAGTAACTTTTTTAAAATATATTTTTTTATTTAAATATTTATATATATATATACCTTATTCAACTACTAATTGTAATAATCCATAGGCTTCTTATATTCAGTAACCTACTTCATTCGATGATTTAGATTATATTTAGAAACTTCCCTATCAAAAAAAATATTTTCAAAACACATAAAAACACATATAATTAAATAATTATCAGTAAAATGTTTATTAGAGTGTATTGAAAAGTCACAAATACACATAATGTGTCTTCATTTTTTTGGATATCCAATCATTGGATTTAAAACATTAATATTTGTGGTACCTATATTGATTTTGATCATAATCTAGTTCCATGTAACAAAACTAAATCAAATAAGTAATTAAAAAATTGAAAATACATTATATGTTATTAAATTATAGAGTTTTACCACTATATTGTTGGAATCAAAACGTTTCTATTGTCTATTATTTTTTTCATAAATGAAATATATAGGTTATCTATTTTCTTCTCAATTTCTTCTGTATCTAAAGTATGTTTTTTTGTAGAAATGAACATGGATTAATGAATCCAAATCATGTCTCACATGGATTTCCCTTTATATAGTAGTAATATAAATAATGTAGAAAATATGAATATTTATTAACATTTATTAACAAATCATCTCACTATTTGGAAAGACATAATATAAAAATATGCCTTATGCATGTATTCACTACTCAGGTTCCAACCATTCATGCTTGAGAGTGTCATCTAATATCTTGAGACCAACTACAACTATCATGGAAGTTCAATATATTTCTTCATCATATAGAATGTTAGAAAAAATTTCATCCTTAAATATGGTGTCTTCATGATGTTTTATGATAATAAATTTTGTTTTGTAACAGGTGGTAGAAATATACTATCGACAGATCCTTCTAATTTCTTGGTCGACTCACTAGATTTTCTCAATCTGACTTTTTGTTTCCCCATCACATTATCCATCGATAATATCATACCTAACATAATACATTTTATCACCATCTTTTATAGGATTTTCATATGAAAAAAAAATAATTATATACTTCATGTATCTTTATAAGATTCAATGTACATGATAAGAATGTTCCAATAGTATCGTTGACTATTGTAATATCAGGATAATCATGTGGAATATGAAACTCAAAAGTCAAATCTTGTACTACCTCAATACCTAATCTCATTATATCTTCTTGGAGTCTTTTCTATTATATATTGTCCCTAGGAATATTATACAACACACCCATCTCAAAACGGTTGTGTGTGAGTTTTGATGGATGGAAATCACATAAAATAATACCCTACATAATTTTAATATTTTATAGTTATTGAATGTTTTTTTATTCAAATTTCTGGGGAAAAAGTAATGAAAAAATTTATTACATCAGGTAAGGTATGAGGTTGAGGGTAATGACTATCCTCAATAATATTTGGGTAATATGGTTCTTTATTTCAAATCATTATTCCACCGATGGTTTTCTTTGATACTTTCTCATACATTGTTCTTCCCAACTAATTAAGATAATTATTTATTACAAAATATCTATTTTTTACAAAAATACTTAGATAATATTATATGTATATTTATGTGGTTTTATCTCCGCATAATATGTTTGAAGAGTAAAACCAAAACCTACTCATCCAATGTGACTATATTGTTCTGGCTATTTCAAACCTTCTCAAATTAGTTTTTATTTTAGTATTGTTTTTGTTGATTCTCACGTATAAACCATATAAAAAATAAAATCATAAATAGATAATTTATATAATACTGTTATGATGAAAAATTAATTACAATTAATTAATAATAAAACATGTTTCCCATATATATATTGTTTTCCCATCAATTAGTTTATATTCTTTATTTACATGAGCCTCCTTACATAGCATATGATGTTAAATGGAAATGGTTTAAAATTTTTATTCATCAATATTTATATAAATAGTGGAACATATCTTTTTTCATATCACATGAAACATTAATTATTGATTTAAAATACATATCAAATTTTTCTCTAGTGATGTGTACCCATCCTATCATTGTGAGAGGGGTACATTGGTGTAGACGCACGTTATTTATTTTTCGAACTCTTTTTTTTATAAATTAATAATTTTGAAGTGTACCTATATTTTTTCCCAAACACAATTGTGCATAAATTTCATCTATACCCAAAATTCATGGATACACATCATCATGATCCAAGAGAAATCCATTCGTGATTTATAGTTCATTGTATGATGGATTCATCAATAAGATTCTATTCATGGTTGTTTTACGTCGATTTTTTCAAATCCCTCTTTTGGATTCATTGATATAATTTTTTGGAGATATATTAAGGATTTTTGGTTCCAATCATGTTGAGATATGATTTTATGGGTGATAGGAAATAAGATCTAAGGTGGATCTTTCAAGTTTCAACCTAATTTCATGAATAAGTTTTGATAATCTTCATTTTCACCAATGTTTTTGGGGTCTATTCCTTCACTCTCGACTCCACTTGTTATAAAATAATGAATTTTATCAAATTGAGTGAATTTATTGAATTTAATTGTGAAATTGATGTGAAAATATTGATTGAAACCATCTTTAATGATGGTTTGTGAAATTTTGGAAATTTTTTTGAAAAGTTCTTTGTGTTAGGATTTTAAAATGGCGACTTCAAAATATGGATGGTTTTGATTTATGGAAATAGTGTTGTATATATGTTATCATTACAAGAAATATTTTATTTAAATGCAATGAAATGGTTGTTTTGGCATGAAATTCGGCATATGTGTTAGTGTTAGTTCGTTTCATTAATCTGACACTGGATAAGGGGCATGTACTATTGGGGTACAATTACATGACCATGCAGAAGGGGCATGTTCCATTGGGGTACTTGAGAAATGGTTACCTTATGATGACTTGTTAGATAAATGAGATACCTCTTAAGAGTATTTAATTGTAACTGGAATAGGAATGTGTTGGTGTGTGTGGTATGGAATGGATTTTTTTCAAAAATAAAATCTGAAATGGTTCAAAGTACTTTTTGGTATATTTTATTGGAAATTATTTGGTTTGGAAGACAACTTTATTTCCATAGCTTAAATTGGTTTAATTGTGTTAAAAATTATTTTATATAAATGTGATAATATGTTCTTTCCTTGTGGAATTAGTTGGGAAGTATTTTGGGGAAAGACTACAATGTATTATACTCACCCCCTTCTTGGGAACTATAAAGCATTTGAAAATATCATTTTTTGGGACATAGGTTAATATATGGAATCTCATTTCTTTAGTAATGTTTTTTGAGACATGGGGCATGAATTGTGGTGTTGGATCTTGAATTATGATGAGAGTTGTGGAGTTTATGTCATTTTTACTCTATAAGTTTTTGGTTTGAGTTTCCCCTTGTACTCTAATATTGTCCTTGTGGAAGTTTGGAATTTTTTCAGTTGGTTTCATGTTGAATTTTATTACAATATACTCATGCATCATATAGTGATTTGTTTGGTTTGGTTGTTTTTACTTACAAAATGGAAAATCATCCCCCAAATATTTATGAAGCCATTACCATTTATTTATATCCTTTGGTGTCTTGGGGATGTCACATAAATCCTAGTAATGTCTTCACTGCTTCCCAAGACAACGGTGAGGGGTGGGATATTACACATGGTATTTGTCTTGGTTAGTCCATCATTTATTTTTAGACAAATAGTATTGGATTTTTAGTATTGGTGTTTATAAAACATTATGGTTTAGCCTTAGATTTGGGATAGTGGTGTCTTATAGGATTTTAGAGACATTAAATTTTATGCCTAAAAAGTTGTAGCCAACCAAATTATACTAAACTCCAAGTTACAAGGGATTTTTTAACATTATGGTTTTGAGAAAATTCTAGAAGTTTTAGTCTCATTGTCATGGGTTTATCCAACAACAACATGATGATATTCATTGATATAAAATACTTCTTACCAAGAGTTCACAATTGATTTCGAGTAATGATTTATTATTTGATGAAAAAGTTTATTATTTTTGAAAATAGTTTTAAATTATTTTATTTTTAATTCCTAAATTCAAAATTTTCAAAAACATTTTTATAGTTGAAATAATGTAATTTTCAAAAGTGTTGTGAACGTGAAAACATGTGGTAATTTTGAAATCCTTTTTGTATATGTGTGATAATGTAAATTTGAAGTTGCTAGGAATTCTGTTTTTAGACAGTAATACTAAATGGAATTTTCTTATGGTTATAAAAAATGGATCTCATTATGCATAGAAAAAACCAACCATAATATGATTCTTAAAATATGGTTTCAATAGAGACACATGTGTAAAAATAGCTAGTTTATTGTATTTTTTGTGGTTTACAATTTGTGGATAGAGGGAGTAGAAGGGATAAACCAAGGAAAGTGGATAATTCAAATGAGATCTAGATAAAGATTCCAATTGTATTTCAGGGTAATTTAGAAATAGAGAAAGTATAGGTGTAGTTGAATATAATGAATCCATATTTGGATTTCCAACGAACACTGACATAGTTCAAAGTAAAGCTAGAAATGTATGTGCTTGATGATAGAGCACTAAAATGGTGTGATTTTTTAGTTCATTATTAATCATACCATGGAATTAAATTTTATAATTTTGATTAATTTCTTAATAATAAATTATATCCTCACAAGTTAATGATTTATATAATGAGACACTTTTTCATCAAAAAATCCATAAAATATCTCCATGATATATGTTGGTGCTAAAGATATGAATTTATTCAGTTTTTCATTCAATGTTGCTACAAGTTCATCCTTGAAGGAGCATATTTGTAAATCAGGGTTGAGGCTAGAGATTCAATCAAATATTTCCATGCATTTTATAATGGATTTTATGAAAATCATTAAAAGATACACACTAGTAGAAATATATTTCTTAGTAACAAAGGGTGGAATAAGAATTTTGATACCTATAGAAAATGGTGAGAACTCTAATTCTATGAATAATAGGAAGAGGGAATCAAATTTCCAATATAGTGGTATGGTTATAAATCAAATAGCTTGATCGATGAATATTCTTCCAAGTCCCAAAAGTAATACTAGATGTTTTCAATGTGTATCCTTTGATTACATTAGGTGAGAGTTCATGTAACACCTAGAGAATTATACAATTGAAACTAGATGGGGAATTTTTAATGCACTTATCCTAGTGCCCTATGTTCGAATATTCGAGACACATCACATGTTTCGTAGATGTCATTTTCATCAGTGGGATGAGGTTAGTAGAATACTTATTGTCAATAAAATAAACCATGTTTGGTTGATTATAGGATTACCATGACTCTTCAAGAAGTGAAATCTCTATATAAATATAAATTGAAAATTGGATCATGTAGGAAATTATATGGACAAGAAAAATTTATGGTGGATGATCAATATAGACATTAAACAGAGAGAGGAGGAATTATTTTAAATTATATAACTATGAAATATTTTTTGATATGGTTTCATCCCATTAAATTATTACATCTTTTTCTGTTGATCTTATAGGTTTTCATGTTTATATTCTTCTGTATATATTGGAACTTAAAACTCTTCTTGGTCAAATATAATGTCAATCCTTTATGTGACATGGATTTTCAAAAACTATTGATAGGGGTTAATTGATATGTGATTTCTTTGTGCATGATATTGATACATGTGACATAATCCTATATAGGATTGGTTGACTATGTACATAGATAAAATCGATTGTTATACCTGATTAGTTACTATTTCAACTGAGGATGGCGTCAAGAATATCGTTAGAGGAGACCAAAATGTAAAGATAGGTGGAACTTGATTATTGGAACTAGTGGTTTAATCTATATCATAAAATTTGGTAGCATTGACTTTGGAATCGATTGAGGATATTGAGAATAGTATATTTCTAGTAGTTCAGGATCAGTTACTATAACTATTTCCCAAAAACTTCCTAGGTTTTCCACCCAAAAAAGAAGGGGAGTTTAAGATTGATCTCCTACCAGGGACCAGCCCTATCTCACATTCATCAAACCACATTTCAAAAAAAATTAAGTGAATTGAATGTCCATTTGGAAGATTTGGAAAATAAAGGTTTCATTCAGACTAGTATATCTCAGTGGGAAACAACGATCTTGTTTCTAAAAAAATGTGAATGGAACTCTTCAGCTTTATGTGGATTATCATAATCTTAACCATGTTATGATAGTGAATCGGTACCCTATTCCATTAATTTTTCAATATATTTGATCACTTTAGGGGAGCACAATAGTTATCTAAAATTTATATTCGTTCAAGATATCCCCAATTGAAGGTTTCAAAGGATGATACTTTGAAAACATCTTTTAGAAGAATATGTGGCCATTATATGTATGTGGTTATCCCTTTTGGTTTGATGAATTAAACAGATTTATTTATGGAATTCATGAGTTGAATATTTCAAATATATATTGAATTTTTTTAGGTGGTGTTTTTGGATGACTTATTGATTTATTCAGGGACAAGGGATGTACATGAGAAACCCTAGTCGACTCTTTTGTGTATCTTGAAGGATCATTGGTTTTATTCCAAGAATTTAAAGTGTTAATTTATGATACAATAAATACATTTCTATGGCTATTTAATTTCTAAAAAAATGTGTTTTTGTGGATCTTGAAGAGATATAGGTTTTAATATTATTGCATTCACTGAATAATGTCTTTGAGATGCGCAGTTTCCTTAGCCTAGGTTTTCATTATTGAAATTTTGTTCAGGAATTTGGAAAACTATATTCACCAATGAAATATTTTAAAATGAATAATTCTCCATTCCAATGTAAAGAGGAATTTCAACTGTCTTCTCTAGATATTAAGTTTCACCTTAAATCATCATCGATCTTTTTATTATCGAAATCTGGAAGAGGGTATGGGGAATGTAGTGATGCTTTGGGATATGGGTTGGGATATGTTATTAGGTAGGGAAATCTGGTTCTTTTATAGATCATGAAATTTATAGTTTCATGATATGAATTCCCCAAAAAAATTGTAGTTATCTTATTTATTCCATGTTTTGAATAAATGGTTCCCTTACCTCTTTGGTCATAAATTTATGATGTTTACGGATCATAAGAGTTTGAAACACATTTTATCACAAAAATATTTGATTCTGTTGGAAATAATATGGATGGAGTATATATAAATCTTTTACTTTGATTTTTTTTATAAACCTGGTAAATGGAATTCGGTGGCAGGTTCACTAATCCAAACTTCATATTGTCATCTGGAATAAGAGGCTTAAGATTAGTGGTAGTAGATGTCAGTGCTAGCTAACATGAACTTGAATTTGGAATAATGAGGTAGTTTTATGTATTATTTCTATATTATTTTCCCCCTAATTTAGTGGATATGGTAATAGAAACATAGAATTATGATTTATAATGTGTTTATATGAGATCAAAATATAATGGTTTAAATACAAATTGGGGGATGGAAGATGGATTGGAGTTAATTTGTATGGTTTTGAGATCAAATTTTAATAACTATGGCTCTTGAGGATCCCCTTTCTTCTTGGTTACTCCCATTCAAGATGGGTTCTTCATCGAAGAATAAAGAATATGTATGAGGTATTGAAACCAAAATTTTGGTATCTTAGTTTGAAAAAAAATATGATCATATTTTTTAAAAGATTCTGAACCTATTAACATTTTTAGATAGATCACCATTATAAAGTGAATATTTTTTACTATCTACCTATTCTTATTAGGAAATAGGGGCAGATAGTAATAGATGTTATGACATTTCTCCCATGTAATGTTCTAAAACATGATACTAAATGGGTGTTACTAGATCAACTTGCAAAGTAAACCTATTTAGTTCGTATCTATGAATCGCATATGGTGGAGGACTTGTCTCGGATAGGTGGTAAAGAGTTATTGTATATGGGTCTCAATATTTTCATACTGTGATCCAAGGTTCATGTCCTGTTTCGGGAAATCCATACAGTAAGCCATTGAGAATCAGTTCAGTATTAGTACAATGTATCATCCCCATATGGATGAACTATATGAAATGATGATTACAAATTAGAATACATGCCTTAGGATTATGTAATGGGTTTTGGTGACTTAAGGGAAGAGTGTGTATAATTATTGGAGTTCTTGAATAACAATAGTTTTCAGGACTCGATACATACAACTCCACTGAAAACATCATCAGTTGTCCTTGTCATTATCCACATTTTTGGATAGAAATAGGTTTTAATTCAATAATTGGAACAAGTAATGTGCATGAGATAGTGGAGTATATTATTTTTCTTAGTAAAATGATGGATATGTCTCAATTTCATCAGAAATTGATTGTGGATCAACATCAACATACTTTTTCATTTGAGTTGAGAAATCATGTGTTCTCAATAATATCTTCATGGCTTGGGAATAATTATTTTCATATGTAGTGTAAGTTAACACCATGATACATAATCCCTTTAGATATACATGAATGGGTTGGTGGGGTCAAATATCAGTTGGATTTTCCAACAAGGTTCAATATCGTGCATATTGTATTTCATTTATCTTAGTTGAAAAAGTATTCTCCTGATATAGACCAGGTGATTTGATGGAATCACGTTATACTAGAAACCAGTGGTTCATTGTTTCATGTTTTAATGATGATTTTTGGAAAGTAAAGAGAAATTATTTCATGGTAAAACCATTGGTCTAGTGTTTGATTTGTGGTGGCATGGTAAGATTCGAGAGGAAATGTTTGAGAATGAGAAGGAAATGGTTGTGAAATAGCCCAAAAACATTAAGGAAAGTGGTTTTTCCCCATTATAAGCATGGAAGCATAAATGTTGGGGATAATTTATCACCCCAATTTTAGGGAAATTAACCTTTTATTTATTAATTTTAAGTATATGTTATCATAGAGTTTTTTTGTAAATGTTTGGGTGGTTTTTGGAAAGTTTTTGGGGATTTTTTTGATGTTAATAATTTTAACACAGTTAATAGTTACTGTGAAACACCTCTAGGAAACTATTTAAGGGAATTCATTGAGATCTTGGTAGCTGTATATTTATGGGCATAGTTTGACCAAACCATGCAACCACCCAAGAGTAATTGTGATAATTGAAATAAATGGGGTTATCACTTTTCATGCATTATTTTTCTAACTACGTGATCCAACCATTACAGGTGTGTTTTGAGAAAATGTATGGCGCACTGTTTATGCATGTTATGGCCAACCATGCTCCATAACCATGCACCATTAAAAATTAGATTTGAAAAGTGTGTATCTAATTCATATTTTCCTCTAAACAGTACGTTTTTTCAAGTACGACCCTACCTTAGTTTCATATCCTCTAAAATGTTTTAAAGATCTTTACTCTTGATCCAAGAGAAATGTATTAGTGATTCATGGTGCATTAGAGGCCATATTATTTTTTATTTTTACGTGTCTTGTTGTTTTACTTTGATTTCTTCCTCTTCCTTCTTTTCAATTCATCAATATAATCCATTAGATATATATTAATGATTTATGGTTCCACTCTATTTGAGATATGATTATTTTGGTGATATTGAATAAAATTTAAGGTGTGTTTTGTACTTTCAACATGGTTTTTTGAAGAATTTGTGTTGTTCTTAATTTTCACCTATGTTGGAATTGTAAGTGGCTTCACTCCCGACTCCTATTATTATAAATGGAATGATTTTGTTTTAAAAATTGGTTGAATTGAAAAATGAAATTGAAGTGAAATTATTGATAAAACCCCTCTTTAGTGATGGTTTTTGAAACTATGAAAATTACTTATTGTCAAATTTTCTTTGTTTCATGATTTTAAATGGGTAATTTTAAAATATAGTTTGTTATAAATCATGGAAATGGATTGGTAGAAATTTTTTCAATAATAGTACTTTTTTTATTGAAATGTGTTGAAATGGTTGTATTATAATGGAATTTGGAATATGTTTTTATGTGAGTAGATTACATTGACATGACCATGGATAAGTTGATTGTACGATTAGTGTATAAGGATGTTATCTTGTAGAAGGGGATTATTCCATTGGAGAACATGAGAAATGGTTACCTTATAGAGTTTTGTATATCGATGGGTCACTTCTCATGAGTATGGAACTATCACTGAAACAATCACATGTGGGTTTTTGTGGAATATAATGGGTTATGAAATATGTAATTGTGAAATGGTTCAGATAGTTTTTTGGTTTCTCACATTATAAATGGTTTGTTTTGGAAAATTCATTTGTTTCCTTGTAATAAATTATTTTAAAATGTTTCATAAATATTGTTTTGAATAAATGTTATAATGTGTTCTATCCTAGTTTTTTGAGATGGGAATATTTTTTGGTTAAACCCTGATGAGTTTTATACTCACCCCCTTCATAGGTACTTTGGTTCATTTGCATATATTGATTTTTTGTAAATAAAGGTATCTAATTTTGTTAGTAATATTGTTTGATACCTAAAACATGTATTTTGGACATAGATCTTGGAGCATATTAGAATATATGGATTTTATGACATTAATATTCTTTGAGTTGTTGGTATTAGTTTCCACATGTACTATGGTGTTGCCCTGGTGGTAGTTTTTGTTTTTTTAGTTGGTTATACATTTAGATGTATTACATTATACACTTGCATCATATAATGAATTGTTTTTTATGGTTATCTTGTTTTCATTGTTATTAAATTTGAAAGAGAACATTTTCCCCCAACTTATTATGAATCCCTTTTCATTTATTACTCGACCATTGTGTCTTTGGGGTGAAACCTAAGTCCTTGTAATGTATCTTCCTATTATTAAGTCAATAGTGAGGTGAATTATGTTACATATTTAAAGGAATTTAATAAAAAAATAGATCTCATTACTCATAACACACCCAACTATAGATTCAAAGGTATGTATATAAATGTAACATTTTTTCTAGATTACCCCAAGTTTGATATTTCGAATCATTTGAACTAAAATCACTTTAGGTATGTCATGTGTTTTTTAGAGGAAAAAATATCATAGGTCCATTTAGTGGAATATGTAATATTCCTTTGATATATTCAAGAACGGTAAGAGTGATGTTGAGAACCCGTTCGGTAATAAGATTAAGAAATTCATCTCAAACCATGTTGAATAATGTCTTAACTGTGAATTGATTTATTATTTATAATAATTTGGGATTTTATCTCATATCCCAGCACCAAATAAACCATGATGGAATAGTGTATGATAAAGGAGTAACCACACCCTATTATATATAGTGAGATCAATGTTTACTCATTAAAGTCTTATGTTATCCTTTTGGGGATACACATTGCAAACAATAGAACATATATTAAACCAGTGCGAACTAAAAAAGAATGTTGTAATACATACACCAATTTTTATGGTAAAAATCATTCAGTTTCAAATTTATTATTTTGGGGATGAAATACTTTGTAATGGATATCCTATAAAAAATATTTCTCTCCATGTAAATAAATGTGTATCTATAGGTTATCATAACAAAACTAGAAGATATTATCTATAAAACCCCTCAGATAAGATTGTTTCGGTAAAATAATGTCTTATATTTATTAAAAGGGTCCAAATATCTATAGATGATAGTGGTAGAAATATAAATTCTGGTGAAGTCCATTCTCATGATAATCATGTTTTGGAACAATAACAAGTTCCATAAAGCCCTAGAAAAGAGGTATTTTTATAGAAAAAAGAATTGTATATGAGTAAAGGAGTGGTTAATGAGTCAAAATGTTATAGTTTCATAGTCACAATGAAGATTGAATCACTATTAGTATATAATAAATATCATGTAATATATAAATAATTAGTAAGGGGAAATCAATTTTTTACATTATAATATTCTATGAATTCTTAAATGGATTCCATGCACCAAATTTTTGTTTGGACATTTCTAGATCCTCAAATTGGTGTAATACATAGTGGCTTCAAATGGTTACTATCGAAGAAACTAGATATGGATAATAAAATCAGTAATTATAAGTAATTATTAGTTACAAAAGGGTTCAAACTACATCAACGCCTAAAATATGATCAAATATTTTAACAAGTTGTTGTATGAAAATCGATCAAAAGTTTAATTTCTATAGTTTCTTACTATGAATGTTATATTTTTTATATGGATTAATATATATATTTCCTTAAAATTAACCTTTATGAAAATGAATATATGATAAAACAAGAAGGGTTTATGAATCTGAAGGATGATAATGTGGTTTGAAAATTATAGAGAACTATTTATGGATTAAAGGAAGTATCCTGGTCATGGAACATTTGATTTGTGAAAGTTATAATGGAATCTAGTTTCAAAAATAAATAATGTGACCAATGTTTTTTTATGTGATTTAGTGGGTGTATATAAATTTTTTAAAAAACTTATATGGATGGAATACTACTTTTTGGAAATGAAATACCAGTCACATTATACATTAATGAATAGAGAGAAACATTCTTCTATATAGAGGACTTGGCTGAAGTAGCGCATATTTAGGGGATCATGATCAATAATGTTTAACCCAAAATGATTTTTTGACTTATTCAATGTGTGTACATTTACAAGAAACGAAAATTCTTTAATCTATTCAAATCAAATATGGGATTGTTTCTAGTGTCACATGACATTCATCTTTAAAATAAAATGTGACCACATGCACTTGGGGAGAGACATTGGATTGGCATAATTCTATAAAAATCAATGATTGAGTCATTTTTTAATGTAATTTTATATACTAAGATTGATTTAACCTATGCCTTAAGTATGGTAGAAAGATATCAAGTTGACCATGGGGACCCTATTTTGATGGTATTTAATACTATACTTATGCATATGAGGCATAAAAATGATATGTTCGAGCTCTATTGATGACAAGTGTATCTAATAATTAAGAGATATTCATAATTTAATTTCAAAATAGATCACAAAGATTTGAAACTACAATCAGGATACATTTAAACTCTTAATGTAGGTGTTGTGAGTAAGATGAACTCAATGAAATCCATAGTAGTCTATTCAATAGTAGATTCTAAATAAATTATGGATATTGAAGTGGCTATAGAAGAAATATGGATATGAAAAATCATTTATGAAACTGACATGATGGAAACCAGTTATGACCCTATCAAAATATAAACTGATGATTTTGTAGTTGTACCTCTTGAAAATGATCCAACACCCCAATAAGGAAATATGAACACACTCTAAAGATATAATCTCCAGATATATTTTTCTTATATTGGTGACATTACAGAAATTAACTTTTCTAAAGAAGATAACATCAATGACCCCTTAAATAGTTTCTTAACATAGTAAAAATATGATTTTCATAAGGGATCTCATGGATTAAACATCGTTATGTTTTTTGCTCGATTCCAAGTGGGAGACTATAAAATTTTGTGTTCAAGTAAATAATCATTTTTACATTAGATTGTATATATATTAAAATAAGGGAATATTAATAAAGTATCTTATTAAATATGTTTTATTGTCATAATTAAGATTAATGTAATAATTTTCCAGGTTATCTTCCACATAGAAAAATTCATTGCAGTTTCCCACTATGATGAGAGGTTTAAAATACTATAATGATATTATTTCATATTCCCCTATAGTCAGATAAAAATCAATGATGGGACATATGGGAATTTGATTTATTAGTTGAATAATCATATGTATATGAGACTTCTTCTCTTATCATTTTCACATAGTAATCCAAAGATGAGAGATTATGGTAATAACTCTTCTAGTAAGAAATATAGAAGATTACAAGTCATTAGATAATCCTGTCAATGAGCATGTGTAATGATCCTTGGAAATTTAGATTATTAATAATACATTTCATAACTCTTTCACTTTGATGTATTTTCATAAATTTTGCAAACATATCATCATGATACGGTTTCTTATGTTTGGTTCCCCAGAAATAATATGTTATTAATGGTTAAATCAAGGAATAAATTATCCCTTATATCATTATGCCTATTTATATCATGGACAATTTATTGAAATATTTACTTTACATTAAATTCCATGTCTATAATTTATATTTGATTTTAACTCAGATAGTCAAAGAAACACATATTAGGAATATAGGCTAATGACACGGTTGTGAAACCTACTTGATTAAATATTGTGGGAAAGGGATTAAATTACATAGTGATCATTCATATGTGATTCTTGTTATTATGACATGTCATATTCCTATGTGGGTCCCATGAAAAATTCTAACATACTAATCATATATTTTAGGTAATCCCACCAAATTCCACATAGGAAAAGGCCTACATGGTCATACACAATGTGTTTTTGTTGATCTTAGTTAAATATGAATTATATTTAACAATTAGAAAATATTCTCTTGTAAAAGAGGTAAACATTATTTTGTTTTTGTTGAATGATCATAAATATTAGATAATTATTTATTTTCAAGGTAGTCTTCTGATTACACGAATATATATTATATATTTATTTATTTATTCAAAATCTAATAAATATTTATTTATTCATTAATAAATAATTTATTTCATTATAAAAATATTAAGTAAATATAAAAATTTTAGACTATGAATTAAAAATTATTTATTGGTTGAATAAACAATATTTCATTAATTATTTACTCATGTATTCAATTAATGTTAGGGAGGATGAATAGATTGAGTTTTAGGCTAAATGAAAAGTATTTATTTAACATAATGTATCATAATATTCCTCACTATATCGGTTTTTAGACATTATAAGTAAAAAAATTATTATATTTTTATTTACATAAAAAGGAATTTATTGAGGATGAATTCATAGATAAGGTCCTTTTACGGCCAAATTATAATTAAATCATATATGTAGGTCTATTTGTATACTGTTCTTTCAATCAGAAAATTTGTTATCATTGTGCACTAAATTTATTATCAAGATCTCCAACATCTAGATTTCTTCTTAAGACCAAGAAGAACTAGAGTGATTTCTCAAATCCTAATAGAATGTGAAGCAATCAAAGAGAATGACTAAGATTATCAATTGGTTGTGATATCACTAAAAATTTCAAAAATATTGTTTATAGAGTGAAGGATATTTTTTAGACAACATATAGATGGGATCCTCTTTGAGTCCTTAGAAAACAATTAAAATACACTAATTGGGTATGGACATTCAGAACCATCAATGAAGAAAGATCTCCTAAATTTTTTAATATTTCTTACTGTGTTATAAGTTTATTATAAAGTAATGTGGAAATATACTCTCTCATGGTTCCATGAAAATAATTTTTCATTGTTCTTTGGAAAAAAATTCACTTTTCATGGTTTTAAGGTAATTAAAATTTTATATTCTCCATTTAATAAAAAAAGATGATTCGGAAAAATCCCCAATAGCTTATTTCATTATGTTTGGAACTTATCGAATTAATACTCATATTTTTACTGAATATATTAAGAAAAAAATTATTCTGTAAATATATTTTTAATAATACATATATTAAATATAACAACATATAAGTTATATAGTTATAATAGAAAAAAGGATGGATAACTCATTTTTTTGGATTAAATGTGTATATATATAATACTAAAGATAATCAGGGTATGTTAGATCAGTGGGATGTTGAATAAACCTTACAATGTTAATTTGATACATCCAAAGAGTATAGATAATTTAACAAAAAATTATGAATAGTTTAAGAATAAACTCATGTGTAACATGATGAAATCATTCCATTTGAGTATAAAAACTCTCAGATTGATGATCTATTTGATTCTTATGAAATCTTGAGACGTGATTCTCTTTATGACTCAAAAGTTGATGGTGATGATGATATGGAATATGATAATGAATAATCTCTTACTAAATGATTGGAAAATAGTGAACATGAAATTGGGCTTCCTATATAGACAAGAACACCAAAACTCTATCACTTAGAGACTGTTATAGGAATCCTAGACAAAGGAGTTATATATAGGAGAAGAGTAGGTAACCGTATTGAGATTTTCCTTCGTTTTAAAATTTGAACATAAATATTTATAATATGACTTCATGGGTGATAATTAGGTATTAGATATATAAGAATATTTAAAAAAATTTAAGACAAAAGGGTTTGGTAATTAGTTTATAGACCCTTTAATTACTATTTAATATGAAATAAATTTGCCTCAATAAATAAAAAATGTAATCAGGGTGTGATAAATAGAAATAAAGATATATTAGTTTCTAAAGGATATAATTAATAGTATGTAATATATTATGAAGATTAGTTTTCTACTATTACTATGTTTGAATTTATTATAATCCTGTTATCTTCAAAATCATGTATGAATTTTAAAATTTTATAGATTTATAATAAACTAATATTTTTAAATGGTTTACTTATGGAGTAATATTATGTTAAAAACCTCATATATTTGAAAATAATCACATTCAAAATTATATTTTTCAATATAATAAATCTCTTTAGGATATGAAATATTCACGGATAGCTTTGTATGATAGTTTATCTTCACTTTTATCATAATATGGTTTTTCATTAGGTATGGAAGACCCAACATTGTTTAATAAGAATTTATATGCAGATATTATTCTTGATTAGATTTTTATTAATGATTTTCTTTTTTGTTTAACAAATCTATGTTTTTTAAAGTAATTTTCAAATCTCATACAAAAGTAATTTGTATTGATCAGGGTGGATGAGGTAATTTAATTATTCATTTTTATATTTATCAATTTAATTTTGGGCATATTTTAAAACAATTAAAATATATACCTGACTTTTTTTTTGGAATTGTGGACTTTAAAATAGTAATATTTATTTAATTCATATGAATTTTATTATAAAACATGATTTTAATTAAGCTAAGAAACTAGTGGAAAACATGTTACATAAATGAATAATTTGGATTAAATTATATCTAATTACTAATATAAAAGAAGGCATGTTTTTTTAATGTATTTATTCTAGATTCTTATCCAACCCAAAATAATATCACTTAACCACTTCCAAAATATTTTTATGGCATTTTAGAGGAAATATTTCACTACATCTATATTTTTTAAAAACATTTTGATTATGATTTGGTATCATATTTTGATATAATATCTGAATATTGTATATTAGATTGAAAAGGGACATTATTTACATTCTATTACTTAGGATAATAATTGGTTTCCTCATTTAGTATGAAACAAATACTCTTATAAATCATTAAATCCTAAATATTCATTAATATTAGCTAGTGGTTGTAGTACATAGGTTCTGTGGATGAAACACACCTTAATGGATTTCTGATTTAAATTATATCGCATACCTATTAAATGTTAATAAATGAGTTCTATTAGTATTTAAAAAATTCAAAAATTCCATTCCTGGACAATGAATATATATTTAAGGATTAAATTCTTCAGACATCACTCACAAAATGATTATATTTTTATTAAATACAAAAAATACAAAAAAAAATTAGTTAGAAAATATATATACCAATCCACTTTTATATTACATGTTTTATTTCATTAAAAGTGACCTAGGTTTATTTTAATTCATTTAATTTTTATATAATTTCATTAATAATTATAATTTCTCTAGTTTTTTTCTCTTAAGAATATTTTACTATAATTGAGTTTTTATTTATTTATTTTAATTACCACATCACTATAAGTGACTTGGTTTTATGTCTAGTGGTTTCAGATCCTTGAAACACCAAACCATTAAATTTTCAAACCTTAAAAACTATCTCTTTCTCTCTTTCTCGATTAAAAAATCTTCAATACCTAATCCATTACCCCAGTAAGTTTAATTATTTTGTTGAATTATAATTAATACAAAGATAATTTAAGAAATTTCCTCAGGAGGGTAAATAAAGATTAATCCTTGAGTAACCAACTGTATATTCTTCTAGGTAAGGATTCAAATCTCAATTGGCCAAATAATATAGATATACCATTAATGAATATGATTAGTTTCTAATTACAAGAATATATTTTTTATGAAATGAATAAATATAATATATTTTTGAAATATGTGTTATATTTAAAGGATAATTCTTTATAATTTTTTGTTTAAGTAGTGGATGTGGTAACCATGATGGGGATGATATGGACATTTTGATTTGTAAAGTTCATTTATATGTGTTTTTTACACTTATCTTAAAGTGAGACTTAAGTATAGTACTGATAAAGAGAGTGGTCATTAATTATTTCTAGATGTTGTGATCTCCATTTTATTTTTTAACTCTGATGGATCATATGATTTTAGTTAAAGAATAGGAACCAGATTACAATATTCTAAACAGTTTTATTTAGACTATGATTTATCCTAGTGAATGAGAGCTTGAAGAGGAATTATTTTAGGATATATAAATGTAATATTTAATGATGAGTAAAAAAACTAAACATATCCAGATCAATTTTAAGTTATTTGTATAAGTGAACTCATTGGTCGAAAAGTAGTTTCTATACTTGTAGTCAAGTTATAAATCCATTATATGAAATAGTTGATCAATGTTAAAATATGTTAGAATCTGCTAAATTTCATCATGACTCCATATTATCTATTATCCATCATAGTAGTATATATTTAAATAAAAATTATTATTTGAAAAACCTTCTAGTGATGAAGAGGCAAAAGAATAAAAAGCACATGATAATGATGAAATCCCTTATTATGATAAGGAAAATCCTTCCTGGGAAGTTGGTGAAGAGTTACCTAATATTTTTGTCCATATGAATCCTATAAAGGGTTTTTAAGGAGTTCGTAATCATTATAAGGGGGGTTAATTTGTATATTCTAATCATTACGACGTAGCTTTTATTGTGGAGGAATATGATAGTGGGATATTAAAAGAAAATATTGTTGTTCATGACCCTAAAGTAAAGTGTCTTTATCGGTCTCATCTTAAAATATATTAAAGGCATGATAATGGTATCTAATAAATCTATTCAAGAATAAAATGTTCTTTATATTGATATTTTATAATCTATTAATGTTTTTAGTAAAATGACAGATAATGAAGAAGTATTTATCATAGAATCATGAATTGAGACTATAACTGATTAAGCTGAGAATCTTGGAGAATAGTTTGAGGATTTATAATTCGGTTTATAATGACTAGAATAATAATAAATATATAATTTAATTTACAAAAAATAAATCATTCTCTTTCATTATTAAATATATTTTTCTATTTAGAGTTTAAGATAATTATGTCTTAACACTTACAAAACAAACACATGTATAAAAAAGTAGTCACATCCAATCTGTTTCCATTTTCACACAAAACGATACTTTGAAAATAAAACACATTTATTTTCAATAAAAATTTTAGTGATTTGGAAATTCAATTCTTATTATTTATACACAAACACAAACCCAGTTTAAAAGATCTGAAAACATGGGATTAACACAAAAATATCAAAAAGTGACAAAAAAAGAAGTAAATAAACCCATTAGTCTATTTCAAAACCATGAAATCATAAATGATATTTTTACTCTAACACAATAAAAAATTATATAAATAATAATTATCTAAAATATGAAATAAAAATTAGAAAATAATTTATGTAATGCCCTGACCCCAGTTACTCAGAGTTGGTGCTTTATTACATAACATTTGCATGATTTTAAGGAATCAATTCCTGAAAGACTGATCAGTATATCTGTCTTGGAAAATAGATTATATACATGAACGTCACATTACACATTAGAAAATAAAACACAACAGAAATTATCATTTTAGAATGCCATTAATACTTTTTCTTAACCCTTCTTATCAATCATAAAACACTTCTTGGGATCCTGGGAAAATAAAACATAAGAAATGGGTGAGCTCAAATGCTCAGTAAAAGTAAGAAATACATTGTAATATAACATAAACATTAGGCATGGTGGACAATTTAAAACACATGCCTTTATAAATAACAAACATGAACACTTTATCATAGGAATATGAGTTGAGTAAATAATTTCATAATAAAACATAGTCATGGGTATTCTACCACTACTAGAAATTTGAGTATCTGCGCCCCTGCACACGGGCGATCGCCATTGGCGGTCGCTATTATGACCATTAGCGACCGCCAATGGCGGTCGCTAATCCCATCTAAAAAACGCGGGATTTTTCCCGCCCTGTCATCCCCCACTTCCATTCTCGCCGCTGCAATTTCATGCCACCTCGCCGCCGCGCGCCGCCACAGTCGGTCACCCCTTCCAATACCTTTGTCGGCCCCCTCTTCCCTCTTCCCCATCGTAGGTGACCCCCGTCACCCCCCACATCAACGGACCACCGTCCACATGCCCCATCAACATACCTCACATACCTCCGGCCACCGTAGATCCACCATGAACAGCAGGTGAAGCTTCACCATCCCTCATCGCCACTACCGTCTCCACTGGTTCCATACAACGCAAAAAAAAATTTGTATTTCGATAGAGGCTTTAGCGACCGCCATTGGCGGTCGCTATTGCTATTTACCGACGAAGCAACAGCGACCGCCAAAAGTGGTCTCTAGGCGGTCTCAATAGGCCTTTAGCGACCGCTTTTGGCGGTCACTAATGGCCATTAGTGTAGTAGTGTACTAGTCAAATAACCACATGAACCATTAATATTATTTTCATAATGAGGGAATGTATAATGTAGGGAAATTTCGAAACATTTTTTCAAGGCCACGACCAAGACGTCTAAAGATGATTAAGGCCTCGGCCAAAACCATATATCAAATTGGGAAGTTCCTCACCCAATTCCACATCTAATTGTCTCATGAGACTTATCGATGCATTGAGGAGCTATAGCTGGCTCCACCCGTCACTTACTACGTCCGATACATTCTTTATATGAAAAGGTTGAAACATAACATAAACATTCGTATTAAAAATAGCATACAAAATTTCAATACTTTAACCATAAACCATGAATGTTATAAAAATATAACATCCATAGTCAACCATATCATAAATCATTCAATACAATATGGAAGATTTTATTATAATAAATCATCTTCGAACAATTATAATATCCAGTAAAAGATGTCGACATAGTTGAAAATGATCAGTAAAATTTTTTGAGAGAAATACCCCTTTTGTGAAATCATTTAAAATTCACAGATTTATAAAGGAAGTCATTGAAAATAGATTTTTGAATCAAAGTGTCTCATACCACTTTGAAACTTTTGAAAGGAATTAACATTTTAAAACAATCATTTCCATATAAATAATTCCTTAAAACTATTTTGAAAACATGGACATTAATGAGAAAGATTTAGAGGAATAAATATTTAAAACATTTAAAATGATTTTTTAGTTAAATAGTTCCTTTAAAAAATCATTTTGAAAATGTATTTTATTAAACATGTACATGGATAATAAATATTTCCCATAAAATACTTACACATAAACAATCTTGGATAATAATGAGATTAAGGAATTAACCCTCACCTTGTAGATTCCTTTAGTCGAGGGAATGTTTAACCTCCTATATAATGACCATAGTATGTTATTAAATTATACTATAACCATATTATTATTTATAAAATCTGATATGATTCATTTATTACTTTATACTACCCATTTAATAATAATTTCCATGTTAAAGTAACATTTTGGGTAATAATCACTTTCTTTACCGTACATGTTTTAACTTGCTATTCTTGATCGTATCAATTAGATGATGATTTAAATACTTCTAGAATATAGAACATGATTTATATATCATATATATATTGAATCTAAATATTTATAATTGATAGATATATGAAATTGAATACACCGTTTACAGAGAGGGTATGACGTACGTACACATAAACGTTGTTTCTGTATTCATATCATATTGAATAAAAGTGAATGAGATAAATGAAAATATGTATATATATATATATATATATATATTAATAGTAGCATTATTATTTCATATATTACATACTTATTAATAATATGTATTTTTATAATCATCGTTGAATGGTGAACGTGGAAATTAATCTCATCACATCGTGGAGACAGTAAGTTGTACGTACACACGAGCGACGATATAATTTCCTTAATGATTAAAAGGTGAGGAATTGGATGGTATATTAATTATACAGAAACATTATAATGTTATTTTAATTATTTATATACATATTACTCATCATTGTATCAATCCAAATAACTTATTGTTGAATAATAAATTACACCACGATGTGGAGACGGTAAACCATGCATATGCACGTATGGTGAAATTATCATTCATAATATGGATAGAATAATGAATATGTTTGTACCATATTTATAATAACATCACTTTATGTAAAACGTACTGGATTTATTATTTTGGTAAGGAAATCACAAATAAATAGAATGTGGAAGGAGAAAAGAACATTGAAATAGGTGATAAAATAATTACCTCTTCTTTGGGTGTTCCCTTTTGATTTGAACAAAAGGTATCTTTAAATTGCCTTTATGCTTAAGGGAAGGCCTCTATGATGAATTAAGGGAAGTATGGAGGATATTTGGGTAGGGTTTGGCCGACCCAAATGGATTTGGAGTTTTGATTTTGAGAGAAGGGGAAGTACCCTTTTATAAAAGGGGTGAGGGTCACTTTAGGAAAAGCTTGAATAATTATTTTATTATTCAATCATATTCGGTTTTTAATGTCTTCAAAATGATTTATTTCTAGACTTAGGTTGTTATGGGTCTAAAAAATATCAACCAATATTTTTTAGACAAGTTTAGGTTACCATTTTAACCTTATATTTTAGATTTAACTCTTAGTTAAATTGTTTAACTTGTACCATTGCTTATTGTATTCTTACACTATATAGTTAATAAACTTACTCTAAACTTCCAAGAGAACCTAAAGTGGTTCATTAATGACATATATAATATTATTTAATCTTTTTGTCCTAACCTTAGATTTTTAGGAATATTATATCAACCATTAATATTGTATTTGTTTTAAAAATTTATTTATGTCAATGTTGACACTATTTGGTATTTTGTTTTTATGAAAGTCATAAAAACAATATCACTTTGAAAAAAAAATTATCTAATCAACCCTAACATATCATATTAACCTTTAAAATTAGTGTAATTAATCATAATCCTCAATTTACATTTATTTGGATATTTATAATATCAATTATTTTAACATTTCACTAATAAGGTAATTACTACATCATCATTGTGTCAAAAATAAATTAAATTATTTAATGTCTAAAAATTATAAATAAAAAACCATTATGTAGGAAATATTTTTATATTTATAATGAATATTTATAGTCTAATTTATATTGTGTGTAACCCTATATAAAAAATGGTTTAGTTATTAAACTTTGAATTTAACACTTTTAAGTCTTCTTTAAATAAAATAATAATAAATTTCCTAATCTAATCCAAGTGGACCAAAGCGGATTTTATTTTATTCCTAAGGTTATTTTTTGTCAAATTAAGCTTATCCAATAGAATTAGAACATGTGTTAAGGTAATTATAATATCATTTTTATCCTTAATTACCCTATTTACTTTTAACTGTTGTAAATAAAATTCAAAAGCTCCTATTCACCAAAAACTTTTTTCGTATTATTAAACCACATTTTTCTTACTTATTTCAACCATGTCTCTTGGATTTTGGAAATTCAGCTCATAGAAGTACTAAAATTAATTTTTATGCAAATTTGTCAATGCTCCTAGAAGGTTGGTAAAAAACATTAAAAAGTTCAATAAAATTTTATGCATCTATTTTTATTATAAAATCACTACAATGAATTAAATTGAAATTATATAGGTATTATATATATATATTGACTTAAATTAAATTTAAATAAATAATTATTTAAATAAAAAGTCGGTTTTAAATAATAACCCAGTGTTTTTCACCATTCATCAGAAATTGAATGTTTTCAGAAAAATACCAAAAAATTAACCTAAGATAATTTTGATATTCCGAATTCAAAAATTAAGTCTATTTTACCAAATTCAAAACATTTAGGCTGAATTTATTAATTTAAAATTAATCCATGTTATCAAAACAAAAAAGAGGGTTTTTAAGAAAGTAAAAACTATCAAAAGATTGACACGTGTTTATATAAAATTTAAATGTTAAATTACTTATAATGACCTAAATTGTATTAAATGATAAAAATATAATCTAATTATACTTAAAACCCATTAAAATCCATAATTTAACATTATAAATTATTTCGATTAAAAAAGTTGTTTGCAATTAAAACATAGTATTTTTCACTATTCATCAAAATATGAATGTTTTCAGAAAAGTACAAAAAAAATGTCTAAACAAAATTTTTATATCTTGATTCTAAATAAGAAGTTTATTTTGTCAAATTTAATATAAAAGTGTAAAGTATTTCATTTAAAAAAAAAATCACCATTAGTAGGCGGTAAAATTGAATTTTTAAAATATACTTCCTTAATCTGAAAAATTGAATTTGTTCTTATATTATGTCTAAAAAACACATAATATGGGTGTTAAAATTATATAAAGTATATAAGATTCAAAATGCAGTTAATACTATTCCTAACTGATTTTTTAATGGCTAGTTTTGTAAGTTATGGTGCGCTCGAACTCGATGTTGCGTGTAGTGCAAGCTATTGAATTACATTAATGAGATAACATACTATGAAATCTTGGGGTGTTACATTCTTCCCTCATTCAATAAATTTCATCCTCGCAATTTTAAATTGTTCTTTGAAAATAAATTTTTAAAAATAGAAAAATACCTTTGTGGAAAACCCACATCAGAAATTGGGTTAATAAAATTTAGTCTTAATAAGAGGGAAAGGGAAATAAAAAAGTTTCCACAAAATTATGATCTTGATTATGATGAAATTGGTGGAAATTATAGACACATAATTGGAGGAAAAACATAAATATTTATAGGGAGTGATTGAGGTCATCAATCACAAACAAGTGTAAAATTAAAGGCCTCAAAACCATCAATCTAAGATGATGTAAAATATCATCAGTTCAACAAAACATATGGTATTATGGTAACATATTTTTTGTTTTTAGATCCCTTCCCAAAATTTTAAGAATTAATCTATTCATATAATAAGATTAAATATATATATATATATATATATATATATATATATACACAAGACAAGTATAGTTTTATCCTTCAACTAATTCCTATGAAAAACTCATCTTTCACATCAAAAGATAATAGAATTCAAAAATATTCTATTTATCTTAATCGTAAAGGGTTCCGAAAATAATTAATTTGAAATTTATTTGTGAGAATATTTAATAAAACTATATTATTCAAACCTAGACATCAAATAGTCCAGTGGTTAGTGATGCACCCTTGTCGCCCTTCGGTTGCCGGTTCAAGTCTCAAGGTATTGTCGGACATGACGGGTTGTCGCCCGACCTCCGGGTTGTCCTTTTTATAACAATAAAAAAAGAATATTAAAAATTTATTTTCAACATTAAAAAATTGTATACGATGTTTTTCTTAATCCATTCTAACATTTAGACTTGTCCAAAATACTTTTGTCCAAACTCACAGTCCAAATTTTTATAAGGAAGTTAAACACAATGATGATCATTTTTTCCCACGTAATAACATGTGAATACCTTCATCGTGTATTCTTTTAAAACACGGTAACATCCTAAATTGCTATAAAACCTTATTGATTGCATTCATCCTCCCATATTCCTTATAGAATATTGGATATACTCTTTATATACAAAAATGTGGTAAACTCCAACAATGATGGAATATACAAATCATTAATCAGTTTCAATGTAGTCAAGAATATCCAATATAATTTATCCAAATAAATCATATCTTATTCCAAAATCACTACCTCATAATTATAACCATATTAAGGTTTATCTTTCTCTCAGCCATATATTTCCAAAAAAATAACATGATATTGAGTCACTTTTCCTGGTTCCTCACAATCTCAAGTCCTTAATAAAATATTATTGGAGTGCAATCCTTATATATGTTATAATTCTTATAACATGTACATCATTAATACAATACCCAAATGACACAGTACATTAAAAACAACATAAGAACTCTAATCATTCCTCTTCATCTTCGGTAGTATCAGAACATGATTATTATCCAATAGCATCATTCATGGTATACTCTGATGATTTGGAAATTGATTCACTTAGTGTCCCAACTCCTTGTAGATGAATCATTGTTCATTTGAAAGTTTTTTCTTACCCTTGCAATCACATACTTGGTGTCCTTTTTCTCCACACTTATAACAAACTTCCATTTCCTTCAAGAATTTACAAATGTTATTCTTTCCATAGTTATCATATATGATAAAATCCTTCTTCCCCCTCTTCCCTTTATCCATATTTCTCTCTTTCATCCTTTTCTTCTCTAGTTTCCCTTCAAATTTATAGGACTTAGATAATTATTTACTTATCTTATTAACACATGATATTATTTCTTCATATGATGAGAATACATGGGAGACTACTTCCCTTTTAAATGTTGGCTTAATACCATGAAACATATGATCCTTCTTAATCATTCGATCATGTGTATTGTTAGAAATCTCATTACTTCTACTAGATTCCATTTCTAAATAATGTCATACACTAGGTTAGTTTATGATTTGCAATGCATAATTCCAAAATTGTAAAATTCCTAATGTAAATTGAAAATAATATGAATATAATCTATAATCATAAAATGTTTTCATTGAGGGATTTTTTACTCTTAAATACTTTATAATGTCTTGTAATGAAAATGTAAATTATCCTAAGCATATCCCCCGGGAGTGTCATAACCTAGAGTGCAGCAAGGCTCGTTGTCATGTACTAGGATACCTCAGGTCAAGCCCAAAACTCCTTGTCATAGTTTTCACTCCTAGGTACATCTATGCCAGAGCTGCCTCTACCTGCACATATCCAGATAGGGATGTATTGCTTGGAAAATACACAAAATCTCTACATTACCAAAATTCTACGAAGTTCTTCAATATTAATCCTCAAATTCTATCCTAGGGTAATGTTATCTAATCAGATTTTATCTAAATATATTTACAAGGTTGTTTCTAAACTTCCTATAATACTAACTATGATGCCCCGACACCAGTTACTCAAATTCGGTGCTTTATTACATAACATTGGAATGATTACAAGGAATCAAGTCCTGAAATACTGATCAGTTTAGCAGTCTTGGAAAATAGATTACATAAATGAACGTTACATTACACATTAGAAAATAAAACACAACATAAAATATCCTTTGAGAAAACCATTAATCCCCTTGTTTAACCCTTCTTATCAATCATAAAACACTTCTTGGGATCACAGAAAAAAAACATAAGAAAGGGGTGAGCTCAAACACTCAGTAAGAGTAAGCAATACATCAGAAGAAAACATAAACATTAGGGATGGTGAAAAATTGAAAACATATGCCTTTAAAAATAAAAAACATGGACACATTATGGAAAGAATATGAGATTAGTAAATAATGTCATAATAAAACATATTCATGGTTATTCTACTAGTTTAATACCAAATGAACCATAAATATTATTTTCATAATGAGGTAATGTATAATGCGGGACATTCTGAAACATTTTTTCAGGGCCACGACCAAGACGTCTAAAAATAGTTAAGGCCTCAGCCTAAACCATATATCAAATTGAGAAAGGTCTCGGAAAATTCAATGTCTAATTGTCTCATGAGACCTACCGATGCATCGAGGAGTTATACTGAGATCCACCTATCACTTACTAAGTCCAATACATTCCTCATAGGAATAATTTGAAACATAACATAGACAATCATATTAAAACTAGCATAAGGAATGTCAATAATTTAACCATAAACAATGAATAGTATAAAAATAGCACATCCAGAGTCTAACATATCATAAATTATTCAATACAATATGGAAGATTTTATTATAATAAATAAACTTCAAACAAGTATATTATCCAGTAAATGATGTTAACATAGTTCAAAATGATTAGTAAAACTTTTTGAGAGAAATACCTCGTTTTGTGAAATCATTTAAAAGTCACACATTTTTAAAGGAAGTCATCTAAAATATATTTTTGAATCAAAGTGTCCTATACCACTGGGAAACATTTGAAAAGAATTAACATTTTAAAACAATCATGTCTATATAAATAAATCCTTAAAACTATTCTGACAACATGGACATTAATGAAAAATATTTAGAAGAATAAATATTTAAAACATTTAAAATTATTTTTTAGTTAAATAGTACCTATAAAAGAATCATTTTGAAAAATTAATTTATGAAACATGGACATGGATAATTAATATGTCCCAGAAAATACTTACACATAAACAATCTCGGATAATAATGAGATTGCGGAATTAACCCTTACCTTGTACTTTCCTTTAGTCGAGGGTACGATTAACCTCCTGTATAATGACCATAGTATATTATTAAATTATATCAGAACCATATTAATATTTATAATATCTTATATTATTCATTTATTACTTTATACTACTCATTTAATAATAATTTCCATGTTAAAGTAACATTTCAACTAATAATCACTTTCTTTATCGTACTTGTTTTAATTTGTTATTCTTGATCGTATCACTTAGATGATGATTTAAATACTTCCATAATATAAAACATGATTTATATGTCATATATATTTAGAATTTAAATATTTATAATAGATATTTATATGAAATTGAATACACCGTTTATGGAGATGGTAGGTCATATGTACGCATAAACGTTGTTTCCGTTTACATATCATATTGAATGGAAGTAAGAGAATGAGATAAATGTAGATACATATATATATATATTTATATCCAGTAGAATTATTATTTCATACAATACATAATTATTAATAATATTTATTTTTATAATCATTGTTGAATGGTGAATGTGGAAATGAATCTCATCGCGTCATGGAGACGGAAAGCCTTACGTACACACGAGCAACGATGTCATTTCCTTAATGATTAAAAGGTGTGGATTTGGATGGTATATTAATTATACAGAAACATTAGTATTTTATTTTCATTATTTATATACATTTTACTCATCATTATATCCATCCAAATAACATAGTGTTGAATAAAAAATTACACTATGACGTGGAGACGGTAAATCGTACGTACACATGCATGGTGACATTATCATTCCTAGGATAGATAGAATAATGAATATGGTTTTACCATATTTATAATAAAATCACAGTTTTTATAAGGTATTGGAGTTATTATTTTGGTAAAGAAATCACAATGAAAGAGAAAGTGGAAGAAGAGAAGAACTTTGAAAGAGGTGATAAAATAATTGCTTCTTCTTTGGGTGTTTCCTTTTGATTTGAACAAAAGGGGTCCATAGGTTGGATTTTTTCTGAAGGTAAGGAATCTAGGTTTATGTGAGAGAAGTTGAGAGGATATTTTGGTAGGTTTTGGCCGAGCCAAATGGCTTTTGAATTGTGATTTTGAGATAAGGGGAAGTACCCTTTTATAAGAGGGGTGAGGGTCACTTTAGGAAAAGCTTGAATAATTATTTTATTATTCAATAATATTCCGTTTATAATGGATACAAAATGATTTATTTATAGACTTAGGTGGTTATGGGTCGAAATAATATCAACCAACAGGTTTTAGACAAGTTTAGGTTACTATTTGGACCTTATCCTTTAGATTTTACTATTAGTTAAATAGTTTAACTTTTACCGTGTCTTCTTGTATTCTTACACTATATGGTTAATAAACTTACTCAAAACTTCCAAGAGAACCTCAAGTGGTTCATTAATGACATATATAATATTATTTAATCCCTTTGGATTAACCATAGATTTATAAGAATATTATATCTACCAATAATATAGTATTTGTTTTAAAAACTAATTTATGTCAATTTTGACACTATTTGGTATTTTGTTTTTGTGAAAGTCATAACCACCTTATCACTTCAAAAAAAATATCAAATAAACCCTAACATGTCATATTAACCTATAAAATTTGTTTAATTCATCAGAAGTCTCAATTTACATTTATTTGGATATTTATAATATCAATTATTTTAATATTTCATTAATAAAGTAATTACTGCATCATCATTGTGTCATAAGTAAATTAAATGATTTAATGTCTAAAAATTATAGATAAAATACCATTATGTAGGAAATCAATTATTATTTCTAATGAATGTTTATAGTCGAATTTATATTGTGTTTAACACTATATAGAAAAAGGTTTAGTTATTAAACTTTGAATTTAACACTTTTAACTCTTCTTTAAATAAAATAATAATAAATGTCCTAATATAATCCATTTAGACCAAAGATGATCAAATTTTATTAATAAGGTTGTTTTTGGTCTAATTACACTTATACAATAGAATTAGGACATGATTTAGGGTAATCATAATATCATTTTTACCATTAATTTCCCTATTTACTTTTAACCGTGGTAAATAAAAGTCAAAGTTACTATTCACCAAAAATTATTTTTTCTTATTGAATCAAATTTTACTTACTAATGTCAAAAATTCCTCTTGGATTTTTGAAATTAAACTCACATAAGAGGTAAAATTATGTTTTATGAAAATTTGCAAATGCTCCAAGAAGGTGGGTAAAAGATGTTAAAAAGTTCAATAAAATTTTATAAATCTAATTTTATTATAAAATTACTCCAATGAATTACATTGAACTTATATAGGTATTATATATCCATTTTTACTTAAAATAAATTTAAATAAATAATTATTTAAATAAAAAGTCAGTTTTTAATTATAATGCAGTGTTTTTCACTATTCATTAGAAATTGAAAGTTTTCAGGAAAATACCAAAAAATTAACCTATGATAATTTTGATATTCTGAATTCAAAAATAAATTCTATTTTACAAAATTCAAAACATATAAGTTTCATTTATTAATTTAAAATTAATTCCCATTGTCAAAACCAAAAAGTGGGTTTTTTAAAAAGTAAAAACTATCAACAGATTGACATGTGTTTATGTCGAATTTAAATGTAAAATTACTTATAGTGACCTAAATTGTATTAAATAAGAAAAATATAATCTAATTATACTTCAAAACCATTCAAATGCATATTTTAACACTATAAATTATTTTGAATAAAAAAGTTGGTTTCAATAAAAACATAGTATTTTTCACTATTTATAAAAATATGAAAGTTATCAGAAAAGTACCAAAAATTTGTCAAAACTAAATTTTTATATCACACTTCTAAATAAGAAGTTTATTTTTTCAAATTTAATATAGAACTGTCAAATATTGCATTTAAAAAAATTCACCATTAGTAGGCGGTAAAATTGTATTTTTGAAAAATAATTCCTTTATCTAAAATATTTAATTTGTTATTATATTAGGTCTAATAAACACGTAATATGGGTGTTAAAATTATAAAGAGTATATAAGATTAAAAATGAAGTTAATACTATTCATAACCTCTTTTTGAACTGCTAGTTTGGTAAGTTGTGGTGCGCTCGAACTCGGTGTTGCGTGTAGCACATGCTATTGAATTACTGTAATGAGATAAAGTACTATGAAATCTTGGGGTGTTAAAATTTATTTTATAAATACATTATATGAAAAAATAAAAGAATACAGCCATCATGATGGTTACAAAGAAAACCTGAAGACCCAAGAAAATCATTTTCTTAATATTATGCCATGTTACCCATAAAATATAATAATCATTCATTAAAACATAAAGATCTTTATAATTACATATCAAAATACAAATATTACCATGAAAAATCATCAGAATGCATAAAAATCCATATATATTCCTTGGGAAATTATGTTTATAAAACCCTTAAAATAACTCTTATAAATGGAATACAAAATTGAATAAACTACATTGTTAATTCCATAATAATTATCTATAGAACATAATCATCGCTCAATGAATCTAAGATATATATTAGTCTTACCCATCATTATAAGCAATATAAATTGACCATAATATACTTTAAACAAATAAAATAATTTTTTCCAACATTAATGAAATAAAAATATAAGTATGAATCCTTAATAAAAATATTTTCATATATTGATATATCCCTTTAGATTAAACTTACATTTTCAAAACTAAAATAAAAATGGAATAAGGGTTTTTCAGTGATGAAATCATATAATCTTATAATTTATTCCAAATATAAAATAATGGTTATGTTGGTTTGAAAATCTGTTGGAATCTTATAATTTAAAACATTCATTTTATGATTTGTAGATAAAGACAAGCTTTTTATTTGAAATACAAAAAAAAATTAATTAAAATACCTTTGTATGAAATTTAAATCGGTGTGAAATGACCTTTAAATTCATTTATATAATTATCTATACATACATCACACAATATTTATGATGAATAAGGATATTGGAATGAAATATTTAAATCTTTTTAAAACTATGTATTATGAAAAAATATCCCTTACCTCGAGTCCAACATGTAACATACATTTATTTTTTTACAAAAGAAAAAATTCATGTGAATTATTTAATTTAATGAGAATATTTTTTGCATTCATTATAATTTTATGTTCCTTTGTATATCACTTATTAAAATGTCATGCTTAATAACTTAATCGTTGAATTTTTTCATTTATGTTCTGAGGTTGTTTGGTTCATAAGGCCAAAATGAATTCGGAAGGATGAATATAGTAAAAGGATCATGATTAGATAATTTATAGAATATTAATAGTGTTATAATTAAAAATTATATTCATTAATATTTATTTTATAAGAAACTATATAATCTAGTCATGAAATCTACATTTCATTACAACATGTAGATGGTACTCTTTACATTCACATGCGTAACATTTCCTTTCTTCAAAGAAAATGAGGGAATGAATTTATGGATTATTATATATTTTCATAATGATAGTTATAAAATAAATATAAAATTAATTATATTGATATTTTTATATATATTTTATATGTGAGGCGGTGATGAAAAGTAAAATACAATGGTTAGAAAGGTAGTTGTTCAGACAAACACACGTGTAATTTTTTAATTTTTTGTTAAATGGTAATGAAAGAGTTGGAATATTTATTTACCATTAAATAATTAAATTTATATAATATATATCATATAATTTCATTTTTATTCATAATTTTGAAAAAACCAAACAAAATTATGAAAAATTAAATGCATACTCTTCTGAGGTGGAAGTCCACACATTCTCATGAGCGATGTTTTTTTTTTGCATTAGATATTTAGGTAGATTAAAATTGAGTATAACATAAAAATAATAAAATGTATGTATATGAGAAATTGTAATTTTATTATATATCATTGATTACTAGAGGTTTGAAAGATGTAAAAGAATAAATAAAAATATAACACTCAGATAAGAATAATATCTCTTCTTTAGACATCCTCCCTTGGTATAGACCAAAAACCTTCATATGTTAATATTTTGGTAAAAATCCACAAGGAAATGGTCAGGGATGTTAGTAAAGTTTTTTTATATGTGTTTTTGGACATAATAGGCACTTGATGTGTTATTAATAAAGAATAGGGAGTGTCCTTTATAGGTGTGGGAGAGGATACACATGAAGTTTTTCTATTGATTAAAATATATTGATTTGTTACTCATATAATGTGGATCTAAAATGACTCATTTACAAAGAAGAAATAATATATTTTTAAAATATAACCATAAAATTGTATTTATATATTTTTTTAGTACATTTTAACCATTATAATTTTCATTTTAACCCTTTTAAGAGTTTTTATCTCTTACCATTGTAAAAGTCTTTTTTAATGATGTTACTACTCATAATGACAAAAAATTAAACTGTACTCATTAAAAAATTTGAGAAAAATGATTTCAAATTTTGATTCTATTTTATCAAGTATAATTTCAATATTTTTTATAAATTAATTTTGAAAAAAAAACTACAAAATGTATTGAAAAATAGTTTTCAAGAAAATTTCATTAAAAATTTTAAATATGACATTATTCAAAAATCAAAAGTAATGTTGATTCTAATGTAAATTATTGGTTATTTTTTAATAAAAAGTAAATAATTAAATTTTAAAACCAATAAAATTACAGTTTTACTTTTCATATTGATGGAAATAAATTATAGTCTTTTAAAAATTGTTATTTTATACTATTCACTACATAATCTTTTTCATAAAATTTTAAAAAAAATAAATCTAAAATAATTTTGACTTGATGATATGAAAACTGAAATATTTTTGTAATGTTAAAAATATTGATTTTATAAAATAAACTCATTGATAAACCATATATTTTATGAATCCAAATTTAGTAATAATAATTTGTTTTATTTTTGACTGAGAAGTTACATGTTGTTCTTATAATGAATCTAGCCCTATATAATATAATTCATGAACATTTAAAAATAATGAAACTAATTTAATATTTATATTAATTGTTTTGTCATAGTTATACCCCTTTAGTAAATTATGAGCTCATAGTTTTAATTCCCTACTTAAAAAAATGATAATATTTTTCTTCTATATAATTTTCAGATTCACAAATTACTTCTTCAACCATATAGTTTTTTTCACAAAACCAAAACAATGTAAAAAATACTTTTTCTAAAACAGTTGTTATCTGTGATTGTGAATCTAAATATGTTTTTCAACATATTAGATGTTCCCTTGTAACTGAACTAATTCTTGAATCATAAAATGAGATAAATCAGGCACAAACATACTTAATGAGGAAACATGAAACACATCATGTATCTGAGGTAAAATATGAGGTAAAGTGACATGATATGAAACTAAAACAATATTATTTATAATTTCAAATGGTCTAATAAATTATTAACTTAACATTCCATTATTTATAGAATGAATTACAATTTTCTATTTAAATGCTTTAAGAAAAACATGATCACCTATCTCAAATAAAAGATATTTAATCTAGTTATCTTTATGAATTTTCTACTTACTCTATCATTCCATAATTTTATTCTCAATCACCATTTCTTTCTCTACCATATCTTATATTAAATTCCATGCCAAAAAATTCTTTCACCAACATCATCCCAATAAAATGAAGTCTAACACCGGTTTTCATATAATTACACAAAAGGTGATATACGTATAATGGAATTAAAACTACTATTATAATAAAATTTTACTAGTGAAATATATTTATCTCGTCTTCCTTGGTGTTACACTGAACTAGTTAGAATAATGTCTTCCAAAGTGTGAATAATTCTATCTTTCAATCCATCAAATTTAGGATAAAAATATGAAGTGGTGTTTAATTTAGTACCAAGCGACTTATAAAGGTTTTTCCTAAAATGAAAAGCAAATCCGAGATAATAAAAATATACAACATATAGATGGAATCCATAAAATATATTTTTCTACTTAACATAACATTTAGAATGATTATCCATTAATAAAATATCATGAATGTGAATAAAAAAACTTAGTGAAATGATCGACAATAACACAAATTGTATTGTTACCTTGAGATGTATTTGAATATCCCACCACTATATTGATAGATAATTTTTTCCATTTACACTCACACACTAGAAAATGTTGATTCATTTATATTATAATTTTTCTTTTCTCTTTCTATCATTATAACATAATAAATTTCATGGTAAATTCAGCAATATCTCCTTTCATCCCGTCAAACCAAAATTGTTATTGATGCTCACTATTCATCTTATTAATATTGCGATGAACAAAACATGGAGATCCATGAGAATCACACACAAAAAATCATTATTATTGAATAACTTAGAATACATGGAATCTTTTAAATAATTACAACCACTACTTTTTCAATGTTAAACTCTTAAAACAAGCCCATATTAATAGATTCTACACTTTCTTTTAAAGAATAATCATTCTCCTAATCCACGAAAACTGTTTATTTCAATTATAACTTCACAAAAATAAGATCTAAAATATAATAAGTCGTTATATACACAATTTATAGGCCAAAGTTCCAAAAATAATTTAATAATGGATCATGTTTCATTCATAGGAAAGTTAATGATGCATTATCTTTTATTCTAAGAAAATAAACTAATCTATTTTTTTCCATGATGGAAATAAATTCAAAAGTCATAATCAATAATAAGTAATATCTATCTTCTATATTTCATGTTAAATTATTTTTAAGTAAATATATGGAAATTTTTATTAGTATATATTTTACTCATTACTTTATATAAATTATGTCTCTAAATTATAAAATAAAAAACAATATTAACTAGTTCAAATACATATCTAGGAAAATTTACAATAACATGTATCCATAAACTAAAATCATAAGAAATTTCCTTATCATTATATATTGGAAAAAACCAATTCTCTCTAAATAAACATCATTATAGATAGAAAATTCACCATTTAATAATTTCATGGCTAAAACTACAGCATTTAGTAATCTTTTTCTCAAATCATAGAAAACTTTATTAGATTAATTCATCTGGATAAATATAAATCTATTCCTAGAAATATTCAATTGGATGTGTTTTTCAACTCTTTAATAACTTTTGTTTTAGTTATACCAATAGTTATTCAATCATTATTTTAAATTGAAAAAAATATTTCGCAATAAAAATTCTCATTTAGTATATTTTCTACATGACATAATTCCATTGAATGTTTTTATACCATCCCCCCAAACATTTCTATGAATCATGAAAATATTTTAAATATATTAGTATGTCATTAATAATCAGGACCAGAGATTTTTTCAAGAACTCATTGAAAAGCCCCATTATAAGGTCCATAAATATAGTTGGAGAATTTTTAATGCTAAAGGGATAAAAAAAATTGATATTGTCTATAACTTGTAAAAATAATATATTTCGGAATGGAATCCTCCTTCACCTTTAAAAGATGATACCCAGAACTCATATCAACCTTAAAAAAATTGATCTCCCTAGAACTGATCAAACATGTCATCTCTATAATTAAATAAATACATATTCTTAACATTAATGTTATTTAATTATATATAATCATTTTAAAGACTCCAGTAACCATCTATTTTTTATCAATAAAAATGGGTGAACCCTTTGATTGATTTCTAGGATGAATGAATCCTTTTATCATGTAATGCCTTTTATTTATTTTTCAATTCCAAAAGTTCTTTATAATCAATTAAATAAGGAGGTATTGATATTTGATTGACATCAAGAATAATTTCCATAGTTAATTTAATCTCCCGATAAGGTACAATGCCAAAAAATTAATCAAGAAATATATCTAAATCTTCATTCAGTGTAATGACATCCCCAATTTTAATAGTTTCTTTCTTCTCAAAAATATGTGAAACATAAAATTATTTTTCATATGTAATAATTTTCTCAGCATCATAATTTTTTATCAAAGGTATTTGATCATTATTGTATACAAATTGAAACTTATTCTAGAAACCACTTCTTTTCACTAAAATCTATCTTATCATAACAAATATAAAGATAATACATACCAAGAATAACATACTACTCTATAATGGGAAGGAAAAAAACATTTTTGGGTAAATAATTTCCACTGAAAATAATTGCGAGATTCTATTAATAAGTTATTTCCTTCACTATTTTTACATATGACTTTATCAAAAGTTCAAGATTCCTTTTTTGATGGTTATATTACCACTTTATTATAAAAAATATCATAAATGAATGAATGTGTAGATATAAAATCTAAAATGACATTATCAAAGTCATAATAATCATGTAATTTACACGACACCACATATTTGGATGGTTTGACATCAATTTTGTTAATCGAAATGTATTTATCCATACCTTTCTTATTGTGCTCAAGATGAATTCTATCATTTCTTCTAATATTAAGACAGATAAACACATAATGACCAATAACATTATTATTAAAACATTCTACTACCAACTATTTATTATCTATATATTCACTATTGTGATCCATTTATTTAAATTCATGAGCCACATGAACAAACCTACCACATAAAAAAACATTTTATATTTTACAATACATTCACCATGGTGTTTTTTAGAACACTTATCACATGATAGAGACTTTACTTTCTCACCTTTATATTTCCATGATACATACATTCTCATTACCTACAACTATAACCTATTTTAAGGATTATTAGAATAGAAAAAATGATCATTATAAGACTCTATTTCTTCCTTATTATAACATTATAAAAGTTTTTCATAATTTTTAAATTCATGAGATGAAAATTCCATTGGATATCTTGGAATTAATATTGAAAAAATGATTAATTTTTCTATCTAGAAACTATGTATAATTTGGTGCGTAACTTTCCTATAGAATGATGTTTTACTCATACATAGAGACCAAATTATCCTATTTCTACCTCGATTGTAATAATTTATCTTTCATTATGAGGAAAAAAAATTAAGAAAATACATCTAAAAGAAAATATTTATAAATTTATCAAATTCCCGGACATTAATATCTTCTCTTCCAATGAAATTCTTAAACACCGACCACAACTGATTAGTTTCATCTTCTAAAAAGTAATTATAATAAGTTATATTTTCAAGTTCTAAAAAACCCATGAATTCAAATATATTCTACAAGTATTTATATCATATTTAATTATTACACACTTAGAGGATCTAGTGGAGGGTGGAGGATTTTTTTAGAAATTAGATACCATAGGAATATTACTATTTGGTGAACATGGTTTCTCTATCACATGGACACCACAACTAATTATCACGTGCTTCAACTAATACGAAATAGTTAGAAAAAAAATTTCTAACACCAACCATTCTAAGTTACTAATTTGGATGGATATTATCTTATTAGTTCCTTCCTATATTAGCTTCCTTGTTTCCGCTATAAATACTTATTCTGAACAGACATAGATTAGATGAAGCTACATGGGAATTTTCAAATTTTATATTATGTCAACATAATAATATATTATAATCTATAAAGTTTATTCTATTAAAATCATCCTAGAGTTTTAAATAATCTAAAAATCCCCTTTAATGTAAAATATAAGGACTCGATACTTATTTATATAATTATTTAATTTTCGAAAAGGAACAAATTTTGATTAATTTACTCAAATCCATTCATGATAAATTTTCTTGATAATTTTTTCGTAAGTATTACATTAAAAATACCGGGATAAAAATGTTGTTACATCCACTATGTGTCCATTTTTTATCAATATAATACTTTTAAATTGAAAAAATTATATTTTTTGGAAAATTCTTCATGATTTTTAACATAAATTCATTTTCATTTCTAATCATCTTCAAACCCTAAGAAAAACATTTCAAAACATGGTATGAGTACAAAAATTTCTTTAAGGGAGATAATCAAATATAAAAAGAAACTAATTAGTCTATTTCAGAACAATGAAATCATATGAGTGTATTTTCCTTTAACATAATATAATTTCAACACAAGTAATCATTTACATTAAAATGAAATCATCAATAATTTCTGAATTTTTTCATAAACAATTTATTAGAAAATATCGAGGAAAAATCATAACCATGTCGATTTCTTGAAAATCATGAGAACATATAAAAATAAGTTTCTTTAAATCATATATATTTACCATTTAAAGTGAATAACCATTACATTAATATAATATAAAAACTTATTACATATCTAATAAAAATATTCCGCTTAAAACTCACAACCTAGAATACAAAATTCATATGTTTTTTTTTTGAAATCAACAACATTGAACCCTTACAAGAACAATTACAAAAATAATAACCTAATTTTTTAATTCTAAAATGATTATTCTAAGAACATAATTATTGCATATTGTATTAGATTGATATATTAGGCTCATCCATTATTAGATAATACGAAAAAGAATGATAAAAATTATAAAATGCCTGAATTTATTCATATCCATCAATAATCTAATTAAAACAATGTTTTTAACTAATAGTGAAAACAATTCATGATATTGATATAATCACTTCCTATAAAACCCCATTTTCAAAACTAAAATACCCAAAAATAAGTAAAAATAGATTTTATTTGAAAAAAATATTGAATATTTTAATGGAATACAAATAAAATATTTTTTATGATATTGATAAAATCATTTTTTGTTATTTAAGTTAAAAAAATTCCATTTTTACAATGTAATAAAAGTCAAACATTCCATATAAAATATGAAATATGACTATTTTTAATAACATTGTTTATGAAGTTGAAATAGACATAACATGACCTTTTAATTCATTTATTGAAATATATACACATCCCTCAAATAATCTATACAAGGAAGAAACATATCAGAAATAAATCTTCCAAACATTTCAAAACTAGGTTTTATGATAGAATACCTTTTTCTTAAAGTCTATATTGTCAAATATGTTTTCTATCAATCTAAATAATAAATTTTTGTTAATTATTTAATTGATTAATAATAATTTTCATGTTTATTATATTTTTATTATTCTTTTTATTTCATAAATCAATATTTCATACTAAATTAATTAATTTTTTATGTTCATATCAAAAATGTTAATGATGTTTTGTCATTCGTAAAAAATATACTTGGAAGGTTGAACTATGGTAAAAATATTCTATATTATTTCATTTATAGAGTCTTTATAATTTTATATTTATAATTTTTAATTGACAGTTATGCCACTATAACTAACTATGTATCATGGTTATGAATCATGAATTATGTTTAAACATTGAGATGGTAGTCCATAGATACACATAAGTCATGATTCGATATTTCAATGAAAATGAAGGAAATAAAAAATGTGTTATATTATGTTTATTGAATTATAATTATACCACAAATATCTTATAATTTATTTAAATTAAAAAACAAATAAAATCAATTTGAGGTGTTAATTTAAAATAAAATTCATTAGTTCATAAGTTTGTAGTATGCACATACGTAAGAGAGATACATTTATTATTTCTAGATTGGTAATGACAGAGTTAGAATATTTATTTAACATTAAATAATGAAATTTTAATCATAAATATAATATTATATCATCTTTAACCATTATTATAAACATTCATAAGAGTATTTGATGAAAAATTAAATACATCGTCTCATGAGGTGGTAGTCTTCATGTGCACATTAGTGATGTTTTAATTTTTCATTACATGGTTAGGTAGATAAAAATTGTTTTCCATAATCATAATAACATTTTACTATATTGAATATATATATGTTATTAGGTCACAATTTTATGATTTGTTAGAATTGAGTGTAAAAAAATATGTAAAAACGAATATAATCGAATAGGAGTTATACAACTTCTTGAGAAAACATCCTTATTTTTATACCTACATTCTTCATAGGTTGGTATTATTCTCAAACTAGGACTTATACGATTTGTTTGAAAAAGTTATTATAGGATTATGATAGGTATTGGTTGTGCTAATATTATGTTGAAGTGTGGAGAGTAAGGGAGAGGGTTATTATTTTATAAGCGAGGGAGTGCACACTCATGGTATTTTTTTGAAGATTAAAATATGTTAATGTCACCATAGAGACAAGAGGATAAAAAAAGTATTATTTTAAAGTGAAATATAATAAATTGTTTCAATGTGTCTAGGAAATATAATTTAGAAAAAAAATTATTCTATTATTACCCTTATGATTTTAGTTTCAACCCTTTTGACATGTTTTAACTCGTATAGTGGTAACTGCCATTTTTATCAATGTTGTTGTACATAATGAAAAAAATTAAAATATTCATCATTTTTATATTTTTGAATTATTTTTAAAATTTGGGATTCTATTTTATGAAATTAAATATCTATATGTTTCATAAATATATTTAAAAAAACTCAGAAAAATGTTAGAAAATTAGTGTTTTAGAAAAATAAATTTTATAATAATTAAATATTATAACAAAAAATTAATTGTAATGATGATTAAAATGTTATTTATAGGATTAATTTAAATAAAATGGAACTAAATTAATTTGAATACCAATATTAGTAGTACTTTGACTTTTTAAATATAGGAAAATAAAATTATTCTTTCATAAAAATTTGATATTTTGACTATTAACCAAAAAATAAACTTTCTTGAAACACCCAAAGATAAATCTATGATAATTATGACTTGATGATAAAAAAATGATATCAGTTTTAGAAAATAAAATTATATAATTTATCAACTTAAATTTTTTATAAAACTATATAAATCAAATAAAATGATTGAGATAAAATAAAACTATTTTATTTTGAATGGGGAAATTAAATATTAATTGTTTATGGAATATAAAACTACAAAATATTATTCAAGGGTATTAACATGGAATGAAATTTTTTTATGATTTACATTATGTAGGTTATTACATTCTAATACTAAAAATATTCACTATCTTTTTCATGAAGAATGATAAATAGATATACATTCAATAAATACGGATAACTCTCATTCTGATATTAAAAACCATCTACAAAATTTTGATGATTATGAATTTAATGAATTAAAATATAAAATTTTGGATATTTTTATCTCATATATTTTTTACAGAATATAATAAATCATTTAATACTTTTAAGGAACATTCTGTTACGAAATATATATTTGCAGAGCTGAAAGAAATGAAAGAAAAGATCAATATGAAATGGTATGAAATGTTCGAATTGTACTATCTGAGATGTTAAAATTACTTTTGGAGAAAAATAATGATTTTTTAAAAGAATTGAAGAATGATTTTGTTATGATAAAGAAAATTATGTTTACTTAGTTTATGTTCATTAAAAATTATCCTCTTGCTAAACCCACTCACCTAGTACAATGAAATATTTCTCATTCTATTTTAATAGAAATTGAATCTATTTAAGAAATATTAAATTCACATTAATTTGGTTTGTGTATTCTATGTTAAATAGTTAAATCATATATGAGTGACTTAACTTCCATAAAAAAAATTCATGATTATAGAATAGGTTTATCTAATGGAATTAAAACATCATGGATGATACTAAAAAAGGTCTTCAATGATTAAATATATTCCTTATTTATATATTTGGGTATTTAGAAGAATATTTTTCCTAATTAATTATAAAACAAATTTAAATTATTGGACATACTGAAAATTCACATAGGATCACAAAAGAACCGAAAGGTCCTATCAATGATAATTTCAATATTCATTATGAATAAATTAAAAATGTTTTATGTAATCTATTAGGATATACTTTATAATCTATATCATATAATATATTTATATTCATATCATAGTTAATGTTAAAAGGGAACCTTAAAAGTTAATGAAACTTGTTTTTTTATATCACCCATCATTTATTTTAACATCTCGTAGTTAGATCTGCGCAAACATTTATATAAGATGAATAAATTCATGTTTTCAAGATATTGTTTGAAGAGATTAAAAATATTTCTTATGTAATTACAACATTTGATGAATATATACATGAATTTTATATCCATAATATATCTGATCTATTATAATTATAGAAAACTTATAGCATTATCTAAAATATGGTATAATATTTTTTTACTTTTCTTATTAAAATATAAAATTATAATGATATTGGATATGTATGGAATAGATTTTTAAAAAATTATTTGTAAAAAATACCTTTAACATATTCCACCTAACACATATCCCAATTCTAGGAAAATATTTTATGATTAATTTAGTTTTCCCACATTATACACTAAAAATGATATGAAGTTCCAACTATTTACCTAAGACGAATTTTTTTTCTTTTAGATCTTCCCTATAAAAATATAAACTTTTATACTCTACCTATATAGATATTGATAAGGAGAAATTTTTAGAATTATTGAGGGAGTTTTTTAAGTTAATACATAGAGGAGTTGAGATAAGACCAGTCTTGGTGATTTTGGTTCTGAATAGAGCCACATTACACCTTTACCTATATTCATTAAGCCTTTACATATTGACCCAAGTTCCAAACCTTCTCCTACTACCACTGCTACTACAAAATCATCACTTGATCCTTAAAAATTATATTCATAATGATTTTATATCTCTATGTTTTTTGTTGTTTTAATTTATTTTTTACACTATATTTGGTCCTCAATGTCATTTATTTTCCACTGATTCACTAAAAATTAATTCCATCTTACTTTCAAACATTAATTTTCATTTACTGTTAATGTTGGTTTCTAATAAGTCTTTTCAGTCAGCTATTAATAAGGTTATGAGAATCAATTCCCAAAATTTCTATTCGATTCATAAATACATTCAAACAAGTTTATGATTTTAGTGTGTTAAAATAAATGGTTTATCCCCATTATATATTATATTATTTTTGATATCATGAGAAGGGGATAAATTTTGGGGGTAATAAATTTAAAAAAATTAATAATTAACTATTATAGTATAAAGAATAATCTTTGAACTTTTTTTATAAAAATAGATTTTTAGTGTTTAATATCTAATGTATTAGAAAATTGAAACCCTCAAGATTATGTAAAAAATATAATGTTAACTTTTCTTATTATATAAAAATGGGGAGATTTTGGGACACACTTTTTCTATTACAACTCAATTAATTTATATATCATTTTTTATCTATATAAAATCGATAATTTTTTGGTAATGGGAATATGTTATGTGATATTCATGTTTCTAGTTTTTTTTAATGTTTCTTCATTATTTAATGTATTTATTACAAGATGATTATATTTTGGATTGATGAAACTTTCCTATGTGTTGATATTTATACAATACATAATCATACATACATGAATATGTACTAATGATTATAAAAGGGTGAATTTTCAATATTATTTATTCATACATAGTATGAATGATCATTATGATGTTTTGAAACATAGTTTTGGAGAAGTTGTTATTATTTTATAGAAGGATTCATCATTAAAAATTACAATATTAGCCTTATGTGAGATCAATTTTATGTTTACATAATCCAGAGTTGTTGAATATTTGGATTCTTACAAGGAATTATTCTCATAGATTAAGGTAATAGGTCATTATGAAGATGGATTTTTTTTACACAACACATAGATTGAAATATTCCTAATAAATTCATATTGATGATGAACAATTTGATCATTTTGAAGACTAAGAAATGATCCTTGTGGATATTTTAGGATATTTTTTTAATTATTTGACTATTTTTCTTGTTATGAAATGTCCATGTCTTATTTAAGTTTATTAAGAATCAATATACCTTGGACATATCTTACTTAGTTCACTAATTAAGAGGATTAAAAATAGAACAAATTTAAAATTGATGTAGTTTTTCAAAAAAAACAAAAAAGTATTTTTTGGACTTTTTTGTGTATTTTTTTTTAATATCATGTATTTTTCTATAGAGTATTTTTAGAAGGATAATATAGATCATACAAGTTTACAAAAAAAATTAAAATGTTCTACTTTTCAACATGAATTCAATAGCTCAAAATTTATCTCACTCTCACTATATGGATATCCATATTCATTCTATTAGATCAATTGAAACTTATATTATTAAGAAGGAAAGATATATTAATTTATTCTATTCATAAATGATTATTTTATTACATTTTAAAGATTATTTCCAAACGACACTATATATACAGATCTTGATCTATGGATTTTTCTTCATCTAATGTTGACTAGTAAGTTTATGGTTGAGTAACTCAATTAGAAATCATTTTTCATAAATTATTATATTTTCATATTAATTTAGAACACCATTATGGGGTGTGTGAAGTATCTGTTTCAGAATTATAGATTTTTATCCCATTATAATCTCTTGGAACATTTTTACAACATGCATATTAAACTAACACTCATTTGTAGAGGTCCCTATAAAAATGAACCGAGTAGTAAAATCATGAACCTCGCTAAGAGAATTAGGTTATTTAGTAAAGGAGGTTATTAAATCCTCAAAAAACTATAATAATTTCATGTTTCTAGAACATTACACTCCATAATTTTCTACTATATATCTGATTTATAAGAGAGATACAAATAAGAAAATTTTCTATGATGTTGGTTTAAATTTTGAATGAAATTTAAGAACTATCTTCACCCCCACCACACCACTCATGGGTTATTTTACAATTCATCTAGGACACAATTATTTTCAAGTTATGCTACTTTTATAATTCAATTTAAAATATGTTACAGATCCAAATATGTTTAATGTTTAAGTTTTTAAACATTTCCTAATATTTTATTGACCTAGAGATGTATTTACACCATTTTTTATATTTATTAAATTAATGATTTATTTGGTGTAATATATAAAGATATGTTGGCCTGTATATTTTCCTTAGATGCATCTGTTTAAATGATATATGAAAATTTTGATGAAAATGCTAAAATTGTGCATTGAAAAGAGGTCTCGATTTTTATAAAATATATATCGAAGGAGGTGGTTGATTTCTATGTTGACTAAATATACAAGTGAATCAAAAAGGTATCCCAATATCTACTAGTAAATGGGGGATGTAAGGGGAGATATGGATTGAATGTTACAATAATTTCATATGGTATATTGTCACAAGAAAATTTATTTATATTGAAAAATAAAAGTGGGGTTATGAAATATATATCATCATATATTGATTTATTGAAGGTATGGTATCTAAAAAAAGTAAAATAGGTCCTTGAATGTGTATAAAATACATTTATTTCATAGTTTAATGAGAAATAAAACATTGATTCATCAATATTATGAACCATTAAATAGTTGTTTGTTACTATACGATAATGTAATCACATGGTCTAGATTTTTATAATATTGGTTACATAACTTAAAGAAAAAAAATCAAGACAACAAGAGTACCAATCAAAATAATTGAGTAACGGTCTTCAATGAAGAAATCCATTTTCTCGTGTAAGAAATAAAAACCCAATTTTTATATCAATATCATATTTTATAGTTATTAAGAATAATGGTTAAAATTTTTATTATAAATTTTGAGTACCAGTTTTTAGTGTAACTGGGATGATAGTATATGTGGTGTGAAACATGATTATTATGGATTTTCACTTTTTAATTTGAAAAAATTATTTTTTAAATAGGACCCAACTATCTTGGAAATGCAAGAAAAAATAGATATTTTATGTTATTGAACCACTAAATCATTAGTGGTCTATCATTTTGAAGGATATTTTTTATTCGGTAATGAGTTTTTTTATGATGATGATAATGTAGTATACTTATGTGATATTTATTAATCTATTACGACATTATGAGAGGATAATAATAGTTTTTATTTTGACATCCTTCATTCGATATAAAATTATTGCATAAAATATATATGAAAAAACACTCTCTTATACTCCTATTTATTCAAGAAAAAATTTTCTTTTTATTTAAATTTTTTTAAACCGACACATTTTCAAATTTTATTTTTTAACTTTAATGTTTTTATTTAGAAATATTGACCATTTATATTATTTTGGTATTGAAATTTATTTTTAGTGGTTTTAGGTTAATAATTTTTCATTGAAAAATATTCATATCATTTTTGGTGAAACATTCACATTTAAAAATATTATATTTTAACATAGACATTTACATCTATAGATATTAACCATTTCTTTCATTTTCATATTAACTCAACTATTTTATTAGTTACACATATTTTTTTATAAATCATTGCATAATTAGTTTTCTTTGACTATATAATATTATTCATCATTTTGAAATATTCACTTTTCTTCAATTATATTAGTTAACCCAATTGTTATAATTTTATTTATTTTGTTTAAAATAAAATTTTATTTATATAATATCCCTTTGAATATAATTAAATATCGATACCATTCCTTTCACTAAATTCATCTATTTAAATAATTGACACATATGCTATGGAAAACTATTCAAGTTATGTGTGTTTTATTCATATTTTGGTATCTATAATAATTTAAGTATATATTAAAATTAATTTTTTTTCGTAAAAATTATTTGAAGAGCTACAGGTGAGCCTAGTAATTTAAATTTTGCTTCTTCTCTGGAGAATATAATAATAATAGTTGATTCATGTGGGATTACATGGGGACTAAAGGTTTTTACTTGAATTTTAGAATGATAATGTCCCAGTTGGATTGTGTGAAAATCAGTTTATGATTTTTATAGCCATGTAAAGCCATTATAAGATTAAGAGTTTTATCCAAACTAGAGGAGGATTGAATTTTTTTTGAAACGATAACTTGGGGAGTTAATAACTATAAAATATCACAATTAATTTTTTTTTAAATTCTTAATATATAATATATTTCATATGAATTATATTTAATCTATTCAACTATAGGTGACATTCTAATTTCATAATATGGAAGAAATTACAAAGTTGTGGATATATTTTTGGAAATTTTATAGAGGGATTTTAGATCAAAATTGAATCCAATTTATATTTTTAGGAATTAAAAAATATAAAATATATGCACCAAATATGGGGTTTTAGAGGCAGATATATGAGAGAAGTTTGTTTCTAATCGGTGGGAGTAATCCACTCTGGAATGATAATTGTTTTTAAAAATCAATATATATAATTATTTACAAATTAATTGATGACTTATTCATTTATTCACAATTAATAGTAATCCATGATATCTCACCCTGAGATCTAGTCACATGATGTATCACCCCATACTTTTAAACACATATGGTATCCTTTACTAGTGAGTAAAATGATAACTAGAATATTTCTATAAATTAATAAATAAATATTGTAGAATCACTAGTGAGGTTTAATTAAAACATCCATCTCCCATACTCACCCAGAAAGATATAAAAAGGTACAGAATTAAAACAATATAAGTTTCTTATTGATCCATTAAAATATGAATATAATAATATTTAATAAATAAAATATAATTTTTCTTGAATATAATCATTTTTTAAATTCATCATACTAAGATTATATTTGCATGTAAGATTTAAGGAATCAAATCAAGGAATACAAGTGTAAGTGACCTTTATCCTTGAGGGTAGAATGGATATTCTAAAAACTACTTTATAAATCATGAACACATGATCCCAATATGTTGATATGATTTGGGTGTCATTTTTTGAAAAAAATATAATCATTATAGTTTGTTATAAAGGGATAAAGAATACTTGGGTAGAATATATTACATGATGGTAGAGCTGTAAGTGATGTTCAATAAATATATTATCAAATTATAAAATTTGTATAAGTTAATCTTGTGGAAATGTAGACATAGATGTATCGCATTCAACCAGCATTCATAGATCCTACACCTCCTCATTCAGAACCGACTATCAATTGTGAGTTACAAGTTGGAGATATTTATTTACATACTATATCATATAAAATTATGAATAATGTGGGTGATTATTTGTATCATCATCTTATGATATAGGATGTGGTGTGAGTAATATCAAATGATGTTGTTAATACACAATTTTTCAGGAAATAGTAAAGAATATAGTTATATGGTTTTTTTATATATTATGAATTCATAGTAATGTAATGAATATGTTATAATATATATTATTTTTTCCAAATATTTAAATATTTCATCAAATGATTTTACACTTTTATAGGTATAAAAAAACTAAACTAAATATATAAATAAATTTCAATGTCTATAAGAAATTTTTCACTTTATAAAAGAATTTTTATTGAATAAGGTATACATTCTAAGTTAAAATTATTCTATATAAGTGGAATATTTTTTTAAAATGTAATATTTCACAAAAACATAATCATAATGTCAAAAACCATTATCCAAATCCATGGGTATCCCATAGAAAATGTATTTTATGAAACGTATAATTCCAATGTCTATATTTGAGAAATAATGAAAAATCATACCCATTTTTATATAAATAACCACCTATCCACCCCCATTTTATTCACACCCAATATCAATAGCACATACCTCCATATTTTAACCACTCATTATGTGCCCTGTAAAATCTATAAATCCTCAGAGGAATATCCCATGTAATCATATGATGTCATAATTAAATTAATGGGTTATCTTCCACTTTACATCATTTCATTCAACTAATTACTTTTCGATATTCATTTTTATTTTAAGATTATTATTTTTTTCATATATATATATATATATATATACATATATAAAATTTAAATTAAAAAATTTGTATTAATTAGATACTATTATTTTCTCTCAATCATTTTTTTCATAATACATTTTTATACTTTTTATTTTTTTTGAAACCATTCTTCAATTTTCCATGTCATACTTTTATTTTTCCAGTACCCAACCCTATTTTCAACCAATATTATTAACATATATGTATATAATTACTCTTAACTAATTGGATATTTACATTTATGAAAACCATATTCCTTGCCTTTGGGATAAAAATTATAAAAAATCACTACTTTAAACACTTATGAAGTAAACTATTTTATATGAAACTTGTCCTTTATTCTCCATGTGTTATATATGAAATTCATTCATATAATATATTATCTATATCAAACACCTCAATTTTGGAATATGATAGGTGAAACCAGATGGCGATTCAATGTATTTGGTAAAGAATTAATCTCTAGAGAAATTAGGTTTATATAACATAAAAATATTCCTTAGTAATGTTTCATGATACCTTGGTTAATAACATTGGAAAAATGTATTATGAAACTTTGGTGATTAACCATTGTTATATTCTTTTGAATTTATCTTTTTTATGTTTTAATTAAATTTTTTTTTTTAACCTATACTTAAGAACAATCATTATGTAATAACTCATGAGATATCCATGATGATCACTTACATTATTTTTCTAATATTTAATCCCTTAATTATATTTATTATCACCCATTCCTTATGATGTGCATCCCCAATAAAACATATATATTGAAGTGACCTTAGATTAATTTATAAAGTTGTATTTTAATATAATTATATAATGTTTATGTTTTCTATTTGATCAATGTGATTCATGTATTATATATGTAGATTATAATAAAATAAACCTCAAATGATCTAGAGAAATTTAACAATGCTATATTTTGTTAACAAATTACATTAAAAATTATGTTTGAAAAATGTGGTTTGTTATACTATATGAGGTTGTTTTTTTAGATTATTAGTGGTATTTTTAAGTTGTTTTAATTTTGAGAATAAAAATTATTTATGGTGGGGAAGTGGTAGAGGCCCTGATTTTTCTTTGTGATGACTTTTATTTTTTTTATTTTCAAATACCATAACAATATTAATGTGTAATACAGTTAATTTTCCCAATAAAATGATCTAAGAATAATTATCTGATAAATCCACTGAATCTATTTCATAGTATTTACCCTCAATCTATGATAGTGATTAAATGTAAGAACAACAGGGATTTGATAAAAATATATTTTATGTATAAACATAATATATTCTGTGTAATGTATGTACCTCTTTTGGAATTGATATTTTCTTCCAAAATGGGGCCTTAATAGGAAATCATAAGACCACCATTGAGTCCAAAATTGTTGTCTTAACATTTCATAATTATTTATTTAGTTCACATCAAGATTCCAAGTGGTAGTCATTGAGGGTGGAAGATAATTAATTATTTAATTAATTTACTAATTACCTAATCCAAGTAGTTCCATATGTAAGAATTATTTCCCATTTATTATAGTGCCAGTTGTAGAAAACCTAATATTATATAATGGGGGATGTAGTGGTTATATATTGGTGGTGACAGTGAAAATTGAACCATAATGGTGGAAATATTTTGAAGCACTAGGATTTTTCCATCGAATGAGGATTCAATATTAATTTTTATTGCCTTGTTAATTAAATTTTAATCTATGTTGGTTTAATTTTTGGGAATATTGAAACTCTATTTCTTCGTAATGGTGAATTTAATACAAGGAATAATGTATTTGGTTCATTGGACTAGGTTAATAGATGTTAGTAAAGGGATCCCCTATGTGAGGTCGATCAGTCATGTTAGAAAAGGTGGGGAATACTTCCAATGTTTTGGGGTGTAATTTACCATCAGATTTGTTTGTTGTAGCATGAGGGATCAAAATGATAGTGTAATCACAAGGGGATCATTGGATAAGTGGAGGTAAATTGTCCAAAAATAATAATGGATGTTGAGGGTGGCTTAAGGCTTGTCATATTATGGTTGGTGTAGTTGTGTCATCATGACTACCATTGTGTTTCACTACAACGTCGGAAAAAATTGAGGGAGAACCACTATTCCCCCACCCATCCTTTACTATGGGATTAGAAAAAAAACCATCCCAACACAAAGAGAGCCAAGATAAACTAGGCATTCCCTAATCACAGGCTCAGTGGCATGGGCTAACCACCCATTATGGCTTAAGGGTATACTCCCTAACACACACCATGAAAATCATATAGATGGTTCATGTCCTACCTAACCATCCATTAGAGGGAGGCACAACATCCAATATGTAGAATAAATTAGGAACTTTATAGTTTAATGGGACATTCCTACAACCTCTCAATGTCCCAAGTTACGCACCTATATATAGACACATATCTTAATGGCTCCCCTATTAAATGTGTTCTGAATATATTTAATCAGTTTTTTATTCTCAGCATCTAAATAGCCTATCCTAGGTATATTTCAACATTGATCAGGATGGTTTAGTCTCCATGGCCACATGAAGAATTGTATATGATGTTATTGGTTCATTTTTAAATTAACTTTGTATGGCTAATGGAAATATTCTTGAAAGTCTCTATAGCTATCTCTATAGAGCAAGGTGGCATAAATTAGATTATAGATGGGTAGAGAACATTAAGATATTTCCTCCATCCTATAAACCCTTGAGGTAGGGTAATGAAGCTCATTAAGATTATAGGATTACAATTTTTTTATATGATCTATTTTTGTATATATTTCATTGATACACTTCATTACCATTGATTGTTATCTTGCCTCTCCATCATTCCCCTTAGTGTGTGGCCCTAGGAAGTGTATAGAGAAGCCAAAAGAACATTCATGGTGGACTCTTCCATATAAATTCCTTTTTTAATGAAATTGGAAGAGAATATAATAGAGGTGGGTTTTGCATTCCCACATGTTCATCTTCTACACATGGGAGAGGATTTGATACCCATTTTTTACTAAAAATGTTAATAATATGACAACAATGATCTTGGAGTCGAAATTTATTGGATTTTCATTGACAATAAACCCCTTCCAACTTATTTAAATCCCCTGATAGGGTATTTAAACCCCTTTATAGGTATTTAGAAAATTTTTTGTGATAGTTTTATTATCTATATGGCATAGTTAAGGATCATGTGTATGGGGAATATGGTAAATGGGGTCTTCATATAAGGTCCTAAATTTAAATATCAATTAGTTTCTATTTTCTTAAGTCTTATAGGTTTTATGATGGTACTCATAGTCTTTCTATTTTATATGTCAATGTTTTTTCAGGAAATCAGTCAACCGACTATGCAGTCACATCATTTTTTCTTACAATCATGAATTTTTTCTTTTTTCGGTTATCTTGGTTTCATGGTTTATGATTATAGTAGATTCTTATGGTCAAGCATTAAATTTGTTGTTCGTATACTCAATTGATTCATGGTTACATTAGTTGGTCATGATGTCACTTTTTGAGTTGTTTGGTTGATCCATATTTCATACATTCAACCTTTTTTATCATCAATCCTTTCACCAAATAGTTGATTGTTGGTGAATATTTTGATCTTTTCATTCACATGGTATCTTTATATATCCAAATTATAATCATTTTTAGAAATCCAAATGCTGATGTTTTTCTACATAAAGATATAAAATGTCTTGAATAGTGTGATTAATGCCTTTATATCATAAATAATGAAATATAGAATAAATTTAACTATAAAGAAAATTTATAGAAGATTGATATTTGAATACAATTAATGTGTTTGAATTCCTTTATAATCATGGATTTAAATGCATTTATTCTGTGGTATTAAACAAACATATAATTAATTTAGAGTAAATATGAATGTCTAGATGAATTTTTTTAGTAGATATGAAAATATATTCGTGGTTCCTAATAGTAGGGATTTCTTCTAGAAAATTGTTTATCATTTATTATATTGAGTCTAGTAAAATCAAACCATCCTCTTGGAGTCTCTCCAACCATTTTCCTTCGATAAAGTTTCTTTATGTGAGGTTTAGCCTACACACCACCCCCTATTCAGCGGCATCATATTTGTGAAACTTATTTCTCACAGGATACGGTATCTATTACTTATCATTTCCTTTTAAAAATTGTAATCATATGAAATCATTGTTTCCTTTTCCCAAATAGGAACGTATAATATTGTAAATATAATAATATGGTTAGATCACCTAAAATGAATATATTTATGATATGGGAATCATACAGTCATATCATATAATTGAATAATTATTATTTAATAATATGAAAATCATATGGGAAGAATTTAATGTGGTGTGATATTCATAATATGGTCTCATAAATCATTCATGAATTTAAATACAACTATTTTCATAGGTCATTTTTTTAATTTAATCATTTGTATTAATCACATGCTTTATCATAATTTTTTATGATTTTATAAACCTGATAATTATTTTAGAAAATTAAAAGATATAGTCACTCAAGGAATAACTGAAAGAAGGGAATATTTTAAACGGAGATATTTTAGTCAAACTATATCATGATAAGAATTGGTTTACATATTGATTTGGAAATTTTTTGAAGTTAAGATAATTTATATATCAGTTTACTAAGAAAAAATAAACAATAATGGTAATTTGATATCATATGTTGATGCCACCTAAGTTTTTATATTGATTTTTTTCTAACATTGCTGGTTGTGTTTTTGTTTCATTACTATAGGAACTATATGTTGGTAAAATTAATAAGAAACATAAATCTGGAATGACATTATAATTAAAAAAACATACATTATTAATTTACATAATGTAATTATTTACAATTGATGAATTTAGTGAGTATGTTGTTTCTATTAGTTGATGCGTAATTTTTCAAAGTATATTTTATATGTTAAACATATGTATAGATATATAATTAGATTAATATTGGAATTAAAATGGTAGTGTGCTAAATAAAAAATCTTTTGGACTGAACAATATCATCTTAGTATTGGGATTCTGGATACCTCGATCCCATGACCATATTTCCTTGGCTTTTGTTTGGAATGATACAAATCATATGTATGTATTCTCTAGGTATATAAATCCAGGTTGTGTTATTGATAACATTGATGTGGTTGGAAACCATTAATGTAAATTGATCTAAGATCCCAAGGCTACTTTCATGGTTTATTTTAGTGATTGTGGGATGGATTATGCTGTACATAATGGTGTGGGATTCATATAATTATGTGAGTATTAGTTCAGATAGAGGCATGATCATTTATACTTGTACTTATTTCTTGATTATTGTTTTAATTTTGGATGTCCATATATTATTCAAAAGACTGATTTCCAAATTCTTTATATATTTTGGATCTATGAACATCATGTTCTTCTCAATTTGGTATCTTAGGATAACTCATAGAGTACACAGATGATTTTAAAATTCCTAATTAATTTTATAAAATAACATGGTTGGATATTGATTTTTTAACAATAATAACATACATGATAATATAGCTATGTTAAATTATGGTGTTAAAGGAAAAAATATTAAAGATTTTATCATTAAAATGATATGAAATAATATTTATTAATTGTAGATTAAGTGATTAATTATAGTAAAACAGCATTTCTTGTTTTCTTATTGAGATCTTAACATTAGTGGTATTAACCATGAGTATTAAATAATGATAGTAGTAATGTTTCTAATGCTAGCTCATTGTCCTCGGTGTTTTTGTGTGTGATAGTAATTTATATTTATCGGAATTCAAATAATTGACCACACAAATTAGTAGGTATAGACACCACGAAATGTATTACATGCACTTCTTTGAAAAATGTCTTAAATGGGGCTCGAAAGGTTCACGGAGTGACTCTGCATTTTTTCATGGCAGTCAGTGACGGTAGCGAAGGCACCGGTCCAAAGGGCTGGGACTGTAGCCCGACACTGATCCTAAGGAGGGCTGTGGGGGTGTAGCCCCCATAGTATAAAGAAATAAATTTGGTTAAGTCCCTAAAGTAGCCCCCAAGGTATTTTCATGCTAACACTTCCACGCCACCTTAATAGAGCTGAACGAATGTATTATTTTGGTTATGTCCTCAAAGCAGCGCCCTAGTAAGGACAAATCACCAGCGGCATGCAAGTATACTTGGGATACACCCATTTGGCGTGCATCCACTTTTTCACCACAAATTTGGTGCGCAACCCACTTGTGTGCCCAAACTCCTTTCACCCAAGGTCATGTTTCTGCCGATAAAGAGACCCTTGGGGCCTTCATTTGTAAGGATGAAATTCCATGAAGCCCAATTGTTATTCTGGTCGCCCTAGTGCTCCACCCAAGTCATCTTGAACATTCAAGGTAGTTCTTCAACACCTTGAAAGTAGGATTTAAATGAGGATCATTAGACTTATTTCCTTTTAGTGTTTGAAAACCATAACACTTGCGTGCTTAAGGCGCCTAACCTTCATAAATCAGAAAAACTTGTGCACCACCTATTCCGTTCATATTAACTTGAGCGCCCCACTTCTGGGATTACCAGTGAATACTCCTGAAGGCTTGAGCCAAGTCTCACCCAAGTATTACTATACAGGTTCTTCTTCACTTAAGTGAATATCAAGTCGCTCAAGTCTACTTACGCACCCATACTTGAGAACCCATATCTACATGAGCACCCCTTTTTGATTCACTTACTCTCTTCAGTTTACAAGCCATCAAGTCGTCGTCAAATCCATTCATGGCAAGGCTTCTTCTTCCTTGTCTCCCTTGTCTGAAAGGGATTCTGTTGAGACCTCCACCAAAACCTCCTGACATATCAATCCTTTGGGAAAGGCACATCAGCGTGTCTCCTATTTGGGTTTTTATTCCCACAATCAGAGGTTTCCCACATTTGTTTTATAATGGAGTTAGGATACATGGAATGTATGTGGGTTTGTATATATATAGTCACATGGACCTTTCTCCATGAAACATTGTTGGGAAGTTCCTGGTTTGGAGGAGGGTTGGGTCTTGGCCTCTCCCTTCTTGAAGAGATAACCCAGAACCTCAGGTTTTTGGTAGGGAAGGTACTATTCACACCTACTTCATCCTTTTGAATAAAGGAGAAGTCTTCATCCCCTATGAGCATCAATTTTAGGGCAACCATCCTGGTGTAATCCCATAACTTTTCTTGTAGGAGGCAGCGTCCTTGCTCCTCCTTTCTTCTTTGATGCCAAAGATCAGAGGGGAGATGGGCACAATGACTTTTGTTACCCTTTCCCTCACCCATTGGGCTTTGTCACCATGGGAAACCCTCCTGGTGTAATCCCCTAACATTTATCCCTTCTTCCTTACATTGGACCAATTTCCAATGTAAATAAAAGAGAGGGAAGGCTCGTCGCCTCTCACTCATCCACGGTATCCTTTCCCTCTTCCACTCTAGCTACCATAGGTGTGCCCCCTTCCATCAATGCAAGATGAAAAGTGTGAATGCTTTTCTTGAATCTTTGACATTCTCTTGTTTCTCACACCGAGCATGACTCACGTGGTCTCATAGATTTTTCATGATCACAACATTTTCATATAAAAGATATATTTATAAACTTCTTAATTTAGATTTGTAAAATTTAAATCGTTTTTTGGAATTATAATAATAATATTATCTTGTGATAAATTTTTGGTATTTTATTACATAAATTAATTTTTAGGTGAAGTGTGAAAATTTTACTATTTACCAAAACTATAAATTTTAGGACATTATAAGAGTAACCTAGAAGGGTATAAAACCATTTAATAAGTAAAAAAAATTATTTTAAACTATATATTTTAAAAATTCTATTCCGAATTTAGAAACCTATTATTACATTTTAGGAACTAAATTATTATTTTCCTTCAAAGACTATTTTTTGTCTTTTCTATTAATTAAAAAAATATTTTAATATTTTTTTTATTACATTGAAAGAGACATAAATTTTTTTTATTTGAAATAAACCAATATATTTCATGAAAATAAAATATATTGATACTTTTTCTATAAATATAAATTATTACCATATGACACACATGTTTTAAAAATATATTTTTACATGTTACATGTGATTTTGATAGAAGTTAGTTTTCATGAAAATAAAAGTGCATTTTAATAAAATTGATTTCATATTTTGAATCATTAGTTACAAATTATGTAATAAGTTCCATTTTATTTTTTAGCATTAAAAATAATTTACATAGGAAAATTTTAGTTAACACAGTAAAACAAAAAATGGTAAAAGTGAAAATTTTAAGAATAAACACTCCAAACCATGTTTAAAACATGTTTAAAACTGAATTTTTAAGTGATTAACAACCTTATCTCATTACCCAATCCATTATATTCCATTTTTTTAGAAACGTTTCATGTTTAAATTTTCATATCTTTATATTAAGTTATTATAATTAAAAAAATCTAATTCTCACCAATTATAATAGGTAGATCCCACCACCCCTTCAAAGCCACCTAAAAAATTATGCTTCCTCTTAAAAATATAATTTTATTACATTCACCTTCATTTTTTTCTTCTTCCTTAAGATTCATTTCACATGGTTTTTTCCAATGACCATTATTTAAAAGGAGTCTCCCAATGAAAATCCCATGTCCTCAACATGAGCACTTTTTTCCAAACACCTTTTCTATTCATTAATACTTTCCCATATATAATTTTTTTTAGTTCATATATAATGAAAAAAGTATTGATTTTATACTGAATTTTATTATTCCATGGTAATAACTCTTAACTAACTTTCTCCTTTTTAATTATGAAAATTGAAACTATCATTCCTATGTTTTTCATACTACTACCTCCACGATGTGATGACATAAACTTGTTTACCTCTACTAACGTTCCTTAATAATAATACTCAAATTAATGATTAAGTATTAAATGTACAATATTATTTATAAAGTTAATTTAAAAATTATAATCAACTATATTATCCTCTCATTTATTAGGAAATGAAAACATTAACCATGCATTCGGCATACTACTATTTCAGTGAAGTAATGTATCTCATTTTTTATCTAGTTTAATTATATTCTATAAAAATTTCAATAAAATATTATTCAACACCATAAAATTATCTAAATAATATCATTATTCTATTTTAATAATTTTATTATGAAAAAGGTAACCACTTTCATAAACATAAACACCCATTATTTATGGTATCTCTATATTTGGGTCATTCATAACACCTAGATGAACAATTTGTTGGCCTCCTTTAGTTTTAATGCTCACAAATCATGCCTAATTATGTTTCATTAAGTTACATCATGTTTAATAATGTTTACATATAAACTTAATATATTCTATTAGTCTTTACATTATAAGATTGGTAAATAAAATATGGATATGTATAATTAACTAAAGCCGGATCTATCGATAAATGAGACACCATTGCATCGAGTTACTGATAGCCTCTCAAAGAAATCTAAGGACGAGTCACTGACGAAGTCTAATTTACCAATGGTATCAAGTTACATGTATCCTGACCTACCGACTGATAGATTGATCGATACTCAATATTTTTGTTAATTATAAGCTACTGATAGTTGATTTATTGACACATCACTTATTGGATGACCAACCTATAAATCCTAGGTTAATGATACAAGTCAGATACACCAACTGAATGACCTACTAATCCAAACTACAGTTCAAGACTTAGAAAAATTTATTATCTGTCATTTAAACTCAAAAATACTTCTAACAATAATATTTATGAAACTTATTACTTCTTATTATATTAATGAGTTTTTCTTTCTTTTTTAGAAAACATTTAATAGATGTTAGAGACTTTTATGAGATATAAGGTACATGATCCTGCCTACTGTATTGTCTAAAGTGCATACCAAGTAAAAGAGAAAATAAGACTAATTCACTCCAGTAGAAAGATCATGCGCCTATGAAACCCTGAGAGCTTCAAACTGAATAAACACGAATATATTGATAAGAACAAAAACTGAAGAACATATTTTCATCAACAATCTAAGAAAGGATAAGATCTCATCAACCAAATCATACAACTCAATGTAAATAGAATACTAAAGAACTCACGACATTTTGTTTTTCTATTTGTATCCAGAAGTCAACTCTATATTCACTTATAGCATATTTATAGAGTCCAAAAACTACTAATCTGTAAAGACATAGAATTTATGGGGAAATTTTTTTTTCTTAAATACATGGGAATTTGATGAGTCCTTGAAAATTTACGGCTCTTGATTATGAGGCCCGGTGTGCCCGAAAATAATTTATAATGTTTTGTTTGTGTATGTTCAGTAAACGTACGAGTGGGATTTTATAACTTTTGAACCGATTCTTGAAAATGAAATATGAGGGCACCATTGAACTCGCAGTGCCATTATTCTCTTAAGAAGACTTTCACCTCGACAGCAGTTGGTCGAGAATAAAAGTTAATTTTTGGGTTTTCTTAAAAAAAATTGTGCTACACTTTATTTTATTGAACCGCCATGTGAGTGTTGGTTGTTAAAACCTCCTCATGGGAGTTGGAGGTGGGACCACCACACCTTAACCTCCCATGAGAGGTTATGGTGGTGGGTCCCACCCGAACATAACCTCCCATGTGAGGATTAAAGTGGTGGGGACCACCCGAGGATGAAACCCCTTGAACTCCCCATTAAGTGGGGATAAACCTCTTGAACTCCCCACTTAATGGTGCCACCACCCTTAGAGCCTCTTGAACTCCCATAATTAATTTTGTGTCTACACACATGAATTAATTAGGTGGATCCCCTTAATTATTTTCTCTATTTGAATTTGTGCCAACAATTAAAATAATAGACAATCTATTATTTCTTTTGGGTTGGCATCATTCTTTTGGTGGAACATGGGAAGAGGAGAGCTAGGGAGAAAATCTCCCAAAAAAGAACGAAGAACGCTCCACTGATGAAGAACGCCAATCCTCTTTTACTTCTTCCCCAGACACATACTGACATGGAGCATCTTCCACGATCCGAAGCAACTCGGCTTTGGAAGTGCTTGGCGGACACGATGAACGATGATTCTCTTCATCTTATTCCCACAACTCCGTCAACGAACGACGAACGCCTGACAATCCAGGTAGGGGGTCTTATTAAATGAAGATGATATACCTTTTATTATCTTCTTCATCAGATAGAAAGGGTTTTTTGCGGACGTGTTAATGATCAACTGCTTATCTTGTAGAGTCAATTGATACCTCCCTAAACGCAGAGGGATGGAGCCAACCTAACATTGCCCGACATCCTCTGTCATTTTTCCTTATTATGGTGTTCTTAGGCATGACGATGTAACAATGACGAGGTAATGGAGACGGCAACGACAAAGGCCACGCTACCCATGGCCTCCGTGAACCGCGCCACCCCCACGTCATCCCGCACCGCCGCCGACCGAGCCCGTGAACTGCCTGGTGCCCCTGCGGCCGACCCGTACGCTGCCAGCGTGCCTCGCCATCCTGCCCGCGTGTTGCCCTAACCCCACCGGCATACCCACGCCCCACCGGCCTGCCCGTGCCCTGCACAGCCTGCTCGTTCCCTGCCCGGTGCCTCGTGCGGCCTTCCCGCGCCCTGGCTCCCAGCCGACCTGGACAAGCCACACCAGCCCCTCAAGCCGGCCTAAGGCGTCCTTCACAGCTTCACAGGCCGAACCAACTCGGCTTTACGGGTCGCACTGTCCAAGTTGTTCCCCACGTGGTGCTGGGCGAACTGGCCCCGGCCTCCTGGCTGAGCCGCCTATGTGGCGACTCCTCGCCGAACCGCCCCTGCGGTCCACTGGGCTGGGACCATCGGACTAGGTTGAACTTTGCGGGATGACCCGCCCAAAGGGTCGAGTAAGACCTAGAAAGTATAATCGGGTTGACCCAGACCGGTTTGTCCTAGTCGATGATGGGCCGAGTCAGTCCAACCGGGTCAGACCGGGCCCAGGCCCACTACTGACCGTTACATTCTTTTGGTTATATCTTTGGCATCAGACGTCCGTTTGACGAACCGTCAGCGGTGCTGGTATTCTTGGAATGCGAAGGTCCCTTTGAGAATACCTCACTGGATTTCAGGGTATATTTGAGATATGGTCAGGTTGGTTTGTACACTAATCCAACTGGGCCCTCAGGACTAAAAGGCTTATAACTCACAGACCGGGCATCTGATTGACACGACGTCTATTGCGTTGAGACCTCTATGATGTGGTGGAACATTGAGATACTTCTACATGGGACTTTGTGACAGTTGGAGTATCGACCAATAGCTTGTGGAGTGGATCTTCCAGAGACGAACAAGCATTTTTTCGAGAACCTAGTAGCTGGCTGAGACTTGACGAATGCTGACTGATTCGACTCGGGGTGATTCGACTAGCGCAGTGGGAAGCACCTTTCTGTCACAGAAGACCCACGGTGGTGAGTGCCTCTGTATGAGCACAGTAGACCCACAGTGCTCGAAACATGGAGTACCTCAGCAGGCTATGAGGGGGAGCGCCTCTCTGTGAGCGCAGCAGACCCACAATGGGGAGAACCTCTATTTGAGCACGTATGATCCATGGTACTTGATTGGAGGAGTACCTCAGCAGTCCAAGTTAGTGGGAACCACCTCTGTGTGACATGGAAAGCCCACTGTACTCAATCGAGGAGGAGTTCTCCAGTATCCGAGGGTTCATATTGACACTAGCCATAGAATAAAATCATGGTTGAGCTGAGTTAGTAACTTTTGTGTTTACCTCATTATTGAGATGGATTACTTGATAACTTAGGTATGTGTATAGGCATACACCTAAGTGTGGTTATCTGTTGATTTCTCACTTTTTTGTTTATCCTTGTTGGATTTTGTGAGACCTTGAGGGTCTCGGGGTCCCTACTGAGTATCGTTATACTCACCCCTTCATAGTTTATGGTCGTACCTTATTGTGTTGGATACAGACGACAAACAACGTGGACTGAGGCTGAGTGGACTAGGACCGAACGGTACCCGGAGGTGGACCACATGGTGTAACGGTACATGAAGTAGACGGAAGTACGTGGAGTGTTGTGGAGGCTATCTGTACATACCCTTCAGGTAGAATCCGTGTTGGACGATCCAGGAGCTGCTTTACACCTTTCAGTTGTTTTTGTCTCTTTTCAGTTCTACTTGTACTTTACAGTTGGGATTGTATTTCCGGCCCCTTTACATTTCAGCACTCCTTTTGTATATAATTTTACTTAGTGTTTTGATTCCAGCTTATACTCTATTGTGTGTTTTTATAATTTAACAAGGCAATTCCTTTCCAGTTTTAGGGATTTATGCCTTTGGTGTTGGTCGCCAGCCCCTGACCTACGGAAGGCGGGCTTGGGGTAGTCACAGCACGGGCCCCGGGGGACGGGTCGTGACAAATTGGTATCATAGGGGTCGTTTCTACCACAGAACTTAAGACTCTGATATATTTTTTCTGTGAAGAAATAGTACTTATGGTACTAAGTGTGGTTTTCAGTTCAGGGAGTCCAGTGTTGGTGCGGCGGCCAACGTATCCATACCTTAGAACCCTGACTACTGATTTCTGTCTCAGTGCCTAAAAACACTGATGAGTGTGTGTTTTCAAAAATTTTCTTTAAGTCAACTCAACTAGGTCACCTCACCAGGTATAACTTTTGATCGTGTCACATATTTTTAGGATGCCTCTATGTTGACAGCCAGTTAGAGTTGCGAGAGAGTACACGATGACGGCCCACTAAGCGATGACGCTCCGGTGCAGGGCCCTCTTAATATGTTGGCACCTTCGGGTGGTGTACCAGCAGCACCACCACCCATTGGACAAAAGATTCCACCAGTCACACTGGCTGACGGTGCATGCCGACTGAGAACGTTGCATGAGTTCCAGCGGCAGAGTCCTCTGAGGTTACGAGGCGAGACAGATTCTCAGGCAGTATAGGACTGGCTGGAGGCGATTTCTTGAGTTCCCCACCTAGTCAAGACACCCGTAGAGAAGATAGTGATCTTAGCTACTAGTTTTCTCCAGTGATTGACTGTGAGGATGGTCCACATAGTGATGAGTCTTCTGTACGTGGATTGTTGCCCAAGATTGTACCTTTAGGTAGTGTGTCAGCTATATCATTGCCTGTTGGTCAGCAGTTATAACTGACGGTACCGGTAGATGAAACATGTAGGCTTAGTTCCTTACACAAGTTTCAACATAAGATACCCCTCAGGTTCTGAGGGGATCCTGACTCACGGGTGGATGAGGACTAGCTTAAGGAGGTGGATGAGAGTTCTCTAGAGCTTGTACAGCTTCATCAGGATGACATATCGGTAGTTGAGTATTCATCGAGGCATACCGATCGTTCCCGGTACTCGATTAATATGATACGATCAATGCTTTTGGGCTCAGACTACCGAGTGAGGTGTGTTTTAGGACATCCAAGCCAGCACCTTTTCTCTAGATTCTAGAGAGAACCTCTGCGGTAGAATGTTCTTTGGATGAGCAGATACAGCTAGTGAATGTTAGTAGTGGGAAAGAAGGAAATTGGTGCCAGTGTCAGAGACTTGGGCATGCAAGAACTTTCGGGAAGAGGATTTGATAGCGAGAGGTGAATTAGCAAGACGGTAGATATAGAAGCAGATCTAGGAGAGCATCATGAGGTGGTGTAAATTTCTACATGTTACAACCACCCTCCTTTGTATTCCCTTCCAGGCTCAGGGATCTGGAGGGTAGGGGAAGAGAGTAGCTGCATGAGGTCATGGAATGTGACCCAAGGGCTCTATGAATGATTCTAGGTACGGTATGTTTCTACTACTAGCTTCTGCATCAATAGACATAGGTACCAATCATTCCTTCCATCCATGAATCTTTTCCAAGACCTACAGTTTTTGGTTAAACTGTTGACTTAACCCTCACATCTGGAGATACCTCTGTGAGGAGACTCGATAATCACACTTACGCCAATGGTGTGATCTGACCCTTGAGACAAGTGTTTTAGTTGGAACCTGTCATGCCCCATCTCTTGATTACCTGGAGCAGTTTCCATACAGAGGATCAAATTCAGTTCGAGCTCTGGGAAACCAGCTACTACTGAAATGTATCTTCTGTTAAAAGCTGTAACCTGAAAATTTTTAATAAAAAATGTAGGGTGATCATACGAATGCCCAGTTAAAGGTTTAAAAAAATAACATACTATATACTATTATCTTTTGAAATCATTCTTTAAAATTTCCATAAAACATTTTTTCAAAAAATTTAAAACATTTTTAACATACCGAGACAATTTTCTAAGAGATACATGTTCACAATTTAAAACATATTGATATTGTCATGATTCAATTATGAGAAAGCACATTTAGAATAGAAATTAAAATACATTTCATGATAAAATGCATGTACAAAATTAATAACTAAGTGTAATTCATGATCAGAGTTATGCTTAAAAATCATAACTTCAATTTCATCATTTATTATTGGCCATTAAATTTATGAATATTGAATGAGTAATAAATATTCCATACTTAAACTTATTTTGATTCTCATAATCATAATCTCTTTAACTAGGAATATTCTACTAGTAAAATACTCCACTGGTTAATTAATTTATATAGTCTTAATGAGGGAAGTGCATATGACGGACCATGTCAAGGTCTCGTGTCAAGACCTAGGGGTTGAACTGTAACCGGACCCCAACCCGGAGAGCCTCTGTAACTGGACTCCAACCCAAAGTTCCTCTGTAATCGGACACCAACCCATAGGGATTACTTTTACCAGTCCCCACCCCAGAACATACTAGTTCCAATTCATTCCTCATAACTCTAAATCAATGTGCACATACCACTTTGATTTATTAAATCACTTATCATTCCCAGTATACATATTACTTGGTTTCTTAATTCACATTATTCAAAGTGTCACATACCACCTTGAGTAATTAAATGTTTATCTCATAAATTATTAATAATAAATTGTATGATTATCACATTAAATAATAACTTTTCAACACTTCAATAAACTTTTAATGCATTAAATTACATGTTGGTTATTCATGCTCATTTCATGTGATGATAAAAGGAAATGACGTTGAACTAAAATATAATGTTTCAGTTATTATTTAAATGATAATTTTCCCCACATCATCCATAAAATAGTAAAAATTATCTACAAATGTGATATTAATTCAGAATACGCAAGTAATAAATGGATGGGGTTACCAGATAAAATGATAGTTCCTTAATTTTCAAAATCCCTGATTTATAGAAATGAATACTTATAGTTTAAAATGGCCAATTTTAAATTAAGTTAGATATCATTTGCACACATGCATGTATCATTGAGTACCTCTAAAAAAAGAAAAAATGAAACCATTTAATCCAAATTTACATAATACAATAGATTACATTGGAAATGTAGTCGTTTCAGTTTATCAAAGGTATTCATGGTTTATTACACATTCCTTGAACATGAGACTATTACCGAGGTATATAAAATAATAGACAAAAAGGGTTTGACATATAAAATTATAAAAAGTATAATATCATTAACATTTCTTTAACTAAAACGAGTTTGACATAGGACATACATATTTAAAAACTAATGTTTTTCTTAATATTATAAATCCACTTGAACCCAAAACTATATTCACACCCATGAATTTATTTAATATTTATAAATAATCTTTGTTAGAATAAAATAAAACTATATTGAATTATGTGTACATGTCCAAATATATACTAAGTGTTTATCCTTTTCTTTTTCTAATTAACATTTCATACTAAAACACACCCAAGTATAATTTTCGACCTTAGAAAATATTTACATATAAAATTTTAACCGTTGAAAAACCTGAATTCTCTTATATATGATATATATAGATATAAACCATATATATGTATATAATTAAGTATATTAACTTTTCATTTCACAACCAAAACGAGTACCGCTTCATTGGTTAAACATTGAAAAACACTTTTAAAAAAACAGAATAGGATTGGGATGGAAAACTATATGCATAAATATATATGTGGGTATGAACATATACGTGTTAATATATTCAAAACATATATATATATATATAATCATATATGTGTTTAAGGCAAAAGAAACAAAATAAATAAATTTTCATGGGATGTCCATGCTTAGGGTTATTAATACATTGTAACCTATGATCCTGCAACATTAAATAATTAATTTCTAACTATATGATGATATATATATATTTTTTCAAGTATATATATATGTATATCTTCATACAACTTAAATCTGAAAGAAAGAAAAAGGCTAATCCCTTAAAATATTATGATTTAGAAATAAAATTTTTAGTACAAGAACATAGTTCACATACGCATTTTGAAATAGATATATATGAACTTACATAAATATATATATTTATTTATTTATATGTATACATATTTTCCGCAAAGTATATAATCATTAATAAATATAATCCTTATAAATAAAAGTTAGAAAAATTATAATAAACCCTTATTGAAGGAATTAACCTCAAACCTTGAGGTGATGTATCTTATGTCAGAAATGTGTGTGTGTGTGTGTGTATATATATATATATACAAAACATAAAACCACACAAGCAAGAAAAAATAACCCTTAATTGTCTTAGATGAGAGGCTCGGACCAGAGAGGTCTTGTTGAAGATTTAAGGAAGAGAACTGGAGAGGTTCAGGGTGTAAAGTTTTTCATTTTCACTTTCAAATAAGGGTTTCTTATAAACAAAAAAAACCCACTATATGAATAGTGTAACGACCCAAATCTGGAGCCCCTCCACTGGTGCCCCATGCCCGGTTCACCACATAACCTAAAGTGCATTTCCCCAAATTCCAGAGGCTGCCGACTAGTAGTGATGGCCTTGGTATGTTATTGGGGAAATTATGCCCTCATTTGGTAAGGTACACAAAGAAAAGAAATTATCAGTAAATTGCGAAAGTAGTAAAAAATATGCAACAACTGAACCAAACAGTGAAAGCAATGAATATATAGTAATGATGATAATGATGCAGTAAGTACAAGTATCTAAGGAACACAGCAAACACAACAACGTGCTAAAATACAAGTAAAAACAAAGTACTAAAATAACAGCAACTCCTGCACCATCGCAAGCCTAAGCTTGGTCCCTTTCTCTCCAGCTCCAAGCAATCAAGTACCCGAAGTCGAAAGGAGCTTTCCCTTATCTATACCTGCAACGACAGAGTCTTCTTGGGCCCAAAAGCATGGCCCAAACAGGATGTGAGATACAATCCCAGTAGGCAATCACCCAATGATCTATGCCTAACAGTCAATGAATACAAGGCAAGTAAAAGTGCAGGAAGTAGTAAATAGAAAAGCACACAGTAGCTACATTCCACAGTTCTAGCATATGAGGTACATGGGAAGCATCCACTCAAGAAAGCAAAAAAAAAGGTAACCACTAGGTAGTTCTCACAGCCTAACCCATATGGTTAAACCTACAATTACTAGAAACCCTCTGGAAAGCACACGCAGTCTCGCCCCTCTGGTTTAGCTAAATAATTAATAGACTCTCTAGGAAAGCACTCACTGTCAATTCCCCCTATAGTCTCGTATCATACTAAAGGCTCTCTGGGAAATCACTCAACGTCTATTCCCCCTGAGGCCCGTGTCGAGGAACTACAGAATCTCTGAGGAAGCACTCAACGTCAATTCCCCATGTGGTCTCACATCGTAATTTAAGACACTCTGGAGAAGCCCTTCCGTCCATTCTCCCTATGGTCCACTACACTATGTTCTCGTAGCCCTGTGTAAAATAAACATGCACTGCGCGTGTGTATCATCCAATTAAACCTCAATAACTACTTAGCTATCATTTTAAGCCTTAATAGCATAACAAAGCAATAGGTCCACAGTCCTACAACTAGGCATGGAAACTGGAAAAACTCCAAAGAAGCAAAACAAACATGGAAAACATCCAAGGTATTGTAAAAACTACTCTATCCACATGAAATGACCACTACACAGGCATATCAGAAAGGCAATAAAACAACGAGGGAAAAACAGGGAACACGCAATACCCCGTTCAAGGGTATTGGTGTAAATTGCACATAATATTCAACGAATTCCTACAGAAAGGCACAAACCACCTACCTCGATCCTAGGAGATTGATATACATGAACAACGATGACAGATTCTCCTTGCAACGCCGTAGATCTGAGAAAGAATCCTAAAAACATAAACCATGATAACTTGAGAAAGAGGAGGAATTGGAAAACAAGGCTCAAGCAGAAGGAATAACACACTGCTGTGATTCCAACGCAATCAACCATTCTCAAATAGGAGAACGTACGGAGAGGCGGGGGCTTGTCGAATATTCACAGATCCTCAGTGCTCTCGGATGAATGGAACCTAGAAGAAGATGTTTCTATGCATCAGGCACGACCCTGGTCCATTTAATGGGAAAAAAAAAGTACACGGCGTGTACTTTTAGAGTACATGGTGTGTACTAGGTCTTTTCATAATCCACCATAATCGGCCTCCACGTCACCCCTACACACCGTGTGTATGGCCCGGGCACGGCCAGCACACGGCTTCGAGCGGGAAAAGAATACATGGCGTGTACTCAGAAAGTACACGACGTTTACATCAAAAATTTCCAGAAACTTAAATTTTCTCAAAATCTCCAGAAAAAGGAAGGACATACCTCAAACGAAGATCTGGGTTCTTAAAAACATCCCCCCTTAAAGAAATTTGTCCCTGAATTTCTCTAACGAGGCATGGAAGAAGAATCCCCAAACAGCTCTGGCCACTGTGATCGTACATCGGCCTCCCTTTCCCAGGTCTCGTCTTGCACTCGTCTGTGCTGCCATAGCACCCGTACTAGAGGAACAGACCGGCCATGGAGAACCTTCGTACTACGATTGACAATCCGGATGGGATGCTCCTCAAACGATGAATCTGCATCGAGCTCAACTTCCTTAGGCTGGAAGACATGAGACGGGTCTGAAAAGTAATGTTGGAGATGAGAGATGTGGAAGATGTCGTGCATGGCCCGGTACCTCTGAGGCAACTGCAACAGATAGGCAACTGGCCCAGCTCTCTCCAATACCTCAAACGGCCTGACGTACCACCTTGAAAGATTATCCTATCTTCGAATCCTTTTATGTCCCAGGCTCGGTGCGACACGTAAGAAAACCTGCTCCCTGATCTCGAACTCCAGAGGTCGTCTCCGCTAATCAGTATAAGACTTCTATCGAGACTGTGTTGTATCTATCCTCTTCCAAATCAGCTCTATATGCTCTGAAGTCTCCTGAAGAAGATGAGGTCCCAGAAAAGATTCCTCTCCTGCCTCCAGCCAGCATAAGGGTGATCGGCATGTCCTACCGTACAAAGTTTCATAAGTTTCCATCTAAATAGTCACATGAAAACTGTTGTTGTAGCCAAAATCCACCAGAGGAATATGCTTCTCCCAAGAACCGCCAAAGTCTAGAATACAAGTTCGGATCATATCCTCAAGCACCTAGATCTTAGACTCAGACTGGCCATCTTTTTGGGGATGGTATGTCATACTTAGAAGTACCTGGGTACCCAAAGCCTTCTGAAGTCCCTACCAGAACTGAGAAGTAAAGCACACATCCCTGTCTGAAACAATGGAGTGTGGAACTCCATGCAGACGCACAATCTCCCGCATGTAATATAATCCCAGATCATCGACACTGAAGTTCTCCTTGATCGGTAAGAAGTAAGAAACCTTCATAAGTTTGTCAACGACAACCCAAATACCATTGTTCCCTCGAGGCAACCTCAGCAATCCGGTCACGAAGTCCATCGCGACATCGTTCCACTTCCACTACAGAATGGGTAGCTGGTGTAAAAGTCTTGTTGGTCGTTGATGCTTCGCCTTCAACTGCTGACAAGTAGAATACATCAAGACGAAACCAGTGACATCCCTCTTCATACCTGGCCACCAGTACTGGTGATGAAGATCCCAGTACATCTTGGTGATGCCAGGATGAACTGCCCAGACTGAGGAATGAAAGTCTTGCATCAGCTCCTCGCGTATGTCTGTTGGCACCCATACGCATCCCTGGAAAGGAAAGATCTCATCCTTACCCATTGTCCATCTAGGAATAGGTCCTCCCCTGACACACTCTCTCGCAGGACTAAGCCTTCTGAGTCTGATAGCTACCTCATCCGTACCCGATCAAGTAGTGTAGAGGTAACAGCTACAGAAGATAGGAAAGTTTGTCCATGTTTATCGTGAACCTCCAGATGCATCTCAGAGAACAGAGCCATAAGATTCCACTCATTGCTGGCCTCCTGAACTGCCTGAATCTGAGTTCTCCAGCTCAACGCATCTGCCACTACATTTCCCTTTCCCAGCGTGTAGGAAAGATCAAAATCAAAAGACTGAAGATACTCAACCCACCTGCGCTGCCTCAGATTCAGATCACGCTGAGTGAAGATGTACTTGAGACTCTTGTGGTCAGTGAAAACCACAAAGTGCTCTCCCAAAAGGTAATCTCTCCAACAGCATAAGGCATAAACAACAGCTGCCAAATCCATATCGTGCGTCGAGTAGTTTCTCTCATGTCGCCTCAACTGTCGAGACCCATACGCAACGACTCCATCTCTATGCTTAAGCACAACGCCCAGCCTGATACCTGAAGCATCACAATAAATAGTGTAGCTCTTGCCTGGATCTGGAAAGACTAGTATCGGTGCTGACGTCAGCTTTCCCTTCATCTCCTGAAAGGCTGACTCACAAGAATCTGATCGTAATAACTTCACCCCCTTCTTGATCAGACTTGTCAAAGGTGCTTCTAGGTGTGAAAATTCCTAAATTAAGCGTCTGTAGTATCCATCCAGCCCTAGGAAACTCTGCACCTCAAAAAATTTCTTCAGCTGCTCCTAGGAAACTACAGATCTCACTTTCTCTGGGTCCACAATTACTCCTGACTATGAGATGACGTGACCCAAGAAGTGAATCTGTTCCATCAAAAAGTGGCACTTCGAGAGTTTAGCATAAATCTGATGCTCTCTTAGTGTACTCAGAACGATCTCAAGATGGGTAGCATGGTCGTGTCGAGTGTGAGAGTACACCAAGACAATGACCCTGAAGACCACAATGAAGGAGTCCAAGTAAGGATGGAACACTCAGTTCATCAGTGATATGAAGACTGCAGGCGCGTTTGTGAGACTGAACGGCATGACCGTATACTTGAATAGACCATACCTGCTCCTAAAGGCTGTCAAAGGTATATCTGATGGTCTAACGCGCAACTGATGACAAGCATACCTCAATTCGATCTTTTAGAACACCTGGGCTCCTCGAATCTGATCAAAGAGGTCATCGATCCATGGAAAGGGATACCGGTTCTTGACCGTCAACTGGTTCATCTTCTGATAATCCACAAAAGTCGAAGGGTACCATCTACCTTATTCGAAAATAGGATAGGCGAACCCCAAGGAGAAGTACTAGGTTGGATGAAACCCTTTTCCTGCAACTCCTCCAACTATTTCTTGAGTTCCTGCAACTTAGATGTAGCCATCCTATAAGGAGGAATGGACACCGGTGCTGCTCCTGGGACGAGCTCAATAGAAAATTCTACCTCACTCTCTAGAATAAAACCCGAAAAGTCCTCTGGGAAGACGTCCCTAAAATGATCCACCACAGGAGGAAAGTCTAGCTACGAAGTTCCCTGATCATCCAGATAAAGACTAGAAATCTGGGTCATCACCCTTCCTAGACCATGATGCTTGAGTCCTTCTCGACTCGCCCGGACATCCCATTCACCTCTATGAAGAAAAGACTCACCCTAGGGTGAGACAAAACTCACCCTACGGTGATATCAATCGACGACTGCCTAAAAGGGAACCAACCAGTCCATCCTGAGAATGAAATCATAGCCTGTCATCTCTATGATGTAGATATCCCATAAGAAATGATACCCTACAACCTAGAGTTGGCACTCTCTACACTGGCATACACTAGATGTCCTCATCCCCAAAGGTGTGTCTAGTGTCAATGAGTTAGCAGAAGAAAATATACAAAGCCCAAGGCTCTCCAAAATGGAAATAGAGATAAAGCTATGCATAGCACCAGTATCGAAAAGAGTTGATGATAAAACTGAGGCTACTAAAGTCATACCTCGAACTATAGAAGGCCCGAGATCTTGCTCCTGATAGGTCTGCTCCATCGTAAAAGTCTGGCCTTCCGCACAGCCCTGTGTCCCTACATGATCACTCTAAGCTAAACCTCCCTGTTGCCACTAAGGGACTGGTGACTGACTTCCATGGCCTCGACCTCCACCTCAGCCCGAACGGCCGGAAGAACTCCAGTTCCCCGAATGGTGTGAAACAGGTGGTGCTTCTCTTGAACGAGGTGTCATAGAAGAACCCACGTCACCAGCAACTGGTGAGAAAACCTAGCAGAAACGCTGAAGGTGACCCATCTTTCCGCAAGATCAGCACTCCACTAGGTCTCTCTGGCATTGCGGCCTCGTATTCCCACTCCTACCTCACTCGTAGCATACAACCTGGCTTCCAGAAGATGTGTCTCGCCTCCTTGGATCACCGCGCGTATGCTCCCTACGGCGCTTCCTGCTGTCAATCAGAGGAACACTAGATCTAGAAGCAGAACCGCCCTGGCTTGTAGCTCTGGAGTCTCTCAGATTGTGCTCTACAATCAGTGCCTGGTTGATGGTGGAAGTGATGGAAGTCAACTGGAAGAGATTCACCTGCGAGCGGATCTCCTGCCTAAGACCATCCTCAAACTTCCTTGCTAAGAACACACCACTCCTATCCCGGAGGGGTGTGAAACTCTATAGCTCGGTAAAACAAGAGGAATATTACAAAACAGATAGAGTACCCTGCTCTAGACTCAAGAACTACCGGGCTCGATCGGCCCCTAGGGTCACCGGGTAGAAGTAGTCATAGAACACGCGCGGGAACTCCTCCCAAGCCATAACATGCTGATGACCCGCCTGTGAGATCACGTCCCACCACCTCTTGGTGGAGTCTTAGAGCATGTAGGTAGCAATCTTGACTTGTCTCTCTAGAGGCGTCTCCAGATGCTCGAAGATAGTCATCAAGGCTTCCAGCCATGACTCTGCAGCATGTGGTCCTCCTTCCCCTGAGAAAGTAGGAGGATGTTGCTTCTGGAAAACCCGCGTCAAGTGTGCCATAGTCGTCGCAGGAGGTGGTGCTCCCTGAAAGGTCTGAATCATCCTCATAAATCCTTCCCTGAACTGTGTATCCATGCCTGCAACAGGTATGACAGTTGGTGCCAAGGATGGCCCGACTGGAGGATCGGTAGGAAGTCCCTGATCATCCATATCTGGCGTCTGATCGCTGCCTGACAACTGACATACAACTGGAGGATGTCTCGGAGGCATAGATCTGAAAGATCAAAATCACACCTTAGATCATAATTAACAAAGACAGAGACCACAAGAGTACAAAACGGGAACAGGGGAAGGAAAACACACAAGTTTACAAAAAACGACTACACGGCATGTATAAAAACAACATGGCGTGTCTTCTTAAGCCACTGACATGGGCATGTACCCCTGCCCTATAGGTCATGTAACACCTCAAACTACACGGTGTTTTGACCCCACACATGGCATGTACATGAAAATTATTCCCCTGCCCGAGTCTCTTTACATGGCTAACCTACACGGTCCAACTTAACCCAAGACTACACGGCGTATTCTGAACAAACACGGCGTGTACTAGACAAGGATTCGGCAGCCCGTGTTATTAAATACACGGCCGTATACATGGCTGGACCTTACATGGCGTGTTCCGAACAAACACGGCATGTATAGGTGAAGGTGACATTGTCCCATGTTTTTCGTGACATGGTCGGGTACCTGAACAAGACTATATGGCGTGTTCCGAAACAACACGGTGTGTCAGGAGAAGGTAACGTCGACCCGTGTTTTTCGTGACACGGACAGGTACCTGGATAGGACTACATGACGTGTTCCTTTATAACATGGTGTGTTCTACTCGAGCTTCCCCTGACCCGTGTTGTTAGTGACACAGTTGGGTATACGGCTCCGAACTACAAGGCGTGCACCTACCGTACATGGTGTGTTCTTGAAGTTATTTCTAAAATATCGTGTCCCTGCTCACACGGTCAGTGACATGGTCTAAAAACCACATGGAGTGTAGTCAAAAAGTACACGCCGTGTATTTTGGGTTTTTCTGGGCAGTAGCTCAGAAACTGCACAAAAACCCAGAAAGCATAGAAAACAAGGCAAGGAGGTACCAAATTCCTATTCAGAAGGGCCCATAACACCTCAAGAATCAAAATTTGGCGTTCATTTAAGCAAAGAAGAATAAAAACGATCCCCTAACAAGGCCGCAGTGATTCTATCAAGCATCTATCACAACAGCATGCATAATCCACACAAAGTCTATCACAACAGCAAGCAATTGCTAATGCACCCTAGATGGCATGGCAAGAATGCATGGAATGTGATTTCTACAAGTGCCTATATGATGCTTGAGATGGAATAACCTCATCTCATCTCATCGGGTTGCGACAGAAATAGAACTGCAATATTCAAGACAATAATAACACAAAGCATGTGAATCACTCTAGGTGAAATCATATCAACCATAAATCTCCAAAACCAGAAAACTGCAATAAACGAGGTAGTATGGCTTTTCCCTCTACACGGGTTAGTTAATCCCGAGTATAGCTTAATACCAAGTATCGAATCCATCTCACCCCTTTCTAAAGGCTCCAAACAGTAAATCAAGAGAAAAGAAACTCCTCTGATACCACTTTGTAACGACCCGAATCTGGAGCCCCTCCACTGGTGCCCCGTGCCCGATTCACCACATAACCTCAAGCGCATTTCCCCAAACGCCATAGGATGCCGACTAGTAGCGAGTGCCTTGGTAAGTTATTGGGGAAACTATTCCCTCATTTGGTAAGGTATGCAAAGAAAAGAAATTAACAGTAAATTACGGAAGCAGTAAACAATACACAACAACTGAACCAAACAGCGGAAGCAATGAATATATAGTAATGATGATAATGATGCAGCAGATACAAGTATCTCAGGAATGAAGCAAACACAACAACGTGCTAAAATACAATTAAAAACAAAGTACTAAAATAACAATAACTCCTACAGCATCACAATCCTAATCTTGGTCCCTTTCTCTCCAGCTCCAACCAATCATGTACTGGAAGTCGATGGGCACTTACCCTTATCTATACCTGCAATAAGAAAGTCTTCTTGGGACCAAAAGCATGGCCCAAATAGGGTGTGATATATAATCCTGGTAGGAAATCACCCAAAGATCTGTGCCTAACAGTCAATGAATACAAGGCAAGTAAAAGTGCATGAAGCAGTAAACAGAAAAGCACACAGCAGCTACATTCCACAGTTCTTGCATATGAGGTACACAAGGAGAAGCCACTCAAGAAAGCAAAACAAAAAGGTAACCACTGGGTAGTTCTCATAGCCTAACCCCTAAGGTTTAACCTACAAGTACTAGAAACCGTCTGGAAAGCACACACAGTCTCGCCCCTCTGGTTTAACTAAAGAATTAATAGACTCTCTAGGGAAGCACTCACCGTCAAATCCGCCTATAGTCTCGTATCATACTAAAGACTCTCTGGGGAAGCACTCAACATCTATTCCCACTGTGTCCCGCGTCGAGGAACTACAGACTCCCTGAGGAAGCACTGAATTTCAAGTCCCCCTGTGGTCTTGCATCGCAATTTAAGACACTCTGGAGAATCCATTCCGTCCATTCTCCATATGGTCCACTACACTAGGTTCTCGCAGTCATGTGTAAAATAAACATGCATAGAACGCATGTATCTTCCAAGTAAACCTTAATAACTACTTAGCAATAATTCTAAGGCTCAACAGCATAACAAAGCAACAGTTCTACTATCCTACATCTAGGCATGGAAACTTGAAAAACGCCAAACAAGAAAAACAAGCTTGGAAAACATCCAAGGTACAGTAAAAACTACCCTATCCACAAGCAATGACCACTAGACAGGCATATCAGTAAGGTAAGAAAACAATGACGGCAAAACAGGGAACACGCAATACCCCGTTCAAGGGTATTTGTGGAAATTCCACATAATATTCAATGACTTCCTACAGAAAGTCACAAACTACCTACCTCGATCCTTGGAGATCAATATACGTGAACAACAACAACAGATTATCCTTAGAACGTCGTAGATCTGAGAAAACATCTGAAAAACATAAACCACAATAACTTGAGAAAGATGAGGAATTGGAAAACAAGGATCAAGCAGAAGGAAGAACTCACCGCAGCGATTCCAACGCAATCGACCGTGCTCGAATCGGAGAATGGACGGAGAGGCGGGGGCTCGTCGAAGATTCCTGGATCCTCAGCGCTCTCAGATGAACGGAACCTAGAAGAAGACGTTTCTGTGCATCAGGCGCGACCCCGGTCCGTTTAATGAAAAACAAAGTACACGGCATGAACTAGGTCTTTCCGTACTCAGCCAAAATCAACCTCCACGTCACCCCTACACACCGTGTGTGTAGCCCGGGCACGGCCAGCACACTGCTTCGAGTGGGAAAAGAGTACACGGCGTGTACTCAGAAAGTACATGGTGTGTACTTCAAAAATTTCCCTAAACATAATTTTTCTCAAAAACTCCAGAAAAAGGAAGGACATACCTCAAACAAAGATCCGGGTTCTTACAAATAGTGACACCAGAATAAGCTTGTTGTGCAAGATGAGAACATAGTGTCTAAAATAATAATAATAGTAATAATAATAATAATAATAATAATTATGACCAGAAAAACATTCATAGACCAAAATTGTTACAAGATAAAGGTAAAATAGTTGACAACAGGGTAGAAATGGAGAGTTTTTCTCGATGTGGAAGATTCGACGCCTATAAAGGAAACAAATTTCCTAATTCATATAGGAAGACTTTGAATAGGATACCTTCGAATTTAGATCGATTGAAACCCTAGATTCAACCAATTCTCGACCACCACCCCACTTCAACTGGACCATCACTGACGCGACTCCACTGAAGTCGTTCAGCCTGCTCGTCTAGGACCACTACCCTGCCTTCAACCCCCGTCATAGGGCAGCTTCCTAGACCGTCAAGAATCCACCACTCAGACACCACCGCAGGGCCGCACCGCCTGTTTCATGAACTAGACGTCACCTCACGGATGAATCGGCTTGTACCCAGAGCGTGACGCACCCCTACTCAAGCATCTCGCCAGGTCTCCCTCGGCATCGCCTCATGCTCGCCCAATCTGCTGAAACCCTAAAACACAAAACCCAAACTGCACTCCCCTGTAGTGCGACACTCTTACCCCACGGACCCTCAAATCCCTATTACGGGATTCCATTTGTTTTATTTCTTTTGTCCAATTTACCTTTTTTTTATTGTTTTATTTTTCATTTCTCTTTATTTTTGTCCGTTTTTCACCTAACACTAATATGGGTTTCCTCCCAAATCCCTTACGGGATTTCCTTCCTTTTTTATTTTTTTTATTTTTTTATCTTTTTTTCCTCCTTTTACTTTACACATTTTCCATATCATGATTTCCAATTACATCTTGACTTTTTCCTTTGTCGCCAATCAAATTATCACTCTATCAGTATTTTTATATCTTTACCTTTTTATATTTATGTTTTTATATAGTTTATCATACAATTTGATTAATATTAAAATATTTATACCACTATAATTTTACTAAACAATAATTATAAAATTAATTATTTTTTAAAAATTAATTTGACCATAAATTTATAAATTAAAACTATTGATTATTACTTTATATGTATACTTGTGTATATATCATAACTCATTTAATAGATCAAATAATTGTTATAATTAGTTACAAAATATTTGTAAATATGTTAATATTACACACATATATATTATTTAAAGTAACAATAATTTTTTTGTTTTAAAAGATCATTCATATATGTGAAACTTTAATCATTCTATTAAAAATGTTTATATTATATATTTATAATTTTATTAAACATAATTAAAAATGTTAATTTATAATCTAAAAATTATTATTTTATATATATACATGGGTATATAAACTATTTTTTAACTCATATAATAGATCAAATAGTTGTCTTCATAATTAAAATGGTGCAAAAATAATGTCATTAAAATATTTTAAAATAACAATATTTGATGCCATGTATAACCGCATTATAAAATTATAATTATATAATTCAAATCAAATATACAAATATATATATATATATATATATATATATGTTTTCAAAAATATATTGAACCCATATAATAGATTACGTAATTTTTTTCATAATTAAAAAAGTTTAATTTTACAAAATAATGGTGTTAAAATATTTTAAAGCAATAATTCCCAATGTTATTTATAAAATTATAGTATTAGTTTTATATAATTTTAATTAAAATCTTGTTTACATATGAATATATATATGTAAATATCATATTTAGAAATGATCAACAACTTAGTTGTATTTCTATAGTAGTATAATTATTATTTAAAATATTATATTAATAAATTATATTTGACTGAAATAGTTATTCTTAAATTATTATTTTTAAAACAAGGTGAGACAATATTTACTCTCACAACTGCACTGGTTAACATGATAATTAAAACATAAAATTATTATTATTACACATAAAATGGTCGTGGAGGTACATTATTCCCCCCTTTGAAGAATTGCATCCTCACAATTCTAAATTATTTGCACACAAACCACAGCAACACCAGACACAAATCACTGTCAAGGTCCCTTTACCAGGAACACCACCGATGGTAGGGTGCTGACGACCTCAGGTGGATTCCTAAGGTAGTATTTAGCTGCTCGATCTCTTTGTCCCAGACACACTATGAACTGTTGGGGTCATACATGTGCCTAAAGTACTCAGCCTTCCATAAAGAGGCACAAGAGGTGTGGAGGTTGGAATGTTCTGAGTGGACTAAATCTCTATAAGTCACACACACCACGTCGTTCTTGAAAATATTAATGTCGTAAATTTCTCCGTACATACTAAAACTCAGGACCTGGAATAGGTTGGTCGCTCTATGGTCACCATCCAAAGAAGTTTCTTGGAATTTTCCTACAGCTCAGTAGTTATCAGCCAAAGTGAAACATAGAAAAAAGACTTCTTGAAACATTCCACTTTTCCTATATGCTGTAAATTTTGAAAATGTGATACGGTAATAGAACATATTGCTTCCTTGGTAAAGATGGAGGATGTTTTGGTAGTTTGATAGTCAATGTGGTTGTTTATAGGGCAACCTAAGGTTTTCTAAAGTCTCGTAGTCCCCTGAACATAACTTTACCACTATAGTTTCGACTATCTCTGTTGGGAGAGACAGAAGGAGTGATGCATCAGCCATCTAAAAATTTAAGGAAACTAAAATTTAGTAACACATAACCATGTTTTTATTATTGTTCTAATTTTATCGGATGTCTCTGAAGATATATAAGACTGCTATATTTTTCTCCAAGAACATCATACTTAGTAATGCTTAAATAAATTTTTCTTTTTTCAGTTATGCTTTTATAGAGTTATCTAAACTGAATCCTCTGATACCAATTCTCATGCCCTAGCTCCCAAATACCTGGAACTGGTGCCATACAGATGATCGAATTTGGTTCGGGCTCTGGGAAACCAGCTACTGCTGAAATGTTTCTTCTTCTAAAAGTTGTAACCTGAAAAATTTTAATCAAAAACATAGGGTGAGCATACAAATGCCCAATAAGGGGTTTAAAAAAATAACATACTATATACAATTATCTTTTGAAAAAATTCATTAAATTTTCTATAAAACATTTTTTTCAAAATAATTGTAACACGTTTAACATACCAAGACAATTTTCTAAGAGATACATGTGCACAATTTAAAACATATTGACATTATCATGATTCAATTATTAGAATTCACATTCAGAATAGAAAGTAAAAGTCATTTCATGTTAAAATTCAAGTACAAAATTAATAACTAAGTTTAATGCATGATCAGAGTTGTTCTTAAAAATCTTAACTACAATTTCATCATTTACTATTAGACGTTAAATTTCTAAATATTGCATGATTAATAAATATTCCATACTTAAACTTCTTTTAATTCTCATAATCATAATCTATTTAACCGGTAATATTCTACTAGTCGAATAATCCACTGGTTAATTAATTTACATAGTCTTAATGAGGGAAGTGCATATGACGGACTGTGTTAGGGCATCGTGCCAAGACCTAGGGGATAACTGTAACTAGACCCCAACCTGGAGAGCCTCTGTAACCGAACTCCAACCTAGAGTGCCTCTGCAACCGGACACCAACCAGGAGGGCTTACTTTTACCGGTCCCCACCCCAGAACATACTAGGTCCAATGCATTCCTCATAACTCTAAATCAAAGTGTGCATACCACTTTGATTTATTAAATCACTTATCATTCCTAGTACACATATTACTTGGTTTCTTAATTCACATTATTCAAAGTGACCCATACCACCTTGAGTAATTAAAAGTTTATCTCGCAAATTATTAATAATATATTGTTTGTTTATCACATGAAATAATAACTTTTCAACTCTTACATAAACTTTTAATGCATTAAAATACAAGCTCATTATTCATGCTCATTTCATGTGATGAAAAATGGAAATGACGTTGGACTAAAATATAATGGGTCACTTATTATTTAAATGATAATTTTTTCAACTTCATCCATAAAATAGTAAACATTATTTGCACATGTGATATTAATTCAGAATACAAAAGTAATAAATAGATGGGGTTACTACATAAAATGATAGTTCCTTAATTTTCAAAATCCATGATTTATAGAAATGAATACTTATAGTTTAAAACGACCAATTTTAAATTAATGTAGATGTCATTTGCACATATGAATGAATCATTGAGTACCTTTATAAATAAAATGAAAAAATGAAACCATTTAATCCAAATTTACATAATACAATAGATTACATTTGAAGTATAATCGTTTTAGTTTATTGAAGGTATTCCTGGTTTATTACACATTCCTTGCACATGAGACTATTACCGAGGCATATCAAATAATGGTTAAAAAGGGTTTGACATATAAAATTATAACAAGGCTAATATCATTAAAGGTTCTTTAACTAAAATGAGTTTGACATAGGACATACATATTTAAAAACTAATGTTTTGATTAATATTATAAATGCACTTGAACCCAAAACTATATTCGCATCCATGAATTTATTTAACAGTTGTAAATCATATTTGTTAGATTAAAAGAAAACTATATTGAATTATGTGTACATGTCCAAATATATACTAAGTGTTTATCCGTTTCTTTTTATAATTAACAATTCATACTAAAACACACCCAAGTATAATTTTCGACCTTAGAAAATATTTACATATAAACTTTTAACCATTGAAAAACTTGAATTCTCATATATATGATATATGTATATATAAACCATATATATATATATAATTAAAAATATGAACTTTTCATTTCACAACCAAAATGAGTACCGCTTCGTTGGTTAAACATTGAAAAACACTTTTTAAAAAAATAGAATAGGGTTAGGATGGAAAACTATATACATAAATATATATATGTGGGTATGAACATATACGTGTTCGTATATTCCAAACATATATATATATATATAACCATACATGTGTTTAAGGAAAAATAAACAAAATAAATAAATTTTCATGGGATGTCCATGCTTACAGTTATTAATACATTGTAACCCAATATCCTGCAACTTTAAAGAATTAATTTCTAACCATATGATGATGTATATATATTTTTTCAAATATATATATATGTATATCTTCATACAACTTAAATCTGAAAGGAACACAAAGGCTAATCCCTTACAAATCTTATGATTTAGAAATAAAATTTTTAGTACAAGAACATAGTTCACATACGCATTTTGAAATAGAGATATATGAACTTATATAAATATATATATATTTAAATGTATACATATTTTCCACAAAGTATATAATCATAAATAAACATAATCCTTATAAATAAAAGTTAGAAAAAATATAATAAACCCTTATTGAACGAATTAACCTCAAACTGTGAGGTGATGTATCTCATATCACAAATGTTTATACATATGTATACAAAACTTAAAACCACACAAGCAAGACAAAATAACCCTTACATGGCTTAGATGAGAGGCTCAGACTAGAGAGGGCTTGCTGGAGATTTGAGGAAGAAAACCAGAGAGGTTCAGGGTGCAAATTTTTTCATTTTCTCGTTCAATTAAGGGTTTTTTATGAACAAAAACACCCACTATGTGAATAGTGACACCAGAATAAGCTTGTTATGGAAGCTGAGAACACAATGGATAAAATAATAATAATAATAATAATAATAAGAATTGTGACCATCAAAACATTCATGGACCAAAATCTTTACAAGATAAAGGTAAAATAGTTGACAATGGGGTAGAAATGGAGTGTTTTTTCTTGATGTGGAAAACTCGATGCCTATGAAGGAAACAAATTTCCTAATTCATATAGGAAGACTTCGAACAGGATACCTACTTAAAATATGAACCGATTGAAACCCTAGATTCAACTGACGCTCGACCACCACCCCAATTCAACTAGACCATCGCCGACGCGGCTCCACTGAAGCTGCTTGGCCTGCTCGTCCCGGACCACTACTCTTCCTTCGACCCCGTCCATAGTGCGGCTTATCAGACCCAAAATACTCCACCACTCAGACACCACCGCAGGGCTGCCCCTCCTGCTTCTTGAACCCGACGTCCCCTCACAGATGAACTGGACTGTACATGGAGCGGCATGCACCCCTAATCAAGCATCTCACCTGGTCTCCCTCAAGATCTCCTCATGCTCGCCCAATCTGCTGAAACCCTAATGCTCAAAACCCGAACTACACTCCCCTATGGCGTGACACTCTTACCCCACGGACCCTCAAATCCCTATTATGGGATTCCATTTTTTTTGTCTGATTTCCCCTTTTTTATTGTTTTATTTTTCATTTCTCTTTTTTTGTCCTTTTTGCACTTAACCCTAATCTGGGTTTCCTCTCAAATACCTTGTGGGATTTCCTTCTTTTTTTATTTTTTTATGTTTTTTATCTTTTTTCCTCCTTTTTATTTTCACATCTTCCATATTACGATTTCCAATTACCTTTTGAATTTTTCCTTTCTCTCCAATCAAATTATCACTATATTATTATTGTTATATATTTACAATTTTATATATATGTTTTTTATATAGTTTATCATACCATTTGTTTAATATTAAAATATTTATACCACTATAATTTTACTAAACAAGAATAATAAAATTAATGATTTTATAAAAATTAATTTAACCATAAATTTATAAATTAAAACTATTAACTATTACTTTATATATATACTTGTGTATATATCATAACTCATATAATATATCAAATAATTGTTATAATTAGTTAAAAAATATTTTTAAAAATGTTAATATTACACACATATATATTATTTAAAGGAAGAATAATTTTTTTATTTTAAAATATCATTCATATATGTGAAACTTTAATCATTCTATTAAAAATGGTTATATTTTATATTTATAATTTTATTAAACATAATTCAAAATGTTAATTTATAATATAAAAATTATTATATTATATATATATACATGTGTATATAACATATTTTTGAACTCATATAATAGATCCAATAATTGTCTGCATAATTAAAATGGCGCAAAAATAATGTCATTAAAATATTTTAAAATAACAATCCTTGATGCCATGTATAACCGCATTATAAAATTGTAATTATATAATTAAAATCAAATATACACACATATATACATATATATGTTTTCAAAAATATATAGAACCCATATAATAGATTAAGAAATTGTTTGCATAGTTAAAATAGTTCACTTTTACAAAATAATGGCGTTAAAATATTTTAAAGAAATAATTCCCAATGTTATTTATAAAATTATAGTATTAGTTTTATATAATTTTAATTAAAATCTTGTATAAATATGAATATATATATATATATATATGTATATATCATATTTGGAAATGAGCAACAACTTAGCTGTATTCATATAGTAGTATAATTATTATTTAAAATAATATATTAATAAAATATATTTGACTTAAATAGTTGTTCTTAAATTATTATTTTTTTAAACAAGGTGAGATAATATTTACTTTGACAACCGCACTGGTTGACCTGATAATCAAAACATAAAATTATTATTATTACACATAAAAAGGTCGTGGTGTTACAGAAACTCTTGGTGGCAGCGTCGAGGCCTTATGACATTAGTTTGGGTATGGACTGGGCAACCACAGTTCATACACAGATTTACTGTATTAGGTAAAAAGGTTGTGGTTTATCTACAACGTTGGGATGAGGTTTTCCTTAGTTGGAGAAAAAGGAAACCTAGGTGGCATATGTTAAACTCATGAATAGGAGGGTGTAACCGATCAGTCTTGAGTCGGCCAGCCTTACCCTCATTGTCGTTTTCAGTTCCAAACTAGAGTGACAGAACATGGGGACATCTTTTCAAAAGATGTTTCCAGGATCACCCCCCCCCCCTAGGGAGAGGGACGTCTGCTTTGGCTGGATACTACCAAAGGTTTGTTCCAGAATTCTCCAGAGTTGCAGCACCACTATCAGCCTTGAAAAAGAAGGGGAAACCATTCGTGTGGTCGTAGAAATGCCAGCAGAGCTTTCAGGAGCTGAGGCAGAGGCTGACTAGTGCCCCCATCCTAAGGCTTCCCGAGGAAGGCGTAGGGTACATAGTCTACCTTGACGCATCAGGGACCAGACTCAGGTGTGTCCTGATGTAGGAGCGAGTAGTGATCGCATATGGTTCTCGACAACTGATATAGCACAAGCAGAACTATGCTACCCATGACCTGGAGTTAGCAACAGTGGTCTTCGCTTTGAAGATGTGGCGACACTATCTTATGGGCGAATGTTTTACCCTGTACTCTGATCACAAGAGTCTCAAGTATATCTTCTCTCAGAAGGTCCTGAACCTGAGATAACGACTACGGCTTGAGTTCCCCTAGGACTATGACTTCGAGATAATATATACTCCTATAAAGGGTAATGTTGTAGTAGATGCACTCAGTAGGAGATCTGGTATAGAGCTGCTAGGCGAAGTGATAGAGCAGTTGGATGCTTTACAGATATCCTTTGTGAATAGAGATGGATAATCCTTTCTACAATCTCTTACAGTCACTCCCTCGCTTTTTCAGCAAGTCAGGGAGGCGCATCATGGAGATGTTGACTGTGAGACACGACATGCTCAGATATCCACAGGGCAGGTACCTAATGGATTTTATGGAGGTGGGGAGAACATCATCCTTTTCAGAGGACGTACTATGGTACCAGTGTCAATTCAGGAGGAAGTGTTGAAGGAGTTCCAAACATCCCCACTAGCGGTACATCCAGGTGTGGTGAAGATGTATCAAGACCACAGACAACAACATTGGTGGCCAGGTATGAAGAAGGTGGTAGCAGAGTTTGTCTCTCGCTACCTCACTTGTCAGCAAGTGAAGGCGGAGCACCAGGTACCAGAAGGTTTGGTACAGCCTTTAAAGGTCCCATAGTGGAAGTGGGATGAGATATCCATGGACTTCGTGATGGGTCTTCCACATACATCCAGGGGACACGACTCGATTTGGGTGATTATTGACCGACTCACCAAGTCGGCCCACTTCCTACCGATCAGAGACCATGGATCAATAGAGAGCTTGGGATGCCTCTATGTGCATGATATTTTGTAGCTACATGGAGTTCCTTCATCTATTGTCTCTGATCGTGATGCATGTTTTACTTCATGGCTATGGAAGGGGTTGCAGAAGGATTTTGGGATGCGGGTTCGTCTGACCACCGCCTTCCATCCTTAGACAGATGATCAGACTGAGAAGACCATTCAGACTCTCGAGGACATGCTTCTTGCTTGTGTCCTCAACTTCGGTCGCAGCTGGGAGGATCACTTACCTTTTCTAGAGTTTTCCTACAACAACATCTATCACTCCACCATAGGTATGACACCCTTTGAGGCGTTATACGGGCGACCTTTCATATCACCCTTGTACTGGACAGATCTTGGAGAGTCAGCACTGGTGGGACCAAAGATGGTATGAGCTACCACAAAGAAGGTGCAGATCATCCAGGAGTAGATAAATAATGAACAGAGCAGGCAGAAGTCATATGCTGACAGGAGACGAAGACCTCTAGAGTTTGAGGATGGCGACCATGTCTTTTTACGGATCTCACCTCGATGGGGTCTACGGATATTTGGTCGAGGCAGCAAGTTATCTCCGAGATTTATCGGCCCTTTCCCGGTCCTCAAAAAATTTGGTGAGTTGGCTTACTTCTTATCTATTCCACCTCAGTTGCACCGGGTGCACGACATCTTCCACGTATCTCAACTAAGAAGCACTACTGGAAACATGATCTTTCCCAACACTTCTATACCAACGGTTTGTAAAAACCGTTGGTATAGCTAACCTTTCCCAACGGTTCATCAAAACCGTTGGGAAAGGGCCTAAAAACACACCCTTTCCCAACGGTTTTGGTGAACCGTTGGGAAAGAGTGACCTTTCCCAACGGTTCACCAAAACCGTTGGGAAAGGGGTGGATTTTTTGCCACTTTTTCCCAACGGTTCACCAAAACCGTTGGGAAAGGGTGTGTTTTTAGGCCCTTTCCCAACGGTTTTGATGAACCGTTGGGAAAGGGTACTCTTTCCCAACGGTTGTCAAAACCGTTGGGATAGGTCTATCCCAACGGTTTTCAGAACCGTTGGGATAGGTTCATTGATGTTTTTCCAGATCTACTAACGGAGAACATTATATAAATCAAAAATTTATATAATTATGATAATACATATATATATTTATGAAATTATGTTTACAAAGTGATGTTAGCCTAGTGGTTAAGTCGTTCGATTATAAACGAGGGGGTCCTGGGATCAAATCCCAGCGGTGATTTTATTTTTGGAATTTATATACCAACTGTTCCATTACCGTTGGTATAGATTTCATATTACCTATACCAACGGTTTCCAAAACCGTTGGTATAGGTCTATACCAACGGTTTTCGGAGAACCGTTGGTATAGACCTATCCCAACGGCTTACTTGGCTACGGTTCTCCAAACCGTTGGTATAGGCTATACCAACGGTTTGGAGGCCTATACCAACGGTTCCAAACCGTTGGTAAAGGTTGGTTTTCCAGTAGTGAAGATACGTGCACGACCTTTCCCACATCATCGACCATAGAGAGACGGACGTCGACGATGGGGTGACTTTTACGGAGGTTTTAGTAGAGATTGAGGATCGACAAGAGTGGGTCCTACGTGGATGGTCGATACCTCTGGTGTGCGTTCGTTGGTAGAACAGGAGCCTCCAGGAGAGCACATGAGAGTAGGAGGATCAGATTCGTGCTCAGTACCCCCACTTGTTCCCATAGTTCGAGTTGTAGCTTACTGAGATGTAAAACCCTGAGGTGGGGAGAATTTAAAGACCCATAATTTCTATGTATATTTTTTTTCTTTAATACATGGGAATTTTACGAGTCCATGAAAATTTATGGTACATGATTTGGAGGCCCGGTGTGCCCAAAATCAATTTCTGAAGTTTTGTTCTCGTATGTTCAGTAAACGTACGAGCGGGATTTTATAACGTTTGAACTAGTGCTCAGAACTGAAATCTGAGGGCACCGTTGAACTCACAGCGCCGGTATTCTCTTAATAAGACTTTCACCTCGATGGTAGTTGGTCAAAAATAAAAGTTAGTTTTTGGGTTTTCTTAAAAAAATAATAAAATAAAGTACGCTACACTTTATTTTATTGAGCCTCCATGTGAGTGTTGGTGGTTAAAACATCCTCATGGGATTTGGAGGTGGGACCACCACACCTTAACCTCCCATGAGAGGTTATGGTGGTGGGGCCCACCATAAAATAACCTCCTATGTGAGGATTAAAGGGGTGGAGACCACCCGAGGATGAAACCCCTTGAACTCCCCATTAAGTGGGGAGAAACCTCTTGAACTCCCCACTTAATGGTGCCACCACCCTTGGAGCCTCTTGAACTCCCCTAATTAATTTTGTTCCTATACACATGAATTAATTAGGTGGAGCCCCTAAATTATTTTCTTCATTTGAATTCATTCCAAAAATTAAAATAATAGACAATCTATTATTTATTTTGGGTTGGCACCATTTATTTGGTGGAACTTGGGAAGAGGAGAGCTAGGGAGAAAATCTCCCAATGGAGAATGAAGAACGCCCCACCGACAAAGAGCATTCAACCTCTTCGAATTCTTCTCCAGACAACTACCGACGTGAAGCATCTTCCACGAGCTGACGCAACTCGGGTTCAAAAGTGCTTGGCAGACGTGATGAACTACGATTCTCTTCATTTTCTTCCCACAACTCCATCAACGAACGACGAACGCCCGACAATCCAGGTAGGGGGTTTTATTACTTGATGATGTTATACATTTTCTTATCTTCTTCATCAGATAGAAAGGGTTTGTTGAAGACGTGTTAATGATCAACTTCTTATCTTATTGAGCCAGTTGATACCTCCCTAAATGCGGAGGGTGCAGGCCAACCTAACATGACCCGACATCCTCCATCGTTTTCCCTTCTTGTGGCGTTCTTCGGCATGGCGATGTAACAATGACGAGGCGACGAAGATGGAAACGACAAAGGTCGCTCTACCCATGGCCTCTGTGAACTACGCCGCCCCCGCAGCATCCCACACCACATTCGGCCGAGCCCGCATGCTACCCAGTGCCCCGTGGCCTGCCCGCACGTTGCCACTCCCCGCCGGCCTAACCGCAACCTACTCGACGCCCTGTGGCCTGCCCACGTGCTGCATGTGTGCCCCACACGGCATGCCTGCACCCTGATCGGTGCCCTGCCAGCCGGACCATGCCCCGCGCAGCCTGCTCGTGCCCTGTCCAGTGCCCCGTGCGGCCTGCCCGCACCCTGGATCCCGGTCGAACCAGCTAAGCAACATTGACCACCCGAGTTGTCCCGTGGTGTCCTTCGCACTTCGCAGCTTCACTTCCCAAACCAGATTGTATTTCCAGGCCGATCAGCCCAAACTGGCCCCATGTGGTGTTGGATGAACCGGCCCCAGCCTACGGGCCGAGCCGCCTACGCGGTGACCTCCTAGCTGAACCGCCCCTGCAGTCTGTTGGGTCGGGCCCAGTGGACCAGGATGAACCTAGCGGGCTGACCCGCCCAACAGTCTGGGTCAGACACAGTAGGTCTGACCGGGTCAACCCAGACCAGGTCGGCCCAATTTGGGTTTGGATGAGTCGGTCCGACTGGGTCGGATCGGGCCCAGGCCCACTACTGGTTGTTACTTTCTTTTGGCCATATATTTGGCATCAGACGTCCATTTAACGAACCGTCAGTGACGCTGGTATTCTTGGAACGCGACGGTCCCTTTGAGAATACCCCACTGGAGTTCAGGATATATTTGAGATATGGTCAGTTTGGTTCATACACGAATCCAATCGGGCCCCCGGGACTAAAAGGCTTATAACTCACAGACCGGGCGTCCGATTAACACGCCGTCTATTGCGTTGACACCTCTATGACGTGGAAGATATTTGAGATACTTATACGTGGGTCTTCGTGACAGATGGAGTATATACCAGTATCTTGTGGAGAGGATTATCCAAATATGAGCGGCAATTTGTGCAAGAACTTAATAGTTGACTGAGACATGACGATTGCTGACTAATTCGACTCGGAGTGATTCGACTAGCCCAGTGGGGAGCTCCATGGTGTCATGGCTGACCCAAGGTGGGGACCACCTCTATGTGAGCATGGTAGACCCACGGTACTCAACATGTAGAGTACCTTAGTAGGCTATAAGGGGGAGTGCCTATGTATGAACGCAGTAGACCCACAGTGGGGAGCACATCTGTGTGAGCACGACAGATCCACGGTACTCGATAGGAGGAGTACCTCTGCAGTCCAAGTTAGAGGGAAGCGCCTCTGTGTGACGGGGTAAGACCACTGTACTCGACAGAGGAGGAGTTCTCCAGCAGCCAAGGGTTCAGATTGATACTACCTATAGAATAAAATCCTGGTTGAGCTGAGTCAGTAACTTTTTAGTTTACCTCATGATTGAGACGAATTACTTGATAACTTAAGTATATGTATGGTCATATACCTAAGTGGGGTTATATGTTGATTTATTACTTTGTGGTTTATTCTTGTTGTATTTTGTGATACCTTGAGGGTCTCGGGGTCCCTACTGAGTATCGTTATACTCACACCTGCACGGGAAATGCCTGAACCTCATTGTGTTGGATGCAGACGACGGACAGCGCTGAGTGATGAAGCGTTGTCATGCACGCTCTCAAAAATATTTATACTAAGTGCAACATAGTAGCTGAACTAGGTCAATATCTTGAGGAGACTTTTGTAGTCAATCAATCACTATTTCTAATTCACTATGTATATATAAAATAAAATGACCAGAAATGATTTTTGAGAATTAAAATTACAAAACGTAAAGTAAATATGCAGATTCAATGCAACCGAATGAATGCAGACAAAATGATGTTAAGACAGAAAGAAGACATTCCCGAGAGCATCACCCAGAGTGAACCTTCGTCGTATCATTATTAGTTTTGAATTTAATTAATGAACACACTCCATCGTATGTGTGATCATCCTCCTATGCATATGGTTGTGAACATATGGTACTCTCAACAATCGCCGAGAGACCACACATCCACCTCCTCGATCGAGGGAAAATATTGAAGAAGTGAAAGCTAAACCTCGGGTGGCAAGTGGAGACACAAAGACGCTTTACCCACTAAGATCCCCCTCGATATAACTCTAAGAAAATAGGAAACATTAAGACATGAATGATCAAAGATTTGGTTTCATCACTGGATTACACCCCTGGGAACTTCCTCTGGTTAGCTACTCATGATCACGAGCATAAGAGTTCACAGTGAAAAGAAAAAGGGGAGAGAAAAAAAAAAGAGAGATACAAAAGTGAGAAAGGATAAAACTTGAATTAAAATATGGAATGCAATTACAAAATTAAAATAAAATAAAATAAAAAACCAAACTACATATAATGGACAGCAAAGGCTATTCCTAAGTTTCCAACCCATTGGAACGAAAAAGGGATACACTTTTATAGCGAAAGGGTGTGAAAATTTGGCTCCAAAAATCATCCCCAAATGTAGGCGCGTGTATGGACTCTTTAATGACATAATTTGGAACTTGGTCCTTATTGAAAGTTTTTCTCCTCTCTCTCTTCTGTCGACGAACAAAATTTATCCTTATTGGTCCACGTATGAAGGAGATATGGGCAAACTACTCCGGATATTTAATTCTGTCTAGGTGACTCTTCGTATTCCAAAACACCGAGTTCCAACGCATTAATGACCTTGAAAAGGAAATAATATGACGCTTCCATATTAATAAAAGTTGTTCTTATGGACTACCTCTAGATCCATGTAAAATTTCAGCTCCAATGGTTTGACCATTAATGAGATATGGTCCCCACAATAAAATTATGCAGTTCTGTACACAGTTTTCGAGGCCTAGTTTGTGAGCTGGATTTGAGCTTCCAAATAATGGATTGAGCTTTGGGTCCAGAAGTATAAAATGAATCTCATCGAAAATAGAAACCTATAAAAGAATACGTTTTCAATTTGGATTCGTTTAGAAAAAGTTATGGCTGAAACATTATAATAAATGAAAACTGTTTAAATCCAAAATAAGCCATTTTTTCAATTAAGCTCAAAAATACTCATAAAACATAAAATGTGACAATTGACCTTTAAATAACACATTGGTGGGATTAAAAACATTGAAATTAAGAATAAAATAATTCAAAATATTTATTCTATCAATTCCCCCACACTTAAACATTGCACTCATGGGCAATCATCTTATACCATGGTCAAAAACAAACTTCTCAAAGCATAAATGACAACACAACTCAATTATCATATCAGAGAAAATATCATGCCTCATACATGGATAAAAATTTCAGAACTCCTTAAAAATCATATTAATCCATTCAATCTCATGTTAATCCTCACATGCATGTTGTACTTACCTCCCCAGAAAATTAATTATCTCTTCACTCAATGATATTTAATGTGGATTTTTTCTCATTCCCAAGAACATGTGTGATTTCCATAGGCTTGCTATCCTCCTAGTATCTCCACTTCACAGAGTCAAAAAATTGTCAATAATGAGGTCTTTTTCATGGGTTTTTCTGAGGCTGTGGGTTGACAGGTTTAAAATGTAAAAACATCTGAGGCGGAATGAGGAGGGTTAAGCTTTAAAGTGAAGTAAATGCATGAAAACAGTTTTGCTCAAGAATGGTGTGCTCCTCAATCATATCAAAAACAAATCACCTCCAAACACCTATTCATTTGGGAATTTCACACATATAATTTCAGAATCAATGATTTTCATACCTTTTTTTCCCATTTTTAGCATTGTTTTAGCTTGAATTCAGATCTGGATTTCTCTTCAGAATCATGTTTTTGAGGAAAAGAGAGGCAGCTTTTGGTCTTCAAAAATTGGTGAACACCCATCCAATCTTAGTAATGATATTTTGGTCCACCCATCAATCTTCCCATAATCACATTTATTCCACCCAATCAGTAATAAATATGGAAACACTTTCAATTCAACTCAAATAGATTCTTCAGGAAAATGATACACAAGCCATGTTCTCCCTCCCCCACACTTGAGTTTAACAATAATCATGCATTTAACTTCTATAGTAGGTTGGAAAGGGATAAATGGATTTTAATGTGGCTTCATAACAAGGTATTTCATGGATACTAGGGGTTTAAAGAAGGTCATATGTAAAGGTAGGACAAAATAAGAGTTTAATGCAAAATGGGGCTTTCAAAGTGATGCCTCGATCATACGTGACACATTCCATAAACTCTAACAGCTTTGAAAAAGAGAAAAATAGAAAGTTCTGGATCACACAACATGTCTCAAGACTCTCAAGAAAACGATAAATGTAATGAAGATGTCAAATAGGTTTATAAACCTCTCGGGTTGGGCAAGATTTTCAATTTGGACAGCACTAGTGCACATGAGTTTCACAATCAATCAAAATTTATCAAATGAAAAGATCGGAAATCAAAAACAAAACCCATTCAGCAATAATTTAAACCATCAATTAATCAAATCAAGAAATGTTCCAAAAATACCAATATGGTGTGAATTTTCCAAAGTATTCAATTCATCTTAACATTTCTAAAAACACACCAAAAATTAAAAAGGAAAATAAAAAAATTTCAAAAAAATAAAATGAAAGCACAAACAAAATAAATGACAACTCATAATAAAAATAAATAAAAAGAAATATAAAAGGTATATAAAAGGGATAATTATTTGTTTGATCCCCAAGCGGATGCTAGGTTTTTACTGCCCCTAGTCAGGCAATTGCAGCAGATTATTCCCAATCAGAAGGTGGATGTGGTTTCATTGAGATAAACCACCACATGTGACTTTTTCTAGTTTCCATCAGTAGACACTAAGATTGGAGAACCCCAAAGAAAATAAGAAAGTTCCCAACCCCTAAGAAATAAGAAATATAGAATTTTAGATCCATAGTGGGAGGGGATAGAATATAGGGGTGCTCCCTGTGAACATATGTGGTGTCCTCCTCCAAATGGTATGAAATTTGTTGTAGAGGAGGCATTTGCACCACCACTAGATTCTCTAGCTCTTCTTACTTGATCACCACCACTTGAGTGGTATCTTTCATATCATCCAAGGTCTGATCCATTTGTAATGTATCATAAATGTCAGGAAAAGGGAAGTTAGAAAACAATTCAGTTTGAATAAGATTAAAACAAGATGAATCAATTAAGAAATCTTCCCTTTCAAGTAAGTCAGCTTGAAAATTGATCTCTTCAGGAAAGACCATTGGTAACTCCATATTAGTAGGTGAATCTTATTTATTATCTTCCAAAGCAAGAGAGAGGTCAAAAGTTCCTTATTGTTCAATATCAAGCATGGGAAGATCAAGTTTCAGGTTATCTTCAACAAAGTGATTCCAAGATTCTTCCAAAAATTGTTGATCTCCCATAAGTGAATCAGCTGGAATATGTACATCAGGGACCTCCTTGATAAATTTTTGAGTTCAGGATGATATAATTAAATCTTTTAGAAGCTCATTCTCACCCTCCTCGGGTTCTTTGACATAAAAAATAATCGGTGAAATCTCTTCCACCACTCGTTCTGGTTCAGGTTCTGGTTCAGGATTAGGTTGTTCCTACAGTGAATGAAAATATTCATCAAACATTTTTTCAGTTCTCTTCAGTTTTTGAATCTCTTCATGAAGTTCTTTAATTTTTTATTCATAATCATTTTGAACTTCTTCATGCACCTATGAGTTATCAGTCCATGCATAATAATTTGAATTGAAATTCATCATAAACAAATATTTTTTTTAGTTTTTGAAATTTATGATTTTTTGTGTTTTTTTTAATGAATGGAAGAAAAAATAATTTACAATATATGAATAAAAATAATGAATGAAGACCACTTTTCTCCCCAGAAACGACGCCAATTTTATGAAGCGTTATCGTGCACGCTCTCAAAAATATTTATACTAACTGCATCATAGTAGCTGACCTAGGTCGATCTCTTGAGGAGCCTTTTGTAGTCAATCACTCACTATTTCTAATTCACTATGTATATATAAAATAAAATGACCAGAAATGATATTTGAGAATTAAAATTACAAAACTTAAAGTAAATATGCAAATGAAATGCAACAGAATGAATGCAGACAAAATGATGTTAAGATAGAAAGGAGATATTCCCGAGAGCATCACCCAGAGTGAACCTTCATCATCTCATTATCAGTTTCGAATTTACTTAATGAACACACTCCATATTATGTGTGAGAATCCTCCTATACATATGTTTGTGAACATATGGTACTCTCAATGATCACTGAGAGACCACACATTCACCTCCTCAATCGATGGAAAATATTGCAGAAGTGAAAGCTAAACCTCGGGTGGCAAGTGGAGACACAAAGGCGCCTTACCCACTAAGATCCCCCTCAGTATAAATATAAGAAAATAGGAAACATTAAGACATTAAGGATCAAAGGCTTGGGTTCATCACTGTATTACTCCCCAGGTAACTTCCTCGGGTTAGCTACTCATGATCACGAGCATAAGAGTTCACAGTGAAAAGAAAAAGGGGAGAGAAAACAAAAGAGAGATAGAAAAGTGAGAAAGGATAACACTTGAATTAAAATATGGAATGGAATTAAAAAATTAAAAGAAAATAAAATACAAAACCAAACTACATATAATGTCCAAAAAAGGCTATTCCTGAGTAGCCAACCCATTGGAATGAAAAAAAGGATACACTTTTATAGGGAAAGGATGTGAAATTTGGCTCTAAAAATCAAACCCAAATGTAGGAGCGTGGATGGCCTCTTTAGTGACATAATTTGGAACTTAGTCCTTCTTGAAAGTTGTTATCCTCAATCGCTTCTGTCTCCCCACAAAATTTTATCCTTATTGGTCCACTTATGAAGGAGATATGGCCAAACTACTCCGGATATTTAATTTTGTCCAGGTGACTCTTCGTATTCAAAAACACTGAGTTCCAACGCAATAATGACCTTGAAACTAAAAGAATCAGACGCTTCCATATTACTTAAAGTTCTTACTATGGATTTCCTCTAGATCCGTGTAAAATTGCATCTCCAATGGTTCGATCATTAATGAGATATGGTCCCCACAATAAAATTATGCAGTTCTGTACATAGTTTTCAAGGCCTGGTTTGTGAGATGGATTCGAGCTTCCAAATGATGGATTGAGATTTGGTTCCATAAGTATAAAATTAATATCATCAAACGTATAAACCTATAAAGGAAAAGAATTTCAATTTGGATCTGTTTAGAAAAAGTTATGGAGGAAACTTTATAATAAATGAAAATGGTTTAAATCCAAAATTAGCCATTTTTCCAATTAAGCTCAAAAATACTCATAAAACATAAAATGTGACAATTGACCTTTAAATAACACATTGGTGGGATTAAAAACATTTAAATTAAGAATAAAATAATTGAAAATATTTGTTCTATCACTGAGAAAGGCTGAGTGGACCAGGACTGGACGGTACCCGAAGGTGGACCACACGGTGTGATGGTACACGAAGGAGACGGACTGACATGGAGTGTTGTGGTGGCTATCTATACCTACCCTTCAAGTAGGATCTGTGGCGGGTGATCCAAGAGCTTCTTTGCACCTTTCAGCTTCTTTTCCCTTTTCAGTTTTACTTTTACTTTATAGTTGGGCTTGTATTTTCAGCCCCTTTACTTTTCAGCACTCCTTTTGTATACAGCTTTACTTAGTGGTTTGCTTATAGCTTATACTCTATTGTGTGTGTTTATAATTTATAAAGGCAAATCATTCCCAGTTTTAGGGATTTGCACATTTGGTGCTAGTCGCCAGCCCCTGTCCTATCATAGGTGGGCTTGGGGTAGTCACAATATGGGCCCCGGGGGACGGGTCGTGACATAATCACATCACATAGTGCCATATAACTATATTCTATTTAATTTACATTTTATTTGTGAAATGTTTTATATTTAGAGAAGTGTGTGTCTCTGTTTTATAAACACACACTAACGACAACGCGAAAATGGTAGATACATTAAAATATTCACAAACCTATCTTTTTACACCTTACACTCCAACAAATAACATTGGAAATGGTCCTTGAATGTTTTGTTTGTAAATTCTACTCCCATGAAAACTGTGGAAGAGGACTACGTGACCTGGACAACTATTTATGTTGTTGTGTACCCTGATCCATGTTGTGGATCAGATTTTTTGGTATAAATTTCTTTGTGTAAAGTGATCACTAAGTGGAGAGGACTAATTCTTAGCTTGATACTGAACCTCCTGTTTTAAAATCCGATGTTCTTTTCAATGTTCTATTTTTACTATTTTAATTATTCATTGAAAACGTTTCTTCACTTTGATAGTTAATATTATATAGTTTTTATATAAGAATTTTGTTTAGTAGATAGATTTAAATAGATAAATTAATACTCTATATTTCTTTAATTGATAACTAATCACCCATTGATAAATCGTTCAAACAGCCAAAACTTTTATAAATATGATTCTTTGGTTAATTGGGTTGTATTTGATTTTAAATTGGGGGAATTTTTCATAATAGTTTTAAGATAGAAATTTTTTTGGAACTCTATTCACCCCCCCCCCTCTTAAGTTTACTACTCTGAAAAAAATTTGGTATCAGAGGTGTTATGGGTTCAATGTTTTTACATCCTTTCAACAATGATTTTAGTTGTGTCTTAAAGATCTCAAATTTTATATGAGTTAAAAAATTAAATTTACAAAAACTTTTTAAAACATGTTTTAAATGGAAAATATATAGGAAGGTGTTTCTACCAATATACCTCAATATTTTAATTACAAAAATTATGTCTAGTGGAAAATATAAATGAAAATGAATTTAGAAAGCATGGGTTTTGAAATCTGTTCGGCTATAGTTGATCAATATAACATACCTTATACTATTATAAATACATTGTATGATGACATAAAGGTAACCTATAGTAATAATATGAAAATATATGAATGTATTATACTATTCTTTATGTGATGAGTAATTCATTAGGATTTTTACATGTAAAACAGCCTAAGATATTTGGGATAATTTAGCTGTTTCACATGAAGAAACCACTAATATTAATGAAAATAGGGTTAATACATATACCATTAAATATAATAACTTCAAAATAATCCTGATGAACCTATTTATAATATTTATATCAGGTTAAATGATATTTTTAAAACAATTTTCTCACTGGGAAAGACAATTACTACAAAGCAACAGATCAAGAGAATTTTGAGGTGTCTTCCAAAAGAAGTAGAGAGGGAAATCAGTTTCTATTATAGAATCATGTGAAATTTATTCACTAACTATAAAGGATATTATAGGTATTTTGATGATGTATTAAAAATAACTTATGGTTAACATAGTATAAAATGATTAACCTAATAGAAAATCAGTTGCATTCAAATCCACTTCATCTAAACACAAAAAAATAGAAAAAATGCAAGTGTGTGCTGAAGGTTCAAGTGATGAATATAATTTAAGTGAAATTGATGAGGAAATGAATCAACTATCCAAAATATTTAAAAATTTCTATATAAATAATAAATTATTTAGAAAACTCAGTTATAAATGGAAGTATGGAACCAAGGGCAACTGGAAAATGGACTGGAAGAGAAGTAATAATACTAATGAGATAGTCTGATGTGAGTACAAGATAAGAGGAAACATGAAATCTGAATATAAAAAATTAAATTAAAGAAGTAAATATGAGGATATGGACTGGAAGTACAAAAAGGTGATAAAGGCCACCTAGAGTGCTTCTAAGGATTTCTCTAGTAACTCAGAATCATCACATGATGGGAAAGTTGAAAAAGACAACATGTGTTATATTACAAAAACATATGAGGAAAGTTTTTTGAAGAGTTACTATAAGAGATTATGTAGTTTTATAATGGGTTTTAAAGAAATATGATAGGGGACTATTTGAGGTTTAAGAACCTTATCAAGATTGATGATGGGCAAGTCACCTTTCGTGATAATGCAAAAGGAAATATAATTGGCCTTGGCCAAATTTGTAACTCTAACTCAATTTTAATTTCCAATGTTCTTTTTTTGTGGTCTAAAGTAAAATATACTTATAATTTCACAATTATGTGATATTTGATTTCATGTTAAATTTTAAAATAATTCTTGTAATTTTTTCAATTACACAAAGGATTTTTTTTTACTGCTTTTATAAATGAAAATGTATATGTTTTAATCTATATTCTATTGTTTCTCAAAATATTTCCTACTCAAGTTACATTCATAAATATTCTAGGCTCTATAATAGATGAATTGGCCACTGTAACATTCACTCACTTAGAAATATTACTATAAAAGTACTAGCTATGGATCTATGTCAACATGTGTTTCCAAATGATAAATTATGTAATTATTATGAAAAAGGAATGCATTATTAAATATCATTCAATCCAAAGAAATAAGTTTCAACTTCTAAACCACTTGAGTTGGTTTACATGGGTTTGTATATAAATTCAAGAGTTTCTTTTTTAAAGGGGAATAATTATGTTTATATTTTAGTAGATGACTTTTCTAGGTATACTTGGACTTTATTTTTATCTCACAATAGTGAAGCTTGTTCTTATTTTTTCAAGTATAATAGATATATAGAAGACATAAGTGGACTTATAATCAAAACCTTAAGAATTTACCATGGTATTGAGTTTCAAAATCAAGAATCTGAATCTTTTTTCTCATAAAATGGCTATATTCATAACTTCTTTGCTCCTGGGACACCCTAGTAGAATAAAGATGTAGAAAGACGAAATTGAACCTTAAAAAAGATTTCCCAAACTAGGAATAATTATTATAATATTTGAATTAATTTTTCGGCAAAAGATATGAATACATATTGTTACATAATTAATATAGATTTAATTAGACCTATCCTTAAGAAAACTCTCTATGATTTGGGGAATAATAGGAAGCCTAAGGTTAATTACATTAATTTTTTTAGTTGTAAAGTATATATCCTTAATATAAAATATAATCTTGGAAAATTTTCAGCCAAGAGTAGTGAATGAATTTTCTTAGGTTATCTTACCTATATAAAATCTTGTATATTATTCGATAAAAGAACCATTTTTGTGGATGAATCTATAAATATATAATTTTTTGAAGTAGTTCCACGTGAACTTAAGACCTCCCAAGAAAATATTGATTATGATTTTTCAAATATTAACTTAAATTTTAAACCCATTGACTAGCTATTAGTAAATAAGAAAAATATTATAGTTATAAGAAATTTAGAGATTATAATCATAGTGAACCTGAACATATAGAAGAACCTGAAATAATAATCCTTTCTTTTTCTAGATCTTTTATAACCCATAAGAATCATCCTTTAGATATTGTAGTTAGATACATAGATAAGGGGACAAACACTATACCTTCTCTAATAAATTGAATTGAACATCAAGTCTTTTTGTCACATCATGAACCTAACAACATCAATGATGCAATCAATGATGAATTTTAGGTGATGTATATGAAAGAAGAATTTAATCAGTTTGAAAGAAATAAAGTTTGGAAGCTTTTTGATAGTTCCAAAGACACCATGACCATAGGCACTAAATGGGTGTATATAAATAGTGGATGAGGCTATAATTATAGTAAAAAATAACGCTAGATTAGTTATACAAGGTTATAGTCAAGAATAAGGAATTGACTATGAAGAATCTTTTACACTTGTTACCAAACATGAAGCCATTAGGATACTTCTGGCTTATGAAGCACATTTGGACTTCAAACTTTATCAAATGGGTGTTAAAAGTGCATTATTAAATGGGTATATGGTTGAGGATATTTTTTTGAATAACCCACCATTTTTACAAATTCTCATTTTCCCAAACATGTTTTGATATTAACAAATGATTTGAATGTATTAAAACAATTTCCAAGAGCTTGGTATAATAGGCTCAACACTTTTCATACTTCTAATGGTCTTGAAAAAAGGAATGTTGATCTTACTCTTTTCATAAAAAAGAATTTATAAGGATTTTTTATTTGATCAAATACATTTGGATGATATTATTTTTGTATATTAGAAAAATTATCTATTTGTTTATATTTCAAAAATGATGAAAAATGAATTTGAAATGAGTTTAATGTGTGAAATCAAATTCATTCTTGGTTTTCAAATTTTTCAAAAAAATGATGGAATATTTTTAAATCAATGTAAATATACTAATGATATTTTAAAATGCTTTAATATAGATTGAACTAAAATTTGAAATAGTCTTGTGAGTACCACTTGTAAATTGGATCATGATGAAGATATAAAATAAGTGGATCAAACCAATTACATAGGAATGATTGAAAGTATTCATTACATAACTGCTAGTCGGCCTGATATTATGTTTAGTGTATTTATGTGTGCTCATTTTCATGGAAACCCTAAAGATTCACACCTTATTGCTATTAAAAGAATTTCAAAATACATCATGTACACTACCAACATCATATTTTTCTATCCTAGAGGATAAATATTTAACTTAGGTAGTTATTATGATGCTTACTTTTGTGGTTTCAATCTAGATATACACTAGTACAAAAACCTTTTTTTACGTCTGTTTTTTTTCTTTTTAACGTCGGTTTTTAGGTGACGTTATTGCGAGCGACGTTAAAAATATGATTTTTTACGTAGGTTATTTAATAACCGATGTAAAAAATGGGGTAAAACATTTTTTAACGTCGGTTTTTAAAAAACCGACGTGAAATACATTCTGGAAATGGCAATAAGAAGCCATTTTTTACGTTAGTTTTTGAAAACTCCGACGTAAAAAATGTTTACTATCTTGTAGAAAATTTTTTAAGCTTTCATTTGACAGGTCATAAAGCTCAAACGGATTTACGGATCAAAAGTTATGACCATCAGAAGATTGATATTATTTTCAAGGAAAGATTGAATGAGCCAACCGTAGCTTCATATTAGAAAGAATTTTTGAATCCTTAGGAGTATTTGTAGTTTTATCATAATATAAATAATCATCCATCATTATAATAAATTAACAATTGTTAAATGGTATATCAATTAAGAAAACTACTCATAGAAAATATAAATCATGGGAAAATAATTACAAATACCTTGATGAGGTCACGAAAATAAGAAATTGTTGATTCACGTTGAAGATAAAACAAGTTGATTCATTGGAATGATGATGGTTGAATGAAATGTTCATAAAATGGTATTTCAATTAAGAAAACAAATCATAAAAACCATAAACCATGGATGTATGATTAAATATACCTTGACGAGATCGCGAAAAGAAGAAATAATTGATTTGCGTTCGAGAGAAAAAGAGTCGATTTGGGGGAATGATAATGGTTGAAATAAATGATCATAAAATTAAGATGGGTGTATAATGGAAACATATAATTGAGATTCTATGAGAAAACGCGGTATTAAAAATTTTAGCCGGCAATTCAAAATTTCGATGCCGCGATGTAAAAAAATTGAAATTTCGCGTTCACGGGATATTAAAATTTTCATTCAAGTTGGTTTTATGATAACCGACGTGACAAGATATTAAAATTTTCACTTATTTTTTACGTCAGTTATTATAAAACCGACGTGAAAAATCAATCTTCATCACTCTTTCACGTCGGTTATTAAATAACTGACGTGAAAAATCGATTTTCATGACTTTTTCATGTAGGTTATTTAATAACTGACGTGAAAAAAGTTTACAAAAATGTAGTTCATAATCCAATCTTTAATTTTACAGGTCATGGAGCTCAAACGGAGTTACGGATTAAAAGTTATGGCCTTTAGAAGTTGGACATCCTTAAGACATCGTTTAGATATGATCAACTTCTGAAGGCCATAAATTTTAATCCGTAACTCCGTTTGAGCTCTGTGACCTATCAAATTAAAGCTTGAGAAATGAACTACATTTTTGTAAACATTTTTCACGTCGGTTATTAAATAAACGACGTGAAAAAGTCACGAAAATTGATTTTTCACGTCGGCTATTTAATAACCGACGTGAAAAATAAGTGAAAATTTTAATATATTTTCCTGGAAAATGATTTTTCATGTCGGTTATTTAATAACTGAAGTGGAAAAATGATGTACATTGATTTTTCAAGTCAGATATATAATAACCGACGTGAAAAATCAAATAAAATGGATTTTTAACGTCAGTTCTTATATAACCGACGTGAAAAATCAGAGAAAATGTATTTTTACATCGGTTATATAATAACTGACGTGAAAAATAGAAATCTAGATATTTTCACGTCGGTTCTAAAAAACCAACGTGAAAAATGGTGACGTAAAAAAATGTTTTTGTACTAGTCATAAAAACAACTGCTGGAACATGTCACATTTTATGAAAGTTTCTTATTTCACTGTGTAGTAAAAAAGAGAATTTCTGTTGTGTTATCTACTGATGAAGATGAATACATATCTGTAGGTTGTTATGTGCTCAGGTTTTGTAGATGAAACATTCATTTCTAGACTATTAATAGAAATTTAGGAATGTCCATATCAATCGTGACAATAAAAGTTCTATTAACATATCTTGTAATACAATTTATTATTCAATAAAAAATCATATTAATGTAATACATCACTTTATTGATAGATCATTATCATAAAGGGGATATAAATATTGAATTCATTGGCACTAAATATCAATTTTCTAACATTTTTACTAAGCCATTAAATTATTAAAGAATGGGTCACATCATACACGAGTTAGGAATGATCAACATGTGAGGACTCGCTGATGATGACTCATCGATGATGACTCGCTGATGATAACTCATCAATGAGGACTCACCGATGATGAATCACTAATGATGAATTTCTGATGATGAATCGCTGAAGATGAGTCACCAATGATTACTCACTGATAGGACTCACCAATATAACTCACTGATGTGTCTCATCATTCTACTTTTAAATTTCTCAATCTATAAGTTAAAATGTGTATATTTTATTTGTTTCATTTAATTTTAATCCACATTTTTTATTTTATGATTTTAAATCCCTAAATGATGAAATTAGGGTCGATACAACTCATTTTCTTACTCCCACACTCTTTCTCTCACACTCTTAGCTTCAAACCTTTCTCTTCTGATCTCCTTCTATCTTTATCTTTTGAACATAAAACCCTCGAATCTCACCAATGGAATGAGTTAAGGGTGTCTATGATAATTTTTTTTTATGATTCACATACTTCTATGAAGTATAATGGTGAATCTAGTGAACCTAAACCCAAACCTTTCCATCCCATACTCGCGAGAAGAACCGTCACTCTAGAGAAAGTAGTAGATTCTAAATTGTTACTAAAAAGTAATTCTTTATTATTGAATGTGTTTCAAACACAAGTATGGTTGGAGTGTTTCTCCATCCAAAAAATATATTTTTACTTGAAGTTAGTGCATGTGTTCTATCTATATGTATAATTTATTATCAAAGGCTTAAATATATATTTTTTGTCTATAGTTAATGGAAGAAGAATTTATTTTTCATCCAAGCAATGGGAATAATTCTTAAAGGTACCCCCACAAGGTTGTGTTTGATGATCATCAGTTAAGTACACCACCACTTAGTGATATTTTCATTTATAAGGACGCTTTGGCTAAGATTACTGGTAATAGAGCTCATATAAGTCCAATAGAAATAGAGTTTGATGGTGAATAAAGGTAGTTGTTCATGTTCATTCAACATTAGTTATGTCCAAGAAAAAGGGATTTTTCCTCCCTAAAGTACCAAGATGTGTTTTTTTATATTTTTTGTATAAGGGAAAAAATTTTAAATTGTGTAGGTATTTAAATGTTCATATGAATTAGATAATAAAACCATACTGCAAGAAAATTAGTTTTTTTATTCAGAGATTATTTCTAAAATTCTGGAAGTTAATGGTTTGGTGAGTGAGGGTTAAGAATTGATAACTAATTGTAATGGTTTTTTCATCACAAAATTCATTTGTAATAGGATGAAGGGAAATTAGAAACCCTAGAATAATTTTTGGGTTGTAGAAAATGATAATATATATATGAGGATTTAAATCCTATTGATCACCCTAGAAGAACAAGAGACGTAGTTGACCCTATGTTATGACTATATGAGGCTGTTGAATATTTTGCTGATGATCATGGAACTGAGGAAAACCAAGTAAATTAATCACTAATTGATGATAGAAGTGACCCGGATATAGCTGGAAGCCCAGAGGGTATGACCAGTGGATCTAATAGCCCTCGTATGCCTCTTCCTTCAAGGGAACCTCTCATGGATGAGGATGATAATGAGGATACTGAATAATCAAAAAAATTAAAAATATTAGATAAAGTGGTAGTGAATGATATTAGGATTAAAATTTTGAAAATGATGAATATAAAAATTAGGATGAAGAATAGCATGATGGTGATAAATATAAGGAATAGAATGAAAAAGTTGATGAAGAATGTAGTCAACAAAATGAAGATGATGGAGATATTGAGGAATAAGAAGGAAGTGGTGAATCTAATTGTGGATCAAACCATCTTGAGGATGACCAATGTAATTTTTCATAACCTGTTGAACATACTTGAGATCCAATTGAGCTAAGAAGTCCTATTGATACCGCTTTATGTGAATAAGAACTAGTTTTGAAATCCTAAGATTCAACTAAGTTAATTGTGATGGAGGAGAGAGCTCTAGATGTTCATATGCATGAATAAGTTAATGTTGAAGAATAAGTTCAAGTAGCTCCAGTACAATAACTATTTTATGTTAGGAAGAAAGATCTGGTTGAGAGGAGAGAACCTATTGAGGGGTAAAAACATCCAAGAATGGTTAGAATTTATATTCTTACTCCCTATGATGATATAGTTGCACCTGAATGAGAAATGGATCTAGGTTGTGTGACTTTGGGTTTGGAGTACCCAGATTTAGAGGATGAGAAAACTAATCATAAGGGGTCTGTGGTAGAAGGAGAAACTCTTATTGCAACAAATCCAGTAGTACCTCCTATTTCATCTTCTATGGCTATATCAAAGCCTATTGATTATGTAACTAAGGATGACCTTAATATTTTTAAGGAATTTTTGTGATCATTTGTTAGATCTATCCTTCCACATATACTAGCTCCAATGGAAAGTCTTAATGACAAGTATGCAGGTATGTCAACAGAAATGGGTGTTTCTCAAATTGAACCTCATATGATTATAGTGGTTCAAGATATTGTAATCGATAATCAATATATACCCAATGAACTGATTTTTATGGTTTCAACCATTAATAGTAAGACCAATAAATATAGAGAAACTTTTGATAATTTTTTTAATGCTCTTGGAGACACCACTTTTGATTCTTCTACGTATGATACTCTTTTATCTCCATCCCTTGTTTTAAATCATTTAAGAACTATAGTTCAAGATGTATTCAATGGTTCCTCATCATTGGATGCTCCTATCATTCAGTATCTTGATGTTGATATGACCAGAACTATAATAAGATAAGATTATGAGACTATTATGGGTGGCACATAACAAGAAATCCTAATAAAAAGTCGATAGAACAGTTATCATATATAAGACATGGTAAGATTTTTCATGAAAGGGACCACTAATGCTCATGAATAGATAACCAAGAAAGTAGACTTCTGATTTAAGAGTATTTATACAAAGAATCATCTAAATAGTCATTTCAAGTATTTAGTTAAGAATTTAAGATTACATCAGGTCACTCAAGCCATCATAGAAAAAGTAATTCCTCTTAATGAATTCACTCCTACTGTTAAATAGTTTATGGAAAATAAGGAGGATTTTACAAAGCCTATGGACCATGGTTGTGATCTCATAATGGACATTATGAATCTATTGAAGCCCTACCTACATCATGAGAGTAAATAAATTGTTTCTCCAACAGATTCTCCTCTCAGACTTGTCTTGTAATCTTATGAACCTCTATCTACACCTTTAATAACTTTTTTCAATGCCTCCTACTTAGGATCTTAGTCAATTCAGAACTTTCATTCTTTAAGAACTTATAGGCCCTCCTTATTCTTCTATCACAAGCCTTTCTCATTCTATGTATAATAGTGTTACTCTTCCTTCCACTAGTATACCAAATGTCACTCCAACTACTACCTCTTCTGCACATACTATTCCTTCCACCACTTCTTCGAATAAGGGAAAATGCATCATGGATTATTCTATGGAGAAGAAGTTATTGAATGAATCCTTGATAGGAATTTGTTGTAACATTTTTCTAACTCTTATATTGTTAGCTTACTAACATATGTTATATCTTTTCATCTAATTTTTTGTTCTTTCTCTTAATTGTTTGTTTCATTTTTGATAATCCCAAAAGGGAGATAATGTGTATGGGATACATATTTGGGGGATCATGAGATAAAAAGAAAGCTTCATCATGAGAATAATAGAAAACATACTAAATGATCTGTATAATATTTTTGTTTATCATAAATTTTCATCTATTATTATTTGTATAATATGTTAATAATACCTAACTTTGATCATCATAATTCAACTATTGTGGTATATAATTTCATGACTTTTGATAATCTAAAGGGGGAGATTGTTGGCCTCCTATAGTTTTAATTATCACAAATTATGCTTAATTATGTTTTACTAAGTTGCATACTATTTGACCATGTTTACATATAACCTCAATCTATTTTGATAGTCAGAACCTCATGAGATTGGTTATAAAAATATGGATATGTATAAGTCACAGATGCTTGACCTACCAATAAACACAACATCGTCGCATCATGTTACTGATATCCTCTTAGAATTTTCATTAAGGAAGAGTCATCGATGAAGTCTAAGTTACCAATGGAATAGAGTTACTGACAAATTGACCAATCAATAGAGTGAATTACCAATAGTTAATATTTTTTGAATTATATGATACTGATCTATGAGTTACTGATGCATCACCTATCAGATGACAGATCTAGCGATCCTGAGTTAATGATACATGTCTAAGACACTGATAGTGTGACCTACCGATTCAAGATACCGTTCAATACATAGAATGTTTTTTATTTTTCATTTAAATTCAAGATTACTTCTTATGGAAATATTTATGAAACCTAGTACTTATTATTATATTAATGATTTTTTCTATTTTTTAGAAAACATTTAATGGATATCTGGACCAGTACAAGGTATGAGGTACATGCTCCTGCCTGTTACATTGTATAAAGCGTATACTTGATCAAAAGGAAAATAAGACACATGCAGTCCAGTAGAATTATCTTGTGCCTTTGAAAACCCAATAAAATAAAACTAAATGAACATAAATATATTTATGATAACAGAAACCTAATAACATCTTTTTAGCAACAATCTAAGAATGGAGAAGATCTCATCGACCAAATCATACACCTTAGTGGAATAGAAGACAGAAGCACTCATGACACTATATTTTGATGTTTGGTTCCAAAATTCAACTTCTTATTAACTTATACCGTCTTTAAGGATTCCATAAGCTGCAAATCATATCACACAGAGCCTTCTAAATCTATTATATTTAATTTATGCTCTATTTTTTAATTGTTTTATATTTTAATCAGTGTGTGTGTGTGTATCTATTTTATAAACAAACACTGAATCCTAAGACAAATTGGAAGATACATTGATATCCTCACAAACCTATATTTTTACACCTTATACTCCCACATATAATAGTAGAAGAGGTCCTTGTGTGTATTATTTGTAATTTTCACTCCCATAAAAACTATGGAAGAGGTAAAGTTGACCTAGATAGCTGTGTATACTATTGGGTAACCCGATCTAGGATGTGGATCAAGTTTTTTTATATAAATTTAATAGTGTCAAGTGATCACCAACTAGAGAGGGCTAAGTCTCCACTTAATAATTAACCACTTGTTTTAAAATCAGTTTTGTTTTTCAATGTCATGTTTTCCCAGTTTAATTTATTCCTTCAAAATATTTCTTCAATTTGATAGTTAATCTTAGAGAGTGTTTATATTAGAATTTGGTTTAGTATATTCATTTCAAAAGTGAAATTAACAATCCATATTCACTTAATTGAGAACTAATCACTCTTTGAGAAATCTTTAAAATAGTAAAATCTGTTATCAATCTCCCAATTTGGTAAACTGAGATGTATTTCATTTTAAATTGGGAAACTTTTAAATGGTCATTTTAAAGAAAAAAGTTTTAAAGAAACTCACTTTTCCCCCTTATTTAGTGTCCTACACCAACCAGTATAATTATATAAAATAATATCATGGCTGAAAATGTTAATATAATTACTTATAATATATGATATAAATAAGAAAATAATTTTTTGATTTTTGTAATATACTAGTTCCATTTATATTAGCTCATTAATTTAGATACCACCATTCTTTTTTTAAAAATCACTAAAAGATGTTTGTCACCAATTTCATCGACAAGGACCATAACCAAAACTTCCATTAAATGTAATTATAAAATTTTAAATATTCATAAATAATTAATAATAGTACCATTAATGAGGAATGATGAAATTCGGGATAATAATGAAGAACAACACAACTATTATGAAACTAGTTCAAATTTTTCAATATTACCCACACCAGATATTGAAAATTGATAGTATCTAACTAATATACATATAGAGAATAACTAAAAATGAAGTTTTTATAGTCATTGATGTGAATAAGTTTCTGAAATAGTTGATCGATATATTTATTTTTGTAATATAGTATATTCCAGAGCAATAGTGGATGTCCATAATTAAGGTATGTGGTAAATTTTTTTAATTTCTTGAGACATAATTTTTATTTTACCCCATGATATAATTAATATAGTCAAAATACATCTAAATTAAGTTATTTTACATTATATAAGTAAATCATGTGGTGTAAAGGTCCATATACATTTATTCTATTAGATGTATTTTGATTCAAGGGATATCATGGTTATACATTTTAGTTGTATCTAATTTGAATTACATGATACTTGTGTGATATTATTCTCCATCATTTCATTTATATTGTGTAATTAATAACCTATTACATTCAATTATGATGAATAAAGTTCATTTAATGAAATTTAATTATTTATTTATTTTGGTAACCCTCTAATTTTATTCTAATTCCTACATTACCATAATCCTAAAAATTTATTCTCCAATATCAATTTCAAATTTGAATTTTTTTTGAAAGATAATACATTTGGGGAATTTTTATACTCTTCCATTCTAAACCCCCTCATAATTTTATTCTATTTTTATTGTTTTTGTTTTTTTTATTTCGTTCCACTATTTCATTTTCCTACATGGACTATTATTTACTAATTATAATGAAAATTATCTCATATCGTCCTCTTAGTCAAGAAACTCACTTTCTCCATGTCTATATTCATTGGGAAATTTTTAGAATGTCCTTATTTGTAAATTAGTAATTTATTATGGATATTGTCTACTAATTTAGATTATTTAAAATACTAAAATAAATTTTTATCATTTTCTATATGGATCATTTTTGTCAAATTGTGAAAGACATAACATTTTAATGTTTTTTTGTGAATAAGAATTTCTATCACTTTTTTCATTTTATAGGAAAAAATATATATGTACATTAAAATTTTCTAAAATATATTTTTTATATTATATTTATAAAATAATTCTTATAAAATAATTTCTAATGTTAGAGGATGTTCTTCCAATGTTACCATCCATATTCATTCTCTATATGGCATATTTATTATTGTTTTCAATAAGAAATATGATTGATCACTAACATTATATTTTCTAACCATCCATTATGAATAAGAGATAAGTTTCTTCCAATTCCTCAGTTTTATAAATACCTTATTTTAATTTATTTTGAAGAAGGGTTTTCACGTAGATTCTAATCTTTGGTTGATGAGGAAATTTTTTATCTAACCATACACCTTTTATCAATATAATGAAAATACCATATTTTTATTATCTTTATTTAAGGGTATCTACTTATAACGTTATTGAATATATTTGTATACCCATTTATTTGGTATATGTTTATAATGTTGGGATAATTGATGGAATTATGATTTATTTACATATGTGATTCCATTTTAAAATAATATGAAAACCATTTTCTCTCCATGGGTTATTTGTAATATGAGGAATGAGACCCATTTCTATTTCAACAGTTTGCTTATGATATTATGAATGATTTGTTTCAAGTGACACATATATGTATAGATTAATAATAAGTTGGACCTATATAACCTTCTATTGTATTGGTTAAGTATTTATATTTCATGAGAAATGCATTTTCGAGTACATCTTGGTTCCTCATAATCGTTGAGAATGATGGTGTGTCTCATGAAATTAACATTACTTATACAAATTTTTATTAAATGTTTTAAATATGTTCAACATTATTATATTATTATATCATAGATCATGTTTATTAACTTGAGTTTTAAAACTCTTTTTATTTTTTATGTTATATCATGTTGTATTTTAGGACACATTTTTTATGTTCAAGATTTATTGGATATTGTTGGTCGGAGTGGATACTCAAGAGGGAGGTGAATTGAGTTCCAGTTAAAATTTCTGTTAAAATATTGTCTATTTAAAATCCCCCAATTTATAAAACAAGTTAAACTGTAGTGAATTTATATAGATTGTAAATATTCACTTAGCTTCTCAAAGATTTATTAGGTCTCAGTTAATTTAACCACAAGATCAAACTAAGTTTTGAAACTAACCTACTGATTTACAATAAGCGTAAACACTTGCTAATTTAACTATCAAAGTAGCTTTAAAATAGTTTTGTATTTCAAAGTAATAGTAGCGGAGTATAAAATATATATGTAGTATACTTTAAACTTAAACTAAATATGCACAGCAGATGTAATAAGAGGTTCAGTCTCAAGCCGAGACTTAGTCCTCTTAAATTTATATAAATTTGATCCACACCCTGGATCGGGGTTAACAAAACTTTACACAATTGTCCAGGCCACGCAGGGACCTCTACCACTATTCTTCATGGGAAACAAATCAAAGATCAGGCCACACAAGGACCTCTTCCACAGTTGACGTGGGTAAACAAGAGTTAAGAATTTTAGAGTGAGGATTTTGATATCCTTTAGTTCAGTTCAGGAGACAGTGTTTGTATGAGATATACAGAGTACACCATACTTCTCAAAAGTAAATAAACAAATCACTTAGAGATAATAGATAAGAGTTTACAAAGCTCTAGTGATTAGAAATGCAACTCTGGACTCATTGGATTCAGCAAAATTACTTCTTAGTCCTTCTGTGGTTTTTTCTGTTGAAAAACAGAGTGTCGTAGTTCATCTTGTGTTATATAGAAGTGAAAATGATCTCTTGATTCGTCATGTATTCTTCAGTGGTGTTGGATTGCACTCATGAGAGTTATTTTAAAGTCTTGCAATCTTCTTCTTGCTCAGGATTGTTATTTTTGTTCAGCACAGTTCTCTCAGGTGTGTGTAAGTTCTTCTTGTTGTATCGTCACACTTACACACCACTGCTTACACTTGTGTATGTACTACATCTCAATATTCCTTATATTCCACTCGTTCTGGCAGTAGGAATGATTCCCTTTTCATAGGTACGTGTTACAGTTTCCTGACATTCCAACAACTATCATTAAATAACATTAATTGCATTAAAAACATCAAATATGACTGTTAGAATTATTTAAATAATATTGACAAAAAGTTAAGAAACGGTGTCACAATGATTATGTAAACGGTGTCTTATTCATGGTATAGTCTTCACGGTATGTGGTTCACTGTAAGTTCATCATGGTAAGTGCTTCACGGTAAGTGCTTCACGGTAAGTGCTTCATGGTAAGTGCTTCACGGTAAGTGCTTCACAGTGTCTCGGTCACGGTGAGTAGCTCACGGTGTTTCGGTCACGATTTTTCCTTCACGGTTTTTCATTCACGGTGTGTCCTTCACGGTGTGTCCTTCACGGTGTGTCCTTCACGGTTTTTCCTTCACAGTTTTCCTTCACGGTGTGTCCTTCATGGTTTGTCCTTCACGGTGTCCGGGTCACTGTGACTGTGTCTTGTACACAGTCTGTCATACTATTTCAAACATCACGGTGGCTCTATACTTAGAAAAATATCTGTATTTAGACTTAGATAGTAATATGAAGAATATGAATTAAGTTTAACCAGTAGAGAGTAAGATAACTTGAATAATAAATATAAAGGCTTGATAATATAAGTGAGATTTGTGATCATGCATAAGACTTGTAAATAATAAAGAGAGTAATTAACATCATAATACTTGAAGAGCATTAGCAAGATGTGTAATTAAGATTGAGATTAATTAACAGTAATATGATTTTTGATCATTAAAACATGATTAATACATGAGGACTCCAACAATATCCCCCTTTTTTGATGATCACAAATCATATATAGTCAAAATATAAATGAAATGCATCATATCATATCTCATTATTGTTCTGATACTTGTAGTTTTTCCTCCCCCTTTTGGGATTATCAAAAAGTAGAGAAAATGAAATGAAACAACGCATATTTCATTAAAAAGGGTTCAGAATAGATCATACAAGAGAAATAAAAACAGGAAACAAGAAATGACATCACATTAAAAAGAAAACAGTCTCTGGACTCTTTAGGGATTCACCTTTTCCTTGCCTTTAACAGCAGCAGGAGCTGGTGCAGAAGTAGAAGAAGGCATAGATATGGTAGACAAAGATGGTAAGGGTAGACCTTCAAAAACATATGGAGCCAAAGAAGGAGAAGTAGAAGATCTAGGTTGTGGTTGGTCAAGAATGACTGGCTAGATCTGAGAAAGAGCTTGGCTGACTAACATGGCAGTTGAGGCTAAGGCAGGTAGACCAGGTCTAAGGGGTGCAGCAGTTGGAGCAACTATAGCAGTACTCTACACATGAATATATGGCTTCAAAAGATTGATGAAATCAGTAATGACTTCACCACCATATTGCATAGTCTTTTTAAAATCATCTTTATTCTCCATGAATTTTTTCAACAATCTTGTGAACTCTATAAGTTTTTGAACTTGATCTTTAAAAGCTTGAGTTACAGGAGGGATTTTCAGGTTTTCCACAAGATATCTAAAGTGATCTGTCATATCACTTTTAGAGAAAATCCAAGTGAGATAAAAATATATTTTCTTAGTGATCTTCTGTTGAGCATCATTGGCTATCATAGAATGAATTCTAACTAATTCCAATGCTTGATCACTGTTCTTGACCACTTCTGACAAAGAAGACAGATCCAAGCCACTTAAGGTATTCTGACGTTCTTCCTTGATTATGGATCTCAGCAGAGAATCATCCAAAAGAGGAACAGAAGGTTGACCTAAAGTAGGAGAAGATTTTATAGCTTCGGATAGAACTTTGAGATGTTTTAGAACTTTTTGCAGGCATCCAGTGTACTCATCTGTGAGTTTATTCAGATTTTCTACAAGCTCCCTCATGCATTCCAGCATCTTGGTGTGTCTTTTTTCAATATTTTCATCAAAATATAGTAGATATGGATGCACTTGAGACATAATTTCTTTAGCAATGGTGGAATCGGTTGGATCAGGAGAAGCAGCAACAGGTGCAGGGGCAGAGACAGGAGCAGGCTCTGATCTCAAAGACAACTCATTCTGCAAGTTTGCTACCATATTTTTCTGATTTGCAACATCAGCACTTAGCAACTTATTTTCAACTCTGACTTCATGAATTTCTTGGATCATCCTTGGTTGAATATGAAATATAATATTTTCCAAGAGAATTGATGCATCTTCTTGTTGTACCTCTCGAACCCCTCAAGGTTTAATTTTCATGATCACAATCACTCTCATCCTTGTCTAATATTGTTTGAAGTGTTTGTGAATGATAGGCACAAGTTTGCCAATGAAAATGGCCCAAGAAGAATCAAGAAGTGGACTGCAAATCAGTCCACCGGCCAACCGGTGGCTTCACCACCGGTCGGCCGGTGGACCCTGGGAAGGATGCTGAGCCACTGCCATCTCACCGGCCAACCGGTGGCCAAGCACCGGCCAGCCGGTGGCACCCAGACTGAACAGGGTTTGCTACTGCCTCACCACCGGTCGACCGGTGGCTCTGGCACCGGTCGACCGGTAGAGCCTGGACCAGAATTCTCAGCCACTGTCAAGGCACCGGCCAGCCGGTGGCCCTGCACCGGCCAGCCGGTGGCCCTGCACCGGCCAGCCGGTGGACATAGTCAAACTAGCCGTTGGGCTGTTGACCATCCTGTCCACTTGGCTCCCAACGGCTCTTTTAGCCTCTCCAACGGCTCCGAAGCCTCCCCAAGGGTTCCATGCCTATAAATAAAGGCCAAGGAAGCCCCGGACACCTACCGGAACATATACGAAGCCAACGGACATATTTTGGATCATTTGGCGTACCTCCGGCGGACTTCCTCAAAGGAACCCACCTAGCTCCAACAACTTCCACACCCAAGGAGCTCCTCCAAAGAAGCTTGGAAGCGGCCTTCAACATCTCCAATCAATCAAAGGCGCCCAAGACTTCTCCAATTACGGTTTTTAGTGTTTTATTCATTTTGAGCTTTAAAATTGGGTTTGTGCCTACAAACCCCAAACTCTTTTCTCATCTCCCTTTCTTTGGGTTCTCACACCACCGTTAAGGTGTGAAGAGGTTTTCTCAAGCTTTTCCTTTAAAAGGCTTGTGTCTCGGTGAGCTAGTCTTCACCCGTAAAAAGACTAGTGGGTTCTTGCTTAACCATTAAAAGCAAGTGGGTTCTTGCTAAACCAATAAAAGCAAGTTGTAATAGGTCCTAGTGCTACCTCAAAGCCTAGTGGGTTTCTTGCTAAAACCATTGAAAAGCAAGCGGTAGGAATCTCTCAACGGTTGAGTTGGGAGCGGAGACGTAGGCCGGGTTTTGGCCGAACTCCGTTATCAATTTTGCGTGTCTTGCCTCTTTATTTCCGCTGCATTTATACATTTATTTTTAATTTGTTAATCAATTTTTTAAAAGGCAATTCACCCCCCCCCCCCCTCTTGCCATCATTCATCCCCTTGGGGTGTTCTTCCGACCCAACAATTGGTATCAGAGGAAAATTTGTGTAATACCCTTAACCGGTTTCAAATTAAAGATCCTATTTTTTTTTTGATGGCTTCTACCGCTTCTTCCTCTCAATCCCCCGAAGGACATTCTTTGGATCGTGCTCCATTGTTTGATGGAACCGACTATACTTTTTGGAAAACCCGCATGTCAACTTTTCTTAAAAGCATTGGTTATCCAATTTTTAAAATTGTTATGCAAGGATTTTCCCTCTCCTCTCCCGATGAGTCTAAATGGACCCCCAATGACATTGCTTATTTTGAGCTTGATGGAAAAGCCATGAATGCTCTTCATTGTGGTCTTGACCGTAATGTTTTTAATTGCATTTCTTCTTGCACTACCTCTTACGATCTTTGGAAATTTTTAGAACTAACCTATGAAGGTACTAGCGAGGCTCCAAAGCAAGAATCCGATCAAAAGCAAGAACCCGTCAAAAAGCTTGAACCCGACGAAAAGATCAAGCCTGCTTGCCCACCTCACAAGAAAAGGGCCAAGAAGAAAAAGAAGAAGGCTTCAAAGGCAACATGGAGTGATAGCTCCACCTCTTCATTCTCCTCCTTCTCCTCGAGCGACCAAGGTAAGAAATGCCTAATGGCAAATCATGAGGTATCATCTTCCGACTCTTCTTCCTCGTCTTCTAGTTCTTCAAATTCTTTCAACCATTTGTCATATGAAGAACTCTCACACGCTAGAGATCAACTAGAAAAAGGTTTTCATACTTTATCGTCAAAATTTGTTGCTTTAAAAAAGTCTTTCAAAAAACTCTCCTCCGAAAAAGACCAACTTCTCAAAGAGAAGGAGGAACTCTCCCTCAAAATCCAAAATTTTCCAAATGTTGATTCTATGGAATCAACCATCAAAGATCTAAGAGAGACCCTAGCCAAGTTCACCCAAGGTGAACAAAATTTGTCCAATATCCTTGGTTCTCAACGTGTTTCTAGAACCACACATGGACTTGGCTACACCAACCAAGCTTCCTCCTCCCATGCTCAAACTGTTTTTGTAAGGGGGAGCTCCGATTTTAAATTTTGTAATTATTGCAAAAAACCCGGGCACCTTATTTATGAATGTAATTGTAAAAACGCCCGGTACGGTCAACCCAAATCGATTTTTTATTCGGACGAATTTTATAGGAGAAGACCCGCCACAAGGCAAGTGTGGATTGAAAAATCCCTCTTAGCGAGTCTCTCCGGGCCTAAAATCATCTCTTTCCAAAATCCCTCTCCCCGGTGATTCATTGTTTTTATTTAGGGGGAGTTAGGCCTTTTTGTGAATTCAAACTTTCAATTTCAACTCTTGGTTTCAAATTTCGAATTTCAATTGGTTTTTGATTCAAAACTTTCAATTCAAACTGTTATTCAAATTTTTCAATTCAATTTTTCATTTCAAAATTTCCAACAATTAGTATCATTTTCAATTGTTTTAAAATCTCGTTTTTCATCAATATCCCTCAATCAAGTTTTATGCCCCATTCTATTTTGATAATCACAAAGGGGGAGAATCATTTTCATCATGCTTAGTATTTCCTTTCAATTTCAGCATTTTACGTTGTTTGTTTCGGTGATTGTGATCATCAAAATAGGGGGAGATTGTTGTACCTCTCGAACCCCTCAAGGTTTAATTTTCATGATCACAATCACTCTCATCCTTGTCTAATATTGTTTGAAGTGTTTGTGAATGATAGGCACAAGTTTGCCAAAGAAAATGGCCCAAGAAGAATCAAGAAGTGGACTGCAAATCAGTCCACCGGCCAACCGGTGGCTTCACCACCGGTCGGCCGGTGGACCCTGGGAAGGATGCTGAGCCACTGCCATCTCACCGGCCAACCGGTGGCCAAGCACCGGCCAGCCGGTGGCACCCAGACTGAACAGGGTTTGCTACTGCCTCACCACCGGTCGACCGGTGGCTCTGGCACCGGTCGACCGGTAGAGCCTGGACCAGAATTCTCAGCCACTGTCAAGGCACCGGCCAGCCGGTGGCCCTGCACCGGCCAGCCGGTGGCCCTGCACCGGCCAGCCGGTGGCCCTGCACCGGCCAGCCGGTGGACACAGTCAAACTAGTCGTTGGGCTGTTGACCAGCCTGTCCACTTGGCTCCCAACGGCTCTTTTAGCCTCTCCAACGGCTCCGAAGCCTCCCCAAGGGTTCCATGCCTATAAATAAAGGCCAAGGAAGCCCCGGACACCTACCGGAACATATACGAAGCCAACGGACATATTTTGGATCATTTGGCGTACCTCCGGCGGACTTCCTCAAAGGAACCCACCTAGCTCCAACAACTTCCACACCCAAGGAGCTCCTCCAAAGAAGCTTGGAAGCGGCCTTCAACATCTCCAATCAATCAAAGGCGCCCAAGACTTCTCCAATTACGGTTTTTAGTGTTTTATTCATTTTGAGCTTTAAAATTGGGTTTGTGCCTACAAACCCCAAACTCTTTTCTCATCTCCCTTTCTTTGGGTTCTCACACCACCATTAAGGTGTGAAGAGGTTTTCTCAAGCTTTTCCTTTAAAAGGCTTGTGTCTCGGTGATCTAGTCTTCACCCGTAAAAAGACTAGTGGGTTCTTGCTTAACCATTAAAAGCAAGTGGGTTCTTGCTAAACCAATAAAAGCAAGCTGTAATAGGTCCTAGTGCTACCTCAAAGCCTAGTGGGTTTCTTGCTAAAACCATTGAAAAGCAAGCGGTAGGAATCTCTCAACGGTTGAGTTGGGAGCGGAGACGTAGGCCGGGTTTTGGCCGAACTCCGTTATCAATTTTGCGTGTCTTGCCTCTTTATTTCTGCTGCATTTATACATTGATTTTTAATTTGTTAATCAATTTTTTAAAAGGCAATTCACCCCCCCCCCCCCTCTTGCCATCATTCATCCCCTTGGGGTGTTCTTCCGACCCAACACTTCTTGGCTCAGTTGAGTCACTGGACGAGGTTGAGAGGATAGGATATTCTCAACTCCAGCTAATAGAGTCTCTCCAAAAACTTTCAGATCATCTTTAGTCACAAAGGAGTGATGCTCGGGTAAGGGTGCAGGTAAAGGTAGAGGTTTAGAGTCATATTCAGACTCCGATTCTGATTCAGATTGAGAATGGGGCTCTGGTTCGGGTTCTGGTTGAGATTATGGATGAGCTATAGACTTCACTTGAAATAGAGAAGAAAGATCCATTCCAGTTGTAGTCACTTGCTGTGACTTATTCACATCATAAAAGCATGGGAACTCATTCCGAGTATACACAAAATATGGGACAGTAGGTTGAGAAGCTTCAGCAGATCCGGCTTCCATAATCTCAGGGTTTTGAGGTTCCTCCCCCTCAAGTTGTGCTTCAATTTCAGAGACTATAGGCCCAGCAACATGATCAAGATCCACATGATCATCTCTAATATCTTCAGAAAACTCTTGCCTTGCTAGCTGAAATGAAATTTCTATCCTCTCTTCAACAGAGGGAATTATCTCAGGAACTGATTGTTCCACTAGTTGAGCTTCCATAATTTCTTCTTTATCAACAGGGAGATCCTCTTCAATGGGATCTTTCTCTATCGTTGCTTGCTGTTCTGAATCAGGAAAAACCAATTTTATTGCAGCATTAGGATGAGTTTATGGATTGACATCCTCACTAGAAGTAGGAGCTTCCTCTTCTCTCAAACCAACAACAACTTCCTATCCTTGAGGTATTTTAGTAGGGATAACAGCAGGGATAACAACCCTTTCTTTTTCAACAGGAATTGTTTCCATTGGAGGTCTTCCAGCTTCTTCTCTAGGTGATACTTCAGCTGTTACTTCCTCCTCTTCTTCTTCTTCTTCAGAATACTCAGCCACTTCATCTGGTTCCAAACCAAGATCAGATAGATTCTTAGGTATTCTTGGATAATCAACAGGATTAAACTTTTTATAGAGTTGATCATTATCCTCAACCCACTGCTTCTTCCAGGGGTTCCAGCTTATCTTCATCCTTCTTATGATAGGCATGGATAAGCAGAAATCAATGTCCTCTAACTTTTCTTCATTCGGTCCAACCATCCCTTTGGAAAATAACATGGATGAAATCATCCTTGAGTAAAACAAGGAGGTGGATTTGGAAGTGACTTTGATCAGCTCATAGATATGGTTAATAACATACTTGTATAGGTTGATCTTATGTCCATTCTTCAACAGGTGAATCAGGAACACATCCTGATACTTCATTACAGCAAAATCCCCTTTTCTCGGACTAATCAAATTCTGAATAAATTTGAAAAGAAGTCTAGTCTCCCCATATAATTCAGCAGATATGGCCCTTTACTTGGTGCCATTACCAGTTAGAATTTCTAAGTCATTTTCCAGATTGAAGATATCAGAAAATGGAAGAGGGTATCTCTAGTAGTCTTCACAAACTCCTTCATGTGGAATTATTAGGCATGCAGCCCACAACCTCGAAGAGAAGGAACAATTCTGACCATAGATCTAGCTGGTCACCATAAAACATTCTCCAAAATCAAAGTAAAACTTCACATACTGATAAAATTGAGATACCAGCCTCAGTTAAATCGGTCTATTTTGTCCAGAGAACCATTAAAGCCATCCTTGTTCTCTTAAAAATTTCAAAACTAACGACTTTCTATAAAACATCCACTCAGGGCAAACTTATTTTTTAGGTACAACAATACGGCTTACCATGTTTGGGTTTAGAGGTACTTCAAGAGTTATCCTCGGTATCCTCTTCTGTTTCTTAGAGCGGCGCTTCTCAGATGAGGGTGAAGATGGACGCTTCATCCTTGGCATCCACTGAAGGTTCGGGCGAGAGGGAAGAGAAGGTTTTCAAGAATGAGAAGGTTTAGGAGAGAGTTCAGGTAAGGAATCGAATGAAACCCTTAAGTTTTATCATTTGGGAATTTCAATCATCATAAAAACAAAAACTCGGGAAATCAAATAGTAGTGAAATAAAAATTACCGTGATACGGGTTAAAATAAGAATATAAATAATTTTCACGGTGAGACCGTGAGTAGGCATTACGGTGTGATGAAAAACAGTAATCACGGTGAGACAATTGGTGGTCGTCATGGTGAGACAGTGACCATTCTGTGCAGTCACGGTGAGACAGTGAGTTAACAGACCATGAGCACAATATCTTAACGGTGAGACTGTATGCATGAAACATTAACTGTAAAACAGTGAGCATGAAATCATAAAGTAAAATACAGTAAAGTATTGAGCATTAAGATCAGTAAGATGTCTATTTATGATTAATCATACCAAGATCATGTATGATGTAGTCTAATATTTCAGAATTTAATGGTTTAGTGAATATATTTGAAAGTTGATATTCAGTACCAATGAATTCCAAAGTGATATCACCTTTTTGATAATGATCCCTCAAAAAGTGATGTCTTACATCAATATGTTTTTTCATAGAATGAGAAACAGGATTCTTAGAAATATTAATAGCACTTATGTTGTCACAATTTATTGGGACATGTCTGAATTTATATCCATAGTCTAGTAATGTGTGTTTCATCCACAAAATTTTAGAACAACAACTTCCAGCAGCTATGTATTCAGCTTCTGCAGTAGATAATGCAACAGAATTTTGTTTCTTACTACACCATGATACTAGTGACTTGACTAAAAGATGACATCTTCCAAAGGTGATTTTTCTATCTAACTTACATCCAGCAAAATCTGCATCAGAATAACTAACTAGTTCAAATGATTGTCCTTTGGGATAGAACAGTCCTAAATTGGGAGTTTGCTTGAGGTATTTGAAAATTCACTTTACAGCATTTAAATGTGACTCTTTAGGGTTTTCTTGAAAACGATCACACATATACACACTAAACCTAATATCAAGATGATTAACAGTCAGGTAGAGTAGACTTCCAATCATTCCTCTATAAGTGGTTTGATCAACAGATTTACCATCTTCATCAAGATCCAACATACAAGTGGTACTCATGGGAGTTTCACTACTTTTTGTACTATCCAATCCAAAACGTTTTAAAAGATCTCTAGTATATTTACTTTGAGTTAAAATAATTCCATCATCATTTTGAAAGATTTTAAATCCAAGAAAGAATTTGATTTCACCCATTAAACTCATTTCAAAATCATTTTTCATTATTTTAGAAAAATCAGTACATAGGGAGTTTCTTGAAGATCCAAAAATAATATCATCTACATAAATTTTTAAAACTAAAACATCTTTAGAAATTAGTTTTATAAAAATATTACGGCCAGCTATACCTTTTGTAAAACCTTTAGAAATTAGAAAAGTACTTAATCTATCATACCAAGCTCTTGGAACTTGCTTTAAACCATATAAAGCTTTTGATAATTTGATAATATGATTTGGAAAATGAGGGTTTGAGAATCCAGGTGGTTGTTCAAGAAAAACATCCTCAGCAATATATCCATTTAAGAATGCACTCTTGACATCCATTTGATATAGTTTTAAATTTAGATGTGTAGCATAAGAAAGTAAAATCCTAATAGATTCTAATCTGGCTATAAGAGCAAAAGTCTCCTCATAGTCAATTCCTTCCTCTTGACTATATCCTTGTGAAACTATCCTATCTTTGTTTCTAACTGTGTTTCCAGATTCATCTACTTTATTTCTAAACACCCATTTATTGCCTATGGTGAAAGTGTCCTTAGGTCTTTCAACAAGATTCCACACTTTATTTCTTTCAAACTGATTGAGTTCTTCTTGCATAGAAATTACCCAAAATTCATCATTAATAGCATCCTCAATGTTTTTAGGATCAAGCTATGACAAGAAGGCTTGATGTTCAACCTTATTTCTAAGAGAATCTCTAGTCTAAGTCCCTCTATCAATATTTCCTACAATATCATCTAAAGGATGATTCTTTAGAATTCTAGTTGATCTAGTAAAGGTAGGACTATAAATTTTAGGTTCTTCTCTAGGTTCAGGTTCATTAGAAGTAGATTCTGGAATAAGTACAAAGCTGGTTGTCTTTATAGCAGGTTCATTGATTTTATCATTAAGGTCCAGAACAGATAAATCTTCTTCAAGATTTTCAAGAGAGGTTTTAGACTCATGTGGACTAGTTTCATCGAATTTGATGTGAACAGATTCTTCCACATACTTGGTTCTCTTATTGAAATGTATATAGGCTTTTCTGGTTAAATAATATCCTAAAAAGATTCCTTCATCACTCTTAGAAGCAAACTTATCAAGATTATATTTTGTATTGAGAATAAAGACTTTACAACCAAAGACTCTAAAGTAACTAACTTTTGGTTTTCTATTGTTCCAAAGTTTATAAGGGGTCTTTTTGAGAACATGTCTGACTAAGACTCTATTAATGATATAACAATCTGTGTTCATAGCTTCAGCCCAAAATTAAATATGCAGGTCATATTAATTAAGCATAGTTCTAGCAATTTCTTGCAGGGTTCTCTTTCTTCTTTCTACTACACCATTCTGCAGAGGTGTCCTAGGAGCATAAAAATTATGACTATATCCATTGTGTGAGAAATAGGATTCAAATTCATGATTTTCAAACTCATGGCCATGATCACTTCTTAGAGTTTTAATCTTAAGTCCACTAAGGTTTTCTACAGACTTATTTAACAAAATAAGAACAATCTTCACTTTTGTGAGCCAAGAAGTATACCCAAGTATATCTAGAGAAGTCATCTACTAGGACATAGACATAGTTCTTCCCATTTAATCTAGAAACTCTAGATGGTCCAAAAAAATCCATGTGAACCAAATCGAGAGGTTGAGAAGTTGAGACTTATTTCATTAGTTTGAATGAGATTTTGTGTTACTTTCCCTTTTGACAGGGATTACAAACTTTGTCATTTGGAAACTCGAGTTTGGGTAAGTCTCTAACTATGTTCTTCCAAGTTAGTTTCCTAAGTGAGTGTATATTGCAGTGTCTTAATCTTCTATGCCAAAGCCATGACTCTTTATGAAAGGCATTTAAACAGGTAACATTTTTTAGCTAAGGAATTTAGATCAACAGCATAAACATTTTCATTTCTTAAAGCAGAAAATACTAAAACATTTTTAGATTTAAAAAAATTACAGGAATCATTATCAAATTTGACATTAAAACCATCATCACATAATTGAGAAATACTTAACAGATTATATTTCAATCCATCAACAAATAAAACTTTATAAATTAAAACTGAATTAGTGTTACCAATTTGGCCTAGGCCGATGATCTTTCCTTTAGAATTATCACCAAAGGTGACATAGCCTCCATCAACCTTTTTTAAACTCTTAAAATATGAGTAATACCCAGACATGTGTCTTGAACATCCACTGTCCAAATACCATGTCTTCTTGTGGGAACTCTTCAAGCAGGTTTCCTACAAAACAGTTTTAGATAGAGTATGATTTTGGTAGCCAGATCTTCTTGGGTCCAGATAGGTTATCAATCAATGATTTTGGTACCCAAATTTGTCTTATGGGTCTCATATAATATACAGAATCAATAGATTTTTAAAGATAAAATCTATTTGATTTATAACTATGTGAATAACTAGTTGAAGCATAGGGATTTCCAGAACTAGAACTAGCAGTATTCTATCCAGATCTAGGAATAATGTTATTCTTAGTAAACAGTCTCTGTCCAGGTTTGTAGCTTATTCCAGTAGTGTGATTTGGTTCCACTTCCTTTCCTAGAATTTGAGTTAGTGTATCCTTTCCATTTGTGAACTTCTCTAAGTTATTTCTAAGTTTCTCATTAGACATTTTGAGTTTAGTTTTCTCCTTTAATAGTTGAGCATTATTATCTTTTTCAATAGTAAGTTAAGTTTTAACAGTTTTAGTGAGAGCATGTTTTTTCTTCAATGATTTGTATTTATCCTTAATTTCATTACATGTCTCTTCCATCATATTAAAATATTCAAATAATTCCTCACTAGTCATGTTTTCAGAATCCGAATCAGATTCTGCATCATCTCCAGAATAATAAGAATTTAAAATAGGAGTATCTAAGGTTACCTCATATGTGTTTGTCATGAAACACTTGTTGGCATGATTTTTTTCAGAATCAGACATTTCAGATTCACTTGTGTTGTCTTCAGAAGCACTCCAAGTAGCCTTTATATCTTTCTTGTACTTATTGTCCTTGTAATCATATTTCTTCATGAATTTTAGCTTTGGGAAGTCTTCTTTAATGTGTCCTTTTTTTTTACACTCATAGAAAACAACTTCATCACTTTTATCTAGATTTTTTCAATCCTTCTTCCAATGTACCATATTATCATACTTTCCTTTGTAATTTTATTTTCTGAAAAATTTCTTATTCCTATAAAATTTCTTAAACATTCTGGCTATCTGGGCCATTTCAGCATCACTATCAGAGTCTGAGCTTTCACTTGTTGAACTGTCAGTTTGTATTTGAGCTTTTTCTTTGTCCTTGTTCTTTGAAGCAGTAGTCTTGAAAGCCACTGATTTCCTTTTTGGTTCATCCTCTTCCTCTTTATTCACCTTGAGTTCTTCCTCATACATCATAAGATTACCAATGAGTTCTTTGATAGGTAGAGCCGCAATGTCACATGACTCTCTCATTGAAACAGATGTGCCTCTCCATCGGTCTGGTAAACATCTTAGTATCCTCATAATTTGTTCCTTTGCTGGAACAGCTTTACCGAGTGAATTCATTGTATTGACTATCACATTAAACCTAAGATACATATCAGAAATAGGTTCATCAGTTTTCATTTTAAAATTATCATATTTAATAGTATATGTATTCAATCTCATTTCATTAACATTGGTTGTTCCTTCATGAGAAACACCTAAAGTATCCCAAATTTCAAAAGCAGTTTTACAAGAAGAAATTCTATTAAAATCTCCATTTCTTAAAGCATAGTACAGGGCATTCATAGCTTTACAATTATTATTGTAGGCAATCTTTGTAGGTTTATCCCAAGTTTCTCTTTCGGTTTCTTGAATTTTATATTGATATTCTATAGTAATCCAAATATCAAAACCCATGCTTTCTAAATGAATTTTAATTTTAAGATTCCACTGAGCATAGTTTGTACCATTGAATAAAGGTGTCCTGTTAGTAGTAGCACCCTCTAGTCTATTGTCCGTAGCTAGATTTTAGAAAGTAAATTTAAAGAGATAAAATTTAGAACTAACATAAATTTAAGATCTTTAAAGATGAAACTAAAATCATAGTTGAAAAACAGAGTATTTCAAAAAAATCTTTAAATAAAAACAACCTTTGATACCAAATGTTGGCCAGAGTGGATACTCAAGAGGGGGGTGAATTGAGTTCCAATTAAAATTTCTCTTAAAATATTGTCTATTTAAAATCCCCCAATTTATAAAACAAGGTAAACTGTAGTAAATTTATAGAGATTATAAATGTTCACTTAGCTTCTCAAAGATTTATTAGGTCTCAGTTAATTTAACCACAAGATCAAACTAACTTTTGAAACTAACCTACTGATTTACAATAAGCGTAAAAACTTGCTAATTTAACTATCAAAGTAGCTTTAAAATAGTTTGGTATTTCAAAGTAATAGCAGCAGAGTATAAAAGATATATGTAGTATAATTTAAACTTAAACTAAATATGCACAACAGATGTAAGAAGAGGTTCAGTCTCAAGCTGAGACTTAGTCCTCTTAAATTTATATAAATTTTATCCACACCCTGGATCGGGGTTAACAACAGTTTACACAACTGTCCAAGCCACATAGGGACCTCTACCACTGTTCTTCGTGGGAAACAAAAAAGAGATCAGGCCACACAAGGACCTCTTCCACATTTGACGTGGGTAAACAAGAGTTAAGAATTTTAGAGTGAGGATTTTTATATCCTTCAGTTCAGTGCAGGAGACAGTGTGTGTGAGAGATATACAGAGTAAACCACACTTCTAAAAAGTAAATAAACAAATCACTTAGAGAGAATAGATAAGAGTTTAGAAAGCTCTAGTGATTAGCAATGCAGCTCTGGACTCGTTGGACTCAGCATAATTGCTTCTTAGTCCTTCTCTGGTTTTTCTGTTGAAAAACAAAGTGTCGTAGTTTAGATTGTGTTCTACAGGAGTGAAAATGATCTCTTGATTCATCGTGTGTTCTTCAGTGGTGTTGGATTGTACTCATGAGAGTTCTTTGAAAGTATTTCAATCTTCTTCTTACTCAGGATTGTTCTTTTTGTTCTGCACAGTGCTCTCGGGTGTATGTAAGTTCTTCTTGTTGTATCGTCACACTTGCACACCACTACTTACACTTGTGCATGTACTGCATCTCAATATTCCTTATATTCTACTTGTTTTGGAAGTATTAATGATTCCTTTTTCATAGGTACAAGATACGGTTTCCTGACATGCCAACAGCTATCATTAAATAACATTAATTGCATTAAAAACATAAAATATGACCATTAGTATTATTTAAATAATATTGACAAAAAGTTAAGAAATTGTGTCACAGGGATTATATAAACAGTGTCTTCTTCATGGTATAGTATTCACGGTATGTGGTTCACGGTAAGTGATTCACGGTAAGTGCTTCACGGTAAGTGCTTCACGGTAAGTGCTTCATGGTGTCTCAGTCACGGTGAGAAGCTCACGGTGTTTCGGTCACGGTTTTTCCTTCACGGTTTGTCCTTCACAGTGTGTCCTTCATGGTGTGTCCTTCACGGTTTTTCCTTCACAGTTTTTCCTTCATGGTGTGTCCTTCGTGGTTTGTCCTTCACGGTGTTTGGGTCACTGTGACTATATCTTGTACACAGTCTGTCTTACTGTGTCAAACATCACGGTGGCTCTATACTTAGACAAATATCTGTATTTAGAATTAATAGTAATATGCAGAATATGAATTAAGTTTAACCAATAGAGAGTAATAGAACTTGAATCATAATTACAAAGGCTTGATAATATAAGTGAGATTTGTGATCATGCATAAGACTTGTAAATAATAAAGAGAGTAATTAACATAATAAGACTTGAAGAGCATTAGCAAGATGTGTAATTAAGATTGAGATTAAATTAACAGTAATAGGATTTGTGATCATTAAAACATGATTAATACATGAGGAGTCCAACAGATATGATTCAATTATGTATCTCGATTATACCCGTGTGCTTATGTTATGATCTCTTGTGACCTTTGGTTATTATCTCTTATGATTCCACTTATTAAGAATATGTTCTCACACCTTTATTATGATTCCATTTACAAAGGTAATGAAGTAAGGTATTATCTATGATAAGTCTAAAAGGAGTTTAACAAGTCACAAATATGGATAAATTTTCACAAGTATTGTAAAGTAAAAATTCCTATATAGCTAGTCCAGAAAGACACTAATACATTTATCCTTGGTGTTGTGATACTATATTATGACATATAATGTTTAAATTATTGAAGTGATGAAATATTAAATTATGTTTATCTTTGGTAGCTTTATTAAGGAACCTTTATCATCTACCATGAATTCATAATTTATCAGATTTGTTGGAGGGAACTAGAAGGTTCTCTAAGATCGACATAAAATCATAATATCATTATATTTTATTAGAGGATGAGGATATCCTGATGAATTATTTCCAATGTAGTTGTGGAGATTACAAGTTTCTATATAATTTTTTCATATTTATGAATTATCTATTCATATTTATAATAAGAAATATTTTAGTGTTACACTTGTTTCAAGATTGGTTTTTGGTGGTCATTGTTAATTGCATACTTGTGTTTCCTGAGTCATAAGAGAAAAATATATTGTATCTATGAGATGTGTTTGGAGTTCTTTTATTTAATAAACTATTCAAGAAGCTATAAAAGTGTGATTTTTTATATGTTGCAGTCTATTTAATCTATAATGTCATATCTTATTGTGGAGTAGGTGTATATCCTTCAATGTTTAAGGGTTTTGTTTATAATGAATCTCCTAATAATGTTATAGAGGTGCTTAATTCCTATGGTCTCACTGGTTACTATATGAGGTTCATACAAAACATCTCTTAAATTGAAACTCCTATGATAGTATTGGTTAGAAAGAATCATTTATTCATATGGAGTAATGAGTTCTACGATTTATCAATGTATTTTAAGAAGAAGATGGATAGTGCTCTATCTCTTCATCTACTAGAGGAGGGAATTACATTCAGGTTTTATTATAACAATTTACATCATAGATTAGTTTATATATGGATGATTTTAGAGGGTTTTTATCTCTTATCAACATCAGTTATTATGAATTGTTTGATGAAACTATGATTCCCATGATAACGAGCTTAATGTAGTGGTTTTCACTTTGAATTTTTAGGGTCATTATCTCAATGGTGAATGTTGTGTGTTCTTCATAGATCAAAATAATTTAATGAATTTATTCTCTAAACATAACATAAAAATGAAATAGTTATAGTGGATGGAGTTATTACAAAAATAAATCATTGATGCTTCTTTTACACCTCTTAAAGGTAATGTTTTATTATATTGCATAAGAATAAAGTCACATAATGTTTTTTATGATCTTGGAGACTCCTAGATAGTGATAAAAGTGTATGTCGGCTTTCTTCATGATATGTGAGTTTTATCTGGTAGAAGATATATTTATAAAATTATAGTATAGATGACTTTAGTGTAATAGGTGGTGGGAATCCTTGATGGGGGATTCTAATGTATAGGTTATTCATGATTGTTTTTTTTTTCTTTTAGATTCTCATGAGGGGTGATCAAAGGATGAATAACATTATGTGTTCATTTAGGGTAATATTTTCATTCCCTCATTAATGTATGATTTGGTTCTCTGTGAATTCCATTGTTCTACCTTAAAATTATATCTTGATATGGAAAAAAACTTACCATTCTTGGGAGATACAATTTTGGTTGTCTGATTTGAACCATTCAGTTATAGATTTTTACTATAGTGTTTTTTTGTGAGAGGGTAAAGGTTGAGAATCTTATTCCCAATGGTTTTCTTCAACCACATGATTGTCCCCAGTAGACGTTGAAGGACACTATTATTGACATAATCACCAATTTACATTGATACCATGGTGGTTATAATTCTACATGGGTAATCATTGATCGCATTATAAATTCAACTCCCTTCTTAATGATTTAGTAGTCAAGACTAGTATTTTATTTGTTAAGGTAGAACTCAGAAGAGGTTGTAAGTATTCATGGGGTAAAGAAGAATATTGTCTTTGATTGTGATTGATGTTTTACCTTCAGTGTTTGTAGATTTCTCAATCATTCATTCATTTCTCAGTTGTTCCTTAGCACATATTTTCAACGATAGATAGAAAGTCAGACTAAGTGAAATATCTTGAATTTAGAGGAACTTTTTTCTGTGTATATTCTATATTCTTTAGGATTTTGGTTGAGGAATCTCCCCTTCTTGTACGTTTTTTAAAACAACAGCTATCACTAGACTATATTTATGGAATCCTATGAGGTAGATGATGAACTAACTTGTTGGTCATCATTGAGATGGATTATGTTTATAGAGTCTTTTATTCTTATACCAGAATTTGAACACAGTTTGTAAGAGAAGGAAAAGGCTATTTATGAGTGATTGAAAGTGGAACATGACCATCATAAGTCCTATAATGACAATATGTGGATACATTTGGTGTTTTATATTGGATAAATATGTTCTTTATAATGTATCATCATTGTGGGTAACAAATTTTTTTATCATGGGAGTAACCTTTCTCCAAGGTTACTTAGAACTTCTATGGTGTTTTCACGAGTTAGAGTTGTGGTGTATCAATTAGAACTACCACCATAGATGATCTTGAATCATAATGTCTTATATGTATCTTAGATTCAACAATATATTCATTATGATCATCACAACATATATTGGGGAGATATGGATGTTGGAGATGGTTTGATATTTAATGAATAACCTTTTGAGATTCATGGCCATTGGGAGATGTTACTTTGTGAGTGTTTTCTTTCATTTGGTTCATTTCTAGTGGAGAACAATGGATTAAAGGATAGGACTTGGGAGTGTGATTCAATGATTTTCTCCTAGTATCCCAATTTTTTATGATTATTTGTTAGATCATTTATGGAATGGTGTTCATGAAAATACTCTATTTCATGATATCATTTATCCTCCTTATTGTGGTATTTTATTTATATCCTCTCCCTAAAGTGTTATCTCCCCCATGATTTTTTTTATTGGTTGTTAATTTTTCAATTTTATGTGATATGTTACTTGTTGGGTTGAGTCTTTTCTTTTTATATCATGATACTTGAGTGGTTTGTCATGTGGTGGTTGTTAATAACCCTTTTTCTTCTTTTGGGGATTTCTTTTATTCTCAGGGATGAGAATTGTTTAAGAGGGATCAGATGCAAGGACCAAGATTTAAAAATCTATTCACATGTGTTTTCTTGGGGATTATATGTGTCATGAAGGTTCGTAGAGTCTTTAATATTTGAAATTTATATGTTTTTTGTCTATTTTATCAACTCCCTATGAGGGGACTTGGTTTTATCTTTCTATCAAACTTTTTTCTTTTAGTCATTTTTTATGGTCACTAGGTTTGTTCTTACAACACATTATTTTGGTCGCATAGGTTATTCAATAACACTGTGATCAATCACTTCATAGTGGGTTACTCTGGTTATTTGGTCACAAGGTGGGTTGGGTGATCAAACCATCATGTGGTTGGTCATTCAGTCATACAATCACTCTCTAGTTGTGTAGATGATTTATCCAATCATGTATCCAATTTTCATTGTCAACACTCATGTCCAATAAACACAGGAGAGGAAATCCCAAAATGGTAGTTTTTTTCATTAAGCAATAAAACACCCTGAATAGTGTAATTAATACCATTTTCATGTGAATACATAAATAAAAGTGAAATATAATTGGTATTGAGTATTATAAAAGGTGAATATCTTATTATAATTAATTTTTTTGAATTTATTAATACTCAAGGAATTAAATGATTCACTTCTATTTGATTAAATGGATATTTAATTAATGTAAAGTAAATAGGAAATGATTTTTGGGTTTCTTAGAAAGTAAAAAATGTATAAATAGTTTCTAAAAATGATAATTATTTCTCATAGTATTTTTGGCTTGTATTCTCTAAATCACTATTGAACCAAACCTTCCAATTAGAGTTTGAAAAACTTTATTACTTATTTATTGTTTCTTTTGATCAGTTCTATATAGGAACCCATATTTTTGTGTAGAAATCCATAAGTCATATTTCTCATGAGGTAGGAAATTTTTTACTTCCCATTTAATAGTGATAATTGTGATTGTATCATTCCTAGGTTTCATTTCTTTAAATGGTTGATATTTATAATAAAAATATAATAATAATTTTTTATCATAAGAAAAAAAATTATTTTAACAATCATTGAAATGTATTATACTATAGCACCTTGAGATTTTTTTGAAATATTTCTTTCAAATTTATTTTATCATTTCTATTTTTTCTTTATTAAAAACATCGAGTTTAGAATTTTTTATATGAAACATAAAATTAATATTACATTACACAAAATACTTAGATAATCTTTCATTACATTCAATATTGAGTTCATCTTGCATTAAATATGACACTAGGTTTAAACAATACCTTGATGTATTAATAATATAGTTATTTAAATAGGACCATTATAATAGAGACAATAATCTTAGTAATATTAATAGTAATTACTAATTTTAAATTATTAATTATAGTGTTCTTATATAATGTAAAAATATTGATAAAAGTGATAAGTTTTCAGTAAAGTCTATATATGTTTTGAAAATACTATTTTCTCAAAAAATGATGTTCGTAACTTTTTTTTTAATTAATAAAATTAATTTTCACACCATCATAAATTAATATGATAAAATAGACTGTATTTTTTAAATCAACATGTCAAAATTATTCTAATGTTGATTTTTTTATTTTTGTGAAAAGATTCATTTTTTGAGGAATAGTGAAAATACTGAATTTTTATTTAAAAATTATTTTTACATTAGTTTCTTTATAAATATAAATTATAATTTAAATTATTTTAAATTTAAAATTAATTATAAATAAAAATTTAATATAATTTTGATCATTTGAATCAATTTCATGTTGAACTTTGAAATAAAAACTTTGTAAACTTTTGAATATCTTCTCTTTGAAAACTGCTTTATTGTTTCATCAATGAATTTAATATTAAATTACGTTTTTTATTTTATGAAAGGAATTTGGAAATATAGATTCAATGTTTATAATTAGAATAATTTATAATATCTATAAAATTAAACTTAATATTTGGCCAAAATAAAAATTGAAATAAGTAAAAATCATTTACCGTGGTTAAGGTAAAAATGAGTTTACCAATGATGTTAAACTAAAAGAATAAGGGATAAAAAGGTCCTTGAATAAGAATAAATAAAAATTTATAGAAATATTTAAATATTATAATTACCACATTATAATATATTGTAAGTTTTAATCCATTTTGGTTGGAATTTCTTTATTATTTTGGAGTCTTTTGGGAAACATCCTAGTAATTTCCAAGATAGTTCTTTCCCCCCAATTATAAAAGGAAACCACCAGACTTCACATATTCAAACCTATAAATCCATTTGTATCAACCAAAACATTCCCAAATCAGTTCCCAAATTCATTCATATCATCCTATAGTACTTATCTTGGTCATAAATCCATCCTAAGAAGGATTTTGATGCAATCCTAAGGAAGATACCTGAAGAATAAGTAACATTCATCGACCAACATTTTTGTTTTATTTATCCCTACACCTCCATCAATTATTATTATAACATGATGATATAATATCATATTTATCTTAGATATAAAAAAATATTTTAATGTAATTACCTACAATGATCTCCACTTCCATCAAATGCGTTATGAAATTATTATTCATCTGTATGATGGACTACTAGATCCTGAACTGATGTCATTCCTTTTTCCATTAACAGATATCATAGATGGAAATAGTTATGGATTAATTATTCATATATAATATTTATAAAATTATTTAAAAAAATAAAATTATTATATCACACATACCATTAGAGTCATTATTATTTTGTAAAATGAGAACGTTGCTCGAGTGAACGGCGGACTACCGCCTCACATAGAGAATTACTTAGTTCATGCTTTACATTGAATTTAATAAATATTTTTTAATGATAATATGTGATAAATATGGAAAAAATGACTCTATAGTGATAATATATAATTTAAATTCTTTTATTGAAAATAGATAAGAAAATTAAAACTGTGTTCATACGTACATATGACATACTGTCTCTATGAATGGTGTATTTTATTTTCTATCAGAAAATTTTATCGATTAATATAAATACATATAAAATGAATTTATATTATATTTATATAATAATTAAAATTATATATATTATGAAATAATTATCCAACTAATAGGTCTAATAATAATAAAATCAAACAGAGACTAAAAACAACGTGATTATTACACGAAACATGACTTTAATATGGAATTATCATTAAATGGGTAATTAAATAAAAAATGTAAGTCATATATTGTATGATATATGTAAATTTTATTCTATAATGGATGTATAATAAAATTATATTTTATATACATTATTATCTAAAGAGAACAAAGGATGTGAATAATTTCGTTAAGGGATTCAGGTATCAATGTTTTCTTCTTTAAGACACATTCCATATTCACTACAAATTTCATTTACTTTGTGTATATACTACCCATGAGTTTATTTTATGACCAATATACTTTAATATAAAATTATACACATATCTATTTCATGACCTCTATTTAATTAGGATTACAATTTAAAAGTTACCAAAACAGTAATGCATGTTTGTCTCAATATGCCTTCTATTAGACATATTGTTATGTTCTGCACATATCTGCTTTTAAGAGGTTTATATACCGACACATTGATATAAAATATATTGAATTTATATATCCTAATTATATTTTATGTTTCTAATAATGATATTATTTTATGGTGATTATGCTCTTAATCTACGATAGTGGTAATGATTTTATGTTACAATCTCTTCGTTTATTAGGATTGTTTGGGGCTATGTTTATGGTGATAAAATATTCTGATACATCTCTAATGAAACTAAATAATTTTCATCTCCTCATTTTATTTAATTGGAATAAATATTCCCCCTTCATTATCCTCTCTTTATACACTCAATAGTTTATAAATAGTGATTTTTAATTATTTTCTTTTCAGTCAAAAACCTTTTTCCTCCAAAACCATGCTTTCAGAAAATTATTTTCAATTTTTTTGAGATTATTTAAGTAAATTATTAAATTTATTTTTACCCATGATTTAAATATTTAATAATTTTTTAAAAGGAACCATCATGTCATTTTAAAAAATAATTTCCATTTTTCTTTTACTAAATATTTGAAAGGAACCATTGATTTTTCCTTCCTAAAATGAATAGTATTTCATGATGTCTTGACCACTCGATTTTATATGAATTCCCTTATAATTTTTTAATGTTATTTTCAAAATAAAATTATTTTAAAAATCTTTTTATGATTAAAAAACTTAAGAGGATTGTATATTTCCCTCAATAATTGTTTTAAATATTTTCAATGAATAATTTAAATGAAATTGATTTGGAAAATGTTCTATGTTTTAAAAGTGTTTTTAAAATGGAAAATATATTTTTATAATTAAATATTCAATGTAATATTTTAAAATAATTAATACTTATTTTTATGTAACATATTTTTTACTAGGGATATGATCCAAGGATATCATTCTTATTATTTCACTTAATCGTTTAAAATTATTACGACATGATGTTTATAAAACATATTTCTCTCCCATTGATTATAATATTATAAAATAATTTTAAAACTATTTTATTTATCTATAGTTCATGAAATTATGAAATTATGAAATGATGTCATGATTATGAAACCTATCCCTTTTCCATGGTTTATGATATAATGAAATGTATAGGAAGTTTATTTCATTTCAAAGGTTATGATATGATGAATGATTTTATATATTATGGAACACGTAAATTTAGTTTCCATTATGATATGGGTGGGAACTATATATCCCCCTCCAACAATTAATTGGTTAATGATAAATTTTCTATGAGCTCAGGGGGTAAACAGGTGGTTAGTCCAAGCCTGAAAATAGGGTACATGCACAGTTTTCCCAAGCCCAAAAAATTGGGTACATGGGTGGTCAGCCCAAGCCTAAAGCATGTACACAAGTATTTATCCTAGACCTAACATGTTATGAATGGTTTGGTGGGTAGCCTTATCATAATATTTTCTACAATTATATGTATTCCATAAATATATTTATTATGCCAGAGTTATTCTCTCATGACTCATGTTCTTCGATTCCCTTATATTTCATGTCTTATTAAAATCCAATATTTATTACATGACTTTGAATTATGATCTTTGATATCTAGGTTACATTTTTAAAAAAATTCTCATGTTATCAAAGTTTTATTTCATGTTTAGATTACTTATCTCCCTTTTTTACCATTTATATGAATCTGATCTCACTATTTTTTAGTTTTTGTTTTCTTGGGTAATGAAGAATATTTTATATGATACATCAATAAAGGGTACTAAATTGGATGAAATTTTGGGGAAGCATTAAATATATTTCACAACATAATAATATTTTGTTCTTACTCTTCAATTACACTAATCTATGATATACCTTAGTAATGTGTTTGTGTAATGTGTTGAATATTCATGTAAAAAGACATTATATCAAAGTATGAGAAGCCTCAGAAGAAATAGTTTTTTATAAGGATATGTTTTGTTATCCTTTTGAATCTAGGTATAGAAAACCTTAGTTATATCACTAAAGAATTGTATATGGTTAATTTTAAGGATGATTCAAATTATAGGAAAATGTCCTGCAATTTTGTTAAATGATAGAATGAGTTATTTACAATAAATTACATAAATTTATAGAAACTACAATTGGATTTGTCTCTTTCAAAGATTTACATTTGGGTAATAAATCCTAAAATATTTCATTTACATAGACTTGATCATCTCCTAGTGCATGAAATTGAGCCTTACTACACACTTAGTTTTATACTCCCGTGGGATATACTTTATAAATTCACAAACCCTTTACAATCCATCATGATTAATTTCAATCTATGATAACTATGAATGACCTAATATAAACCTAATTATTCATAGATTAAACAAAGATTAGTGATTTATACACCATAAAAGTGATTTTTCATGATTATGTTGTTTTTTCAATATGATTTGTGTTTCTCACACTATAAATTTTGGTTTTAGTAAATGCATGGAAGCAAAATTAATCATGTTAATGATGATTGGGATAGATAATGCAGTGATTTTCCTCTTATGCAACCAAATTTTATGGTACCTAGATTACAAAATCTTGTTGATATGCCCACATAACTTCCTCAAGCTATGAATTATTCTAGACTTCTAAATGAGAAAATGAGGGAACAATGTTCTATCGAGTCCTACTGAGGAAAAGTTTACCTTTTTTTAGTGGGTCTTCTAATCCAATGGTTTTTGAGAAATGGATCAAGACCACAAAGGGATAATTTTTTTACTCTACTATATAAAGCAATAGAATGTCATTTTGGTTGTTTACCATTTGCATGGTGATATAGATCAATGGTGTAATAATATCAATAATATAAAAAAACTAAATTAAATTAACTCCATGGATTAGTGAAAATTTAATAACTTATTTTCCATTATGTACATTCTCTATACTCTTTTTATTCATATAGTGATGTAGTTGCTTGATCTAAAGAAAATGTATGATGAATTAATTGGTACCAATGAGTAAATATTTACAAGACATGTGAGGTTTACTTCTGTTATTATCAACCAATCTAAAAGTAATGTTGATCGACTCTTTAGTGCCTTTAAAATATGTCTCTAAAGGATGTTACATATAAGATACTTTAGTAGATATGAAAATATTGATAGATTTTCTATCAAGGTGTAAATTAATATTGGTGTTATATATCAATCTCATGATTTTTATACGATTATAAAAAATGTAATTCAATGGAAAATATAAGAAACATGGAAATATAAATATTATATTTATTTTATTCGCAAGGTGAGTGAAGAATCAGAGAAGAAGTTATCTTAAGGGTACAACTAAAATTTTTATTTTTTGAAGGAAGGTCATCAAGAGAATGAATGCCAATGTGATGGGATGAAGTTGTCTAATGATCTGAATAATGAGAAATATCGATGGAATATAACTTTCACACATCATTATTTCAACTTAAATAAGTTTGGTAATTATGATAATAATTTCCAAAATCCATGGGTTAGCAGTGATGATCAATACCAACAACTTTTGATGAAAATGTATAAAGTGAATTATTATGAAATTAGAATAGTTTAAGTGAATCATGTTAATTAGTGCACACTAATCCACCACTCATTAGCTCGGAATTTCATGTTGTATTTTGTATGAATGGGGTTATAAATATATTATTATTAATCAATTAGTTAAATTTCATACCATTGTCTCCCTCTACATGATTTATGGGAAAAATCATAATTTATATTCTATCATTACAAGGTTGACCCCAATATTCCAATAGAAATGTTTTATTATAATGTAAGATCATATTTATGAAATAAAGGGTGAGTTATATTTTGGAATAATTTTTTATTCCAACTAATATTTAAAAAATAGTTATGGATACCACTATGGGTTTATGATTTTATAGTTGATCATAAGTGCAATGTCATTAAAACAACTTTTGAGTTTTTATGTGATTGGGTTTTATTTGGATTAATTATATTTTTAGAGACATTTATGTAAATAAATCCTTTTTTTATATAGTTACAAACTTATTTGATGAAAAATTAATTTAAACTTTTTCAAATTATGATTAAAGTTACTAGAGACATTTAGGTTTTATCTTACAATTGGTGTTCGTATAATTACGGTTTATAGTTGTTATCCTTACAAAGATAGCACACTTCATTTATATTAGAGAAGGTTTATCATTGGATATAATTTCTATAATAAACAATAAGAAAGTGGTAAGGTTTAATGGAGTACCACATTCAATTATATTATATCATAATATAGGTTTTACCTTGATGTTTTGGTGATTTCAACAAAAATATCTTGATACAGAGTTAAGTTTCATCTATATGTATTTTCCTCATATATATGGTTAGTTTGAGAGAATAATTAAAGCCATATATCATATTCTAATATATTTTTGTATGGACTCTAAAGTGTTTTGGGATAACCACATTTTTTAATTGGAGTTTTCAAACAAAAACAACTTTCACATGAGAATTCATATGGAACCTTATGAATCTCTTTCTGAAAAAAAAAAGTTTAGAACACCAATGCATTGGAATGATGTTATAGTAATAAAGTTGTTGGAATCTGGTAAAGATTGTGAGTTGGTAGGGAAGTTCATATCCATTAAGATTAATATAATAACTAAAAAATCTTTCAAGAAATTTTATCCTGATAATCATTGATGTGATCTAGAATTTAAATTTCATAAGAAGGTTTTTTAATAAGTTTCTCCATAGAATAATGAAGTGATAATTAAACCATAGGTATATAATTACCATTAAAAGTATTGATCATATAAAGATAGTATCTTATCTTGTGTTCCATGTATCACTCTTGAAGATCTACATAATTGATCCATAACATGTACTGAACTTAGAGGTTGTACTACTAGAGAATTATATTTCTTATGAAGAAAAACTGGCAAAGATTCTGGATCGAATGTAAAAGAGTTTTACGAAACAAGATAGAAAACCTATAAAATTTATTTTGTTGAATCCATGTTCTTTTGGAATCTATATAGGAACTTTATGACAAAATGATGAAGGATTTTCAATTTTTTGTACCTAACTAATGAATTTTTTGAGAGAAATTCCTTTTAAGGGGTGGAATGTGCCACACTAATATTGTGTGAAAGATTTTTTTCAAATAAATTTGATATTTTCTATATTTTAATTATATTTTTCACTAATTTAATCATTTATTAAATGAAATAATTATTTTATTTTCAGATATACACAACATTGAGTAAATATTTTGTTCTACACAGCATTAAGTTTAGATTATGTTACACATGACATTGAGTTAAAACAAAACTTTAATATATTATTAATATAGTTATATAAACATGAAATTTATAACCTATATATTAAACATAGTGATAAGAGTATAAATAAATAAATTTTACATATTATTTTTAAATATTTTTTATATAGGAAAACAGTGATAAAAAATTACTTAATTTCCATTAAAGTATTTCTATATTTTTTAAATAATATTTTATAAACAAATGTATTTTATTTATTTTTTTAACAGTAATAAAGTTATATTTTCATAATTTAATAAAATTAATATAATAAATTAAAATTAGTTATTAAAATAACCACTTAACAATTAGAATATGGTGAATTTTGGGATTTTTCTGAAACGTTTTATTTTCTGATTAATACTGAAAATATTGAATTTTAAATGAAAAAATCATATAAATTTATTTTATTTACAGAGTAAAATTATTTATATAATCAGTTTTAAATTAATATTAGTATAACTATAAGTAAATATATCTAATTATGATTATTGGAATCAATTTCATTTTGAATTTTGATATAAAAACATTGTAATGTTTTGATCATTTTCTATTTAAAACCCCAATTTCTCATCACACCTACAAGATTAATTTTAATTAATATTTTCCCAATTATGTGAATGTAATTTATAAAAAATGAGTCCATATTTTTAATAAGAATAATTTATATTATCTAACAATATCAACATCATTTTTTACAAAATATTAATAGTTAAAATAGTAAATGTTATTTGATGCTACTGTGTTAAAAATATGTTTCACTGTGGGTTAAATTAAAAACATAAGGTTTAAAAAACCCGAAACATGTATATATCCTATTATATTACCATATATGAATATTATCCTTCACATTTTAGAACATATGTTCATTTTGAATCTATTGTATTGGGAATGAATTTATTATTATGGAGTCTGTTGGGAAGTTTCTAGGTAATTTCCATGTAGGTTTCTCTCCCCCACTTATAAAAGGACACCACTACCATTAACATTATTAAACCACTAAACAAGCTTGTATAAACCAAAAAATAAAATAATTTAAGAAACAATTCCATTGTCTCACCATATAATCAGTATTTTATGGAAAAAACCCAACTTATGATGGATTGTGGTGCAAACATAAGAAGGATACCCAAAAAAGAGGTAGTGTTCATCAAAAAAAAGTTTGTATTATTTCATCCAACACAAAATTAAATTAGTTTTTTACTATAATGATACAATAAGTAAAAAAATTCCATATAATTAAATTTTTTATAGATAATGAGCTACAACCATCTCTTCTTTTGTGAAATGGTTTACAAAATTATCATTCATGTGTAAGGTGGATTATCACCTCATGAACCAATGCCATTAATTTTTACATTAGAACCTATCATGACTAGAAATAATGATTTATTTATTATTTATATATATTATCTATGATATTATTATAATTTTTGAATTAATATATCACAGATACCTTCACACTCTCTATTTTAAGGGAATACAATAACATCGCTCGTGTGTGCGGCGAACTAAAACCATATGAAGCAATGTGGTTCTTTCATGCTTTACATGGAAGGTAATAAGGATGTTTTTAATGAAATTATGTGATATATATTAGATAAAACTGATTCTATAATGATATTATATCCTTTTTCATTCTTTCTTTCAGTCTGATAATAATTTGGATATTGCGTTCATGAGTACGTATCACATACCAAATCCATGAATGGTGTATGTTATTTTCTATCATGAAATTTAATGGATTAATATACATAAATATATAATGAATATATTTTATATTTATACCATGGACATTATTATAGATATGATTAAATCATGATCAATGTAATAGGACGGAAAATAAAAAATCAAAACCAATATGAAAAACAAACTAGTTATTACCCAAAAGTTTAATTTAATATTGAATTGTTAAGAAATATGAAATAAAAGGATATAATTAAATAATAGATATTATAATATATGTATTTTTGATTCTATAATATATTTATAATAAACTATATTTATTTTATAGGAGGTTTTAATGAGTACTAAGGAATTCAAGACTTGCAGTAAGGGATTTTCGTCTCACTTTTTAAAATCTATGAGGCACATGTCATATTATACACCTATTTTTATACAGTATATATAATGACCATCATTGTATTTTATGATGAATATCCTTAAAATTATTCATATATAAAACTCCATTTTATGATATATCCTTCATGGGTTTTTGTTTCAAAACTAACCAAAGTGACAAGGGATTCATGCCTCAGTTTTTCTTCATTAAGATATATGGTCATGTCATGCATCTATCTTCTTTTAAGAGGTGTATATAAAACCCATTTGACATATTATATAATGATTTTATTTATCCCCATGATATTTCAAGTTTCTTTTAAATATATTCCTTAATGGGGATTATGTTTCCATGTTTCTAATAAGGTAATGATTTAATGTTACAACCTATCATTTATTAGGTTTTTTATGACAATGTTTTCAATATAAAATTATATGATCCATATATCATTAATGGGATGAATTTTATTCTCCTATGGTTATTTCATTACTATAAAATTTATCCCATAATATTCCACTATTTATGTACTCAATAGTTAAAAAATAATGTTATTCAAAATTCAACTTTTCGGTTGAAAACATTTTTCATCCAAAACCATGTTTTATAAAAATAAATGTATGAAAATAAGTTTTTAAAAATGCTTGGAATTATTTAATAAATATATTTTCCACTATTATTATAATTTTATAAAGAAAAATTTAATTGATTATTCATGTTGTATGAATAAATAGTTTTCATTTGGTTTTCCAAAAATGTGAAAAGAATCATTGTTTTAATGATCACAACTTGAACAGTTTTTCCCATTGTTATAAATCCCCAATTCTTTCAAGATTACATTAAATGTTTTCAATGTTATTTTCACATTTCATATATTTTCAAACTTTTCTTATTTTTTAATTTATTTTTCAAGGTAAATGATATTTTCATCAACATTTATTTAAAAAAAATTATTATTTTCAATTAACGATATTTTAAAAATTTTATATTTTTTAAAAAGTTTTTTTTGGTGGAAAGTCTATTATATTTAGAAAATATTCAATTTATTCTTTAGAAATCATTCCCTATATAATATAACATCCTTTTATGTTATTTTTTCATTACTATGGATATGATTAAATGATATTATTCTTATTATTTCTCTTAATTATTTATGATTTGGATAGAATGAAGTTTATGAAACCTATTTCAATTTAATCGGTTATACCATGATAAAATTCCAGGGATACCTACTTATTTTTTAATGGGTAATTCAATGATAAAATTATCTAATTACTATGAAATGTGTTTCTTTTCCATATGTTATTATATGATGAAATTTTTATAAAGGCTATTTCCTTTCATATGATATTCTATGATGAATGATTTATTATCCCATGGAATATATAGATATCATTTTCATTATGAAACTAGTGGGGCCTATATCTCCCACCAATAAATTGGGTAATGATTAATGTTATATGATCCTAGAATATACACATGTGGTTAGCACAATCTTAAAAAATAGGGTACATTATTGGTTATCCCAAGCCTGGAAAATATGGTACATAGGTGGTTAGCCTAATCCTGAAGTAGTTACAAGGGTTGTTATAAAAAGCCTAACATTTTATGAATTTCTTGGTGGGTATCCTTGAAAAAATATTTTATGTGCTTATATTCATTTAAAAAATATGTTTCTTATGCAAATTTTAAGCTTGCATGGATAATATTACTTGATTCAGTTATGATTATTGTCTTATGAATTGAAAAATTTTATTCCATGACTCGTGATTATGATCTATTATATGCAACGTATGGTTTTAAAATGTTATGATCATGTTCTCATACCCTTATGTTCATGTTAAGCTTATTTTTATTATTTTTTTATCATTACTGAGTATATGATATAACCCATTATTATTTTTTCCTTTCTATTGGTTATAATTAAAGTTTTATGTAGGGTATGTCTATAATGTGTACTAAATGGGAAGATCTTTGAGTTAAATATTTATTATATTTTACAAGATAAAATTATTGTTTACCGAGATTCCAAATACACTAAACTATTATGGTCCTCGTGCAGGTGTTTGTGTTATGTATTTAATATTCACAAAAAAAGATGTACTACCCATTAATGAGATTCTAAAGTCTCTTTGTTTATTCAATATAACTGAATAATGAGTATGTAATAACCTAGTAGTCATATAGTAAGATGAAAAATAAAAAATCACATGTTTTAAGATATTCTTAATATATTCAATTTATTATTTTTTGAAGTAAAATATATCTATTCCCATATGGATTTTTCTAATTTAATCTATAGGATTAATCAAAGGTTTTATCTTATAAACCATGAAATTTTCTAAGAAAGAGAAATAGGGTAACCAACCATAAAATAATTGAAATAAGTTAATGTCACATTGTGATATTTTTTGTTAAAATATTTCATGATATGATTTTATTTACAATTATTTATATTTAAAATATATTTATATCATGTTAAGATAATTTAATTTAATATAACACATCGTAAATTAATACTGATAGGTTTGTTTAAGATCATATGTTCTTTAAAAATTTGTTCGTGTTCTCTCACTTATTTTTTATGTAGTGTGAAAAGCATATTGGTTGTGTTGTTATTGTTGTGTTTCATAATTTATATGATAGTAAAATTCAAATAAATACAAAATGAAAATATTATTTAATGAATATGGAATTATTAATTTTCTTACTTTACTTCCTTGAAATTCAGGAATTATCAAATTAATATTTTTTAAGCTGTTGTATGATACGGGTTAAATGTTTCACTTTTGTCTAAAACTTATACATGATAAATTGATAAATTCAATGTGGTAATCAAATGGTTTTCCTTCTAAATAATTTTTTTTCTTTAGATGAACAATATTATCTCAGTTGTGGGAAGCTTGATGCCTCGATGACAAGGCCATTGTTTTTTTTTTGAACAAACATAACATTTATATTTATGTGTGATGTAGGATATTAAATCCATTTTATTTTTTTTATAACATTACTTTTTTTGAGAAAAATTGATTAATTATGGGTGATGATCTTGATTCTATAGTGATGGTCAATGTCATTGATGTATGGATAGATTATGTTATGTAAAATAGTGTGGTATATTCGTATAGTTTCTAGGATGAGTATAGAGTAGGGATCCTTCATCGATACATATAATTATTTCATGATTTTTATTATATTTATAGATTGACTAACCTTATTTTTAATATTGATGTACAACTTTATGATGTAATTTATCCATATTCTCACCAAGTGAATCTTGATGTAGAAGCTTGGGCTAATTCATAGAGTATATAGATGTTTAACAAATGATAAATGAACTTAATAAAATATAATGTTTGGTTCTTTATGTTTTAATGATGTTAAAATAATTGAAAATATAATCAAGGGAAATTAGGTTTCTAAAGGAATTTATTTAGAATATTAAAATGTTAATATTTGAAATAGATATAGAATATAGTTAATTAATTAATTATTGATCAATTAATGTCAAACTTTGATGATTTTTCAATTATTGATATTTAGACCATTTTTGTGGTAGTTGTGTGTACTATGTGACAATAGTGTAAGATGATTATAGGGAAAGTTAGTTTATCCTAGTGTGTTTATGCATGGTATTTCATTATATTTTCTAATTTTTAATTTTTCACCACCTGCATCAATTGGGGTACCGACTCCCAAATGTTTTTCGGTGAATTTTCTTTAATATCTAAGATGGAGAGGGATGGATTTATGACTTGTAATTTTCCCATTACCTTTATTTATACATAGATATTAGTATGGGTATCCTGGGATATAATGGCTATAGTATAATGTGAAATCCTACCTGGGTTATTATAGCTCTTGGTTTTATTATACAATTATATTTTGGATGAAAATACTTGAGGTATATAAATTATATGTATCTGATCGTGGAAGCCTGAGAATCCCATTAGTGAATGTTCTTAGTCTATGATGTCTTATTCTAGAATAAATTTACACAGCATGTAGTGGATTTTTGGAATACAATTAGTTATAGATGAGATGAAAATGTGGACTAATGCCAAAATGAGATATAAAAAATTATATCGGATGGAGGTTGGTATGGATAAGGGATGACCCATAGTAGGGATGACATGACATATGGAATGGATGAGAATAGGATGTGCGAAATTAAGGAATGACAGACACAAACTATTGAGTAATTAGAAGTGGGGTTCCTTGTTTATAAATATATTCTTTTAATAAATATTTTTTATTTTTTATTTATTACAAATTTAGTGATCCATGGTGAGGATGGAAAACCATTATTACAAATTTAAGGGATGATTTAGTTTAATTTGTTTACTCGCAAGGATTTAGTATAGTTCTTTCATATTTTTTAAATGAGTGGTTTTAGGGAGAATCCATCTGACTATACCTATTATGATCATCCTATGTATATATAATATATTTTTTGGACCATGGGATCTTTTCGGTGATCGATCTATGAGGAACTATATTGAGGAGTTTGGTAATAGTTGATAAATCCACATGGTCACTGATGTGGATTTTCTTTCTTGTACATGCATTTTTATTTTCACTAGTATTGGTTATGTATGAAGTTACATGTATTAGTATTGACTCTATATTTATTTATGGTGTTTTCTGGGGGTTTCTAATCTTATTTTCTACCCCCTAAATCAGCATGTCTATGTAATTACACCCATTTATATTACTTATATACTCACAATTCAGGTTTCCAACCTATCTTCTACTAAAGTCGAGGTTTAGGGGTAATTATTTATCCTTCTTCTTTGACACTCCCTAAAGGGTATATTTGTAGGAAGAGGGTCATGACACTCCAGGATCACATTTGGTATTCCTTTATTTTTGGAGCTTGTTTTAGTGGATAAGGAACCAACTAGTGGGTGTTTTATCACTCCCCTTTATAGGTTTCTTACTCTGTAATATTTTATTAGGTCATATTGAGGTTATAAAGGGGTTCTTCTAGAATGGAATAGGTTGTGGGTAACCCATTTTTGGTTATTTTATACACTTAGAAACCTAATCATACTCAATACAACGTTTTCATTACTTTGATAATTCTATTATTCTTGGAATTTGAGAAGGAGGTGATCAAATTGACCTTGTGGGATAATGATTCATGTTGAATATGATTTCCCTTGAGTGTTTGGCCATTTTCCCAATGTGACTAGTGTGAGATGAGTTTGGTGTTTGAGTAGTTTATTGTAGATAATAATCCCCATAATAGGGGATATTCATTAGTATATCCTCATATTTATATGTGATGTGGAAGTTTTAGTCCCCTCGTGTGGAGAAAAATTGATTTATGTTCCCTGATTTTGAGAAATATGGATGTTTTTAACCCTAAGGTGTATGGTTTGTATTTTACAGATATAGATGGAGCTATTTTCCCATGGGATTTAATAGTATAAATTAATTTCATATATAAGTATTTTATTTTTTTTAGGGATTCCACATTTTACAAAACATATTGATTTTTGGTGATAACCTTGGTTTATTGTCATGAGATATAGTTGGGTTCTAATTGAAAGGTGTTGTTGTAAATTCATCCTAGGATAGTCCCCCCCTCCGTTATTTATGTTGGGATATTTTATAGTTTTTCCCTTGGTGGAAAACCAACCATCATTCATATTTCACAATGTGTTTTTATGGTATCCTAACATGTATTTTTTTATACTCGCCAATGTAGAGTCCTTGTAGAATCACATGTTGTGTATATGAAAATGGTATATCAGTTTGTAGAATTTTCGATGGTAATGGAAAAATTGGTATCTATTGAGAATGTTTTAGATTATTAATAGTGGAATTCAAGGTTGGATTTTCTTGGAATGGAGTTGTAAGGATGTTGTAATCCCTTTTTTCTGAGTTTCCTAAGGTTGGTTACTTTGAGAGTGTTGGGCCTTTTATTTTTTCCTTATTTTTGTGTAATTTATATTGTATACCCAAGGTATATTTAGTAGATGAACCTATTAATATTTTATTATAAATTAGGTATGTATATTTTATGTGGTAATGGATTTTTTAGGATATTATTTTATATCTACTACATGTTATGTTTAATATGGCCTCCTAGTGTTATTCATTCTTATGATAGTCACTATCTATTATCCTATCGAAGTCTGGTGTATGGTGAAACACACAACTCACCAATAGTCTATGTGAGAACCCAATTGGTTTGATTATGTCACCTAACATGTGTTTAATCTATACTACTCTTATCTATGGTCGGATGTGAAACATAAATCTACTCTTACACAAGGTCTTGCTAAAATCAACAATGTTAAGGACTATAACATAAATTTTTTTTAGTTTTAAAAATTATATATTTTACTATTCAAATTATCACCTACTTTAATTTTATTCACTCTACATTTATATTTACATATTATTTCTTTAAAAAAATATTTAAAGTCTTTAATTGGATCTTTTCATTTACACATCGCCATAAAAACTCTTAGAGTGAATTTTACAAAGTAAAATATGACTCATACATATAAAAATATAAATTTTACATCTCAAAATTTTTTAAATAGAGTTTGTAAATAAATATATGTTTATTTAAATGAATTAATACAATAAAAATAATTCCAACTTCAAAAAATACAATTTATTCTAATAATCCATATTTATAATATACACATACAACATTGAAACTGTAAATTTCAATCATAAAACCATTAAAACATCACCAAAATAATATTTCAATTGAAATATGACCATAAATATTTAAAATTATTATTCATAAAACATAATTAAATTATATCAAATTTTAGCCCAAAATTCTCAAATTTTTACAGAATATTTCAAACAAAGACATTTGTTGCAAAAATAATTAATTAAAAGTATTTCTCAAATCAAGGCACATTTTTACCATAAAAAGAAAATATTTTTTCAATTGATCATGAGATAAACATGAATAAAATAATCCATATTCAAATCCCCTAACCACAATCCATTGACTATCCCCAAGCAATCAATTCAAAAAATCCTAAAAAATGTACATTTATTAAAAAAAAGAAATATTATGATGCCACAGAAGAATTGACATTAATATGTGATTACACAAAGAAACCTTTTAAGAAAAATATAATAATTGAAATTTAAAAAATGAAATATTTTGTAAAAATATGGATTTTTATTTTGACAAGAATGACTAAATATAAAATTTGTAAATGGTATTAAACTTTCTTCATTATAAATTCATGTTTTCTTTTAAATTCTATTTTTTTCATTGGTCAGCACAAAAAACATTATTTTACCCATAACATGGATTTTTAGCATAATAAAGAACAAAAACTAAATGAAAAGTGAGAAGAAACAATAATTAATATCTCAACGTAATTAAACTCATCTATAAATTTCAAAACACACAACTCAACCAAGACTATACGTTCATATATCAGACTATTTAAATAAATAATTTTCCTTTTTAACTCCAATACAAAAATTAAATTTCAACTAAAAATGTAAATCATAATCCCAATATTTCACCAAGAAAATAATTTCAATAGATAAATTGAAAAGTTGTTTATAGATTGATTCCATGGAAGAATATAAATGGTTAACCACTCAAAGATTCAAAAAAATATTTAAATTTTGGAAAAAATTAGACAAAAATGGAATGAAAAACAATTATCAAAATAGTTAAATTAAGAAAAATCATGTTTTTTTTAATGTGGACTCCATTTAAAATTGATAAAACATAAAATAACTTATCCATCACACCTAAACACCAACATTATTCTAAATTTTGATCATTAATCTAGAAGTAATATTGAAATAGTTAATATTAAAATGAATTTTGTTTATCATAAATGAAATAATATAAAAAGGTTCGTAATATGATTAATATTATCATGTTTTCCATAAACTCTAGTAACATTCAAAATAATATTTAAATTTTAGATGAATTCTAATGGTGATGGTTAAAATTAAATTTAGTGAAATACAATGGATCACTTTTAAGACACTCATTTCAGTTTGAAACATGTTTCAACAAGCCTCAAAAATCTCAAAATTGTATACAGTAATTAAGTAGTGGAAACATCAATCATTTTTAATAATTTCAACAATGAAAATAAATTAAACAATTTTAATGAATAACTACCCTAATATTAACCTCAGTTTCCTCTAAAATTAATTAAATTATCATTCTTTACTATGTAATTAGAATATCCCATATTCTTCCATTAGTCACATATAAAGTAAAATAGATCACTAAATTAGAAAGTATATATTTAAATATCAATTTAATGTGAAACAATAATTCGTTTTATATAGTAAAATAAAAAATAATTAATATTTGAGTGGGTGGATAACAGTTAGGATTATCCTTTACATCTTGGGTTGACCATCTGGTTTTTTTTACATCAACACCTAAGAGTCATAGTCGATAAAAAAATTAAATTGTTCTTTGAAATTAAATGAAAAACAAAATATTTTACTATGATGAGTGGATCAAGGCCCTTATTCATCCAAACAATTCATTAAAAGATTAATGTATCATGCAAATAATTTATTTTAACTTCAACAACGGAAGTGTGAGAGAAATTGACAAATAGTGACCACCACTATTCCTTTAAAAAAGGTTCCCCTGGTATCTCTATTAAAATAAGAAATGATTCTATATAGCCCCAAATTTGTATAAATTCAAATTCAAAAGGGGGAGTAGATAAAAAAATTAATGTCATAATAAAACTCCCATATTTTATTTCATAACATGACCCAATGGGTCTTAAGCAGCAACTACCCCAAGATTGCCTCCATAAGTAAGGGGATGGAGACATGTGCTTAAATAAATAACTAATATGGGAGGGATTTTTTGGAAGTACCTATACACACACACACTCAACTACATCAATGCATATGTCTAGATGAATAATAATAAAATTATGAAACATCTGGAATATATTCCAAACATGAAAATCCTATATGGTATAAAATATTAAAATAGTATAAACTAGAAAATAAAATGGAAAAATACACATCCAACTAGAAATATATCCCAACCAGATAAAACTAGAATATAAAATAATTTAAGATAGAAAAACTCCTGATATGACTGATCTGGCCATCGTATGCAGTCTAATGTACTAGGTATCCCTAAGACCCTCTATAATTTTCAATTAAATGTATTCCATTTGAATAAGACATGATACGTTTTAACAAAGTCCATGCAGAGGTATGTATAAACATACCCTTTAGGACACCCTGAAAGCTAAAGGGGGAGTAGTAAAACACATTATAGGAATATAAAGATAGCTCAACTAAAGAAAGAATATAAAAATACCATGACATGGATACAGATATATATATATATATATATTCTTAAAACAAATAAACCCAAATGATAGGGAAGGGGATATCCATATCATAGACATACCCAACAAAAGAGTTCCAACAGTTCCTGATGTCCAGTAAAAATGTCTATCATCACATGAATATATCCATTAGAAACATCCCAGAAAATCCACACCTCACCACAGTGTCACACATTCATGTTGGAAGAATATATAGGTATATGATCTATGTCATTGTATTACAGGAGGGTGACAGTCATTAGACATCTAAATGACCCATTCTATGTCCTATAATGAGGGTGACACTCTAATTGTCAATAGAGGACCCATTCCAAACCCATATAGAGGATACCACTCTATTAGTCTGTAGAGGACCCATAAATAGCCTATCTAGGGGTTTCCACTATTGTAGTCATAGACCCATGCCCTAATACGGTAGAAGGCTTCCAATTGAATAAAATATAGATGACCCATGTCATGTGAAGTAGGAAGGTTCTAATAAAAGAGTAGATAGAGGAATCATTCCCAACCTGGCTAGAGGTTTCCACTTTAATGTTTAGTAGAGGACCCATTACCATCCTAGTTAGAGGGTTCCACTCTAGTAGTTAGTATAGGATTCATGCTTTTCATAGTAGGAGGGTTCAATATGATAAATAGATATAGGAAACATGCCTAGCTAAGATGGACGGTGCCACACTATAGATAGATATAGGACATGTGCCCTATCTCAATAGGACAGTGCCACTCTAGAAGCCTCTGTTGATCCACTTAATTAATTCATTCAATGAGAAATGTCTAAATAGGTATCACACAGGGCACATCATTTATTATATCTCAAAATACACAGTGGAGATAACCATCAGATTCTTATGAGAAAAAATACTTAGAACATGCTACTCATGGTCCAAATTCCAAGTACAAGTTAAGGAGATATGAAATTTGGATTTTTTATATAAATTTAAATAAGGAAGTACATGACATATAAGGTACCCACATGTAGTGTGGTCCTACACTGTTATCAAGCCCTATCTTTTCCAGTACATAGATCTTATCCCATGTTGTACTATAAAGAATCTAGAAACACTATTTGTTGTGTCTAATCCACTCGGTACCCTACCCATTATCTTGTTCTTGTCAGTGTACATCAGACAAACAACATATCCTTCTTCATGGGAGTTCCACCCATGTCTATGGTCATGTCTATGTACATCAGTACACTATGTGTGTCCGGACATTTCCTCATAAATGGGGTCCTAATTGTGTGTTCCACCACATTTATTTTCCATCTAGGGAATTATACATGGTATGTCTACCCAAATACACTACATGACATCCATAACTTTCCCAAAATTCTAGCACTACAACCAAAGGGTCACTACATGTCATGTGTTCATCATAGTACACACCGTGTACTTGGGTTTTTTCCAGAAACATAGTTCCACTTCTAGAGTTATAGATTCAGCCTCACCACCTTGGATCTCATGTCCAAGGCTCTCATAATCAATGGAAGATTATTTTTTCCATTTCCATCCATCTGGTGGATGGAAATAGGATTCCAAATGGTTCCTTCAACTCAAACATTTCCCATGTGTATATTTCATCACCTAAAACACTAAACAGATATTCTGATCCTCAATGGAATAACACATATCCAACAAATAATATAAATCCATTTATGATTCATCATTATATTCTTCGTACGTGAATAAAATATGGATTTGATGTTCCAATTGGTCTTGTTCATGACTGAAAATGTTGAAACGAGTCCATGTTGGACTATCAGCAAAGTAAAAAATGAATTGTTTGGAGGAAAGAACCAAAAAACATATATGATCAATGTCTAATCATTATTGGATGACGAACACAATCAGGTATATCTAGGGTGAGTAGTAATTTAATAAACTGAATAATAAATTTAATTTTTTACATAGGTTAATGCAAAGGATTGATTTGAATAAAGATCAAAGAAAAAATATGATCATGCTCAATATTTTTATAAATTCAGGAGGAATAAATTAATTGAATAGTACTAACTCATACTGTAACATTTTCCATTGAATAATGTGCTCTCCAAATAAGAAGAGGAGTCATTGTGTTTTCAATGTAGTGGTCTTCTTTGGTCTAAATGTTCATCGTCATCTGATTTTGATTCACCAATGTGTGTTGGAATGAAATACTCTAAATTAATCAAGGGGTTACGAGGATAAACTTATAGAGTATTTATAATTGTATATTATATAAGATTTACATTTTGGATATATAAATCAATTAATTAATTTAATTAATTAATCAATCCAATGAATGTACCACCGTTGACTATTTTATTTTAACGCCCCATGCGGACCTATTTTATGTTATTCCTAGGGGAAACCTCATGTTTCATACTCATCCATGGGCTAAAATTCTAATATAGGATTATGTTTAGGATTTATCATATTTTATTTAATAAATTTAATGTGCGTAAAATTATATATATTTAATTTTTTTATAAAATTAATTACTGAAACATTGGGGCTCAAAATCGCACGTCATCATAGCACCTAACTCCAAAAATGATTACTAAAATATTCCAAATTCATAAAATTATAAAATAGGGTCTGTACAATATTCTCTAATTCAATATTTTCATCTCTAAACCTAAAATACTAAAAATAGAGCTCAATGTACTAAGATAGTATCTGGATATTCCACTCCCAGGTTCACTCATTCATACTCATGTGCTTCCAAAGCACAAGAACAAATGGAATGGTCCATCCATGTAGGGTCTTCTATAGTTGATCCATGATTTATAATGGGTTCTCCTCAAAATTTTACCCATCCTCTACATCCATTTACACCTTTTCAAAAACATGTGTGGTGTCATGCATGTATTTCCTCAGCTTCAACACATAGAATACTTCGTGAACCTTCTCCAACTATAGGGGTAGGGAGAGGCGGAAATAAACCTCACCAACCCTATACAATATATCAAATGGTATGATTAACCTTTGGGATAGCTTCCCTTACTGAACGAATCTTCAAAATCTTAATCGTGGGGAGACTTTATGAATAACATACTCTCCCTTATCAAACTCTAAGGGAATTTGATGTCAATCTGTATAAGATTTCTTCCTACTCAAGGTTATCCTCATACCTTCATGGATGACCTATACCCTCTCCTTCATTGCATGTACAATCTTTAGACCCACATGTGATGCAATGCTGATCTATTTCCATCACAAGGGTGGCCTTCAGGTCCTCCCATACAAGACCTCATAATGTTCCATGCCTATAATAGACAGGTATCTATTTTTAAATGGAATCTCTACCAGGGTAAAGTGATCCTACCAACTCTGGAAACTGTCTAACACATAATCTCTAAACATATCCTCTAACACATGTATAGTGAGCTTAGTGTTCCCTTCTATTTTGGGTAGAAGGATGTACTCATCATCATCTATTTTCTGAATTAATTCTATAATCCTCTCAATAACCATGACATGAACCACACATCATGGTTAGATAAAATCATCAATGTAACCTCATGAAGGTGAAAAATATCCAATACATACATCTTCCCAAAACTGTTCATTGAAATCTTCTCCCGGGTAGAAAAGAAGTTTTCCTACTATGTGATTCATCCAATTATCACCTAGGTAGAATCATGTACAATCATTATCTATGGAAGAACTATCACAAAATCCATGTATATTCCATCCCATTTTCACTTTGGGATCTCAAGGGGCTACAGAAACATACTAGAATCTGGTTCTCATCATTTACCTATTGCGATGTGAGGCACCATGAGACAAACGCATCCACTCTCTATCTCATTTTTTCCTCCAAAACTACCATTGATGGTCTATGTACATATTTCCCACACCATGATGTACATATAAAGTAGATGTGTGGAACTATATAATATCCTCCTCATGCATCATAAATAGGACCATCATTTGTTCCTAGAAAAGGATGACATGGTTTCCTCCTTCAGAATATCTATCTATTGAATCTCTTGAGGATATTTGGTCACTCATGATATCTAAATCAATTTATCCCAACTGGGAATCTCTCAAATGCTAAAGGAGTAGAGGATTCAACGGTATTGACTGATGAAAAGATACACCGTCCTACTCAACCAGGGTCATCTTCATGGAATAAAATTTCTTAGATTCCTCTTATACCAAATAATCCTACAAAATCTAGTTAAGGGAATATGCTATATTTTTTAATTTCCTTAGAGTATAGATGATATCAAATTCAAATTCTTGAAGGAAATACAACTAGTTCCTCTATATTAGGTTAACTTCTCTCTATGTAAAGACATACCTGAGACTCTAATGGTCTGAGTAAATTGTAAAGTGATCCCTGAGAAGATAGTTCCTCCATATCCTCTAAGTGAAGATTACTGTTGCATTCTCTAGGTCATGAGTATCATGGTTCGGATCCTAGTGTCTCAAATTCCATGACCAATATGTGATAACTACCTTTCTTTTCATCAAAAAATAGTTGATAACAAATACTAAGGAATCAAAAAAACTATGTACTCAATGACTTCCACTGGTAGTCTCAAAATAATATCAATCATTATACTCATCCTTAACTCCTCAAAGGCTCATTGGCACTACTCATTCCAGGTAAATGGCTTCTCTTTTTGTTCAAAGGAAATTAGAGGGGTTCCAATCATGGATAATCCAACCAAAAATCTACTAAATCCATATTTGAATCCATGAGAGTCACCATGATATTTGTACTCTCAGATAATGTTTAGGATACATCACCAAGTGTCTCAAATTCTCATACTTAGACACCATGAACATTAGAGTGTCATCTATTCTTGGGGGTGGATATTCCTACCTGACAGTTACATAATTCAGTAAATTTCAATCCACACCTCACATTGATCCCTCCTCCACCTCTCAGTAGAGAAACATAATGATGTCAAAGAGAACACAATGGTTCTTTCAAATCCCTACCTCTATATACTATATAACCACACCACTAGCTCTTGTAGCCCTATGAGTTCATATGTCATGCTATAGAAAACATCAGACCATCCCTATATAGAGTCTATAAAGAGTACCATATCTCATTAGGGAGATAAAAATGACACATCCTCATACCCCACAATCATTAAATGCATATGATAGCTCCAAAAATATACTACTTCAATGGTAATACTATCCAATAGATAAACCAGATGTAACCTCCTATGAATGAGATCATCATGCTCTATCTAGGGATCACACCTCCTCGAGGTGGAAAAACCCAATCCCACAACCCCATATTAAATAGTAGAGAACATATGAGCATGGATAGTTGATGATTAATCTTATAATGAGGAAAACATCATAGGGTTTCATTTTCTCTATATAAACACTTTGTGTGTGGATCTCTCTCTTTGCAGTGTAAGGCCACCACATCAATTAAATTTTGTGATCAAAGATCCTCTTTGTAGGAGCCTCCAACACATGGTCCAAGAAAAAGTTCCTCCCCTAGTATCATTATGTCTCAAAAAATGGATATGTATAGGGAAACATGGATTTATACTCTATGATAAAAAATTTCATCATAGTATAGGATAAATAGGTTTTAACATGAACCACACTTGAGCCTCCCAACCATAAGCCCCATCTATTGAGAGATCATATTTTCCCTTTCTTACCTATTCTCCGCAAACCTGGCCTTCACTAACACTCCATCACATTATCATATTCATATCATGCAAGAAAAATGGACTCATCTTCTACACCTTGACACTATCACATAGAGGTGGCACAAAATCTTCCTTATAGTTTTGAATCATGTCATAGGGCACATCTCAGTGGGGGAAGTGTCCCCCTTCGTCACATGACTGAAGCCATGGTAAATCATCTCCATAAAAGGACTCTACAAAGGACTGATGTTTTCATGGAGGGGTATCATCATGAGGATCACTATTTAATGGAGTCATATCTAAGTTTTATATTCAATCCACTTGATCTGGCCTGATATAAACCACCTAATAATGAAGTCTGGCTCAAAAACATACCTTGGAGATCTCTCTCTCTGGATCCTGCAATATGCACTAAGAATTGGTGTGTCATCAACTAGTACCACTATATCAAGATGTTTCACTTCAAATATAAATGGTTCCATGTGTATCCATTTGATCAATCGGGATCCACGCATTTATGAAAGCTTGGATCACCGACCCAGGACGATCCTTTACTGCTTAGTGATCTAAATCATTTGTAAAACCATAGTGATGTCTATAACTTTAACTTGTGGAGTGTGATAAGAATCTATAAATCCTCATCATACTATGTTGTTATTGTCTACTACTCGATAAATCTGAGGTCTAATACCCACCAAACTAGAGGAAATGACCTCACGCAATTGACCCTGAACTGAGGCCTCATCACATTATGCATCGTCATAATGATCTGTATCTGATAACATGGATTTTTGTCTTTTCATAGTCCTGTTGAATGTGATTAGGATGTACCATGATTAAATAAGAATGTTTATGTATAATTTGGAGTTTATTTAAGAGGTAAGCCGAAGACTCAATCCTATATGGTTCATGTATCATTGATCAATGCAAATAATGCATCGGTATATTGAGTCAATAAGTGGATATTCAAGTACCTAGTGAAGGGATACATAGGCCACGATAACAAAACTAGAGCCCCTATCCATAACAGTATACTCTAATCACTTTGAAAAAGTTCCCCTAAATCCTAACCAAACCATCATAAGGGGACTACAATCCAAAAATTATCCCAAAGAATGAATTACTCACATACCAATTTGTCACGAACTGGCCCAATGTGTGTTGAGCCGCAACTAACCCAAGACCGCCTCTATTGGACCTAGGATGGTGATAATAACAGAAAAAAATAACTTATATATGAGTCCCTTTCCTCAAGTACCCATACACACAAAATCATCCATCTTAATGAATAAGTGCAAAGGAGTAATAATAAAAAAGATGAAACAACTAGAATATAAACCAAATAAGAAAAACCACTTGAGTGTACAAGAGTAAGATAGTGTAAACTAAAAATTAAAAGGAAAAACATACACACCCAACCATAAATATGTCCCAACCTAACAAAAATGGAAACTAAAAGATGTTGAGATAGACCAGATCTCGATATCTAAGCTTTGATCGTTGTATGTGGTCTAATATACTAAGAATACCTAAGATCTTCTAAAATAGTTGATGACTTTTCCATCATCATCATAATAAATGACACATGGGGTAAAATATCATTGAGGGGTGACTATATACATACCCAGTAGGATGCATTAAAAGATAAATGTGGAGAACTAAGAGACATGATAGGAAGATATTGTATAATGATCAACCTAAGAAAGAGAGTAAAAAATCATATGACATGGACAAAAATATATATATATATATATATATATATATTATAAAACAAATGAAACCCAAATGATAGGTTAGTGAATATATATCTCATAGCACAACTCTGGAAAAGAATTTGAATGGTTCTAGAAGTCTAATAATGATTCTTAATATCTCATGTGTCTATCTAGTAGAAACATCCAAGTCAAGAACACCTTTCCACTATTCCACATAGTTGAGGGACAATAATATCTAGGTAGAAGACTCATTCCCTATTATGATAGAAGGGTTTCACAGGGTTGATAGAAAGACGAAAAATTCCCTATATTGGTAGGATGGTTCCACTCTAATAATTGATAGAGGACCCCTGACCAGCCAAGCTAGAGGGTTCCACTCTAGTACTCAGTAGAGGAACCATTAACAACATGACTGGAGGGTTCCACTTTAGAAGTCAAGGACTCATTCTCTAATAGTAGAGAAGGTTTCCACACAGATTGAAGATGGAGGACCCATTCCCTTCCTAGAAGGGGTACCACTAAAATAGTAGATAGTTGACCCATGACCATCCTAGCTAGAGGGTGACACTATAATGGTCGATAGAGGACCCATGTCGAGAACATATAGAAGGTCCCACTCCATTATTAGGTATAGGACCCATGCCCCTCCCAGTAGGGGGGTTCCACTAGAATAGTGGATAGAGGACCCATGCCTAGCCTCATAGGAGGGTGCTACTCTATAGATGGGTAGAGATATAGTTTGTTATCCCAATAGGAGTATACCATTAAAGAAACCACTTTTTATACTACCAAATAACTATTGTTATCAAGAATTTCCAAAATAATCATCACTCTTAGAACATCTCTCATCATATCTAAAAATCAATGACATATGAAACCATTGTGTTCTATGCTGAAAAAAAAGTAAATATATGCCACTCACGGGCCAAAATATGTGTCCAAATTGTAGTTAAATGAGACGTCGAATTTTCCTCAAAAAAATAATGGGGTACATAGCGTATACGGGTAGAAAGGATTAGGATTTCAAGAACATGAAATGTATAGAATAAAAGGATGTAGCTAACCCTTTAATGATGAACTTCAAGTTACTAGGGAGTTGGGTACATAATTGTTTTGGAGACACTTGAAAGAGTGAGATCTATTTTTCATGGGTGTATCCAATGAGATGAGAATATAATTCATGGTAGAAATGAATTCAAACTAGGATTGAATATTCAATTAGACATAATGATTTATGTTGTGGTATGAATGTGTTTATTTTTTAAATATATATAATTTTTTAAAAATTATATTTTTTCGAAAAGGGATTGCTTGTGGTATTTTGAAAATGGATTAATTTTGAAAACATAGTAGTTTTTTTAAATAGTTGATCCAAAAAATGTAAATTTTTAAAATCAATGTTTTGATAACTGGAATGTGATATTTTTTGAAATTGAAATCCTTCAGTTTCTATGCAGTGAGACTTATGGTGGTTGTTGTGTTGATAGAAATTGTATTGGGTAGGTGTAGTAGAGACCAACTAGAGGAAGCTGTGAAAATATAGTTTCACCTAAACCCAGGTAAGCCAGTAGCTAGTTTAGAGGATATTGTAAGCTTTCTAAGCCATGGAATGTGGGAATAGAATGAATGAGATGAAACAGATGGATCACCCATTTCAGTTTCAGATGCAGAATCCACCCATCATATGGGGTGATTCAAAACCTGAAAGGGTTGAAACATAGTTGAATAGGATTAATTTAATCTTTTATTTCCTAGGAACACTAGAAGAGTTGATGGTCAATTTTTCAGCATATATGTTGGAAGATCTATCACGTTAGTGGTGTCAATTAGTGGTCCCAAGAAAATGTGACCAAGGAATGTCATTGGAGGATTTTGAGGATTTTTTAAGAAATAATTTTGTTCTCACATGTTTAGAATTTAGAGATACAAAGATACATTTAGTCTGAAGTAATAGAACCTCTCAGTAATGGAATATTCTACTAATTTTATGAACATAGTCTGGTTTTCTTCTAAGATCTTTTCTAGTGTATCCTTGAAGGCATGTATATTTGAATTTAGATTAAGGAAAGAAATTCATTCAAAAATTATGGTGATTTTTATAATGGATTATACATAGATGGTAAATAGTTCCACAATGCGTGAAAGGTATTTATTTGGGTCTACAGGTAGGGGAATCATGTTTGTACCCATGGTAAATGGTTGGAACACTAATGTGGGGATAAAGTAGATGAGGTACACTTAATTCTAGAGTGGGAGTATGGATTATAATCCAACCTCAAAATCAGTGAATCTTAATGAAAATATTTAGATTATTTCATGATGTTTTCAATGTGGTTATACAATCCACATGATACAAAATTTTACAATATAGCCTCAAGAATAACATAACTACAAGAGGATTGGACATATTCACTATTATTGTTGAAATGATCTGAGGATGGGTGTCCATAACACTACTCAGGGGTCGTAGGCATCCTATACCTCGAGGAGATGGGGGGAAGTAGTATACCCCTTTTCAAAAAATTAGAGTTAGTCATGGTGATTCTAGGAATTCCATGACTCCTCGTCAGGGCATGTTTTATCAGGGTAACAAATAGTAGAGTGTGGAAAGAAAGAAGTAGTTTGGAGAAGATCAGGTTTTGGTTGATTATCATTCTATACTTTCAACGGCGCGAGGTATGATTAATTTTAAGTCTACCCTTATGCAAGCCTTTTTTATAAGGGTCCATATCATTATTTCATTTCTTCATGTGATAATGATTTTTTGGGTATAAATATTTAAATGATTCATTTGGGTTTAAAACATAAAACTCCTCTAGGTAAAATAATTTTTTGATCCTTTATGTATAGAGTAGGTGTTACAACTATTTATGGGGTTGAGTTGACATGGAACTTCATAGTTCTTGAGATGGATGTTTATGATTCAATCATGGGTATGGATTGGTTGATAATGATTAATTGTAAAATTGACTATTATGTGTGAACTCTTAGTTTCATGATGGGTAATGGAATCAAACATCTATTAAGGGGAGAGAAGAATGCAATGGTGGGTTTAGTGGGTTAGTTGGAACCAATGGTTTAGACCATCTCATACCAATTGACGGATTTTCCATTAGCGTCGTTGGAAGGAATCGAGCAGAGCAGTTTCCTGGCGATTGATGATTAGTTTCTAGATTTATTTACCAAATAATTTTCAAGGTTTTTACTCGTAGGAGAAGTAGAGATTATGATTTATCTCATTCAATGGACTAATACTATCTCACTTTTATCATACCGTATAGAAATATCATGATTAAGGGAATTGAAAGTGTATTTAGAAGCTCTCAAAAACAAAGGGTTCATCCAGACTAGTACATTTCTATGGCCAACACCAGTTTTTTTGTTAAAAAGGTGGATGGAACTCTTTAGTTATTTTTATATTATCATAAGCTTAACCAAGTTACAATAAAGAACTGATATGCACTCCCACGCATTGATGATATGTTTGATCAGTTGAGGGGTTCTCAGTGGTTCTCCAAAATTTACTTATGATTAAGATATCAAAAGTTGCGTGTGTGGAAAGAGGATATTTTAAAAAAATATATTTCAAAAGTAGATATGGATTTTATTAATATGTGGTAATTCCCTTAGGTATAATGAATGAACTAGTGGTATTTACAAAAATTGATGATTCAGACATTTCAAAGAAATCTAGATTTTTTCTTGGTGGTGTTTGTTGATTATATATTGGTGTATTCCAGGACATGGGCTAAGCATGAGAAACACTTAGAGACAGTGTTGGGAGTATTTAGAGATCAACTATTGTATATGAAATTATCAAAGTGTGTTTTTTGGATACAATAGGTTCATTTACATGGCCATGTTATTTATGAGAGAGGTGTTTTAGTGGATCTAGAAAATATAAAGGTTGTTATCTCTTGGAAGCTTCTAAAGAATGTCTTTGAGATATAGATCTTCCTTGTTCTATCTGGGCATTACCGATTATTTTTTCTTGATTTATCATGACTATATTCACCAATGATATATTTGATGAAGAATAATTTTCCATTTCAATTGAATGATTAGTGTCAGGATTATTTTTAAGATAATAGGATTATCCTTACATCAGCACTAATCATGGTTTTTATAGAACAAGGGAAAGTATATGTGGTGTATTGTGAAAAATAGAGATCAGGGTTGGGGGTGTGTTCTCATTAAAGGGGATCATGGGCTTTTAGTCTTTACTTATCCTAGTGTGGAAGTGGGAATAGATAGTAATTGATTTTTTTATAGTTCTTCCAAGAACAGTTATAAAACATGATTCTATATGGATGATTGTATATTTGCACATAAGGTCGTATCATATCCACCATATTTGTAAATCTCATACGGTGGAGAATATATCAAAAATATAAATCCATTGGGTTGTAAAGAGGCATGGTGTACCAGTTTCGATTGTATCTGATATAGATCTGAGGTTCATGTCTCATTTTGGGAGATCTTTGTAGCAATCCATTAGATATCAGTTGATGATGAGTACAACATATCATCTTTAGACAGATGGGTAATATGAGAGATCTATTTAAACATTGGTGGAAACATTGTGGGCTTGTGTCATGGATTTTGGGGGATCAAGGGAGGATCACTTTCAATTGGTGGATTTTTCCTAGTATAACATTTATCAGGAATTCATATATATATATCCTTTTTTAATAATTGTATAGGAATTTGTGTCGTTCTCCACTGTCTTGGGTGAAAACAGGTGAGATGACGATGGTAGGGTCGAGCCTTGTATAAGAGACTATGGATATGATCAAGTTGATCAGGAAAAGAATGGTTATGGAACAGAGTCTTCAGAAATCTTATTTGGATCATCATTTATTACCATTTTCATTTGAGGTGGGTAATCATGTATTCTTGAGAATCTATCCAATGATGGTACATCGTCAATTTGGAAAGATGGGTGAGTTATCTACAAGGTATATTAGGCTTTTATAGATACATGAGTGGGTTGGAGAGGTGGAACATCATTTTAATTTTCCACCATGGTTTAGTGTGTGGCATAATGTGTTTCATGTTTCTCAGTTAAAGAAGTATTAGCTGGATTCTGACCATGTGATTCAATGGGATCATGTATACCTAGATTCTGATGCTTAATTGGTGCATGTGCAAGTGTGAATTGTAGATAGGAATGAAAAATTATTTCATGGTAAAATCATCTTTCTAATTAGAGTTTTGTGGAAACATGGTCAAATTTTAGAGGAGACTTAGGTGTGGGAGAAAGTGATGGTCGAGCAATGGAAAAATATCCTTCATCAAAGATATGATTTTCTACATTATAAGGATGGAAAGTCCAATGGTGGGGAGAATTTATCACCCCAATTTTGAGGTATGTAACCTTTTTTATGCCTTTTTATGTGTATAAAGGGGTTGGGTAATGTTTGGAAGAGTTTGGAAGGTTTTTCTGAATGTTTTGGGGATTTTCTAATTGAACATGGTTTGATAACTATTTTTGAAAATAATTTAGAATCCCTAGGAAATAGTGCATGTTGAGGAATAGGGATATGGGATGGTGAACGATTTACAAACCATAAATCCACCCCATGTAAAGCGTGTATCTTGAAACAGTGGGGTTTCATACTCTTAGTTCATGGTTTTTCTAACTATTCGAGGAACCCTTTGGGATAGTAGTAGTCCCATGATTAGTATATGGTTTTTAAAACCGTATGAGCTAACCATGAAAGGAATTAATAAGGGGATTTAAAAAATTAGGGGGCTTGGGATTAACCCTAAACACCCTATTTATTCTTCCTTATAAACCCAACTCTATATTTCTTCAGCACAAGGCTTAAGGATGATATCTCAATCATTATATAAGTGAATCAAATGATTTTCAAGGTACTTTGAAGGAGATTATTCCCTAGTAAGTCTCCTCTCTTGGTCCTTTCATGGTTTTCCTTATAACTACTCTCTTATCTCACCTAATTTTCTAGATATACTTATATTGCATGTAGATATAGGGTGGTTGTTGCCAATATTGGTGATATTTTATCTTGTTGGTATTGGGGAAAGGTATCTATGTTTAATTTCTAGAAGTTTCACTAGGATTTGGTGTGTTATTTTGTATTGGGTATATTTATATAGACCCTAAGGTAGGTGGCTTCACTCTCAACTCTATTTTGCTAGAACTAGAAGGATTAATCTCAAATTAAATGGTTTTTATTGAAATTGATTGTGAATGTGATGTTTGAAGATTTATTGAAACCAATTGTGTGATAGTATATGGATTTTTGGAAAAAATGGATTGTTCTAGTGAAATGTTATTTTTTTGGACTCTAAAATGATGAATGTAAAATTAGTTTCTTGGTTTGGTTGATGTAATTTTTCTGTGAAATTTTTTTTCTATAAAAATTTTGTTTTATTGATGAATGATTTGGCTTGGATATTTTCTTAAGTGTGTTTTAAATAAATTGGTGATATATTGAAGTGGTTTTGGAATGTTTTTTTAATTTATGATGTTCTTAGGGGATTGTTTGGTTTGGGAACTGTCGGGTAATATGTCTTGGCATGCATTGGTTGATATGATCTTTGTAATTTTTTATTATCATGATGTATTGATTTTAGTGAATGTAATTGGATATATTTTTGGATTAAGTGGTTAATTATGGGTGGGAATGGATGTAAAGTGTGTGCGAAGAAAAACTATAAAAGGGGGTGGATAGTGGACTTGAAGGACCAACATCAAGGATAAGTGAGTGTGTAGTACCAATATAATTGAAGAGGGGAGGATGAACTAGGATGTGAAGCTCTGCCATCATGGGTTCGCCAATTTTAGGTGTTTGGAACCTATGAATATGGTTGGAATCTGTGTGCCTCCATCAAAGGTGAAATGGGTTATGCCAAAATATGTTTGTAAAATGGTTGATGATGTGTTTAGTTTCATTCCATAGTGTTGTGTGGATTTGGGTAAAATCATTTGCTAAAGTTGTTTTTGGCTTGTCGGAAGACATTTCCTTATTTCATGGTTTTATATTAATTATTTATATAAGTGTGATAATAGGTTCTATAATAGTGGTGTGTGTAGAGAAGTCATTTGGGGAAATACTAGAGGGTATTATTACTCACCACATACTTTTCCACTTTGATGCTTCTGCATATATTGTATTTGGATACATAGATAAGCTAAAGCATTTCATTTCCTTAGTGGTTCATCGTACTGTTTGAGAAGTCTTTTGGTTCATGGAGCATGGATCTTATTGTGGTATGTAGATTTTTGTAATGGATTCTTTGGGTTTTATTGTTTTTTATTCCTCTTGGTACTCTAATTATGGTATTTTGATGGTTTTGGCTTTGATGGTCTTTGAAAATGCATAATTTTAAAACATTTTAGACATGAATCATATATACATTTTTTGAATTGGAACATTTGGTTGGGTGTTTTATTTCAAGTTAAAATTATACCCCACTTTTCATAAATCTCTCATTGTTTAATTCCATCTTTTGGTGCCTTGGGGATGATGTTTAAGGCCAAGTAGCACTTTTTCTTTGACTCAGTCCAATTAGGAGAGGCAGGGGATTGCAAAAAAATATTCATTCAAGACTATATAATTCTTTAAACATTTCATATGAATAAGGATTGATGAACTATTTTCTTTCAAAAAAAATTCATCAAAAATTGTAGTATATACTGAAAAATACAAAGTTCATGAACCTTGTCATTCCATCATGATCAAGGTTAACATCAATAATATTTATAAACTTCTTTTACAGCTCTACATCTTCTTTCTGCACCAATTTAATCTATATTTAGATAGATGGTTGACTATTCAAGTGAAAAAGATAAGATGTATCCCCATCCATCAAGTTTTCTAGATCCATACATTAAAAATCCTAAAATACTGGTTCTTTTTTATCATCATCATTGAAAATCCAGCATTATCCCTTTGACTCAAATCATCAGCTGCCTAGTTCTCTTTCTTTGGGTGGTAATGTATTGAGAAGTCATAATCATTAGTCATCTCTAACCATATTCTCTAGAAAATTTTAAACTCCATAGACTAGATTATGTACATTAAAAATTTTGGATAAGTATATATATCACACTTTTCAACATAAGGATAAAACCTCTATATTTTTAAGGAAAGTTTTATTATAGCTCACTTAGAATCATGATTTGAGTATTTTTTTCTAATAAATAATTAATTTTCATGAGTAATAATATATAACCATATAATTATGAAAAATAAAAAATATCAATTCCTTCTTGGATGAATTACTATAGATTATAAACCCTTCTATACTCTAACGTAATGTAAGAATAGGTGTGTTGACTAACCTTCTCTTTAGTTCCTTGAAATTTTCCTCACATTTATTTGTACCGAGGAACATGGATCCTTGCCAAGTTCACAAGGTCATAGGATTAGATAGTCATGATAATTTCCCCATAAACCATCATTAATGTTGGGATAAATCAATAAAACTAAATATCTCAGTTCCCATGGCTGGTCGAGGATGACATTCAATAGCCTCTGTCTTTGATGGATCAACTGATATAAACTCTCTTGTGATTATATGGACAGAAAATGAAACCTTTTGTAGAAAAATTCAGAATTTTTAAATTTTAAATATTGATTATCCACCAATAGGTTCTTTTCTATGATTCTCAAGTGGTTGTCATGCACTTCCACTCTCTTTGAATATATTAGAATATCATCTATAAAGACAACCACAAAATTTTGATAGTAATATGTATAATAACCCGAACTAGAATAAGTGAAATTTCCCTTTTGATTTAATTAAATGTGTTATTTTATAAAATGGATATAGGAAACACTTGTACACTATTTGTTTTATTAAATCCAACTATATTTTAATGACCATTAAGTATCATTACTGTTAATAATATAGCCTTTCAATAGTGATCACATGAAAATTTTAAATATAGTGTTTTAAAAAATCCTATTGACACATAAAAAGGAGGTGATGTCCTTAACCAGTAGGATCATTCCCTATGAAGACAATCTATCAAAGCTTTAGAGGGAGATATCATTTCAGGGCTTTTCAATTAAAAAATCCCATGATGAGATCCAACAACTTAAGAATTTAAAAAAATGGTTATGGGAGAAGTTCAAGCTCATCGAGATCATGGCCCGAACCATGTTCAATAGATGGCCCCAAGAAAGCCCCACTGTCACACACCTTACTCTTCGGGAATATGATGACGTAATAAAAGGATAAGTATCCAAACCATAGAATTATGATTATTTAAATTATTTTTTATATAGAATAAAGAATATACTTTCATTTTATTATTGTTACTTTGTATATGATTTTTAATACACAAATAGTATATTTGGTTAATATTCAAATTCAATTAAGAAATATTTTTTGGTAAATTAATTTATTTTTGAAATAAATAATATTTTAAAAAATATTATCATTAAATTACTTTTATTAAATATAAATAATCATACAATTTTTATGAAATTAAATTTAATATTTATTAAGGTTTGAAAACTATTTTTTTCAAAACTCTTCAATTTTCAATAAATATTGGTTTTCATATTAAAAGTGAAAATTCACATATTTAAAACATTATTTAGATAAAATGAATATTATTTTTGTAATTAGGATGTTAAAATTATCCAATAGTTAGTTTTTCATAATTTTCTAAGACAATAGAATTTTTTTAAAAAAAATTAATACCATATAAATATATAGTGTGTTTTATGACATCATAATGGCCCAATAGTGATTTAATAAACACTATAAATAGATATTAGGACAAATATATGTTTTACCATTAAAACAACTTGATTTTATATATATTTTCTTTTTTTATAAATCTTTAGTGAATTCTCCAAAATGTTTAATATATTTTATGATTTTAAGCTCACTTTATTAACAATGTGACTCACCTCCACATAATCAAGTTTAATATTTTCATATCTTTTTCCCAGTTTCTTATAAAATAATTTTTTCAACTCTTATTTGGAAAAAAACCTTGGGAAAAAACATGGGATGGTTTGTGGTTTTGAATATTTAATTATATAGATTCAAAAACCTAAGTTTGTGAAATATTAAAGAGTTTCCACCTCATTTCCTATATAAATCTACCCAAGATCCCACTTATATTCACTCAAACTACTTTTAGAACTTCCTTACTAATTACTTCACTCTCTATAATCCTCCTAAGGTTCCCCAATCTCTCAAGAAGCCCATCTTCTATATTCTAAAGTCACGCATTCTGGTAAGGGTACCTTCATTTCTAATTTTTTATCCAAGTTTCTATATATTTTTACACCCTATTATTTTCAATTAAAAATTATGGGGTCTGTTTTTTCAAATCCCCCATACTTACATTATTATTTTTAAATAATTAGATACCCCTTTAACTCTTATTAATCCCACCCACATACACCTATTTCCATGCCTAAATTTCATAAGAGTTATTCCATTTCTTCTCTTCCATCAAGATTCTTTATTATGTTATACCTTATAATTTCAAATTACTTATGTTGGGAAATGTATTTATATGACCCTCTAACTTTCCATTTCATGTATATATGATGAGATACCTATTTATCTCTCATCAACCCTTTTGGTTAATTTTTATTTCACACCATTAGGATTCTGAAATTGCACTACAAATTTCCATTCCAAAACAATTGTATAGTGATTACCATACCCATTCCCTATCAAGGGTGTTCAACTTTATATAAATATACCTTTTTATTGAGGACTAACACATATTTATTACACACCACTTTATCTTGGAATAAATTATTATGATTAATGAATCCATATTTTATGATCTATGTGCCATACTTAAGAATTAGAAGGAAAAGAAAGTGACGTGTGGGACCCAAATTATATAGTGCTCCAATGAATTTGGTAATGTTTAGTATCATGATAAATCATGTTCATAAAGGGGTTTTCTTGATTTCTTTATGGTACTTTTCCACTATTATATCTTGAATGTTTATCCTTGATCTAAGATGAAATGTTTTAAGTTGTTTCCATATTTCTATGTTTTGATTATCATGTTATATCATGCCTTTATGTTCATGTTTCATTTAAGCTCCATTGATATGACTTTTGTCTAAAACCTATTGTATTCCAAATTTTATTCCATTTTTATTCTTATACTGGGATTTATAGCTCACCCATTTCTTATGTATGTCCTCAGTTTATCCCATGAATTGTAAAGTACGAAGGAATGTTGTGGTCATGTAAAGGAATTTTTCCATAATGATGTTGTATTTCATGTTTTAAGTTTTTATATAATGTTCCTAAATTCCAAAGAAACTATAATTATAGATCTTTTTGGTTGTATTAAGTTTCATTTTATGTCATTAAATCATGTGTGAATGTAATTAAAAGAATAGGGTTGTAATAGTCTGTATTAGTGGAAAGTTTAGTTATTTTTGGAATTTGGATTAGAAAACTCTGGTGAAAGCCTTAGGGATCAGACTAAGTATAGAAAAACACCCCTAAATCTTGGTGAGTATACAGTATGTTTTTTATTAAGAAAATGCATCCCAGTATCAATAAGAACAAGTGGATGTGTCTCTATAGAAGATTTATCGAGGGGTGAAACAAGAAAACACTACATTAAGCTAGACTTGAATGGGAACTACAACACAAAAATGTGCCTTTCTAGACTTTGGGTTTGGAACTCTTGGGGAATATGCTTTGATAAATTCATAAGATTAGTACGAACCATTATTAAGTTATGAAAAATCCTATAAGAATATATTTTATGAAATATATCATGGATGACATAGATTAGACTAGAAATACATAAGTTAAGGAACTAGATGTAATTTATAAGTTATCCCATTAATGTCATTTGATTACCCTATATGTGTTTAATAGTTTAAAATGCATACCTCTACCTTTCCTTTTATTCTATCTGGTGGATAGTAATTAGAGTAATCATGATAACAACCAATGCGAAGATCAATGTAATGACTTCCCTAATAAGATGCCCAATCCTATGGGAGCGGTAATCACAATATCTGTCATGATACTCTCTCAGTTGACTGATGTTTTTAAAAGAAACCTTGATCAAGAAGAATGTACACCCCCCACCCCATGAAAGAAAAAGTCAAAATCAAGAGAATCATGAGATAAAGGCCTCATACTTTCAATGGATCATATGATCCATAAATTTAAGAACAATGGATCAACTCCATTGATAAGATATTATCCATCCTTCAATGCTTCAAACAATATAAGGTTATTATAGATGCTTATTGTATAGAGGGTGAAGCTGATAAATGGTGGACATTTATCAAAAATATGATACCTGAGAAAGTGATTGAGGTGATGGGATGGAAAGATTTTTGGAATATATTTTTTGATAATTATTTTCCTATCACCCTATAACTTAATATTGAAAGATACTTACTTTCCCTCATGCAAAAATACAATGAATCCATCAGATCATACTAGGAAAACTTCACAAGATTTTCACAATACTCCTCCTGATTTTTTTTTCTTCTCAAATTCAAGGTTTTCCACTTATTTGGGGGGATAAAACCTGGTCTACAGAAATCCATGGTGATCCATGACTCTGATAGCTATGAGGAAATTGTCTGATATGCCATCAATGTCTAAATAGAGATCAATGAATTTCAGGGGTATCACGGGGATAAGAAGCAGAATGTGGATTCAAATTCTGGTTGTCTAATAGAGAGATATAACAGTTCCAAGAATAGAAAAACCCTCAATTTTCAAACATTAACAATACATTAAATTTTCTGAAAACGTAAACTTTATACAAATAGACACCCAAAGACTGTCGTTGGTATAATTCCTTTAGAAACATGGAAACAAAAACATTGGTACATAAGTGAGCTACATCGTCTCCCACTAGGTTCTTCTTGAATAGAACCCTTCTTAGACATAAAAACACAGTACATATCATCGTAACCTAGGGGAAATGAAACATAAAATGGGTGAGCTAAAATGCTCAATAATAGTAAAACAAGGGATACAGGTAAGAAAAATCATGAGCATAATGGTATGAGAACATGATCATGAAGATAGAAGATAATACCATTTATATGAAAGATCATAATAAATATCATGGAATAAATATTGGCAGTTCATAAGACATGAATCATAATAAAATAAGGATAATAAGCCCTAAAAGCATAACATAGGAATAAAACATGGAATTGTGGAAACATATAATCATATACTGATTTCCATAGTAGACAAGGCATCACTACCAAGACCATCTTAGTGGAAAAAGTCCTTTATTGAACCACGTAACCCCCATTCTGTCCCTGTATTATTTAACCATGTGACCCTCATTCTAGACATACATTACTGAACTGATTAACCCTCATTCCATCCCTATATTGCTGAATCGAGTAACCCTCATTCCATCCCTATATTACTGAACTGATTAACCCTCATTCTAGCCTTGTAAAAATAAACTGAGTAACCCTCATTTCAGCCATGTTGTACTAAACTAAGTAACCCTCATTGCAGCCCTATCTCTCTCATGAGATATAAATCTTTACCCAATGCAATGGAGGTAGATATAGGTCTCACCCATATCATAATGGAATCATTAATACATGTGCCACAAAATATATCATTACCCATGAAATAAAATGGGTATCATAAACATGTAAACATAACATAAATTGTTAAAAGAGACAGGTTTCATAATCATTTCATCATAAACATAATCCTTGAAAATAAGCGGGGTTCAAAAGAATATAACCCATGAAAAAAATCTTATAAACATAACCCATGAAAGAGAAATGGGTTTCACAAAGAATAGGACATTAATCATAAACGATTCATTTAAAATATATTAATGGAACCTTTAGATCATTTCAAAAAAAATTATCATTAACATCAATTGATATCATCTTATATGGAAAATAATTTTTAAATATCCTCTAAAAACATTTCTTGAGGAAAATATCCTTTCTTATTTGAAAAAACTATTTTTAATACATAAAACAATTTGAAAGTAATTTTCATAGAAAATACCTTGAAAACTCATGAAATCGTCTTGAAACCCTTTTCCCTTGAAAATTTATAAAATAAGCTTCAAAACATTTTAAAACCCATTTTATTTAAAAACCATTGAAGAAATCATAAAAATGTTTTAAAACCCATTTCTTTGAAAATAATTTGAAAACATATAAATAAATCTTGAAAATATTTTGAAAATATTTTTTCTTGAAAACTTATAAAATAATATTGAAAATATTTTAAAAACCAATTCTTTAAAAATACTTTAAAACATATAAACAATACTTGAACACATTTTAAAAATAGTTTTCTTTAAAAACATATAAAGTATATTTGAAACAATTTCCAAAAAAAATCCTCAAAAATTACTTTTAAAAACATTTTTATAAATATGATCCTTTTAAAAAGGAAAAGTAAGCTTCAATGGAAGGATGATGAGTAAATCCATACATGTCGTAAGAGGTAAAAAGAACATTCTTTTTTGCACGGTAAAAAGGATATAAAATTTCCTTGTTTGGAAAGTGACAAGATGATTCCTTTGATGAGATTGGTAAAATACAAAAGGGTAAAAATTTCCTTTAAATATTATTAGATAATGGTATAATATTCTTTAAAATTATTTTTAGTAAACATAGATTTCCGAACAGAGAGAGTAAAGTCGAGATTTCCTAAAAACACTTTCATAACTATATAATGTACCCAATAGTGGTAAAATGGTAATAAAAAATGAGGATATTTTAATTAAACATACGATAAGTAAAATCATGAATATTATTAAACAATTTATCATAATATTTCATAAAATTAAGTATAATCATAAACAATCACGAAAAGCAATGAGATTGTCTCAATAAACTCTTATAATTTGGTGTCTTGGGATCATGATCTCCATGTAATTAAAGGAGATTACATGAATCAAATAATAACATGAAAATATTTATCTTTATTATATGGCATGTAAAATGGTATTGTATGCACCTTGAAAAAGATTTTAGGTTCATAACAAACCATAAGTCTCAAAGAAGGAAAATTGAGACAAAACATTTTTACTAATTTGGTAACTTTTAAAACATAAACCCCATGAAAGACGGATCATCAAATGGTCATGTGAATACCCATAAATTTATATAAAATATACATATAATAAAATAATATGCAGTAAATATACAAAACAAATGATATAGTGGTGAACATAGATTTTATCTCACAGAAATTAAAAGTGATATGAAAATACCCTTACCATGTGTCTTGACTCTCTCTGTACTCATACAAGCTTCATGTATAATAAATATAAGTTTATTATACATATTTTGCAGAATATTATTCTTATATATATTATCATATATATTTTTATTATAACCTTATATTACCCACTTGTTAATGATCATATGTTAATGTTTCACTTTGGGTAATATTCACTTTGTTCTTCACATGTATCTTAATTTGTTACATATTTGATTTGTATACCTATATCATGATTCAATAATGTAAAACATGATATAAATATCAGGTATATATATTATATGTATATTATTATAATCTATAGAATTTAGGATTATGTAATAGAGTACACCGTTCATGGAGATGGTAAGTCGTACGTATGAATGAACGTTGTATCTGTCTTTATTGTCATATTGTAAGAAAGTATGTTAAAGAAATATGTATGTATGTATGTATGTATGTATGTATGTATGTATGTATGTATGTATGTATGTATGTATGTATGTATGTATGTATGTATGTATGTATGTATGTATGTATGTATGTATGTATGTATGTATGTATGTATGTATGTATGTATGTATGTATGTATGTATGTATGTATGTATGTATGTATGTATGTATGTATGTATGTATGTATGTATGTATGTATGTATGTATGTATGTATGTATGTATGTATGTATGTATGTATGTATGTATGTATGTATGTATGTATGTATGTATGTATGTATGTATGTATGTATGTATGTATGTATGTATGTATGTATGTGTGTGTGTATGTATGTATGTATGTATGTATGTATGTATGTATGTATGTATGTATGTATGTATGTATGTCTGTGTGTGTGTGTGTGTGTGTGTGTATGTATGTATGTATGTATGTATGTATGTATGTATGTATGTATGTATGTATGTATGTATGTATGTATGTATGTATGTATGTATGTATGTATGTATGTATGTATGTATGTATGTATGTATGTATGTATGTATGTATGTATGTATGTATGTATGTATGTATGTATGTATGTATGTATGTATGTATGTATGTATGTATGTATGTATGTATGTATGTATGTATGTATGTATGTATGTATGTATGTATGTATGTATGTATGTATGTATGTATGTATGTAGGTATGTATGTATGTATGTATGTATGTATGTATGTATGTATGTATGTATGTATGTATGTATGTATGTATGTATGTATGTATGTATGTATGTATGTATGTATGTATGTATGTATGTATGTATGTATGTATGTATGTATGTATGTATGTATGTATGTATGTATGTATGTATGTATGTATGTATGTATGTATGTATGTATGTATGTATGTATGTATGTATGTATGTATGTATGTATGTATGTATGTATGTATGTATGTATGTATGTATGTATGTATGTATGTATGTATGTATGTATGTATGTATGTATGTATGTATGTATGTATGTATGTATGTATGTATGTATGTATGTATGTATGTATGTATGTATGTATGTATGTATGTATGTATGTATGTATGTATGTATGTATGTATGTACGTATGTATGTATGTATGTATGTATGTATGTATGTATGTATGTATGTATGTATGTATGTATGTATGTATGTATGTATGTATGTATGTATGTATGTATGTATGTATGTATGTATGTATGTATGTATGTATGTATGTATGTATGTATGTATCTGTATCATTATTACAATAAAATTAAAATATTATATATATCATATAATTTCATTAAAATCATCCTTAATACATTCCATGCAGTGTGTGAATGAATCACATTGCTTTGAGGGGGCGGTAGTCCACACTTCCTCAAACAAGATTATTGTATTAACACCAAATGGAAAGTAAAGAGATGTGTGATATAAAAGGAATAAAGAAAACTAAATAATTATTAAATAAAATATATGAAATATATAAATATAATTTCCATCATAATGACCACCATGATTTGTGATAAAAGAGAAATTAGCAATCATCGTTTCGTGAGGCAGTAGTTCGTCGTACACAGAAACTGTATGTTCAACATCCATTAAATGAAGGTGTGTGTAAGTTTAGGTGAGAAAAATTTAATATAAACATAATAGTAAAGGTAGGATACTATTTATATCATAAAATATTAGAATAATGAGAGTTTATGGGGTGGATTTGGAAAATAAATGGAAGGATCTTGTGAGAAGACGTTACCTCTAAATCGGGTACCTTTTTTTGGTTTGTGCCAAAAGGCTTCCTTGGGATGCTTTATTCCCAAAGGTAGGCTTCATGGATGAAGTTATGATTGTTAGGAGGCTACATGGGAATATATTGGATGAATTTAAAAGGTTTAAGAGGTGTGATGAATGGGTAGGGGTGGTGGCCTTTTATATAGAAGGAAAAAAGACTCGTGTGGAATTTTTAGAAACAAATTAGTTGTGCACAACTTCTTACCTAAAAAAAGTCATAAAAAATAAAAAAAACTCAATATTTAAAGTTTAATGGCAGAACTATGGACATAATATGGGTGTTTAAAAAATTTCTAGGTCATTTGGACCCTTAATTTTAAGGTTTTGTCCCTAATTAAGCTTAATTTGGCCTTAACTACTATTATTGATTTTAATCACTTTTACTAATAATATTGGTCAAAAATTAACATGGTCTTATAATACTCTAAATATTATACTAAATACAATGTTTTATGTCCTATTTTTGAAATTTAAATCACATATGCGTAAAAAATATGATTACTGTTAATCTCGCAAATAGGACGAAATAAATGGGTTTTAAAGTAGGAAAAACTCAAAAGTTTGTTAAAATTTTATATTCAAAATCAAATTGAAATTGATTGTAATGAATTTAATTTTGTTAATAGATGTAATATTTATCTAATTTTACCCTAAAAAATTTAAATTTCATTTAAAATTAATAATTAATTAGAAAAAAGATGTTTTTAACTAAAAAGTAGTATTTTTACTATTCATCAAAAAACAATGTTTCTCAGAAATATACCAAAACATAAATCAAGGATAATAACAATGTTATGAATTCAAAAATTAAGTTTATTTTATAAAATTAAATTTCTAAATGTGTCTAAAATTACATTCATTATTATATGTGGTTTATTCAAGAGAACATTATTTTTAACATAAAAGGATTTACCAAAAATATTATCTTTCATTATCAATATGTTTTATTTATATATAAAAATTATAACCAATATTTTGAAAATATTTATTACTATTCCAATAACTATTTTAAATGTTGATATTATAATTATCTCATTTAATTAATTATATATGTGTGTTTGTGTGTGTTTTAATAGAAACTCAGTGTTGTGTGCATTGTACACCAAGTCGGTGTAGCTTGTAGTCCAAGCCTAGTTGGTATTGCTTGTAGCACAAGCCAAGTTGGTACTTCATGTGAAAGGAATGTTTGAATTAGTGTTATAATATATATATATATAAATATATATTTATATATTTATCATGTCATGTGAAAGTAAAAATATTTAAAGGATACATTAATTCGAGAAAAAAATTCTCAAAATCTGGGGGTGTTACATTCTACCCCCTTAAAAATGAATTTCACCCTCAAAATTTGTTCTGGTTATCAATGGTTTAATAATTTGAAGTTTAATTCATATAAACACACATTGTAAAAATGGATACTAAAACCTCCCTTAAAAATGAATTATGGAACCATAACAGTTACCCAAAGTAACATAGAACTATGTTTCCACATCGGAGAACATAGGTTGGGAGTGAAGATTGGACATGGATGAAAAGAGTAAATATTTATAGGGAGTGATTGAGGTCATCAATAAAAATATTGAATGATCATAGTAAATTTTAGGGCCTCAAATTCATAAATATGTGATGATTTAAAAGGCTATCAGCTCAATGAAAATTAATGCATTAGGACAACAATTTTCTGATCGCTTCTAAAATATTAAGTAATTCATGATAAATTCCCGTAAAAAATTATATTCTTGGATTATGCTTTGAAAAATTTATAATATTTCCATTAAATCATGTAATAAATGTCCATAAATTAACATTGATTCGAAAAGAACTAAATTACTCTTTTACTAGATCTTAAGGCCTGTAAAAGAATGAAAAGTCCAACTATTTGTCTCTTAGAAAACAACATGCATTAATCTATAAAAATAAAAAAGTTACACTAATATTTCATCATAAATATCTATTAATTACAAATAAATATACATTAACCAGGATATCGCGTATGCTAGTGGTAGGCATGAAAACCTTATCATCCTTCAGTCATGGTTTCAGGTCATGACCTTACAGAAATTGATTTGTTTTCATCTGACATACATGATGTACTTTTTTAAACTGTACTAATATAATATATAATTCAGACATCCTTGAAATAAGGATAATCATTTATTAGCCTTTTAACCATGGTTTTCAATATAAACTCAATAAAACAATACATCCAATAAATCATAAATTAAACTTTTAATGAATGGTTAACCTTATATCCCTTCTCAAAGCTGTGAATCTAAAACTTTAGAAAGAGAGTAAATAATTCAGCTTAACATTGATTCCCATGTATAACACAAAGTAGATCTTGGTTTTCACATTCCAAACATGGGAATACCCTCATCGTATATTCTCCAGAAACATGGTAACAATTTGAATTACCATAACTACTTTTGGAAAACATGCATGCTTCTTCATTCCACATTATATTTTATTTACTCCTTAAATTGAAAAATTTTGTAATCATCATTAGTGATATCATAAACCACCTATAAACAAGTCCTTACATAGTCACAAGGTAATCAATGTTTTCTAATTTACTTATTCATATCCTATATATATTTATCCTTATAACATTATCTTATCATAAATAACATATTAAGGGTTACCTTCTATTAGTAAAAATATCAACTTGTTATAAAATCACTTCACCAGTTCATAGGGAACCATTAACATAAACTTGTAAATATTGAGTAAAAACATAATTAGAACAACCCTTTTATATATCATCATTCATATATTTTTAATCTTAATACATAAATACATTGATTACATCATCCTTAATCCATTAAAAATAATACCTCTTTCCTTTCACAGTTCATTTGTAGTCTCGTCATCATCAAAAGTTTAACCATTACTCACATCGTCATGATAATTCTCTTCAGGAACATTCCACTTGGTACATTGGGTTACATAATGACCATTTTCTCCACGCATAAAATACATAACCTTTGATGATGACATAGGAAGTCCAAAAGTCCCATCCATTTCATTAACTGAACTCTTAATTTTTTTCATTATAGTCACTTAATTTGTATCCTTCTTTTCTATAGTAAAAACACAATCTTGTTCCTATAATACATTCAATTAGGGTATTATTTCCAAATTTCTTGACATAAAGGAAACTGAATCTTATTTCCTATATGGTCTCCATTACCCTAACTCTTAGTAAACTCATTCTTTCTCATCCTTGGTGAGACGGAGTGTTGGTTAAGGTAAGCATTGTTAATCCTATTATATGAAAAATTACTAGGAATGATCATGACACATTTCACTCTAGTGATCATCCCACTTGACTGATTATCAAAAAATCTTCCATAACATTCATCATAAATCTAGTTCCTTCGTGTTTATACCATTGACTAAAACCAGAAGAATTGTTTGACAATTACATATAATAGAAGAAAAATATATTTCCATAAAAATAATTACATATAGGATTTCTAAATCATGAAACCTTCCATAATATATGATGCCTTGGGTTTATCCAAGGTTATTCATAGATAACTTGTATCTAAATCCTTCATCATGGTTTGTGAAGAGTTTGTGAATTCCCAAATCATATCCCCTAAGACTGTCAATCCAGGTGTGCACCAAGTCCCATCATCATGTACCATATTACTCCGAGTCAATCTCAGAATATCTTGTCAGTGTTGTTACCCCAAGGTACATCTGTTCCAAAGACACATCCACTTGTAGTATCTAGAAATGGATGTATTTCTTGGAAACTACTCACTCTATCCTTTACCAAAATTATAGTAAATTTTCCAAAATGTTAACTCATCATTATACTTATCCATAGAGACATCACTACACATATCCTTATAAATATACCTATGGATATCACTAAAGTTTTCTCATCATAATTTCCAAACATTAAATATACCTTTTCTATGATACCAACTATATAAAACCTATGTTTTCAAACATTAACATTAAATTGAATTTTTGGAATACTTAAACATTATACAAATAGATGCCCAAAGATAGTAGTTGGTATAGTGCCTTTGGAAACATGAAACACAAACACTAGTATATAAGTGAGCTACATCATCTCCCACTAGGTTATTCTTGACTAGAACCCTTCTTTGAATAACAATCATACTACATATCATCATAACATGGGGGAAAAGAAAAATAAAAGGGGTGTACTCAAATGATTAGTAAGGGTAAATAAAGGAAAAAATTAAGAATAATCATGATCATAAGGGTGTGATAACATGATCATGATGATATAATAGTATACCCATCATATGAAAGATTATAATAGAGATCATGGCATCAAGATTGGTAGTTAATAAGACAAGAATCATAATAAAATAAAGTGCATAATCCATGAAATCATAACATAGGAATAAAATATGAAAATTTGGAAACACATAAGCATATACTAATTTCCATGGTATCCAAGGCATCACTGAAAAGACCATATTAGTGGATAAAGACCTTTACTGAACTGGGTAACCCTCATTCCAGCCTTGTATTACTAAGCTGAGTGTCCCTTGTTCCAGCCCTGTATTACTGAACTAAGTAACCCTTATTCCATTCCAATATTACTGAACCAAGTAACCCTCATTCTAGCCCTGTATTACTGAACTTAGTAATCCTCATTCTAGTCTTGTATTACTGAATAGATTAACCCTCATTACATCCTTATATTACTAAACCAAGTAACCCTCATTCCATCCCTTTATACCTCATGATATATAAATCTTTACCCAATGCATTGGATGTATATATTGGTCCCCCCCAATCTCATAATGAAATCATACATAAATTTTCCACAAAACATATCGTAACCCATGAAATGAATTGTGTATGATAAACATGCAAACATAACATAACCTGTGGAAAGATACATGATTCATAATCATTTCATCATAAACATAACCTTTGAAAAGAAGCAGGTTTAAAAAGCATATAACCCTATAATGATAGAAAAATTACTTATACACATAACCCATGAAGGAGAAATGGGTTTCAGAAAGACCATGACATTAAGCATAACCCATTAATATAAATGATATGAATGGAACCTTTAGATTGTTTCAGATAAAGCATGAGTAACATCAATAGACATCATCTTAGATGGAAAATAATTTTTAAAAATCCTCTAAAAACGTTTTTTGTGTAAATTATCATTTTTTGTTTGAAAACAAAATTCAATACATAAAACCATTTGAAAATTATTTTCATAGAAAATAATATTAAAATTTAGGAAGTCATTTTGAATACCTTTTTCAATGAAAATTTATAAAAGAATATCCAAAACATTTTAAAATATAATTTCATTGAAAACACTTGAAAACTTTTAAAAAAATCTTGAATTTTTTTTGAAAAACATTATTTAAAAAAATACATTGAAAATTTATAAATAAATTTCGACAAATTTTTGAAAATAATTTTTCTTGAAAACTTATAAAATAATCATGAAAACATTTTCAAACCCATTTCATTGAAAATAATTTGAAAACATGTAAATAAGACTTGAAAAATTTTTGAAAATAGTTTTCCATGAAAACATATAAATAAAGTTTGAAACCATCTTGAATAAAATTTTCATTAAAATTTAATTTTAAAAACATTTTCATAATGATGATCCTTTTAAAAATGAAATGGACTCTTTATAGGAATGGTGGTGGGTAAATTCATGCATGTCATACGAGGTAAAAAGAACATTCCTTTTATACAGTAAAAATGATAGAAAAGTTCCTTATTCAGAAAGTGACAATAATATTCCCTTGAAGATATTTGTAAAAGGAAAAAAGTGTAAAAATTTAGTTTAAAGATTATTAAATAATGGTATAATATTCCAGGAACCCCTTTTTAGAAAACAATGATTTCCGACTGGATAGAGAGAAAAGTCTAGCTTTCCAAAAACACTATTAACTATATTATTTTCCAAATAGTAGAAAAATGGTTCTAAAAATTGATGATATCTTAATTAAGAAGAGTATAAAGAAACTTATATATATTTTTAATGTATCATATTATTTCATCAAAGTAAGCATAAACATAAACAATCTCGAAAAAGAAATGATATTGTCTCAATAAACTCTTATAACATGGTATCTTGGGATAATGATCTCTATATAGGTAAAGGAAATTACATGAAATGTATAATATCATGAAAATATTGAGATTCAGTATATGTCATGGAAAATTTATGTATATAAACCTCGAATAAGATTTTAGGTTCATAACAAAACATAAGTCTCAAATAAGGAAAATTGAGACAAAACACTTTTACCAATTTGGTAAATTTTGAAACTTAAACACCTAGAAATAGGGAATAATAAAATGGTAATGTGAATGATAATAAATTTAATTAAAAGATAAATATAATAAAATCATGGGAAGTACATACACCACACAAAAGACAAGAGTGTCTAACATAGCTTTTGAATCACTGAAATTAAAAGTGAGATGAAAATCACCTTACCTTGTGTCTTGAATCTCTCCATAATCATAAAAGCTTATGATATAATAAATATAATTTTATTATACATATTTTACAGAAGAATATTCTTATATATATTACCATATATGGTTTTATTATAACCTTACATTACCCACTTGTTAACAATCCTATGTTATGGTTTCACTTCGGGTAATATTCACTTTGTTCTTCGCATGTGTCTTAATTTGTCACATCTTTGGTCCTTATAAATATATCGTGATTCCAGAATTTAAACCATGATATAAATATCAGTTATATACATTATGTGTGTATTATAATAATTTATATAATATAGTATTATGGAATGTAATACATCGTTCATGGAGAAGGTAAGTCATATGTACGCATGAATGTCGTTTCTGTCTTTATTGTCGTATTAAAAGAATGTATATAGATGAATTATGTATATATATGTTTGTATATATATATTAATCATTATTAAATTAGAATTAATATATTATATATATCATATAATTTCATTAAAACCATCCTTATTACATTTCATGTGGTGTGTGAATGACTCACATCGCTTTAAGAGGGCGGTAGTCCACACTTCCTCAAACGAGATTATAATATTAACACCAAATGGAAAGTAAAGATATGTGTGTTGTAAAAGTAATACAAAAACATAAATAAATATTATATATTATATATTATATATATAAATATAGTGTACATCATAATGTCCACTATTATTGGTGGTAAAGGATAAACAAACAATCATTCTTTTGTGAGGCAGTAGTTCGCCATTAAGAGAAATAGAATTTTCAACATCAATTATATGGATGTTTTTGTAAGTGCAGGTCAGATATTTTCATAAAAAAATCCTTTTATATGGAGGATACAGGTTTTTTCACATTATTAGGGAATAAATAGAGTGTATGGTGGAAAAGAAAAATAAATGGAAGGATCTTTATAGAAGACATTACCTCTATATCGGGTAACTCCTTTGGGTTTGTGCCAAAAGGAATCCTTGGGAAGATTTCATCCCAAAGGAAGTCTTAAAAGAATAAGGTAGGATTTTTTTTTAGGCTAATTTTTCAGATATTAGACTAAATTAAAATTTTTTAAAGGTGTTAGGAATGGGTATAGGTGGTGGCATTTTATAGGGAAGGAAAAGGACTCACATTAAATTTTTAGAAATAAATTAGTTGTGCATATGTAATTAACTAAAACAAGTCATACCAAATAAAAGAAAACCAATAATAGAAGTTTTATGGGAAATATATAGACATAAAATGGGTTTTGGACAATTTTATAGGTCATTTGGGCCCATTAGTTTATGTTTTAGTACCTAATTAAGATTACTTTTCCATTAACTGCTCTGATTAATTTTAATCAGTTATACTAACCATTTTGGTCAAAAAAATTCATGGTCTTATTAGACTATAAATATTATATTAAATATTATGGTGTACATATAATTTTTTAAATTCAAATCACATATGTGGAAAAATTAATAATAGAGATAATCTTGTAGATGGGATTAAATATCGGGGTTTTAAAGTAGGAAAAGTTCAAAAGTTTGTTAAAATTTTATATTCCATTTCAAAGTGAAATTTATTATAATGACTTAAATTGTATTAATATATATAATATTTATCTAATTAGACCTTAAAATATATTTAAAATATAATTTATAATTAATAATTTATAAGACAAAATGAAGTCTTTAACTAAAAAGTAGTAATTTCCACTATTCATTTAAAATGAAGTTTCTCAGAAAAATTCCAAAAATTCAACCTAAACTTTTTTTGACAGTATTAATTCAGAAATGAATTTTATTTTATGAAATTCAATTTTTAAATGTTTCTATAACTACTTTCTTTATTATAATATTTTAATTTGAGAGAACTGTATTTTTAACATTAAAGGACTTTACCAAAAATCTTATATTTCATTATCAATATCTTTTATTTATATAAAACAATTATAACCAATATTTGGAAAGTAGTTATTACTATTCTTATAACTATGTTTAATGCAGAGGATATAATTATCACAATTAGTTAATTATATGTATATAGATATGTTTCATAGAAGCTCAGTGTTGCGTGTATCGTACACCAAGTCGGTGTCGACTGTAGTGCAAGTGAAGTTAGTATTATGTGTAGTGTCGCCCAAGTTGGAATTGTTTGTGAAAGGAATGTTTGAATTAGTTTTTTAATATATATGTGTGTGTGTGTGTGCGTGTGTCTCTGTGTGTGTGTGTGTGTGTGTGTGTGTGTATAAATAACTGTTTACAATTTCATGTGAAATGAAAAATATTTAAAGGATACATTAATTTGAAAAAAAATTCTCAAAATCTCGGGGTGTTAGAAAGAAATTTCAACACCCCACCTGACAAAGGTGTGGAAAGAAGCACCCAAGAAATTTTATGAAGGGGATGAGGAAATTAGTTAGGTGTGGGGCAGAAAGGCACCTATCCCATTATTTCCATCATGAAAAACCTTCTACTACAACAGAGGAATAGAATTCTCCTATAAACCCCCAATGAATTGTTCATTTCTATTGCTACAAGGAATGATAGAATTTATCAAACCAATGCACTAATCCAAAGGTTCTTGGAGGAAACCAACAACCTCCATGGTAGAAAGGGATATATTTTTCTATCACTACCATTGAAGTGAATCCTGAAAATGATGTGGTGAATGGTATTATATTTATTCATACAAGAATTAGGAAAATACTTTTTGATTCAGGTTCTATAAATTATTTTATATCCCGAATATTTAGTAGAAAAATCCAAACACCGCCAAAAATCATGGACATAGAGATGTTGTAGAAAATGTTAAATGGGTAAATTATAGAATCCCATGTATATAACTCATCCCCTATCACAATTTTTGTATTGATCTTCCCAATGAACCTCATCATACTTCCCTTGGAATAATTTGATACAATTCATGGCATGGATTGGATTTCCTTATATAAAGCCAACATAAATTTCCATAAGAGTGAAATCACTCTCCATATGGAAAAGAAACCCCCGATTATAGAAAATTTTAAGGAGGAGTATGAATCTTCTTTAGCACCATCATCCCAAGCATTGATATTACTTCCATATGAGCATGTGTATCTTGCTCAGATGGTTGAGTCTAAGGAAGGAACCATCCAAGAATACATGCCTATTGTGAGGGAATTCACTAATATGTTTCCTTAGTAATTTCCTAGTCTTCCGCTTAGAAAAAATGTTTAATTTTTGATTCATTTTATACCTGGGGCATTAAAAATATCTTATAATCCATATAGATTGGATATTATGGAACCTGGGGAGCTAAAGAAACAACTATAAGAGAATATTAATAAAGGTTTTATGTGACAAAGTGCTTCACCATGGGGTACACCAATCATCTTCATCAATAATAAGGATGGGTCAATGTGCCTTTGCATTGATTATTGTGATCTCATCAAAATCACTATAAATAACAATAATCTGTTTCCATGAATTGATGACTTGTTTGATCATCTATGTGGAGAACAATGCTTCTCCAAGGTGGATCTTCGGTCGAGATATAAACAAGTAAGTTTGAAGGAGGATATCCCCAAGAATTATTTTTCGTACAAGGTACTGCCATTATGAGTTCATAGTGATTCTATTCAGGCTTACTAATGCTCTATCAATCTTCATGAACTTGATGAATATGGTATTTAGATATTACCTCGACAAATTTTTTATAGTCTTTATTGATGATATTCTAATACACTCCAAAATTAAGAAGGATCATGAGGACCATTTAAGTATTGTGTTAATGACCTTGAAAAAGGAAACTCTATATGCCACGTATAGAAATGTGGGTTCTGGTTGAAGGTTATTTCCTTCTTTGTTAACACCATCAGAAGCAATGGGATATATATGGACCCATAAAATACTGAGGCAATTGAAGGATGGACGAAGCCAACATCTATGATAGATATTTGTAGTTTCCTTGGATTGGATGGGTATTATCGTTAATTTTTGATAAATTTCTTGTGATTGTGAAACCCTCTAACCAATCTAAATCCGAATAGAGTCAATTTTTCATGAAATTATGAATGTGAAGAGAGATTCATGGATTTGAAAAGGAGGCCTAACACTACACCTATTCTCACACTAACCAAAAGTGTAGATCCTTTCTTGGTATTCAATGATACTTCAATGAAGGGCATCAGCTGCGATTTGATGGAAAATGACAATGTCATTGCCTATGCTTCAATGTAGTTTAATATTCATGAGTAGAACTATCCAACATATGATCTGGAGTTTTCTGTAGTGATATTTACTTTGAAAATTTGGTGACATTACCTATTAGGGGAGTAGTTTGAAATATATATGGATCACAAAATACTTAATTATATATTCACAAAGAAAGAGTTTAATATGAAGTGAGGAAGATGGTTAGAGCTAATCAATGTCTATGACTTCTCAATTAACTTCTATCAGGGGAAAGATAATAAATTTGTTGATGATATAAGTATAAAGGATTTATAAACTCATTCATTGATGACAATTGAAAAGGATATAATCATCTTATACTTGAAGAGTATGGACATGGGAATCATAAAGGAAGAAATATCATAAATCATTTCACTTATGATTTCTCAACTGTATCTTATAGCGAGGTTAAAGGATGCACAAATAGATTATGTAGGAATTCAGAAGAAATTGGAAACTATTTGAAAAGATAAATCCTTGGATTTCAATGTTAATGAAGAAGGTGTTGTAAGATTTGGGTCAGGACTATGTGTACCATCAAATCTTGAGTTAAATAATGAGCTGTTGGATGATGCACATATCTCAACCTTCTCTATCCACCCTAGAAGCACAAAGATGTATCTTGGTATTAGGGAACAATATTACAGGGACAATATTAAGAAAAATATCATAGAATATACATCAATATGTCTTGTATATCTACAAGTTAATGCAGAAAGGAAAAAATATAAGGGGATAATGTAGTCATTACCCATACCTACATGAAAATGGGAACATATCACCATGGACTTTATCTCTATGCTTCCAAAGACATATAGAGGAAACAATGATATTTGGGTTGTGTTGGATCATCTTACAAAGACTACACAATTCATTGTGATTCAAGGGGATTTATCATTGGATCAACTTGCACAGATATACATCAGAGAAGTGTTGAGGCTACATGGTGTACCACTATCGATTGTATCCGATTGAGATCCAAGATTCACCTCTATGTTCCGATAGAGTCTATAACATGATCTAAATACTAAGTTAAACTTCAGAACAGCCTATAACCCTCAAATAATTTCCAATTTGAGTAGACTATCCAAACACTTGAGGACATGTTTATAGCATGCTCAATGTACATCAAGGAGGATGGGATGAAGATATACCTCTGGTTGAGTTATCTTACAACAGTAGTTTCCACTAAAGCATCCAAATGTCTCCCAATGATTCCCTTTATGGGAAGAGGTGAAGAACACCTGCATGTTTGGATGAAGTTGGTGAATGAAAACTATTAGGTCCTTAAATGGTTTAGGAAATGGTGGAGAAGGTTAAGATCATTCAGTATCACATCAAGGCTGCTCAGATTCAATAGAAAATCCATGTTAACAATCATCAATAAGACCTATATTTTGATGTTAGAGACACGGTATTCCTCTATATATCTCCATGGAATATAGTATTCAGATTTTGGAAGAAGGTAAATCTTAGTCTAAAGTACATCATCTTATTTGATATCCTTGATCGTATTGGAGTAGTGGCCTATCAACTAGCACTCCCACCTAACCATTATAAAGTACATGATGTATTCCATGTATCCCTATTGATAATTTACATACTAGACCCCAATCATGTACTCAATCTTAAGATGGTACCATTGGATAATGACCTCTCTTATGAGGAGAATCCAATGAAGTTATTAGATCATAGAGAAAAAGTTCTACGGATTAAGACAATGCACCTCGTCAAAGTGTTGTAGATAAACCAAAAGTTTGAAGAAGCAACGTGGTAACTATAGGAGGTGAAGAAATAGAGTTACCCTCATATATATTAATGTGGGAAATGAAAATTTTTAGGGTGAAATTTCCAAAAGGGGTAAGATTGTAACGACCCCGTATTATTATAAGTGAAATTTCACATTAGATTTCAATAAATGCCTTATTCTGTAAAATGTATATAAAAAACACATTAAATCCATTTGTTTTATTATATCCAGTTGGATTTAAATGACCATTAAGTATCATTACCATTGATAATACAATCGTTTAATAGTGATCACATGACGAGTAAAAATATAAGGTTTTAACAAATCCTTTCGCATAGACAAAGTAGGCAATGGAATCAACAAGTAAGATCATTCTCTATGAAGCCCATTTATTATAGATTCTGAGGGAGATATAATTTTTGGGATTTCCCCTAGACCAAGCCCAACCCTAGGTCCTACAACTTTAGCATGAGTAAAACTATTTATAGGAGAAGGTCAAGCTCATCGAGATCATGGCCCAAACCATGTTCAATTAATGACCCCATGAAATTAGTTCCATGGTGATTTAATAAACACTATAAAATGGCTATTTAGAAAAATATAATTTTTACCTTTAAAATAGTTTTATTTTAGATTTTTTAACTAATTTTATAAATCCTTATTTAATCTTCTAAAATATATAATATATTTTATTATTTTAAGATCATTTCATTAATAATGTGACCCAACTCCACATAAGAAAGGCTCATATTTTAATATCTTTGGTCCATGAAATTATAAAATAATGTTTTCCACTACTCTTTAAAAAAATCATTGTATGTTTCTTAGTTTTGAATATTTAATTATATAGATTCCAAAACCTAATTTTGTAAAATATTAAAGAATTTAACTCTCATTTACTATATAAACCCAACTAAACTCCCACTTATCTTCACTAAAAATCATTGGATCACATCCTTACTCTATCCTCCCCTCTCTAGAATCCTTCCACGGTTCCCTAACCTCTCAAGAATAATCTCTTTAAGCTTTTTAATTCAAACAATCCTAAAAAGGTTCCTTCCATTATCATTTTTTATCCAAGTTTCCTTATATTGTTACACACTTTTATTTAAAATTAAAAATTATGGGGTTTGTTTTATAACCTCCCCCATACTGCCCTTATTATGTTTTAATGATTACAGACACCTTTCTCTCTAATTAATCCCTCCCACATACACCTGTTACCATATGGAAATTTCATAAGAGTTGTTCCATTTCTCCTCTTCCTTCATGTTTCTTAATTATTTTATGCATTCTATTTCCAAATTTATTATTTTGGGACATGTATTTATATGACCCTGTTACTTTCCATTTCATGTATATATGATTAGAGTCCTCTTTCTTTCACATCAACCCTTTTTATGATTTTTTATACCACGTCATTAGGATGCTGAAATTACATGGTGAATTTCCATTCCAAAACAATTGTGTAATTAATATCGTACCCATTCCCTATCAAGGGTGTTCTTTTTTATAAACATATACCTTTTTATTTATTACTTAAATGTATTTATTTCACACCACTTTGTCGTGTAATAAATTATGATGATGAATTAATCCATGTTTTAAGATCTATGGGCACACTTAAGAATGAGAATGAAATGAAAGTGATGGGTGTGCCTAGAATTATATAGCGCTCTAATGCATTGGGTAATGTTTAGTATCATGATGCATCATGTTGGGATAGGGGTTTACCTGATTCCTTTATGGGACATTATCCACTATCTTGTATTGGTAGTTTATCCTTGACCTATGATTAAATTTTTTAAGTTGTTTCCACATTCCCATGTTATGATTATAATGTTATATCATGGCTTTATGTTCATGTTTCTTTTATGCTACATTTATATGTTTGTTGTCTAACATGTATTCTATTCCTAATGTTATTCCATTTTTATTCCCTTACAGGGCATTATATCTCACCCCTTTCTTAAGTATGTCCTTAGGATATCCCTGGAAATGATAAGTATGAAGGAATTTTATGGTCATGCAAAGGAATTTTTCAATAATTATGGTGTATTTCTTGTTTTAAGATGTTATGTAATGTTCCTAATTTTCCAAGACATTGTAATTATCAATATTGCAAGTTATATTAAGTGTAATTTAATGTAATTAAATCATGTTTGAATGTAATAAAAAGAAATAGGTTGTTATAATATCTAAATACTCTATTCATTAAATCCATGATGATTATAGAGAAATTAGTAATACCAAAAGGCATCACTACATATTCATATGGTCTATAACTTGTACTGAATGTTATCTTTGGTATGTCCTCCATATTGATCACTAATTGAGGATATCTAGAACAAAGTACAATATTAGAAAAGTATTTAGCTCTATGTAGTTGATCAAATAAGTCATTAATGTGGGGAAGGGGATACTTATTCTTAATTTTGATCATACTCAACTTCTTATAATCAATGCATCATCGCATTGATCCATATTTATTTTTAATAAAATAAAAATTTACACCCTAAGGTGGCACAATTGGGTGAATGAATCCCATGTCAATATTTTCCTAGAGTTTATTCAATAATCCCCACAACTCAATCAACTCCATTATATAAGGATTATTTAAAATTAGTTTAGCACCAAGTTTGAGTTCTATTTAGAACTCAACGTCACTTTTTATTTGGGGACTAAGAAATTATTTGTGAAAGATAGAAAACAATTCCTTGATAATAGGAATATCATTGATTTCATGTTTCCCCCAAACCATTTAAGGTAAACACCCTTTCTGAATGGGAATCAAGAACCATGAAATGTTCTTAGTCTTCATTTAATGTTCATACATATCATCACAAGGATTGAATATCATAATATGGTTTGTAATATCAAATTATACTTCCCTTTCATGAAAATTGATGTGATATTTTTTAATATAAATTCAATCCATGCCTAATATGACATCAAATTCTACTATATGAAGAATGAAACGATTTACAGGAATCACATTCCAAGAAACATCAACCACATAAGATTCATACAATTGAGATGTGATCATCTTACCATTAAAAAATTTCCATATTAATTCAATATTTAATCATTTTTGTGTCATCTTGATACCCTAAAAATTATTAACATATGAAAGAATATGTAGATCCATAGTCAAATAAGACATTAGTAGTTCAAGATTTCATAGTTAGTATACCTTTAACCACATAATTATCACATACTTCTTTAGAAATAGTGATCACAAGAGATTTACCTTTGTCCCTTGACTTAATATGTTTCTGACATCAATAATAATCATTATCCTTTATATTTTAGAATTGGTAATAATAATTTCTGTTCTCATTGCATTTAAAACATTGGAGTGTTAGTGGTGAATCCTATGTAGCTTTCTCTCTATTTGCATCATTAGCTAACATCTCCATGTCACTTTGGCTATAAATTTCCCCAATATCATCCCTTAAACACTTAAAATATTTACTATTAACATTCAAATAATATCCCCCATTCTTCTTCCCACACATTGATCATAAAGGAAATATCCTCTTATTTTATCTATGGTTTTTAGATTTTTCTTTGAACACCATGTAAAGACTCCAACCCTAGAAAAACAAAGTTGGTGCCTTAATTTATTAAATCTATTTGATTAAAATGAATTCATGTCTAGAAGGACCAAATAGTTTTATAGTTTTGGAAAACCAGATTCAAACATATGATTTACATTACAACATGAATGATAATAAAATATAGTAATTCCATTAGAAACATCCATAACTTCTAGATTTTTCTTATAGATCAATCATAATTATTATTATTCTCATATGACGGAAAAATAAAATATTAGAAAGGTTTGATCTCATATTCTAAGTAAGGGTGATTAACATAGTGGAAGTTATAAAAACATAAACATTGGGCATAGTGAATAACTAAAAACACATGTCTTTAAAAAATAAACTTGAGAATAATATGGAAGGTATGAAATCTGAGTAAATAAATCCACATAACTGATCATCAGAGAATGATCCTTCATCATGGATATTCTAATGGTTAAATATCACATGGTTTATCAATTATTTTTATCATAATGAGGTAATTAATAATTCTGAACATCTGAAACATATCATCAAGGCCTCGGCCAAGACATTTGAAAATAATCGGGTAAGGCCTCGACCAAAACCCAATTCTATTTTTCCTCATGAGACCTACCAATGAATAAATGGGATATAGAAGGCATAAAATATTACTTTATAAGTACTATTAATTCATTATATTAATGGGGATAAACATAAACAACATGAACATATAAAATATAAACAACATTCCCCAATATATAATCATAATCACTAATCAATTTGAGTTGTGCGTGGTGAATGGTATCAGGATAGAACATCCATAGTCAAACTGGTCATAAAACATATAATAAAATATGGTGGATGAAAATAGTAAGATATCAATTTCAATGGATCATAAAATTTAACATTGGTGTTGAAATAGAAGAAAATGCTCTAATAAAATCATTGAGGAATTATTGATAGCAATAACCCTTTTACATTGTAAAGTATATTTATTTTGGAAAAATATTTATCTAAAACTAGAAATTAACGAAGATAGTTTTTCATGATAGAATTAGTGATTTTATAAAAATAATTATATCTTAAAAAATATTATAGATGATACTTTAAAATTGGTAAGAAATCGAGATGTTACCTTTAATCGGGCTTGCGTATCGGGAATAATTGAAAAGGGAACCTTTAAAAAACATATATTTATTATAAATAAAAGATGAAATAATCTGTAAACATGATTTTGGAATGTATACACATAATTTAAAATAATTACATAAAAATATTTAATAATTACAATGATTTATAGAGGAATAAAACATAACCTGAATGAAAATGGAGGTTTAGGAAGAAAACCCTTACCTTATGTCTGAATGTGATCTTCACTTGAACTTAATATCCTAGATAATCAATATAAATACATTAATTAATTAATAATTACCTTCTATAAATTTATTTTATTTAGTATAATTTTATTAATTTCCTTTATTTCTGTTTTGATTGCTTATATGATAGAATTTTATTACTTAGGAGCATTTGTTTCCTTGTTTTTGACGATCTGTATACTTGTATATGAGTATGGAAGTTCATTTGAAATGGGTATAATTATCCATAAATGAATTTATATGATATTTATTAACATAAAGAACTATAAATGGTTATATATATAATTTTTTTATAATTTATAAGGATGAATCATTAGATAAGACATTTAGTGATAATCATTTTCATTATTACGGTGGTTATTGATCATAACAAACTCATTTTGTTCTATCATTTAGTATTTTTTAAATATGTTACTTCACAAACATAAGGGACTCTACATCATTCTAAAAAAATTGTAACTTCCTTTTTCTTGTAATATATTTTGGATTCATAATTTTAAATAAAATTCATACTAAGTATTATACCAAAATAAATCATGGGTATGATGATAAGTTCAACAACTAAAGAAAATTTATGTGTCATAAAGGGGATAGATCGACATATCTTTTTTACAATGATACTTCCCTTAATAGTTTTTTCCGAAAACTCTTTTATGAAATAAAAATGGAAATGCCTAATTTTATTATAAAACTGAGAATATATAAAAGAATAAAATTATTTTTAATTAAATAAACCATTGGATAAGATTGAGGAAATTATTAATATACCTTCCACCACATCACTAGGAACTTCAACCTCAATAGTTGTGATCATATAATCTTGGACTTACTCCCTTAACCTTTTTTGGGGAATTTTTATTTAACGCATAGGAAAATCAATTTCATAATGTCCCATATCTTTATAATTATAGAATTAAACATTTTTATCTTCTTTAATTCACTTTCAATCATGGTCTTGGTGGAATTTTTCTCCACACATGTAATAGACTCTTTTTCCTTTTAAGCGAGATTCAGGTTGTTTCCTTATACAAGTATCACATGTTGAAAAACTACATTTTTTATTCATCCATTTATCCATTATTTTCTACATCACCCTCTTCTTCTCCTGTATTCCCTTAAAGTCATATGACTTAGATAATTCTTTATTTGTCTTGACAGAACATGAGACTATATCATCATATGATGAGAAGTTTTGGAAGACTAGTTCCCCTCAGAGGAATGGTTTTAAACCATTAAAGAATTGATCAATATTTTTCTTTATATTATTTAAATAATCCTAAGCATGATTTTATTGCCCTGTAATTTTGGATTCATACTTAGAAAAATTCCCATCCTTCTTTTCCCTCAAATTTAAGAATTTATTTTCCATATGTGCTCATTGTTCATGGGGAAAAATTTTCTAGGAAAATTTCCTTAAAATCCCTCCATTCCATATTTTTAATTTCTTATTCCTCCATTGGGTTTTGAATTAATTACCACCACTTATATAAATCTTCTGGTAGGAAATAAACTTCCATGAAAACCTTATTCTTTTAGTTACTTCCAAACTCAAGAAATATCTTCTCAGAGGAACTTATCCATTACTCAACTATAAATGGGATGGTAGTCCCACTAAATGATGGAGGTTGTTTTTGGTTAATGTATTATAACATTTCTTCTCCACATTTGTTATTAGGATTCTCCATACGAGTACGTTTATTGTTTATAATGTGATTTAGTTGTCCCATTATAGTTATAAGTTTCCCAGCACCAATCATACCTCTAATACCAACATCATTACACTAGTACAAAAACCTTTTTTTACGTCGGTTTTTTTTGCTTTTTAACGTCGTTTTTTAGGCGACGTTATTGCGAGAGACGTTAAAAATATGATTTTTTACGTCGGTTATTTAATAACCGACGTAAAAAATGGGGTAATATAGTTTTTAACGTTGGTTTTTAAAAAACCTACGTGAAATACATTCTGGAAAATGGCGATAAGAAGCCATTTTTTACGTCGGTTTTTGAAAAAATCGACGTTATAAGTCATTTTTTACGTCGGTTATTTAATAACCGATGTTAAAAGTTATTTTTAACGTCAGTTATTAAATAACCGACGTAAAAAATGTTTATTATCTCATATAAAATTTTCTAATCTTTCATTTGACAGGTTATAGAGCTTAAACGGATTTACGGATCAAAAGTTATGACCATCAGAAGTTTGATATTTTTTTCCGAGGAAAGATTCAATGAGCCAACCGTAGCTTCATATTAGAAGGAATTTTTGAATCCGTAGGGGGATTTGTAGTTTTATCATGATATAAAGAATCATCCATCATTATAATAAATTAACAATCATTAAATGGTATATCAATTAAGAAAACTACTCATAGAAAATATAAATCATGGGAAAATAATTACAAATACCTTGACGAGGTCGCGGAAATAAGAAATCGTTGATTCACATTGAAGATAAAACAAGTTGATTCGGTGGAATGATGATGGTTGAATGAAATTATCATAAAATGGTATATCAATTAAAAAACCATAAAAACCATAAACCATGGATGTATGATTAAATATACCTTGACGAGATCGCGGAAAGAATAAATAATTGATTCACGTTCGAGAGAAAAAGAGTCGATTTGGGGGAACGATAATGGTTGAAATAAATGATCGTCAAATTAGGATGGGTGTATAATGGAAACATATAATTGAGATTCTATGAGAAAACGGGTATTAAAAATTTTAGGTGGCAATTCAAAATTTCGATATCGCGCTGTAAAAAAATTGAAATTTCGCTTTAGCGGGATATTAAAAATATCATTCACGTCGGTTTTATGATAACCGACGTGAAAAGATATTAAAATTTTAACTTATTTTTCACGTCGGTCATTATAAAACTGACGTGAAAAATCAATCTTCGTCACTCTTTCACGTCGGTTATTAAATAACCGACGTGAAAAATTGATTTTCATGACTTTTTCACGTCGGTTATTTAATAACCGACGTTAAAAGTTATTTTTCACGTCGTTTATTTAATAACCGACGTTAAAAGTTATTTTTCACGTCGGTTATTTAATAACAGACGTGAAAAAATATTACAAAAATGTAGTTCATTTTCCAAGCTTTAATTTGACAGGTCACAGAGCTCAAACGGAGTTACGGATTAAAAGTTATGGCCTTTAGAAGTTGGACATCCTTAAGACATCGTTTAGAGATGGTCAACTTCTGAAGGCCATAACTTTTAATCCGTAACTCCGTTTGAGCTCCGTGACCTGTAAAATTAAATCTTGAGAAATGAACTACATTTTAGTAAATATTTTTTACGTCGGTTATTAAATAACCGACGTGAAAAATCAATTTTCATGACTTTTTCACGTCGGTTATTTAATAACGGACGTTAAAAGTTATTTTTCACGTCGGTTATTTAATAACCGACATGAAAAAAGTTTACAAAAATATAATTCATTTTCGAATCTTTAATTTGACAGATCACAGAGCTCAAACGGAGTTACGGATTAAAAGTTATGGCCTTCAGAAGATGGACATCCTTAAGACATCGTTTAGAGATGATCAACTTCTGAAGGCCATAACTTTTAATCCATAACTCCGTTTGAGCTCTGTGACCTGTAAAATTAAAGCTTGAGAAATGAACTACATTTTGGAAAAATAATTTTCACGTCGTTTATTTAATAACCGACGTGAAAAATACCTTTTAACGTCGGTTATTAAATAACCGACGTGAAAAAGTCACGAAAATCGATTTCTCACCTCGGTTATTTAAAACCAACTTAAAAAATAAGTGAAAATTTTATTATATTTTCCTGGAAAATGATTTTTCACGTCGGTTATTTAATAACCGACGTGGAAAAGTGATTTACGTTGATTTTTCACGTCGGTTATATAATAACCGACGTGAAAAATCAATTTTTAGATATTTTCACGTCGGTTCTAAAAAAACGACGTGAAAAATGGTGACGTAAAAAAACGTTTTTGTACTAGTGTTATCTTCTATATGAGGGAAATCCCTACATGGGATACATGAGTTGATATGGTTTCCATTCCTTCCACTAGGCACCATTTCTAAATAATGGAATACACTATATCGAGTTATGAATTGTGATGTATAATCTAAAATTAGAAAAAACACTTAGCATAAATTAATGTTTTCTTCATGGATAATCTCATAATAATAAAAATGGTTTCCATGGGGACATATTTACTTTAAAATAATTCATAATGGTTCTAAAAAAATGTAATTTATCATAAGAATATTCCCCAAGAGTTTCATACTAGGTGCACAGTAGGACCCTTTTTTGTGTAACAGGTTTCCTTGAGTGAGGCTTGGGACACCTTGCCTGAATTGTTACCCCTATGTACATCTATTCCAGAACCATGTCCACTTGTAGTATAAAATTAGGGATTTATTTCTAGGAAGTTCTAATAATATCTACATTAAAAAAATTATTGTATGTTATTTTATTCTTATCCTAAAAGTATATCTTAGGGTTATGTTCCATAACCTATGTTTTCTAAATCTAGTTTTTATGGTTTCTACTAAACATTCTCTGATACCAACTGTAAAGTCCTCGAACCCAATATCCCAGATCCGGTGCCTTGATTAATTACATTAGTATGACTTCAAGAAATTCATATCCAAAATGAGGGAATAGTTTTTTTAGTTTTGGAAAACTAGATACACAAAAAATATTTATATTACAACTTTAAAGGAAATACAATATAACAATTCAATTAAAAACATCCAAAACTCTTAGATTATCCTTTCAAATTAATCATAAAATTCATCTTCACATCCTGTGGAAAAATAAAACAAAAGAAATGAGTGAGATCATATTCTCATGAAGGGAAAGTAATGCAGTGGAAGTTGTCATAAACATAAATATTAGGCTCATTGTATAACTAAAAACACATTCCTTTAAAAAATAAACTTCAACATAATATGGTAGGTATGAAAGTTGAGTAAATAAATCCTAGAACTGATCAAAAGAGAATAGATCTTAATCAATAATATTATACTAGTAATATATCACATGTTTTATCAATTACTAATATAATAATTAAGTAATTCATAATGTTAGACATCTAAAACATATCGTCAAGGCCTCAGCCAAGACATCTGAAAATACTAGCCTGAAATCCATTTTTTCATTTTCTAAAAAGCCGGTTTATGGGTAACCGGTAACCATGCAAACAAGACCCAACATCATCAACATCAACACTACAAGAAGACAGCCAAGCAGAAACAACAAGAGAAAAAACAGGAAGTCACATATCATAGTACCTGTAGTCTTCCCTGACTCCCAAGTAGGATTCTTCTTCTCCTGTAGCCGATTCCCATTCAGGATGTCTCCAGAAACCTACACTTTGCACTCGATTCTGGAGATTCTCAAGAACCCCCATATCCGGGGATGCCTTCTTAATCCCACTGCCCTTCTTGACCGCCAGAACCACTCCATAATTTCGTTTGGAGGCGGACCTTGTCTGCATCAGTCGCAGAAGATAGGAATAATCCTTCTGTGAACTCCTTCCCAGCATTTCAGGTACTGATTTTCCCCCAGCATACGCCTTCTGATTCCCCTTTTGGACAATTTCACTATATGAACAATTAACAGGACTCAGGTTCTCCTTTCCTCTCCCAGAAAACTCCCATTCTACCCCGGCCTACTCTCTCAAAAGAGACCCAGTGCCCTCTGAAATATTCCTCAGCTCCTGATCAGTAGAGATAACATCTTCCCCATCCATAGAATCCGGGTCCATCCCCTTACCCTCAGCAGCATGATCTTCCCGGACATTACCATTGTCAATGTCATTTTTCACTTGACCAACATGACCCAAAGGACCATAGGCATTCTTACTGCTTCCCTCCCCCATCCTCTGATTGATACCTTCAACAAGACATGGAGACCTTGCACCACTGTTTGGAATTTCCCCAGGACCTGCACCATGCTCCTTCTCCAGGAAAACAGTTTGCAGGTCCCCCAAGACCACTACCTCCTCATCAACTTCTGCACAAATGTCCTCCTCTCGGCCCTCAGATATCTGGTCCACATCAAGTCCTTCAGACCTGTTACTTATGGGTACAAAAGGCCTGGCCATAGAATCAAGGCAATTCACAACCTTAGCCTTGTCCCTATTAGACACCTCCACAAAAGAAGATCCTGAGACAACACCCACCTGTTCTGGTTCCAAAGTAACTGCAGGCCCTCCATTCATGTCCTTCTCCCTAGATTTACCCGAGCAGGAAGAAACAGCAATGATGCCCTCATCAAAGGAGACCTTCTGATGTCCAGGTACAGAGGCCCCCCCATCTGCTTCATCCGTTCGAAGGTCTCTCCCTCGAACAGCAGGTCCTTCAGAAGTCTGAGCCCGAACTCCTTTCACACAGTGATCCATTGACTTGCTCTCTGAGCCCTCCATAGTGCTCAAGATAGCAGTCTTCCAACTAGTACGAAGCCTTCTCCCTTGAACTCGAGATCCTACAGGACATAACTCATCGGTGTGACCCAACCTCTTGCAAGAGCCACAGAAGTCGGTCCAATTCTCATACACAACCCGTTGTTTGCAGCGGTATTCCTCACCAACCGTGATCCAGATGAACTCAAAGGGAACACGGGATGCATCCATCTCAACACACACCTGAGGGTTAACGGAGTGACAAACAGCCTCAGTACGGCTATCAGAGCAGAGGTATCTACCAACCATATTACCCAACATACTAATAATCGACGGATTCTGAAAGTTTAAGGGAAGTTTAGGGAAGCTTACCCAAACCGCCGTGGAAGGTGGATCCCGATTCATATGGAGATCAAAAGACCAACACAGGAGCATGAAATGGGATCCGTTGAAATTTCTCGATGCCCTTGCCCATGCTTGAATCAAATCAGCCTCCGATTCAAACCTAATCAGAAACTGCTTACTATCCAGTAACCCCACCACCGCACGTTCCTGAAGGTCCCAAGCTCCGAAGACAAATCGGTCAAATTCGTCAACTGAAGGCCTTATGTACTTGAATCGCGCTACCAAGGTAAGATTCAGCAAAGCCGAAGATTCTGTAAATTTCGATAAAGAAAGAGGCAGATTCGGGAGACCATCGATGAAATCAGGTACTTTAGGGCTAAGAGAAATTTTCGGAATAAAAGGGATTTTAAGGGCCCCACCCATTGCATTCTAAGTTCAATTAATTCCTTATATTAATGGGCCTAATCATAAACAACATGAACATATAAAATGTAAATAACTTTCCCTGATTTTTAATCATAATCCCTAATCAATTTGAGTAGCATGGTGAATGGTATCAAGATAGAACATCTAGAGTAAAACTAATTATAAACCATTTAATAAAATATGGTACATGAAAATACCAAGATATCAATATCAATAAATCATAAAATTTAATATAGGTCTTGAAATATAATAAAATACTCTAATAAAATCATCGGGGAGTTTTTAGGGGAAATACCACTTTTACTTTATAATGAAGAGTAATTTTGGAAAAATATTGGTATAAAACTATAAATTAAATAAGATAGTTTTTTATTAAAAAAGTATTTATTTTAGAAAAATAATTATTTCTTAAAACATATTATATATGGTACTTGAAAGTGGGTATGAAATTGAGATGTTCCCTTTAATCGGGCTTGCGTATTGGGAAGAATTTAAAAGTGAACCTTGAAAAAAACATGTATTTCTTATAAATGAAAGGTAAAATAACCTAGAAACATGATTTTGTAATTTATAAATAGAATTTATAATAATTATATAAAAATATTTAATAATTACATTGTTTTATAGAGGAATAAATCCTAACCCAAATGAAAATAGAGGTTTGGGGATAAAACCCTTACTTTATGTCCCCATGTGGTCTACACTTGACCATAAAATCCGGGATAATTAAATTAAATACATTAATTAATTAATTCATAATTTTATCTTCATGTATTTTATTTTTATAATTTTATTTAGTTCATTTATGGCATTTTTGTTTAGTTCTAAGATATAATTTTATTTCTCAAAATCATTCATTTCCTTGGTTTTCACGATCAGTATACTTGTATATGAGTATGGAAGTTCATGTGTATTAAGTATAATTTTCCAGAATTAAATATATATGATAGTAATGAACACCTAGATTTTTTAATGGTTGTATATATCATTTTTTATATCTTATGAGGATGAATCGTTAGATAATACATTTACTGATAATCGTTTTCATTATTACGACGGTTATTAATCATAATGACCATATTTTGTTTTATGATTAAGTATTATGTAAATATGATACATCCAGAACATAATAAATGTTGTAATACATATATTATAGTCATTTTTAACCACAAAAATGGTTTCCTTACCAACCGTTAGGGATAAATTGAAGAATGAAAATCCATCATCCACGAAAGTTTTAAATCGGCACCTCTCGGATGATGATTCGTTTTTAAAATAAAAGAGAGGGACAAAAAAGTTTGAGTAGGGATATTAAATAAAAAATATATAATTATATTATATATATGATAATGGATTTATCATACTCATTTATAAAGAGGATGTGAAGGCAGAATAATAAAATAAAAGAACATGAAAATAAACTAAAAGGAAATGGAAGAGTATTTTACCTCTTGAATAATATTCCTTGAGAACCTATTTAATGGGATTGTTTTTTGTATTTTTTTAAGACCAAGAGATCATAGATATAGTGGATATTATTTGGGAGAATATTAGGAGGAATCCTAACTATATTCAAGGCTTAGAGGTGTGAGGAGAATTGCTGGCGAGGGGTGATATTTATAGTGGAGGGGAGGGGTGATATATCATTTTTTCATTATTTTATTATTTTCCTCAAGATAAGAAATAGTGTTGATATTGTCACTAAATATAGTAATAATTTCATTTTATTTTGATCTAAGGGTACTTATATCATCCAAACATCACCTATGACTCAATAAATCAATTATTTATCATTTATCGTAAATTATTGTATTTTACTATTCACCGAAAAATCAAGTATTTTTAAAAAATACCAAAAAAAATACCCTAACCATTTTTCGACGTGTGGAATTCAAAAATTTACTCCATGTATGAAAATATTTTTCTAGATATTAGAAATTAAACTTTTAATTAAAACAATTATTTACTCGAAAAATACAGATTTTAAATCTATAACTAACTATATAACAATTTCAAAAATTAACTAATGTCTCAAAAAATTATCCTAAAATCATAAGACAAAAAATGTTAATTTGTGAATAAAATTTACATAAATAAATTTTAGTTTTAGTTTTTTAATTAATTGTAAAATTTTAGTTAAAATTTTATGACTTACAAAAATACCAACACATAATTTAAATTTATTTTAAATATTCATTTACTTATACTATAACATATTTATATGACACTTTCATTTATAAGGTACCAAAAATTATATTTATACTTTCATGGTGATGTTAATATTCATTGGTCTGATTTACTATTCATAAGGGTTATATTACTCTTCCTAAAGTCAAGTTATTATTTCATCAATATAAGCTTCTTAACATCTATAAATACATATTATCTCACTAATTATTATTTTATGATGTTTTTATTGTATTATATATGATATTTTATATTATTTGTACTATATAAACATAGGAAGGAAATTTTCATTTATGGGGTTCTGGGTCATTACATTCCACCTGCCTTTTCTTTTCAAAATCATGTGATTGATATACAAACCCAACATCCATTTCCACCTTGATATCACATTAAAAATATCTTCATAGAAAATGAGTTCTCTTATGGATAAGACTCATTGGAGACATTGTTTTATGAAATTTAAAAATAGATCAACTTTACATTCAGGTTAGATGATAATACCATAAGTGTACCTCATAAAAATTATAAAATTTTCCCTTTATCTGCCAACAGATTCATTATCTACTTTATTTAACTCAATGAACACCATATATTTTTTTATGATGAATATGATGAAAGTACTTATTAAAAAATAATTTTATGAAATCATCTAAATCTATGGGGTCAATTTCATCATGATTCCTTGTATTCATGATAAGAGTCCTCCACTGATCTTCTCCACCATCCAAACTATACCTATACAAAATGACATTTTCATTTTCTAAACACTAGAGAATGAAAAATATATTTTTAGTGATATGGATGCATTTCTCAACAACTAGTGTATCAAAAAATCCAATCAAGTATGTTGAAAATTATCTCATTAATGACTCAATAGAATATTGTTCCATCATTTGTTTGTTTGTATGTCTATCATGATTCATTAGTATAAAAAGTTGTGTGATCATAAAAATTTAATTTTTTATTCTAAATCCCTTAACATTTGGATGTTCATGACTACAATCATTGAATTTTGCATCACACTCATCATTAACATGGTTCCATTTAGTTCTTTCCATTGGATAAAACCGAAAATAATTGTATAAGAAATAATAATCATGATGGGAAATAACATAATAATGAAAAATCACTTATAGGGTGTATAAATCATGACACATTCTTTAATATATGACCCCTTATGTTTATTCTAGTTCATTCATAGTCATTATTGAAGGACCCCAGAAAACCCTAAGAGGGGAGGGGTGAATTAGTGTGTCAACTTTTTATTTTAAACTAATGGATCTTGTTCCCACATTGGTAGGAACTTGTTAAACCTGTTTGAAGAAGAAGTTTGGAAAATAAACAATCACATGAAAAGAAATGACATGACAATTTTACTTGGTTCACCACTAAGTGATATGTCCAAGGAGCATACACCGAAAGTGTTTCGGTCATACTAAAACCACAAATCTTCACAAGTTGTGGAATGCAAGATTTTAATAGAGTCACTCTATTATAGGTGCACTGCCTTTACAAGGTTCAGGGATATCACACTACATCCCTTGGATCACTTCCACTGACTCCCCCATGCTCATTGAACTGGAAGAATCTTCACTCATTTTATCGACTTGAAGGTCTCTTCAATGGTTTAGAATTAATTCATGCATTCTCAACTATAAATAGATGCTTTATTGAAGTCTCATAATCACACACAGATGTAATTCAATTTCCCCTATACTGATATGTTATGAAGATTAATTTTGCAAACTGATTTGTTCAATTTTAGGAATCCTTGGGTGTTCCACATACTGTTGTTGTTTCTGCGTACCATAGTTGTTTTTGCGTACCCTCTAGCTCCTATACATACCATCCAACTCCTCACTGAACTAATATTCTCTACATTATTCCCTAATCCTCATACTGTTCCACACCTCCGTGTACCATCTTGCTCTGTGTACTGCCTTTCTCCACCGCATACCATGAGAGCCTCCTGCGTGAACCACACACTCTTTCAGAGACTATTTTCCTTACGTGGATGAGCCTCTCTACGTACCATATTCTCTTCTGAAAACCACTTCGGACTTCTTTGGATTTCTTCTTAAAATTTTAATCACCAATCTCCTCATTTAATAAGGGGGATTAAAATTCCTTAAATAGGTATGTAACTCCACAAATTCCTCTTAACCAATTTACCCAAACTTTCATGGTGGGGCAATATTAACTCCATCTGCATACGGTTAACCTCCACCGTGTAATGCTCCTATTTCACGAACCAAAGAAATCCTGCCAACCATCATCATTCCATGTACAGTATGCCTTCACTATGTATCATCTCTACGAACCATTTTTCATTTCAACCTTCAGCATTCCGCACACTGAATTCCTTCACCGTGTACCATTGATACGAACTGTTTTTTGTTTTTGTGAACCACTCTGCGTACCATTCCCATTGCCTCCACTGCATACTACACACCTTCACCAGGTACCACACGCCTTCACCACATACCATGCTACTTCACCGTGCACTGTGCGCCTTCACCGCATACTATTTCCAATGTCCCTATTTTTTAGGCCCAAAAATATGGCAAGCACTGGGAAACTGTGTAACCTTAAATACTGCTTTCATCTTCAATTGTATGAACTCATTCCTCGAAAACTCTCTATTCATCCATGTTTAGATTAACAACAAACAGAAACCAAATTCCATTATTATCAATAAATAGCCTTGGTTCCAACAATCTCCCCCTTTGGGTTTGTTGGTAATCTCTAGATAAATTCACTAATGCGCTAGCCACGATCAAAACATAAATCTTAAAGAAACTACTCAGCCATCACTCTAACTATACATGAGAAATTCTTAGTGTATAAAAAAAGAGAGAGGACATGAATTGAGTTCTCATTATTTTCTTTTCTCCACCTTCATTGTTGTAGTTCTGTCTTTTTCCTTCATTGTTGTAGTTCTGGATTTTTCCTGTATAAAAACATATATCACTTTTCCATTGAAATTGAATTTATCCTCCATTATCCCAAATTTTTAATAAACCTTAAGACTGGTAATTTAACATCATAGAGCACAGAACATACACCCCCTATATCGTATCTCTCCCTTAAACCTGCAGCACTTCCACAAACAGATTAGCATAGTTAAAACAATTGGGGAGAGGGGAATATCGTAACCTCCTTATGCACTTGGAGGTGGCTAAACACTATGGTTCAACCTATGTTTCTCAAACACACCCACTGATAGTGTCTTGGTCATAATATTAGCCAATTTCTCATTAGTTCCCACATGGTCCATTTGATCTCACCTTGTTCAACTTTTTCCTTGATAAAGTGATATCTAATATCAATATGTTTAGTACGAGAGTAATGAATGGGATTATTTGTAAGATCAATTGCACTTTTGTTATCAAAGTAAATCACCATTGGTTGTTTCAACTCATCACTTATGTCACTCGGTTTCCACTTCATCTAGAGTAACTATGTATAGTCCTTGGTAGTAGATAAATATTTAGCTTCAGCAGTACTAAGTGAAGTAATTTCCTATTTCTTTCTTAACTATCCCACACATATCTTCCTAATATAAAATGCTCCACCACTGGTAGACTTCTTTCCACTACATATCTGGCCCATTCAGTATCAAAAAATGCAGATAGTTCACCATCTCTTCTTGTAGAAAAGTATAGCCCATAATTATGTGTACCATGAATGTATCTCATGATTATTTTCATCATCGCTATATGTTCTTCCTTCGGATTGCTCTGAAAGAAGGCCACAAGGAAAGTTGCAAAGACAATATCTGGCCGTGTAGCCATTAGGTATAGTAGGCTTCCAATGATTCTTATGTACATGGTGGGATCCACATAAGTCCCTTCCACATTCTTTCTAAGATTTGAACCAACTAAAATCAGTGTCTTTATTGGTTTGTAATCATGCATATTAAATTTCTTCAATAACTCTCATGCATAATTTTCTTGAGAAATGAAAGTGTAATCCTTCTGAAGTACCTACAACCCTAAAAAGTATGTGAGTTCACCAATCATGGACATTTCAAATTCGGATTTCATGTGATTGGAAAATTTATCCACTGATCCATATCTGCTTCCATAAAAAATAATATCATCCATGTATACCAATACCATGAACTGATCCTATTGAGAGTTTATCACATAGAGATTATGATCCACTCCTCCTCTTTCAAACTCAAGCTTTCTTAGATAAGATTTGAACCGATAGTACCGTGCTTGTGGTTCCTATCTCGGTCGATAAAGAGATTTATTTAATTTTCAAACCTTCAGTTCATCATTTCCAAGAAAGAACCCTATGGGTTGTTCAATGTAGACTTATTGTTCCAATACTCCATTTAAGAATGTTGTCTCGACATCCATTTGAAAAAATATAACTTTATTTTATTTCCATGGAAAGAAATAGCCTGATTGAATCCAGTCTTTCTACAGGATCAAATGTCTCCTCAACATCAATGCCTTCGATTTGTGAATATCCTTTACAGACCAAGAACACCTTATTTCTGATCACATTTCCATGTTTTTCAAATTTTTTCTTTAAAATCCACTTCGTACCAATCACATTATGATATTCGGGTCTTTTAACAAGATCCCAAGTCTGATTTTTGTCAATATGATATAACTCTTCCTTCATTGCTTTTATCCATGACTCATCCTTTGTATCCTCTTCAAATGAGGATGGCTTCACAATTGATAGAAATTTAGAATGTTCATTATTCCTCATTCTCATTATCTGTGTTGGTGCATTCTGAACCCCGATAATGTTGTATTGATTTATCTCTTCTCCTCTTTTTCTCCTTTACAGTTCAACCGAATTCTCTCCAGCTATGGCGTCCTCTTTAGATTCTTCTTCAAAGTCAACATCATGATGTGAATCTTGAGAGTTTTTTACACCTTCATCTACCTCTATATTAGTATTTGTTCCATGCTAAAATCTTACTTCATCTTCTATCACATCAGCATTATAATTCCTTGAATAATTCATGTTTTTCTCTTCAATGATCTTTATATCCCTGCTTTCCACAATTCTTCCCAAGAACTTATTGAAACACTTGTAGGTTTTGTTGTTCATTGAGTATCCAAGAAATATTCTTTCTTTGGAATTTTCTCCATACTTCCCTGGATTTCATTATTTGTTTTAGATAAAATATTTTCTTCCAAAAACATAGAAAAAAAATCAAATATGGCTTCCTTCCATGCCACAATTAGTAGTGTCTTTGTCTCACCCATATATAGCCCTATTCAATTTTGAATACACACTATTGCTTGTACTACCTCTTTCTAATAATATTGAGGAATATAACTCTTGGTCAACATAGTTATGGACAAGTTATTTACCTGTCAATTTATGTGCTCAACAACAACATTTTGTTGTGGAGTTCTCATAGAAGCCACCTCATGTGGTATCCCATGCTTCTCTAAGTAATTTTCAAATTCAGTGGATATTTATTTCCCTTTATTGTTAGACCGTGGGACTTTGATTTTCCATCCAGTATCATTCTTGGCAATTTGATGATAGGTTTTTGTGAAATCAAGAACTTGTCACTTCCTGTGTATAACGATCACACATGTCATTATACTTTAATCATCTCTAAAAACAAAAAATTACTTTTCTCCATGTGTTCCAACAACATTTATTAGGCCACATACATCTGTATGGATGAGGTCAAGGAGATTTGATGATCTTTTCTTCTTTGTCTAGTTGGAACTATAGACCAGTTTCCCTCGCATGCACGCATCATAGTTATTTTCTCATTCATGTTTTAGATTAAGGATATCTATGACTATCTGTAGCTTAGATATCTTTTACATGTCTTACTGATTGATGTTCCCCAATATTCGATGTCATAAGCTGTTCTCTTCTTCAACTGTTATGTAGAAAATGTTATCTTTACTATAAACTTGATATAATTTTACATATGTTCTATATCCTTTCATGAGTGAAATATTAGACTTTCTTCTTATAGTACAACCATTCTGATTGAATATCACAGTAAGACCCAAGTCATAGAGTAGAATCACACTAAGAATATTGTGACGCAGACCGTCCACATAAAGGACATCCATTTTCTTCATCTCTCCATTAGTTAGCTCAATACTTCCACTGCCTTTTATCTTTAAAGAACCATCATTACCAAACCTCATTGTCCCATCAAACTTTTTCGTGACATTCGTTAATAGGTCTACATTACCCATCATGTGGGATAATCATCCTCTATTAATAATCCAGGTGCTTTTATTCTTTATAGCTTTGAGGGATACTTCTACAAAATTGGACTTCTCAATTTTCCTCATCCTTCCATGAAATATTGGATTGAGTGTAGGTTGTTTATGGCCTTTCAAATATCTTTTCCATGTACATGGGTTCTTCATATTCAAATTATTCTTCTAGAGGAGAAAACCTATTTGAAATAGCAAAATTGCCTGGTTGATGTGTATTGAATCGTCTCTGAGTATTGAAAGAATTTTTCTTGTCACACCTCTACCTACAATGCATAGCTTTATGGCCAAAGTTAGAAAAATAAAAACAATATACATAAGAATTATTTCTTCTATAAGAATTAAGAAATGAATATGTTCTCTTTTGCTGAACTTCTAACTCTTCACCATTCATGTATCTCCTTGCATCTTCACAGTATGACATGGTATGGCCCAGATAGCCACAAAACTAACACTTCACGAAAGTAAATGTCTTCCCACTTATATTTCTCATCATGCCTTATTCCTCAGGAAAAAAGTTTGATTGTCTATCATTTCTATAAACTCAAGGATAATCTTCAGTTCTTCTTTCAGTTTGATTTAAGGGATTCTTTTTTATCACTTCTGGTGTCTTTTCAATATGATCAACTATCTTCTTTCCTTTATTATGGTTCACTTTATTTATAGCATCTGACATTTTGTCATCACAACCAATTTCAATATTTCCCATGAATGTGGGTCTTTGATCAGTTAATATTTTTTCAACTTGATCAGAACCATGTTTTGTTCTCTCTATCATCTCAAAATTTGAGAACCTTCCAAATTGTATTTTCTTATTTCCTTCTTTTGAAATCTATTCACTTTTGAGTTTACTTCTCAGAGTAACAACATCTTCTTTGAGTACTTCAATGGTCTTGGACTTCTCCTCCAGTATCGAGTTATGTTCATTGATGAAATTTTCTTGTTCTTCAATTCTAACTTTTAGTTCCACAACATCATCAGTGATTTCAAGGATTAATGATTGAAATTTCACTAGTTCTTCCAGTCATTCAATTTCCACTTCTAGCTGATCAATATATTCTAATGATTCCTCTACCATTTCTTTACACTTATTAAATCTCTTACATTTAATCTCAATATTACCAAAATAATACTTATGTTGCAACTAGGGATCGGAAGTAGTAGTCAACTTATTATCTCTAGCTTTATCTATCAATGGTTCTGAATATTCAATAGTATCCATCATGGAGGCATGGTTTCCAATATTAAGTTCTGGTTCATCTTCCTCACATAATTCATTATCATTATCTTTCTCCTCATAGACAAAACCCATATTTTGTACTTTCTTTAAATATTTGAAGTTTCCATTTTTGAAAAATCTTTTACAAGGATTCTCCAAATTTTCAACTTCACTCTCTTAATAATCAAATTTTCTTGAGAACTAAGAGGTAATGTGCCCAAATCTTCCATAGAAAAAAAAGAGAGAGGTAGCTTGCCTTAAAATTTCCTTGTTCCCTTCTTGAAATTATTAGAAATGAGAGAGAGGGTTTCATTTTCCTCATTATCTACATCACTACTATCTCCAAAAACTTTTTTTGTCCATGGATTTGAATGTCATTTCCTTGCTCACACGAGGCATAGCTTCTTCTGGTTTGATTCTCATTTCATAAGATGATTGATTGCTCAGAAGATCATCCATTGAGAGTTTTTTTATATCTCTTTCCTCAATGGATGACACCTTTTTATTGTAAATGGGTGGAAGTATTCTCAATATTTTCTTCACTATTTTAATGTCTTTGATTTATTTCCCCAGAAATCGGATTGATCTTGCAACTTTCGTAATTCAATTGAAAAAGGAGTCTTCATTCTCATAAGGGTACATCTTTAGATCGTCAAACCTACTGTGTAGTACTTGATGTTTGGCCTCCTTCACTTTGCTATATCCTTTATAAATATCCTCTAGTTTATCCCACATTTACTTGGAATATGTTCAACTAATTACCTTTAGATAAATTTGATCTGAAAGGGATGTAGTGAGAGAATTTTGTTCTTTTGCATCAGCATCAAGCAATTTCCTATCAGTATCTATCATTGAAGGTTCTTTAGGATTAGTGACTTGTATTCCCTACACAGTAGAAAATAATACTTCCATTCCAAGAGATCTTAGATGATATCTAATCCGGTTTTTCCCTTATTTAAAAATTAATTCCATCGAAGAGGAGAACTCCCCTAACATTGACTGGATTCTCAATGAAAACAGAAGACAGATTCCACACCAGCAACCTTTACGCTCTAATACCACTTGAATGACCTCCGAACACCCTGAGAGGGGGGGATGAATCAGGGTGTCAACTTTTTTTTAACTGATGGATATTATTCCCACGTTGGTAGGAACCTGTTAAACCTATCTTAAGAGGAAGTATAGAAAATAAATAATCACATGAAAAGTAATGAAACATCAATTTTACATGGTTAACCACTGAGGGCTACGTCCAAGGAGCATATGCCGACATTGTTTCAGTCGTACCAAAACCATTAATCTTTACAAGTTGTGGAATAAAAAATTTAGCACAGTCACTCTATGCCAGGTGCACTACCTTCACAAGGTTTAGGGATAGCACCCTACATCCCTCGGATCACTTCTGCTGACTCCCCCATTCTCACTTCACAGGAATAAACTTCACTCAATTTATCGACTTAAAGGTCACTTCAATGGTTTAGCATTAATTCATGCATCCTAAACTATAAATGGATGCTTTGTTGAAGCCTCATAATCATGAACAGATATAATTAATTTTCCCGTATACTGATATGTTATAAAGATTAATTTCACAAACTGATTTAGCCAATTTTAGGCTTCCTTGGGTTTCCACATACTGTTGCTATTTCTACGTACCACAGCTATTTTCGCATACTGTCTAGTTCCTCCGCTTACCATCCAGCTCCTAAGTGAACTGTGCTGCTCCGCGTTCTTCCCTACTTCGCGTACTACTCCACACCTCCGTGTACCATCCTACTCTGTGTACCATCCTACTCTGTGTACTTCTTTGCTCCACCGCGTACTGTGAGAGCCTCCTGTGCAAACCACACACTCTTCCATGGACTATTTTCCTTATGCAGATGAGCCTCTCCGCGTACCGTCTTCTCCTCTGCGAACCACTTCAGACTTTTCCAGATTTCCTCCCGAAATATTAATATCCAATCTCCTTGTTTAAAAAAGGGGATTAATGTTCCTTAAATACGCATGTAGCTCTGAAAATTTCACTAAACTAATTTACCCAAACTCCTAATGTGAGACAATTTTACTCCATCTGCATACGGTTAGCCTCCACCATGTACCACTCCTATTTTGTTAACCACAGGAATCCTTCCAACCTTCATAATTTTGCATACTGCATGCCTTCACCGTGTATTTTCACTGCGAACCATTTTTTGTTTCAACCTTCAGCACTCCGCATACTGAATTCCTTCACCGCATATCGTTATTGTGAACTATTTTTGTTTCTGCACACCGCTTCGCATACCATTCCCGCTGCCTCCATCGTGTACCACGTGCCTTCACTGCATACCGCACACCTTCACCATGTACCATGTGCCATCACCGCATATCGTTTCTAATGTCCCAGTTTTTTAGGCCTAACAATATAGAAAACATTGGGAAACTACACCACCTTCAATACTACTTTCAGCCTCAACCGTATGACCTCATTCCTTGCAAACTCCCTAGTCGTCCGTGTACATATTAACAACAAACACAAACCAAACTCCATTATTATCAACAAACAGCCTTGGTTATAACAATATTCTACTTAAATTTTTCATTATAGTTTATAAAGACTTTATTATTTTCTAAATAATATCCCTCAGTAGTATCAAAATAGGTGTGCATCAACGCTCGTTGTAATTCAATAGTTCCTAGTAAATTCTATCTAAATACAGTGTATTGGTTTTATTACCCCATGTTACATATTTTCTAGATCCAAAACCACTTGTAGAATCCATTCATGGATGTAATTTCTTGGAATATTCTCCCTCTATCCTTTACCAAAATTATAGGACATATTCCTATAATTTTACTCATCCATAAACATATGCTTAGACATTTACTGAGGGATATCACTAGGGTTTTCTTATCCAAGTTCAAAATTATTAATTACACTTATCCTCAGATACCAAATATAGATACCCATTATTATCATACATAAGCATTACATCATTTTTTATGAATATTAATTATATTACACCAACACATTCCTAAGTACTGTAATGGTTTAGTTCCTTTGGAAACATGGAAACATAATATCTAGTCTATAAGTGAACTATATAATCTCCCAATACATTATTCATAACTTGAAACATTCTTATAAATATCATAAATAATACATTTCTTTATAACATAGAAAATGGAAACATAAAAAAGTGTGAGCATAGTGACTTGGTAAGTGTAAACAAGGGAGATAGGTAAGTATAACATGAGCATGATGTTTTAAGGAAATGAGCATAAAATTTGAAAACCATTACCTACATATCAAGGATCATAATATTGAATCGTGAAATAATGATTAGCAGTTCATAAGATATGAATCCTAAGATAACCAAATAATAGGATCCATGATAGAAAAAAATTTGCATACGAAATAGAGTTTTGGTAAATACATAATCATAGAAAACCATTTACACATTAGTCAAGGATCACTTACAAGAAAATAATATTATAATTAGAACACTCCCAAAACAATTATAGTATTAAAGGATCATTCCAATACAATCATAGTGGATGATGACTCTTATTAAACCAAGTTCACTTCTTATTCCAATCCTGTATATCTCATGAGATATAATTATTTACCCAATGCATTAGAGGAAGATATAGGTCCCAAACATATCATAATGAAAAACATATTTTTCGATTCCACAAGATTCTATAACATTCATCATATCATTATCCATGAAATTAAATGGGTTTCAAAAACATTTCATCATATCATAACCTATGGAAAATAGACAATTTTTATAATCATTTCATCATAGTGTAACACTTGAGAAAAATGAGTTTAATAAGTATTTTTTTATACTATAACCCATGGAAGAGAATTAGGTTTCATAAATATCATTATTAAAACATCCTTATATTTTCAAATATATAAAATTTAGTCAATATCTTGTGGTGTACGCAACACCAATCTCAAACATATCGTGATATACAATTAAATATTATTATTTTTACAGTACGATAATAAAAAGGCCATTAAATTAGTGGTTGTAAATAAGATTAATAATATTGTAAAAAATATATTATGGTCATATTAAATATAATTTTTTTATTAATTCATAGGAAATAAAAATAAAATTTTTATTAATGTCATTTTAATACTAAAATATAAGTTTTAATCAAAAACATGATTTTATTTTTTTATATTGGAAAATTAATATAATAAATTTCTAAAACTTTTAGAAAATTTATTTTATTAAAGGAAATTAATTTTGAAATTGTAATATCAAACTTATCATATGGTGATTTATTGGTATTTTTTTGAACCTATTTACTTTCTAGTTAATAGTGAAAAATAATATTTTTTTATTGAAAAATATATTTTTATTTCAAGAATTTAAAAATAAATATTAAGTTTTTAAATTATTCCAATGTAAAATTAGATTTAATATAATTTTAAAAATCCAATTAATTTCATTGAAATCAATTTTATGGATGAATTTGGAATAAAATCCTTTCATTCTTTAAAAAATGTCATTTTTATGAAAAAAAAATATTTTCCATTGCACTTTTTTCGTTCAATTTAGAATTAAATTCATCCAATTTTTTGTTTTTAATTTTATAAAATCAAATCCATATCTAGATTCATAAGTTACAAATTATTTAATTAGCTCTCTTTAATTTTTAGTGAATATAATTTTCAATCATATTAATTTTTGTTACCATGGTAAAGGTTGATTGGGAAAGTAAAGTTAAAAATAAAATTTAAAGGACTAGAAAATGACACAAAAACATTTTCAAATTTTATTTTATGAGTAATTATTATCTATAATAATTAAATCTTAATTTAGATAACTATTTATGGATATTTGGATGAGATTATATCTATTAAAATATTTTATTCAAAGAAAAGTCAAAGATGTGACATTAATATTTTTAATGACTGAAGTATTTTTAATATATGTTAATCCATTGGATATGTTCGACAAAATATATTATTTTGAAATAAAAAATATTTTTCTATATTATGTAAATTTACCTTTATTTTTTAGTAAAAAAAATTACCTAACATAATTAAACAATGATGGATAATTAAATATTCTATTAGAGAAAAAATTAAATAAATGATATTAAAAATATAAAATTAATATAATTAGAAATAATAGAGGTGATCCAAAAAAATTCTAGATTCATATTACATATTATAGAAGTACTAAAATATTTCATTCGATGCTATACTATTTTCTTGTTTTTATTAAAGTAAACATAATGAATAGTGTCAAAATTGAAAATAATGATATTTTAGGAATATAATATTCTATTAAATTATTAAAAAAAATATTAAATAAGGCTAAGTGGGATAATCTATGGTTGATAATTTCATATCATGTGAATCTATATTTAATTTAGAATCATTTTGGATCAAGAATAGTCTTATTATATTTTAATATTTTAAGATATTTTAAAAGAGAACATCACCTCAATTATAAAATGACACCCATTCCTTCACATATTTACACCACTAGTAGTATTCTATCTCACCCAAAATACCAACCCTAGTCCCCTTAATAAGAGTGATAAATGGATTTTTCCAAATAAGTGGTAATCATCTTTGCCAACTCTTTCGAATTTATTTCTTACTCTACTTCCTCATCATATGTTTATTTCATCCAAAATTAATAAATCCCAAATAAAATATATACTAATATGTTATTATTATTAGGAGAAAACCATATTAAAAATTTTATCCATCTTGTAGAAAATAAAGCATCGCACGTGTGTATGTACAACGTACACTCTCGACGTAGCAGCGTAACTCATTTTTCATCACCACATTACATGGATGGTTATAATGATGTAAATAATGAATATATATATATATATATAACACTTATAAATTAATATTGATTCTATAAAATTAATTCGTAATCTATTTACCTACTTATTCACCATTAAGGGAATGAGATCATTTATCATATGTAAGTATGATCTTCCACCTCCAAAATGTTATGCGACTCATTTTCCATATCCAAAATAAAAAATTGATAACTTTTTTTATTAAATTATAAAATATTATACTTATAGAATTAATATCATTCTATAGATAATTATTCCATATCCAATAAAAATGAATTGGAACTTACATGATGAAATATGGATGGAAAAATGAAGTATTTTACACCTGAAATAATGGTAATATTGAAATATTGTTAACAAATGGATAATAAGATGATATAAGAGGTTTATATATGATATTAAAATTTTGAATTTGGTTTTGGTATAAATTAGTAACGTTTTTAAAAAATTTATTCATCAGTTTAAATCATATTCAACTAAAGTTAATCATGTGGTAATAAATTTTTGTCTCACTTTTATTTTTTTGTGGGACGCATGCCTTATTCACTACTTGTATATTTTGTGTGGTTTATATACTACCCATTAATGAATTTTATGATATATATTATGAATTTTATGGGTATTTTCATATCCATCTGATGTTATTTATTTCATTGGTCTTATGATTGATAATATAATAAAGTTTTAATGGTTTATTTTACATTCTCATCATTATTTTGAATTTTTTTTTACTTTGTGGTGAAAAATATTACTATTTAATGTAAATGTTTTCTAAAAGTTTGTTTAAAAAGGTTTTTACACTTCTCCTAAAATAGTTTAAAGTCATTTTGAACAATTTTTTATATATAAAATTATTAAAATGAAATTTTTTGTAATTTTACAAATATTGTACATTGTGACTTTGCTAAAAAAGATAGCAAAGGAAGGGTTTTTAACTTATACAACAAAAATGAAATTTTCCTTTATCATTATTCCTCAATATTTTTATGCTTCCATTACAAGTTTTCAAGGTTATTTTTTAAGAAAAAAATTTCCTTTGTATTTGAAAATTTGGTTTTTAATAGTGAATATCTAATTGAAAAATATGTTTCTACACAAAAATGTTTTTAATGACACTTTTATGGTATATTGATTTATTAATCAAAAAACCTTTATCAAATTTATTCATCATTGGTTATATATTTAAATGATACCATCCTTAAAATCATACACTCCATTATGATCATTGGATATTGAATTTATCTTATATATCTATATTATTATATCATGGATATGATTATTTCATAAACCTTATACCATTTTTACACACAGTTTTTATTTTGAATTTCATTTGATTAACTAGGAAATATTTACAAATATATATCCTTTAATAAATATGGATATTTGTTAATAAGGAATAATGGTTCATGAATTAAATTTATTATGAGACATATGAGGATTTATTTGGACATGCATGACACAAGTGGTGCCCGGTTATAGATATCCCCTAGATACATCAACAAGTCCCATGAGAAAAATTAGTTGTCCAAACCTGATTGTTTTATATGAAATAGTTTCAAAAATACGTGTTAAAGGTTTTAAATTTTGAGGCATCAGTGGAGAAACAAGATCGGTTTGTACCTAGTTATTTTAAACCATCATGGGAAGGTTCATAAAGGTAGAGTTATCATGTCTGTAATATATAACATCAAATAAATAAAAATTTCCTTATTTTATAATTAATTGTTATTATAATCCATGTGGACTTCCCTACTATATTATCTTTGTATACATTTATTTCATAGTTATTAATTAAATGGAATTTTTTCAATTATTTACTTTATATATTGATTATTTCTTATCTTATAAAGATAATTAATTTATTTAAATGGAATGTGTGTTTAGTTATTTACTTTTCCATGTTGATTTTTCATAATTATTCATGATGGTTTCCACAGTACATAATCCAAAATAAGTATTTGAGATCGTGTATTTATTGTGATTTATTTTCCCCAGGATACTATGAAGTGTTTTATAAATGATATGTAGGGTTACGCTAAGAGGAATAGTGATTTTCAAAAAGAAAATACTTTTTCTATTTTGTGTTTAAGAGGTAATGATTATTTAATTTATGTATCTGGTTTTTATAGAGTATAAAACTATTTGATCATTCGGGATGGGAATCCTTATATCTTATTCAAATATAATAAATTATTCATCGAATCTGGCCTACTAGGGTCAGTGCATTTATTTATCGTATCAGATGAAGTTTAGTAGAAAACTTAGGAACGATATGTAAGAATACATAGATTGTGAAAACATAATCATATAATGGACTCTAAGGATATTACCAAAGAAAAAAACATATTATTTTGATATAATAAATAAATAAATTATCAATTTATGTTAATTGTCTCACTATTTTCAAAAATATATATTATGACTCAACTACTATTTATTCCATTATTTATAAATTTATCCAAGAATATGGAATGGAACCCATATCAATACATGTTATCCATGTAGGTATTCCTCTAAAAGTAATGATAATGATGATGGAGTTGTAGATGCAGCTCGAGATGAAAAAATTATTTCAATATTAAGATTAGTGACTTAGTTTATGTGTAATAACATTTCCTGCATAGAGAAACTTGTTGATCCATAACACAACATTACAATGTTAAAATGTTTTGTTAACTAAAAATCTCCATAATTCACCGAAAATAAAAAACCATTAATAGTAGACCAATTGATATGTTCCCTAAAATATATTTCTCAAATTGGGAAGTAGTTAAAATAATATGTTTTTTATGAGAAAAAAAATTATCTCTCAAGATATGTAGATCAATAGAGACATTTAATTCAAAAAAAAAGAGGTAGATGAAATAAAAAAAAGGAAGTATTTTATGGAATTTTTTTTTGAAGAATATTTTTCTCATAAACAACATGTGGATACAGTGTGATAATTCTTGCTTCTAGGACAAATAGAATAGGAAATTATTGCTAAGTTTGAAGATAACTTTACAAGGTTATCCAAGAATGTTGTGGAATACATAAATAATCTAAAGTAAATGATACATAGTTTCTTTAATGGGATAAATCAAATCATTCTAAGGGGAATAGTTTCCCAAAAATTCTTATCATATGAGGATATTTTATCTTGAGATATCAAGTTAGAGAAATAATTCTCCAAGTCTTTTGGTTCTGAAGTAAAACAAGTGGAGAAGATGATGGAATATAAAAAATGGATAATGGGAAGAAAAGAAAGGAGTAATTTTCACATATGATAATTGTGGAAAGAAACACCTTGATACTTCCATGAAGGGAAAGGAAGTTTGCTACAAATATGGATAGAAAGTCCCTGAGGATCATCACTGAAAGGTAAAGAAATAAGTTTCTAAATTATAATTCTTTAACACCAAGTATATTTATTACTATGAAAATGAATGCCCCAAGCATCATAGAAATCTATCTTAGTAAAAGAAAAAGGGATCAAAGTAAAACTTAATTTATTACTACCGTCAAAGTGGTATGATTAAATTACTTGTGTATTTGGATTAAAAAATTATGTTATAAATGTATTTTTTTAAATGATATATTGGATATGTGAATCATGAGATATATAAGAAATATACTACATTATATATTCTCTAATTATTTTGAATCATTTGATTAAAATTAATATAAATCAAGTGAATTGATTTTGTTGAATGTTGATCTTTTGGAAAACACAATATTTGGAGAAGATAAACTGAATTATGTGCCCAATGTTGAGATAATAATGAAATATATGTGGTTATCAGAACGTATTAGTGATCATGAAATTTGTAATTGGTTTTTTTATTATGGTATTATTTCTGTATTTTAATGTATGTTTGGATTTAAGGAATATATTTGAAAATTTGGGAATTTATTTTTGGATGCATGCAGGTTTTCATTAAGGTTTTAAAGTGATAAAGGTATTAATATATTTGGTATTTAAAATTATTTATGACATTATTTTGTTTAGTGAATATAATTTTGTGTTTATTTGGGAAATTTAGTGATCTTCCTTATAGTTTTTTTGGAATTTTAATTTTGAAAGACATATTTTTTATGAGTATTAAATTAACAACCTATGGAATGGATTAATTTAATCTTTTTATGTTATTATTAGTTGATTTATCTTATTTGAACTTTTTCTAATAATTTTAGTTTTAGTAAATATATAAAGAAAAAAATAAATGACTTTGGGATATTTTGACTCATTAAAAATCATTATGCATGAAAAAATCATATCGAATATACATTTCATAATGTAAATATGAAGTGAAAGTAGATTTAAGCATAACAGAAGGTTGATATTGTGCTTAAGACATGGGGAGGATCAAGTAAGTTTATTTTCATTAGTTCTTTTTCTATATAGTACAAAAATCCTTCAACTTTGAAATAAAAAAAATATCTATTAACTTTTCTTACCAATAAATACATTTCATTTTAACCAGTCACATGTTTATTATTCATAATGGTTAACTTTCCCAGGACCATATGATCTTCCACAATTCATCCATCCATGGGAGTAAGTTTTTACTTCCATATCCAGGTTTTCAATACAAACTTATGTTATCCTACACAAAAAACTATTGTGTTGTGACCTTCATACTTCCATGTCTTTATTTTCAAGTATATGTTTTATTGACACTTTTTACGTTCTGGGGTTACGACAAATGAATTTTTAAATATAAACCCATTATTATCACAGTGATATTTCAAATTTAGAGGTGTAAATTTATTGAATGTGGGGAGAATGTAGAATCATTAAATTTTTTAATATATAAATTTTAATTGATAGCTTTTGGTGCACGTAATATCGAGCTTAAACGAGAAGTGAAATACTATGAAATATTATTATTTTAACAAGACCATTATAATCTAGCTATTAAATAGGCTGGTGTGAATATTATTAACAATATTATGAACTAAATATGGGTATTATATTCAATAAAATTTTATTTATTAATTCTTATGAAATAGTAATAAAAAATTACTAAAGTCTTTTTATTCTTCAAATGCAACTTTTAATCAAAATGTTAATTTTCATACTTTCTATGGGAAAATAAATATAATTATGTGTTTATGATTTTATAAAATTAATGTTATAAAGTGAACTATTTTTTTGAAATTTTAATATCAAAATTAGATTATGGGGTGTTTTTGGTATTTTTCTGTAAAGATTGATTTTCTATTGAATAGTGAAAAATACTATTTTTTATTGAAAACTATATTTTTATTTCAATATTTTATAAAGAAATATTTTATTTTAAAATGGTTAAAATTATAAATTGGTTCTATTATATTATTAAAAATACAGATTCTCTCATTGGAATAAATTTTATAGATTATTTTGGAATAAAAATATTTTTATACTAAAAAATGACATTTTTCTAAAAAAATGTTTTTTGTTGCGTGTTTGTAGTTTAATATAAAAATCAATATTTTCATTTATTTGTTTTTAATTTTGAAAAAAACAATAACCATTTGGATTTAGAAGGTATACAATCAGTAAATTGTTCCATTTTCTTTTTTCAATATAAATAATAACCTTAGAAATTTTTATTTCCACTGTAAAAGGAAAATCATATAATTAATATTAAAAATAAAATGATAATTACTAGGAAATGACCATAACACCTTCTCAAATATTATTTTTAGAGTAATTAGAGCCCCAAATTTATAATTTTTTGGTTATATTCCCATTTATATTCATTTGGATTATATTATGAACATTATAATATTTTATTTAATGAATAGTCAAATATGTCACATTCATTTTTTTAATAACTATAAAATTTTTATTATGGGGTTACCCAAAATATATTTTTGACTATAAATTTTATTTTAAAATTAATTTTATTTATCTATATCAATGTAATTTATTTTAAATTTTTATTGAATATATAATTACCATAAATGAACATATAATGATTAATGATTAATTATTCAATTAATGGAAAAATCAAATAAATGATTTTTAAAATATTAAAACTAATATATTATGAATTAATTAAAATTAGTAAAGATTTTTCTAGATAAATATGAAATTTTAGGGATTTTTAAAACTATTTTTTTTAAATTTTTCTTATTTTCTTGATTTTATTAAAGTCGTAGTAATGAATAGTGTCAAAAGTGACAATAATGATATTTGGAATATAATATTTTATTAAATTATATAGAAATCATAAAAATATTAAATAAGGACAAATAGGATAATATATGGTCAAAATTTTCATCCCAAATGAATTTTTAGTATATTTTGATGCATTTTAATCTAGAATAGTCTAATTATATTTTTAATATTTTTTGAAATTCAAAATGTACCCCTTAGAAAAATTATAAAAAGGAAGCTCGTACTACACATATTTACACCACAATAAGCAATCTATCTTGAAAAAAAATATGTATATTTCCCTTATTAACACTCTTATACATGTTCTAGAAGTAATATTCCTTACAAAAGACCAACCCACAACCCCTTAAGAAGAGATATAAAGAAAGTTGGATAAAGAAGAGGTAATCATCTTTACCCACTGTTTCATTATAATTTCTTATTATTTTTCATCTTCATATATTATATCCTTGATTAGTTAATACCTTTAATATGATCTACATAAATAGATGTTATTATGATTAAAATACAACCATATTACACCTTTTATCCATCATATGGAAAATGTAATCATCACACATACGTACTCATAACCTACCATCTCTATATAGTAGTGTAATTCATTTTTCCTCACCACATTACATGGATGGTTATAATGATGTTTATAATTGATATATATTATAATTATAGAAAAATAACTAATTTTTAACAATTAATAGATCATAAATTACCCTACTTATTCACCATTTAGAGAATGATATCATCTCTCCTACGTATGTACGACATACCTCTTCCTCAAATCGATGAGACTCATTTTCTATATATAAAATTCATTAATTGTTATAAAAAAATATGAAATAATTAAATATAATTATTATATAATTAATAATATTATTTATATGATGAATCTATATCCCATGAATATGAAGTGGAACTTACATGAGAAAGCAGGAATGAAAAAATGAAGTACATAACACCTGAAATAGGGGTAATAAAGAAATATTATTATCAAATGGGTGATAAGATGATACAATAGGATCATATAAGATATTATAAATATGAATATGGTTCTATAATAAATTAATATATTTTTTATAACTATTATATATGGATTTGAATAATGATCAACTAAAGGGGCCATGAGGTAAGGGACTTTCATCACATTTTTACTTCTATGGGACACAAGTCTTATTCACTACTTGTCTCTTTTTTATGGTGTATATATTTCCCATGACTGTATTTTATTATTATTTTTATTATTTTTATTATTTTTATGGGTATTTACCCATCCATATGAAGTTATTTATTTCATGGGTCTAATGATTTATAAGAAACCCAAGTGGTGAGGGTTTATTTCACAATCTCATCATTATTTGTGATTATTTATTTTTATGTCCTTATTGGGGAATATTTCTCTTCTATGACCATTATTTATTAATTCCTTTTATAAATGTTTTATTACTATTTTACTAAAATTGTATAAATTCATTTTTTCCATTTTTTCCTTTAAAAGTAAATTTTAGAATAGAACCTTATTATTGTTTTCCTAATGAGGTACTTAGGGGATTTTCTAAAAATGATACAGAAGGAATGTTTTTTTAATTATATGGAATTAGAGGATTCTTTATCTATCATGATGCCTTAATTCTCTAATGCTTCATATAAAGTTTTACAAGGTTATTTTCAAATAAAGTTTTTTTCCTTTTTATTATTATAGTTTATTTTAAAAGGTTAATTTTAAAGTGAAAAGATTTTTTAACTATAAAATGTTTTTAATGATATATTTACAATAATGATTTTCAATAAAAACAAAAACCCTTTATTTTATTTATTCAACAATAATAATAATTTTAAATTATTCCATTTTTTGATAATTCTCTCTCTTGTGATCATTGTATATTTTATTTCTCTTAAATATCTATATTCTTATATAATATATATAATTATTTCCTAAATAGTATATGATTTTTAAATGCGGTGTTTACATTGAAATATATTTGATTAACTAGTAAATATTGATACATATCTATCATTTTTTAAATATATATATTTATTAATGAAACATATTTATTCATTAAATAAATTGATTAATTGATATATGATTAATTCTTTGGACATGTATGACACAAGTGGGGCCCAACTATAGATAACCCTTGGTGCATCGACATGTCTTGTGAGAAAAATTATTTGGCAGAACCTGATTAGTTTGTAGCTATTAATTTTAAAATTTCTAATTAAAGGTCTTGATAGTAAACTTATAGTTGTGAAAATCAAATTAGTTTTTACCCAGTAGTTTTAAACCATTCTATGAAATGTATTGACAGTAGAGGTATAGTGTTGTTGATAATTGAAATCCTATAATTAGGCATTTCCTTCTTTTAGAATTTAGTTATTATTATTATTGATTTGATTTTATCTATGATATTATCTTTGGATACATTTCATTCTCAAATATTTATTAAATGTCATATGTTTTCCATAATTTACCTTGATATATTAAGTATTCCTTATTTAATCAAGATATTATAATTATTTATATGCAATATTTGTTTTGTTATTTACCTTTACATGTTTATTATGATTAGTGATTCATGATGTATTCCACTATACTTATCCCTTATTGAGAATTTGTTCCCACCCCTTTATTATGTTTTATATTCCCTAGGATACCATGAAGTGTTTTCTAATTGATCTGTAGCATTACACTAAAGTGAATAATGGTATTCACAAAAAAATAAATTTTATGTTTTATGTTTAAAATATTATTATTTTTAAGTGTGGTTGGGGTATTACCCGAGTGGTTAAGGCTCTATGTAATACTATATCAGACCTAGGTCCAAACTCATGTGGAAGTGAGTTTTTATAGGCAAGTGGTGATGCAGGCAAGATGCATGACGTATGCAGGTGGAGAAGCAGGCATGACGCATGCCTTGTGATGTAGGCATGATTTTGCACTAGGCCCTGGGGATATTTTACGGTCCTTTGGGATATGTAATGAACTTCATGCCCACTGGGTCTTCAGGGAATGTATATAATAAATAAAGCTTTATGGGTGGGTTATCCCATTGGGGGGTTATGGCCTTCTTTCTATCATGTGTGTGAGGTGTGTGTGTGTGTGTGTGTGATTAATTTTAATTTTACCCCCAAGCACCAAATATATATTTAATGTCTATTTCATGTATTTGACTAGTTTATCAATACTATAAAATGGTTTGGTCCTTTTGGATATGATTCCATGTATCTTATGTCAATTTAATAAAGTAACCACCAACTATGGAATATTTGGGTTGGGGTATTTAGAATACCATCATAAATATAATCCATCCAGATAATGAATAATAATTATATCCTTTTATCATATCCCCTGTAAGGTATATTTAACATTAAGGGGATAGTACATAGATAGAAAATGATCTTGATTTATTATTTAACACATTTCATGTGGAAAATATCCTTTCTGCTTTGAACTTTTTTAATATATAGGAGATTATGAAGAAAAAAATCATTGAAAATAAACATGAACAATTATCATTTTTTCTGGAATAAATTATTTTTCATTATTTCTGAAAATTCATTCATGTCATACATGTTAAAATAATGATTTCTTTCACATTTTCGATAACAGCCAAAGGGGAATTACTTGTAAAAAATGAGGATTCCTTTATAAACCTCTTTTAAAAATTTAAACATGGGTAAAAATGTATTAAATAAATCATTTAGAGAATAATAAAAAAAATTAAAAAAATCAGAAACCATGGTTTTAGAAGAAAACGGATTTCCGACCAAAGAGAGAAATAATATCAAGTTATCATAAAAATAGTTCTTCTATTATTTTAAATACCAAATAATAAAAATGGAACTTTTAATTGAAAATATAATAAATAAAAAGTGTACAATAAATTTCTATAGTCTCTTGAGATATGGATCATATATTTTATCATGAGAAATATAATCATAAACAATCTTGATAAATGATTAAATTGTGACATAAAATGTTTACCTATTTGGTAACATTGATTTATAATCCCAATAAAGGAATAACATAATATATGACATAAAATATAATGAATATAAATATGCTAATTATATTACATCTCAATTTAGTTTTAGATACACCTTAAGAAATAATATTGGTGTGTAACATAATGTACATATCAAAGAAGTGAAATTAAGAGAAAATTCCTGACATCAAGTCTTGAATTCTATCATACGCATTAAAAACTATAGTATAAAAAGTATAATATTATTTTAAATATATTAAATAACCATATTAAAATATATAATAACATATATTGTTTTATTATGACTTTTTATAACCCATTTATTAACAATTCAATGTTATAGTTATTTTTTAGGAAATAACAGCTTTGTTTTTCTTGTATGTTTTGACTTGTTATTTTTTTCTTACATAGATCATGGTTTAATAATTTACATAATATTAACCATGATAATAATATAATATATATTTATTATATATTAATTTATCATAATTCCTAAAAAATCAATAAAAATTTAAATACACATTTAAGGAGTTGGTATATTGTGTGTACGCATAAATGGTGTTCCCATTTTGTTGTCATATTGAAATAAATAAAATTAAATGATATATTATAATTAAATAATCATTTTAAATTAAAATATATCACATATTTTTATTAAAATCATCATTAATATGTTACATGCAAAGATTGAATGAATCACATCACTTTACGAGGCGGTAGTCCACCGTACAAATGAGTGATGTTATCGTATTCTTATAAAATAGAGATTATTAGGTTAATTTTGATATAATAATTACATAATCATAATAAAATAAAAAATATAATATATTAATAATAAATTAATCATTACAACCTACCTTGGGAGGTGGTAATGGAGAAAAAAAATTCATCATTTCTTAAGGTGGTACTCCACTATACACACGAACGATGATTTGGTAACCCATTTATTAGAAGTGGAGATATTTATAGGTTATTAAATTAATATGAAAACATCTCAGTATATGGAATATACATATTATATTACATAATCCGGGAATAATAATAATTTTAGGGTATTCAAAGGAAATAAAACAAAAATGCTCATTGATGAACATTAACAATTCTCCAGGTATCCTGATTAAGATTGCACAAAAATCCTTCCTATAATGGATTCATGACCAAAATAAGGAATATAAGATAAGACGAATGATATTGGGATTCTATTTGGACTTGTCATGGATAAACCAAAAGGGTTTGAAGGTGTGAATAAGAGTAAAGAGTTGGAGGTCTTTTATAAGTGGGAGAGAGGACACACTTGGACTATTTGAAGATAATTGAGTTCTCCCACATATTTCATATGCCAAAAGGGTCAAAATTGGGATATTATTGAAAAAAAGAGGTTTAATGGTCTAAATATGTTCATAAAATAGTTTTAATACATGTTTATAGATCATTTTAACCCTTTTCATTTTAGTTTAACCCCTACTAAACTCATTTTCACCTTAACGACGGTAATTACTTTTTACTGCAATTATTATTCATTTTAGTCAAAAATTAATTTTACATTGTTATATAATATAAAATATTCTCATTAAAATTATGTAATTAATTTTCCTAAATTCCAATAATTGTATAGGAAAATTTTAATTTAAAATTAATCATGCATATAAAATGAGAAAGCATGTTTTTAAATAAGAAAATGTTCAAAAGTTTACAAATTTATTAATATAAAAATACAATATGAAATTTATTATAATAACTGATAGTTTATCTATTTCGACTTTAAAATTAATTTAAAATAAAATTTGGCTTTATAATCAAATTAAAGAAAACACGGTTTTCAATTAAAATTCTGTATTTTTCATCATTCATAAAAAGATGAAACTATTCATAAACATACCAAAAATTCCCCATAAAATAATTTTAACATTCTGATTTAAAAAAGGATTTTTTTTATTAAATTATTTTTCAAAATGTGTTAAAAATTAAATTTATTATTTTAAAAAAAATAATCATTTTTTTAGAAGGTAATATTTTTGAAACAAATAAAGACTTTACCAAAAAATAATTTTGTTATCAACATGTTTATTTTAAATAAAATAATTATAAATTTGTAAAGACCCGAAAATTTTGTGGAAAATTTTATCTTAAATACACAAAAAATTTATGAGTCCGCGATTTCTAACGGCACCTGATTCCTAGGCCCAGTGTGCGTGGAATAATTTTCTGAAGTTTTGTTTGGGTACGTTCAGTAGACGTACCAGCGGGATTTTATATCTTTTGAATCGGTGCTCGGAATTTAAATCTGAGGACACTGATGAACTCGCAGCACCGGTATTCTCCTAAGGGGACCTCTACTGTAGTTGCGTTTGGTTGAGAGCGGATGTTATTTTTTGGGGTTTCTAAGAAAAATTTAAATAAATTTATGTGTTGGACAATTTTATTTGGATGGTAGTTAAAACCTCCAAAGGGAGGTTGGTGGTGGGGCCCACACCCACAAAACCTACCAAGGGAGCATATTATGTGGTGGAACCCACACGAGTTTAAACCCTGCAACTCCCATTGAAACCTCCCTTTAACTCTTAAACTCTCCACCTCTCCTCTATTAATTTAAACCCTCCACCTTCCACCCTCCCTCATAAGGATGCCAACACTCTCAATTAATTAACAATTAATTAATTGGCTCATCTAATTTGAATTATTTTGAAATTAATGTCCAGGATAAAATAATATCCAAGCTATTATTTTGGGTTGGCACATATTGTTTTGGTGGAACCTTAGAGAATAGGGAGAGCCTTCTTCCCATGAATAACACGAATAACACCATCCTCTAGACGAAGAAAGTTCCTCGTTTCCAAAGAACGTGTAGAAAAATCTTCTACCTTATTTAATTGGGGAAAGTAAGGAAAGAATCGTCGCCCACGAAATACACTAAGGGCGTTGTCTCAATGTAACTTCATCGAACTATACTCCCTCCAGAGTTGATAGAACGATGTCTGTCTTCCGCGACGCCTGACTTCTGCGACGCCCGTCTTCCACGGCTCGTCAATGTGGAACATCAAATACGAAGTAGGGAGGAATTTGGCTTATTTATTTATACATGAGAATTATACCCTCATACTTTGGAGATTATATTTGGATTGATGGTGGCCAATTTTGTTAACACCTAATGCGGAGGGCGCGGGCCGAACAAACACGGCCCGACGACCCTCCGTTGATTCTTGATTGTAATAACAATGGAGGCGGAGCCGGAAGGGTGTGGTGTTGTCACACCGCACCGAAGGAAGAGGCCACAACCATGAGGAGGAGGAGGAAACCGAAGGTTGCGGCCAGGCTGGGCCGCGGCGATGGAGGACTGACGCTGTCGCGCTGGCCCTGTGGAGGAAAACACGGCCCGCATCCGCAGACCGCTCGGAAGAACCAAACCAGCCGGCTACCTTTCGGCCGGGCTGGAGGACCGCGGTGCCTTCTTGGCGCCACGCTACGGAGAAGATTGTGGCCCGAAACCGCGGACCACTCGGCGGGCGAACCTGCCAGGCTGAAGGACCGCGGGGCTGCTTGCCGCCACGTGGAGGAGAACTGCGGCCTGCTGTGTAGGCCCCGTATGCCGGATAGAATTGGACAGCTATGACCAGTCGGGCAGTAAAGGGGGTGGCACCACTTGGCGCCGCTGGGCGAACCAAACTGGCCCGCAACGCGGGCCGGGTCCACAGGTGGGCCACGCCCCACGGGGCTGGGCCGACCCCCCAACCGGGTGGGACCCACCGGGCCTAGTTCGCGGGTGGTCTACGCTCCATCGGGCTGGTCCGACCTCAGCTGGGTCGGACCTGCCAACCAGGTCGGGCCGACCCGCCATCCCACTGGGCTTCATAGGTTGGGCCCATTTTCGCTTAAATGTGAATAACTCCTAGACTACACGTCTGATCGATGTGCCATCTAGGGCATTGGGATCCTCGCGATGAGGAGTTCCTTTTATGATACTCTAAGTGAGTTTCGGACAAATTTGTAAAAACATCCAGGTTTGGATCGAGCATAAATTCAATCGGGCCCCTGGAACAGAAATGCCAATAACTCTCAGACCGGGCGTCCGATTAACGCACCTTATATCACCTTGGGTTCCTTATAATGAGAAGGAACTACAGGATAAATAAAATCAAGATGTTGTGATAGTTGATGTATCGACACTTGGCTCGAGAAGCAGACCCTCCTGGAATCGAGCGTGCTGTGTGCGGGAACCCTAGAGCTGGTAACAATGACTACTAAACCAGAATCATCCATGGGTTCGACTACGACGACTACTGTACCGGAATCCTACATGGGTTTGACAGTGAGGACTACTGAACTATAATACTCAATGGGTTCTACAGCGACGACTACTAAACCGGAATCCTCCTTTGGTTCGTCAGTAATGACTACTGTACCGGAATCCTACGTGGGTTCGACAGTTCTGACTTCTGTTCTTGTATCTTGTGTGGGTCCGACAGAGTAGCTGGTCCTGTATCCTATGTGGGTCTAATATCTTAGCTGCTCCTATATCCTGTTTGGGTCTGACATCTTAGATGTATCAGTGACTACATCTGATCATCTCTATCTCTATATAAAAGATGTATACCTATGTGAGCTAAGTCTTGTCTTTCAATCATTATCATCGATGTGATTGACTTTACTTCCTATGTGGATTGGGTTTTTCTTGGGATCGAGATTTGGAACTGAACTATGATTGATAACTTAGGTATATGTATGGTCATATACCTAAGTAGGGTTGGTTGATACTTCGAGATTGTATCTTTCTTCTGTGGTTTATCCTTCGTGGATTCTGGGAGACCTTCGAGTGTCTCGGGGTCCCTCCTAAGTATCGTTATACTCACCCATGCACGGGTTATGTTCGCACTTCATTGTGTTGGTTGCAGACGATGGACAACATTGATCTAGGTAGAGAGTTGTAGAGCGGGACGGTACCCGGAGGTGGACCACTTAGTGATACATACACGGAGCGGATAGATGGACCTGGGGTGCTGAGGAGGCCATCTGTACCACCCTTCAGGTGGGATTCTTGGAGGATGACTCGGTAATTTCTATTTTACCTTTCTGCAGTTGTACTAGTTTTACAGTTGTTTGTACTTTACTGTTGGGCTTGTATTTCCAGCCCCTTTCTATTCGTCAATTTCTTTTGTATACAGTTTTACTTAGTGTTTACTTCTAGTTGTGCACTCTATTGTTTTTGTTTACTTATTAAAGTAAATGCCTTCCCTTTTTATCGGGATTACGCCTTTGGTGCTAGCCGCCATCCCCTGGCCTATGGGAGCTGGGCTTGGGGTAGTCACGGCACGGGCCCCGAGGACGGGTCGTGACAAATTGGTATCAGAGGAGTCGGTTCTACCGCAGAACTTGGACTCTGATTCTTTTAAGTGGCAATAGTGTTAATTGTTTTGGGTTTGGTTATCATTTTAGGGAAACCGGTGTTGGTGCGACGGCTGACGTATCCATACACTAGGACTCTGACTTCTAATTTCCAACTCAGTGCACAAAAACACTAATTGTGTCTGTGTTTCCTTTGAAAAGTTTTCTTTGTGATTACTTTGTGTCGGCTCACCAGGTATACTGTTTTAATCATGGCGCACCTGTTTCCTTTCAAGATGGCCCCACGAAGGTAGCCAGCCAGGGTTCCATGTTTCATATGAGATGGTAGCCCACCGAGCAATGAGGCCTCGGTGCAGGTCCCCATCACAGTATAGGTACCAGCGGTACCACTACCCGCTGGGTCACCGATACCACCATCTCCAATAGTAGAGAGTGCACACCACGTGAGTACGTTTCATGAGTTCCAGTGCCAGAGGCCGCCCAGGTTCCGGGGAGAGACAGACCCACGGGCATTTGAGGATTGGCTGGAGGCTGTCGTGAGAGTTTTCAAATTGGTAGGGACACCAACCGAACTCATGGTGATCCTTGCCGCGAGTCTCATGCATGCAGCAGTAGGCAGATGGTGCAGCCTGATGTTCTAGGTGCATGACGAGGAATAATTACTCTGGAGAGACTTAGATACTCTCTTCTGCTCAAATTTTATTACAGACACCCTTCGTGTGGTGCGGATTCAAGAGTTACTTCATCTGCATCAGGGCAGTATGACAGTTTCTCAGTACTTAGTGAGGTTCACTGACCTCTCGTGCTACTCCACAGATATGGTGCAAGACCCATTCTTCAGGGCCCGGACCTTCGAGCAGGGACTCAGGAATGAGATAAGGGCTTTGATGATCCCCCTCAGCATCCCAATGCAGGCAGGGGTACTGGAGTGAGCCCTTCTAGTGAAGATTTTTCTTGCCGAGCAGTCACCAGCAGCGAGACCCACCACAGGGCGACATGTAGTGGAGTCTTCTACAGCCGACAGTAGACAGATGACGCAGAGGTCTAAGTGGACCAGTCCATCAAGTGGGTGACCCCAGGATACAGGTTCGGTTGTACGGGGCACACGAGATAGAGCTAGCTATATGAGGAACAGGCAGTGCTATGCATGCAGCGGGCAGGGCCACATGGCTCGAGACTGCCTGACCCTCCATGCAGATGAGAAACAGACAGTAGAGGGACCTCCCAGGTAGAGGCAGAGGTTCGACCATGGTGATTTGCAGAGATTAGGCAGACATGGAAGAGGATATATCCAAGCAAAGGGTGGTGGATGATGTTTTGAGGTTCTACCACCACCACCACCAGGAGGTCCACCCCGACCGCAGGGAGCTGGCGGACCGAGGCGGGCTCAACTTCAAGCAGTCGAGGCCTATGACCACGGCGCACCTGAGATGATTCAAGGTATTATCTGTGTCTACTCCATCCTTTCTGCATTACTTATAGACACAGGTGCGATTCATTCTTTAATTTCCACTTCCCTCGTTCGGAGCTTGGAGATTACGACGGAGCCGTTGGCTCGATCCTTACAGTTAGATACTTCTACGGGAGAAGACTCGATGATTACGAACTGGTGCCGACAGTATGATCTTACTCTGGGAGGCGAGAGCCTCAGCTGGGATCTTCTAGAAGTGGCATCGAGGCCTTACGATGTCATTCTGGGTATGGAATGGTTATCCATAGTTCATGCTCAGATTGACTGTATTAGGCGCAAAGTGTGGTGTATCCTTAGAGATGGGACTAGGTTCACCTTCACCGGCGAGAAGGGAGCCTTTGCAGTGCATGATGGACTTACGCAGAGGAGGGGATAGCTGATCACACATTAGTTGGCTAGTCTCATCCTTGGAGTGGTTGATGTACGGAGTCTGAGTTTTCCTATTGTGGTGGATCATTACGCGGATGTTTTTCCTGAAGACGTTCCAGGACTACCTCCTCGTAGAAAGGTACACTTCTACATTGACCTGTACCCTGGGAAAACACCGATATCTACTTCAACATATCGGATGGATCCCAATGAGCTTCGTGAGCTGGGGGTACAGCTGGAGGAATTGTAGTGGATGGGATTTATCCGACCCAGTATTTCACCCTGGGCATCTCCGATTTTGTTCGCCAAGAAGGTGTATGGGGGCTTGCGACTGTGTGTCGACTACCATCGCATGAATTAGGTGACCTTGATGAACAAGTACCCACTCCCGAGGATTAATGACCTCTTTGATCAGCTCAAGGGAGCATGATGGTTCTCAAAGATAGACCTCAGGTCAAGCTATCACCAGCTCAGAGTTCGAGATGAGGATGTGCAGAAGATGGCCTTTAGGTGTCGGTATGGCCACTATGAGTTCTTGGTTATGCCCTTCGGTGTAACCAACACCCCATCAGTGTTCACGAGCTCATGAACATGATATTCCTGTCTTACCTCGTTCTTTTTGTCGTAGTCTTCATCGATGACATACGGATTTACTCGACTACTAAGGAGGAGAACACCTACCATTTTCGGGTAGTACTGGACACACTTAGAGAGAACCAACTCTATGGTAAGCTCTCAAAGTGTCAGTTCTTGATTCGAGAGGTTCACTTATTGGGACACGTCATCTCGGAGGCTGGAGTTTCAATGGATCCAGCAAAGATCGAGGCAGTACTTTCTTGGGAGCCACCCAGGAGTGTGACGGAGGTGCGGAGTTTTTTGGGACTGGCTGGGTACTATCGGAGATTTGTTCCAGACTTCTCTAGAGTTACAGCACTGCTTTCATCATTGATGAAGAAGGGGAAACCCTTCGTGTGGTCAGATATATGCTAGTAGAGCTTTCAGGAGTTGATGCATAGGTTGACCAGTGCTCCCATATTGAGGCTACCGGAGGAGGGTGTATGGTACATAGTTTACTGCAACGCATCAGGGACTGAACTCAGGTGTGTCCTGATTCAGGAGCGAGTAGTGATCGCATATGGTTCACAACAGTTGAGACAACATGAGCAGAGCTACTCTACTCATAACCTGGAGTTAGAAGCAGTGGTCTTTGCCTTGAAGATGTGGTGACACTATCTAATGGGTGAGCGTTTTATAATCTACTCTGACCACCAGAGTCTCAGGTATATCTTCTCGCAGAAGGACCTGAACCTGAGATAGCGACGATGGCTCAAGTTCCTCCAGGACTATGACTTCAAGATAGTCTATACTCCTAGGAAGGGGAGCGTTGTAGCAGATGCTCTCAATAGGAGATCAGAAATTCAGCTGCTAGGATAGGTGATGGGGTAGCTGGACATGTTGGAGATATCCTTTATGGATAGAGATAGAGTTGCCTTTTTTCATTCTCACAAAGTCACTCCTCTACTTCTACAGTGAGTTAGAGAGGCACAGCATGGGGACGTTGACTGTGAGACACAACGTGCTCATATATCCATAGGGTAGGAGCCTAATGGATTTTCTGAAGGTGGGGAGCATTTCATTATCTTCAGAGGACGTACCATGGTACCAGTTGCACTACAGGAGGACGTGTTGAGGTAGTTTCACACTTCCCCTCTAGCAGTAAATCCAAGAGTAGCGAAGATGTATTAGTACCTTAGACGACAGCACTGGTGGCTGGGTATGAAGAAGGTAGTAGTAGATTTTGTCTCGTGATGCCTCACTTGTTAGCAAGTGAAGGTGGATCACCAGGTACCAGCAGGCTTGGTATAGCCCTTATAGGTCCTAGAGTTGAAGTGGGATGGGATATCCATGGATTTCGTGACAGGTATTCCAAGTACATCCAGAGGACATGACTCTATCTGGGTGATTGTCGACTAACTCACCAAGTCGTCCCAATTCCTAAAGATCTGATAGCAGGGCTCAATAGAGAGCTTGAGAAACCTCTACTTACAGGAGATCGTACGACTTCATGGTGTGCCATCGACGATCGTCTCTGATCGAGATGCCCGGTTCACTTCCTGGCTATGGAAGGGGTTGCAGGAGGCTTTCAGAACGCAACTTCACTTGAGCACCACCTTCCATCCTCAGACGGACTGTTAGACTGAGAGGACCATTCAGACTATCGAGTACATACTCTATGCATGTGTTCTCAACTTTGGTCGCATCTGGAAGAATCACTTACCCTTGGTGGAGTTTGCGTACAACAACAACTACCACTCCACCATCGGGATGACACCTTACGAGGCACTGTACGGCTGACCTTACAGATCACCTCTATGCTATACTAACCCATGGGAGTCAGCATGTGTAGAACCAGAGATGGTTCTGGCTACAATGGAGAAGGTACAGATCATCTAGGATCAGATGAAGACTACACAGAGTAGACAGAAGTCCTATGCTGATAGGAGACGGAGACCACTGAAGTTCGAGGATGGTGACCACGTCTTCTTACGGGTATCACCTTGACGAGGTCTATGGAGATTTGGATGAGGCAGCAAGTTATCTCTGTGATTCATTGGACCATTCCAGGTACTCAATAGAGTAGGTTAGGTGGCTTACCGCCTGGCCCTTCCACCTCAGTTGCATCGGGTGCACGAAATCTTCCACGTATCTCAACTGAGGAGATATGTTCACAACCTGTCCCACATCATCAACCATGGGAATCTGGACATCGATGATGGGGAGACATTCACGGAGGTCCCTATGGAGATCGAGGACTGACAAGAGCGGGTCCTACGAGGACGGTCAATTTCACGGGTGCGCATTCGCTGGTAGCACGGGAACCTCCAGGAGAGCACATGGGAGTGGGAGGCTCATATGCGTTCTTAGTACCCCCATTTGTTCCCTTAGTGTGTGTTATATCTTACAGGGATGTAAAGCCCTGAGGTTGGGAGAATGTAAAGACCCAAAAATTTCATGGAATTTTTTTTCTTAAATACACGAGAATTTTATGAGCCCGCGGTTTCTGACGGCACCTGATTCCGAGGCCCAGTGTCCCCAGAATAATTTCCTGAAGTTTTGTTCGGTTACGTTCAGTAGACATGCGAGCGGGATTTTCTATCTTTTGAACCGGTGCTTGGAATTGAAATATGAGGACACCGATGAACTCACAGCGCCGGTATTCGCCTGAGAGGACCTTCACCTTAGTTGTGTTTGGTCGAGATCAGAAGTTATTTTGGGGGTTTCTATGTAAAATTTAAATAAAATTATGTGTTGCACAATTTTATTTGGATGGAAGTTAAAACCTCCAATGGGGGGCTGGTGGTGGGTCCCACCCCCACATAACATCCCATGAGAGGATATTATGTGGTGGGGCCCACATGAGTTTAAACCCTTTAACTCCCCTTGAAACCTCCCTTTAACTCTTACACTCTCCACCTCTACTCTATTAATTTAAACCCTCCACCTTCCACCCCCCCTGGTAAATATGCCAACAGTCTCTCAATTAATTAGCAATTAATTAATTGGCTCATCTAATTTGAATTATTTTGAAATTCATGTCAAGTATAAAAAAATAACCAAGATATTATTTTGGGTTGGCCCATATGGTTTTGGTGGAGCCTTGGAGAATAGGGAGATCCTTCTTCCCATGAAGAACACAAAGAACACCATCCTCTCGACGAAGAACGTTCCTTGTTTCCGAAGAACGTGGAGAAGCATCTTCTAACCTCTTTGACCGGGGCAAGGAAGGGAAGCACCACCGCCCACGAAATACACTAAGGGCGTCATCTCAACGTAACTTCGTGGAATTATACTCCCTCCGACGTTGACGGAACGATGTCCTTCTTCCACGATGCCCGACTTCCACGACGCCCGTCTTCCGCGGCTCATCAACGTGCAACGTCAAATACGAAGTAGGGAGGAATTTGGATTATTTATTTATACATGAGAATTATACCCTCATACTTTGGAGATTATATTTGTATTGACGGTGGCCAATTTTGTTAACACCTAACGTGGAGGGCGCGGGCCAAACAAACACGGCCCGACGACCCTCTGTTGATTCTTGATTGTGATAACAATGGAGGTAGAGCCAGAAGGGCGCGGTGTCATCGCACTGCGCCGGAGGAAGAGGCCACGGCCATGAGATGGCGGCGACTGAAGGTGGCAGCAACAGAAGTTCACGGCCATGCTGGGCCGCGGTGGTGGAGGACCGGCACCGTCGCGCCGGCCGCATGGAGGAAACAGTGGCCCGCTTCTGTGGGGCGCTCGAACGAACCGAACTGGCCAACCGCCTGTCAGCCGGGCTGGAGGACCGTGGCGCCCGCTTGGCACCGTGCTGTGGAGAAGACCGCGGCCCGCAACCACGGGCAGCTCAGTGAGGGAACCAGCTGGCCGCCTGCTGGTCGGGCTGAAGGACCGCGGCGCAGCTTGGCGCCGCGCGAAGAAGAACCGCAGCCTGCTATGTGGGCCGCGTGCGCCAGACAGAACTGGCCATCTACAGCCAGCTGGTCAACAAAAGGGGCGGTGCCACTTGGGGTTGCCAAGAAAACCAAACTGGCCCGCAATGCGGGCCGGGTCCGAGGGTGCGCCGCGCCCCACCGGGCCGGGCCGACCCCCCCAACCGGGTCAGACCCATTGGGCCTGGTCTGCGGGTGGTCCGCGCTCTACCGGGCTGGGCCGACCCCCAGCCAGGTCGGACCCGCCAAACCAAGTCGGCCCGACCTGCCAGCCCCCTGGGTTTGACGGGCCGGGCCCATTTTCGCTTAAATGTGAATAACTTCTAGACCGCGTGTCCGATTAACGCGCCATCTGTGGCACTAGGATCCTCACGACGAGGTGATCCTTTTGCGATACTCAAAGTGAGTTTTGTAAAACTTTGGAAAATAACTAGGTTTGGATAAAGCATAAATCCAACCGGGCCCCTGGAATGAGAATGCCAATAAGTCTCAGACTGGGCGTCCGATTAACGCGTCGTCTATCGCATTAGGTTCTTTATGATGAGACGGAACTATGGGATGCATCAACACAGGACTTCATGATAGTTAAAGTATCGACACTTGGCTCGAGGAGAAGACCCTCCCAGAATCGAGTGTGCCGTGTGCGGTAACCCTAGAGCTGGCAGAAATAACTACTGAACCAGAATCCTTCGTGGGTTTGACTGTGACGACTACTATACCGGAATCCTACGTGGGTTCTACAGTGATGACTACTGAACCAGAATACTCTGTGGGTTCGACAGCAACGACTTCTGAACCAGAATCCTCCGTGGGTTCATCAGCAATGACTACTGTACCGTAATCCTCCGTGGGTTCAACAGTTATGACTTCTGTTCCTGTATCCTGTGTGGGTCCGACAGAGTAGCTGGTCTTGTATCCTGTGTGGGTCCGACAGCTTAGCTGGTCTTGTATCCTGTGTGGGTCCGATAGCTTAGATAAATCAGGGACTACATCTGATCATCTCAATCGTTATACGAAAGATGTATACCTGTGTGAGCTGAGTCTTGTCTTTTAACCATTATCATCGATGTGATGGACTTTACTTCCTATGTGGACTGGGTTATTCTTGGGCTCGAGAGTTGGAGTCGAACTGTGATTGATAACTTAGGTATATGTATGGGCATATATCTAAGTTGGGTTGGTTGATACTTTGAGATTGTATCTTTCTTCTGTGGTTTATCCTTTGTGGATTCTAGGAGACCTTCATGGGTCTCTATGTCCCTACTGAGTATCGTTATACTCACCCCTACATGGGTTATGCCTGCACTTCGTTGTGTTGGTTGCAGACGACGGACAACACTGATCGAGGTAGAGAGTTGTAGAGCTGGACGGTACCCCGAGGTGGACCACTTGCTGAGACATACACAGAGCGGATGGACGGACCTGGGATGATGAGGAGGCCATCTGTACCCACCCTTCAGGTGGGATTCCCGGAGGATGACTCAGTAGTTGTTGTTTTACCTTTCTGCAGTTGTACTAGTTTTACAGTTGTTTGTACTTTACTGTTGGGCTTGTATTTCTGGCCCCTTTCCTTTCATCACATTATTTTGTATACAGTTTTACTTAGTGTTTACTTCCAGTTGCGAACTATGTTGTTGTTTTTTACTTATTAAAGGTAATTCTTTCCCTTTTTATCGGGATTATGCCTTTGGTGCTAGTCACCAGCCCCTGGCCTATAGAAGGAGGGCTTGGGGTAGTCACGGCATGAGTCCTGAGAATTGGTCGTGACTAAATTATTTATGTATATTCATAGAAATAGGTTTAAAAGATATATTATAATGATCATTTTTGAATAATATAAATAACATATCATGATTTTGTTAAAACTCAGTATTATGTGTAACGCAAGTTAACCTCATGTTACATGTTGTGAAGGATTAATATGGTGTTCGGTGTAGGTTATGCTATCAAATAAGTTTAAGTTTTTCTAATAAAATTTATAAAAACCTAGGGTTTTATAAAGATATGTGTCCCACCCAAAACATAATTAAAATCAAACAAGTGTGGGCCACAAGGTGTTAAAAAACTCATTATATTAAAACCCATGAAAATAAATGGTTTTCAAAAAAAAATCATCATAGAATAACACTTGGAAAAGAAATGGGTTCCATTAATATTTAATCATAGCATAACCCATGGAAATGAAATTGGATTTAGAAACATTCCATCATCTTATTGTAGAAAACCCCATAGAAAAGGAATGGATATCATACACATCTTTTCATCAAAAATATAAACCATCTAGGAAAAGGATGTGGATGGTATCTTTAGGTCATATATCCATTAATGAATTGGTTAATAAATGATGTTTTTATTTCAAGTATATAAATACAATTATAATATCATTAAACATTCTTAATATAAATATACATTCTATTTTAAATAACTTATTTAACATCTAAAAATTTCCAAAATATTAGGGAACACATTATCCTTGAAAATGACCATGGAAAAATTGAAAGTAAATTTAAAATAATTGAGCGGTATTGATGGAAGGAAAATCCATTAATTTTGTATTAGTTAAAAATAATCCTTTTATAATTTTTTAAAAAGACATAGAAGTTCCATATTCTGAAATTGAAAAGGAAATTCCTTTTATAATCTTTTTTTAAGATTCCAATCGTGGATAAAAATTACATTAAAAATCATAGAAGAGTTTTAAAAAACCTCTTTAAAACATTTTTTGAAATCATGGATATAGAATAAAATGTTTTTTTAACCAAAGATAAAAATAAAATCAATTTTCCATAAAATATATTTTCAATATTTTGAGTAATTATATGAAGTAAAATGATAGGAAAAGAATAAATATTATGAAATAAATATATAATATGAAAATTCATATTGTTATTAAGATATAGATCATAGGATTTCATCATCAGAGACTTAATTATAAAAAATCCTTATAAATAATGATATTTTAACGTAAATCCCATACCACTTTGGTAACATTTGAATCGTAAACCCAAAGAAGAAAGAAACTCATACGGATATTTGAATCCCAATAAATTTCCTAATATTAGTAATATAATAGATTCAAGTGAATTATATACACCACAAAAAGGAAACATGTCGTGAATATGACATGTGTCGCATAGAAGAAAGCAAGGTAAAAATACAATACCGTACATCTGAATCCCTTCATATGCATTAAAACATCATATATAATAAATATAGACCTATTATGAATATTTTATATAACTATAATCAAGTTTATCATACCCTATATGATTTATTTATAACCTTTTCTCACATTTCAATTAACAGTTTATTAAAATCATTGTTCCTAGTCATATCTACTTCATTTTACATGTATGATTTCAGTTCAGCAGTATTTTCCCTTCTATTTTTATCATGGTTCTATAACATTTGGAATATTAATAATGATAATAATATAATTTATATTCATTATATACAAGTTTATATTCATTAGTAATGTATATATATATATATATTAATTGTTCCATTCAAGGGTATGGTAGGCCATACGTACGCATGAACATTGTTTCCATTTTTTGAGAGATAGTATTAAAGAAAGTTAAATAGTAACTCTAAATCACAGAATCATTATTATATCATATATATTATATATTCATTAGATCAATAATAATTATCACCTAATAAAAATATAAATGAAAAATGAATCACACCCCTTTATAGGGGAGGTCTTCCACACGTACGCACGATCGATGTTATCCAACAGTTTTTAAAGGTAAGAAGGTTGATATGATATTATCATTATATAGGTATAAAAATTTCATAATTATACTATATAAACATAAAAATTACTATAATAAACATCCCTAAAATATAGTTATGGGAAATTAATTTTATTTTTATGGGGAGATGGTAAGTAATACGTTTGCACGATAAATATGTTCACTTCCCATTTAAAGGACCTATGGTGAATAAAGGTGGTTTCATAAACAAAATATCATTTTAGTTTATTATGGATATATATCTTATTATTTTATGGAGAATATAATATATTTATTATAGGTAATACAATTATTAGAAATAAAGTGATTAATTAAGGTGATTACGTCTTCTTTGAAATAACTCATTTAGATATCCTCTTAAGGTATATAGAGTTTTTCATTTGGGAATACCATAACATATAAAACATGTATATGGGAGTAAATAATAGAAAACAATAGATTTTGGTATATATAAAAAGCTCAAAAAGGTGTGATGAAGATAATGTAGGGGTCCATTTTATAATTGAAGGGAGGGTCACCCTTGGAATTTCTTAAAAGAAAAAATATATATTAAAGTCATTCTCAATTAAAATTGTTAAAAATGGTCTATAAATGGGAATGGGATGAACATATATACCATATAATATCCCAATTTTCCTATTTTTAAATATTTATGTTTTTATGTAATTTAATAACATATTATCTTGATAAGGTATCAATATTTAGTATTTAGAGACTATTCATATAATTTGACATAAAATACATAAATAAAAAGTTATAACTGGAATATAAAACTTTATAAAAATTCTAAAATATTATATTCATATAAAACATCCATAGAGAACCTTAATTTTATCAAATTATATTACATTTTATATTTTTAAAATCACTTATTGTGTTTTTTTATTAATCGAAGAAATACTTCATCGGTGTTGCATAAGATTCTATGGTCAAAATATAATTAATAAAAATTAAACATAAATTTCAATCAATAAAATTGTTTCATTAATATAAAAATATACCCTTATATACATTCATAATTTTTTCCCTTTTTTGGATACATAAGAGATATTTAAAACTTAGAGAGTGGCATTTTTTATGTTTCTTGCTTAAAATTGTATATAGCTAATTTCCATAGAAACATGTACCTTAAACAACTATATTTAGAGGATGATGTGTTAAGGGTATAATTCCAATAACCCAATATGAATTAAAATAAAAATTATGGTATTATCAATTGGTTTTTATGAATATTTTCCTGATTTAACCTTTATAGAGGTGATAAATGTTACTAGAGTTACTATTCGTATATACCGAAAATAAAATTGACATCCATACCAAAACTAAAAATAATGATTCTAAATTTGGATTCCATTTTATCAAATTAATTTTCAATATTTTGTAGAGATTAGCTTTAAAATATCCATAAAACATGCGATGAAAATGAATTTTTAGAAATATATATTTTTAATAATAAAACATACATTATTATTATCACATTCCAAGAAAAAAATGAATATTAAAAAATATTTTTCTTATATATATATATTATAAATTTCATTAAAAAAATTAAAAAATAATAATAAATTTAAATTTTCTATATAAAAATACATTATGCTCATAAGAACAGTTTTTCAGAAAAAATAACTTTTTTACATTCAATGATTTTTATTTATGATCCGAATTAATTAATACCCAATTAATTCATTTATACATATGTGACCAAAATAACAATAATTTAAATATTCTTATTCATACCCTTTAATACAAATGATCGACGGTAACTATAATTTGATATTATATCATGGTACATTTAAACTCGGTGTTTCATGTAATCCATGGTATTAAACAAATTAAATTTATATAGAAAATAATTCCTAAAATAATAGGGTATTATAGTATTCATTATAGATATAAACTAGATATAGAAAATAAAACAATGTTTATAATGGACCATTATATGATATTACACCCTCTAGTATTCAGTATATATTCTAACTCAGTGATAAATGAGTGATGGATTAAAGCTCTAGAAAAGATATTTGAATTTATATGATATTTGTATATTCGAAAGGTAAAATTTTCTATTAAAAATTTTTAATTTGAAGGTGAAAAAAAGTGTTCAATGTTTAAAAAAACTAAATAATGAGAAAATATTGATGCAATAGAATAAGTTAAATTTAAAAATATTTTCCTTGAGAATTCTTTTCATAGGGTTTTTCAAATTAGGAAGGAAAAGAAATTATTGGAATTGAGGTGAAAGGAGAAAGATTCAGTGGCTATATATAAAGAGAAATTATACCAATTGGAATGGTTCTCACTTGATTGTATTTTGGATCTTTCTAATAAAATTAATTGGTTTTACCCAATATTAAATCCATGATACTAAAGAGATTTATACTCTCATGAATTTAAAATTTATTTAAATATTTTTCATTATACTATGAATGGAAAATTTAGTTTATGGATAACCATGTATTCCCTGAAAAAATGGTAAAAATAAATCTTGGTGGAAATTAAATAGTAATAATACATTGAATAAATATAAAGGTATGAAAATAATGCTTTTATATTGTGATTGATGTGCTAAAAAACACCATGGAGAATGTATTGTGAAAAATTGGAAGTTTTTTTATGTGGTATGAATGAGTATAAGGATAGGGATTTCCAAAAAAAGATATTTGTTTTGTTAAGTCCAATTTAGATAAGCAGTAATTAAGGTTTTTTAAATTTAATGATATGGTCCATTATGTAGATTCATGTCCGAAGAAGAAAATGAATGATGGGAAACTGAATGACTATAAGTAAAAGGGTGTCATGAAATAATTTTCAACTAATTCTGTAACACCCCAAGGTTTCATAGTACGTTATTTCTTCAAAGTAATTCAATAACTTGCACTAGACGCAACACCGAGTTCTTGCGCACCATGACTTACCAAAAAAGCCGTTAAAAAGCAATTATGAATATTATTAACTAAATTTTGAACTTTATATAATCATTATAATTTTAGAATCCATATTATGAGTTTCTTAGATATAATGTAAGAACAAATACATTTTTTCAGATAAAAGAAGTATCTTTCAAAAAATGCAATTTTACCACCTTTTAATGGCGAAGCCTTTTAAAATACAATATTTGAAACTTTAATATATTAAATTTGAAAAAATAAACTTCTTATTTAGAATCAGGAAATAATAATTTAGTTTCAATAAAGTTTTGGTGTTTTTCTGATAACTTTCATATTTGGGTGAATAGTGAAAAATACTATATTTTAATTGAAAACAACTTTTTAAATAAAAATAATTTATATTGTTAAATTATATATTTTAATGGTTTGGAAGTATAAATAGATTATATTTTTACCATTTAATCCAATTATGGTCATTGTAAGTAATTTCACTTTGAAATTGGACATAAACAAGTGTCAAACTTTTGGTAGTTATTATTTCTTAAAAATATGCCTATTGGTTTTGACAGCGGGAATTAATTTTAAATTAATAAATTCAAATTATATGTTTTTAATTTGGTAAAATATAATTCATTGTTGAATTCGAAATATCAAAATTATCTTATGGTAAATTTTTGGTATTTTTCTGAAAACTTTTAATTTCTGATGAATAGTGAAAAACACTGAGTTATAGTTTAAAACCGAATTTTTATTTAAATAATTATTTATTTAAATTTATTTTATGTCAAAATAGATACATAATACCTATATAGGTTCAATATAATTCATTTTATTCAGTTTATAATAATTTTAGATATATAAAAATTTTATTGAACTTTTCACCGTCTTTTACCCACCTCCTAGGAGAATTTGTAAATTCACATAAAACATAATTTTATCACTTCTTTGAGTGGAATTTATAAAATACTAGAGACATGGTTAATATAAAGGATTAAAATTTGGTTCAATAAGATAAAAATAATTTTTGGTGAATAGTAACTTTTTACTTTTATTTACCACGATAAAAAGTAAATAGGGTAATTAAGGGTAAAAATGATATTATTATTACCCTAACACATGTCCTAATTATATTGGATAAGTATAATTCGACCAAAAACAACATTAGGAATAAAATATGAACCTTTTTGGTCCATTTGGATTAGATTAGGATTTTTATTATTATTTAATTCAAAGAAGAGTTAAAAGAGTTAAAATCAAAGTTTAATAACTAAAACATTTTTAATATAGGGTTATACATAAGATAAATTAGATTATAAATATCCATTATAAGGATAAAACGATTTCCTATATAATGGTATTTTATTTATAATTTTTAGACATTAAATAATTTAATTTATTTATGACACAATGATGATGTAGTAATTACCTTATTAGTGAAATATTAAACTAATTGATATTATAAATACCCAAATAAATATAATATGAGAATTTTAATGAATTACAAGAATTTTATTGGTTAATATGACATGTTAGGATTTATTAAGTGAATTGTTTTAGAATTAATAAAGTTATTAAAACTTTAAAAAAAATTAATTATTAAACAGTTTCAAAATTGATATAAAGGAGTTTTTAAAACAAATATTATATTATTAATTGATATAATATTCCTAAAAACTAAGGTTTGGCCAAAGGACTTATATGATTATAGGTATGTAATTAATAAACCACTTGGGGTTCTATTGGTATTTTATAGTAATTTTATTAACCATATAATATAAAAATACAAAGAGACATGGTAAATGTCAAACCATTTAACTAAGAGTTAAATCTATAAGATAAGGGTAAAATAGTGACCCAAACTTGTCTAAAACTTATTGTTTGAGTTATTTGCAAACTATCACCACATTATAATTTTAATAATACACTTTTGATCCATTAAAAATGGAATATGATTTTATTATAAAATAATACTATAAATTTTTCCTAAAGAGCCCCTCCTCCCCCTTATAAAAGTACATCACTTCTAACCAATTCCTCAAACATCTCAAGCATTTTGGATCATCCAAACTCTGCCCAATTAATCTCCCTACATCCCTCTCCTCCTCCTAGAAGCCTTATATTAGGCATAAGGCACTTAAAGAGTCCTTTTTGGTTCAAACCAAAGGGAGTTACCCAAATTAAAGGTAAATATTTCTCTTAGCTTCTTTTCTTTTATTTTACTTCTCCAACCCCTAAACTCTTCTTATTATTTTCTTTTGTAACGACACCAGTATACAAAATATACTAGTATATTGTTATGAGAATTATTTGAACTACACTTACACACACCTCCATCTAATGGGTGAAGAACATAATGTTTCTATGGATGGAAACCAAACGCCTCACGAAACGATGATTATTCTATTATCTCCTACCACCTCTCATGGTGGCCATTATGATGGAACTATAATTAAATATGATATTAATGATATTTATTTTATATATAAGCTTCTTTAATTCTATTTTATAGTATACAATTATTCGTTTCATGTTGTATACAAATACGATAATTTCATTTGAGGAAGTGCGGACTACCGCCCCCACAAAGTGATATGACTCGTTCATACCATACATGGAACGTATAAATGATGGTGTTAATGAACTTAAGTAACACATATAAGATATTATATTATACTGGAATAATAATATACCTATGTATCATTTGGTTTTTATTCCTTTTAAAATAAAAAAAATGAAATGGAAGTGGCGTTCGTGCGTACATACGGACTACCGTCTCCACGAACGTGATGAGTTTCATTACCCATCATATCCATTCAAGTATAATTCTCATTTTATGATTAAAAATAATTTTTAAGGACTTGATATCGTTCTGTATATGAATAAGATACAACCTATCCATAAAAAACATGGCTTATATAACAAAACATATAAAATAAAATGAGTAAGTTAACACCCAAAATGACGATAATACTAAGATATTATTAACAAATCAATGTCAAAAGATCATGTATGATATCATATTATTATATATGATTCTTGTATAATTTAATAAAAATTATTTCCCCATTATATAGGAGGTTAAACTACCCTCAACCAAGGAAAAGTACAAGGAAAGGGGTTTTCATCTCACTCCTTATTCCTGTGAGATTCATGTCATATTGCCACTATTACCTTTTGTGTGGTGTATGTACTTCCCATAATTGTATTATTTGCATAATACACTTTAATTTATATATATTTACATATTCATTTTATGATACCTCTTTCATTGGGTGTATGTTTCGTAAGTTACCAAATTGGTAAGGGTTAATTTCACAATCTCTTTATTATCCGAGGTTGTTTTTACATAATTATCTACTAGGACATATTTATTATCCATGTCCATGTTTCATAAAATAGTTTTCCAAGTGATTCTTTTAAGGTAATTTTTACTAAAAAATCATTTTAAATGTTTTAAAGATTTATTCTTCTAAACCATTCTCATTAATGTCCATGTTTTCAAAATGGTTTTAAGGATTTATTTAAATGGACATGAATGTTTTAAAATGCTAATTACTTTCAAAAGTTTCAAAGTGGTATGGGACACTTTGATTCAAAAATGTATTTAAATGTATCCCTTTATAAAATGTATGACTTTTAAATGTTTTCATGAAAAAGGGATATTTCTCTCAAAGAGTTTTACAAATCATTTTCATCTATGTCAAAATCCTTTAATGGATTTTAAACTTGTTTAAAGTTGATTTATTATGATACAAATCTTTTGTATTGTATTGATGGTTTTGTGATATGTTTGACTGTGGATGTGTTATTTTTATACCATTCGTGGTTTATTGGTAAATTATTGACATTTTGTATGCCAGTTTTAATACGAATGTTTATGTTACGTTTAAAACTGTTCATATGAGGAATGCATTGGACTTAGTAAGTGACGGGTGGAGCCTGCTATAGCTTCTTGATTCATCGGTATGTCTCATGTGAAAAACTAGTGTCTTGGAACGAGGCCTTGAAAAAATATTATTTGTAGTCTTGGCATGAGGCCTTGGCTATGTGGTTATGATAGTCTGGCATTATGCATTCCATCATTATGAAAGTGGTTATTGATATTGCATGTGATTATTCGACTAGTAGAATATCCATGTAAAAAAATAAATGGCATTATTTCATTTTATTTTTTCCATATTATGCTGAAGTTCAAGTTTAAAAGGCTTTTGTTTTATATATACATTTCCTTAAATGTTTATGCTTATTTATGGAAGTTTACACTATATTGTTATCCTTACAGTGCATCTGAGCTCACCCCTTTCTATGTTTCATTTTTCCCAGGATGTGAAAAATATTTTATGACTAACCTGCAGGGATAGTCTGTAGGGGTTATGAGTGTGGACTATGGAGACTATTTTATTGTAGTTTTTCACTTTATAATGTAATGTAACATTTATGAATGTGTCTAGTGTTTCCAAGGCTACTAAACTAATCAGTCTTTCGAGACTTGATCATTTATTATCATGCCAATGTTATGTAATAATGCACCGACTCTAGGTAACTGGGGTCAGGGCATTACAAATTCAGTAGATATTCATCCATGAAATGAATTGTTAATGATTATATTACATTTTTCAGATTATCCTACTATATTGATTGATTCAGATTATATACATTGTTTCATTTCTAATAAATTTGTTAGTGAAATTAAAATTTCATGATAACAAATAATGTTAGAACATTAATAAAATAGTAGGTAGTATTATTAATGTAACAATAATATAAAAAGATCTTCATGTTATCATATATGGATTTTTTTTCCTTGAAATATATATTTTATTGCTAGGAGTATAATTTTATGTTATTCTATCTATGGATTCAATTGTAGTTCATCATACAAAGATAGTTTTTAGAGAAAAAAAAATAGATTTCTGGAAATTTATTCTTTATTCATATATATGAATCAATTAATACCTATAATAGCATAATAATAGGCTGAAAAATATTAATATATGGAATATTAATGTTATTTTTCTCATGTTTTTTAAAATAAGGAAATTAATCGTATTAATGATTTATAGGATGTGAAAGAGTATATGGAAATTTTTTCTTATGGTTTTCCCGGTATTATACTCGATCAGTATGTTGAGTTTACCATTAACTTATCACATGTTTCTATGATAATTTTAAAACCCCTTTGGAAAATGTATCAAATAGAACCTCTAGAATTAAAAAATAAGTTTTCAATGATTCTTGATAAAGGATTCATTCCTACTAGAAATTCACCATAAGATGATCATATTTTATTTAGAAAAAATAAATATGGTTCCATGATTCTTTTCATTGATTATAGAGAATTTAATGACATTACTGTTAAGAATAAGTACATATTTCCTCATATTCATGACTTATTTGATCACCATTAGGGAGTTCAGTATTTTTCAAAGGATCAACATTGGTTTAGGTGTCATCATCTAATGGTGGAGGAGGATAAAATCCCTATGAAAATACTTCATACTAGGTATGGGAAATATGAGTTTTTGGTTAGTCCCTTAGAGTTGAGAAATTCTCTTGCTAGATTCATGGATATTATGAATATGTTTTTGATTGAATATTTGGATAAGTTAGTAGTAATGTTTACTGATGAAATTTTGGTATATTATAAATGTTATGAGGATAATGAAAATGCCTATTATTTTTTTAGAAACACAAGATGAAAATAATTTATATTGAAAATTTAGAAAATGTGATTTTTAAAGTGGATTTCATTCTATGGACATATCATAAATAAATATGGTATAATTCTTTATCCCGCTAAAACTACAGTCATTGTTTAAGGGACCATACCTTCAAATGTGATTGAGATTCAAAGTTTTTTGGGATTAGATTGCTATTAATGGTAGTTTTTTGAAAATATTTCTTCATTTCCTAGACCAATAACTATTTTTGATATTAAAATCAATTAGGCCTATATGGATAATAAAATATTATGAATTTTTATAGGAATTAAAAAATAATATTATTTAATGCACTAGTACTAGCCCTACCATCCCAAAATAGAAGCTTTTTTATTTACAATGGTTCTTTATTGAAGGGGATTTGTTTTGTTTTAATGTATAGTGGTCTGGTAATTTCTTATACCTCACATAAATATAATCCCAATGAAAATATGTATCTAACACATGACCATGAATAGCTGGATATAGGGTTTTATTTATAAATTTTTTAAAATCATTTAAATAGATTAAAGTGTGAAATATATATTGGTAGTACAATAAAGAAGTATATATTCACTTAGAAAGAGTTGATTATGAGTTAAATTAGATATATAGAATTCATAAAGGGTCATGACTACACAACTCATTACCATCCACGAAAAGAAAATAGAGTTGATGATTCTTTGGGTTGAAAATATACTATTATATTATCAATGATATGTTAGGAAAATGATACATTGGTTAATTATTTGATGAATATTGGCTTAGAAATTGTTCATGTAAGAACTCCCCTTATTTCTTATAGTATTCATATAATTATATGTTTAAGATAGGATTATGAAATATTATAAGGAAGAGATTGTTTTATAAGAAGAGTTATAATTTATTATGAAGGGTAAGATGCCTGAATTTAATATTGAAAAATAATGTGTTGTGAGGTTTATAAAAATGTTATGTGCTTCATGTGACCCATAGTTAAAGAAATAACTATTGATTGAGGCTCATAGATCATCACTTACAATTAATCTTGTAAGTATAAAAATAAAAATACACCTTTGGGAATAGTTCTAGTGGGATGGAACGAAGAAAGAAATTATTTTATTTATTATGAAATGTTTTCTTATTCAATGGGCTAAAGTTGAATAGGAACTACTGAAATTGAAGCTTCAGACTTTTCTAATGAAATAACGGAAATGGGATAACATGTCCATGGGTTTCATGGATGGATTTCCAAATCCATCTCAATTTAATAAGGAAATATAATATATTATTGATTTATTAACTAAATATGTGATTTTCCTCCTCATTCAATATAATATGCCTTTGGTAAAACATTATCAACATTATGTTAAAGTTATTATTAGTTTATATGGATTTTTTCTCTCCATTGTATTTTACTATGGTCCTGAGTTTACCTCTAATTTGTGGTAAAGTCTATAGAAGTCATGTGGTAATGAATTAAATTTCAATAGAGTGATTCAGCCTAAATCTAATGGATATTCAGAGGAAAAATTCAGAATTTGGAGGATATTTATTAAGCTTGTTCAATGGATCATCATATAATTTAGGATCAAAATATAAATTTAATTGAGTTTTTTTATAGTAATTTTTTTCATTTTAGTGTGAAGATGGTACCTTTTTAGAATTATATAGAAAGTGGTGTTGGACTGCATCTTGTTGGGATAAAGTTTGGGAAATGAAGTTATTGGAAAAAATATTGGAAGAAAAAATATTTGATAATGTTAATATGATTTGTAATAACATGTGGAAGTCATAGAGTATGATGAAAATTTAAGTAGATAAGTCGAGGTAAGATCTTTTTTTAGTTAGGTAATAAATTTTTTCTTGAGTTCTATCTATGGAAAAATGTTATATAGTTAGGTAAAAATGTAAATTTAAGTCCATGGTTCATTGAAAATTATGAGTTCCTAGATAATTTTGGATCAATTTTATATCATTTTCCTTTCATCTACTTTTTCTCAGTTACATGATGTATTTATTATTTCATTGTAAAGAAAATCATGTTAGATGCATCTCATGTTTTGAGCCCAGAAGCAGTTAGTTAAAAGAGAACCTTTATAGTGAGGATATCCAAAAAATATTTCTAAATTAAGAGAGTATTTTTTATTGAATAAATTGATTTACCAGGTTAAGGGTTTTTGTAAAATCATATGATTGAAGAAGTAATATGGTAATCATAAAATTTTATGAAGGAACAATAACCCCATTTGTATATGTAATGAATAAAATTATGTGGAGGAAACTTCAAAAAGTGGATAAATATGTAAAAAACTAGGTTATGTTAATATAAATAATTTTCATAACATATAAACATACCTTATTTATATTTTAATGAGTTACATTCAGTATAAAAATAGTAGGTAATTTTTCTTCCAAAAGTAAAAAAGGCTTTATTTCTAACCAAATTGAGTTTTTATGAATTATATGGATTTATTTTCAATCCTTAATTTAAAACTATAAAATATTATTTTTAAAAAAACTTTATTTTTGAATTAATTTTTTCAATATTCTCTTATGAGGAATGTTTGAAAATTTTCTGAAAAGTTTTATTTTTCAATGAATAGTGAAAAATACTAGTTTTTATTGAAAACTCTCTTTTCGTTTCAAGAATTTTCAAAAACCAATTTTTGATAAAATATTTTCAAATAATATTTATTTCAATTATATTATTAATAATCTAGTTATGGTATTTATAATTAATTTTATTAATAAAGTTTTTATAAAAACATTTTTGTACTTACAATGATATTTTTTATAAAAATATATTTTCATCATATTTTTGGGTAAAATTTTACACTACATTCTTAAAATTATGGTGTTTGGATTTCATAAAATTTATTACATATTTTTAAACCATTTTTATTTATATTATGTAATAATTTCAACATAATTTTGGTCATACGGAATTTTAAAAACAACAAAGACATGTTACTACGGATACGGTTTAAATAGGTATACCAGGGTTAGACTAAAGTGATAATTGAAAAAAAAAACCTAGAAACATGTGTAAATTCTATTGGATGGACAAATTTTTACCCTCTATAATATAATATTTTTCAATTTTAAATTATGGAAACATTTGATTTTGTAATACATTAATATATTTTGTTCTTTTTAAAAATCCATGTGTGTCCTTTCCCCCAATTATTAATGGACACCCACCCTACTCTCATATAAGCACAAAAAGAGAATCTTGGTTCAGCCACTACATATATATATAACTTCCATTCATCCCTAAACCTTTTTATAGGCCCTTGTTTGATCCAAAAACCATTCTTGGAAGGGTTTATGTATAAACCTAAAGTGGTTTTTTGAATGAGTGGTATAGTTCATAACCGTGAATTTTCAGTCTATTTATTCTTCTACCTCATTAAATTATAATTCAAAAATTATAAAATAATAAAATAATAAAACCTGTATATTCCATATTATATATTTCTTTATTTTATTTTAATAACCTATATACATCTCTATCTTTCATTAAATGGGAAACAAAACCATCTTTCATTTGTATGGAGGACTATCACCATATAAATCCATGTAATTCTTTTTTCCATCGCCTCCAATAATGGATGGTTATAATGATTGATTTAATTTATATATATAATATTCATGACATATTTATCATTCTTTAAATACAATATATCATCTTTTTTCATACCTTTTCATCCATTGAAAAAATTATAATTTCTTTCATTCATACTTGTGGATTACCACCTACACGAAGCGATGTGATTCATTTTTCATGACCACATTGCATGGCTAAAATATATAAATTTATTTAAATAAGTAATATTATACTTTTCGTATAATCATCATTATAAAAGGATAAAATGAAAATTACCCTCTTTCCATCATGCTCTTTGAAAAATGAAAATGTTACTCATGCGTATATATAGTCTACTATCTCCATAATTATAACATAATTAATTTCTCATAACCATATTCCATGGTTAGTTTTAAAAGAATAATTATTATATAAAAATTATTATTATACCATGATTAATATTATATAGATGATGTACTAATTACCACTTTTACAATTTTCAACATACCAAACTAATTTTGGACATATGAGTTGAATATCATCAAAACATATGATGTAAACTTCATTGATTAAGTAATTTTACATAAAATAGAAATTAATAAAATAAAATTAATTATAAAAATCAAAAAGGTTCCTAATAATGTGAATAATTAAAAAAAAGTTTTATAATTCTATATGATAAAGAACATTTATGACTAATCAGACTCTTTGTAAGGGACACATTATATTAAAGACCACATTTAAAATGTTTTAAAGATTATTTTATAAAAAAAATCTTTCATGCCACTACAAGAAACCCGCCGTTTAGCAGCGGTTTTTTCGCAACGGTTTTAAAAACTGCCGTGAAACCCGTTTTCGGGCCGCCATTTTGCGGCGGTTTTAAGAACCGCCGCGAAAAAACCGCCGCTAAACGGCAAAAAAAAAATTATTTTTTTTAAAATTTTTTTTATTTTTTTTTAAATTTTATTCGAGGATTAGCTGCGGTTTTTTAAAAAACTGTCGCGAAATAGCGGCGGTTTCGGTAAAACCGCCGCTAAATGAAATGAAAAAAATAAAAAAAAATGTGAGAAACCCCGAAATCACTAGAACGACCATAACTTTTGATTCGGGAGTCCGTTGAAGCACCACGACCAGTCAAATCGAAGCTCATGAAGAGATCTAGAGGCAAATATAATCAAAACCGTGAGACGGTCTAAGGTGTGGAAGATATTAGAGTTATAAAAAAGTTGAAAAAAGTTCTCCAACTTCAAACGACCATAACTTTCGCTCCAGGTGTCCGTTTGGGCTCTACCACATATCAAATCGAAGCCAGAAAAGAGAGCTACGCACCAATTAGACACAAGAAAGCTTCTGTCATGTTTTTTGACCCCAAAAACCCCTCTGAAGGCCTTCAAAACCCTGTTTCCGTCACCGGTGCCCCGTCGAACTTGTCTTCAAACAGACTTAACTTTCGATCCGCGGATCAGTTTGGCCTCCTCCACCTGCCAGATCATAGCTCGTTCCATGAGCTTCAGTTTGACTGGTCGCAGCACCCACATGCACTCCTAGATCATATGTTATGGCCTTTTTAGTGGGTATCGGGTTTGTTATGTTTTTCAATGTCTCGTTTCTAGCACTCGTTCTCTGTCAGCTTTTTTTAAATGGTCATAACTTCCGATCCGTCTGTCCATTCAGACTCTTTCACCTTTCAGGTTGAAGAACATTTCAGGATCTTTGATTTGACAGGTCGCGGATCTAAAACGGACTCTCGGATCATAAGTTATCTCCGTTAATGTGAGTCCAATGTTTTTGTCTCTTTATGACCCTTTTGACGGGTTTTAACGGTAGCTCCATTTATTACTGTTTATTTGGGTTTCCATGACTTTTTATCTTTATCAATGGTTTTTTATGGGTTATTATGATTATTATGTTGAATTATTAAGGAGTTTTCCAGAGTTGTCACGAGTTTTCATGCGTTCTCATTTTTTCTAATGCCTCATTCTTCATATGCTTCTCCATCCTTTTTCATGTGTTTTCATGATTTTTCATCCCTTATCACGTCTTTTCATACTTTTTCATGTGTTTCCTTTATTATTTATTATTTATTATTTATAATATACATTAATTTATTTATTATCTATTATTTTTAACTGGTTATTTATTATTTATTATTTATTATTTATTATTTATTATATATTATATATTATTTATATTTATTTATTATTTATATTTATTTATATTTATTTATTATTTATTATTTATATTTATATATTATTTATATTTATTTATTATTTATATTTATTTATTATTTATATTTATTTATTATTTATTATGTATATCTATTTATTATGTATATTTATTTATTATTTATTATTTATTATTTATTTATTATTTATATATATTTATTAGTTATTATTTATTAGTTATTATTTATTATTTATATTTATTTATTATTTATATTTATTTATTATTTATATTTATTTATATTTATTTATTATTTATTATTTATTATTTATATTTATTTATTATTTATATTTATTTATTATTTATATTTATTTATATTTATTTATTATTTATTATTTATATTTATTTATTATTTATATTTATTTATTATTTATATTTATTTATTATTTATTATGTATATTTATTTATTATTTATTAATTATTATTTATTTATTATTTATATTTATTTATTATTTATTATTTATTATTTATTATTTATTATTTATATTTATTTATATTTATTTATTATTTATTATTTATATTTATTTATTATTTATATTTATTAATTATTTATATTTATTATTTATTATTTATTATTTAGATTTATTTATTATTTATTATTTATATTTATTTATTATTTATTATTTTCTATTTATTATTTATTATTTATATTTATTTATTATTTATTATTTATTATTTATTATTTATTATTTATTATTTATTATTTATTATTTATTATTTATTATTTATTATTTATTATTTATTATTTATATTTATTTATTATTTATTATTTATTAGTTATTATTTATTATTTATTATTTATTATTTATTATTTATTATTTATATTTATTTATTATTTATTATTTATTATTTATTATTTATTTATTATTTATTATTTATATTTATTTATTATTTATTATTTATTATTTATTATTTATTATTTATTATTTATTATTTATATTTATTTATTATTTATATTTATTTATTATTTATATTTATTTATTATTTATATTTATTATTTATTATTTATTATTTATTATTTATTATTTATTTTTATTTCTTATTTCTTATTTTCTATTTATTATTTATTATTTATATTTATTTATTATTTATTATTTATTATTTATTATTTTTTATTTATTATTTATTATTTATTATTTATTATTTATATTTATTTATTATTTATTATTTATTATTTATATTTATATTTATTTATTATGTATTATTTATATTTATTTTTTATTTGTTATTTGTTATTTAATATTAATTATTTATTATTTATTATTTATATTTATTTATTATTTATATTTATATTTATTTATTATTTATTATTTATATTTATTTATTATTTATATTTATTATTTATTATTTATATTTATTTATTATTTATTATTTTCTATTTATTATTTATTATTTATATTTATTTGTTATTTATTATTTATTATTTATTATTTATTTATTATTTATTATTTATTATTTATTATTTATATTTATTTATTATTTATTATTTATATTTATTTATTATTTATATTTATTATTTATTATTTATATTTATTTATTATTTATTATTTGTATTTATTTATTATTTATTATTTATTATTTATATTTATTTATTATTTATTATTTTCTATTTATTATTTATTATTTATATTTATTTATTATTTATTATTTATTATTTATTATTTATTATTTATATTTATTTATTAGTTATTATTTATTAGTTATTATTTATTATTTATTATTTATTATTTATTATTTATATTTATTTATTATTTATTATTTATATTTATATTTATTTATTATTTATTATTTATATTTATTTATTATTTATTATTTATTATTTATTATTTATTATTTATTATTTATTATTTATTATTTATTATTTATTATTTATTATTTATTATCTATTATTTATTATTTATTATTTATTATTTATTATTTATATTTATTTATTATTTATTATTTATATTTATTTATTATTTATTATTTATATTTATTATTCCTTATTGATTATTTATTATTTATTATTTATTATTTATTATTTATTATTTATTATTTATTATTATTGAGTTTATATTTATTATTTATGTATCATTTGTTTTTTGAATTAATATATATAAGTATATTAAATTTTGTTTATTAAACACATGGCGAGCTTGCTGGAGTGGTAAAGTCTTTGGAAAATATGCAAGAGGTTAGGGGTTCAAATCTCACCAAACGTAGAATTTATTTATATTGCATGGGTGTGCATGGGCATGGGCATGGGCATGGGCATGGGCATGGGCATGGGCATGGGCATGGGCGTGCATGGGCATGGGCATGGGCATGGGCATGTTTATGGGCATGGGCATGGGCATGGGCACGGGCATGGGTGTGCATGGGCATGGGCACGGGCACGGGCAGGGGCATGGGCATGGGCATGGGCATGGGCATGGGCATGGGCATGGGCATGGGCAGGGGCATGGGCACGGGCAGGGGCGGGGGCATGGGCGGGCATGGGCACGGGCACGGGCACGGGCACGGGCAGGGGCAGGGGCAGGGGCAGGGGCCTGGGCAGGGGCACGGGCATGGGCGTGCATGGGCACGGGCACGGGCACGGGCATGGGCATGGGCGTGCATGGGTTGTAAGAGTGATATAAAAATGGTTTCCCATGCCACATACATTATTTATCTATATTTTTTATGGGTCTTCATAGAAATCATATGATTTTACAAGGTAAGATAAAGAGGTTATGTTAAAAGGGAAGTTTATGCTACTTTATAATGGTGAAATATATAAATTTCCATGTTTTTTTATGACTTAGAGGAAACAATTATGAGTTTTATTTTACCTTTAATATTTCTTATAAAAAAATTGAAAATATTTGTATAGAGAAGTTGATTTATTATGATATAAAATGTTTATCTTAAGACCAATTTTTATTTTGAAAAGTTAAATTTTTATTAATACTCATGGGATAATATGTTTCTTTTATTCTTTTTACGAGTTCTTTCTTAGGAATTTTATTCCCATCCATTGTTTTAAAAAAATTCACCAGGTTTTATGGATGATTAGGGACAATGATGAGGATAAGCTGAAGATTTGGATGATACATCAATAAATGAAAACATATTTTATTTTAAAAAAACTATTATGGGAAAATGGATACTAATTTTTTTTCATCCACTTTGTGATTTATTATTTTATTATGTAAGGGTGATGATATTATTCTCTAAAACTCTAAACAAAAAATCTCTCTCGGAATGTAAGGAAATTAATTCTTGTCTAAATAATATAATTTATGGACTATTTAAGGATGGGTCCTAATATATTTGACTCAAAAATGGTAAATAATCGAGTGGGGTGAGATAATAACAATAATACCTCAACCATTCATTTAAAAACATGTTTTAAACAAGTTTTCAAGACCATTACACTTGGAATTGTCATCTTTACACTTTTTTGTTTTACTATGATAAGTAGTTTTTATATAAGAAAATAATTTTTATGCCTAAGGATAAAATGGAAATTGTTAAATTATTGTTACATACTAATTCTAAATATGAAATAAATTTAATTAGATTAAATTTATATTTTATGAAAACACATTTATAACTTTAGTGCATACAGCATGTAAAAACACATTTTTAGAAAAAGTACATATTTAAGATTAAACATTATATGTATTGTAAAATTATAAATTTATTTTATTTTAATTATTTGAAATGGTTCATTATAAAAAAATTAAATTTATGTGACATTAAAATAAATCAATTAACATTTTCTTTCAAAATTATAATTAATTAAAATAAAATAACACAAATAGTTTTTGTTTTAAAATATTAGTTATGTCCTTACAAAATTAATTATAGGTTTTCAAAATTCAACATAGTATTTTAAAAAACTATTATATTAAATATTAAATAAATCTATGGATAGTAATAAGCTTTTATACACTTCTAGGTCTTGTTTATATAATTATAATGTCATTAATTTTCATTTTTTGTAAAAATCTGTATTTTTTACTATTCAACTAAAAAATATATTTCCAAAAAATTAAATAAAACTAACACTAAACTGATTTTTTTATTTTAAATATAAAAATAATTCAATTTCGTTCAATTAAAATTATAAAATTTTATGATTTCAATTTTAAATTAAAATATAAATATATAATGAAAATTGTTTTCATAGGAAAATATTTTTTTCAATATATTAACTATTATTATTTTTATTTATACTCAACTACCAATCAAATTTTGTGTTATAATGAAATTCATATATATAATAATGTTTATCCACAATATATTTTTATCATAAAACAAATAAAATGAAACACAGTTTTTGAAGGGTTATGTTTTAAATCATTAAATTGTATTTTTAGTCATTTAGCTAAACAAATTAAATTTTCATCAATAAATTAGTATTTATAATGACCTTTAATTTTATTTCAACTTAAATTTCATAATTCAGGTTTATCTATTTTCACCCACCAATTACATTGAAAACCCATAACATTTATATAACATCATACAGTTCATTTTGGTTTTATTTCTCATGTGAGGAAAGATATTGAAAACATTATGTTTTAAAGGAAATTATATAATATAAATTCTCAGACTGAGAAATATATCAAGTACATTATATCATCATATGTAACATGTCTCTCATGTTTCTTTTTTAATAAAAGTTTCATCAATAGAACCCTTATATTCTCCTCAATAGCCCCCGGTTGTTCCTTATATTTCCCCACTCATTTATCTGTCATATGAGATGGTATTTAAAAATCTTGTGTATAGTACTTTGGTGGGACAATAGTTCCTTATGCTAAGAAAAACCATTATTTCCAAAATAATTCATTTATTATTAATCAATTCTATGAACTAATCCATGTTTGGTGATAAACTTCTTGATCCAAATTTTTTCCTTTTAAAAATTGATACAATGATATACTCAACCTTTATTGTCGAGTCTTCTATGGAAAGTTGTTTTTAACTTTTCATTTTAATAACTCCATTATTTTGGAAAAGTAAAAAATCTATATTTATACTTATTATCATCTATTTTGGATTCAGAACTACGATTAGTGTAACCATTTACACAAAGTTCATCCACCCCTCCAAATACAAAAAACATATCCTTAGTCCTTCTTCAATACATTAAAATGTTCTTCACAATAATACACTAAATCTCACCAAGATTGTATCAGTATCTACCTATTATTATCAAATAATAAGAGACATCCAATCATGTAAAAAACATGGTATACATGAATGATCATATGAAGGATGTGTAATGAATCCTATCCATCCTCTTAAACTATTTATAAGGCTCATGGATCCTCCAAATATGCATGACATTAAATAATAGTAAAGATATAATCTTGGAGTTCCCCTTTATAAACCTGATTATCACTTTACCAATATATGTGCTTTTTTATCAATCCAAGAATCCATTTAAATCTATATCAATAGATCTTCATATTGATTATATAGGTATATTCACCTATGTATTTCATTGTGATTTATTTACCCTGCCCAAAATTTATAGAATCATGTGTCGAGAAGTCATTTTTTATAATAGGTATTTATCTAATATACATTATTTTAAATGATACTATACTCCCAATAACCCAAATATATTCACAAGAATCATTTATATTCTTCATGAAACCAAACTTTTTTATTTCATCACCGAACCAGATATTCCAACACTGAGAATATTACATTAGTCCATAAGTGGAAATTTGCAACTTATAAAATGTAGAAGACTCATTTGTTACTTGAAAACTTTATGGTTGTATCACACACATTTCCTCGACTAGAATCCCCTTAATGAAATTGGTTTTCATATCCATATAATATATCTCATGAAAATAATGTGCTTTTATTTCAAACATAATCTGAATTATGATTCCCTACAATTCATAGGTATGTTTTATTTTGGTCTCAGTTTATCCCCATTGTAGTGTAAAAGGGTTTAGAGATATTATGGATGATAATGGGTGGTTTGGAATGAACAGACTGGGTTCAGGGTCTATGAACAGTTAGTTTTAATTGTTTAGTAACAATTTGATATGGTTTTATTGGTTTTACTATCTTTTTTCATGGTTTGATAGCTATTTGTTAAACTATCTGAGTCATTTGGAAAACCATGTTGATGACTAGGTTTGGGTACAATGGTAAATTTATAGGGTGAAAACATTATTTCTAACCATGATTTTAATCACAAGGAATTGACTTTTTTATTTTTCAAGGGATATTATATACTGCACTACTAGATCATAGTTTGATTAATTGTGTGTCCTAACCATTTCAATCATGAATTATTTTTTAAAAATGTAATATTACCATGATTCACATTATCATTTTAACCCCTAATATCATCATAATCACTCATATTCTCAACCCAACCATTAATTTATTCTCTATGAGGTTTTTCTCATATTATATTAGTTATTACACATTTATTTGTGTGGATCTCTTCAAGGTATAGTGGTATCTCCCACAAATTACTTTTCTTTTTTCTCTAGATCCTTTCATGATTTCTATTCTCCTTGATTCCATATAACCATAATGGTATTTGATAACTATAAAAATGTGGTTTTATAGTAAATTGATGATGTTAATTATAGATTTTATCAAAATAAAATTTGGTCTCTTTATTTAAATAATTTATTTTGAAAGAAACTATGTTTCCTCCATTGGTTAAATTGGTGTCTCTATAAAGTGTTTCATTCTCATAGAACATGTTATAATTTTTATATGTTCCTTTGGTTTGGATTATAAAAAATTTTATTGGATATCTATTAGGGGTATTTTCATAAATGAATCTTTAGAATATTGGAAAATTGTTTAAAACATGGTTTTAATTAAAAACTATCTTTAACCACATCATGTGTTCAATGAAAATCACCAAAGATGGTTTTTACAATAAAATGGTTTTCAATCATTGGAGTTCTAATTGTTTTATTTGGGAAATCTATAATAAATTTTTAGAACAATATACTTGAACTTAGTGATAAATAATAGCACATGGGAACCTTTAGTGCATCGGTAAATAAGAATATTCATATTTCAAGTCAGCAAGGAAGTGCTAGATATTATAGATAAGTACACATTATAGTGTGGAATCTAAAAGTATGTCCAAATACTGATAGAAAGTGGAAGTACTCAGTGCCATTAGGAATCATGTTATGTCATCTCAGTATCCCATGTATGTTCAAGGTTTGTATTACCATAGGCTAGAGACTATTTTTTATTAGTTCAACTCATATTGGTAATTTTTCATGTTTTGTTTCTACATTTTCATCTCTTGATATATCAAAATTTTACTTATTTCCCTCAATGTTATCAATAAAATTTAAATAAATATTCCTATGACTTTGGATAAGGATTTTTTTAGGAAAACCAAACGATTTTTGTTTGAAAAATGATTTCAAATAAAATAACATTATGTAATAATTTTTTTAAATCAAGAACTAATTGTTTCCTAGTGATAGAAATCTTATAGGTTTATAGTTGTTTCATATAGATCAATTTTCCCAAATCCATCATATACCATTAGTAATATTGTGATTTCACTTTTTAGGACACATGTAATGTAATGGGTTTCTTATATCTTGATTTATTCTCTTTTTTTATGTTTCCTCCTTTTGGGTTGGGATGGTGGTGATGAATGGTCACTTGGATAAATTTTTTAGTCTTGGATGGTTTTTCTTTTGGGTTTATCCATTATCTTTATTTTCTATATCTCATAGTTTTATAAATTTTATTCCACATTGTACACTATTTTTTATCTTTATCTTCTTATATGGAAGACTTGTTGTGTTTTACATCAAAGTGAAATCATTCTCGTGGTTATATGCACTAATACCAAGATGTTTTTAGACATCCCATGGTGATAAAAATGTGATTTGGGATTCTTGTGAACCATCATGGGTGATGTTCCAGTATGAAATAACATAGTTCATTACAAAATGGTATCATTGCCTTCAGTTGTTTATAGGGTGGTTGGTAGACTATTTTTAATACCTTTTAAACTCTTGTTGTATGTTTAGAAGGGATCCTGGCCAACTAACTCTCATATCTAAACTATATTTACCATGTGGCCATGGATTTTTTCATCAAGATTTAAGGTTGATTTTCTGGGTTATATAGATGATCTTGATATTGGGTATATTTAGTTTAACCTTCCCATTTCCTTTTACTGGATGTTGACATTTCTACATCTCATTCATTGAATGTTTTTAATAATCATAATATTATTTAAGGGAATTATTATTAAATGTTGGGTTTTAATTTTTTATTTGAACATGTTATCCTATTTTAATATGGTGTGATATATATTTGTTAATAGATAATAACTCATATAAATATCTCATTGTATCAGAAGGAAGGATATATAATGAATACCCTATAGGTAGACCCTCTAGTCAGCCTTGTTTGAGTGGAAATGATAATATGAACTATTCAGTCTCTAGGTCAACTGAATTATTGAAACTATGATAAAATAGTGGAAATTTCCTCAAAGTTTACCAAGTAGAATCAACGAATATTTCCTCTTTAAAATTGAAAACAATAACCTAAGGAATGGATTAGGATAATAATAAAGGATTTACCACTTTTTGAATACTCCCAAGGACTCTAATATCTATTTTCCCAATTATATTCTTAATGTAAATAAAAAACATTATTGGATTCCAAATTTAAAGTTATGTTATATGACTAACTAACTTTTAAAATTTTTAATAAGTCTTTTAATCACTGGTAATATGTAGAAACATTTTGAGTGGTGAAAGATAGAGAGTTTGTGGCCTTTAATTAAAGAGACCATTCTTTGATGAAGTATTCTACTTGTTTTTTCTGAGTTTGTTTATTTTTATTTAAAAAATTCTCTAATTACTACCTCAAGGATAGGTGGATTGAGATGGTTCATGAGGCCATGATTTAATTGATGGTTATTAAAAATTTTCTACAGACCTTTATATAGGTTGTTTATAAAGTGTATATAGTTGAGGTAGACATAGTCGGAAAGATAGGTCTTAGTGGAGATTTGACTATAGTAGGATGTTCCGTAGGAGCATCATCTGGCCAAAAAATAAAGAACAATAAGGGTTATTAGTTTTTATTTAGATATTTTTTAGTGGATTCTTCATTTCAACACTTGGAAGTTTTTTACTAGTGTGTAATACCTAGTCAAACCATGCCTGATTTTATGGTAACACCTAATATCTATCATTATTGTTGTAAATTTTTTAATTTTAAGTGCTTTTAAAAAAGGTATCCTTGTTAAGAAGAGTATGATCCTCCCTTACTAACTACTCCCAGATTCAAACTGATGTAGGGAAAGTTGTTGGATTTTATCATCATGAAAAGGTGGATTCTCTAACATAAACAAAAAAAATTAGAGAGGATAAGACTAGAAACATTTATACAATAGAGTGTGCACAAAAAAATATAAAGTCCAACTACTTTGATAGGAACGGTTCTTATATAGTAATGTTAATGTCCTATAATTTTTTTATATAGGGGAATATCATTATTTTATTTAATCTAATATGATTGATTTGTTGGGACTATGCTCAGATCTTATACCATTTATGATTTATCTTTCAAATCCCTTGGTAAGAAGGAGTGAATAGAGTTTTAAAATTTTCTAAGTACCCTGTTATGACCACAGACCATGATGTCGTGTGGTATTTCTTATTTATTAATCTTCATAACGTGGAGCTCATTATTGGAATATTTTTTTTTTTAGATTTAAAGCCTAGATCAATTTTTATCTTAACCAGTTTTAGTTTCTATCTATCTATGGGGTTACTCAAAACCTCTAGGGTGAGTGGGATCCTAGATTAGGGGAGTAAGGCATATTGTTCTTATGAATATAATGATCTTATGAAAATTTTCCTTGATGTTTATTGAAACATTCAAGCAATGTATATGTGTTATACTTCCTACAATTTGGTATGATTTCTTTAAGGTAATTATTGATAATTTTTTTGGATTATTCCCCTAAATAGAGGTTTTTTTATATTAATCTACTCCTAGGGTTGAGTCACATCTCATTTACAACTTATTGTATGAAAAACAATGAGTTAAAGGATATTAATGTTCATATTGTGTTAAATCAGGTTAAAGGACTTGTTCATCTAAGAATATCAACTAGGGATTTTTTGGTCCCCTTTACCAAGAAGGGAGATGGAAGCCCTCATTTTTGTGTTGATTACTAAATTCTTAGTAAAGTAACTATTAAGAACAAGTATACTTGTCATTGGATTAATGACATGTTCGATCAACTTAGGGGAGATTGATGGATTTATAAATTTTATTTATGATTGGTGTACTATCATCTAAGGTTATATGAGTTGGATAATCATAAGAAAACATTCAGGAGGATTTATGGAAATTTTTGGTTTATGGTTATACTATTTGGTTGTACCGATACTCTTATAGTGCTTAGGGAATTGACTAATCATATTTTTCATTAGTTCTTAGAATATTTTGTGTTTCTTTTTTTGATGATATTTTTTTCTATTTTAATATAATGAAATAACATTGGGATCATTCAAATATAGTGATTGAGATGTGTAAAAAAGCCATATATATATATATAATATTTATTTTATTTTTTTGTTTAATTAAAATAATTATTTTCATACACATAAGGGTATATATAGTTATATACATTATAAGATAACAAAACAAATGATATATATTATTTTTTGTGTCCAAACAATTTAATTTTTCATTAAATAAAATAATTTCATAATTATATGAAACATATAAGAGTTTAAAAGAATTCGTGTATGTGAAACATAAAATGGAAAAGAAATTAACTTTTGTGTTATAAACACATGGGTTAATGAATTCATGACTAATGGATTCCCTTGAAATATATAAAGGTTGTAGATATATGAAGTATATAGTGTGGATATTTGGTTAATACTCCTTGACCAAGAGATCTATTTATCTTACCCCCTTTGAATAATGAGATGTTTATATATTGTGGATGATTAGGGAGCCATGCATGTATGATATATGATTTGATTGGTCCATGAATACACCATGGAGGTGGGATACTTAGGTTTTACACTTATATGATCTTTATCAAACATATATGAATATAAATAGATTCAATATGATATTTGGTGTATGATGTACTAGTTTATAGTATTCTTCCACTTAGTTTTTACATAGATTTATATAATATTGAAGGGAGAGAATCAGAAAATGGGTTTTAATTCACTTCTTATTGATTTGATAATTGTGATTAGACTCTAAGAAAATATATTACTGGTATCAAAGGGATCCATGTTTTAATTTTATGAAACTAGAGATTAAATAAATAAGATAATCAAAAAATAGACCATTTTCACATTTTTTGAATTTTAATTTTATAATTGTCAATAACCTTATGTAGATAGGATATGTAAAGGTAACATATCCCTTACACTTACACAGCTAAGATTTACTAGGTTGACCAAGGATTTACCCTTATTAAGAGTGTTCTATATAATGTTCATCATACCTTACCATTATGTAGATTAATCAATGTATGGGTCACCTGAGTTTACCTTAGCAAGGAAATATGGTACATTAGTGTAATTAGGTTTTTTGTAAGGTTGTATAAGGTAACCAGACCCATCACCCTTACCCATAAAGGAACATCTATGTTTTGATATGTTGTGTAATGTTTACAGAAAGATACATTTATGTAGTGAAGGATTAAATTCAATTGTAAGGGTATGATTGGGTTAACCTTTAAATGAAATACTTATATGTAAGGTAATTTGAGATTTTCTCAAAGTTTAATAATGTGAAAATGGTTTTACCTATACAAAATGGTATTTCCTAACACCACGTAAGGGAAAAAATTATGATTATTTTGAATCTCTTAAATTGAATTACAATTATACAAAATGTCTTGGTAAGGGTAAAGGGAGGAAAAACTTTTGCATGAATGGGTTCCTATGTAAGTTTAAACAACATACATATTAATTTAAAAAACTATAAAATGGTTTTAATGGTTTATAAAATGTTTATAAATCTTTATGAAAGGTATGTAGGGATTATTTAATTTACAAAGGGTTTATAAAATAAATAAATAATTCATGGTTTTCTATAACTAATTATATAAATGTTTATGAAAGATTTATTTTTACAAAATATTACATGTTAATATTTGGAAAATCAGATATCAATTTTTTTGGAAATTTGATGATATAAAAATAAATGTGGTTATTTAAAAATCATAAAAAATAATTTATAAAGGGTTATAAATAATGAAATAAGTCCAAAAAACTAAAAAATTATAATTAAATTATGATTTTTCATAATTAATTATTTTAAGTTGTTTTAAATAAAAGGGTCCTTATTTGGATAAATGTAAACTAATTCAAACATGATTTCATGATTGGTCTGACCATGGTATAAATAAGGGTTAAATATATGACCCCATATTTTGTAAAGTGTTCATATAAAATAAATTGGATTATTAATACTTTACCATTCATATAATATCATAAATATAAAAGGAAATTATATATAATGATATATATGAGTGATTTAAAATTGAAATGAATAAAAATGTTTTATATTAAAAATTATTCAATGTCCATAAAGTAATGGTGTAAAATTATAAAAGTGTTTATAATTTTCATGGATTTATGAATTGTTCATAAATTTTTATCTAATTTCAGATATTTGGAATGTTAACTCATATAAAAGTTATTTATACATTATTCATATTTAATAAATTCGTTATAAAATGTGAATATTGTGTATACTTTAGTATAAAATGTTAAACTATTTCTAGCAAATATCTATGTGTTACATACTATTATTTCTCAATCATGAATTTAGTTTTTCATATACCTCGGCCTTAGATTGTAGTTGAAGTTAGGAAATTTAATTGCATTATTGAATGTTGTTTTTTCATAGTAGGTGTTGGTGTTATGATTAATTGGATTCTCTTGTGAGTAAATTACCCCTAGGTGGAGGGACGTAAGTCCGAACTACATACCTATCCAGAGGATTATGCCATGTCCAAACCAGTGAATTGGGATTTCTATCGATTTCAATGGGCTTTATATTAAGCATAACTATATAAATATACCTAAAGTGTTAGTGTAACTTATGAATATGATGCATGTGGATATGTATGAATATGTTTGACTTATATTTTTTGTTAAGTAACAAAAACTTATGGGTTATGTAAATTGTTACAAATTAATATGGTTTCATCAGATTAATTGGGTATATAGAATAGGATACCAACCAAATTACTAGAATAATGGATTGATAAAACGGAATAACATGAGTTAATATGGTGATATTAGAAACACCCTTCAAATACAAAGTGTGAAAATCAATCCAATGTGACACTAGTCAAGACAAAATTCATTCAATTGGGTATTATCTATATCAGCATGAATACCTAAAAATTATATTGTGTACATAAATAATGCTACAGGTAACTTTATATTATCTTATAGGTATTATAAATCTCATCATGAGTATCACTTGATTGTTCTTTTTTGGGATATTCTTGGAGTTTGATTTGGGATACACTGGCTAGGAAGGCCTAATGGGTCTTTGAATCTGTTCCCACCACCCATAATTGGTATATTTTAATCAAGGGTTATTTTAATATAAAATTTTTTCAAAAACATATAAGGCCATATATGATATTAAAACAATTGTTTCATTTATTAATAATACCATTCAAAGGTAATAAATGTTATTTCCTAACATAAATGGGTCTTTGAATCATAGAAAGATATTTTCAAATAATATAGAGTCTAAGAGAATGTGGAAGTATGTTTTGACTTAGAGAAGCACAAATAAAGGATAACATCGATCTAAAGATTCTGTTTTTCAACATAATATCCTATCATGCTTAGGATATGTCATGGTAAAGAAAGATCTAATGTTTTACATTTAGTTACCATTTAGTAAGTGGATATAACTATTTTATAAAATATTAAACTACTTTTTTATTAATATTTTTTGAATTTATATTCTAAATTCCCACTAGGACTTCGGACTATATAATGGGTCAACCTCTACCCAGTTAAAAGAGGTATTTGATTTTCTTTAATAATAAATGAGGCTTAGGCCCCAAACTTTTAAAAAAATTCTAATAGAGATTAATATATATAACGATAAAGAAAAATATAATTTTAAAAGTGTTTAATTATAAACACATGGTTTATGATTCATAATTTTCTATATCATAATTTCAAAATAATTTAATTTTAAAAGTGTTTATCCTAGATAAAATATTTTATCCAAATAGTTGTTTAAATTTGAGGGAATCTATTTACACCACCCATAATTGGTATATTTTAATCAAGGGTTATTTTAATATAAAATTTTTCCAAAAACATATAAGGCCATATATGATATTGAAATAATTGTTTCATTTATTAATATTACCATTCAAAGGTAATAAATGTTATTTACTAACATAAATGGGTCTTTGAATCATAGAAATATATTTTCAGATAATATAGAGTCTAAGAGCATGTGGAAGTATGTTTTTACTTAGAGAAACATAAATAAAGGATAACATCGATCTAAAGATTCTGTTTTTCAACATAATATCCTATCATGCTTAGGATATGTCATGGTAAAGAAAGATCTAATGTTTTACATTTAGTTACCATTTAGTAAGTGGATATAACTATTTTATAAAATATTAAACTACTTTTTGATTAATATTTTTTGAATTTATATTCTAAATTCCCTCTAGGACTTCGGGCTATATAATGGGTATACCTCTACCCAGTTAAAAGAGGTATTTTTTTTCTTTAATAATAAATGAGTCTTAGGATCCAGCCTTTAAAAAAATTATAATAGAGATTAATATATATAACTATAAAGAAAAATGTAAAAAAGTTACCATAAATTATCATAAAAAATGAAAGACACATTTTTTTGAAGGATTATACCAATCAAAAAAAGTGAATTAAACTTTATATCATAAAAAAATACTACGATGTGGTTGTGAATAGAAATTTAAGAGTTACATTTAGTCACAAAATTAATAAAATTTTCACTTTACAATAAAATATTTTTGGAAGATAGGTAAACAATAATATAAATAGATACATTATTTTAATGTAAAAGTTTGATGGAATGGGGTTCCAAGGATGATGATGATGAATATATAAAGTGTTCTATTTGGAAAATATAAATTGATATAATAAAATTTGATTTTGTGAAGTTAATATGATAAAAAATATTCAATGAGTTGAACAATTAGGAATATGATTCCAAATTCACATTATTATTCTAATTAGATTACCTGACTGGTATTTCTCACTAAAGAGTTTATTTGGAGGGGTTTTTTAAAAGGTTCACATATATATGTTGCATTACCACATTGAAATGTGATGTGAATTAAATAGGAAGTGATGATTTAACAAAACCATGATAGTGTATAAATCATAAGGTTGGTATTGTAATTCACCATATATGATACAAAAAATTGGTGAGTATGTATGTTTTGTTAATTATTTTTAGGATTTTAAGTATATTAAAATGAAACATATTTGTGGAAACCTATATTTTATCATTATTTCATGTTTCACATATAAATTTATATATGGATATACATTTTTTAAAGTGAAATGACAGTTGACATCCCAAAGTACGACATTGTTTTATCCATAACTAATTTTCTTTATGGATTACTATAGGTTATGATGATATGTTATGGTCATTATGATAAGTTTTATTGTATAGGGATAAATAATATGATCATGAGGGACATAAATAATAATAATATGTTTATTCTGTGCATTGGATAACCTACTAATTTTATGACATGGATTTTCATGCACAATATGTATTCAGTATGCTAGGGGTGGATGGATCATATTTGAGGACACACTAACTAAGGATATTGTGATACCTAGAATGAGAACCTTTATACCATGTAACAATAATTATGAAATTAAACATATTGACTTAGCTAATATAAGGGTGCTTGGGTACATTTTTGATCATATCACCGGTTAAAGAATAACAATGATGGGATGTTTCCTCTCTTATGATAAGTATAACATCAGGTCCCTAGGTTGATATAGGATGTAGAAATTTGTGGCTACACCTAGAAGTTTTATATATATCAAGATAAGAGACATGTAATGTTGTTGTCTATGAGGGTTAATGGAAAGTGTTTTATTAATCATTATGATCACTATATACTCAGAGAATCAAGAACATATGTGTTGGATATATGATATTGAAATGATATGTTTCATTGGTCACTCGAAGTCTTGGATAAATAGAAAATAGAGAATTAATATTTTCATATGATATGAACTAGTGAAAATAGGTCTAAATATACATCTATTTGAGGTATTTACAATGGATCCCATTATCGCTTGAGTGGCATTGATCATTTTCTAGAAGATTTTATTTTAATATATGTATTAGTCTGAGTATTTGTATATGTTTTCAATATAATAATGCCCCATGTGGTCACACATTTTCATTGAATGAATCGGGACTGGGTTTGCCTCATAGAGCTACTCTAAAAGTGTTTTAGAGTAAATAAAATCTCTTTTGGATGGGCATTCAAAAGGTATGGAATATGATAGTATACAAGGTGAAGTTTGTGATATATTTAAAAAGTGTTTTGGAAAATATCCAATATTTATTTTGGATATAGTTTAACAAGTTACTGTATACAATAAAATATAAGTTGAAATGATGTTGAAACATTTTAGGCTTTAGTGAAAGTGGGAGATTAAGTAATATTTTACCAAAATCGATATATATATATATTCCATTAAATTTCTGATTTTAATGCACATAAAGGTATATATTTATTTTTTTAATACATGATTTCAATAATATGTTAAAGTGTTATCATTTTGAGTTTCATCCATTTAAGTTTTCTTTAAATATAATAATTTGAAAATAATATAAAACATACATGAGTTTCAATGAAGCCATATATATTTTACATGTGAAATAATATATATAATATTTTCCTTATAAACATCCTAATTAATGCATTCATGACCATGGAATGTACTGGAGCTATATAAACCCTAATTCCCTATGATGGAAATGATGTGGAAATTTAATCAATAATAATTGTCCTGAAAATCTCTCTCTTTTAACTCCTTTATATTATGATATATTAGGACATCATGGAGGATGGGGAGTCCTGCATGTATGACATGTGATTCGGTTGGCCCGTGGATACACCATAGAGGTGGGATACTTATTTTTTCAACTCATATGAACATTATCAAAAATATATAATGATGAAGAGTTACAAAATCCTCTTTAGTGTAATGTATGCTAGTTTACAGTGCTCTTGATTTCAGTTTTTATATTGTTCCATATCATCTTGCATGGTGATCATCAAAATTGGTTTTTACTGATCTGAAAATTTTTATCAAACTCAAAGAAAACTACAAATAAATGACTTGTATGATATAAATTTAGTGATATATAATTCATATGTTCGTAAAAATGATAAATTACAATAGATATTATGTCCTTTTGATATAAAATATAAATAAAAACATTTATTTTTACCAAGATAAGTATTTTTCTTATTAATTTACTTAATACTGATAAACAATACCTAAATTAATTTTTCTACTTTATCATATTAATAACAACATTTTTTACCAATAAATCATTATATTATAATAATCATTATTAAAATTAATTTTCTATTAAATACGATTTTGGGGCTATTATTTATTCAATACAATGTAATAATTTAATGAAAAAAAAATTGCAACTGTTAGTTAACTGTATATATAAAAAATTGTCTTTTAATAATAATACTCATGATTATGATACTAGTCTATAACATAATTTGAAAAATTAATTATGTTAAAAATAATTCATCTCTAATATTGGGAAAAATTAAAAATTCAATCCTATATATATTATATATAAAATATAATTAAAATTCAATTTTAAATTCATTTTATTTAGGATAAAACATGTTATGTGGATTGAATTTTAAAATTAATTCAAAAATATAGACTAAAAGATGGTAAATAAAAAAATTATTTAAGTCATCCCAAATTAAATAGTTTCCCCTACACCTCCCCGATCCACATTTCTTCATCTCATATTAATCCCTAGACTAGTGATCCCTCTCTGCTTTCATAGAAACGGTTAATCTCTATTGTACATAGTTATCACAACCCCCAATAAACTTTTCATCCAAAAAACTATCCCTTCCCATTTCATTAGATAATCAAACACCCATTTTTCTATCCTACATATCCTCTATAGTTTTTACACTAATTAAAATATCATTGAAGGATTCAGCCTCATACAATGGATCCTCAGTTATTTTTCATTTTGCATCTGATTTTCAAGATACTTATTACTTCCACTATTGGACCACTATGGATAATTTTTGTTCAAATATAACTTCCACATAACTATTTTTGTATTTTTATTTATTAATCTTAGGTTTTTCATTCAGAAGTTTCTTTGGTGGTTATGGATCACAAGAATTAGATAACTAGTTTTTTTTAAATGGGGATTTCACTTGTACATGGTCATATTATTCACTCCATTGTATGAATCGAAGGATACTTTTCTTTTATTTGATGATTTTTTTTATAGTTAATAATTTAAAGAGTGTAGTAGTTTGGATTATTCTACCTATACATACACATCCATCCCAAAACCAATCTATACTCAATGTTATTGGTGACAAGTTTTTTTGTTTACTTGGATTTACAATCACACTATTTTACTCAATTATCTCACATTTATTCATTTCTGATTTTTTTTTGTTTATTTTTTTAGTTATTTTATTTTTCTAATTATATTTTTATTTAGATCCACTCTATTTATTTGATTCATGCCTCGACACTTGTACCCATAAATTATTTTTTCATATATTTAAATTTTATTCACTTGTCTGAGAAATACATTTTTTAACCATAGGATTCCATAGTGGACATCACCATATTCATCCCAGACTCTGCATTACCGAATTTTATATCATAATATACTTATTTTTTAGTTTATTATCCAGGACCTATTTCATTTATACTTTCCAATTGGTTCTTAAAATATAGCTAGATTGATATATAAAGTAATATATGGAATACTTCTATACTTTTTTTCATCATTTTCAATACTATTTACATATCAATAATATAGATTGATTAGTGTGAGTCATGTGTTTATAGGATAAAAAATAAAATGCAACAGGATATACTATCTTTCATGTCATTTGGTTAAGATTTTGGATATTTCATTCATAGATATTAGTGTCATAAAAACATTTCAAAAGCTTCAAGAATTACACAAAACAATTATTTAGAGGTATATTTAAATATTCTTTTATTACAATTGAGAAATATTATATATATATATATATATATATTAATATTACAATTATTTTCTACTGAAATGGTTTGATGTCATAATTTTTTAGGCACGTGATTTTTGTTTTTATTACTCTAATTGTCACTTCTAAGAGAAATTTGTTATTAAACTACTATGTTCTAGGATTTAGATTTTTTTGTTTAAATGATTATAAAATGGTGTGCCTATAATGTCCCTTTAATTAGTGAATAACACCAAGAAATTTTATGTAATGTATCTATACACAACTCGATAATTATATTGAATGTTTCTATTACAATTTCTCTATAATTATTCAATAAATTTTCTCATTAAATTTCCCTTTCAAGGTCCATGCACTTTTCCAGCACAAGACATATCTAGCATGCATTTTTAACAATATAAGTATTAAAAGTTTTTATGATTATTAACTCATTGAAATACAATATATTAAGAGTTTTTTTCTCAAAAAACATGTTGAGTATAAGAAAATAATTTTTCATTTCATGTTCACATGAACAAGGAATTGGTAATGATATCCAACTTCCATTACAACATGGTCATAAATATTTGACACCGCCTGATTTTAAAATGAAAGGTAAATATGAATTTAAGTATATTATATTATATGGGATATAAAAAATTAAAATAGAATTTAACCAATTAAATTTACTAATAAAATTTTAATAATTTTGAAACCCTTTAATATGTCATGGGTATTATTAAAGGAATTATTTTTAACTAATGATAATGGATCGTGGTAATAATTAATTGAATTATGTGAATTTGATAGTGCGTTATTCTTTAATCCTTCAACTTTCGATGCACACCATGGTCTAGAATTATTTTTATTATTTTAATGTTATGATTTATCTAATGATCATTAATTTTCACATCATATAAATAATTACTAAAGATTTAATTTTGTAACATTGACAGAATCTATTCATCTATCTCTCAAGAATGTAATTTTTTTGTAATGATTGAACTCATGATTTATGATTATGTTATGGTTTATAGGAATTGATATGATGATAGGTTGTTTTTTCATAAACCATGGATGTGTGGTAACATTATAACCTTTCATGCATTGAGTACTATTGAGATTGTAGTCGGCCATATGGTTATTACATATATGAGATGGATTTAACCGATTATGTTTCCCCTAAGATATTAGGGGAATATATTATAATAGTTATTCCAATATTAAATATAATGGTTAATCATGAGTTACAATAATTTTTACTCTAATTTAATTATTGTATGTTAAATGTGAAGGCCTTCCATGAACAACTGTGGTGGTTACTCCAATGATTCCCAAATTTTAAAAAATGTTTTATCTATATTTTTTATAGTTTTAAATTCTTTCCTTGTAAAAATGTGTTTGTTTTTTATAAAGAAATTATTAATTCCATAATCTCAATTAATAATGTGATAATTGTTAGTATATATTGTATTTTAATGTTTTTCACTAGACTAGTTGTTTTCTTTCTTTTTATGTCCCATACAATGATTTTTGTGCCCATATATTATTTTAAAAATGGTTTCCACAGGGTTTAACGATGAGTAGGAATAATGATGAGATAAAGATGAAATTTTTTATGATTTATCATAAAATCCATGTTTTATTTTAAAAAATATTTTTTAGTGTAAAAAATGGAAACTGATTGTAAGTTTCAACTTGTCATGTATGGGTTTACATTGTAATTATTTTCATAATTCCCTAAAACTCTAAAGCAAAAAAGATCCTTTGAATTTATAGAGAGTGAATTATAGTACAAAAACAATTTAATATGTAATTCTTAAGGTTTTTTTATTATATTTGGTATCATGGGAGGGTCTATAAAACATTGATTATTAAGATGATTTCATGTGATATTTTATCAAGATTTTTGGATATCATCAATGGTGTATAATTTTAAGGTTTATCATAAGTTCAATGTCTTAAAAACACTTTTTGAGCTTTTAGTTGTTAAATATTAAGTTAAAAATTGATATTTTTCTATTGTATTTGTAAGGGTAACAGACTTTGGTAAAATTCGTGTAAAGGTTAATGTATTATGGAATTTAGAAGGGTATTTTATTTTCAAGGATAAATTATATTTTCACATAAAAAAATTCATCTAATGATCTAATAATGTTATTTTATGCAGATTAATAATGGTTTATCAATATGAAAGAAAATTTAACATTCAAAACCTTATTATCCCTTCCAAATTATTTGATTATCACTATTATTGAAAAATATTGTTTAAATGATTTTGAAAGCTTTATAAGTGTTCAAATCACCTGTAATGAATTTTATGTCTAATATAACACCTTTCTATATCTATAAAAATTTTATGTGTCATGGTATCCTTTTCATCTAATTTAAAAATATCACCTTTACCAACTAGCTCGAGAAGGGAAATTCCAAAACGGACATGACCATTTAATTTCTGGAATTTATGCATCATATCAGAAGATAAAGGGTATATAAAATAAATATTTATGTATGGATTTATGGTATTAATTACTTTCTTATGATCTATTAATGAAAAAAAATGGGATGATATTGTTGATTCATAAAGATATAGGTCATATATTTTATTATATGAATTATTTATTAAGAAGAAATATAATGAAGAATGGTTAAAGGTTTAAGAAGGAATTTTTAGGAAATATGGGTTTATGTATTGTGTTTTTAGAATTATGATATAGTTGTATTTTATAACTATTATATGGAAAATAAAAACCCTTTGGAATATTCTCCACTAGGATTTTTTTTAAAATTTGGAAACATCTGTTTGATAGAATCGATTCCTTTGAAAATTGGGATAGTAAAAAAGGAGACAATATTTTTGGGATACATTTATTGAGTTTTGATAAATTTTTTAGGTATATCTAACTATTAGGTTTAACATTAGAAAATGTGTAACACCCCAAGATTCCACAGTATGTTTCCCTTTGAATACTACAATAGCTTGCGTTGTACGCAACTTCGAGATTCTAACACACCATGACCAATCAAACTAGCTGTTATGAATAGTAATACCCACTTTTTGAAATTTTATAAATTTTATTTTCCAAAATGGACTTCATTTTTTGATTTGGAATATCAAAATTAGCTTAGGGTAAATTTTTGGTACTTTTCTGAAAAAATTTAATTTTTGATGAATAGTGAGAAATAATAAATTCTAATTAAAAACAGATTTTTTAAACAAAATAATTTATAGAGTTAAATTATACATTTGAATGGTTTTTTAAGTATAATTATATTATATTTTTATAATTTAATATAATTTAGGTCATTGGATGTAATTTCACATTTAAACTGGACATAAACAAGTGGCAATCTTTTGATAGTTATTCACTACTGGAAATATAGCCTATACCCACGGTTTCAAACCGTGGGTATAGCCCATGAAACCGTGGGTATAGGATATACCCAAAGTTTGATTAACCATGTGCTAGAGTGGCGTTGGTATAGCCCTATACCCACGGTTTTGTAGAAACCATGGGTATAGCCCACTGAAATACCATATTACCCATGGTATACATGAACCGTGGGTATACATCTATACCCAGGGTTTAGAGAACCGTGGGTATAGATTGTTTTTGAAGAAAAATCTATACCCACGGTTCCTTAAACCGTGGGTATAGAAACTTTATACAGAATAAGCACACTTTGCCTTCGCAAAGTGCAAACTGAAACCAAAATTCAGTGGAACTGCAACCTGCAACCTGCAACCTGCAACTGCAAATCAGAATGAAAAATCAATGAAAACCAGAATAAAAAATCAATGAAAACTAGAATGAAAAATCAATAAAAACCAGAATGAAAAATCAATGAAAACCAGAATGAAAAATCAAAGAAAACCAGCCTTCATCTTGCTCCTGCAACAAGCAAACCAATGTAACTGCAATGTAACTGCAGTTAAAAACCAGAATGCAAACTAGAATTCATTTTTTAAAATCAATGTAGTAAACTTCCTATCAAACTAGAATGAATTGTTCAATGAATAAATGAATAAACTAGAATTAATTGCAACATGAAAAATCAATTTAACTGCAATGAATAAACTAGAATTCACTGTTTAAAAACCATAATGAAAACTAGAATAAAAACTAGATTGAATAATGCATTTTTAAACCACACTGAATATGAATAATGCAAACTATAATGAATAATGGATTGTTAAACCATAAAGAAAACCAGAATGCATTGTTTTCAATGCATTGTTAAAACATAAGCAGAGATGGCCAAAGTGTTCAATGAATAAAAATGTTCATACCAGAAAAGTCCTAAATAAATTCATAATGACAAAGTATCAAAATCATTTATCTCTTATTAAAGCTAAATAAATTCTAATAATGGATTCAAAATTAATAGATGAGAACTCAAAAAATAATGCTGATATAAAAATAATCCTCTCACTCCCTGCACTCACTCCCAACCGGAACCCACCGCACCCTCACCCCGCAGCCAGCCCACCCCCCTGTACCCAGCCCCCACCTCTGCACCCAGCCCCCTCCCCCCTCCCCCCACACCCAATCCAACCCCCTACACCCAACCCCACCCCTTGAACCCAGCCCCCACCCCCTTCACCCAGCCCTACCCCCATGCACTCAGCCCCACCCCCTGTACGCAGCCCCATCCCCCTTCACTCCCTACCAACCCGCACCCAGGACACCCTCACCCTCACCCCACCCCCTGCACTCCCTCCCAACCTGCACCCAGCCCCCCTCACCCTGCACCCAGCCCCCCTCCCCATGCACCCATCCCCACCTCCCCCCTGCACCCAACCCCACCCCCTGCACCCAGCCCCCACCCCCTATATATAGATTATAAATCCATATACCAAGAGGTACTATACCTATACACCGCAAAACATAATATAAAAACTATAAATGAGAATATAAAAACCGCAAACCAGAATAGAAACTAGAGAAAACTAGAAATAAACATCAGAAAAAAAAATTCAGCCAGCTCTAACCTTCTGATCAGGAGAAATAAGAGGATGATCCATCCTTAGAGAGCTTCAAAATTTCCTCAGAAAGGAAGTAGCACCATCAAAAAAGCATTTTTAATGAAAACAGGATTAAAAAACCTCAGAATTAATTTTTAGAACAAAAAATCATAACTGCTAAACAAGTCCATATACCAGTGCAACATAAAGGTTCCATCCATGGATGCTCAAATTTCCACAGCAAGGTAGAATCTCATCTATAAAGCAGGTGAAGTGAAACAAGAAGCAAAAAAACTCAGGTATAATGAAAACAGGAATAAAAAATGGTGGAGTTTTTGAATTCTTTTCAATGCACTAGGAAAAGTGTTTCAGTGTAAAGAGTATGAAGATTATCAAAGTTAATATCCTGTTAATCATACAAAATTTTAATTTTCGATTGAATTTTATGAGATTACTTGGAATGGGACTCCTAGAATACCCATTGATGTTTACATGAGTGGTGAATATAGGATCATGGTTAAGTTTATTCAGCATGTAATATGCCCACGAAAAGGATACTTTAGTATACTGAGGAATCTATACCTATTTTTCTTATACTGCAGTTACAAGGGAGAAATCTTAGAAATGTGTTTTTGGGAAGTTTCTTTAATTGTTTCTTTGAGTGCTTGTATAAGTTATTGAGAAAAGTATAAGTCCACTTATTACTCTTAATATCCCCCTAGTTGTTTTCCATACTCCATAACTTCTCAAGAATTGGTGGATATCATGGAAAACATGCCCTTAAACTCACCCTTATCACTCTCTTGGTCTTTGAGTTATTTTTACAAAAACAATGAGCAAGTTATGTAGTATAGAATCTCATATAGTGTAGTTTATCCTTCACACATATGGTTTCATGTAATATGTAGTTGATATTAATTAATATCATTACTGTTGTATAATTCATCATCCCACCAATTAGTGTTTTACAATAACTGCTCAAGATACTACCATTGAGTTTATTTTTTCTCATGATCTCATGGGAAAATAGATTGATTAGTGTTAAAGGATTAATAATATTGATTTATTGTTCTGGGAATCTCTCAAATTATATCCTTGGATCATAATTCCTTACAATGATTAATGTATCCTTCTTCAGATGGATAAGTGTCATGTGGATCAATTTTAGGAGCTTTTCCTAATGTGGTTGAACTAAAGAAATTCGAAATTGATATTCGGTCAACCATTTTCCATTACATTGATTTTATATTTCACACTCCCCTTATCCATATTCAAGAAATTTCCCATGTCATTACATTGAATGAAGTATTATATTATTTTAAATTCAAATTCCCAATGTCTTATACTGAAGCTAAAGTATTCCACGTATAGGATACAAAAAATTATTTTTTAAAATTTTAGAAAACTCAAATGTAATATGCATAGATCACGTATTATGAAAAAAGAAAACAAAGTCTTATAGGATAACATGGAAAGTCACACACACCAAATTTAAATCTACATTATAAAACACTTGAGTATAAAGTACAAGAAATACTTTAAAAATATTGAGAGGAAATATATTGAAATACCAAACATGGAATATCTTCAAATTTATTGACACTTATGTATATATTTGCTTCCTTCCAATTGTTTCATTATACAAGCTCCCTCTAGTTGAATCTATCTCCCAAAAAGGATTTTGGTGACCTCCTAGTGGGGTCCTTATATTGCCTCATGAAATTTCATTAAGGGTCCTTCTAAACTATTCCTTGAATAGGTCTTCAAATACACCCTCTCATACTATATAAAGTTTGATTTGTTCTTCTTCAAGTCTTCAAATACTATTTCTATTGAAGATCTATTCTCCTTGATCACCCTAGCACAGCTGTTGCAGTGTTGGTTTTATTTTCAACCTTCCCTAACACACATGATCTCATGTATGTGTTAGCCTTCTATTTTATTCAATGCCTAGGTTTTCATAAATGCTATTTTCTTGTCCAGCTTTGATAAACAACAAATAATATCTTTGTTTTTTATCAATATTAGGGCCTCATAATATTTATCATACATAAATATTCATAGAATAATATATGAATATGATTTTCCATGATTTATGGAATTTGAATTATCCTGCATATCTGGTCATTTATAATTGATACTATTCCCAATAATATCACTTGTAGAATTAGATGAATAACCCCAACTGATATTTGAACAATAACTCTCTTATAATCTCAACTAATCATACTACAATAATCTTCATTTAAATCTAAGCATATTTGGATATGAATTACTCATGTGTAATTTTAATTTTTGTGACCTCATTATCTCCCTTTATCTAATGAATTTAATTTTTTTAAAACATGTCTATATGAATTATAAAGCACCAAAAAAAATTTATAAAGTAGCATGCTCCATGTTGCACTTTTAGCATCAGGGACTTCTCAAAATGTACATAATGAATGAACAAAGACATGATCCTTGCTTTTATATTGTTGCTCCCTTTTCATACATCTGAGACACCATTAACACCAAAATTCCCACTAAGATCATCCTTTGTAAGGATCATTGATTAGCGAGGATACCATTCAAGAGATAATTGAAGATTACGAGTTTTTTTCGTTAATAAATTTTAGAAGATTGTGGTAATGATGAAGTTAATGTTTTTTATAGAGTTTAGGATTATACTACGAGAGATATTTTGATGGAGGATTTACCTAAGGTTGATGGTAGGAATCTAATTAGTGATTCATCTCCCTCTTATCTTTCCCCCTCAATTCCAACATCTTCAAATATCACTAAAGATGAATTAGATGTGTTTATATCAGAGATGTTGTCAATACTCAAAAATGAATTTTAAAACATCCACAACTCTTTACATAAAGTGAGACAATAGGATATTTAATAATTGAATCTATATTTTAATTCAAAGGCTGAAAATATTAGATCTATTAATCCTGTTTTGGAATCTTTCATGTTGAATCAAGATTATTTACTTCAAGATTTAGAGAATGTTTTATGATTTTCTAGTGAATTTACATGATTGAGGTATATCAAAAGTATCCAAGAGTTCATATGAATACATGCAACAAAATAGAGCCTTTAAATCGGGACCTGTTATTGAGGGTTTAGGGAAATAACCTGGTAGGCAATGAGGATGAGGAGAGAAACTAGGGAGAAGAAGGAGATCTTCCATAAAAATAGATCTCCCATCTTACATGCTTGCCCCATTATACACCTATAAATAGAAATAGAAACCGTGTGAGAATTGAAACTCAATAGATAATGGAAGAAGAACTAAGGGGGGAGAGGAGAGGAGAGGATGAATAGTTCATCTAATTGACTAAGTGTCAGATTAGGACTAATCTGACCAGAACAATTATAATATGATTTGAGTAGGTCAAAATTTTATTCCAACATGTATGCATGTTTGAAATGGAAATTTATGGACCTTGGTTAATATTTTTTTAGTGATGATGGACCTTCAGGATAAGAAAAAGGGGTGATCTAGTGGATGTATTTTTCACAGTAAGTGTATTGTGAGTTTATGACGATTTGATAAAGGTCTAGTAAAAGAAGAATGGATAGTGTTTATGGTTATCCCTATTCTTTATATCTATAATATTCTTCTCCTAGTTATGAATTACAACCCATGACATTGAAAATTGGATTAAAAGTATTTGATTCATTTTTTTTTTAAAATGGTACATCTAGAAGTTATACATCGCCATGAAAAGTTTTTAGTTGGATGGTTATACATGTAAATGATATATGAAAATATATCTAGGAATGAAAGGAGGAATATAATACTGGATGTATCTCCACTCTTTCTTCTATGAGACATTCTATCGAGAGACTATACACCTAGAGAAGTTATGGGAATTCATGAAGCTATGGTAGTTTGGTTAATTAGTAACAAATGAAGTTGATAAGTTTAATATATTACTCTACTTCATATCAACCTTGAAAATAAATTCATTCATTAAAATACATCATTTTGGAAATAGGATTAATGATTCATAAAGAGTAAATGCACTACTCACTTTGCCTTAACACATACTCCAATGAAGTCAAATATGTATTGTTAGTCCTGGTAGATGTTTCCTTAAATTTCAATATTGTAGATATTAGCGTGTTGTCTCGGTCAGTGGTGGTTCTCAACATAATTAAATTATTTAAGCTAGAATAAGGATCATGTAATGGTTTAGTTGGGTTGTTATGAGTATATCTTAGAACTAATGTTACTTGAGTGATGATAAGAACCATATGCACTAATTTATTAGGGAGGTATAGATACAAAAAAAATATAAGGTGGTAAGTATGTCATATACTTTTTTATTAACAAAATCATTATCTCTAGAGGAGTGTTGTAAAAATTAAGGATGATGTGTAGCAAAACCAGTTTCATGGGTGGTGGTGGTTTCATATTGGTTTCCAAATGACATTAAATCACATGATACTTTTTAGTCATTGAATTTTATGACAGATTAATTGCGCTGTTGGATGATTAGGGAAATGGTTTTATTTATGAGGAATATCCATATTTGTATATTTTTTTTAATACTTAGAAATTCATTACATTTTATAACTAACTAGAATGTAATTCAATAATTGTTCATGTCTAGAGTTCATGGTGCATAATGTCAATATACAATGAGAATGTATGATAATGATATTTTTTTGTGATGAGATATATAGTATAATTAATGTCAAGAATAAATTTTAGAATCAAATGTGGATAAATATGTGATTCTTAGATAGAACTCAAAATAATTTATGTCCTAAACTTGACTGATGATATCAATATGTAGAAGTTGGAAATCAATGGTTGGGTGTTTTATAAAATTTTCCATGTTTGAGGAATATTTCTTTCTGAAGGATAGAATTTATTGTCATGTTTATTGTTAATACATTGTTAAGTTCACATGTAACTAGGTAGGCCTATTATTGGTTGGATTCTATCATTAATGTTAGACCATGATGTAATGAGTTCATTTTTATGTGTATAATTTAGTAATAATTGACGAGTATTAAGGTTTGGGTGTTGTTTTTGATGTGATAAATGCTTTTTGGGTTGATTTTTGGGGATCCAGAAGTACATACTTGGGAAATAACACTTGGGAACCCGAATCGAGGCATTGTACTAGCACCATGGAATGTATGGAATCAATCCAGTAGAAGGATATTATCATAAGCAATTAAATGAATGATATTCAATGGATGTAGTTGAACAGATGGAGTTCAGTGGATGAAACACTTCTAGTTGAATATAATTTACAAGAATCCTTTTATGTTAGGATTAAAAGAAGCATTCTGGAGGTTTATGTGGGTGGTTTATAGAAGTTTTTGTATGGTTACCACTTTTCCATAAAGTGAATTCTTAAAGAATAAAAAAATTGATTGAGGAGGAGAAGGAATCTAGGTAGAAGTAGTCCATTGGATGGTTCATAGTGGAATATGAGTAGTAAAAGGGGAATCTTTCAAATGATCATGGAGGTGGTATTTAATATTTTGGATGACATAGTGACTTTAATTAAAGTGGTATCTTTTGAATTATTAATTGAAGTTACAAAGGTTATATTGATGGTTTTCTGTAAGTCAATCTGATTATAAGTCACTGAAGATGGATTACTAGAAGAATTTATCATGAATGTTTGGGAGGATTTGTTATGAATAATAATCAGTGGAAGAATCAAAAGGTGATGTTTATACTGAACTAGGTGCTGAAGGTTGGGGTAGTGATTTATACAGGATATAAAAATTCAATAGTTCCAAAGGGTGTATGCCTGCACATGATATATAGTAGTGCTAATTTGCTGACAAGTTAGGGACCTTTATATATTTTACATTGTACAAATTGTTCAAAGTATTCCTAACAATTGCTTATAGAGACTAAAAAATTATAAGGTGGATCCCCCTGTAGAGAAGACAACATGGGTGCACACAAGTGTCAAAGGATCCATAACTAAAGGATGATGTTGATATTCAGAAGGGCAGAGACTGAAAGGAAATAAATGGAAGATGCAACAACCAAAACTTGGTGTTGGTGAGTTATCATATAGGAGTGTAATCTCTGATGATGTGACTAGAGTTTAAGTTCTATAAGGGGTTTTGAATGTTAAATAGATGTTGCAATAACAATCAGAGGAAGTAAAATTTACCTCTAAGATGAGTGATTATTGACTAAATAAACAATGAAAAACATAAATTGTGTAGTGATATAAGAATAAGTGATTAGTTTAAAAAGAATAAAAAAGATAATGAGAAGAAATTCAATACCTATTTGGAATGAATTGGCCAGGAAGTTGCAGGAGGAGAGGGAGCCGAGATGGGGGAGCGTGGACGTCTCCGGAGTTGGGAGTAGCACGGCGAATGCAGGGATGTTGAGGCGGAGGTGAAGGCCCGGAGATCCAGTTCGGGAGCGGAGCCAGAGTCGGGAGGCGGAGGCCAGTGAGTGGATGAGATGGACTGCAGGTGGAGGTCGGATGGCCGGGAGGTGGAGGTCAGAGAGGGGAGGAGAGGGATGGGAGGCAGAGGTCAAATGGTCGGGAGGCGGTGGTCGGGGAGGGGAGGACAGGTCCGGGAGTCATCGGTCGGGGGAGGCTAGGGTTGAAGGTTGGCGGAAGTGCGATGGAACTGAGGAGGAGCCCGATGTCGGGGTAAATTTAGGGGTTTAATACCCACAGTTTTATTATAACTGTGGGTATAGATAATAAATAACCATCTATCCCCACGGTTTAAAAAACCATGGGAATATATGTGTGGGGAAACATCCCCTTTCCAGTAGTGATTATTTCTTAAAAACACACTTTTTGTTTTGACAAAGGGAATTAATTTTAAAATTAATCACTTCCACTTATGGGTTTTGAATTTGGAAAAATGGGTTCCATATTTCGAATCAGGAGGTCCAAATTGTCTAAATAGGTAACTTTTATTTTTAAACATTATGAATAATTACTTCGGTAAATATTTTATTTACCATGGTTAAAGGGGTAAATCTAGTAAATAAGGGTAAAAAAATATTATTATAATAATATTAAATTACCCTAACATGTGTCCTATTCCTATTTTTTGATACATTTCCGACCATCGGCATCCTTGGGTCAATTTTGGGTCCCCATGGAGCTACTTGTGAGTGATAATGACACTTTATATAAATTAATTTAAAGTAAAGACAAAAATGACATAAACATATATCTTTTGGTAAAATAATTTTTACAAGGGGTTATATAAGTTATCCTTTTGAATATAAATATTCATTTAAAATATAAATATATTTCCTACATCATGATATTTTTTTTATAATTTTTGGACATCAAATAAATAAAATTATTTATGACACAATAATGATGCAGTGCTTACCTCATTAATGAATGATTTAAATAAATAAGATTATAAAAAATAAATAAATAATCCAAAACATGTCCAATTCTTATTGGATGATTTTATTTTAAACATGAGTCATCTTATCTTATACTTTAATGAGTTTTTGACCTTTAGAAACCAAAAATCATTATATAATAAAATAATATTTTCAAACATTTCTAAATAGCCCCTCCTCCCCCTTATAAAAAGCCCTCACCTCTAACCCATTTATACACCTCTCAAGCCGCTTGGATCATCCAAACTCTACCCAATTAATCTCTTTACATTACTCTATTACTTCTAGAAGCCTTACCTTATATATAAGGCACTTCAAAGAAGCTTTTTGGTTCAAACCAAAGAGAGTTACCTGATTTAAAGGTAACATCTCTTCTTAAGTTCTTTTCTTTTATTTTAATTCTCCAACCCCCTAAATTATCTTTATTACTTTCTTTGAAAACAACAATAGTATCCTAAATATACTAGGTTGTTTTTATGAAAATTATTTCAACTACACTTACACGCACCTCCATCTAATGGGTATAGAACATAATGTTTCTATGGATAGTGAACTACTACCTCATGAAACAATGATTGTTAAATCTTATAACACCACCTCTTATGGTGGATATTATGATGGCACTGTAATTATATATGATATTTATGACATTTATTTTATCTATAATCTTCTATAATTCTATTTTATAGCATACCTTTATTCTTTTCATGTTGTATATATACGATAATTTCATTTGAGGAAGTGTGAACTACCGCCCCCTCAAAATAATATGACCTGTTCATACCATACATGGAACATATAAAGGATGGTGTTAATAAACTTACATAACATATATAAAATATTATGTTATACTGGAATAATAATATACCTATGTATCATTTCATCTTTTTTCCTTTTAAAATAAAAAAAATGAAAGAGAAATAGTGTTCGTGTGTACGTACGGATTACCGTCTCCACGAACATGATGAGATTCATTATCCGTCATAACCATTCAAGAAAAATTTTCATTTGATTATTAAAAATAATATTTAAGAATATTATATAATTCAATATTTGAATCAAATACATCCTATCCATAACAACCATGACTTACATAACAAAATATATAAAGGAAAACAAATCATTAACACCTGAAACAATGATACTACTAAAATATTATTAACAAAGAAATATTAGAAGATCATATATGATATCATATTTATGTATTTAATTCTTGTATAATTTAATAACAATGATTTAACTATTATACAGAAGTTTAATGTACCCTCAACCAAGGAAAAGTACAAGGTAAGGGTTAATTTCACAATCTATTTATTATCTGAGGTTGTGTTTATGTAAGTATCTACTGGGACCTCTTTATCATCCACATATGTGTTTCTTAAAAATTTATTTCAAAACATTTTTACTATTTACTAGACTATAGGTTAAAGTCATTTATATCCTTGTTTTACTTTTTATAAAATGGTTTGAAAAGAATCTTTCCGTCGTTATCCAAATAAGGTATTTTATGAACTTTTCGACAAATTAAGGTAATAATGTTTTTTTAACTTATATGGAGGGTGCAATTATTCTCTTCCATTATAACACCTTTGAATCTTCCCTTAAAATCTTATAAGAATATTTTCAAAATAAATTTTTTCTTTTATAATTACATGACTTTTAAATGATTTTAGAATAGAAAGAGGTATGTCTCTTAAATAGTTTTCATTTCATCTATGTGAACATCCTTTAATGGATTTTATACTTTTTTAAAGTTGATTTATTATGACACAAATCTTCCATATTGTATTGATGGTTTTGTGATATGTTTGAATATGGATGTTTTACTTTTATACCATTCATGGATTATGGTTAATGTATTAACATTTTGTATGCTAGTTTTAATATGAATGTTTTTGTTATCTTTCAACATTTTAATATTAGGAATGAATTGGACTTATTAAGTGATGGGTAGAGCCCTCTATAGCTCCTCGATGCATCGGTAGGTCTCATGAGACAAACTAGTGTCTTGGCACAAGGCCTTGAAAAAAATATTATTTTTAGTCTTGACATGATGTCTTGACTATGTGGTTATGATGTCTGGAATTATGCATTCCATCATTATGAAATTAGCTATTGATATTACATGTGATTATTCAACTAGTAGAATATACATGTGAATAAGTGAATGGAATTATTTGATTTATCTTTTTTATATTATGCTGAAGTTTAATTTTAAAATGATTTTGTTTTAGTCTTATACATTACCTTAAATATTTATGATTATTTTTGAAAGTTTCTGCTATATTTTTATCCTTACTGAGCATGTAATCTCACCCCTTTCTATGTTCTATTTTTCATAGGATGTGAAGAAGTAAATTATGATTAACCTATAGAAATAGGCCAAGGATATGATTTTGTTCAAGGGGGGCACAATGTTGTTTTTCTTTATTACATGATGTAATGTAAAAATTATGTATGTATCTAGTACTTCCAAGGATACTAAACTGATCAGTATTTCGAGACATGATTCCTTGTATCATGTCAATGTTATGTAATAATCCACCGACTCTGGGTAAATTGGGTTAGGGAATTACAATTGGTATCAAAGAAAGTTTAGTACAAACCTTGAAAACTATATTTAGATAAACTCTTATTAGAGCACATTACCCTAAGATAGACTTGGAGGATTAGTATATAAGAACTTCCAAGAATTTTGGTAATTTAGATATTTTTTGTATTTTCCAAGAAATACATCCCTGTCTGGATATGATCAGGTAGAGGCGTCTCTAGAATAGATGTACCTAGGAGTGAAAACTCCGACAAGGAGGTTTGGACTTAACCCAGGGTATCTTGGTACATGACAATGGGCCTTTCTGCAATCTTGGTTATGACACTCTTGGGGGATATTCTTAGGATAATTCACATTTTATTTATAAACCATTATGAAGGATTTATGAGTATGTACCTCCTCAAAGAAAACATTTTTATGATTATGGATTATATCCTTAAACTAATCAATTTAAGTTTAGTGTTTTACAATATTGGATTTATGTATTTTGATTCATAAACTAATGTAGTGTATGTCATTGTTTAGAAATGGAACCTAGTGGAAGGAATGGGAACCGTATCAATGCACATAATCCATGTAGGGATTGACCTCCTACTCAAGATAATTATAGTAGAGTTGGTGATGCAACTGGTGCTGATCAGCTTATCACCATACTCAGACAACTCACTTAGGTTATGAATAATAACCTTACTTTTAAGGAGCACCCTGATCCACAACGCGGATGATCAATGTTAGAACAATTAATGAGGCAACAACCACCAAAATTCAATGGGACTACAAATCCATTTGTATTTGAGCAATGGATAAGTTCCTTAGAGAAAATATTGCATGCTTTGGGGAGAAGAAAAAGGGGAAAATTTGTCATGGCAGTTTATCACCTCACGGGAGATGAAGATCAATGGTGGTTATAAATACAAAACACAAAGGAATATGAAGAAGTATCAAATATGGAATGGAGGGAGTTAAAAGATATTTTCTTAAAAAAATACTTTTCTCGTGGCCATCGAGCAGATATAGAAAGAAAATTTCTGAGTCTGAGGCAAAAGGAGGATGAAAATGTCACAAAGTATGAGGCTAACTTTACCAGGTTAGCAAAGCATGTAGCAGATTATATACATAACCCAAGGAGTAAGATTTATTGATTTTTTATGGGTTAAAACCATTTCATCATCAAGCATTAGTCTCACAATCCTTCTCATCGTATGAATATATTTTCTCATGTTCTATCAAGATGGAAAAGGAATTCTCTAAGTCTTACGACTTTAAAGCAAAGTAAGAGAAGAAGAGATCTGTTGAACACTCTGAAAATGGAAATAAGGAGAAGAAGGGAAAGTTTGAATATCCATCCTGTGGTAAATGTGGGAAGAAACTCCTCGGTACTTTCCTCAAGGGAATGGGAGTCTGGTACAAGTGTGGTTAAAAAGGCCACCAAGCTCGTGATTGCAAGGGGAATAAATAGGTTGTCAATGTTGACTGCTACAATTGTAAAGAAATGGGGAATTATGAAAATGAATTTCCTAATCATCAAATAAACTTACCTTAGAAAAGGACAAGGGATCAAGGCCAAGCTTATACGATCACTACTGCTGAGGTTGAAGCTCTGAAAGACATGGTGGTAGGTAATTTAGGGGTTTCCTCAAGTTTAACCAATGCTTTATTTGTTTCAGGATAATTGCATTGTTTCATATCTTCCCGGTTTTCAATGAAAATTAGATATTTCGAATTTTATTTAACAAGGTAGTTATAAGTCAAAATGTAACACCCCAATATTTTATAGTACGTTATCTCATTAAAGTAATTCAATAGCTTGCACTACATGCAACAACTAGTTCGAGCGCACCACAACTTACCAAACTAACCGTTCAAAAAGAGGTTATGAAAAGTATTAACTGCATTTTGAATCTTATATACTCTATATAATTTTAACACCCATATTATGTGTTTCTTAGATATAATATAAGAACAAATTCAATTTTTCAGATAAAGGAAGTATTTTTCAAAAATGCAATTTTACCACCTACTAATGGTGAATTTTTTTAAATGAAATATTTGAAACTTTTATATAAAATTTGCAAAATAAAATTATTATTTAGAAGTGGTATATAAAAATTTAGTTTGGGAAAATTTTTGGTACTTTTCTGAAAACTTTCATATTTTGATGAATATCGAAAAAGTATATGTTTTAATTGAAAACAACTTTTTTAATCGAAATAATTTATAGTGTTAACTTATGAATTTGAATGGTTTTTAAGAATAATTAGATTAAATTTTTACTATTTAATACAATGTAGGTCATTATAAGTAATTTCACATTTAAATTTGACATAAATTCATGTCAATCTTTTGATAGTTTTTACTTTTTTAAAAACTCGCTTTTTGTTTTTGACTACGAGAATTTATTTTAAATTAATAAATGCAACTTATATGTTTTGAATTTGGTAAAATAGAATTTATTTTTGAATTCATAATATCAAAATTATCTTAGGTTAAATTTTTGGTATTTTTCTGAAAACTTTCAATTTCTGATGAATAGTGAAAAACACTACGTTATTATTTAAAACTGAATTTTTATTTAAATAATTATTTATTTAAATTTATTTTAAATAAAAATAGATATATAATACCTATATAATTTCAATTTAATTCATTGGAGCCATTTTATAATAAAATTAGATGTATAAAATTTTATTGAACTTTATAACGTTTTTTACCAACCTTCTAGGAGCATTTGCAAATTTGCATAAAACATAATTTTACCACTTCTATGAGTTGAATTTAAAAAATACAAGAAACACGATTGACATCAGTAAGTAAAATTTTGTTCAATAAGATGAAAACAATTTTTGGTGAATAGTAACTTTGGAATTTTATTTACCACGGTTAAAATTAAATAGGGTAATTAAGGATAAAAATGATATTATGATTACCCTAACACATGTCCTAATTCTATTGGATAAGTAGAATTATACCAAAAACAACCTTAGGAATAAAATATTATCCTCTTTGTTCCACATGCATTAGATTATGAAATTTATTTTTATTTTATTTAAAGAAGAGTTAAAAGTGTTAAATTCAAAGTTTAATAACTAAACTATTTTTTTATATATAGTTACAGACAATATAAATTCAACTATAAATATTAATTAGAATTTTAAAAATATTTACTACATAGTTGTATTTTATTTATAATTTTTAGACATTAAATTATTTAATTTATTTATGACACAATGATGATGCAGTAATTACCTTATTAATGAAATATTAAAATAATTGATATTATAAATATCTGAATAAATGTAAATAGAGACTTATGATGAATTAAACTAATTTTATAGGTTAATATTACATGTTAGGATTGATTAGATAAAAAAAATTCAAAGTTATAAGGTTGTTATGACTTTCATAAAAACAAAATACCAAATAGTGTCAAAATTGACATAAATTAATTTTTAAAACAAATACTATATTGTTGGTTGATATAATATTCATAAAAATATAAGGTTCGGAAAAAGGGATTAAATAATATTATATATGTCATTAATGAAATAATTTAGGTTCTCTTGTAAGTTTATAGTAAGTTTATTAACTATATAGTGTAAGAATATCAGAAGACACGATAAAAGTTAAACAATTTAACTAAGAGTTAAATCTAAAAGATAAGGTTTCAATGGTAACCTAAACTTTTCTAAAACCTATTGGTTGATATTATTTTGACCCATAACCACCTAAGGCTCTAAATAAATTATTTTGGGTAAATTAGAAACCAAAAATGATTTTATTATAAAATAATATTTCAAGCTTTTCCTAAAGTGACACTAACCTCTCTTATAAAAGGGTACTTCCCCTTATCTTAATTTCACACCTCAAAATCCATTTGTATTGTCCAACCCTAACCAAATATCCTCTAAATTATCCTCCCTCCAACCTAGATGCCTTACTTTTATTATAAATCCAACCTAAGGATCCCTTTTGATCAACTCAAAAGGAAACACCCGAAGAAGATGTAATAATTTCACCACCCTATTTCATGTTCTTTTATTCTTCCAATTCCACATTCTTTGTTGTTTCCATACCAAAATAATAACTCTAGTACCTTATACATACTTTTATGTTATTATAAATATGGTAAAACCATATTTTTTATTCTATCCATCCTATAAATGACAAATTCACCATACATGTGTGCATACGGCTTACCATCTCTATGTCGTGGTGTAGTTTGTTATTCAAACACTTAATTATTTGGATGGGTATAATAATGATTATAAATAATTTAAATAACAAATATAACATGTTAATTATTCTTTATATATTATATACCATCCAATTATATACAATTTCACAATCAAAATAATGATATTGCCACTCGTGCGTACGTACGGTTTACCGTCTCCACAACGCAATGAGGTGTCATTCCCCATTATAACCATTCAAGAATAATTTTCATTTTATGATTAAAAATAATGTATAAAGACTTGATATCATTCTAGATATGAATAAGATACATCCTATCCATAACAAACTTGACTTTCATAACAAATCATATATAAGAAAATGAATCAGTTAACACCTGAAACAATGATACTACTGAAATATCATTAAAAAAGAAATATTAGAAGATCATATATGATATCATATTAATGTATATGGTTATTGTATAATTTAATTACAATGATTTCACCATTATACAGAAGTTTAACTAACCCTTGACCAAGGAAATGTACAAGGTAGGGGTTAATTTTACAATCTTATTATTATCTGAGGTTGTTTTTACTTAAGTATCTACTGGGAAATATTTATTATCCATGTCCATGTTTTATAAAAGAGTTTTCAAAGGGATTATTTTTAAGGGAAACTTTTAATAAAAAATCATTTTAAATTCTTTGATGATTTATTCTTCTAAACCTTTCTCATTAATGTCCATGTTTTCAAAATGGTTTTAAGGATTTATTTATATGGACATGACTGCTTTAAAATGTTAATTCCATTAAAAAGTTTTAAAGTGGTATGGGACACTTTGATTCAAAACTATATTTTAAATGACTTACTTTATAAATTATGTGACTTTTAAATGATTTCAAGAAAAAGAGATATTTCTCTCAAAGATTTTTACTGATCATTTTCAACTATGTAAAAATCCTTTATGAGATATTATTCTTAATCAAGGTTGATTTATTATACAAATCTTCCATATTGTATTGAAGGTTTTGTGATATGTTTGACTGTGGATGTGTTATTTTTATACCTTTCATGGTTTATGGATAAATTATTGACATTTCATATGCTAGTTTTAATATGAATTTTTATGTTATGTTTCAACCTTTTCATATGACGAATGTATTGGACTTAGTAAGTGATGGGTGGAGCCCGCTATAGCTCCTCGGTGCATCAGTAGGTCTCATGAGATAATTAGACTTGGAATTGGACAAGGCCTTTCCCAATTTGATATATGGTTTTGGCTGAGGCCTTAATCATTTTTATACGTCTTGGTTGAGGCCTCGACAAAATGTTTCAGAATGTTCCGCATTATACATTCCCTCAATATGAAAATATTATTGATAGTTCATGTGGTTATTCGACTAGTAGAATACTCATAACTATGTTTTATTATGGCATTATTTACTCATCTCATATTCCTGCTATAAAGTGTTCATGTTTATTATTTGTAAAGTAATGTGTTTTCAATTATTCACCATGCCTAATTTTTATGTTATCTTCCGTTGTATTGCTTACCCTTACTGAGTGTTTGAGCTCACCCCTTTCTTATGTTTTATTTTCCCAGAATTCCAAGAAGTGTATTATGATTGATAATAAGGGTTAAGCTAGGGGATTAATGGCATTCTCAAAGGATCATTTATGTTGTGTTTTATTTTCTAATGTGTAATATAACATTCATGTATGTAATCTATTTTCCAAGACTGCTAAATTGGTTGGTCTTTCGGGACTTGATTTCTTATAATCATGCCAATGTTATGTAATAAAGCACCAACTCTAAATAACTAGGGTCGGGGCATTACAGTTGATATCAGAGGAATTTTAGAAACAACCTTAGAAATGGATTTAGATAAACTCTGATTAGAGAACATTTCCCTAAGATGGAATTTGAGGATTAGTATAGAAGAACTTCCTTGAATTTTGGTAATATAGAGATTTTGTGTATTTTCCAAGCAATACATCCATTTCTGGATACGAGTAGGTAGAGGCGGCTCTGTAACAGATGTACCTAGGAGTGAAAACTCTGACAAGGAGTTTCGGGCTTGTCCCAAGGTATCATGGTACACAACAATGGGCGTTGATGCACTCTTGGTTACGACACTCCTGGGGGATATGCTTTGGATAATTCAAATTTTTATTACAATCCATTATTAAGGATTTAGGAGTAATTACTTCCTCAAAGAAAACATTTTATGATTATAGATTATATTCATAATATTTTCAATTTATGTTACGTATTTTACAAGTTTGGAATTATGCATTACGATTCATAAACTAACCTAGTGTATGTCATTGTTTAGAAATGGTGCCTAGTAGAAGGAAAGAGAATTCTCGCAATACGCATGATCGAATGATTAAGAAAGATCATATATTTAATGGTATTAAGCTAACATTTAAAAGGTAAATAGTCTCCCATGTATTCTCATCATATGAAGAAATAGTATCATGTGTTAATAAGATAAGTAAATAATTCTCTGAGTCCTATGTCTTTGAAGGGAAGTAAGAGAATAAAAGGATGGAAGAGATAAGTATGGATAAAGGGAAGAGGGGAAAGAATGATTTTCCCATATGTGATAACTATGGAAAGAATCACCTTGGTAAATTCTTGAAGGGAATGGGAGTTTTCTATAAGTGTGGAGAAAAAGGAAACCGATTATGTAATTTCAAGGGTAAGAAAAAGGTTTCAAATGTACAATGCTTCATCTACAAGGAATTGGGACACTATACGAATCAATTTCCAAATCATCAGAGTATACCCCAAATGCTGTTATTGGATAATAATAAAGTTATGATACTACCAAAGATGAAGAGGAATGATTAGAGTTCTTATGTTGTTGTTAAAGTATTGTGTCATTTGAGTATTGTATTAATGATGTACATGTTATAAGAATTATAGTGTATATAAGGACTGTACTTTAGTACTATTTCATTATGGACTTGAGATTCTATGGAACCAAGAAAAGTTACTCAATAGCAGGTTAAATTTTTTGGAAAATATATGGTAGAGATAAAGAAAAACCATAATATAGTTCTGATACTGAGGTAGTGATTTTGGAATAATATATGATTGATTTTGATAAATTATATTGGATATTCTTGATAACCTTGAAACTAATTAATGATTTGTATATTCCATCATTGTTAGAGTTTACAACATTTTTGGATAGAAGGAGTATATCCAGTATTCTATAAATAATAAGGGATCATGAATGTAATCAATAAGTTTTTATGTTAATTCAGGGTGTTACAATGTTTTAAAAGAATACATGATGAAGGTATTCACATGTTATTACATGGAAAAAATGATTTTCATTGTGTTTACCTTCCTTATAAATTTTGGACTGTGAGTTTGAACAGAAGTATTTTGGATAAGTCTAAAGGTTGTAATCAATTAAGTTTGACATTGGATACTATTGTTATGGTTAAATCATTTCTTGAGATTATTTTTCGATTATCATAAAAAGGACAACCCGGAGGTCGGACGATAACCTGTCGTGTCCGGTATGGCCGAGAGACTTGAACCCGCAATCGAAGAGTGACAAGGGTGCATCACCTACCACTGGCCTACATGATGTCCTGGTTTGTATAATGTATTTTTTTAAATGGTCTGACAGATAAATTATAAATTCATTTTTTTGGAACCCCATACGATTAGGATAAATAGAAAATTTTTTATTTCTATTATCTTTTGGAGGGAAATATTAGTTTGTGGTAGGAATTAGTTGAAGGATGAAACTCTACTTATCAAGTATATATAAATATATTCTATTATTATATGAATAAATTAATTATGAAACTTTTGGGAAAGGATCTTAAAACCAAAAATTTGTTACCCTAATACCATATGTTTTGTTGAACTGGTGATATTTTACATCATCTTAGATTGATCGCTTTGAGGCCCTAAATTTTACACTTTTTTGTGATTGATGACCTCAATCACTCCCTATAAATATTTACATTTTTTCTCCAATTATGTGTCTCTAATTTCCCCCAATGTTCTCCGAATCGAGATCATAATTTGGTGGTGACTTTTTCATTTCCATTTACCTCTTATTAAGACTAAATTTTATTAACCCAATTTCCGATGTGGGTTTTCCAAAAAGGTATTTTTCTATTTTTAACCATTTATTTTCTAAGAAAAAATTCAAATTTCGAGGATGCAATTTATTTAAAGAGTGGATAATGTAACACCCCAAGATTTCATAGCACATTATCTCATTAAAGTAATTCAATAGCTTGTGTTACACACAACATCGAGTTAGAGCGCACCATAACTTACCAAACTAGCCGTTTAAAAAGAAGTTATGAATAGTATTAACTAAATTTTCAATCTTATATACTCTATATAATTTTGACACCCATATTATGTGTTTCTTAGACATAATATAAGAAAAAATTCAATTTTTCTGATAAAGGAAGTATTTTTCAAAAATGAAATTTTACCACCTACTAATGGTGAATTTTTTTAAATTAAATATTTGACACTTTTATATTAAATTTGACAAAATAAACTTCTTATTTAGAATCGGGATATAAAAATTTAGTTTGGACAAATTTTTGGTACTTTTCTGATAACTTTCATATTTTGTTGAATAGTGAAAAATACTATGTTTTAATTGAAAACAACTTTTTTAATCAAAATAATTTATAGTGTTAAATTATGAATTTGAATGGTTTTGAAGTATAATTAGATTATATTTATATAATTTAATACAATTTAGGTCATTATAAGTAATTTCACATTTAAATTTGACATAAACATGTGTCAATCTTTTGATAGTTTTAACTTCTTTAAAAACTCGCTTTTTGGTTTTGACAATGGGAATTAATTTTAAATTAATAAATGCAACTTCTATGTTTTTAATTTGATAAAATAGACTTCATTTTTTAATTTTTAATATCAAAATTATCTTAGGTTAAATTTTTGGTATTTTTCTGAAAACTTTCAATTTCTGATTAATAGTGAAAAACACGGCATTATTATTTAAAACTGACTTTTTATTTAAATAATTATTTATTTAAATTTATTTTAAGTAAAAATAGATATATAATACCTATATAAGTTCAATTTAATTCATTGGAGTCATTTTATAATAAAATTAGATTTATAAAATTTTATTGAACTTTTTAACGTTTTTACCCACCTTCTAGGAGCATTTACAAATTTGAATAAAACATAATTTTACCACTTTTGTGAGTTGAATTTCAAAAATCTGATAGACACGGTTGACATCAGTAAGTAAAATTAGGTTCAATAAGATTAAAATATTTTTTGGTGAATAGTAACTTTTGACTTTTATTTACCACAGTTAAAAGTAAATAAGGTAATTAAGGGTAAAAATGATATTATAATTACCCTAACATGTGTTCTAATTCTATTAGATAAGTGTAATTAAACCAAAAACAACCTTAGGAATAAAATATTATCCTCTTTGGACCACTTGTATTAGATTAGGACATTTATTATTATTTTATTTAACAAGAGTCCAAAGTGTTAAATTCAAAGTTTAATAACTAAACCATTTTTTATATAAGGTGAAACAAAATATAAATTTGACTATAAATATTCATTATAAAGCTAAAAATATTTCCTACATGATATTATTTTATTTATAATTTTTATACATTAAATAATTTAATTAATTTATGACACAATGATGATGTAGTAATTACCTTATTAATGAAATATTAAAATAATTGATATCATAAATATCCAAATAAATGTAAATTGAGAATTATGATGAATTCCACTAGTTTTATAGGTTAATATGACATGTTAGGGTTTATTAGATTTTTTTTGATGTGATAAGGTTTTTATGACTTTTACAAAAACAAAATACCAAATAGTGTCAAAATTGACATAAATTAAATTTTAAAACAAATACTATATTATTGGTTCATATAATATTCCTAAAAATATGAGGTTTAGAAAAAAGGATTAAATAGTATTATATATTTCCTTAATGAACCACTTTAGGTTATTTTTGAAGTTTATAGTAAATTTATTAACCATATAGTGTAAGAATAGAAGAAGACACGGTAAAAGTTAAACAATTTAACTAAGAGTTAAATCTAAAAGATAAGGTTAAAATGGTAAAATAAACAATTATAAAACCTATTGGTTGATAGGATTTTAACCCATAACCACATAAGAACCAAAATAAATAATTTGGGATCCATTATAAACTGAAAATGATTTTATTATAAAATAATATTTCAAGCTTTTCCTAAAGTGATTCTCACCTCTCTTATAAAAGGGCACTTCCCCTTCTCTTAATTTCACACCTCCGAAGCCATTTGGATCGGCCTGAACCTGCCCAAATATTCTCCCAACTATCCTTAATTAAACCTATAGGCCTTAATTTTATCACAATGCCAACCTAAGGAGCCCTTCTGATCAACTCAAAAGGAAACACACAAAGAAGAGGTAATAATTTTACAACCCTCTTTCAAGTTCTTTTCTTCTTCCTCTTCCTATTTATTTTTTTTTCAATACCAAAATAATAAATCCATTAAATTATATATAATTTGATGTTATTATAAATATGGTACAACCATATTGATTATTCTATCCATCCTATAAATGACAAAGTCACCATAAATGTGTATGTACGACTTACCATCTCCACGTCGTTTTGTAGTTTGTTATTCAAACACTTCATTATTTGGATGGGTATAATAATGAGTATAACTATTGTAAATAATAAATATGAAATTTTAATGATTCTTTATATATGATATACCATCCAATTATATATTATTTCACCACCAAAAGAATGATATTGTCGCTCGTGCGTACGTACGACTTACCGTCTCCACGGCGTGATGAGATGTTATTCCCTATCATAAACATTCAAGACTAATTTTAATTTTATGATTAAAAATAATGTTTAAATACTTGATATAATTATGGATATGAATAAGATAAATTCTATCCATAAAAACATGACTTGCGTAACAAAGCATATAAAGGAAAATAAATCAGTTAACACCTGAAACGATGATACTACTGAAATGTCATTAACAAAGAAATATTAGAAGATCATATATGATATAATATTAATGTATATGGTTCTTGTATAATTTAATAACAATGATTTCACCATTATATAGGAGGTTAACCAAAACTCGACCAAGGAAAAGTACAAGGTAAGGGTTAATTTCATAGTATTATTATTATCTGAGGTTGTTTTTACGTAAGTATCTACTAGGACATATTTATTATCCATGTCCATGTTTCATAAAATATTGTTCAAAGGGATTATTTTTTAGGGACTCTTTTAATAAAACATCATTTTAAATGCTTTAAATATTTATTCTTCTAAACCTTTCTCATTAATTTCCATGTTTTTAAAATGGTTTTAAGGATTTATTTATATGGACATGAATGTTTTAAAATGTTAATTCCTTTCAAAATTTATAAAGTGGTATGAGAGACTTTGATTCAAAAATATATTTTAAATGAATTATTTTATAAATTATGTGACTTTTAAATGATTTCATGAAAAAGGGATATTTCTCTCAAATATTTTTATTGATCATTTTCAACTATGTCAACATCCTTTAAGAGATATTATTCTTAATAAAGGTTGATTTATTATACAAATATTCCATATTGTATTGAAGGTTTTGTGATATGTTTGACTTTGGATGTGTTATTTTTATACCATTCATGGTTTATGGATAAAGTATTGACATTTGATATGATAGTTTTAATATGAATTTTTATGTTATGTTTCAACCTTTTCATATGAGGAATGCATTAGACTTAGTAAGTGATGGGTGGAGCCCACTATAGCTCCTTGGTGCATTGGTAGGTCTCATGTGACAATTAGACATGGAATTGGACGAGGAATTTCCCAATTTCATATATGGTTTTGGTCGAGGCCTTAATCATTTTTAGATGTCTTGGCTGAAGCCTTGACAAAATATTTCAGAATGTACACATTATACATTCCCTCATTATGAAAATATCATTGATGGTTCATGTGGTTATTTTACTAGTAGAATACCCATAACTATGTTTTATTATGTCATTATTTACTCTTCTTATATTCCTGCCATAAAGTTTTCATGTTTATTATTTGTAAAGGCATGTGTTTTCAATTATTCATCATGCCTAATGTTTATGTTATATTCCACTATATTTCTTACCATTACTGAGCATTTGAGCTCACCCCTTTCTAATGTTTTATTTTCCCAGGATTCCAAGAAGTGTATTATGATTGATAAGCAGGGCTAAGATAGAGGATTAATAGAATTCTCAAAGGATCATTTATGTTGTGTTTTATTTTCTGATGTGTAATATAACGTTCATGTATATAATCTATTTTCCAAGACTGCTAAAATGATCTGTCTTTCAGAACATCATTCCTTGTAATCATGCCAATGTTATGTAATAAAGCACCGACTTTGAGTAACTGGAGTCGGGTAATTACACAAAACTTATAAGGGAAGTATCATTATAACAAAGTTTTGTGAATAAATCCCCATTAGGGCATATAAATGTTCTTTATTCACTGATATCATCATCACACCCATGATTGAATTTGATATAATCCTCAGTATGGATTTTCTTTCATACCATGATGTGAAAATTTATTTTTATAAGAAGGAGGTTATAATTTTTTATGATGATAAGGAATATCTTATGTTTAGAGCAGAAACATCACCATCTAATTATTTTCTAGATCCACCCCTTGTAGCTCTACTAAATTTAATTATTGGGGAGTAAGAGAGTAAAATAACTATGGGTGAGTAAAGGAATGTTCAAATAGTGGATGTACCTATTATACAAGAATATGTTGATGTATTTTCATAGGATTTACCTGTACATCCTCCAGAACAATAAATTGAGTTTTCTATTGATTTAATTCTTCGTTCAAGGCCCATATCAAATACCCCTTATATAATGGCCAATATGGAATTAGTGGAGCTAAAAAAACAACTAGAGGAGTTTAGTAATAAAGGATTTATTTTCCCTAATGTTTCTCCATGGGGATCCCCTCTTCTTTTTGTTAAGAATAAAGATGGATCAATGAGGTTGTCCATTGACTACAGGGAGATCAATGCAATAAAAATAAATAATAGGTATCCCCTACCTCAAATTGATGATTTATTTGATCAACTTCAAGGAGATCAATATTTTTCAAAGATTGACCTTTAATCTGGATATCATCGGTTGTGTGTGAAGAAGGAAGACATTCCAAAGACAGAATTTCGAACCAGGTATGGGCATTATGAGTTTATAGTAATGCCTTTTGGATTGACTAATGCATCCTCTGTTTTCATGGATCTAATGAATAGAGTTTTCAAGGAATATCTTAATGTCTTTTTAGTGGTATTTATTGATGATATCTTAGTATACTCAAAATTCTATGAAGATCATGAAAATAACTTGCGCACTATTATGAAAACCCTCAGAAGAAATGAATTATATGGGAAGTTTATCAAGTGTGAATTATGGATTTAGGAGATTTCTTTTCTTATCTATATTGTCTCTAAGGATGGAATCTCTGTTTATCCTTCTAAGATAATAGCAATAAAATAATGGCCAGAACCAATGAGTATAACTGAGGTATGTAGTTTTATTGGTTTGGAAGGTTATTATCGGCGCTTCATCCAGAATATTTCCTGATTTTCTAACCCATTAACCAAGCTCACATGTAAAGGGGTTAAATTTGTTTGGAAAAAAGAATTTGAAGAATGATTTGAAGAACTGAAGATAATATTATTCAATGCTCTTATCCTGACCCTACTATCAGTGAATTATGGGTTTGTTATTTATAGTGATGCATCAAAGAAAGGAATTGGTTGTGTCCTTATGTAGAATGATAGAGTTATTTCATATGAATCACGATAGATAAAAATTCATGCTCAGAACTATCCCACTCAAGATCTTGAGTCAGCAGCTATAATATTTACTTTGAAGATATGGAGACACTATCTCTTTGGTAGAAAATGTGAGATATATACTGATCACAAGAGTTTTAAGTATAATTTATCACAAAAAGAACTCAACATGAGGAAAAGGAGATGGATCGAACTACTCAAGTATTATGATTTCACTATACACTACCACCCAGGGAAAGAAAATAAGGTGGCAGATGCTTTGAGTAGAAAATATCATGGAGTTCTGAACAAGATGAGAGTTGAAATGGATCCTATGTTCATGGATCTAGTAAAGATGGATATGGGAATAATCATGGAAGGTGAAACATCAATAATTTTTCAAATGGTTGTTAAACCATATTTACTAGAAAGGATATAAAGTTATCAGACTGATGATGAGGAGTTTCAAAATAAAATTAAAGTTGTGAACGATGGGAGATTAATCGACTTCGTATATGAATATGGGATTTTCAAATTTGGGATGAGACTTTGTGTTCTTGAAATACCTAGTCTAAAAAGGGAATTGTTGGATGATTCTCATAGCTCCAATTTCTCATTACACCCTGGTAGAACTAATATGTATAGAGATTTGAAGGAATATTTTTGGTGGGACAACATGAAGAGAGAAATTTTTGATTATGTGTCAAGATGTATGGTTTGTCGACAAGTGAAAGATAGAAGACAAAATCCTATAAGAGTCATGAAACCTCTTCCCATACCTGAGTGGAAATGGAATGATATTATGATGGACTTTTTCATGGGGCTACCAGAGACTCCTAGAAGGAATTATGCAATATAGGTAATTATTGATTGTCTTACCAATTCATCTCATTTTATTGTTATAAGAAAATATTTATCACTTGAATGTCTGGAAAGACTATATATTAATGAATTTTTAAGACTTCATGGAGTACCACTATCGATTTTTTCTAATCATGATCCTCATTTTACATCAAGACTCTGGAGAAGTATTCAGAATGCCTTGGATACTGAACTTCTTTTGAGCACTGCCTACCACCCTCAAACTGATGGACAATCAGAAAGGATTATTCAAACATTAGAATACATGTTGAGATCTTGATCACTTGACTTTCAAGGTATGTGGGATCAATATTTACCTCTGGTATAATTTTCCTATAACAATAGTTTCTATTTAAGTATTCAGATGTCACCATATGAACAGTTGTATGGAAAGAGATGTCACACACCAACTTGTTGGGATGATGTTGGTGAAAGAAAACTCATAGGCCCAGAACTTGTTCAGGAAATAATAGAAAATGTGAAGGGTATCCAAACCCACATCAAAGTAACTCAAAGTAGGCAAAATATATATGTCGATAACCGAAGGAAAGATTTGGAATTTCAAGCATAAGATCATGTTTTATTGAAGTTATCTCCATGGAAGGGTGTTATACGATTTGGTAAGAAAGGAAAATTAAGTCCCAAGTATATCGTACCTTTATAAATTCTTGAAGGAATTGGAGTTATATCTTATCGTTTGACAATGCCTCCAAGTTTCTCAAAAGTTCATGATGTGTTCCATGTATCACTGTTGAGAAAATATATGCCTGACCCATAGAATGTACTCACCTATGAAGAAATATAACTAGAACGGGATCTATCTTATTGTAAATATCCTATCAAAATTCTTGAAACTAGAGAACAAGTATTGAGAAACCGGACAACTCATCTGGTAAAAGTTCTATGAAGAAATCATAAGATGGAAGAGGCAATGTGGGAACCTAAGGAACTTATGATTAAGAACCACCTGAATCTTTTTATGTAGTATTATTCTAGAAATTTAGAGGAAGAAATTATTTGAAGGAGTGAAGAATGTAACACCCCAAGCTTCAATACTATGTTTCCCTTTGAATAATGCAATAGCTTGCGTTGTATAAAACTTCAAGATTCTATCACACCACGACCAATCAAACTAGTCATTATGAATAGTAATATCCACTTTTTGAAATTTTATAAATTTTATTTGTCAAAATGGACTTCATTTTTGGATTCATAATATCAAAATTAGCTTAGGGTGAATTTTTGGTACTTTTTTGATAACTTTCAATTTTTGATGAATAGTGAAAAATACTAAATTTTAATTAAAAAGAACTTTTTTAATCAAAATAATTTATAGAGTTAAATTATGCATTTGAATGGTTTTTAAGTTTCATTAGATTATATTTTTATCATTTAATATAATTTAGTTCATTGGATGTAATTTCACATTTAAACTAGACATAAACAAGTGTTAATCTTTTGAAAGTTACTATTTATTAAAAACACGTTTTATGTTTTGACAATAGGAATTAATTTTAAATTAATTTCTGCAACTTCTGTGTTTTGAATTTGTAAAAATGGATTCCATATTTGGAATCAGGAGGTCCAAATTGTGTAAATTGGTAACTTTTATTTTTTGGCATTATGAATAATTACTTCGGTAAATATTTTATTTACCATGGTTAAAGGGGTAAATCCGATAAATAAGGGTAAAAAATAATATTATAATAATAATAAATTACCCTAACATGTATCTTATTCCTATTGATTGATACATTTCCTACCATTGGTATCTTTGGGTCTATTTTGGGACCCCATGGAGCCACTCGAGAGTGATAATGACACTATTAATTAATTTAAAGTAAAGACAAAAATGACATAAACATTTATCTTTTAGTAAAACAATTTTTACAAGGGGTTATATAAGTTATCCTTTCAACTATAAATATTCATTTTAAAGATAAATATATTTCCTATATCGTGGTATTTTTTTATAATTTTTAGACATCAAATAAATAAAATTATTTATGACACAATAATTATGTAGTGTTTACCTCATTAATGAATGATTTAAATAAATGAGATTATAAAAATTAACAAAATATCCAGAACCTGTAAAATTATTATTGTATGATTTTATTTCTAACATTATTCATCTTATCTTAGAATTTAAATAGTTTTGGACCTTTTTAAACTGAAAATCATTATATAATAAAATAATATTTTCAAACATTTTTAAAGAGACCATCCTCCCCCTTATAAAAATCCCTCAACTCTAACTCATTTTTTACACCACTCAAGCCCTTTGTATCATCTAACCTCTGACCAATTAATCTCCCTATATCCCTGTATTCTTTTTAGAAGGCTTACTTTAGGTAGAAGGCACTTCAAGCAATCCTTTTGGTTCAAACCAAAGGGAGTTACCCGATTTGAAGGTAACATCTCCTCTTAAGTTCTTTTGTTTTATTTTACTTATACAACCCCATAAACTACATTTATTACTTTATTTTATAACAACACAAAAATAATCAATATACTAGGTTGTTTTTATGAAAATTATTTGAACTAAACTTACACACACCTCCATCTAATGGGTATAGAAAATAATTTCTCTGTGGATAGCAAACTACTACCTCACAAAATGATGATTGTTCAATCTTATACTACCACCTCTTATGGTGGCCATTATGATGTCACTGTAATTATATATTATATTTATGATATTTATTTTATCTATAATCTTCTTTAATTCTCTTTTATAGCATACCTTTATTTTTTTTATGTTGTATATATATGATAATTTCATTTGAGGAAGTGCAGACTACCGCCCCCTCAAAGTGATATGACTCGTTCATACCATACATGGAATGTATAAAGGATGGTGTTAATGAACTTATTTAACATATATAAAATATTTTATTATACTATAATAATAATATACCTTTGTATCACTTGTTCTTATTTCCTTTTAAAATAAAAAAATGAAATGGAAGTAGCGTTTGTGCATTTGTAAGGATTACCGTCTCCACGAACTCAATGAGATTCATTCCCCATCATAACCATTCAAGAATAATTTTCATTTGATTATTAAAAATAATATTTAGGAACATAATATCATTCTATATATGAATCAAATACATCCTATCTATAACAAACATGACTTACATAACAAAACATATAAAGGAAGTCGAATCACTAACACCCAAAACAATGATACTACTAAAATATTATTAACAAAGGAATATTAGAAGATCATATATGATATCATATTTATTTATGTAGTTATTTTATAATTTAATAACAATTATTTGACTATTATACCATAGTTTAACATACCCTCAACCATGGAAAAGTACAAGGTAAGGGTTAATTTCACAATCTCTTTATTATCCAAGGTTGTTTTTACTTAAGTATCTATTGGGACCTCTTTATCATCCACATCCATGTTTCTTAAAAATTTATTTCAAAACATTAATACTATTTACTAGAATATGGTTTAAATTCATTTATACCATTTTCTCACTTTTTATAAATTTTTTTGAAATGAATCTTTCTGTCGTTTTCCAAACAAGATACTTTATGACCTTTTTGACAAATTAAGGTAAGAATGTTTTTTAACTTATATGGCGGGTGTGGTTATTCTCTTCCATTATAACACTTTTGAAACTTCATTTACAATATTATAATAATATTTTAAAAATAAATGTTTTCTTTTATAATTACATGACTTTTAAATGATTTCAAAATAAAAAGAGATATTTCTCTCATATAGTTTTGATTTCATCTATGTCAACATTCATTAATGAATTTTATACTTGTTTGAAGTTGATTTATTATGATAAAAATCTTCCATATTATATTGAAGTTTTTGTGATATGATTGACTGTGGATTTGTTTTTTTTATACCGTTCATGGTTTATGGTTAATTTATTAACATTTCGTATGATAGTTTTAATACAAATGTTTATGTTGTGTTTCAACCTTTTTATATGAGGAATGTATTGGACTTATTAAGTGATAGGTGGATCCCATTATAGCTTCTCGATGCATCGGTAGGTCTCATGATACAAACTAGTGTCTTAGAACAAGTCCTTGAAAAAATATTATTTTTAGTCTTATCACGAGGCCTTGATAATGTGGTTATGATGTCCAAAATTATGCATTCCATCATTATGAAATTAGCTATTGATATTACATGTGATTATTCAACTAGTAGAATATCCATTTGAATAAGTAAATGGAATTATTTTATTTATCTTTTCCATATTATGCTGAAGTTTAATTTTAAAAGTCTTTTGTTTTAGTCTTATACATTACCATAAATGTTTATGCTTATTTATGAAAGTTTGTGCAATATTGTTATCCTTACTGAGCATCTGAGCTCACCCCTTTTTATGTTTTATTTTTCCTAGGATGTGGAGAAGTATATTATGATTAACCTTTAGGGATAGACCAAGGGTATGAGTGTGTTCAAGGGGGGTACAATGTTGTTTTTATTTATTACATGATGTAATGTAAAAATTATGTACATATCTAGTACTTCTAAGGCTACTAAACTGATCGATCTTTTGAGACATGATTCCTTGTATCATGCCAATGTTATGTAAAAATGCACCGACTCTGGGTAACTGAGGTCGAGGCATTACAAAATGGATATTGAGGAATAATTCAATTAATTTTGGTGGATAAATATTTAAATGTATTTATATCTGTATAGTTTATATGATATATTATTTTTAGTTATGTATGGGTTGTTACAATTTAGAACATTTGTTTTATCAGAAATCAATTTTGTGATCAATTTTATTTCAAATGAATAAAACTATTTTGGGAACCTAATAAAGGATGAATTATATTTTTGAATCATATGTGATTTTATTGTTATTTTATGGTTATTTAGATTATTAATAATGTCTATAATATCATAGTGATTACATGATTTATGAATATACATTGTGGATTGGGAATTTAAGAGTTATTAACATTATTTGGAGATAAACATTATTTTTAAATTTCAATAATATGCGATTCGATCCTTCTGATTTTTGGGTTTCAATATTAGTATAAAAATATTCTTGAGGAATTTTTGGGGTAGTTATTTATATAATTGTCTGAATTTAATTTGGCGTATTATAGTTTAATTTTGAAGATTAAAGTAGTTTTTCTTAATATGAGGGTTTACTCATTTTGAGGAATTATTTTATCTTGTATAACCATTTTGTTTTTGGTTAATGCCTAGATACATGAGGAATATATTTTTATCCTTTTAATTATTTTTTGATGCATAAAAGTTGATTATAATACTTTTGGAGTGGATTTCAACTTGAATGCTCATTATTTTGAGCAAAATGATAAATTTGTGGTGGAAATTAATTTAAAGTATGGAACTCTACTTTTCATGTAAGTATATTTCTTTATGTTCTCACATAAGGTAGTAAAATAATTCCTCTACTTTAGCAATATTATTTTTTGTATAAAAATATTTTTTGTTTAATTTTATTCTCAATAAATTTAAGGCCTTTTAACCCATCATAGATTTATCTTTTCTTGATAATTATCTTTCTCATGATTAGGTTATATTTTAGTCTCTATCAGTCTGTGGGAGTTAGTTTTATCTTCAATTTACATGTATTCACTTCCCCCTAATGTTCTCCTTTTTTATAACCTAGTATATGTTACTCTAGATGACCTTCATATATCCCTTTTTATTGCATATCTAGTACAAATCTTATTAGTCCTTTTTAAATTTTTTGATTTAAAAATTGGTATTTAAAAAATTCAATCCTTGGTAACCAAACCTGAGTTCAAATTATAAGGAAAAAAATTCTAAAGGTGTAGAGAATGTAGCATATAAAAAATCTTAATTGAAACACTATGGATGATAGAGTATAAGATATGCCACATCGATCTTAAATGAACAACAAAATATAATTATTCAAATGTGATTGTTATGAACTCACCATTAAAGTAGTGGTAATAATTAGTATTAAATAAATTGTGAAATATATAATGGTAATAATATTTTATTATTTATAAATTAATGTTTTTAAATAATTACTATATTTTTAGTAAAGTAATTTTATTATTAAAAAAGGTTTTCTTCAAAAATGATTTTTATTTCATTTTATGGGTGATAATTACAACTAATTTCTAGAAATATTATAATTTTTTAAAAAAAAAATTTATTTTTTGATTTATAATATTGAAATAATATTATAATGAAATTTTTATAACTATCTAAAAATATTAATTTTTCAATGATTAGTGAAAAATAATTATTTTTATTAAAATTTTTATTTTAATTAAAAGTATTTAAAATGTAAAAAAATTATGGATTAGTATTAGATATTAATTAGTGAATTTTGATTTAATATAATCCAATTATTTTTTCCTAAAATATATTTAATACATTATTTATTTAAAAAACATTATATATTTAAAATGGTGATTTTTCCAAAAACTGGTTTTTCATTGTGTCTTTCTGGTTTATTTTTTTAATAAATTATGAAACATATTTTATTTGAATACAGAAAAATGTATTACATATTTTTAATCATTGGATCAAAATTTATTAGATATAACAGTTTGTTCTTGGTCAATATGAATAGAAGCTTTAGTAATTTCGGTTACCATGGTAAAGTGTAAATCATGTAATTTATGTTAAAAATAAACATATAAGAACTATTTAACAAACCAAACACTTAGATAAATATTATTCAATCAGTATATATCAACTATAATCATCCAAGTGTCTAATTTTTTACCTTTTTGGGAAACTCTGATGAGATTTTGACCTTTCTATTATTTTATTTAATGGAATTTCAAACATGTCACACTCTTCTTTTAATAAGTGTAACTTATTTAATATGCCATTATCCAAATGATTTTTTCAAATAGAAACATTATTTTCAAATATAATATATTTAAATTCTTCATGGTAATTAATTTTTTATTTTTACTAAAGGTATAATTTCTGTTTATTCTTGGATAAGACGGATTGAGTAATTATTAAATTAATATAAAATTAAAATAACTAAATATAAAATATTTCAATAAATATAAATTTAGATAAAAAAATTTATAAAAAAACTTTATAGATTACATTAATATATTATGGATAAAATAAAATATTTTTTTCTGAATTATAAATGTTATCATTATATCATTAATGTCAAAGCAATGAATATTTCTAAAAATTGACATTATAGACATTTTCTAATAAATAATATTTTTTTATGATATTAATTTTTAAAAAATCTACAAAATGGCCACATGATTATTATAAGGTCTAGAATATCAAACATGGACCATTTATTGGATTTTTTTTCATTTTATAGTAACAACATTAACCATCATATTGTAAAAAATACATGTTGTCACGGTAAGAGTTAAAAGGTTTGAATAACGGTTAAGAATGGTAAGGGTAGAAATATAGTGAAAACATAGCTTATTTATACTTTATTAGATGATAAAAAACCATACTTATCATATCTTATAATTTATTTTTTTTGAGACATTTTTTTTAAAATATTGTTTCATTATAATTTATTATTTTGAATGTTCAAAGAGTAAACCTCCCCTCTCTTGTAAAAGGGGACCTCACTTTCCCATTTATTCACACTTAAAACCCCATTTTGGTTCAAAAAATACCTTAAAAATGAATCAATAGAATTCTTACTCTCATTATAATGGTATTATTTTAAGCATAACAACAACCATATTAGTCTTAAGTTATTAAGTAAAGGAGATTGTCTAAGAAGATGTATCAATTTAAATAAAGTGTTTCTATTTTTATTATTGTTAAACATCCCTCAAAACTTCTTCAACCATGCTAAAATAATAACTCTAGTATCCCCCATATACTTATATTTTATTATTTTATTTTAATGACCTATATTCATCTACACTTCAAAAAAATGTGAAAATAATTCGTTTTTCATGTGTACGGTGGACTACTGCCACGTGAACAGATATAATTTATTTTCCATCACCATATCTCAATAAAGGTTATAATGATGGAACTAATGTTTTTAAATTATATTAATTACATAATTATCATTCTTAAATGATAATATATCATTTACATTCTTACCTTTTCATACACATTAAAATGATAACATCATTCTTTCAAACGTGTGAACTACCACCTCCATAAATAGATTTGAATCATTTTTCCTCACCACATCACATAGCTGATATATATAAGTATATATAAAGAAATAATATTATAATTAAGATATTATTATCATTATTTAATAATAATATTATACTTTCTTTCTTTACATAATTATAATTGAAAATTTTAAATGTTAATCATGTGTATGTACATCTTACTATCTACATGATTGTAGCACAGTTCATTTTTCATTACCATGTGCAATGGTTGAATTTAAAAGTTTAACTGTCACACTCGATTTTTTTTTCTTTTCATGTCTTGATTTTGATCTGGTTCATTCGAAATCCTGATCCCTTTTTTGGGTTTTAGGTGAGATTAATTTTGAGTTTTGAACTTCAATATATGTCTAGTCACCCTACCATTGGTTCCCCATAGATTTTTTGGGAGTTTTGGAGAAAAGGTTTGTTACTTCATGATTTGGGCCAACCGTGATCCCATATCCAGATTTAAAAACCAAATTTTATTTCTTTTATAAATCCTTAATATTTCAACATTTTTCACTAATTTCACTTACCACTTGGCCTCCACTAATATATTAAAACTAAAATATTCTTTTTTATCCCTTATAAATTTATAAGTTTGGTGAATTTAGGTTATTTATTCAGGTATTAGGCCAGCCTGAGGGCCCATTTCCAGTTTTTAAAAAATAATTCCTTTATTTTATATATTATTCATTGTTTTATAATTTTCGGTGATTCCACCTCCCACTCGAGACCAAGAACCCTAGGATCACCCCCATGTTACATTTTATCTCTTTGGAGATCATACTACTAAGGATTAGGGAAAATATTCTAAACGGTTCTCAAATCATCCAAATTTTCCAAAGGTATTTTTTATCAGTCATAAATCATTCAATTCAATCTCTTTTTGCCACAAATATTCATACCCTAGTTCTTCTAGACCTTAGTAGACTATAAAACGAGTTTCAATCCATTCCCTTTCCTCTATGGGTGCATATCTAAGGGAAGACGAAGAGTTTTCTGGTTTCCAAGGTGAGATTCCTTCTCATTTCTCCTCCCTCTTCTTCCTCCTTTCATTATTTCTTGGTTTTATAGTCTCCTCTAGTCATTATAAACCTAGGGTTCTATTATCCCATGATTTTTTATGTTGGTTTTGTTATTTTGGGTATGGTTGTCATAGGTTTTGGGTCTATAAACCCTCAAATAGTGATATTGGGTGTGTGTTTTCATTACGCCAAGGGTTTGAGGTAGGATATCCCTTGCACATGCCTTTATCATTTAATTTTGATCATTTTCCAATTTTTGGCACTTGATATATATGTTTACTATTTTTTCAGCCTTTGGATAATTTTATTAGTGTGTAAAATAGTTGTTTAAGCCTTTTTTTGTGAAAGGTAGTGTTGTTTTGTCATAAAAGTGCACACCAAGTATTTGTTTAAATGTTACGCTATATTTATAAAGTGTTTTGTGAGGTTTAGAACCTGTTTTAGGGTATTTTGAACATGTTACAGTATTTTTAATAAAATATGGCATTAAATTGGTGTTTTATTCCTTGTCAAGTTCTTAAAATAAATTGTTTTTTAAGGGCATGTCATGTGTTTGGTAAATTTCCCGGTTGGCTTGTTTGTGTTAAGTGTGATTTAAAATTTATTTTTTTGGATTTATAAATGCATTGGAGGAATTAAAAATGGTATTTTTGGTTCTTTCTATATCTTTCCCATTTATATTTGGTTTTAAAAACAATTGGTTTTGGTTTACAACAAGTTTTGGCCCGAGTTGCCGGAAAATGGCTCGTTTCATATCCTTATGAAAATGGTTTTGTTTTGAGTATGTAACTTGAGTGTTTTAAGGGATTTATGAATGTGGTTTTCTGATTTAAATGGTTTTTATACACATACTTAATAAAATTTAAATGCATACCTTTTTCAAATGTTAGCTTTGAGAAAGGATTAAAGGCTTGTTTGGCATTTTTTTGTAAAAATGGTTTCCATATGTATTTCATGTTCTATATTTTGGGGCCATTTTATGGTCATAAAATTAATTTATTAATTGGTTTTGGGGGTTCTATATATAGGTTTATATGTTACTGATGGTTTTTTCCTTAAAAGTTCATTTTTTAATGGATTTTATGTGCAATGCCTCGTTATACTCCTTAAAACTGTTTTACGAAACATTTTAGTTGTTTATTGATTCATGAAAGAAATGTGAAGAATGTTTTGGGATGTTTTTGTGTTTGTGGTTTTTTAATGTAATTTTTATTTTAAAAGTGTATTTTATAATACTTGTAACTTGATTGATCACTAAAGGTAATCTCGGGTATCTAGGTTGGCGGACGTGTACTAGTATGCTAGTGATCTCATTGGGTTTGGCCCCTATTTCACGTAGAAAGTTTGATGATGAAAAAAATAACTAAACTATGATGATTATGTTGTTGGGGGGACACTAGGTTATGTTTATGCTCCCTACTATTAGCTCATGTGCACAAGAACAGATATTTATTATGGTTACTTTCACCGAGATACGTGGTACCTGGGGCTCACAACTAACTAGTGTCAGGGGGTGTTCTTGTGACTTGTGCTCATTGTCTATTTTGTACTCACTGTTGGAATATGGTGTGTTTTTTTATTAAATTTAGCATTGTGTGTGATTTATTTAAAATTTTACATTCTTTAAATCATCCTTCTTGAAAACTAGTTTCATTTTTAAGTTTCACCTCTTTGAAAATTGTTACAAGCATTCTTGTTTATAACACATGAAAGTTTTTTTCTGGTAATTTTTTTATAGCATGGGACCTCATTTGGAAAACATAAATTTATATCTTGCATTTAAAACTTTAAATTGATGTTTCTTTTACTTTAAAGTATGTGCATTGGGAATAGAATATCAGCCTAACCTACTGAGTTTTAATACGCACACCTATAGTCTTATTTTGTTTTTATCCCTTGTTCAGGTTAAAGATTGAGTTCAATCGCCTTGGGATACGTGTGACTATTGTATTAGAGAGTGACCAGATGGGTTACATGGAGTTAGTTGGTTATCATGTTTGGTCAATTGAGTTGTTGGTTTAGTTGTACTTTTAGTTTCTTGTACAAATAATGTTCCGTTCAATTTTTATGTAAATGTATTTTGGGATTCCATTTCTTTTGTCTGTTTATTTTATTGTTTATATTTGGGAGAAATCATTACCTTGTGTACTCTATTGATGCCCTCGGTTATTTTCACCATCTCAGGAGTATCGAGAACGCCTCTCGGTACTTTTCGTGAGCTGGCCTTGGTGACCGGTTTAGGGTCAACTCGGGCTAGTTTATGACAAAATGGTATCAGAAGGAGGTTGTCTCTTAGCAGAAATTTATTTTTAGAGCACCCTTGTTATTTGGGGGATTTCAAGGTAGATGGAGTAGTATTTTTGGGACTTGATGGGTAAGTTCTGGAAGAGCGTTGTGAACTTTTTCTCGTTCTGATCCTCAGGTTTCCATGGGAAGTCTAGTTTTATTAGTGTCCTTTGTTCTTTTTGATTGTTTGGTGTTGGGATATGACAAGGGGAGTCTAAATAATGGCCTATGTGAGCTCGTAGGTCCTGTCAATCCATGTGGAGCTAGGGCATGTTCCTAATAAGTCTCTCTATATTGGTGTTGTGTTTGACATATGGCCGCCAACCATATGGCCAAGTCACTCACCAGCACTAGTTCCCTATTTTGGTCTTTTGGACCTTTCTTGAATTCTGAATTTTTGTTTTGAAAATCCTTGTGTGAGAACTATGGAAATGGGTTCTAAAGGAAGGATTGGATTTTGAAAATTGTAAAAAGGGGTTCTAAAAATTTAAATTTAAGAATGGTTTTTGGAAGGTTGTGTTTTTGTGAAACAAATTTTGGGGAGGAAGTGGAAATGATTTAACGGGATTGGATTTTCCCTAATCAAAACTTGTGGTTTGTTAAAATAAAATACTTTGAAAGTATGAATAATTTTAATTTGATTCTAAATATTTGTTTTAAATGGGGTGTTTTGGGATGTTGAAAAGTGTTTGAATCTAATAAATTAGTTTTGGAAATTGGTTTTGAGTGGTTGGTGTTTTCCTAGAAAGGGTATTGGTCTAAATGGACATCAGATTATGAAAATATACCTTGCTGAATTTTATAAAATGGGAAGTGGTTGTTTGGAGTATCTTGTTTGTTTTAAAAGTTATTAAAAAGGGAAAATGGGTAGGTTTTTATGCAAATAGTTCTTGATGAAGTGTGGTTTTTTTTGTGAAATCTAAAAAGGGTTTTTGACTTGGTGGTTAGTGTTCCTTTGTAATGTACATGATTTTTTGGAATGATGTTGTTTTTTTAACCATTTGTGTTTTCATGGGTGCTCACATGCATGGTTTTATTGATATCTATAAGGATGGACTATATGGAATGGGGTTTGGGTGCCTATAGTGTCATGGAAATGTGCATGTGAGTGATACTTGATGAAACTCCATTGGTGAATGTGTAAATCCATAAAATTAGTTTGTTTTTAAAAAGTGTTTTGAGCTGAAAATTATAGAATTTGTTTATAAACTGATGGTTATGAGGATAGTTTTTTTCTATGTCTTAGAAGAGTTGTTTATTCAATATGCTTCCTTTTGATCTATAAGTCATACTCTAGTTGTGTATTGATATGGGATTTTTTTGGTGGCTCAGTTTTGGAGTAATGTTCATTGGGTTTCTAAATATGTTTTGGATGTTGTGATGTAGCCCTAGATAGTTCTCTGTTTTCATGATTTCTAGTTGATCAACTTAAGGATTATTTCTCATGTTTCACAAGCTATATCCACCTATTCAAATAATTCATCATCTCATTTTTTGAAATAGAAATCTCTTTGGGCTTGATTTATAGTGCATTTCTATTATGATTATTCTCTCGGTGATAGCAGTTATGTTCAGTGATGCTTGGTGTGTTTCATTGTGTTCCTTGTTCATTTCACTCCTCATTCTATGTAAGTTAGAATGGTGGTGTGTATCCTTATGTCTCTGTTGGGTATTGGTGTTTTGTTTGAGCAAGTGAATTTAATGAGATAATTTGATTCATAGATCATGACTGCGGCGCAGCAGATGCTTCAAACATCAGGGATCAAGACATAGGCCTTAGAGTGAATATTTTCACGTAGTCGGGAAATCGGTAAAGGTGTGGGAAGATCGACTAGGATCCTACCTCCACCTTTGTGGTAAGGTAGTTTCTATGTCTATATTCTGGTTCCTCATCATTGTGAATTTCTTCTTGTCACAATGAGCATGGTGGACTTACCCCTCACATGGTGTCTATGGTTATGCCTTCATAGATGTGGGTTTCTGATCAATGTCCATGTGTGGACCACCTGTGTAAATCGGGTGCATTCTAGGTTTTACCTATTCATAGGTGGAGAGTGTTAGGTAGTTCCCGTGTTTCTTTTGTGGTTTTAGTGTCCTCATGATTGGGTCCCCTTCACTCCCCTCCCCGAGTTGTGGAGGTCTGGATCTATGTAGAAAGTGTTGGCCCATTTATTGTCCCCTTCGTTCGGGAGTGGGTGGTTTAGATGTTCATGTTGTAACCCTCTTAACTTGGGTTTGTAGGTTTTTGTGGGAGAGTTTTGGTGGTCTTGTGTAGGTGATTTTCAATCCTATTTCATGTTGAATTCTTTTTTTGTTCATTTCTAGTTCATCTTTAATGGTGGGGAGACCCACTACAGGTCTCAAAGATATTTCCTTTAAGGGTTTTTTGGATGGTAGTTGTGATTTAATGGTGGGGATCCCATTCCAGCCTCCCCCCAAGTCATTGGATTTCATGAGTGAACTTTGGTTTGGGTGATCATTAGGAGAAGGCCTAATAATCTGGTTCTTGGCTTGGTTGTGGAGTTGGTGGCTTGATCTTTCCGTTGATTCGCAGGAAGTGGTTGGGAGTTGGTGTTTTGTTCAGGGAATAAGATCAAGTTACATTGATGTTAAATGATATTTATTTGGTTTGAGAGGTTGGATCATGCTGATAAGGAATCCTTATGTATTTTTTTGTCAACTGTAAAGTGTTATGGATTTTCGGGGGCGGAAAGTTTTAATGGTGAAGAGAATTGTCCCACCCAATTTTTTTCTTTTCATGTCTCAGTTTTGATCTGGTTCAATGGAAATACCAATAATTTTCTTGGGTTTTGGTGAGATTAATTTTGAGTTTTGAATTTCCATATATTTCAAATCATTCTACCATTGCTTCCCCATATATTTTTTAAGAGTTTTGGAGAAAATGGTGGTTACTTCATGATTTGGGCCAACAGTGAGCCCATTTCCAAATTTAAAACCCAAATTTTTTTATTTTATAACTCCTTCATTTTTTAACATTTTTCACTCCTTAAACTTCCCACTTTGTCTCCACTGACATATTAAAACTACCATATCCTTTTGGACCCATTAGAAATTCATAATCATGGTGAATTTGGGTTATTTATTCAGGTATTAAGCCATCATGATGTCCCATTTCTTGTTTAAAAAAAATATTTTGTTTCTTTTATATCTTATTCATTTTTTAGAATTTTCATTGATTACATCTCCCACTCGAGGAAAATAAACCTAGGCACACCCCCATGTTCCATTTTATCTCTTTGGATCTCATCTTGTCATGGATTAGTGAAAATATTCTCAATGGATAGAAAATCGTCCAGATTTTCCAAAGGTATTTTGTCTCAGTCATAAATCATTCAATTCATTCTCTTTTTGCCACATTTATTCTTCCCATGGTTATTCTAGACCTTAGAAGCCTCTCCAAGGAGTTTAAATTTATTCCCTCTGTAACTTCTCGATTCTGGGAGTCGGCCATATGTGCCCCATACCCGGTTGGTCACATGGCCTCAATTGCATTTCCCTGAATGCCAGAGGATGCTGACTAGTAGCGATGACCTTGCCTGTGATAGTGGGGAAATTATTCCCTCATTGGAAGAGTAACACAACGGAAGTAAAACAGATAGTAGTAGAAGAAGCAGTAATACATGAAATAGGTAAACAGCGGAAGTAATAAACAACTAAAGCACACATATATATATGATTCATGATATATATGTCTACAAAAGCATCCAAACAAGTCACAATGATAGAATACAATACTAAACCCAAGTACAAAAGAAAATCATGTAAACTACTCCACAGCATCGCAAGCCTCAGCTTGGTCTCATACTCCCCAGCTCCACAACAATCAAGTACCTGAAGTAGAAGGGTGTTTCCCTTATCAAAATCTGCAATAATATAGTCTGTTTGGGCCAAAAATCATGACCCAAACAAGGTGTGAGACGAATCTCAATAAGAAACCACCCAAAGATCTATGCCTAATAGTTAGTGAATATATATAGCAGGCAATAAACAAAATTAATTAGTAAGCAAGGATGTACACATAGTAACAATCCTACAAATTCAATTTCTTTCATTTTCATATACCGAATAAGCATCTAATCAAAAGCAGGTAAAACTCTAGTAAGTACTCACAGCCTAACCCCTCTGGTTCAACCAAACAAACATGACCAACCATCTGGGAATTATACACAGTATAACCCCTCTAGTTCAGCTTTAGCAAAGACACTATGAGTTATCACTCACCATCAATTCCCCATGTGGTCTCATATCGGAAACTAATAGGCACTCTGAAGAAGAACTCAACATCCAATTCTCCCTATGTTCCATATCTAGGAAACTACAAACACACTGAGGGAGCACTTACGTCCATCCCCCCTATAGTCTTGCAACGTAAAAAACAGACACTCTGGAGAAGCCATCAACATCAATTCTCCCTATGGTCTACTACACCAGGTTCCCATAGCCCTGTGTAAGTCAATCGTGCACAAAGATACATGGAATCCAAAGTAAACCTCAATAAATACTTGGCTAAAAAATCCACTGCATATCATAGCATGTCAGATAAATAATCACACCATCATAAAAATACTAGGCATGGGTAGCAAAGCAGCCTAATAGGCAAGCTGGACCAAACGGTAAAAACAATAAAACATGGGAAAAACCTCCATAACATGGAAAAGTTAACCATATTCAAAAAAAATTAACCTCTATCCAATCAAACAAGGCATTGAAGGCAGAAAAAAGGGATAAAACCATAAACACACAATACCTCGTACAAGGGTATTGGGCACTTTTGCACATAAAATTCAAATACTGTCTACAGAAAGGCACAAAATACCTTACTCGGTATCTTGAGATCAATATACTTGAACCTTAGTCTTTTAATTACCCTATAATTCCATAGATCTACAAAAATGCTTAAGAATTTCAACTGAAGATATCCTGCGGAAGTGGAGAAATCAGAAGATGTTGTTCAAGAAGAAGGGAGAAATCGTCAATATGATTCCAACACAATTGATAGAGTTCAAATCAGAGAATAGATGACTAGTTGGGGGCTCAGTGAATATCCACAGCCGTACGGATTCTCTTGTATGAGACGGACGAAGAAGAAGTGTGTTATGTCCATCAGATATAACCTCGGTCCATTTAATGAAAAAAAAAGTACACTACGTGTATTTTAAAGTTACACGGTGTGTACTTGCCTTTTACAACTTCTTCTTTAGGTGGTCTCTAGGTCACCACACACGGCCATGTACTCGGCCATTACCCAACTAGTACACAGTCACCTGCAATAACCAGGTACACGGCGTGTACTTAAAGTACACGGTGTGTACTCCTAAAATTTCTAGAAACTCCTCTTTTTCTCAAAAACAACCAGAACAAAAAAAACATACCTGAAAATAAGATCTGGGTTCTTTAAAACTTCCTCCCTTAAATAAATTCATCCTCGAATTTCCCTAGTAAGTATGTGTAGAAGAAAAAACCTCGGACATTTCTAGCCACTACAATCATACATCAACCTCCATCTCCCAGGTCTCGGCATGTACTCACTCGTGCTTCCAAAGAACTCATACCCTAGGAAAAGACTGACCACATAGAACTTTCACACTTCGATCAACAATCCAGATAGGATTCTCCTCAAATGATCCATCCACCTCTAACTCAACCTCCTCAGGTTGGAAATCATGAGATGGTTTGGAGAAGTAACGTCAAAGCTGAGAAACATGGAAGACATCATGCATAGCCCGGTACCTCTGAGGTAACTGCAACCAATAGGAAACCGGCCCAACTCTCTCCAGCACCTCAAACGGTCTGACGTACCTCGGAGAAAGCTTACCCTGTCTCTTAAACCTTCTGTGTCCCAACCTCAATGTGACATGTAGAAAAACCGGATCCCTGACCTCAAACTCCAGAGGTCATCTCTATTGATCAGTATAAGACTTCTGTCTTGACTGTTCAGTATCCATCCTCTTCTGAATCAACTCTATCTGCTATGTGGTATCCTATACAAGACTAGGTCCCATCATAGATTCCTCTCCTGCCTCTATCTAGTATAAGGGTGATCAGAATGGCCTACCGTACAAATCCTCAAAAGGTGTCATCTGAATAGTTTCTTGAAAACTATTATTGTAGGAAAACTTCACAAGATGTGTGTGCTTATCCCAAGAACCTCCAAAATCTATGATTCATTCTCGAAGCATGTGCTCAAGTACCTGAATCTTATGCTCATAATGACCATTTGTTTGGGGATGGTAAGTTGTACTCAGAAGTACATGTGTACCCAAATCCCTCTAAAGTCCCTGCCAGACCCGAGAAGTAAAATGGGTGTCCCTGTCTGAAAAAATGGAGTGTGGAACCCCATGTAAACGTACAATCTCTCAGATTTACAACCTACCAAGCTCATCAACACTGAAGGTCTCCTTAACCAACAAGAACTGGGTAACCTTCGTGAGTCTGTCAATGACAACCCATACTGCATCATTCCCTCGAGGTGACCTTATAAAATCTATCATGAAATCCATCATGACATCATTCCAATTCCACTCGAAAATGGGTAACTGCTGCAAAAGCCCTACTAGTCACTGATGCTCTGCCTTCACCTACTGATAGGTGGAACACCTCATGAAAAAACCAGCAACATCTCTCTTTATTCATAGCCACTAATAATGGCGGTGTAGATCACGATACATGTTCTTGACACCAAGATGAACTTCCTAAACTGAGGAATGAAATCCCTACATCAGCTCTCCGCATAAGTCTACTGGCACCCGCACACGCCCATGAAAACACAAGATCTCATCCTCTCCTACTGTCCATTCAGGAATAGGGTCCTCTCTTAAAATACTCTCTCAAATTACTAGGCCTTCTAAATTCGATAGATGAATTATTCTTACTCGATGAATAAGAGTAGAGGTAACAGCTACATAAGATAGAAACATCTTCCCCTGTCTGTCATGCACCTCCAAATGCATCTTAGAGAACAAATCCATAAGCTACCACTCACTACTGGCCTCCAGAACTGTATGTATCTAAGTTCTCGTGCTCAATGCTATAGCTAATGTGTTACCCTTCCCAGGAATGTAGGTAATCTCAAAGTCAAAATACTAAAGGTACTCAACCCAACTTCACTATCTCAGATTTAGGTTGCATTGAGTGAAGATATACTTGAGACTTTTTTGGTCGGTGAAAACCACAAAATGCTCTCCCAACAGATAATTTATCCAACAGCTTAAAGCATGAACAACTGTAGCCATCTCGAGACTGTGTGTCGGGTGGTTCCTCTCATGTGGCATCAACTGCTGAGACCCGTATGTAATGACTCCTTCTCACTGCATAAGCACTACTCTTATCCCGATACATGATGCATCATGGTATACAGTATAGCTCTTTCTAGACTTTAGAAATACTATTATCAGTGCTGAATTCAACCTCCCTTTCAGATCCTGAAAGGTTGACTCAAAATAATCTAAGAACAAGTACTTTTCACCCTTCTTAGTCAGACCAATCAGTGGTGCTACTAAGCGTGAAAAGTCCTATATAAAATGCTTGTAGTAACCAGTTATCCCTAGAAAACTTCGTACCTCAAAGACGTTCTTCGGCTGCTCCCAGGAAACTACTGCTCTCACTTTCTCTAGGTCTACTAATACTCCTGTCTCTGAGATAACATGACTGAAGAAGTGAATTTGGTCCATCCAAAAGTATCATTTTGAGATCTTAGCATATAACTGATGCTCTCTCAGTGTACTCAAAATGATCACAATATGGGTCGCAAGGTCGTGTCGAGTGTGAGATTACACCAAGATATCATCCACAAAGACCACCATGAAAGAATCCAAGTATGGATGGATCACCCGGTTCATCAGTACCATGAAAATTTTAGTCTCATTCGTGAGACTGGACGGCATAACCACATACTCGTATAGACCATACCTGCTTTGAAAGGCTATATGAGGTACATCTGATGGTATAACACGCAATTGATGATAAACAGATCTCATGTCAATCTTCGAGAACACCCAGGCTCCTCAAAGATGATCAAATAGATCTTCAATTCTTATCAAGGGATATTGGTTCTTGACCATCAACTGGTTAAACTTCCAATAATCCACTCGAAGTCTAAGGGTACCATCCACCTTCTTCGCAAACTGAACAGGTGAACCCTAAGAAGAAGTACTAGGTTGGATGAACCCCTTAGCCTGCAACTCCTCCAACTACTTCTTGATCTCCTTTAACTCTAGTGTATCCATCCTATAATGAGGAATAGACACTGGTGCCGCTCCTATAACAAGCTCAATAGAAACTTCCTCCTCTCGCTCCAAAGGCAAACCTGAAAAGTCATGTGGAAAGACATCTCTTATACGATCCACCACTGGATGAAAGTCCATCTGTGGAGTCCCCTGGTCATCTAGATATAGACTAGTAATCTGGGTTGTAACTCCTCCCAACCCATGATTATTGAGTCCCGCTCTACTCACCTAGACATCCCATTCTCCCTTATGAAGAAGCGATCCACCCTCTGGTGATGTGAAACTCGCCCTACGATGATATAAATCAACAACTGCCTGGAAGGGAACTGACCAGTCCATTCTGATAATGAAATCATAGCATGTTATCTTTAGGATATAGAGGTCCCAAAAGAAGTGACACCCACCAACCTCTAGAGTTCACTCCATGAACTAACGTACACTAGTCGTTCTAGTCCCCAATAGAGTGTCTAATATCAAGATATCAGTATAAGAAAAGATACATATCCCAAGGCTCTCCACAACAGCAACATATATAAATCTATGGGAAGCCTCTGTATCCAAAAGAGCATAAGCTAAAACTGAGGCAACTAAGATCATACCTCGAACTGTAGAGGGTCCGGGATCCTGCTCCTGCTGGTTCTGCTCCACTGCAAAAGTCTGACCTGCACTGTGACCCTACGACCCTGCCTGACCACCCTGAGCTGATCCAATTTATTGTCACAGAAAGACGGGCGACTGGATACCATGTCCACGACCTCCACCTCAGCCTAAATAGCTGAAAGAACTCTAGTTTCTTGACTGATAAGAAACCGGTGGATATAATCCTAGACGAGAAGTCATAGAAGAACCCCTGTCACCAGCTGCTGATGAGAAGAACTGATAGAAGTGTTGAAGGTGACCCATATTGCCGCAAGATTGTCACTCCACTGGGTCTCTCAAAAAATGTGGCCTCGTATTACCACTCTTCACGCACTGGTGTCACACCACCTGGCTACCAGAATATGTATCTCATATACTATGATCTCTACGCATAGACTCCTTGCGGCACTTCCAGTTTTTAATAGGAGGGATACCAACTCTAGATGTCGAACCACACTGGATCACCACCCCAGAATCACTCAGATTGCACTCCATGATTAGTTTTTGGTTGACTATAGAAGTGATGGAAGTCAACCTGAAGATGTTCACCTGAGATCGGATGTCGTGTGTGAGAACATCCTCAAACTTCCTTGCAAGAAATAACTCATCACCTCCTGGAATAGGCGTGAATCCCTATATCTCTATAAAGCGAGAAGAATATTCCATAACAAAAAGAGTACCTTGCTCTAGACTCATGAAATCTCGGGCTCGATCGGCCCTCAAAGTATTCGGGTAGAATTAGTCATAGAAGGCACTTTGGAACTCATCCCACGCCATATCCTGCTGGCACCCCGCCTGTGAGATCACACCCCACCATCTCTTGGAGGAGTCCTAAAGTATATAAGTAGCGAGCTTCACCCTCCTCTCTAGAGGTTTCTCTAGATGGTCAAAGATATATAGCATGGCTTCTAACCAAGACTCTATAGCGTGAGTTCCTCCTTCCCCTGTGAAGTTGGGAGGATGCTGCTACTGGAAAAAACACATCAATTATGCTATAGAAGGGGCAGGATGCGGTACTCCTTGAAAGGTCTGCATAAACCTCATAAAGACCTCTCAGAACTATGCGTTAGAACCTATGTCTGGAATGATGGCTGGTGCCAAGACTTGCACAACTAGAGGATCTACTGGTAGTTCCTGATCTTCCATGTCTGGTGTCTGATCACTGCAATGTAACTGGTGGACAACCGGAGGATGTCTCAGTGTCATGAATCTGCAAGGTCAAGTGTATACCTTAGATCAATATTAACAGGGACAGAAAATTAGAAGTGTAAGAAGGAAATAAGAAAAATAAAGCATTCAATTTTTTCAAAACATGGATACATGGCGTGTATAATTTCTACACGACATGTTCCCTTAATCCTTCACATGGGTGTGTACTTTTGACAACCCAGGTCATGTAACACCCCAAACACACGGTGTGTTGTCCTCACACATGGTGTGTACTTGAATCCTCTTTCCCTACCCGATTTCTTCTACACAGTTAAGCCACAAGTTTCTCCTAGAACAAAACTACACAGCGTGTTAGTGACAAAAACGACATGTACTATGAGAACTTCAACGACCTGTGTTGTTCTTCACATGGCTGGTTGCATGGCTCACTCTACATAGTGTGTTTCATATGGACACGACGTTTATTGGGGGGATTTCAAATGCCCGTGTTGTTAGTCACATGGGTGAACACATGGCTAACTATACACGGAATGTTTATCCTAGACAGGGTGTGTACAAGAAGGTTTCCACCATCCTTTTTTGTTCGTTACACGGTTGGGTGCATAGTTTACACTGCACGGCGTGTTCAAGATTGGAAAGTCATGTTTAACTTATGTTTTTATCCATACATGTCGTTAGTCACACAGGTGGACACAACGTCTTCAAAATATGGTGTGCACGTCAGGAACACGGCATGTTCCACCAAATATTTCCCAACCCTATGTATCTTCCCACACAACCAGTGACATGGTTAGAGACTACACAACATGTACATATAGTACACGACATGTACTTTTTGTAAGAACCCGGATCTTATTTTCATGTATGTTTTTCTTTTTTGGTTGTTTTGGATAAAAATAGGAGTTTCTTGAAATTTCAAGATTATGTGTTGTGTACTTTAAGTACACATCATGTACATGGTTGTCGCGGGTGACCGTGTACTGGCCGGGTAGCATCCGAGTACATGGCCATGTGTGGTGACCTAGAGACTGCCTAAAGAGGAGGCTAGAAAAGGCAAGTACACACCGTGTACTTTTAAAATACATGTCGTGTACTTTATTTTTTTCATTAAACGAACTGGGGTTGCGTCTGATGGATAGAACACACTTCTTATTTGTTCATCTTTTCCAGGAGTGTTTGTTCGGTTTTGGATCTTCTTCAAGCCCTCGACTCACTGTCTGTTCTCTAATTCGAACTCTGTATATTACGTTGGAATCACATCGGTGAGTTCTCCCTTCTTCTTGAACAACATCTTCTGATTTCTCCTCTTCTGCAAGATATCCTCAGTTTAACATCTTAAGAATCTTTGTATATCTATGGTGTTCTAGAGAAATTCAAGGCCTGAGGTTCACGTATATCAATCTCATGATGATGAGGTATGTGTTTTGTGCCTTTACGTAGATAGTCTTTGAATTTTATGTGCAAAAGTTCCCAATACCCTTGTACGGGGTATTGTGTGTTTATGGTTTTAGCCCTTTTTTATGTATGCTATGCCTTGTTTGACTGGATAGATGTTAATTATTTATGAATATGGTTAAATTTTCCATGTTATGGAGGTTTTTCCCATGTTTTCTTATTTTGAATATTTAGTCGAGCTTGCCTATTAGGATGCTTTGCTTCCCATGCCTAGTATTGTTAGGATAGAGTGATTATTTATCTGACATGATATGATATGTTGTTGATTTTTTAGCCAAGTAGTTATTGAGCTTTACTTTGGCTTCCATGTATCGTTGTGCAAGATTGACTTACACAGGGCTGTGGGAACCTGGTGTGGTTGACCATAGGGATAATTGACGTAGAGGGCTTCTCCAGAGTGTCTGTTTACTTTTACGTTGTGAGACCAAAGGGGGGATGGATGTAAGTGCTCCCTCAGAGTGTATTTTGTTTCCTCAATACGATCCATAGGGGGAATTGGACTTTGAGTTCTTACTTAGAGTTTCTATTAGTTACCAATACAAGACCACATGGGGAATTGATGGTGAGTGCTTCCTCAAAGTGTCTCTGCTAAAGCTAAACTAGAGGGGTTAGAATGTGTGTACTTCCCAGAGGGTTACTTGTGTTTGTTTGGTTGAACCAGAGGGGTTAGTTTGTGAGTACTTCACAAAGGGTTGCCTGCTTTTGATTAAATTCTTACTTGGTATATGAAAATGAATGCAATTTAATTTGTTGGATTGTTACTATGTGTACTTCCTTGCTTGCTGATTCATTTTTTTATTTCCTGCCATATATATTCACTGGTTGTTAGGCACAGATATTTGGGTGGTTGCCTACTGGGATTCGTCTCACACCCTGTTTGGGTCATGGTTTTGGGCCCAAACAGATTATATTGTTGTAGGTCTAGATTAGGGAAAGTTCCCTTCTACTTCAGGTACTTGATTGTTGTGGAGCTGGGGAGCATGGGACCAAGATGAGGCTTGGGATAATGTAGGGCAGTTTACATGATTTTCATTTGTACTTGGGTTTAGTATTTTATTCCAACATTGTGACTTGTTTGGATGTTTTCCTAGACATATGTATCAATCATCATATATATGTGTGTGTGTGTGTGTGTGTGTTCTCCAGTTGTTTATTACTTCCACTATTTACCTATTGCATGTTTTACTACTTCCTCTACTGCTATCTGTTTTACTTCTGTTGTGTTACTCTGCTAATGAGGGAATAGTTTCTCCACTATCACACCCAAGGCCCTCACTACTAGTTGGCAGCCTCTGGTATTCGGGGAGATGCACCTGAGGCCATGTGACCAACTGGGTACAGGGCACCTCTGGGTGGCTCCCAGAACCAGGACATTACAAAGTGGTATCAGAGGATTTCTTTTCTTCTTGACTTACTGTTTGGAGCCTATTACCAAGGATAGGAAGGAATAGGTAGTTGGTAATAAGTTGTGCCTAGGAGTAGCTAACCCGTGTATAGGGAAAATCCAATTTACCTCGATTATTGCAATTTTTCTGGTTTTTCAATTTTACAGTTGATTTGATTTCACTGTTTAGTGATTCACATGTGTTGTGATATTATCGTTGATATTATTGAGGTTCTATTTTTGTTGCAACCCAATGAGATGACGGTATGTCGTCTCATGCATCATATAGGAACTTTCTAGATATCACATTTCATGCATTATTTCCATTCCATTTAGGGTGAATTAGAGATTGCATGCTGTTGTGATAGAGGTTGTGTTAGATATGCATGTTTTTGTGATAAATGCCTTGATAGAATGCCTATTTTTGATAGGGTATTGAATTGTGTAAGGTTTTTTTTAATGAACACCAAATTTTGGTTCTTGAGGTGTTATGGGGCCTTATGGAGTGGAATTTGGTGGATCATTGCTCTATTATGTTTACATATAACATGTATAAGATGTCAAGATTTGATTCGTGGGGAGTATGGGCCCTCACAGAAAGAAAATTGGCACTTTAATGTTTGTTTCAGGGTTTTTCTGGGTTCTGTAGTATTTTCTAAGGCTTACTATATAGAAGAAACTAGAATACATAGCGTGTGATTATAAATACAGGACATGTGTCATTCTGTTTGGGAAGGAACTATTTTTCATAAGTGCATGTCATGTACTATATGTACACGTCGTGTAGTCTATCACTGTGTCACTAGTTGTGTGGGTAGAGACACGGGGTTGGGAAATCTTTGGTGGAACATGCCATGTTCCTGACGTGCATGTCATGTTGTGAAGACCATGTGTCCACCCATGTGACTAATGACACGGATGGATAAAAACATAAGTTATACATGTTGTGTCAAGCATGAACACGTCGTGTAGTGTAACCCATGTACCCGAGCATGTAATGAACAACAAGTGACGGTGGAAACCTTCTTGTACACATCATGTCTGGGATAAACACATCATGTATAGTCAGCCGTGTGTTCACCCATGTGACTAACAACACGGGCAGTTGAAATTCTCCTAGTACACACCATGTCCATCTGGAACACGCCATGTAGAGTGAGTCGTGTAACCTATCGTGTGACGAACAACATGGGTCATTGAAGTTTGTCTAGTACACATTGTGTCTGTCACTAACATGTCGTGTAGTTTTGTTCTAGGAGAACCGTGTAGCTTATCCATGTAGAAGAACTCGGGCAGGGAAAGAGGATTCAAGTACACACCGTGTGTGAGGACAACACGCCATGTGTTTGGGGTGTTACATGACCTCGGTTGGAAAAATTACACGCCCATATGAACTCTTAAGTGAACATGCCATGTAGGAATTATACACGTTGTGTATCCATGTTTTGAAAAACCTGAATGCTATATTTATCTTATTTCCATATTACAATTATAAGTTTTAGTCCCTGTTAATATTGATCTAAGGTGTGCACTTAACCTTTTAGAGTCATTTCACTGAGACATCCTCTGGTTGTTTTCCAATTATAGCGCAGTGATCAGACACCTGACATAGAAGATCAAGAATTGCCAGTATATCCTCCAGTGGTTCCAGTCTTCACTGTAGCCATCATTCTGCACACAGGTGCCGATGCACAGTTCTGAGAGGGATTTATTAGGTTTAGGTAGACCTTTCGAGGAGTACTACATCCTGCCCCTTCAATGACAGAATTGACGCGGGTCTTCCAGCAGCAGCATCCTCCCACCTTCATAGGGGAAGGAGGACCTCAAGCTGTAGAGTCATGATTAGAATCCATGATATCTATCTTCGATCATCTGAAGATGACTCCAGAGAGGATGGTGAAGCTCACTACTTATATGCTTCAGGACTCTTCCAAGAGATGGTGGGATGTGATCTCACATGCGGGACGCTAGCAGGTTATGGCGTGGGATGAGTTCCACACCAATAAAGTACCTGAAGTAGAAGGGCACTTTCCCTTATCTAGACCTACAATAATATAATATTTTTGGGCCCAAAATCATAACCCAAACAGGGTCTAAGATGAATCCCAATAGTCAACCACCCAAAGATCTATGCCTAACAGTTAGTGAATAAATATGGTAGTCAATAAACAAAATGAAGTTGTAAGAAAGAAAGTACACATAGTAACAATCCTACAAATTCAATTGCACTCATTTTCATATACCAAGTAAGAAGCTAATCAAAAGCAAGTAACCCTCTGGGAAGTACTCACAGCCTAGACCATCTGGTTCAACCAAACAAAAACAAGAAAGCCTCTGAGAAGTACACACAGTCTAACCCCTATAGTTCAGCTTTAGAAAAGACACTCTAAGGAAGCACTCACCATCAATTAACCTTGTGGTCTCATAGTGGTAACTAATAGGCACTCTGAAGAAGCACTCAACATCCAATTCCCCATGTGGACTGTATCGAGGAAACTATAAACACTTTGAGGGATCACTTACATCCATCCCCCCTATAGTCTTGTAGCGTAAAATTAAAAATACACTCTAGAGAATCCCTTAATGTCAATTCTCCATATGGTCTACTGCACCAGTTTCCATAGCCCTATGTAAGCCAAACGTGCACAATAATACATGGAATCCCAAGTAAACCTCATGAACTACTTGTCTAAAAAATCCACATCATATCATAGCATGTCAGATAAATAATCACTCAATCCTAACAATACTAGGCATGGGAAGCAAAGAAGCCTAACAAGCAAGCTGGACCAAATGATCAAAACAAGCAAACATGGGAAAAACCTCCATAGCATCGAAAATATAACCATATTCATAAATAATTAACCTCTATCCAATCAAACAAGGCATAGTAGGAAGAAAAAAGGCCTAAAACCATAAACACACAATACCCCATACAACGGTATTGGGCACTTTTTCAGATAAAATTCAAAGACTATATACGGAAAGGCACAAACCACCTACCTCAGCATTGTGATATCAATATACATGAACCTTAGGCCTTAAATCTCCCTATAATTCCATATATCTACAAAAATTCTTAAGACATTCAACCGGGGATATCTTGAGGAAGGGGATAAATCAGGGGATGTTGTTCAAGAAGAAAGGATAAATCACTGATGTGATTCCAATGCAGTCTATGGAGTTAGAGTCAGAGAACAGATGGAGATTCGGGGGCTTGGAGAAGATCTGTAGTAGTACAGATGCTCCTAGACAAGACAGACAAAGAATAAGTGTGTTCTATTCGTCAGACATGACACCGGTCTGTTTAATGAAAAAAAAGTACACGACATGTATTTTAAAAGTACACAGCGTGTACTTTCCTTTTCCGACCTCTAATTTAGACCTGGTCTCCAGGTCACCACACACGGCCATGTAATCGGTCATTACCCGGCCAGTACACGGTCACCTGTGGAAACTAGGTACACGACGTGTACTTAAAGTACACGATGCGTACTCCTAAAATTTCCAAAAACTCATCTTTTTATCAAAAACAACCAGAAAATAATAGCGTACCTGAAAAGAAGATTTAGGTTCTTACACCCTTTCCTCTATGTGTTCATATATATGGGAAGAAGAAGATTTTTCTGGTTTCCAAGGTGAGATTCCTTCTCATTTATTCTACCTCTTCTTCCTCCTTTCATTATTTCTTTGTTTTATATTATCCTCTAGCCATGCTCGACTTATGGTTATATTATCCCATGATTTTTTATGGGGTTTTTGTTCATTTGGGGCTGGTCTTTATAGGTTTAGAGGTTATAAACCCTCGGATGGTGATATTGGGTGTGTGTTTCCATTACGCTAAGGATTTGAGGTAGGATATCCCTTGCACATGCCTTTATCATTTATGTTTTATCATTTTCTTATTTTTCATACCTGGTATATATGTTTATTATTTTTTTCAGACATTGGATAATTTTCTTGGTGAGAAAAATGGGTTTTTAAGCCTTGTTTTGTGAAAGGTAGTGTTATTTTTTCATAAAAGTGCACACCAAGTTTTTGTTTAAATGTTACACTATCTTTCGCAACTTTTTTTATGAGGTTTATAACCTAGTTTATGGTTTTTTGAACTTTTTCTAGTAGTTTTAATAAAATATGGCATGCAATTGGTGTTTTAATCCATCTCAAGTTCTTAAAATAAATTGTTTTGTTTAAAAGGGCATGTTATGTGTTCAGTAAATTGCCCGGTTGGTCTTTATGTGTTAAATATGATTTAAAAATTATTTTATTTGGATTTATAAATTCATTATAAGAATTAAAAATTTTATTTTTTGGTCCTTCTATGGATTTCCAATTTGTATTTGGTTTTACAAACAAATGGGTTTTGGTTTACAACATGTTTTGGCTTGAGTTGCCAGAAAATGGCCCGTTTCATATCCTTATGAAAATGGTTTTGTTTTGAATATGTAACCTATGTGTTTTAAGGGATTTATGAATGTGGTTTTCTGATGTAAATAGTTTGTATACAGATCCTTAATAAAATTTAAATTCATACCTTTTTCAAATGTTAGTTTTGAGAAATGCTTAAAGGCTCGTTTGGCATTTTTTTATAAAAATGGTTTCCATGTGTATTTCATGTCCTATATTTTGGAACCATTTTATGGTACATGAAATTTATTTATTAATTGGTTTTGGGGCTTCCAAATCTGGGTTGATATGTTACTGAGGGTTTTGTGGCCTTAAAAGTGCTTTTTTAATGGATTTTATGTGAAAGGCCTAGTTATACTCCTTGAAATTGTTTTACGAATCTTTTTAGTTGTTTATTGATTCGTGAAAGAAATATGAAGCATGTTTGCGGTATTTTTGTGTGTTTTTGGTTTGGTAATGGAATTTTTATGTGAAAAGTGTATTTGATAATATGTGTAACTTGATTAAGCACTAAGGGAATCTCGGATATCTAGGTGGGCAGACGTTTACTAGTATGCTAGTGATCCCATGGGGTTGGCCCCTATTTCACGTAGAAAGTTTGATGATGACAACAATAACTAAACTATGATGATGATGTTTTTAGTGTACCACTAGGTTATGGGTATGCTCCATACTAGTGGCTCGTGTGCATGAGAACGGATATTTATTATGGTTACTTTCATCGAGATATGAGTTAACTAGGGATCGCAACTAACTAGTGTCTGGGGGTGTTCTCGTGACTTGTGCTCATGGTCTATTTGGTACTCACTGTTGACATACGGTGTGTTTGGATGGTAAATTCAGCATTATGTGTGATTTATTTAAAAGTGTACATTCTTTAAAGCATACCTCTTGAAAACTAGTTTCATTTTGAAGTTTCACCGCTTTGAAAATTGTTACTCGCATTCTTATTTATAAAACATGCAAATTTTTGTCTAGTAAATTTTTTATAGCATGGGACCTCCTTTGGAAAACATACCTTTATATCTTGTATTTAAAACTTGAAATTGATGTTTCTTTTATTTTAAAGTATGTGAATTGGGAATAGAATATCGGGATAACCTATTGAGTTTGAATACTCACGCCTATAGTCTTCTTCTGTTTTTATCCCTTGTGCAGTTTTCATATTGAGTTAGATAACCATGGGTGATGTGTGACCATTGTGTTGGAGAGTGACTAGATGGGTCACATGAAGTTAGTTGGTTATCAAGTTTTGTCAGTTGAGTTGTTGGTTTAGTTTTCCTTTTATTTTCTTGTAAAAATATTGTTTAGTTCAATTTTTATATAAATGTATTTTGGGTTTTCCATTTCTTTCCATTGTTTGTTTGGTTGTTTATATTTGGGAGAAATCATTCCCTTTTGTACTCTATTGATGCCCTCAGTGCTTGTCGTCATCTCGGGAGGATTGGGAACTCCTCTCGGGACTTGTCGCGGGCTGGGATAGTTGACCAATTCAGGGTCGACTCGGGCTGGTTCGTGACATTAATTGATGTATGGAAATGATAATGATTTCATGATTTTTATTCATTAGATGACATAATAATGAACTCTTTAACCATAGTCATCCTACCAAAGTCATTTTGGACTTAAGTACTGAATATTATCAAAATATCCTATATAAACTTAGGTAAATTTGTATTTTTATATAACATGGTAATAAGTGATATAAATTTAATTATGAACTTGAAATTTTTTCTTATAAAGGTAAAAAATTAACATTGTTTTATTATTCAGGAAGATAAATAACGGATGTGACATCTTTGACTCGAGGTAAGGTACTTTCTCTTAAAAATCGTATTCTTATGGTTTCCCTTAAAAATCTCTTTTTATTATAAATCTATATGACTTTTAAAAAAAATATTCAATAAATGTGTTTATTATTCATATATGCTTTATAAAATCCAATTTTACCCATGTTTTACTTTTTAAAAATCTTTTTTTCATTTTCCAAACAAGGTACTTTTTGACCTTTTCAAAAAACATATGGATGGAATGTTTTTTTACTTATATGGAATGAATGTAATTTCTTGATATATTAAAACATTAATTCATAGAATATCCCATTAAAAGTTTACATGGTTATTTTCAAAGAATTTTTTCCCTTTTTATGTTCATAATTTATCTAAAAATAAGTGGTTTAAAAATAAAATGGTTCATCTTCTTAATAATGTTTTTTATGATGAAATAATTCATGATTTATGATTATGTTATGGTTCTTGGGAATTTTTATAATTATGGGTGGATGAATTATAAACCAAATATGGGTGGTTACATTATAACCTTGAATTCATTGATCACATAAGATATGTATGTTGATTATATAGTTATTCCATATAGGAGATAGAGTTAACTAATTAGGTTTATTTTAAGAGATTATGGGAATATACTGTGATGGTTATTCCATGATTAACTACGATATTAAATCATGATTATTTGTGATGTTTACTCTAAGATAATGATCAATAATTAACCATGATCATCTTCCATGAGTATTTTTGGGGGATACTCCAATGATTCCCCAAGTTTCTAATATGTTTTATCTATGTTTTCTATGGTTTTAAAAGTTTTATTTGAGAAAATTGTTAATTTTATTTATATTGTAATGATTAATTATATAATCACAAATAATTGTATGATAAAGGTAAATATATATTTAATTTTTATGTTTTTCACAAGGCTAATGGTTTTATTTATTTTTATGTACCTTAATAATATTTTTGTGATCATATAACATTTTTAAAATATTTTTATAGGGTTTAAGGATGGGTAGGGAAAAGGAAGAGGTAAAGATGAATATATTGAATATTTATCATGAAAAGAAGCCATGATTTATTTAAAAAGGATTTGTTTGTTGGGAAAAATGAATACTGAGTATAAGTGTCCACTTTTAATGTATGGATTTAATTTTTAAGAGTTTGTACTAATTCTCTAAAAGTATAAATTGAATTGATCCTTTAAATTATTAGAAACTAAATTTTATTTCCTAAACACTAGAATATGTAATTATTAAGGCCAAGTCCTTACATATAGAGTTTATTTAATATAAGAATGTGAATAATCAATGGAATGTTAAGGGATTTTTTTTCAATATCCCTTTCCAAAAGTTGTGGAATTCATTTATTTTCTAATATTATAATGAAATATACTTACTTGATACATTTATATTTTATAAGCCCAATTTTATTATTTTTATGTGCTTCATTAAATTTCTAATTCAATTGATTACTCAATGAAATGAATATCCAAAGATAAATTATGTATGCCTGAAGCATTGATATTTTACTCTAGAGGGTTTTAATATCCATAATTAAATGATAATTCATTCCTTTTATGTCTAGTTATTATTATAACAAAATGGTTAGTATAGGTTATCCAATATGAATGAATCTTCATATGGTGAAGTGAAAATTAATCTCTAAAACCTCATCAAAAGATTAACTTAATCCATTTCATAAATGGTTAACCATGTAAAAATTTATTCAGTTAAATATCAATATCTTTTGAAATAAGGTCACTATATTTAGAAAATGAACTTATCATTATTTTATTAAACGAAATTAATTAACTCTTAATCATCACATGCCAACCATAAGAATACCTTCATCATGTATTTTCTTGAAATATGGTAATAACCATAATTACCAAACAACCTTATAGAAAACATAAATTCTTCATTATTCCTTTATAAAAACATAGATAATTGTATATATTCCTAAATTCAAATGATCTTGTAAACTCTATCCATGATAGGATTGAGCACTATGAAAAAAAATTATTAGTAAATCCCAAGATAGTCAGTACTATCCAATTTATTATATCCATATCAATCATCTCTTTATCCAGACATCATTATACCAACATCAAGAATATTTTAAGGGTTCTCTTTCACTCATTAATGTTTTTTATAAGAAGTTCAACTTCCCACCAAATCATTTTTCCTAGTCTTCAGCACTGTTCAACATGTGATTTCAAAACCTTAATGAAACATTACTGCATTACAATACTTTTTATATTCATAATTATTATAACTATAATATTATTTATTAAGTACTCAAGTGAAAAAAATCTTAAATATGAATATAATCACACTAATCACTCTATTTCATATGTGATAATATCATCCTCTTGACCATGAACCATTAGTTTATTTTGAGTAATACTACTTCAATGTTTTATACATTAGTTTGTAATATTCCCCATATCCTTACATTTGAAGCAATTTTCATTGAAATTTTTTTTTCTTACTCATGAAATCAAAAACATGGTGTCCATTCACTCCACACATGTAAAAGATTCCCATTGCTTTTAATTATATACTAGAGATTTTATTTCCAAATTTATCACATGTGGGAAAATCCTCCTTTCATTTATCCCTTTATCCATAATTCTCCATATATTCTTATTCTTCTCATGGTTCTCTATAAAGATATAATAAATAGAAAATCCATTCCCTATATTATTAAAACATGAAACTATTTCCTCATATGATGAGAATATTTGAGAGACTAGTTCACTTTGAAATATTGGATTAATATCCTCAATGAAATAACCCTTCTTACTCTTTGGATTAAATTCATTGATGTGGTTCCCATTATTTCTTCTATGTTCCATTTAAAAATGATTTCATGCATGAAATTATATCATATAATTATGAAATATAATGTAAAATTCAAAAACTAGTGAAATATTTGACATAAATTAAAAAAATTATGCATAGATAATATCATAATAATACACATGGATTATTTAGGGATATATCTATTTAAAATCCTTCATAATGGTTCAAAATAAAATTTGAATTATCAAAATAATATCTCACGTGAGTGTCAAACTATGGGAATAGTAAGGCCCATTTTCATGCACCAGGTGACGATCGAGTCAAGACTGATATGACCTTTCAAAGTCCTTACTACTTTTTAGGTATGTGATAGAACCACATCCTCTTATAATATCTAGGATGGGTTTTATTTTCTAGGAAAAACACCATAATTTATTCCTTAAGAAAACTTTAGGATGGTCTTTTATATATATCCTCAAAATCTATCATATGTATATATATATTAATCTATTATTTCCTTAATCTAGTTCTCAAAGTTTCTACTAAAATACCTCTAGTGAAAACTATAAAAACCCCACTTATAGTAGCCTAGATCCAGTCTCTGGTTTATTACATTGGTATAAGATACAAGTAATCAAGTCTCTAAGGAACGAATAGTTTAGTGGTATTGGTAAACTTGATACAAACATGATTCCAATATTACAATTGAAAACAAAATTTAAAAAATAATTTTTTCATTATTTAAATTATACCCTCTAACATACCCTTGAATATAAAAAATAGTGCACTTATTGGATTCTTGAGAAAATAAATAATAAAAGTGTAATCTTAAATTCTCTATAAGGGTTATGTATTGCTATAAGAACTCAGATCTTCATTTAAGGAATGTTTTTTCTGTTTCTGGTCGTTTTTTATGAAAAGGGGAAAATCTGTAAATTTTCTAAGTACACGTCGTGTACTTTATGAGTACACGTCATGTACTTTATGAGTACACGCCATGTACTTTTCTCCCGCATGAGGCTAGGTGTTGGCCATGTCTGGGCCACACACATGGTGTGTAGCGGTGATGTGGAGGCCGCTTAATGTGGTGTACGGAAAGGGTGAGTACACACTGTGTACTCATTAAGTACACGCCGTGTACTTTTCTTTTTATTTCATTAATAGGACTGGGGTCGCACCTTAACCATGTTTTCATCTTATTCTTTGTCTAATTCCTCCCAGAGCATCCGAGGAGGCTGAATCTTCTCTAAGCCACCGATTCGTCACCGGCTATCCGAATCGAACATCGTCGGTTGAAATAGAATCGCAGTGGTGAGTTCTTGGTTCTTATTTGGCCTCATTTTCTAATTCTTCCTCTCACATGAGTTATCTGAGGTTGAACATTTTAGACGTTTTTGCAGATCTACTCTGTTCTAGGCCAATTCACAGGATGAGGTTCAAGTATATCAATATACGAGGATCGAGGTAGGTGGTTTGATGCCTTATGTTGAATGTCCTTGAGTTTTTGTGCAAAATTATCAGATATCCATGTATCGGGTATCTCGGGTTTGGGTTCTGATCCTGTTTTGTTATCTTCCTTAGATTTCATGTATTCTTGAGGTTATTAGATGATTAATAATTGTTTGTTAGCATGTCTGAGGATCACCCCATGGGTGTTTCCCTTGTTTTGGTTGTTTATCGCCATTTGGCTTAGGTTTCCTATGAGGCAGACCTTGTTGCTTTGCTTGCTTTCCTTGATATAGTTGATTGCGTGTATTTCCTAATGTTTTTATTCTTTTGATGTATTATAGATATTATCCAAGTAGTTTTTGAACACACTTAGGGCTGTTACAAATCGTTTATGTACTATTGATTTTACTCAGGGCTGTGGGAACCTGGTGTAGTTAGACCATAGGGGTAATTGACGTTGAGTGCTTCCTCAGAGGGCCTGTTTAATTATTACCATTATGAGACCATAAGGGGGATTGACTTTGTGCTCTCTCAGAGGGTCTGATAATTATCGAATCGAGACTAAATGGGGAATTAGACATAAGTGCTTCCTCAGAGAGTATGTAGTATCACTATAAGACCATAGGGGGAATTGACGATGAGTGCTTCCTCAGAGTGTCTTTGCCTTTGTTCGAATTCTTGACCATAAGGGCATGCCACATGAGCCACCCAGAGGGTCAGTGTAATAAATATTATTGGTTGGTTGTGACAAGTCCACCAAGCCAACGAACAAGCTTGGGTTTGTACTGCTTTTAGTTTAGGTAGTCTTCTGAGATACCTGTTGTGTTACTTGTTATGCTTTTGGACTATAGAGATTTTTTATAGATTCTTTGATTGATGATTAAATGATTGAATTAAATTAATAAATAAATGTGAATGGAGAACTGTAGTATTGTTACTTTAGTTTACCCTTGTTTTCTCTACGGCATTTATTTCCATTACTTTTGCTATATTGCTCACTAACAGTAGGGCACATATATTTTGGTGGTTGCCTACTGGGATTAGTCTCACACCCTATTTGGGTGCTACTTTTCAGCCCAAACATGTTATATGGTTGCAGGTATGGATAGGGATTGTGGCCCTTCTAACTCAGGTGCTTGATTGATGGTTAGAGCTGGAGAGCATGGGACCGAGCTTAGGCTTACGATGTTGCCGAAGTTTACTGTTTAATTTTTCTACTTGGGTTTCAGCTATATTTCAGCACGTTGTTTTGTTTACTGCTTTTCATAGAAACATATTCCATGCTGCATCATTATTATATTATACATTGCTTCCGCTATTTAGTTTCCGTTGTCGTGTGCTATTTACTGCTTCCGCTATTGTTTATTATTTCCTTCCGCTGCATACTTTACCAAATGATGGAATAGTTTCCCTACTGACTCATAAAGGCCCTAACTGCTATTCAGCAGCCTATGGCATTTGGGAAAACGTGCATGAGGACATGTGGTAAATCGGGTACGGGGCGCCAGTTGAGTGGCTCCGGATTCGGATCTTTAAAAAGTGGTATCAGAGGGGTTTTCTTTCTTTTCTATTTCCATACTGTTTGGCGACAATAGACAGGGATAAGAAGGAATGGGTATTTGTTACATAACTGTGCCTAGGATTAATTAACTTGTGTACAGGGAAAAGCTATACTACCTCGTAATTGCAATTTTTAGTTTTTTTAAGTTTTATAGTTGATTATATTTCACCGTTGGGTGATGCACTTGTTTTGTGTTATTACAGTTTATATGATTGTGGTTCTATTTTGATTCAACCCGATGAGATGAGGGTATTCCATCTCATGCATCATATAGGCACTGGTTAGAAAATCACAAGTCATGCATTTTACCATGCCATCTAGGGTGCATTAGGAATTGCATGCTGTTGTGATAGATGTCGTGATAGATTATGCATGATGTTGTGATAGTTTCTGTGATAGAGATACCTACTATGCTACTAGGGTATTGTTTATTTTACAGCTTATTTAGCATGGATGCCAAGCTTTGGACTTAGAGGTGTTATAGGCCCTTGAGGATTGGAATTTGGAGGATCATGGGATTATCATATTGTTTACTTGTTATATGCATTGTTATGATGTCAAGATTTGGTTCGTGGGGAGTATGGGCCCCCACGGATCGGAATTTGACACATAGGTGCTGGTTTTCAGAGTTTTTAAGTGATTTTGGGGAGTTTTGTATGCCTACTTCCCAGAAACCTAGACAACATGGTGTGTGGCCTTATAAACACACGCCATGTGTTCTTCTATTCAGGAAGAACTACTTTTCACGGTTACACATCGTGTACTTTGAATTACACGTCGTGTACTCTTCTTCCATGTGATCCAGTCATGTAGTTGAATACATGGGATGGAAAATCTCAGGAACAACGCGTCGTGTACCATGTTGACACGCCGTGTAGTAATGGTATGTATGACCCAGCAGTGTAGTTGAATACATGGGTTGGAAAAACCTTAGAGACATGCCATGTAGTGGATAGACACATCATGTATTCCTCGGTTGGGACAGTCTGTGTGACTTAGTCGTGTAGGAGTAATCGGGCAGGAGGATAAAGGGTGGTATATTCTGTTTATATTAAAAGAAAACGCTGTGTGGTTTGGGTTTTCATAGCCAGCTTGGCCGGTGTACATGCCCAAATAAAATATTTATAGAACACGCCGTGTATAGGGATTACACGCTGTGTAACCATGTTTTTATAGTTTTAAGAGTTTTTCCTCTTCTATTCAATTTTCACTCTCTTAAGTTGAAACTGTTCTTGTTGGTAATAAGGGTGTGCTTTTGACCATACAGAGTCATGCCACCAAGAAGTACTTTCGATGCATGTCAGGGATCTGACGATGATCGTACGCCGGATATGGCACAGGCAGTTATCCCAGATACTGGTGCAGACGCACAGTTCCGTGAGGGATTCATGAGGTTCATACAGACCTTTCAGAGAGCTCAGCAACCTGTCCAGACTATGGTAGAGATTATGTGAGTCTTCCAGTAGCAGCATCCTCCCACGTTATCATGGGATGGAGGACCTCAGGTTGTTGAATCTTGTTTCAAAGTGATGGTTTCTATCTTTGATCATCTCGAGACACCCCCAGACATAAGGGTGAATCTTGTGAATTACATGCTGTGAGATTCCACCAAGAGATGGTGGGACGTAGTTTCTCAGGCATGGTGTCAGCAGATAGTTTCTTGGGAGGAGTTTCAGCGTACGTTCTATGACTAATTCTACCCGGCGATGCTGAGGGCCAATAGAGACAGAGAGTTCATAAACCTATAGTAGGGTACTCTATCAGTTATGGAGTATTCCTCTCGTTTCATCGAGTTACTTCATTTCACTCCTGTTCTGGGGAATGACGAGCTGTTTTTAGCGAGGAAGTTTGAGGAGGGCCTCAGACCAGAGATCAGATCATAGGTAAACGTCTTCCAGTTGACTTATATTTCTTTGATAGTCAACCAGGCATTGATCATGGAGAGTAATCTGAGGGATACTGGAGTAGTGAGCCAGGGCAGTTCAGCATCCAGAGTTAATACCCTCCCTTCTGACAATAGGAAGTGCCAGAGGGAGTCTACACTAGGTGACTCGAGGAAGCGAGATGTTCCTTCAGGTAGCAAGGTTGTGTGCTACCAGTGTGGGAAGGATAGGAATAAGAAGTCACAGTGCCCGAGGGACCCAGTGGAGTGCCGAGCTTGCAGTGAGATGGGTCACCTGCAGCGGTTTTTCAAGGTTCTTCTTCCACCAGCTAGCAAAGGAGGATCAGTTTTGACTCTGCGTACAGGAGTAGGTTTACCAGTTCCGCAGCAGACTTGGGGTTAGAGTTCTACAGGCCGTTCAGGCTAGGGTAGAGGCCATGGACGTGGTGTTCAGGCTCAAGGAGGATCATCTCATGGATCTCAGGATGCTACACAGGGCCGTGGTATTGGCCAGACGTTTGTGGTAGAGCAGATTCATCAGAAGCAGGATCCTGGACCTTCCACAGTGCGAGGTATGATCTTAGTAGCCTCAGTTTTATCTTCTGCACTTTTTGATACAGGAGCTTCTCATAGATTTATTTTTGTGCACACTGTTGAGATCCTTAGACTTACTATCTTTACTTCCAAGGATATGATGACACTAGACACTTCCTTGGGACTTAGAACTGCTAGTGTGTGTTAGTGCAAGGAGTTCCCCCTTGAGGTTGGTGGGTGTCACTTCTTGTGGGATCTTTATGTCCTAGAGATGACAGGTTATGATTTCATTCTCGGAATGGACTGGCTAGTTCATTTTCAGGCCTTTTTCGATTGCTATCACCGCAGGGTGAGTTTCACGTCACCAGAGGGCAGATCTTTTCTTCACAAGGGTGAATGGGATGTCTAGGCAAGCAGAGCTAGACCAGAGCAACGTGGGTTAGGCGGTGTTACAGCCCAGATTTCTAGTTTATTTTTGGACGATCAGGGGACTTCTTAGATGGATTTTCCTTCGGTGGTTGATCGTTTTCCAGAAGTCTTTCCAGAATAATTTTCAGGGTTACCTCCAGAGCATGAGGTATACTTCTCTACTAAGTTTGTGCTAGAAGAATCATCGGTATCCATACCTCCTTATAGGATGGCTATGCCTGAGTTTCAAGAGCTCAATAAGCAGTTAGAGGAGTTACAGGCAAAGGGTTTTATCCGACCCAGTACTTCCCCTTGGGGTTCACCTTTTTTTTTTGCGAAGAAGGTGGATGGTACTTTACTGCTTTGTGTGGATTATCAGAAGTTGAACCAGTTAACAATCAAGAACCAATATTCCTTATCGAGGATTGATGATCTTTTTGATCAGCTTCAAGGAGCCAGGGTGTTCTCAAATATCTACTTGAGATCTAGCTATCATCAGTTGTGTGTCAGACCATCGTATATACCTCTTACAGCTTTCCGAAGTAGGTATGGTATGTACGAGTATTTGGTTATGCCTTTCGGTCTCACGAACACGCCAGCAGTCTTCAATGCACTGATGAACAGAGTTTTCCATCCTTACCTGGATTCCTTTGTGGTGGTTTTTGTGGACGATATCTTGGTGTACTCTCACACTCGACATGACCATGGTACCCATCTTGAGATCGTATTGAGTACACTGAGAGAGAATCAGTTATATGCTAAGCTCTCTAAGTGCCACTTCTGGATGGCCGAGATTCACTTCTTGAGTCATGTCATTTCAGAGACAGGAGTATCAATATACCCAGATAAGGTGAGAGTGGTAGTTACCTGGGAGAAACCAAATAATTTCTTCGTGGTATGAAGTTTCTTAGGACTGGATGGTTACTACAGGAGGTTTATTCAGGACTTCTCACACTTGGCAGTGCCGTTGACGGGCTTGAATAAGAAAGGTGTGAAGTACGTTTGGTCAGAATCCTACGATTCATCCTTTTAGGAGATGAAGGGGATATTGACTTCAGCATCGATTCTAGTTTTAACAGATTCGGGCAAGAGTTATACAGTTTTCTGTGATGCATCTGGAATTAGGCTTGGAGTAGTACTTATGCAGGAGGATCATGTTGTTGCATATGGATCTCGGCAGTTGAGGCCACATGATAAAAACTATCCTACACACAACCTGGAGTTGGCTGCTGTTATTCATGATTTGCGTTGTTGGAGACACTATCTTCTAGGAGAGCATTTTGTGGTATATACTGACCATAAGAGCCTCAAGTATATCTTCACGCATCATGACTTAAATCTGAGATAGTGGATGTGGGTCGAGTACCTACAGTATTTTGACTTCAAGCTTACCTATATGCTTGGGAAAGGCAATGTTGTGGCAGATGCACTGAACAGGAGAACTCAGTTACAGGCAGTATGGGAGGCCAACAGTGAGTGGCAGCTTATGGATCTATTCTCTAAGATGCATTTGGAGGTGCACGACAGACAGGGACAGATGTTTCTTTCTCCTATGATTGTTACCTCCACTCTTCTGGATTGAGTACGAATGAGGTAGCTATTAGACCCAGAAGGCCTAGTCCTACGAGAGGGTGTGTCAGATAGAGACCCTACTCCGGGTGGACAGTGGGCGATGATGAGGTGTTACATTTTCATGGCCGCGTATGGGTTTCAGTAGACATATGTGAGGAGCTGATGCGGGAGTTTCATGCTTCAGCTTGGGAAGTTCATCCTGGTGTCACAAAGATGTATTGAGACTTATTTCGTCAATATTGGTGGCCAGGTATGAAGAAGGATGTGGCTGGTTTTGTAATGCGGTGCTCCACCTGTCAGCAGGTGAAGGTAGAGCATCAGCGACCAGCAGGGCTTCTACAGCAGTTACCCATTCCTGAGTGGAAATGGAATGATGTCACGATGGACTTCGTGATAGGGTTACCGAGATCTCCTCGGGGGAATGATGTGGTATGGGTTGTCATTGATAGGCTCACAAAGGTTTCTCATTTCTTACCGATCGAGGAGACCTTCGGTGTGGATGATCTTGGGAGGTTGTACATCTGGGAGATTGTACGCTTGCATGGGGTTCGGAGTTCTATCGTTTCTGATAGGGACGCCTACTTTGCTTTGCATTTCTGGCAGGGGCTACAGAGGTCTTTGGGTACACATTTTATTCTAAGTACATCTTACCATACCTAGACAGATATCCAGTCGGAGCGCACGATTCAGGTGCTGGAGGACATGCTACGAGCATGCGTCCTTGATTTTGGAGGATCTTGGGAGAAATATATACCTCTAGTGGAGTTTGCCTATAATAATAGTTTTCAAGCAACTATTCATATGGCACCTTATGATTCTTTGTAAGGTAGGCCGTACTGATCACCCTTGTGTTGGCTGGAGGCAGGAGAAGCAGTTTTGCTGGACCTCATCTTGTTCATGAGACCATAGAGTAGGTGGAGTTGATTCGGATGAGGATGGCTAATGCACAGTCTCGGCAGAAATCTTATGCTGATCAGCGGAGACGACCTTTAGAGTTCAAGGTTGGAGATTAGGTTTTCTTGCGTGTTACCCCGAGGTTGGGACATAAGAACATTAGGAGACAGGGAAAGCTTTCACTGAGATACGTCGGGCCGCTTGAGGTCCTGGAGAGAGTCTGGCTAATTGCTTACAAGTTGCAGTTACCTCAGAGGTATCAGGATATGCACGACGTCTTCCATGTTTCTCAGCTTCGACACTATTTGTAAGACTCGTCTCATGTTTTTCAACCCAAGGAAGTTGAGCTGGAGCAGGATGCATCATTCAAGGAGCACCCTATCAGGATTGTTGATCATAGTGAAAAGGTACTTCGTGGTCGGTCTGTCCCTCTGGTACGGGTGCTATGGCAGCACGGCCGTGTATAGGACGAGACTTGGGAAAGGGAGGATGACATGTGATCACAATGGCCGGAGTTGTTCAAGGATTATTCTTCTATGTCTCATTAGGGGAATTCAGGGATGAATTTCTTTAAGTGGGGAAGTTTCTAAGAACCTGGATCTTCATTTCAGGTATGTTTTTTCCTTTTCTGGTCATTTTTGAGGAAAAGGGGAAAATCTGGAAATTTTCTAAGTACACTCCATGTACTTTTCTCTCGCGCAAGGCCGGGTGCTAGCCGTGTTCGGGCCACATACATGGTGTGTAGTGGTGATGTGGAGGCTGCTTAATGTGGTGTATGGAAAGGGAGAGTACACACCATGTACTCATGAAGTACACGCCGTGTACTTTTCTTTTTATTTAATTAATCGGACCGGGGTCGCGCCTTAACCCTATTTTCGTCTTCTTCTCCGCCTAATTTCTCCCAGAGCATCTGAGGACGATGAATCTTCTTCGAGCCACCGATCCTTCACCGGCTATCTGAATCGAACACTGTCGGTTGCAATAGAATCACAGCGGTGAGTTCTTGGTTCTTCTTTGGCCTCGTTTCCTAATTCTTCCTCTCGCGTGAGTTATCTGAGGTTAAAATATTTATATTTTTTTGCAGATCTACTCCATTCTAGGCCAATTCACAGGACGAGGTTCAAGTATATCAATCTTCGAGGATCGAGGTAGGTGGTTTGATGCCCTACGTTGAATGTCCTTGAGTTTTTGTGCAAAAGTACCAGATATCCATGTATCGAGTATCTCTAGTTAGGGTTCTGATCCTTTTTTGTGATCTTCCTTAGATTGCATGTATATTTGAGGTTATTAGATGATTAATAATTTCTTGTTAGCATGTCTGAGGATCACCCCATGGGTGTTTCCCTTGTTTTGGCTATTTATTGTCGTTTAGCTTAGGTTGCATGTGAGGCAGACCTTATTGCTTTTCTTGCTTGCCTTGATATAGTTGATTGCATGTATTGCCTACTATTTATATGCTTTTGATGCATTATAGATATTATCCAAGTAGTTGTTGAACACACTTAGGGCTGCTACGAATTGTTTACGTACTATTTCTTTTACTCAAGGCTGCGGGAACCTGGTGTAGTTAGACCATAGGGAGAATTGTCATTGAGTGCTTCCTCAGAGGTCCTATTTAATTATTACTGTTACAAGACCATAAGGGAGATTGACTTTGTTCTCTCTCAGAGGGTATGATAATTATTGAATTGAGACTAAAGGGGGAATTAGACGTAAGTTCTTCCTCAGAGAGTCTGTAGTATCGCTGCAAGACCATAGGGGGAATTGACGTGGAGTGCTTCCTCGGAGTGTCTTTTCCTTTTTTCGAATGCTTGACCATAAAGGCCCGCCACGTGAGCCACACAAAGGGTCAGTGTAATAAATATTGTTGGTTGGTTGTGACGATTCCACCAAGCCAAAGAATAATCTTGGGTTTGTACTGCTTGTAGTTTAGGTAGTCTGCTGAGATACCTGTTGTGTTACTTGCTATGATTTTGGACTATAGAGATGTTTGCTAGATTATTTTGTTGATGATTAAATGATTAAATTAAATTAATAAATAAATGTGAATGGAGAATTATAGGATTGTTACTTTAGTGTACCCATGTTTTCTCTACGGCATTTATTTCCATTACTTTTTCTATATTTCTCACTGATAGTAGGGTACAGATCTTTTGGTAGTTTCCTACTGGGATTAGTCTCACACCCTGTTTGGGTCCTGATTTTCGGCCCAAACAAGTTATATGGTTGCAGGTGTGGATAGGGATTGTGGCCCTTCTACCTCAGGTGCTTGATTGCTGGTTAGAGCTGGAGAGCATGGGACCGATCTTAGGCTTGCGATGATGCTGGAGTTTACTGTTTACTTTATCTACTTGGGTTTCATTTGTATTTCAGCACGTTTTTTTGTTTACTGCTTTCCATAGAAACATATTCCATGCTGCATCATTATTATATTATACATTTCTTCCGCTGTTTAGTTTCAGTTGTCCTGTGCTGTTTACTGCTTCCGCTATTGTTTATTATTTCCTTCCACTGCATACTTTACCGAATGAGGGCATAGTTTCCCCACTGACTCATAAAATCCCTCGCTACTAGTCGGAAGCCTCTGGTGTTTGGGGAAACACGCTTGAGGTCATGTGGCTAACTGGGTACGGGGCGCCAGTTGTGTGGCTCCGGATTCGGGTTGTTATAATTGCATATTTCATCATCAATCAATAAGATTAATCAGCATTAAAATGTAAATAACTAAACACTCATTTAATTTAAACAACTTGAATATAATGATAAGATAAGGAATAATAAATATGGAGAGGTAAATAAAGGAACACATATTGTCTTTAAACAACTTCACTATCTTGATAAGATAAGTCATAATCAATATGGAATGGTAAATATCAAAAAAAACACATGCAAATTAATCCATAAACTGAGAATAAAAATAGGTCAGAGATAATATCATTATGAAAATATCATGGATATTAATAACTAAATTTTTTATGATGTAAATTATTAATTATTTGATGTCATGTCTCAAGAACATGATACATCTACCCTCAAGACCTTTCACAATATGGTTTAAAAGCTAAAGTAAAACCCCATTTAATACTAGATTTCTAATTTGTCTTATAATACCTATAGATGCATTGATGAGCTGTCTATAACTAGGACTCACCCATTTTTTAATGTCCAAAGACTTCCTCATGTATAAAATAATCAATTAAATTCATGAATAATATTCCTCATCATCAAATTTTAGAATTGAAGAAAGAATAAAAATTTATAGAATTTCCATAGTTAACCAAATAACTTTTGAATAATTAAGAAGTATGTATAAATGAGATATGTTTTATGAAATAATAATATCTATGATAAATAATTATGATATTTAGTGTATTTTTAATGTCTAATGATTACAGAAAAATAAGAAATTCAAGGAAAAGTAGATGACTACAAAAATGAATCAAGAATGTGAATATGAAAACGTTACTTGGTCAAAATAATGGTTAACATTCAGAGGAAGAATAAGAATAGTATGAATACAACATATACATAGTGGATTATATGAAAAAATAAATTGTTTTTATTTATAAATAATAGAAATATAATGAAAACATCTTTAAAAACTATCTTGACGAAAATATCCACATTATTTTGGAAATAACCATTTAAAACTAAAACATCACGAAAAATCATAAAACTATTTTCTTTGAAAATGACCTTTGAAACATATAAAGTAATTTTTAAATCATTTTATTGGTCATTATGGATGGAAATTTTTTTCATTCCATACACATTAAAAAATATTCCTTTCAGTTTTTCAGTAAAATTCAAATGGGAATTTTTTTGAAAAAGACATGAATATTCCTTTCAGAAAAATTATTAATTAAAAATGAGAAAAAAAAATTATTTAGAAAATCATTTTGAAAAGGTTAAATACGTTTTTTAATTATTTTTGAAAATAGGAATTTGCAATAAAATGGATTTCTGATCAAAGAGAGAAATGAAGTCAGATTTTCTTAAAAACATTATCTCATTTATATTAAGTACCAAAGAGTGGGTAAATGATAATATTACATTAAAATAACATGAATAACTAAATTATAAAAATATTAAATGGTATTATTATATAATGATCAAATAATTTCTCTCAACTGAAATTCAAGAATAAACAATCCTGACTAAAATGAGATTGTAAAATAAATCCTTGAAAAGATTATAAAATTAAAGAGAGAGTTAACCAATGATTATATCATGTTTATAAAATATAAATTTTAATAAAATAAGTGGATATAAAGAAAATTTTATTCAAAAGTAAATAAACACATAATCATATAAAATCATGGACAACAAATGAATAATATAACCCAAAGAAATAAATTGAGTTATAAAATTAAATACCACTTATTAATTTTCAATTAAAATCCATATGGAATAAATAATTAAAATTTACATATAAAATTAAATTAATAATGAATTATTCATTATATAATATTTTAAAGATGTTTTATCAACACCATATAAAATAAATTAGGTTCATGACAACAAAATATTCCTCAATGATGGAAAATTGAGATGAAGTACATTGCCACTTAGTAATATACAATCCAAATCCAATTGGATCAAATAATTTAAATTATAATATAAAATATTATGAATTATTTTTTATTCTTTATATTACATATTCAAAGGGAAGTGCATCAACCATATAAAATAATTTTTTAATAACATATAAATGTGCATCAATTAAAGGAAATCGAGACAGAATCCCTTATCTCATGATTCCTTTTGGTCAAATATGGTTTAACCTCTTATATAATGGTTTTAAACATGTTATTAACATAATAAATAACCATATTAATATTTATAATATCATATATTATCCATTTATAACATCTTTTTCCCAGTTTATTAATAATCATTCATTATTTTCATTGTTACGAGTGTTCATTGCCATGTTTCCTCATTCGTGTTGTGTTATTAATATTCCAGTTATTATGCTCATTATATAGGTAAAAAATCTCTAAAATTATAATAATTAAATTATTATCATATTTATAAATTAATAATACTCTTCATTCTAATCATGAATTATGGTTTTGAGAAATGAAGTATGTTATGATCATTGAGATGGTAGGTCATACATACGTGTAAGTAATGTTTCCATTTTTCAATGATCATTATTGAAAGGTGTTAATTATTATTTTTTCTTTACAAAATAATAGTAATATAATATATACCATATTATTTATTTAAATATATTTATATTTAATATCCATGTGGTGTGGTGATGAAAATAGAATCACATCGCTTTGTAAATGTTGTAAGTTACACATACAAGAATGATGTTATCATTTTCCAGTATAAGAAATAAAATGATATGTTGTATTTTAATAATGATAGATATGTATTTAATATACTAATTATTTAATTTAAATCACTCATATTTATTTATTTTATCCTTATTACCTTCCCTGTAAACTCAATAGTGAAAATCAAATCACATCGCATCATGAGGTCATAGTCCACTATAGACACAAGTAATATTATGGTATCCCAAATGGAATGTAAATTAAAAATTTATATAGTATATATTGACTCAATAGGTATAATTATGTTTTAAATATCATATATATACTTTATATCCATAATCATACCCAACCTTGAGAGGTGGTAATGGAAAACATAATGGCATCGGTTCATAAGGCGGTGTCTTCCGTACAAATGAATGATGATTTTGTATAATATTTTATAGAAGTGGGGATTTTTATAGGTAATTATTTTAACATCAAAACATCTCCATATATCTACTTTTTTTATCAAAAAGGTTTAATAATAATTTAAATAGGCATAGGAATAAATAAAATAAAAATGCTCGTTCAGTAACATTAACTCCTCTTCAGTTCACCTACTTAGGTTTGCAACAAAATCCTTACTAGGTTGGATTTTGTCCAAAAATAATTCTTCTATAATGATGGGAGGTATTTTTTTAAGTTATTTGGGTAGGTATTTTATGAACCATAATGTTTTAAAGGTGTGATGAAGATATTAGAGGGAGTGAAGTTTTATATGTGAGTTCTGTGGTACACTTGTAATTTTTGAAAAGAAAAAGGGGTACCAATATTTTTCACATTCTAAAAGGGTTAAAAATAGATTATTATCTATATTTACACATGAAAAGGTCAGAATATGTCCATAAAATAAATTTTATAGTAGTTTTTAGGTCACTTTAACCTTGATATTTTTAGTTTAACCCCCCAATAAATCAATTTTTACCTTAACCGTAGTAAATAATTTTTACTATTTTCACTATTCATTTTGTAAAAAAAAATAGTTGAACATATTATCTAATATAAATTTTTATTATTTTAAATATTTAATCCATGTTTTAAAATTTCATTCACATAATTTTAAAATTTTAATTTAAAATAAACCTCATAGCTGTGATGATGAAGCAGGTTTTCAAAGAGAGAATTTTCCAAAGATTAAAGAGTTTTGTTATCAAAATTGAAAATGTAAATTATTTAAATTAATGAATTATATTAATAGAAATATAATTTCAAAAAAATTAAATTCAAACAAATTTAAAATATAATTTTACTTTATAAATAATTTAAATAAAATGGTAGTTTTCAATTAGTATTTTTTACTACCCAACAAAGAGTAAAACATTTCAAAAAGATCTAAAAATTCACACTAAGGAAAAAAATTTGATTACAAAAATTTTGTTAATTTAATAAAAAAATTATAAATATAGTAGTTTTTAATTTTATATTATGTATGCCAAATGAAACTACACCATCTTTTAAGAGAAATACAATTTATTGGAAACAATTATTTTTCTTATAAATGATTTTTTTTTAATTTTTTTATGACAATAATTTTCATAATTTAATTAATACTATTCATACATTACAATTTAAATATTAGGTTATAATGGTATACTATTTTATGGTTCATTTTGACTTAGGGTTTCATGTTCTTCACACTATCAAAGAGATTAAATTTAATGAAACATATTTCATTGATTTTTCAATCTCAGTGTTTCATGTTGAATATGTTATTTAATAAAGTGTTATTAATCTATAATTTTAGGGTATTACATTTTTTATCATAGTGATCTTAAAAATTTTGAATCAAATTTTTCTAATTTTTTATTACATTAACTTTTTTAAGACAATAATTATTGTTTTCTTATTTAATTTTGGAATTTATTGGAGAGAACAAGTTTTATTTTTTGATCTTGTGTAATTAATTTATTCAATAATTTTTGTTTTTAATGTGATCTAGGGTGTTATCCCTTCCATTTTTTCATATGAACTTATACCATCCTTTATCTTTTATTTGGTTATCTAGGCTCATGAAGATATAAACAATGATATGTTGTGGTTGGTCCTTAATTGGTTAAGGTAGTGTTATTTGGGTGCAGAGGACTTACAAAACCATGGATCTTGTACTAATGCTATGTAGTGAATTTGGGGAAATTATAAATAATAAAAAAGTTATTATCTCTTCTTTTTTATTCAACAACCACCAATTTTTTAAAATTATAGTACATAATGACCTTTTTATACCACCAATTAATGAGTTTTTTATTAGTTCTTTGATGAACATGGTTATTGTGATATGTAATTGAACTTAGATATCATATTCAATGTAGTTCATTTCAAAAATGGATAGAATTTAAATTAATATATATTTATTTTGTACCATTATTTTTAAATTTTAAACTATACATGGTTTAGAGTGATGTTAGGGCTATCAAAAATAAGAGAATAGTGTTTCATTTCTCCCATAATTATTTATTGAAAACTGATTTTTTTTATATCATAATTTTTAAATAGGCTTAGTGGATGAAAACACTTAATAAAAACTGATTATAGAACACACCAGTTATTTTAAAACTAAAAAATTTATGACTACTCAATTACTGGTGTGTAATATGATTTTAAATTAGTGATTTGTTGATGTACATATATATTGAATGTATTTGTGGTAATTAACTTTTCATAGGTAAATTTGGTTATTTTTTTAAGGTAAATCCATTTGTATTAGGCTTTTCATAGATTTATCATTACTTATCACAATATCAATTTGTCTTTCCCATTTGTATTTAAATGGGTGGCTCCCAAATCTTTCCAAAATGTTGGTTTAAATGAATTTGCTTTATTTTATTTATTCACTTCATTTTTATGCTACATTTGAGTTGTTTTCCTTTGATGAGTGTTTCATTAGTGTAGTTATAGATAATCAATTCCTTATATGTTGGATCTATTGAATAGGTAGATTCTTCTAAATTATGTCTTTCATTTTGTCAATCCTTTGATAGGTGACTAGACAATTGATTATAACATTAGATGTCTCATTTTTTCATTCAATTTAGAAAAAGGATGATTAAAACTAATGAGCTATGATATGTTTCCTTATATTAATATCTCATTAATAGGGTATAATTTTGTCACACTATCTTGTAATCCTATATTGTTCTTAGAAATATTGGTTCCCAAATGTCTCTTTGATAATTGGTCAGCATATATTCCATTAGCTTTAATTATCATTAATAATTTACTTGCATATGTTTTATTACCAAATGATTTATTTTATGCTTCATCACATTTGTTTCTCATTGATTATTCTAATGCATATAAATGTTTTATATAGTTTTAAATTATGGTTTTTTTAGAAACCATAACTATGATTATATATAATTTTTCTAAAAAGAATTTTGTAAAGTCCTCGAAAAACATTTTTTTAGCAGTAAATTATGCATATGCCTTTATTTTTTCTACCCCATTCACAATCTAAACTATTAAATTTGGAAAGAAACATTCTTATTAGCTGAATCGGATGAATTATTTAGTGGTTTCCATAAATACAGGTCACATGATGAGATCTATCCGTGTGTCCATGTATCATACAGGTCTACAAAATATTGTCTTACCATCATGTCATCCCTACTACATATTGTGTCAAACTCTCTAAACATCTCATTTTTCTTTTCTATATTGAACATTCATTAGGGACTAGGATGTGAAGCTATTGGTTTTGGGTGGAAATGTATGTTTTTTAAGTGATCTGACCATTGTTAATTATTTTCCTAGAAATAATTAAAGGAAATGATTGTTGATAAAATTATTAAAATAGATGGTCGTATTTAATTTGGATAAATTTTATATAATAATTTTAATAGATATGATATTATTTTTTACCAACAAATATTGTAATATAAATAAATGTTATTTATATAAAAAACACATTTCAGACAGATATAATTATCTATTTTTCATAAAATAAAAAATAAATCTTTATGGTTAATAATATTATTTACAAAAACAATATGTTGGTAATATGATTATAAATAGATAAATCTCTTGGGAAACATTTTGACCAAAAAATATCTTATATATCAGTATCATTATAATTTCAATAGAATCATTTTATTTATCACAATAACATTTAGTGAAGGATTTTTTAACAAAAAATGGTTCTAGAGAAATATTTATTGGTAAACTCTATACAAAAGTAAATTGTGCTTTTTCCAATAGATATAACCCTATTGGAAAAATTTAAATATTTTGTATTGGAAAACCCATCATATGGTCCTCACAATGATGAGAGAACAAATTCTCTATGTAAAGGATTATAAATGAAAAAATTTTTGTTTTAGGAAGTGAATTTTGTTTTCCATAATATTTTTGTGAGAGGATTCTCAGTGGATCCTAAAAAGATTTAGGTAGTGAAGTATTGGGATCGATCCAGGAATGTGTTTTTGATTCTGATCTACATGGGTTTGGTTGGTTATTACAAGAATTTTGATCAATATTTTTCCAAGATTTTATCTTCTATGATAGGTTTTACCCATAATGGTGTTACATTAGAATAGTGTTATAAGTTTCAAAGATAATTTGAGTAACTGAAGGTGATATTTAATTCATCTCCAATTTTGATTCTTTTTTAACCAGATTTGGGGTATGATATTTCTTATTATACCTTATGTATTGGATTGGGATGTGTTCTAATGTAGGGGAAATATGTACTAGACTATGGATCTTTCCAACTATTACCCCATAAAAATTACCAAACTCACAAACTCAAGATAGATTTAAAGATGAATTATCTCAAGACATATTTCCATTATCTTATTGGATATCAGTTTACTATAAAATCTGATAATAAGTTACTAAAGTATATTTTTACCTAGATATATATTAAACATTATTAGATACATTGGGATGGGTATCTTTAGATATATTTTTTTATATTTCATACACACTTGGAAATGGAATGTGTTTTCCAATAAATTAAGTAGGAAGTTACTCACTCAAAACCCAAATGAATAAGTGTAAGAGTGATACAATTATTTTCAAACAGATTTTCTTTGATATTGAAGGAGCATATGGGTAAGTTTTCAAAGATTATATTAATGTTGATTATTCATTTTATGGTTAGATTCAATATGGAGAATCGATAAAAATTGATTTCCAACATTTTAGTGAAATCCATTGTGGTGGGAGACCTCATGTGATTAGTCTAAGTATCATAATGTGGTATTGATTTTTCAAGGTAGATAAGTCATTATGATAAATTTTAGGTAATATTAATTTGATAGTATACATCAGTCACGTTGTTCTATTCACCCTGGGACTACATATATATATCAGGATTTGATAATTCAATATTAAGGTTCAGGGGTGAGATGGTCAGTGTAGGAGTTCATATCATGATGATTTACCTTATAGAATATTATATTCAAACACTAGATATGTAATATATATTTTCAACTATTACCTATACCAATATGGTAGAGGGATGAGATATCTATGTACTTCATCATCGATTTACCATAGACTCTTAGTTTGAAGGATGATATTTGTATAATTGTCATTAGACTCACGAAATTGACTCATTTAATTCCAATTAATGAGATGAATACGATTGAATATCTTGGGAAACTATATATTTTAGAGATATTGAATCACCATATATTTCCATCTTCTATTGTTTTTAACAAATATCTATCACTTACATATTGGTTTTTGAACATTTTATGAGTAGAAATGGGTACATAGTTGAATTTGAGAATAGAAAATAACCCTTATGTGGACAAATAAAATAAGTGATACATCCAATATCTTGTGAATATTATCCATGCTTTCAAGTTTGTTTTCAAATATTATTGGGGAAAAATAAATTGGTGAAATTTTAAAACAAAAATAATTTTTAGGATGTGATTAAAATGGAACCATCTGAATTGTTGTATAGGTAGCCATCTGGATATCCATTATGTTGGTAGGAGTTCCAAAATGGTAATTAGTTGGACTGAGCCACATTCATGTGATGATGGAAATTAGAATCTAATATAAAAGGGTTTGGTGATAGATCATAGTTTCCAAAAATCCTATATGCACCATCAACATTGTTCGTTTGAGTTTGAGGAGGGTGATCAATTTTTTCCCATGATTTCACCTCATTTGGGACATCATTATTTAGAATGATAGGGTATGTTGGAACCAAGGATTATTGTAATTTTTGATATTTTCAAACATCATAGAATTTTGTAAAACAAGTTATACTTTACATATTCCTTGAAATCAATTAAAAATAGCTTTCATGTTTCCACAATATATAAATATAATCCATACTTTTCTCAATTTGAAGAATTAGAATGTATTGATCTTGAGCATGATAAAAAAGTGGTTTAGAAACCATTTTATATTATGGATCATCATAATAATATAATTCATGGTATAATGATCTCCTAGTTTCATGTATTATGGTAGTGTGAATGTGTATACATGAGATGTGGGAGTTTGAAGCCCTGATAATGAAACATCAGCCTTGTCACTTTGAATATCAAGAATCATGAGTGCTTTATTAAGGAAAAAGGATCATAGTGGGGACTATTTTTATCCCCACATGTAACAGGTATGTTTTATTATGGTATTAGTTTATCACTCTTGTGCTTTTAAAGGATTTAAAGATTCATGGTCTGAGATTAGGATTTTTGGAAGAGACAGACCAGGTGCATGGTATGTGCATAGTGTCTAGTAACAATGAATTAACCATGTGATACCTCTATGTAGTTTTTTGTGGAATTTTCCATGGTTTGGGAGTGGTTTATATAATTGTGTGAGTTTTTAGTCAAACTGTGTGTATGAATGGGTTTGTATCAAGATATTGTTATATATATTTTACATGTTTTTTCTTATCATGTTGATATTCTCAATTATACATGAACATTTTTTTCAAGGGATGGTAGATACTTCATGGTCAAAAAAATTAACTATGTTTCCTAACCATATGACCCTTATAATCATCTTAAAAATTAAAAATTACATAGATACCCATGATAATATTAACCGCTAATATCCTATTGGTCTCTCATTATCTCAAACAACACATTAATTTATGCTCTAATAGGTCCTCCCCTTAGTTTCTTAGAGAACCTCCATTGATATGAGTGGATCTCTTTAATGTGTGTATGGATATCATATTTTCTCCACCACTTTTCTCTAGATTCTCTTTTTATTTCTATTCCCCTTGACTCTATGGAATTATAATGGGATGATATAGTTATGTCTAAAGGGTTTGTTGGGAAATTGATGGTGTTTATTTTGGATTTATGCTTATGAGGACCCAATATATTTATTCAAAATGACCATCTTTGAAGGACACTAAGTTTCCTTCATTGGTGAGGTAGGTGTCTCTAGTCAATGGTTCTTTCTTATATCCAACATTATAGTTAATATCTATTTTATTGGTTGGGTTTATGGAAATTTTAATTCATATATATAAGGGCTATTTTTTATAAATTCATATTTGGAGTCTACAGAAATGGTTTTAAAAAGTTCTTCATTTTAAAAATAATTTTAATCACTATATGTGTTTGACTAAATGACTCAAAGATGGATTTGACACTAAAATGGTTTTCCAACCATGGGATCTATGATTTTTTTGTGGTATTTTTTTATAAAACATTGGCATATTTTACTTGAACTTCATGATAAAACCTAGAACATGGTATCCTTATGTGTGATGGGTTTAGGAAATATACTTGTTTTGATTCATTAAGGAACCACTATATATTATGGATAGGTACTAATTGAGTTATAGAAGTAAATGGATTGTACTGATCTTCAATGATTTTGGTTGGAACTGGTATCATTAGGAATCCTTTTATATAGTCTTAGTGTAACTTATGTTCCATAATTTCATATTACCATAGGGTATATCACATTTGGTATTGGTTCAACTAATTATGGTAATATTTCATGATTTTATTACTCATGTGGTTTTATTTTAAGATATAAAGCTTTTTAATTTCATCACCTTATGTTATCTTTCATTTTGTTTTCCATATTCTTTTGGATTTGGATATAGAATATTTTTAAATAAAAACAAATGAAATTTAATAAAAAAAATTACAAATGAAATATCTTTATGAAACTTGTTTTTTAAATCTATAACTAATGGTTTCATGGTGATATGAAATGTATGGATTCATGGTGGTCAAATACTATAAATTTTACTCACATGTTGTATATTCAATTTGGAATATGTTGTTATGGTTTTATAGGATACAGATAAAGTAAATGGTGTCATATATTCCTATTTATTTTCATAGTTGATGTTAACTTTGTATTGGGTTGGGATGGTGGTGACAGATGGTTACAGAGAGATATGTTTTGGTTTTTTTTGGTTTTTATTATAGGTATTTCCTTGTTATTAGTTTTTTATATATCATGTTTGTATAATTTTTCTTCCAAATTGTACTGTAATTATTTATATTTAACTTTTTATGCATTAGAAATTTTTTGTTATCTTTTAGGGGGGATTTACTCCCATGCTTATGTGTGTGTATACCTAGGTGCTTGTCACCATCCCATGGCTATCAAGAACATGACTGGGGATTTGGACCAAGATAGCTTGGGTGATACATCATGTTGAGTTCAGTTGGTTAGTTACATGAATATACTTGTAAGATCCTAGTTCTTCCTTGAGGTACAAATCATTTTATTTATATAACTTCTTAGTGTAAATGTCAAAATATGTCCTAATTTGGATTCCTATTGAGGTAATGGTGGTGTTGGGGATATCTGGAGCTGGTTCGGAGCCCGAAACACGACCTTTTAGATGAAAATGTCCTGGTACACAGTTAGATTATGCCATCTAGGGAAGGCCACATGGTTTAACAAACCATACGAGGCTTGGACAAAGAGTATAAATAGACCACATAGATTTAGAAAAACCATATGATTAGGGTATCATGACCATTAGATCATCTCTTCAATATTAATAGTGTGTTTTTTCATGGTTTGTGCATGGTTAGTCAAACCATACGGACAATATTTGTTGCACCATTTCTTCTATAGCTACTTGTCCACAATTGGAACACCGTTTGAAAATCCACGCACCTAAATAGTGAAACTCGGATATTTTTGGTTAAAAGGTCATTATTTCATTAAATTTTATTAATTCAATCCTAATATTTTATTTCTCCTCCTATATGGAAAAGATTTTACATTGAATCTCTCCTCTGTGACTATTCTGGGGTTTGAGATAACTATTCTGTCCAAGATTTGAATTGAAGGTTTTTTGTCTTTTTGGATTGGTAATGGTAAGATAATTATTCATATATAACCATTATCTATTATTCTGTATATCAGTTGTGCTATTTTTGGTAAAAGATGATTTTTCTGATTTTTAGGTTCTTCGTCCATTCATCGATTTTCTCTCGATCTAAGCCGAATCAGAAACTGATACTACATGAGCTATAAACTATGGACCTAAGGTGGGTGGTATCATGCCTTTTATTTAAATTTGAGCTATTTATATATGTGTTCATGTCACTCACTAAATTTTTGGGTGTCGCCTTAAATGAAATTGAATCCAATAATTATTAGGTATAGCCTATTCAATTAAAGAGGATTTCTAATGAGTAGGTATATGTTAAATACATTTAACATGAACCAACATTTGGGTTTTGTTAATAAATGAACCTTTTGATGTCTTTTGGACTTGGATATAGAAACACTAGCCTTTTACACAAATTATTACATGATCTTAAGCATAATTAAACATCAAATTACAAGCCTAGATTCATACGGTCTAGTGTATTGGAAGAGTAGGTACATAATTAAAAATCATGTAACCAAAATGAAAATGTCTTTTATTGAATCATAATAATGAGGTCCTAACTCCACATGATCCCTTATATCTGCATAAGATAACTTGGGGAATATAACAATAAAAGGGATTAACTAAAATCTTAGTAAGGGAATATGAATACAAATAAAAAAAGAACGTGGGTTAGAAGGCATAACATGATGAAATAAAGTCATGGAACATGAATAAACATATGGAATAATAAAAATTTTAAAAAGGGTTCATATAATCATGGAATCATAGGAATGTGGAAATAATATATTACAAGACATAATCATGAGTCAAGGTTAACTGCCAATACATGGTAGACAAAGTCCCATAAAGGAATCAGGTTCACCCCTTTTCCAAACAAAACGTCTCATGAGACTAAACATTACCAAATTCAGTGGAGAGATATCTAGGGGCATCCATTATAATATGTTCATGAATATGTGTGTCGTGCGAAGAATCATACATAGGGAATAAAATATAACATAAGGGTTACCCATGGAATGAAATAGGGATCATAATCATGTCAAAATACATTACTAATGGGAATATCATAAGTGTCCTCAAAAGAATGGACTTATAAGGTACATAGAAAATCATAAAGGAAAATATAAATAAATAATGATAACTTTTTTCCAACTAAAGTGAAAAATTTTAAAATAGTGTATAAGAAACTTTGCAATTATCTACTTTAGTGTGGTTTTAAGGTAAAATATTAAAGAGTCTTTAAAATGGAAAAGGAATAATTTCTTTTACAAAACAAGAAATGAAAAATGAAATATTTTCATGATAAAATGTGTGATTTAAAAAAATGGGGGCTTAAAATTGATTATTGATAGTATATGAGAATGGGTAACAAATCAGAAAATTCCCTTTAATGGGGGTTTCTTATCAAGAATATTTGACAACAAATCCTTTTAAAAACGTGTATTTCCAATAAAATAAGGATTATATGGTCTACATATATGATTTTGAAAAATATAAAAATAATTCATAAGAATTAAAAAAAATAAAGAAGCATTACATTGGATTAAAGAGAGAGAAAGAGTAACACTAACGAAAAATGGGGATTCGGGTAGAATCCCTTACCTTATCTATGAAATGGTTTTTCACATGATCTAAATGTCATTTGTAATAAAATTTATTAAATTAATTAATTAATTAAAAACCTTTTCTATATTTATTTGATTTATCATAATTTTATCAAATTATTTTATGGCCTTTTTGATGCATTATGAGGTTCAATTTTTTCATTTGGGAGTGTTGGTTTCCTTGGTTTTCATGATTAGTTAATTGTATACATGTAAGGAAAAATCATGTAAAATGAGAATGGTTGAATATAATTGAAGTTATATGATATTAATTAACATCAAAAATATTATATGGTTATATAAGTGAATTGTTAATTTTAGGTGAGGATGAATCATTAGATAATATGATAGTGATAATCGTTTAGATTATTTTGGTGGTTTTTCGATCATTAGAAACTAGTTTTGTTTTTTTAATTATTATCTTGAATATATAATTATTCCAGAACATTAAATAGGATTTAATACATATATTATAATCTGGTTTAACCATAAAAATGGTTTTATGATTATTCTTGAAATAGGTAATGGAAATTGAAAACATTGTTGTCCTTGATTGTGATAAATTAACACATCACAAACAATTTTTTAATTTTTAGTACAAAAGGAGAGGGGAAATAAATGATGATGGATTATTATAATAGCATAATAAAATTCCATTAAATTCAAGTTAATTTATTTATCATACCATTTTTATTAGGGTAGTTGAGTAGATAATAAGAAAATAAAATAACATGAAAATAAATTAAAAGAAAAGAAAGATGATTTTACCTCCCGAATCCTTCTTTAGAGAGCCACCATAGGGGGGTTGATTTTGGTATATTTTTAGACAAAAAGATCTTGTAAGTGGGTGAGGGGATTGGGAATATATTTGAGTATAATTTGGAAAAGGATAAAAGCTTTAGAGGTGTGAGGAGAAGATCTGGTGATGGGTGGTATTTATTAGGAAGGAGATTGGTGTTTTCTCATTATTTTATTCATTGGTTTATTATTTTTCCTCAATAATATGAATAGTTTTAGGATTACCACTAAATATATTAAATTAATGAAGGTTATTTCTATATTATGGTTTTTACATCTACGATGACTCGCGGAATTGTGTATTTAACTTATAATGTATATATACTATAAATTACAATGTTTCACTATTCACTAAAAATTCAAGTATATTAAAAAAATATCAAAAATTAACCTTTAAGATTTGTTTATTTCAATAATTCAATAATGAAATCTATTTTATGAAAGTAATTTTATAAATATGATAAATTTATATTTAATTAAAATCATCATTTACTTGGAAAATACCAATTTTAAAATTATGACTAATTTTAAACAATTAGAAAAATTAATTAAGGTCGCATAAAATTTTCTTATAATCATAATAAAACAAAATATTATTTTATAAATACATTTTATTGAAAAAAAATTTTAAAATAGTACATTAATTATAAAATTAAATATAAACACTTATTTTTATAAAAATATCAAAACTTAATTAATAATTTCTAAAACATTTATTCACTTATACTATATATAATTATATCATATTTTCACTTATAAGATAGATAAATTTTATTTATACTTTCATGTGTGATGTTTCTATTCTATTATCTTATATAGTTCACATTACTATTCCAAAGGTCTCGTTACTATTTCATCATTATAGGTTCCTTATCTTCTAGAAATACATATTATATCATTCATTATTCATTTACAAAGTTATTATTGTTTTATTATTATGATTTTATGTAATGAAATAATTATAATAAATGGATTTCCATTGATTAAAATTTTTGGTTGTTACATTCTTCCCCCTTATGAAATTTTTCCCTCAAAATTTCATTTTACATTCTAATTTGAAAACATGTGTGGGTACTTCTCCTTCATCATTTCTTCACGTTACCATGTTTCCTATTTGTACTTATGGTTTTTCCATAGTACTTAGACTAGGTGAGTAGTCTTGATTCATAAAACATTATTTCTATGATCCAAGATCTTCATTGGTTGCTCCTCGTATGGTAGTTAATTTTCCAACTGTACCTCCTCTAAATTCAATACATGTTAAAGATCTAGTATGTGCTTCCTCAAGAGGGATATATGGAATACATCATGTTCTTATGACATGGTAGCTGGAATCACAAGTCGATAAGACATACCTCTGACACAGTCAATAATCTCAAAGGGGATGATGTACTTAGGACATAGCTTTCCTTTCTTCCAAAATCTCATGATCCACTTCCATGGAGATATAAACTCAACGTCTCATCGATGATTGTATGCATAGACATTCTATCGACTTTTGGATGCCTTTATATGATGCTGAACGGTTTTAACCTTTTCCACCATTTCATAAACCATTTTTAGTCCTAACACCCTATGTTTATTGACTTCATCCTAGAATGTCGGTGTTCTACTCCTTTTCCTATAAAGGTCTTCATACGGGTCCATTTGGATGCTCTAGTGGAAACTACTGTCATATGAGAACTCGAGTAGAGATAGATATTGTCCATATCCCCACTTTAATGAAATATAACATTCATCCAATATATCTTACAATATTTGAATATTCTACTCATATTGGCCCTCAATTTTAGGATGATATGCCTTACTAAATTTTAGGTCAGTGTTTGTAGTATATTGGATACTTTTCTAGAACTTGAAGGTAAATATCATATCTTAATCAGATAAAATTGATAGTGGTACTCCATGAAACCTTACCACTTATCTAATGTATATTCATGCAAGTTGATCAAGGGATAATTCCTCTCAAATTTCAATAAAGTGATATATATTTTTAAGATGATTCACAAAAACCCATATTAAATTGTTTCCTCTAGATGACTTCATAAGTATAGTGTAAAAGTCTATGGTGATGTTTTCATATTTCTATGTTGGTATGGGTAATGGTTTAATTATCCCATTATACTTTTTTCTTTCAGCCTTCACCTTCTAGAATACTAAGTAATTTGATGTATATTCATTGATTTCCTTCATAATTTCCCACCAATAGTGATCTTGGAGATCTCGATACATCTTTGTGCCCCCAGGGTGAATAGAGAAGTTTGAGCTATGTGCATCATTCAGAAGCTACTTATTTATCTTGGGATTGGATGGTACTCACAGTTATGACCCAAATATCTTAACTCCTTCCTTATCCTTTTTTTAACTCTAATTATTCACCTTTTCTCATGATTTCCACCTTCTTCTTAATTTCCACATCTTTTCATTGAGCATCCTTTAATTTCTCCACAAGGGGTGGTTGATGAATCATTTGATAAAGGATTGATGATATTCCTTCCTTGATGATTCCCATGTTCATCCTTAAAAAATATATGAAGATTGGATCCTTCTCAATTATTTTCATTGATAATGTTACAGGATCATTTCTACTTAGAGAATCATACAACTTATTTCCATTACTATGATGATAATGGATTTAGTAGCCACAATAATTTATGAGATATATCCATCTTTTCTAGAGTATATTAATATCCTTCTATGTGAATATATATTCGAGGCTTTTATAATCATCATATATCTCACATTTCTCCCCATATAGATAATTCTAGGATATTTTCAATGTAAATATCATATCTGCCAACTCTATATCATGTGTATGATAGTTTTTCTCATGGATTTTCAACTTTCTAAAGGATTGGGATATTAATTTATCATTTTGTATCAGCACACAACCTAACCCCTTCTTTGAATCATTGATCAACACCATAATGAGTTTACCACTTGTCAGTAGTGTGAGAACTAGTGTAGTTATAAGCCTCTTTTTTAACTCTTTGAAGCAGTATTCACATTCACTCATCCAGACAAACTTCACTCCCTTTCGAGTCAACTTGGTTATTGGGTTTGAAAATCATGATAAGTTCTTCAAAAATTTACACTAATACCTAGATAGACCATGGAAACTACAGATCATCATTATAGATATTGTCCTGGGCTAATATTCAATTTCCATTATCATTAAAGGGTCTACAGATATCCCTTTTCTAGTGATTACATTCCCCAAGAATGATACTTCCTCCATTCAAAAATAACATTTTCATTAATTTTCATGTAGTTTCCCCCTTCACAATGTTTTTAACACATTACTCAAATTATGTTTATGTTCCTCCTTGCTCAGGGAGTATATCATAATATCATCAATAAATACTACCAAAAATTTGTTGAGGTGGACTTTAAAGACTGTATTCATTATGTCCATGAATATTTCTGAAGAAATAGTGAGTTTGAAGGGAATCACTATTCACTCATAGTGTCCATACCTCATTCAAAAGGAAGTCTTGGTAATATCTTTCTTCCTCACCTTAAATTGGTGATATCTCAGCCAAAGGTTCACCTTAGATAAATAACTAACCCCACATAAAATTTTAAACAAGTCAACTATCCATGGAATGGGATACTTGTTCTTTATCTTGATTTTTTTGAGCTCAAAATAATAAATGAAGAGGCATGTTGATCCGTCCTTATTCTTGATGAGGTGGACTAGCGTACCCCATGGTGAAGAACTCATGCATATAAAACCATTTTCTAGATTCTCTTATAACTACATCCTTAGTTCTTCCATCTCAATGGTGGCCATTTTATAAGGTGTCTTTGATATAGTTAGATATCCAAGAATAAGTTCAATTGATAACTCAACTTATCGATCAGGAGGAATACTGTGAAATTCTTCCGAGAATACATTAGTGTAATCCCTTATAATGGGCATGTATTTGAGAATTATTCTCTCCATTATCTCAAGCATTTGAGCTATATGTTTTTCCTCATAAGGGAAAAATATCCACAACTGAAATGATGATTCGGAAGGAGATTCATCTTCCTCTTTACCTTTGTAAAAAATTGGAGGATTCTTCTAGATGTGAAGAGTGATCTCCCTTATCGACTGTTGATGTTGTATTTATATAAATATAGCCAATTCATGTCCAATATAGCATCAAAACTCTACCAAAGGGGGTATGACAAGATTTTATGGGAGGTTCAGTCCACAAATGTTAACTGGAGAGAAGTTATAAACATTGGATGAAATAATTGCCCCCTTATCTATACTCATAAATAACTCAACCTCTAAATATTGTGGTGGTTATTGAATATTTCTACTAAACCTGAAAGATATAAAATAATTTATATAACCAGCATCAAATAGTACATTCGATATTCTTGAAGGATTAACCAATGTACCTATCCCCACATTATTTTTAGGATCCACCTCAGCAGTAGTGATTGAATATGCCATTTCTTTCTACCTTGGAGGGTTTCTATATTGATTTCCTCCAACAAACATTATCTTATGGCAATGGATGGCATAATTCTCATATTACATGTTGTTGAAACACTGCACTATAGGATGAGTGTTGATCTGAACCTTCCATTATTATTCTGTATTAGTGGGATTTTTCATTTCCCTATGGTAGTTATTATTCATATTCCCTTATCTTCTTCATTTGAAGAATCTCTTGGTTACCTTTAAGAAGTTTATTAGATTATTCTTCCCACACTTTTGACACGTGGGATGTTGGGTCTTTTCTTATCATGGGATATATATCTATCGATTCACCCATATTAAACTCCATTTTCCTTATTTTTTCATTGATCCCATGAGACCACTAAAAGTTTCTGATGTCTATTTCAACCTTAATGGTGTAAAAGGCAATATTCTCAAAATTTTCAAAGTCTAGAATCTCTATCACATTTTTTAGACTAGGCTTTAGTCCAATAAATAAGCAATCCATCTTGATTTTAGTGTACATGACAAAGAATGAGACATAATTTTTAATCCTTGCGATGTTTTCCTTGTATGCCCCAATAAACTCACCATTATTCTACATCATTCCAAGGAATCCCCTTTCCATATTGAGAAGGAGGTTTTAGGGAAAATATTTATTGAAATACTACTTATTTTATTCATTATTCATTTATATAGTTTGTATTGTGTTCTTAATATGATTTTATATGATGAAATATTTATAAGAAGGTAATTTCCATTGATAAAAGTTTTGGTTCTTTACATTGGACACCCTTAGGTGTGTCCTTTTTCCCATGCCTAGGGATGTTCAATAATTTTTTCAATAGATGAATTGAATTATGAAATGAATTGTAAATCAAATTGAGGAATTGGTTTATGAATTCAATTGTGAGTATCATAGTGAATTTTTTTGATTAAATTTAAGGGATGGATTTGATCATAGACGTTGGCTGGTTCTTTTTGATTTCTTGAAAAACATGAATTACTTGCTTAATTAATGTGCCCATGTGAGTTTGGTAATTAATATTCCATGTAATGGGTTTTTGAAGCAGGACAAGATTGTTATGATGTTTTCCCCTTGTGAATTATATAGAGACCGTGTTATGTGATGGTTTGTTTAAGATTATAATGCTTGTTATCATGTTTTTCCAATGTGATTAATTGTAATCCCAGACTTCTAATCTTGGTTAATGGATTGGAACACATTTTGAGTGAGTTATAAATTTGATGTTCTTATTGATGCCCCTGACATAGTTTTTTGAATTGACTAATGGTTATGTGCCTTGTTAGATACATGTATTCATGTTAGAATTCCATAGAAGAACTAAATTGGATTGAACCTTGATTATGACTAAGTGATACATGGACTCCCTAGTGGACTTCCAAGGAAGTACTATGAGGTTTGACTTATATGTCGAGTGAAAAAAAGGACTCATATGATAATTCTGTGGATGTACTCAAAGGACATACTATTATTTATTACATGGGTAATACTTGAGCTCCCTTAGTAGACCTCTAAGGATATACTCGATTGGAAGAGATGTTATACCACACCTAGAGAGACACCTATATTCATGTGAGGTTCGTCGTGGATGGGCTTGTATGGTGTTGGTTGACATTACACCTTGAGTGATACTTTAATTCCAACATGAGAATTTCATGGATGGACTCGAGTTATAAATTGAATAAATAATGAACTGAATTTTATGACGTGTTTGGTAGGATAAATCACAATCTTGAATTCATTCTTGACTTACACCTTCAAGATGGAATTTTTATTCATATGTTGTGAAGATGGCTATATGGTGGGTGTCAGGCTTGTGCTGGATCTCAAGACTTATAAATTCAATAATATTTAATTATTAAATGAACTATTTATTCAATTGAACATGATTATAATGACATATTCTTGACATCTAAATCAAATACTTATTGATTAAATGATCTTTATTAAATTAATTGTATATTAAATGAAACATATACTTATAGAATTTTTACTTTTTAGTACTTCCTTGCATACTTCATTATTTCTTGAACATTATTGTTATATATATTCACTAACTGATTAGAATAGACTGTGGTTGTTTTTTACTGGGGTTTAGTCTCGTGCCCTTTTTGGGCCACCTTTGGGTACCCAAATACCAAGATAAAAGTTCTTGATCATTGCTTAGGAATAGGAGATAATGGGACCAAGTTATGTCTTATGAATCAATTTGGATTCTTTTGGATTATTTCCTTACATTTTTATCTATAGTTTACATATTCCTTGTATACATGTTTTGGATGCTTTGTTGGAGACATGTGACATGTATCGTCATTTTTTATATGAGATGACTTTGGTTATAGTTTATATTATTAGTCTTCTGCTATTTACTTCTATCTTTTTTATAATTTAATGATTTCTATACTTGTATGTTATTGATATTTCATTGTGCTACACTCTGGTGATAAGGTAATAGTCTATCCACTCACGCCTAGACCCCCGTTGCTAGTATGCAGCCTCTGGTGTTTGGGGATATGTGCTTGAGGCCTTGTGATCCACTATTCTCAATAAACTGTTGAGTGGAATCCATGTCTGGGATGTTAGAATGGGGTATCAGAGCAGTTCTTTTCTTGTTTTATTTACTATTTGGAAACAATAGAGAGTGATAGGAAAGAATAGGGACTTGGTAATGATTGGTACCCATACATAGAAAACCCGCATATAGGAAAAACTCAATTGACTTGAATTGAATCATTATTTTTTGGATTTTGACTATTACAGTTGATTTGATTTTACTATTATGTGATGAACTTGAATTGTGGTATTAATATTGATATGAAATTAACTTCTATTGTGTTTCAACCTGATGAGATGAGGGTTTTCCATCTCATTCATCATATAGGCAACAATTAGATTTCACATTCCATGCATTATTCTATACCAATTAGGATGTATTACATGTTTTATGATATTGTGATGGTTGTTTTGATATATATATATACATGTTGTTAATATAGGTATTTGAAATGAGATATGGTGTGAAATATCTGGACACCATACTTCGGTCCTTGACAAGTATTCTCCCTATTGGATTGGAATTTGGTAGACCAATGCTTCAACCCTCTAGATTAAATGTTAAATGAGTATAATATTGAATGGGAATGAATTTGTGAATTCATGTGAAAGTTGAATATGAAATAAATCTAGAATGAGATGAAAACTAAAAAGTCTTATAGTAGAGAACTTGACTAAACTCAACCATAGTTGTGGGAAATTAGTGGTGTCTCTTTCTTGTACCAGATTTGTATAACACCTAAACTAGAAAAATGGAGCAAAAATAGCGGTGTGTTATTATATAGGAAGGATCGTACCTATCATATTTCTATTTTTTGATTTTATGTTGAGAACATTAATAATAATATCAATCTGAGGTGTTTGTTTTTCATTAAATAGGAATTCCACCAAAAAGACCTCTAGTCGTACACTAGGAATGTAGCGATGATCAAACTCTGGATGTGGTGGGTCATGGGATACTAGTGGATCCTCCAGTAGTCCCAGCTACAAAAAAAATCTATTTTACTAGAAACATGTTCTAAGGAATAGTATTGTGATGGGTTTCTGTGCTTTATGCATACTGTTTAGGGAGCACCTCGACCAGCCCCGACTATGGAAGAGTTGACATGTGAGTTCTAGCAGTAGCATCCTCACACATTTTCAAGGGATGGTGAACAACAGCTTACAGAGTCATAGCTATAATCCATGATATCTATCTTTGGTAATCTTAATATTCCTCCAGAGAGGAGGGTCAAGATCACAACTTATATACTGCGCGGTTCTTCTAAGAGATTTTGGGATGTTATCACTCAGACAGATCATCATCAGGATATGGCCTATAGGTATTTTCATACATCCTTCTATGATTAATTATATCGTGAGATGTTGTGGTCCAATAGATCCGATGAGTTATTACATCTAGGGCTGGGTGTGTTATCTATTATTGACTATTCATCCCATTTTACAATGATTCAGTGCTTCAAACCTATTTTGTTGGGTGATGAGTTATCCAGAGCTAGGTGATTTGAGGATGGTCTTAGGTACAAAATTTAATCACAGTTGAATGTTTTTTGGATGACTACCATTTATATAATAGAGAATTAGGTTCTTATTACTGATCATAACTTGATATATGTTGTAGGTTCAAGCTAGGGTAGGTCAGCATTGAGATCTGGAACTGCGTCGACTGGTAGTAGGAAGTGTTTCCTGGAGCTTCCATGCAGTGATACCAGTAGCCAGATCACACACTCAGGTAGCACGGTGAGGTTCTACTAGTGCGATAGTCTTGGAAATACAAGGCCAAAGTTTATAAGGGACCCATATGAGTTTCAATACTATAACTTGATGGGATATCTATAGCACCTCTACAGGACTTTTCCACTAGAATCTAGTGAGAGAGGGTACACATTGACTCTACAGTCAGGAACAGGGTCAACAATTTCTCATCATCCAGGGAGATGGAATATAGCTCAATGATCATGCTTAGGTGGTGGTCCTAGAGATGATAGTTAGGCCCGAGTTTTATAGTGAGAGTAGATAGAATCTATTTAGGTCGTCCATGAAGTATCATAGGTCCATGGTTCAGGCTAGGTATATGCAGTGTAACAGACTTATGAGTAGAAAAATCCAAGACATTCTACTATAAATTTACTATTCTAGTATTCTTTACTTTATCATATTCACTTTTTGATATAGGGGATTCTCATAGATTTATATTTTTTCCCATTATGCAGAGCCTTGGTCTCTATGTTCAGACCTTTGATGATTTTATGAAGCTTGAAACTCCATTGGGGATTAGAACAAAGGGTGTACATCATTTTAGGGAGTTCTCCATTGAGATTGGTGGGTGTTACATTGTTTGGGTCCTCTATATCCTCGATATTACTGGTTTTGATATCATTCTAGGGATGGACTAGTTTGTCTCCTTTTATGATTTCATTGATTTTTATCATTGATGGCTAACTTTTACATCCTTAAAGGGTGGTGAGTTCATTCACAAGGTTGAATAGGATGTCCAAGTGAGCTGAGATAGACTGAGCGTCATGGTCTATGTGGGATGATAGTCCAAATTTTTATTTTATATCTTGTTGATCAGGGAACATGCAAGAAATATTTTCCTCTATTGGTTGATCATTTTAGGGACATCTTCCCAGATTAATTTTCAGGATTACCTCTAATGGTAGAGGTAGAGTAATCCATTGAGCTAGTTCTTTGAGTTTCACCTATATCCATTAATCCTTATATTATTTCTACTAGTAAGATTCTAGATCTCAAAAGGCAGCTATAGCATTTAGAGGGAAATGGTCTTATCCGGCCCAGTTTTTCTTTGTGGGGTTTTCTGGTCCTGTTTGTGAAAAATATGGAAATAACTCTCAGGATATGTGTATACTATTAGAAATTGAACCAAATGATGGTTAAGAACAGGTATTCTCTTCCATGTAATGATGATTTCTTTGACCAGCTATGAGGAGCTCGGGTCTTCTCAAATATTTATTTGATATTCAGTTGTCATCATGATTGTTTTAGACCCTTATACATACTTTGTACAGCCATTCAGAGCAGGTATGGTTTACATGATTATTTGGTTATGTCATTCGGTCTCATTAACATGCCATTAGTATGCATGGTACTAATGAACAGAGTGTTCCATCCTTATCTTCATTCATTTTTTGTGGTTTTCATTGATGAAATCTAGGTGTATTCTCACAATTGACATGACCATGGAAAACATCCTAATATCATTTTGAATACACTGAGAGATGATTGTTATATGATAATATCATAGAGTTCCATTTATGGAAGGATCATATTCACTTCCTAGGTCACATTATCTTAGATACGGGATTATCAGTAGACCCAAATATGGTGAGAGCTATAGTTTCCTAGGATCATCTCAATATCATCTTTGAGTTACATAGTTTCTTAGGGATATATTTTTATTACATGTGTTCCATATAGGGATTATCACTCTTAGTAGTTCCACTAATGACTTGACTAATAAGGGTGTGTAGTTTTTATGGTTTGGTTCTTGTGAAATGGCCTTTTAGTAGCTGAAATGGAGCTTGACTTCAACAAAGATATTGACTTTTCTAGATTGGGGCATGAGTTACACTATTTACTATAATGCATCAGGTATCAGGATAAGTGTATTTATTGTGCAGGTGGATAAAGTTTTGGAATATGTGTTTCGATATTTGAGGCCACACAAGAGTAATTACCTGACGCATGATCTGGAGTTAGTTACTATTTTTCAAACTTTACACTGCTAGAGACACTATTTACTAGGAGAGAATTTTGTGGTGTTTAAGGCACACAAAATATTTAAGTACATATTTAAATAGTGTGATCTAAATCTAAGGTAGAGACAGTGGGTCAAGAACCATCGGTATTTTGAATTTGAGCTTTCTTTTTTTTTCTGGTAATAGCTATGCAGTGGTTGATGCACTGAGTACGAGGACTCATATACCTGCAGTTCATATGGCTAGCAGTGAGTGGCATTTTATGGATTTATATCTGAGATGAACTTGGAGGTGCATGATAGTCATGGTTATATGTTTCTTTCATCCTTTGTATTAATTGTACACATCTGGATAGCGTGAGGATGAGGAAGCTATCAGATTCTAAGGCCCTAGTCCAACATCAGAGTTTGGAAGGTGAGGACCCTCCTCCTGGGTGGAATGTAGGAGAGGTTGAAAATCTGTATGTTCACGGTCTCATATGGGTTCCAACATACATGGATGGTGAGATGATGTAGTAATTCCATACTTCAATTTGGGCAGAGCATCATAGCATCACCAAGATGTATTGATATTTATATCCCTGGTACTGGTGGCCTGGTATGAAAATATTTTTATTGTGTTTTTTCATGAGGTGTTCCATCTGTCAGTAGGTGAAGGTTGAAAACCAGTTATCAGATAGAATTTCACAATATCTACCTATTACTAATTGGAAATTTAATGATGTCATGATGTATTTCGTGACATGTTATCAGGGTCACCTTATGGTAATGATTTTTTTTTTGTGTTGTTGTTTATAGGCTCACTAAGGTTTCACATTTCTTACCGATCAAGGAATACTTTAGTGTAGATGATCTTTGAGGGTTATATATTTGTGAGATATTATGACTTCATAGAATAATTCATACTATCATTTCAAAAAGGGATGCCTAATTTTCTTCATGATTCTGGGAAGGGATAAAGAGGATGTTGGGTGGATAGTTACTTTTGATCATAGCATACCACCATCAGAGATATGGCCAGACAATGCGTATAATTCAAATGCCTAAGGATATGATGTGAGAATTTGTCCTAGATTTTCTGGGCTCTTGTGAGATGCATATAGCCCTGGTTGAATTGACCTATAAAAACATCTTTTAGGGTGTTATTTTTATAAATTGTTATGATGCTTTTACTTTAGGCCATGTCAATCACCCCAATGCTTGGTAGAGGTAGGAGAGGAAGCTATGCATGAACCTTGACTTGTATAAGAGACCATAGAGTAGTTTCATTTTATTTATAAGTAGATAGCTATTGCACAGTCTCACTAAAACTCATACACCAATTTCCATAGATGAACTCTATAGTTTGGGATCGGGGATCAAGTTTTATTTCCTGTCTCGTCATGTCTAGGACAGAGAAGGATCATGAAACACGGTAATCTTTCACTGAGATACATCAGGTCATTCAATATTCTGGAGAGATTCAGGCTGATAGCCTATCGATTGCAGTTACATCAGAGGTAACAGGCCATACATGATGTCTTCCATGTTTCTTATCTATGATGTTATTATTCAGATCTATGTTATTCCTTTAAACTATAAAAGGTTGAGTTTTAGGTAGATACATTATTTAAGAACCATCTTATACATATTGTGAATCACAATGTGATGGTTCTCTGAGGCTAGTCAATTCCTTTAGTATGAGTGTTATGGTAGAAAAACTGAGTAAAAGATGAGACCTTGGAGTAGGAAGTTGATGTAAAATCTTAATGGCTTAATTAATTCTCAGATCATGCTTCACCACTCTTTAGAAGGAAATTCAGGGATGAATTCCTTTAAGGAGGAAGTTTGTAAGAACCCAATTCTTTCATGAGGTATAGATCATTATATTTCCATAAATTCTTAGTTTAAATATTTAAATGTGGCCTAATGTGAATTTTCATAGAGTTAATGGTGGTTTTGGGGATGTTTGGGATTGGTTAAGATCCCATATTCAGACTTTTAGGTGAATATGTCCTGGTTCATGGTTAGTTTAAACAGTGTAGGGTAGGTCGCATGTCCTAACAAACCGTGCGAGGATTGTACATATATCAGAAATAGGCTGGATGGTTTTAGAAAAATCATGTGATCTGGGTCACATAGTTGTGTGGTCATATCTTCAATCTTGACAGTGGGTTTTGGCATATTTTTTGAATGGTTATTCAAACCATTAGGCACCCATTCTTCTATAGATACCCATGCATTATTGGTGCACGGTTTGATAAATTGTGAACTTAAACCCTACAACCCATATATTTGTGGGTAAAATTCCATTTTTCCTTAAAAAATTTAATTCAATACTAAGCTTTTATTTCTTCCCCTGTACATAAAATATCTCATTTTTAATATCTCCTCCTTGAATATTCTTGGATTTGAGATAATGCTTCTGTTTGACATCTAAATTGAAGGTTTTTCATATCATTGGATCTGTAATGGAAAGACCGCAATTCCTTTTTAAATGTTCTTTGTTGTTTTTGGATATTAGTTGTGACATTTGGGTGCATTCTAATTTTCCCTATTATTATGTTCTTCATTCATTCATCTATTTCCTCCTAATCAGATCCAAATCAGGACATGAGACTAGAATATCTATCAACTATAGACCTATAGTAGGTGGTCTCGTTACTTTTTCTTAATGTTGGGATATTTGTATATTTTTCCACATAATACTCCCAATTATCATGTATCACCTTAAATGAAATTGAATCCTTGAATTGATAGGTATAGGTTATTAAATTAAATAGGCTTTTTAATGAGTGGTTATAGGGTGAATACCATGAACTTGAAAACACTTTTGGGTGTTGTTTAATAAATGAATCTTTTAATGGATTTTGGCATTGGATATAATAAGGTGTTCCCTTTTCCCCTTCCTAGTAATGTTTAATAATGTTTTCAATTGATTAATTGAATTATGAAATGAATTTTAAATCAAAATGATGAATTAGTTTGTGAATTGAATTATGAGTTGCATAGTGAATTATTTTGATTAAAGGTAAGGGGTGGATTTGATAATATCCCTTGGCCCATTCTATATAAATTCCTGAGAAAACATGAATTACTACCTTTATTAATGGACCCATGTGATTTTAGCAATTACTATTCCATTTAATAGTTTTTTTAAGCATGAGAGTCTTATTATGAGGTTTTTACCACGTGATTTATATATAGACCATGTTATGTGATGGTTTATTTAATCTTTGAATGCTTGTTATCATGGTTTAGATGTGTGAATAAGTGTAATCCCAACCTTATAAGATTGTCCAATGGTTTAGAACACCATTTGAGTTGAGTTATAAATGTGATGTTCTTGGTGATGACCTTGACATAGTTATTTTAATTTATTAATGGTTATGTACCTTGGGTGATATGTGGATGCATATAATAATTCCATATATGAACTCAATTGTCTTGAACATTGATTATGCTTGAGTGATACTTCGACGCCCTAGAGGACTGCCAATGACAACCTCTGAGGTTTGAACTATATGTCAGGTGATACATGAATTCATATGAGAATTCCATTGAAAAACTCAAATTGAATTTGATCTTTTATTACATGGGTGATACTCGAGCTTCCTTAGTGGTCTGCTAAGGACAAACTTGATTTGAAGGGATGTTATTCCACACCTAGAGTGATACTTGGGTTACTATGAGGTTCACCTTTGATGGGCTTATAAGGTGTTGGTTGATATTACACCAAGGGTGATAATTGAATTCAAACTTAGGAATTTCAAGGACAGACACAGGTTATAAACTAAATAAAGAATGAAATTACTTTTATGATGCATATTTCAAGCAAAAGAATAATCTTGGATTAGGTTTTGAATTACACCTTCAATATAGACTATTTGGGCATATGTTGTGTTGATGAATATAAAGGGGATATTGGGATAGAAACAAATCACAAGACTTATAAATTCAATGAGATTGAATTATTAAATGAATTGTTTAGTTAATTGAACATGATTATAATGAAGTAGCCCTAACTGCTAAATCAGAGACTTATTGATTAAATGCACTTGATTAAATGGATTGGATATTAAATGAGAACCTATATATATAGGATGTCTATATTTGAGTAATTCCTTTCATACAACTTTACTTCTTTCACACTATTGGTATATATATTCACTTCCTAATTAGAACAGACCTTGAGAGGTTACCTACATGAATTAATTATCACATCATTTTTGGACCCCTTTGGTTACCAAAATAGAATATATGATTGTAGTTGTTGATAAGGGAATCCTCTCTACTATAGGTTATTGATATTTTCTTAGGACCTAGAGAGCATTGGACAAAACCAAGGATTGTGATGAAGTTGGGATAATTTTGGATTCGTTTTGTACTTTTGTTATCTCTATTGTACATCTACCTTGTATGCATGTTTTGGATGCTTTATTAGAGAGATATAAAATGTATAATAATTTTGTATATGATATTACTTCTGGATTAGTTTTAATTATCATTATTCCATTGCTTACTTCTATCTTATCTGTGATTTACTTCCTTTTCTACCTATATGTTATTAACATTCTACTATGATATACTCTAATGGTGATGGAATAGTCTACCCACTATCAAACTTAGGACCTCACTACTAGTCAACAGCCTCTGTTGTTTGGGGAGATTCTCTTGATGCCTTGTGACCCACTGGGCTCAGAGCATTGTTGAGGGGAATATGGGTCTGGGATGTTACAATATATTATCACGGTAATAGTTTAAAAGGTCTCTTTATAGATAATCACATGAAACTATATGTATCTCTTTTAAACCATACATGCTTCATATAAAGATATCATACCATCCTTTTCAGTGCACTAGTGGAAAAATCACTTACACCCTATGTGGTTTACCTATACAGGTGAATCCATCATGTTCTAAACTTGGTTAGTGTACATGGATTACATATTAGATTATATGCATTCTAACCATTTCATGTAATCATAAATCATAATGTATTTTAGTTTATTGGTAGGTTCATCACCAATAAAAAATACCTCATCATTATTTTCTATATAAAATCCATATCTCGCAATTCTTGATGAATCCTATCAAACATTTGAGGTTCTTATGTAACATGTGTTAGTGATTTTTCTACAACTCTACTGAACTAGCTAAACATATATCCTAGGAACAATTCTTAACTTTTGGGATTGAGCTCCACTAGGTTCATCATTCATCCCACTAACACCTCAACCCATGTGTTTCTTCCCAAATAAAACACCTTGCCTAGCCAAAAACACCTTGTTTCTGTAGGATTACAAAATTTTTATCTCATAGTAACTTTGGGATAACAAAACAATAAGGAATTATCATATTTGGAGTAAATCACTTCAGAATCCAATCATTTTATGAATTCTTCCCATCCCAAAATCATCACATAATAAAAATGGATATTTTTTTCATACCATATCTCATATAGTGTCCTTAAAATTAATTTCGATATATTATTGTTTAGTGAAAATTATTTTTTCTCCAGAGAAACATCCCTAAATGAAATAGGAAGGTCACATGGATTCATCATCAATCAAACCATTTCTAAAACGGTCTGATTCCTCCTCTTAGGAAAACAATCACATTAAGGTGTTCTTGGAGGAGTGAGTTGCGAAATTATTCCACTCTCTCTCAAAGAAGATATAAATTCATATCTCAATTATTCACCACCATGATTTGATCATAGGACTTTAATAAATTTTTTCAATTAATTATATACATCATTCTAAAACTCATTAAAATATTTATGAGTTCCATACTTGTGTTTCATTATAAACACATATCCACACCCAGAAAAATCCTTGATAAATGTAATGAAGTATCTAAGACATACATTTTATTGTGTACTCATTGGTCCATACATATCACTATGTATGAAATTCAATAGTATACAAACCCTATTGACTTTTATCCCAAAATGTGACTTTGTTATTTTTTACCAAAAAAATATATTTGAATGTATTGAATGATTCATAATCAAATGAGTCCAACAATCCATCTCTATGGTGTATTTGAATGTATTTCTCAATTATATATCCAGGTATGAAATAAAAAAGGTATATAAGATTATTCTAAATATTATTAATAAGATTCTAAATATATAGAATATACAAACAATTTTTTATATTCCTAATTCCAAAGATCATTTTATATTTATATATTTAATAATCATTTTATAATTAATGAATGAAAATCCTTTCTTATCCAAACAAGTTATAGAAATAAAATTTATTTTTATGGTGGGAATATTATAACAATTTTAAATTTCTAGGATCATAATACTAGGTATAACAAGATCATATGTTCCAAACTCTAATGCATCACTCTTTCCAAATTATCAGCATGAAGATATGATTCACCCTTCATCACCCTTATATCTCTGAGCTTGTGTTTGTCATCACAAATGTGGGATGTACACCAAGAAACTAATACCCATGTGTTTGAGGTTAACATATTTATTTATATTAAATTCATATTGGGGTTCTCAAAATTATTGAAAACTCTTCTCAATACTATATAGAAATATTTAACTTGCTTTAATAATAAAATGAGGCTTCGGCCCCAACTTTTAAAAAAAATATAGCAATATTTAACTATTTTAGAGTTCATTACTATATGTGATTAGAAAAAAAATATTATTTAGTGTGTCGTTATCTAAAAAAAGACTTTTCAGTGAGTGGGTATCGTCTGTTATATATTTTCATCAAGTACGTTTCATGAATGTTCACCCACTATAAATTATTACCCCATACATCATATCCATTCACTGATCCAATATCCATTTTTCATATTAATTTACACCAGTTATCATGTAAGAATTCCATGATTATTTTGGTAGGGTAACATCTAAATCATAACCAATATGATTCTTGGAGAACTGATAGGATAACCACTTATTAAAATCCATCCAATGGATTCACTCAACACTATTCTAATGGTATACTAACTATTATGACCTCCTCTGAAGTGTAACCTAAAGTAAGCACCAACAATAAGATAAAAAACAATAATGAATGGACACTCATTCTAGGCTTAACCTTCCCACAAGATAATCTAGAGTTACATATTAATTATTCTCCTTACACAAAATAATTTTAGTTTATACTTTTTGAGCATGAAAAATCCTGGTTAAATGAGTGAGTTCTTATAAAGTGTTTCATTGGAATAAATCCCACACTTAGTATTCGAGGGGTTTTTTTTAATTATAAGGAATCTCCATATTTAATTCATATAAAATTTATATTAAATTAATTTCTATTACATCATCTTTAATTGTTATCCAATGATTTTTTCTCCTTTTCTTTATGCATGATTTAAATGATTTAGTTCTAAAATCTTTATTATAACCACCAAAATAATGTTTTATCACCACATAGAAGTTTAACTCTTTACACAACGCACAATTTTTGGTTACTCACCTAAAAATATAAGACAAATATATTCATACATATATGAATTCATAATATACATAAGGTATATAAACTCTTCATATACTATTTTATAATTATATGAGATAGAAAATCTCCTCATGAGTAAACCTAGAGTGGTAGATAGTAACCCCCATTTACTTCCTTAATTAGGAATAAGCCTTCAGGCCGGTTAGTTGTCTAACCTCATATCCATATCCCTGGGGAGACTTTACCAAAGATATAATTTAGTTTATAACAGTATTATTACCTAATAATAAAAAACTATATTCAACTATTATTCTCAATATCATAACCTCATTTATAAAATAATGTAAACAAAGATGAAAGGTAATTATAATGTTATCAAATCAAGAATGTCATATAGTCTCTATAGTAACGGTAATTTATAATATAAATTTTTCATACAAGATATTCACAATTATTAAAGAATTTGTTAAACCTAAATATAAATGGAATATAATAAACAAATAAAAAATTTATTTATTTTCCAAAATATGATAGATTTTTAATCTTTTCAAAAGTAAATAAAAATTATAAAAAAAAATTAATTATCATGAATATAAAAAATTATATTTCATTTTAATATTAACTTTATCATATGTATATTTTATGGAATTTATATCAAATTTCATGAATTATAAATATTATAAAGTACAATTTATATTATATAAAATATTTATATATACTTAATATCATATATAATTTAATTTATAAACACTTTTAAATTAAAACATATGATTTCTAAATAAACCCTTTTATTTCGTGATCACAAGACATGCAATATAAATTTGGAAATGGTATTTGTATATATTAACCTTTAATATTTGGAAAAGTGTTTCATAAACATTTATTTAATTAATTAAAATCAATTTAAAATTAATTAAATAATTTATAAATAATTTTCTAATTAAATATTACTAAAATAAATTTTACCATTATTTATATATTTTTTATAAAATGTTAAAACAAGTATTTAAAAATATTTTTTACACATTTTTTTGTTTACCATTACACAGAATCGCCAATCTACATAGAGGTAAACTCCCACTACCCTTACACAAATAGATCATGTAAGGGTGGATCTCTTGGACCATTATATAGCCCATAGTATACAAGGGTACACATCAGTTACCATTACATGAACCCTTAACATAAATTTAGGACTTGGAAAACCCTTACTAGAACTCATTCATGTAAAGGTAAGAAATATATTACTTGTATGTGAACTAATTTTCATAAAAATAAGTCATCAATCACCTTTAAATGAGCCTATTGAGTAAAGGTTAACAAAATATTTCATTTCTATGTTCTAGGAAATAGTTTTGAGTGCGTAAAGGTATTATACATATACCTTTATGTAGAAAAGTTTTGGGGTGTCATGTATGGATAATTATAAGATGAAATTTACTCAGATCCATCCTTATAAATGTAACATTTGATTGCTGTTATGAATGTTTTGTAATTTTAACCATTTCTACACTATGTTTTGTGAAATATTTTTCATCATTTCTGTTCAAAAACCATTGAATTAAACACATACAATTATTAAAGAAACTCCCTCAAGTATAATAGATGGTTTACATTTAGTTGTATAATGATTATTAGCATGAAAAAACAAACCAAAATAACCATATATATTTTAATAATAAAATGTTCAAAAGTCCTTGAAAACATAGGTAAAAATATATTGGGTGTTCACCTAATGAAATAATCATCTTCCTTAAACATGGGAGTTTATTTGAGGATGATCATGAGAAAGAATGAACATATATACCCTCCCTCCAAGGTGATTCACTAACTTATGGATCAATAATAAAATTGTAAGGATACCTTAATTTTAAAGGAATTATAGAACATAAATAGATAAATGATTACCATAAATTCAGGAGGAAAAATAAATTTGTGAACATTTCATGAAATAGATTCCCAAAAATTCATCGAAAAAATGCAATCATTCATACACACACACACAACAGATGAATTAATATCACTTATATAGATAAATCTGGATGCTCCTCCTTTTTAATGTATATTATGAATTAGTGATATTGATTTTTGTATTTATTAAAAACTTCATTGAATTAGAAAATCATAGTGAACCAACCCTTGGGTTTATAGCTTATGAATTACTATATGGGATTAAGTGGAAGTGTAATTCATCATATCTATATGTAACTTTACCAAATATGCATCACATACATATTTAATATAATATATAAACATATTATACAATACTAGAAATTCATCATATGCATGTATTCACCATGGATCTCATGAATGGATTTTACATTTACTTCCTAAAATTAACATCATTGATATTATTATAAAGGAAATGAAGTGGATAATTGAGTTCTTACTATAGTTTATCAAAAACATAGGGATAAATTTTGATGGAGGTAAGATAGGGTAGATTTAAAAAATTTATTATGGAAGTTTCACATAGAATATTTAGATCTTAAAATATTGGAATTTAATTTAGAAATAAATTATTTCCTTAATATATTGTCCACTTTGAACTCTGTATACCTATATATACCTCCATAAAATAACCATTAAACTTTGGTTTTAAAAATTTTAATAATGGCTAAAAATGATGTTATTATAAATGATGTATAAATGATTGTTTTTCATGTCATTTTTTATGAAATTGATTTTGAACTTTCTTTGAAAAAATGAGATATCAGAAGTATTTTGATGTTTTTTTTTAGAAACCCAATAATGAAATCCCTAATACATGATTTTACACATTTTATTTCCATAGAACAACCATAGAAATAGATTTCAAAGACAATTTTAGGAAAAACAAAAACTAAATGATCTACCAAAATCAAATATCACTAGGTTTTAGACATTGATTTTTCTTAAAATTGATGTCTAAAGCCCCTTTCCTCATCAGTTTTATGGTAAAATGAAGTGTAAACTCATATATGTGATATTTAAATTACTTTTTTCTCTAAAAATATTTTATTTTAAATTTCCAATAATGAATTATTTCATACCTTTTTCATTGTATCACATCATAAATAAATAGAACAAAAACATAAATAATAATATAAATACTCATTGAAAACTTTTAAAACAAATTTTACAACGAATATAAACATAATTAAAACTATATATAAAAATTTTTAAAGCTTAGAAAGTGTTTTGTAAATACATTTTTAAGGTTTTCCAAGTCATTTTTCTTATATTATGATTAATCATCAAAAAAATACAACAACATAAATTATTATAAATGAAAAATACAATATATTTCTTAAATTTATAATTGTTGAAATGAAACTAACCTTTTTAAAATATGTTTTTTTTTCATGTCATTATTATCTCATAAATGATTCATAAAATGAAATTACTAAATTAAAAATAATATTGTTTATGATGAAAAAACATTTATAATGAATTATTTATAAAACAGAAACATTAGTTATGTAAGGAAAAATAAATATTCAATAATATAAAATATATCTACATGAACTTTCAAATTTTAAATTTATTTTAAAATTATTGAAAACTCCACAATTATGAACTCAATCCATTACTTTTTTGTAATTTAAAATATTAACTAAAAAAAATTAGGTTAAAATATTAATATTAAATAACTAATAGAATATAACTAAAATTAATCTTATAAAAACATTTAAAATATTCATCAAACACCATATAATAATGATCATAAATAATTTTTATTAACTTAATTTGGGAAAATTATTCATAACATCTAATATCTACTAAAATAGAACAATTAAAAATTAATAATAGAATTATGAATAATTGTTCATAATTATATATTTTTTATTTTCTGTCAAGGTATAGAATAAACCAACATATAATATGAGTTTTTTTAATCTTTCATATATATATTGAATTCTAAAATGTTTATTCATGTTTTTCATTATTATTAAAATTTATTTTGAATTAATAAATCATAAAATCCTAGTAAGATTTCTCCAATGAATCTATAAAAAGTCTAATATCATGAAAATTTTAGTTTTAGCTTTAAAAATATCCATTTTATAAAGTATTTTCATAAGATAAAACTATTTTATAAAAAATCCTTTGGTTTTTCAAAAAAATAATTTATATTCACAGAATCAATGAATATTATAATTACATGTGATAAATAATGAAAAAATAAGCAAACCATCCATGGATGCTCCATAAGATGACAAAGTAACCAATAAATCATGGAATATACCATACTATTTAAAACCAAGAATAATTGGCAAAGAATAAGATTGGGATCAAGATTATGGGATTTTTTCTCAGAAATAAATGAAAACATTAATTTAGTCACCATGTGAATCCAAATTATATCGAGTCATATCATAGTTAGAAATTATGAAAACCTCCATTATTGTTACGCACATTAAAATGAAATTTCATTTTCCTGATGCACCATAGTTTCCTAATTTTCTATTCTTGAAAAAATGATTACAAAACCATGATAAAATTTTATAAAATTATTTTAAAACTTAATCCTTATAACTTCTATGCTTTAAAATCTATTTTAGAACCAAAACCACCTTTTTAAAATTTTACAGAATCACATAGTGTGGGAAAAAATAATTTATAAAAACCATAAAAACTTATATCCCTTTATGTAATACACTTTGATATAAAATACATTCATTTAATAAAACAAACCAATAGGATTTAAATGAACACAAAATAATTAATTAGTTTTAATCTTTGTATAGATACAGTAATATCAAGAATAGAGAGGAGCTTCCAAGAATTGTTCTCCCAAAGCTTGGGGTTTAACATCATCAAAAAGGGCCTTCATGGCCCTTGAAAACCTATATTGGGTGCCTAAGGTTTGATAGTGAATTTTATAATAACTAATTTATTAGTAGGTATATGTATTTATAGGTGGTATACAAAATAGAAGACCATGGCACAGCCACCTAGACCACACTGCAGAATTGGATGACACCTGGATGACTATAGCATAATGTAAAGGACCACACCATATCCTATCTTGTAAAAATATTTTTAAGGAAAATAAAATAATCCATGGTGAAGATCCTATATACATATGGAGGCTCTATGGTTTATTTAAAAGGAAAATGTCACAGAATCCATAAAACTTAAATGGAGACTACGTCATAGTCGAGCTCCATACCACAGGGGAGTTGAATTTGGAAAAACTATCCAAATACATCCCAGAGGCTCTAATGTCATAGCCACCATCTCTAGACCATAATGCTCAATCGGACTATGTCGCTTACTACATCCATTTTTTAACTATTAAAAGTATTTACGTAACTCTAATGTCTATCTTATTGTGATTGTACACTATATTAGGATTGACCATGCTTCAGTGAGCATATCTATTCCGTATTAGGACCCTTCCATTGTGCATCCCCCAATAGAATTCTACGATGGATCCACAAATAGCATGGACCATGAAAAAATAAAGCGATGAAAAAAAGGGGCTAAGAGTATCTATTAGATATTGATGGGATGTCACAATCACCCCACCATAAATTCTTTTTGCCCGTATAAAGTGATCATGATTCTAGACACATTAAAAGAGAAGTCCATTGATGTCTCATTAACAATTTCCACTCCCAAATCTCATGGACATCCCATATTCACCGCCATATTACATCTACTAAAGGAACTGTTATTCCAGGAAAAAACATATCTTGGTGATCCATAATCATAACATGTTGCTTGGTTGTAGAGATTTCAGGTTCAAGATCAATATCCTCCCACTGATCACATAGGAAAGTTCATGTTAATGCCTCCAAAAATTATGAACAGGAAATATGTTGTTAATTGATTTAATGCATGATATAAATATCAATCGATATAGCATCTTTCCAATTCATTCCATGATCTTAAATGGGACAACAAAACTTGAAGCTATCTTACCCTTCTTAACAAACTGGTGGTTCTTTAAATTAAGTCAAACTCAAATAAATTCTAGATAACCAACCTAAAAATATAGCTACCAATGATGAAAGTATGCATATAATTTCTAATGACTCTATTTCATGACCAGTCACTTCTAGATCAACTGCACTATTTCTATTGTCTTCTTAATAAGGCTCAATCAAACCAAGGACTACTCTCCCAACTCTTCCCAACATATGGGAGATCTAAATTTTTTCCCATATAACTCTTTTAAGGTTTTAATTATAATCAGATCCTGATAAATATTTCTGTAGGAAAATTATACTATAGGAATATTCTCTTCCCATGAACCACCAAATTCCAGCACATGTGTGTGAAGTATATCCTTGGTAATATGGATAGATCTCTCTATATACCCATCCATATATGGATGATATGATTTTTTTATATTGAAATGGGAACCTATCACATCTTATAAAACTTTCCAAAAATTAAATGTGAATCTTAGGTCCTTATCAAAAAAATCATAGAGGGAATCCCATGCAATCTCAAAACATCCCAGACATAAAAGTTCATGATATATTCAACCTTAATAGTCTAAATGATAGAGAGGACATTAGTTAATTTCATAAATCAATAAATGATCACATAAATAACATCGGTTATACTAGGATCCCATAGAGGACTAATGATGATGTCCTTGGAAATCTATTCCTACATCCATACTAGAATGGTAAATTTTTTTAACAACTTTTAGGTATTCGGTGTTATTCTTCATCCTCAAACACTAATACTGATATATTAGATCATGATACATCATGGTGATCCCTAGTTTAACAAACAAACAAGACCAGTTCCCACTACACATTAACTTTTTCCTTAGATAAATCATAACAACCAACAAGCTTTGAAAACACAAAACACCGTGAAAATATTGAGACAACTCACCTGATGTCTCCCCACCATTTAAAACTTTACTAAAGCACTTGAAATTTTTTTACAAAACTTTCTTGAGATGATCCAATTCATAATGTGATGGCTTAACCATTACCAAATCTAAAAACACCTTCCCACTATCCATGTCACCTCCCAATCTCATATTAGTAAACAAAATCATTAGATACCACGCCTCCACTAATTCTTTTAAGGATTTAGTAGTTAATTTTCTACTTAATGCATCAGCGATCACATTTCCTTTATTGGGAGTATAATAAATATAAAAATGAAAAAACTATAGATACTATACCTCTTTTATCTATTAAAATTTCATATGTTTATATGTAAAAAAATATATTTTAGGTTTATATGATTATAATATACCATAAAACCCTCTCGAAAGTGATTGTGATGCCAAGTTTTGAGTCCATTCATAACCGCTACCAACTAATTATCATTGTTTGGGTAGTTATTATCATGTGGGTGTAAATGGTGGGAGCCATAGGGGACAACATGTTTCACTTACATTAAAAAAACCTATCCCATTAAAAATCATCATAGAAAACATCATAAACTAAAACCGCTTCCAAAAGAATCAGAACTAGAGATAAATTTAACCTTACATTTAGTTCCTAAAAATAACACTAACATTTTCCATTCCTTTAAAACGTTATGCCCATACATGTCAAACCCATAATTAGATATGAAATCTTTGAAAGGTCCTAAAAAAACCAACTATAGTAATAATACAAAGCAAAGAAAATCTCGATCTCAAAAACATTTCTTAGAATATCCCACAATATTACCACCTATATCCTTTTAGGATCCACTGAGATACATATCATAGATGTAAGAAGCCCCAGAATCTTCATATCCTTGATCCAAAATTCATTCATGGAAACTGTAACATAAAATTAATTTTCTGTCAAGATTCTAAGGATAATATAAAAATTATCCATGTGATCCTTTTTTAAAATTGATTAAACCAAAATATCATCAATGAAAATGATTATAAAATATTCCAGAGACTAATGAAAGATCTGGTTTAATGGTTTTATAAAAACCATAAAATAATTAGTGTTAAATCCTATTACAATTTTCTAGTATTATTAAACCCCTATTTTGATCAATCTATGGTTGGGTTTTGTTTAGGGTTGATTCGGGTGAAAATTGGGAAATATTTGAAAGTTCTGGGGTTGTGAACAGTTTGAACAAACTATTCTACATGCCTAAGAAAACCATGGTAGTGAAATTTTGTACTGTTGGGGCAAAATTTAACAAACCACAATCTCACTTATTAGTAACCATGAACCTTTAAATAAAGGTACCATAGCTAGGGTGCACTATTTGTCAAAACAATTTGTCTCTTCCTAGGAAACTGTGTGTATGAGTTTTTTTATCTAAAATTATGTTTTAAAATCCCAAAATCCTTCTTTTAGGTCCTTAAAGGGGTTTTACGGCCCCATGGTGATTTCTTCTTCCTTGGAGGATCCAAAGATAAGTTCTTGGCCTCTCTACACCCCTCCTTGGGTGAATCGAAGCTAGGAGAATGATGTTTGATCTTCTCCTAGTATGTTTCATCTTCACCTTCTATATACACTACTGGAAATTATTATTTTCCCAAAACTTTTATACCAACGGTTCTTTTGAACCATTGGTATAGGTGTTCTTTACCAACGGTTTGCATAAACCATTGGTAAAGATGGAGTTTGATGGAGTTTTCCCAACGGTTTGATGAAACCATTGGGAGATCATTGTTTTCCCAATGCTTTTTAATAACTGTTAGAAAAATATGCCCCAAATTTGATTAAGTCAGGCAACCCCCCCCCCCCCAAATTCCAAAAGCATATTGCACGACTCCTAGAAGTGTTGCCTGACTCCCAGAAGCCCTTAAGAAGCCCCAGCACATGTGCACCTCTTCCAGCACCTCTTCCATCTGATCAGCTTCCAGGTTAGACTCCTTCCACCTATTCTCAAGGATATCCTTCCACCTCTTCTCAGGTATATCCTCCTATTCTCAAGGATATCGTTATTCCCTATTTCTAGGGATTTTGGAAAAATTTATTATTCACTACTCCATGAATTGTGTACTCAAATCACTACATCCACGAATTGTGTACTCAAATCACTACATCGGTGTAAAAATTATCCAATTAATTTTTTCATTACACATATACATTTATAAGGGCATGGTGTCTCTTTATTGTGTTCTAATTTTAAAGATTCATAGTTTTTTTAATCTCAATGATTCAAATATTACAACTTCATGTATATGAACTCATAAGAAATTGTTTGTAATATTTATTCATAGTATTTCATGAAAATCACTCCTTTCATTAAGATCATGTCAAACATGAAGATCTTATTCATCATAATTTTTGTACACTATGTGTATTATATAACAAGTATGTATCATGTTTCTATCAAAATATATATATATATAAAATGACACATTGTTCACTTATCCTTTGCACAATAGAACATATGAGTATCTTCTTGAAATTTGAAAAATAGTATGTGGTCCCTAATTATTCTTCATAGAAGAAATAAGAAATACTTAACTGTACAATCCAATGTTCTTTATGAATAAAATATCTACAAAGGGAACTCTCGGTGGGACCTCTCCTTTTCCCATGTAGTACTTCTTCCTTCTTCATGAAACTAATTCAAAGAATGTCAAATTTGAAATATTAATGAATATTAGTTTTCCTAATATAACAATTAATCATTCTGCCTTCAACATCATACATGAGTTATTCAATCACCTTTTTAAAACACAATGAACATTTTCACTGATTTGGGGTTCCTCAAAATGCTTGGGAAAATCAGAAAAACACATGTATTGAATCGTGCTTCTCATATGGTTTCATGGATACAAGTTCATCTCTAAAATCATGACTACATGGTTCAAATATCAAAAGGACCATGGGATTATTATTCTTCACACAAATGAAGTTGTTTTCTGCAACTATGTTTTTTTGTTTTCACTTTTGATTTGGCCGAAAGGGGAGCTTTGTGGTCATTAATCATGGTTGTAGGTGGTCATTTAGGATTTAAGATAGTATGACTTCATTTTACTTGATATATCCAATATTATTATTGATTTATGTTAAATTTGATTATCTTTGACAAGTGATGTTGTATAATAAGTTGTTATTAATGGTTTTAATAATGACGATATGGTATAAGGGTTTACATGGTGTGTATAATGGTTGACATGGTGTCTACGATAATCTAGTGTCCTGATAATGTACATGGGAATGTACACACAGTACATGACTTGGTTATCCATGTAAATATACATGGAAATACCTTATGGTGAAAAGTATGTTTGGACAAATGGGGTGCTAAAACGTCCCATTTACACATGGCTTTGTTTCATGGGTATGCCCACATGATGTGTTGTCCATACTATAGAGTAGGTAGTAATTAGCTCAGTCAAAACACTTTCATCCCTGAAATTCAAGACTATATGGTTAAATGGAAGAACCCATGTTCTAATGACATGCCTAACATGGTTTCTAACTCACCTCACCTAAAAATAAACTATAACTCTGGTTAAATGCAAGAATTCATCCTAAACGTACACTATAACATTTGTTAAATGGAAGAAATCATCCTTGTTACTGAATTCCATACACATTTAGGAAAAAAACCATCATTCATGAACATCACTGTAATGTATAGGCTTTTCACAAAACACATATCCCTTAAATGTCATGAAATTACAGTAGGCACTGATTTAAATTTTTCATGTTTACAGGTGGAATCTTTATAGATTTGGATAATATATTCTCAGAAATATAGATTGGAACCCCATTTGGTTTTTTGAGGTCCACCCAGGATAACCCCCCTCCTTCCTGGACCAAGACAACCCCCCCCCCCCCTTTATGGACCCTGGACAGCCCCCCCCCCCCCCCACCCTCCTCCCTGGACCCCGGACAGCCCCCCACCCTCATTCCTGGACCCTAAACAGCCCCCCCTCCTCCCTAGACCCTGAACAGCCCTCACCCACCTTTCTGGACCTAGGAGAGCCCCCCCCCCCCCCCTCCTTCCTGGAAACTGGACATCCCCCCCCCACTCCTACCCTCCTCCTTGGACCCCGGAAATCCCACCACCCTCCTCCCTGGACCCCGGACAGCCCAAAATCATTATTCGTATGTGAGATAAAACACAGTATAACTTAAATTTCCCTCTCTAATGAGTGACCATATGAGTTCGGGTCACTAATGAGTGGCATCTTGGTTTGGGACGTCACAATTCCTAGATATCCTTTTTATAGGTGTTTCTAATCAAATCCATACCTATAAATATTGAAGTTCCCTCTCCAAAATCAATTGGGACATGATTCAATGAATACACCCTACCAACCTATGATCTATGGCCCCAAACCTAGGATCCTTTAATCCATGGTTAAGGTGAAACTTGATGAGGCCATAACTACTTTTGATGTGATCCTCATCCTACTCCTCATCCTGATCTCCCAGAAGAAGTTAATGTATAAAACTCATGTACTCCCAACAAGACCCTTAATAATTATGTATTCCTTGATCCACTTCCAATATCTTACTGGGAAATCCTTGAATATATGCATTAGAAATTATGTATCTTATTTTCTTATATACACTGTATTTTGTTGTTTTTATTAATATGATTCTCATATAGAGTAATGTGTCAGTTATGCTTTTATTTAAAGTAAACAATTGTCATTTACCTATAAAAAATTTGATTAAACTTCAATATTATTGAATTTCTTTGAAATAGATTATTGCAATTTTTTTACAGAATGGATAGAAGTTGGATGTACAAAACTGATCAGATTTCAACCGATTTTCAAAATAATTTGAACAGCTTTTTAGATTTTTCATTTGACAAGGATTCAGATAGTGGTCGCATAAACTGCCCATATTCTAATTGTGTTGGAAGACCTTGGTTGAGTCATGAAGTAGTTAGTTATCATATAACCAAATATGGTTTCCAAACAAAATATTATGTGTGGTATCATAATAGAGAGAAAATGGAATCTCAAAATGTTAATGATCCAAATGATAGGACTGAATTGGAGAGTTTGATATATGATCAGTTTCCATTTATTCGACATCATGAGAAGGAAAGGATGTCCAGCCAACCAGATTTCGATACAATCACACATGATGCATCCAATGAAAATGATGATGCTGATAGGGTGAAAAAATTAAATGATGCTACGACGACTCCAGTATATTGGCAATGTGGTAAAATGAAAAAGTTGGAATTTTTAATCCAATTGTTTCATAGGAAAACTATGTATGGGATTTCAAATACTGCAATTGATTACATTCTTACCTTCTTGAAGGACTTACTTCCAAATAATGCAGATATTCCCTCAAACCACTATATGGCATGGAAGTTAGTTGATGAACTTGGATTCTCAAAAAAATCATGCTTGCCCGAATGATTGAAGCTTATTTTGGGAGGAAACTGCTGAAAGAAATGATTGTATCAAATGTGGAACCTCCCGATGGAAGCCAAAAGATGATGGAACACCATCTCGTGTGCCAAAAAAAAGTAATGTGGAACTTTCCATTGATCCCCAGATTAGAGAACCTTTTCATGTCTGATGAAATATCAGTAAAAATGTGATGGCATGACACCGAGAGAAAAAAGAATAATTAAGAGTTGGTTCACCCTACAGATGGATTTTCATGGAATAGATTTGATGCTCAATATCATGAATTTGCAGCTGAAGTGTGTAATTTCAGACAGGGTATTTAAAGTGATGGTTTTAATCCATTTGGGCAAATACTTACTTCTCATAGCACATGGCTGGTTTTCATACACATTTATAACCTTCCCCCATGGTTGTGTATGAAAAAGCCTTACACTTTCTTAAGTATACTGATATATGGCCCTTCTGATCCCGGCAATGATATAGATGTATACATGAAACCTTTAATAAAATAGTTGAAACTTCTTTGGGATGTGGGTGTTCCCACATACAATGTATGTTCTAAAGACATATTTCAGATGTGTGCTGCGCTTATGTGGACGATCAATGATTTTTCTGCTTATGCAATGATGTCTGGATGGAGCACAAAAGGAAAATTGTCATGTCCTATTTGCAGGAAGAATACTTGATCGAGAAGACTGAAATATCTTCATAGTTTTAGTTTTATGGGACATCGACGATTCTTTCCAATGAACCATACATATAGAAACAATCATCAAAGATTTGACAATACCATGGAGACTGACGATTCACCTCAGCTTATGTATAGAACTGATGTGCTTAATGAATTGAAAGATTTTAGTTATTCATTTGGGAAGGGTGTAATGAAATATAGAAATAGGAAAAATGTTTCCAATTACACTTGTTACAATTGGAAGAAGAAGAGTATATTCTTTGAGTTTTCGTATTGGTCAACCAACTTGTTACGTCATTGCTTAGACATAATGCACATTGAAAAGAATATATGTGAAATGTTGTTTTCAATTCTTCTAAATGTCAAGGGGAAGACAAAAGATGATTTACAATCTCAGCGTGACTTGGTAGATTGGGGGATCAGACCAGAATTGCATCCTATCTGTATCAGTGAAAATAAATGGCAAGTTCCATGTGATTCTTATGTGATGACACCTGCTGAAAAAAATCAATTTTTGGAAGTGATAGAGACTATTAAAGATCCTGATGTCTATTCAATAAATATATCAAAACGGGTCAACAGAAAATATTTGAAGTTGAAATATTTGAAGACTCATGATTATCACGTCCTTTTGCATGAGTTGATTCCAATAGAAATCCATCATCTCTTGTCCAATAATGTAAGAGTATCAGTTATTCAGTTTTCCTATTTGTTTAGAGATCTTTGTGCTAAGAAGTTGTCCAAATCCTTCTTGAAAAAACTGTTAGCAGAGACACAATTAATTTTGTGTGAGTTAGAGAAAATATTCCCTCCATCATTTTTTACATGAATGTTGAATCTGACTGTCCATCTTCCAACTGAAATACTTCTTAAAGGACCCATTGTTTGCCATTGGATGTATCCAACTGAAAGAAACATGTACACATTGAAATAATATGTTCAGAATAGGAATTATCCCAAAGGTTCTATTGTGGACGGTTACTTATCTCAAGAATGTATGGATTTCTGCTCAACGTATTTTTCTGATATTACTACGAGAATAAACAGACCAATGAGAAATGATGAAGAACAGTATGAGAAAATTGAACCCAGTTTTCCATCACTTCCTCAAATAGGAGGAATTATAGGATCATATACATTGACGACATTAATCCTTGAAGAGAAAGAGATGGAACATCACATAGTGTTGTTCAATTGTGATTTGTTTGATGAGTATATCAAGTAAGTAAATTGTACATGTATCTCTTATCTTATCTCTTGTAATTTTAAATATTTGTTAAACTATTATTATTTTTATCTATAGGGAACATAAAGATTTTATATATAGAAATCATTGTTCTTTATCATTGAGAAGGAAAGATACTTTGCATATAAAAGGGTTTTCTAGTTGTTTGAAATTGAAGGTAAAAATATTTATGTAATAACTGAATAAAAATAATATTTAATTAATTTTACAATTTGTTTATATTTCAGGTATCGAGTTTGCCTGCAAACTCTGTTTTTGAGGAAATAAGAGCTTTGTATTTTGGTCCTAATACCATGGTTTGTGCTTGTAAATCACTTGTGATCAATGGATACAAATTTATTATCATTGAACAAGTAAGAAACATGAGAACATAGCATGATGGTGTTATGATAACTTCCAAAACAGACTATTATTCCAGCTCATCGGATAATAGACCCCATTCTGAAAATGTAGCTTATTATGGAGTCATGGAGAAAATAATAATTTTGGATTATTACTCGCATGGTCGAGTCACGATGATGAAATTTCAATGGTTTGATTCAATGATGAGGCAAGACACCTTTATTGATGATTGTGGATTTTGAGTTATTGACATGACTCGCACTCTTTCCACTAATGAACCATATGTATTGGCATCAATGGTGAAACAAGTTTTTTATGTCAAAGATCATCATCATCATAAATTTGGTGTAATTATTGAAGTAAATCCTAGACATGTTTTTGATGATGGTGTTGATGAAGTGAACACTATCCCTACTGCAATTGGAAGCAATTCGTTTATTACTTATGATGACTCCAATAGCTCAATTGTCAAAATTGATTGTGAACCTGAAGTTGTGGTGGGAAATATATAGATTCATACAGTCATGTTCTCACCTACATCATTCAGAGTGTGTATCCTAGTACTTACCTTCAAACCCCCATAAATCTTCTGTTTCTTTATGTTTTTTTTTATTAGAATGTTTTTTCTATATTTTGTTTTTTGGGTTACACATTAGTTATCTATTTCTAATTACTTCCATATTTGTTTTCATTGCAGGAAATGACACCAATTGAAGAGAGGTGGAGGAAAAAGATGATAGAAAATAATCGTCGCATGACACAGATGGGATTTCCTCCACTCATCCCTGTTGTGATTATTTTATTTCAAATATATATATTTCAATAACTTATAATATCATGTGTTTACATTTGTGTTAAACTTTTTTTCAGGATCCACCCCCTAGACAAGAGATATCCAACGAGGAGCCTGATATTGATCCCAGTACAGAGGCTGGTGGTAGGGGGTGGTTTCAGAGTTAGACGATCATCTAGTGGTCCTGGTACTGTGGCTGGTGGTACGAGGGCTTGTGGTGTGAGAGTTAGACGATCCACTGGTCGTACATGATTAGACTATGCCCCTACCACTGACATATCTTCTACACCCCATTTTGATCCTGGTGTGTCTTTAGGGACACACAGGATATTTAGGCCTCTGATGTTTACACTACTAGTTGGCCAGACGTCTGTGCCATCATCTTTTTCTTATGGTTCATTATCTCCGAGCTATTATATTCCACCTTTTTTGACTCCTTCTCCGACACAGTATGTGTTTGAGGAGTGTACATTGAGGGACACTCCACCTGTATAGGATATTCCTTCAGCTTCTTCACATCCAATGACACCCACTGATCCAACTACCACAGGTATATTTATATAACTCTAACAAATTTTTATACCAAAATTTATTTTTATTATAACTTGTACTGATATTTTTTTCTTTAATAACAGATTCATCTGCTGATAAGAGGCGAGGGAGGGGGCGTACTCGCTTGCATGTGTTATGGAACCAATAGACATAGTTGATTGTTGAATACAATGATGATGGACAGATGATTGATAAATCTGGGCAGGAATGTCGAGGTTTTTTGGCAACACCATCCAAATACTCTGACATCATTCCGATCAGCCCTCTCTCTTGGAGACATCTTCCACACAAAGTCAAGGATAATGCATGGGCACAAATATGGGTAAAAAAATATATTGGATTTAATGTAGTATTTTTTGTATTTATTTGAATTAATCTATTGGGTGTCAGCTTCGGTTTAACTTCCCTGATGGCGAAGGTGCATGAACAGCGCATTTAAAGGAGCTAGGAGAGCTTTGGAGAGCTTATAAGCATGATCTGTATGTTGGCTGGTGTGATAGAGAGGGAACGGAGTTGGAGACATTACCTATCATGGATTACAACCCGATAGAGCAATATCACCAAATGATTACCCATTGGGCGACTTCCAATTTAAGGTATTAATCCCATTTGAGGTATTTAAATCATAGTTTTCATATTTTTCATTAATATTATCTTATTTATTATTAAACATTATTTAGGAATCTTTTGAAAAAAAACAAAAAAACATTGATTCAAAGCAATACCTCCACACTTTGGGGTGCACTACTATGTCAGATCATGAGAGGCAGCTGGTACGATATAGTTTTTATAATTTTTCTTTAGGACTTTCCCTTTTTATTGTTTCCTACTTAAATTATGTGATTTATTGAATATTGAATATATGATAATACTTTAACTTTATATTGTTTCAATGTAATTATAGAAGCACAAATTTAATATTAAAGGACGTATCCCTCGAGAAAAATTGTTTTGCTCAAGTAGAAGGAAAAAATATGGAACTGCGGTTAATGAACCGACACAAGAAAATATTTTAATTTTTAATTTTTTTATTTCAAAGTTTAATATCTATTTTAAAATTTAATAATATATTAATATTTTTAACAGGCTACTTTAGAGGCCCTTGATGCCCAGGAGCCTAACAATTTAGGGCCACACGATCATTTATATCAGGTTTTGGGAGATGAGCACTCTGGTCGAGTACACTGCCGACCTAGTAAGAATATAGTCCCAGCAAGGTATTGATACTCTCTAGGTATCCATTCTAGTACCACTAACTTGGAACGTGTCAAGGAGCATGCAAGACAGTCTGATAAAAGGGTCACAGAGTTGGAAGAATAGGTTCAAACGAGGGAGAAATAATTTATGAAACTGATCAAAGCTTTATCTTCATCACTTCCACTAGAGGCCAGCTTAGCTTGTCAGACATATATGTCATTGATGGGTTCATTATCCAATGCACCAGGTGTCAGTTCTAGTGGTGGTCGAGATGATGATGTTCCTGGTGATGATGAGGATACTGAAGAGGACGAGGGCGAGGATGAGGATGAGGACGAAGGCGAGGATGGGGCTGAGGGTGAGGATGGGGCTGAGGGCGAGGATGGGGCAGAGGATGAGCATGGGGAAGATGAATAGGATGAAAAATAGGATAGAGATGGCAATGAGGATGGGGCTGATAATGATAGTGGTGATGGTGATGGTGATCCGGGGAAGATTGATCCATTACATTTTTGAATTCTGTATAACTCTTTATTTTTTAACATGGTTTTTCACTCTAGTATAGATATTTTTGAATTTAGTATAACTCTTTATTTTTTACCAAATATGGAATCATAATGATGTTATAATGGTTTATGAGGCTTTTGGGGCTTGTTCGGAACTCGGAACCCCGGTCAGCGTAGAAAAAAAATGTGCTTAATGGTTAGAAAAACACTATGACACACGGTTAGAAAATAACATGTTGGTTCTTTATAGAAGCCCCTAGAATAGGTATTGTAGAACACTAGACACATTTTTACTTACTTTTATAACCAAAATAAGAACTTTGAATAATTATTGCATCCACTAAAGCTCCTCCCAAGTCTATCCTTCCAAATATGTCTTCCTTAGCAAAATAAACATTATCCAATACCTTCAGGAAGGTTGGAAGGCTAAAAAGAACTAGCATCAAACAAACATCGTCCCTTAGTCCCATCTCAAACCTACAAGATTTTATGTAATAATTTTTGAAAAGATCTAGTGTAAGATTCACTAACTCAAAAAAGTGGTTAGAGAACTCTAGAAGAGTACGCTTCACTTTCTCCAACTTCAGAAACTCCAAATTATTTTACACGTGTATAGTTTCATGATAAAAATCTGGTTAAATATCTTATTGAATGAAACCCAGGTAAGACCTTTGTGAAACTTATCTTACACTATATAATCCCAACATATTCATTCTATTCATTTGTGACGTGTATGAGTCAACTGCACCTCAATCTGAGGCACGGTTTGTCCAGTACCACTCAGTGTCTCACTTTTATTTGAAATGGACAACATTTTAAGTGAAAACAACAACTGGCATACGGAAAACAGAACAAAAGCATTCGTATTATGTTGATACTTTATTAAAACGATCGATGGGTCATTTTTGATGTGTATGATTTAACCATGACTCAATCTGAGGCACGGTGTGGCGGGTATCACTCGAAGTGTCTGTCTTTTTTTTAAAATGGACACTATTTTAAGTAAAAACAACAGCCATACGGAAAACTGACCAAACGTATTATGATTGTGTTTATACTTTATAAAAATGGTCCATGGGTCATTTTTGACTTGTACAAGTCAACTGCACCTCAATCTGATGCACAGTTTGGCCGGTACCACTCAAACTGTCTCACTTTTATTTGAAATGGACAATATTTTAAGTGAAAACAACAACTGGAATACAGAAAACTGACCAAACACACTCTGATTCTATTAATACTTTAGGACAATGATACATGGGTCATTTGTGACATGTAAAAGTCAAACCCGACTCAATATGAGGCACAGTGTGGTAGGAATCACTTAAAGTGTCTGTCTTTTGTTTAAAATGGAAACTATTTTAAGTAAAAACAACATCCATATAGAAAACTGACCAAATTTATTCTGATTGTGTTGATACTTTAGAAAAAATATCCATAGGTCATTTATGATGTGTATGAATTAAATGCGGCTCAATCCGAGGCATGATTTGGCTGCTAACACTCAAAGTGTCTCACTTTTATTTGAAATATACAACATTTTAAGTGAAAACAACAACTGGCATACGGAAAATAGACCAAACGCATTCGGATTCTATTGATACTTTAGAAAAATGATCCATGGTTTATTTGTGATGTGTACGAGTCAACCCAACTCAATCCAAGGCACAGTGTGGTGGGTATCACTCAAAGTGTCTGTCTTTTGTTTAAAATGGACACTATTTTAAGTAAAAACAACAGACATATGGAAAAATGACCAAACATATTCTGATTGTGTTGATACTTTAGAACAACAATACATACGTCATTTTTGATGTGTACGAGTCAATCGCGCCTCAATCTGAGGCACGGTTTGGCCGGTACCACTCAAAGTGTCTCGCTTTTATTTGAAATGGACAACATTTTAACTAAAAACAACAACTGGCATACGAAAAACTGACCAAACACATCCGGATTCTGTTGATACTTCATGAAAATGATCCATGGTTCATTTTTGACATGTAAGAGTCAACCTCTACACAATCTGAGTCATGGTATGGCGGGTATCACTCAAAGTGTCTGACTTTTTTTTAAAATGGACATTATTTTAAGTAAAAACAACAGCCATATGGAAAACCAACCAAACTTATTTTTATTGTGTTGATACTTTAGAAAAACTATCCATGGGTCATTTTTGACTTGTAAAATTCAACCTCTCCTCAATCTGAGGCACGGTTTGGCCAGTACCACTCAATGTGTCTCACTTTTATTTCAAATAGACAACATTTTAAGTGAAAATAACAACTGGCATATAGAAAACTAACCAAACGCATTCGGGATCTATTGATACTTCAGGACAACGATCTATGGGTCATTTGTGAAAAGTACAAGTCAACCCCGACTCAATCTGAGGCACGGTGTTGCGGGTATCACTTGAAGTGTCTATCTTTTGTTTAAAATGGACATTGTTTTAAGTAAAAACAATAGCCATACTTAAAACTAACCAAAAGTATTATGATTGTGTTTATACTTTATCAAAACGATCCATAGGTCATCTGTAACGTGTACGAGTCAACCGCACCTCAATACAAGGCACGGTTTGGCCAGTACCACTCAAAGTGTCTCACTTTTATTTGAAATGGACAACATTTTAAGTAAAAACAATAACTAGCATGCAGAAAACTGACCAAACGCATTTGGATTCTATTGATACTTCAGGAAAACAATCCATGGGTCATTTGTGACATGTACGAGTCAACCCCGAATCAATCTGAGGCACGGTGTGGCAGGTATCACTCGAAGTGTCTGTCTTTTATTTAAAATGGACATTGTTTTAAGTAAAGACAACAGACATATGGAAAACTGACCAAACGTATTCTGATTGTGTTGATACTTTATCACAATGATCCATAAGTCATTTTTGACATGTACGAGTCAATTGCGCCTCAATCTGAGGCATGGTTTGGCCGCAACCACTCAAAGTGTCTCACTTTTATTTGAAATGGACAACATTTAATGTGAAAACAACAACTAACATATAGAAAACCAAACAAACGCATCCGGATTCTATTAATACTTAGGTAAAATGATCCATGGGTCATTTGTGATGTGTACGAGTCAACCCCGACTCAATCTGAGGCACAGTGTGGCGGGTATCACTTGAAGTGTCTATCTTTTGTTTAAAATGGACACCGTTTTAAGTAAAAACAACAGCCATACTGAAAACCGACCAAACGTATTCTGATTGTGTTTATACGTTAGAAAAATGATCCATGGGTCATTTGTGACTTGTAAAAGTCAACCACACCTCAATCTGAGACATGGTTTTTCCGGTACCACTCAAAGTGTATCACTTTTATTTGAAATGGACAACATTTTAAGTGAAAACAACAACTGGAATACATAAAACTGATCAAACGCATTTTGATTCTATTTATACTTGAGGAAAAAGATTCATGGGTAATTTTTGACATGTATGAGTCAACCCCGACTCAATTTGAGGCACAGTGTGGTAGGTATCACTCGAAGTGTCTATCTTTTGTTTAAAATGGACACTGTTTGAAGTAAAAACAACATCCATATGGAAAACTAACCAAATGTATTCTAATTTTGTTGATACTTTAGAAAAACGATCCATCAGTCATTTGTGACATTTAAGAGTCAATCGCGCCTCAATACAAGGCATGGTTTGGCCGATACAACTCAAAGTGTCTCACTTTTATTTGAAATGGACAACATTTTAAGTGAAAACAACAACTGGCATACGGAAAACTAACCAAACGCATTTTAATTCTATTAATACTTTAGGACAATGATCCATGAGTCATTTTTGACGTATATGAGTCAACCCTGACTCAATCCGAGGCATGGTGTGGCAGTTATCACTCTAAGTGTTTGTCTTTTTTTTAAATGGACACTGTTTTAAGTAAAAACAACAGACATATGGAAAACTGAACAAACGTATTCTGATTGTGTTGATACATTAGAACAATGATCCATAAGTCATTTTTGACGTGTAGGAGTCAATTGTGCCTCAATCCGAGGCACGGTTTGGCCGGTACGACTCAAAGTGTCTCACTTTTATTTGAAATGAACAACATTTTAAGTGAAAACAACAACTGACATACGGAAAACTGACCAAACGTATTCGGATTTTATTGATACTTTAGCACAATGGTCCATGAGTCATTTTTGACATGTATAAGTCAACCCTGCCTCAATCTGAGGCATGGTGTGTCTAGTACCACTCAAAGTGCCTCACTTTTGTTTGAAATGGACAATATTTTAAGTGAAAACAGCAACTGGCATACGGAAAACTGACCAAACGCATTCGGATTCTGTTGATACTTTAGGAAAATGATCCATGGGTCATTTGTGACTTGTACGAGTCAAACTCGCCTCAATCTGAGGCATGGTGTGGCCCGTATCACTCTAAGTGTCTGTATTTTGTTTAAAATGGTCATTATTTTAAATAAAAACAACTGGCATACAGAAAAATGACCAAAATTATTCGGATTGTGTTGATACTTGAGCACAAGGATCCATGGTCCATCCTCACACAATCCACTTCTCATGTGAGGAACTCCTACTCCTATTCTAAAACACAAGTCATTTATTACGCCAAGGAAAACTACATTCCCTAACTCACACAATCTTATTGATACACACCCATTATCATCATCACTAAGTTCAAAGACACCTGCCCCAAACCATGAGACATTATATTGGTGTTGGGTTGAAGTCATTTATCCATTTCCTTATTTTTGGGGTTATTAGCTTCTAATTTCTTTATTCAATCATGTATGTGTTATACAAAATGAAATTTTGTATGTATTCTTAATTCTGTATAAAACATATAATTACGTATTCAGTTTTTTATGTATTGTATTCATAATTGATAATTAAATTATGTATGTATTCAATTTAGTATTCAATTATGAATTGAATTTCGGATTTCACATGTAATTTTCTCTCAGAATTGAATTCTAAATCAATTATGTATGTTTATAATTGCCTTATGAGTTATGTTTTCATTATATATGTGTATAGTTTATGGAAGGTGGAAACTAATTGATTTAGAATTATATTTTTCATTGTATATGTTTTTATTCTATGTATGTATTCAATTCAGGCCTGGAAATGCAGGCCTGGAAATCACTCAAAGAGGCCCAGACAGCAGTAGCTCACCACTCACAGCAGCAGCTCAGAGCAACTTACAACTGCAATTTCCCAGCATGTCCTATGCCAACGATTTACAACTTTTGGCATAGGTAGTTTTATACGAAGTCTTTACCAATGGTTTCAAACCATTGGTGAAAAATTTATACCAACGGTTATGTAAAATCATTGGTATAAGGTGGATATCCTGAGATATGCCAATGGTTTTCAACAAACTGTTGGCATATCTCTTTCCCTACACCTTAATTCCCCATGGTTTGGATAACCATTGGTATATATTATACCAATGGTTATCCAGCCTTTACAAATAGTTTTGAACTGTTGGTAAAGCCTTATTTTCCAGTAGTGATATCCCACTCTCTCCTCTTTCCACCTTAGGGTTTTGAATATCCCCGTGTTGCTTTTTTGATCTAATCCTGACTTTTTTTATCTTAAATCTAGGGATTGATTCTTGGTTTTCCATTTTTTTCATTCCTTATTGGTAAATCTTGATTGGGTCTTTGTGATACGAGATCTTGTAATCATGAGGTATGTGGTTCTATTTTGATTACACAATTTAATTAACCCTAAATTTTTTTGATTAAATTCAATAGTTTGATTTAAATTAAATTTATTTATTTTTATGAAATTTATTTCAATTTTTTTATTAAAACTCTAATTCCATAAAATTGGGGGATTTGATTTGTGAAATTTGATTTTTAGCATGAAATTAGAAAAAAACCCCCCAATTTCAATGAATTGGGATGTGTTTATGAGATTGATGGAAATTGGGGAAATTTAAATTGTTGTATTTAAATTATGAAATTGGTTTTTGAAACATTTTGGAATTTAAATTTCGGGATTTAAATTGGTGAAATTGATTGGATGGAATTGATTTCAAAGTTGTATTTGATGAAAATGGTTTTAAAATGGTTTTGATAAATACCCTTAGTTTTTATCAAGGAAAAAGGCATGTCTTAGATTAAAAATTCATGTGATGGTTTTTAAAACTAAACATTAATTATTGAAATAGATAATTGGATGAATTATATTTTAAGAAGTCATAATATAAATTGCACATCATTGATTTTTTACTAGAGAACGTGCAAGACTATGTAGTTAGTGAGTTATTGAGATGGCACTCTACAATTCTACAATGTTACTAAAACATAATTACATCCCATAAAATCCTTGATAGGATGGTGATGGATTCTTTTTGTCCATGGTAAAAGGGAAGTTTGTATACACATATTTCACTTTGAGTGTGAGGTATTCCCATAGCCTTGGAACTATTTTTCCTTTTGTCACATGACCATATTGCTTTTTTGTTTGTATTTGAAATATATGCCCTTGATTTTTGTTAACTATTTCATATTAATTATGAACTTATTTGTATTAAATTATTACTTATTCTATTTTTTATAAATGTTCCATCAACTAAAATATAATGAATTTTTTAATGTATTTACATCATTTGAAATATAATACATGATTTTTTAAAATATTCTTTTGAAATTCCAAACCACTTTATTAAAAAATTAAAATATTTATTTGGTTAATCTAATTTGTCATCTTATTATGGAATACTTGGTGATACCCCGCTAGTATTTTAGCTTATACCCTAACTATGCCTTTGGGTGTTTGTACATTATCTCTATCTATGTTCGAGCATGGGAAAATCCCAACTTACATGTGGTTCTAGCTATTGATCTTTAGGCTAGGAGAGTTAAGTGAACTTGGGATTAGGATTTCCTTTTAGTTTTCTGGTACTATGTTTTAGTACTTTTTGTTTGTTTACCTATTTGACTTCTGGTACACATCTCCTTTTGGAGTTCTTCTTGTATGCATAGCGACTTGTTTATCTTACTTCTGTAGTGTTTGTGGAAAATTAATTCCCATTATCATTTTTTCTGATTCCAGGTGTTATTCACCAACCTATGGGGATTGGGAATTATTTTTGGGATATGTTAGAGTCGTCTTAGTTATCAGGTTACCAGGGTACCCTGGCTGGTTCATGAAAAAGTGGTATCAAATCTCTAGGTTGAGGTTTTTTCTTGATGTTAGTATGCAGTTGTGCAATTATCTCAGGACATAGGAGGTAGTTGAAATTGAATTCCTAGATAGCTCTTACCATAATGATCCTTAAGTCACCATGGGTGGGTGGTAAAAACCTCTTGAGGATTATTTCAAGTCTTTTCCCTACTTCTAATTTGGATATATTTAAAATCAAAATCTTTTTTTATATCTATTTGGATTGATTTACTTTATTTCTCTATTTGAGTGTTAAATCTAATGTCTTTTATGTTTTATGCAGATGTTGTATAGTATCATGCCTCTTAGAAGATGTGAAAATCAATTCCATGAGGAATCTGCTAATGAAATTCAGTGAGTGAATCCTCTTGTGAACCCGAGTCTGGTGGAGATGATTGTGTGTACTGTCCAAGCTCTGGGACATGCACCCCACCAGTTCTCATTCAGGAAACAGTTGTGGAACCATAAAGGGATGATCTCCAAAATCATTCTCAAGAGTTCCTTCATCATAATCCACCAATTTTCAATGGATCAAATGATCCTCAATAGGGATAGGAATGGTTGAGCATGGTTGATAATTTTTGTGGGTTCATGGAGACAACTAATGAGATTAAGGTGAAGTATGCCACCTTTGTGCTAAAATGATGGAGTATAAGATGGTAAGACATGATGGTGACTGATAAGAAACAAAAGGTCATTGAGTGGAATGACTTCAAAGTTATTTTCATTTTCTATCTCTATCCAGATTTGATGTTCTTGTCTAAGGCCATTGAGTTTTTTAAACTTGAGTATTCTAACAAGACCAAGATATAATATGCAAATTATTTTATTGAGCTTGTGGAATTTTAACCTAAGATAGTATCGAATGAGAACATAAAGGCTCAAGGGTTAAATTTGGTAATTTTACTAGACATTAATTCAAAAGTTTTCATGCTGAATCTTCCTTCTTATGTTGATGTTCTAGATAGAGCTTTGATGGTAAAAATGGACCTGGTAGGAAAGTCAAGATTTACTAGAAATCCTTTTTCTCCTTATGGTAGTGTGAGTTCCATTAAAGGAAAGAGGAATCATGATGATTCTCATGGAATTTCTACATATTAGGGTAATTTTTTCCCTCCTGTAGTGATAGTAAGAGGTCCTTTTATTTTTTACCATTGTGGAAATCCAGGGCATTCAAAGAGGTTCTGCACTAAGGCAACAAAGTTATGTACTTCCTACAAACCCTCAACTCACTTGAAAAAGTTCTGTAAAGTTTATTCCACTCCTAGTACTGAAACTGATCATCAACACATTATAATGTTGTGGTCCAATCAAATGATTCACATCAAAAAGGGTTCCATCCACAGGAATCCTGGATGAAGTTTTTCCATGCAGTGGAAGAGTCTCTAGTGGAAACAGATACAGGTTCAGTGACTATGAGAGGTACCATTACTATAGCATCATCATTAGTTACTACTCTATTTGACACTAATTCATCTCGTTCGATTATTAAAACATGTATTTTTTATCAAATATATTTTCCTACATATATTTTATCTTATGTGATGGATATTACTACACCCCTTGGAATGAAGAAAGTGTATGGTCTATGTAGTCCCGCTTGTGTTTTCTCTTTATCAGATGATGTGATTTCTTGTAGTTTTCTAGTTCTCAACATGAAACTTCTTGATGTCATATTCAGGATTGATTGGATCATTTACAATAAATGCCAAATTGATTTTTATCTTTGCCGACTCTCATTTACTACACTCCATGGGTTTTTTAAAATCATTCAAAGATAAGGGAACTTGAGGTTGAATAGATTCGGACCTTCTTATCCAAAGATGGGGAAAGTTATCTCTAAGTTTTCTTTTGATCTATAGAAATGATCATTGAGTGGTGATATCCCTCTATTTGTCTTCATGTTTCCCAATGTGTTCCCTTATAACTTCTCTAGTTTTACACCAATGTGAGTGTTGGTGTTTTCTATAAACTTAGTGTTCAGTACTCAAATAGTTTATATTCCCTCTTACCACATGGAACCAGCTCAAATGAATGACTTAAAGACTCAGTTGAATGATCTTCTAGTGAAATTCTCTATACGCCCGAGTGTGTCCCCTTGGGCGGTGGTGGATCTCTTTAATAATAAAGTTGATGGTTTTCTTCCCCGATGTGTTTATTATTGAAATATAAAACGAGATAGGATAAATAGAGAGTATTAATTACCACATATTTATGATCTATTTGATTAGTTGAAAGGGGTGTATTGGTTTTTTAAGATTGATCTTCAGTCTAGCTACCATTAGTTGAGGATAAAATGATATGACATTTATAAAACTACCTTTTAGAATAGGTATACTGATTATGAGTACCTTTTCGTGCAATTTGGTCTAACCAATTCTCTTACAGACTTTATGGATTTGATAAAAGTGATTTTCCATGAGTGTATTTATACCTTAATGGTAGTCTTTGTGAATTACATCCTTGTTTACTCTAAGTCTGAGGAGGATCATGTGATTCATCTATGAGAAGTTATAAAACTGTTGAAAAATCACTGACTTTATTCCAAGATTTCGAAATGTCATTTCTAGATTTGGTAAGAAGAATTATTAGGACACATGGTGTCGAAACATGGTATCTCAGTTGATCATGAGAAGGGGAAAGTTAATATAACATTGGAGAAACAATATACTATTTTCGAGATTCGCAGCTTCTTGGGTTTAGGTGGGTATTATCACTAGTGTGTAAACGACTTTTGTATTTTTTTTCATCACTGATTAATTCTCTAACTATGAAGGGAGTAAAGTTTTCTTAGGATGATAAATGGAAATTTCTTTTTTTGAGTTGGAACGTCTTTTGACTACTGCTCAAGTCTTGATGCTTCTAGAGGCCAGGTTGGGCTATGTGGTCTTCTGTGATGCATCATTTTTGGTTTTCAAGAGTGTTTTTATATAGGGGTATCATGTCATTTCCTATGGTTCTTATTATCATAGGCCAAAGTAAGATAATTATCCAAACTAGGACCCCGATCTTGCATCTATGATGCACATACTTAAGATTTTGTGGCATAACCTTTTTTGGGAAAGGTTTACCATGTTTTCAGACCAAATAGAATGAGTTATATCTGATCAAAAAATGATTTAAATCCCCACCAGAGGCATTGGGTGTAATGTCACGACCCGACCTCGGGGCCCGTGCCGTGACTACCCCAAGCCCGCCTTCCATAGGCCAGGGGCTGGCGACTAGCACCAAGGCGTAAAATCCCAATAACAGGGAAGGCATTGCCTTTATAAGTAACAACCACCACAGAGTCAGCAAGCGGAAAGTAACTACAAGTGCAGAAAAGTAAAGGGGGCCGGAAATACAAGCCCAACTGTAAAGTACAACTCGAAAGGGAAAAACAGCAGCTGGAAGAACGAAGCGGCTCCTGGGTCGTCCGCCTCGATTCCTACCTGAAGGGTAGGTACAGATGGCTCAGCTCCTGGATCGTCCACCACGGATCCTACCTGAAGGGTAGGTACAGATAGCTCCTCTACTCCACAGGTCCTGTCGTCTACTCCGGGTACGTCCGCCCAGTGGTCCACCTCTGGGTACCGACCTGCTCCGCAAGTCTCAACTGCGATCTGCGCTGTCCGTCGTCTGCAACCAACACAACGAAGTGCGGGCATAGCCCGTGCAGGGGTGAGTATAAGCTACTCAGTAGGGACCCCGAGACCCTTAAGGTCTCACTAAATCCAACATGGATATCCACAAAGTAAAGGCAGCAATCACGAAGTAACGTCAGACTCTACTTAGGTATACGCCCATACATATACCTAAGTCATCAAGTAACCCATCCAATCTCAAGGATACACAAAAATCATGAAATCAACGGATAACCATCTGTAACACCCCGAGCTTCCACGATACGCTTCTCATTCAATAATACAATAGCTTGCATTGTACGCAACTTCGAGTTCTAAAACATCGCGACAAATCAAAGTAGCCGTTATGAATAGTAATAACCACTTTTTAAAATTATAGAAATTTTATATTTCATAATGGACTTCATTTTTGTATTCCTAATATTGAAATTAGCCTATGTTGAAATTTTTGTAATTTTCTGAGAACTTCAAATTTTTTATGAATAGTGAAAATTACTTAAAAACAACTTTTTTAATCAAAATAATTTATAGTGATAAATTATACTATTTAGTGGTTTTAAAGTATAATTATAATATATTTTTACCATTTTATCCAATGGTGGTCATTAGAATTAATTTAACATTGAAATTGGACATAAACAATTGCCAATCTTTTGATATAAATTGTTTCTTAAAAACACGCTATTTGTTGTAACAGCGGGAATTAATTATAAAATTAATTAATACAACTTATATGTTTGGAATTTTGTAAAATAGACATCATTTTTGAATTCGGAATATCAATTATAGCTTAGGGTGAAATTTTGGCCTTATTCTGAAAAACTTCAATTTTTGATGAATAGTGAAACCACTAAGTGGTAGTTAAATAACTGATTTTTCGTTTAAATGAAATATTACCACTTCTGTGATTTGATTTTCAAAAATCCGACATACATGGTTGTCATTAAGAAGTAAAATGTGGTTCAATGAGATCAAAATAATTTTTTGGTGAATAGTAACTTTTAAGTTCTTAATCGCGATTAGAGGTAATTAGTGTAGTTTAAGGTAAAAACAATGTTTTATTAATATGATATGAGCTTGACACTTGTCCTACTCCTATTGGATGAGTCATGGCCGACCAAGACAACCCATGGGTCAACTTGGGGACCCCATGGAGCCACTTTAGTTGGAAAATGACATTAATATATATTTATTTAATGTTAAAATTAAAATGACACTAACATAAATTGTTCTACTAAAACAATTTTTAATTGGGGTTATACAAGTCCAAATTTTGATTATAAATAGTCATTGGAAAGCTAAAAAGATTTCCTACATCATAGTATTTGTTTTATAATTTTTAGACATTAAATAAATTAAAGTATTTATGACATAATAATGATGCAGCGATGACATCATTATTTGACGATTTAAATAAAATGAGAAGATAATGCAAAATCCGAGGCTTACACTTGTCCAAAGCCTATTGGATGAAGATATTTCGAAACCTTATCACCTTAGCCTCGAATTATATAGATGTGGGACCTTTAGAATCCGAAAAGCATTTTGAAATAATGTAACATTTCATTACTTTCCAAAAGTGCCCCTCCTCTCCACTTATAAAAGGCCCCCACCTCTCCCACCTTATTCACACCATCAAGCCATTTGGCTCGGCCAACCTCTGCCCAAATACTCTCCCAACATTCCTTCCTTACTCCTAGAAACCTCACTTTGGGCAGAACTCTTCTCAAGGAAGCCTTTAGCTCAAATCAAAAAGAGTTACCCGATTTTGAGGTAATGTCTTTTCTAATGTTGTTTTGTTTTATTTTTCTTCTCCAACCCCCTAAACTCTTTTTATTCATTTCTTTTGTAACAACACCAGTATCCTCAATATACTAGGATGTTGTTATAAGAAGGATTCGAGCTACACTTACACACACCTACATCTAATGGTTAAAGAACATACGGTTTCTGTGGATGGCGAATTTCTGCCTCACGAAACGATGATTGTTCAACACTCATATAACACCTCCAAAGGTGGCCATTAAGATGTCACTATTTTTATATATGATATATAATATGTTTTTGTTTTACTTATGCTTCTGTATTTCTCATTTATGGCATACTTTATGATTTCCATTATGGGTAAAACGCGATAATTTCATTTTAGGAAGTGCGGACTACCGCCCCCTCAAAGTGATTTGAATCGTTAATGCCATGTGTGGGATGTATAAAGGATGGAGTAAATGGTATTATACACCATACTGGAATTATATTATACATTTATATCATTATTATTTCATTCCATTAAATATGAAATTGAAATGAAAGTAGCGTTCATGCGTACGTACGGCTTACCGTCTCCATGAACGGTGCATTTCATTTCTTACCTCTAAACGTTACGTAATATTATAAATGAATGTATATACTGTATATATATGATATATATGATATCTACATAATTAATATAATTCTGGATATAATGGATATTTCACCACATGAACAACTTATAATTATAAGAAGTTTATTGTTGACTCAAGTACCAAAGATCGACAAAACGACCGTTATTAACTTAAATAATTACATAATATTCATATCATTGTAATAAGTGATATAATAAGGATAATGAAATTGAAAATGGTTCTTAATAAGGTATATATTAACTATAGTTTATTATTCAGGAGGTTAAAGAACGGTTGAGTCAAGTCAGACACGAGGTAAGGGAACTTCTTAACCCAACTTCCATTCTTTGGGTTAATCTCCTACTTTCAATTATGTCATGATATTATATCCTATTTTTTTTTATTTTTACTTTCTTTATGTGTACCTATAGTGAATACACATAATAGATCTATTTTATTTTTAAAAATGATCTTTTTAAGGACTTCGTCTCTATCCCCTTTCATTGAGGCATATTTTGGCTTTATACACAACTTTCCTTTTATACGGTGTATAAAACCCTTTGACTTTTGCATTTATTCAAAAGGAATCTTTTTTATACGAAGCGTTTTACTAAACGACAAAAGGGAATGTTTTTCTTTCCGTACTTATGCGGCGACAACGACTTCTCCGCCGCCGTGACCATTATTTGAGATCTGGCTTCCTCTTCAAGCCATCATTTTTTTTTAATGAAAAATAAATACAAAGTTTTAACTCTCTTTTATTTTGGTATTGAAAATGGTTTTGAAAGCATTTTTATTATATCAATGTGTTGTATTTATATCTCGTGATTGAAATGTGGAAATGTTATGTTTCCTTTATGCCTGTTTTATGAGATACGATTATGTTATGGTTTATGATATGTTTAAACCTATTCATATGAGGAATGCATTGGACTTAATAAGTGACGGGTGGAGCCCGCTATAGCTCCTCGATGCATCGGCAGGTCTCATGAGACAAACTAGTGTCTTGGCACGAGGCCTTGACAAAATTTTATTTGTGGTCTTGGCACGAGGCCTTGGCTACGTGGTTATGATAGTCTGGCATTATGCATTCCATCATTATGAAAGTGGTTATTGATATTGCATGTGATTATTCGACCAGTAGAATATCCATGTGAAGAAGTAAATGGCATTATCTCATTTTACTTTTGCCATATTATGTTGAAGTTCATGTTTAAAAGGCTTTTGTTTTAGTTATACATTGCCTTAAATGTTAATGTTTATTTATGAAAGCTTCCGCATTATTGTTATCCTTACTGAGCATCTGAGCTCACCCCTTTCAATGTTTTAATATTTTCCAGGATGTGAAGAAGTATTTTATGAATGACCTGCAGGGATAGTCGGAAGAGGATATGAGTGTGGACTATGGAGACTTTGTTATTGTAGTTTTTCACTTTTTGATGTAATGAAAGACTTATGAATGTATCTAGTGTTTCCAAGGCTACTAAACTAATCGGTCTTTCGAGACTTGATCCTTTGTGATCATGCCAATGTTACGAAGTAATGCACCGACTCTGGGTAGCTGGGGTCGGGGCGTTACACCATCACCCAGGTATATGCCCATACATATACCTAAGTTATCAAGCGACCCATCTCAATCATGAGGAAACGCAAAGATTCATTGACTCAGCTCAAACCAGGATTTTCATTATCGAAACCGTAACTGCTGAAGAGCTCCGTCTCTAGAGTGTACAGTGGTCCTGTCACGACTCCGAGGCTGCCGCTCACTAACCTAGGACTGCTGAGGTACTCCTCCTGTCGAGTACTGCGGGTTTGCAGCCAACTACCGGGCGCTCCGTCCGCTGAGGGTCTGTCGCCAAATACCGGGCGCTACGCAGATAGCCTGCTGAGGTACTCCTCCTGTCGAGTACCGCGGGTCTGCTGCCAACTACCAGGCGCTCCGTCCGCCGTGGGTCTGCCGCCAAATACCGGGCGCTCCGTCCACTGGGCTAGTCGACTCACTCCAAGTCGAGTCGGTCAAGCAGTCGTCAGGTCTCAGCCGGCTACACGGTCTCCGTACTCTGCACGCTCGTCTCCACTGTCGCGGGTCTGTCGCTACAACCAAGCGCACACACTCCGTAGAGTATCGCGGTTCCGCCGCTACAACCAAACGCTCCACCGCCAAGGGTCTGCTGCTGCATCCAAGCGCACCACCACTGCCAAGTACCACGGGTCCGCTCCACGAGCTACTGGTCGATACTCCAAGTATCTCAAAGTCCCACGAAGAAGTGTCTCAAAGGTCCGTCTCGTCACAGGGGTCTCAACGCAACAGACGGCGCGTCGATCGGACGCCCGGTCTGTGAGTTATTAGCCTTTTCGTCCCAGGGGACCGGTTGGTTTCGTGAGCGAAACCAAACCCAGCCGTATCTCAACTGTACCCCGAACTCCCATAGGGTAAACTCAAAGGGACTGTTACTCAACGTAACCACCAACGCCGCTGACGGCTCGTCAAGCGGACGTCCTGTCTGAAAGGTATCAGCTTCCCCGTTCCAGGGGCCCGGTTGGATTTCGGGAACAATCCAACCCGGCCATACTCCGACTGCATCCAAAACTCGGGCGGAGTATGTCAAAAGTTCCGTCTCGTCAAGAGGAAGTCAACGAAACAGACGGCGCGTCAATCGGACGCCCGGTCTGTGAGTTATTGGCATTTTCGTCTCCGGGGCCCGGTTGGTTTTTAAGGAAAAACCAACCCGACCGTACTCCACCTGCGTCCAAACCTCGGGCGGAGTATGCCAAAAGATCCGATTCACTAAGAGGAACACAACGCGACTGACGGCGCGTCAATCGGACGTTCGTGGCTCAAGAGATGAGCGTTTCCGCTCCGAAGGCCCGGTTGGTTTCGTGAACGAACCAACCCGGCCGAACTCAAAGTAACCCGAAACCTTGAGTGCGATATACCGAAACGACCGTCTCGATCCAAGGATCGCGTTGCCGCAGACGGTTCGTCATTCGGAGGTCCGAGGCTCAAGTTATGAGCCAAGAACCGAATCTGGTCCGAAACGGGGGGGTCCGGGTCCGGGCCGACCCGGCCCGACCCCCCCCCCCCCCCCCCCTGGGCGGCGCGGTGGCCGGCGGCGGCGGCCGGCGGCGGCGGACGGCGGCGGCGCGGCGGCCGGCGGCGGCGCGCGGCGGCGGCGGGCGGCGGCGCGGCGGGCCGCGGCGGCGCGCGGCGGCGGCGGGCGGCGGCGCGGCGGGCCGCGGCGGCGGCGGCGGCGGCGCGGCGGGCCGCGGCGGCGGCGGCGGCGGGCCGCGCTGGCGGCGGCAGCGGGCCGCGCTGGCGGCGGGGTGCGCCGCACGGGGTGGTCACGCGGGGGGCTTGATTGCCCCCGCTTCTTCACGGACGGCGCGGCCTTTGTGCCGCGCCTGGGTAACAAATCGGCCCCCACGTGGGGGCCGGTTTTGGAGAGTCAACCGGGGGGGCTGCTGCCCCCCCCTTTTATTGAACCGCCTCCCCCTCTTAAAGAGGGGGTTATATTGAACCGGCCGGGGAATTTAATTCCCCGGTTTTGTGACATCCGGCCGGCCCGCTGGCCGGCCGGTTTTTACCAACGGGACCGGAAATTCCGGTCCCGCCCTCGACTTCCGACGCCGGCGGCCCGGCCGCCGGTCCTTCCTTCCGCCGCGGCTCGGAACCGGCCGCGGTCTCCTCGTCCCGCCGCGGCCCGGAACCGGCCGCGGTCTTCTCGTCCTGCCGCGGCCCGGAACCGGCCGCGGCGTTCGTCGTCCGGCGCGGTGCGACGGCACCGCGCCCCTTTCGCCACACGTTAATTTCTTTCAACGCGGCGCGACGGCGTCGCGTTCTTGATGTTCCTTCCATGGTGTGCGCGCGACGGCGTTGCGTAAAATAAACGCACGATCATCCACGTGGTGCGACGGCACCACGCCTCTTGCTTCCTCCCGCAAGAACAAACAAGATCATTGGAGGGGGTTCGGCCGTGTTCGTGCGGTCCGGCCCCCCTCACGTTAAATTAATAACGCATCTTAAAATAATCAACATCCCACGTTAGTTATACGAACCACGAGAAAAGGAGATAATTAAATATTAAATCAACCACCCCTACCTCGGGTTAAGATTTGAAGATTTGATCACGCTCCGCGGAAGACGGCGTCGCGGAGGTCGGGCGTCGCGGTCGACGTTCGTCAAATCCGCTGACGAAGAGTTATGTCCGAAAAGACACGTCGCTCGGATCTTCGATTGCCGACGAAGAAGGTTCGGGGAGGAAGGAAAGGTCCGAAGATACCGGGTCGCCGAGTCGATGATCCTTGACGAAGTGTTGTCGTTCTTCCTTGAGGATGAAGACGTTCTTCGTTCTTCGTCAGAGCTTGGAGATGAAGGGAAAGCTCTCCAAAGACAAACAAAGAACTCCAAATAAAATAAGACTACCTCTTATTTTATTATCACAACACAAAAGAATTTCAAAGATTAGTTTCTCACCTTAGCTGCCGAACGAGGATCGGCTGCGGAAGAAGAGGCGTCGCCGAAGAACGTCGCGGGTAAAGCTCGTCGACGTCGCAGATCTCGGTGTGCGTCGTCGAATTTCGGTCGCCGGCGTTCTTCGCGTTCTTCGCGTTCTTCGCGGGGAGATGAAGAAACAAGATCCTCTCAAATCCTTTCAAAGGATTTTTTTTTAGGTTGGTCTTATTTTATAAACATGCCAACACACGAAACCGGTTAAGAAACGATCCATTAAATCCACGAAAGAAACAGTCCATTTAATTCACGAAATAAACCGCCCAATTAAATGGTCTGTTAAGAATTAAAGAAAACGCGTCGGTTGACTTTTCAGTTACTTTGACGGGTTTTCGCGGGTGCGTTACTTAGCGAAAGAAACGGCGGGGCTCGTGCGGGCCCCACCTCACAAATATCCTACCAAGGGGTAGGATATTTCTGGATAGCATCCTATCCAGTTCAACTCAGTTCAAGCCGCCTTTAAGTGGCTTCAAGTGGCTTCCAAGTGGCTTAAGCGAAATAAAATAAAGTTGTCGCAAAATGATTTTATTTCTTAACCTTAAGCCCGAAAATTAAAAACCACATCCGAGCAAACGCAACTCCGGAAGAGGCGTTTCTAAGCGAAACCCGGCGCTGCGATTTCATCGGTGCCCTCAGAATTCGATTTCGGGCACCGGTTCAAAAGTTAGAAAAACCCGCTCGTCCGTTCACTGAACGTACCCGAGCCAAAACTTCGGAAAATGATTCCGGGCACACCGGGCCTCGGAATCAGGTGCCGTCAGAAACTGCGTTCTTGTAAAATTCCAAAGAAAATTAAGAAAAAAATTTCCTTGAAATTTACGGGTCTTTACATTACTCCCACCACAGGGCTTTACGTCCCCGTAAAGCTTCACCACAGACTTAGGGAAACAAAGCGGTACTGAGCACGCATCAGAGCCTTCCGCTCCCATGTGCTCACCTGGAGGTTCCCGCGCTGCCAAAGAAAGTGCACAAGAGGAATCGACCATCCTCCTAGGGTCCGCTCCTGTCGATCGTCGATCCCCACAGGAACCTCCGTACTTGTCGCCCTGTCATCGACGTCCAACTCCCCGGGGTCGATGACGTGTGAAGAAACATACACGTATCTCCACAGCTGAGACACGTGGTGAACATTATGCACCCGGTGCGACTGAGGTGGTAGGGTCAAGCGGTAAACTTCCTCGCCTACCCTGCTGAAGATCAAAAGGGTCCATCGAACTTCGGAGATAACATGCCGCCTCGGCCACATCTCCGAAACCTCATCGGGTTGAGACCGTATAAGAACGTGTTCGTCACCCTCGAACTCAAGAGGTTTCCCTTTTTAGGTTAGAACTGAACTCAAACTCCTGCTGCCACAGGGGTAGGGTTGACCAACTCAAGAGTGATCGGTCACACCCTCTTATGTCTGAGTTTAACATGAGCTGCCCAGGGTTTCCTTTTCGCCGACCAAGGAAAACCCATTCCGACGTTTGCCTAAAACAGTCAACCGGGGTATGATTTGTGAATCAAAACCATACCCAGATCAACGTCGTAAGGCCTCTACGCTGCCACCAAGAGATTCCAACCGAAACTCTCGCCTCGAGGTCAAATCACACCGTCGGCGTAAGCGTGATTATCGAGTCTCCTCCCAAAGGTATCTCCAGACGTGAGGGTCAAGTCTACGGCTTACCCGGAACCTCTAGGTCTGGGACATGATTCGTGGAAGGGTAGAATGATTGGTTCCTATGTCTATAGATATGGCAGCTCATAGTAGACATAATTTGTACCCCGAATCATTCTTAGAGCTCCTGGGTCACACTCCTTGACCGCAAAGCAGCTATTCTCCTCCCCAGCCCTCCTGCTCCCTGAGCCTGGCGGGGACTACTAAGTCGGGTGGTCGTAACATGTCGAAATGTACACCACCACATGCTGCTCTCCAAGCTCTGCTTCCACGTCTGCTACCCTGCAGATTCATCTGTCCTTAGCACTTCCTCCTCCTGAAACATTTTACACGCCCGAGTCTCTGAGACTGGCGCTAGTCTCCTGCCTTTCACTGCTAACGTTCACAACCACAAAGGTTCTCTCTAGCATCCTAGCATAGGTAGGAATGCATAGAGGAAAAGAAATGGTTCAGATGTCCTTTAGACACACTTCGCTCAGAAGTTCGAGTCTAAAGAACTGATCACAACGTAACCAACGAGTACCAAGATTGATTGGTAAGCCACGTTGAGTGCTCTGCTTCCGACATGTCGTACTGTCGAAGCTGTATTAGCTCCAGAAAAGTCACAACCACCTCCTCAAGCCATTCCTCAGCCGCCTACGAGTCAGGCTCACTTTGAAACTTGAGGGATTTCTGATGCTAAAACATATGTAAGGCACTAAGCCTGTGGGTCTCTGCTGACCAACAGGTAGTGACATAGCTGGCGCTCTACCCGTAGGTACTAATCCAGGTATCGGTTCGCGTACCGAAGCCTCGTTACTATAAGGACCAACCTCATGGTCACTCTCTGGAAACATCTGGAGCTAAGATCATCATCCGCTCTACTAGTATCCAAGCTAGGCGTAGAACTCTAGCATTCTTCTCCATCCAGTCCACTGCTGCCTGGGAAATCTGTCTCGCCTCGTATCCTCAGAGGCCTCTACTGCTGGAACTCGTGCATCGCGCTCTGCTAGCGTGCACCGTCAGCTAGTGGCATCTGCTGCCTAACGGGTGGTGGTGCTGCTGGTACACCACCCGAAGGTGCCAACACTGAAAAAGGGCCCTGCACTGGAGTCTCGCTGCTCGGTGGGCCATCATGAAAGAAACAACGTAACACGATCAAACGATTATACCTGGGTGAGCTGACCTGGTTTGAGCTGTTTTGAGGGGAAAAACCTTTGAAAACACACACGCAATCAGTGTTTTCGTGCACAAAGTCGGAAATCAGTTGTCAGGGTCCTGGTGTATGGATACGTCGGCCGCCCGCACCAACACTGGACTCCCTGAACCGAAAACCACACTCGGTACTCTCAACACTATTGCTTCACAGAAAGAAACATCAGAGTTATAAGTTCTGCGGTAGAACCGAACTCCTCTGATACCAATTTGTCACGACCCGACCTCGGGGCTCGTGCCGTGACTACCCCAAGCCCGCCTTCCATAGGCCAGGGGCTGGCGACTAGCACCAAGGCGTAAAATCCCAATAACAGGGAAGGCATTGCCTTTATAAGTAACAACCACCACAGAGTCAGCAAGCGGAAAGTAACTACAAGTGCAGAAAAGTAAAGGGGGCCGGAAATACAAGCCCAACTGTAAAGTACAACTCGAAAGGGAAAAACAGCAGCTGGAAGAACGAAGCGGCTCCTGGGTCGTCCGCCTCGATTCCTACCTGAAGGGTAGGTACAGATGGCTCAGCTCCTGGATCGTCCACCACGGATCCTACCTGAAGGGTAGGTACAGATAGCTCCTCTACTCCACAGGTCCTGTCGTCTACTCCGGGTACGTCCGCCCAGTGGTCCACCTCCGGGTACCGACCTGCTCCGCAAGTCTCAACTGCGATCTGCGCTGTCCGTCGTCTGCAACCAACACAACGAAGTGCGGGCATAGCCCGTGCAGGGGTGAGTATAAGCTACTCAGTAGGGACCCCGAGACCCTTAAGGTCTCACTAAATCCAACATGGATATCCACAAAGTAAAGGCAGCAATCACGAAGTAACGTCAGACTCTACTTAGGTATACGCCCATACATATACCTAAGTCATCAAGTAACCCATCCAATCTCAAGGATACACAAAAATCATGAAATCAACGGATAACCATCACCCAGGTATATGCCCATACATATACCTAAGTTATCAAGCGACCCATCTCAATCATGAGGAAACGCAAAGATTCATTGACTCAGCTCAAACCAGGATTTTCATTATCGAAACCGTAACTGCTGAAGAGCTCCGTCTCTAGAGTGTACAGTGGTCCTGTCACGACTCCGAAGCTGCCGCTCACTAACCTAGGACTGCTGAGGTACTCCTCCTGTCGAGTACTGCGGGTTTGCAGCCAACTACCGGGCGCTCCGTCCGCTGAGGGTCTGTCGCCAAATACCGGGCGCTACGCAGATAGCCTGCTGAGGTACTCCTCCTATCGAGTACCGCGGGTCTGCTGCCAACTACCAGGCGCTCCGTCCGCCGTGGGTCTGCCGCCAAATACCGGGCGCTCCGTCCACTGGGCTAGTCGACTCACTCCAAGTCGAGTCGGTCAAGCAGTCGTCAGGTCTCAGCCGGCTACACGGTCTCCGTACTCTGCACGCTCGTCTCCACTGTCGCGGGTCTGTCGCTACAACCAAGCGCACACACTCCGTAGAGTATCGCGGTTCCGCCGCTACAACCAAACGCTCCACCGCCAAGGGTCTGCTGCTGCATCCAAGCGCACCACCACTGCCAAGTACCACGGGTCCGCTCCACGAGCTACTGGTCGATACTCCAAGTATCTCAAAGTCCCACGAAGAAGTGTCTCAAAGGTCCGTCTCGTCACAGGGGTCTCAACGCAACAGACGGCGCGTCGATCGGACGCCCGGTCTGTGAGTTATTAGCCTTTTCGTCCCAGGGGACCGGTTGGTTTCGTGAGCGAAACCAAACCCAGCCGTATCTCAACTGTACCCCGAACTCCCATAGGGTAAACTCAAAGGGACTGTTACTCAACGTAACCACCAACGCCGCTGACGGCTCGTCAAGCGGACGTCCTGTCTGAAAGATATCAGCTTCCCCGTTCCAGGGGCCCGGTTGGATTTCGGGAACAATCCAACCCGGCCATACTCCGACTGCATCCAAAACTCGGGCGGAGTATGTCAAAAGTTCCGTCTCGTCAAGAGGAAGTCAACGAAACAGACGGCGCGTCAATCGGACGCCCGGTCTGTGAGTTATTGGCATTTTCGTCTCCGGGGCCCGGTTGGTTTTTAAGGAAAAACCAACCCGACCGTACTCCACCTGCGTCCAAACCTCGGGCGGAGTATGCCAAAAGATCCGATTCACTAAGAGGAACACAACGCGACTGCCGGCGCGTCAATCGGACGTTCGTGGCTCAAGAGATGAGCGTTTCCGCTCCGAAGGCCCGGTTGGTTTCGTGAACGAACCAACCCGGCCGAACTCAAAGTAACCCGAAACCTTGAGTGCGATATACCGAAACGACCGTCTCGATCCAAGGATCGTGTTGCCGCAGACGGTTCGTCATTCGGAGGTCCGAGGCTCAAGTTATGAGCCAAGAACCGAATCTGGTCCGAAACGGGGGGGTCCGGGTCCGGGCCGACCCGGCCCGACCCCCCCCCCCCCCCCCTGGGCGGCGCGGTGGCCGGCGGCGGCGGCCGGCGGCGGCGGACGGCGGCGGCGCGGCGGCCGGCGGCGGCGCGCGGCGGCGGCGCGCGGCGGCGGCGGGCGGCGGCGCGGCGGGCCGCGGCGGCGGCGGCGGCGGGGTGCGCCGCACGGGGTGGTCACGCGGGGGGCTTGATTGCCCCCGCTTCTTCACGGACGGCGCGGCCTTTGTGCCGCGCCTGGGTAACAAATCGGCCCCCACGTGGGGGCCGGTTTTGGAGAGTCAACCGGGGGGGCTGCTGCCCCCCCCCCTTTTATTGAACCGCCTCCCCCTCTTAAAGAGGGGGTTATATTGAACCGGCCGGGGAATTTAATTCCCCGGTTTTGTGACATCCGGCCGGCCCGCTGGCCGGCCGGTTTTTACCAACGGGACCGGAAATTCCGGTCCCGCCCTCGACTTCCGACGCCGGCGGCCCGGCCGCCGGTCCTTCCTTCCGCCGCGGCCCGGAACCGGCCGCGGTCTCCTCGTCCCGCCGCGGCCCGGAACCGGCCGCGGTCTTCTCGTCCTGCCGCGGCCCGGAACCGGCCGCGGCGTTCGTCGTCCGGCGCGGTGCGACGGCACCGCGCCCCTTTCGCCACACGTTAATTTCTTTCAACGCGGCGCGACGGCGTCGCGTTCTTGATGTTCCTTCCATGGTGTGCGCGCGACGGCGTTGCGTAAAATAAACGCACGATCATCCACGTGGTGCGACGGCACCACGCCTCTTGCTTCCTCCCGCAAGAACAAACAAGATCATTGGAGGGGGTTCGGCCGTGTTCGTGCGGTCCGGCCCCCCTCACGTTAAATTAATAACGCATCTTAAAATAATCAACATCCCACGTTAGTTATACGAACCACGAGAAAAGGAGATAATTAAATATTAAATCAACCACCCCTACCTCGGGTTAAGATTTGAAGATTTGATCACGCTCCGCGGAAGACGGCGTCGCGGAGGTCGGGCGTCGCGGTCGACGTTCGTCAAATCCGCTGACGAAGAGTTATGTCCGAAAAGACACGTCGCTCGGATCTTCGATTGCCGACGAAGAAGGTTCGGGGAGGAAGGAAAGGTCCGAAGATACCGGGTCGCCGAGTCGATGATCCTTGACGAAGTGTTGTCGTTCTTCCTTGAGGATGAAGACGTTCTTCGTTCTTCGTCAGAGCTTGGAGATGAAGGGAAAGCTCTCCAAAGACAAACAAAGAACTCCAAATAAAATAAGACTACCTCTTATTTTATTATCACAACACAAAAGAATTTCAAAGATTAGTTTCTCACCTTAGCTGCCGAACGAGGATCGGCTGCGGAAGAAGAGGCGTCGCCGAAGAACGTCGCGGGTAAAGCTCGTCGACGTCGCAGATCTCGGTGTGCGTCGTCGAATTTCGGTCGCCGGCGTTCTTCGCGTTCTTCGCGTTCTTCGCGGGGAGATGAAGAAACAAGATCCTCTCAAATCCTTTCAAAGGATTTTTTTTTAGGTTGGTCTTATTTTATAAACATGCCAACACACGAAACCGGTTAAGAAACGATCCATTAAATCCACGAAAGAAACAGTCCATTTAATTCACGAAATAAACCGCCCAATTAAATGGTCTGTTAAGAATTAAAGAAAACGCGTCGGTTGACTTTTCAGTTACTTTGACGGGTTTTCGCGGGTGCGTTACTTAGCGAAAGAAACGGCGGGGCTCGTGCGGGCCCCACCTCACAAATATCCTACCAAGGGGTAGGATATTTCTGGATAGCATCCTATCCAGTTCAACTCAGTTCAAGCCGCCTTTAAGTGGCTTCAAGTGGCTTCCAAGTGGCTTAAGCGAAATAAAATAAAGTTGTCGCAAAATTATTTTATTTCTTAACCTTAAGCCCGAAAATTAAAAACCACATCCGAGCAAACGCAACTCCGGAAGAGGCGTTTCTAAGCGAAACCCGGCGCTGCGATTTCATCGGTGCCCTCAGAATTCGATTCCGGGCACCGGTTCAAAAGTTAGAAAAACCCGCTCGTCCGTTCACTGAACGTACCCGAGCCAAAACTTCGGAAAATGATTCCGGGCACACCGGGCCTCGGAATCAGGTGCCGTCAGAAACTGCGTTCTTGTAAAATTCCAAAGAAAATTAAGAAAAAAATTTCCTTGAAATTTACGGGTCTTTACATGTAATACCTACAATATTTCAACATGGATATATCATATTCCCTAGGTAAAGGGAATGTCATCACTAAGTCTTTAAGCAGGAAACTTATAACCCAAGAAGTGAATGAATGCTAGAAATAGTGGAACTTGATTGTTCTTTTTACATAGTTGCATATTGAAGTTCAGGGATCTGGGAATGGGGTTTCATTGGCCCATGTTCAGTTTTAATACTATATTCTTGAGATGATTCTTTATGAGCAGCTTCTTGATGATGATTTTTGTAGCATTAGAGTCTCTCTTTATGGTGAGTAGACTATGTCTGACTGGTCATTCTCCACTAAGGGAATTCAATGCAATTAGAATTTATTTTTTGTTCCATTATTTTGAGGAAAAGTTATTATGGTGTATTTACATAATTCCTAGTATGTTATGAACCTAAGAACCAAGAATATTTTTTACGAAATGCGGTGGTAGTTCTGGTGGCCATGTATGAGATATGGGATTGTTGAATTTTTCTCTCATTGTTACACTTTCCAACAGGTCAAGGTCGAGCACCATAAACCTTCTAGTTTTATTTAGCCACTTCCAATCCTAACTTGGAAGTGGGATGAGATCTCAATGGACATTGTGGTTGGGTTTCTGTGTATCCATATAAAGAAGAATATGATATGGGTTGTGATAGAAAGGCTGACTAAGTCAGCACACTTTATACTAATTCATGAAACAACCACATTTGAGGAGTTGGGAAATATCTACGTGAATGAGATTGTTCATTTTCACTAAGTTCCATATAATATAGTCTCTGATAGGGATCCTTGGTTAACTTCTCACTTTATGAGATGCCTTTAGGAGGCACTGAGATATTAGGTTTGTTTGAGTATGGTATACCATCCATAATTGGAAGTCCAGATAGAAATAGCTATATTGATTATTGAGGATTATCTTTGTGCCTACGTCCTTGACTTTGGTGGGGCTTGGGATGATAACTTGGGGTTGTCTCAAATTTCTTATAACAATAGTTACCATTCTTCTATTAGAATGGATCCTTTTGAGTCCTTTTATGGTAGGCCTTGTAGATATCCATTCTATTGGTCAGTGAGTTGTTAATGTTCCATGTTTGAACTAAGATTACTTTAGGATATGACATCAAATATTCAGTTGATTTATTATAGAATTATCACATCACAGACTAATTATAAGTATTATTCTAATCATCATCGTATACCTTTATAATTTTCAATTGGTGAAAATGTGTTCATGAAAGTTTCAACCCATTTGGGTCATCGAAATCTTGGGAGGAAAGGGAAGATTTATCCTCATTTTATGTGACTTTTTGAGGTTGTGGATCATGTGGGAAAGGTTCCTTATAGGTTATCACTTCCATTGTACATAAAATTGATACATATCATGTTTCATTTATCTCATTGAAAAATTTATCTATATGATCTATCTCATGTTCTAAGATAGAGTCATCTTGAGGTTGAAACTGATTTATCCATGACTGAACCTCTAGTTATTATATTTTATTCCAAAACCAAGGTACATCATGGGAGGATTATACAGTTGTTTTTAGTGCTATGGAAGCACGGTTTTGATTCTCATGATACATGGGTGAGGGGGCGCTGGTGAAATAGAAGTGCCTTCATCTTTTTGGTATGGAAGCTCTTTATAGGATTTCTAGTGAAAGAAAGTTTCTATGGTGGGGAGGTTATAACATATTGTTACTATTTTAAGGTATTCTTAAACCCTACTTTTTATCAATCTTTGGTTGGGTTTCATTTGGGGTTGCTTTAGGTTAAAATTTGGGAAAAAATAATGTATGGGATTATGTATGTTTGGTGCATAGTTTTCCCAAACCATGTGAACTACTAATGAAAACTATGTAAACCAAGGAAGTAGGGTTTTTCATAGTTGTCACATAATTTAACAAATCATGCACCCACATATTAGTAACCATGCACTTGGAAATAAAGGGTACACGGATAGGGTGCATGGTTTTTCCAAACAGTGTGTATGGGTTTTTTAATCTAAAATCATGTTTTAAAATATCTAAACCCATCTTCTATGTCCCTTGTGGGATTGTACGACCCCATAGAAATTTCTTCTATAGAGGCTCCCAAGAGCAGTTCTTATCCCCTATACACCCCTCTAGAGGCGAATCAAATATTGGAAAAAAAATTGATCTTATCTTAGTAGGTTTCCTCTTCTCATTCTTTATCTCCCACTCTCTCATATTTCCTCCCAATGGTTTTGTAGATCCCCATGTTGATTTTTTGATCTAATCCCTACTTTATGGACCATAAATCTCATGATTGATACTTGTTTTCCCATTTTCAACGTTATTCATTGACGCATCCAAATTAGGGATTTTTCATTCAAGATCCAGTGATCTCAAGGTATGTAGTTTAATTTTCATGGTCCAATTTAATTAACCCTCAATTGATTTATTTAAATTAAATTGTTTTATTTAAATTTAATTTCCTAATTATGATGAAATTGATTTTAATTGTTTGATTAAAAACCCAATTCCATTGAATTGGGGGACCTGATTTGTGAGACTGGATTTCTGGAATAAAATTAGGAAAACCCCTAATTCCAATGAATTGCTATGTATTTGTGAGATTGATGGAAATTGGTGAAAATTAAATTATGAAATTGGGTTGATGGATAATTTTAGAGTTTAAATTGGTGAATTTAAGTTTTTTAAATTGATTGGATTGAATTGATTTCAAATTTGTATTTGATAAAAATGGATTTATGATGGTTTTGACATATTCTATTGGGTTTTATCTTCAAAAAAAGCATGTTTTTATTAAAAAACCATGTGTTGGATTTTAAAAGTAAATTGGGATATTTGAAATAGAGAATGGGATGAATTTTATTTTAAGAAATATTAAGATAAATTTTCCATAATTGATTTTGTACTAGAGAACATAGAATCATATATTATCAGTGAGTTATTGGGATATCACAATATAATTATACAACATTACTAAAACATAATTGTAGCATGTAACATCCCTAAAAGGATAGTGAATAATTCTTTTTTACCAGTGTCAAAGGGATGTGTGTATACACATATTTCCATGTCACTTTGAGTGTGAGGTGTTCCTGTAGCTTGGAACTATTGTACCTTTTTCCACATAACCATGTTTCTCACTTGTTTATATATGAAATATATGTCATTCATTATTGAAAAATATTTTACATGATTTTTGAATTTCTTTAAAAAAATTATATAAAATGTTTATTTAATCTGTTATTTAGAAATGCTCCATCAATGGAAATGTAAATAATTTTTTTAATGTATTTCCATCATTAGAAATGTCAAGAATGATTTTTTTAAATAATATTTAGAAAACACAAAGCTATTTATTTAAAAATTAATAGATTTATTTGGTTTAAAAAATTTGGCATCTTATTAAAGAATACATAGTGAGACAGTATGGGTAATTTATCTCACACCCTACCTGTGCCTTCAGGTGTTTGTATATTATCTCCTTCTAGGTTTCGGTAGGAGGAAAGAACCACTTAAAGGTGGTTATACCTATTGATATTTCAATGTGAAGAGTTGATTCTACTACGGGTTAGGTTCTACTTTAATTTTTATTTCACATTGATGTAGTACTTTGGGTTTGTTTACTAGTTTGACTTCTAGAACACCTCTCCTTTTGGATTTCTTCTTGTATGCATATTGGCTTTTTATCTTACTTCTGTAATGTTTGTTGAAAAAATCATCCCCACTTTCATTTTGTATGATGTTAGGCACTTGTCACAAACCCATGGGGATTAGGATTTACCTTTAGGATATATCATATCTGGTTTTTTATTATGTTACTAGGGTACCTGTGATGGTTGATGAAAATTAGTGACACTAAATGGTATGACTAGAAACTCAAAATGACCATACAGGCTCCTAAATGGTGTCTTAGTTCTATCCTCTTCTTAAACTCTTGACTGGTGGTACCCTGACCATAATTCTATCTTAAAAAACTAATGAGATCCTATAAGTTAATAAAAAATATTATCAACTCCAAAATCGGTATACTTGTTCTTAATGGTCATGTGATTTAGTTTTTGATATTGAGTGCAATGTTTTAGGCTTCATTCCTCTTTTTTGGAAAAGTGAACATTTGATGCCCAAGATGAAACTCTAAGAAGAGTAAATCTATTAGCCTCAAGGTCTACAAGAAGAACCAAATGTTCATATAATTTATTAAGTTACATGTGATAAGGTAGCATGAAAATGGTTACAGTACCTAGAAGTAGGTTAATATCACACTTGACCTATCCTTGTTATGGTAATCTAGAAAAAAAATCAAGAAATTACTTAGGGTATGCACTCATCACTTCAGGAAATGGAATAATCAAGTGAGGGTCAATGAAATCTTAGAAAATCCCCAATAGATGGCATGATTTCACTATAGAAAAAGGGAAAACATGCCTTTATCTCCCAGATCTATAATACCACTCACACTAAAAGACATGAGAAACCCCATAAGGAGATAGAAACTAAACTTAGTGATGATAACAGTCAATTTGGTCTATACTACTAATCATCCAATCAATTCTAATAATAAATTTAAAGATATCATGATCAAGAACTGTGAAACCCCATAAAACATTAAGTCCTCCAATGTTTATCCAACATTTGAAACATCTTAAACATTATTCAGGACATTTTCCCAAAGGTGTTGAAATATTTAACAAAACATGAATAATATTCGATGAAATCCCAACACATCAAACAACTTTGATGACATAAAATAATTATTTGTAGCTGTATAAAATAAATCCATCACTGTAGAGGATGAAATAAACACTGAACCTCTAATAGTAGTTGACCCAACCTCATATTCTTGTGGTGTATACTCTACTAAAAAAGAGGTCTGGTATCAACCCATTTATGAGACCACATAGATATATGAACTTCCCCCTTTTCCTTAAGGTAATACCTACCACCGTTAGAAACATCAGAATGAACCATTGAACTCTTTTTGAGAGTAGATATACCTATAATACAATGGGACATCATTCTAGAGCAATGTTTGAGATGTTTAGTTTTTTCATAATGATGATAAATTGGGGGTGATTCTATACAGTTAATCATTGTATAACAGGGACTACAATACAGATAGAAAAAACCTACTTTGTGCTAACAAAGCCCCTAAAATTTTTCCCAAAAAAAATAAGCACCCCTTAATTTTCATTTATATCTAGAAGGCACACCTTGGTTAATAGCTACACAAACCAATGCTCTACCCAAAATCGTTCTCCCAGCTATGCCTACCTCAGCTATAACCGCTTTATCAAACATATGGAAGGTGTGAGATAATATGAAACGACTGAATATTTTCCATTAGACCCATATTTAACCTCAAATATTTGAGTTCTTCATTAGTGATAAGCTCGGGTTTTATGTGTACCAATTAAGTGAAAAGGGTGGAATACTCCAGAAATATACTCCCCTTTTTTAAGGTTATAAATTCTTGTCACATCACCATAAATAAAATTTTAGGATAAAAATTCTTATATAATATTTTCTTTAAATAGGTGTCCTTATGATCCTCACAAAACTTATCTTGAGAAATGGAGACTCATTATCTCCTTCACGATCATTCAATCATATATGTGGAAAACCCTACCATAGTATCCCTGGTAGTTTTCTAAAAGGGGGGATCCTTTAAATACTCTCAATCTTTCGAAATATTTCTAGGGTTATTTTTTACCATAGATGATGGGAGAATTATTATTGGTAAATTTTTATCCATGATCCACCACTCAGAACTGCTGTCCAATACCCACCTAACCCATATTACAAATAGTACAGATAATAACTTCCACCAAATAATGTTCAACTTGAGGATTAACCTATGGAACTTTTCACATACATTCCTCACTAAAATTTAGAGGAGATCTTCTAAGAGGTATTATCTAATTAAAATAATATAATAACCAATCAATTTAGGATAAAATTCCCAAATCATAACACTATCTTACAAAATATATACTATTTCCTTTAAATAAAAAGGATTTAAAGAAATCTATGATTTTTTAATGAAAAAATACATCAAAATTAATAGGTGTATTCAAATAATAGGTAAATATAGTTCATTCAAATGAACTCAAATACAAAGTGTAACACTTGGAAAAATTTCCCAACCACCCAAGGTAACTCGTGTTCAAACACAAAAGTGAGTTGGCCATGTACATTTCCACACTTACTACCTCAATTCCAATGGTTTTAATCTTTTCTACCAAAAACCTTTAACCAATCCCAGGAAGTTTCAAAAAACTTTAGGGCGGGTATTTTTTTTATACCATTTTGTAACGAACCAAGCTCGGTCAACTAGACAAGTCATACATGATTGTCCACCTCAAGGTGTGGTGCAACTAAAAATCCAAGAAGTATCATGTATAACCAAAATAAGTTAATACAAAATAGAAAAATGGGGAATAAAAATATACAACTATGAGACATACAATGTCAATACAAACATATAAACCTAATAGAAACTAAGACGAGATTAAAATGATCCCCAAGTAACCATTTTTTACCACCAAATTGTACCATAATGAATATGATTGAAACCAAGAGAACTCGTTAAACTACATGAAAATCTTCCATTTACCTATGTCCTATAAAACCACATTTAAAAAACCTAATAGAAAAGGTATTGTGTGAGTAAAAAATATGGTATTATTTCACCAAATAATCTATAAAAAGTATAATATCATGAAAACATTTTCTCATTATTTAAAATTCATGTTTTTAAAAATATTTTCATAATATAAAACATCTTCTAAAACATATATGAATTTTTTCATAAAATCCGTTAATATTCACAAAATAAAGGAATATGATAAGTACATTTGATAAAGAATTATAGGATAAGAAAAAAATCCTTGGAAATGGTATAATATAAGTGAGAAATAAACCATGGAATATACCATAATGTGAAGAACTAAGAATAAATTACAAGGCACATGATTGGGCTCTATCGTATGGGAATATATACACACAAAAAACAATAATCCATGCATCATGTGAATCCAATAGATATCAAGTCACGTCACAGTATATCGATATAAAAAACCTCCAGTGGTGTTACATATAATAAAGTGACATATCCATTTCCCAACTAAATTCCTTCTCTATAGTGACTAAAGCTTAACATGCATGGATATTACATCATTTTAGATGATTATTCAGCACATTAAAAGATACTTTCTTAAGGAATGTAATAATTAAGTGACTTTGGAAACTTGTAAATGTGAAATTCTAACTTGGTGAAAGATATTAAACATCACCCTTAAATATCTTACCCTTTAGTACACCTTCTAAAAACCTTTATTCATGACTTGGGGAAAGAAAATATAAGAATGGGGTGAGGTATGATTATCATTAATGGAAAAAAAGGGTTTTATGTAGGCATAACATGAGAATAAGTGTATGAAAATATTATATTAGAATTAGAAAATCATACCTAACATATCAACGATCGTAATCAAGATTTATGGAATAAATATTGGTCATTCATATGTCATGAATCATAAGGGATATAAATCATCATGAATCAATCATGAATCATAATATCATGTCATGTATGTGTGGAACCATTATAAAAATATAAAACCATTTCCTATGTCAATGCTAAATACCAAGACCATCATCATAGTGGATCAGAACACACCAATTTACCCTTTTTGGTTTAGGATCTTCCTATTTCCCATTGTGGATCAGGACACACCTATTTCACACAGTGGATCTAGAAACACCTATTTCCCATTTTGGATCAGGACACATATCATTCCCATTTATGATTGCCAAACGCCTATTTCCAATTATGGATCAATCTCGTCAACTTGTTTATCATCATTATATCATGAGACATCAATATTTACCCAATGCATTGGAGGGATATATCGGTCCAACGCATCATAAAATAAAATCATACATACATGTTCCATAAGATAATAAAACATTCATCATATCATGACCCATAAAAAGATATGGGTTTCATAAACATCATACCATAACCCCTAAAATGAAATGGGCATCAAAAAATTTTAATCCTATCATTACCTATGGAAAAGTGATAGGTCTAGTAATCATTCCATCAAATCATAACCCATTAAATGAAGCTAGTATCAAAATCATATAACATGTGGAAGCTAAACAGTTTTCAAAAACATCATTCCATCAAAACATAAACTATTCAGGAAATAATATGAATGATATTATTTGATCATATCCCCTGTAAATCATAAATTATAAAAAATTATGCCATCTTGGATGGAGAAGTATTTTAAAGGATCACATGGAAATTTTCTTATAGAAAATATCCATTCTTCAAAAATCCTAATTATAAAACCATTTAAAAATAATTTTCTTATAAAGAATTATTTACAATTTCAATTAAAACATTTTAATAGGGAAAATAACTTTTCCACATTGAAAAAAATGCTTCCTAAATCATAAATCGTTTTGAAACCATTTTTCTTGTAAAATAGCTTTGAAAATTTATAAAAGGAATCTTGAATACATTTCAAAAACCTTTTTATTTGAGATTAAATTCAAAACATATAAATAAGGCTTGACATAATTTTAAAACACTTTTTTAAAACATAAAAAAATTAAGACCTTTTTCAATGAGAAATACTTTAAAACAAAGAATTTATAGAATATTAGGGAAAAAATCATTAAAAATAACATTTTAAACATAAAAAAGAGGCTTAAAGGAAAATAAGGTTAGGAAAATAGGTAAGTTCATACATACCAAACATCACTTTTTCACCTTAAAGAGTTTAGAAAAGTGCCTTGATCGGAAAATGATAATGATATTCATTTTTAAAACCATTTTATTTATTAGAAATATATAACATGGGTAAAAATATATTTTCAATATCATATTAAAACATTTTTTAAAACATTTCTAGTAAACATAATTTTGTGAATAAAACAAATTTCCGACTGAAGAGGGAAATATTGTAGAATTTTTTTTAAAATAATTTCTGAATTATAATAAGTAACAAAGAGTGGTAAAAAAATATCAATACACTGAGATGTCATGGATAACCATAGGAGAAGAAAAATCTTGAGCGTTCTTGAGATACGTATCATAAAATTTCATCAATAGAAGCATAACTGTAAACAATCTCGATAAACTATGATATTGTAGAAATAAATTCTTTCCACTTTGGTAACTTTAAATAATAATCCCCATTAAAGAATAAAATTACTTTAAACTTGTAATTTCATTTAAATAATAAGATTAATGATATTACATTTCAGGGGGGCATTATATATACCTTATAAAATAATATAGGTGCATAACATAACAAGTGTCTCAAAGATGGAAATTTGAGACAAAATTACTTAACTGATTTGGTAACATACAAACCAAAAACCCCATGAAATATATATCATGAAATGTATAAATTTAAGTATAAGGATAATAAAATAAATTCATGGGTAGTATATACACCACACAAAGGAAACTGGCATGTATCTCATGGATATAAAAAGTGAGATGAGAAAACACTTACATTAAGTCTTTACTGTCTTCATACACGTTCAAGACTCCTATATAATAAATATAATCTTATTAAAAATATACCATAGAACCATATTATTATATATAATATAATATATATTTTTTATGACTTTATTTTACTATTTTATTAAAAAAATATTTTAATTTTACGTTTTGGGTAATATCTACTTTGTTTTTTGTATATGTTTTGGATTGTTATTATTGAACCACTTACCTATATTATGATTTACTTATTTACAGAATGTAAAAAATGATATAAATATAAAATATATTCATTATATATATATATATAATAATATATAAAATATATAGATATGAAATGGAATACACCATTCATGGAGACTTTAGGCCATGCATATGCATGAATGTTGTTTCCATTTTATTATCATATTGAAAGAAAGAAATTAAAATACATATATATTTATATTATCATTACACTATAATTATTATGTCATATATATCATATAATTTCACTAAACCCATCCTTATTACATTTCATATATTTTTTGAATGAATAACATCACTTTGAAGAGGGGGTAGTCCACACGTCCACAAACGAAGTTATCTTTTTTACAACAAATGGAAATCATGATGGTATTTTTATATAATAATCACATAAGCATAAATAAATCATAAATATCATATATTTAATATAAAAATAGAGTGTATATCATAATTCCAAGCCATGATAGGTGGTACAGGAAAAACGAATGACATCGTTTTGTGAGGCGATAGTTTGTCGTACACATGAATGGTAAGTTAATTACCCATTAAATTGAAGTGTGTGTAAGTGTTGGTAAAAATACTATAATAAAAAGACTATATTTATTGATTATTATTGGTATATTATATAATAATTTAATTAGAATAATTTAAGTGATGTAGAATGAAAATAATACAAAAGTTCTTGTGAAGGATGTTAACTCTTCTTAGGGTAACTCGTCATGGTTTTCACAAAAGGGATTCCTTGGATTGATTTATGACCCAAGGAAGGATTATAGGATGAAGGTAGGTATTTTGGTAGGATATTGGGGTAGGGTTTTTTTATCCAGAGTTTCTTTATATGTATGGGTAAGTGAAGGGTGTGAGTGGCCACTTATAGTGGAATAGTGGTACTCAAGTAAATATAAAAATATAACCACTATAGAGAGGTCTCCCTTACATCATGGGGATATAATAATTTACAATTTTACATACAAGAGGTTAATTGGTAAAAATATGTCTATACAATGGATTTTTTACATTTTTCTAGGTCATTTTGTGTTATAATAATAAATTTTAATGATTAAGTAAACTATTTTTACCTTAATCTCTATAATTAATTTTAATTACTTTCACTAATATTTTTGGTCAAAAACTATGTTGAACTTATTAAACATTATAATTTTTTCTGATTCTAAATATTTTATCCATTTTTCCAAGTCATAGCAACATAATTGGAAGAAATTAATTTAAAATTAATCCCATAGACGGGATGAGACAATGTGTTTTTAAAGTAAAATGGTCCAAAAGTTTGAAATGTTTTTATATCAAATTTTAATGTGAAATTGGTTTCAATGACCTACATCATATTATATTTTACTTAATTTATATAAGTATACTTTAAAATTAAATTAAAATATAATTTAACTATATAAATAAATTATATGAAAAATATTCTTTGAATTAAAATTCTGTAATTTTCATTATTCATAAAAAAATTTAATATTTTAGAAAAATACCAAAAATCCAACCAAATTAAGTTTTGATATTCTTATTTAAAAAATTAAGTTTATATTTTCAATTAAAAAATATAAAAATTTTACAAATTATATTTAAAATGGTTTCTCCCTTAAAATGCGGTAAAATTGCTTTTTAAAAAAATATAGATTTTTATTAAAAACATTGGATTTATTCATATAATATAACTATAAAATATATTTTATGAGTTCAAATATATTTATTGAATATATAACATATAAATTTTATTTAAAATAGTCATAAAAAATGGTTTGTTTAACTTATTAAGATAAATGGTGCTTGTACATAGAGAAATAGTTTTCTTAGAAAATGAATTTCTTTATTTTCAAATAGTACCTACTTTAATTTCTAACTAATTGATAACCAAATGATTCATTTCATATACATGTGTAAATCATAATTCCAAAATTTAGTTAATCGTATTTGTAACTACTATTCAAAAGGCCAGGTGGTACCTATACAATTATTTTAATAAATATATGAATAGTATATTGTAGTTTTGTAAACTTGATCATGCATGTAATTCAATTTATCAAATAAAATCAACATTTTGTTTAACATAATCCAAAAATAGTGTTTAATGTATCAAAATCTAATCCATGTGTTTTATGTAGTTCAATATTAACTTGGTGTTACATGAAATGAAAACCAAACATATTTCTTTCACAAACTATATTTAGTTTTGAATATAATTAATAATATCAAAAAAAATTAATTCAAAACAAATATTTCACAAAATCTCAAGGTGTTGCATTATACCCACCCTTAAATTGAATTTCTCCTTTCAAATTAGTCTAGTTTATCAAAGGTTTAATACTTAAAATTTCATTTCATTGAATCCCACATTATAAAAATGAATAGAAAAACTTCCTTTGGAAAAGGAATGATAGAAACATAATGGTTACCCAATGTAACACATAACTATGTTTACACAGAGGAGAACATAGGTGGCTAGTGAAAACATGGATATTAAAAAGAATTATTACTATCAAGTTATGATAGATAATGATAGAGAACATGGTTTGGATAATGTTAACAATCACAAAGCCATAACCTATAGTGGATTCAAAAATGTTATTGATATCATAAAAAATGATGATAACTTGGAAAATTTTTATTTCAAAACCCTTTGTCCTAAATATGAATATTTTTTCATGAAAATATATTCTTACAAGATTTCAAAATATCCTTACTCTGTATTGTTCCTTGATAAACTTCCACTTAATCTCTTATTCCAAGATATGAAGGATAATTTTTTATTCCTGAAGCATTAACAGATCATGAGATCCATAAATAGAATATTGGGTCATTCTATATGTATTTCTCATGACAAAAGGGTTATGAAAAGTTACCAAATATGCATAAATCCTTATATGGAAAGATAATACATTAATTTCTCAAACCTCATCTGAATTTTAACTTAAACCATTCCATAAATGGTTAGCCTTATAAGCCTTCGAAAATATAATTCACCCTTTATCTATTAAATAATATCATATCTTATACCAAAATAATTTTTATTAGAAACATGGGTTCATCCTTGTACCAATATAATATTCAATGTGAATTTATTATTTTAAATTTTAAATAGAGGGAGATAATAACATGAAGAATCACTAAACAATGAACAATAAAATTTTAATTGGGCTTAATCATACAAAAATAAAACATGAACTTCCCATATAAATGGGGAGGATAAGTGTTACTTGATTATCATGATTCACATCATCCATTGTGATTGCATAACTTTTCTCTTTGTCTATTTTCATCTAAGGTTGTTGTGAATTATAATCAATATTATCCCTTGGATTAGTTCATTGATTCACGTAATGCCAAAACTCCTTATAGTTTAAACAATAGAGTGTGGGTGGTGCATTATTTTGCATTATCTTATCTTCCATTACATTAACCATCCCCTTAATCATATTTTGACATTCATGTAAATTATGACCTACCTTTCCACATTTAAAGCACCTCCAAATTCCATTCAAGAAATTCCCTTGATACTTCTTCCCACATTCATATTTCATAGATATCTGGAATTTCTTTCCACCATTTGAGTTTTCATGTGACTCGACGTTCCTTTTCTTATCAAACCCAATGGAATGGTGGGAATATACAATTTTTTTTGTAAATTAAGTATAAATTTAATAGATTCTTTATAACTAATAATTCCTTTTTTAGTCTAGTCCATTAGAAAACATAGTTTTGGGCCACCAAATATTTGATCGATTTTTCTTTTAGAGCTGATGATCAAACCAGAAGTGTACCATGAAAGTCCTGTAAGATTAGATTCATAGGTACTAAAAGATTCATCATCCTTTTTCTTTAACTCAAGAAATTACTTCTCAAAAATTTTTTATAGAATATGAGTGAAGTACCTACATAAAAATATCCCCTTAAACTATTCCAATTCAATAGATTCAATTTCATCTTATTCCCCCATGTACATATTAAGTTTCCACCACTGATATGCTTCACCTTCAAAATTGTAAGTAATCAAAATAAATTTTTCATGCTCCACGCATTATAGAATGGAAAATATATTTTAAGTGGTATTGATCCATTGCTCGGCTACTAGTGGGTTAATGGAACCTCTGAAATAAGGTGGATATTTCCTCATAAAGGACTCAATAGAATTTTGTTTCCTCATTTTTCTATTTGGAATTTAAACATGATTCATATCTTGGGAACATTTTTGGAGTATAAAAAAATAATATTCATTCTAGCTCCCATATCATTTCACTGGAATGAGAAAAATAATCACATTGTCTATTTCATTTAGCTTTTACATGATTCCTTCGATTTCTAGATATTGACTAATACTGGAAAGCATATCATGAGAATCACTTATCAAAGAAGAAAATCACATAATCATGAAAAATTACATATGATGTCTAAATCATAACACCTAATCATTTTATTTATAACACGTTAGGCTAACACTTTGATACATCCCTAGAAATATCCTTATGAATAACCCAAGGTTTCTCACTAATGTTTTCTTTTATTTCCAGTTGTCGACTAAACCATTCCTTTGATACTGACTATAGGGACCAAGGATTTAAATACATGGGTATTATATCATTTTATATGAATATTTGTCATATTACAAAAAATAAAAGCCTAAGTACCATAATATTTTAGTGTCTCTCAAAAAATAGAAACATAATATTCTAAAATGGTGAAAGATATTCAACACCACTTTTAATGGTCTTTCCCTTTATTAATCCTACTCAAAACCATTTTTCATAACCCAGGTAAATAAGATATAAGAAAGGGGTGAGCTCTTATGCTCAATAAGGGTAAACATGGGAGATATGTAATTATAACATCAACATAAGGGTATGAGAACATGATCATAACATCAAAAGATCACACCCTATATATCAAAGGTCAGAATCAAGATCCATGGAATAAATATTGGTATCTTATAATACATGAATCATTAGGGTGATAAAACATCATAAATAAATCATGAACCATAATGTCTTGTCATATAAGTGTGGAACCATTATAACCATAGAAATGAATTTCATGTGTCATGGTTAACTACCAATATTATCAACATAGTGGATCAAGTCACTCATGTTTCCCCTTATTAGATGAGGACACACTTGTTTCCCATTTTGGATCAGGACACACCATTTTCCTATAGAGGATCAGGACACACTTGTTTCCCATTTTGGATCAGGACACACCTATATCCTATTTAGGATCAATAGACACTTATTTCCCATTTTGGATCAATCCCTTAAACTTAGTTCCCATCATTATATCATGATATATAAATCCGTACCCACCGCATTGGAAGGATATATAGGTCCCACCCATGACATGTTAAAATCATGCATACATGTGCCAAAATATAATAAAACATGCATCAAATCATGAACCATAAAAATAGATGGGTTTTATAAAAATCATATCATAACCCATGAAATTAAATAGGTATCATAAAAATTTCATCACATAATTAGCTATGGAAATGATATAGGTCTCATAATTATTTCATCAAAACATAACCCGTGAATATAAGTGGGTTTCAAAAGAATATAACTCATGGAAAACAAACGAGTATCATGAGCATCATTCCATGAAAATATAAACCATCAAGAAATAATATAAATGGTATTATTGGATAATATCCCATGTAAATCATAAATTATAAAAAATTATGCCATCTTAGATGTATAAGGATTTTGAAAGACCACACGAAACATTTCATAAGAAATATAACCCTTCTTAAAAATCCTCTTTATAAAACCATTTCAAAAAAATAATTTTCTTATAAATAAGGGTTTATAATATCATTTAAAACATTTCTTGAGGAAAATACATTTTCCAACTTGAAAAAAAACTCTTTTTAAAACACAAATAATTTTGAAAACCATTTTCTTTTAACATAGCTTTGAAAACAAATAACGAATTCTTGAAAACATTTTAAAACAATTTTAAAAAAAATAAAACATTTTTGAAACCCTATTATTTAAAACCCACCGTAAAAATTATTTCATTAATATTAGAAAAAAAAATTCCTTAAAAATGACGTTGTTAACCTAAAAATTAAACTTCAAGGAAATAACAGACATGACGGCGAGTAAGTCCGTACATGGTAAACATCCCTTCTCACCTTAAAACATTTAGAAAAGTTCCTTGATTGGAAAATGACAAGAAGATTCCTTTTAAAACAATTTCTTTATTAAAATACTGAAACATTGGAATAAATTTATTTTAAACATCATAGTAAAACATTTTTTAATTCCTTTTTAGTATACATAGTTTTTTGAATAAAAATAATTTCTGATTGAATAGGGAAATAAAGATAGGTTTTCATAAAAACAATTTCTTAATTATCTTAAGTACCAAGAACTAGAAAAATAGTACCAATGCATTTATATATCATGGATAGAAAGTGTACAAGAAAATTGGTGGAATTTATTGATATATGAATCATAATATTTCATCAATGGAAGCATAATTGTAAACAATTCTGATAAAGTATGAGATTGTAGAAATAATCTCCTACCAAATTGGTAACATTAAATAACAATACCCATGAGAGAATAATAGTAAATGAAACTTATAATATTATAAAAATAATAATATTCATGATATAACTTGTTAAAGTTACATTATATACACCTTATAAAAGAATATAGGTGCATAATATAACATGTGACTCAAAGATGGAAAATTGAGACAAAATTACTTAACAGATTTTATAACTTTCGAAACATAAACACCATGAAAGATATATCTTGAATAGTATATATTTAAGTATAAGTATAATAAAATAATCTCATGGGAATTATACATTCCACACAAATGAAACAAGTGGTGAACATGGTATGTATATCAGGGATATAAAATGTGAGATGAGAAAACCCTTACATTAAGTCTTAACTTTCTTCATACACGTTAAATCCTCCTGTATAATAAATATAAGTTTATTGTAAATCTACCATAGAACCTTGTTATTATATTTAATACCATATATTATTTTCTTATGACTTTATATTACCTGTTTACTAACAAGTCCATGTTTGTATTACGCTTTAGGTAATATCATCTTTGTTTTTCATAGATGTTTTGGCTTGTTATTCTTGATCCTCTTACATAGATCATGATATACATCTATTAAGAATATTAAAAAATTTATAAAAACTATATATATTTAGTATACATGTATTTATCATGATATATAAAATATATAAATATGAAATTAAATACATGGTTCTTGGAGACGGTAGGTCATACATATGCATGAACATTATTTCTATTTTATATTCATATTGAAAGAAATATAGTAAACGAAACTTATGTATATATATATATAATATCATTAAAATATAATTATTGGTACATATATATCACATATTTTCACTAAAATCATCCTTAATACATTCTATTTAAATCATGAATGAATCAAATCACTTTTAGGAGGCGATAGTCCACTAGTCCACAAATGAATTTATCATTTTTACACAAAATGGAAAGCATGAATGTATGTTTTATATAATTATTAAATAAGAATAAATACTTATTAAATATAATATATATCATATGAAAACATAGTTTCCATCATAATTTCCAACCATGATAAGTAGTAAAGGAGAAAACGAATAACATCGTTTCACGATACGGTACTCTTTCGTACACACAAACAGTAAGTTTTTTACCCATTAGATAGAAATGTATGTAGGTTTATGTAGAAAAATTATAATAACAATATAAAAGTATATTTAGGATACGTATGTTATTATATAATCATTTAATTAGAATAATTTATGGTTTGGATAATGAAAATAAAACAATAGAACTTATGGATGGATGTTACCTCTTCTTTGGGTAACTCCTTTAGGTTTACACCACAAGGATTCTTGGGTTAGATTTTTGACCAAAGGGAGGATTATAGTATAAATAGAGGGATGTTGGGAATATATATTTTTAGGTATGGATATTATAATGTTTATTGAGAGATGTTATGAATTGAGGGGGTTGAGTGCCCTTTTATAGTGGAGGAGTGGCATTCTTGTAAATATAAAAAGGTAAACACAATTTTTAGGTATCCCTTACATCATGGGCCTCCAATAACTATCCATTTTAGATAAAATTGGTTACATGGTAGAAATATGTGAATAAAATTAATTTTGGATGTGTTTATAGGTCATTTTACTTCTTATGCTTAATGTGTAACCATTAAGTAAACTAATTTTTACCATAATCATTATAATTAATTTTAATTACTTCTATTAATATTTTTAGTCAAAAACTTTATTGACATAATTATAAATTATAAATTAATATTATTTCAAATATAGAATCCATTTTTCAAAATTTTAATCATATAAGTGGCACAAATTAATTTTAAATTAATCCCACAGACTAGATGAGACGATGGGTTTTTAAAGTGAGAAAGTCCAAAAGTTTGAAATGTTTTCATATCCAATTTAAATGTGAATTAGGTTCCAATAACCTAAATTTGATTAATTATTTTATAATTTGTATAATTAATCTTTAAAACCAAATTAAAATATAATTTAACTATATAAATAAATTATAATAAAAAGCAGTTTTGATTTAAAATTCTTTATTTTTTTCTACTCATCCAAAAATAAAATATTTTAGCAAAAAATACTCCCAATGTAAATTTTTATATTCTGATATGAAAAATGATGTTTATTTTTTCAATTAAAAATGTTTAAAGTGTCAAAAATTATATTTATAATTCTTTTCCATTAGAAGTCGCTAAAATTTTATTTTTAAAAAATACATATTTTTGTTCATACAATTGGATATATTATTATATTATACCTATCAAATATATTGTATGTGTATAAAAATATTGATTGAATATATAATTCATAAATTTTATAGAAAAAATTCATCAAGATTTTTTTGTTTAATTTTTTGAGATAAAATGGTGTTTGTACATTGAAAAGCATTTTTCTTACTAAATGATTTTCTCAATTTTCAAGTAGTTCCTACATTCATTTATAAAAAATTTATAACATAAGGATTTGTCATGACCCGTCCCCCAGGGATCGTGCTGTGACAACCCTAATCCCGCCTTCCATAGGTTTGGGGCTAGCGACTAGCATCGAAGACATATTCCCTAAAACTGGGAAGGCATTTCCTTTATAACCTATATCACACACAACCAAGCACACAGCAAGATACAAACTCAAGTAAACTAAATAGTAAATAGAGTGAGTACAGTAAGTAAAAGGGGCCAGAATACAAACCCAACTGGAAACTACAAGATGGCTGATAGGTGAAAAGCAGCTCTTGGATCATCCACCACGAATCCTACTTGAAGGGTAAGTACAGCTCAAAAACGGACGTTTTTTTGGTTTTCCTCGTCTAACGTCCATCTTCGAGCCACCTCCAGTCCTGGTACTCTCATCCTTATTTAGCAATCTATGTCGTTTTCACCAAACACAATGAGGTGCAGGCATAGCCCGTGTAGGGGTGAGTATAATGATACTCAATAGGGACCCTGAGACCTTCAAGGTCTCACAAAAATCCACCAAGGATAAACCACACAGCATGAAATCAACTGACAACTCTACTTAGGTATATGCCCATACATATACCTAAGTTATCAAGTATACCCATCTCAATCATGAGGAAACACAGAGTCCAACTCAAAATCCCAAAGCTCAAATGTTTCTACAAAGGAAGTAGTACCACAATGGTAAGTACCACTCAGGTACGCCACACGGAATAATACCACCAAGGTATTTCCGCAAGGAAAGTACCGCTCTGGTACGAACTCAACTCACACCAGGTATAACTTAAGTACAGTAGTATAGATGATTAGATGTAACTACTGAATCATCTTACTCTATTAAGAGGTGGACTCACACAGGATCTTCATGTGCTGACCCACACAGGATCACTCGGTGCTGACCCACACAGGATTGCTAAGTGCTGACCCACACAGGATCGCAAGGTGCTGACCCACACAGGATTGCTAGTGTTGACCCACACAGGATCTCTCTAAGTGTTGACCCACACAGGATCGTTCTAGGTGCTAACCCACATAGGATTTCTCTGTGCTGACCTACACAAGATCGCTCTAAGTGCTGACCCACACAGGATCACTCTACATTCTTCATGTCACGGCCAGCTACTGGGTTCCCGCACTATGCTCGCTCGTCTCAAGAAGGATCCGCTCCACAAGCTACTATTCTATACTCCAACTGCCACAAATTACCATGAATAAAATCATCTCAAAGGACTGTGACATCATAGGGGTCTCAACATAATAGACGGTGCGTTATTTGGATGCTCGATCTGTGAGTTATTAGCTTTTTTGTCCCGAGGGCCCAGTTGGATTCGTGCTCAATCCAATCCGACTGTTCCCCAACTTTATCCAAAACTCTATTGGGGTAAAACAAAGGGACCATCTCACTCCAAGGTTTCTGTCACCACTGACAGTTTGTCAAATGGACGTCTGGTGCCAAAGTTATAGCCCAAGTAAAGTATAGGGTCGTATCTGGTCTGGGTCCGGTCTGACTCGGTCGGACCGACCCCGCCAGGCCCAGCAGGCCGCGAGGGCCACGAGGCCGCGGGGGTGTAGCGAGAACGTAGGGTGGCTCAGCCGCGGGGGTTGTCATGAGGGCGCGAGGCCACGGGGTGGCTCGGTCAAAGCGGCTCGTCCGGGAGAGCGGAGGCCACGGGTGTCGTGGAGCAGCTTGGCCAGGGCGGCGAGGCGAGGCTGCAGGTGCTGCGGGGTAGCTCGTCCAGGGTGGCATAGCGAGGTCATGGGTGCCACGGGGTGGCTTGGTGAGGTCGTGGGTGTCGTGGGGCGGCTCAGCCAGGAGGGCGGAGGCCACGGGTGCCGTGGGGAGGCTCAGTCGGGGTGGCGCGGCAAGGCCGCAGGGTGGCGTGGCGAGGCCATGGGGCAACGCGACAAGTTCACAGGGTGGCGATGGCCGCGAATGGTAGAGCACTATGGGGTGCGGAGGCCGCGGGGCAGTGGGGTGTCGTGCCTTCGTCGACGTTTCTCGAGTTCCATCGGTGCCAATCGCTGGCACTGGTCACTGTCACTAAAGTCGCCTTCTCTCATCACGAAGGATACACCATTTAGAAAGAACGACGGAGGGGTTAGGCTATGTTTGTTTGGCCTGCACCCTCCGTGTTAGGGCGGTAGCAAGCGGCTCAACAGGAACAATAATATCAAGAACGGGTAAAGGAAATTAATTCAAACACCCTCCCTACCTCGTTCATCTGATTCGTTGAAGATTGTCTGTGGGGAAGGATACGATGTCATTGGGAATAGATAGACGTTGGTGACATCGGCGTTTCCTCAATCGTCAGTTCGTTGACGTTGAAGATGTTCCTCGTCAATGAATGTCCCGTGGAAGAAGTCGTAGTCGAAGTCGGCGTTCTTCGTTAGCGTTCTTCGTTAGAGAGATTTCTCAAAAGGCTCCTTCCTCCCAATTCCGCCAAAAATTCCAAGTAGCCAACATAATAGATTATGTTGGCTATTTATTTCATTGGAATAAATTCAAAAAGGCTTAATTAATTAACTAAGTTGGCATAATAAATATTGGGGGAGTTGAAGAGGCTAACCCACATTTAATAGGAAGTTTGGGGGTTTTTCCCATTAAAGGGGGGTTCAAGGGGTGCTTATACTCGGGTGGTCCCCACCACCATAACCTCTCAAGGGAGGTTTAGTTCAGGTGGTCCCCACCTGTGAAACATCAACATGGGAGTTTCAAAATAAAAATAAAAAAAATGTTACACCGTTTTATTTTATTTTTATTCTTTCACAAATAAGTGAAAAACTAACTTCCACCCTCGACCTACTGCGGTTGAGATAAAGGTCTCCTTAAGAGAATATTGGTGTTGTGAGTTCAACAGTGACCTCAGATTTTAATTCTGAGCACCGGTTCAAAATTTATAAAATCCATCTCACATGTTTACTGAACATACCCAAAAAAAAGTTCATAAATTCATTTTGGGCACTCCAGGCCTCGGAATCACGTGCTGTCAATTTTTGCAGACTCGTAAAATTGTCATTTAATTAAAAAAATTATGTGGAAATTTTGGGTCTTTACAAGATTATTTTCATATGTGTAAATCATAATTTCAAAATATATTTAATCTTATTCATAACTTCCATTCTAATGGCCAGGTTATAACTATACCATTATTTTAATAAAAATATTAATAGTATGTTTTAGTTTGGTAAAACTTGACCTTTCATGTAACGTAAGTTCTCAAAGGAACTCTACATTCTATGTGACACAAGACAAATATATTGTTTCATGTATAGAAAGTTAATTTAAGTTTCACATTTAATGAAAGATTTACTTGGTGTTGCATTCAATAAAGACCAAACATATTGCTTTCACAAGTTATATTTATTTTTTCATGTAATAAAAAATATCAAAAATATTAAATTTATATGAAAAAATATATTTCAGAAAATATCAGTGTGTTAGACTCCCTGAGACCCCTACACAACATCCACACTCTTTGTTCTATAGTGATCAAAAGTCTTATGCCGCATCCTGCCTCCACACCATAGATATACCAAATATGGAATTTTCTCCAGAATTCCTCCTCTCAGGACCCAAAGCCACATCTAAATTCTCTATAGCATATATTTTTTATATGATGGAATTTCTCTCTAAAAAAATATACTTTCCTCAGTAAATATATACATGTACGTATAATTATAATGTCTATTATGTATAAATAATAATTAATTACTTAATAAAATATCACAACATAATATAAGACAAAGATATGGCAGATGAAAACAAATTTCATTATTATACATAGAAGGTAACTCTTAGATGTATGTAAGATAGACTATAGAATAAATTTAAATCATATAATCTTCCATGATATAACAAATATATTCATAAATTTTTTAAAATGGAATAAATAAATAAATCATTATTAAAAAATGAGATAATAATTTATGAGGAATTAATAAATAAATATAATTTTAAAAACTATAATTTAATTAATTCAGTGTAAACATTTCATAATTTTGAATATGAAATATTCATATTCATTTCCAAATATGAACTCTTTTATATCATTCATTATATGTCATTAAATTTTAAATATATTGTATTGAATGAATTATAAACTAATTTATAATTCAATTTCTATTATATAAAAAAATTTATATAACATAAATATTATGTATTAATATTACTTAATCCTTGATCAAATCCACAATCAAAACTCCTTTTGAGGTGGTTTAATAAATTTTTAAATAAGGCTACTACTTTAAAAAAATTAGTAATTTTGAAGAATTCATTAATAAATATAAACACTTTTAATTTTTTTCCATATTTTATAATTTATAGAAACTTTATAAACCACATTTATAATTTATAAACATATTATTTCAAAATAATTTGGCATGCCATATATTTTAAAAGGTATTTTAATATTAATATTCAATATTTTGATATATTTATAAATATATATTTCATAAAAATTAAATTAATTTATTATAAACACGTTATTATTATATAATATATAAATACATTTATATATTAAGAAATATTAAAAAATACTTTTTATTATGTTTCATAATTAATTTATAAATTATATAACTCAATTTATAATTAAATTTTTTAATAAAAATAATGTTTTCTATGAAATAGAATCTAATGATATAGGATGAATCATTAAATAAATTTGATAGTGTTGTGTAGACTAAACCATTTAAGTCTTATCAATTATATTCCATGGATCATAACCATATCACTGCTTATGATAAGTGGATGCTGTAAGATTTTTCACTTTGTTGGTAAAATAAATACCCCTTTGTATTTAGGGATCCTTTAGTGTAATCTTTATGCATTTAAACCCCCACGTATGAGGGGTTTCTCTATTCTATGAAATGAAAAAATTTATGTATAAAACATAGTAGTAGTGTAACCCTTATACATGGGATAATTCATACTTTAAGCTTACAATATAGACTCTTATGCATGAGAAAAAATTATATGTAAATGTTATTAGCAGGGTGACCCTTACTCATTACCTCCGAGACCTTATGTATTAAGTTATCCTATTGGGTAATTATTATATATTCACTAAGTTACCCATATTTATTGGTGAATAATAAAAATAAGTTTCACTAATTTTTAAATTTTTATTCCATTCTATTTTTTCACAATGTAGATTTCAATCATATCATATGATATCACCTATATCCTTAAATTTAGTACAAAAAACCTAGAGATCTTGTTGAATCATTCATTATGATATAGTCCATTAAAACCCTATTGTAATAAAAAATAGAATCAGAGTCTATGATCATGGCCCATTATGCCCAGAATCTTAATAATGTCATGCATGTAATAATGTTATATAATAACACCATTATTAAAATTTACTTAATCATTCATTCATAAACATTATAACATCACTCATGTAGGTTGTAAAACCTATTTAAATAAGAACATGTTATAAATAATGAATGAGTAAGAACATTCCAAGGTATAATCTCAATATTAAATTTAAAAATTTTATTCATGTCATAAGTATCATATATTTATAATATATAATTTTAGGGTTGTTAAAAAACTATATATTTGAAATAAATTATATCTCTCATGGATACAGTTGTCTCTATGTACGCTTGAATTATGCATCCATTTTCTGAAGAGACAAAGGAAAAGAGAGTAGAAAGTATTTTATCATTAAATAATCATTATTAAATGATAAATAGAATATATATTTACTAAATCCATCATTATAACCATCCATGAGTGGTTGTTATGGAAAATTAATCACATCACAATATGGATGTTGTAGTATACGCATACACATGAGCAATACTTCCATTTCCCATATGATAGAAAGGAGGTAGAAAATGGTTATCCCAAAATTAAAATCAAATTTAATAAAATTTATTATATTGGATTGGAAACATTATTACAGATAACATATATTTATTGGATATATAAAAATAAATAATATTTGAAAGATTCAGGTAAGATGATTACCTCTCCTTTGAGAGACCTCACTCAACTTAACACTTAATATATCCTAGGTTTTTCTTAGGGGCAGTATAGAAGTTGGAGGATTAAGTTAAGGAATATAGGAAGGTATTAGGGTCTGATCTATGGTTCTCAGCCATTTTGAATAATTTATAATATGAAGTTACCTTTAATATGTCTGGGGAGTATCATTTCTGTAATTATTCAATGTTTTATACTATTAAAATGTTGTATTCATAGAAAAGTGGCTCAAAGGCATACTAAATTGATATATAATAGGCTATAGGGTCGAAACACACTCAAAAAAATAAAATTAGGTAATTTCTGGAGACATTTTAATCCATTTTTCCTACTTAAACCCCATTTAATCCCAATTTAGACATAACTATGATAACTTAACTTTTTTACCATGATGTCTTAATTATATGACCATAAATAAAATTGGACATATAATAAAATTTGGAAATTATTTTTTGAAAATTAGACTTAATTTTATTTGATTCACAATCAATAGGTTAATGAAATTACTTTTAAAATAAATATAAAAAATGCATAAAAATAGTTTTTAATAAGATACCTAATTTTAGCATAAATAATAATTTTCCCTTGAAATCATGTAAAAAGATTATTTATATTAATTTTTTATTTACATACCAAAGAAGAAGTTTTATTGAATTTTGGGTCAAGGATAAACCAAATTTCACCTTCCATCTATAACATTAAGTGCGAAGACCCTAAAATAGTTTTTAATTGGGAAAAAATATAATTTATATTCATAAAATTAAAACTTGGGTTTAAAATTTCAAAATAATGTTTTAAAATACATTACATAACACCTTAAAAATATATCTGGTCAAAAAAACTCATATAATAGGATAAATGAAAATTTTTGATCGATTTTAATTCCTTGCCTCATAGTTTTTTCCCAACAGTGCCTCTTTTACCCTTTCTATGGTCACAAATATTTACCATGGTTAATATTCATAATGAAAAAATAAATAAAAGGGTCCTATGGTCACAACCCGTCCCCTGGGGGCCGTGTCGTGACTACCCCAAGCCTGCCTTCCATAGGCCATGGGTTGGCGACTAGCATCAAAAAGGAATATCCCTAAAAATGGAAGGCATTGCCTCAAAAACCTGTGCACACATAGACAGGGCACACCATGCACAAGTAACACAACGGAAGAAGAAAGGTGCAACCACAACTAAAACCACCACTGAGTGTAAAAGTGAGTACTAAAAATAAAGGGGCCAGAATACAAGCCCAACTGAAATAGAGGTACAACAAAAAGGAAAAACAGCTCCTAAGGTTGTTTGCCAAGGTTCCTACCTAAAGGGTAGGTACAGCTCATCACCACAGCTCTCCATGTCTACCAGTCACCTCCTTACACCATCTATCAATCACCTCCGAGCACCGTCAAGCCTTGACTCCTCAAGACTGAGTCTAGCTATCTGTCATTTGTACAAGACACAACAAGGTGTGGGTGAAGCCCGTGCAGGGGTGAGTATAAAAATACCTATTAGGGACCCTGAGACCCCCAAAGTTCTCCCAGAATTCCACAAAGGAAAAACCACAAAGCATAACCTCAAACACAAATAATGAGAGAAATTAATCTTAAACCATGTATACAACTCAGAGATCAAGAATAAAGATGATTAGTCTTAAGATATATCATTTTATTCTGTTAGGAAGTTCTACAACTTAACCATAAAGAAGTTTCTCCATTTTCGATCCACACAGGGTCATATGTCACAGATCCACGACGGGCCTCTATAAGGTTGGTCCTCGTCGGGTTGCACACTTATAATCCACACAAGGTCTCTAGGATTCTTATCCACACAGGGTCACTATGATGTTGATCCACACAGGTTTTCTATGATACTGATCCAAACAAGGTCGTTATGATGTTGATCCACATAGGGTTGTTATGATGCTGATCCACACAGCGTCTCTATGATGATGATCCATACACGGTTGCTATGATTTTGATCCACATAGGGTTGTTGTGATGTTGATCCATTGAGGGTCACTTTGATGTCGATCCACATAGGGTCGCTCTTCAATTGACATCCAGCCATAGTATTCCCCACACTCGGTGCGCTTGAGTTCTGTAGAATGTGCTCCTCAAGATTTCTTTTGTGCCTAAACTGCCACTAAGTTCCACAAATGAGTAACCTAAAGGACCTCCATGCCATAAGGGTCCAAACGAGATAGATGGCACATCAATAGGACGCCTGGTCTGTGAGTTATAGGCATTTTAGTGCCAAGGGCTTGGTTGGATTTGGGTACGATCCAACCCGTCCAAACTCTAACTTTCTCTGAATCTATCATGGATTATCTCAAAATGAACTCCTCTTCCTAAGGGTTATGGTGCTATGGACGGTTCTTCAAACGGACGTCTGGTTCATGAGATATGCCCATTTAAGCGTAACTGGACTAAAAAGGGATCTGGGTCCAGTCTGACTAGGTCGGACTGACCCGACCTACCCCACTGGGCTTAGCCTGGTTCGTCTGGGCCTTGTCAAGAACGATAGGCCGTGGGCTCGATCGACTGGCTGTGGGAATGGCCCACTGGGTCGCGGGTTCAGCCCGGCCCACCCGACTGTGCGCGGCCCGCCAGGCTGTGGAATCGCCCGGCCCGTTGGCTAAGTGCGGGGGGTCCTCTCCCCTCCCGAACGGATGAATTCATTTGGACCTTTAAGGTAGTGGTGTCATTTGGTTCCGCCTCTCCTAGCCGATCCCAATAGACTGGTCACGCGTGGGACCCACAGACCGCAGGTCCGGCCTCCTTCGCAGCTAGAAGCTACAGCCTTCCTCTACAGCGCACTGTCGTAGCGTGCCACCCTGCTTAATGGTAGCACTGGATGGTGTTGCACTCCCCTAGCCGGCCCATGTGGAACGGTCCATCCTCTGTTGCAGCTCGAATCTGTGTCCTTCCACCGTAGCACGCTGTCATGCTTCAATGCGTTCGGTGAAGGCTGGCCACCCCCTTTTCCATTGCGGCACCTTCAGGCATTATCGTTCCTTCACAGCCTATGGGTGTCAGCTGCAACCTCCCTCGGTCGTCAGTTCCACCATGTCGGCGAAGCCTCCGCGGGCCACCGGTGAAGATTTGGTGGTCCACCTTTATTCTTGTATGCGCCTATGGCCCTCCTAGGACAGTGCCTGAGCTGCGCGGCCCTTGGTTCCACCTTTCCACCAAATCTTCTAGTTGTCCACGAAGAACGCCACCACAACCAAGTTCGGTGGAGGGTTTGGGCCCTATTCGTTTGGCCCTCACCCTCCGCATTATCATAACAACATGGGAAGGATATTTTAATTATAAAAACTCCCATAAAGAAAACCTTACAATGTCCTCCCACATTAAAGAATGAAACATGGATCAACCCATTGGACGGTTGATCTGTGTTCTTCATAATATTCAAGAATGGGGTAAAGGGAAGAAATCAAGCATATAACCTCCCTACCTCAAGTTCGTTGTAAGGCGTTGCATAAGAGAAAGGAGTGTCCATGTCTGAAGGTGTTCATCGGCATTCACCTTCGCTCGTCATTTTCCCCAACGACCATTACTCATTCACATTCTTCATCAGATTGGAAAGTAGATGGCGCTTCGTCAGAGCTTCCTCTCTTAGCTCTCCCAAAATCCAAGCCTGACCTAAGATTAAATAGAGTGGAAAGGTGGAGATTAACGCATCGCACAATTAATGAGTTTCATTAATGAGTCTAATTAATAAACCTATTAAATCCATCAACGGTGCGGTTATTCCACCCATTATTTATCCTAATAGTGTGGTTACACAATTTAAGAGTCAATCCATTTAATGGTTTGACTTTGCACTATGGTCCCACCACTATTTTTCCAACGGTTGAAAAAAGAAAAATAAAATAACCTTTAGTTGTTTTATTATTATTTTTTGTAAATTCAAAGAAATTAAATTTTTCATCCGACCCTTGTCAGTCGAAGTTAAGCTTCCCTTAAGAGAATCTTGGCACTATGAATTTAACAGTGCCCTTCGATTTTTAATCTGAGCATCGGTTCAAAATATAGAAAACACCCCCCGCGCGTTTACTGAACGTTCCTTAAAAAGGTTCAAAAATTATTAACAGTCACCCTCGACCCGTGCCAGTTGAGGTTAGGCTCTGCCTAAGGGGATAATGCCCTCACGATCTTAACAGTACTCTCATATTTTCAATCTAAGTTACCGTTTGGGAGTTAAATAATTTAACAATAAAATAAATGTTACTTAATTATTTTATTTATGGCCAAAAACTAACTTCCACTACTGGCCGGTGCCAGTCAGTGTTAGTATCTGCCTAAAGAAAGAATACCCTCATGAGCTCAGTGGTGGTCTCATATTTTTAATCTCAGTCATCATTCGTGAGTTATAAGAATTTGAAAAATAAAATAATTTTTTTTAATTGTTTTATTTACGGTTATTCCATTTTTGGGTTTTCTCACCAGAGGTCTGCGCTGACTAAAATTAAGTCATGCTTAGGATAAACCCGCCATTATGAATTTAACGGTGCCCTCATATTTCTAATCTGGGAACCCATTGAAGAGTTATTCTACTTTTTCAGGAAAACCACTCATGCGCTCTATTTAAAACTTAACATTTTTCGACAGATCATTCCGGTCACTCTGGACCTTGAAATCATGTGCCGTCAAATTTCACGGTTTCGTAATAATTCTATATAACAAAAAAATTATATAAAAATTTTGGGACATTACATTCTCCCCGCCTTAGAGATTTATGTCCTCAAAATTCAAAACAGAGGCAAATTAAACAAATGAGGGTACTGAGCACGAATCTAAGCATCTTTCTCCCATGTTCTCTCCTAGAGGTTCCCATACTTCCACTAAACTCACACCAGAGGGATCAAACATCCACAAAGGACTTGCTCCTGTCAATCCTCTATATCCACTAGGAACTCTGTAAAAGTCTCTCAATCGTCAAATTCCAACTCGCCCTAGTCGATAATGTGTGATTGATCATACACACATCTCCTCAGCTGCGACACATGGAAAACATTATACACCCGGTGTATCTGTGGGGGAAGAGTTAGGAGGTAATCCACCTCGCCAACTTTACTGATAATCTGGAAAGGTCCGATTAACCTCAAAGATATCTTTTCACCCAGACTGAATCTCTGCAATCCTCATCAGGGTGAGACCCATAGGAAGACATGGCCTCCCTCCTCGAACTCTAAGGGTCTATGTCTCCTGTCAACATAAGACTTATGTCTGCTCTATGCGGTCTTAATCCTCTCTTGGATGATCTGAACCTTCTTAATGGTAGCTCGTACCAACTTTGGACCCATAAGTGTTGAATCCCCTGAGTTTTTCCAGCATAGAGGTGATCTGTATGGTTTCCTGTACAAGGCCTAAAACGGTGCCATGATGATGGAGTGATAACTATTTTTGAATGTGAACTACACCAGTGGAAGGTGATCATCCCAATTGTGACCAAAATCTAGGACACAAGAACGAAGCATGTCCTCCAAGGTCTGTATGGTCCGCTCCGTCTGACCTTCAGTTTGGGGATAAAAAGTTATGCTCAAGCGTGATGGAACCTGGTGCTCAGCTTTCACTTGCTGACAAGTGAGGCATCGTGATATGAACTCTGCCACTACTTTCTTTATCCCTAGCCACCAATACTTACGCTGAAGGTCCTGGTACATATTTTCCACACCCAGATGTACAGCCAAAGGAGATGTGTGGGACTCCCTCAACACCTCCTCTCGTAGTGTAACTGGTACCATGGTGTGTCCTCTGAAAAAGGATGATGTGTTCCCCACCTTCATATAATCATTTAGGATCCCATCCTAGGGATACCTGAGCACATTGTCCATGTATTAAACATCCCCAAGTTGTGTCTCCCATACCTGCTGAAGGAGTGGGGGAGTGACAGTCATGGACTGGAGGTATGTTTCTCCATCACTATCCATGTAGGATAACTGCAATGTGGCTAGCTGCTTTGACACCTCACTCAGCAACTGTGAACCAAACCTCCTACTGAGTGCATTTTCCACTATGTCCCCCATCCCAGAATTATAGAATATCTCGAAGTCATCATCCTCGTGAAACTCTAACCATCGTCGCTAACTCACTGCTAAAAATACTACAAGCACCTTTCCATCCATGCAAAAGGCTACCCCCTTTAACTGATTGATGTGCCCATCAACCCTTTGGTAGTTGGTAATCTCTCTCCACATCCACTAGGTTAAGGTGTTGTTAGTCCACACATAACCTCAAAAACTAAGTCCTCCAACTATACTCTCAGCTCTCGGAGCTTTGTGGGAGCCATCTGACATGTAGTTACAGATATCAGTGTCATCCCTAGGTATAAGCCATTATAGAAGTCACTCTCCCTATAGGGAGGAAATCCTAGAAATATCTTTTTTAAAGGATGTTCCCACACTCTACCACTACTGTTGGGAACTGAAAACTCAAAACACCTATGGCCATAAGGGTAAGGTTGGCCGACTCAAGAGTGATTGGTTGTAACCTCCTATTCATGAGTTTATCATGTGCTGCCTAGGTTTCTTTTTTTTCACCGACCAAGGAAAACCACATTCCAAAGCTACAGATATACCACATCCTTTTTTCCTAAAATAGTCAATATGAGCATGATCTGCGGATGACCAGTCCATACCTAAACTAACGTCATAAGGCCTTAACGCTGCCACCAAGAGGTTCCAACCAAAACTCTCACCTTAAGGGTCAGATCACACCTTCGGAATAAGTGTGATTATAGAGTCTCCTCCCATAGTTATCTCCAGACGTAAGGGTTAAGTCAACAGTTTAACTGGTAACTCTAGGTCTTGAACAAAATCTGTGACAAGGAATGATTATCACTTATGTCTATTAATACGACAGCTAGTAGTAGACACAGACTATACCTCGAATCATTCCTGGAGCCCTTGGGTCACACTCCTTGACTGCATGAAGCTACCCCCTTCCCCTATCCCCCATCTCTCTGAGCCCGGTGGGGATCACATTGGGGTAGTGGTTGTAACATATCAAAATGTATACCACCTCCTACTTCTCTTATAGCTCCTCTTCCACATATGTTGCCCTGCAGATTCACATGTCCCTATAATTTCCTCTTCTTGAAACATTTTACACATCCCAGTCTCCAAGACTAACATCATTTTCCTTCCTTCCCACTGTTGTCATTCATTGGATGTATCTACTCATCCAAAGAAATTTCAACCACAAAGGTTCTCTCTAGAACCCTAACATAAGTAGGAATTCACAGAGTAATAGTTCTTGCTTGAATGTCCCTAAACACATCTCGCTCAGAGGTATGATCCCTAAATCATTGGTCATATCATATTCATCGAGTACCTGTAATGGTTGGTATGCCTTGATGAATACTCAGTTACCAACATGTCGTCCTGTAAAAATTATAGAATCTCTTGAGAACAAAAACCCCTTAGCTTTTTATTGAAAGATACCCCCTTCTATGAGGAAGTTTCTCAAACTCTATCCATGGAAAAGTCACCTCATCGTAAGATAGGGGTAATATAAACCCTACCATCACCCTACTGAGCCACTTAGAATGCTTACTGCCATTACCACCATCTGATCTAATGGTGACCTGGCTAGATGGAAACTCGGTCACCACCTTATGACATTCCTTAGCCGCCTATGAGTTGGGCTCACCTCGGAACATGAGGGGTATATATCACTAAAACTCATGTAAGGAACTGATCCTATTTGTGTCCTCTACTAGTAGAACCAGTAGTAACTGCTGACCAACAAGTAGTGGTATCGCTGGGACACCACCCGAAGGTACCATCTCGGGAAATGGTCCATGTACCAAAGCCTCATCACTTTGCGGACCATCCTCATGGTCATGCACTAGAATCATGGCTTGCTATCTACATGGAGGCATCTTGATAGAGAATCAAGATGAACCATGGTCAAAAGGGAATACCTAGTGAGCTGACTCAAAAGAGATCAATAGAAAAAAAAAATTAAAACACATGCAACTAGTGTTTTCATGTACCCAGTAAGAAAACATAATTCAGGGTCCTGGTGTATGGATACGTTGGCCAGCGCACCAACACTGGACTCCCCGAACTGAAACCTGAACTCAAGACACTCAACACTATTGATCCATTGAAAACATAGACTCTTAGTTCTTCTGGTAGAACTGACCACTCTCTCATACCACTTTTTCAGAACTCGTACCCCAAGGCTCGTGTCGTGACTACCCCAAAGTCGCCTTCCATAGGCCATGGGTTGGTGACTAGCATCGGAAAGTCTTATCCCTAAAAAGGTAAGGCATTGCCTCAAAAACCTGTACACACACAAATAGGGCACACCATGCACAAGTAACACAACAGAAGAAGAAAGTTACAACCACAACTAAAAACCACCACTAAGTGTAAAAGTGAGTACTGAAAGTAAAGGGTCCCAAATACAAGCCCAATTGAAATGGAGGTATAATAAAAAGGGAAAACATCTCTTGAGGTCATCCGCCAAGCTTCCTACCTGAAGGGTAGGTACAGCTCGTCACTACAGCTCTCTACGTCTACTGGTTACCTCCATACACCATCTGTCAATAACCTCCAAGAAATATCAAGCCCGGACTCCTCAAGACTCAGTCTAGCTATTTGTCGTCTACACAAGACACAACAAGGTGCAGGCGAAGCCCATGCAGGGGTGAGTATAACAATACCCAATAGGGACCACGAGACCACCGAAGGTCTCCCAGAATTCCACAAAGGAAAAACCACAAAGCATGACCTCAAACACAAAGCACGGGATAAAGTCATCTTACACCATGTATACAACTCAGATATTAGGAATAAATATGATTAGTCTTATGCTATATCATTTTATTCTGTTAATAAGTTCCATAACAAAAACACGAATAAGTTTTTCCATTATTGATCCACATAGGGTAGTATGTCACCGATATACGACGAGTCTCTCTAAGGATGGTCCTCATCGGGTCGTGCACTTCTGATCCACATAGGGTTTCTAGGATGATAATCCACATAGGGTCGTTATAATGTTGATCCACACAGGGTCTCCATGATGCTGATCCACACAGGGTCACCATGATGTTGATCCACATAGGGTCGCTATGATGATGATCCACACAGGGTCTCTATGATGCTGATCCACACAGGGTCGTTATGATGTTGATCCACACAGGTTCGTTGTGATTATGATCCACACAGGTTCACTTTGATGTTGATCCACATAGGGTCACTCTTCAATTGACAGCCAGCCATAGGATTCCCCACACATGGTGCGCTTGAGTTTTGTAGAATCTGCTCCTAAAGATATAGGTTGTGCCTAAAATACCATTAAGTTGTACAAATGAGTAACCCAAAGGACCACCATGTCGTAAGGGTCCCAACGTGATAGACGGTGCATCAATCGGACGTCTGATCTGTGAGTTATAGACATTTTAGTGCTGAGGGCCTCGTTGGATTCAAGTACAATCCAACCCATCCAAACTTCAAGTTTCTTTGAATATCTCATAAAGTATCTCAAAAGGACCTCCTCGACCTAAGGGTTCTGTTTCCGTAGATAGTTCATCAAATGGACGTCTGGTTTAAGAGATATACCCATTTAAGTGTAACTGGGCTAAAAAGGGGTTCGGGTTCGGTCCGACGAGGTCGGACCGACCCGACCCAGCACACTGGGCCTGTCCCGAAGGGGCTAGGCTCGGTCTGGTTCGGCTGGGCTTGGTCCGGCCTACTGGGCCAGGGGCTTACCCCAGCCCACCTAGATGGGCGCGGCCCGCCGGGCCGTGGAATCGCTCGGCTCACTGGCCGAGCGCGAGGGGTTTGCTCCCCTCTTGAACGGCCAAAGTTGTTCGAACCTTCAAGGTAGTGGTTTCATTTGGCGTCACCTCTCTCGAATGGTCCTGTTGGACCAGTCACGTGCGGGACCAATGGGTCCTCCCTTAGTCGCGACTAGAAGCAGCAGCCTTCTTCCACAGCATGTCGCCATAGCGCACCACCTGGCTCAACAGCGGCGTCAGATGGTGCCGGACTCCCCTGGCTGGTCCACGTGGACCAGTCCGCCCTCTGTCACAGCTCAAAGTCGTGGCCATCCACCGCAGTGCACCACCCTGCTTCAACACGACCAGCGAAGGTCGGTCGCCCCTTGTCCATTGCGACGCCTTCGGGCGTCGTCGTTCCTTCGCAGCCTGTGGGTGTCGGGCCCCACCTCCCTCAGTCACCAGTATCATCGTGTCGGTGAAGCCTCCACGGTCCACTGGTGAAGCTCCAATGGTCCGCTTTTATTTTCGTCTGTGCCTACGGCCCTCCTGGGATGGCGCCTGCACTGCGCAGCCCTTGGTTCCACCTTTCTGCCAAATCTTCCGGCTATCCATGAAGAATGTCACCACAACTGAGTTCGACAGAGGGTCTGAGCCTTGTCTGTTTGGCCCTTGCCCTCCGCATTAGCATAACAACATAAGAAGGTTATTTTAATTATAAAAACTCCCATAAAGAAAACCCTGCAATGTCCTCCCACATTAAAGAAAGAAACACAGATCAACCCATTGGACGGTTGATCCATTTTATTCATAATATTCAAGAACAGGGTAAAGGCAATAAATCAAGGATATAACCCCTACCTTGAGTTCATTGGAAGGCATTGTAGAAGAGAAAGGAGTGTCTACATCCGAAGGTGTTCATCGGCGTTCATCGGCGCCCGTCGTTTCCTCCAACGACCGTTGCTCATTCACGTTCTTTATCAGAGTGGAAAGTTGCCAGCGCTTCGTCAGAGCTTCCTCTCATATCTCTCCAAAAACCCAAGCCCAAACTCATATTAAATAGAGGGTAAATGTGTAGATTAAAACATCACACAATTAATGAGGTTCATTAATGAGTCTAATTAAAGAACCTCTTAACTCTCTCAATGGTGTGGTTACACAACCCATTATTTCTCTCAAAGGTGAGTTTACACAATTTAAGAGTCAATCCATTAAATGGTTTGACATTGCACTGCGGTCCCACCACCGTTTGTCCAATAGTTGCAAAAATAAAAATAAAATAACCTTTAGTTAATTTATTATTTTTTTGTAAAGTCCAAGAAATTAACTTTTTCGTCCAACCATTTCCAGTCGATGTTAATTTTACCTTAAGAGAATCCTGGTGTTTCGGATTCAATGGTGCCCTTGGATTTTTAATCCGAGCACTGGTTCAAATGATAGAAAATTTCAACCACGTGTTTACTGAACGTATCTTAAAAAAAGTTCAAAAATTATTAACAGTCACCCTTGACTCGTGTTGGTCAAGGTTAGGATCTACCTAAGGGGAACACACCCTCACAAGATCAACGGTTATCTTAGATTTCCAATCCAAGTTATTGTTTAGGAGTTAAATAATTTAACAATAAAATAATTGTTACTTAATTATTTTATTTACGGCCAAAAAACTAACTTCCATTGTTGGCCCACACCGGCCAATGTTACTATCTACCTAAAGAAATCATACCCTCACGAGCTCAATGGTGGTCTTGGATTTTTAATTTGATTCACCGTTCATGAGTTATAAGCATTTGAAAAATAAAATTATTTTATTTAATTATTTTATTTACAATTATGTCATTTTCGAGTTTTCTCACCGAAGGCCAGAACCGACTAAAATTAAGTCGCTCCTAGGGTAAACCTGTCATTCTGAGTGCGACAGTGCCCTTAGATTTATGATCTGGGCACCCATTTAAGATTTATTCCACTTTTTCAAGAAAACCACTCACACGTGCAATTTAAAACTTAACATTTTTCAACGGATCATTCTGCGCACTTCGGACCTCGGAATCACGTGTCGTTAAATTTCACGGTCTCATAATAATTCCATATAATAAAAAAATATGAAAATTTTGGTACATTACACCTATTTTTAAATTTTAAACCACCTAGTTAAAAATATTGAACCCATTTTTCAATATATAATTTCTATAAGTTGAAGGAATCAATTTTAATATAAATGAGTAATATGGAATGAAAATTAGTTTTTTAGAAAAATGTGTTTTTAAGCCCTAAAACGAAATTGTGCAAAAATAAAATATAATTCTAATTACATGGTAATTAAATATATTATCTTTTATAAAAGAGAATTTTTTTTAATTTAAAAAAATCCAAAAAATATTAGGACTTCTAAAATAGTTTATTTGAGAAAAATAAATGATTGTTCTCTAAAAATCAACATTTTCCCTATTCACTCAAAAATAAATATTTTTTGAAAAATTCAATAAATTAATTATAATATATTTATGAAATTTTGATTTTAAAAATGATATATATTTTATTAAATACAATTTTTAAAATTACAAAAAATGTAATTATGATATCCACGCAGAAAATGCAATAAAACTCATTTTTGAAGAAAATATATTTTTGAAGCATAAAATGACTTTATTCTCAATAAATTCCTAATAACCATAATTAAATGAAATTTAAATAATAAAATATATATTAAATTAAAATATTTCACTAGAATAATTTATTAATAGATATTAATTTAATCTATTAATATATACATACATTGCACACATAAAAATAGTTCTATGAAAAATATCTAGTTTACCTCCAAAACATGTTATCTTAATTTACTACCAATTAGTAATAAATATATGACTGATTATTAATTTTATTAAATAAAAACATTTCTACATATATTTCATAATATATTTATTCTAGTTCATATATTCCAAACCAACATCTAGGTTATAATAGTCATATTTAAATATTATTATTTTTTCTTTTGTTTAAGCTCTGTGTTACATGTACTACAAGCTATCGAACATAATTTTATTTTTTAAAATAAAATGTGATATAAATATGTATATATTACATTATTCCCTTATTACATGAATTTTATCCCTGTAATTTTAATTCTTCTTTTATAAACATCATATAAAATATGAATAAAATCAAATATATATTTTATCATGGACTTTAATTTTAAAGTTATAACCAGGAAACTTATGATTCATGTTCCTCTATAAGACGCATAAATGGAAGTCAGTTTCCAAAAACTTAATTTGGTTGTTCAATGTTACCTTCTATATAAGACTTGATATATTTATCTTCATATTTCTTGAGACTGTGAAATTCCTTGACTATTGGGAAAAAATATTTAATAAAATTTACCTCAATGATTTATTCCTGTTTTATAAGGATTATTTCATCCTTTGATGTGTATAATAATGGTCATAATTAATTTTTCATGCATTGAGCACTAGAATAAACTTTAAATAGACCACAAGTTCCACCAAATTTTAAAAATTAATTCCTCTTATCTAAAATTAAAATGGTTAGCACAAGGTAAAATAATAACCAATATGAATAAAACATAATCTCCAATTTCTCAATAGTAACCAAAGATAAATTTAAAACTCCTTCAATATTCTTGAGTAATTTTGAACCCAAAAATCAGAAGATTTTATGATTTATTCAACCATGATCAATTTAAAAATAATCTCAAAAAAACATTATTCACTAATTTATTAATATATCAGAAATTTATATTCCCTAATAATAAATTCTCTAAAATATACTAAACATTATCCAAAATAACCCAAATCATCCTAAACCCATAATAAAATTATAAATTATTCCAAAAGGTTACTCGATATTCATACCTCAAATAATATCAACCATTTTGACATAAAATCCCATATTAACCACACACGAAATCTCATTTACCTTAATCATATAATGATCCCAATATTATATTGAACTTATTCAAAAATATATTTAATCACATAGTCACCATATCACATTTTAATCTCATGTTTATCTATATAAAAAACATTTTTTCCCTATAATTTAATATCAATTTATCCTAATTAACCATAATTATAAAAGATCATATTAACTAGAATGGTTATCAATACCTTTCAACTTATTCCCAAAAAATATAAAAATAATTATTTCTCAAATATACTTTAAACATAATGGTTACAAATAAAACTTACATGTCAAAAATATTTTAAACTCAATAAACATATCCAAGGTACACCCATAAATCATTAAAATTATTTTAATTCATTTAAACTTATGATAAAACATAAATACTATTGACCCATAATTAAAATTTTAATATATCATAACTCATATAATCTTATATGTAAATACTTAATAATACTTCATAAACCTATAATCATTCTTCTATATCTTATTTTTTAATACTTCCTTCCTCTACGTTTAATCTATAAACAATGGTGTAAACTAGATTATCTCAAATTCATTAGGAATATTGAGCCATGGAATAAATATATCTATGAAGATAAAAGATCTCTAATACTATAAGGAATTATCATAATTCTCAAGTTAGCTATGTTTATTTTAAATATACTTACCATAGTTCCTACTAAAATGTATCTAATGCCAACTGTAATAGCCCTGACTCTAGAGGCCAAAATCTAGTGATTACTTATTACATTATTGCAATATATATGGTATCACGAAACCCACGAACGATTAGTATATTAGCTTTGTAAAACAAGATACATGAATGAATTCAATATTACATTGAAAATTAATAACATAGCATGAAAAACATTATTATATCATAGAAATTATTCAAATAATACTTCTTAATATCTTGAAGAATGGAAAAAAATAAAGGTAGAGATAATATTATTAGTACATGTTATGTAAAATAGAATATATCATGAGTAAATAAAGAATAATTAATTTGGTATAGTGGATAATCAAAACACTTTTCATTCAATCAACTTGAATTTAAAGTAAATCCATGCCTAATATAAATATATAAATTACATGGATAATGAAAACTAAAATCTCAATAAAAGAAATGTGTAAATATCTACATTCATTATATTTCCATCAAGGCCTCATCCATGATATCATGAATCTTATCATCAAGGCCTTGGCCAAGACACATTCATTGTATGGGTAGATATACACCTATTACCTGACTAATGTGGACCCATGTTTTGTCACATGTGGCCTATCAATGCATCAAGGGGCTATCTATAACTGGTCCCACCCATCAATTTCACATAATATTCATTATACATATATTTAATTCTTCATACAATTTATTCTCAAAATTTTTTAAAAATCAATAATTACCCTTATATAATCAAGAATACATGGTACTTATGCAATCAATGAAATGTTATTCTTAGTAAAATTCCTTCAAAAGTTACTGTAAATAAAAATTTTATACAGTTTAGAAATCATAAAATTAATTGAAATGATTCAAAATTAATCCATGATATTTAAAATATTTACGTGAAGTAGAATAATAATATCTAATGAATATTGGAGAGTAATAGAGAACATGATCATAATAAAGTTAATGATCTTAGAAAAAGGTATAATATATTATCAGTAAGGGGTGATATAAGACCACTAATTCATTATAAATTAAGGTTTATTTGATTAAAAAATCCTTTATAAAATAAATTATAATTAATTCAACAAAAATAACTTCTTTGTAACATTTTTTAAGAAGAGTTTTATAAATCACCTTTCAAAAATTATTTTCATTCCTTAAAGAAAATGATACATGTTTCTTATGATATCATTTTAAATAAAATTTCCCAAAAAAATTAGAAATATATTTTATTTCAGAATAACAATGTAAATTTTCAAAGGACATTTCAAATTAAATAATAGTCATGAAATTTGGAAATTCCATTCATGTAGTAAATGATAAAACAAATAATAAATTCACATTTTTGTAAAAAGGCTAAACATACCTTGTTTGAAAAACATGACACAAATATTAATTATAAATTTCTTTAATGTAAGTAAAATATGGTTGAAATTTAATTTAAACAAAAATCATATTTTAAAGATTAACATTATCAAAAAAACTCAAATGAAATTGGATAAGGAAGAAACTGATCTTGGAAGGACAACATTATAATATGAATTTCTTTAAAATAAATTACATTACATGTAACTCACTTCATGATTGTCAATTAAAAAAGATAATAACTTGAGAATAAACATGAAAACCAAAAAAATAACCAACATAAAATAATATATATATGGGGTTTAATATATAAGTATCATATAATTTTCTAAAAGGAAGTCAAAACATAAACTATCTCAAAATTGATTTAAACTATAATTAAGTCCCTTATGATTTTCATAAATTTGGAATCATAATGTATTAAATGACTAAAACTAAATTGAAAATTTAAATACCATGAATTAATGTTAATTTATGATATGATATATCAAAGGAGAATTATATACACCATATAAATGAATATTGGTCCATAATATAATCATCTCTCATTAAAGTAGAAATGAGATAAATTTATCCTTACCTCCTATTAAAAATGATTTATAAGGGATATAAGAACCTGTAAGAAAATATAAAATTATAATAATTAGGTAAACAAACCAAATTCATACTTATAATATGAAACATTTTTTTCATATAATATCTTATCACCCTTTCAATAAAAATTCTTTATTAAAATCATTATTTCGGGTGATGCATGTTTCAGTTTGACAGTTCTTGTCTTTTCACTTTAATCATTTTTTCATTATCTATAGAATGGTAATCATGACAATGATATATTATTATTATATAAAATCACCATTATTCAACTTTACTTAACCATTTACTTCAAAATCATTAAAACATCACTAAATTAGGTGGTAAAACTATCCTAAACAATATCATGTTATAAAGACAGAATGAGTATTAAGATTCCAAGGTATAATATTAATTTAATAATTAAAGAAGATTATTCAGGTAATAAGTATCTTGTATGTTCATTATGAATAATTTTATAGTTTTCCATACAATTTCGATGTTGTTAATCAAATATATTTGTCATATATATAGTCATCCATATGTATGCATGAATAGCACTTTGTTTTTATAATGAGAAAAATGAAAATAAATTAGATGATATTTTATCATTATAGAATCATTATTAAATCAAAAATTTAACATATATTTAGTAATTCATTAATTATAACCATCCATGAGTGGTGGTGATGGAAAATGAATCACATATCTATGTGGTGGTGGTAGTCTACACATATTCACGAGTGATGATTTCATTTACAATTTCATGGAGAGGATGTGTAAAATAGTTTTACCATAATAATTATAAAATCTAAAAATATTTATGAAACTATATTAATTATTTTTTTATGCATAAAACATATTTATAGGAATTATAATAATAAATAAACCATAGAATATTCTGGTAAGATTATGTAGTATTCTTTGAGAGATATTCTTTAGCTTATAACATATTCCTTCTTTGAATAGTCTTAGGGGAAGACCATAAGATTAAAGATAAAGATAATAAATATAGGAAGGTATTAGTTTATGTATTGGATGATCTAGAATACTAAAAAAATTGAATAATAGAGAATATTATGTGCCCTTTTATAAGTGAGGGGAGTGTTTCTCTTGTAACTATTCAATGTTTTTGAATATTAAAAGGTATTATACATGGTCAAGTGTCTCCAATTTATAAAAAATTCATATATATGATTTGATAGTGTTTAAAAATAATAAACCAATTACATTAATAATATTTTTGGAAATATTAGATGTATTATCTCCTAGTTAAACCCCCTTTAAACCCAATTTAACCTTAATTGTGATAACTTAATTCTTTTCCATGATAACTTAATTATATTATCAAAAATAAAAGTTTAATTGTAAAAAAATTGGATATTGTCATTAAAAATTATTAATCCATTTTTATTATATTACAAGTAAATAGTTTTCTAAAATTAATTTTAATATAAGTATACAAAGTTCATGAAAAACTATTTTTAGGAAAATGTGTTATTTTAGAATAAAAATACATTTCACATTCAAATCAAGTAAGAAGATTATTTATATTAATTTTTTGGATAAATAAAAAAATATTTGTATACTTTTGGATCAATATAAATCCAATAGTATCTATCCAAAGAAACCACTACATGTAAAGTCCTAAAAATATTTTTTAATTGGGATAAAATATAATTTATATTCTTAAAATTCATGTGTGGGTTACAAAATTCAAAATAATGTTTTCATATGTGTCAATTAAATCATTGAAGATATATTTTTTTAATACCAATTATAATATAGGATAAAGGGATGTTTTAGAATGTTGTTAAAGCCTTACCCCATATTCTTTACCTAGTGTTGCATGTTTTACCCTTACCGAGGTGAGAAATATTTACCACAGATAATATTCATAATGATAAAAAATAAAAGGGAACTATTTACCAAATTTAACCTCATAATTCTAATTATTGGAGAAAAAAATCAATATTAAAATTATATAAGTTGCAAAAAAATATTCTAATGTGAATGCATAAAATGAAATAAAAAATAATTTTTATAAGAATGCATTTTTAAGCCCAAAATTAATCTTATATCAAAATAAAATATACTTCTGATTACTATGGAATTATTTATATTATTTTTAATTAAATTTTTCTCATTTAACTTTAAAATAAAATCCAAAACATAATGGGACTTTAAAATTCATTATTTAAGGAAATGAAATGAATGTTTTTCATAAATCTGTATTTCAAGTATTCAATCAAAAATCAATATTTTCATAAAAATACCAAAAATCCATCCTAAGAAATATTAAGAAATTTTAATTAGAAAATTCTATAATTTTTTTATAAAAAATGTTTAAAATTGGTATAAATTAATTATAATATTCAATTATAAAATTAAACAAATCCCATTATTGAAGATAATGTATTTTTTATGCATAAAATCTCTTTATTCTCATTATATTCCAAAAAACCATAATTAAATGAATGTTAATTCACCCAATTGTATATATAATCTACTTATTTCATTATATAATTTTATATATAATGATTAATCTAATCTATTATGATAAAAATATGTGGAACACATAATAATAGTTTTATGAAAAGTATCTCTTTTACTTTCAAACTATTTTATCTTCATTTACAACCAATTAATAATTATTGTATGATTAAAAAATAATTATTATTATTATTATTGTATGATTTATTATTTGTTTTATTAAGGAAAAAATTCTATGCATTTTTCATTATACATTTATTCTTATTCGTACGCATCAACCCACCTTTTAGGTAATAATTTTCATATTTAGATAATATTATTGTTTGTTCATTAAAATTAAGTGTTACATGTGTTGCACATTATCGAACATATCATTCTTTTTAATAGAACATATAAATTAAAATAAATTAAGGTATATATTGGTCCCATATTACATATAATACAAGTGATCATGGCCTCATCATATCATCTAGTTTTATTATGTTCCTTTAAAACTGTCTATCAATTTGAGGATGGCATGTGATGCATAAATGTATCTCAGTGTTTAGATACTTATAAATACTCCTATAGAATTTAGATGTGAAAAAATTTCATAATCAGATATAATTGATAGATTTTTACCATGAATTATCAGATAATGATTAAAATATATTCATTTAAGACTTTCAGGGGTTTGATCATCCCTTATTACTTAAAAATATTTATACATGTAAAGCAGTCCAGAATAACCAATATTGTATCATTATTCTTAGATATAATGGGTATAATATTAAAAATTACATTATAATTTTATCTCACTTGCATATTGGTATAGGTAGAGGTTTTATTACACACTTTGGGTGTTGTTTCTTAGCCTTTACTTATTGGAACACCATGCATCTTGACACGCAGTCATCAATTTACAAACAATTGTTGTCCTACAAGAAATGTTCTCTTCAATACCTATACATCATGGGGATAATAGAGTTTATAGATAAATTAAGACAAATTTCCTAAAATAGAAATTCCCTCTTCAACTCAATGATTGATGGAACACAAATCCACTTCCCAAAAATCTATACACCATCTTCATAAATTAATTCCATCAATTTCTCATCATTCGTAGACCTAATATTATTTTGTAAAAACTTTTCATCATATTGATACTTATTTTTCTTATTTATTAAATATTTTTAGGAAACCATTTATAAAAGTAATGTTGGATCCCCTTCCAAAAAAAGAAAATTCAAAACCATTCTTACAAAATTTATTAATATCATATTCTTATCTATCCTCATCAACAAACAATTTCCATGACCCATCCTACTCAATGGATCTTCCACCTTGTTTTCCTTCCCATGGTAGTAGTGTATCAAGGAGTCAAAAATATTGAGAAATTATTTCCATTTCATTTGTCTCATGTTGATATCTTTTTATTTAAATATATAAATCAAACTCTTTTTATATTTTTATTTTTTAGATATTTCTCTATAGAGATTATGTCTCTATATTTTGAACAAAAAAATTAGATCATCCTAGTCAAGATCTTGATTTGGATAATTTTATTTATGGGTATTTAATTTCCTTGATACATAAGAAAAAACATTATCATTTTTCTTCTAGATACATCCTACTCATCTCTTTAATGCATCCCAATATGTTAAAAATAATTCCTTCCTTGATAATAAATTTAATATGGATTCATTGATAAATAAATTCTTTAGTTCTTAAAAACATTCATCGTATTCCTTTGACTATGTGGAGATGACATCTTCACCTATCAACATGGTTAATATATTGGTTCATTAGGAAAATTTTTAAAAAACCACTAATAAGGACCTATTAAGCTAAGGAAATAATGTGTCTCAGTTATATTCATTGGTGTTGTTCATTTATTAATTTCCTTGGTCTTAAAAGGTTTGATATATATTGCATTATTAGAGAAAATATTTCAAAAAAATCAACTTTTTAAAATCAAAATTCACACGTATTATATTTTTCATATAACTCAATTCCATTATGAGTCTCAAGAACAATTCACAAATGGTTGACTTGGTATTTCTATATTTTTATGTATATCAAGATATCATAAATAAAAAAAATTACACATTTATTCATATGATCATGGAAAACTCTTTTTAGTAGATATAAAAACTAAGGTTTTATTAGTTAATCCAGAAATAATTTATGTAAACTCATAATTTCTATACCTCATATGAAGTGTATTTTTTAGTATATCTTACCTCTTCACTTTTAATTGATGTTAATGAGAATAAATATCAATAATTGAGAAGTATTAATCAACTTATAAATACATGGTAAATGATACTTGTTCTTTATTTTAATGGAATTGATTTAACTATAATAAATTCACAACCTCATAGATCAACCCTTATTTTTCAATAATACAAAATGTGATCCCAGTGGAGGGACACTAAGTCTTATAAGTACCTTATCACATAGCTCCTAAAGTTGTTTCCTCTATAACCCAAATACCAGTAGGATATTTTTTTTATGGATAATTAGGTATTGGTTTTAAATTAATGATGATTTTAATGGAAAAATCAATTTGACTCCCATATGGATGTTCAGGTAATTTTATAGAGAATAAAACAATGTATTCTTTCATAATAGGAATATACACCATCTTTAGAAGTTCTTTTTCCTATAAATATTTTATTTATTATTCATCCCCTCTAATAATTTCATTAAGATGATATATAGGTGAAATATCCTAATAAGACTCAAATAATAAGGTATCTCCTCTAAAAACAATGGTTCATATTCCTAATTTCATAAATATAACCTCCTTCTCTTGAGAGTGAATTATTATACTACACTTTGAGAGCCAATCTAACACAAAGGTTATGTCAAAGGAAAACATAGTTATATTAATGATGCTGGTAACTATAGAATATCTATGTAACTTATTATAAACATCCCTATATATCCTTATTACAATAAGAATCTCACTATGAGTTTCAATTGAAAATTACTTCCTTAATGTGTCAATAGATGATTTTTTATCAAAAATGTAATATATAAACAATTTCATAGATCCCAAATCAAATAATTCATTACGTTACTTTGATTTTATAATCAATGTACCTACCATCATATTATTTGGGACTTCAACTTTTTTTAACAATTTAATAAGTCTAACTTTACTCTATTATCCTATTATATGGTACATTCCATTGACTCGTGGTATATTTTTTGAAATAGATTCTTTTTCCCATTCAATAAAAGTATTAAATATATGATTGAAATATGAATGTAGATGCTCAATTACAAGAGGGGTGAATTATAAGTTTAAAAAAATCATTTTTAACCTTAAGGAAAGGTTTTTTAACAAAGTTAAATAAATAATATTCACTTAAATCCTATTTTTTAAGGTTAAGTAAAAACACCATATGTTTAATAAATATGTATATTGAAATAAGTACATAGGTATACTTAAAAAAGATTCTGCCTTATAGCATATAGAATCTTAAATCAGAGTTACAACAAATGAGAAAGTATAAGAAACACTTTCTTATTGTTACTAATTACAGTGGAAATTAAATGTACATATAAAAGAGTGAAAGTCTTTGTTGGGAAAAAATCCCTCAAGGTAACATTGCAGCATTTTTGGGTTGATTGTGTTTGTTGACAAAGCAGGTTTCCATGGAGAATTGTTGAGTTCCCGAGAAGTTGTTGACATTCCATGTTGACAAAGAACTTTGAAAAAGGAAAGGACGATCTGGAGGCGGTACAAAAGAGCAGTACAAGGTGGCGCCGTTTTCCAGTGTTTGCCAAATTTATGGGCCTGAAAATCGCCAATGGAAAATGGAGTGATATGTTGTTGGCGAAGGTTGAGGAGAGAGAAATGAAGGAGGTGTGCGGAAAAATTAAGCGTGGCGCGCAAAACTAGCGGGTTGCGCGAAATCTTGAAGTGTGGCGCGCAAAACAGCGGGTTGCGCGAAATTGTATTTCGCGCAAAAGATGTTTCAAGGCCGAAAGCGTGAAAATCGGTAAAGGCATGAGGCGCGCGAAATTTTGGAGGTGTGCGCGAAAAATTGAAGTGGTGCGCGAAATAGCGGATGAAGTATTTCGCGCAAGAGGTGTTTCGAGGTTCGAAGCTCGGAAAATGGCAAAGGCATGAGGTGCACGAAATAATGGAGCAGTGCACGGAAAATGGTTGTGCACGGAAGATTTGTATTTCGCGATCAAAGCGGATTACGCGCTCAAGGAGGGTTTTTCGCGCGGGGACAATTTTGCCTATAAATATGAAGTGACCCTCCTCCATTCAGTAGAGTTCAAGACATAGAAAATACCCGAGCTCTGGTGCGCGAAATTGAAGTTAGAAAGGGTGTTGCGCGTAAACTAAAAGTTTGCGCGTAAAGTCAGCTGTTGCGCGAAAAGCTAAGGCTGCGCAAAAAGTTGGTGTTGGCGCGTAAAAGAAAGAGTGCGCGAAAAGTGAATTTCGCGCAAAATTAGTGAATTGCGCGCAAGGCAGTTTCCAGGCTGCGCGTAATATTTGGAGGTTGCGCGAAAAAGGAATTTCGCGCAAATCATAGAAATTGCGCGCAAGACACCGTAAGGGTTGCACGTAAAAATTGAGGTTGCCCGGTACATCCGGTGCAAAGTGAGATTCATCTGCGGGTGAAAGTTGGACTTCAACAGAGCATCTACATACAGAGGAAGATGCATTCCTTCATGAAAATGAATAGACCTACAGGTCTATAAACTGTGAGTGAATCCCTTCTGGAGCAGTGAGCTTAGGAAGAGGAAGAAGGTGATCCTCTCCACCGGCAGTGAGCCAGAGAGAGAGAGATAGGGAGTGACCCTTGGGAAAGCAGTGAGCTGACCCTAAACATTGTAAAGGCAGTGAGTCTGGGCATAGAAGTGATCTAGCCCGAACATTGTAATCCACAGCTAGTGAAGTCTAGTGGAATTTAGTACGAACCGGCAACTTGTCGGCGTATGCTCCTTGGACGTAGCCCTTAGCGGTGAACCAAGTAAAAATCTCTGTGTCAGCCTGCTTACTTTCCTGCATTGCATTCAAAGCATCATCATCAGGTAAAGGAGACAAGTGATCATAGTAACTACACAAGTGCAAACAAAGTGACCCTTGTATAAAGAGGTCAAGATCCAGTGGGGTAGGAAGAACTTGGAAAAAGAATATCCATACCCTGATTCACCCCCCCTCTCAGGGTATATAGGCCCCTATTGGCCCTAACAATTGGTATCAGAGGGATAGGTTGCCTTTATTAGATTTGTTTGCTCTGACTTGGTGTAGTCGATCTGTGTGTTTAAATAATTAGTCTGCTCTTATCTCGTGAGTCATGGCAAAGGGAAAAACATCAAAGAAGAATCAGAAGTCAGGTGGTACTCCTCAGTGTGGAAGTGTATATGGAAAATGTGTGATTCAACTAAAGGAATCAAACAACTTGATGAAGGAAGGCTTGGATGAATCAGAAAGGGAAAAGATTGATTCACTCAATCATGATGTTGGAATGAGTAAAGTACATGAGCATCAGAGTGATACTGAAACAGAAGAAGAAATTGAAGGAAGAATAGATATGCGAGCTGAGTTAGAGGCTGCTCTTGAAGAGATAGATGTTTGGAGAGCCAAAACCAAGAATGCTAACAAAGTTGTTCGCGATGCCAAACTCTATATGCAGCAGCAAGAAGAAGAGAAGTCTGAGTTGATAAATAAAATTGAGAAACTCAAGTTATCAGCACCAGAGAACTCAGAATCAGTCAGTGAGTATAAGCTTAAGATTGAAGAACAGAAAAGGGAGATCGATGGCTTGAATAGAAAAGTGAAAGATCAATTCAAGAGCATCGAAGAACCTAATATTCCAAGTGACGTTGGAAACACTGAAGAAGCCAAATCTAAAGATATCCGGATCAAGGGATTGGAGATTGAGGTCAACAAGCTAAAAGGCTTAAATCAAAGGCTTATTGATATAGTTACTGACCTAACAGAGAAGAATGATTCAAATGCTGAAGATCTGCAGAAGATGGCTAGAATGAAAGGAAAACAAAAGGCTGGTGATTATGAAGAGAGTCAAAATTCAGATGAAGCACAAAATCTTAAAGCTAGAAATAATGATCTAGTAGCACAGTTGTCTGCAGAAGTTCATAAGAATCAAAGGCTACAACAAGAGAATGCATGTTGCTCTGACTCTGTCGCTCAAGAAAAATTGAAGGTAAAGGAGCAAAATGACATGGTTGATAAGATGAAGCATGAACTGGAAGATGAGGTGAGTAGAGGGAAGCTTCTCAAGGAAGAACTTGATGTCCAACTTGAATCAAGGGATATGAAGATTAAAAAGTTGGTAGAAGAGCTAGAATCAGTCAAGAAGGAAATAGAGAAGTCTAAATCCAAAGGAAAGCCTAAAATGAAGGATGCCTTGCATTTACTATTTGATCATCCTTCGACAAGTGATGATAAAATGAAGAACAGATATGCTATTTCTGAAGAGAAACAACAGAATATTTTCTCAGCTCAAAGACCAGCAAGTTTCGGAAAAGCTGGTATTGGATTTTATGAATCACCTCCCATGCATGATAAGAAGAGAGACGTGAACAGTTCCTGGAGTGGAGAAAAACCTGTAGGTGCTGGAGATAGGCCTAAGAGGTCAGTTACAAAAAGAAGTGACGACATGTGCTATTTCTGTGGGATTCATGGCCACACATCAAGCTTCTGTACAGAGGCTCTGGAGTACATTTCAGGCTGTGAAAAGAGAAACATTAATAAATCTGAGAACAGGAAGAAGCATCATGAGAAATTAGAAAGAAGAGATTCTCAGAGGAAATTATATATTAGATGTTATTACTGCGGAAGAATGGGACACACCATGAGCATGTGTCAGGAAGCTCAGGAGAACAATATCAGAGGAAGAACTCAAGGTGCATCAAAATCTCAGCAGAGAGATGATAAAATGAGGTATGCCTTTGAGGGAAAATGTTTTATATGTTCTCACTCTGGGCACATGGTGAGACATTGCAGTAAGAAGAAAGCAGGAAAGGGAAAGGAACAAGAAAAGAGATCTCCACCACAGGATGTGTACAAGAAAGAAGCATGTACTGGGAGACAAAGTGGTAAGGAGAAGAATAGGCTTCGAGCCTCGGGGAAATCACATGGAGCTGAACAAAAGGTGTATCAGTCACCTCCTCTTTCATACTCACAACAGCTCTCAAGGAGAGAATGTGAGCAAACCTGGAAGATTAAGGGGAGATCTACTCCAGCGGTGATAAAGAAGAATGGACGTTCAATGGAGGACCCACCACCAATGAAAAATAGGGCGGTGACTCATAAATCTGATAAAAGGCAGATAAGCAAAGAATGCATCGAAAAATCCACATGTCGTGTTTTGCAACGAGAAGTGGAAGAAAAAGGCAGATCCCTACAATGGACAAAGAAGACAGGGAAGATGACAAGAAAGGAGATTCCTGCACCGAGAAACAATCAAGGGAAATGGAATTTCGGTAGAACATCAAAGATCGAAATGTGTACCAGTTGGTCTAAACCCCAGATTGTGAGAAAGGCCAAGTCTGCAGAATCTTCATATCAGAAAAAGGCTCATAATGTGAGCAAAGAATGCCTAGTCATATGGCCAGAACAATTGAATTTGGTCAGGCAGTTGGAGGAAGCAAGAAAGGAGTGTGATGCGCTCCAAGAAAGAATCAAAGGGTTGACCCATCAGGATCAACCATCATCCTCATGTTGAGGATTCTAGAAGAAACCCCTCTCCCTATGTATATAAATGCTATTAACTGATGATTCTTGTGTTTCAGGTTTTAGGGAGATACAATCCAAGGGGAAGTGGCATCTAAGGATGCGAAGTGGAGAAATGATATGCTCTAGAGTTTCAATTGATTCAAATCAGATACTAGAGTTGAAGAAGAAGGAGAGAAACAGAGCACAATAGGAAGTGATTGTGTTATTAACTTTATCTCTTGTTTCCTACACCGAGTTTCAACTCAGTAGGCTTAGAGATTTTGTTAGTGGCTCAAATCTGATTGGAAGATGAGAACGAATGATGCAGGAGGAAAATACGTGTTATGGGTCTAAACTGTTGGGCCTAACCCCAGGAAGTGTTGCATAACATAGGGGGAGCATTCAACAACAAAATCAGATGCCAGATCCATCAAGGAAATAATTGGATGACCCAGCTCAAGAGTTGTCTATCGAGAGAAGACATACTATGAGAGAAGCAGCAGTGATCAAGCATTTCATGCTTATTTATTTTGATCTAACATTGTGGTATCAGCTGACTGTTTTTCAGGATACCAAGAAGCTGTGAAAAGTAGCTGAAAGAAATGAAGCCACTGAAAAATGAGTCAGTGAACAATTTCCTGACGAAAGTGTTGACCGGCAGACTATCATCAGTGATCAGTGAGATCCAGTTCAGACAAAGAGAATGAAATCACTACAGCAGACATCATTACTATCTCAGGTTGAGTCGAAATGCTTTGCTGATGCAGCTGAAGATGAAAACTGGGATCATGCCATGAATGAAGAGATAGGTCAGAATTGAGAAGAATCAGACCTGGGAAATTGTTTCAAGGCCAGATGATAAAAACGTCATCAGGACAAAATGGGTCTATTTAGACAAGATGAACGAAGATGGCACAATGATTCGAAACAAAGCACGACTGGTGTGCAAAGAATACACCCCAAGAGAATGGTACTGAAGGCTATATCAGTATTTGAAGAAGATTGGTTTTCAGTGTGGGGGATTTGATTACAATATTTATTTCAAAAACAATAGTAATCAAAGGATGGTGAGGCTGGTCAAGGAAGAAGACATAATATTTGGAAGATCAGATGAAGCATAGTTACACAAGGCAGGAATGGAACATTCATTTCTGAATCTGAGTATGCCAAGGATGCTTTGGAATGATTTGGAATGGAAAATTCCAAGGAGATGAAGACTCCGGTTTCTACCCGGATGAAATCATCAAAAGATGACAGTGGCAGGGCAGTTAATATCACAGAATACAGGAAAATCATTGGAAGTCTGTTGTACTTAACCGCAACAAGGCCTGATATTGTTTTCGCCACATGCCAAGCAGTGAGATATCAGAGTAATCTCAAGGAAAGTCACATGCTTGCAGTGAAAAGAATACTTCGGTATATCAAGGGCACGGTGGACTTCAGTTTGACCTACAACGACAAATCTCAGACAGAGTTATTGGGATATACTGATCCAGACAGGGCCGGTTCAGCAGATGATAGAAAATCAACGTCAGGTGGTGCATTTTATCTTGGCGGACTATGTATTGCTTGGTTAAGCAAGAAGCAGGATTGCATTTCATTAAGCACCGCAGAAGCTGAGTCTATTGTGGCCACTCAAGAATACACACAGTTATTGTGGATGAAGCAGCAGCTTGAAGATATGGGAGTTGAAGTGAAGTCTCCGATCGGAATCCAGTGCGATAACTCAAGTGCTATCAATCTCAGCAAAAATCCCGTCCATCAATCTAGGACAAAGCACATTGAGATAAATTATCATTTTATCAAGGAGAAAGTTGAGCACGGGATCGTGAAGTTGGAGTATGTGCCTACAGAACTACAGGTTGCAGACATTCTGACAAAGGCCTTACCTAAGGAAGCATTTGAAAGGCATTGACTGGCTCTGGGAGTTCAGTCTATTCCCCACACTTGAAATAGTGTGGATATGGGACCCCCCCCCAACCCCCCCCCCCCCCCTCCCCGAGGTATGTTGTGTTTTTCCCTACTATGCTGATCTGCGTTCTCTACTATGTTATAGACTACAAAGGCGTGACCTTTGGGTTCGTTGACAAAGGGGGAGAAAAGTGCTTGACAAGTACTTGACAAAGGGGGAGAAAAGTGTTAGTTCAAGGGGGAGACAGTGCGGAGATTTGATAAATCATAATTGTTACGGGGAGAAGCTGACAGGTGGAGCAGCCAGAAAGGGGGAGCAATGAGAAAGGGGGAGTGTATTAAATCTGACGATGCTAGAATTGATCGATCAAATCATAGAAATCACGACAGTTGAGGATCGTGATAAAATCAGAACAGTGGTGTTGGAATGGTGTGAGACGGTGTCCAGCTATCAACAATTGGTATCAACTTAAGAATTCACCAATTGGTATCAGTGTGGTTCAACAACTGGTTTTATTTTAAGAATTGGTATCAGGGTGGAATCGACAACTGTGGTCTGAAATGAAGTGATTCATTGATGAACTTTTCATACTACTCTTGTTTCTCACGCCGAGCATTGCTCATGTGGGCTTAGAGTACATGTTAAGTGAATCCTTGAACGCTATCATAATCGCAAGAGGCGAATAGTGGTAGCAGCTGGAAGAAGACTCAGTGAGGTATCAAAGTGCAGAAAATATTTCTGAGCAGAGTTGTGAAGAGTTGTCAACAAACCCAAAGGGGGAGATTGTTGGGCAAAAATCCCTCAAGGTAACATTGCAGCATTTTTGGGTTGATTGTGTTTGTTGACAAAGCAGGTTTCCATGGAGAATTGTCGAGTTCCCGAGAAGTTGTTGACATTCCATGTTGACAAAGAACTTTGACAAAGGAAAGGACGATCTGGGGGCGGTACAAAAGAGCAGTACAAGGTGGCGCCGTTTTCCAGTGTTTGCCAAATTTATGGGCCTGAAAATCGCCAATGGAAAATGGAGTGATATGTTGTTGGCGAAGGTTGAGGAGAGAGAAATGAAGGAGGTGTGCGGAAAAATTAAGCGTGGCGTGCAAAACTAGCAGGTTGCGCGAAATCTTGAAGTGTGGCGCGCAAAACAGCGGGTTGCGCGAAATTGTATTTCGCGCAAAATATGTTTCAAGGCCGAAAGCGTGAAAATCGGTAAAGGCATGAGGCGCGTGAAATTTTGGAGGCGTGCGCGAAAAATTGAAGTGGCACGCGAAATAGCGGATGAAGTATTTCGCGCAAGAGGTTTTTCGAGGTCCGAAGCTCGGAAAATAGCAAAGGCATGAGGTGCGCGAAATAATGGAGCAGTGCGCGGAAAATGGTTGTGCGCGGAAGATTTGTATTTCGCGATCAAAGCGGATTACGCGCTCAAGGAGGGTTTTTCGCGCGGGTTCAATTTTGCCTATAAATATGAAGTGACCCTCCTCCATTCAGTAGAGTTCAAGACATAGAAAATACCCGAGCTCTGGTGCGCGAAATTGAAGTTAGAAAGGGTGTTGCGCGTAAACTAAAAGTTTGCGCGTAAAGTCAACTGTTGCGCGAAAAGCTAAGGCTGCGCAGAAAGTTGGTGTTGGCGCGTAAAAGAAAGAGTGCGCGAAAAGTGAATTTCGCGCAAAATCAGTGAATTGCGCGCAAGGCAGTTTCCAGGCTGCGCGTAATATTTGGAGGTTGCGCGAAAAAAGAATTTCGCGCAAATCATAGAAATTGCGCGCAAGACACCGTAAGGGTTGCACGTAAAAATTGAGGTTGCCCGGTACATCCGGTGCAAAGTGAGATTCATCTGCGGGTGAAAGTTGGACTTCAACAGAGCATCTACATACAGAGGAAGATGCATTCCTTCATGAAAATGAATAGACCTACAGGTCTATAAACTGTGAGTGAATCCCTTCTGGAGCAGTGAGCTTAGGAAGAGGAAGAAGGTGATCCTCTCCACCGGCAGTGAGCCAGAGAGAGAGAGATAGGGAGTGACCCTTGGGAAAGCAGTGAGCTGACCCTAAACATTGTAAAGGCAGTGAGCCTGGGCATAGAAGTGATCTAGCCCGAACATTGTAATCCACGGCTAGTGAAGTCTAGTGGAATTTGGTACGAACCGGCAACTTGTCGGCGTATGCTCCTTGGACGTAGCCCTTAGCGGTGAACCAAGTAAAAATCTATGTGTCAGCCTGCTTACTTTCCTGCATTGCATTCAAAGCATCATCATCAGGTAAAGGAGACAAGTGATCATAGTAACTACACAAGTGCAAACAAAGTGACCCTTGTAACAAAGAGGTCAAGATCCAGTGGGGCAGGAAGAACTTGGAAAAAGAATATCCATACCCTGATTCACCCCCCCTCTCAGGGTATATAGGCCCCTATTGGCCCTAACAGTCTTATAACCCAAATATTAGGGTATCCAAAGCACCTTGGATAAAGGTCCCTTGATTTATACTTTCAAGAAACTATGTATTACCCACACCATGGTAAGCCCTTGATCCATGAAAGATCAGTGTCTGTCTTGATATCCCCCTAATCCCTCGATCTATAAGGTGATCTACACCTCTATCTTCCTTCAACTTGGAATCCCTTGATTAAGGAGGTAATCGAGACTTATGCCTTCCTTCATCTTGTAATCCCTTGATCGTATACAACAAAAATCAAAATTTCCCAAAGAAAAACAAATCTTGTTGAAGATTTTAGTATATAGAACAAGCTATTCACGACTTAAACTCTTCAAGTATTTCACACGAAGAAATTTTGGTAGAGATCTCATAGAGTATCAATTCTCCAAAAAAGTTCACTACTATGAAATCATTCAAATGATTGGGTATTTATAGGCGAGATCTCCAAAGGTTGTATTTTCTTTCAACAATCATATTTTTATAAGAATTTTAGAGGGACCTATACAGTTGGCACTTACAACAGTCATATAATTATCGATTAAAAGACATTGTTTATCACAACAAAATATCATGATAAATATTAAGTATATGTGAATATGTTTATATATTTTTAAAATATTAACTTTAAGAAAGTTATGAAATCGTTACATTATGGAAATATAGTAACTTTAAGAAATTTATCAAATCATTACATTAAGGAAATATAGTAACTTTACAAAACTTATGAAATCGTTACATTAATAAAATATTTGAAAATTAAAATTTAATAAACTAAAATTAGAGTAAATTTTTCGAGTGAATCAGAATTTAAGGAACTGAATCTGATTCACAAAACTGAGAGAATCAGAATCACAATTCTGGACAATTTGTAATTGAGAAAAATGAATCATATTTGATTTTCTACATGATTCGGAATTAAGAAATATGAATCGAACTTGATTTTTTTCATGATTCAGAATTGTGAAAGATGAATCAGATTCAATTTTATTTGTGATTTTGAATTAAGAAAGATGAATCGGATTTGATTTTCTATATGATTTAGAATTGAGAAATAAAAAATCAGAATCGATATTTATTAGAGAATCGAGTTCATAAATTTAAAGGAATCAGAATTGAGAAATAGAAAATTAGAATCGCAATTCTGAGAGAATCAGAATTGAGAAATCAAGGGATTATGAGTTTTATTAGGGATCTGATTTATTCTAGAAACTATGCAAATAATTTTATACTTATAAATAAAAAGATTACAGAATATGAAAATATATTTACTTATAGATAGAATGAATTATTATGAAAATTCATATAAATTTTCTTATATATAAAAAGTGTTATAGATAAAATATGTTTGTGATTTAAAAAACATAAAGGAATAAGAAAATTCATATGGAAACTTTTGACTCAGCAATATCCCTCTTTTTGGAAATCATGATCAATTGATTTTAGAAAAGAATATCAAAACCAAAAGAGTTTATATTTGATCTTAAAAAAATTATCTCCCCCTTAGTTTATGACTCAAGATTAATATGACTAACTCTCCCTTATGTTAATAAATCCCCCTAAGGATCATGTAATAATTTTATATATTTTTATTCCTTTCTTAAGGAAACAACTCCCCCTTACTTAAAGATTTTTTCTTTAAGAATTATCTTCTTTAAGTTTTCCTCATTAAAAAAATATTATTTTATAACATTCTTCTCCCCCTTTGTGATTTTCAAAAAGAAATCAGGAAAAGTATAATGTAGCTGAAAAGTTAGAATAAAAACTATATGAAATAAAGAATAATAAAAATTTGATATTCAAAAAGTTTTACCTAATACTGTAGCAGTACTGTAGCAGTCATTGTGCGGGTACTGTGTTAATTACTGTAGCAGGTATTATAGCAGGTATTGTTCAGTACTATAGCAACTAGGAACAATTAACCTTGGGCCACCGGTTTGGGCTTGGAGTCTTTAAGGCCTTCAGGCCACCCATTCCTTTAGGTCAGTAGGACTTTCGGGCTACCTTTAAGGCTTTCAGGCCACCTCAAGGCCTTCGGTTCACATGCAGTTTCCCCAGACAGACTCTACAAAAAAGGAGCAGCCCTAGAGTGGGATTCCGAGTAGGCACACTCACTAGAGTAGAACCAAATGGATTGGGAAAGAATGAGATTGTATGGCTATGCCATCAGGACCAGCCAGTGCTTGCACGGGATGCTTTTCCAGACAGCCATGCAAAGGTGGAGAGCTATTAACACGATACAGATGTTGGGAAGGGGCGGTTCCTTTTAGTTATAGTCAGGTTGAATTACTTAATGCCTTCGGGTCATGTAATTTCTCTCATGCCTATGGTAAATGTAATCACCTAATACTATAGGCCTTTTAAGGGTTCCCCCTCATCCCTTGAAATGGGGGTTATCAAAAATCAATAAAAAAGAGGCCTTCAGGCCATTCAGGACTAAGATTTTAAATTTATGTTTCCTAACTGGGTTATTATAAATATAGTTCCAGAGGCTTATATTAAATATTCAGTGATACTAACTATAACACCCTAAATCTAGTAACTCATATATAGTGGTTATTTTATTAAATCATTATAGAATATAATATATCACATTATATATGATCTAAGAGCTTATTATTCTTAGGAAACTAGATATATACATGATCCATATATTATAATTAGAAACCTAAAATACAACATATTATTCCATGAAATTTTAATATATCCTCGTGATTTTACTTAGATCATGCATAGTAATCTTCTTGATTTCCTGGGGAAAAGGTTAACAAGAAGAAGGAGAAATATTAGAAGCTTAGAAAAGGGAAGAATATAGTGGAAGATGAAATGAAATGAAAAATAAATATATAATATGGTATGAATAATAATTTAATACTAACATATATCTGATAATATGAGCATAAAACAGATCCATGGATAACATAAAAATAGGCACAAGTAATCACATTGATAATAAAAAATGAGTTCATTCGGGAAAATAGCATGATTTCAAACATGTTAACCATATTGTATAGGCCATGTTCCAAGATTTCATACTCAATAGGTTGGTAAGAACTAAATATCCCAAAATAGTTTGTCTCAAGAGACATACAGATTCATCAAGGGGATATATAAGTTTGGTCCCCAATAATAACATGACAAGTCCAATGTATCCATTATATGATAGATTCCAGATTACAATATATATCATAATGTTCCTATGGAAAAACTTATATACATGTGTATTATAAAACAATACATGTATGTATAAAGCAATGAGTATATAGACCATTGATGTTTCCATGGACAATTAAATTACATGGCTATGGAGGTAAATATTGATTAATCTAGGAGTTATTAGATATTAAAATTAAAATATAAAGTATCATTGATGATGGTGAAGTAGTGGGAGATATTTTCATCAAATAAGGGAATTATTTGGAATTAATCAATGAATACAATAGTTTGAGACCAAAGCAATGATAGAAAAATAATTTCATATTTTTGAAAAATGTCACTTCCCAGCCCAGATCACACTATAAATATTATAGGTAACGGTTGGAAAAAGGGCCTCAAGCGTGCCTTCTCATATTTCAGAGGTACCTGACTAGTAGCTATGTCCAAGGGTGTGTCTATAGGGAGAATATTCCCTCATATAAAATTAAGTGAAATAGTTAATATAATTAATCATCATAAACATTATTAAATAATCATTGTGTATAAGAAATAAATATACAAAATATATAACAAATGAAATGAAATAAAGTACTAAAAAACCATGTCATACATACAAAACTCATCTCCCACCAGTCTGACCATACAAAGGAATGAATAGAAATATAGAAGTACATGGCACTACTACTAACTCTGAGCTAAACTATATACCTGGTCTCTAAGAAACTATCAAACAACTCCAGACCAATCATAAGAATCTACATGTGTATCTTCTCTCAATAATACAACACCAGGCCTCAACAATATACATCTAGCACCATTGATCAACCTAAAACTAGACATAAGGTTGGCATTCACATCTAGGATCATGCACAGGGGTAAGAAAAAAATCCAAGTATGCCACCCCAAATGGTGAACCAAAAATTACTCCCATAAGTGCATGCTCATGAAATTTTCCAAAACTAGATGAGACATAATTGGAATAGTAAATAATATGAAAAATAATATGGATAAAAAATATCTATTATCAATCCATGTTTCTAATATTTGATCGAATGTATATCCTATGACTAGGGCACTGAGCTGGACATCATACCACTCAATCCATGTATAATCAACTCTATCCTTAGGTCTATAGTCCTAATAAATAGATATTGTTTCACCCATCTCAAGAAATAACTCTGAGCAAGATATTTAATCATCGGGGGATACAAGTTCTAGCCCTAGGTTCACCCATACTCACCTTCAATCACTATAATAAAGGGTTATAGGTAATATATGTACATCCTATATATGTAGCACTAATATAGATGGCATAGCACTCAATACATGTAAATATAGATTGATTTATGAGTCTTAGGTCTTGGTATATATGAAATCATGACATTTAAACTCAAATAATCCATAAGGAGATGTCCCTTAAGTGATCTGTAAGAAATTATCTATGGTTCCAATAAAACACTCTCTATCCATTCAATAAATTTTCCAATATCCTACTCCCAATCAAGTCTGTCAAGTATAATAATTGTGCATCGAATTGATCCTAGGTTTAATCCTAGAATAGCACAAGGAGACCATCTTCAATCCCTAAGAATTTATCAATAGGGGTGTGAATCATCATGTCTATCCATTCCAAGAAAACGATGAGGATTTCCATGTCCAACATCAAATCATGTGAGGTTCAAATACCAAATCACATGAAGTACCTATGGGAATCCCAATATGGTAATAGTTAATCATGTAGGATCAATAAATGGATTCTAATAAGTTCTTATGGGATTCCCAACAAGTTAATAGTTTATTAAAATTATTAGAAGAAAAATTATAATAATTACATTCATTCATCCCTATCATAAATTGTATCATGTCATGATCATCATCCAAATACCATGAATCACCTCTAGAAAGCATAGTTTCATCATCAATAACCATGTGAGTACATAAATAAAATTTTAGGATTATAGAATTCCCAAACCCACTATGACTTCCATAGTCCCTTAGTCTTTTAAGTATGGTATGGGTACTATTATGTCACTCATTAACACCTCTACCGAAACCTATAATGCTCAAATTCAAGGTCAATCAAAAAATGTGGTGCCCACTTGGGTACCCTGGATCAAAACACAAGATAGTAATCCTACTTAGGATCGTCAAGGTTCGTAAAGAAGTATAGGTATCCCTCCATGGGCCCTTATAATTAATAATTAAAATGGGGTATCCCTCTTGGGGTCCTGTGAAATGTGTGAAAAGATAAAGTCATCCCTCATGGGATTTTTAAAAGTGGTACATAGGAATAGCCATCCCTTAGGGGATTTTCAAAAATAATATTCAAGTGAAGGAATTATATATAAAATACTCTACATAAAAACATTAGTGGAGGAAACCAATAGGGGATCCTCAGTTACATTATAGCCTCACAAGGGTAACCACTTCTTCTGTCTGTCTCAACATATGGAACGGAATCTTGTCCTAAAAGATAAATTAATTTAAACATCATTACAATGAGATGTCTCATTACCCATATCATATTAAGTTCTCACTCTAGGTCGATCCAAACACCCAACCTATCTGTCTCATCAAGTCACAATCCAGTCTCACTAACCATGGACTCTCTCAACATACACCAACTGAGGACCTTGGAAAACCCATTCCATGACTTCCAATCATACTTACAACCCCCAAGTGGATCTCATCACATGTTTTAATCTCCATAGATAATTTATTCGATTACCATAGGATGAACATCTATTTTATAATTTGATCAACCCCTAAAAACCTCTTAATATATCAAAACACCACAAGGGTTTCACCATCATGATCTATATGGGAAAATATTTAAAAGGGAATCCTACTGTGTATAATTCTTAATCCAAGATGTAAAACCCTAAAACCACTAAAATGTGTCACATTGGGGTAGTACACATCCTGTAATGAAATTAAATGGTGTGTACTCAAAAATATCTCACCTAGCCATGTACATCTATATACACTACCTCATAGGGGCTCTGGTCATGTACTACTATATATCCTATACACACCTGGGTTATATCCATGTAATAATAAATGAACATTTCCCCCTTATATGGGGTGTTTTCTCAAGTAACCTAGCTACATGCCCATGTACTACTACATAGTGTGAACTTAAAGTACATGGTGTGTACTTTCTGAAACTCTTCTTCCCATGTACTTGGATACATGGCTATGTACAACTAAATGGAGTTTACTCCAAGTAAGTATTGTATACATCCAAAATGTTATCTTCCCCAACTAGGAAGAATATATAGCATGTGTTCATGAATCCATGTATCATGTGATCAATATTTCCCTAATGGAAACCCCTCTAATTAACCTAAAACACCCATTTTACCAATTAATCATATATTGACCTAGTATGTGATTTAATTAAACATAATACGGAATTAAAACTATATATTTGTTAAATATATGTCTATTTACAGCAAAAAAATTTCAAATTACATAACTTCAGGTGGAATCCACTAAAGCCTCATCCATTTTCGTGATCTATATCTAACGCACAATCATATAGATTCTCCCAAGATCTATGGTTGTACCTCTCTTCTGATCCCTCTTTCTCTCCCCCTTCTCTTGTATCTCTATTATAGAAAATGTTTTCTCATAAGGGGATGCATGATAATCTAGGTGATAAAAGGAGGAAAATTTATGAAAAAGAATATGAAGAAGAAAATAAATGAAAATGGAAAAGGAAAGGGTTCTGGGACCAACCCCAACACCCAGCATGATGTTATACCATGACTAGGATAAAACCCACAATCCAGAATCAACCATAGAGATAGAATCACAATCATATTCTCTATTTAAAATATATCACCGAATGAACTTGTGAGAATAAATTAATAATTAATTAATTATATATAAAATTAAATTTATTCTGTTAAAATTCAAACTTCTTATAATTAACTATTGTAATAGGACTAAAAGAATATTTCGGGACCAGTGGATTTTTTAGAATAATTATCTGAGATCTTCTGCTTGGGGAAAACCATTTTACCCCTCTTGAGCATCTGAAAGAAAAAATTCTAATTTATTCTCAATTCTATAGTTTGGAAAAACATGGGACATTAAAAAATGTATTTTATTATTAGGTTAGTATAATAAGAGACAATGGGAAAATATTATTCACAATTAAATTATATATTCATACAAATTAAAAAAAATATCATTAAACATGTAAAGTTAAAGGAATTCAAGGGAATTTCAAAAGAGAAATGATAAAAAATGTGTGGAATCTCATACCATTATATGAACCTTACAAAATATTGAAAATTAAATCCATATATACTTAGAGTTTGGCCTCTCAAATGATTAATCTAGATATGGGTTTAGGAACCCTTACCTCACTATGTCTTTTGAGAAAAACTCATGTGATAAGCATTGCGATATAAATAGAGATAGTGTATGAAACTCTTATCAACTGATGTCACTTCACAAAGCTTCATTAGAGGTAAAATGAGTGAAAGAACAATCTAAATGGTATTGGAGTGGAGATGAATTAGAGAATTGGTGGTTTTTTATATATAATTGGATGATTTTTTTATTAATTTATATACATAGGTTTTGGAATTTTGGTTATGGGAAAATTGAAATTCATGGGCCTTCACATTGTTATAAACCATGGAATTTTATATTTAGAGACTAATTTTTTACTTTTAATATTTTTATAACTAAAATACGGTAATTTTTTCTACATGTTAAAAAAATTATTCATAAATAATAGCTTTTTAAATCAAAACATATATCATTTTCTTTACAAACATATTTATAGGTTGGGGAAAACAATTTTTTATTTTAAAATGCTTTATTTTAATTAGTAAACATATTTTTCATTAAGAAATTATTTCTATTATTTATTACATAACTTTTAAATAATTATCATGTAAAAATACTTATAGTATATTCATATCATATATTAGTATTTACCCAAAAAATCAAATTTCCCATAAAATTATAAAATATTTACCATTAGTTAATTTCAATGTTCTAATTAAAAATATAAAGTCCATTGAATTAAAATTATTCTATCTTTATGTGAAGCTTAACTATTATATAAAAATGCTTGTGTTTTTTGAAAATATTGAATTTAGCACCAAAAATTTAATAACTTATTTCAATAGAATACATATATACAATATAATTATAGAATATAATATATTTATAATTAGTAGTTAACAAATAATTTTATTTTCCTTATTAGAAAAAAGAATGTATAGATTTATATTATATCTATAGTGGTTATATAGGGTATTTATTATTCTAATGGTTTGTTTCCATGTTGCAAGATTCCAATAGTATCATTTCCATTCAAAAGGTAATATTAACCCTTATATATACACTTAATTTGAATATCTAAAATCATTAATATTTTCTCTTAGTTACTATAACATGATTATTACATTTCTTTTTTCATCATAATAGTAATTTATCTTGTATACTTTTCATTCATTTTAGAGTATGATCCTCTGGACTTCAAGATTATAGTAGTGTCTTATATTCTTATGTGTTATATAGCACTAGTTATGGTCAATATTGTGAATTTAATTTTTGATTTTTCTGTTGTACTACTATGTGTTTTAATATTATAATGAAATAATATAATATTCATTGTATAATAGATTTTGTGATGAATTTCATATTTACTATAGTAAAATACATGTTCTTAAAACGTTCTACCAAAACTCCATGAAAAAAGTGAAGAACCTGAAATTAGTAGATAAAGGATGAAGGGATGAAGAAAAGGGAATCTCATGTTAATGATGGTATTTTACAATAGAATTAGCGGTTTTGATCAATAAAGGATGAGTATATGGAACTAAAATAATACCTAGCATTGAGTTGGGTTTTTGAGAATAACAGAAAGTTGAAAAAAAGAGGTCAATCCCTATTTATAGAAAAAAAAACTATCCAAACTCCACCATGATGTGGTGGGTTAAAAAATGGACACTGTGGACCCATCCAAATAATTATTCATGATCAAAATCATTTGAAATAGTTATATCCCCCCAAACATCATTATTATTTAATCTGTTATAAAAATGTGTTTGACTGTGGATATAGAATAGAGGTGCCCAAAATGGTTCTATCATACTCAAATTGGACTCACAATAATGATTCTCTATTATATAAATAATAAAACCTAATAAATTCCAACATACCGATGAAACTCAACAATATTGATGAAACTTAAAAACCATGGAGCCACACCACTACATGTCTTAAAACCGGTTCTCCACTCTTTTCTGTTTCCCTCAATACTATACCATAATCCCCTAAAAGGAACACCCAACATAAAAGCATCCACCATGGTGAGAAAAACCACTATGGTATGGATAGTCAACAAAAAATGTGTTTCAAATTCTGACTCTATAATCTCTTAAAAATGACAAACTCTTTATGTTCACAACACCACTACGATCTCTAAAATGGACATATCCACTTAAAAACATTTATTTTATTCTCCAACATACCAAAAATATACTTATCACATTTGAGACACTTCAAAACTCTTTCTTAATACCCCCAAAAACTATAGAAACACTAAGTAATGGTCATGAAAAAACCCTACATGTTACACTCTATGTGCATGTTCTAGCTACCAGATCATTTAGGTTCCCCAACATGAATATTTTTTCCACTTAATAAAAGTCCTTTAATCTAGATTCCTCTTTTTATTCTCGGTCACAATGTGTTATACAAATCATTTTCAGGTGTATTCGAATCCATTATTACATAATTATCATTCAAATATCAATCACAGGTAGCCATGTGTTCCTAAGGTCCATTAAACTTGAATATATATTATATAGAAAAGGATCATTTATATATAAGTTAAGTCTTATAAAAAGGATCATTTAAACATGACACTGAACTATATAGAAAAGGGTAAATTCAATATTACCTTGGACTTTATAAATAGTTTCCTTTATGTAATACCTTGAATTACATTCCCTCATCTATTACATAAGATATTAAACTGCATGTTATGCCTTCATGCATTTATTTAAATAACATGTAAACCCTTTATTCCATAATTCTACACATACTTTCATGGATTTATAACATAATTTTTCATTTAAAATGTGATGTTAATTCACCTTCAATATAGATTAATATTATAAACACAACCCTTTAAATTGAAAGGATTTTTATTCTTGTAAACAAAGATATATAAGAACCCACTCTGATATTCAATACCAACATCATTTCCGCCCCTTATTTCTCTTCCCAAACTAACCTTGACTAATTTATAAATGAAACCCTCTCACTTATATGATGATCGAAGAACATTTTCTCTTTTTCTGGTAATTCAAAAGGGATTTTTTATCACCTTATAAGATACATTTAAACCTAAAAGTGACCATCAAAGTGTCATGTATGAATTTAAACTATAAAATAAATATCATCACCTTACGAAGTGGTTTAAAACACTAAATTTTCCTTTGAAATATTTTTATATTAAGATAAACTATATAGTAAACCTCATTACCTTCTTTAATGGATTGAACTATAAATTAACCTTCTCAGTATTCCTATACTATAATAAAAAAAAATTAAAATCTAATCACTTACTTGGATATCATTAAACACTAATGTAACCTTCATAATCATTGTATTTGAATTTGAACTATAGTTTAAATCTTATCACTTTCTTTAATATGTTTTAACTTAAAGGTAACCATTATATTATTCCAATAATACTTTCAACTATTGAGTAAGTCACTTCACATTGTAGAATTATTTTTAATTTCACATTACCCTTCACTATAATCCTTTATGACATTAAAATATTGAGTAAATATCATCACCTACTCATATATCTTCAATATCTAAAGTGACCATCTTAATCTTCCATTAAAACATTATAATATATAGTAAATATCATCACCACTTTAATGACATTAAACTATGAAGTAACCTTCATAGTATTCTAATATAATATTAAACTATAAAAGAAATCTCATTTCCTTATCATATCGATTAAAACTCAAAATAATTTACCCATTATACATATATTACTTTATCTTATAAAGTAAGCCGCTAACCTTCTCTAATATTTTTAAACCTGTGATTAACCTTCTCAATATTTTTATAAAATACTATACTATAAAGTAAAAATTATCACCTTATAAGATGAATTAAAACATTTAATTAATCTATAGAGTCTTCCTCTATGAATTTAAACTATAGAGTAAGTCCCACAACCTTTTCAAGTGGTTTTAAAAATAAAAGTTACATTTTTCATCTTCCTATATAAATTTAATCAATATATTTTTCCTCTATAGTAATATAAATTATATATTATAGTTCCATTTAATTAAATATATTAAGAGGCTCTATGTAATTATTTTATTCAAAGAGTTACTTCTAATCTACTTATAAGAGTACTTAATTATCCTTATGGGAAAAGAACAAGATTCATTAGGAAACAATTATAGGTAATTTTCAGTCCTTGTAGAATTAAATATATAAAGAAATCATTTAGACTTGTAATTGAATATATTCACCCCACTCAAGTAATAAAATATGAAATTAATCAACTCGGAAAGGAATGATTCTATAAATATTTCATACATAATATGAAATCTATAAGAGGATATTGGATTAGATAATAGAAACCCTTATGATATGATTTGACATTTCATCCTATGGAATGGAAAATATCAACTAATACATTATAAAAATGGGATACACATGGAATGTTGAAAAAATGTGATCTAATCATGAATTATTTTCCTTCCATTAAACTGATTTATTGATCTTGTATAACTCTCTATTGTATGTGTTATTAATAGTTTATTGATCTATATTTTCCTTATATTATAAAATTTAAAATGATGGGTAATATAGTAGGTAACACTATATAAACCCATAATATTTTTTATTGTTAAGTGAAAAATATAATGGTTGTTTCCTCTATAAGAAGATCACATGTGATAACCATTTATTTGTATGAAACTATCATTTGTACTTCCAAAACTTCTAGGAGCCATTTCCTACTCTTCCAGGAACAAAATCTCTAATGATAGATGGTTGAACCCACAGTAATTGATTTTGATTAGGAAGGTGTTATCCTAATATAGAATATTAAAAGATAAATCTTGGATATAATAAATCCATGAAGGACTGTTCCACACTAAAAAAATAAGGACCATAAACACCCATAATCATCATAAACCATGTATTGAATCTCTCTCCCAACCATGAAAGTAATTTCCTCCCCTTTATGTAAGGGAAGGATATGGTTTATGTTTTGATTTCCCACATTTATATCCAAAAAACTTGGTAGAATCTTTTATATTAGGGTAGCCACCACAGTCGGGCAATCTGACCTACTTAGAAGATACCTCTGAAATCTCTAACCCCAACCATTCCATCCGAGTACTCAAAAATTTCTATCTTAAAGTATGTTTTCCCAATAAATTAATGAATTTCACTATGTATCAATTAAAGTTTTTTTATATGTTTAGTTTTTATCAACCAATATTAATTAAAAATAACTCCATTAGTTACAGATTGAAGTGGTAAAGTGTAACGTCCTGGTTCCAAGAGCCGCCCAGAGGTGCCACGTACTTGGTTGGTTACATGGCCTCACGTGCATTTCCCAAAATTACAGAGGCTTATGACTAGCAGTGAGATCCTTGGGTGTTATTATGGGGAAATTATTCCCTCATTGGTAGAGTAACATAGTGGAAATAAACAGATAACAATATCGGAAGCAGTAATAACATGCAATAGGTAAACAGTAAAAGACTGAAATAAATAAGAAACTGATGCACATATATAAATGATGCATGGTACATATGTCTAGGAAAGTATCCAAACAAGTCACAATGCTGGAATAAATTAATAAACCAAAGTAAAAAAGAAAATCAAGTAAACAGATCCACAGCATCGCAAGCCTCATCTTGGTCCCATGCTCCCCAACTCCATAGTAATCAAGTACCTAAAGTAGAAGGGTGTTTTCCCTTATCTATATCTGCAGCAATATAATCTATTTTGGCACAAAATCATGACCCAAATAGGGTGTGAGATGAATCCCAGTAGGCAACCACCCAAAAATCTATGCCTAACAGTCAGTGGATATATATGGTAGGCAATAAGCAAAATGAAGCAGTAAACAAGGAAGTACTCAAAGGTAAACAATCATACATTTTCAATTACATCTATTTTCATTTATTAGTTAAGAAAAAAATAATCATAAGTAAACCTCTAGGAATTACTCATATCCTAACCTCTCTGGTTCAAAAAATCAAAAACAAGAAACCCCTGGGAAGTACCCATAGTCTAACCCCTCTAGTTCAGCTTTAGTAAAGACTCTCTGAGGAAGAACACACCATCAATTCCCCCTATAATCTTGTATCGGTAACTATAGACACTCTAAGAAAGCACTCAACATCCAATCCCCCCTGTGGTCTCGTAATGAGGAAACTACAGGCACTCTAAGGGAGCACAAAGTCCATCCCCCTTATGTTCTCACAATGTAAAGTAAACAAACACTCTGGAGAAGCCCTCAGCATCCATTCTCCCTATGGTCTGCTACACTAGGTTCTCATAGTCTTGTGTAAATCAATTATGCACAAACGATATATGGAAGCCAAAGTAAACATCAAGAAATACTTGGATAAATATTCTACAGCATATCACATCATGTTAGATAAAAGTCACTTCATCCTAACAACACTAGGCATGGAAAACAAAGCAGCCTAATAGGAAAAGCTAGACCAAATGGTCAATATCAAGAAAACATGGGAAACACATCCATAGAAAGGTAATTAACCCTATTTATAATCATAAATCCTATACTTGAGCACACATGGCATAACAGGCAATAACATGGCTAAAAACCATAAACATGCAATACCCCGAACAAGGGTATTGGGTACTTTTGCACATATAACTCAAAGAATAACTACAGAAAGGCACAAACCACCTACCTCAGCATTGTACGACCGATATATGTGAACATCAGGCCTTAAATCTCCCTATAACATTTTATATATACAAAAACTTCTAAAACATTCAATCGATGAAATCTCATGAAAGAAAAGAAATCAGGAAACGAGGCTCTAGAAGAAGTAATAGATTACCATGGATATTCCAATTCAATCAATGATGGTTGATTCGGAGAATATATGGTGAGTTAGGGGGTCAGAGAAGAATCAACGGCTACAGATGATCTTGGACGAGGCGAGTGGAGAAGAAGATATTTTTGTGAATGAGACACAACACTGATCCGTTTAATGAATTATAAATAAAGTACATAGCATGTCTTTTAAAAGAATGGTGAGTGTACTTGTCTTTATCGAGCCCCACTTTAGGTGGCCTCCAGGTCACCCCACACGACCATGTAATCGTTTGTTACATGACCAGTACACAGTCACCCACGCAACTGGGTACATGGCGTGTACTTATAAGTACACGGTGTGTACTCCTAAAATTTCCAGAAACTCCTCTTTTCTCAAAAACAACAAGAAAAGAAAGGCATACTTGAAAGGAAGATCTGGGTTCTTACAAACTTCTCCCATTACAAAAATTCATCCCTGAATTTCCCTAGCAATGAGGTGTAGAAGAAGAAACCTCAAATAGCTTCAGCCACTGCGATCGTACATCAGACTCCCTCTCCCAAGTCTCATATTGTACTCACCCATGCTGCCATAGCACTCGTACTAGAGGAACAAACTAGCCATGGAGAACCTTTGCACTATGATCAACAGTCCGGATAGGATGCTCCTTGAATAATTCATCCACCTCCAAATCAACCTCCTCGGGTTGAAAGACATGAGACGGGTCTGAGAAATAATTCCACAACTGAGAAACGTGGAAAAATCATGCATATCCCAGTACCTCTGAGGAAACTACAATCGATAGGCAACCAGACCGACTCTCTCCAAAACCTCAAACAGTAAAACATATCTCGGAAAAATCTTTCCATGTCTCTAAATCCTTCTATGTCCCAACCTCGGTGTGACACGTAGAAAAACCTGATCTTCGACCTCAAACTCCATAAGTCATCTTCGTCGATCAGTATAAGACTTATGTCGTGACTGTTCAGTATCCATCCTCTTACAAATCAACTTTATCTGCTCTGTGGTCTCTTAGACAAGAAGAGGTCCTAGCATAACTTCCTCTTCTACTTCCAGCCAACATAAGGGTGATCAGCATGGCCTACCGTACAAATCCTTATAAGGTGACATTTGAATAGTTGCTTGAAAACTATTATTATATGAAAACTCCACAATAGGTATGTGCTTCTCCCAAGAACCTCCAAAATCTAGGACACATGCTCAAAGAATGTCCTCAAACACTTGAATTGTATGCTCAGAATAGCCATTTGTATGGGGGTGGTAAGATGTACTCAGAAGTACTTATATACCCAAGGCCCTCTCTAATCGCATCCAGGCCTGAGAAGTAAAACATGCATCCTTGTCTAAAACAATAGAGTGCAGAACTCCATTTAAACGTACAATCTCTCAGATGTACATCCTTCCCAGCTCATCTACACTGAAGGTCTCCTTGATAGGAAAGAAGTGATCAACCTTTGTGAGTCTGTCAATGACAACCCAAACTGAATCATTCCCTCGAGGCGACCTCGGAAAACCTATTACAAAGTCCATCACAACATCATTCCAATTCCACTCAGTAATGGATAACTGCTACAAAATCCATGTTGGTTGCTGATGCTCCTCCTTCACCTGCTAATAGGTGGAACACCTCATGAAAAACCCAGAAGCATATCTCTTCATACCTGGCCACTAATATTGATTGTGTAGATCTTGATACATCTTGGTGACGCTAGGATGAACCGCCCAAACTGAGGAATGAAAGTCTCGCATCATATCCTTTCATATGTCTGCTGACACCCATATGCACCCCTGAAAACACAAGATCTCATCCTCACCCACAGTTGATCCAGGAATAGGGTCCTCTCCTGACACACTATCCCGTAGGACTTTTCCTTTATAATATGATAGTTGCCTCATTCGCACTCGACCAATTAGAGTATAGGTAACCACTACAAAAGAAATAAATGTCTTCCCATGTCTATTTTACACCTCCAAATTCATCTCAGAGAATATAGCCATAAGGTGCCACTCACTACTGGCCTCCTGAACTGCCTATATCTAAGTCCTCCTGCTCAATGCATCATCCACTGCGTTTCCTTTCCCAGGAATGTAGGCAAGCTCAAAGTCAAAGGACTGAAGGTACTCAACCCACCTTTGTTGTCTCAGATTTAGATCACGTTGAAGTGAAGATATACTTGATACTTTTGTGGTCGGTGAAAACCAAAAAATGCTCTCCCAAAAGATAATGTCTCCAATAGCATAAATCATGAACAACTGCAGCCAACTTGAGATTGTATGTCAGGTAATTCCTATCATGTGGCCTTAACTAATGAGACTCGTACAAAATGACTCCTTCCCCCTGTATAAGCATTTATCCCAGCCGGATACCTGATGCATCACAGTACACAGTATAGCACTTTCCCATCTCTAGAAATACTAGTATTGGTGCTGAAGTCAACCTCTCTTTTATCTCCTAAAAGGCTGGCTAATAAGAATCTGACAACAATTACTTTTCACCCTTCTTAGTCAGGCCTGTAGGTGGTGATTCTAAGCATGAGAAGTCTTTTATGAAACATATATAGTATACATCCAGCCCTAGAAAACTTCGTACCTAAAATACATTCTTCAGCTTCTCCCAGGAAACTACTACCCTCACTTTCTCTGGGTCTACTAACACTCCTATTTCTGAGATAACATATCCCAAGAAGTGAATCCAGTCCATCCAAAAGTGTAATTTTGAGAGCTTAGAATATAACTGATGCTCTCTCAGTGTACTCAAAACGATCTCAAGATGTGTATCATGGTCATGTCAAGTGTGAGAGTACACCAAGATATCATCCATGAAGACTACCACGAAATAATCCAAGTATGGATGGAACACTCGGTTCATCAGTACCATGAAAATAGCAGGTGTGTTCGTGAGACCAAATGGCATAACCACGTAATATTATAGACCATACCTACTCCTAAAGGCTGTAAGAGGTATATCATATGGTCTAATGCACAACTGATGTTAATCAGATCTTAAGTCAATATTTTAGAACACCTAGGATCCTCGAAGCTGATCAAAGATATCATCAATCGTCGGAAAGGGATATTGGTTCTTGATCGTCAATTGGTTCAACTTCCAATAATCCACACAAAGTTGGAGGGTACCATCCGCCTTCTTCGCAAACAGGACAGGTGAACCCCAAGGAGATGTACTGAGTCGGATGAAACCCTTTGCCTTCAACTCCTCCAATTGCTTCTTTAGCTCCTATAACTCTGGTGTATCCTTCCTATAAGGAGGAATGGACACCAGTGTCGCTTCTAGAACAAGCTCGATAGAAAAGTCTACCTCTCGCTCTGGAGAAAAACCTAAAAAGTATTCTGGAAAGACATCCCTAAAATGATCCACCAATGGAGGAAATTCCAACTGTGAATTCCCCTAGTCGTCTAGATATAGACTAGAAATATGGGTTGTAACTCCTCCCAACCCATGATTCTCGGGTCCTACTCTGCTCGCATGGACATCCCATTCGCCCTTGTGTAAAAACAAACTGCACTCTAGTGATGTGAAACTCACCCTACAGCGATAACAGTCAAAAAATTCTTTGAAGGGAAATAACTAGTCCATCTCAAGAATTAAATCATATCCTATCATATCTAGGATATAGAGGTCCCATGAGAAGTGACAGCCACCAACCTTAAGAGGGAACTCCTTGCACTGACGTACACTGGCCATCGTTGTCCCCAACGGAGTGTCCAGCATCAAGACATCAATAGAAGAAAAGATATAGAGTCCAAGTCTCTCCACAATATCAATAGATATGAAAATATGGTAATCACCTATATCAAAAAGTGCAGAAGCTAAAAATGAGGCAACTAGGATCATACCTCAAACTGTAGAGGGTCTGGAGTACTGCTTCTGATGGGTCTACTCCACTGCAAAAGTCTAGCCTGTACCATGACCCTGTGACCCTACCTGACCACCCTAAGCTGATCTACCCTGATCCGGTCCACCCTATTGTCGATGAAAGCCTACCGACTGGCTACCACGGCTGCGACCTCCACCTCGGCCTGAACGACCAGAAGAACTCCAGTTTCCAGACCGATGAGAAACTGGTGGTGTTGCTCCTGAATGTGGAGTCATAGAGGAACTATGATCACCAGCTAATAGAGATAATAACTAATAGAATCACTGAAGATGTCCCATATTGCCTCAAGATCGGCACTCTATTGAGTCTCTCGGGCAATGTGTCCTCATATGTCCGAACTGTAGAGGGTCTGGGGTCCTTCTCCTGTTGTGCCTGCTCCACTAAAAAAGTCTGGTCTGTACTATGGCCCTGTGACCCTGATTGACCACCCTGAGCTGAGCCACCCTAATTTGGTCCACCCTGTTGTCACTGAAATCTTGTCGACTGGCTACCATGGCTGCAACCTCCACCTCAGCCTGAACGGCCAGAAGAACTCCAGTTCCCAGACTGATGAGAAACTGGTGGTGCTACTCCTGAACATGGAGTCATAGAGAAACCCCGATCAATAGCTACTAGAGAGAAGAATTGATAGAAGCGCTGAATATGTACCATATTGCCATAATATCGGAACTCCACTAGGTCTCTCAAGAAATGTGGCCTCGTATACCCGCTTTTCCAGCACTGGTAGCACACCACCTGGATACCAGAAAAAGTATCGTGCCTACTATGATCTCCACGTGTAGACTCCGTGCAGCGCTTCCTGCTATCAGTCTAAGGGGTACCAACTCTAGATGTCGAACCTTCCTAGCTCAAAGCTCTAGAATCCCTCAGATTGCACTCCGTGATTAGCGGCTGGTTGACTATAGAGGTGTTGGAAGTCAACTTGAAGATGTTCCCCTAAGATTAGATGTTGTTCCTGAGTCCATACTCAAACTTCCTCACCAGAAATAACTCATCACTTATTGGGATGGGTGTGAAGTGTTGCAGCTCTGTGAAGTGAGAAGAATACTCCATAACTGAAAGAGTAACCTACTCCATACTCATGAACTCTCAGGCTCAATCAGCCCTCAAATGCTCTAGGTAAAAGTAGTCATAGAAGGCACACTAGAACTCATCCCAAGCCATAACCTGTTGGTGTCCCGCCTATGAGATCACATCCCACCATCTATTGGTTGAATACCAAATCATATACTTATCGAGCTTCACCCTCCTCTCTGGAGGCGTCTCTAGATGCTCGAAGATAGATAGCATGGCTTCTAACCATGATTCTGCAGCCTGAGGTCCTCCATCCCCTATGAAGGTGGAAGGATGTTGCTACTGGAAAACCCACGTCAGCTCTGCCATAGAAGGGGTAGGATGTGGTACTCCTCAAAGGGTCTTCATGAACCTCATGAATCCCTCTCATAACAATGCATCGGTACCTGTATTTGGAATAACAACTAGTTCCAAGACTAGCACTACAGGAGGATCTTATTGTTGTCCCTGATCAGCCATGTCTAGTGTCTGATCACCGCCCTGTAACTAGCATACAACTGGAGGATGTCTCGGTGGCATGACTCTTCAAGGTCAAGCACACACCTTAGATTAATATTATCAAGGATTGAAACTTCAAATTGAAAGAAGGGAATATGAGGAAGAAATCATTCAAGAATTCAAAAAGGTGGATACACGGTGTGTATAACTTCTACACAGTGTGTTCCTTTAAACCTCTACATAGGTGTGTACTCTTGCCAACCCTGGTCGTGTAAGACCCCATACACATGATGTGTTCTCCCCAGACACGGCATGTACTTTAATCGTGTTCTCATGCCTAATTTATTCTACATGACTTACATGGTATGTATTGGAATGACTTCACCGATTCGTTTTGTTAGTCACACGGCCATTTACACGGATTACTCTACACGGCGTTTTTTTTCAGAAATGGTGTGTTTTGACTATCCATAATCCACTTGTGTCATTAGTCACAGGTTCGGACACATGGTCTCTACAACACAACGTGTACATCAGGTACACAACGTGTTCCATCAAGAATTTCCCAACCCCATGTCTCTGCCCACACAACCAGTCACATGGTTAAGGATTACATGGCGTGTACATACAGTACACATCATGTACTTAAGAAAAGTTGTTCCTTCCCAAACAGAAGGACACAGGGTGTGTATTCAGTAATACACATCGTGTATTATGGGTTTTTCTGAATAGTATGCCTCAAAAACTACTCCAGAACCCATAAAAACACTAAAACAAACATTAAACTACTAAATTCCTATCCGTGAGGGCCCATACTCCCCACGAATAAAATCTTGGAATATTATACAAGTTATATAAAAGGAATAAAAATGAAATTATCCACCAAATTATGATCCATGAAGACCCATAACACCTCAAGAACCAAAGTTTAGCGTTCATTCAAACAAAACCTTATACAAACAATACCCTATCAAACTGCAGGTATTCTATCAAGGCATCTATCATAATATCATGCATAACTAGCACAACATCTATCACAACAACATGCTATCAGTAATGAACCCTAAATGGAATGGAAATAATCCATGACATGTTATCTCTAGAAAGTGCGTATATGATGCATGAGATGGCATACCCTCATCTCATTAGGTTGCAACAGAAAATAAAACCTCAATAAAATCAAAGATAACATCACAATAAATGTGAATCACTCAATGGTGAAATCAAATCAACTATAATAATTTCAAAACCATAAAAATAGAAATAATCGAGGTAAATTGGATTTTCCCTATACACGGGTTAGCTACTCCTAGTCACAGGTTATTACCAAGTACCTATTCCTTCCTATCCCTGGCTATAGGCTCCAAACAGTAAATCAAGAAGAAGAAAATTCCTCTGATACCACTTTGTAACGTCCCAGTTCTAGGAGCCACCCAGAGGTGCCTCGTACCCAGTTGGTCACATGGCCTCAAGAGTATTTCCCCAAATTCCAAAGGCTGCTGACTAGTAGGAAGGGATTTGGGTGTGATTATGGGAAAACTATGTCCTCATTGGCAGAGTAACGTAGTGGAAATAAACAGATAACAATAGCAGAAGTGGTAATAACATGAAATAGGTAAACAGTGGAAGACTAAAAGAAATAAGCAACTGAGGAACATATATAAATGATGTAAGGTACATATGTCAATGAAAACATCCAAACAAGTCACAATTCTAGAATACAGTACCAAACCAAAGTACAAAAGAAAATAAAGTAAACAACTCCACGGCATTGCAAGCCTCAGCTTGGTCCCATGCTCCCCATCTCCACAGTAATAAAGTACCTAAAGTAGAAGGGTGCTTGACCTTATCTATACCTGCATCAATATAATCTATTTGGGCTCAAAATCAAGACCCAAACAAGGTGTGAGATGAATCCCAGTAGGCAAACACCCAAAGATCTGTGCCTAACATTTAGTGAATATATATGGCAGGCAATAAGAAAAATGAAGCAGTAAACAAGGAAGTACTCAAAGGTAAACATTCATACAGTTTCAATTACATCCATTTTCATTTATTAGTTAAGAAACCAATAATCATAAGTAACCCTCTGAGAATTACTCACATACTAACCCCTATGGTTCAACCAATCAAACACAAGCAACCCCTGGTAATTACTCACAGTCTAACCCATCTGGTTCAGCTTTAGCAAAGACTCTCTGAGGAATCACTCACCGTCAATTCCCCATATGGTCTCGTATCAGTAACTATAGACACTCTGAGAAAGCACTAAATTTCCAATTCCCCCTATGTTATTATAACTAGAAAACTATATACACTCTGAGGGAGAACAAAGTCCATCCCCCCTATGATCTCACAACATAAAGTAAACAGACACTCTAGAGAAGCCCTCAACGTCCATTCTCCCTATGGTCTAATACACCAGGTTTCTACAACCCTGTGTAAATCAATCATGCAAAAACGATATATGGAAACCAAAGTAAACCTCAAGAACTACTTGGATAAATATTCTACAACATATCATAGCATGTCAGATTAAAGTCACTCCATCCTAACAACACTAGGCATGGAAAACAAAGAATCCTAACAGGCAAAGCTAGAGAAAATGGTCAATATCAAGAAAACATTGGAAATACATCCATATAAAGGTAAATAACCCTATTTACAATCAAAAATCCTTTACTCAAGCACACAAGTCATAGCAGGAAATAACAGGTCTAAAAACCATAAACACACAATACCCCAAATAAGGGTATTGGGCACTTTTGCACATATAACTCAAAGACTAACTACAGAAAGGCACAAACCACCTACCTCGGCATTTTATGATCGATATACATGAACCTAAGGCCTTGAATCTCCCTAGAATGCCATAGATCTACAAAAATGTATAAAACTTTCAACTGAGGAAATCTCACAAAAGAATAGAAATTAGGAAACAAGGATCTAGAAGAAGGAAGAGCTTACCATGTCGATTCCAACACAATCGATAGCGGTCGATTCGGAGAACGGATGACGAGTCAAGGTATAGGAGAATAATTGTCGTCTACGGACGTTCCTGGACAAGACGAGTGGAGAAGAAGATCTTTTTGTGAACGAGACGCAACCCCGGTCCATTTAACGAATTAAAAAGAAATTACATGTTGTGTCTTTTAAAAGCACACGGCGTGTACTTTCCTTTACCAAGCCCCACTTTAGGTGGCCTCCAGGTCACCCCACACATCCATGTACTTGGCCATTACACGGCCAGCACATGGTCACCCACAATAACCGGGTACACAACGTGTACTTATAAGTACATGGTGTGTACTCCTGAAATTTCAAAAAACTCCTCTTCTCAAAAACAACTAGAAAATAAAGACATGCCTGAAAATAAGATCTGGGTTCTTACATAATGTATTTTTCAAATATGATGGTATGTGAAGGGGAAATATGGATGGAGAAATTACTAGGAGAAAAAATAATAATTTTAAAGACACGGTCTTAGATGATGACATTATGGTACATAAAATTGCTATATTAAGGTTAGTGTGGCGATACATATAGTTTGAGACATTAAATTTTATAAAATCATTAATTATATATATTATAGATACCTCAGATTGCATGGATAAGGAAAAAAGTGTGTATGGCCTTAAACAGTAAATATAGATAACACTAGTTGAAAATAAAGACCTCACATTGGGTTTTGAATGTCAGTTATTATATAACATAAATTAAAATTTTTGTTTTAACATATTTTACATTATTGATGATGATAAAATTAGTTTTTAATTTCATTTTTATTATAGATGGCATTACAACATGAATTTAAATATTGGTTTAATGATAATTTATGTTAATTTTTTTAAGAAATTAAATCCCATGAATATTTCTTTTCTCATCATTGTATTGTCTACTCATTTTCTAAAATCATATTCTTTTGGACTCATGAGCATGAACAACATTATTTATTCAACTTCGTTCCTCCTCATTTTTTTCATTTTTTTTCTCCTCTATATTTCCTCATTAATTATAATTCACTGTCTTTCAACCTCCCTTAAACTCATTTCACCCACCGGAGCTATGTTCATCTTGTCTTTTTCATGTTCAACCATTTCTAGCCTTTGATATCTATTTTTATCCATATTCATCTTTCATTAATTCCAATATGAAGTTATTTTAATGATATTTTTGATCTCTTGGTTGTGTATCTTCTTTTGGAATCCCTTTCTTTTATTAGTTAAACATTCATATTTTTTATGTTTAAATTATTTATTAATTCATTATTATTTAAAAATTGTAATCATTTAATTAATTTTTTATATATACATCATTTCCATTTATAAATTTTCATAATTATATTTTTATGTGGTTGTTATTATTTTTTTATAAATTATTTTGGTTATAAATTGTGATTTTAATTCATTTGTGTTTATAATTGTTTTTATTTATAATATTTTTTGTTCATAATTTTTTTTTGTTATAATTTTCTTGGTAAAAATTATTTTTGGGTGTAAGTTATTTGTTATTTATAAATATTTTTTCATAAATTTTTTTAGTTATAAAATGTATCCATTTTTTGTGTTTACAGTTTTTTTGTGAGTTATATTTTTTAAATGTAATTGTGAGTTAAATTTTTGTTTAGTTACTTTTTATAATTCATATATTAATTATTTTATATGTTTATATGTATTATTTTTATATGTATTTTTGAAATTTTAGTCTATATGTTTTAAAATTACATATTTGTATATAGTAATAAATTTATAGGATTTAAATTTATATTTTTATCTATATGTTTAAATATCAATATGTTTAACATAATTTTAATTTTTATTGTTATATTAGGTAATTAATGGATCAAAATTGGATAAAATCATGAATAACTGGTGAGGAATATGATAAAGGGGTTGAAAATTTATTGGAATTTGTTAAATGGAATCTTGAAAACATTAACATGTTTTCCCTCTATGTGTGTAGCATTTATATATGAGAATTTTAAGGTCTGTGGAAATAAAATACCATCTAATTTGTTGTGGTATTAGTCAAAGTTTTATATGTTTCATCATCAATAGTGAAAGAAATATAAATTCAAGATCTAACATTGATAAATATATTGATTATTAGATAGAGGATTGTCTTGATGAATTATTTTTGACATAGTAAATGAAACTATTGAAAAAATAGAGACTATTTAATGATTTTATGGATATGATGAAAACCCATTATTCATAGGTTGTACTGAATTTTTAGTGTTACCGCCAATCCTAGGATGGGATAAATTAAAATAATAATTTTTTCACTAAAAAAGTTTCACTAAATTTCATGATATTTTGAATGAGGTACATCCAAAGGTCAATGAACAAATAGATTTTAATAAAGTTGAAAAGTATATTTTTTAATGGGATTGGGATATAATAAAATACTTGCTTGTCCTAAAGACTATGTGTTATATAGGGCATAGTAGGAATATTTTTGTAACTATAATAAATGTGAGACATTAGGATATATAATGGATGGGATGTCCAACAATGATTTAATCTCAAGGAAAATCATTAAAATTCCAAATAATTAAATTGATTATGAACCAATAATTCCTTATTTGAATCATTTATTTGAAAAATCAAATGATGAAAGGATACTAATATGTAATGATGATGGGGAAATATTAGATGTAATACTACATCACCCTACTAATTCACAAAAATATTATATATTTGATCAAGAATATCAAAATTTTACAAATGAGGTTACATTTTTAAGAGTTGAATTGTACATAGATTGAATAAATCCATATTTGAGACTCGATATAAAATATATTTCTTATCCTATTATGTTTTTTTATAAACTTTCCTCATAGATATGTATGAAGAAAAAATATTTTAAAATGATCTTGAATATTTATCAACCAAAATAGAATGGAGATGTTATTAAAGTTTATATGTCACCATTGATTGATGATTTGAAATCTTAATATGAGGAAGTTGTTAATGTGTTTTATTTATAAAAGAAAGTGTATTTTTTTCATTATATATAAATTTTCAACATAAATGACTTTCCTGCATATAGAAAATTATATGGATATAGTTTTAGGGGACATAAATATTTTCTAATTTTTGAAGAAGTGAATTCATAGCAGCAGTTTCAAAATAGGAGAAAGATGGTGTACATGTTCCATTAGAAATTTTTTCCAATCGGTCTACCATATAAATGAATAAAAAGGTATCTAATGTTTTATAAGATTATGATTTTCCCCCACACCCATTTTCCATGGATAAATATTACAATAAAGAAAAAAACTATTTTGTCACATTTGGGAGGATTGAATTTTTAGGACGTCAAAAAAATACAAGGAAGAAACTATATATCGTATTCAAAAAAATATATTAGATATTTTGAGAAGAAAAACATGACATTGATATCATTAATGTTGAGAATTACATATGTGAAAGATTTATTGGAACTATGTTAGATAAAAAATAGATGATAAAATATGGTTTTCATACAATATTTCAGTATATATATATATATATATATTAGTTATCTCCACCTATAAATGAAAAATGATAATATTTACCTAAGTCTCTTCACACATTAAAAAATAATGAAATGATGTGTTTTTATAAATGTCGGCATAGTATTAACATACCTAGTGGATATTCTTAAAATGTGAAAAAACTAGTGTTGCTGAAGGATTTCACGGGAATAGGAATAAAATCTCATGGTCATCATGCATTGATGAAAAAGATATTTCTAGTTTCACAACATTAGATATTTTTTATACTTGTCAGATATTTTACCTATAAGAGAAAAAATGGTTTTTCCAACATATTCAATTTAATCATAATCTTTTTTGTTCACAAAATCACCTTTTCGTTTTACTGATTATTTTATGTTCAGTGATTTTGAATATTCTAATTATTGTTTTAACAATTTTCTTATTCATTTGAATCCTTTATTTAAATCTAGTTATATTTTTACTTGAATAAATTTCCTAGTTTTGATTCTTATATAAGACAACATCATCCTTAAACACATAAAAACATATGATTATAAAAGTAATGAATTACATTTGTATTGATTATTATGCATACTGAATGATCTTTATAAAGTGAATGCCCACAAATTCACATAAGTAATCATACTTATGAATAAGGATTCATCCTAAAAAATGAGATCCTTCTAAATAGTTCGAAATGATCATTACATGATATGAACTTGATGATTAAATTGAAGCTTATGAAGAATTATTCTTATAAAGTAAGAAGACTAATTATTTAGAATATAGTATAGATTTTTATACAGTTCTAGAATTGAAATATTTTTAAGTCATTAATTTTTTCAACTATAATATTTATCCTTACAATGTCTACGAAAAAATACTTATGCAGATTTCAAACATAAGTGTTTTTTGAGGATATGACTATTTCTATTGTTATGGAAAGTCATGCTCATGTTTTATTTCCTTATAATTAAACCACCTTGGTCATGTGTTAATTGAGAAACTAATTAATAGGGAAAAAAACAAAAATATTTAAAAAAGTATTTATTTTCAAGTAGAAGAAAAAGAGACATTTTTTACTTTTTTTATATCATATATATGCATACAAGGTGGATCTAGGGAAATGAGAGAGAACATATACATTTATGAATAAATTATTATTATAAATTTTCTAATTTTTATGCTAAAGTCATGTGATCAAAATTTATTCCACTTTCACGACCTGAATATCCATATTCTTCCTATATGGAAAAGTGAAACTTTTCTAATCAGGGAGGAAGAAAGACTCAATTATTACTGTGTATAACAAATTTTATTTACTGTAGTGTGAAGAACTTTTCAGAACTATACTTTGGATACATGAGTTCAACTCTGGTAGTTTTCATCATATACAATTGATTTCCTCTGGTACATTCATTTCCATGAACTGGACATATTTTCAAGTAAATTATTCTACTTTACTCTTAAGTGACCACTCATTTTACTGAGTGTGTAAAGGCTATGATTTAGTTTTGTATATGGAGAGCCTAGTAAAATAACTTAGAGCCTATTTGTAATACTTTTTAACTTTTAACGCTCAGATATCGAGGTCCCAAGTAAAAGGAACTAATTATAAAAAATATAAATCTCATAATGAGCATTGGTGGAGTGGACCAGGGGATATTTTTAGGTCCCTGAACTATTGTAAAAATATCATATGTTCGTCACTTTATATTCAGGTATTTTCCACTAAATTTTTAATTTAAAATAGAGGGATGGATTCATGAAATTTATAAAATAGTGGTTTTTATTATGCATGAATTTTATGAAATCAATTTACCCCCACCCCCACTCTTAAGTTGTGCAAAAAATAAGATAAAACTATATATTAGATAAGTGACTTTTAGCTACCAAATTTTACTAGTTGAAGTATGAAGGTCAATTTCTAGTTTCAAAAATGGTCAACATGATAGATGAAATGTAACACTAATACATTTTAAAAGAAAAATTTTATTTTTAATATCTTATAATATAGGCGCCCCTAAGTTAAAAATAAACATAAAATATTATATCATTATAACCTAGATCTTAAATTGGATATTATGAATAGTAATGAAAAAATATGGAAATTATTTTATTTAAAAATATATAAAATATATTTATTGGTCATAAATTGATTATAAATAAATATAATAATCATTTAATTGAATAAAAATGTCTTTCTGAAAAACTCTATTTTTCCTAAAAAATTGTTTCGTCATGTTTTTTTCTCTTATGTAAATATTAATTTTTCTAATTTAATGAAATTTATTTTAAAAAATTAAATTATTTTTTAAATTTATTATTTAAATATTACCTTAATTTTATTTCTTTAGAAAAAATTGAGAAACATATTTTTCATTAAATAGTGAAAAAATAGTGATTTTTGTTAAAATCTCCCTTTTCTTTTACAGAATTTACAAAGTTCCATTTTGATTAACATTATTTATGATGTAATATTAGTTCAATTATATTATAATTAATCCAATATTATTCATTGGAATAAATTCTATGTACAATTTTAATATAAAAACTTTATATGTACTTATGAAGAATTTTCCTTTGGAAAACCATTTTTTGTCATGGCTACAGGTTTCTCATTATATTAAATTCTCCCACTTCTATGAATTGAATTTGGAAAAATTAATTTCATATTATGTATAATAATAATTAATATTATATTTTAATTTCATCTTAATTTTTTTTCATAATTAATAGCGAAAAAAGTAGAAATAAATTATCGCGGTTAAGGTTAAAACAGTTTTACTCAAAGTTAAAAAAATAAGGGTTATTTTTTCAATTAGACTTGTTAAAATCCTAATGTATGGTAATATTTTGACTTTATCATATACCATATTTGAATATAAGTCCTTTATAAATCATTTTTTATTTTAAATGAATAAAATTTTGTATTCTTTTGGGAGATTTACAAGTAATTTCCAAGAGGGTCACCTCCCCCAATAATAATAAAAAACCTTATATCCTCTTCTCTCCACACATTAAGAGCCCTTTGTTTCATCCATTTATTTACCAATACCCTTCCTCACATATCTCTAAATGACCTAGCGTGACTGTTTTGATCAAAAAACAAATCTAGGAAGGCTTTAGGTATAAACCTAAAGAGGAATTCCCAAAAAGATATATAGTTATTAACCACTCATATTCATTTTATTTCATCATTTAACTACTTAAAATATCCATAAACTATTCTAAAATAATAAAACCAATATATAACATATACTAAGATGTTATTATGTTTATTTTATAACCTATACACATCTCCTCTTCAATGAAATAGAAAATGAAAACATCGATTGTGTGTACAGCAGTCTACCACCTCATGATCCAATGTAATTCAAATTCTATCACCACTCATGACATGATATAATGATGGAATTAATTTATATATATTATATTTATCACCTGTATTAGTGTTTTTAATAAATAATTGTAAATAAACAGGTGATAAAAAAAAGCTATTATAAAATAATATATCATATTATATAATGAATATTTTTTTAATGGATGTATAATAAATCTATATTTATTATACCAGAGTATTGGAAATGTAATAATGAAATCATAGTAGGGTTAAGGGTTTCTCTTATACCTTTTACATCCCTAATACATATTCCATATTCACCACTTATTTCTTTTGTGTGGTGTATGTACTTCCCATTTGACATGTTATTTCATGAATCTCTTTATCTTTAATGTATTTAAAGATTCATTTAATGTTTTTTATTTATATGGGTTATAATCAAAAAGTTACCAAATCAGTAAGGGTTTATTTCACAAACTCATTATTATTCATAATTTTTTATGTTATAGTCTCTATTGGGAGAATTATTTGATCTTTCTATATTGAAAAAAACATTTTCTTATCCTCTATTTATTTATCTAAATTACATGTTTTCCTTTCAATTTCCACTTTATAATAACTCAATAGACCAAAATAATATTTTTAAGGAAAATAGACATCATGTATATCTTCGGTCAAAAATTTGTTCCCTTTCATGTCCATGTTTTCTAAAAATGATTTAAAAAATTCCATTAAAATTATTCTAATGATTTATTAAAGTCATTTTTACCCATTTTTTACTTCTAATTTTTTTTCAAAAGAATCTTCTTATAACTTTCCAAATTAGGTACTTTTAAACCTTTAAAATAGTGTGAAAATAATGTTTTTGTAACTTATATGACATGTATATAATTTCTTTACATAATGATCACTCATTGTTTTGAATATTCCTCTATAAAATTACAAGGATCCATTAAATGAAAAAAAATTCCTAGTATTATGTAAATATTTTTTAAAAAATATATATTTTTATATTGAAAATGATTTTTTCCTCAATAATGTGTGGGTTTTTTTATAATTTCTATTCATTAGTGACAAAACCCCAAATTTAAATTTATGCTCCATTGAGAATATATCACAAATGTACTATCTTTATAGTTTATTTGGATGGTTTATTATCAGTTTTAATGTGATGTACAATTTCAATACCATTCACCATAGTACACTAGATGGTTCATGATTATGTTTATTGATTCGAGAATGTACTTACATTTATATATAAGTTTTCTAATAGGAATTATTATGTTGACTACGTTTATTGATATGGAAAATTATTATCATTTCATATTCTATTTTTTCAATATGGATTTTTATATTGATTATGTTTCTCCCCTTTCATATTAGGAATTAATTAGACATAGTAAGTGATGATCGGGGCCTACTATAGCCATTAGATGCATCAATATGTCTTATGAAACAAATTATCTTGGGTATTTAGTCAAGGACTTACTCGTTTATGTAAGTTTACTTAGCATGAGGCCTTGAAATTTTGGTGATAATTCCTATAAATATACATTCCCTCGTTACAATATTAGTTATTGATGTCCATGTTTTTTTAACAGGTAGAGAGTAACTCCCCATAAGTTATTAAAAAAATAGAGCCCTATTTTAAACAGGGGTTAGGATGTAACCCTAAACATGACCTGAATTCCCTGTGGTGTGGAGTCCCTTTATAATATTATGGCCCATAGGCCCGATAAAGCATCACCCAAAAGACCAGTGGCCTAAAGTCCAAAACATGACTCGAAGGCTCAAATTGAGTATCATGGAATCTATTTATATAGAATTATTTTTTATCATTATTTATTCTTTTCATATTATTATTCATGATCAATTTATTTATTAAATTTCATGTGTTTCTACTATTTACCTTTCAATGTTGATTATGCCTTATTTTTTCATGATATATTCCACTGTATTCATACATTTACTGAACATTAAAGCACACCCCTTCATTTTTTTTTCCTTTCCACAGGATTCCAGAAAATGTTTTATAATTGATATGTAGGGACATGCTAAAGTAATCATTGTGTATAAAAAATAATATATTATATTTTTAAATTTTTAAATTTAATTTCATATTCAATTATTTATCTAGTCTCCAAATACTATAAGACTATTCATACCATCACAATGTGATTCCTTGTATATAGTAACAATGTAACAAATTAACTACAGACTCTAGGATACTAGGGTAAGGTTCTTTATAGTTGGTTTCAAAGGGTGTTTAGAATAATCCTTGGGATACTGATTCAGAAAAACATAAATTAGAGAACATAACCCTATAGAAGACTTTATGTATATGTCTAAGTATAGTATAACATCCTAATGTTTTGTTAGGATTGGGGTTATGTTTTTTCCCTAACAATATATCCCTTTCTGGATACTATATGTGGATGTCCCTCTATCATAGTTGTACCTAGGGGTAATAATTTTCCATACCTGGTATGATACTACCAAGGGATATTCATCGGATAATTCAAACTTTAGTTAAAAACCATTATGATGGATTTGAAAATATTTTTATGACTTGAGAATATTCCGAGAGATACCCAATTTATGATCATGACATTAGATATGCATAAATTTTGTAATTTATGCTAATTGTATCACTAAAATTGAAGTTATACATTAAAATTCATAATGTTGTTATATTATTTAGTATATTACATTATTTATAAATTGATATTAGTTGAATTAATGGAAACCATATCAATACATGTAATCCATATAGGGATTTCCCTCCTAGGAAAGATGATGAAAAAGGATATGGAGCTATAGCTGGAGATTAACAAGTTATAACTATATTGGGGTAGCTGAATTAGGTTATTTCCAATAATAGTACCTATATAGAGAATCTTACTGATCCACAATGTAGTGTAAAAATATTCCACCACTTCATGTATCAACATCCTCCTTCATTTAATGGGACTAAAAATACCTTTTTATATGAGAAATTGATGTGTTCCTTAGAGAATATATTTACCACTCAATGAAGTAAAGAAAGGTATAATATTTTAATAGAATTTTATCATATCTTATAAGATATAGATAAATAGTGGTCATTAATAAAAAACACTAAGGATTAATATGAAATATAAATCATGGGGTGTAAGGATTTTGAGGTACTCTTCTTGGAAAAAAAATCCCTCTCAAGCAATGAGAAGATATGGACAGAAAATTCTTGAATCTAAGTCAAAATGAAGATGAAAATGATTCTAAGTATGAATACATCATTACAAGGTTATAAAATAATGATGTGGAATACATACCATATACAAAGAGCAATATTGAATATTTCATTAATCAGCATAAGAATATCCTTCGAAGCGAACTGGTCTCTAAAAAAGTCAAATCATATAAGGATATAGTATCAGGTGATATAAATTCTTAAAAATAATTATCTATGACATATGTCTTTAAATAAAGTAGGATAATAATAGGATGGTAGAGTCAAAATGGTTAAAGGTAAGAATGTAAAGCAAGATTTTACAACATGTGATAATTTTTGAATGAAAAACCCTGGTACTTTGTTGAAGGGAATGAAAGTTTTCATCATTTGTGGAGAGAAATTCTAGAAGGTTCATGAATTATATGGTAATAAGAAAACCTACAATGTTCAGTGCTTTAACTATAAGGATATAGTTCACTATACAAATAAATTCCCCAAGTGTCAAGGGAATATAATTCAGAAGAACATATGGGATAAATGTCAAACATATGCTATTAATATAGCTAAAGTGGAATAATTTAATGTTATTGTGTGTTTGAATTCAAGAATTATGATTTAGAATAATTTATTCAATGATATTCTCATTATAAGAATCGTGAAACAAATAAGGATTTTACTATATTAGTTTTTCTATGAGGATTTTAAAACATATGTTGAGTGGTACAGATGACCATGAAAACTAATTTACTTGAAAATTCATCATTTTAGAAAAAACATGATTGATGGAATATGACCTTTAATCTGTTCCTAATGTTCAAATATTAATTATAAAGATATTTTTATAGGATATTATTAGTAAACTTGAAATTGGTTAGTGATTTGATGGTTTATGGTAGAGTTTACTACATTTTTGGAATTAGGGAATATTTTTGATAATCTTATATTTTATTTAAGGAATAAAGAGATAAATATTTCTTAGAATCATGCATGTTTTCATTAATTTTTTATAGTGATCAAGGTATTCACATATTTGGTATATGAAATTAAGAGATACATTATGTTTTTTTGTAGAGTCTAATGTTAAGTTGTTTTTGGAAATTTAGTGTCCTCCATTCTAAATTTTTGGACATTGAATATTTTCAAACATATTTTAAATGAGTCTTAAGGTTAAATATTGAAACATCCTTGGTTTTGGAGATGGTCAAATTCCTCACCTATTTAGAAATTTTTGGGGTTTTGTGGGTATTCTAACTATTTTCTCATTTATCAAAACCTAATTATGAGAGTTTACTTGACCTAAGACCTTGTGTCTAGTAATTGTTTAAGGCTTGACAACTGTCACTAGTGTTCAAATGGGGTTCGAGTGTTTCGGAGGCCCAAAGGCCCTATTCTGATAAAGTGAAAACCGAGGCACATGATTTGGGGAAACCATGCAAGCACTAAGTAGATACTGTGTATCCCTTTTTTTACTAAGCATGATTTGGGAAATTGGTAAGGTAAGAGTACAAAACTATCTAAGACCTATTCAGTTTTTTGTACAGTGAATTCGCAAGGTTTGTGCATGGTTAGGGAAAACCATGCACACGTTTCACACTTCGTTCCATTTTTTCATTACACTTGCACTCTATTGTTCACAGTTAGCACATGGTTAGGCCTAACCTTGTGAGATAACCATGTGTGGCTTGGATCCTAAAAAGAAGGAGTCTCACAGTTACCGCAAAGTTTGAAAGACCATTTGAGCTAACCTTGCATCCCATTAAAGAGGTTAATTTTCTATTTTTTCCTTTATTTATATTTCTTTTGTTCTCCTTCTTCTCTCCTCTATTGGTTATGCACAACCATGTGGTTTCTCCTCTTTTCCACCTCTACTAGGTGTTAATCCCACTCCTTCACCCAAGCTCTATTATCTGATTTGTTGGTTGTGTTGGATTCATATCGTTAATGATCTCTATCCTCTTGAATCTATTTACCTTTAATCTTTCCTCAAGATCTTCTAAATATTTGATATTCAGTTTTCCCTATTTTCAGGGAATTTGTCTAAAATGATTATTTCATCCAAATTAGTTGGAGTTAGAGTCTAAGATCATATTTTCCTACATTTACAACTATGATGTAGGTGGTGCATAACATTCTTTATGTTTTTTCAAGAGATTTTGGGGTTTCCCTTTTAGTGTGCTATTGTATTGACTGAGAGAGGCCCAATAATTTAAATGGTTTCTTTTAACTAATTAATTAAACCTTATGAGATTCATATGGTCATTCTTGATTGATTCTACAAATGGTTGATTCCTAGTGAGAGGCTCGGACCTTGGGAAGAGTTGAGTTGGGGGGTTATTATTTAGTTCAATTGAATTATTTAATTAAATTATATATAATAATATGTATAAATTTCTTGTGATGAGCTATTGAGTTTCATGGGAACCTGATTGGCTTGGCCCAAGGATCAGCATAGTGTTGTCTCTATTTTTCAGTGATTTGATCATCGAGACTTTATTGGACTAAGGCACATGCATGTTGTGGATCACCAGTTGGTCAACTCAGTCTTTATTTGAGGTGGATATACCATCATGTGGTGGTCATGACCCAGGATATATGGGATGTAATGGCCAATGTACTTGATAGACATGGTCATAGGGGAACGAGGTTTTGAAATAGTGTGTCTTAGGTTCTTTTTGGCGATCACCGCTCATCCGTATTGGCCAATTCACTATTTGGATTCATGTGAATGTAGGTAAACTTAGATGATGAGGTGGTATTGACCACTCATATTGGTAAAGGACATCGATGTTTTTGTATTAGGTATAAGGTTGGGGTTCTTTCCATATAATTTCACATGTACGGTGAGGATTGATCAGACGATAGCATTGAGGATGTCATTTGGGGGTTGGGGCTTGCAATTCTTGAGCCCATTAGGCCTGGATCATTTTCATGGATGGTTATTGTAATTCATTAGGATGTCGGTTGATGATCCAATGGTGGTTACTATTTGAGGTCAGGTATCATTTTACCTCCACGCATCAGGCTTTGAGCCGACAGGTACTATCGAGAATGGGTCAGAGGGATCTAATTATTTTTTTGGGCATGCCTTCAGGATGTCAATTATTTGGTTAATGGAACGAGGTTTCAGGTGAAATTTTGAGGTGTAACATGAGGGTTCACCTAGGGCTATTGGAAATTAGGGGATTCCTTGGGCCATGGGCTAAGGTTCCTCTCAGCTAAAGTTATTTTGACATTATTTAAGTTTGGTAATAGCTTTCTAGTGTCTATTGATAACCAAGTAAGATTGTGTTTATTATATGCTTGAACTGATTCCTTTCATATATTTTTATTACACGTCTTCTTAATCATAAGAATAAGGTAGGAACACATTGGCGGGGGCCTACTAAGACTCGTTCTCACACCCTATATAGAACCTTTTGGACATGTGTTAATTTCATGATTTTTCATTCAGGTAAAGGATTAAGTTTAGGGGTTGGGTCTTAGTGGTTATTTTCATGGGATGTAAGGCAAGGGAATATTGGTTATTGCGTTAACTAGAGTCTTGTATTGTTTTACTTTTATATCAGCATGTTGTATAGGTATATGTTGATGGTCAGCCACAGGTGATCCCTTTTCTATTATTGTATTGTATGACATATTTTTAAGGCTTGTTTAGTTATAAATGGAATTTTTCGTTTGTGAATTTAATTCTAATGATGTTATTTAGTGATTCTTATGCTATTTTCTATTGTTTCTTGTGCTTCCTCCTTGGGTGGGTTACTATTTCAGTGTCTTTCTTTTTTTCCTTTTTGTTACATATTAGTGATATATTTGAAAAATATTATATCATCACCTGAGGGTATAGTCTCCCCATTATCACCCCTTTTCACTCTTCATTCTAGTCTATAGCCTTTGGATTAAGGGGATGTGTGTCTAAGGTCGATGGTTAATTGGACCAGGGTAGTACAAATGGTATCAGATCAGTTCTTTATTGGAAATCAATAACAACATTTGACTGGCTACTAATGGTATGGGATGATTTATTTTTATAGTGGACTTACCATTTGGGTATGGTAGACTAGGGATTTTGATTTTTTTAATAACTAGGTTTATATATTGTTCTTGGATTCCTGTAGTCCCATGCATGGGGGGTGGACCAAGTTTCCAGGGGTGGGAATTGTTGTTCTGGTTTTTTCATTTTACAATTGTTATGATTTCCGCATTCAGTGGATCACTTCAATCTGGTTGTTACCTGTTATAACATGCCATCCTTGTTTGGGTATAGTATGGATGAAGATTTGGACCCTTGGCCTAGTAAAGAAAGGGGTGTTTTTTATGACCATTTATTATTTTGATAGGAATATAGTAAGATTGTGAAAGATATAATCATGTTTTTTTATATAAATATATTTTTTATATGTGATATGTAATGATAATATATATGGTCCTGGATATTATAGGATAAGGAAGGTATGATCATGTGGGGTAATGTTGATCACCAAGTTGGGTGATGAGGTAATCGGTTTGATGTGAAACGGTTCATCAGGGAGGGCATGGCCCAAGGTATATGTGATACATTGATATAATATGGGATTGTAAGGAGGATATGAGGCAAGTATCTCATGAGACTTGGTTTCAATAGGGAAGGGTAAGGGTGGTGAGAGAGAGCTTCCTCTTACAACTTTTTCTATCTACGATGTGTATGTGTTTGTGTGTGTTATCTGGGATGTTTGACCATGTAATGGTATTCTGCGGGATACCACCTAGATAGTCTCCTATGGAGAATCATGTGAGCAGTGATGTGGTGTCGTAGGATCATGAGTAGGTTGAGACCCTGAGGGTTAGGCAGAGCATGAGTCGTAGGTATGGTAATAGGTATAGCCTCTAGTGTGTGCAAGGTAGCCATCAGATCTGACAGATTTTGGGTCAAGGATTGATGAGAAGCTCATACCGAGTCTGGTACATGTAATCCAGGGGATCGATATGGGATATCAGGGAGTAGGTGGTACATGATGTTTTAGGTGGGAAGACATGAGGAACAGGCCTGGAAAGATTTTGAGGGTGAAGTTGGCTACCTACATGCTCATAGGACTGAGAAAGCACTGGTGGGACATGCAGGTTTATGCGAGTAGACATGAGGGACTAGCTTGGAATGATTTCAAGGATATGGTCTTCGATCACATTAACCTAGAGACATTGATGGAAGAGAGGGATCAAGATTTATTGAGCCTAAAATAGGGTTAAATTTCTATCTTGGACTATGTATTGACCTTCACCTAATTGTCCCACTTTTCACCGGGAATAGCGAGTGACAAAACCGCGAGGGTGAGGAATTTAGAGGATGGTTTACAACATACCATTTGGGTGTAAGTAAACATATTTAGGTCGGAATCATTCTCATAGGTGGAGAAGCAAGCACTCATAGTAGAGGTAAACTTTATAGATCAATCATATTCAATTAGGGTGACGGACTCAGGTGTTTAAATTGGAAATGATTCAGATAGTAGGAAGAGAGGATGAGAGGAGTTCCTACAAGGTAGTAAAGGAAAGTACTCGAGAAGTACACCTTAGAGTGGATCGTTGATGGAGTGTTTCAATTGTGGGGATACAAGACTTTTCTAGAATTATTTTGACTAACCTATAAAGGAGTGTCAATCATGTGTCTAGGTTAGGAATCTCAATAGGTTCTAAATTAATCCTTCTTATACATCAATAGGTCATAGACAGAGGCAGACTCAGAGTTCTGAGATTATATTGAGATCTATACCAGGTGATCGTAGATGATTTTTAACTACACACAGAGTTTTTGGCAGAGAGAGTGGGACCCAATGGTGGGTTCAGTGGTTGGTAGATAGTCCAGCACCTCAGAGAGTCTAGGCATATGGTAGTCACACTTTAGGATATGTGCATACTGTGGATCTTCTATGTTCAAATAAGGTTGGTAATCTAATGGAAGTCAGAGGTACACCATGGGTGTGATAGGGGTACTCTTTTATTTTATTTTGGCATGACCTTTTTGGATGATTTTCCTTTTTAGGTGCATGAGGTACACAGAATGTATCTTTGGACTAACCAGATGTTGATTAGTAGGTTTTCATCAATTAAGAAATTTTGTGTGTGTGTGTGTGTTTATCTGTCTGTATGAGGCACTTGGAACTAGGATTTATATGTGAGCATCATTGGATGAATGAATTGTGAGGTGCATCAGAATCGGGGCATCATGGTGATACGGGACACTTGAGGTGTGTTGGAATCCAATAATCTTTGTGATGTGGGACTTGTTGAGTTATGAGGCATTGGGACTGATTTGAGAATCTGATGATATGTGGGACCTCATAGGTTCCATGTGTGACATAGGGATAAGGCGGACACTAATGCGGTGTGTGTTTTTGATGGGTGTCGAGTATGAAATAGGAGCACCAGATGAGGTGTAGAAGTGAGTATTCATTACTATATAACCATTTAGTATAGGGATGGTTGATAGAACAATATACTGATTTGAGTTTTGGGTTGGGATGCAACTATGGTAGGTAACTCCTAAGGTGGGGAGCCCCTTGAGGTAGTTGACCTATTCCCCTTAGACCGGGGTAGTCCAGGTCAATTTTAAAAGATATTTGTAGGTTTGGTACCATCATAACTTTTTTTATATCTTGATCATGATCTATCTTAAGTTGGGGAGATTATCACATCCTGAGTTTCAAATCGGGTCATATTTCTTGCCCGTTTTGAAATTTTTGGAGTTTGGCTGGTATGCCAACTATTTTCTCATTTATTGAAACCTAATTATTAGATTTTCCATGACCCATGAACTTTTTTTTAGTTATGTTTTATGGATTGATAAGTGTCACGAGTGTTCAGATGGTTTCTAGGTGTGTTAGAGGCCTAAACACCCTATTTTGATAAAGTGAAGTCTGAGGAAAATGGTTTGGGGAAACTGTGTGGTCTCTAACGAGAAACTATGCAACCCATTTTTATATAGAGAATGGTTTGGGAAACCATGTAGGTAGGGTGTATAGCCTTGTTATAGCTCTTCGGTTTTTAGTAGGGGTCATTCTCATGGTTTGCACATTGTTAGGACAAACCGTGCACAAGTCACACTCTTAGTGTCATTTGGGAAGTACCCTTACACTATAGCATGTATAATTAATGCACAGTTAGTCCTAAACATGTTATCTAATTGTGTGGGTCTTGGAACCTAAGTAGCAGGTGCCGCATAGTTTTATAGATCGTAAATCCCATTAAAGAGGTGAATTTTCCATTTCACCTTCCTTTTTATTTATTTCTTTCTTCTTCTTTTCTTCTCTCTTGGTCGTGAACAGTAACGTGGGTGATCCACTTTTCCTCTTCCATTGGGGATTGATCTCTCTCCTTCAACTAAGCTCTGTTCTTCGAGCTTTCAGTTGTGTTGGATCAGCATCAGTAAGGCTCTCCACACTCTTGATTCTATTTATCTTTTCTCTCACCTCATGGTTTTCTAAATTCGTGCAAGTCATTTTTCTCAGTTTTTAGGAGTTCATCTAAAATGTTGATTTCTTCAAAATTGGTTTGAGTTAAAGGAAAATATCGGATGTTCCTATGTTTATGACTATGATCTAGGTGGTGCATATATTTATTTCTATTTTCACGAGTGATTTTGGGGCGCATCTTTTATCATGTTGTTGAGTTGATCAAGTGAGGACCCATCATTTAAATGGATTCTTTTAATTAATTAATTGAACCTTATGATATGGCTATGGTCATGATCAATAGAGATTATGAATGGTTGAGGGCTAGTGAGAGGCTTGGACCTTGGGTAGAGTTCATCTAAATGGTTTATTATTTAAATCAATTAAATTGATTAATTAAATTGTTTTAAATTATATGTATTGGTTTCTTTTGATACACTACTGAGTTCAATGGGAATGTGACGGGATTGGCCTGAGGATGAAGATAGTGTTGGCTATCTGTTTTGAGGTGATGTGATCATCAGGATGGTCTTGGCATGAGTCACTTGGGTGATGTTGATCAAAAATAGGGTGACTCGGTCATCATTTGAGGTAGTGACACCATAAGGTGTTGGGAATGGCCGGGGATATATAAGATGGCATGACCAATGGTTTTGAGTAGCATGGTCTCAGGGGCACGAGGTGTCGGAATGGTGTGACTTTTGTTCTTTTTTGTGATCTTTGCTCACCCTTATTGGCCAATGTTCAGTTTGTAGTTGTGTGCATGTAGGTTGAATTAGATGATGAGGTGGTATTGACCACTAGTGTGGGTATAGGCCCCTAGTAGTTTTGGATTAGGTATAAGGTTGTGGATGCTTGTTGTAGAAGGCCGGGAGTAAGGTGAGGATCCATCAGATGACAAGGTTGAGGCTTTTGGTTAGGAGATGAGGCTTACCACACTTGAGGTCATTGGGCCAAAATCATTTGGGAGGATGGGTATTTACATTTCTCATGACGTCAGTTGTTGATCCAATATTGGTGACTATTTTAGAATAGATATCTCTATACCTCTAGGTTTCATGCTTCGAACCAATGGGAGAAATTAAGAAAGGGTTTGAGGGAATAGATTCTTTGTTTGGGTGTGCCTTTAGGATATCAGTTACTTGGTTAATGGAATGAGGTGCCATGTGACATTTGGAGGTGTAATTGAAGGGTTCACTTGGGGTTATTTGATATTAGGGGATTTCTTGGTTCATTGGCTAAGTGTCCTCTCCTCAACAGTTATTATGGTGTTTTCATAGGTAGGTGATATCTTCTTGATGGGGTTTGAGCACTAGGGAAGCTTGTGTTTATTATATGCATGTACTATTTCATTTCCTTTATTTCTATTACACACCTTATTAATCAAAAATATATGGTAGGGAAACATTGGTGGTGGGATACTAAGACTCATTCTCACACCCTACACAAGCCATTCTAGAAATGTGTAGATTTTATTCTTTTTCATTCAGGTAAAGTCTCGGGTTCATGAGTTGGGTCTTAGTAGTTGTTAGCTTGAGATGGAAGGAAATGGATCATTGTTTCTTACCTCTACTCATGTTCTGTATTTTTTTATTTTTTATCAACGTGTTTTATAGTTATATATTGATGGTTGTCCACGGATGACCCATTTTCTATTTTTGTATTATATAACCTATTTTGGATGTGTGTTTAGTTACAAATGTCATGTTTGGTTTGTTTATCTCATTTATCTATTGTTGTTTAGTTATTCTTCCTCTATTGTCAATTATTTCCTATGTTTCCAAATTTGGTGGGCTACTAGTTCAGTGTCTGCCTTTTTTCCTTTAACCTACATATTAAAGATATATTATACCTATATTATATCATCACCATATGGTATAGTCTCTCCACTATCAACCCTTTTCACCCACTCTACTATTCGGCAGCCTTGGTGTATGGGGGGCACCCCAATGGCCAGTGTCTAATCAATTCAGGGTGCTACAACTATTTATAAAATGGATTAAGTTCATCTTTGGGGTTATTTTGTGTTTTTAGAAATCAATGTATCATTGGATAACATTCTTTCCATTTTGTTTTTCAAAAATACCTATAGATAGGAGGAATGATTTTTCATTATTTTATGAATCTTATGATCTGTTAAAAGTTAATTTGAGTGCTTTAGGCATAAAAATTTCACCTAGAATACTTATCATTTATAGAAAAAGATGAGATTTTGGTGGAACATTATTAAAATATGAAATTATACTTATCATGTATAGTTACTTATGTTCTAATTATAGGCATTAAAGTAATTTTTAAAATCTAGGAAGGGGATCTTGAAACAAAAATGTTATCCTAGTACCTTCTTTTTTTGATAAACCAATGGACTTTTCACTCATCCCAAATTTATGTGTTTATGGTCTTCAACTGTCTCTTGATTATTACCTTTATTATGATCAATGGTCTTTATCACACTCCATAGCTATTTATACTATTCTTAAATGTCCACATTATCACTTTGTATTAATGATTCCATACTTGGAAACCTAGTTATGTGTTATTTTGGATGAAATTTGTACTTCTATTTTCCTATTTTCAATAAAAAGTTTTATTATCCCTTCTTACAATGTAGGACATCCAGAAAATTATTTTCAATTGATGAATCTTTGATTACCAAGATCAAGTTTGAATAGAGAGGATGGAATTTATTGATGTTAGGAATATTGAATCATACCATTATTTTAAAAAAGAACATTATGTTCGATAGATTATGATATATGTAACCTCGATTCTAAATGAACCATAAAATAGTATACCGTTATAACCAAATAGTTAAATTATAAATTATGAATTTTACTAAATAAATTATAATAATTATATAATTTAAACATCTATAATATATATTTATTGGTTATAAATTTATTATAAATAAAAATAATATTCATTAAAAACAAAAAGAAATTTCCTTCGAAAAAACTGTACTTTTTCTAAAAACAATTTCATCGCATTTTGTGAACCTATGTAAAAATTAACTTTTTAAAATTTAATAAAATTTATTCGAAATAAAAAATTAATTTTTGAAATCATCATTTCAAAATTTTCTTAGAGCTATTATTTATAATTTTCTGAAAGGATTATTTTTTTATGAATACTGAAAAATACTAAATTTTGTTGAAAACTCTTTATTCTTTTTAAAGAATTTAAAAAGTTATAATTTTTCTAATATTATTTAAATAGTATAATTATTTAAATTATAATATTATTAATACAATATTGGTCATTTTAATCAATTATATGTTAAATTTTAATATAATATTTTTTATACCTATGAAAGTTTTTCCCCTGGAATGATATTTTTTCATCGGATCTAGGGGTTTAACATTATATTAAATTCTACCACTTATGTGAACTGAATTAATAAAAATGGATTACATATTTTTAATAAGAATAAATATTATTATATAATAAGTTCAAATTATTTTCTTTCAGAATTAATAGTAAAAATAGAAAAAACTTCTTTACAGTGAAAATAAGTTTATTGGGGGTTAAAGAAAATGATATGGTAGGATTTCCAATTAAACAAGAAAAAAATAATATTCGATTACAATATTTATAACCCATTCTTCATAAAATTCATATATAAGTTCATTTGTAAGAATTTATATTGGGAATGTATTTATCTTTTTTTATTATTTTTTGGATATTTCCAAGTAATTTTCAAGATGGTCCCCTCCCCCACATATAAAAGGACACCTCCTATCCACTCCACTCATCACTTCATGATCCATTTAGGCCATAAAATACATGAAAAAATAACTTCTTTACATACTTCCCCATAACCTAGAGTCCTATTTTATTATAAAAAAATATATATGAAGGTTTTAGGTATAAACATAAAGTGGTTTTCTGAAGAATATGTGTAGTTCTTAACCACATTTTTCATTTTATTTCATCAATTAACACATTAATATATACATAAAATAGGATAAAATAATTACATCAATATCTCCCATATAGTGATATGTAATCATGTTGTTGTAATAACCTATATCCATCACTGCTTCCATTAAAAATGGAAATGTAACTATCGATCTTGTGTACGATGGACTACCGCCTTGCGAATCGATGTAATTTGTTTTCCATCACCACATATCACATATGGATAAAATTATTGATTTAATTTATATGTATTATATTTATGAAATAATTACACTTTTTAAATTATGATATCACATCTACCTTCTCACCATCCTATTTGTTGGAAAAAAGTAAACGTCGCTCATGTGTATGTGTGGACTACAACCTTGACAGATCAATGTGAAACATTTTTTATTTTACATTGATGTGAATGGTAATAATAATGGATTTAATTAATATATATGATACATATCATAAAATAATTATTTTATGAATGTGAAATATTGTTTACCTCTTTTTCACTCTATTCATTAAAAAATGAAAAAAAATCATTTTAATATTGGTCCTACCATCTTTGTGAACATTGTAACACATTTTTTTACCTATAACATGCATGTAATATTATAAATACTTATATAATGAATATATATAATATTTATATCATGGTTATAACTCAAGAGTCTGAATGAATTTTTTTAAGTAAAATTGAAATCATTAATCTCTTATGTAGAAAAACATTCTCATCCATGATCATGTTTTCTAAAAAAAAATTAAAGAAATTACAATATCCAAATGATTTATTAAAAACATTTTTACACATCTTTTCATTTTTTAAAATGGTTTTAAATGAATCTTCCTATCATGTTTTGAACAAGGTATTATTATCCTATACACAACAGTGTGAAATAAAAAAAATTAACTTATACTACACATACGGAATTACCAGTAATCCTGACCACTCATTATTTTGAAACTTCCTTTACAACTTCAAAATGTTTTTAAATAAATTTTTTTCCTAATATTATAGAAAAATTTATTTTTTGAATTTTCTTTTCAAAGTGAAAAGGATATTTTCCTCAAAAAAATTAATTTCATTTTATGGTATTTCTATTCATCAACAATATAACCCATATTTTACCTTATGCTCTACTTGGAATTTGTTGAAAAGATTCCATTCTTATTATTTCCCTAGATAGTTTATTATTAGTTTTACTAGGATGTACTATTTTGATATCATTCTCTATAGTACTCTAGATAGTTTAAGATTCTGTTTTTTGATTGGTGAATGGATCAACATTCATATGCTAGTTTTAAAATATGAGTATTTATGTTAATTATGTTCATTGATTGGGGAAATTATTAATATTCCATATGATAGTTATTGAATATGAGTGATTACATTTATTATGTTTCTCCCTATTCATATGAGGAATGCATTGGACTTAGTAAGTACTGGGTGGGGTCTACTATAGCCCCTCTATGTATCTGTAGGTGTCATGAGAAAATCTAGATTGGGTATTTGGTCGAGGCGTTGCCCATTTTTGTAATATGACTTGGCATAAGGCCTTGATGATATGGTGATGATTTCCAATGTTATGAATTACCTCATAATTATATTACTTATTCATGTCCTTTTGATTATTTAATTAGTTAGAATATACATGAATAAGTTTCAAGCTCATTTGAATTTTTATATGGAATTATTTTGATAATTATTTATTCTATATAGATTATTCTTCAAGTTCAATTTATTGATTAAAATTCAAGTGTTTAAATTATTTACCTTTTCATTTTGATTATTCCTTGTTTGTTCATGATGGCTTTTATTGTATGCATAATCTTACTAAGCATTAGAGATGTACCCTTTCTTATGTTTCCTTTCCCTAGGATGAAATAAAATGTATTATGATTGATATATATGGATATGTTAAAGGGAATAGTGGTTTCCTCAAGTAAATTACTATGTTGTATTTTTTTATTTTTTAAAATGTAATGTGATATTCAAGTATGTATAAATTCTCTCGAGACTACTAAGTTATTCATTACTTTAGGATTCAATACATTATATCTAGGGACAATGTATTAAAGTAACCACTAACTCTAGGATAATAGGGTTGAAGTCATTGAATGGAATATTCATAGTAAGATATCCTTATTTCAATGGAGGATATTATGGATTCTAGAAGGATACAATGATAATATATCTAAATAATCTTATTATAAAACATTATATGAAGGATATTAATCCTTACAACACTCCTTTTGGAGAAATAGATAAATGGAGGGTTGAATAATAGGATGAGTATGATCTATTATCTAAATCCATGAATTATATCACTTGTGGTCTAGGTATTTATGTATAATATTGTTTCTTTTTGTGCTACTTCCAATGATATTTGGAAGACAATTGTTGTTGCATATGAAGGGATGCATAGTTAATATAAAACACTTCCAAGCTCATGTTTGACACATTTAGAATGATTTATGGTGAGAGAATCATACAAAACAGTGTGTGGCTCACTGAAATTGAAAATAATGTTACTTATCAAGGAACTGTTGTTCATAGACTTCAAGATGTTATAAAAATTCATAGATTCGTACTACCAATGTCGAATGGAATTTATAATACTATAAAAAATTCCAACATAGTTAATGATGTTAAAATAAAAATATTATTGCGACTCCCGTGATGTGTGAGGAAGAAATGGAGGTTGAATCTAATGATCACATGTTATTTGAGAAAAAAATTATTCTCACAATGTTTTTACTTCAAAATATGAGCATAAATCCAAGTTGATATTATAATCTAACTTATTTTATGATGGAATCTAAAGATTTAAGATTTCAATGATCAATTTTCCTAGTTGGAATGGAATTTTAACAAGTTTTATAAGAAGTGAAAAGGATTAAAAAATATTTTAATAAGCACATTAAGCATTGATGAAATACAAGTGATATGTTATAAATGAAAAATGATAGGACACCTAAAACCTGATAGTATATTTCTTAAATAGAATATGAAATCTAAGAAAAAAATTCAAAGACATCATATTATAAGAGGAAATAGATCATGGCAATGAGATATAATTGGCATACATATGAAGACTCTTGTAGTGGATGTCATTCTAATTCAGAAGCTAAAAAATCAAATTAGAACGCTCAAATGTGCTTCATGGCCCAAACTAAATTGGTACAATATTTTTTTTCTTATGATTCTGAATCTAATTATAAAAATATCTCTTATTAGGAATTAAATGAATAATATTCCACATTGCTTGAAAAATTTAAAACACTAAAGAAAAATCACAAAACTATTAAAAAATCATAAGATGTTATTTTAAATGAAAAAATACTTGATCCAAACTGATTCTAGAACTAAAATAAAAAATTGACAAAAAAATCACATTTTATTATTCACAATGATTAAAAAAAAGGTTGAAATGGAATACTTGAAGTTGGTTTCTAGTAAGTTTACTCAGGTGGGACTATTGGAATTAGATCTTAGGGGAGAATAATCCTAATAAAGGAAATTTGGGAAATGTTATTAAAGATGAAAAGGTTGAGTTGTATATAAATTTTTTTTACCTAGTTCTTAAAATATAATAATCTATAAATTTACCTTGTTTTATTATGGAATAAATGGTCACTGTGTTGTTTATTATTATCTTAAATATCCTCAGATTTTTTTGGTTAAGAAAGCATATATTTCTAAAAAATCGTTTTAACTTAGTGTTATAATTTCTGCTAATTCTGTAAATATCTAGTTTCTCATGTCTTTACTTGTGAAAAATACTCAATTAAATAGTATTTCATACCAAAAAATCTATTGTTTTGATATTTTTTATATAGAAAAATCTATAGGGACAACCATTAAAATCGGTACATGGATAGTGGTTGTTCAAGGAACATTGTAACAACTCCAACTCTAGTAACCTAGAGCATGGTTCTTCTTTATTAAATTATTACAACATATGTAGAATATCACCATGTAGTATTGATCATTTTAGCAATCATGGAAAACTAGATACATATATGGCTCCCATATTTAATTAGAAATATAAAAAATAGAGAATAATAAAAATTCTTGCTTCCATGATATTATTCTCAATATCAATCTTCATATCATGGGGGAGAATAATGTGTGAGCATGAATTCTCATTGTGGGTTATTTACAGTGGAATCAATCATGATTAAATAAGGCATAATCAATATGTCAAGGTAAATAACTGAAAACATATACCATTTAATCAATAACTTGAGAACTAGATGCATCCACAAATAATATTTATAGAATAATCTCATATATAATGATAAATAAATTAAAAATGAATGAAATGATTAATATTGGAAATCATGATCTCAAAAATCATTATTTCATTACCATAAAGGCCTTATACCAAGATAGGTTAATCGGATGGTAGGTATACACTAAAAACCACTTTAATATGTTTGGAAAAGTGTTTTGTCTCATGAGACCTGCTGATGCCTTGAGGGGATATCTATAATCGTCACCACTAATCACTTCATGTCTAATGAATTCCTAATATATAAAAATATCAATTGAATTCATAAAAAATATTCATTACCAATAAATATCAGTATTGAGTAAAGAATATGGAATCTTAAGATTTCCCCAATTAATTAAATAGTAAAACACTGTATAGAGAAATGTTATACGGTTTATGAAATAATCATATCATGATGTAAAGAATTTTTATATTTAAGATAAATATAATGTCTATTGAAAATTTATCATAAAAATGGAACTTTTTTTAGAACTTTAATAACCACAAAATTTATAATAGATAAAATATGATCATCAATTCACCAGAAAAGTATATTTTATAGTAAAATCATGTCCTTTTGATAATACAAGTAAATAGAAGAAAAACATTTAAAATAAATTTTTATTAAAAAATCCTTTGTAAACTCATTGAAAGCTTGTAGAATAAAATAAATATCATAAAATGGTTTTGGTAGGGGGGAAATCCATTGAAACCATATAGAATAAAAAGAAACATTCATTTTAAATTTTTTATAATGTTAAATATGAACCTTTTTCGAAAACATTAGACATATTCCTTTCAAACATTTTAAAAATTAATGTATAATATAAAAAATTGCATAAAAAACTTTTTGATATAATAAATATGGATTTTTTAAATTAGCTTTTCAAAATATTAACATGGACATAAAATATATTTGGTCAAAAGGGAAACAAGATCATATTTTATTTTAAAATTTAAATTTCATGATTCAAGTACCAGTTACAAGAAAATTTATAAGATCATATGGAAACTCCTTAAATTTTTATAGGATGATATAATATATATGGATTTTGTGAAGGATATAATATAAGACCCCTTCAATGAAAATAAAAACAATGCCAGAAAATGAGATCATAAAATAAATTTTTACCTCATTGTTAACTTTTAAACTATAACCCCATGAAAGGGCAAAACTGAATTGAATATTTAATCATAAATAATATAAATTCATGTTAAATACAAAAAAGTGGCACTATATATTCCATTTAAAAATAAATAGGGTAATAATACCAAATATTTCAATATGAAGTGAAAATTGTGATGAAATGTTTGACATATCGTTTTAATGCATTTAAACTCAAATATAATAAATTTAGTTTTATTATAATTATATAAGAAACATATAAATATAAATAATATCATATATGTTCAATTTATAATATCTTATCACCGGTTTCCTAATAATATTTTATTACTATCATTATTTTGGGTGTTAACTGCATTGTTTTTCATAAAAAATTTTGTTCAGAAGCCCTGATCCTTGTACATTGATTATGGTTCAAGTATCTCAAAAATGTTAATCATGATATAAATATCATATATATTCAATATATATGTATATATTGATCATAAAAGTTATATATATAAAAATGAATTACGTCGTTCATGGCGATGGTAGGACGTACATATGCTTGAATGTTGTTTTCACATTTTGGTGGATGGAACGAATGAATGGTAAATAAGAATTCAAATTTAAATAATCATTATTATATCATATATATATATATATTATATATATTAAATAAATATATCCTTATTACCATTAATGTAAATAAGAAATGAAAATTGAATCAGGTCACTTAGTAGAGGTGATAACCCACACGTACGCATGAGCGATGTAATATTTTTACAACAGATTAGAATGTAAGAAGATAAATGATTGATTATATTTTCAGAACCATAATTATTTTATAAATATAATATATACTCATTAGATCCATATTTTTAACCTCCCAAGTAAAATGGTGATGAAAAATGAATTACACCGCTACATGGAGAAGGTAAGTTGTGTGTACGCACAAACAATGTTTTCAATTTCAGTAGGATGGTAAAGAGGTGGAAAATGATTGTTCCAAAATCCTAATAGCATCTCATTATGTTGATAATACTGTATTTTTTATTTTATGAAGGTTACATCATATTTATAGGAAGTCTAAAAATAAATAAATAAAAGAGTTGGTAAAAACGATTACCTCTTTTTCAGTAAAGAAAATGGTGAAGGAGTGACTTTTATAATTGAGGTGAGTGGCACACTAGTAATTTTTCAATGTTTTAAAATATTATTAAGTCAATTTCATGGAAAATGGATCCAAAATGACTCATAATAGAATTTTGTAAGGTTAATGTCAAAATTAAACCATCCAATTAAGTTTAAGTAAGTTTTTAGGTCATTCTAGCCTTTACTGTTTGGTTTAACCCCATTGTTAAAAAAAATATCCTCAACTGTTGTACTGAATTTTTCAATCTTAAAGGGTTATAATTTTATATTTAAGGAAAAAAATTCTCATAAATGTAAAGTTGATGGAATTTTTTACCATTTATGATCTAACTTGTCCAATTTAAATATTTTTATTGTTTTTAAATAATATAATAAAATGTTATTTTTAATAAAATATCATTACTTTCATTTTTAATATTATTCATTTATTTTAACTTTAAATAAATCAAGACAAAGATGTAATTTGAATATAATAATTTTAACCATTTATAATACTAGAAGATGCAGGACCCAAGTGAGCCCGGTCCCAAAATTTATTAACAAAAATAAAAGCATGAATGTCAGGTAGCGCAATGAGTTTTACAAAGCTGGGAGTGTCACGAACCAAGTCGGGTCGTCATCCAACCTGGTTCCTGGCTCAGTCTGCGACAAGGCCCAAAGGGCATTCCCGATTCCCACGGGCTAATACAAGTGCCCAGGTATCAAAAACAATACATGGAAACAATTTACCCAAAATTAAATTTATTAAAGACCCAAAAAACTAAAAATTCAGATCTGAAAAATTCTATAAAACACGCCCTTAACAATTACCAAAAATTTATGTTTACAAACTAAAACAAACCAAAAAGGGAAAATAACGAAAGGGAAAAACTGAGACATCACCCCCTAACCTCTGTACAATGTGAGGAACACATCCCCAAGCCGCCGCCGCCAAGATCCATAACATCAGCCATAAGAAACACAACTACTAATGCTACAAGCCTTGTCGTAACCTAAAATAGATTGACAACAGGGTTTGCATACACCCAAAGGTGTATGTAGGGTGTGAGTGAAAGCCCTATAGGATGAAACCCAGATAAATGATTTCATGCCATAACATTATAAGACAATCTAACATGCTCATTTAAAATTAAATCTTTTAAAACATTTTAGGGAAGACATTTGTGAGTAAAAATTTTAAAGAAATGAAAAGAAACCTCTTACAAAGAAAAAAAATGCAACCAATTGCTTAAAATAAAGAGGTTCTAAAATTACACGCACACATCCACACACAATAGGTTCACTGTATGCCAACGGTTGGCACCCCGTCATATAAGGTAGAGCACTACGGGTAAATCCCTAGGGTCAAACTAGCTCAAGTGGGATTCTAGGAACATCGCATCTCGATGAAAACGTGGTATAGAAACCACAAAAAACTGTGTTCTCATGCACGATCCACTAGTAGAGGATATCCCCGTAACCCTAGTGGTCTCCAATCATCATCCATATATTTTTTTAGTGTTGTAGTCTTCAATCCTGCTAGGTTAAACTGGGTCGTAGCCACTACCGTATCACTAGCTAGCTAGTCCTATTCCATCCACCTAGTTGCCTGGGATTCCTTTTTTGTGCTCAATCAAGTTTCACATTCACATATCATGCACACCACCACTTCCATAAACCAACATCAAGAACACCAAAGAAGTCACCAATTTCATGAACAAAACTACCTTTCATCTTACACACACTAAAAGCCTTGTTATAAAACACTTTCGGTTCATAAAACTTAGTTTGGAAAGACACAACCAAGACAAACAATTACTCACTCCAAAAAAACTCATTTCAATGCTTTTACCATCGCCTACAAAATTCTTACAATTCCTTTTTTACAAACATGAAAAAGAAATATACAATTAAAACCCACCAATTTAATGGCCAAGCCCCTTTTTAAATCCACACCAAAACCAAATTCAAATTTCAAACATAATTTTCATCATTAAAACAATGTACACTTCATATTAAAGGGTGCATAACATAACCATCACACCAAGGTAATCCATTTAAAAACACACGCACACTAAAACTATTTCACAATATGATTCTCATCACATGCATAATTTAATAAATCGCTTAAATCATTTATAAAACATTTCTAAATAGTATTTTAAGGGTTTGCACCAATAACACCCTCAATTTCACACAAAAATGTCATTTTAACACCAAACGCATAGCAAAGTTACACTAAAACATGTTTTCCATTAATCACACAATATGTCGTTCAACTTTAAAGATGTTCAATGAAGTTAACAAGTCAAATAATTCATTATCCACTTAAACGCACACCAAAACACTCCAAAAATATACTTCTCACCACAAAAATAGTTTATAAAATAGATTTATAAAATCAAATAAACATATTAAATCAATCAAATAATGTTAGGGCATGGAACCACCTACTTCACATGAAGAACTTTTTGGAAAAAGGGGTGAAATCCCATATGCACCACATCTGCACCAAGTGGAAAGAAACAACCCTAATCAAGAAGGATAAACCCAAAACCCAAGATTAACACCCTAATTGACACCCTAAAAGCTGAAAAAACTAAAACCCCTAAAATAACAAGGGCCAAAACCCTATCAAGAAAGAAGAAGGGCTTACCGGGGGAGCGCGTGCGCCGGAGGAGAGTGGGGCGCCGGTGAAGGGGTCCTTCCAAGGGAGTTCGTCGCACTACCCGAGCACACGCTGCAGGGAGGGGGTCGCAATCGGATGGCACCGAAAGCTGGTCGTGTGAGAGAGGAAGGGCACTGGGGGCTGGTTGCGTGAGAGAAGCAGGGCACCGGGGGCTGGTCGCCGAAAAGAGCGCAGGCCAAGGGAGCAGGGCGCGGCGAGTGGTAAGAGACGGGGAGGGGGAAAGTCGCGCCGGGTAGGGTTATGGGGTGAGGGGTGAGGCACAATGAGGGGAAAGGCCAACCTAAAAAAAAGAAAAAAAAGAAAAATAAACGTATAATAATAGTTTATGGTAATAATAATAATAATAACAATAATAATAAGATAATAATATATTTAATAAACTAAATAATAATAAACATTATAATAATCCACTTAATAAAATGATGATAATAATGATAATAATATTCTCAATTAAAATACTATCCAAGATAATAATAATAATAATATTCTCAAATGATATTAATATTATTATTATTATTAAAACCATTCATAATTCATTTTTTTCTCATTTTATTGCATTTCCACTTTATCATTCATTTAATTAATTAATTAATTAATTAATTAATTAATTGTGCATCGAGCATGCCACACGGTGATTTAGCAAAGTCGCGCAGCTTCAATCATGCCCTTCCTATGTGCTAGACGCTAACAAGCCTAAAACCTTTATTTATCAGGAAAAACGAAAAATTTCAATCGGATTCAACCTGCAACTCAACAAAATATTTCAAAGCCAAATAAAATAATAAAATAAAATTATCTCAAAAGTCTGGGTGTGAAAATTCTCCCCACCATAAATCTTTCCGCCCTGGAAAGCCACAACAAGGCCTAACCCCAATGTAGAAGTCGATGCCCCTTTATTAGTCCCAGGAAATTCCCAAAGAACGACCAACAGGAAAAGGTTAGAACACTATCAACAAAGGAAGAGACTTACAAAATAAACTCGGGAGACCGAAATGGACTCCCCGTTACGAACCACCCGCCCCAAAGAGTTTAAACATCTTCAGTTGGTCAGTTAAAGGAAAAGAGATTTCGCACAATGCACAATACAACTTCTTAAGTTAAAACACCTGAAACACTACCAAATGGAACTCGCACCACTATCCTGAAACAAGTGAATAAAATCAAACCATATCCTGAAGAATACTCCCCTCGCCTTGATTCAACGAAACTATTGGGGAGGCTCGAACGGAATCCCCACCATTAGAAACCAACCATCAACCGAGACAATGCCGGAACACCAACACAGGGAGGCCCGAATGGACTCCCCATCATTAAAACAGACTGACATCAGTTTACTCCTAGGGAATTCAGTGATACCCAAGGTCGGTCTCCCCACCATAAGAACCAACCAGCTCAACTTTTTAGCACGGATTGGCTTGGAAAGTATGACATGGGCCAGCTTGGGCACTTCCTAAACAAACTAAATCCCCTGCCATTTAGGCCCGAACAAAAGCAACTCCAAACCGAATAGAATACATTACACGGTTCACCACTCCCATGGTTATTATCATCATCGGATGAGCCTAACTAAAACTGATACCTATTCTCAAAGTTGGCCCTATATGGGCAACAACATAGAAACTCACATCCACAAAGGTATAAGAACTGGGAATTTAAACAACAAGACAACAATGCATCCTTATAACCAATGAGGACCTCTTCCACCAGCGTGAAATGAAACGAAGAAATAGGGTCCCTACGTCCCTTTTCACCAAACGGGGCCGCTTAGAATGAGGCAGTTACACAAGTAGAGATTTGAATTGCCTCTATTTTCAACACTGACGACAGAGATTAGACCAGGATCCCTTACACCCCTAGGGCTCCTGACTACACGCCAGCTTCACTCCGGGACCTATGGACGGAGCTCTGGTGGTTGAAGCATTTCCTGCCTCGCAGTCAGTCATTACAAACCCCAAACGAAACTTCTTTTTCTGGTACTACAAGTAACTACACCACATCCCAAATAGAACCATTAGATCAAAACACTCCTCAGGGCTCACTTACTCTAACACCGCACTTTATCTAAACAGAGCTTAGAAAATGCGTTGGCATCACCACTCTTTACTTCGAGATGAAGGACACATGGAAGAGACCTTCATCTAAAATAGAGAAGTTCAGGATTTCTCAAAGGAAACACACTTTTATCGTGACTGGGGTTCTAAGAAGGGTGCACAACCTTCACCTCTATCATAGAGCAAGAACACGATGCCGCAATGTGTCACCAATCATGACCCTTGAAACCGACAGAGAAATTTCAAAGAGAGGACCTTATCATGAGTCCCTAACAACATGTGATTACTGCAAGCAGCCATAACCGCCTCTTATAACTAGGTTCACCACATGGGTGACTTAACGTGATCTCTTAGACAAAACCAAAGAAAACCCCAAAGGACCTTTTTAAAACAACAGCCTGCACTGACAACTCCAAACCACTTCCACTTTTCCCCACTGGAATTTCTTTCACCGCTCCTAGACAGGACCTGCAGACTTAACAATTTTGAACTCCACAATCAACAAACCAAGTAACCCAAGAGACCAATGTTTCTTCAAACCTCTATCGCATCCGCTCTCTTGCTGCGAGAGGATCCACTAAACCGCCAAAGAGAGGTGGATTCATATTCTGATGTTTAAGAAGAAGGGGGTTCTTACACTGATCAACTAGAGGATCCACCAACGGAGAATCACCGGTGGCCACACTTTAACTATACTCTAACTCTTTATGGGGGCATACACTAGCTGAGAAGGAAGACCAAGGACCCAACCAAACCGGTCACTCGGCCAACACACATCACAGGAAAACACCAAACGCACAAGGTAAACCACCACATGTTTCCCCAAAACACTCCTCAAATAACCCACTAACCACCCCTTCAAATCAACTCATTGAAAAAACACAAACCTGGAACAACGTCCAAACAAGATAGATTTTCAAGACTCAAAACACTCCACTACAAGATTCAAAAAACACAAAAAGACATAATGCACAACTATGGATCATCAAACACTCCATCCTTTCTTTTAAAAAGAAAACACTTTCAAAAATAAAACCAGGAGGGTGGGTTACGCATTCACCAATGGTACCTCACGGGCCCTTCACATGCGTGTCCTCGTGCCAACTGACCACCAATTCACCTCTCACATATAACCTATGCACATGATCCACCATGAAAATACCAAAGGTTAGAACGAAATTCTTTCCTTCTCCCATAACAAAAACCAACCCACACCCCCTCTTTTCAAAACCACTAGTCACAAGGTTAAACCTATTTCACGTTTCACAAGAACCAGTTTGGAAAATCACCGACTCTTCAAATAAAACCCATTTTGATTCTCACAAAAATTTTAGAAAAGCAACAACCATTAAATAGAAACCCACTTTCAAATCTTACACATTAATTTCAAAACATTTCACCCCATTTCAAAACACTTCCGATTTCATGACAAACTCTACACATAACTTCCAAAACACAACATCCCATTTCAAACACTTTTCAATAGTTCAGAAAATCTATTTCAAACAGATTTCTAAAAACCCACATTAACACGATTCTTATTATCCAAACAATCAATTTCATTAAACCACAAGTTTAGAGTATGAAAATCTAATCCCATTTTACACAAAAAACCACTTCCTAGAAATCTATTTTCCTAATCCTTTTCTTCAAAACAATTCTAAAAATTCATTTCCACCCTTTCAAAACCAAGTCATTTTTACTTTAAAACCAAGTTCTCATGACTCCAAAATAGGGGCTTTTCAAAATGATTTCCAAAACCGAAGGAGACATAAGATGCTTCTCAAAAGGAGGGAAACTAGTGTCGATGGGTGACTCAGACATAAGGTTAGTGGTCATACACCAGTCACACCACCATCACATAGAGTGCCCTGGGGCTACATCCCTGGTTCTGCATGGCTTGTCAGGCCCTATGAGCTCATTAGGACTGTTGACTCATCTCTCTTTTCATTTCCCAAAAATCAACGAAGCACAAGAAACAAAAGACTCACATGGAACCTGAATTCTCCTGGCAACTTGAGTCTTGTCACGAGGTGTGTTGGCCCGTCACCTTACTCATAACCAGAACCTCAAGTCCCAACAATCCTAGCTCCAGTCTATCCCAACTCTTTCCCAAACACCATGACCCAAAAGAGAGAACCTACTCTGATACCATTTTGTCACGAACCAAGGCGGGTCTCCATCCAAACCGGTGCCCAGCTCTGTCTGAGGTAAGGACCGAAGGGCGTTACCGATTCCCGGGTATTAAAAACAATACATGGGAATGATTTACCGGAACTTATTTTTTTTTAAAGACTGATAGAAATTAAAAAATCAGATCTGAAAAATTCAACCAAACATGCCCTTAGCAATTACCAAAAATTTAAGTTTACAAACTAAAACAAACCAAAAAGGGACAATGACGAAAGGGAAAAACCGAGACGGTACCCCTAACCTCCATGCAACGTGAGGAACACATCCACAAGCCACCATAACCAAGATCCATATCATGAGCCATAAGAAACACAACTGCCAACGCTATAAGCCTTTCCATAACCTGAAACAGATAGACAACAGGGTCTGCATACACCCAAAGGTGTATGCAGGGTATGAGCCAAAGCCCGGTAGGATGACACCTGGATAAATGATTCCATTCCATAACATTATAAGACAATCTAACATGCTCATTTAAAATTAAATCTTTTAAAACATTTCAGGGAAGACATTTGCAAGTAAACATTTTAAAGAAAATAAAATAAACCGCTTATAAAGAAAAACAATGCAACCCATTGCTTAAAAGGAGGTTCTAAAAGAACACGCACACATGCACACATGCACACACAAGAGGTCCACCGTATGTCGACGGTTGGCACCCCGTCATATAAGGCAGAGCACTACGGGTAAATCCCTATGGTCAAACTAGCTTAAGTGGGATTCTAGGAACATCACATCTTGGTGAAAATGTGGTATAAAAACCACAAAAACCCGTGTTATCTTGCACGAGCCACTAGTAGGGGACATCCCCATAACCCTAGTGGTCTCCAATCATCATCCATATATTTATTTAGTGTTGTAGTTGTCACGACCCGTCCCCCGGGGCCTGTGTCGTGACTACCCCAAACCCGTCTTCCATAGGCCAGGGGCTGGCGTCTAGCACCGAAAATGCATATCCATAAAATCGAGAAGGCATTGCCTTAAGAACTTGTAAACTCACACAACCAAGCACACAAAAAGATACAATCACAAAGTAAACTATATAGTAAACAGAGTGAGTACAGTAAGTAAAAGGGGCTGGAATACAAGCCCAACTGGAAAGTACAAGGAAAACTGAAAAGTACAAGTAAAACTGAAAAGCAGCTCATGCGAACACCCATCGAGGATCCTACCTGAAGGGTAGGTACAACTCTCGAATGGTCGCCTCTATGGTACACCTCGTCTAAGGTCCACCCCAAGTAGCCTCTAGTCCTGATACTCTTGTCCTCATTTAGCATTGTCTGTCATCTGTACAAGACACAACGAGGTGCGGGCGTAGCCCGTGCAGGGGTGAGTATAATGATACTCAGTAGGGACCCCAAGACCCCCCAAGGTCTCTCAAAATTCACAAAGGATAAACCAAAAATCCTGGAAACAACAGTCAACCCTACTTAGGTATATGCACATACATTTACCTAAGTTATCAAGATAAACTCATCTCACACAGGAGGGATGAATACCACAAAGGTACCACCACGAAGGTAGGTGTACCACACAGGTAAATCCACGAAGATATAGTACCACACAGGTACACCATGAAGATATAAGACTCATCTCACACGGGTATAAGTGAAGTATAGAAGTACAGATGATTAATCGCGAAGCTAAATCATCTTATTCTATCAAGAGGCACTACTGATGATTATACTGAGTCTGACCCACACAGAATCGATAGGTACTAACCCCCTCAATGACCCACACAGGATCCGACTCGCCCGGAGTCGATAGGTACTAACCTCTGCCGGCCCACACAGGATATGACCCACACATGATCGGTATGCGCTGACCCACACAGGATCGTTGAGCGCTGATCCACACAAGATCGATATGTACTAACCCCCGAAATGACCCACATAGGATCTGACCCACCCAGAGTTGATAGGTAACTAACCTTCGTATGATTCGTCTCCAACCTTCGCCTCACTGTCAGCCATTGGATTCCCGCTAATAGCACGTTTGGGAGAACCGCTCCCCAAACCATCAGTCGTACCTCAACCGCCACGAAGTTCACGAAGAAATATCTCAAAGGTCTGTCACGTCATAAGGGACCCAACGCAACAGACGGTGCGTCAATCGGACGCTCGGTCTGTAAGTTATTAGTGTTTCCGCTCCGAGGGCCCGGTTAGATTCGGGGTTTGATCCCACCCGGTCGTACTCCAACTTTATCCAAAACTCAAGTAGAGTATACCTAAAGTACCGTCTCTATCCAAGGATTCTGGTGTCGCGGACGGTCCGTCAAACGGACGTCCGGTTCTCAAGATATGGCCACAAAGGCGTATCTGGGTCTAGAGGGGCCCGGGTCCCGTCTCGCCTGGTCGGACCGACCTAGCCTGACCCAACCCGGTTCGGGTCGACTCGAACCGACCCAACCTGGTTCGGGTTGACTCGACCCGACCCGGGTCCGACCTGGATGGCCTGGGCCTCGGCGGGCCCGGCCCGCTGGGTCGTGGTCCGGCCTGACCCGTGTAGGAGGTGGCCCGGCCGAGCTGGCACCGAAGGGGGAGCGCCCCCTTCCTTTCGGAACGCCAAAGGGCAGCGCCTTAGGGCGCTGCCACGTCACCTGCGGGACCCAAGCGGGTCCCGCCGATCTGCCATGACCGGTCGGGTGCTCTGGTCGGTCCTCTTCCCAATGGCGCGGTCGCGCGCCACTACTCCACCCCGGTCGGTCGGGTATCGGCCACTCTTCGGCCTCCGCCACGGCCAAGCAACCGCAATCTCCTGCTCATCCGGTGGCGCAGACGCGCGCCGCCCTTCCTTTATGTGGTCGTCCAGTGTGTCGGCCCTCCGCCTCTTCCGCAGGTCACCGCATCTCCGTTCTTAGCCTGAAAAATAAAATGATCGCATATTCACGATCCTCGGGTCGAGGGCTTCGCGTCTATATGTCGTGTTCAACAAAATATTGTGTTTCCAGCGTTATTAAATATTTGTCATTGAAGAACGCATGAAAAACGTGCGGAGAATCAAAACATAAGAGGCAAGGTATATGCGTCGGACTATGGTCATTTTAGTTTGGTCATCGTCGTTGAGAAACCAGAATATGAAGAATTATCAAACAAATTCAATCATATTAAAAAAAACCCTACCTTCACGTTCGCCCGTAGGATTTGTCGCGAGGAAGAAGACGAATTCGATGAAGATGGTGACGTCGGCGTCCGTCGCTCCCGCAAGATGTTTCTGATCCGGGCTCAAGCGTCGTTCTCGTTCTTCGATTCCAGAGGATACTCTTCATTGGAGAGGGTGTTCTTCGTTGAAGAATGTTCTCCCAAATCTCCTCCCCTTTGCTAATCCTTTCCCCCGCGAGAGATGAGATGTCAAATTAATAAGATTAAGTTTATTAATTAATCAATTAATTTGTTGGCACATTAATTGGAGAATTCTAAGGGTAAAGTTGATTCATTAATTCAGAATTAATGAATCCTGTTAATTAAAGAGTAATGTGGTTACAAATTTTGTGTAATCGGGCATTTAATGCCCAGCATTAAATGCCCGACCACCCTCGTGTGGTCCCCACTTTCATTTTTCAAATGGGAGGTTTCAATTTCAAAAATAAAATAAAGTTTATTTTATTTTCTCCCACGAAAAGTTCGAAAACTAATTTCCACCCTCGATCTACTACGGTCGAGGTGAAGGTCTCCTTAAGCGAATATCGACACTACGAGTTCAACGGTGTCCTTGGATTTCAATTCCGAGCACCGATTCAAAAGTTACAAAATGCCGCTCGCGTGTTTACTGAACGTACCCGAAAAAAAGTTTGGAAAATTATTAACAGACACCCTCGACCTGTACCGGTCGAGGTTAGGCTCTGCCTAAGTGAAACATGCCCCAAGGAACCCAACGGTACTCTTGGGTTTCCAATCCGAGTTACCGTTTAAAAATTATGGATTTTACAATAAAATAATTGTCACTTAATTATTTTATTTACGGTCAAAAATTAACTTTCACTGGTGGCCCGTGCCGGCCAATGTTAGTATCTTCCTAAAAAAAACATACCCTCACGAGTTCAGTGGTGGTCTCAGATTTTTAATCCAAGTTACCGTTTGTGAGTTAAAAGTATTTGAAAAAAATAACTTTATTTAATTATTTTATTTACAGTTATGCTATTTTCGGGTTTTCTCACAGGAGGCCCGCGCCGACTAAAATTAAGTCGCGCCTAGGGTAAATCTGTCATCCTGAGCACAACGGAGCCTTCGGATTTTTGATCTGAGCAACCGTTTAAGAGTTATTCCACTTTTTAGAAAAACTGCTTAAGCGCGCTAACTAAAACTTAACAAAACTTCGACGGATCATTTCAGGCACTCCGGGGCTCAGAATCGCACGTCGTCAGATTTCACGGTCTTGAAATAATTCCATATAATAAAAAAAATATAAGGAATTTCCAGGACATTACATTCTCCCCACCTTAGGGATTTACGTACCGAAAGCCACAACATAGACTAAGGAAACAAATTGGGGTATTGAGTACGGATCTGAGTCTCCCGCTCCCATGTGCTCTCCTGGAGGTTCTCGTGCTACTAACGAATGCGCACCAAAGGTATCGACCGCCCACGAAGGACCTGCTCCTGTCGATCCTTAATCTCTACTATAACCTCCGTAAACGTCGCTCCATCGTCTAAGTCCAGCTCGCCATGGTCGTTGACTTGAGAAGGGTCATGCACGTATCTCCTCAGCTGGGATACGTGGAAGGCGTCGTGCACCCACTCCAATCGTGGTAGTAGTGCCAAGCGGTATGTCACCTCGCCGATCCTCCGAAGTATCAGAAATGGTCTAATAAACCTCGGTGATAACTTGTCATCTCGACCAAATCCCCGTAGTCCCTGTCGAGGGGAGATTCGCAAGAAGACGTAGTCCCCCCTCCTGGAACTCCAAAGGTCTATGTCTATTGTTGGCATAAGACTTATATCATCTCTGTGCAGTCTTCACTTGCTAACAAGTGAGACATCGTGATACAAACTATGTCACTGTTTTCTTCATCCCTGACCATCAGTGCTAACGCCGAAGGTTATGGTACATCTTCGTCACCACTGGATGTACCGCTAGAGGGGACGTATGGAACTCCCTCAACACTTCCTCCTGTAGCGCCACCGGTACCATAGTACATCCTCTGAAGAGGATGACGTGCTCCCCACCTTTAGAAAATCCATCAGGTGTCTGTCTTGTGGATATCTGAGCACGTCGAGTCTCGCTATCAGTGTCCCAAGTTGTGTCTCACTCATCAACTGCAGACCAGCCCTTCTGTTGAGTGCATTTGCTACCACGTTCCCCTTACCAGGAGTATAGACTATCTCAAAGTCATAGTCCTGGAGGAACTCTAGCCATCGTCGCTGTCTCAAGTTCAAGTCTTTCTGAGAGAAGATATACATGAGACTCTTGTGATCAGAGTAGACTATAAAATGTTCTCCCATCATGTAGTGTTGCCACATCTTTAGCACAAAGACCACTGCTGCTAACTCCAGGTCATGGGTAGCATAGTTCTACTCATCAGTCTCTGTCTCAGCTCCTGAAAGCTCTGCTGACACTTCTCCGTCCATAGGAAAGGCTCCCCCTTTTTCACCAAAACTGACAAGGGTGCCACTACCCTGGAGAAGTCTGGTCCAAAACTCTGGTAGTACCCTGCCAAAGCAGAAGTCCCTCCCCCTTCAGGGAGGTAAACCTGGAAACATCTTTTGAAAGGATGTCCCCCACACTTTGTCGCTTCTGTTGGAAATTGAAAACTCAAAACTCCCGCTGCCACGAGGGTAGGGCTGGCCGACTCAATAGTGATCGGTTCCACCCTCCTTTGCATGAGTTTATCCTATGTTACCTTGGTTTCCTTTTTCACCGACTAAGGAAAATCTCATTCCAAGGTTGTAGGTAAACCACAACCCTTTTGCCTGATACAATCAATCTGAGTATGAACTGTGGATGTCCAGTCCATACCCAAACTAACACCGTAAGGCCTCGACGCTGCCACCAAGAGGTTCCAACTGAAACTCTCGCCTCAAGGGTTAGATCACACCATCAGCGTAAGTGTGATTATAGAGTCTCCTTCCCAAGGTATCTCCAGACATGAGGGTCAAGTAAACGGATTAACCGGAAACTCTAGGTCTTGGACAAGATTCGTGGAAGGAATGAATGATTGGTATCTATGTCTATTAATATGGAAGCTAGTAGTAGACAAAGACCATTCATCGAATCATTCCTAGAGCCCTTGGGTCGCACTCCTTGACCATATGCAGCTACTCCCTTCCCCAGTCCTCCAGCTCCCTGAGCCTGGTGGGGACCACAAATGGGGGTGGTTGTAACATGTCGAAATGTACACCACCTTGTGCTGCTCTCCTAACTCTGCTTCCACGTCTGTAGCCCTACAGATTCATCTTTCCCTAACACTTCTTCTTCCCAAAACATTTTTTACACGCCCAAGTCTCTGAGACTGGCGTCAGTTTCCTGCTTTCCCACTACTAACATTCACTGGTTGTATCCGCTCAGCTAAAGAACATTCAACCGCAAAGGTTCTCTCTAGCACCCTAACATAAGTAGGAACGCATAGAGGTATAGTACTGGCTCGGGCGTCCTTAAACACACCGCACTCGGAAGTCCAAGCCTCGAAGCACTAATCGTATCGTATTCATCGAGTACCAGGAATGGTCGGTACGCCTCGATGAATACTCAGCTACCGACATGTCATCCTGCCGAAGCTGTAGAAGCTCTAGAGAACTCTCAGCCACCTCCTCAAGCCAGTCTTCAGCCGCCTGTGAGTCAGACTCATCTCGAAACCTAAGGGGTATCTGATGCTGAAACTTGTGTGAGACACAAAGCCTAAATGTGTCCTCTACTGATACCACCGGTTGTAACTGCTGCCCAACGGGCAGTGATATAGCTGACACATTACCCGAAGGTACTATCTCGGACAACGATCCACGTACTGAAGCCTCATCACTATGTGGGCCATCCTCATGGTCACTCACTGAAAAAGATTAGAAGCTAATATCACCATTTGCTCTACTGATATCTCTACTAGGCGGAAAACTCTAGCTACAGCCTTCAACCAGTCCTCAGCTGCCTGAGAATTTGTCTCGCCTCGAAACCTCAGAGGCCTCTGCCGCTGGAACTCATGCAACACGCTCAGTCGGTGTGCATCCTCTACTGGTGGGGCTAGTGGCAACGCTCGTACAACAGGTAGTGGTGTTGTGGGTACACCACCCGAAGGTGCTAACACCGTAAGAGGGCCCCTGCACCAAGGCCTTGTCGCTCGGTGGGTCGTCATCGTGTACTCTCGGGAATCCTAGCTTGTTGTCTACACGACGACATCCTGATAAGGAACAGGTGCGCCACGGTCATTAAGTTATACCTGGTGAGCTGACTCCAAGAAATCACAAGAAAAACTTTTCAAAAACACATGCAATGCTTCCGTGTGCCGAGTCAGAAATCCGAATTCAAGGTCCTGGTGTATGGATACGTCGGTCGCCGCACCAACACTGGACTCCCCGAACTGAAAACCACACTCATAACACTTAACACTATTGCTTCATAGAAAAGATCAGAGTCCTAGTTCTTCAGTAGAACCAAACTCCACTGATACCACTTGTGACAACTGGGCCCCTGGTGACAGCACAGTCACCCCGCTTTAACATGGTCGTCAAGTCGCGGACCGCCAGGTACCACCAGTTGCCCCGCAGACACGAGGTCCCCACCCTGGGGCCCACCCACGTGCCCGAACGGGTCATCTGACTAATGACTATCCCCACAGGCCAACACATGTCCTTTCCAGTATGTTTTGTCCTCACTCACACACACCCTGGGAAACTTCCCAAAAGTTCATTCATCCTGATCACTACTCCAGGTCAAGCACACTTAACTATGGAGTTCTAATCAGGTAGGCTCCCAAAAAGGAAGGTGCATCTTGTTGACATGAGTCATATCATTTGGTCATTTAACCCTTTATCATTTGGGGTGTTACAATCACCCCCCCCCTAGAGCACAACGTCCTCATTGTGGGCCCTACATCTCAACCCAGGCAGTGCGCTGCACTTAAGGATGGGTACCACCTCTGATACCACTTTGTCACGACCCGTCCCCCGGAGCCTGTGTCGTGACTACCCCAATCCCATCTTCCATAGTCCAGGGGCTGGCGTCTAGCACCGGAAAGGCATATCCCTAAAATCGGGAAGGCATTGCCTTAAGAACCTGTAAACTCACACAACCAAGCACACAACAAGATACAAGCACAAAGTAAACTATATAGTAAACATAATGAGTACAATAAGTAAAAGGGGACGGAATACAAGCTCAACTAGAAAGTACAAGAAAAACTGAAAAGTACAAGTAAAACTGAAAAACAGCTCCTGCAAACACCCGTCGATGATCCTACCTGAAGGGTAGGTACAACTCTCGAACGATCATCTTTGTGGTACGCCTCGTCTAAGGTCTGCCCCGAGCAGCCTCCAGTCCTGGTACTCTTGTCTTTAGTCAGCGTTGTCTGTCGTCTGCACAAGACACAACGAGGTGCGGGCGTAGCCCGTGCAGGGGTGAGTATAACGATACTCAGTATGGGCCCCAAGACCCCCCAAGGCCTCTCAAAATCCAAAAAGGATAAACCAAAAATCATGGAAACAACAGTCAACCCTACTTAGGTATATGTTCATACATATACCTAAGTTATCAAGATAAACTTGTCTCGCATAGGAGGGATGAATACCACAAAGGTAACACCACGAAGGTAGGTGTACCACACAGGTAACTCCACTAAGATATAGTACCACACAGGTACACCATGAAGATATAAGACTCAGCTCACACAGGTATAAGTGAAGTATAGAAGTACAGATGATTAGTCATGAAGCTATATCATCTTATTCTGTCAAGAGTCACTGCTGCTGATTATACAGAGTTTGGCCCACACAGGATCGATAGGTACTAACCCCCGCAATGACCCACACAGGATCTGACCCGCCCAGAGTCGATAGGTACTAACCTCTGCTGACCCACACAGGATCGGTATGTGTTGACCCACACAGGATCTGACCCACACGGAATCGGTATGCGCTGACCCACACATGATCGCTGAGCGTTGACCCACACAGGATCTGACCCACACAACATCGGTATGCGCTGACCCACACAGAATCGCTGAGCGCTGACCCACACAGGATCGATAGGTACTAACCCCCACAATGACTCACACAAGATCTGACCCACCCAGAGTCGATACGTAACTAACCTCCGTATGATCTGTCTCCAACCTCCACCTCGCTGTCAGCCACTGGATTCCTACTAATAGCACGTTTGGGAGAACCGCTCCCCAAACCACCGGTCGTACATCAACCGCCATGAAGTTCCACGAAGAAGTATCCTAAAGGTTTTTCACATCATAAGGGACCCAACGCAACAGACGACGCGTCAATCGGACGCCCGGTCTGTAAGTTATTAGCGTTTTCGATCTGAGGGTCCGGTTGGATTCGGAGTTCGATCACACCCGGTCATACTCCAACTTTATCCAAAACTCAAGTAGAGAATACCTAAAGGACCGTCTCGATCTAAGGATTCTTGTGTCGCAGACAGTTCATCAAACGGACTTCTGATTCTCAAGATATGGCCACAAAGACATATCTGGGTCTAGAGGGGGCTCAGGTCCCGTCCAACTTGGTCGGACCGACCCGGCCCGACCCGAGTCCGGCCCGGATGGCCTTGGCCTCTGCAGGCTTGTCCCGTTGGACCGTGGTCCGGTCCGACCCGCTGGGCGCAGCATGTTGGCGCGGCCCGATAGCGCGGCCCGATGGCGCAGCCCTGCCGAGCTGGCGCTGAAGGGGGAGCGCCCCCCTTCCCTTCAGAACGCCAAAGGGAAATGCCTTAGGGCACTTCCACGTCACCCGCGGGACCCAAGCGGGTCCCGCCGATTCGCCCCAGCCGGTCGGGTGCTCTGGTCGATCCTCCTCCCAGCGGCGCGGTCGCGCGCCGCTGTTCCACCCCGACCGGTCGGGTGCCGGCCGCTCTTCGGCCTCTGTCGCGGCCAAGCGGTCGCGGTCTCCTGCTCATCCGGCGAGGTGGACGCGCGCCGCCCTCCCTTAATGCGGTCAGCCGGTGTGTCGGCCCTCATCTTCTGCGGGTCACCGTATCTTCGTTCTTAGCCCGAAAAATAAAACGATCACATATTTGCGATCCTCGGGTCGAGAGCTCCGCATCTATATGTCATGCTCAACAAAATATTGTGTTTCCAGCATCATTAAATATTTGGCATTGAAGAACACACGAAGAATGCGCGGAGAATCAAAAGATAAGAGTCAAGGTATATGTGTCGGACAATGGTCATGTTAGTTTGGCCATCGCCGTTGATAAATCAAAATATGAAGAATTATCAAACAAATTCAATCATATTAAAAACAAACCCCTACCTTCACGTTCGCCCGTATGAGTTGTCGCAAGGAAGAAGACGAAGTCGATGAAGATGGTGGCGTCGGCGTTCGTCGCTCCCGCAAGATGTTTCTGATCCGGGCTCAAGCGTTGTCCTCGTTCTTCGATTCTGGAGGATGCTCTTCGTTGGTGTTCTTCGTTGAAGAATGTTCTCCCAAATCTCCTCCTCTTTGCCAATCCTTTCCCCCGCGAGAGATGAGGTGTCAAATTAATAAGATTAAGTTTATTAATTAATCAATTAATTTGTTGGCACATTAATTGGGGAATTCCAATGGTTAAAGTTGATTCATTAATTCAGAATTAATGAATCCTATTAATTAAAGAGGAATGTGGTTACACATTTTGTGTAACCGGGCATTTAATGCCCAGCATTAAATGCTCGACCACCCTCATGTGGTCCCCACCTTCATGTTTCAAATGAGAGGTTTCAATTTAAAAAATAAAATAAAGCATGTTTATTTTATTTTCTCTCGCAAAAAGTCCAAAAACTAATTTCTACCCTCGACCTACTGTGGTCGAGGTGAAGGTCTCCTTAAGCGAATATCGGTGTTGCGAGTTCAACGGTGTCCTCAGATTTCAATTCCAAACACCGGTTCAAAAGTTACAAAACGCCGCTCGCGCGTTTACTAAACGTACCCGAAAAAATGTTCGGAAAATTATTAACAGACACCCTCGACCCACGTCGGTCGAGGTTAGGCTCTGCTTAAGTGAAACATGCCCCAACGAACTCAACAGTGCTCTCAGATTTCCAATCTGAGTTACCGTTTAAAATTTATGGATTTTACAATAAAATAATTGTCACTTAATTATTTTATTTATGGCCAAAAACTAACTTTCACTGGTGGCACGCGCCGGTCAATGTTAGTATCTGCCTAAAGAAAGAATATTCTCACAAGTTCAGCGGTGGTCTCAGGTTTTTAATCCGAGTTACCGTTTGTGATTTATAAGCATTTGAAAAAAAATTATTTATTTATTTTATTTACGGTTATGTCATTTTCAGGTTTTCTCACAGGAGACCCGCGCCGACTAAACTTAAGTCGCGCCTAAGGTAAACTCATCATCCTGAGCGCAACGGTGCACTCAGATTTCTGATTCGAGCAACCGTTTAAGAGTTGTTCCATTTTTTTAGAAAAATTGCTTATGCGCGCTAACTAAAGCTTAACAAAATTTCGACGACTCATTCCGGGCACTCCGGGCCTCGGAATTGCGCGCCGTCAGATTTCATGGTCTGAAAATAAGTCTATATAATAAAAAAATTATACGGAATTTCTAGGACATTACAGTACTCATCAATCCTGTTAAGTGAAATCGGGTCGTAGCCACTTCCGTACCACTAGCTAGCTAGTCCTAGCCAATCCACCTAGTTACCCAGGATTCCCTTTATGTGCTCCATCAAGTTTCACATTCGCATATCACACACACCTCCACTTTCATAAACCAATGTCAAGCACACCAAAGAAGTCACCAATTTCCTGAACAAAACCACCTTTCATCTTACACACGCCAAAAGCCTTCTTCAAAATCACTTTCAATTCATAAAACTCCATTTGGAAAGACACAACCAAGACACACAATTGCTCACTTAAAAAAACTATTTCAATGATTTTACCATCACGTACAAAATTCTTACAATTCCCTTTTTACAAACATGAAAAAAAACATACAATTAAAACCCACCAATTTAATGGCTAAGCCCCTTTTTAAATCCACACCAAAACCAAAGTCAATTTTCAAACATGTTTTTCATCATTAAAATAGTGTACACTTCATATTAAAGGGTGCACAACATAATCATCACGCCAAATTAATCCATTTAAAAACACATGCACACCAAAACTATTTTAGAACATGATTCGCATCACATGTGTATTTTAATAAATCGCTTAAACCATTTATAAAACATTTCAAAATAGCATTTTAAGGGTTTTCACCAATAACACCCTAAATTTCACATAGAAACAACATTTTAACACCAAACACATAGAAAAGTTACACTAGAACATGTTTTCCATTAATTAGACAATATGTAGTTCACCTTTAAAGATGTGCAACAAGGTTAACAAGTCAAAAAATTCATTCTCCACTTAAACGCACACCAAAACACTTCAAAAATATACTCCGCGCCACACAAATAGTTTATAAAACAGATTTTTGAAATCAAATAAATGTATTAAATCAATCAAATAATGTAAGGGAATGGAACCACCAACTTCACATGAAGAACTTTCCAGAAAAAGGGTGCGAAATCACATCTACACCACATCCGCACCAGGAGGAGGCAAGAAACAACCCTAATCAAGGACAAACCCAAAAACCAAAATTAACACACTAATTGACACCCTAAAAGATGAAAAAACCAAAACCCCCAAAATAACAAGTGTTAGGACCGTAAATGATTGGCCCACGGTGCAGCAATAATCACGAGATAAAAATAAAGTGCAAATGCGGAAATAAATGGGACACCAGATGTAATGTGGAAAAACCCCCAAATGAAAGGGGTAAAAAACAACGGGCAAATAGAAGGATCACTATGGGGTAAAAGTTGGTACACACTCCCTCACTTATTACAAGGAGAAAACTCTCGTAATATTCTCTCTTGAATAAAGGGGAAACTGCCTCTCTAAAACCGCTCAAAATAGGATCTGCTGGTGATGAGAAACCGGACACAAAATGATGATGAGATGCGAAGGATGATCTTTGGAAGAGGGGAGAGCCTCCTTTTATAAGCCTCCTCACCCCTTCCCTTGACTTCTCCCGTTGGAAGATTTGGTGGGGGTTGGCCACCCACCATCTACCACCACCAGCCCACTTTGACAATTGGGGGCGGCGACACCGTCCTGCCAACACATCTCCCACTTGAAGATTTGATTGAGAACCAATCACATCTCCACATCCTTTCTATCTTCCAAACCATGTTGCTCATGCATCTGTGAGGTCGCTCAAGGATCTGCACCATCTGAACTTATCAGAGTTAATCACCTTCGTCAGGAAATCTGCCAGATTTTCTTTAGTACGAATTTTCTGCATATCCACACTTCCTTCCTCCACCACATATCGGAAAAAGTGATATTGTACCCCAATGTGCTTCGTCCTGGAATGAAAATATGGATTCTTTGCAATGTGCAAGGCACTCTGACTGTCACAAAATAATGGAATCTGCATCTGTCTGTGCCCGAGCTCCTCCAACAACCTTCTCATCCAAATCGCCTCTTTGCAAGCCTGTGTAGCTGCCATGTACTCTGCCTCCATCGTGAATAAAGCCACAACTGACTGTAACTTCGAAATCCAGCTCACAGCTCCTCCTGCAAGAGTAAACACATAACCAGTAGTGGATTTCCTCCGGTCAAAATCACCTGCAAAATCTGAATCAACATATCCTCTGACAGTAAAATCTGATCCTCCATAACATAATGCAGCATTTGAGGTCTCCTTGATGTATCTCAGGATCCTCTTCACTGTGTTCCAATGCTCCCGTCCTGGATTCGCCATGTACCGACTAACTGCTCTCACTGCATGTGCAATGTTTGGTCTAGTACAAACCATAGCGAACATTAGACTTCCCACTGCTGATGCATACGGTACTCGAGACATTTCCATTCTTTCTGCTTCACTACTAGGACTCATCGTGGAGGATAACTTGAAATTAATGGGAAGAGGGGTAGAAATTGTCTTACAGTCTTGCATGTTGAAGCGTTTCAAGACTCTCTGTAAGTAACTCTTCTATGATAGCCAAATCTTCCCATTATTTCTGTCTCGGTAAATTTGCATCCCAAGAATCTTGTTTGTTGGTCCCAAGTCCTTCATATCAAACTCCCTAGCCAACTGTGCCTTCGTCTCCTGGATCTGATCATTGTTGGGGCTTGCAACCAACATGTCATCCACATACAACAGAAGAATGATGAAATCATTACCATCCGAACCCTTGAAATATGCACAAGGATCTGAATGAAGTCTGTCATATCTAAGGCTCGTGATATAGGAATCAAATCTCTTGTACCAACACCCCGACGCCTGTTTGAGAACGTACACAGATTTGTTCAACCTGCAAACGAAGTTCTCTTTACCTTCTTCTACAAACCCTTCCGGTTGGAGCATATATATCTCTTCATCAAGATCACCATGGAGAAACGCAGTCTTCACATCCAGCTGCTCTAGATGTAAGTTGTATGTAGCACACATCACCAGAACTATCCGAACAGTCGTCAGTCTAACAACAGGAGAAAATATTTCATTGAAATCAATACCTTCATTCTGAGCAAATCCTTTGACCACCAATCTTGTACGATATCTTTCCACCTGTTCTTTTTCATCCCGCTTGATCTTAAAGACCCATTTGTTTCTAATAGCCTTCCTTTCATGAGGTAATGGAACAAGATCCCAAGTCTTGTTCCTGTGCAGGGCTTCAAGTTCCTCCTGCATCGCCGCCATCCATAAGGATACATCTGGACTCTGGGTTTGTAACGACCCGAATTTTTTTAAATAAATCTTGTTTCCTAATTTTATGTGTTATTTTATTTTATTTTTATACTCAACAAAAATGTTTCATTTGATAACATGAGTATAATTAAAATGAGACTGTTGAGTTTTGATTATTATTTGACCACTGGTCAATATGACCACTGGAAACTAAACGTTTTCACTATTGTCTCTAAATACAAGCAATCTTGGTTAATTAATATAGAAAAAAGATTCGATGGCCTCACCCAGTAGTCTTGGACCGATCGAAGCCCATCTAACAGAACTTGGGAAGGAGGTAGCACCACTGGGCTTTGCTCTGGACCAAACCCAAGCTGAACTTCATCGTGTGAAGCTAGAACGGGATCGTCTTCGCGAGAAGTTCAAACTGATAGAAATTACTACTCGTGTGATGTTGGCCGAGCCTCCCTCGGATTCTATCACCTTAGCACACCTTACACTTAGGTCCTATGCTGGTGTGATAAGGGGCTATGTAAGGAGACCGTAACTGCCTTGTGTAATCCTTTGTTTTAAATAAAAATTGGGATTTCTTCTTATGATGAAGTTTATGAATTTTCAAATGACCGGATAAATATAATATGCATATTTTTGATGAATTTTAGAAAAATGATATTTTAAAAATGGTTGTGTAAACCTTAAATAATTAAAAATGTGTAATGATTTTCGAAAAATGGTCTTCTACAATTATGTTCAGTACAAAATTTAGAGACTAATAAGATCAACTTAATTTTTGATGAATAGTAAATTATGAATAGTGATTTTATGATTAGGATTAATAATGTGTCCAAATGGATTAGTAATCTCACTTAAAGAAAGTATTAAAATAAGCTAGGCACATTGATTAAGTAATGTGATTCAATAAAATGGTTAAATAACGGTTTCATAAATTATTATTCAAGTATTAGTTTTTTCGGATGAATAGTGTTTTTTAATTAAAAATTTAATTAAAAATAATTAGAAAATTATTTTTATAAAAATGACTTTATTTTTGAACTCAGAGCATCGATATTATGTTATGGCAATTTTTGGGGATTTTTCTGAAAAAAATGAATTTTCGGTGAATAGTGTATTTATTTAAAAATAAAATTAAAAATATTTAGAAAATTATTTTTATAAAATAGAGTTCATTTTTGAAATCGGAGCATTGATATTTAGTTAAGGTGAGAGTTTGGGATTTTTCTGAGAAAGATGAATTTTTCAGTGAATAGTAAAAATGCAGTTTTAGGGTTTCGGTATGTTTAATGACATCATAATTGTGTCATGATGATGTCATGAGATCTTTTAAGGGTTGGCCGGCCAAGGGTGATGAATTATTGTTTTGGGGGCCCCATGTGGCCTAAATCCATGATAAATGCCAAGGGAGAGCACATGGGTTTGAGAAAAGCACATGTGAGGTGTCCCTTGGCCATTAATGCTTTGTCCCCTCACTTTCCCTATAAATACCAAGCCCTCATCTCATCCATTCGACTTCCCACTCTTCCCCAACGAATTTATGGTCTCATTTCCTCCCAAGGAGTCCTCCCAAGGTGCCCCCAAGCCCTCAAGGTCCAATCCTTTGAGTTTCAAGAGTCACGTTTTAAGGTAAGGGATCCGACCTCTCTCTTTCTTTTCAAGTAATCTCTTTTATGTCATTTCTTTTATACTCCATGTTCTTATGTTGGAGGATGTCCTTTTATATTCATCCTACTGCCTATTTCATGTTCATATGATGAGAGACCCCCCTTGATCTCATCAATTCGTTTTAAAAATGTTTAAGTGGCGCCGTTAGGCTACCGAATTTTTAGGGGATTCTTTCACCTTCCTCGTTTTCAAGTTCTATTTTCATTCAAGTCTTTCATGTTCCTTTTTATTATGTTGGGGTATGATCTCTAAATTATCATACTGATCTTTTATGACCATATGATGAGAGAACCCATTTGATCTCTTCAATTCTGTATTTTGAAGTTTTAAGTGGCGCCGTTAGGCTGCCGAATTTTTAAGTGGTTCTTCACCCTTCTCGTTTTGAAGTTCTACTTTCATGTCAAATCCTTCAAGTTCCTTTTTGTTATGTTGGGGTATGATCTCTATACCTATCATACTGTACTCTTATGTTCATATGATGAGAGACCCCATTTGATCTCTTCAATTCAGTATTTTGAATTTTAAGTAACGCCGTTAGGCTGCCGAACTTTCATAAGAGAAATCAAACTTTTGTCTTCCTTCCATGTTTTTCATTTCAAATGGTATGTCCTTGAAATTGCACCACCATGTCCATATATACTTCTTATTCTGTCCCTCTACTATTTTATGGGTCAATTATGATTTCTCGACCCATGTTCCCTCTCTTTTCAAAGTTTTCTAAAACCTTGTAACATAGCCGTTATGCTGCAGAATTTTCGTCTCAAAATGCCTCTCTTTTCTCAAAATTATTTTATGTTATAAAGTGAATACTCAAAGATACTATTTCTACAGGGGTATTCACATATATATAAAAATGTTCTATTTTAAATTCTGGTATTTACATACATGATACCCGCTTTCCCTTTCTGTGGGTTTAAAGTAACGTAAAGATCATGTCTTTAAAGCAGTTTTTAAAACGTTATGATTATGAAATGAAACCCATTTATTTTATGCTATATGGGTTATTTATGAAATGTTTGATGATGATATATGTGGCTCACATGATAATAAAGGCAAATTTAAGGGTGCGCCCTGATAGCGCTCCAATGCATTGGGTAATGATGTAACCACTAGAGATTACAATTTTCACGATACCTTGGTGAATAACCTTGGTAATTTTAAAATGACACCTTGGGGATGGACCTTGGTGATATGTTCATGATTGTCTATGTTAAATGATGTAGCCACATCTTCAAGTTATGAAAAAGTTTTATTTTTATTATGATATGCCTCGTGATTTCATTTTCATGCCTTAAAGTTCTTTTCATGACTTTATTGATGTATCTCAAGTTCATATGTAAAATGTTTCACTTGTTTCCCTTGCTGGGCCTTCTGCTCACCCTTCCTTTTGATGTATGTCCCCAGGTTATGAGATGCAGTAATGAGCCTAGGGTGAACATGAGGAGAAGCCTTTCAAGTGTTTAAGAAGAATGTTTTTTTTGTTTCATGTTTTATGTTCCTTGTTTCCAAGACACTAAACCTTAAAGATCCTCAGTTCCGTGTAATGGAATGAAAGTTATGTTATAAAAAGATGGGATGCTATAGTTGGTATCAAAGGATGGTTTAGTTATTTGTGGAAATTAGGATATGAAAACTCTAGGAAGAACCCTATAGAAAAGTTTAATATAGGAAATCTTCCTGGTATTTTGGTGAGTATTGAGTAAGGGGTTGCCAAGCAAATACATCCCTGTCTGGATACGAGCAGGTAGAGGTGGCTCTGGCACAGATGTACATAGGGGTAAAACCCGAAAACACCGCTTTGAGCTAGACTCGAACGGGAACTGGTACACGACAACGGGCCTTGCTACACTCTTGGTTACGACACTCCCGGGGGATATGCTTTGGTAAATTCATAAGCTTGGTATGAACCATTGTTAAAGGAACAAAGATAAAATAAAATAAAGGTTCACATAAGAATATATGATCATTCATAACCTAGATGGGAACCTAGGAGATCACAAGTTAGGGTATACCTTTCGTATACAAGTTATCCTTATATGCTTTCAGTTCCTTTTCATGATTATTAGCTAAGTACTTAAGCCCCTAATTATGCTTTCTCTTCTTAGTTAATGGTGGGAAATGGAAGAACATGTTCCAACAACCAATGTGATAGGAAATGTGACGATTTTCGTATTAATATGACAGGGATGATTAGGGGATTAAAATATGATTATTATTTTGGAAGACGTTCATTATTTTGGGAACCATATTTGATCGAGGTAAATAGATTACTACGGTATTTTCATTAAGGAGTAAGGTTGACTTATATTTTGAAGAATCGATGAATTTAAGGTGAACTTATAGTAATTTAGCTTACTTATGGGAATGACTAACCTATCTTGGGTAAAATATGTTTAGGTTAGCTACCTTTTTTATAAGATGTTAGGAGTGGTTGATGTTGTCTGGAGATGAACAATGAAGTTGTTTTGGAAGACTATGTTATCAAATCCTTCTTGTATTTGGGTTTCAATCTTAGTTTGGTTTGTTTTGAGGAATTTTAAGGACCGTTATTTATGGAATGGTCTATGATGAACTTTGGGTAGTACCATGTGTTGAGCCCTCTGAAAGATTGTTGATTTCATGTCTATGTTTGATGTTTTAATAATCACAAATCATCACATACCATTAATGCTTAATCTGGTTTGTGTTCTCATAAACTTAATTACAATCTGTCAATGAATCCGTTATCATGTTTTTGTCTATGCTTATTGACTTACAAAGTATGTTGGAAGTCTTCTGCATTCAACATCCATCAGACTCACCGATCCATCAGACTCACCGATCCATCAGACTCACCGATCCATCAGACTCACCGATCCATCAGACTCACCGATCCATCAGACTCACCGATCCATCAGACTCACCGATCCATCAGACTCACCGATCCATCAGACTCACCGATCCATCAGACTCACCGATCCATCAGACGCACCGATCCAAGGACTCACCGATGCAAATGAGTCACCGATGCAAATGACTCACCGATGCAAATGACTCACCGATGCAAATGACTCACCGATGCAAATGAGTCACCGATGCAAATGACTCACCGATCAAAATGACTCACCGATCAGATGACAGACCGATACCGATCAAAATGACTCACCGATCAGATGACAGACCGATGCCGATCAAAATAACTCACCGATCAGATGACAGACCGATGCTGATCTATCTGAGTCACCGATCATTACTCTAATGCTGATGACCTACCGATCACTTGAACAGTCATAAACAACTGTTTGAATTTATTTATCTTTATCTTTATTTATTCTAACCAACGGTCATATTAGTTATATTTTAATACCCTGACAATTAATTAATAAAGGTTGTCGGATGTTAGGAAATCGTACCTCGTACCTGCGGAAAGGAAACCTTTTCTGTCCTACGGAGCACGTGACATAAATACAAGAAGACTCTGCTGAAGAACAAAAATTGAGAGACAACACACACAGAGACAAGGAAGACATACGACATACTCAAGAAGAGCTCTGTGCATACAAGAAGAACCAAGCAAGACAGAATCACATATACAATCAAGCCTACTCAAGAAGAGTTTTGTGCATACAAAAGAATATCGAAGAGCTTCATCGACTACATCTCACTACCTGCGAACCTGAAGCATACGACACTCTGTTTCTCAAACAGAAACAAGAAGAGGACTCAGGCTCACTTCTGATCGAATCCAAAGGAGTCCAGAGCTACACTGAAATCACCAGAACCATCTCTAAACTCTACATCTCTTGTTCTGTGATTTATTATTACTCTTTTCGAGCAGTGTGTGTTATCTGCTGTATCTAACACATACACTGTCTCCTGTACTCAAACTGAAGGATTTGTAAATCCTTACCAAATTCTTGCATTCTTTCTTTCCCACGAATAACAGTGGTAGAGGTCGTGTGTGACCTGGACAGCTGGTTGCTGTTGTACTGTTTCCCACGAAGAACAGTGGTAGAGGTCTTGGACCTGGACAGTTGTAAACTGTTGAACCCCGATCCAGGGTGTAGATCATTTTTATATAAACTTTTGAGAGGACTAAGTCTCGGCTTGAGACTGAACCTCTTGGTTACATTTGTTGTGTCATCTCTTTCAAAGTTTTATTCCGCTGCTAATCACTTTAAAACCAATACTGTTTTTAAAGTTACTTTGATAATTAAATTAGCAAGTGTTTATGTTAAGTGTAGATTAGTAAGTTAGTTTCAAAAGATAATCACACACTCCTGTGTTGATTAACTGGAAATTAATCAATCCCTTGAGAATCTAACAGAACCTCTACATTAATATAAATTCACTACAGTTTAATTTATTATTTTATTTGGGGGTCTTTAAGACACTGTTTTTAAATACAGAAATTTTAATTGGTACTCAATTCACCCCCCCTCTTGAGTAAACCACTCCGACCAACACTTGGTATCAGAGGTTCGAAAATACTTTCTAAAAGTACTCTGCTTTTGAACTGTGATTTTAGTTGTATTTTAAAGTTCTTAAAATTTCTGTTATATCTAAATTTTTATCTCTTTAAATTTTCTCATCATGGACAATAGACTTGAGGGTGCTGCTACTAACCGGACACCTTTCTTCAATGGAACTAATTATGCTCAGTGGAAACTGAAAATAAAAATTCATCTAGAAAGCATAGGTTTTGATATTTGGACTGCTATTGAATCAGAATACAACTGCTAGATCTACTTGGGATGAACCTACAAAGACTGCTTACAATAACAATTGTAAAGCTATGAATGCTCTGTACTGTGCTCTAGGAGATGAAGAATTTAATAGAATTTCTGCATGTAAAACTGCATATGAAATTTGGGATACCTTAGCTGTTTCTCATGAAGGAACAACTAATGTTAAGGAGATGAGATTGAATACCTATACTATCAAGTATGATAATTTTAAAATGAAGCCTGACGAACCCATTTCTGACATGTATCTCAGGTTCAATGAAATTGTCAATACAATGATCTTGCTGGGAAAGGATGTCTCATCGAAGGAACAAATTATGAGGATTTTGAGATGTCTACCTGATAGATGGAGAGGCACATCTGTCTCAATCAGAGAATCATGTGACATTGCTGCTCTACCTTTCAAGGAACTAATTGGCAAGCTGATGATGTATGAAGAAGAGCTTAAAGTGAATAAAGAGGAAGAAAATGAACCTCCAAGAAAGTCTATCGCTTTCAAATCTTCAACTTCAAAGAATAAGGACAAAGAAAAGCTTCAAGATGTAGTTGAAAGTTCAAGCTGTGAAGACAGTGAAAGTGATTCTGACAGTGATGCTGAGATGGCTCACATTGCTAGAAGATTTAAGAAATTTTATAGGAAAAAGAAGTTCTTCAGAAAATAAAATTATAAGGGTAAGTATGATCACCAAGGTAAATGGAAAAAGGATTGGAAGAAGGCTGACAGAACTGATGAAGTTGTCTGTTATGAATGCAAAAGAAGAGGACACATAAAAAAAGACTGTCCAAAGCTGAAATACAGAAAGAAATATGAATATAAGGATAACAAGTACAAGAAATCAATGAAGGATACTTGGAGTGCTTCAGAAGACAGCACAAGTGAAGCTGAATCTTCAGACTCTGAAAGGAATAGAGCCAACATGTGTTTTATGACAAACACTTCTGAGGTAACATCAGAAACTCCTGCTTCAAATTCATATTATTCTGGAGATGATTCTGAAGGTGATAACATGTCTAAATCTGAACTGTTTGAATATTGTGATATGCTTGAAGAAACCTGTAATGAGCTTAAGGATAAATATAAAGGTTTAAAGAAACAGTATGCTTTAAGTGTTAAGCATAAATCTGATCTGGATATAGAAGTAGAAAAGAATGCTCAGTTGCTTAAAGAGAATACTGAACTAAAATTGTCTAATGAACAACTCAGAAAAGACTTAGAGAAGTTCAAAAATGGCAAGAATACTCTAACACAGATGCTAGGAAAGCAAGTTGCACCTAGATATACTACTGGTATAGGATACCAACCTGGACAAAGGAAAGTTGCCAAAACTAGATTCATTCCTAAATCTGGACAGAAGATAGTTAATTCTGGAACTTCATATGCCTCAACCAGTTATACTCATAGTTATGGATCTAATAAGGTTTATCTTTCAAAGAATGTTAATTCTACAAATTATATGAGACCCATTAGACAAATATGGGTACCTAAAGTGTTATTGGCTAACCTGTCTGGACCCAAGAAGATCTGGGTACCAAAATCATCTCCCATCTAAATCTGTTTTGTAGGAGACCTGCTTGAAGAGCTGTCACAAGAAGATATGGTACTTAGACAGTGGATGTTCAAGACATATGTCGGGAGACTTTTCATGTTTCAAGAGCTTAGTAAAAGTTGATGGAGGCTTTGTCACTTTTGGTGATAATTCAAAAGGAAAAATCATCGGCTTAGGCCAGATTGGTAACACTGATTCAATCTTGGTTTCTGAAGTTTTATTTGTCGATGGACTTAAATATAACTTGTTAAGCATTTCTCAATTGTGTGATGATGGTTTTTATGTGAAATTTGAAAATGATTCTTGCAATGTTTTTAACTCTAAAAATGTTTTAGTATTTTCTGCTTTAAGAAATGAAAATGTTTATGCTGTTGATTTAGATTCCTTAGCTAAGCAGAATATTCCTTGCTTAAATGCTTTTCATAAAGAGTCTTGGCTTTGGCACAGAAGATTAGGACATTGCAACATTCACTCACTTAGAAAACTCTCTAGAAAGAACCTAGTTAGAGACCTACCTAAATTAGAATTCCCAAATGATAAAGTGTGTAACCCCTGTCAAAAGGGAAAACAACACAAAGTTTCTTTTAAATCAAAGAAAGAAGTTTCGACTTCTCAACCACTTGAATTGGTTCACATGGATTTGTTTGGACCATCAAGAGTTTCTAGTTTAAATGGGAAGCACTATGTTTATGTTCTTGTAGATGATTTTTCTAGATATACTTGGGTATATTTTCTAGCTCACAAAAGTGAAGCATGTTCTACTTTTGTTAAATACTCTAAATCTGTAGAGAAACTTAGTGGACTTAAGATTAAAACTTTGAGGAGTGATCATGGTCGTGAGTTTGAAAATCAAGATTTTGAATCTTATTGCTCACACAATGGCTATACTCATAACTTTTCTGCCCCTAGAACACCCCAACAGAATGGTGTAGTAGAAAGAAGAAACAGAACCCTGCAAGAAATTGCTAGAACCATGCTCAATGAATATGACCTGCCTATTTATTTTTGGGCTGAAGCTGTAAATACAGCTTGTTATGTCATTAATAGAGTCTTGATCAGACCAGTTCTTAAGAGGACCCCTTATGAGTTGTGGAACCATAGGAAGCCTAAGGTTAACTACTTCAAAGTTTTTGGCTGCAAAGTCTTCATTCTCAATACTAGAGACAATCTTGACAAATTTGCATCCAAGAGTGATGAAGGAATTTTCCTAGGTTACTCTATCTCTAGTAAAGCCTATAGAGTTTTCAATAAAAGAACCAAATGTGTGGAAGAATCTGTTCACATAAAATTTGATGAAACTGATCCACATGAACCTAAAATCTCTCTTGAAGATGATCTCTCTGGTTTGAATCTCAATGATAAATACAATGGACCTATAGTTAAAACATCCAGCTCTGGAAATTCTCCAGAACCTTCTTCTATTGAACCTCAATCAGTAGATGAATCTGAAATTTCTAGCCCTATCTTTTCAAGACCATATAGGACTCTAAAGAACCATCCTTTAGAAGCTGTTGTTGGTAATCTTGATAGAGGAACACAAACTAGAGCTTCTCTAAGAAACCAGGTTGAACATCAAGCTTTTCTTTCACAGCTAGAACCCAAAAATATCAATGATGCTATCAATGATGAATTCTGGGTAATGGCTATGCAGGAAGAATTAAATCAGTTTGAAAGAAACAAAGTCTGGGAATTAGTTGACCGACCTAAGGACACCTTGACAATAGGCACAAAATGGGTTTTTAGAAATAAAGTAGATGAATCTGGAAATATAGTTAGAAACAAAGCTAGACTAGTTGCACAAGGATATAGTCAAGAAGAAGGTATAGACTATGAGGAAACTTTTGCACCTGTAGCTAGACTAGAAGCCATTAGGATCTTACTTGCATATGCTGCACATCTGGATTTCAAGTTATATCAAATGGATGTGAAAAGTGCATTTCTAAACGGTTTTATAATTGAAGATGTTTTTGTAGAACAACCACCTGGATTTACTAACCCCCATTTTCCAAATCAAGTTTTTAAACTTTCTAAAGCTTTGTATGGTTTAAAACAAGCTCCAAGAGCTTGGTATGATAGACTTAGCAATTTTCTTATTTCAAAAGGTTTTACTAAAGGGATTGCTGATCCAACTCTTTTCATTAAAATAATTTCTAAAGATGTTTTAGTTGTATAAATATATGTTGATGATATTATTTTTGGATCTTCTAAACACTCTTTATGTACTGATTTTTCAAAAAGTATGCAAAATGAATTTGAAATGAGCTTAATGGGAGAGCTTAAGTATTTTCTTGGATTTCAAGTATCTCAAAATGAAAATGGTATTATTTTGAATCAAAGTAAATATACAAAGGATCTTTTAAAACGTTTTGGTCTGGATAGTATCAAGGAAATTGAAACTCCTATGAGTACTACCTGTAAATTGGACGCAGATGAAACTGGGAAACCAATTGATCAAACAAATTACAGAGGTATGATTGGTAGTTTACTTTATCTTACTGCTAGTCGACCTGATATTATGTTTAGTGTGTGTATGTGTGCTAGATTTCAAGTTAATCCAAAAGAATCTCATTTTCTTGCTGTTAAAAGAATTTTTAAATATCTCAAACACACGGTTAACTTAGGTTTGTTTTACCCAAAAGGACAATCCTTTGAGTTAATGAGTTATTCAGATGCTGACTTTGTTGGTTGTAAGTTAGATAGAAAAAGCACATTAGGAACATGTCATTTGCTTGGAAAATCCCTAGTATCATGGTGTAGTAAGAAACAGAACTCAGTTGCATTGTCTACTGCCGAAGCAGAATACATAGCTGCTGGTAGTTGTTGTGCACAAATTCTGTGGATGAAACATACTCTATTGGATTATGGATTTGATCTTAAACATGTTTCAATTAACTGTGACAATACTAGTGAAATAAATATATCTAAGAACCCTGTGTCTCACTCTAGAACTAAGCACATTGATGTCAGACATCATTCTCTAAGAGATCATTATCAAAAAGGTGATGTTTCTTTGAAATTTATTAGCTCTGAACATCAATTAGCTGATATCTTCACAAAGCCTTTATGCTCTGAAAGAATGAAATTTATTAAACAAGAATTGTGTATGATTGATCTGTGAAACTGATCTGTGAAACTGATCTGTGAAACTGATCTGTGAAACTGATCTGTGAAACTGATCTGTGAAACTGATCTGTGAAACTGATCTGTGAAACCGATCTGTGAAACCGATCTGTCACACCGATATTTTTTTATATATATATATTGTAATTAATTAGTAAATTTCTTTTATACCTTTTATGGGAACCCTAAATGATAAAATAAATGATACGCGGCTATTTATCCTCCCTAAACCTTTGACCTTTCATTTCCCGCCGAACCTTTCAACCTCTCTTCCCCTCTACTTCGAACCTTCGAACTCCTGCCTTCTCAAAATCCTCGAATGGCTAAGCAAAAGAGACCGAGCAAAGGACCGGATAGCCCTGTACCTTCAAAGCGTGCTCGAGGCGAGTCGAGTAATACCTCTCAACTATCAGTAAATCCGAACCTGGAAACTCGGATTGTTGCTGTAGAAAAAGAAGTAAACTCTGTCTGGATTTTGTCAAGTAAGTCATTGTTGCTGCAAGTTCTTGAATCGCAAAGATGGATAGACTGGTTTTCTGACAACACTCGAATAGACTACCCGAAGCTGGTACATGAGTTCTATATGAATCTGGAAATCACTTTAGATGGTGTGGAGGCTGCCAGGATGTCGTCTGTGGTAAAAGGAAAGAAAATATCCTTCTCATCTAAGCAGTGGGCTGAGTGCTTGAACGTACCTCATGAAGGTCGGTATGAGGATTATGCTGGGAATATTCCTCCAACATCTGATTACTTCTCTTATGAATTAGCTTTGGAGCTTCTGAACGGAAACAGAGAGTCACGAAGAATCACAGCTTCAGAATTAGATGGTGAGTGCAGACTTCTTTTCAAGTTTATTCAGCACCAACTTTGCCCTAGGAGAGGAGATTTTGCTGCTGTAAAATACCAGGATGTTTTCCTGTTGTTTCTTCTGAAAACACATGAGAAGATCAATTTGTGTAGATATGTGATGGTACACATAGCTGGAATGATAAAACCATCCAAGAAAGCCACTGCCTTGTTTTATTCAAAGATGATATCTACCATGCTCAAGAATCTAGATTGTCTTGATGAAGATGATGAAGTTAATGAAACAGACCATACCTTCTGTCTTAACAAAGAGATCTGCAAGAGGATGAAAATAAATTGGAATCCATGGAAGAAGTGCTGGGTTGCAGATGAAGATAAATTGTATGAAGCCTACAATCCCATAGATCATGGCAAGAGGCCAAAGGATTTGAGAGACCCTGGCTTGAAACCAAATGAGGAACCAATTTATTCTGATGATGATGAGCAAGAAGAAGGAAAGGATGAGGCCACCAAAACTCAAGAGCAAGAAGAAGTTGCGACTGAGGAAGGAAGTATGTCATCTCCTGATGATAGGAGTGATCCTGACACTGTCAGTCCCAAAAGAAGAATAGAATTTGGACCTGCTAGTCCACCCTTAGCCCTACCAGAATCAGAACCTATTCTTGGTGATGAAGAAGATTCTGACACTGAAGAATATCACAGTGAAGCTTCTGAGAAGAGTGATGATGGACGTACTGATGAAGCTGAGGCTGTTGCTGATGGTGAAAACAGACCAGTGGATGGTCTTTCTGAAGATCAAATGGAATCACCTCAATCAGTACAAGAAATGCATATCAGTGGCAAGGATGATTCACCAAAAATCAGTGGAACAGCAAGCTATGAGAAACCAAAATACACCCTGTGTGCTGCTGTTTGGGATGACTACCCTGGTTATGCTGTGTTGGGCTTAGAATATTCTGAAGACGAAGAAGCAATGCCAGAATCTGCTGCATCTGTGAAGAGGAACCTCCCACGAGAAGCAAGGTCTGTTCCTACTGTTGATCCTACCAATAATAATTTCCCTGGTTCAGGAATCTCTCAAGCTGATCTTGATAAGTTTAAGTTTGATTTGCTAACTGCTGTGAGAACCATAGTTAGAGAAGAAGTTTCTAATGCTCTTACTCAAGTGTCTCTACAAGTTTCTGAAAATTCATTGGAAGCCTTCTCACAGAGAGTATCTAATGCTGTGAAGCTAGACCTAGCCAATACTGGTGAACTTATTGGCAGGCAAATAGTCTTTTTGAATCAGACTATGAAGGATCTTCACACCGGCCTGGTATCTCTATCAAGCGAATTCCGATCAACCATCTCTGGTATGATGGAAGTTTTGAGAAATTTGATTGAACATCTCAACAATTCTGACCTGAGGAAGTTGAAAGCTGAGTTAACTCACATAGTTAGCCAAGCCAGTACAGGCAAGGTAACCAAGATCACTACCCGTGAGATAGAAGCTCTAAAAGAAGTTGTGCGTGATGAGTTAGCTGCTGTTAGACAAATTCTTGACTTCGAATCTTTGAGGAAGATGAAAGAACTCTGTGATAATAGTCATAAGATGGCCTTGGTATATTCAGCAGATGCTAAGCAAGCCCTGCAAGAGATCCAAGAGAAAGTTGATAATTACTTTTCTAAGATTTATACAAAACATGAGATGACTGCAAGCTTCAAGGTGTTAGCAGAGAATCTGAAATTGCCTCCAGCCACTCAGGCCTTCAACACTCAAGTTCATCAGTTGCAAGATTTTGTCCCTTCCTTGGCACAGTTCATGGAGAATAAAGATGATTTTGAAAAAGCTATGAAGTATGGAGCAGAAGTCATTCAGGACTTTATTCATCTTTTGAAGCCCTATTTGCATGCACAGGCCACTGCCATAGTACTTCCTACTTCTGAACCTCTCAGTGATTCTGATCTCGCTCCAAATCAGCTATCTGTTTCTCAAGCTCTTTCTCAATTAAGACCAGTTCCTCAGCAAGCTCCTCAATCAGCTCCTATTTCTCAACAACAACCCTCTGTGGTACCTGCTCCTACACCTGCCCGAGTTATCCTCCCACCACTTCAGATTCGCCAAGACCAGCATGTCTCCAAGCCTTCAAACTTACCCACTATTGATCCCAAAGACAAAGGCAAAGCCCCTTTATATCCCACCAAATAGTTGTGTATTGTTTTTGATGGGGTGAACAATGTGCTACTTGTCATAATCTCTACTTTATCAAAAAAAAATTCTTCTCTCTACTCTCTGCTGACTGCTTTTACTTTCACTTTCTCTTATCTGTTTTCCCTCCTTTTTGATTATCCCAAAGGGGGAGAAGAACAAGAATACTTTATGGGAGAAGAACAAGAATACTTTATGGGAGAAAAGATGTATATATCTCAGGGGGAGAAATCTGTATAATATATGGGTAATCTAAATTAAGAGGGAGATTTATATATCTCTTTATATTTATTCTTCTTATGGTTTAATTCTCATTATGTTTTTACTAATGATATATCATATTATTTATATTAAATGATAAAGATTTGTGATTATCAAAAAGGGGGAGATTGTTGAGCCCTCTGAAAGATTGTTGATTTCATGTCTATGTTTGATGTTTTAATAATCACAAATCATCACATACCATTAATGCTTAATCTGGTTTGTGTTCTCATAAACTTAATTACAATCTGTCAATGAATCTGTTATCATGTTTTTGTCTATGCTTATTGACTTACAAAGTATGTTGGAAGTCTTCTGCATTCAACATCCATCAGACTCACCGATCCATCAGACTCACCGATCCATCAGACTCACCGATCCATCAGACTCACCGATCCATCAGACTCACCGATCCATCAGACTCACCGATCCATCAGACTCACCGATCCATCAGACTCACCGATCCATCAGACTCACCGATCCATCAGACTCACCGATCCATCAGACGCACCGATCCAAGGACTCACCGATGCAAATGAGTCACCGATGCAAATGACTCACCGATGCAAATTACTCACCGATGCAAATGAGTCACCGATGCAAATGACTCACCGATCAAAATGACTCACCGATCAGATGACAGACCGATACCGATCAAAATGACTCACCGATCAGATGACAGGCCGATGCCGATCAAAATAACTCACCGATCAGATGACAGACCGATGCTGATCTATCTGAGTCACCGATCATTACTCTAATGCTGATGACCTACCGATCACTTGAACAGTCATAAACAACTGTTTGAATTTCTTTATCTTTATCTTTATTTATTCTAACCAACGGTCATATTAGTTATATTTTAATACCCTGACAATTAATTAATAAAGGTTGTCGGATGTCAGGAAACCGTACCTCGTACCTGCGGAAAGGAAACCTTTTCTGTCCTACGGAGCACGTGACATAAATACAAGAAGACTCTGCCGAAGAGCAAAAATCGAGAGACAACACACACAGAGACAAGGAAGACATACGACATACTCAAGAAGAGCTCTGTGCATACAAGAAGAACCAAGCAAGACAGAATCACATATACAATCAAGCCTACTCAAGAAGAGTTTTGTGCATACAAAAGAATATCGAAGAGCTTCATCGACTACATCTCACTACCTGCGAACCTAAAGCATACGACACTCTGTTTCTCAAACAGAAACAAGAAGAGGACTCAGGCTCACTTCTGATCGAATCCAAAGGAGTCCAGAGCTACACTGAAATCACCAGAACCATCTCTAAACTCTACATCTCTTGTTCTGTGATTTATTATTACTCTTTTCGAGCAGTGTGTGTTATCTGCTGTATCTAACACATACACTGTCTCCTGTACTCAAACTGAAGGATTTGTAAATCCTTACCAAATTCTTGCATTCTTTCTTTCCCACGAATAACAGTGGTAGATGTCGTGTGTGACCTGGACAGCTGGTTGCTGTTGTACTGTTTCCCACGAAGAACAGTGGTAGAGGTCTTGGACCTGGACAGTTGTAAACTGTTGAACCCCGATCCAGGGTGTGGATCATTTTTATATAAACTTTTGAGAGGACTAAGTCTCGGCTTGAGACTGAACCTCTTGGTTACATTTGTTGTGTCATCTCTTTCAAAGTTTTATTCCGCTGCTAATCACTTTAAAACCAATACTGTTTTTAAAGTTACTTTGATAATTAAATTAGCAAGTGTTTATGTTAAGTGTAGATTAGTAAGTTAGTTTCAAAAGATAATCACACACTCCTGTGTTGATTAACTGGGAATTAATCAATCCCTTGAGAATCTAACAGAACCTCTACATTAATATAAATTCACTACAGTTTAATTTATTATTTTATTTGGGGGTCTTTAAGACACTGTTTTTAAATACAGAAATTTTAATTGGTACTCAATTCACCCCCCTCTTGAGTAAACCACTCCGACCAACACCATGGAACTTTGATGATTTAAAAGTAGTTTCCATTACTATGGGATTCTTTCTTTTTGAAGAGTTGTTTTACCTTAACCTTTCTGTTTTTGGGATAATGTTTAAAGATAGAAGAAATAGATAGTTAATCTTTTGTAGATTATGTGATTCTATAGAAGATGATTCTTGTGCTTTTATGAGACCAAGTGTTAGTGAATTCTCATCATTTGGAGAAAAGATTAGTGTTGGTAGGGACTTGTTAAAGGATGAAACTCTACTTGAAGGTAGGTATATTTTCTTATGTTTTTGTTCTATGTAGTAAATGAAATCCTCAAAATTATGAAAAGAAACGTAAAACAAAAATGTTGTTGGTTTACGTTTCCTACTAGGTAATCAAAGACCGTTTACACACATCATAAGTTTGGGATTTTCTCATGGTTAACTTTCTCCTAATCATGTTCTCTATCACTCTCCCTCAGAACTTGACCCTTTGTTTTCTCCTCCATGTCCATGTTTTCCTACATGGAACCCTAGTGTGGGTTAACTCGGGTGACCTTTGTACTTCCCTTTCTTTATTTTAAAGTAATAGTTTTACTGACTCCTTTTCTGATGTGGGACTTTCAATGAAATTTCAAAACCCAATTTTAAAATTGTGAGGACGCAATTTCTTAAGGGGGGAAGATTGTAACGACCCGAATTTTTTTAAATAAATCTTGTTTCCTAATTTTATGTGTTATTTTATTTTATTTTTATACTCAACAAAAATGTTTCATTTGATAACATGAGTATAATTAAAATGAGACTGTTGGGTTTTGATTGTTATTTGACCACTGGTCAATATGACCACTGGAAACTAAACGTTTTCACTATTGTCTCTAAATACAAGCAATCTTGGTTAATTAATATAGAAAAAAGATTCGATGGCCTCACCCAGTAGTCTTGGACCGATCGAAGCCCATCTAACAGAACTTGTGAAGGAGGTAGCACCACTGGGCTTTGCTCTGGACCAAACCCAAGCTGAACTTCATCGTGTGAAGCTAGAACGAGATCGCCTTCACGAGAAGTTCAAACTGATAGAAATTACTACTCGTGCGATGTTGGCCGAGCCTCCCTCGGATTCTCTCACCTTAGCACACCTTACACTTAGGTCCTATGCTGGTGTGATAAGGGGCTATGTAAGGAGACCGTAACTGCCTTGTGTAATCCTTTGTTTTAAATAAAAATTGGGATTTCTTCTTATGATGAAGTTTATGAATTTTCAAATGACCGGATAAATATAATATGCATATTTTTGATGAATTTTAGAAAAATGATATTTTAAAAATGGTTGTGTAAACCTTAAATAATTAAAAATGTGTAATGATTTTCGAAAAATGGTCTTCTACAATTATGTTCAGTACAAAATTTAGAGACTAATAAGATCAACTTAATTTTTGATGAATAGTAAATTATGAATAGTGATTTTATGATTAGGATTAATAATGTGTCCAAATGGATTAGTAATCTCACTTAAAAGAAAGTATTAAAATAAGCTAGGCACATTGATTAAGTAATGTGATTCAATAAAATGGTTAAATAACGGTTTCATAAATTATTATTCAAGTATTAGTTTTTTCGGATAAATAGTGTTTTTTAATTAAAAATTTAATTAAAAATAATTAGAAAATTATTTTTATAAAAATGACTTTATTTTTGAACTCAGAGCATCGATATTATGTTATGGTAATTTTTGGGGATTTTTCTGAAAAAAATGAATTTTCGGTGAATAGTGTATTTATTTAAAAATAAAATTAAAAATATTTAGAAAATTATTTTTATAAAATGGAATTCATTTTTGAAATCGGGGCATTGATATTTAGTTAAGGTGAAAGTTTGGGATTTTTCTGAGAAAGATGAATTTTTCAGTGAATAGTAAAAATGCAGTTTTAGGGTTTCGGTATGTTTAATGACATCATAATTGTGTCATGATGATGTCATGAGATCTTTTAAGGGTTGGCCGGCCAAGGGTGATGAATTATTGTTTTGGGGGCCCCATGTGGCCTAAATCCATGATAAATGCCAAGGGAGAGCACATGGGTTTGAGAAAAGCACATGTGAGGTGTCCCTTGGCCATTAATGCCTTGTCCCCTCACTTTCCCTATAAATACCAAGCCCTCATCTCATCCATTCGACTTCCCACTCTTCCCCAACGAATTTATGGTCTCATTTCCTCCCAAGGAGTCCTCCCAAGGTGCCCCCAAGCCCTCAAGGTCCAATCCTTTGAGTTTCAAGAGTCACGTTTTAAGGTAAGGGATCCGACCTCTCTCTTTCTTTTCAAGTAATCTCTTTTATGTCATTTCTTTTATACTCCATGTTCTTATGTTGGAGGATGTCCTTTTATATTCATCCTACTGCCTATTTCATGTTCATATGATGAGAGACCCCCCTTGCTCTCATCAATTCGTTTTAAAAATGTTTAAGTGGCGCCGTTAGGCTGCCGAATTTTTAGGGGATTCTTTCACCTTCCTCGTTTTCAAGTTCTATTTTCATTCAAGTCTTTCATGTTCCTTTTTATTATGTTGGGGTATGATCTCTAAATTATCATACTGATCTTTTATGACCATATGATGAGAGACCCCATTTGATCTCTTCAATTCCGTATTTTGAAGTTTTAAGTGGCGCCGTTAGGCTGCCGAATTTTTAAGTGGTTCTTCACCCTTCTCGTTTTGAAGTTCTACTTTCATGTCAAATCCTTCAAGTTCCTTTTTGTTATGTTGGGGTATGATCTCTATACCTATCATACTGGACTCTTATGTTCATATGATGAGAGACCCCATTTGATCTCTTCAATTCAGTATTTTGAAGTTTAAGTAACGCCGTTAGGCTGCCGAACTTTCATAAGAGAAATCAAACTTTTGTCTTCCTTCCATGTTTTTCATTTCAAATGGTATGTCCTTGAAATTGCACCACCATGTCCATATATACTTCTTATTCTGTCCCTCTACTATTTTATGGGTCAATTATGATTGCTCGACCCATGTTCCCTCTCTTTTCAAAGTTTTCTAAAACCTTGTAACATAGTCGTTATGCTGCAGAATTTTCGTCTCAAAATGCCTCTCTTTTCTCAAAATTATTTTATGTTATAAACTGAATACTCAAAGATCCTATTTCTACAGGGGTATTCACATATATATAAAAATGTTCTATTTTAAATTCTGGGATTTACATACATGATACCCGCTTTCCCTTTCTGTGGGTTTAAAGTAACGTAAAGATCATGTCTTTAAAGCAGTTTTTAAAACGTTATGATTATGAAATGAAACCCATTTATTTTATGCTATATGGGTTATTTATGAAATGTTTGATGATGATATATGTGGCTCACATGATAATAAAGGCAAATTTAAGGGTGCGCCCTGATAGCGCTCCAATGCATTGGGTAATGATGTAACCACTAGAGATTACAATTTTCACGATACCTTGGTGAATAACCTTGGTAATTTTAAAATGACACCTTGGGGATGGACCTTGGTGATATGTTCATGATTTTCTATGTTAAATGATGTAGTCACATCTTCAAGTTATGAAAAAGTTTTATTTTTATTATGATATGCCTCGTGATTTCATTTTCATGTCTTAAAGTTCTTTTCATGACTTTATTGATGTATCTCAAGTTCATATGTAAAATGTTTCACTTGTTTCCCTTGCTGGGCCTTCTGCTCACCCTTCCTTTTGATGTATGTCCCCAGGTTATGAGATGCAGTAATGAGCCTAGGGTGAACATGAGGAGAAGCCTTTCAAGTGTTTAAGAAGAATGTTTTTTTTTGTTTCATGTTTTGTGTTCCTTGTTTCCAAGACACTAAACCTTAAAGATCATCAGTTCCGTGTAATGGAATGAAAGTTATGTTATAAAAAGATGGGATGCTATAGGGTTGCCTCCACAAAAGAAGATGGCTCTCCATCCTCTGTCAATAAGCAATACGCAATATTGCTTTCAGTGACATAGTCTGAGTGCCATACTGGTGCTCTTTTCTCCCGAGTTGACCGTCGTGGTCCAGACTCAACAGGTACTTGATCATCGTGCTCTGGTAATGCTTCAGAGGAAACTGATTCTTCCTTGGACTTGTCCTCTATTTCGACTATTGTGGTTTCTGTATTCTCCTTCTTTGTGTCTTGATCGGTTGTCATTTGCACCTTGTCTTCTGCAAAGATGACATCTCTGTTGATGATAAATTTGTGGGCAGTGGGATCCCACAAACGATACCCCTTCACACCATCAGTGTACCCCAAGAAGATACATTTCCTGGATCTCGAATCCAACTTCGATCTTTCCTGGTCATTAAACATTGCATATACAGAACTTCCAAAAGTATGTAACCGAGAATAGTCAGCGGGTTTACCAGTCCACATCTCCATCGGTGTCTTCAACTCAATCGCCATTGAAGGAGATCGGTTAATCACATAACAGACGGTATTCACTGCTTCTGCCCAAAAAGTTTTGGCAACACCTGCAGTCTTCAGCATCGCCCTTGTTCTATCCAACAGGGTTCTGTTCATCCGCTCTGCCACTCCATTCTACTGAGGATTGTACGTCACCGTGAACTGTCTCTTGATCCCTTCTTGTTGACAAAAAGTATCAAACTCCTCGCTTGTATATTCTCCACCATTGTATGTCCTCAGACACTTGATCTTCTTTCCAGAGTCAAGCTCCTTCCGCGCTTTGAATGTTTTGAAGACTTCAAAAACATATGCCTTCTATCTGATTGGGTACACCCAACATCTCCTGGAATAATCATCAATGAATGATACAAAGTACCTTGCTCCTCCCAGGGATATAACTGGTGCTTGCCAAATATCGGAATGGATCAACTCCAAGATCTCCTGACTTCTTGTTGTTGACGTCCCGAACTTTAACCTGTGTTGCTTGCTCAAAACACAATGCTCACAAAATGGTAAGGATACCTTTGTCAGCCCAGGCAGCAACTTCTGATCTGCAAGAATCTTCAAGCCCCGTTCTGACATATGGCCAAGCTTCCGATGTCATAACTTCATCAACGCTTCCGTCGAGGTAGTTGATGCAACAACTATCTCCGCATCCTTGTATGTTTCACCCATAAGCACGTATAGGTTCTTTGAGATCTTCTCCGCCTTCATTACCACAAGCGCACCCTTCACGATTCTCATCACTCCATTCTCGGGGCGAGTCTTGCATCCGATATCATCAAATTGTCCCAAAGACAATATGTTCTTCTTCAGGCCCTTCACATGACGTACTCCTTGGACGGTCCGTATTATGTCATCATGCATCTTCAGTTTGATGATACCGACTCCAACGATCTTCAGAGTGTGATCGTTCCTCATGTACACAAGTCCTTTCGAGATGGTTTCATATTAGTCAAACCATTCCCGTTGAGACGTCATGTGCCATGTTGCTCATGAATCGATAATCCATGCATCGTCGAGATGCTGCCTGCTTCCAGTAGTCGTCGCCGCTTCACTGACTAGTATATCTCCACTTCCAGAAGTATTCGTCACATTCTCATGAGAGTTCTTATCACCACTCTTCTTATTCCAACAATCCTTCTTGATGTGCCCCTTCTTGCCATAATTGAAACATGTGACATTCTTCTTCTTACTCCTTGATTTGGATCTGCCATGATTTTGGCTCCCACTGGAACCACGCTCTATCATCCTTCCTCTCTCCATTGACAGAGCTTCTGCTTGGTGCGAAGTTGTCTGTCTGTTCTCCTTGTTCTTGCGCCGACTTTCTTCTTCTAGAACTGCGGCTGCAACATCATTAAAGAACAGCATATCCGTCAGGATATTATTGGCGAGGTTGATGATGAGTTGGTCATACGAATCTGGAAAACTCTGGAGTAGAATCTCTGCACGTTCAGTATCCACAATTTTATAGCCCAACGTCGTGAGCTGAGCGAACAAGGTATTAAGGTTGTTGATGTAGTCGGTCACCGAAGATGACTCCGTCATCCGAAGAGTGTACAATTTTCTCTTCAGGAAAATTTTGTTGTGGAGTGACTTGGCCTCGTATAGCTTCGTCAGAGTATCTCATATTTCCTTTGTTGTCTTTTTCTCCACAATGCTCGATAGGACCTCGTCTGCCAAAGCCAAATGGATGTTGGCAATAGCATTTCCGTCCATATCGTTCCATTTCTCCTCTGTCACACCCGCCGGCTTTTCGCTAATTGCCAGTAGGCAATTATCCTTCCGCAGCACTGCCTGCATCTTCATTTTCCACAACGAAAAATTATTCTCGTTGAATTTTTCGATCTCGAATTTTGCCGCCATCTGGACACGTTGTCAGTCCAGAACCTCCTCTGTTTCACAACGGTGTATTTAATAATCACAATAAATTTTTTCTGATGTGAAAGATCAACCGGAGTCGCAATCACAGAGCATACTCAAATTTACGAGAATTATTAATACCTGAAAACGTGAACAGCGCTGGGCCAGAACCTTGCCTCTGATACCACTTGTTAGGACCGTAAATGATCGGCCCACGGTGCAGCAATAATCACGAGATAAAAATAAAGTGCAAATGCGGAAATAAATGGGACACCAGATGTAACGTGAAAAAAACCTCAAATGAAAGGGGTAAAAAACCACAGGCAAATAGAAGGATCACTATGGGGTAAAAGTGGGTACACACTCCCTCACTTATTACAAGGAGAAAACTCTCATAATATTCTCTCTTGAATAAAGGGAAAACTGCCTCTCCAAAACCGCTCAAAATAGGATCTGCCGGTGATGAGAAACCGGACACAAAATGATGATGAGATGCGAAGGATGGTCTTTGGAAGAGGGGAGAGCCTCCTTTTATAGGCCTCCTCACCCCTTCCCTTGCCTTCTCCCGTTGGAAGATTTGGTGGGGGTTGGCCACCCACCATCTACCACCACCAGCCCCTTTTGACAATTGGGGGCGGCGGCACTGTCCTGCCAACAACAAGGGTCAAAACCCTAGCAAGGAACAAGAAGGGCTTACCAGGGGGAGCGCGTGCGCCGGAGGAGAGCGGGGCGACGACGAAGGGGTCCGACCAAGGGAGTTCGCCGCACTGCCCGGGCACACGCTGCAAGGAGGGGGGTCGCGATCAGAAGGTGCCAAAAGATGGTCGCGCGAGAAAGGCAGGGCGTCGGGGGCTAGTCGCGCGAGAGAGACAGGGCACCGGGGGCTGGTCATCGGAAATAGAGTAGGCCAAGGGAGTAGGGCGCGACGGCTGGTAGAAGGGGAGGGGGAAGTCGTGCCAAGGCAGGGTTACAGGGGGAGGGGTGAGGTGCAAAAGGGGGGAAAGTCCAACACAAAAAACAGAAACAAAAAATAAACTATAATAATAGTTTATTATAATAATAATAACAATAATAACAACAATAATAATAAGATAATAATATACTTAATAAACTAAAAAATAATAAATTTTATAATAATCCACTTAATAAAATGCTAATAATAATAATAATAATATTCTCAATTAAAATATTATCCAATATAATAATAATAATAATAATATTCTCAAATGATATTAATATAATTATTATTATTAAAACCATTCATAATTCTTTCTTTTTTTCTCGTTTTATTGCGTTTCCACTTTATCATTCATTTTATTAATTTATTAATTAATCGTGCACCGAGCAGTCCGCACGGTGATTTAGCGAAGCCGCGCGGCTTTAACTGTGCCATGCCCGTGCATCGAACACTGACAATCCTAAAAACTTTATTTATCAGGAAAAATGAAAATTTTCAATCAGTCTCAGCCCGCAACTTGACAAAATATTTCAAAATCAAATAAAATAATAAAATAAAATTTTCTCAAAAGTCCCGGTGTGACAGAGAGTAAGTGACACCCCTCATATCCATGTCAACCGAAGATAATAAATTCTCAGATATCTCAAAAGAACACAACGAGTCCGTCTCCATAACCGCCTTCTTTGATAACGCATCCTCCACCTGATTGGATTCTCTATAGGCATGTGAAACCATTAGACTGATCTGCCTGGTTTCTTGATTACATTTAAGCCAATGTGGGAGAAACCTCCCTCTTTTGTGCCCTCAACGCTTCAATAGCAAGAGTTGAGTCTGACTCAATCCAGAGCTTATCCTATCCATGATGAGTAGCATGTTTGAAAGCTTGTATGATTGTCCACAACTCAGCTTCAAAAGCGGTACCAATTCCAACGTAGTGGCAGAAGCACCCTTTGACGTACCCACGGTAAGTCCGAAAAACACCCCCACACCCCGAAGGGCCTGGTGCGCCAGTTGTGGCACCATCAACATTGACTTTTATCCACAGAAAGATGGGAGGAATCCATCGTATGTATTTCACCATAAACGGACTTCTTTCCCTGCCATGCAAACCAAGCAGCCTGATGGTATTAAGGTCAGATAAAGTGTTGTCCATCAAACCTGTTTGAACTCTTGATGCAGCAAACACATCCTTGTGTATGGAAATAATGGCCGCATCAGTGGAGGGAGGCTGATTGTTAAAAAGTAACTCATTCCGGGCATGTCATGTATGTGCAATAGAAGTTGAAGAAGCAGCGTACAGCAGGTTTGTGATCTGTTCGCTACAGCCAGCAGCATCAATGGAGAGAAACAGATCTGCTAGTTGGTTGTCCCTGCAGAGGGCAACACCAGATAGAGCCTGCAAGTAATCCCAAAGCATAGAAATGTATCTGCATCTAATAAAGATGTGTTGTGCACATTCAACATCCTCCATGAACAGACTACATATTGGAGCAATATGAAATCTGGCACGCTGCATTTGATCCTGAGTGGGCAACCGGTGTTTCCAGATTTTCCATAATAGAAAGTACTTTGAAGGTTGATTGAAGGATAGTCTTAATTTAGATAGCCAAGTATGAGTGAAAACATTCCCTTGGCATTTGGATTTGTAGCAGTCCTTGGTATTGAAGATACCATTCATGTTTGGCGTCCAGATAAGCATATCTCTGTCAATGAAGTTGTAATTCTGCACTTCAATAGAGATTTTTTGGGGGATAATCAAGTCATTCCAGGAGGTATAATGAAGAAATTCAGAAATGGAGAGATGCTGCCTGTTGGGAGGGACGACCGTGCTTTCATTCAGAGGATTCTCAAGCCATTGGGTGCTCCAAACATTCAGATTTGACTGCATGCTGATCATCCATTTGGAGCTTTCCATCAGCTGATAGAAGGAGCGTCATATGTCAGGCCAGGTAGAGGAGGCAAGATGGTATGAGTATTTATTCAGCAACCTCATGTAAAATCTGTTGTAAAGAAACTCAAGAGAAGGGTCTTTACAGTTCACCAAGTTCCAGGTGAACTTGGTCAGCAAAGCATCATTAAAAAGTCTGAGGTCCTTGATCCCCAGCCCCCCAATGTCAAGGGGCTTAATGCAATCCTTCCATGCCATGGTAACTAGTTTCCTTTCATTCACTGATCCGGTCTAGATGAAGTTCCTGATCTTTTGTTGGAGCTCCGTTGTAACAGAAATTGGTCATCGATAGAGTGAGAAGGCATAAACAAGTTTTGAGGTTATAATTGAATTGAGCAGACACACTTTTTCAGCTTGCCACATAGCTTTCCCTTTCCATTTGGACGATTGAGTAATGATGCTAGAGCAAATATTTTCCAGATGACATTTTCTAATTCTTCCCCAAAATAATGGTACACCAAGGTACGTGAAGGGTTGAGACCCTCTTTTAACACCCAGTTTCGGAGCAATTCTATCTTGATTTGTAACCGGGACTCCTCCAAAAAAAATTAATGATTTATGCCAGCATATGGCCTTCCCAGCAACTTCTTCATAATGAGCGAATGTGGCTTTGATGACCAGCAGGGTTTTCTTGGCTTCCCGCCCAAAGAAAAGAATATCATCAGTGTAGAGAATGTAAGATGGAGCAATTAGACCTCTTCCCGCCTTGATGAATTGGTAATACTCGATGCTCACCAAGTCATTCAGACATATACTCGGATAGTCTTTCACAAGAGCAAACAAAAGGCCTGAGAGAGGATCTCCTTGCCTGACACCCCTCGAGCATCGAAAAAATCCTCTAGGAGATCCATTAATGAGAATGGACAGCCTCGCTGTGCTACGCATAACACTAATGATCTCAATAAAAGCATCACAGAATCCATATTTCTTGAGCACTGAAAAAATGAAGCTCCATTTGATGGTGTCAAAAGATTTCAATATGTCAATTTTAAGAGAAAATTTCCCAAGCTTCTCTTTCTTCTTTAATAAGTTGATGCTTTCCGAGGCAGTAAATAGGCAGTTTTGTATACATCTACCGGGAATGAAACCAAACTGATTTGACATGACGATGTCACCAACCAAACATCCCATCCTGTTCGCAATGACTTCGCTGATAATCTTGGGAATGGTGTTCCCAATTGCCAGCGGTCAGAAATCCCTGATGTCAATTGCATTTTCCTTCTTGGGTATAAGAGAATGAAGCTGGAGTTGAGACCATAATTCATGTTGGCATGGCTGAAGAAATCGCTCGCCGCATTAGTCACTTCTTCATGCAGGATATCCCAATAGAACATGAAAAATTTATTGGTAAACCTGTCAAGCCCAGGCGCACTATCAATATTGAGAGAAAAGAGACCCTTTCTTATTTCCTCCTAAGGAGGAAAAATGAGACCCTGATTCGGCTGATCATCAATGCAGGTTGGAATGTTATAAGGCATTTTATGAGAGTTGTCATACCCATCATCCGAATAAAGCTCCTTGAAATAATGAGCAGCTGCATTGGAAATCTCATTTTCAGAATTGTTGGAGTCTGGGTAACTTCCTGCCCCACTTCCTTTGTAACTTCCTGCCCCACTTCTTTTGTAACTTCCCTTGTAACTTCCTCTTTCAGTTTTTTATAAATATAGGCCCTCTCCTCACCTTGAGGAATAAGAGGGATCTCTGAATTTACATGGTATCAAAGGGAGTGAAGAGGGGGAGAGGAGAACAAAGTCCGAAAAGGAGTCTCCCCTCGAAGGATAGTGGAAGGAAGACGGTTTATCAAGTAGGTGGCGGTGAGAATGGCATCGCCCCAAAACTGCAGAGGCACCTGACGGTGAAAGAGGAGGGCACGAGCAGTCTCCAGAATATGTCTGTGTTTCCGCTCGGCCACGCCATTCTGCTGGGGTGTATCAGGACAAGAGGTCTGATGAAGGATGTCTTTCGTCTGGAGAAACTGCCGAAAGGAATTGGAGAGATACTCACGCCCATTGTCGGAGCGGAGACATTTGACTGAGAGGGAAAATTGATTCTGAATCTCAGCATAAAAGGTTTGGAAGGTGGAAAACACGTCGGAGCGTTCTCGTAGGAGGTAAAGCCAAGTCATTCGCGAATAATCATCGATGAAAGAGATATAGTACTTATATCCCAAATGACTCGAAATGGTACAAGGACCCCAAACATCTGAATGAACGAGATCAAAAGGGTTTGAGGCCCTTGTATCCACCCGAGGAAGGTATGTAGATCGATGATGTTCTGCAAAAGTACAGGACTCACAATGAAAAGAAAGATTCCGACGAAACTCTGGATAAAGCTGATGAATGGTGGATGCCGGCGGATGTCCCAACCGGGAATGAAGATCCAAAGCTGGAGAAGAGGTAAATGAGCAAGCGATGGGTGCCGGTGATGACGATGTCTTCCTCTCATCATCCATCCTCCACCGTCGTCAACCCCTGTTGACACCCATTTTGGTCAGGTCTACTCCCGGCGTCCTTCGACTAGATTCCCCGTCCTGGCCAATGACACTGACGCTCCCGCTTCGTCCGCTGCTCCTGCTCCGCCACCCGAGGACTTGCCCATTGCCCTTCGGAAAGGTACTCGCTCCTGCCAGAGTACTCCTCTATTTGTATCTTCTTACAGGGGTTTGTCCGCTCTGGAGACAGTCTTTGTACCACGCACGGTTGGTGAGGCCAAATCTCACCCCGGGTGGCTAGCTGCAATGCGGGATGAATTGTAGGCTCTAGAGGATAACCATACTTGGGATCTTGTACCTCTTCCAGCAGGCAAACAGGCAGTGGGCAGCAAGTGGATTTACACCGTCAGGCTGAATCCCGATGGCACTCTCCGCCGCCTCAAAGCCCGCCTTGTTGCCAAAGGCTTTGCACAGACGTACGGTGTTGACTACTTTGATACCTTCTCACCGGTTGCCAAGATGGCCTCTGTCCGGTTATTCATTTCTCTTGCCGCCCATCATCAGTGGCCTCTTCATCAGTTGGATGTCAAGAATGTCTTCGTTCATGGCTTCCTTGAGGAAGAAATTTATCTGCAGCAGCCCCCCAGATTTTGAGCCTTCGGCGCCGAATCTCGAGTCTGTCGTCTCCACCGCTCTCTTTACGGCCTAAAGCAGTCTCACTGTGCTTGGTTCGGCCGCTTTAGCACGGTCATTAGCGACTTTGGGCTTTCTCGCGATATGAAGGATCACACTGTCTTCTACCGGACGAGTGCACGTGACTGCATCTTATTAGTCATATATGTGGATGACATCGTCATCACCGGCAGCGACTTTGTGGGTATCACCCACCTCAAGGCCCATCTACACCACCACTTCAACACGAAGAATCTTGGTCCTCTCACCTACTTTCTCGGCATCGAGGTTTTCTATTCCTCGGACACCATCTCCCTCTGCCAACGGAAGTATGCATTGGATATATTACAGGCTGCTGGGCTGATTCAGGCCACTGCGGTCGATACTCCTCTCGAGCTTGGGGAGCGGTCTCTTTATGCCTCCTCAGCACTGTACCCACATCCCGAGCGGTACCATCGGTTGGTGGACCAACTCAATTATCTCACCATGACTTGACCCGACATCACCTGTGCGGTTGCCAAAGTCAGTCAATTTATAGAGCATCCAACCACCTCTCAATGGGATGCTGTCATCCGCATCGCCAAATACATCAAGCGTGATCCTGCCCGTGGTCTTCATTACTCCCAGCATCCTCATCAGCATATTGAGACCTTCTGCGATGCTGATTATGCTGGTTGCCTTGTCACTCGGAAATCTACATCTGGGTTTGCCATATTCTTGGCAGGCAATCTCATTTCTTGGCGAAGCAAGAAATAGACGGTCGTCTCTCGCTCCAGTGCCGAGTCTGAGTATCGTGCCATGGCCACCGTCACTACCGAGATCCTATGGCTTCAACACCTCCTCCAGGAGCTTGGCTTTCCTCAGCAGACTTCTGCTCACATATGGTGTGACAATCAGGCAGCCACTAAAATTGTTTCGAATCCCGTTTACCATGAACGCACGAAGCATATAGAGGTGGACTGTCACTTTCTTCGCCACCACCTGGAGCACAAACATGTCAGTTTTAGCCACATTTTCACGGCCGACCAGCTTGCTGACATTTTCACCAAAGGCCTCCCCGGTGCTCGCCTCGCCTCTCTTAGTTCCAAGCTGGGGATCCACAGCATCTGACGCCCAGCTTGAGGGGGAGTGTTGCGGTCCTTAAGTATCCAAGCTAGGTACACCTAGCTTGAGGGGGAGTGTTGGAGTCTGGGTAACTTCCTGCCCCACTTTGTAACTTCCTGCCCCACTTCTTTTGTAACTTCCCTTGTAACTTCCTCTTTCAGTTTTTTATAAATATAGGCTCTCTCCTCACCTTGAGGAATAAGAGGGATCTCTGAATTTACAAGAATTAAAGAGACTCCCATTGATTCTTAAAGCATTCCCCCCCCCCCAATTCTTTTCTCCTTGTGAATACGATGAAAGAGATTTGTGTTCCTGTCACCATCTCTCATCCATCTGACATTGAGATGATTCTTATTCAACCTCTCCTTGATTTCAAGGATCTCATCATGTTTTGCAGTGGCATGTTGTTCTTCCCTGGAAGGATAATTTTGGTTCTAATTTGCTGCTTGACAGGAGGTAAGATGTTCTTCAGCTGCTTTAATGTCAATATCATGCTTGGAAAATGATCCCTTACTCCAATCTTTCAAGAGACCCTTGAGATGTCTGAGATTTCCTACCAGTTTTTAAAGGGGGCTGCCAATGGAGTCCATACCCCAAGCCTTTATAAAAAATTCTCTGCTACCAGGTGAGACAAGCCAAGCATTATTAAATTAGAAGGGAAGAGGGGCTGACCTGGGCAGGTTCATGTTCAGGCCCGGCCATACAGGATTATGATCTGAGTGGAATTTGGGGAGCCTGAGACTATAAATTACAGTGGCAACACTCCTATCATCAACTTGAACAAAGAACCTATCAAGTTTTCTTGCATGCCTACCATTAATGGTACATCTGCTCCAAGTAAACTCAGCACCAGAGATTGGGACTTCCACGAGATTGCAATGGTTAATGCATACAGAGAACTCATGTGACGCAATTCGGCATAAATTAGCACCAATTTTCTCAGTAGGTTTAAACATTGTGTTAAAGTCACCATAAATAATCCATTCATTCCTCATGTTGTAAAAAAATTCTGCCATCTCTCCCCAAAGGTCCCTCCTCCTGATATAGGAATTGGAGGCATAAATGAAAGCAACAGTGACATTAACTCCAAGCATGGAAAAGCAAACTGTGACATTCTGTTCACCCTTGGTGTATGAGGAAATATGAAGGCTGTTATGTATAAACATCCACAAGTGATCCATGTCACCATTGTGAAAGTTCTGAGAGACAAATTTGTAACCAAGAGAGGCCCAGTTAATTACCCTCCACTTGTCAAATGTCATCTTTGGTTCAGCTATCCCAAAAGGGGGGTTCGTGGGTCACAATGAGATGTCGAAGGGATGTGACCATAAGGAAGTTCCCTAGCCCTTGGCAATTCCAGAATAATATTATCATTGTTTAAGAGTTCTTCCTCTGGTTTGCGGCCCTCCTTGCCTAGGCACTTCTTTCCTCCCATTGCTCTGTTTGTTACCTTTTTTGGGTTCTATTTGGGAGTTGAATCCTCCACAATATCAACATTTTTCAGAAGGGACCTACCCTCATTCGGGTTGCATTGAGGAGGCTTCACATTCTCAGATTCATCAGCCCAAAAAGTACCACTAAGGGGGCTAAACTTGTTACTGGATTGAATCAACTCGGTGGGTGCATCCTCAGAACCCTTTCTTCTGGAAGCCTTGGTTGGGAGTACCAGAGTGAATGGAGTATCCGATCTATTCTTCCCTCCAGAATGTACAGAGGGCTGGCTGCTCACAGGTTGACCAATGGCCATTTCAGGCACCCCTGCTGCATTCTGTCCAACTTTCCCCAGCTGTCCAGATTTGTTCCCAAGTGAACCGATGTCAAGAGAATTAACCAGATTTAGCATGTCATCATCCTTATTAGGAAGACTCTGAATGAAATTAGATCCACAAGTTGTAGATGCATTCCTCTGTCCAGAAGGAGGAAGACCATTTCTGGTTTGCAGGTTGAGAGGAGAAGCAGCAGATGCACTGGCGGAAGTTTCCTATAGTTCCTATGCAGGCATACCCTCCACTGCATCCTCAAACATGAAGGTGCAGGTGTCATGATCACGGTACAGGTTCTTGGCAATTTCCTCCAACTGCACTATCCCAATGAGAGATCGGATATCCCCATCCAGTTCTTCTTCAGCAGGGCGCTGGATAGGTGTGTCAACTTTCACATGACCCTCATTCATACCAGATCTTGAGGGGTCATGCACAGCCACTGCTTCAGGCTCAGTGACCGATGCTTTTCCTTTCCTCCTTCTACAGGCGTCCTATTCATGTCCCTTCATTTTACAAAAATTACATGCCTTGTCTTTATTACATTCAGATGATAAGTGACCAAAGTATCTGTTGCTCAAGCAGAACTTCGGCTTCTTCTCATACTGGATTTCAAGATTGATATCGTCATCATGTGTTGTGAGCACAACCTCCTCAACAAGGGTGGATGACATATCCACTTCCACCAGAACCCTGGCATAGTGTCCAAAGCTTGGATTATCCGTTTGTCGACCCATCCTAATAGGATTGCCTACTAAGGAGGCAATTTCCCGTAGAATTTTCGGATGCCAATAGAACCAATTCAGCTTGCAAATCCTAATCCAAAGTTGATCATGCGTATTCCTAACGTTATCAGGATCAAAATTCAGGCCCATTCTTGAATTCGCAAAAGGCCAGGCTTTAAGGGAATGGAAGCAAAACTCTATGCCCTCCGTTTGAGCTCATCCGAGGGGAAGACAACGTGGTAATAGCCCCTGCCCATGGTCGTTAACCTCCAATCCTTGAACCCCGTATTTCTGCAATTCTTCTACATAGATCTTGAAACTTCCATAACCGCTCACCTTTCGGCGTAATGACTGGCAATGATGGAATGCTTACAATGATTGGCTCTTTCTTCAACAGCCTCTTGATTCGCGGCGACATGAGCATCGCGCCCCTTCTTAATGACCCTCCCCGGTGAGTGAATGTCAAAATCAGAAAAGGGGGAGTTGACAGTCGGTTTTACGACATCAACAAAATTCGTCTTCACTTCAGGCACACCAAGACTCTCACCTGGGTTACTTGGGACATAGAGGCGGAAAAGCTCCTTGTGACCAACTATCTCCGTCAATTCAAGCTTCTATTTCGCTTCGACGGGGTTCTCAGTGATCTTGCCTAGGGAATGATCATCCTATTCTCCATTGTTCTCTCATTTCAATGCCATCTACCTATAATTGATAATCCCAAAAATTATGTTTAATTTTTTTCTAAATTATTATCTATGATTTTCCCACCTCTTGTGGGTAGATCCACAGTGTCGTCGTTATATAAGATATTAAGGTAATTATATAATGACATAAAATTACAAATAAATTAAAATCATGAAAATGATTTATTTAATATAAAAATAAACTTTTTCATTCATTCAAAACATATTTTTATCCCCTTTGGAACATATAAGGGATGTTTAAAGGAAAAAATGTGAAATTTTGTATTTTTCATTGCTTAAAATAATATAAATATAATTATCAAATTAAAAAAAGAAAATATGGTTGTATATTTGAATTTAGGATAGATATTTTAGTATTAATATCATAACATGAGATGAATAAATTTTTAAAATAGATTTAAAATGTCTTATCAAATTATTTTTAACTTTAATTACCAGATTTACTTTCTATGGAGGTGATAAATTTTACCACGATTACTATTCATAATTCCTTAAAATAAAAGGGGACTGTTATAAAAATATGGACCTGATAATTATAAATATGAAATCAATTTTATCATATTAAATTCTTATAAATTTAATAAATTAATTTAAGAATAAATTTGTAAAATGTGCAGAAAAATGATTTGTAAGAACAATTACCTTTAAGCCTAAAAATTGAACTAAATGAAATTCATGTAAAGTACTGATCCTAAGGGAATTGATTATAATATTATAAATAAAATGGAGATTGTATCACTTCATTACCAATTCAAAAATACAATGATAATGTAAAATGAATTGATTAAAAGGAATGAAAGAACAGTTTCAGAAAAATCAGTATTTTCCACTATTTAGTGAAAAATAAATCTTTTTCAGGAAACTAAAAAAAAAAATAAACATAGAATAATATTAAAAAAATTATTTCAAAAAATATATCCTTCTATGAAATTAAATTTCTATAAGTGGAAGAAGTTAATTATGATATCCACACACAAAATGCAATAAAAATCATTTTGAAGAAAATATATTATTATGGAATAAAATGAATATACTTCAAATTTTGTACATTTTTGGTAAGTGTTAATCAATAAATTTAAATTAAGTAAAATTATTATACAAATTTTTCACAAGGTGTTTAATCTTATTCATGCCAGGCATTTCCATGTACATGCTATAACATTTCCATTGTTTTTCATGATTTTTTTAAACTTGATGTTATGTGTAACATTCCAGGTAAATAAATAATACGATATTTTCATATTTATTAATATTTGTGAATTAAATATTAATTTTACTTTAAAGGGGATGCTATATTCGATGACGTACCCGACACGCAACAATAGGTTTCTCCGAAATCTCATGTTTTACACAATGTTGAGTGGGCGATAGGCACGTCGTTAGCTCGAGTGCCGCGCAAATGTTTAACGATTAAAATAAATAATGTTTTATATAAATAAGGCGGGTTGAATGTTTAAATTGTAATAAGAATAATATTATTATTTAATTAATAATAATATTATTACTAAGGCATTATTATTATTATTATTTCATTATTGTCTATGTTATTTATATTATTATTGTTATAATTATTTTTATTATTATTGTCATTGGTTATTATTATTATTATTATTCATGGTTATTATTATTATTATTATTATTATTATTATTGTAATAATATCATTATTTTTATAGAAAAAAAGGGAGCGTAAACCCTAATTCCCGCCCAGCCACCCCTTTTTCCTGTTCCGCGCCACGGGCCGCACCCCATCTCTATTCCCTGCGCGAACCAGCCTCCCCTCCACCTTCCTCGCCGACCTTGCCAGCGCCCCAACCATGCTCCGCCTCTCGCCTCACGAGTCTCCTCCATCCTCGCTACCCTCTCCGCTCGTCCCTCCTGCAGCCGCCCTGCTATCCGCCCTCAGCTCGCGCCTCCAGCCCGTCCCGACAACTCCACCCCCAGCCCGCAGATCTCGTCACCCCCTCTTCCTATTGCGATCCAGCCCCCCCCCCCCCCCCCCCCCCCCCGGTTCTGTGCGCATCGCCACCCCCAGGACCTCTTGCCCGCAAGCCCCTCCGGCCTCCTCTCGCACGGCCGCCTCCAACGCCCTGCGCCACCACCCCGTTCAGATTCTAGCCGGCCTCCTCCCGCATCCAAGGCTGCCTCGCCCCCGCTTCCCCACTCCAGCTTCGGCCGCCTTTGTCCAACCACTCCGCCCAGCCGAACCCCCCCTGCTCGCGTGGTTTCCGGCGAACCCGAACCTCGCTATCCAGCGGTCCTATGGCAAACCCGACCTCACATGTGGTTGTACTCTTCCTATTTATGATGTTTTTATTTAATTTTGACAAACCCAACATTTCAAGTGTTGATTGGCGCGTTTGGCTAGTGGTTTTAGGTGTGCGCTCGGTCTGCAGAAGGTTGTTATCCCCTCCGTTGAAGCGGCATCGCGGTCACACGACTTTGAGGTAGGCGGTTTTTGAATTTTTCCTTTCCCGCACAGCTCATGACACATGCTTGTCTTAAATAAAATTTGAAATATCTTTTGCACCTCCATAAGTATAATACTTAGTTTGTTGCAATGTTTTTGTGTTAGTTAAAATTGTTTAGAATAGTTTGAAATAAGTCTTGAATCGTGTGCAAGTGATTCTGTATATAAATGTTATTTGATGAACCAATTATTTCTTGTTTAATTAATTTAGCATGTTTTTTAATTAATTCGTTTGATGTGTTTATTTATTAAATTATTTTACCTGCGTAATTAATTTAGAGTGTTTTGTGAACAATTAATTTGGTGAGAAATTAGTTTTAAAATGAATTTGGTTTGCGTTTAATATTTTAGCATGTTTATAAAAAAGAGGCGTTTCTGATAAAAAACTCATCTTGTGTGGTTTAATGACTTTTCATGAATTTGTGTATTTAGTTTTTTCCAACTATGCAAGTCGTGCGCTTTCTATCGTGGTATGTTGTGGGTGTGCCTTTGATAAAAATGTGTTCTTTGGATGAGTTTTGGGTGTGTGGGATGTGGGTCACTCTTTGGAAATCGTTTTATAAATTTTAAAGTGGTTTATTAAACAGTACAAGCGGTGCGAGTTTGTTTTGAAAGTAGGTCGAGATTGTTCATTTGGATTGTTTAAGTCAGTGTTTATGTATTTTAGTTATCTTTGTGGTTGTAGCGCATTGGCAAGGTTTTTCTATAAAGACCCGTAAATTTCAAGGAATTTTTTTTCTTAATTTTCTTTGGAATTTTACAAGAACGCAGTTTCTGACGGCACCTGATTCTGAGGCCCGGTGTGCCCGGAATCATTTTCTGAAGTTTGGCTCGGGTACGTTTAGTGAACGGACGAGCGGGTTTTTCTAACTTTTGAACCGGTGCCCGGAATCGAATTCTGAGGGCACCGATGAAATCGCAGCGCCGATATTCGCTTAGAAACGCTTCTTCCGGAGTTGCGTTTGCTCGGGTGTGGTTTTTAATTTTCAGGCTTAAAGTTAAGAAATAAAATAATTTCACGGCAACTTTATTTTATTTCACTTAAGCCACTTGAAGCCACTTGAAAGCCACTTAAACTGAGTTGAACCAGATAGAGTATTATCCAAAAATATCCTACCCTCATGGTAGGATATTTGTGAGGTGGAGCCCGCACGAGCTCCGCCGTTTCTTTCCGCTAAGTAACGCACCCGCGAAAACCCGTCATTATGAAAGTCAACTGACGCGTTTCCTTAAATTCTTAACAGACCATTTAATTGGGCGGTTTATTTCGTGAATTAAATGAGCTGTTACTTTTATTGAATTAATACAACGAATTGATGGGTCGTTACTTACCCTTTTTCGTTTGTTGGCGTAATAATAAAATAAGACCAACCAATCTTTTTGGAGGATTACTGGTTGAGAGGTTTGACAGAGTCCTCATGCCTTTATCCTTCTTCGCGAAGAACGCGAAGAACGCGAAGAACGCCGAACCCGGAAATCGACGATGCGACGCCGTGATCCACGACGCCGACGTTCCCTTCCTGCAACGTTCTTCTGCGACGTCTCTTCCTCCGCGACGGATCTTCGATCGGCTGCTTGAGGTAAGAGTCTTGGACTTTCTTTTTCTTTTTATTTTAATCCCCTTTGTGGTTTTTACCGAAACACAGATTTAATTATAATTAAATTAAATCTGTTGTTCTTGGTCCGTTGAGTTCGCCGACTCAACGCCGGATTCCGCGGTGACGCGACGCCTTTCCGCGACGACGCGACGCCTTCCGCGACGATCAATTTCCGCGAAGAACGCTCACGCGCGACGACTACGAGGTGGAGATTTTATTTCTGGAATTGCCATTTTTCCCGTGTTATTTCCGTTCAAAAATGAAGAACTCGGACATAAGAACACTTTTATTCCCTTAAAATTGTTGAATTCATGTGTTGATATTATTCCTCCCGTTGTTTATCACTAACGCGGAAAGTGCGTGCCAAACGAACACGGCCTGACGACCATCCGCTGTTCTTCGTTGTTATGCGGATTTGACGGCCGACGACGGAACGTGCCGCAACGGAAGTTGGATGATTCCGCAGTGAAGAACGAGTCCCGGGAGGAGCAGCGGCGCAGACGGGAAGAAAATCGGGCCACCAGAGCGACTTCGGCGGCCCGCGGAAGCCGGCGGCGCCGGCGCGCCGCCGGACGAGACCGCCGCGGCACTGGCCGCGGTGGCGGCGCTCGCGGGACGCGGCTGAAGCCGCGTCCGGTCGCCAGGGAGACACCCCGCGAGTGTCGCGGGGGTGTCACGCGAGGGCGGCGGCTCCCCCCCGCGTCGCTCGGGACGCGGCTTCAGCCGCGTCCGGCTGTCTGGCCGACACCCCGCGGGTGCCGCGGGGGTGTCACGCGGGGCGGCGGCTCCCCCCGCGTCGGCCGCTCGGCCGCCCGGCCGAGCCGAGCCAGACCGGCCCTGGCCGAGCCAGACCGGTCGGACCGGGTCGGACCGGGTTCGGCCGACCCAGGGGGGGTCGGGTCGGGTCGGCCCGGGCCCGGACCCCCCCGTCTTCGGACGGTTTTCGTTCAAATGCCCGTAACTTGAGCTACGGGCCTCCAAACGACTCGCCGTCAGCGGCAACACGATCCTTGGATCGAGACGGTCGTTTCGGTATATCGCACTCAAGGTTTCGGAATACTTTGAGTTCGGTCGGGTTGGTTCGTACACGAAACCAACCGGGCCATCGGAGCAGAAACACTCATATCTTGAGCCATGGACGTCCGATTGACGTGCCGTCAGCTTTGTTGTTTTCCTCTATGTGAGACGGATCTTTTGGCATACTCCGCCCGAGATTTGGACGCATGTGGAGTACGGTCGGGTTGGTTTTGCCTTAAAAACCAACCGCGCCCCTGGGACGAAAAAGCCAATAACTCTCAGACCGGGTGTTCGATTGACGCGCCGTCTGCGACGTTGAGTTCCTGTTGACGATACAGAACTTTTGGATACATCAACTTCGGACTCTGTGACAGTTGATGTATCAGCCTCTCGGCTCGTGGAGCGGACCCTCCCGAATGAGCTTGCTGTGTGCGAAACCCTAGTGCTGGCTGCGACTGCTACTTCGACAGCGACGACTGTGCAGAGATCCTCAGTGGACTGCGGCGACGACCGTGCAGATATCCTTAGTGGACTGCGACGACGACTGTGCAGAGATCCTCAGTGGACTGCGACGACTACTGCACTCAGTGATCCTACGTGGATCAGTGCTACAGGTCCTGTGTGGGCCCGATCCTGTGTGGGTCCGATCCTGTGTGGGTCAGCGCTCAGCGGTTCTGTGTGAGCCAGCGCCTACAGGTCCTGTGTGGGCCCGATCCTGTGTGGGTCATTGCGGGGGTTAGTTACCTATCGATCCTTCGTGGGTCCGACGACTTAGATGGATCAATGATCATCTTTATTGTGTTGAGCTATCCTGTGTGGATTTACTGTTTACTCTCCTTTGTGGATTGTGTTGAGCTATCCTGTGTGGATTTACTGTTTACTCTCCTTTGTGGATTGCGTTGAGCTATCCTGTGTGGGTATACGTTTGCTTTCCTGTGTGGACTGGGTTGTGCTTGGGCTCAGACGTTAGAGCCGAACGGGAATTGATGACTTAGGTATATGTATGGGCATATACCTAAGTCGCGTCAGATGTTACTTCGTGATTGTATCTTTCCTTTGTGTATTATCCTTTGTGGATTTCGGGAGACCTTCAGGGGTCTCGGGGTCCCTACTGAGTAGCTTATACTCACCCCTGCACGGGCTATGCCCGCACTTCGTGGTGTTGGTTGCAGACGACGGACATCGCTGATCGTGGTGGAGGCGTGCAGAGCAGGACGATACCTGGAGGTGGACCACTGGGCGGGACGTACTCGGAGCGGTCAGGTGGACCCGAGGAGCAGTGGAGGCTATCTGTACCCACCCTTCAGGTGAGACTTCCAGAGGGCGGCTCGACGCTGCGGCTTTTCTTTTCAGTTGGTGTTTTTCCCTTTCAGTTGTACTTTACAGTTGGGCTTGTATTTCCGGCCCCTTTTACTTTCAGCACAGCTTGTTACAGTTTTTACTTAATGTTTACTTTTCCGCTTGCTTACTCTGTGGTGCTTGTTTACTCTGTGGTGCTTGTTTATTTTTCAAAGGCAATGCCTTCCCTTTTGTTGGGATTTACGCCTTGGTGCTAGTCGCCAGCCCCTGACCTATGGAAGACGGGCTTGGGGTAGTCACGGCACGGGCCCCGAGGACGAGTCGTGACATTTTCCGTGATATTGCGGTCGTCAGCAGGTTGTGTGTACTTGTGCGCAAGTGTGAGACGTGCCGCGTCTTCGTAACCGAGATGCAAGTTGAGGTAGGTCCCCCACTGTACTCGCTTTTAAATTTAGAATTAATTGATTGCTTGAAATTTTATTAATTTTAATAAATGAGAAATAATTTAAAATAATTAATTTTTTTAAATGATTATTTGGTGTAAAAAGAGTCGTTTATTTTATACACGACACTTGAAATATTTTCTTGATGAACGAACACCCAGTAGTGAAGGAATGACTATTTGGCCTTTAAACATAATTCACAGAATTTCAAATGTAGTTCTGGTTTATTGATAAATGATTTATTTTGAAGTTTGAACAAGTGTTTTGGTTCTCTTGAGAAACAAGGATTTTCTTTAAAATCAGTGAAGGCCCATTTGGCACTTTAATAAAATAAATTATTTTGAAAAACTCTTTTTGGGGTGATTGAGGGGTGACATTTGGTGTACGTTGACTGCATGATTTGTGTGTGATGCATGTGCTACTTGATTGACTTTGTTGACTCACTCCTTTCCTGTTTATTATATGTGTTAACATGAGAACCTGACATAGTAAGTGAATCTTATGAGAATGATTACTGCACTAGTTTAGATTACGCACTGGTTAGTGGCCCTTAGTACGAATTATACTATGCTAGGGGATTGACCCCCTCGGTTAGGCCATGTAGGGATACACCGGGCGTTAGGGCGTTATGACGTTATCAAGAGTAGACATGCCTTCAGGATGAGTCAGATGTATAGTATGTTCTGGATTGTTCACGAGCTCCTAGGTTCGACCCATGTTCCCTTTAGTGTTGATTTTTATGTGGCGGACGATTGAGAGGTCTAGTTCAGTTGTTGTCCCTTGTGTGTCACTTTTTCCATTGCCCTTAGTGTGTGTTGTGTGTTATGTGTGGTTTTCCTTCTGGCTAATAACTGAAATTTGTATTTCTAAATTGTTCGCAAAAACGTTTTAAATGCTATGCACCTGTTCCTTTCAAACATTAAACTCGATTTTAAATTAAAAAGGGCAATGGACTGTTACTTGTTTTAGAAATGAAAGTGTGTGTGAGAACCCATATTTTGTATAATTTAGTTCAAACCTGAAATTAGTAAATTTTTTTATTTAAAGGTAGTGCATTGGGAATAGTTTGTTGGACATGCCTACTGAGTTTTAATACTCACACTTATAGTGTTTTCCTGTTTTTAGTTTTGTTGCAGGTTTGACTTGATCTTGCTCCCCATGGGCGAGAGTTGGTTGTGGACTGGTGAGCGACTCTCAGAGTCGCAAGGAGTTTTGGTCGTGGTCAGATTAGTTTGCTGTTGTTTGTTGTTCTTACTTTTCGTGTCATTTATTTTCCTTGCGTTATTCTACTTTTTTTCCACTTCTTTATTTATTTTCACTCGGCCAAATCATTCCCAATTGTCTTCTATTGATGCCTTGACACTTGTCGCCATCCCGGGAGGATTGGGAATGCCTCTTGGGCCATGTTGGGGATTGGCTCGGGTGATCGGTTCAGGGTCAACCCGGGTTGGTTCGTGACAAAAATGGTATCAGAGGGGTCCTTATTATTTGGGGTGTCCGGTAGATGGAGATTAGGATTGTCGGGACTCGAGAGGTAGATACGGGAAGGACGTCATGAACCCTCGCCCGTTCCAAACCTCGAGTCACCAGGGGTAGTTTGAGAATTGAGTCTTTGCTTCGTTCTGGTTTTTTTGATTTAGGGATGTCAACATAGGAAAACCGATGTCACATTGTGATTTCACATGAAGTAGTGACCCATGTGGAGTCTGAGTACACAGTTTAAGTTCCTCCTAGTTTTTGGTGCTTACTTGGGGCATGACCCACTACCATGTCGCCAGGTTAAACATGACTACTAGTCCTTCAGTCTGGTAGTTTGATGCAAGTTGAGTTTCGTCTTGGTTCTGATTGGTGTAAGTGCACTTTTGAAAATGAAAAAGGGTTTTTGAAATGAGAATGATTTCTTTTAAATGCCTTTAAATTCATGAAATGGGTTTTAAAATTGAAATCTCTTGGTCAAAAAAAAATCCGGTGTTTGCTTGGAATTGGTAGAGATATGGTTTGGGTGCAACCTCAGGTACTCTTTATGAACATTTGCACATGTGATGGAATGCATGGAAAGTGCGTGTTGGTGCGTATGGATGAAAGCAGATGAGGACATGTGCAAGAATTCATGGGATTACGGGGGTGTGCACTTGGAATTAAAGGCTTCACCTTGTTTTTTTAAAAGTGATTTAAAAAAAAGAAAAATGAATTTTTGGAGATTGAATTTGGTGTTTGGAAAGTGGCCTTGAAAGAAGGCGGTTTTGAAATTTAAAATGGAAAGGGGATTTTGAAAGAGGAATTTTTGAGTTGTGTTTACGTTTGCTTGTTTATTTTGAGCTGGTTGTTTTGGATGAAGGTGTTTTCTTTGATGTTGCTTCGTCTTGATATCGGTTTTGGCTCTATATTTTATATGTTGTTCAGAAAATGCCACCCAGAAAGGTCGTCAATATTTCTGATAAGTCATGCCCAATTTTTGGTCCTTCCCAGACATTGTTTGTACTTAACGGTGATCAGGGTCCGTTAAAGGTAGTTATGTGGTTGAAGAGGTCAAGTGTGCTTTTAGGATGTTGGGAACTCCAGTCTGTTAGAGTTCGAGTTGTTTTGGGATTATATGAGTGTTCGACTTTGGATGAATGGGGGTTGCTCACCCCACCATCAATGTAAGCCAGGATGACATGAGATATCTTTAAATCCGTCTTTGTCTGATGGTTTATACCCAAAGAGGTGAAGATAAATAAAAGGGAAGAGCTCATGCGTATTCAACATGGCCAACGGACAGTGAAGGAATGTGTTGAACATTTCAAGGAACTTGTTTCCTTTTCTACAGAGGTAGCATCACAATATTTGATGAAGACTTTTCTCCTCATCGGGGGTCTTAGTACAAAGATCAAGGAGCAGACCCTCCTTTCTAAGGACCATCATTTAGAGAAGCTGGTGGATGAGGAGTTCCTAGCTGAGCTGGTATCCAGAGCGTAGGTGCTTGGCAATCCAGCGAATCCAGTTACTCGTGAAGGTTCCCCATCTGGCGATTAGGGTGTGCCAGAGGGACTTGTTCCTAGAGAGTCCTCTAAAGTGGTTCTAACTTCCAGTTCTTCGGACCATTCAGTGGTGTGCCACCAGTATGGATGGTTCGGGCACGTGAATCTATCATGTTGCATCCCTCCGAAGGTATGCCATCGTTGCAGATGTTTGGGTCATCTAGAATTTTTTTGCAAGAAGCGCCGCTTGAAGAAGACATTGTGACCGAGGGATTCCAGTGCCTGACTGTGAGGTAGGAGATGCTTCAGCCATCAGAGCCCCAGCCACAGGTCTTGGGGTGAAGCCCGCGCGCAGTCAGGAGTTGCCAGGGGTGTGAAGCCTTAGTCCGGGTTTTGTGTTCCGTGTTGGCAGTGGAACATTTAAAGTCTTTTCATCCTTTCTTTTTCTGCTGTTAAAGTTTGGACGTCGTTGCAAGTTCATTGCTTCGTCATGGAGTTATAATAGACATATTCTATTGCAATCCAACAGTTTTGTTTGTCGGATTATGGTTTTTTGAATCGTGCGTTTTTCTTAAAAGTGTTTTTGACCCTTGTATATATTGATCTCGGTTTAGCTATATTTTTTTGGAGATGTAAGTGCCTGTGGAAGAATCAATCCTTGTGGTTATATTTGGGTTTACTGTCTGAGTTAAGTTCTGTTTAGTGGGTTTTTCTCCAGTATTTTGTGTTTTGGTCTAGGTCGAGAGTTTCAAGGTTTAGTGGGGGGTGTTTTCTCGTGCTATAGAAGATAGTTTGGATTGGGTGGGAGTTCCCGTGTCGCCCCCTCTTGGGGTGGTATGTTTGGGTGTTAAAATTTCTACACTAGTTGAGTTCTTTTGGTGGGGAGAACCCTCTCGTTTTCTCCCATTATCTTATGTTGTGGTTTATTTTTGTTTCATTCGGGCATGGATTCTTGTTTTGTCTATCGTTCGACTGAGTGACTTTCTGGGGGCAGAAAGTGTCTGTGGTGGGGAGAATTGTCACACCCGACTTTTTAAATAAAATTTTATTTTATTATTTCTTAGTTTCGGGTTCTCATGCCAATATCTGGGATGGGTTTTGGTTTAAATTTTTCAACATTTAATAAGTTTGGGAGGTTTCAGACCCGTGTGCGGTCACCGCATAGTGGGCGGTAGGCGCGTCGTTAGCTCGGGTGCTGTGCAAATGTTTAACGATTAAAATAAATAATGTTTTATATAAATAAGGCAGGTTGAATGTTTAAATTGTAATAAAAATAATGTTATTATTTAACTAATAATATTATTATTGCTAAGGAGTTATTATTATTATTATTATTTAATTATTGTCTATGTTATTTATATTATTATTGTTATAATTATTTTTATTATTATTGTCATTGGTTATTATTATTATTATTATTATGGATATTTTTATTATTTTTTATTCCTGGTTATTAGTATTATTATTATTTTAATAATATCATTATTTTTATAGAAAAAAAGGGAGAGTAAACCCTAATTCCAGTCCAGCCCCCCCTTTTTCCTATTCTGCGCCGCGGGCCGCACCCCCCTCTTTGTTCCTTGCACGAACCAGCCTCCCCTCTACCTTCCTCGCTGACCTTGCCAGCGCCCCAGCCATGTTCCACCTCTCACCTAATGAGTATCCTCTACCCTTGCTACCCTCTCCACTCGTCCCTCCTACAGTCGCCCTGCTCTCCGCCCTCAACTCGCGCCTCCAGCCCGTCCCGACAACTCCACCCGACCCGAAAATCCCATCACCCCCTCTTCTCCATCGCGATCCAGCCCCCCCGGTTCTCTGTGCATCACCATCCCTAGGACCTCTTGCCTGCAAGCCCCTCCGACCTCTCGCATGGCCGCCTCCAATGCCCTGCGCCACCACCCCGTTCAGATTCCAGCCGACCTCCTCCCGCATCAAAGGCTGCCTCACCCCCACTTCCCTGCTCTATCTCCGACCACCCTTGTCCTAGCCACTCTGGCCAGCTGAACCCCCCTGCTCATGTGGTTTCCGGAGACCTGAACTCCCCTTGCTCGCGTGGTTTTTGGAGACCTGAACCCCCCCTGCCCGCATGGTTTCTGGTGAACCCGAACCCCGCTATCCAGCGGTTTTATGGCGAACCCGACCTCACATGTGGTTTTACTCTTCCTATTTATGATGTTTTTATTTAAGTTTGAAAAACGCCAACATTTCAAGCGTTGATTGGTGCATTTGGCTAGTGGTTTTAGGTGTGCGCTCGGTCCGTAGAAGGTTGTTATCCCCTCCATTGAAGCGGCGTCGCGGTCGCACGACTTTGAGGTAGGCGATTTTTGAATTTTTCATTTCCCACACAGCTCATGACACATGCGTGTTTTAAATAAATTTTGAAATATCTTTTTCACCTCCATAAGTATAGTAATTAGTTTGTTGCAATGTTTTTGTGTTAGTTAAAATTGTTTAGAATAGTTTTGAAATAAGTCTTGAATCATGTGTAGGTGATTCTATATATAAATGTTATTTTATGAACCAATTATTTCTTGTTTAATTAATTTAGCATGCTTGTTAATTAATTTGTTTGCTCAGAATTGTGTTTATTTAATAAATTATTTTACCCGTGTAATTAATTTAGAGTGTTTTGTGAATAATTAATTTGGTGAGAAATTAGTTTTAAAAGGAATTTGGTTTACGTTTATTATTTGTAGCATGTTTATAAAAAAGGGGCATTTCTGATAAAAAACTCATCTTGCACGGTTTAATGACTTTTCATGAATTTGTGTATTTAGTTTTTTCCAACTATGCACGTCGTGTGTTTTCTATCATGGTATGTTGTGGGTGTGCCTTTTATAAAAAATGTGTTCTTTGGATGAGTTTTGGGTGTGTGGGCTGTGGGTTACTCTTTGTAAATCGTTTTATAAATTTTAAAGTGGTTTATTAAATAGTACAAGTGGTGCGAGTTATGTTTTGAAAGTAGGTCAAGGTGGTTATTTTTCGATGCTTGTTAGTTTGGATTATTTAATTCAGTGTTTATGTATTTTAGTTATCTTTGCGGTTGCAGCGCATTAGCAAGGTTTTTCCATGATATTGCGGTCGTTAGCAGGTTGGGCGTACTTGTGCGCGAGTGTGAGACATGCCGCGTCTTCGTAACCGAGCTACAAGTCGAGGTAGGTCCTCCACTACACTCGGCTTTAAATTTAGAATTTATTGATTTCTTGATATTTTATTAATTTTAATAAATGTGAAATAATTTAAAATAATTATTTTTTTAAATGATTATTTGGTGTAAAAGAGCCGTTTATTTTATACATGACACTTGAAATATTTTCTTGATGAATGGACACCTAGTAGTGAAAGAATGCCCATTTTTTATTTAAACACAATTCAAGGAATTTCAAATGTAGTTCTGGTTTATTGATAAATGATTTATTTTGAAGCGTGAACAAGTGTTTTGGTTCTCTTGAGAAATGAGGATTTTCTTTAAAATTGGTGAAGGCCCATTTGACACTTTAATAAAATAAATTATTTTGGAAAACTCTCTTTGGGGTGACTCAGGGGTGATATTTGGTGTACATTGATTGCATGATTTGTGTGTGATGCTTGTGTTACTTTATTGACTTTGTTGACTCACCCCTTTCCTGTTTATTATATGTGTTGACATATGAACCTGACATAGTAAGTGAATCTTCTGAGAACAATTGATGCACTAGTTTAGATTACGCATTCGTTAGTGGCCCTTAGTACGGATTATACTCTGCTAGGGGATTAGGCCCCTCGGTTAGGCCATATAGGGAAACACCAAGCGTTAGGGCGTTATGACGTCATCGAGAGTAGACATGCCTTCAGGATGAGTCAGATGTATTGTATGTTCTGGATTGTTCACAACCTACTAGATTCGACTCATGTTCCCTTTAGTGTTGATTTGTATGTGGTGGATGATTAAGAGGTCTAGTTCGGTTGTTGGCCCCTATGTGACACTTTTTCTATTGCCCTTAGTGTGTGTTGTGTGTTATGTGTGGTTTTCCTTCTGGATAATAATTGAAATTTGGATTTCTAAATTGTTCACAAAAACATTTTAAATGCTATGCACCTGTTCCTTTCAAACATTAAACTTAATTTTAAATTAAAAAGGGAAATGGAATATTACTTGTTTTAGAAATGAAAGTGTGTGTGGGAACCCATATTTTGTATAATTTAGTTCAAACCTGGAATTAGTAAATTTTTTTATTTAAAGGTAGTGCATTGGGAATAGTTTGCTGGGCATGCCTACTAAGTTTTAATACTCATGCCTATAGTGTTTTCTTGTTTTTAGTTTTGTTGCAGGTTTGACTTGAGCTTGCTCGCCATGGGAGATAGTTGGTTGTTGACTGGTGAGAGAATCTTGGAGTCGCGGGGAGTTTTGGTCGTGGTCAGGTTAGTTTGTTGTTGTTGGTTGCTCTTCCTTTTTCGTGTCATTTATTTTCCTTGTATTATTTTACTTTTTTTCCCGTTGCTTTATTTATTTTCACTGGGCCAAATCGTTTCCAATTGTCCTCTATTGATGACCTGGCACTTGTTGCCAGCCTGGGAGGATCGGGAACGCCTCTCGGGCCATGTCGCGGATCGACTCGGGTAATCGGTTCAGGGTCGACCCGGGTTGGTTCGTGACACTCATTACCATATATTTAAAGCCAAAATGAAAAACGAATAAAATTGCTTCATGGAGGTGGTTGTACACATGTACACATGAGCACCATTACCATTTTTCATTGGATTGGAAGTTCAAAAAGTATATTTCCATAACTATAATTATTTAATAAATATCATATATACTCATTTGTTCTATATTTTTATCCATTGAAGTAAAATTGTGATGAGAAATGAATTACACTGCTATGTGGAGATGGTATATCATACGTACGCACGAGTGTTGTTTTTTACTTTATGTAGAAAGAAAAATAGGTTTAAAATGGTTGTTCCATAATCATAATAACTGTAAGACCCTAGAAAAACCCGAGAGGGGAGGGGTAAATCAGGGTATCAAATTTTTCTTCTAAAGTGATGGATATTTCTCCCACATTGATAGGAACCTATTAAACCTATTTAATGATAATGCATAGAAATTTAAAAATTCACATGTAAAGAGATGACACATAAACATTACTTGGCTCGCCACTAAGGGATAGTCTAAGGATTATATGCTGAAAGTTTTTCATTCATACCTAAATCCACTAATATTCACTAGTTGTGGAATACAAAAGTTTAGACACAGTCACTCTATTAGAGGAACACTGCCCTTGTAAGATTTTATGGAAAGAACACAAACTCCCTTAAAACACTTCCACTAACTCCCCCTAGATCGGTTCTATGAGATAATCCTTACCAATTTTATTGTCTTGAAGGTCAAATCAGTGGATTGGTATTAAAGTCTTTGTCTTTGACTAGCCTAAGACTTCGATTGCATCGAAGTCCGAATTAGATGCACTTAAAAGAACTGTTCACTTAAACTAGATGTTTAGAACTACCCTTTATAGAGATCCTTTATGAAGATCACACCCTTTATGAATAAAACCACCTTCATAGAACAAACTGTCTTTGTGAACCACAATAGTCATCTAGAAATACATCATCATTGTGAAACCCATTTTTCCAAGATACTTAATCATTAGTCAATACTATGATATCCTTTTAGCAATGCTCAAGCTCAATTTGAATACTCTGATTGTGAAGATCTTTTTCCCTCAAGAAATTATATCGAATCAACTTTTCTCTAATTTTTTAGGTCAAATGAGGTGGGGGTATCCTCATATTTATTGGCTCGACCATACACAATTCTCTCACACCTCTAGTGTATTTTTCATGAAACTTTTAAACCCAGATCATGAAGCTCCTTTACTCATGAGTATCATGTGAAAATTTCGTACTCATGGAGAAAACCATCAACTCGTCACACACTTGTGATGCTTCACTTCTCATAGTCATGGACAACATCATCAAGTTAACGCACGCTCGCAAAGCTCAATCATTGTAAAACCTAATCTTCATAAAACTCATTCATTTACCATATTTATGAATAGTTTATTAGAGAAAAAAATATTTCATGATGTTAGCCTCTTACTCTAGATTTTGAGCCCTAAAATTTGGAAAACACTAGGAAATGATGCCGCCTTGAATAAAGTAGTCAAATTATACTGTAAGATTACTTTTCTTACAAACTCTCTGATCATCCATGAATGGATTGACTACAAAAACAAACCAACCTCCATTTCCACAAAATAAATTCATTGGATCCAACAATAACATCGCATTATATTTATTATTCTATATTTATTATTTTATGATGGTCACAAGAGATTTAGATGAAGTATAAGAAGAATTAAACTTGAATGAGTTGGAAAATATGTTTACTTCTTCTTCAGTATAATTCAATTAGATCCCTTATCAAGGACCCTTATAATGGTATTTTAAGAAAGTAATCACCTATAATTCATGGATAGATAATTTTATAAGATAATAGAGTAGGATTTTGTCAAGTTAGGATTCTTAAAGTAGTATAATAAAAGAGAGAACATGTTTCCTTTTATAATTATGGTGAGTTGCACACTTGTAATATATCAATGTTTAAAAAAAATAATTAAGTCAATTTCTTGTAAAAATGGATATAAAATGAAAAATATTATAATTTTATAATTTTAACTTCTAAATATAACCAACAAATGAGGTTAAATCAAGTTTTTTAGTCATTTTAACACTTATTGTTTGGTGTAACCACATTGTTGGTCAATACTAACAATAACTTTAATAAAAAATATTTCAATATTAAACGATTATAATTTAATATATAAGGTTATAATTTTCTCATAAATTAACAAGGGACGAAGTTTTAGACAATTTTAGTTCCTAATTTTACACATTAAATATTTTTATTATTTTTAAATATTTTAACAAAATGTCATTTTTTATAAAATATCATTATTTTCATTTTTCACACTATTCATTAACTTAAAAGGTATAAAGAAAAATATGGAATGTGAATCTAGTAATTTTACCCATTGATAAAATATTATTAGTAACTATGATTTTCCTTTTTAATGATAATTCATCCCAAAAACATGCATTTTAATGTTTTAATATTATTTACTTTGATTTCTACATCGTTTTCACAAGCACTATGTCAGTTTTCTATAAATATTAAAGGTAATTATATAATCACTAAAAATTATAAATAAATTACCATAATAAAAAAATTCATTAATATGAAAATAACATTTATGATTCACTAAAAACCTATTTTATCCCTTTTTTAATCAAGACGGGATGTTTACAGGAAAAAGAGTTATGATTGGTATTTTTCTTTACATAAAATAATACACATTCCATTATCCAAAGAAAATAGTGCCAAAATTAAATATATTTGATTTTAGTATTTATATAGTCAAATTAATATTATCCAGTGAGATAATGGTATGTTTTGTATGTATTTTAATGTCTTGTCACATTATTTTTAACCTTAAATACCTGATTTACCATTTACCAAGGTGATAAATTTTACCACGGGTAATATTCACAATGCCTAGAAATAAAAAGTAACTATTTGAAAAATTTGAACTTCATGATCCTGAATATTGATTCCATTTTATCATATTTAATTCTTATAAGTTTTATAAATTAATTTAAAAATAAATCTTTAAAATTCAATGAAAAATGGATTACAAGAGAAAAACATTTTTAAGACTAAAAAATGACTTATATCAAAATCATGTAAGTTGCTAATACTAATGTAATTAACTAGATTATTTCAAATCAAATGGATCTTATATAAAATTAATACTGAATACAAAATATATATGTACTTTTAAATTACTTAATATAAAGAAATGAAAAGATAGATTTAAAAAAATCAGTATTTTTCAATATTTACTGAAAAATAAATCTTTTTAGAAAAATAAAAAAATGAAATTCAAATAATATTTCTATTATAATTTCAAAAATTAAATCCTTTTTATGAAATTAAATTTATAAAAGTTGAATAAATTAATTATAATATCTGCACCAAAATTTTAATAAAAAACATTTTTTGAAGAAAACATATTATTTAAGCATAAAATGGATTTAATTATAATTAAGTTCTTATTTCATAAGAGTTCCTCAATATTTTTAAATAAAATAAAATAAATACATATGTATTTCATTATTTGGTTAATCTTATTCATACCATCCATTCTAATGGTTGGACGATAACATTTTCATAGTTTGTTATGGTTTATTTGAAATATGTGTTGCATGTGAAACAATATATCAATGAAATTAGATTAATTTAAAGTGAAATATATCATAAAATCATGGGGTCTAACACACATGAGTTGAAACTTTTAAAATTTATACTCACTATCAAAGATTTATGGAGGTTATGTCACTTTTGGTGAAAATACAAAAGGAAAAAAGTATTAGTTTTGGAACTATTGGAGATCCAAGTTCTGTTCTCATCAACCAAGTTTATTAAGTTAAAGTCTTCAAATATAAATTAATAATTGTATCTCAACTCAGAGATGATGATTATTATATTTGTTTCTATCCATGATTTTTTTTTGAAAAATAAACTGCTTAAATTTAGATCACCAAGAACAGAAAATGTTTATACAATATATCTTCATTATTTGTGTAAAAAATGTAAAATTTTTTAATATTGTAATTGACGAGTCATTGATTTTTTTTTTAAAATTAACATTTTAGTGATTAATATTGGAGAAAAGTATCTAATAAAATTTTTATTTATAATTTTTCACAAATTAACTTTTATAAAAAAAGAAGTCATGTAATGCATGCTAAAAGGGAAAGAAAAACTAGTCATATTTCAAAGCTACCAAAGAGGTTGTATATAAAAACCCCAAGAACTTATACACATGGTTTTTTGGTCACTCTAGAATAACAATCCATGGTGGAAAATCATATTTTTTATATTGATTGATGATTTTTCAAGATTTACATGGGTTTAATTTTTAAGACTTATGAATGAATTATACTATGCTATATTTTTATTTATACTTATTGTTTCAAAATGAAAAGATATCAAAATTTTTTCTCTAAAAAGTAACCATGTAGAAGAATTTGAAAATCAATACTTTAATTATTTTTTCTTGAAACATGGAATAAAACATAAATTTTCTCTCCCTAGAACACATCAACAGAAAAATGTTATTGAAATTAGGATTGGGTTTTTTTTATAAATTGTAAGAACAATGTTATGTGAATATAACATATATTGAAATTGGTATTCTAGAACAAAATCTTCATACCTATGACTGAAAGTATATTTAAATAAGTGAATATTAATAAAATATATTGTTATATATTGTTCTTTATTAATCATGAAATTAATTTAATAATATCTTAGAGTATATGTACAATTGAAATGGTCAAATAAGTACCCTATTGTGATGAGAAACTTGAAATGTTATGATGATATTACTCAATATTTTTCTATGCTAAGATAAAATTCAATTATGGGACATTTAGGATGATTGTTGTTAGGTGCGATTACTCATAAGTATATGAGAATTATTTTCATCATGATTTCACTTGGTAAGATCTAGGATGGGATATTACAACAAAATACATACTAGTATGAAATCCAAACGATTATATGTCATCATATATTACTTTCTTTGAGTATGTGTAATGATTTTTAGACTTTAAAATTATTATTAATACATTTCATTACTCTTTTACTTTAATTTATTACTGTAAATCATGATGACATATGATCGGGGAAAATTTAAGTACATTTGGCATTTCACAAATGAAATGTTATTAATGAATAATTCCAGGAAGGATTTTTCCATTCAATATTAATAGATGTTGATGTCTTGGAACATTGATTTAAATAGAACTTCCACATTACATTACAAGACAATGTTGTATAAACAAGTTCATTTTAGATAGTCAATGAAAGTTTTAGTAAGCATATAGGTTGACGACATGGGTGTGAAACCTACTTGATGAGATATCTAGAAAAATATATTATATTACATAGTGAGAATTTGTATATAGTTATTATCATTGAGACATATATTATTCCTCTCTGGTTTCCTTGACCTATTATTTTATAGTAATATTGAAATTTAGGACAACCTACCTAATGCCACTAAGGAAGAGGCCACTATATCACACACAAAGTGTATACATTGATCTCATTTTTTTTATTTTTATCAATTGGATAAAACATAATTATCTATCCTGAGAAGTAAAATTTATTTAGGATTTATTAAATTATCTCAAATATTAAATAAATATATATATTCATATGGTAATTATTCAATTTTTTGAATATATAATATTTATTTATCTATTTATTTATTCACAAGGTAATAAATAATTATTTATTTATTAATAAAATATTTATAATGCTATGGAAATATTAAATATATTTTTTCCAAAGTGTGAATAAAATATTTATTGATTGAATGAATAATGATTAGTTAAATATTTATTCAATAATTCAATAAATTGTGGTGATAATGAACAATTGAGTATTTGTTTTGATCAAAACAATTTATTTATGAGACTGTAAAATATTATTTATCACTACAAAATTAAAATAATATTAATATTAACATTATTTACATGAAAATGTGATTTATTTGGGATTAATTAATATTTTAAGGCATGTGGGAAACTAATTATAATTAAACCCTAGACCTATATATGTTTAAATAATTTTATGTCAACCAATGATTGATTAATTATTTTCCACAACATTTCCACTTAAGATCTCCCTCCTTTTATTCTCTTATCAAGACTGATAAGAACAAGATTTTTTTTCAATCCTAAATTAATGTGAAGTGATTAAATAGAAAAATATAATTTAATTAATAGGTCATGCTACCATAGAAAATTTTATTGGCATTGTTCAGAGATCGAGGGGTCACATGTGGATCACTCCTATTGGTGTTTTTCTTTAGTTCCTCATGATGCAAAGATGATACACCAATCGGGTTCAGAAATTCAACACGTGAAACGAAGAAATATATCAAGACTATGGTAATATTTTTTCTTATTTTTATATTAATTATAAATTAATGTGAAAAGATCCTCTCTCTATTGATTCCAATGAAATAAATTATCATTATTATTCATAAAAATTATCATTGTCTATGGTGTTCATGTCATGTACATTGTGGGTGATATGTTGAATCAAAAAAAAAATCAGTCAAAGGTATAGTAGAAACATAAACTATGTTTGGAACCAATAAGTGGTATTAGATAAAACACAATATAATTTAAAAATATTAATTTATTTTTTATTATTTAAGTATCAAAATGTTAGTTTTGAAATTAGTAAATTCACTATTTTAATTTATATTTTGAGATATTTTCTTCTTATCTTAATTTATTACTCAAATAACACATATCCAATTAACAATTGTCAATTAATATCCAATTAATCTATCAAAAATAGATAAGGGTCATGGCCAAAAAAAATAGTAAACGACATGAAACCCATAAGTACACATTATGAACCTAATTTCAATATACCCTAAATACTCTTGAATTAATTTGGATCATCGTGCATTAATCAATCATGGAATGAATTAAATTAATATTATTTCATTACAATGAATTCCTTCCATATGGTCGGATGAACTAGATTTTGTGTATCTCACTTACTCATCATGTAGACCATGTGTTTTTGTGGAAGAAAAAATAGGGTCCAAGCCTTGTTATGAGTTTATTACATCACATGGGGATTAAAAACCAAGCAGTGTTGAAGACACAAGGCATGTAGTTTCCTTACACACTGCTTACCCTACACACGTCTACATATAAATACACACACAATACCAAGGAATGTATTATAGACATATAGAGAGTTAGATATATGTTCTGTATTTGGATGTACATTCCATGTACCCGACCTGTTTATATAGAAAATTTAAAATTAGTTTATTACCCTATAAACCTCATAATTATGAGTTTTTTCAACCATTTTATTGACTCATAAATTCCATATACTAAATTTATAACATATTAAATACTTCATTAATTTTTTTAAAAAAAATCAAAATAATATACTTTTTATAGTCGTAATACGTCGATTACACTGTGTGTATTAAAATCAATACATGGTTATTTTTAATTAATTTGAGTTACATGTATCATTTATTTACTCATACATAATATGTAATTACATGAAAAAACATGTATGGTATATGTCGCATGAGTACACTATATACGATGTCAATACATGTCTCGTAGTTCAAACATATACTCACTGAGTTTCTTATAACTAAAATATTTGTAATTATTTGGTTAAATATTTTTAATAAAATTAGTTAATTAAATTTATTTAAAATCACCATAGATCATTAAATATAATAAATATTGGATGTAGATTTAGATAAAATGAATTATTTGAGTAATCCATAATTATTTGGATTAATTTACACATGTTTTATCTTAATAAAATAATGAAACAAAATGAATTTTTTTCTAGTTATTTTAAATACTTATTCATTTAAAAAGTGAATGATCACGAGATTAAACTAAAATTTCTATCTATGTGGTTTATTTTGATTAAATTATTACACTAGTATGTGTAATTATTTAAAAAAAATTAAATTAATGGCTTGCAATTCATCCCTCCCTCTTTATTATGTAAGGGTTTATGTTCCCATGATTTCATTTTTGTAAAAACACTCTTCTTTATTCTATTAACTTGTATATGATGTAATTTCATTGTAAGGATAGAACTCACAAGAACATATAGTTATATCAAGATGTAGAAGTGGTAAAAAAACCAAGTATACTCATAGGACACAGGAGGAATGATGCAACTCAACCCCGAACCAGATTTAAGATTTCTTTTTTCCTTTATAGTGAATGGTTTATTTATTGTTTAATAAATAAAAAATAACTAGTTAAATCTAATTATCATTCCATATTTAATTCATTTTATTTCTATCTAATGAATGATTTATTTTGTTGATATAATCCCATAATCACAAAAATAAATGGATTAATATATAAAGATATAATTTATATAAAGTATTATGTGTAATTTTTTTATCATCACATGGTTAATAAATTAATTAAAATCCATTTAAAATTTATTAAGATATTAAAAAGATAAAATAAGAAAAATTTATGAATAATAAAAAAATTAAGCTAATATTAAGGTATTATACCTTCCATTATCAGAATTAAGGTAGACCCATAGTTAAAGAATTGGATTAATCCTTTGTCAAGGGAAATTTTAATTAATCAGAAATCTAAACAAATATAATAGGTCAACATGACCAAGCTTTTATTTAATTTAATAAAATTTTTCTATTTAATACAAATTTTCATGCAATGTTGAGAAAATCAGACTCATAATTTCAGTATTTGAGATTATACTCAACAGAATAAGGAGTTGAGAGTATGTAGTTGGAAGGAATTCCAAATTAAAAAACATCTTATAATTTTAATGGTATTTAATGGATAATAATAAGGGAAGTGTGTATCTTTTCCATGATAATGTTTTGAGTTATGGGATATTCTATGTTTAATGATGTGGGCCTTTAAGACTTGGTAAAATAGTGGGAAACTTAATTAAATTTTAATTATTATGTTCCATATAATTTGAAATCAAATAAAGTGAAAATAATATTATTTTATATTGTTATATAACATTAAAAAGTTCATCGACCACATTATTCGTATGATAAATTTTGGAGAAAAGAAATATCCCATCTATAAATAACTTCTTGAAATAGTTTTAATACTTATAGGTTTTTTTATTCCCTGAACACAAGTCTTGCATATAGGAAATTTCAATCCTTAATCTTCATACTAATGAGGTGAGTGATGAGGAGTTTCATGTATATGAAAAAACCTCAATGATGCATAATACGTTCAGTTTTTAATAATCTCATTCATGCCTACATAACTCATGAAGCTCCATGAGAACATGTATGCCTATAGAATCCTCTAGAACCTCTATGATATTTATTAGGAGAGATCTAGATAAGAAAGATATGAGGTATACAAGGCTCACTTCACAGGAAAACTAGAAGAATGTGGGTCTGTTAGGCCTCATGGAATCAAAATTATTAGCTATGTTGTGCTCCTTGAGGTTCTAAGGTTTATAATACCCGATGAATTGGGAACAGATCTCATTTTTTCATATCAATTTAATAGATTCTCTTGTTTTTTATAAATTTTAATATGAACAAAATAAATAGTCCCCTACTAGATCTACTCACTCTACTTCACTAACTTGAAAAGGATGTGAATCAGGAAAATCCTTCATTATATATGGTTAATAATATGAAAAGATAGGTAAAGAGATCAAATATTGTCTCAAGTATAAATCTTTATCACAATTTCCATCCAAGAAGAGGATGGTCAAGGGGAAAGTAAAGGAACACGATGTTATTTTTTTGAAATTGGAAAGAAGGTCTACTGGAAGAAGAATTACACCCACAAAAATAAGAAAGGGGAAGATTTCACTGCATTTTTTGTCGAGTGATATATATATATATATATATAAATTAGTTATTAGATAATGTGTATGGTTATCACATATATATTCAAATATACGTACCACGTAAATTTTAAAATACCTCTTTGGTGAGGTAAGTCTATGAGTATCCAAATGATCTAGACATACTAGTTTGGATATTGGAGACTACCACCTTATGTTGCCGAATAGAATTATCTTGATTTTGAAAGACTGTTATTACATGCATCCAGTCACTAAAAACATTATTTTTGTTTCTAGAATTTATACATATGTATTTATTTTCAAATTTGGAAGTAATTTTTCCTTCTTTTATAATGAAAACATTTTTTTGTTAAGAATTGTAGTTGGGGTTTGGCTTAGTGGTAAGCACCCCGTAATCCTATATGAAAAATGGGGGTTCAAAACCCATGGGGTGTAGGTACTGTAGCAGTACTGTAGCATCCATGAGACTGTTGATCGGTGCGCACTATAGCGACAACAGGATACTGTAGTGGCGGTAGGGCACTATAGCAGTGGCAGGTATTATAGCAACTGAGTTACTATTCACAGAATGGGGCTTAGGCCAAAAATTTGGGCCTACGGGCTATGTAATGGGCTACATGCCCACTGGGCCTTCGGGCTATGTAATGGGTCTCCCTCTACCCAGTTAAAAGAGGTCTTTGCTTTGCTTTAATAATAAAATGAGGCTTTGACCCCAACCTTTAAAAAAAAGTTTTTTTGTTAAGAATATTTATACAACAATCATTATGTGTTGGATTACAAGAATTAAGTAATGGAAATAAATTATGAAAATGGTTCACATTACTCTTACCACACCAAACTATGGCATCATTCTCTTGGTCATATAAATAAAAAGTGTTTTTCCAGATTACCCTAAGATAGATATTAATATTAATTTGAACTAAAAACACTTGTTTTATATCATACATTTTTATAAGGAAAAATGAAAAAACTCCTATTTGTTTGAAAATATGAATAGGCCAAAAAAATTATTGAGTTTGTTCATACCAATGTGTATAGACCATACATAGTTGAATCTAAGTGTTGGTACTCATACATCATAACTTCTATTGATGACATTAGTAGATATGTATATGTTTACTCAATGATGCATATGTTATATTAAATTTACATATTCATGTAATTTAATAATGATGTTAAGAACTATCATGGTAGTAATAAAAATAAACTTTATATAGACCGTGGTGGGGGATAACTTAATAATAATTCATTGATTATTTTTGACAATTTTAGATTTTATCCCAACTCATACCTCTGTATACACCATGATGGAATGGTCTAAGAAAAAAATAGGATCCATACCCTATTATACATGGTGAGATCAATTATGAGTCATAAAAGTATTCAATTATCCTCTTTGGGATACACATTACCGATATTGGAATACAAACTAAACTATGTGATAGCTAAAGAAACAAAAAATATTCTATAAAAAAATTGGCGTGGAAGGGATCCCTTATTGTTAAATTTATGAATGTGGGGTTGTGAAGTGTTTGTTAAATCTATTTTTAGAAAACAAAATCGCACCTAGAGGCATGAAGTGAATTTATATAGGTTAACCTAAGAAAAATAGATGATATTTCATATAGGAAACTTCAGATAAGAGATTTTTTGTTAATATATTTCACATATTTAATGAAGGGGAGAATATATATAAAGGATATTGTTAGAGAAAGATATTCATTGATGAAGTACATGCTCAAGATATGCAAGAGTTAACATATGAATATATTCCACAAATCCCCATAGAAGAGGATGTTTCAGAGGCATAAGTATTTTATATGAGTAAAATAGAGGTTAGAGAACCTAAAATATATATTTTTATAATCATTGATGATGGTAATTCAATATTAGTAGATAATAATGATCCCATAACCTATAAAGAAGCAGTAAGGGGCACAATAGTTGCTATTTGAAAAGAAGTTATGAATTCCATGTACCAAAATTATGTTTGGATTTTGGAAGTTCCTCCTATGGATGAAATTCCTATTAGTTTTAAAATAGGTATTTAATAGGAAATTTGACATGGATAGATAGTTTAATACCTATAAGTACTGTCTTGTTTTAAAAGGGTTAAAACAATGTCAATGAATAAAATATAAGGAAACATTTTCACCAGTTGTTATGTGAAAAATGATCTATATTTTACTTATGATAACAGTTTACCAAGACTTTGAGTTTGGGAAGATGGATGTCAAGACATATTTCCTTAATGGTAACCTTCAGGGAGATGTTTATGTGACACAACTAGATGGATTTTTGACTCCAAGGGATTCTAACATGATATGGAAGTTATAGATATCCATTTATGGATTAAGTTAAGCATCAAGATCATGAAACATTTTATTTGGATAATCTATAATGGAATTTGGTTTCATAAATAATGAATGTGATCCATGTGTTTATAAGTTATTTAGTGGGTGTGTATCCATTTTTTAAATAGTTTATATCGATTAAATAGTACTTATTAGAACTGAAATACCAGTCCTACTATATGTTAAACGTTGGTTGGACACTTTCTTCTCCATAAAGGACTTAACTAAATTTATTTATATTCATGGGATGAATATCCATAATGATTTAACCAAAAGGATATATCAACTAACTCATAGTAAATACATTTATATGATACTGAAAAAAACTAGTATGCAACAATCTAATAGGTGATTGTTTTTTAGTATCACATGGTATTAAACTTTCAAATAAAATGTGACCTTATACACTTGATTAGAGATAGAGTATGGAAAGAATTCCATACACATCAATTATTGGGTCATTCATGTATATTAGGGTATGTATTAGGGTGGATGTCTCATAGACCATAAGAATGCAAAAAAGATATCGAGCTTGCTGAAGAGAATACCAATGGATGGAAGTAAAGACTACCATTAAGTATATAGGGCATAATAATGTTATGTTCTTATTTTTTTTGATGATACGAGGAGATAATAATTAGGGTATATGGATATGGTAGTTTCTAAGTAAATAAAGATTATTTAAAATCACTTTTGGGATATATATTCACTCTTAATATAGGTGTATTGAGTATGAAGACCTCAAAAAGCCATTGTTATCTATTCTATAGTGGAGTATGATTATATTCTGGCTTCATAGGTGTCTAAGGAAATATTTTGGATATTAATCTTCATCCTTGATCTTGAAATGATGTCAACCAGTAAATAACCTATCAATAAATATTGTGATAATTATGTATCGGTAACTCTTATAAAGGAGACATGGTCACATTAGTTGCTAAAGAGCATACTCTAAGAATATAATTTCTTGATGGAAATTTATCTAAGTAGTGATTTCATATTGAGCATAGTTTTCATAAATTATAACATGGGGGACACCTTAGATTCATCCTTAACTCAATAGGAACAAAATAATTATGTGATATCTATCAGAATAAAAGTTGTTAGTGGCTGGATTTAGTCCAATTTGGTTTCTATTGGAGTTGGTGTTCTAGAACCAAATTTTTGTACATTAGATTGAATATATATTCAAAGAAATGAATATTAAAAAAATATATTATTATATATATTTTATTGTTTTATATAATTTCAATTTAATATTGTACTATAGTATCTATCGTATTAAAAAGTTCACAACATTTCTTTGCTATGATGAGAACCTTGAAATTATATAATGATATTCCTGACTATTATTCTATGTTATGATAATACTCTATGATGGTACACATAGAATTTTTATTGTTAAGTGTGAGTAATCATAATCATATGAGAATTCTTCTCTTGAATTTCTCACTTGGTAATCTCCAAGATGGGAGATTATGAGAATGGACCTACCAGTACGAAATCCACATGTTTATGTTTCCTTGGATATTCATATATTCAAGAATATGTATTGATAATTAGAAATTAAAATTAATATTAATACATGTCATGACTTATGAAATTTTATTTATTGTCATAAAATATGATGAAATATGATTGTTGTAATGTCAGGAACATTGGCTGCACCACAAATGACATATTAATAATGAGTAAATCAAGGAAGGATTTGTCCCTTTTATATTAATGTTGATGATATCTTATACCTTTAATTGAAAGATAACTATAACATCAAATTCTGTGGTAATGGTGTGTATATTATTAATCTCATATATTAAACTAAATACATATCAAGCATATTGTATGATAACATGACTGTGAGACCTTCTTGATGAGATATCATGAAAATGGGATTATAGTACATAGTGAGTTTTCATATGTGATTCTTGTAATTGTGATATATTTTGTTCCCCTATGTGTATCATGAACCATTGTCAGACAGTAATTTTTTTACTTTTGGAAATATCACCTAAATCCAATGTATAAGAGACCTAGAGGGTCGCAAACAATGTGTTTTTATTGATTTCAGTTAAATATTAATTATATTTTACAATTTTAAAAAATATTATCAAGAAAAATATGTAAAATTTATTCCAGATTTATTAAAAGATTAAAAATATTAAATAATTATTTATTTTCAAGGTAATTGATTAATTACATGAATATATAATTTTTATTTATATATTTATTTATTTATAAGGTAAAAAATAATTTTTTTGTTGATAAATAATTTATTTCATTATGAAAATATTTTTAAAAAATATTTTCTAGACTATGTATAAAATATTTATTTATTAATAGAATGGATAATATTTATTTAATTATTTATTCTAGTATTCAATTAATGATGAAGAGGATGAATTTATCAAGTTGTCATTCTAATGAAAAATATTTTTTTTATCATACTGCTAAGTAATATTTGTCACTACAAAGGTTTTTAAAATTCATAATATATCCATCCTCCTCTTTTCCTCTCATGAACATGAAGAATGAGACTAATTCCTCCAATCCAAAAGGAAAACAAATCAATCAAATAAAGTAATGTAATATGATAAATCAACCATGATAGCACCTCATGTTTCATCGATATTGTTCACAGATCAAAGGATCATATGTAGATTACTACTCAGGGTTCTTATTTGATCCCTCATAATGAAACGACAATACCCTAATCAGGTTGGTATGTTCATCATAATAAATGAAGAAAAATCTCAATACCAAGTAAATATTTCATATTTTCTTCTAAATTAATTATAAATTAATGTGAAAAGATCATCTTTCATGGTTTTGGTGAAATCATTCCTCAGTATGATTCAGAAAAAAAATCTTCATGGAATTGATGTCTTATACATTGCAGATGATCCATTGAATCCAATAAATGTCAAGTTAGACATAGTCTAAATAGTTGTTTCCAATTCATTAGAAACCTACTAAAATTTCAAATGAATTTATTAACATATAATGTTATTCCATAAATATAGTTTTTATAATAAATATATTTAAGAAAACTCCCCATGAGTTTTGAAATAATCGAAAACCAAATGTTGGAAACATCAATTCTGTTCAATACAAGGTGTATATACTGGGCACTAAGGATAATCATGGTGAGTTTTATCAAAAGTATGATTAAGAAATATTCCTAGTTTATATTTCTAATTCCAAATATTATAGAGTATTTAATAAAAATTTAAAAAAATATCAAGAATATTTAGAGAATAAACTCATGTGAAATTCCTGGAAAGTGTTCCTTTTGATTATAGAAAGACATATATTTATGATCTCAAGGATTTTCTATAAAACATGAGTCTTGGTGATATTTAGGACTCCAAATAGGATAATGATATAGAACATGATATATAATAATTCTATCATATTTTTTTGAAATTAGTGAACCCTAAAGTGAGATTCCTATAGAACTAAGTACACTAAAACCCAATCCTTTAGAGATTGTTATAGGAATCCTTGATGACAGAGTTAGGACTAGGATATGTGTAGTTAACCTTGCTATATTGTTTTATTTCATATCATAGATTGAACCTAAATCTACTGGATAATCCTTTAGTGATTGTAGTTGGGTGTTAGCTATGTAATAAGAGTTAATCTGGTTTAAGAGAAACAAGTTTTTTGAATTAGTTGATGGACCCTTTAAATACATTGTTAAAGGAACTAAATGGTTCTTTAGAAATAAAAAATATTACCAATGTGTACTAAATAGAAATAAAGCTACATTAGATGTTAAGGGATATAATAAAGAGTTAGAAATGGAATATGAAAAAACTATTCTCTGATTACTATATTAGAACCCATTATAATCCTTTTAGCTTAGGAATCATATATGAACATTAAAAATTTCCATATCAATGAAAAATATTTATTTTTTAATTCTTTTTATATTGTGATTTTATGTTTAATAACCTATGGTTTCAAGATTCCTCATTTTTTAAATTCTATTATTAAACTTATTAAATATCTTTATGTTCTTAACCAAGAACTAAGAGATGTGTCTAAAATTTTCTATTAATTTTTATTATCAAATGGTTTTTCTTTTGTTATTGAAAATTAAACATTACTTAAGAAAACATCATATTAGGGCATTCTACTCATTAATATTTATTTTTATGATGTTATTTTTTATCCAAAAAATATAATTTATGTTTTGAATTTTCTAAAATCATACATAAGGAATTTTAAATTATCAATGTGGGTGAGTTAAATTTCATTCATAGTTTTTAGAATGATCAAAATGATTTTTTATATGTTTTAATTTAAATAAAATATATACATGAATTTATTAAGAAGTTTATACTTGAAAATAATAACATTTATTCAACTCATGTGACTTTAAATATAAAACCTAATTTAGATGGTGATGGAAAACTAGTGGACAACATGTTATATAAAGGAATAATTTGGATTATGTTATATCTGACTACAAGTAGACTATACAACATTTTTTCTTTATGAATTTGGGATATAATTCAATAAAACCCTAATGAATATCACTTTATATTTTCTAGAATATTCTTATGGTATTTAAAAATATTTGTTTCTCTTTCTCTATGTTTTTTTGAAATTATCTAGATACAATTTAATATTATATTCTAATACAGACTTTGGATTGTGTAACATTAATATAAAAAGTACCTTATAAACCCTCCACTTATTAGGTAAAAATTTCTTTCATCATCTAATAAGAAACAATAATTGGATGCATTATGAACTATAAAATATGCATACATTATATATTGTAGTTTTTGTGAATGGATGTTATAGATGAAACACATTTTAATATACTTGGAATTTAATTTTGACCATCTACCTATTAAATTAAATAACACTACTACAATAATTATTCAAAAAATACAACAATACATTCATGAACACAACATATTTATTTAATTCAGTACATCTTGATACATCACACACAAAGGGGTGATATTTCTCTTGAATTCATTAACAAAAAAATTAGTAAGAAAATATATTTACAAAGCCTCTTCCCGGTGGAAGATTTTATTTTGTTAATAGTGATCGAGGATTATTTAAATTTAAGTGGGTTTGATATAATTCCATTAAGATTTATAATTTCTATAGTATTCTTCTTATTAAGAAGATTTTACTATAGTTCAATCTTTATTTAATTATTTTTATTAATGTGTCACCATATGTCACTCTTTTTCATGTTAAATTGTTTTTTTATCATTAATCCTATAAATTATCTCATTTTTAAATTTTTCAAAACCCACTCATTCTATCATTATCAATTTTAAATACTTTGAAACGTATTCCATGACCCCTTGAACATTCCAATTCAGTCATTTATATAGAAGGAAATGTGAGCCGAAGAAGGTGCTTCATGAAGTTCAAATAATGAAAAAGCCTTAAGTACCCAGTAGTGAGTGCTTCTAGGTAAGGTGGCTAATTTCAATTGGACAAATCATATAGATCTGTTGTCAAATAAAGTTATGAGTTTTTAATGATAGGAATATATTTTCAATTAAAATAATAATAAAATTTTATTTGAGAAAGAAGTGTTAGATTTCTATGAGATGTCTTGACTCAACTTTGTGTAAAATAATGATGTGGTAACTATGAAGGTGAATGATATAGACATTTATATTTTTAAAATTCATTTAGTTGAGTTATTCTACTATCCTCATGAAGGGAAAATCATGTTTAGTCCCAATAGGGAGTGTGGTAACTTGTTCAATCTAAATGTTGTGATTTAACATTTATATAGAACTCACATGATCCATATGATGTTAGTGAAAGATTTAGAACCTTAGTAAAAGGATCTATCCATGTTTATTTAAATTAAGATTTATCCTAGAGTAGGGGAGCTTGAAATAATACTTTTTCAAGACATGTACATGTTATATTTACATATGATTGAAGAAAAAATTAAAATTTACCAGATAAATATTGAGAAATATGTATCAAAGAACTCATAGGTTAATAAAAAATATTTTATGTCCTTATGGTTGAGTTATGAATATTTAATTTCATAAAGTTAATGAAAAATCAAATCAGTTGAAAGCCACTAAATGGAATCATAACCCCATATTTTCTATTTTTCATATAATGAGTATTGATTTCAAGTGGAATGATTATTTTTAAAAAATTATAGTGATAAAGAAGAAATGGGAAGAGGAATACCAAGAGTATATTATAATTTTGACTCAAACTGAGGAGAATCTTCTTGAGAATTTTTAGTGAAGTTACACATTAGTTCTTTTCATATTGAAACAATAGCTATATTTGAAGGATTTTCTACTCATGTTAAGGAGGAGAAATTTTGAGAAGATAATCCTCAGGATGTATCTCTTATTATAGGGGAATGTGATAGGTAAAATATAAAACAAACTATTATTGTCTAGGATTCTAAAATGGAGATAGTTGATAAGACACATTTAGAAACTACTTAATAACATACTGAAGGTTAATAAGAAATATATTGAAGAAGTTATGTCTTATTCTACAAATGATATAGAATTTACTATTATTATTTCTCAAAGTATAACAAATTAAGAAGTATTTCTTTTATAATCTTACTAGGATACAATAAATAATCTTTCTAAGAATCATAGAGAATAGATTGATGACTCAGAATTTGGTTTATAATGACCCAATCCCTGTTCAACCCATAATATATATTTTTTAAAAAATAATTCATTTTATTAAATTATAAAATATATTTATAGGTTTAGAGTTATATATAACTAGGTTATAAATCTTACATAACAAAAACTTTCATTAAAAAGATTCCACTACCACTTAGGGTCCATTTTTTGACTATAAAATACTTTTAAACTAAAACGTGTTTTCATTTCATGAAAAATACTCCCAATTTTCAATAAGACTTAATCATTATTTATACTATTACTTAAACCCTACGAGTAAAATTTGAAAATATGGTATGATCAAAAAAGGATATATAAGGTACATTGATAAATAATAAAATAAATCCACTATTCCATTTCAAAACAATGATATTATATAAGAGAGTTCTCATTTAACATAGTAAAAATGATAACTCAAATAATAATTTATTTACACATAAAATTATAATTACATCTTAAAGTTTTTTTATAAAAAAAATTATAAGATATTATAAAGGTAAAATCATAATCATGATGGTTTAATAGAAAACATGATAACCCATTAAAATCATTTAAAAAAACATACTTTTTTACTCATAAATGTGCGTAATCAATCTTTTAAACAAAAAGATCATTATATTACCTTATGAAATCAAAATTTTTTCATGAAAACTCATTAAAAACATATAATAGTCATTTATTCTCCATGGTACATTATCTTATCAAAACTTTTATTAGAACCCTTACAAATGGAATAACAAATCAATTAACCTACTTTGTAATTTCCAATATAACTCTCCAGAAAACAGAATTATTACCTAATGTGTTCGAGAGAAATATTTTGCTCACCCATTATCATAAAAAATGTATTGGGAATATAACATACATGAAACACATAAAATCATAAATTTTAATTGTCAAACTCAAAAAAATATACCATTTTACCCCTACAAAAAACTTTTTTGGATATTGATATATCATTTTCCATTAATACCCCATTTTCAAAACTATAATTCCCATAACAAAGGGAATGATGGTTTTTAATTGAGAAAAACATGGAAAATTTTAAAGTAATCAAAATGTCAAATAAAATATATTATTTGTTAGAAAATAAATTTATGTCATATTAATTCAAAACATTCCCTTTGTGCTTTGTAAAGAAAGTCAAACATTCTATATTAAATATGAAAAAATATTTATTTCAAAATATATTTGTAAGAAAGTAAAAAAATTAGGTAAAATGACCATTTTATTAATCTATATAAGGATATACACATCTATCAAAAAATATGTACATGTAATGAAAATGTTAAAAAGAAATATTCAAAACATTTTAAGACTAGATTTTAAAGAAAATTATCCCTTAACCAGAGTCTGAATTTTCATGTTCAATTTTAAACTTCCAAAATATTAAATTTATGTTAATTATTTAATTTATTATGATTATTTTTTGGGTTCATTATTTATTTATTATTACTTTTTTCATTTATTACCATATCATACTTAATCACTTAATTGATTATTTTTTTACTTTGGACGTTCTAAGGATGTTGGGTTTATTAGTCCAAAATCACTTTGATAAGTTTTTTATGGTCATAGAGATTAGGATTATATAATTTTTATAATCTTATTAATCTTATAGTTATTATTTTTATACAGTAATTACACATCTAAAATTATCATTCTAATATGGTTATGAAAAAGGAATTACGTTTCAACATAGAGACGGTAGTCCATATGTACTCATGAGTAACATTTACATTTTTAAATAACATGATGGAATGAAGGTACGAATTTTTTTATCTTTATGAAATGATAATTATTTCATAAATATTATTTTATTTATTTAAATCAACTTATATATATTATCCCTATGAGATAGTGATGATAAATAAAATACATCATGTCACGAGGCAGTAGTTCCTACATACACACAATAGAAGTTATTATTTTTTAAAGAATAGTAAGGGAAGAATTATAATATTTATATATATACCACTAAAGAGAGAAATTTATATCATATAAAACATTTTAGTTCTTTTTTATCCATTATTATAACCAACCATTAGAGTCGGTGATAAAAAAAATGAAATACATCATCTCACGAGGCTGTAGCCCGCACATACGCATGAGAGATGTTTTTAATTTTATTTACATGGTTAGGTAGATGAAAAAGGGTTATAAAATAAAAAAAATAAAGTTTTAGTACATTATAGGTACTTATTTTATTATATAATCATGTTTATAATAGGTTTTAAGGAGGTAAAATAAGATATAAAAAAGGACTCAGATATGAACTATACATATTCTTTAGACAACATCCTTATGTTTATTCATAAATCCTTCTTGTGATTTTATTATGATCATTACATGAAATGTAGGACATGGTTTTGGATATTATAAAATTATTTAAATAGGTATTTTCTGAGATAATTGTCTCTTGAAGTGTTTATAATAAATAAGAGGGGTTTCCTTTTATAAGTGAGGGAGAGGACACACTGAGAATTTTTCAAAAGGTTAAAATATATTAATGTCTTACCCAAGACAAGTGGCCCCAAGATATCTAATTTATAAAGTATATATAATATAGGGTCTAAATATGACCATAAATTTTTATTTATATATATTTTTTATTTCATATTTACCATTATCATTTTAGTTTTATCCCTTTTTTCCCATTTTAACTTTTATCATTGTAACTAAACTTTTTACCAATGTTTCTATTCATAATGAAAAAAAAACATGGCCCCATTTTGAAAATTTTAATATATTATTCAAAATATCGATTTCAATTTATTAAATTCTATTTCTATAAGTGGTATAAATTAATATAAAAAACCCACAAAATGTGATAAAAATGGTTTTCCAGAAAATGCCTTTAAAAATATAAATAATTTTAATAAGAAAATCATGTGTAATATTGATTAAAATTAAATTTATTGGATTATGTTTAATAAAAAGAAAAAATCATAACAATTCAAAATTGTATTTTTTTCTTTTTAAATACATAAAAATCAAATAAAGTTTTCATAAAAAAGTGGTATTTTCTTCTATCTCCCAAAAATTAAATTTTTCTAAAAATTATCAAAATTTCTTTCTAAGATAATTTTGATTTGATGATATCAAAAATTATATCCTTTTTTATAAACATAAAAATCAATAATTTGGAAATTAAACCATTAAATAAAATACTATTATATAAAACCATACTTTTTATACATAAATATCACTTCTTATTAGATAAATATTCAATACAAAACATTATGGTCCATTTTATAATGTTATAGGTAAAGTGTATTTGAAAACATGGATATATAAAAAAATTATCATAACATATAAACATCATATCCCACTAATTACAACATAGTTATCACCCTTCTTACACATGTCACACCTAAAACCAATTTTCGTAACTTGGGGAATGAAAACATAGGAAAGGGTGAGATCTTATGTTAATTAAGTGTAAAAAAGGGATATATAAACAAAACATGAGAATAAGTATATGAGAACCTAAGAATAAAATTTATAAACCACACACTTTATATCATATAATCTTGACTAAAGGCTTAAATTTGGGATGTTCATAAGACATGAATCATAAAGTAATTGAAGAACGTGATCAATGAGAGAATGAAATTGTCACAATACATATGTTTTTGGAATACAGATAAGAATGTAAAATGAATTCCTTGGTCAAGGATCACTTCTAATAATATCATAATAGATTAAGTTCACTCTCCATCCATTGTGTCCTTAGTTATTATTCACTCCCAAGAATATAATAGTGGAAAAAGTCCCAAACTAAATTGGGTTCACTCACTACTTCAATAGTTATTATATCATGAGATATAAATCTTTACCCAAAAAATTAGAGAGCTATATAATTCCAGTACCACCGATAAAATAATAATAATATATTCATATATGTTCCACAAGATTAAAAAAATACATCATATATCATAAAATGTAGAAAAGAGTTAGGTTTTATAAATATTTCAACAACTCAATATAACATAACCTATGGAAAAAGTAGATCTCATAAACAACTCATAATAATAATAAAAAACCATACATATAAATAATAATGATGGTAAAATTTTATCATATCCTTATTAAATCATAAGTAATATCAATGGATGTTTCAAAATTAAAAATTCCATTAAAAGATCACATGGAATATTTCCTAAGAAAAATACCCTTTTCATTTGTAACTACTTCTTTAAAATCCTAAAATTTACAAAATTTTAAAGAAAAATATTTCTTTGAAAATTTAATTAGAAAATTTTAAATGATGTTTCCAATCATTGATTGATAATGATAGCAAGAAATTTCATTCTTATCATGTATGTTAAAACAATGATTCCTTTCACATTATTAGTAAAATGTTAAAAGTATGGAATTAAGAAAATAAAAATAAGATTAATTTTAAAAAACTTTTGTGAAAATTAAATAATTAAAAAAATGACTTTAAAAATCATATGATATTATAAAAAATTATTGAAAACATTTTTAAAAAACATGGATATGGAATAAAAACAATTTTCTACCGAAGAGAGAAATAATGTTGGTTTCCCATAAAAACATTATTTCAGTCTCTTGAGTTCTTAAAAGGGGGAAAATAAAGGTAAAATATGTATTCTCATGATATAACTAGATTATAAGAAAATTAATGGGATTATGGAGATATAATTATTAATAATTTTCCATAGGAAACTTGATCCTAAAAAATCCTTATAAATAATGAGATTGTGACATAAATACCTTACATGGAGTGCTAGTTTCTTCAACAGATCTTTAATATCCTATATAAAAAACATAAATTTATTATAATTCTATACCATGTGAATTTACATATTTATAATATCATATTTGATCTACTTATAATTCTACATCACCAATTTATTAAAAATTCCTTTTTAAAATAGTTATTTCCATGTGTTAACTATTTTTTCATGAGAATTTTAGTTTAGTAGTTCCAGTCCATGTACCTTGATTGAGGATACATAATATCTAAAATTTAAATAATCACATAAATATAATATATATTAATTATATATATAATTATAGTAAACTATAAATGGTATAGATAGAAAATGGAATTATAATGCTCATAGAGATGGTAAGTCATATGTACACATGAACATTGTTTTCACTTTTCGACAGATTGAATGAAAGAAAGGTAAATAATAATTCATTTTCACATAATCATTATTGTATCATATATATCAATTCTATCCATTAAATCGATCCTTATAAACATCTATGGAAAGCATAAATGAGAAATGAATTACATCACTTCATTGAGGTGGTAGTTCACACATACGCTCGAGCGATGGACCTCAATATAAGAAGGTGGATTTTAGATTAAAATAATCGGAGAATATATTTTTCATAAATATTGTATATAATCCTTAAACCCATAATAACCAAAATCCATGAAATATGGTGATGTAAAATCAACTATAGTGCTACGCGGAGGAGGTAGTCCACACATACACACAAGCGATACTTTCACTTCCCATTGATGAAATTGAGGTTGATATTGGTGGTTTCATAATCATATTAACATTTCAGAATATTTTTGATACTTAATTAATTATATTATTATGAATACCATATATTTAGATGAGTTTAATGAAGAAATATATTGAAAGAGATCAGATTACATGATTACCTCTCTTTTAGTTGGACTCCTTTGGATCCTTTCTTAAGGACCCTTATAATGGAATTTTAAGAAGATAAAAACCTATAATCTATGTCTAGTTAATCCTATAATAATTTTTTATATGTTTTCTTTATTCTAAAAGGCTCAAATTTATGTAAATAATAGAAATTATAGGTTTCCTTTTATATGTGTGGGAGAGGAAATACTTGAAATATGTTATAAGATTAAAATATAATGAAGCAATTCTCAATAAAAATGATTCCAAATGGCCATAAATTAAATGGTGTGATAGTATTAAGTTGATATATGTCTATAAAATTATTACGACCTGTCCCTCGGGGCCCATGTCGTGACTACCCCAAGCCCGCCTTCCATAGGCCAGAGGCTAGCGACTAGCACCGAGAAGGCGTATCCCTAAACGGGAAGACATTTCCTTTAAACCTGTACAAACACACAGACTAGAACATGACAAGATGCAACAAAAAAGTAAAATACTATAATAAAAGTGTGCTAAAAGTAAAAGAGTGCTGAAATTAAAAGGGGCCGGAATACAAGACCAACTGAAAAAGGGTACAAGTAATACTAAAAAGTACAAAACAGCTCCTGGATCTTCCACTGAGGATCCTACCTAAAGGGTAGGTACAATTCATCTCCACATCACTTTACATTAGCCCGTCCCCTTTGAGTACCACCTAGTCCTGGCTCCCTCAAGTCTCAGCCCCGCTGCTCGTCGTCTGCACAAGACACAACAAGGTGCAGGCGAAGCCCATGCAGGGGTGAGTATAAAAATACTTAAGGACCCCAAGACCCATGTAGGTCTCCCAGAGTTCCATAAAGGAAATACCACAAAGCAAGACATCAATCTCAAAGCACAAAGCAATATACATCAACTCTACTTAGGTATATTCCCATACTTATACCTAAATTATCAAGACATACTCATCTCATACATGAGGGAAGAATATCAAAAAGGTAACACCACAAAGGTATAAGTACTACACAGGCAACACCATGAAGATAGAAGTACCACACAGGTAACACCATGAAGATAGAAGTACCACACATGCAACACATTGAGGATAGAAGTACCACACAGGTAACACAACAAAGATATAAGTACCACACAGGTAACACCATGAAGTTAACACCACGAAGGTAAAAGAATCATCTCACACTAGGTATAACTTAAGCATAGAAGTACAGATAATTAGTCGTAATCTAGATCATCTTATTCTATTAAGAGGAACTACTGCTGACCCACACAGGATCGATAGGTACTAACCCCCGCTGACCCACATAGGATCAGACCCACACAGGATCAGTATGCGCTGACCCACACAGGATCGCTGAGTGCTGACCCACATAGGATCTGATATAAGCTGACCCACACAGGATTGATAGATGGTGACCCACACATGATCGATGTTCTTTCTTCAGGTTATAGCCTGCCACAGTATTCCTCGCACCTGGTGCGGTTGAGCTCCGTAGAACCTTCCCCTCGAGATATCGATCATACCTCTACTAACACTAAGATCCAAAAAGGAGTAACCCAAAGGACCATCATGTCATAAGGGTTCCAACGCAATAGACGGTGCGTCAATCGGATGCCCGATCTGTGAGTTATAAACGTTTTAGTTCCGAGGGATCAGTTGGATTCGGGTTCAATCCAACCTGTCCATACTCCAACTGTATCCAAAACTCAAGTGGAGTATACCAAAAGGACCATCTCGATCCAAGGATCCCAACACCATAGACGGTTTGTCAAACGAATGTACGGTTCTCAAGATATGCTCCTTTAAGTGTTTCTGGGTCCGGTTGGGCCTGGGTCCTGTCCAACCCAGTCGAACCGACCCGACCCGACCCAGTTTGAGTCGACCCGACCCCATCCGGGTTAGAACCAGCTAGGAGGGGCCGTGGTGGGCTTGGCTTGCTAGGATGAGGTCCGACCTGATCCGCAAGGGGGTGACCCGACCTGCATGGGGGCGGCCTAGCCTGCAAAGGCGCGCGGCTCGCTGGGCGCGCGGCCTGTTGGGTGCGCGGCCCGCTGGGTAGGCAGCCCGACCGTGTGAGGTGCAGCCCGCAGGGGGCGCGACCCACTATCTGCATGAGCTGGAAAAAGTGGGGGGGGGGGGGGGGGGGGGTGAGTTCCCCGATATTCTGAATGGCCCGGAGGCCTTTCATCTTGTGAAATGGCGGTGCCACGTGGGTGCCACCCGGTCGCCGCGGAACCCGTATGGTGGGTTCCTCCTCCGCCATGACTCCTTTTTTCTCACTGGTGGTGTGATGGTCGTGCCACCCTTCCCTTCTATGGCTAGCCAATGTGCCAATTTCCTTCTCTGACCACCATGACTGACAAGCTGTGGCCGGTTCCTCCGGTGGCACGGGTGCGCCGCCCTCCTTCCTCGCGGCCGGCCGGTGCCAGCCGCCACCCTCACCCGCCGCGGCTTCAGCCGCATCCCCTTGCTCACCGGTGATGCGCGACGGCGCGCCACACCTCTTCCATGACCGGCCGGTGCCGGCCGCTCCGCTGACCGCCGCAGCTTAGTGCTGCGACCTCCTCTTGAGGTGCGTGACAGTACGCTGCCTCCATCATAGTCGGTTGGTGCCGCTGTGATGACGATATTCCAGTGAGGTGCAAGGTTAGCAAGATAGCGGAGGGTCCGAGCCAGGTTTGTTAGGCTTGTTCCCTCCGCCTTACCTTGTAAACATGAGGGAGGTTTTAAGGGTTCAAGAAAAACACTTGAATTAAACAAAAAAACAAACCCCTACCTCAAGAACGATAGAGAAACACCTACAGTTGAAGAAGTGGGTTGGTGTTCTGCATCCCCTACAACTAGCCTCCAACGACATCACTTGATCATCGATCTTCAGTTTAGGGTTTTGGTATCGCTTGTCACCACTCACTGGAACTAGCTCCGTCTTCCAAGGGTTTGGTGTCATGACACTTTATTAGCACTTCGTTGCTTGGTGAAGCTGTGCTGATACCCCTCCCCAAGCTCCATATAAATATGAGATGGGGAGGGTAAGTAATGAAATTGGGAATTAATGGGGGCTCATTAATTAAGAACCTTTCTAATTCCCCAATGTTGCTGTTACTTAGGATTGAAAGGTCAAGCCATTTATTAGCTTGACACATCGCTGGTCCCATGTTGCCGCTTGTCCGTTGGAGGAAAAGAATGAAAATAAAATAACAAAGTTATTTTATTTATTTATTTTAAAATTTCCCAAAGTCTAACTTTTTCTCTAGACATACTGCATTCAAAGTGAAGCCTCCCTTAAATGAATCTCGGCACTGCAGATTCAATGGTGCCCTCGTATTTTTAATCCATGCGCCGGTTCAAAAGTTAGAAAACGTCACTCGCGTGTTTACTGAATGTACCTAAAAAAAAGTTCAAAAATTCATTCTAGGCACACCGGGACTCGGAATCACGCACCGTCAATTTTTTCAGTCTTGTAATAATTCCATATAATTAAAATAAAATTTACATGGAAAATCTAGGTCTTTACTTTCTCCCCACCTCAGGTCTTTTCATCCTGGAAATCCACTACATAGACTAAGTAAACAAATGGGGGTACCGAGCATGAATCTGAGCCTCCCACTCCCAAGTTCTCTCCTGGAGGTTCCCATGCTGCCAGAAAATGCGCACCAGAGGTATCAACCACCCACAAAGGACCCACTCCTGTCGATCCTCAATCTATACTGGAACCTCCGTAAACGTCTGACACGTGCCTGTTGTGGGGTGTGACAAAAACAAATATAACCTATGTTAAAATGTATTATAGTGTATTACCTAGGTTGTCTCCAGAGAAGAGTGCACAACAATTAAGTTGTCACCTTAAAATATAAATAAGTGAGGTTGTTTTTAGAAATTGTTTGATTTAGAAAATACAAGAAAGAAACTAAATAAAGTAAAGTAATTAAGTGCAAGTTTTGAAACAAATTGACAAATGATGTGATTTAAATCAGTGATATGAAATGGTGATCAGGTTAGGGTCGGTTTTCCAATTGTAATTCTATCATTGTTCATTTTACCCAATTCTCCCCTGCTAAATCGTTAAGAGTGAGAATCCACAATCGTTTCTTATCACTCCCTTGGTCAATTAAAAATGTGAGAATAAACCTTACTAAAATCTTAGGTTGGTCTACTCTCCTTCCAATGTGTAATAGAGTTGTAGAAAATACCCCCAATTATCTTAGGCAATTCCCAATCGGGTCTTGTTTATCCCAAGTAATCAAGAACATTCACTACTCCTCACACACGTACCAGTTATCACCGAGTACTTCACCACTAAGTCCCGGTCTATTCCATCGTTTATAAACCAGAACCTAATGGAGGGAGATATTTATCATTGACCAAATATAAATGAACAACAGAATCTAAAATCAGATATAATTGTACATGATAATAAAAACTGTTATAGGAAATTGAAACTGATTCACAGAAGAGAAGAGGATTTTAAAACATTAAGAGAAGGAAATCATGAAATAAAACATGGAAAACATCCCCTTCCCCAATCACACAAAAGTTTACCCCACCATGGTAAGGGTAATTGTGACTAAGGGGAAAGAAGAATTCATTACAAAACTAAGAAGAACAAAAGAGAGAAAACAAAGAACAGAAAATTTAATCCTCCAGAATCTGTCCTCCAGAAGTTTGCCTCTGTTCTGCCCACCATTCGGCCGAAACTCACTGAGGTCCCTTCTTATATAATGTTTTAAATGAAGTTTTCTATCGACCCTAAAATGTTTAGAGTCATTGGACAGGTGTAAAGAAAGATATGGCCGAATCAATGACCATTAATTTTCTGTCCTCCAAACACTGTTTCACCCACTTCACTTGGACACCCCCAAAAGATGCCTTAATGAGATTAATATTTTATGAAATTTAACATGAACCGTCCCTTGAAATTCCTATGTCGACACCAGCTGGAAGAACCTCATTATAAGATCGGATGAAGGAGATATTCCATATTTAATACAGTGGGGTCCATTTTGCCTTCCAAACTGATTTCTCCACTTGATTGAATTTTCTGTACCATTGGGTTTCGAATTGGGTCTTGGTCCATAAGTAACATTTGAATCCCACAAGCATAGGAATCCTAAAAAAAGGATTCACTTCAATTGGACCCATATTATAAAAGTTATTCCTGAAAAATAGAATCTATATAAAACTGCCAATTTTACAGAATTACCCCATTTTCACATTTAAGCCCAAAATACACCAAAAACACATAAATGATGCAAATACACTAACATTGAATAATTGGGAGGAATTAAATCATTGAAAAACATATAAATAATAATGAAAATATTAACTCTATCAATTCCCCCACACTTATCACTTGGACTCCTGGACAAGTCAGAATCAAAATAAAATCAAAGTAAATTCAAAACACATATCCATGAGATCCACCAATTTGAAAACAAGAAACAAAATATATCATGCCTCCTCAAACTCTATTATTTCATGTTCTTAATTTAGGATAATTCAATAAATTTACTCTTCATTTATCCTCCCATGCACACAAAAAACTTACCTAACTTTCATTATCTCTCATTACACAAATCTCAAATTTTTAGCAATGTCTTTCTCATCCAAACTCATACAAGGGTCACCATAGGCTTGATAAATTCCTACATCTCCACCCGATGTAAGTCAAAGACATATGTTTATCATGAGGACTTGTTAAGGTTTTTCTATGTCTTTAGGTTGGTAGTATTTATATGTGAAAATTCTCAGGCTGAATGAAGAGGGCTTGGCTCTTTTTGAAGCATAATTTCATTACTCTAATTTTCACAAAAGTATGGTATTCTCTTCACTCCCCTTGGTAGAAAATAAACTCATTCTCCATGGAATATCAAGGAATGTTCTCATAGTTCATCATTTCAGCAGAAAACATTTCAATCTTCTCAAATATAATATTTCTTGAAATCTCCAGAAAAGGCACAACTTCCTTTTTACATTAGAAGCTCCAGAAAGGCACAACTTCTCTCATCATGAAAGCTCCAGAAAAGGCACAGCATTCAGCAGAATGATTTTTTTTGCAGCAATAACATCTCTTCAACATTTTTTTTCACCCAAATTATCCCCAAAAAAGGCAGTACAATATAAGACATCTCCCCCCCACACTTATGTTCAAATAGATCATGCAATTTCACTTCAAGAGCAGGTTGGATAGGGAATATTGGCTTGTAATGTGGCTAACCTAACAGGATGTTCATGGATTCTATGGGCTACAAGGATTAAATATTCAAGGTAGGCCATTATGAAAGGGATTATCTTTAAAAGGGGGATTTTAAACCAAAGAAATTCCTCAATCATTTAAAACACAAGTACCTCAAACCCTCAAGTTTTGACAGGAATAAATCAAATTCTGGTTAAATCAAGCATGATTTGGTTCTCTCAAGAAGTGAGGTGAATGTAAAGAATATAAAAATAATAGGTTTAGAAGCCTCATGGTAATGTGATTTAAAATATAAAGACAGTAATATGTGGCATGGGATTCAAAAAATAGAGTATTTTTCATGAAATTCCCAAATAATTGAACTTGAAACAATGTCATTTTCAGCATTAATTTAAGCTCAATTTCAAGGAATAAATTATTTCACTCATGGAGATGGGTTTCAAAAATATCAATGATAATCATTTCAGCTCAAAAGTTTCAAAAACACACAAAAATTGAAAAATAAACACACAAAATTTTAAACACACACATGTTTTTTTTAAAACAATTAGGAAAACAAACAACACATACAAATCCTACACTATAAAGGTTCCCTCCCCCACACTTAAATGATGCAGTGTCCACAATGAATTCAAATGTATTTAACATGTAAGAATATTGGAAATTTAATCACAACAATCATGAAAATATAAAAGAGAGGTATGACCTGATGGAGTTTATTGATAAACAGGTTGGAGGAGTGTGATCTCCTCCATTGGCTCTGATGGCATGGTCCTAAGGAATTTCTTCAATCTGTGCCCATTAGCAGTGAATGGATCCTTCGCTCCATCCTTCACAATCTTCACAGCACCAAAAGGATATACATTAGTAACTATAAATGGACCTTCCCACCTGGAACGAAGTTTACCTGGCATCATCTTGAGTCTTTAATTGAATAACAACACCTTGTCTCCAGGATGAAAGTCTTTTGGTTGGATCAGTTTGTCATGAGCCACTCTTGTTCTCTCTTTGTAAATCCTAGAATTTTCAAATGCTTCCCTTCTAATTTCTTCCAGCTCCTGTAACTACAATCTTCTCTCTTTCCCAGCACTGTCAAGATCAAGATTCATCTTCCTCACAGCCCAGTATGCCTTGTGTTCTAATTCCACAGGTAGGTGACAACTTTTTCCATAAATCAGCCTATATGGACTCATTCCAATTGGGGTTTTTTAGGCTGTCCCGTAAGCCCATAATGTGTCTTCTAACCTTTGGCTCCAATCCTTCCTATTTGGATTAACAGTCTTTTCCAAAATTCCTTTGATTTCCCTATTGGACACTTCATCTTTCCCATTAGCCTGTGGATGATAGGGAGTTGATGTTTTATGATGCACCCCATACTTTTTCAACAAACCACCATTCTCCAATTACAAAAGTGAGTCCCTTGATCACTAATGATGGCTCTAGGAACTCCAAACCTACAAAATATGTTAGCCCTGACAAAATCACAAACAACTTTAGCATCGTCAATTCTGGTGGCTTTTGCTTCCACCCATTTGGAAACATAATCAACACCAAGAAGAATATAAGAATTTACAAATGAAATTGGGAAAGGGCCCATAAAATCTATCCCCAAAACTTCAAATATTTCACAAAAATTAAGTGGCTTTTGAGGAATTTCTTGTCTCTTTGAAATATTTCCTGTAAACTGACATTTTTCACACCGTTTACAAAATTCATGAGAATCTTTGAAAAGTGTTGGCCAATAAAGTCCAGATTCTAAAACCTTCCTTGCTGTCCTTTGAGGTCCAAAGTTTCCTCCACAAGATAATGTGTGACAAAACTTAAAGACTGATTCAATTTAATTTTTAGCCAAACATCTTCTTATCATTTGGTCATTACAAATCTTCCAAAGAAATGGATCATCCCAGATGTAATATCTAGATTCAGCTTTCAATTTGTGAATTTGGTGATAATTTAAATGAGATGGGACCTGAGATGTTACCAGATAATTGACCATGTTAGCATACCAAGGTACTTCTCCTTCAATCAAGTACAACTGCTCTCCTGGAAGGCGATCATTTAGTGGTTCAGTGTCTGGAATTTCAACTTTAGCGGTGTTGGGTAGTCTACTTAAGTGATCAGCCACTTGGTTCTCAGATCCCTTCTTATCTTTGATTTCTATGTTGAACTCCTGTAGTAGTAGCATCCATCTCACTAGCCTTGGTTTTGCTTCAGCCTTCTTCATCAAGTACCTAAGAGCTGCATGATCAGAAAACACAATGACTTTAGTTCCAAGCAAATACGATCTAAATATTTCTAAAGCAAAAACAACTGCTAAAAACTCTTTTTATGTTGTTGTGTAGTTGAATTGGGCCACATCTAAGGTTTTAGAGGCATATGCAATGACTTGTGGTCTGCCCTCAATTCACTGAGAAAGGACAGCTCCAACTGCTTGGTTTGAAGCATCACAAAGTAGCTCAAATGGTTCTTCCCAATTTGGTGGCTGCATCACTGGTGGTGTAATCAATCTCTTCTTCAACTCATCAAATGCTTCCCTACATGAACTGTTGAAATCAAAATCAGCATCTTTCAAAAGTAATCTAGAGAGAGGGAGAGAAATCTTACTGAAATCTTTTATAAACCTCATGTAGAATCCTATATGTCCTAAAAATGATCTAATATGTTTCACACAAGTTGGGTAAGGCAAAGAATTTATCACTTCAATTTTTGATTTATCAACTTCAATGCCTTTCTGAAAAATGACATGCCCAAGTACAATTCCTCTCTCAACCATAAAATGACACTTTTCAAAATTCAAAACAAGGTTTTTTTCAATGCAAGTTTTCAAAACTTTTTCCAGATTTTTCAAACAATGGTCAAAAGAATTTCCAAAAACTATGAAATCATCCAAGAAAACTTCCAAGAAATCTTCAATGTGATCAGAAAATATACTTACCATATACCTCTTAAATGTACATGGATCATTACACAATCCAAATGGCATCCTTTTGTATGAAAAAGTGACGAAAGGACAAGTAAAGGTAGTCTTCTCTTGATCTTCGGGAGCAATGGGTACCTGAAAATAACCTGAAAATCCATCCAAAAAGAAATAATGAGTTCTACCTGCCAACCTCTCTAGCATCTGGTCAATGAAAGGGATAGGGAAATGATCTTTTCGAGTGACCTGATTCAACTTCCTAAAATCTATGCATACTCTCCAGCTATTCTGAATTCTCACAGGTATTAATTCATTATTTTCATTCCTCACAATGGTTTGGCCAGTTTTCTTTGGGACTACATGGATGGGGATAACCCATTGTGAATATGATATAGGATAGATGATCCCAACTTATAATAACTTCTCAATCTCTTTTTTCACAACCTCCATCAGGGTAGGGTTCAGCCTCCTTTGGGGTTGTCTGACAGGTTTGGAATCTCCCTCAAGAAAAATTCGATGTGAGAAAATTTTTGGGTTTATTCCAGGTATATCACCTAAGTTCCACCCTATTGCTTGGAAATTATCTCTCAAAATCTCAATCAATGATTTTTCTTAAGTTTCAGATAGATTATTATCAATTATTACTGGTAATTTCTCTCCCTCCATAAGGTAAACATATTTTAAATCAATGGGGAGTAGTTTTAATTCCAGATAAGGAGGATGATCAAGAGATGAAACTAAATTGAGGTTCTCCACTTCCAATGGTTTTAAATCCTACACACAAGAAATCATATCATCTTCATCATCATTTAACAAGTTATCAAAGAAATCAGATTTTACCTTTTCTTCCAACAGGAAATCAGAACCTCCAAGAGTTTGAGAATCCATATGTTTAGTGATATATTTAATGGAAAAATTCTCTCCTAATGATAAAAATTCATGAAACATACCTGATTCTTCAATTGGTTCTATTTCATCTTCATGGGAGAGTGCGAAGAGTGAATGATCATCTGATGGGTGCCTCATGGATTCAAAAATATTGAAGTGGACGGTGCTGTCTCCAAACTCCATGGTAAGTGTCCCTTCATGGACATTGATAATGGTTTTGGTTATCTTCAAGAAAGGTCTCCCCAAAATGATGGGTGAGTGTGATGGGATCCTATCATCTTCCATATTTAACACATCAAAGTCAGCAGGGAATAAAAGATCTTTGACTTTTACCAGGACATCCTCCAGAACTCCTGCTGGGAAAACCGTGGATCTATTTGCAAGCTGGACCACCACTCTTGTGGGCTTCAAGTCTCCCATCTGCAAAGAATTATATACTGAGTGAGGCAATACATTAATTGATGCACCTAAATCACACAAATCATTAGAGAAATTTAATGAACCAATGGTGCATGGAATAGAAAACGTCCCTGGATCTTGACATTTGGTTGGCAATTGTGGTGTGATAAGGGCTGAGATGCTTCTTCCCAAATTGATCCTCTCATTCCCTTGAAGTCTCCTTTTCTTGGTGCAAAGATCCTTCAAAAACTTATCATACTTTGGAATTTGTTTGAGTGCTTCAAGCAGAGGTATGTTGATTTCCACTTTCTGGAAGGTGTCCAGAATTTCTTTTTGCAGTGATTCTTCTTGTAACCTCTTTGATTCAATCATCCTTGATGGAAATGGTGGTGGTATATCTTTCTTCTCCCTTTGTTTCCTTTGAAATGTTGTTTCTTGTTTCTTCCTTCTTGGCCTATCATTATCATCCTCCTCTTTCTTATCATCTTCCCAATTCATTTTCATAGAACTCTCATCATTTCTAACTTCATTCTCACCCAGATCAGTTTTTCTTGTTTCAGGTTCAATGGTGGATGGTGGTTGGATTTCTTTTCCACTTCTTGTAGTTATAATACTAACATTCTCTTTTGGGTTTGGGACTGTTTGGGAAGGTAGTTTACTTGGATTTTTGGTCAGAAAGTCCATGAGACTTTCAAACTTGTTGGAAAAATCTTTAACAGTGTCTTTCAGTCCTTCAAACTCAGATTTTTATTGGTTTTGAATTGCAGGATGTGAACTGGTGGATGGTTGCTCATAGGGTCTTTGGAGATTTGTTGGTTTTTGGTAAGAAGGCTGGTTATAAGATAGTTTTTGTTGAAATGGTGGTGGATTCTGGAATTGATTTTGGAATGGTGGTTGGTTTTGAAACTGGTTTTGGTATGGGGGTCTACCTTGATTATGCTGATTTCCAAACCCATATTGGACTTGGTTAGGATCTCTCCATCCTTGATTTTTCTGGAACTGCCTTGGTTGAAAGGCTGCTGCACAACTTTCCATTCCCTGTATTTCAACACACTGGTCAGTGAAATGATCAGGTGATGAGCATAAACCACATACCTTAGCTGGCGCTTGTTGGTCACTAACTTGTTTCAAGGCCATCTGTCTCACCAAACTAGTTAGTTATTCAATCCTAGTTTATAATAAGGGTAATGGATGAGAAGTGCGTACCTCATGAATACCTCTTGTTCCAATACCTCTTGTTCCAAATTGCTGCGAGTTTTGGGAAATCTTCTTAATCAAGCCCTTGGCTTCTTCTGGTGACTTGTCAATCAGTGCACCTCCAGATGATGCATCAAGAAGGTTTCTGTCATTGTCCAGTAGTCCTTGATAGAAGAAGACAAGAAAGTGGTGTTCCTCAATGGCTTGATGCAGACAGCTGGCACATAGATTCTTAAATCTCTCCCAGTACTCGTAAAGGGTTTCTCTAGATGATTGTCATATGACGTAGATTTCCTTCTGAATGGCTGTGCTTCTAGAGGTGGGGAAGAATCTTTGTATAAAACATCTTACCAGTTCATTATATTCATGTACATCTCCTGGTTGTAGGTTGTACAACCATTCTTTAGCAGCTCCATCTAATGAAAATGGAAATGCCTTCCACTTTACCTGCTCCTCAGTAATTCCACGGGGTCTGAAAGTTGAGCACACATGTGTGAACTCTTTAATGTGTTTGTTTGGATCTTCACCTGCCAAACCATGAAACTTTGTAAGCAAAGGAATCATGTTAGGTTTCATTTCAAAATCATTTTGTAACACTGGTATGACAAGTTGATTGTTTTGATTAAGTAATTGTGGTGCACAGAGGTCTCTAAGAGTTAGGTTTTGATTTTCAGCCATGATGACAGGCTCAGAGTGAACACTTGAAGTTTCACTTGAGTCTGCAAGGGGAACTTCCTCAAATTCAGATTCCAAATTAATGTTTCTAAGTCTATTCAATAAGGTTCTTTCAATTTCAGGATCTATGGGTAAATGTTCAGTTTATGAGGTTCGAGTCATGCAATTTTGAAGAGAAAAGATGAAAAGAGAGAAAAGAAAAGAAAAGAAATGTTGGCGCTACCTCCCCGGCAACGACGCCAAGTTTTGAAACGTGCCTGTCGTGGGGTGTGGCAAAAACAAATATAAACTATGTTAAAATGTATTATAGTGTATTACCTAGGTTGTCTCCAGATAGGAGTGCACAACAATTAAGCTGTCACCTTAAAATAGAAATAAGTGAGGTTGTTTTTAGAAATTGTTTGATTTAGAAAATACAAGAAAGAAACTAAATAAAGTAAAGTAATTAAGTGAAAGTTTTGAAAAAAATTGACAAATGATGTGATTTAAATCAGTGATATGAAATGGTGATCATGTTAGGGTCGGTTTTCCAATTGTAATTCTATCATTGTTCATTTTACCCAATTCTCCTCTGCTAAATCGTTAAGAGTGAGAATCCACAATCGTTTCTTATCACTCCCTTGGTCAATTAAAAATATGAGAATAAACCTTAATAAAATCTTATGTTGGTCTACTCTCCTTCCAATGTGTAATAGAGTTGTATAAAATACCCCCAATTATCTTAGGCAATTCCCAATCGGGTCTTGTTTATCCCAAGTAATCAAGAACATTCACTACTCCTCACACACGTACCGGTGATCACCGAGTACTTCACCACTAAGTCCTGGTATATTCCATCATTTATAAACCAGAACCTAGTGGAGGGAGATATTGATCATTGACCAAATAGAAATGAACAACAGAATCTAAAATCAGATACAATTGTACATGATAATAAAAAATGTTATAGGAAATTGAAACTGATTCACAGAAGAGAAGAGGATTTTAAAACATTAAGAGAAGGAACTCATGAAATACAACATGGAAAACATCCCATTCCCCAATCACACAGAAGTTTACCCCACCATGGTAAGGGTAATTGTGACTAAGGGGAAATAAGAATTCATTACAACACTAAGAACAAAAGAGAGAAAACAAAGAACAGAAAATTTAATCCTCTAGAATCTGTCCTCCAGAACTTTTCCTCTGTTATGCCCACCAGACGGCCGAAACTCACTGAGGTCCCTTCTTATATAATGTTTTAAATGAAGTTTTCTATCTACCCTCAAAATTTGAGAGTCATTGGAAAGGTGTAAAGAAAGATATGGCCGAGTCAATGACCATTACTTTTCTGGCCGCCAAACACTGTTTCAACCACTTCACTTGTACACCCCCAAAAGATGCCTTAATGTGATTAATATTTTATGAAATTTAATATGAACGGTCCCTTGAAAGTCCTCTGTCTACAACATCTGGAATCACCTCATTATAAGGTCTTCTGAAGAAGATATTCCATATTTAATGCAGTGGGGTCCATTCTGCCTGCCAAACTGATTTCTCCACTTGATTGAATTTTCTGTACCATTGGGTTTCGAATTGGGTCTTTGTACAGAAGTAAAATTTGAAGCCCACAAGAATAGGAATCCTAAAAAAATTATTCACTTCAATTTGACCCATATTATAAAAGTTATGCCCAAAAAACAAAATCTATATAAAACTACCAATTTTACAGAATTACCCCATTTTCACATTTAAGCCCAAAATACACCAAAAACACATAAATGATGAAAATACACTAACATTTAATAATTGGGAGGGATTAAATCATTGAAAAACATATAAATAATAATGAAAATATTAACTCTATCAACGTCACCCCATCATCCAAGTCGAGATCGCCGTGGTCGATGACATGTGATGGTTCATGCACGTATCTCCTCAGTTGGAATACATGAAAGATGTCGTGTTCCCTATCCAACTACGGTGGAAGTTCCAAGTGGTATTACACCTCACCTATCCTCTGAAGTATTAGAAATAGTCTGATAAACCTTGGTGATAACTTTCTGCCTCATCCAAATCTCTGTAAACCTCATTGGGGTGAGACCCGTAGGAAGACATAGTCTCCCTCCTCAAACTCCAAAGGTCTCCACCTCCTGTCAGCATAAGAATTATGTCTGCTCTGTGTAGTCTTCATCTGCTCCTAGATGGTCTACACCTTCTCAGTGGTAGCCTGTACCAACTCTGGACCCATAAGTGCTGACTCCCCTTGTTCTGTCCAGCATAGAGGTGATCTGCAAGGTCGACCATATAGAGCCTCGAATGGTTCCATACCAATTATAGAGTGATAACTGTTGTTGTATGAAAACTCTACCAAGGGAAATTTATCCTCCCAAATATGACCAAAATCTAGGACACATGCATAAAACATGTCCTCCAGCATCTGAATGGTCCGCTCCGTCTGACCATCTGTCTGAAGATGAAAGGCGGTGCTCAAATGTAGCTGAGTCCTAAACGCCTCCTGTAATCCCTTCCACAACCGGGAAGTAAAACGTGCATCATGGTCAGAGATGATCATCGATGAAACCCCATGAAGTCACACAATATCCTATACGTAGAGGCATCCCAATCCCTCTACTGATCCCTTCTCTCGGATAGGTAGGAAGTGGGCCGACTTGGTGAGTCGGTCAACGATCACCCAGAAAGAATCATGTCCCCTGGACGTACGTGGAAGCCCTATCACAAATCCCATGGAGATTCCATCCCAATTCCACTCCGGCACATCTAGTGGTTGTGCTAAGCCTGTTGGAACCTAATGCTCGACCTTAACTTGCTGAAAAGTGAGGCATCGTGAAACAAACTCTACCACTGCTTTCTTCATCCCTAACCACCAGTGCTAACGCCGGAGGTCCTGGTACACCTTCACCACACCAGGATGTACCGACAGAGGGGATGCATGGAACTCCCTTAACACCTCCTCCCATAGATCCACCGGTACCATGGTATGTCCTCTAAAGAGGATGACGTGATCCCCACCTTCAGAAAATCCATCAGGTTCCTGTCCTGAGGATAACTGAGCACGTCGAGCCTTACAGTCAATGTCCCCAAGCTTCACCTCCCCGACTCACTAAAGGAGGGGGGGAGTGACTGTCATAGACTATAGGTATGCTTCTCCATCTCTATCTACGAAGGATATCTGCAATGTGGCTAGCTGATCTGTCACCTCACTCAGCAACTGCAGACCAGACCTCCTACTGAGTGAATATACTACCACATTCCCCTTCCCAAGAGTATAGACTATCTCAAAGTCATAGTCCTAGAGGAACTCTAGCCATTTCCGTTGTCTCAGGTTCATGTCATTCTGATAGAAGATATACCTAAGAATATTATGATCAGAGTAGACTGTAAAACATTCTCCCATAAAGTAATGTCACCACATCTTCAAGGTGAAGACCACTGCTGCTAACTCCAGGTCATGGGTAGCATAGTTATGATCATGCTGTCTCAGCTATTGTGAGAAGTAGGCAATCACTACTCATTCCTGCATTAGGACACACACAAGTTCGGTCCCTGATGCATCGCAATAGACTACATACCCAACACCCTCTTCTGGTAGCCTCAAGATGGGGGCACTCGTCAGTCTCGTCCTCAGCTCTTGAAAACTCTGCTGGAATCTCTCCATCCATACGAAGGGTTGTCCCTTCTTCTTCAATGCTGAAAAGGGTGCCACAAGTCTAGAAAAGTTAGGTATAAATCTCCGGTAGTATCCAGCCACCCCAGGAAACTCCGCACCTCGGTCACACTCCTGGGTGGCTCCCAAGAAAGTATAACCTCTCTCTTTGTTGGATCTACTACAACTCTATCCTCCGAGATAACGTGTCCCAGAAATTGGACCTCTTGTATCTAGAACTAGCACTTTGTGAGATTACCATAAAGCTAGTGTTCTCGGAGTGTATTTAGAACTATCTGCAGATGGTAGGCATGCTCCTCCTCTGATGCCGAGTATATAAAGATGTCATCGATGAAGACCACCACAAAGAGATCGAGGTATGGCTGGAATATCCTGTTCATGAGTCTCATGAAAACTGATGGGGAATTAGTCATGCCGAATGGAATAACCAAGAACTCATAGTGGCCATAACGATATCTGAAGGCCGTCTTCTGCACATCCTCATCTCGTACTCTGAGCTGATAATAGCATGATCTGAGATTTATCTTCAAAAACCAATGAGATACCTTCAGCCGATTGAAAAGATCATCAATCCTCATAAGTGGATACTTGTTCTTCATGGTCACCTGGTTCAGGCACTGATAGTCCACATAGAGTCTTAAACTTCCATCTGCCTTCTTGGCGAACAAAATCGGGGCTGCCCATGGAGAAACACTGGGCCTTATGAACCCCTTCCTCTGCAAGTCCCCTAACTATACTCGTAACTCATGAAGCTCTGTGGGAGCCATCCGATATACTGGTGTAGATATCGGTGTCATCCTAGGGTATAGGTCGATGTAAAAGTCTACCTCTCTGCATGGAGGAAGTCCCAGAACATCATTAAGAAAGACATCGACACACTGGTCCACCACTACAGGATAACTCAGACTCTCAACATATACTACTCTGAGGGTAAGGCTGGCCAACTAATGTGTGATCAGTTGCACCCTCCTCTGGGTAAGTCTATCCTATGCTGTAATGGTTTGCTTCTCACGAGTAAAGGAAAACCTGGTCCCATCCTCATGGACACACTGCAATTTTCACCAAATACAGTCAATATAGGCATAGAATATGGATAACCAGTCCATACCCAAGATGACATTGTAAGGCCTCGATGCCACTACTAGAAGATCCCAACCGAATCTCTCACCTTCTAAAGTAAGTCCACACTGCCGACACTAGTTTTTAATCGTCAAATATGCTCTCGTAGGAGTCTCTAGCCATAAGGATCGATCCAACGACTCCACCAGAATCTCCGAGCTCCGAATGAGAGCCATGGAAATAAAAGAATGACCAGCAACTATATCTATAAGTACTACAACTAAGGTGGATTAGACACATATTGTACCTCTAATAATCTCTGGAGCGCCGTGGTCATATGCCTCAACTGTCTGGAGCTGAGCTCATCCCTTTCCACCTTTTCCCAGTGGTCAGGGTGGACCACCTGGAGGTGGTGGTGGTAGAACCTCAAATCGCCGCCCACCGCCTACTGCACGGCCAGCTCCTCTACCGCATCCACCCACTGCTTGCAGACCTCCCCGATCGAATCTCTACCTCTGCCTCGGCGGTCCCTTGACTGTCTGCTGGTCGTCCGTACGGCGGGTCAGGCAGTCACGAGCCATGTGACCCTAACCGCCACACGATTAGCACTAACCGCTCCTCAACTATTCTCCTCTATCCCCTACATCATTCACCTACTTCCTACTACAGATGACTCTGATATCAGATGTCCGGTGATGGCTCTCACTGTTGGTGCTTGCTCATCTAGGAAGCTCTCCACCAAAAGCACTCGCTCTAGCACCCAGCCTGTGTCGGAATGCTCAGTGATACCATCTATGCTATAATCTCCCATCAAAGACCCTTCTCAAAGGTTCGGGCCCTGAAGAAAGGGTCTCATACCATGTTGGTGGAGTAGCAGGAGAGATTAGTGAAACTCACCGAGTAATGATCCACAGTCATGCTGCCCTACTGTAAGTGCAACAACTCCTGTATACGTACAAATCATAAGGCCGTTGAGGTGAAATATACCCTAAAAAGGCTCTCAAAGTCCACCCAGATGAGGTTCACCTCATTGTGTATCTAGAGAATCAAGCTCCACCATCTCCCAGCTGCTCCCTAGAAGAGACTAGCTGCTAGGATCACCATAAGGTCAACTGGTGTCCCAAATAAACGGAAAACTCTGGCCACAACCTCCAACTAATCCTCAGCCACCTGCGAGTCCATCTTTCCTTGGAAACTTGGAGGCCTCTACCACTGTAACTCATGAAACGCGCTCAGTCTTCGTGCACCCTATGCTAGTGGGGCTGGTGGAAATGGCTTCCCAATGGGTAGTGGTGCTACTGGTATACCACCTGAAGGTGCTAGCACCGTAAGAGGGCCCTACACCGAGGCCTCATCGCTCGGTGGGCTGTCATCACATACTCTCTCAGGAATCCTAGTAGGCCATCTATGTGGTGACATCCTGAAAGAAAATAAGCATGCCATGGTCAATAAGTTATACCTGGTGAGCTGACTCAAAGAGATCACAAGAAAAACTTTTCAAAACACACGCAATCAGTGTTTCCGTGTACTGAGTCGGAAATCAGAATTTAGGGTCCTGGTGTATAGATACGTTGTCCACCACACCAACACTAGATTCCCCAAACTAAAAACCACACTCATAGCACTTAACACTATTTCCACATAGAAAAGATCAGAGTCCTAGTTCTTTGGTAGAACCAACTCCTCCGACACCACTTTGTCATGACTCATCCCTCGGGGCCTGTGCCATGACTACCCCAAGACCGCCTTCTATAGGCCAGGGGCTGGTGACTATCACCGGAAAGGTGTATCCCTAAATGGGAAGACATTGCCTTTAAACCTGTACAAACACACAGACTAGAATGCAACAAGTTGTAACCACAAAGTAAACTACTTTATTAAAAGTGTGCTGAAAGTTAAAGAGTGTTGAAAGTAAAAGGGGTTAGAATACAAGCCCAACTGAAAAAGGGTACAAGTACAAATGCAAATTACAAAACAGATCCTGGATCATCTACCAAGGATCCTACATGAAGGGTAGGTATAGTTCATCTCCACAACACTCCACGTCAGCCCATCCCCTCTGAGTACCACCTGGTCCTAGCTCCCTTAAGTCTTAGCCCTACTGCTTATGGTCTGCACAAAACACAACAAGGTGCGGGTGAAGCCTATGCAGGGGTGAGTATAACAATACTCAGTAGGGACTCTGAGACCCCTGTTGGTCTCCCAGAGTTCCACAAAGAAAATACCACAAAACAAGACCTCAATCTCAAATCACGAAGCAATAGACATCAACTCTACTTAGGTATATGCCCATACTTATACCTAAGTTATCAAGACATACTCATCTCGTACATGAGGGAAGAATACCACAAAGGTAACACCACGAAGGTAGAATTACCACACAGGTAACACCATGAAGAAAATACCACAAAGTTAGAAGTACCACATAGGTAACACCACAAATATAGAAGTACCACACATGTAACACCATGAAGATAGAAGCACCACACATGAAACATATCGAGGATAGAAGTACAACACATGTAACAACACCAAGATAGAAGTACCACACATGTAACACCACGAAGTTAACACCATGAAGGTAAATGAATCATATCACACTAGGTATAACTTAAGAACAGAAGTACAAATAACTAGTCATAAGCTAGATCATCTTATTCTATTAAGAGGCACTACTGCTGACCCACACAGGATCGATAGGTACTAACCCCCATTGACCCACATAGAATCTGACCCACACAAGATCAGTATGCACTGACCCACACAAGATCGCAGAGTGCTGAACCACACAGGATTGGATAGAAGCTGACCCACACAGGATCGATAGATGCTGACCCACACAGGATCGATGTTCTTTCTTCACGTTACAGCCTGCCACAGGATTCCTCGCACCTGGTGCGTTCGTGTTCCATATGATCTACCACTAGAGATATCGGTCATTCCTCGAATGACACTATTCTCTATAAAGGAGTAACACGAAGGACCGTCATATCGTAAGGGTTCCAACGTGATAGATGGTGCATCAATCGGACACCCAGTCTGTGAGTTATAAGTTTTTTAGTTTCGAGGGCCCGGTTGGATTCGGGTTCGATCCAACCCGGATGTACTCCAACTATCTCCAAAACTCAAGTGGAGTATACCAAAAGGACCGTCTCGATCCAAGGATCCCAGCGTAGTAGACGGTTCATCTAAAAAACGTTTGGTTCTCAAGATATGACCCTTTAAGTGTTTCTAGGTCCGGTCTGACCCAGTCTGGGCTGACCCGACCTGGTTCGGGTTGACCCGACCCGATCTGGGTCTGAACCGGCTGAGTGAGCCCACGGTGGGCTCGGCCCAACCCACAAGGGGGTGGCCCGGCTCGCATGGGGGCGGCTCGGCCCACTAGGGCACGTGGCCCGCTAGGTAGGCGACCTGCTGGGTAGGTGGCCCGACCGCGTGAGACGCGACCCGTAGGGGGTGCGACCCACTATCCGCCCGAGCTGGAAAAAAGGGGAGGTGAGTCTCTCGGTATTCTAAATGTCCTAGAGGCTATTCGGATTGTGAAACGGTGGTGTCACGTTGGCGTTGCTCGGTCACCGCAGAACCCGCGCGACGGGTTCCTCCTCCGTTGCGGCTTCAACCACGACTCCTTTTTACTCACCGGTGGTGGGCTGGTCGCACCGCCCTTCCCTTCCATGGCCAATCGATGTGCCAACCACCTTCTTCGACCTCCTTGGAAGACGATTCGCGACCAGTTTCTCCGACGGCGTGGGTGATTTTCCCTCCTTCCTCGCGGCCGACCAGAACCGGCCACCGCGGCTTTGGCTGCTGCCCCTTGCTCACTGGCGGCGCATGAAGGCGTGCCACACCTCCTTTGCAGCCGGCCGATGTCGGACACTCTAATGACTGTTGTGGCTTAGTGCCAAAACCTCCTCTTACGGCACACGATGATGTTCCACCTCCATCGTAGCCGGTTGGTGCCACCGCGCCGACGGTCTTCCAGGCATAAGGGTAGCAAGATAACAGAGGGTCTGAGCCGAGTTCATTAACCCCCCCCCCCCCCCGCGTTAGCTTGTAAACATGAGGGGAGTTTTAAGGGTTCAAGAAAACACTTGAATTAAACAAAAATAAAAACCCCTACCTCATGAATGATGGAGAAACGCCTGCAGTTGAAGAAGTGGGTCGGTGTTCGCTGTCCCCCGCAACTAGCCTCCAACAACGTCGCTCGATCATTGATCTTCATTTCAGGGTTTCAGTGTCTCTTGTCACCACTTGCCGGAACTAGCTTCGTCCTCCATGGTTTTGGCATCATGGCACTTTATCAGCACTTCTTTGCTTGGTAAATCTATGTCGATACCCCTCTCCAAGCTCCATATAAATATAAGAGGGGGAGGGTAAGTAACGACGTTGAGATTTAATGGGGGCTCATTAATTAGGAACCTTTTTAATTCCCAAATGTTGCTGTTACTTAGGATTGAAAGGTCAAGCCATTTATTGGCTTGACACATCACTGGTCCCACGTTTATGCTTGTTTATTAGAGGAAAATAATGAAAATAAAATAACAAAGTTATTTTATTTATTTCTTTTAAAAAGTCCCAAAGTCTAACTTTTTCTCTAGACCTACTGTGGTCAAAGTGAAGCCTCCCTTAAGCGAATCTCGGTGATACAGTTTCAATGGTGACCTCAGATTTTTAATCCAAGCACTGACTCAAAATTTAGAAAATACAGCTCGCACATTTACTGAACGTACCTAATTTTTTTTTCAGAAATTCATTCCGGGTACACCGGGCCTCTGAATCACACACCATCAATTTTTGTAGTCTTGTAATAATTCCATATAATTAAAAAAATTTACATGCGAAATCTGGGTATTTAAAAAAATGGTATTTAGACAAGATTAATCGATAAATTTACCCTTATTTCTTGGTTTACTCCCTGGTAAACCCGTTTAATCCTTAACCTCAATGATTTTTTACACTTTTTACTATTCATTATGAATAAAAATAAAAGTGTTATAATTACCAAATTTTTACATTATGACTAAAGATATAGAATCTATTTTACCAAATTCAACCTCTAAATGTAGCCAAAATTACTTTTACAATAATCTCTCAAAACATGACGAAAACAATTTTCCAAAAAAAATGTGTTCTTAAGAATAAAATGTTTTTATACCAAAATTCACATAAAACAAATCACAATGACCATAACTAGATTATTAATATTAAAAATGAACTAATTTTAATTTTAAAAACATTTAAAAAATAAAAAACTTTTTATATAAATCAATTAAAAAGACAATTTTTAATAAAAAATATTATTTTTAACTATTCATCTAAATATTAATAATTTCAAAAGATTATAAAAATTAACTCTAATATATTTTTGAAAGGTTGATTTAAAAAACTAATGTTTATTTTTATAAAAAAAATTCTATAATTTCACAAAAAATAATTATATTATTTTCTCACAAAAATAAATAAAAACCATAATAAGGAAAAGGTATTTTTTAGTCATATAAAGACATTAATAAAAAATTAGTACTTATTTATCAATATATTTTCTTTATCTAATACCTTTATGTATATTTTTAAAATTTGGTTATTCCTATTCAAACTACCAATTTAATATCTAGGCTATAATGGTATACTATATTATAGTTCATTTAGAATAAGGGTTGTGTGTATCGCAAGCTATCGAAGAAATTAAATTTATTTAAAGATAAAAATATCACAAAATGTTAGGGTATTAAATTATACCCTCCTTAAATTGATTTTTTCTTCAAAATTCCATCACACTCATGAAAAAAATGATGATATATCTATTTCACTACATCCTTGGGTTCCCATGTAGCTTCTTCAGATTTATGATCCCTTTGTAAGACTTTAGAAAGTTGATTAGTCTGTAACACTTTATCTCTATAATATAATATTACTATTGGTTGTTCTTTATATTAAAGAGAATTACCTAATGGTATGACCTCTGAGTTCAGTACATGTGAAGGACTAAGTATTTACTTCCTCAGGTGAGATACATGGAATATATTGTGAACTTGAGAGAGGTTTGGTTAATATGCCAAGTGATATCTTATCATCCATACATGATGAAGAATCTTGAAGGGGACAATATACCTAGGGCTTGGATTTCACTTATTTCTAAATCTCATAACCTTCATCTAGAGAGAAATTCATAGGAATACCTTCTCTCCAAAAATTTAAATCCTAGATTTTTTTGATGATTTATAACATAAATTTTCAATTGGATCTAATCTTCCTAAATGTGTTTTTGAATTCATATATATTTATATTTCATTTAGTCATCTTTCAAATTCCCCAATAGATTTATTTCTATAAGTTTAACCAATAATTATGAAGTTATACACTTCATTCCATAGATGTCTTCATAAGAATCAATCTAAATGATCAATTTCAAGCTATTATTTTATGAAAAATTGACCATAGGAGGGTTTTGATCCAATCCACCATTAAAATATATTGAACCAGACCTAAACATATCCTTTCGAGTTTAAACAGTTCTAAAAAAACTAGACATCTATCTGAGGATTATTAGTAGCACCAAAACACAACTATAAATCAAGAGCCTTCTAAAAATGTTGCCAAAACTTTGAGGGAACCTTAGATCCTGATCATATACAATAAAATGTGGTAATACATACAACCTTACCACTTTCTTAATGTATAACATGGATATATGATCAATAAATAAGTATTATATGATAGAAATGAAGTGTCCTAAATTCATAAGGAAATTAAGTACAACCCAAATAGCATTATGGCCCTTATATATTTTGGGGACTCTAATGACAAAACACATAGTGATGTTTTCCCATTACCATTATAGTATGCTTAATGGTTGAAACATCTTTCTATAGTCATGTATCTCATAAATAACTTGCTAACATACCAAGCACCAAAATACATGCTCTAAAATATCTCTTTTGATTTTTTCCCACTAAAAATAATCTTTCATATCTTTATATATCTTCGTATGGATTGGATGAATAGAAAATTATGAACTAAGAGATTCATTAAATCTCTCTCTCTTCATGTCAAGTATTTATGAGACACAAAAATGGTTCTTGACCATTATCATTCTATTGCAATCACGGTTATAATTGGTATCATTTCTTACCTTCTTTCTCATTCCCAAATCTTCCTTTTTCTCCTCTTTAATATTTACCTCTACAAATGGTTGAACACTCATTTGATAAAGATAATATTTTACCCTTACCTTTAATATTTCCAAATCCATCCTTTGCAAATTTCTAAATATTGGATCTTTTTTATCCTCATAACAGATAATGTATTATAGTCCATTAAACTCAAATCATTGGCCTCCATGTTGTATTTACCAATGTTGTAATGTATTGAGAAGTCAAAAAATTTAATCAAATCCACTCATACTTGGTAGAGTATATACAACTCCATATAATGGAATACATACTTACAAATTTTATGATCATTATATATATCACATATCTCTCTATATAAATAATTCTTCTATATTATTAGTGAAAAAATTACCATAGCTAACTCCAATTTAATAGTGGGGTAATTTTTCTCATGAACCTTCAATTTTCATAAGGAATAAGATAGATTTGTATCACCCAACATGAGGATAATTCTAAGTCCCTTATTTGATTCATAATTATAGATAAAAAACCAATCTTTGATGTAGGGTGGTATAATCATAGGTAAACTGACTAAACTTCTCATCAGTTCTTTGAAATTATACTCACATTAATCTATCCAAATGGAACTTGGATCCATTCTATGTTAACTTGGTGAGTGCATTGGATAATAGGAATAAATTTTAATTTTTTTTGATAATATTTAGACAAACCAAGAAAACTATGGATCTAAATTGTCATGGTTGGTCTGGGCCACTATTCAATAACTTCTGTCTTTGATGGATCCAAAAATATACCTTCTCTTTAGATTATACGCAACAATAATTAATCTTTTTTATCCAAAATTCAATTTTTTTTATATTTTTCATAAAAATATCCTTCTTATGGGTCTTAATTAAATTCATCAATTGATATTAATGCTATTCCATTCTATTTTAACATATAATAATATCATCTATAAAGACTACCACATAACAATCAAGTTAATCTCTAAATTATCTATTTATCAAATCCATGAAGATAGATGGGGTATTAGTAAGGCCAAATGGAATCACTATAAATTATAAGTTCGAACAACTTTTATGGAATGTTTTCTTGGGTATATCTTCCTTCTTAACCCTAAATTGACAATATCCATAATGAATTTCAATCTTGGAAAATAATTGATATCTACAAGGTTGATAAAAAAAGTCCTCAATATTGGGTTGTGGAAGATTTTTATTGATAGTGATCTTGTTAAGTTCATGGTAATAAATGATGAGTCATATTGACCAATCATTATTCCTTAAAAAATGAATAGGTGTGACCAAAGGTGTCAGACTTGTTTAAATGAACCCCCTATCAAGATTATCTTTCAGTTTCTTATTTAATTACTTCAACTTAATTAGGTCCATTTTATATGGAGTCTTTGAAATAGTTGTAGCACCAACTTTGAGTTCTATTGAAAACTCATCTACACGATTTTATGTAATACTGCTAAAATATTTTAGAAAGGCATCAAAATAAACTAGTACAATAAGAATATCTTTTATATTGAGTTTCTCCCCAACCATATGAAATAATAACCAATTTTGTATAGGAATCAAGATCCATATAATTGAGATGATTTCATTTAGAATTTCATATTTATGATCACACTAATATATGATCATTGGTTGGTATAGAATATCAAACATTTAATCCCTTCCTTGATAATTGATGTGGGATTTATATAGATAAATCCAATCTATTTCTAAGATAACATCAAATTCAACCACAGAGATCATAAAAATATTTATAAGAAGCACATTACCAAAAACATCAAATAGAGATGAATAATAAACTTGATATGTGATCACCATACCATTAGGTTCTTTTACTGCTAGTTCAATAACAAATCATTGAGGTGGTATTGTGATAACTTTTGAAAATTTTTCAAATATAAAAGAGTGTATAGATCAAGAATTAAATAAGATGTTAGTGGACATAGTGTGAATTATAAGTGTTCCTTTGACCATTTCATTATCATACCCCTCATCAGCATTATTTATCACATGATATTTCCTATTTTTTCTTAAATTAAGAGTTTGTTGACATTGATCATTATTGTTAACATTTTTATTTGATCATTGGTTAATATAATTCTCATTATCCTTGCATTTTAAAAACTAATGTATGGGTGGTGCATTTTGAGGAACATTTTCTCCATCACTAGCTAGCTTATTCTTCCCATCACATAAACATTTGACTGCTCAATGACATTTTTTTAAATGAATAAAACATTTACTAGTATTATTAAGACAATATCCTTTATGTTTCCTTATACTTTTTAAGCATAAGGGAAATTTCATATTCTTCTCTCCATGGTTTTTATAATTTTCTTTTAATTGAATATTTTTTTTCTTCAAAATCATGAAATTGATGGGAAACTCAAATATTCATCTCCATATTGATATCACATCAAATAATTTTTTCATATCTATTAAATTACCTTATGAAAAATTCACTTTTGAGACTTTGTGTTTATCTCGATCAAGCTAATATTTAGGATGGGTGATAATACCATATGCATACCTCACAATTCTTGTAAAGTTTTCCTTGTAGGTAAGAATGAATTTATCATCGTTCCACTTTATCTTAAGGAAATAATTATCTATTTTTGTATGAATAATAAGTTTAAGGTACTTAATGAAAAATAAGATCCTAAAAAAATACCACTCTGTGGAGTCAATTACATTAGGTTCCCTCATGCTCTTACTAATAGTCCACCATTGATCTTCTGTTCCTTCCAAATGATAAATATCTAAAATAAAATTTTAATGTTTTGAACATTAGAAAATAGATAATATCTATTTAATAGTACTTATTCATTACTCAGTGAATAGTGGATCTGCACACCCACTAAAATAATATAGATGGTTCCTCGTGAAAGACTCAATATAATGGTTTTCCCACCCTTTTACATTTGGATTAATAGTATGATTAATAGCTTAATAATGTTTCATAAGAAAATAAATTATATTTTTCATTCCATCTCCTATAACATTTGGTTTTTATGGAGGAAAATGGTTTTATTCTTCATCACATTCAGTATTTTCATGGTTCTTTTAGGTTTCAACCATTGAATAAAAAAATCATAGTGTAAGAAACAATAGTCACATTGATAAACCATATAATCATGAAAAATTAGGTATTGGATTTCTAAACCATTTCACCTTATTTTCAATATATGATACCTTAGGATTAACCTAGGTCATTCATGGTCATCGCCTTTTAAAATCCTTCAAAATGGTTCATAAAGAACATATGACTTATCCAAGCATATCCCCTATGAGTGTCAATCTAGGTGCACATTAAGGGAACACTGACTATGTTCTAGAATTATGGTCAAGATTCATACAACAAACTCTATTAAGGTTTATTACCCTTATATGCATCTGTTCAAAAACCACATCCACTTCTCGTATCTAAACAGAGATGTTTTCCCAGGAAAACCACACTCTTTCCATTACCAAAATAAAGAGTGTTATCCTATACAGAGGATTATCCTAGGGGTTGTCACTAATGTTTTATCAACCTAGTTTCCAAAGTTAATAAAACCTTTATCCTATACCAGCAACAATGACCCATACTTTTCATGCATAAATTTCACATCTTATTAGATGAATATTCAATATAAGACATCATGATCCATGCTAAAATCTTATGAAATATTTTTTTAATTCATTGATTCATAAAAAACATTATCATAAGATATCTAAATCATGTACCACTAAGTTATTCATAACTAGAACCATTCTTAGGAATATCATACTTGAAACCATTCTTTATATGCTGGGGAAGTGAAACATATGAAAGGGTGAGCTATGATGCTCTATAAGGGTTAAAAATGGAGATATCAACATAACAAGTCCATAAGGGTAGGAGAACATGGGAATATATTTTCAAAACTATAACATACATATCATATAATCTTGATTAATTACATAAATCATGGTAATTCATAATACAAGAATCACTAAGGAATCAAAGAACATACTCCACGAGAGCATAAAATTTTCTTAATACATATGTTTTTGGTATACAAATAAGCATGTAAATAATTTAATTAGTGAAGGATCAGTTACATGACTATCAAAGTGGATTGGGTTCACTCACTATTCCATTATATCCTTAGTCAAGTCTCACCCCAAAGTCTACCACAGTCGAAAAATTCCCCTATTAAACTTGGTTCACTCCATATTCAAGTCCTTATAATCTCCAGAGAAATCCATATTTTCCCAATGCAATGGAAGTATATATAATTAATTTTTATCCCATAAAAAATAATAAACCATTCATTTGTATTCCACGATATCATAAAACATTAATCATATTTTATAAATCATGGAAAAGAATCAGGTTTCATAAGAATTTCAACAATTCACCGTAGAATAACCCATGAAAAATAGACGGGTTTCATAAAACTTTCATCATCATAAATATAAATAATACATAGAATTAACAAGTTTGGTTTCCTTGGATAATATACCTAATAAATAATCAATAATACTAAATCATGTTATCATAAAATAAAATTTCTTTGAAATACCACTTGGAATATTTCTTGAGAAAAATTCCCTTTTCATTTTGGAATCACTTGTTTAAAAAATAAAAAAATAAAAATACTATGGGAAACATTTTTATTAAAAATATAACTTTAAAAATATAAATTAAGCTCCAAATAATTGATTTAACATGATAACATAAAATTCAATTCACACCATGTACATTAAAACAAAGACTCCTTTTAAAATTTTGGTAAAAGGTCAAAAGTACCTTATTCAAGTATGACAAGGAGATTAATTTTAATATATTATATAAAAATTAAAAAATGGGTAAAAATAAATTTAAAAACCCATAGGATAGTATAAAATATTCCTTTTAAAAAATTATAAAATATTAATTTGGAAGAAAATATATTTTCAGCTGAAGAGAGGAATAATGTTTATTTTCCAAAAAAGTCATTTTCTTTCTCTTGAGTTCTTAAAGTGTGGAGAATGAAAAAAACTAGTGGTATACAGAAATTAATATATTATAATAAAATTCAAGGTATTATTGATAGATAGTTCAAATAAATTCATCATCATAAATTTGATCATAAACAATCATGATAAACGATAATATTATAACATAAATATCTTACCACAAGTTTGAATTGCATCGAACATGATTTAAACTCTTCTATAATTAATTTAAAATTATTATAATTCTATAATAGATTCAATTATATACTTATAATATAATATATCATCTACATGTTATATTTTAACACCCATTTATTAATAATTTTTTTATTAAAATCCTCATCTTTAGGTGTTAATTGTTTCATTTGTCATGAGAATTTTGATTTGGTGGTTCCATTACTTGTACGTTGATCATGGTTCCATAATATAAATGATTTTAATAAATATATTAATATAATATTATATATATATATATATTTGATTCATCCATAAAATTTATAGATAGAAAAATAAATTATATCGTTCATGGAGATGGTAAGTTGCACTTACACATAATCACTATTTTCAATTTTCAAGAGAAATAATAAAAGAAAGGTAAGTAATAATAAAAATTTCAAAAATAAATATTAAGTCACATATATCATATATATTAACTAAATCTATCCTTATTATAATATATGTAAAGTAAAAATTAAAAATGAATCACATCGCTTTGTGGATGTGGTAGTCAACACATACACATGAGTGGTGTTATCCTTTTCCAATTGAATTTAAGGTAAGAAAGTTAATATTATACAATAATTTTAAAAGAATAATTATTTCATATATATCATATATAAACTTTAAACCCATCATAATACCAATCCATGAAAGAGGTGATTGAATATTAATTGTATCACTACGTGGAGGTGGAGACCACACGTACACATGAATGATAATTTCACATCACGTTTGATGGAATAGAGGTGCATATTGGTGGTTTTATAATCATCATAACATGTAATTTTATTAATGATAATGAATTTATTATTTTTTTGTGAATACCTCATATTTAGAGGATGTATAAGAAGAAAGAAACCAAAATAGTTTGGGTAATAAAATTACCTCTCCTTTAATTAGACACCATTAGATCCTTTCTTAAATACCATTGGAAAGGTATTTTAAGATAAGTAAGTTTATAATATTTTTTAGTAGGGTTTTCCTTTTATAAGTGGGGGAGATGACTTACTTGAAATTTACCAAAATATTACTATATAATAAATTCATTCTAAATCCAAATGCTTCCAAATGGCCAGAGATATGAAGGTGGGATATGATGATGTTAAAATATGGACCAAAATAAGATTTGGAAAATATTAACTGGAAATTGTACCCTTATCTATTTTTTTAACACCCCCTAGTAAACTCATTTGGACCTTAATCATAGTGAAAATATTTAACTGTTTTTACTATTCATTATGAACAAAAGTGAAAGTGGCCTCATTAAAAAATTTATACGATAATTAAAAATATGGAATAAATTTTATTATGTTTAATATATAATAATTGGATAAATTACTATAAAATAAATACAGAAAATGCAATGAAAAATTATTTTCTAGAAATAATGTATTCTTAACTATACAAAGATTTTATACACAAATCCAAATAAAATTAATTTAAATAACCATAATTGGATTATTAATAATATAAATAAACTACTATTACTTTTAAACCCGATTTTTTTTAAAAAAATGGAACTTTTTAAAGGTTTTAAATTAAATGATAAATTTTAATAAGAAACCAGTATTTTCACTATTTTTTGACCAAATAATCTTTGCAGAAAATTTTAAATATTTCAATCTAAGATATTTTTTACATTTTTACATAAATAAATATATTAACATTTTCAAATAAATTTTCTAATGTTTAAGGAAAATTAATTATATTATTTTCTCAGAAAAAAATTAAAACTATTTTTAAGGGGAAAAATATTTTTTTTTGAAGCATATGAAGACTTAACTAAAATTTAGAACTTATTTATGAATCGATTTTATTTATCTAAGATCATTATACATGTTTAAAAAAAATGATTCCTATTCATACCTCCAATTTAATTTCTAGGTTATAGTTGTATACTATATTATGGATCATTAAGACAAGCAGTTTTTATGTATCAAAATATATTGACGAAATTAAATTTATTTGAAGAGAAATATATCGTAAAATATAAGGTTGTTAGATGTATAATGCATGAAACAAAATTTAGTTAGAATAAAACTATTTTCTTTTTGACTAATAAATTACCTATTATTCTTATAATGAATATTAATCTATTAAATAAATTTCATGAATATTAATATGGCATGAAATTGATTTAATATTAACATTACCTAGTATTTTACATTATTCCCCCACTTTGAAATTGAAACCTTGACATTTTTATTCACTTCATAAACATGTTATTATATTCTTACTTCATGTTATTTTTAGAGTCATATTTCTTCTTTAATCAGATGGTTTTGCACAAAACCCTATCCTAGTGAACTACCTTATTCTATAACACATTTCCTCTACGATTAGGAATAAAAATAGGTTATTTTTTATAAGAAGGGTTCACTTTCATTTGAAAACATTTAGGCCTAAAAAACAGTGATTCATCTAGCACATAATTCCTTTCCAACGAAACATGAAACACATCATGTACCTTTGATAAAATCATAGTCAATTATTCTTGATAAAAAATAGATCTAATCACCTCTATTTTTTCGTATAATCCAATGAGATATGGAATTATGTTTCCCTTCATACCAAAACACATAACACTTTTATATGGAGATATTTTAATAGAAACAAGATTACCTAACCTAAATAAAAGATATTTACTCTGGTTATCTGTATAATAATTATTCCTACTCTGACCTACCCTCATATGTTGCTAAATCACCTTTACTTTCTAACCCACCACTTCTACCAATTATGGTCCCAAAAAATTTCTTTCACCAAATTCATCCTAATAATGAATCAAAAGGTTCAATCTATATATTTGAATGAAAGATGTTATTATAATAAAATTAAACTAGTGAAATATATTCATCTCAACTTCCCTTATAATCCAATGAATAAGCTCGGATCATAGCCTCTAATGTTTGAATCATTCTCTTTTACTATCTATAATATTCCTGATAAAAATATGTAGATAAATTGAATTGAGTTCCCAAAAATATCTAAAGACATTTCTAAGAATTAGTGTTAAATTTGGGATCACAATCAAATGCAATAGATGGATGGAGTCCATTTAATCTAATTTTCTCTTTAACATAAATTACAAAAGATTATATAAATATATATTATACTAAATAGGATGAAAATGTGTAGATTTAATCAAAATATTAACAATAACCAATATCATATTTTTACCTTGATATTTATATGGAAATCCCACCATAAAACAAGATATAAATCTTCCCATTTTCATTCCAACATTGAAAAAGGTTAAACCATCTCCTTTGATAATTTCCATTCTTCACTAACCTATTGACAAGTAAAAAATATCATGGTAAAGTTCAAAATATCTCTTTTCATTCATCCCCCAATTTTTTTCCTAAAGGTATTTATACATCAGTGTACTATTGAGATGAATTGAAAATAGAGAGTTATAATCTTCACTCAATAATTCCTTCTTTAGCTATGACTCACATGGAACACACAAAATCTTTCTAAAACTGATAACACATTATTTTTCAACCTTAAAATCAGTAAACTTATCATTCTTTTTTCTATTATACTTCATATTGAAAATAAATATTTTATTTCTAAGATTCCATAACTCTTTCTTGAAAAGATCATTGCATTAATACCTAATCCAAAATAGTAGAATTTTATACATACACAATTTTTAGGCCAAAATTCATTAAATCATTAAATAAAGGTTCATGTTTCATTCATATAATAGTTAATGATTAATTATCTTTTAAACTTAAAGCATATAATACTCTATTTTATTTTCTCGGATTTTAATGGATAGAGAATTCATAGTCACTAATCAGTTCCAATCATCTTTTATGCCTCATGTTCAACTCTTTCTGAGTGAATTTATACTTAAAAATTTTATGATCAGTATATATTTCACAATTTAATCCATATAAATGATGTCTCTATATTTTATAATAAAAAACTATAATATCCACTTTAAGTTAATATGTATAATAATTTAGATAATAAGCTTTCAATTGATGTGAAGCATTAGAGATTACCTAATCATTATGCATCATAAAAAAACTAATTCCATTTAAAAAAGTACCATTATAGTTAATAATATCACCATTTATATATATCAGGTCCAAAACTATAGAATTCACTGATATTTTTTAAAATTATAGGAAACATTAGTCACATTCATTCATCTAGATGAAGTTAACACCATTATGAATTATCATAGTTAGTGGTTTAGATAATCGATCAATTTTTTCAACAAACTTCCAGTAGAAATATGCTAATATAAGAAAACAAATAAAATTTTATAAATTTTATATGTATTTTATAGTCTTAAACCATATTAATATTAGATAGATCAGTAGTTACACCATCTTTATTAACAATAGGGAAAAAATATATTATAACCAAAAATCATATTTAATAAATTTTCCATATAATATTTTTTCATCAAATGTTTGAAGAACAACCCTCAAATGTTTCTCACGAGTATCATAATTTATCTAATATATTAGTATTTCATAAATAAAAAAACCACAAATTTTTAATAGAAATCATGGAAAAATCTATTTATACAGTCCTTAAATATATATTTTGAATTTTTCAACCTAAAGAAAAAAACCAAAACCCATAAAGTCAATACATTGTACCAAATTACATCTTTATGAAAGAATCCTACTTCACCTATAACTAATGGTACCTGTAATAGAGATAATCCTTTGAAATATATTATTCTCACCAGAGCAGATCAAACAAGTCATGCATATGAGGAAAAAATTATTATTCTTAGTAATGATGTTATTAAATACTCTATAATAAATGAAAATCCCCATGGAATCTTCTTTCTTTTAACTAAAAAATGGGTCAAACCATGGTGTAGTGTTAGTGTGAATGAATAATTTATCAAGAATCTCTAGTAACTATTTTTTCAGTTCCAAAATTTTTACCTAATAAATTTAATAGGTAGATCTTGATATTGGATTAATGTAAATAATTAAGACCATATTAAATTCAATCTTCTGATCAGGTAAAATACCAGAAAATCTATGAGGAAATATATAAATATATTCATTTACTATTAGAACACCCCCAATTTTAACCATTTCATTATTCATAAAAATATGTGAAATATAAAATTTATTTCCATATATAATAATTTTCTCATATTCTTGATATGTTATTAAAAGTTTTAATTCATTATTTTATACGAAATAAATCTCATTATAATAAACAGATTGGTTTGCTCAATAATATATCTTATCATAATAAACAGAAATCTAATCCATAACTAGAAAAAAATTAACTCTATATGGGTAAATACAATAAGGTTTGTAGGTAAATCCATTCCACACAAAAATAAAAAGATTCATATTATTATTTTTTACTTAATAATTCCTCCATGAATGTTTACAAAAATTTCTATATTCAATTCATGAGGTGAAATTTCTGATTTACCAAAACATTTCTCAAAATGAAGGAATTTTTAGAGACTATATCAAAAAATACATTTTTATCATTCAAAAAAAAAGTAATTTACCTAACAAAACATCACTAGATAGTCCATCATCCATCAATGTAATCATAAACAATTTAGTTGCACTTTTATTCTTGTGACATTTATGACTTCCATACTACATTCTTACCATTAGACAAGTACTCACATAATGATCTATATAAATATAATTAAAGCATAATAATGAAAAATTTTCATTTTTTGTCTTATCATTACGCTGATCATTTTCTTTAAATTCACATGTCACATTTCTAAACTTACCACATGAGAAACACATTCCATATTTTATAATAAATTCACCAAGGTTAGTTTTTCCACACTTATCACAAGATAAAGACTTTTTTTTACCTTTGTATTTCCTCGATGGATTCTTCCCCATTTATTACCAAAAAGTTCACCTTTTTTATTATCTTTAAACAAAAGATCATCTATAAACTAAATTTATATCTTATTATCCCATTTTACGATTTTATCATAACATTTAAATTCACAATAAGACAATTTCCTACAATATATTTTCTTTAATCTTGATAAAACTAATTAATTTTACTATCACGATCCAAGATATAATCTGGAACATACCTCTATGGTTAAGTATAGTTTTATTCAAATACAAAAAACTGAATCATCTTACTTTTGTCTCAATTATAAGAATTTATTTTCCATTCTAAGCTAAAAACATTGGGAAAATAATTATGAAGTAAAATATTCATAAATTTATCCCATTCCAATGCATAAATATCTTCTCTTGTTCTAATATTCATAACCATGGTTCACCAGTGATCAAATTCACCATCAAAATGGAAAGTTTAAAGAATTTCCTTTTGATGTTCTATGGAACCCATGACATTGAATATCTTCTCTAGGTATTTGACCCATCCTTTAGGAATCATTGGGTCAGAAGATCCATTGATTGTTGGAGGGAATTGTTTTATGAATAGCTCTACTATAGACATGTTTCTATTTGGTGAATGTGGTTTCTCTCTTAAATGGATACCACCAACATTTATAGCTTAGTTGAATTGATAAAATATCTTAAAAACATCATTTCTCCAATTCCATCCATTATGGGTTACTAATTTGGATGGTTATTGTCCTCTTGGTGCCTTCTTAATTTATCTTCTCTATTCCCTCTATGAAAAAATATTATAAATAGGTATAGTTTGGATGAATAAACATGGTAATATTAAAATTATATAACATATTAACATAACCATAAATTAAAATCTATCAATGGTATTCTGTTAATATTATCCTAACCTCTAAAATTATCTACAAATTTTTTCTAATACAATCTATAAGGACTTGATCATTATTAACCCCATAATTTAATTTTTAAACAAGAATTAATTTTCATACATTCACAAGGATATTTTCATATTAAAATTATTATAAAATTGGTTCATAACTCTTACATAATAAACCCATACATTATAAAGTGTACACTTCTACTATGTGTCCATTTTTACAGAATATAAGACTTTTAAAATGAGATACATTTTCTTTTCAAGAAATTTTTTCATGGTTTTCATATTAAATTAATCATTATTTTTTATTTTCCTTTAATCTAATGAAAACATTAAAAAATATGGGATGAGAGAAAAAAACTCAAGTAAGAAACATAAAAAAATAAGACAAGAAACACATTAGACCCTTTAAAAATTATGATACGATATAAATAGTTGTCCTTTAACATAATAAACCTTGATCTCATGTAATCATTTACATGAAAATGAAATTATCTTTAATACCTAAATATTTTCATACAATAATTTATAATTAAACATAAAGAAAAAAATCATAACAAAATGGTTTCTTATAAAACATGAGAACCAATAAAAATAAAATTATTTCCTTGAAAACTCATTAGAAAGCATATAAAAGTCATGTAGGTGTTTTGGGAAATAAAAATCTCATAACCCTTACAAGAAAACTTAAAATGGAATAACCTACTTTTTTAATTCCAATATAATTCTCCAAATAACATAATCATTACCCAATACATTAGAGAACTATATAAATCCCACCCATAATCATAAAAAATACCCATAAACTATAACATTTATGAAACATAATAAATATTTCAACTCCATCATTAAACTCATAAAAATATACTTTTGAACCCATATAAAAAATTATTAGATATTTTTATACTCATTTCCTTTAAAACACATTTTGACACTAAAATACCTTTAACAAAATAAATAAGTTTATCTCATTAAATAAAACATTAAACACTATACTGAAATAAAAATATTAAATATTTTTTTTATAGAGGAAGAAAAATCCTTTAACATCATAAATGTTAAAAATATTCCTTTTACACTTTGTTAAGAAAGTCAAACATTTCGTATGAAATATGAAAAAATATATTTTATTAACAGACCTTTGTAAAATGTAAAAGGAGTGATAAAATGTCCTCTTAAATCATTTATTTAATTTTTTTTATCATCCATCAAGAAATATATACATGGAATAAAGATATTATAATTAAATCCAAAAAAACATTTTAAAACTAGTTTTTATGAAAAAATATCCCATGCATCAAATTTGAATTGTAATGTAAGTTTTATGTATTATTTTTATTAAACGTTGGGTTCAAAGCCTCATTTTATTATGAATGCAATGACCTATTTCTATCCAGGTAGAGGAGGACCCATTACATAGCCCATATTCCTAATTCCAAGTGGCTCATAAACATGGTCTGAAGGCCCTGGGGATTGAAATCCCTAAATCTAGGTTCAAAATCCTCTTTTTTTCCCCAAATCCTCCTTTAGTGAATAGTACTACTGCAATACATGGGCTGCAACATTTCCCATTAGTACCTCAGCCGCTACAGTCCAAACATATCTTTTGTAGGTTTACTATATTCAAAGGGATCACGATTATATAATTTTAATAATCATAATAATTTTATAATTATAATTTATATTAATTAATTATACTTTTAGATCAAACTATTTAAGATGACTATGAAAAATGAATTTCAATAACTCATAGACTGTATTCCATACATACACAAGAGTAACATTTATATATCTCAACAAAAAAGAGGTAAATAAGGTTAGTATTATATTATCATTATAGAATTATTTTTATATCATAAATAAGATATTTTTTCATTAAATACACGTATATATTTTATTCATGTCAGGTGATCATGAAAAATTAAATACATTGGTTCGTGAGGTGGTAGTATACATGTACACATGGGTGATATCTTTATTTTTTATTTATTGGAAGAGAATTAATTTAAATATTTATTTACCATTAAAAAATGAAATTTATATCTTATAAATAATATTATTTCATTTTTTTGAATCATTATGGAAAACCACAAGAATCTGTGATGAAAAATTAAATACATCATCTCGTGAGGTGGTAGTCTTCATGTACACACATGCAATGTTTTTATTTTTCATATGATTATTATGTATATAAAAATGGGTTATTATATAATCATAATAACATTTAAGTATATTAGATATAATAATTTTATTATATCATAATTTTTAGGAGTTTTTTCAAGGAAGAAAAAGAGGAAGTGAAAAATAAAAATAATTGAATAATAACCATATCTCTTCTTTGGAAAACCTCATTAGGTTCATACCTAAAGTCTTCTAAGGATGGTACTTTGATCAAACTATAACCTCTAGGAAAACATTTGAAAAGTTAGTAAATTATTTATATATGTATTTGTTTAGGTAAGAGTCTCTTGAGGCATGGATAATAAATGAGATGGGGTGTTATTTTATATGCGAGGGAGAGGACACACTTGGAGTGTCATGACCCGACCCACCAGGACCCTTCCACGACTAGTAGTTTTCCAATGGTAACACCCCATGCCCACCTAAAATATGATAGGGGATAGAAAAAAATAAACAAGTGAGTATATAATTGAAATGGTAGGCCTTATACCAAGGCACCTATACACATTAACACAACCAGCTTCATGGGACAATGTAGTGATATATTAAAAGACTAAAATAGCTAGAGTGAAATAAATGTGTGCAACAACATCTAGAAAACAAATAATAGTAAAGAAAGGTAATACAATTTTTATAAAAATGAAAAATTTATTCTGAACTAGAAATGAGTTCCCCACCTAAAAACTACTATGAAATGGGAAATAGAAGAGATCCTGTCTCACAATATCCATAGCTGGCAACTAAAAAGATCCAACACCTTTGAGTACCACTATAATCCTCTGATCCTAAGTCCACTGAGATAACTAATTATATCAATACATTATACATAGGAAAAAACATGTTTAGGAATATCCCATGTATGAGTAAGTATATATATATATATATCCATTCGGGTACCCTGAAAACCAAGAGGGAAGAAATATAATATGGCAGTGAGCTTAACCCATACATAATAGGGGGAAGGAAGCTCACTCATCATGAATGCTCATAAAGAACCCCTATTTGATAAAGGAGAGTTATTTCAATCTCCAGATCCATATATGTATTATTATGAGTCTCATTAAACCTCTAAAGGACCTATATTTGATTCCAACCACCATGGATAAACTCACAAGAATCGGAGTGATGGGATCACTCCTCGTTGATGCACTCTAAAACTATGAGAGAACTATCTCCAGTGGAGGACCCTCTCCCTCATAGAGCTTAATGATAGGTATTACCACTACAAATATAGATTATTTCTTCCCTTTACTGTATGGGTGTAATATATCAAGATTTTAAAAAGAACAACTATCTTCAGAAGCATACAAAATATGAAACACTGAGCGTAATCTAACCACAAAAGATTATTAAAAAATTATGACTATTATGTCCAACCTATTAAATTTTTAGGTATGTATAGGATTAAATAGTTTTTCAACTATATATAAATAAATTTTCTAATCAATAAAAATTTATTGATTAATTTTTAGTAAATAATAACTCAATGTTTAGTAAAGCCATTTAATTCATCGAAGATACTTTTTTTTCAAAAATGATTTTATTGGTTTTTATGAGTGAGTGCTATTATTAATTTTTTGAACTTTTAAAATTATATTTTATGAAAAAAATATAATTTTTTAATTCATTATATCAAAATTAACTTTGGGTCAATTTGTTTTATTTTTCTGAAAAGATTTATTTTTCAGTGAATAATTAAAAATAATGATTTTTATTGAAAAATATGTTTTATTTAAATGTATTTCAAAGTAAAATTATATTTTTAATTAGTTTTAAAATTTATTTTTTTTTCCTTTTCCATTTATGGATTTTAAAATTAACTTTAAACTTGAAAATAGAGCAAAAATATTTTATACTTAAAATATGTATATTTTTTAAAACACATTTTTCATCACATTTTGTAAATTTAATTTTAAATAAAATTATAGCACATATATATTTTGAATTTTGAAAATGGATTCCAAATTTTGAATCATTATAGAGAAATTTGGTTAATATATTACTTTTATTTTTAGTCAATATGAATAGTAACAATGATAATTTTTTTACTATGGTAAAGGATAAATCGGGTAATTAAGAGTTAAACATATTATGATAAGAACAATAAAATGAACCTAAAAATTTACTTAATTTTATTTTATAATTCTACTTGATTCATAAGTATCTGATATTTGGTTATATGTCTTGTTTTTCTCTTTGTGTGTGATTATGACCTTTAAGATATTTTATGTAATGAAAAGTCGAAAATATAACTCTTGTTTTTAGTAAATACAATATTTTTAACATGGGGATAAAAAAAATAAATGTTTGGTTATATATATTATTTTAAAATTTATATGATTGATATTTAACATGATAATTTATTTCTAATTTTTAGTGAATAAATAGTTTCCTTAAATACTTACACAAAGCTGACACAATAATTGTTTAGTTTATTGAAAGATAAGATAAATCATATTAAAAAAATTAATAGAAATATAATATGAAGAAATTAATGTGTTCTATGAATTTTTATATGAATATAAAATTTTACAGTTTTAATAAAATATTTTTTTTTAAATTTCATTTTTTTCTTGATGTTATTTAAGTAAATGTAATGAATAGTTCTAAAGATTGAAATTAATGATATTTTTAATAAATAATATATTATTAAATGATAAAAAATTCCTAAAATTATTATATTAAAATAATGGATTATGATATAGTTTAAAATATAAACCATGGTACATTTATGGGAATTATTTTTATTTATATTAACTATAATAACCCTTAAAGAGTAAAAAGCCTTGTTGTCGTAGTAAGTGTGAAAAGGGTTTCCAGGGGGGGTTAAAACTAATGTATAATGGTACAATAATAGTAAATAATTTTCCTAATTTAAGTGTATGATATTATCTATACCAATACTCATCTTATAATCAACTATTATCAATTTTGAGCAATTTGGACCACAAAATTAATTTATATAAATTTAGTATTTTAAGACATTCCATGAGTACCCCTCCTCACTCTTATAAAAGGGAATCTATTATTTTATTTATTTTACAATTAAAAACCACATTATTTCATCCAATATAATCCCAAATACATTTATAACATCCCAAACCATGTTATTAATTCATTATTTATGTAATAATACCAACCTTATAAGTCTTAAGGTGTTAAGGAAATGAGGTTGTCTGAATAAGAGGTATCGTTCTTAGCCAAGTGATTATATTTGATTTCTTCATCCACCTCCTTGAAATATTCCTTAAAAATGATTATATATTAAAATATTTATCTTAAATATAATTATATATTATTATGTTAATTTAGTATCCTATATCAATCTCCAACCACTATCAAATGGGAAATGAATTCATTATTCATGCGTGCAGTGGACTACCTGCTCATGGATCGATGTAATTCATTTTCATTCAACACCTCTCATGGATAGTTATAATGATATAATTAATGTTTATATATTATATTCATGAAATATTTATCATTACAAAATTTTAATATATCATTTAATTTCTTACCTTTCCATTCACTCAAAAATGATAACTTTGTTCGTGTGTACGTGCATACTACCTCCACTACAAAGCGATGTGATTAATTTTTCATCACCACATCACATGGATGATATGTATAATAATATTTAAATATGTAATATGATATTTTGAAATAATTTAATTTTGTAATGATAAAATAATACTTACCTTATTTCCATAATGATCGTTGAAAAATGGATACGATACTCATGCTTGTGTATGGCCTACCATCTCAATAATTATAAAATACTTTATTTTTCATAACCATCATTCATGATTTGTTTTAAAGGTATAATTTATTTATAAAAAATGATAATTATTCCATTTTTGTTATGTATATGATATAATAATAACCTATTTCACCCGATTCAACCTATATAAGTCATTTTAAACTTAGGAACATGACATACTCAAAACACATGACATGGACTTAACATATTGAGTAATTTACTATATCATTAAGTGAAATGAAATAAATGTTTTAAGGATAAGGTATTGAAGAAATAAAAGTTTCTTTATGAACCAAATAATTTATATTTTTTTATTATATAGGAGTAAAGGGAGATACATGAAATGTCTGGACTCAAGGTATGGGGTTTCGTCTCAATTTTTTTTTATTGAACCATATTTTATTATTATGCACATAATTTCTTTTATATGTTGTAATAAGTCCCTTTTATGTATTATATCATAAATCCTTAATAATATTTGATATTTTATGTTTCAAATTGAATTAATTTATCCAACGGTATTTTACTTGAATGTTACCAAGTGGTAAAATGATTCTTAACTCAATTTTTGTTCATTATATTATAACTCTTCTTAATTTAATTTATTATGAAATGATTCTATGTGAATTATACTCCAAATTATTTTATTCTATTTTCCTCTTTTTTTTTGTGGATTTCAAATCTTTTTATATAATCACTTCTGTTAATAATTCTCAATTCAATGATATAATCCTTGTAAGAGTTATTCGTCTCAAAATATATTTCTATATAACATAAATTTATTATTTGTAGCTGTTTTATTTTATGAGGTTAATATAATTTCCCTAAAAATGCTATGTCATGAATATTAGTATTCTCATGATATTTAATGTTTCATTTGAATTTACTCTTTTTTGGGTCTTATGTTTGAAACGTTACTAAAGTAGAAAAGTCATTATGTTATAAACTAATTTCCTTTAGAGAATGTTTATGTTAATGTTTATTTGGGGGGGGGGGTGTTACATGATATTATTTTCTTAAACAATATATATTTTATTATACTAGATTTTTGAATGCAGTTTACATGTTTGTTTTCTTTTCTCCCCTTATTAAATAAATAAAATTCATTAAATTTATTTATATGTGCTACTGATCGCGTATCTTCTTTTAGATATGGAATATTTCTCTTCCATATCAATATTTTATAAAATGTTTTAACAAATTTTATTTCATAAATTTAAATTATTTACTAAAAATATTTTACATAATCTTTTACCTAATTTTAAAAGTTTTTAAAAGGAAATTTCTTATAATTTTTCAAATGGTTAACTTTGGATTCCCTTTTTTAAAATGTTTGAAACAAATGATTATTTTTGACATCTACGACATAAATGTATTTTCCCATAATTATCACCAATATTTTATTTTAATATTACTTTATAAGATTCCAATTTAGTTTTCAAATAAAATTATTTTTAAAATATATTGTGAATATTTTTTAGGAGTGTTCTTAAATGTAAAAATGGTCATTTCCCTCAAGAATGATTTTAATGATTTTTTAATGGTTTATCCAATCATAAATGTCAACAACACTTGATGTTAATTATACTCCACTAAGGATATTTTGTATTTATACAATCATAAATCTTTCTCTAGATATATTATGATTGTTTCAATTATATTTTTAGGGAACCAATTTCTTTTATATGGGTTAATCATGTTATGAATTGAAAAATGGATTTTTCTATGAGTTTTATGATGAAATTAAATAAATAAATATATATACTTTATTTAGGGTAGGGTTATTGGGATTATTTTATGATGATGGATTGTTATGTTATAGACTAATAATAGGTGGTTCCATTATAAAACGGGGGTTTGTGATCCCATTATAACTCTTCAATGCATTGGGTAAAGGGAAGGAGTTAATCAACTATGTTTCTCCTAAGATATTATTGGAATATACTTTGATGGTTATTACAATTGTAATTGTGATGGTTATTTTATATGTAACCATGATGGTTATTCTAAGTGTAACCATGATGGTTATCCCATTTTTAAGTGTGATAGGTAAATGATTCATAAAGTTACCTATATGATTTAGTTATACTTGTTATGAGTTTTTAATGATTTATTTGATCAATATTAACATCATGTGGATCATGATTAATTATTAAATGATTTTTTACTTTGTAATAGATTCATGATATGATTTATGATCAAGGTATTTATGGGTTTTAATTTAGTTATTTTATGATCATAAACTATGATTATGTCATCATTCCCTTTTGATCATTTTAATCTAACTAAAGACATTCATTTTACAATGATTCTGTTTAACCTGATTGATAATTTTATGTCACTCTTCTTTTGGTTCTTTTTTTTAGTTTTATGAAGGATGATGTTGAATTATTTGAGTTTAGAAGGTCTTCACATGTAAATAATTTTATGGAAGATTCTGAAGACATAACATGAAATATAAAAACCTGGGTATATTGGGTTATGATATTAATATTTATGAACCTGTTATTTTGGATCCCAAGTTGTTAAGAGTTTTTCCAAATTCTCCAAAACTCTAAACCAAAAAGGAAAATAGGTATGTAGGTGATACAATATTTCTTTTTAATGTTGTTTATTTTTTATGGAAAAAATTGGGTTAAATTTATTGGTTTCAAATCCATAAATTTAATGTTTATGTTCCTATCATCAAATCTAGGATTTAAGGGTTTTGAATGTTATATTTGGTATCAGATCAGGGTTTAGATAACTTTGTAGTTTATGATATTTTCATGCAAGGTTATCTTAATTATTATGGATACTATCATGGGTTAATAATTTTAAGGTTTATCAAAATTTCAAAGTCTTAAACACCCCTTTTGAGGTTTTAATTAATGGAATTTTATGGTGACTAATGATATTTTAGGAGGCGTTACATTAGTTTTAGGTATATGTAACCCTTACGTTTAACATAAATTATTATTTTATGATTCAATGTTGAATTATATTTTAGAATCATATATGATCTTGATGTGGCTTTATGGTGATTCAAGGTATTTATATAAATGAATATAATATTTTAAATATTATATGATTAAGGCATATACCTTTTGGGATATGAATTTATGAGTAACTAATGTTATTTTTAGATTAATGTTGAATTAATATTGTAAGAATTTGTCATCAAATACTTCTAATTTTTGGGTTTCAATATTGGTTTAGAATATGTTTAATTTTTGAAGGATATTTATTTATGGAATTATTTATCTTGAACTTTTTGTATTACTGTTGAATTTTAGAGATTATTGTGTTATTTATTTATATAGATGTATATACATTTTGGTGATTATCTTACCTTGTGCTAACTATTTTGGTTTTTTGTAATTTCTAAAGTTACGAGGAATATATTTTTATTATCTTATGGATTATGTGATTCATTAGAAGATGATTTTAGTACTTTGGGCATAAAAATTTCATCTTTAATAATCATAAATTAGAAAAAAAAGAGATTGTGGTGGAAATTGATCAAGAGATAAAATTTTATATTTCAAGTAAGTATATTTCCATATTTTATTAATTTTTATCGTAAAAGAATTTCTAAATTATAGGAAAAAGATATTGAAATAAAAAATTTATCCTATTATCATCATTTATGATGAATATATCATATTTTTCACACCTATTTGGTTTATGGTTTTTAGGTCGTTGACTTTCTCATAATTATTCACTTTCATGGGATCAATGATCTGTATCACTCAACATCATTATTTGGACATTATTTTTTTCTTCCATGTCCATATTTTCACTTCCCACTAATGTTTTACTATTTGGAAACCAGGTATGTGTTATTTTATATCACCGTCATAATTACCATTCTCTCATATCAATAGGATTCTTTATTCACTCTTTTTCATGATGTGGGATTTCAAAAAAGGTATTTTAAATTTTCAATAATTGATTACTAATTATGAGTTCAAAATTTCATGGATAAAATTTCATAAAGGGGGATAATTTAATATCTTAATAATTTAAAAATATTGACTATTTTCAATAGAATACAAAACACGCAAGATTGAGCATAATCGAAATATGCATTATTATTATTTAGATTTGACCATTGTGGCAGAACCCATCAGATCTCAAACATGATTTAATTATTCTTAATTATTCTTTAAATAAATTTTATAGGTTTCTAGATAATTAGGGTTAAAAATGGATATATTTTGAGGAGACAAACATTTCACATGGTTGGAACATGATTAATACTAATATTTTATAAATCGTGTGATATGGATATGTGTTTTAATAGTGTGGCTTTTCATAGTCTTAGTAGAGTTAAAGAAACTTTTTATCTCACCAAGGAAAATCATATAGGGTATGGGTGTTAGTAAAAGGGGTGAATAGTTTAACCAAACCACATAGGTTGTCCCAAGAGGCCATGTGTCTTTTCTTTTTAAAGATATGGTAGCAACAAAATGTTAGTACACTATTTTTCTAATTGTGTGGACTAACTATTTGTGGTACTCTGAACCATTAAATTATCATTTTACCACTTTTCCACATGGTATTTTTTTATTCCTAATTACCCTCCAATCTCATTTAGGCTCGACAAAATAATTACCCTAAGATCTAGAGGCTTATCTAATGATTTTTTTGTGATTTACCTTTTTTTCTTCATAGATTTACCATTGTATGTTTTTAAGTGGTTTCATATTTCTTTCTTAGATCCTTACTAGATACCCCTATCTTTTTGGAACCTTTGTGGGATTTTTATTTCAAATAAAAGGGGTTTTATGGAGTTTTATTTGGTTTCTTATGGGTCTAGGATTTTGATGACCCAATCTACTCTTCTATGATCTCCGTTTTTGATACCATTTATTTTCCCCCCATTCATGAGGTAAGAGTCTCTAAAAAAGTTTTAATTATATGAATTGATTATTTTTATTATAAATTTCATTATATTATTCATTTCATTTAATTTATTGATGATTATAATAGAATTCTGTATAATGAAATCATGTTTTTAATGTGGTTTTCCTTATGAACGGTTTGTGTACACCAAGTGTTTGAAAAAATTATTAAATTCTTGTTTTGGTTTAAAAATTGGTTTTAAATCACTGAACCAGATTCTATTTTCATTGGAAATATTTTTTTAGGAATGAGACTTTTTTATGATATCTTGTTTCACATAACCAATGTGGCCATCCGGTTCTGGTGGATTTTCTAGTTAACCCTATTTGGTTCATCACATAATGGTATTAGGATAAATACCCATCCTAAAGTGTGATAACACTGCATGGGTTTCTCTTAGTGACTTGGGTAGACATAGGTTATGAACATCATGATTTGGGTAATAAGTGCGAGAGGGTGCTTGGCCATCCCCCTTATGTGTTTAAAATCTAGTCATTATGGGTGGTTGGAAAATTTTTACCAAGTTTGAGACATGTATTTTGAGGTCATTTAAATGAAATGGATGTGGAGTTTATTTAAATAGGTCTTTTCTTTTTTAATGTTTTCATTTTCATCAATAGCATATTTATTTAAGTTATTGATGTTTTAAGGTGATGAGATAAATTCTTGAAGTTAGTTCGATGATTTATAATTTTTCTCAAAAATATGATAGGTTACCATCTTGTGTTTATTAAAATATCCTCCCTATAATATCTCTTCTGAATATGGGTGAGGACACTATGAGAGAAGTTCCACAAGAAAATCCTCTAGTTGACCCTTCTTTAGTAGAATCCATAATCCACAGTATTCAGACTCTAGGTCAAGAAAGTGTTAGAAATATGGGATGTGCAGTGGATCATGGATTGAAATTCACTAAGTAGAATTCACTCATCTTCTATGGTAATAAATAAACTCAAGAATATGAGGATTTTCTCAATCGGATTGAGAGGATATTCAACTTCTTAAAGAAACCCAAGGACTCGAAGGTGGGTTTTTTTCACATATAATCTTGGGGGATTAGGTAGGAGATGGAGGGAATCTATTGTGAAAGCTATGTTGCATGAAGGTCTTACTTGGACCTCTTTCAAGAATTTTTTTAATTTGAAATGTTACCCTAAGACATCATGTGAAAAAAAGACTCAAGAGTTCCTAACCTTCGAGCAAGGCCATTGTACTATTCTAGAGCATTCCACCCATTTTTCTGAGTTGGTTCATTTAGAACTGGATCTTGTCACCAATTAGTACCTAAAAGATCAAGGGATTGAGTTGGGATTGAGTCCTGATACTCAATAGATGTTTATTCTCCTAAGCCTTCTGCGTTTCATGTATTTAGTCAACAATGTAGCTTTAGTGAAGGCTGAAAAATATGGAAAGTCTTATTTGGGTGGAGCTTAAGTTGAATAAGTTGTTATCTAAGGTGTGTATTCTTTCTAAAAAACAAAGAACATGGGTGGTTTTTTTTCTTTAAGACCACTTTTAGGGCTTTGTCAGGAAAATATCAGTTTTTTTACTATCAATATGGTTAGAATTGTAATACCAAGTATAGTTATACGAAGTTTCCTAAGACTTTTCATTATTGTAGACTATCAGGGAATCTTATGTTTTTTCTGAAAGGATATACCATGGAAGTAATGCTAGATCCACTCTATCTAAGGGTTCAATGGTTTATAATGAAGCTTCTAATTTTGGTGGTTATAATCCCCATGACAAGGGGTATTTTCCTGTGGTGAATACTAGATATATTAATGAATTGAAGTGTGTGATAGAGGAATCTAAAGTAGGGATATATACTATTAGAGATATGTTATTTATTTTATCTTCTAAGGTGACATATTTGATTAATACAGGTGGTACACAATCTATTAAATATTAAAATTTCATTGATGGGTTGGGATTACATTTAGAACATATTCCATTCTTGTTGGATATTTCCATGAAATTGGGAAAGTGGTCAGAAAAAAGGTTTCAAGTGCCCCACATGTCAGGTGATGATAACTGACCTCGAGGTGGCATGGAAATTTTTAGTTCTTGATATATACTTATTTGACCTAATACTTTCCATGGATTAGATAATTAATATTATGGCCCAGATAGTCTATTTTCACCAATGGGTTCTTTTTTTATCTTTTTATGGGGTCACTCATGTTTTTTATGGCGATTGGGACACAATATTGGGAAGGTTAGGGCAAATTGTTACTTATGTTTGGGTATTATTATTCCAGTTGGCAAAGATGTTCTCTGGTGTTGTTCACCCTTGTTTGGGTTGTCTAATTCTAGTAGTGGTGTGTGTATAACCCAAGGGCTATTCATATTATTTTTGTGGTTTACCATCACAAATAGAGTTTAAGTTTACTAATTAACCACTCCTTGGTATGATACCCATTTACATGTCATCTTATCTAATTTCACCTTTAAGTTGGTGGAACTTAAAGTACATCATAAGGACCTTGAGGCTATGAGATTTATTCATCCTATCATGTCACCATGGGATTCGCCTATCCACTTTACTAAGAAGAAAGTTGAGTGTCAAACTTTTTGAGGATTATAAAAAGTTTAATTGGTTGATTGTTAAGAATAAGTATTGTTTTAAAAGGATTTATTATAACTTTGATTGGCTTAGAGGGACATGATCATTTTAAAATAATGATGCTTGGTCATGATACCAACGGTTGAGAGTTTGAGAATATGATATAACTAAGATACTATTTTGGATATAGTAAGGAAATTTTGAGTTTCTGGGTATTCCATTTGATTTCACAAACACTCTTCTGGTATTTATGGATTTGAATAACTGAAACTTTCATTATTTCATTGAATATATTTTTTGTATTGTTTGGTGGTGTTTTTTCTGTTCTCCAGTCATAAGAAGAGTATATGAACAATATAGATATAATTATTCAATCCTTAAAGAAACATATTCTATATAGTTAGCTTCTCAAATGTGATTTTTGGAATTGGGAAGTGAATTTTCTGGGGAATGTCATCTCTGATAGGGTCATCTCAGTGGATCTTGAGAAAATAAAAGCAGTTATGTCCTGGTAGCTTCCTAAAAATGTGTTTAATATCTGGAGCTTCTTGCTTGTGCCTAGTTACTATTGATTTTTTTTAGGATTTCTCTAAGATCATATCTTGGATGATAGATTTAACTCATAATGGATTAAAGTTTGAATTGAATGAAAAATTCTAGATAAATTTTTAGGATATAAAGGTGAAGTTGGATTCAGCACTTATTTTTATTCTTTTGGAATCGGGTTTTGGTTATGATATTTTCTATGATACTTTTTGTATAGGTTTGTGATATATCTTAATAGAGGGGAAATAGGTAGTAGCCTAGGGATCTATCCAATGAAACCATCATGAGAAGAAATACCCTACCCATGATCTTGAGTTGGTAGTATTTATGTATTTAGTAAAAACATAGAGTCATTATCACTTTGGGGAGTAGTTTACATTGTATTCTAATCATATGATCATGAAATTTATTTTCACTTAGAAGGATTTGAACATGAAACATAATATATGGGTGGTGTATCTTCATACATTTGATTTTTATATTGAATAAAATCCTATGAAATTGAATATGGTTGTTGTTGCATTGAGAAGAAAATTACCAATAGAATCTATGAAGGAATTGGTTGAGGAGTGGCCTCTCATGATTTTTTATTGGGATGATCTTGGAAGGGAAAGAGGTTTCGGGAAATGTTTTCTTAGTAATGATGAAAGAAGAATCATATTTTTATGATTGATTTCATCTCGTGCAGTTTATAGACATCATGTCCCAATTCTTAGGTAATAGGTTTTATGGTGGGGAGACCTTAGGTGAGTAGTCTCTGTCTCTCAGTGGAGCTTTGTGCTTTCATAGAATGTTGTTTATACTAATTTCTTTGAGGAAGGAGTTGATGGAAAATGGACAAATATCATGTTGGTCCATACACCCTAGGGATACCAATATGTATCATGAATAAATATTTCAGTATTGGTGGAAAGGGATGAGGTGGTTGATTGCAAATTTAGTACCATGGTGTTTCACATGTTATAAAATTAAGGCAGAACACCATAGACCTGTTGGTTTGTTGTAACCTTTATCCATTTTGGTTTGGAAGTCGGATGATATTTACATGAACCTCATCATTTGTTTTCAAGAGACTAAAAGTGGGAATGATACAATTATAGTGATTATTGATCAACTTAAAAAATCATCTCATTTCATACCAATAATTGAGTTGATGAAAGTGGAATAACTCAATGAATTTTACATACAAGATATTATGAGACTTAATGGGGTTCCCTCTATGATTTTTTCTGATAGGGACCTAAGGTTCACATCCAAATTCTGGAATTGAACCTAAATTTGATGGGTTCCACATTAAAATTGAGCATGGATTATTATCCCTATACAAATTGACAAATAGAGTGCACTATCCATGTTCCTAAGGACATGCTTCAGGTTTATGTGGTTGATTTTGGTAGATCATGGGAAAATCATTTTCCTATGGTCTAATTTTTCTATTACAATAGTTATCAGGATTTGATAAAGATAGAACACTTTGAATAATTATATGGTAGGCCTTTTAGATCTCCCTTTTTCCGGGTAGAGTTTGTAGATAAGTCTTTGTTTTGTTTTAGCCTCATTCTTGACACAACGAAAAAGGTATGGTTGATTCTGAATAGTTTTTCCACAACATTGATCCACCAAAAATATTATGCAGACCATCGTCTTAGGTTACTATAATTTGAGTTTGGTGATCAGGTTTTTCTTAGAGTTTCACCTTTCTTGGGACATCATTAGTCAGGTATATAAGAAAAGTTAGTACCATGGTTTTTTGGCCCCTTTAAGACTGTGGAGAAACTTAGAAAAGTGGTATATCAGTTAGACCTACCATCTCTATTGACTTCGATTCACAAATTGTTTCATGTTTCTCACCCGCAGAGATATCCACTATATACTACCCATGTGATTGAATGGTAGGATGTTGATCTTATCCTGAATACCATGGTTGTTGAGAAAATAGTTCATATTATAGATATCCAAGATTAGTTACTATCTAGTACAATGATTCCCTTGGTGTGGGTACTGTAGTAGTGTGGCCAGAGTACCATGAGATGTGTGAGTGGGAGTCATTAATGAGGAAGTAACAGCCTTATATTTTTTTGGTTTGAGGATCTTGAGACCTTTTTGGAGATATGAAAAAAATTTGGTGGGGATAATTATATCACCTATCCGATCTCAAGTATGGATTAATTAATCTTTGCTTCTCTTTAAAGTTACTCTAGATATTTCAGCAGAATAAGGGTTGAAAATAGATATTTTTTGAGGAGTTTAAACATGTGTAAGGTTAGTGCATGGTTAGTACTAACCATATAGAAATCATTTAGCATGGATCTATGTTTTAGAAATGGAGTTTTTTATGGTTTGAGCATGGTTAATTAAACTGTGTGGCTCACCAAGGAAACTGTGCAGGGTCTGGGTGTTTGCCCATGGGGGTTGTATATTATGAAAAAACATTGGATATTTTCTTAGTAAACTATGTGGATTTTATTTTAAAAGTGATATTATACACACATGGTTTATGCACATTTTTTCTTATAGTATGGACTAACCATGTTCGGCACTCTGAACCCTTAAAAATTTTATTTTTTCCATTTTTCCATTATTCAGTTTTTTACCTAATATCTACTGAATCTCATTTAGGATCAACTTAATCCTTCCCTAGAAATCTAAAGGATTTTTTATTGGGATTATTGGTAATTTAACTTCTTTCTTGATCAATATATCAAGGTACATTTAGGTTTTGAAGAAGTTTTCACTTCCTTTCACAAATCTTTTCCATATCTCTCCTCTTCTTATTCCGTTAAAACCCATACGGGATATAGATTTCATATCTAAGGTGTTTAATGGAGTTTTTATGTGTTTATTATGGATATAAGACCATTATCACCTGATCTACTCTTCCCTGATCTCTATTTTTAAAGCGTTTATTTTGAACACCATTCTTAAGGTAGGAATCTCTATACAAAGGGTTATTTCTATGCATTTATTATTGTTCTTATAAATTTAATTAGATTATTAATTTAATTGAATTTATTTGTGATTATAATTAATTTTTTTTAAAGATATAATTTTTTAATGGGGATTTACTTTAAAATGGTTTATACACACCATGTGTTTCTTAAAATTATTTAATGGTGGTTTTTGTGTAAAAATGGGGTTTCAAGTACCGAGGTGGATTGGACATGTTTGAAAAATGAATTAAAAATTATAAAAATGGATTTTTAAATAGTTTTGGATAAATTTATCACATTGGATGACCTTGGGTGCATCGGGAAAAGACATGTCACTCATAGTGTGTGCAATTACACTTTAGGTTTTATTACACTTAATTGTGTGTATTGTCACTATATGTTATACTGGTTAGAGACACTATAGGCCTAGATTGGGGATTTATTTTTATGTTTAGTACAAGTAACCATAGTTTAAATCATAATTGGTGTGATTTTTTTATAATTTATTTTATTATCACAAGATGGATTGTGTCATGGTTATTTTCTCTCATGATTTCACATGATGGATTATTTCATGGTTATATTTATTGCATGCTTAACTTATAGTGTACCCCTGGACTATATTAATTATTCTTTGATGATCATCACATGTAATTTTTATATTCCTTATATTGAGAATGAGAAAGTATTTTATTGAAAATAAAGGATGATTTACAAAAGGATTTGATTTTTGAAAATTATTTGGAAGTGTGTATTTTTTACAGATAGAACTGTTGCATTCTTGGTATTAGACTTTTTATAGATTTTGTGGTGGAATCCCACTGTAAATTATGCCCACACCTTACTATTTCATTTCAACTATTATAGATGATTTTTTGTAGTATTTATGTAAAGGTAAGGGTATTATGTATCATTTCATATTCTCTTTTCATCATAGCCTTCATAGTGGGATGGTTTATAGGTGACAATTGGTCACATGGAGGCTTAACGGTCTTATCTTATCATACATTTTGGTTTATTCTGTTTGGTTTGGATAATATAGATCTTGGATGTCTATCTTTATTCCACATTAATCTATTATTTTATTTCATGTTTTTCTATATTCATGACTTGTTAGCATTATCTTATTTTACATAACCATTGTGTTGGGCTGGCTTAGGTGTCTTGCCTAGTTAACCTGGGTTGGTTCATTATAGTTATATTCTAGACCTTACATTGGAATTTTTGAATAGGATAAATTAATTTTTTAAATATATATATAATGTCTCTAACAAATAAAAATTTATTGATTAATTCATAGGAAATAATAATTTTATTTCTAGTAAAGTAATTTTATTCTTCAAAATATGTTTTCTTTAAAAATGTTTTTTATTTCTCTTTACAAGTGGAAATTAAAATTAATTTTCAGAAATTTTGGAAATTTATTTTGATTAAATAAATATATATTTTTAAATTATAATATCAAAATTATTTTTGAGCATTTTTTTTATATTTTTCTAAAAATATTGAATTGTAAGTGAATAGTTCAAAATACTGATTTTAATTGAAAACTGTATTTTTATTTTAAATTATTTTGGAATAAAAAACTATTTAGTATTATTTTTAAAATATAATTATATCCTATTGGTTTAAAATAATAAAATTATGGTTCTTTAAATAAAATTTATAATTTAACTTATTATTAAAAACATTTTATACTTAAAATAGGCATTTTTCTGAAGAATCATGTTTCATTTCATTTTTTTAGTTTAATTTTATATTTAACCCTTAAAAATATGTGTTTCAAATTTTAAAAATGAATTCTATATCTGGAATTAGTGGTTCAAAATTTGGTAAATATACCCCTTTATTTTTAGTCGATACGAGTAGTGTCTATAGTATTTTTTTTACCACAGTAAAGTGTAAAACGAGCAATTAATGGTTAAAAATAATATGACATGGGCTATAAAATGACCCTAAAATTTATATTAATTTTATTTTATGAGTTCAATTCATCAATAATTATCCAATATTCGGTTATATGTTATTTTTTTTTTCTATTTGGGTGTGATTATGACCTTTATAATATTTTATCTAAAGAAAATTCAGAAATTTACCACACTTGTTTTTAGTCAATATAATATTTTTAACATGGGGATAAACATGAGATATGTTTATTTATAAATATTAATTTAAAATTTAAATTATTTATATTCATGATGATAATATATTTTTATGTTTTAATGAAGAAATAATTACATTAATGTCTTACACAAAGCTGATATGGTAATTATTTTGTTAATAGAAAAATCAAATAAATGATGTTAAAATTATTAAAAGAAATATAAAATGAGATAATTAATCCGATACATGATTTTTATAGATGATTATTATAGTTTAGGGATTTATTAAGATATTTTTTTTCTAATTTCATTTGATCTCTTGATGTTATTAAACTCATAGTAATAAATAATTCAAAAAATTGACATTAATGACATTTTATATAATGATATAAAATTCCTTATAATATTAGACGAGGACAATAAATTTGGAAGTGGTTGATAATATCAATCAATTTTTATTTATGGGACCTTTTCCATTCATAGTAACAATAATTACCTTAAAAGAGTAAAAAATATTGTAGTTGTGGTAAGTGTGAACAGGGTTAATGGGTGTTAAAACCAAAAGATAAGGGTGAAAACATAGTAAAAACTTGTCAAAATTTAATTTTATAAAATTATTTCTACTCATATTCATCTTATATTAAAATAATGTCAATTATTATCTATTTTTAAATCAAAATTAATTTATATTAATTTAATATTTTAAGAAATTCTTAGAGTGCCCCTTCCCTCTCTTATAAAAGGGATTTTTTTATTATCTTTATATCATAGTTAATTCCCCATTTAGTTCATCCAATAACTACAAAAATCCATTCATAAGATTCATACCTATGTTATATGAGCCTTATTTAGTACATAATACTAACCTTACTATTCTTAATGTGTTAAGAAAAGGTGGTTGTCCCAAGAAGAGGTATCATTCTTAAATGAGCGTTTCTGTTTTATTTTTTCTTCCACCTCATTAAAATCATACTTAATATAATTAGTAGATTAAATATGATAATATGTTATAGTGTTAATTAAATAACTTATATACATCTCAAACTGCCCTCAAATAGGAACATAATTCATCATTCATGTGTATGGCGGACTGCGGCCACCCTGACTGGTTATAATTATGTAATTAATATTTACATATTTTATTCATGAAATATATATAATTTTAAAATGATAATATATCATTTAATGTATTACCATTCTATTTACTAAAAAATTATAATGTTGTTTCTACCTACGTGTGAACTACCACCACCATGAAGCAATATGATTGTCTGTCATCCCCACGTCACATGGATGAAACATATAAGTATATATAATTATTTAATATGATATTTATTATATTATTATCATTATGGATAGATAAAATAATATTTAACTTCTTTCCATAATGATCATTGAAATATGGAAACATTACTCATACGTACGTACGGCCCATTGTCTCCATGATTGTAACATAGTTCATTTTTATGACCATATTACCTTATTGCTTTCTAAAGTATAATTATGTAGAAAAATGATAATTATTCCAAGATTATTATTCTGGAGATGATGAAATAATGACCTCTGTGATCAAAAACATCATACAAGAGTAATTTTGAACTTATGAACCGAACATCCTTAAAACACCTGATGTGGACTTAAATAATTAAGTAATTGAATATTTATTAAGATAAATTAAATAAATAGTTTAAGGATAAGTTATTAAAACATATAAATGTTTTTAAGAAATAAAATAATTAATCTGAGTTTATTATACATGAGGTAATGGATATACATGGAAAATATGGATGTGAGGTAAGAGATTTCATCTCAATTTCTTTTCATTGAGGCAGATTATACATGATTTATACACCTAATTTATTTTATATGGTTTATATAAAACCATTTTATATGTTATATCATTAATTATTCATAATTCATGTTATTTTATGTTACAAAATAAAATAATTCAACTAATGGTATTTGACTTGAATGTTAAGAAGTGGTAAAAGGATTCTTAACTAAATTTCCATTAATTAGATTATAAATATTCCTAAATGACTTTTTTATTCAATTATTATGTTTAAATTGATATAAAAATTGTTTTATTCTATATTTACAGTTTCTTTGTGTAGATTTACAATTGTTACAAATAATATCTCAATTTATTAATTATCAATATAATGATATGATCCATGTATGAGTTATTCATAAAAAATTATCATTCTATATACCATATATTTATTATATTGATTAGATTCAGAAATAAGATAATATTAATTTTTAAGATTTTAATATTCATGCATTTAAAAGTCTATAAACCTCATTTTTATTTCATTATAGAAATTGAACTTTAATTCTCATCTCAATTGCAATTCATGTTTAAAAGAAAAATTTGGTCCCAATCAATCATCTAGTTGTGAAATTCATTTCTTTAATTTTTGTAATTTTATATTTTGGTATATGATTGATAAATTTATTTGGAACATTTTATCTCTTATGATTGATGGATCAATCCCAATGGAAGATGATGATTTTTGGGCATTAAAGAAAGAAATTTTCTGGATAAAGCTTAATAGGCCTAAGGCCCATCAAAAAAAGTGGGTCCCACAATCAAAGGCTAATAAAGCTCAAATTTTAATTGTATAAATATAAAATTCTGGTAATCATTTCATTCAACTATTTCTAGAGCTAATTATGATGTTTTTATGAAGATAATGGGAACCCAAGTTGATATTTAAATGGTGGGCCAGATATGAATGCCTATAAAGCCATCCCACCATATCAAGAATAAATTCAAAAAGGATAATCCAATTGGCCTAAACTTTTTACATCTATTATAGGACATATATAAAAAGAAACTTTCCTTTATGAACCATCTGAATTCAGCTATATTCAGTTAAAATTTTACACATAAACAAGGGGGATGAATCTGGTCCTATTTTTGTGGTCAATATTGTAACATCCAATTTCTTTTATTTTCACCCACATTTTGACTCTACTAATTAATGGGGAGGGGAATTGAGTATTAGGGTTCAATATAAGGATCCTAGTATTCATATATAAGGAGATAGCGGTGAAGGTATTTGGGTGTGCAAGTTTTTCTTTCAATTGTAATTTCATCCTTTCATTTTGTAATCGCAATGTCAATTTTTCTCATGTAAGTTTTTCAGTCACGTTCATTTATTAATAAAATTTATTCTTATTATTCTCTTATTTTATTCATTTCAGTATCACATTGATATTGTTTCCTTAGGGAGTAAGTTTATTCATGTCATCTTTTGTGAAATTTCTCACACAACGGTGGAGTGATCGTTAATTCAAAGTTTTTATTCTTCAATCCGAATTCTTTAAGTTGATTTACCTATTTAATTGAGAGAATATCATCAATGGAGGGCTAAAATTTTATGTTTTAATCCTAGGGAGTTTCATGGGGTTGGATTTAATTCTATTTCATGTACTTTAAATTTAGTTCATTATTTTATTATTTCCATTCTATGATTTATTTTATTCTTTATCTTCACCAACTTTAATGATGACAAATTTTGAGTGCTAGTACAATCCAATTCCTCAGAGTGATCATTTAAGTGATCCTCTAAGTGAATTGTTGATTATACTTAAAATAGTTTATGGAATAAATTGTGGAATTATATTGAGTAATTATATCATTTTATAGATACATCTTGAATTAGTAATCCTAAAATTTCTAAGAAAATAAATACATCAAATATAACCCAAGAAACATCCTAGGATCAACTCATATTATTTAATTATTTAGATCAGTTAAATTTCTGTTTTTTATTTTTATTTAAATTAAATAACTAGTTATTAAAATAAAATCAATCCAGAAAGTTTTACACTTCATATCCAATCCTTCCATCAATTATAAGTGTCTCTAGGTTTATTCTTTTGTCCCTTTGGATTCGATCCCTACCTGTACTAAAAAAACCGCATATACATATAGGGTAAATTTGGGTGAAACTAAATTTTAGAACCATTTTTGGGGACCCAAGTATATTATCTTAGACACTCACATCCTTTTATCACCACAAATTCTCTTTTCTCTCCTGACTTTATCTTATCTTTTCCCTTTTCTTCACTCTAAATAACAATTTCATTATACTCTAATGGAGTATCAATATAATTACCCAATGCTAAACCAAATTTGGAATGAAATCAAAAATAAAATATTGGTAATCACCTTGCAAATTAAATTTCATTGATGAAACATTAAATTACTACTACACACCTGATGTCACGTACAATATTTGGGATGATGAAAATTTAAAGCATATATTTCCTGTCCTCTTAAGGATGGTAGAAGATATCAATCTTAGGGAATTAAATGATGTCCAAAATCTTATTCAAATTGATCCCCAAATACTTCTTGAACATTTGTGTGATCAAATAGAGATAACAAATTCTGAGGTTGTATCTTTAAGTTTAAAATTAAAAAACATTAAAATATGTGAGGAACCCATCTCTACATTGAATATCACTTCCATAACCTTATGTAATGTTTATAGTTTCTCACAAATCTCTCATGAATTTACTAAAGAACTAACCTTAGGATTTGGAGTGGATTAATAGGATTAAGTAATTAATGAAGAGTTTTTAAATCAAGATGAAAATGATTTTTTGTATTCACAAGAGGGCAATTTTACATCGTGGATTGAGTGTCCTGAATATTTCTTGAATGATGTTTTTTTAGAAGCACCAATAATTGAACCATTGGGGTAAATAACAAACATTGAGTCTATACCCACTCCAAAAATTCAGATGGAAAATTTTTGGGAGGAATAAAATTTTCAAAAGGAACCAATTATTTATAAATTTTTTAGGGAAGAAACTTATTTTGATTCAAATAATCAATATTATTTAAGAAATTTCAATCAATACAAACTCAAAATTATTTTCCTTCTTTTTCTACTCAATAATACTACCATATGTGATACCTTTCAGTTATTATCCATTTTTCTCTAGAATCCCACAAAATAGGAATTAACCTTGAAATCTTAGGAAAGACAACAGAACAAATTGGATCAACCATTACTGAAATTCCTTTGATTTTCACAATTCTTTTTGAATATGGGTTTTCAAATAAAACAAATTATAAAAAAGAATCAATCTCAATCAAGTTGAAGTGGAGAAATATGGGGTATTTAAAATTTTGAAAGTTGGTATTGAATAATATATGGGGTCCAAGTGAAGATAACGACTTTAAATTAATCACTTTTTGGGAGGCAACCCAGCATATGCATTTATTTTTATTTTTATTTTATTTTTTGTGTTTTTTGTGTTTTTTTGTCAAGGGAACCCCTTGAGGTTTCCAATGTGATCTAATATTTTTTTGTGAGATTTCATAGTTGAATAAGTTTGATCATTTCAAATAAAACCCATGCCATCCAGAGTTCAAACCCAACCTTCAATCACCCCCAAGGAGTATATACATGACATGAAGACAAATTGATCAATTTCTTATTGATGGGTCATAAAATGCAAACCAGGTGGTTTTATTCCATGATTTAATTTCAAATCACATCTCCCCTTTTTCTTCCAAATTATTTTTTCTCTATTATCTTCTCTTTCAAAACTGTGGGCAGTTTCATTCTAGGTTAGGGGGAGTGAAAATCTGGTATTTAAAAAAATTTGGGACTTTATGATAAAAAATTAAATTAAAAATTAAATTAATTATCCTTGAATGCATTAATGTACATTGTGAAACATGAAAATTTATTTTCAAATTATTTTGAATGCATTTATTATGATTTGAATGCATGTTTAAGTTCATGAGCATAGTTTTTTGGAAAGTTCAGTTGTCTGATGTGATTTTTCAAAGTTTACATTTTCACCCTCTCAATCAAAATTACATAATGAATTTACATTGGATATTAGGTTTAAATTTGTGTTCTTGGGTCCATTTCATCATAGAATAGGGTTCAGGGCCACTTTTTTTTTAATTTGAGTATCAAAAAATGAAAAAAATGACCACATAGAACAATGTTGTGTCCAAATGTGTGGTGTTCGGCACTTGGGGATCATGAATCCATAGTTTTCTTTCCTAAATTTAGGATTTATATCTCTATTATAGGGCATGGAATTTACAATATGTGTGACGTCTGACACTTAGGGATCATTACTCCATAGTTTTCTTGCCTAGAGTTAGTATTTTAATATATATTGTGGTTTAAAAAAGAAACAAAAAAATGGATACTCATATTATGGTTTAATTTGATTCCCACCTTGTACTTCCATTTTTTTCTTATTGAACAAGAAAATAGGACCCATGTCTTTTTAGATACAAAACAAATCATTATGTATAATTTAAATTGGATGAAATGTGGAAATGAATTTTAACAAAAGAATGGTCTTGGTCTTGGGATATTCTTGTGAACAAATCTTGTTTGAAATGATTTTAAAAGTTTCATGATTGTTTGGCATGAAATCGTTTGGTGAGAAATGGATGTCAAAATGTTTTTGAAAAATGGAATTCAATTTCATATTTTTGAGATACTTTTCTATTAGGACTAGAAAAACTCATGTTGGGGGGGTGTGATTAGCTGTTGAAAGAGACTAATATTCATTGTTAAAATTTTAATATTCATGTGTTTCAAAGTCCATAAACATCATTTTTAGTGAATTATAGAAATTGATCTTCATTTCTCATCTCAAGTGCAATTCATGTTTTAAAGGAAAATTTGGGACCAATCAATTATCTATTTGTGAAATTAACTTATTTAATTTTTTGAATGTGATATATTGGTATATTATTTATCACTTTATTTGGAACATTTTATCTTTTAGAATCTATGGATGAATCTCAAGGGAATATTAATATTTTTTTGCATGAATGAAGAAATTTTCTAGACAAAGCATAATGCGCCTAAGGCACATCAAACAAAAGTGGGTCCCACAATCCAAGCCCAGTGAAGCTCAAATTTTCACTTTAGAAATATAAAATTATGGTAATAATTTAATTAAACTATGTACAGATCTAATTATGATGTTTTCATGAAGATAATGGTAACCCAAGTTGACATTTAAATGGTGGGCCAGATCTGAACGCCCATAAAGTCATCCCACCATATCAAGCATAACATCCAAATAGATGATCCAATTGGCCTGAAATTTTTAAAAATTTTAGATGGTAAATGGAAGATGATATTTTCCTAAAACTAACCCTTAGTATTCTACTATATTCAGTTATAAATTCACACATCAACAAGGGGAATGAACCGGGTCCTATTTTGTGGTCAACATTGTAACATCCAATTTCTTTTATTTTCACCCACATTTTGAAAATCCTAATTAATGGGGAGGAAAATTTATTATTGTGGCTCAAGATAATGATCCTAATATGACTATATAAGGATCTTGTAGTGAAGGTATTTGGGTGTGCAAGTTTTTCTTTCAATTTTAATTTGCAGCTTTCATTTTGTAATCGCAACGTCAATTTTTATCACGTAAGTTTTTCATTCACGTTAATTTATTAATAAAATTTATTCTTATTATTCTCTTATTTTATTTTTTTCAATATCAAATTGATACCATTGACTTTTGGGTGAGTTTATTCAAATCATCTTTTGTGAAATTCCTCACACAATGGTGGAGTGATCGTTATTTCAATGTTTTTCTTCTTCAATCCCACTTCTTTAAGTCGATTTCCCTCTTCCGTTGATAGAATAGAATAAATGGAGGGATAAAATTTTATGTGTTAATAATAGTGATTTTAATGGGGTTGGATTGAATTCTATTTCATGTGTTTTAAATTCAATTCATTATTTTAATATTTCCATTCGATGATTTATTTTCTTCTTCATCTTCGCCAACTTTAAGAATGACACATTTTGAGTGCTAGTACGATCCAATTCCTTAGAGTTATCATTTAAGTGATCCTATAAGAGAATTAGTGGTTAGGCATAGAATAATGTAGGGATTAAATTGGGGAATGATATTGAGGAATTATATTATTTTGGGTATATATCTTGAATTAGTAACCTGAAAATTTCTAAGAAAATAAATACATCCAATCTAACCCAAGCAACAAACTAGGATCAATTCATCTTATTTAATTGTTTAGATCAATTAAATATATGTGTTTTTTTATTTAAATTAAATCACTATTTCTTAAAATCAAATCAATCATTAATTTTGGACACTTTATATCCAATCCTTCCATCAAATCTGAGTGTCTCTAGGTTTCTTCTTCAGACCCTGTTCATTTGATCCCTACCTATACTACAACAACCTCATATACCTATAGGATAAATTTTGGAACAACCCGATATCAAACTATTTTATTTTATGAGTTTTATATACTACCCATTTGAAGTGTTATGTTATTAATATCATTATGATCATGATATTTAATGTTTCATTTGAATTAATTCTTTTATGGGGAATATAATTAAAATGTTACTATAGTGGAAAAGTATTTATGTTACAAACTCTTTTCCTTTTGAGACTATTTATGTTCACATTCCTAAAATGGAAATAATGACATCATATTTTATTAAACTAGATATATTTTATTATCCTCTATTTTTTAATTTGATTTACATATTTCATTTCCACTTTCCCCCTTAATGAATAAAGAAACATCAAGAAATCTCTTTATATGTGCTATAGATCTTGTATATTCTTTTAGATCAGAAGTATTTCTCTTATATATCCATGTTTTCAAAAATGTTTTTGAAAATTTTATTTTATAAATATAATTGATTTCCTAAAGCTATTTTACTTGATCTTTTACCTTATTTTAAAAGGTTTTATAAGGAATTCTCAAAAATTTTACAAATGGGTCACTTTTGATCCCCTTTTTAAAAATGATTGAAAAGAATGATTATTTTTAACATCTAGGACATGAAATGATTTTTCCACCATTATGACCACTATTTTATTTTAATATTTATTTATAATTTTATGAAGTTATTTTCAAAGAAAATGATTTTAAAAATATTTTTGTGAATTTTCAGTTATTAAAATGATTTTCAAAGTGAATTTTTTTATTTTCCTCATGAATAGTGTAAATTATCTTTTAAAAATATTTCTATTAATCAACATAAAAAAAAATTTATTTTACTTATGATCCATTAGGAATATTATGTATTAATACTATCCACATTCTTTCAATAGATGGATTATGACTATTTCAAAGATATTTCCATGGAAACTGTTTATTTTCCATGTGTTACTAATGTTATGTATGGAATAATGGGAGTTTATACAAGTTTTATGATGAAATGAAATATTTATATACTTTATATATTTTATAGTTCTTTGGAATTATTTATGATGACTTTTGGTTCCATTATAAACCATTTATGGGTGGTTCAATCACAAACCAATGGCAGGTGATATCATTATAGCTCCCCAATGCATTGGGTAAAGGGATGAAGATACCAATTAGGTTTATTCTAAGTGTTTATGGGAATATACTACAATATTTATTATAATTATAACTATGATGGTTATTTTTGGTGTAAATGTGATGATTATTCTAAATGTAACTGTGAATATTACTACATTTTTAAGAGTGATATGAAAATGAATCCTAATGTTGCCTATATGATTAATCTGTGCTTGCTATGGGTTTTTTATGATTCCTTATATCAATATTGACATCACATGGATCATGATTCATTACACTAACGAATATTTATTTTTCTATATATTTATTCTATGATTTATTATCCAGGTTTTGATGGGTATAAATTCCATTCTTTAATGCTCATGCACTTTCATTTTGTTATCATACCCTTATGCTCGTTTTACTCTCACTGATGAAATTAATTTTTTAATTATTATGTCTACCATTACTGAATATTTTATCTCATCCTTTCTATGTTTCCTTATAGCATCCCACATTTTTAACATATTAACTTTCATTACATTATACAAAACCGACGATCTTTAAGGTTTAGTGTCTTGGAAACCAGGAACTCAAAACATGAAAACATAAAACATTTTTCTTAAAAACTTGAAAGGCTTCTCCTTATGTTCATCCTATGTTCATTACTGAATCTCATAACTTGGGGACATAAATCAAAAGAAAGGGTGAGAAGAAGGTCCAGTAAGGTAAATAAGGAAAAAATTTAACATGTGAACTTGAGAAACATCAATAAAGTCATGAAAAAGAACTTTAAGGCATGAGAAAGAAATCATGAGGCATATCATAATAAAAATAACGTATTTCATAACTTGAAGATGTGGCTACAACATTTAACTTAGAAAGTCATGAACATATCCCCAAGGTCCATCCCCAAGGTGTCATTTGAAATTACCAAGGTAAACCCCAAGGTATCGTTAAAATTGTAATCTCTAGTGGTTACATCATTACCCAATGCAATGGGGCGCTATTAGGGTGCACCCTTAAATTTGTAATATCTAGTTGTTACATCATTACCCAATGAATTAGAGTGCTATCAGGGCGCACCCTTAATTTGTCTTTATAATCATGTGATCCACATATATCATCATCAAAAATTTCATAAATAACCCATATAGCATAAAATAAATGGATTTCATTTCATAATCATAACGTTTTAAAAACTGCTTTTAAAGACGTGATCTTTATGTCACTTTAAACCCATGGAAAAGGAAATCTAGTTTTCATGTATGTAAATCCCAGAATTTAAAATAGGAAATTTTGATATATATGTGAATAACCCTATAGCAGAAAGAGCTTTGAGTATTCAATTAATAAAATAAAAGAATTTGAGAAAAAGAGAGAGACATTTTGAGACGAAAATTCTGCAGCATTACGACTATGTTACAGGGTTTTAGAAAACATTGAAAAGAGAGGAGACATGGTTCGCCCACTCATAAATGATCCATAAAATAGTAGAGGGACATAATATAAAGGATATATGAACATGGTAATGAAATTTGAAGTAAATACCATTTGAAATGAAAAACATGGAAGGAAGACAAAAATAAGATTTTTATTATGAAAATTCAGCAGCCTAACGACATCACTTAAACTTCAAAAAAAAAATGAATTGACGAGATCAAATAGGGTCTCTAATCATATGAAAATAAAATATCTTTATGATAGATATAGATATCATACCCCAACATAATAAAAAGTAACTTTAAAGGCTTGACATGAAAATAGAACTTGAAAATGAGAAGGGTGAAAGAATCCCTTAAAAATTCGGCAGCCTAACGGCGTCACTTAAACTTCAATAAAATGAATTGACAAGATCAAATAGGGTATATCATAATATGAACATAAAAGATAAGTATGATAGATATAGTGATCATACACCAACATAATAAAAAGGAACTTGAAAGACTTGACAATAAAATATAACTTGAAAATGAGAAGGGTGAAAGAATCCGTTACAAAAATTTCGGCAGCCTAACAGCGCCACTTAAACATTCATAAAATAAAATTATGAGAGTAAGAGGGGATATATCATCATATGATCATGAAAAGGGAAGTAAGAGGAATATAAAAGAACATACTCCAACACAAGAACATGGAGCATAAAAGAAATGACTTAAAAGAGAGTATTTGAAAAGAAAGAGAGAGGTTGGATCCCTTACCTTAAAACGTAACTCTTAAAACTCAAAGGTTGGGACCTTGAGGGCTTCGGGGAACCTTGGGAGGACTTATTGGGAGGTAATGATACCATTTCTTCATTGGGGGAGATTTGGGAGTGAAAAATAAAGGAGGAAAGGGTGGGTATTTATAGGGAAAGTGAGGGGACAAGGCATTAATGGCCAAGGGACACCTCATTGGTGGTATTGGAAAAACCATGGGCTTGCCCATGGTATTTTCCCATGGTATTGGCCACTTGGGACACCTCATACCTTATATTACTATTCAAAAGTCTACCATATTGATTACATACTTAATACATCATTTAATGATGTCATTAAACACCTGTAACTTAAAAACTGTATTTTCACTATTCACTGAAAATTCAACTTTCTCAGAAAAATCCCAAAATTTCACCTTAACCAAATATCAATGCTCTGATTTTAAAAATGAACTCCATTTTATAAAAATAATTTTTTAAATATTTTTAATTTAATTTTTAAATAAATACACTATTCACCGAAAATTCATTTTTTTCAGAAAAATCCCCAAAAATTACCTTAACATAATATAGATGCTCTGAGTTCAAAAATGAAATCAATTTTATAAAAATAATTTTCTAAATATTTTTAATTTAACTTTTAATTAAAAACACTATTCACCTGAAAAAACTAAAACTTGACTAATAATTTCTGAAACAATTATTTTCCTATTTTATTGAATCACATTACTTAATCAAGGTGCCCAGATTATATTAGTATTTTCTTTAAGTGAGATTACTAATCTATTTGGTCACATTACTAATCCAAAGCATAAAATCACTATTCGTCAAAAATTAAGTTGATCTTTTTAGACTCTAAATTTCGTACTGAACATAATTGTAGAAGACCATTTTTTGAAAATCATTACACATTTTTAATTATTTAAGGTTTACATAAACATTTTTAAAAATATCCTTTCTCTAAAATTCATCAAAAATAAGCATACTATATTTATCCGGACATTTGAAAAATCACAAACTTCATCATAAGAAGAAATCACAATTTTTATTTAATTCAAAGGATTACACAAGGCTGTTATGGTCTCGTTACATAGCCCCTTATAACACCAGCATAGAACCTAAGAGTAAGGTGTGCTAGGGTAATAGAATCTTCGGGTGGCTCGGCCAACATTGCATGAGTAGTAATTTCTATCAGTTTTAACTTCTCACAAATGCGATTCCGTTCTAGCTTCACACGATGAAGTTTGGATTGGGTTTGGTCCAGAGTAAAGCCCAGTGGTGCCACCTCATTCCCAAGTTTTGTTAGATGGGCTTCGATTGGCCCGAGACTACTAGATGAGGCCATCAAATATTCTTTCTATATTAATTAACCAAGATCACTTGTATTTAGAGACAATAATCACAACATTTAGTTTTCAAAGTCCATTCTGACTAACGGTCATATAATAGTCAAAACCCAATAGTCTCATTATAATTATACTCATGTTATCAAATGAAACTATTTTGTTGAGTATAAAATAAAATAAAACACAAAATTAGGAACAAGATTTATTCAAAATTTCAGGTCGTTACAATCTTCCCCCTTAAGAAATTGCGTCCTCACAATTTTTAAAAATTGGGCTTGGAAATTTCATTAAAAGTCCCACATCAGAAAAAGAGTCAGTAACACTATTACTTTAAAAGAAATAAAAGGAAGTACAAAGGCCACCCAAGTTAACCCATACTAGGATTCCATGTAGGAAAACATGGACATGGAAGATAAAAAAAGGGTCACGTTCTGAGTGAGAGTGATAGAAAACATGATTAGGATAAAGTTAACAACAAGAAAATCACAAACTTATGATGGGTTAAACGGTATTTGATTTCCCAGTAAGAAACGTTAACAGAAAATGTTTTTGTTTTACGTTCCTTTTCATAGTTTTGAGGAATTCATTTACTACATAGGATAAAAACATAAGGAAATATATTTACCTTGAAGTAGTGTTTCGTCCTTTAATAAGTTTCTACCCAAACTAATCTTCTCTCCAAACTATGAGCATTCAAAAACACTTGGTCTCATCAAAAGCACAAGAATCATCTTCTAAAGAATCAAATAATCCACCAAAGATTAACTATCTATTTCTTCTATATTTAAACATTATCCCAAAAACAAAAAGGGTAAGATAAAACAACTCTTCAAAAAGAAACAATCCCATAGGAAGGTAAACTTCTTTAAATCTTTAAAATTCCATGGTACTACCCAAAGTTCATCATAGACCATTCCATAAATAATTGTCCTTAAAATTCCTCAAAATAAACCAAACTAATATTGAATTCCAATTATAAGAATGATCTCATAACATAGTCTTCCAAGATATACTTTATCGTTCATATCCAAACAACATCAACCACTCTTATCATCTTATAACAAAAGTAACTAACCTAATCACATTTTCCCCAAGATAGGTTAATCATTTCCATAAGTAACCTAAATTACCATAAGTTCACCTTAAATTCATCGATTCTTTAAAATATAAGTCAACCTTTATTCCTCAAAGAAAATACTGTAGTAATATATTTACCTCAATCATATAGGGTTCCCAAAATAGTGAACGTCTTCCAAAATAATAATCATCTTTTAATCCCCTAATCACCTTTTTTTAAGAAGAACAACTTCACTACATCAACATGTGGTACATAAAAATAGATGTTTTCCTTAATGATATAAAACCATCTTAGGTAGTGACTCAATGTTCTTAGAAAACATTAAAGATATTCTCATGGAGCATGAACTAAAATACAACATGACATAGGCAATTATTGCGAAGAAGTTGCATGTACTTTATTCATCATGATCTATCTAAGCATAGGACTTGCATTGTTCCCTTGTCCTTGAAGATTGTTGATGCTCATCATGCTTCTCATCCCTTCCAAGAGAGCATTACCTTGGATAATGTACAACTTCTCCACATTTACCACATTGAATAGTATAAGGTATATTATATTGAACCTTATCTCCATTCATCACATTATCTATTTTTTAAAGCAATTGGCTACTTTATGACCTATCTTCCCACACTTAAAACATCTCTCGGTTCCTTTGTGACATTCTCCTTGGTGCCTCTTCCCACACTTTTTGCAAAAAAGAAATTGGGTCTTCTTTCCCTTATCAAATTTATCAGATGAACATCCTTGAGACTTCGTCTTATTCTTACTTGACGAATTTGGGCATTCAACTATGTACCAATTATTAATTGTGATTTTTGATAGCTAGTTTGGCATAATCACAATATGTTCAACTTGATCTCTTGTCATCTCTGTCATATTAACAGGGTAATCATCACATTTCCTATCACATTGGTTGTTGGGAAATGTTCTTCCATTTCCATCCATTAACTAAGAAAAGAAAGTATAATTAGGGGCTTAAATACTTAGCCAATAATCATTAAAAGGAAACTTTAAGCATAGAAGGATAAACTTGTAGAAGGAAAGTATACCCTAAGTTGTGATCCCCTAGGTTCCAATATAGGTTATCCATGATCATATATTCTTATGTGAATCTTTATTTTATTTTATCTTTGTTCCTTTAATAATGGTTCATACTAAGCTTATGAATTTACCAAAGCATATCCCCCGGGAGTGTCGTAACCAAGAGTGCAGCAAGGCCCGTTGTCGTGTACCAGTTCCCCTTCGAGTCTAGCTCAAAGCAGTGTTTTCGGGTTTTACCCCTATGTAAATCTATGCCAGAGCTACCTCTACCTGCTCATATCCAGACAGGGATGTATTTTCTTGGAAACCCCTTACTCAATACTCACCAAAATACCATGAATATTTCCTTTATTTAAACATTTATATAGGATTCTTCCTAAAGTTTTCATATATTAATTTACACAAATAACTAAACCATACTTTGATACCAACTATATCATCCCGCCTTTTTAACATATTAACTTTCATTACATTATACAAAATCGAGGATCTTTAAGTTTTAGTGTCTTGGAAACTGGGAACTCAAAACATGAAAACATAAAACATTCTTCTTAAACACTTGAAAGGATTCTCCTTATGTTCATCCTAGGTTCATTACTTCATCTCATAACTTGGAGACATACATCAAAAGAAAGGGTGAGAAGAAGGCCCAGTAAAGAAAATAAGGGAAACATTTAACATGTGAACTTGAGATACATCAATAAAATCATGAAAAATAACTTTAAGTCATGAGAAAGAAATCATGAGGCATATCATAATAAAAATAACGTATTTCATAACTTGAAGATGTGGCTACAGCATTTAACTTAGAAAATCATGAACATATCAACAAGGTCCATCCACAAGGTGTCATTTGAAATTAACAAGGTAAACCCCAAGGTATAATTAAAATTATAATCTCTAGTGGCTACATCATTACCCAATGCAATGGGGTGCTATCAGGGTGCACCCTTAAATTTGTAATCTCTAGTGGTTACATCATTACCCAATGCATTGGAGCGATATCAAGGCGCACCCTTAATTTTCCTTTATTATCATGTGATACACATATATCATCATCAAAAATTTCATAAATAACCCATATAGCATAAAATAATGGGTTTCATTTCATAATCATAACGTTTTAAAAACTGCTTTTAAAGACATGATCATTATGTCACTTTAAACCCACGGAAAAGGAAAGCTGGTTTTCATGTATGTAAATCCCAGAATTTAAAATAGGACATTTTGATATATATGTGAATACCCCTATAGAAGAAATATCTTTGAGTATTTACTTAATAAAATAAAAGAATTTGAGAAAAAGAGAGAGACATTTTGAGATGAAAATTCTTAAGCATAACGGCTATGTTACAGGGTTTTAGAAAACATTGAAAAGAGAGGGGACATGGGTAACCCACTCATAAATGATACATAAAATAGTATAGAGACATAATATAAAGGATATATGAACATGGTAATTAAATTTTAAGGACATACCATTTGAAATAAAAAACATGAAATGAAGACAAAAATAAGATTTTTCTTATGAAAATTCGATAGCCTAACGACGTCACTTAAACTTCAAAAAAATGAATTGATGAGATAAAATAGGGTATATTATCATATGAACATAAAAGATCAGTATGATAGATATAGAGATCATACCACAAAATGATAAAAAGGAACTTGAAAGGCTTGACATGAAAATAGAACTTGAAAATGAGAAGGGTGAAAGAATCCCTTAAAAATTCGGCAGCCTAACAACGTCACTTAAACTTCAATAAAATTAATTGACGAGATCAAATAGGGTCTCTAATCATATGAACATAAAAGATAAGTATTATAGATATAGATATCATACCCCAACATAATAAAAAGGAACTTAAAATACTTGACAAGAAAATAGAACTTGAAAATGAGAAGGGTGAAAGAATCCGTTACAAAAATTTCGGCAGCCTAACAGTGCCACTTAAACATCCATAAAACGAAATGATGAGAGTAAGAGGGGATATCTCATCATATGAACATGAAAAGGGCAGTAAGAGTAATATTAAAGAACATCCTCCAACATAAGAACATGGAGCATAAAAGAAATGACTTAAAGAGAGTATTTGAAAAGAAAGAGAGAGGTTGGATCCCTTACCTTAAAACGTAACTCTTAAAACTCAAAGGTTGGGACCTTTAGTGATTGGGGGAACCTTGGGAGGACTTCTTGGGAGGTAATGAGACCATATATTCATTGGGGGACAGTTTAGAGTGAAAAATAAAGGAGGAAAGGGTGGGTATTTATAGGGAAAGTGAGGGGACAAGGCATTAATGGCCAAGGGACACCTCATTGGTGGTATTGGAAAAACCATGAGCTTGCCCATGGTATTTGCCCATGGTATTGGCCAATTGGGACACCTCATACATTATATTACTATTTAAAAGTCGACCATATTGATTACATACTTAATACATCATTTAATGATGTCATTAAACATCCGTAACTTAAAAACTGTATTTTCACTATTCACCGAAAATTCAACTTTCTCAGAAAAATCCCAAAATTTCCCCTTAACCAAATATCGATGCTCTGATTTCAAAAATGGACTCCATTTTATAAAAATAATTTTCTAAATATTTTTAATTTAATTTTTAAATAAATACACTATTCACCAAAAATTCATTTTTTTTCAGAAAAATCCCCAAAAATTAACTTAACATAATATAGATTCTCTGAGTTCAAAAATGAAATAAATTTTATAAAAATAATTTTATAAATAATTTTAAATTAATTTTTAATTAAAAACACTATTCACCTGAAAAAACTAATACTTGACTAATAATTTTTGACACAGTTATTTACCTATTTTATTGAATCACATTACTTAATCAAGGTGCCGAGATTATATTAGTAATTTCTTTAAGTAAGATTACTAATCCATTTGGTCACATTACTAATCCAAAGCATAAAATCACTATTCATCAAAAATTAAGTTGATCTTTTTAGACTCTAAATTTTGTACTGAAATAATTGTAGAAGACCATTTTTTGAAAATCATTACACATTTTTAATTATTTAAGGTTTACATAAAAATTTTAAAAAATATCCTTTCTCTAAAATTCATCAAAAATAAGCATACTATATTTATCCGGAAATTTGAAAATTCACTAACTTCATCATAATAAGAAATCACAATTTTTATTTAAGTCAAAGGATTACACAAGGCTATTACGGTCTCGTTACATAGACTCTTATAACACCAGCATAAGACCTAAGAGTAAGGTGTTCTAGGGTGATAGAATCTTGGGGCGGCTCGGCCAATATTGCACAAGTAGTAATTTCTATTAGTTTGAACTTCTTACGAAGGTGATTCCGTTCTAGCTTCACACGATGAAGTTCGGCTTGGGTTTGGTCCAGAGCAAAGCCCAGTGGTGCCACCTCCTTCCCAAGTTCTATTAGATGGGCTTCGATTGGACCAAGACTATTGGATGAGGCCATCAAATCTTCTTTCTATATTAATTAACAAAGATCACTTGTATTTAGAGACAATAATCGCAAAATTTAGTTTCCAAAGGTCATTCTGACTAACGGTCATATAATAGTCAAAACCCTATATTCTCATTTTAATTATACTCATGTTATCAAATGAAACTGTTTTGTTGAGTATAAAATAAAATAACACACAAAATTAGGAATAAGATTTATTAAAAATTTCGGGTCGTTAAATTCCTTTTCCATAGGTTATGAAAAATGATGCTAAATTATTTTTGTTTATAAGGGTTTCGTATGTGAATAATTTAATGGGATATATTTATGACTTTACATGGAATATGAAAAGCTGGGTATAGTGTGGTATTATTTTGATCCTTATGAACCAGTTATTTATGAACCCACGTTATTAAAATTTTGTCTTAATTATAAAAAAAATAGTAACCTAAAACGCTCATGGGTATGTAAGTAATCAAACATTTCCTTTTGATGTTTTATGTTTTTGATGGAAAATTGGGTCACATTTATTGGTACCAAAACCATAAATGTAAAGTTTTTTTATGGAACTAGATCTGATAGTGTGTTTCCATGGTTATTACAATGGGCGAGTACCAACTCTACCTATATAAAGTTTATGGGGGGCCACTCCTTAGTGTTCTAGGGGAGTGCCGACACCGACATCTCTCTGATGACCAAACCTGATCATTGTCATCTTCCAAGCATCGTTGGAGGAACCAACTTTCTTGTAACACCATTTATCATATATCTAACTCTATAATAAATTCAATCATCCTGTATTATGTGGAAAACTAATTAATATAGGCTACTCAAGATCCCAAATCTGAGTCCCATATAAGGATACAAACAAGGTTAAAGTTCTTTTGGAAATTATAGGACATGTTAATTGGGTCACAATGTGTGTGAACTTTCTCGAATTCCTAGGAATGTACTCCCATACACACATATTTTCCAACCATGTGGCTCTATATGAAATGTCCATTTTTGTAAAATCATGTATGTTCACCTGGGTTCTTGGGCGTGTTCCCTTGGCACATGTCTTGGCTAGCTGTGCACCTCTATAAGGTGTGTCCTAATGAGGACTTGGTGTTTCTGCCCACCTGGGATATTAGACATGTCCCCTCGACACATGGCTTAGATTTACCATGTATGGTAACATTTCATGTGATCAAATAAATATTTCAAGTGACATTTAACTTGGGATGAAACCCTATCCATCATGTGATTATAATATACATGGCATGTGTTCCTCCTAGATACACGATGTGTAGTCATTTTTTTCATAGATAGTAAAGTTTTTCATCACATGGATGCTATATACTTCATTATAAACACTTCCAATGATGTTTGAATCACCTGAAACTATAAAATTCAGAGTGTATTGTCTCTGATCAATGATTACCAGCCTCTATTTTCTATAAATCAAAACTCTGATATAATTAGTGGTAGCCTCCATGCCTCTTATTGATGTTTTGAGGTCCTAGTTCATGATACCATCACTTGAATCCTAAACATATATCTACATCCAACCAATAATTTATAATCCCTAAGATATTCATACATCCTTCATGAATATAAGGGTTTTATCAAGATTAAATTCAGTCCAGCAATGTCAAATCACTAACCCTTTGGTCCAACGACAAATAATAAGAAGAACAGTGGTGAGAAAAGAAATTTTTTTGAAGTGAGATCATCATTGGATGGTTTGATCCTGGCCATAAATTACATATGGTAGAAATAAAAGGGGTTGAGTTTTAATAAAAAAAATATAAATAAATAGGATCAATAATATTAATCAAAACCTTAGATCATGAGAAGAACAGAGATCATAGAATAATTAAAATACACAATCTATTCTTGATTATTAAATCAAAGTGGTTTAAATGAACAAAATAAAAAGACTATACTTAAGAATGAATCAATTATCGGTGATTAAAACATATTTTATCTATGAAGATAAAGATCCTACTGGGTTTTTCAATCATCTCATGAATCACCTTGATCATTCATCAAAGATACTTGTTCTTGATCTTTCTAGTTCCAACAAAGCTCTTTCTTTATTATCTCTTATCCGTTAGTATTATATGGATAAACCTAGAGTTTTTTTATAATCAATTATTTATTAAGGGGGGATATGTTTTATTCCATTAAATAGATTAATAAATTAATTTAATTAACACACCCTCCAATGGATACCTTCAACTGAATGCCCAATAGTGATCACCTAGATGTTACACCTAGGGTAAACATTATTTTTCAAAAACAACCATGGCTTAAAATTTTCCATATAAGGTAATCATTAATGGGAAAAACATTTATTCTGAATAGATGTGTGTTTAATTTAATATATATTAATTTTTTTAATATATTAATTCTTAGGTAAAATGACACCCAAACAAAGTAATGAACTTAAGAAAATAATCTGTGGATATATATATTGAAATATTCAAAGGATCAAACCATATAAATCGAAGTCATTAAATAATCCCCTCCTTCAAGGATTTTTCCTTGAAAAAAATAATCTACATAAAAAGGCGGGGGTAATGATCTGACATCTGGATATCAAGTATCCCATGCTGCCAATATACTCAAACTAGAGGTATAGTCCATACATGCAAGATCTTCTCCAACCGATCCTCAATCACCAATAGGTACTTCAAGAAGGTTTCTATATCATTGATGTATATAATTCCTTATTCAATAATGTGTGATGGGTCATGCATGTATCTCCACATACATGATATATGAAACACTTCAATCATTTAGTCTAACTGTGGGGATAAGGAAAAGTGGTAAGTAACCTCCCTAACCCTCCATAGGATCTAGAATGACCCAATGAACCATGGGGATAACTTGTTTACCTAAAAAATCTCCACATTCTTCATAATTTAGATACTCTCAGGAAAACATGGTCTCCCTACTCAAACTCCAAAGGCCTACAATTTATATCAGCATAAGATTTATATCAAATCTAATTAATCCCCATATGACCAGGGATCACCTAAACCTTATTTGTAGTTTAATACACCAGGTTTGTCCCTAAAAGAGATATCTCTCAAATATTAGTCCAACACAAGGGTGACCTATAGGGTACCTCATACAAGGCCTAAAAATTTTCTATTCCAATAGTAGAGTGATAACTATTATTATAAGAAAACTTGACTAATGGAATGTGATCATCCCAGCACTGGATGAAGTCTAATGCATAGGATCTTAGTATATCCTCAAAAACCTGGAAGGACTTCTTGGTTTGTCCATCAGTCTGGGGGTGGAATGCCATACTCATCCATAAATGGGGCCTGAAATCCTCCTAAAAAACCCTCCTTAACCATTATATAAACCAAGAATCATAGTAATAGATGATCATCATGGGTAAAACATTAATTTGGATGATATCATTCACATATAACTACCTCAAACTATCAACTGAACTCTAATCCTTGATGGAAAAAATAGTTCACACTTGGTAAGTCGATTGACAATCACCCAAATAGTTGTTGGATTTTTTCCCTAGAACAATTTTTTTTATCTCTTTATTAATTTTTTTCTTATTAATGAATTTGTATTACCATATCTAGATTAATATTCTATATGATATTTATTTTTTTCAATGTCCTTAAAATATATATATCCCTAAAATTTCAAAGTAGTTCCCTGTAATGATGATAACTTAGAGGTTCCATGACATTGTTTGTGAATAATGTTCTATGGTCGGATGATTTCTTTTATGGCACATAGAAAATAAAATCTATTATATTTAAGAGGATTATAAGACATTGAGACACCTTCTCCAGGTATTTTCCCTTGGTTATCTCCAATATAAGAGGCTATGAGGATAAGATTGTCAATATAAAATCCATATTTCCATGTGTCATTGGATTTTCTAATATGTGGACATGTGTATTGATACATAGAATTTTATATTATCATTAATTATTATCATGATGCACATACTTTTATATATTAATGAAAAGTGTGATGAAATATTTTCATGGTAAATTAGGATACATTAGGTGCATCATGAATGATATGACATTAATAGATAATGCTTGAAAGGATTTATCCCTTTTGTGTCCAAATGAAATAAAATATCATAGATCCTTTGATGGGGTTAGAACCACATGAATAAATCCATGTCCATGATGTTTTATGGGAAAATCATTTCCAGAAAGTCAAATACAGAGACATCGAGCATATTGTTTGCTAGAACTGGTATACAACTTGCTTGATTTGAGATATTTTGATAGAAGAATTATATTACATGATAAATATTTTTAGGTGGTTAGACATTGTGGTGACGTTAACTTATTTCTACATGCATCCCTTGTTGTGTTTCTAGATTATAACCATAGAATTTATGCCATTATGCCTAATTCCATTGATAAATATATCTTTATGGTTATACACTAAGTGTATCCAAAATCTAAATAAAATTATAATATTTAATTTAAAAAGTTATAATAAATAATATTTAATTATTTTGGCTGATCCTGATAATTCAATCACAAGTTATTTGAAAGAATATTAATGTTAAATAATTAAAAAATTTGATTTTATGTTTGGTGAATATAATATTTATTATATTTATCGATAAATAATGCAGTGACATTTATTTACTAAATAAATTTTCATTATTCAAGGATCAGTAAATATAGATGAGGGAAAGAGGACCAAGTTTAATGGACCAATTGGAAATGGTATAAATTATATTTATTTATATTCATTATGTGATTCACATTTCCAGAATATAATAATAATATTTACATTATTATTATTATACATGGGTTAAACTAAGAATTATAGAATTGGGAAAGGCATTGTGTTTAATTTTCCAAACCTCAACCTACCAAAATAAGTATCTAATTATATCTCTTTCTTAAAACATAATTTATGTTCACAATGGATAGAGTGAGACTCTCTCAATACCTAGAAGGAGTTCAAGTGATATATTATTCTCTCCTACCTCCTCTCTCAGTATAAAAAGATATCATATAATGCTCTTCCTTCCTCGAGGAGAATTATACTATGTTCCACCATAAACAACGCAACTTATCAGGATCATCCATGCTATCACTTGGGGATTCTATGATTACATTAAAATATTATGGTGCACGTGTGGATCATATCAAGAAGGATTATACACTTGGATAATAAATCCCAATGATGGTGTAACAAGATATATTACACCTATCATCAATAAAGAGAGAATTATTAGATACTGTAATTCTATATCTTCTTACAAATTAATTATAAATTACATGTATAGATCCTTCTCTTTTTTGTCCTGGAATTTTAATATAGTTAAGTAATCTACTGTTCTCATTAGACATGATGTTTTCATCATATAAAGAATCTGTAAAATTTAATTTAAGACTAAAATATTAGTTGGTCATACCATTAAATGATGCTTCCACTATACCAAAAACCATTGAGTGATATCAGAGTGGTCACATGTTTAATTCATAATTATTTATCAATCATTAGTTGATTTCATGTGTTTTCATTTTATTTTACTTAAAATGATTCATTTTAATATCTATCTTTATAATCTCTTCTATTTATTTGTTCTCGATAATATAAAAAATAATTGGTTAATGATTAATAATAAATAAGAATTCGATTCACACCATCTAGAGGTGTCAAAGGCACTTCATGGATTAAACTAGAGTACATAATTTGTACTTATGAAGTACTAACCTTATACCTTTTTTCTCACATGGGTCTATTTTTATCAGGATAGATATGACAAAATTGGATTCAGTATCAGAATATATTGGAATGAAATATAGATCTAGAGATACTAGCTCATGACATGAAGAACTACATGTTGTACAACCATTGTACACAACATATAGTCCTCATTATCTCACTGCCAAGTACACGGGGTGTCCCAAGTGCGGATTTTATTGAATACATGATAATGGGACTTCCATATTGTACAATACAAGGTTATACATCGCGCATTCATATTACACACCATTTACATTGAACATTTCCATAGTAGGCAACACGAACTGACCCAAGGAGTGTTTTGTGAACCCAGACAAAAGACAAGTACATGTCGTGTTCTTTTATACATGCCATGTAGTTTCCATTTGAAATTGTTCTAAAATTTTTGTGGAAATAATAATTCAATATTTAATTAAAAATATTTATTATGTTTTCTTTATGGTATTCATTTGAGAGTACATGCTATGACATAGGATTAACGATTATATATTAAATTGGGTTTTATGATAAATTTTTGACGAACATATGATATTTCCTCAAGTTAACTTCTATACTATATTAATTTTAATTAAAATTAATTTGATTCAAAATTATATATGATGATGAGTTAATGATAGTTGGATGTAATTAAGATATGTTGAATTTATTGGATTAATTAATGGTTCACTGTCTTATTTAATGACCAAATCAAAGTAATTAATAATAAGATTGAAAATGTATGCTTATTGATTGTGTAACAACCCAAATCCGGAGCCACTCAACTGGTGCCCCGTATCCGGTTTTCCACATGACCTCAAGCATGTTTCCACAAACTCCAGAGGCTACTGACTAGCAGCGAGGGCCTTGGTGAGTCATTGGGAAAACTATGCCCTCATTTGGTAAGGTATACAAAGAAAATGAAATAACATTCAATAGCGGAAGCAGTAAAAAACATACAATAACTGAAACTAAACAGCAGAAGCAATGTATAATATAATAATGATGAAAATGATGCAGTAGTTACAAGTATCTAAGGAAAAAAGTAACACAACAATGCACTGAAATACAACAGAGAACAAAGTATTAAAAGTAAACAACAACTCCATCAACATCACAAGCCTAGGATCAGTCCTATGCTCTCCAAATCCAACCAGCAATCATGTACATGAAGTAGAAGAGCCACAATCCCTATCCACACCTGCAACCATATAACCTGTTTGGGCCAAAAGCAGGACCCAAACAAGGTGTGAGACTAATCCCAGTAGGCAATCACCACAAGATCTGTTCCCTACTGTCAGTGAGCAATATAGAAAAAGTGAATGAAAAAAATGCAGCAGAGAAAAAAGAGTACACTAAGTAAACAATCCTACAAATCTCCATTCACATTTATTTAGAAATTTAATTTAGTCATTTAATTATCACCCAAGGAATCTAGCAACAACTCTATATTCCCAAAGCATAGAAAGTAACACAATAGATATCTCAGCAGACTACCTAAACTACAAGTAGTACAAAACACAAGCTTATTCTTTGGATTGGTGGACTCGTCACAACCAACCAAAAAAAGTTCACACTGACTCTCTGGGTGGCTCATACTGGCAGAACCCTATAGTCAAGTAATCATACAAAGGCACATACACTCTGGGAAGCACTCATCGTCAATTCCCCTGTGGTCTTGCAATGATATGTATAGAATCTCTGAGGAAGCTTTTACATCTAATTCCCCATATAGTCTCAATATGTAACTAAGAAAAATCTGAGGAAGCACAAAGTCCAATTTCTATAGGTCCTTAGAACAATACTAATTTGTAACAGACTCTCTAAGGAAGCCCTTAATTGTCAATTCCCTCTTTAGTCTACTGCCCCAGGTTCACACATCCCTGAGCAGTCTAGTCGTGTGTAATCGACTGTCAGCAACCCTAAGTAAGTTCAACAACTACTTGGCAAATAGATACAATGCATCCAAAGCATATAAACAGTAGGCAATACATGCAATCAAATATCTCAAGGCATACAATCAATATAACAAGGTATGCCTCACAGGCAACCTAATCCAAACGGCGGTAAACAACCAAAATAAGGAAAACACCCATGGGGTGATCCTCAAACATGCTAACAAGAAATCATTAATCATATAATAACCTCAATAATACAAGAAATCTAAGGTAGACAATAATACAGGTTCAAAACCCTAACTCGAGATACCCGATACATGGGAATCCGACACTTTTTGCACAAGAACTCAAAGACATTAAACGTAGGAAAAAAACACCTACCTCGATCCTAGGAGATCAATATAATTGAAGCTCGGCTTGTGAATCGACATAGAATGGAGAAGATCTACAAAAACGTCTAAAACTTTCAACCTTAGATAACTCTCATAAGAGAAAGAATCAGAAAACGTGGCCAAAGAAGAACCAAGAACTCACCGCTATGATTCTATTTCAACCGACAGCATTCGATTCGGATAACCAGTGACAGATCGGTGGCTTTTAGAAGATTCAAACTCCTCAGATGCTCTGGATGGAATTAGGTGAAGAAGAATATGGAAATAGGGATTATACGCGACCCCGGTTTGTTTAATGAAATAAAAATAAAAGTACACGACATATACTTCTTGAGTACATGACGTGTACTATCCTTTTCCGTACACCTCATTAAGTGGCCACCACATCACCCCTACACACCATGTGTGTGGCCCGGACATGGCCAACACATGGCCTCATGCGGGATCAAAGTACACGGCGTGTACTTAGAAAATTTCCAGATTTTCCTCTTTTCCTAAAAAATGACCAGAAAAGGAAAAACATACCTAAAACGAAGATCCGGGTTCTTACAAACTTCCCCCCTTAAAGAAATTCATCCCCTAATTTCCCTAACAAGGTGTCAAAGAAGAAACCTCAAACAACTCCGGACACTGTGATCTCATATCGTTCTACCTCTCCCAAGTCTCGTCCTGTACTCTCCCATGCTGCCATAACACCTATACCAGAGGAACAAACTGGCCACAGAGAACCTTTGCACTACGATAAAAAATTCTGATTGGATGCTCCTCAAATGATGCATCCTACTCCAGATCAACCTCCTTGGGTTGAAAGACATGATACGAGTATGAGAAATAACACCGAAGTTGAGAAACATGGAAGACGTCGTGCATAGCGTAGTACCTCTGAGGTAAATGAAACCTATAAGAAACCAGATCGACCCTCTCTAGAACCTCAAACGACCCAAAGTATCTCAGTGAAAGCTTACCCTGTCTCTTGATCCTCTTGTGTCCTAACCTCAGGGTAACATGTAGGAAAACCTGATCTCCGACCTTGAACTCCAAAGGTCATCTCCGCTGATCAGCATAAGATTTCTTCCAAGACCGTGCAGTAGACATCCTTTTCCAAATCAACTCCACCTATTCTGTGGTCTCCTGAATAAGACGAGGTCCCAGCATAGCTACCTCTCCTGCCTCCAGCCAACACAAGGGTGATCGACATGACCTACCATACAAAGCCTCGTAAGGTGCCATCTGAATAGTTTCTTGAAAACTATTATTGTAGGAAAACTCCACTAGAGGTATATTTTTCTCCCAAGAACCTCCAAAATCAAGGACGCATGCTCGTAGCATGTCCTCTAGCACCTGTATTGTGCACTCTGACTGGACATCTGTCTGAGGATGGTAAGTTGTACTCAGAAGTACCTGTGTACCCAAATCCCTCTGTAGCCCTTTCCAGAAATGCGATGTAAAGCAGTCATCCCTATCTGAAATGATAGTACTCAGAACCCCATGCAAGCGTACAATATCACGGATTTACAACCGTCCAATCACATCAACACTGAATGTCTCCTTAATCAGAAAGAAGTGAGCAACCTTCGTGATCCTGTCAATGACAACCCATACTGTGTCATTACCTCGAGGAGATCTTGGTAACCCTGTCATGAAGTCAATCGTGACACCATTCCACTTCCACTCAGGAATGGGTACCTGCTGTAAAAGCCCTGCTGGTCACTGGTGATCCGCCTTCACCTGCTGACTGGTGGAACATCTCATGACAAAACCGGCAACATCTCTCTTTATACCTGGCTACCAATACTGGCGGTGCAGATCACGATACATATTGGTTATGCCAGGATGAACTTCCCAAACTGAGGAATGAAAGTCTCGCATCAGCTCCTCATGTATATCTGTCGGCACCCATACGCGTCCCTAGAAACGCAAGATCTCATCCTCGGCTATGGTCCATCTGGGAAGAGGGTCCTCTCCTGACATGCTTTCCCGTAGGACTAGGCCTTCGGAATCTGATAGATACCTCATTCTAACTCGGTCAAGAAGAGTATAGGTAATAGTTATAGAAGAAAGAAAAGTATGACCCTGTCTATCGTGCACCTCCAGATGCATTTCAAAGAATAGAGCCATAAGCTGCCACTCGCTACTGGCCTCCTGAACTGCCTGTATCTGTGTCCTCCTACTCAGTGCGTCTGCCACAACGTTGCCTTTTCCAAGTATATAAGCAAGATCAAAATCAAAAGACTGTAGGTACTCAAACCACCTCCTCTTTCTCAGATTCAAGTCATGCTGTGTGAATATATACTTAAGGCTCTTGTGGTCAGTATATACCACAAAATGCTCTCCCAGAAGATAATGTCTCCAACAACGCAAAGCCTGAACAACTGCAACCAACTCCAGGTCATGCATAGGATAATTCCTCTCATGTGGCCTCAACTTATGAGATCCATATGCAAGAACATGATCCTCTTGCATAAGCACTTCTCCAAGCCCGATGCCAGATGCATCACAGAAAACTGTATAACTCTTGCCCGGCTCTGGAAAAACTAGAATTGGTACTGAAGTCAATCTCCCATTTAGCTCCTGAAAGGTTAAGTCGCAGGCTTCTGACCAAACATACTTCACCCCCTTCTTAGTCAAGCTCTTTAGTGGCTCTGCTAAGCGTGAGAAGTCTTGTATAAACCACCTGTAGTAACCAACCAACCCTAAGAAACTTCGTACCTTGAAGACATTCTTCGGCTACTCCCAGGTAATTACTGCTCTCACCTTCTCTGGGTCTACTGATACTCCTATCTCTGAGATGAAATGACCTAGGAAGTGAATCTCGTCTATCCAAAAGTGGCACTTTGAGAGCTTATCATATAACTAATGCTCTTTCAGTGTACTCAAAACGATCTCAAGATGGGTAGCATGGTCATGTCAAGTGTGAGAGTACACCAAGATTTCATCCATGAAAGCCACCATGAAAGAATCCAAGTAAGGATGAAAAACTCTATTCATCAGTGCCATGAAAACTACTGGCAAGTTCGTGAGACCGAATGACATAACCAATTACTCATACAGACCATACCTGCTCCAGAAGGCTGTAAGAGGTATATCAGATGGTCTGACATGCAACTGATGGTAGCCGGATCTCAAGTCGATATTTGAGAACACTCTGTCTCCTCGAAGCTGATCAAAGAGATCATCTATCCATGGCAATGGATATCGGTTCTTAACCATCAATTGGTTCAGCTTCCGATAATCCACATAAAGCCTAAGGGTGCCGTCTGCCTTCTTCGCAAATTGGACAGGCGAACCCCAAGGAGAAGTATTGGGTTGGATGAAACCCCTTGCCTGCAACTCCTCCAACTGCTTCTTGAGCTCTTGTAACTCAGGTGTAGCCATCCTATAAGGAGGAATGGACACCAGTTCTGCTCCTGGAACAAGCTCGATAGAAAATTATACCTCTCGCTCTGGAGGCAAACATGAAAAGTCTTCTGGAAAGACATCTGGAAAGCGATTAACCACTGGAAGAAAATCTATCTGATAAGTCCCATGGTCATCCATATATAAGCTAGCAATCTGGGCCATAACACCGCCCAACCCATGATGCTCTGGTCCCACTCTACTCACCTGGACATCCCATTCTCCCTTGTGAAGAAAAGATCATCCCTCCAGTGATGTAAAACTCACCCTACGACAATAGAAATCAACAAAGGCTTGGAAGGGAACTAAATAGTCCATCTTGAGAATGAAATCATAGTCTGTCATCTCTAAAACATAGAGACTCCATAAAAAATGACACCCACCAACCTCAAGGGGGCAGTCTAAGAACTGACGCATGCTAGCAGCTCTAATTCCAAAGGGAGTGTCTAACATCATCATATCCTCAGAAGTATAAATAATAAGTCTAAGGATTTCCACAGTATGCACAGAAATAAAGCTATGAGAAGATTCTGTATCAAAAAGTGAAGAGGATAAAACTGAGGCTACTAAAATCATACCACGAACTGTGGAAGGTCCCTGATCCTGCTCCGGATAAATCTGCTCTACCGCAAAAGTTTGGCCTGCACCACGACCCTGTGTAGCAGCCCGAGATCCCTGAGCTGACCCTCCCTAAGCCTGACCACTGTGTCCATGGCCTCTACCCTAGCCTTAATGAACTGAATAACTCCAGACCCCCATCTTCTACGGAACTGGTAATCCTGCTCCTGTACGTGGAGTTGAAACTGATCCTACTTCCCTAGCTGCTGGAAGAAGAACCTTACAGAAACGCTGCAGATGACCCATCTTGCCGCATGATCAGCACTCCACTGGTTATCTCGAGCACTGAGGCTTCTTATTCCCGTTTTCCCAACACTGATAGCACACCACTTGGTTTCTAGAAGGAAGATCTCATCTACCAGAAGGAATGACTCGCTTCCTCGAGTCGCCTCGTGTAGACTCTTGGTGGTGCTTCTTGCCGTCTACCTGAAAAGATTCAGCCCTGGAAGCTGAACCGCCCTGGTCCAAAACTCCATTCTCCCTCAATTTTCTCTCTGTGATAAGCACCTGGTTGACTATCAGAGTAATAGAAATCAACTGGAAGATGTTCTCCTACGATCTGATGTCCGGTCTAAGGCCTTCCTCAAACTTCCTCACTAAAAACAGCTCGTCATTCCCCAGAACGGGAGTGAAATGCCGTAACTCTGTAAAGTGAGAGGAATACTCCAATAACTTTGAGATTACCCTACTACAGGTTCATGAACTCTCTGGCTCTGTCAGCCCTCAGCGTCGCCGGGTATAATTAGTCGTAGAATGTACGCTGAAACTCATCCCAAGCCATAGCCTGTTGGATCCCTAACCGCGAAACCACATCCCACCACCTCTTGGAAGAATCTCACACCATATAAGTCGCGAGATTCACTCTCCTCTCCAGAGGCGTCTCCAGGTGCTCGAAGATGGATAGCATGTCTTCTAGCCATGACTCCGAAGCCCGTGGTCCTCCCTCCCCTGTGAATGTGGGAGGATGCTATTGCTGAAAAACCCACGTCATCTCTACCATAGATGGGGTAGGATGCTGAGCTCCCTGGAAGGTCTGCATGAATCTCATGAAACCTCTTTGAATTGAGCAATGGAACCAGTGTTTGGAATCACTGCAGGTTCCATGTCTGGAACGATAGGCAGAACTACAGGTAGTCCCTGATCTGCCATATCAGACGTACGGTCACTGCCTGGTTCCTGACGTGCAACGGGAGGACGTCTTGGTTCCATAACTCTGAAAATTCAAAAGCACACCTTCATTAATGACGAAAATAGTTGCAACATAAGAGAGTAAATCAGAACAAAAGGGAAAAACTTTAAAATTCTGTAAAAACATGACTACACGGCGTGTTAGTAACACTACACGACGTGTTTTCTGGAAATTTTACCCTGGGTGTGTACCTTGTCCATACATGGATGTGTAAACCACCCGACTACATGGTGTGTTTTCAAACTATACGGCATGTACTAAACATTTTTCTCCCTGCCCGATCACTCCTACACGGCTAGGAACACGGTCTGTCCCAGCAGGAAACTACACGGCGTGTTTTTCCAGTAAATAGTGTGTCCTAATATTTTCCCCCTGCCCATGTCATTAGTCACATGGACTGGTACAAGGACCACTACTACACGGTGTGTTTCCCTGCATATTTTCCCAACCCATGTATTCAGCTACACGGCGTGGTTATACGGATCCCCTATGACAAAACTACACAACGTGTTCAAGGAGACACGGAGTGTACTAGACATGCCTTACCTGGCCCGTGTTGTTAGCGACACGGCCTGACACACGACCGAACCTACATAGCATGTTCCATACGGACACAAAGTTTACTTTAAGGAAACCCCTGACCCGCGTTGTTCGTGACACGGTCGGATACCCAAGTCATACTACACGGCATGTAAACTGGCACACAACGTGTTCCTACAAGAACTTTCCCAACACCGTGTCCTTGTTCACACATTCAGTGACATGGCTACAAACTACACGACGTGTATTCATAAAGTACACACCATGTATTTTGGGGTTTTCCAAACAATAGCCTTAGAACTACACCGGAGCCCAGAAAACACAGAAAAACCAGCGTTAAGGTGCCAAATTCTGATATGTGGGGGTCCATACTCCTCGCGAATCAAATCTTGGCATCATAATAATGCATATAACATGTAAAAAGTATAACAAACTCATGACCCACCAAATTAAAATCCTCGAGGGCCCATAACACCTCTAAGACCAAAGTTTGGCATCCATGATAAGGAAGCTCTAAACAAATGATACCCTATCAACATGGAAGGTATTCTATCACAGTAGCTATCACAACAGCATGGATCGTCTATAAAAAATTCTATCACAACAGCATGCAAATTCTTATGCAACCTAGATGGCATGGTAAAATGCATGACATGTGATTTTCTAACAAGTGCCTATATGATGAATGAGATGGCATACCCTCATCTCATCGGGTTGCAACAAAATAGAACCACAATCATATAAACAGTAAAAACACAAAACAAGTGCACCACCCAACAGTGAAATCAAGTAAACTGTAACATTTGAAAAACTCAAAAATTGAAACATTCGAGGTAATCTGGATTTTTCCATGTACACGGGTTCTAGAACTCCCGAGCACAACTATTTTCCATTTACCTATTTTGTCCTATCCCTGTCTAATGTCGCTAAATAGTAAGTCAATAGAAAAGGAAAGAACTCCTCTGATACCACTTTGTAACGACCCGAATCCGGGGCACTCAACTGGTTCCCTATACTCGGTTCGCCACATGAACTCAAGTGCATTTCCCCAAATGCCAGAGGTTGCTGAATAGCAGCGAGGGCCTTGGTGAGTCATTGGGGAAACTATTCCCTCATTTGGTAAGGTATACAAAGAAAAGGAAATAACAGTCAATAGAAGAAGCATTAAACATCATACAATAACTGAAACTAAACAGCGAAAGCAATGTATAATATAATAATAATGAAAATTATGCAGCAAGTACAAGTATATAAGGAAAGCAGTAACACAACAACAAGTTGAAATACAACTGAGAATAAAGTATTAAAAGTAAACAACAACTCCAGCAGTATCACAAGCCTAGGCTTGGTCCTATGCTCTCCAGCTCCAACCAGAAATCATGTACCTGAAGTAGAAGGGACACAATCCCTATTAACATTTATTTAGAAATTTAATTCATTCATTTAATTATCACCCAAGGAATCTAGCAATAGTTCTATATTCCCAAAGCATAGAAAGTAACACAACAGGTATCTCAGCAGACTACCTAAACTACAAGCAGTACAAAACACAAGATTGTTCTTTGGCTTGGTGGAATCTTCAAAACCAACCAAAAAAAGTTCACACTGACTCTCTGGGTGGATCATACTGGAAGACCCCTATAGTCAAGTAATCATACAAAGGCACAAACACTCTGGGAAGAACTCACTGTCAATTCCCCTGTGGTCTTGCAACGATAGGTATAGACTCTCTAAGGAAGCACTTATGTCTAATTCCCCCTATAGTCCCGATACGTAACTAAGGACACTCTGAGGAAGCACAAAGTCCAATTACTATAGGTCCTGCGAACGATACTAATTTATAACAGACTCTCTAGGGAAGCCCTTAATCGTCAATTCCCTCTTTAGTCTACCGCACCAGGTTCACACAGCCCTGAGCAGTCTAGTCGTGCGTAATCGACTATCAGCAGCCCTAAGTAAGTTTAACAACTACTTGGATAATAGCTAAAATGCATCAAAAGAATATAAACAACATGAAATACATGAAATAAAATATCTCAAGGAAATAAATAAATGTAACAAGGTATGCCTCACAGGCAACCTAAGCCAAATGGTAGTAAACAGCCAAAATAAGGAAAACACCCATGGGGTGATCCTCAAACATGCTAACAAGCAATCATTAATCATCTAATAAACTCAACCATACAAGAAATATAAGGCAGACAATAATACAGGTTCAAAACTCTAACCCGAGATACCCGATACATGGGAATCCGACACTTTTTACACAAGAACTCAAAGACATTCAACGTAGGGAAACAAACCACCTACCTCGATCCTAGGAGATTGATATACTTGAACCTCAGCCTATGAATCGGCCTAGAATGGAGAAGATCTGCAAAAACATCTAAAAAGTTCAACCTTAGATAACTCTCATAAGAGAAAGAATCAGAAAACGTGGCCAAAGAAGAACCAAGAACTCACCACTGCCATTCTATTGCAACTGAAAACGTTCGATTTAGATAACCAGTGACGAATCAGTGGCTCGGAGAAGATTCGACCTCTTCGGATGCTCTGGACGGAATTAGGCGAAGAAGAAGATGAAAATAGAGATTAGATGTGACCCCAGTTTGTTTAATGAAATAAAAAGAAAAGTACATGACATGTAATTCTTGAGTACATGGTGTGTACTTGCCTTTTCCGTACACTATATTAAGCGGACTCCACATCACCCCTACACACCTTGTGTGTGGCCCGGACACGGTCAACACACGACCTTGAGAGGGATCAAAGTACATGGCGTGTACTTATAAAGTACACGACGTGTACTTAGAAAATTTATAGATTTTCCTCTTTTCCTTAAAAATGGCCAGAAAAGGAAAAACATACCTGAAATGAAGATCTAGGTTCATACAGATTGATATGTGGATGATAATGAGATTAGACCAGCCCTTTTGTTTTATTATTTATTTTATAGTTAAATTATTATTTATGTAATGTGATTTATCCCATCCTTATTTTTTATAGACCTAAGTTCCCCTGGTATCGATTATATAGACCCCCTTTATCTAATCCATTAGATCCCATCAACTGTATATGAGTAAAATATTATGTAAGTATGGAGCTCCCAAGAGAGTGGTGGTAGACTGAATTGAGGATCTCTATCAAGATAATGATATATGAGAGACATATCAGATATCTAATACACTATTCACATACAATCATTAAGAGTCGCTATTAGTTGGGGCACATGTATTCAAGATGATTGGCTCTATTGAGAACCAAGACATATTTAGATTAAAGATACCTGATGTTCTACACATACATATAATTATATCCTCACTACCCAAAAAAATATCTATTTTTATTATGAATTATAATATAAATAATAGTAAGAAGACACTATTATATCTTATTAATCTTATCTTATTTTTTTATAAAGACATGGATAATGACAAACCCAATATCCTTATGGTAAATATGTTGAATAAGAAAAATAAAATGGAATTTAAGACCCATTCCAAGTAAAAGGATTCAGAGCATCATCCATCAAAGAAGAAGAATATCAAAAGTCGAGGAAAGGAATAGGGTATGGTATGTTTTTCATGTGGCAAGTAGGGGCTTTGGAAGAGGAATTGAACCCATCCAAATAAGAAAGGGGAAGCTTCGGGTTCATTTTTTATCGAGTGTAATTTGTCTATATCTACAAGTTGTGTATTAGATAATATATATTGTTCTTATATTATTATATAAATATATGAACCATGTATATTTTAAAAGATTTCCATGGGTGAGGAGGATCTACAGGCTACCAATAAAGTGAGGTTAGATGCCCTAGACATTGGAGACCACCATCCCACATTTTCAAGAGGATTGTTTTTTATTTTAATATATTATTAATATGTTCCAAGCATTACCAAGAACATTATTCCCATTTCTTTTTTAGATATGAATGGATTTATTATCATATTTGGAAATAATGGTTGCTAAATTCCTAAAAATAGAATATGTTATAGTAATACTCTTTATTTATTGAATGATGAAAACCAAATATTTTCAACTGATAATGAATCTAATATGCACAACTAATAGGAAACCCAATTGTGTCATCATCATATTTATCTTGTAAATCAATATAGTTTAACAAATATCTATAAATATGGTTATTTAATATATTTTAAACTAAAATCACTTGAAATATGTCATACTATTTTAATATGGAAGATGAAAAAACCAACATTCAGTGGTCCGGGTGAAAGGGCCATAAATCTTATATAATTTGTACACAACAATCTTTTCAAACCTTTTCAAGTAGATTCTTTAGATGGATACTCATAATTTATTACTTTTATAGATGAACTGAGTATTTATGGTTATATCCACTTAATAGGGTATAAGTATAAATGCTTTGAGAAGTTGAAAGATTTAAATAATGAGGTTGAGAATCATATAAGTAATAAGATGGAGAAAATTTAATCAGATCGAGGTGGTGAATATCTTAACCAAAAATTTATCAACATTCTATGGGAATATGAGATTTAATCAGATCGAGGTTGGTGATGAGTCATGGAATCCTTATGTTATCCCTTTTGGGATATGAATTACATACAAAATTATACATACTAAATTGAGTACCATTTAAATAGGAAAATGATATTACCTTTTAGTTATATATTTTAATGAGATTAAAATTTGCACATGTTCATGTATGGGGTTTCAGGGAATTTATTAAGTCTATCTCGATCAATAAACTAGAACCTCAAACCATGAAATGTATCTTTATAAGGAATCCCAATGAAAAAAGGGGATACTACCTATAAGACCCTTTGTAAAAGATTGTAAATATCACATGATATTCCATAAATCTTGATAAGGAGAAAATAATCACAAAGGATAGTGGGAGAATCATTGAATTTGACGAATTTATTGCTAAAGATAAACAAGATTTGGCATTAGAACTAATTCTATGGTTCCCTATGGAATATATTATTCCTAACACACATGTATTACATATGAGCACAAGAGAGGTAAGAGAACTATAGAGATGTGTTTTTCTATTCAATGATGATGGTGACCCATTATTGGTTAACAATGATGATCATATATCCTACAATGAGGTAGTAGAGATCTTTGAATCTACAAGATGGAAAGAATCCATGGATTCTAAAATATATTCCATGCATCAAAACCACATTTGGTTTTTCATTGATCCACCAGTTAATGTAAACCCATTGAGTGTAAATGGGTATTAAAGAGAAAAATAAAAATATAAGTTAAAGTAAATAACTATAAATCATGGCTAGTGGATAAATAGTTTAGAAAACATTAAAGCATTGACTATGATGAAACATTTTCTTTAATCTTAATTTTTAAATCCAATAGAAAATTTATTTCTATAGTGTATTACCATGACTATGATATTTTTTAAAATGAATTTAAAATCTATATTACTTAATGGGAAACTTTAAGGGGATGTGTATATGAAATAATTAGAAGGGTTTGTGGCTCCAAGAAATTACAAAAATGTATGGAAGTTTTAAAGATCTAATTATGAGTTAAAATAAGCATCTAGATCATAGAATATTCAATTTGATGAATCTATAAAGGAATTTTTCTTTTGTTAAGAATTAATGTAATCCATGTGTTTACAAGAGGTTTATTGGGAGTGTGGATTTATTCATATTAGTGTATGTTGACTTCATATTACTAATTGTAAATGACATACCATCCTTACCATAGTTTAAGGAATGGTCAATAAAGTGATACCCCATGAAGGACTTATGTGAAAAAGCCTATATTATAGCGATTAAGATCATGCTTGATGTATCAAATAGGCTAATAAAACTATGTGAAGGTAAATATGTTGACCAGATACTAAAGAGGTTCAATAAGGATCAATCTAAGAGGGTATTGGTTCTAGTGCCATATGGTATACATTTTTCTAAGAAAATTCATCCTCAGAAAAAATATTAAAGAGATTTAATGAGTAAGATCTCATACTCTTCCACGATAGGATATATCCTGTATGAAATAGTGTGTAAAATGATTGATGTTTCTAATGCTTTGATCATTCTAGGAATATCTCAAGTATATCCCGGTGAACAATATTGTCTTATTGTAATGGATATCCATAAATATCTAAGGTGTATGGGGGATATGTTCCTTGTGTATATTGGAGATGAAGAACTATTAATTAGGGGTTATATATAATCTATGATTCAAATAGATTAGAATGATATGATGTTGCATTCAGGATATGTATTTTGTCTCAATACAGGAGGTGTAATATTGAAAAGTTTATAGCGTCCATTTTTCAATGATTCTACAAACAAATTCAGTTTATTTTTTATCCTCTAATAGAGATATTTAAGTAGTTTGGATTCTCAACTTTTCACAATATGTGGTTGTGTTATGTTGTTGTAAATATCCTATCACATTTTACTATGACAACACTACATTAGTGGTTCTCTCCAAAGAGTAAAGGTCACACCAAAGGATAATGCACGCACTTTAGAGGTTTAATCTCTGGAGGTAATTTTATCTATGATTTGAAGTTTATTTCAGTAGAGTATCAAATTAGGAAAAGGTGTAAGACCAATTAATGAAGGCTTTATCTTAGTATAATCATAACTATCATTTGAGAACTAGTGGAATGAAATTATTTTCTATTTGGATCTAGTTGAAGTTTGAGTCTGTTGGATTTAGTTCCCTAGAACCATCTTATTTAGTACTTTATTACATGTTTTTTCTTATTAAGAAACTTTACATATCACATCTTGGTGATTCTTTTACATGATATTTTTATGTGATAATGTCCATAGAATATATATCATACTGAAATTTCATAGTAGTTCCTCACAATGATGAGAACCTAGTGCTTCCATAACATTATTCATGAACATTTTTCTATGGATATATGATATTTTTTGATGGGAAATAGAAAATATAGGCTATAAGGTGTAGGAGGCTCATAATACATTGATACACCTTCTCATGATGCTCACCTTTGGTAATATACAAGATAGGATGTTATTAGAACAGTCTTATCAATAGGAAATCCACATTTCTTGGTGTCATTGGATGTTCCTATATGAGAATGTGTGTGTTGGTCAATAGAATTTAAGATTATAATTAATTGATATAATGGAACATGTGATTTAATTTATTAATGAAAATCATGAAAGAATATATTCATGGATAAGTATGAAAAATTAAGTATTTCATGAATGATATAACATTAATGGATAATGTGAGAAAGGATTTATCTGTTTTTTCTCTTGATGAAAGTTAATATATCATACCCTTTGATGGGAGTGGAACCACTTGGATAAATTCATGACTGTCACAACCCGTACCCTAGGGCTCGGGCCGTGACTACCCCAAGCCCACCTTCCATAGGCCATGGGCTGATGAATAGAACCAAAAGGAGTATTCCCTAAAACCGGGAAGGCATTGCATTTATAACCTGTAAACACACATAACCAAGCACACAACAAGATATGAACAAAAGTCAACTGTATAGAAAAAAGAGTTCTAAAATTAAAAAGGGGCTAGAATACAAGCCCAACAGTAATGGTACAAGTACAATGAAGAAAAATAAAGGCAGCTACTGGGTCATCCTCCGAGGTTCCTACCTGAAGGGTAGGTACAGATCGCCTCCTCAGCACTCCAAGTCTGCCCGTCTCCTCTGCGTACCATCACACCGTATGGTCCACCTCTGAGCCCTATCTAGCCCTGGTACCCTCAGCCTCGATCAGCATTGTCCACCATTTGCACCAAACACAACAAGGTGCGGGCATAGCCCGTGTAGGGGTGAGTATAACGATACTCAGTAGGGACCCCGAGACCCTCAAGGTCTCACAAAATCCACAAAGGATAAACCAAAAAGTATGAAGTCAACTTAAAACCATTATTAGGTATATTCCCATACATATACCTAAGTTACCAAGTATACCCATCTCAATCATGAGGAAACATAGGGTCCAACCCAAAAGTCCAAAGATCAACTATTCCACAAAGGAAGGAATACCACAGAGGTAAGTACCTCACAAGTACGTTACATGGAAGAATACCACCAGGGTATTACCATGAAGGGAAGTACCACATAGGTACGAACTCAACTCACACCTGGTATTTCTTAGGTACAGTAGTAGAGATGATTAAATGTTACTACTGAATCATCTTAATCTGTTAAGAGGCAGACCCACGAAGGATTACTAATCATAATATGACCCACAGAGAATTTTAGTACATCGTCAGACCCACACAGGATCCTAGTACCTCATTAGTATGTCATCAGACCCACAAAGGATCCTAGTACATCGCCAGTACGTCATCAGACCCACATAGGATCGCTCAATGCTGACCCACATAAGATTGCTCGATGCTGACCCACATAGGATCGCTCGGTGCTAACCCACACAGGATTGCTCGGTGCTGACCCACACAAGATCACTAGGTGATGACCCACACAGGATTGCTCGGTTTTGACCCACACAGGATTTCTATTCATTCTTCACGTTACAGCCAGCTACTGGGTTCTCACACTAAGCTTGATCATCTCTGAGAGGGTCTGTACCTCAAGACACTGGTCGATACTCCAACTACCACAAAGTCCTACGAAGAAGTAACCCAAAGGACCACCACATCTTAGGGGTCTCAACACAATAGATGGTGCGTCAATTGGACGCTCGGTCTGTAAGTTATTAGCCTTTTAGTCCTAAGGGGCTGGTTGGATTCGTGCTCGATCCAACCCAACCATATCCCAACTTTATCCAAATCTCAAGTGGTTTATACCAAAGGGAACGCCTCACTACAGGGTTTCCGTCACCATAGACGGTTCTTCAAACAGACGTCCGGTGCCAAAGTTATGGCTAAAAGAGTGGAAATGGGTCGAAGTGGGTTCGGGTCCGGTCCGACCCGGTCAGACCAACCCAGCCTGGGGAGAACTGGTTTGGGTCTACCCGGCCTGACCCGCTGGGTCCGGCCTGGCCCGCGGTGCGGCCTAGCCTGGGAGGCACAGAGGCTGTGAAGGCCACGGCAGCCGCGGTGGCCGCGGGGCGGCGGGGATCGTGGGGTAGCGAAGGCCACGGGGTGGTGGAGGCCATGAAGTAGTGGGGGACGTGGTGCGGTGGGGCACTACGGCTGGCCGGATGGCCAGCTGTCCTCTTTGTGCGGTGCGGTCATGCGCCACGCCGTCGACGGCGACCGGTTTGGCTGACCGCTCTTCATTTGTCGCCATGGCACAAAGCCGTCTTCTTCCATCACAAAGAACACATAAAAATAAAAAAGAATGACAGAGGGGTCGGGCCATGTTTTTTTGGCCTGCACCCTCCGTGTTAGAGCGATAGCAAGCGGCTCAACATAAACCTTGAATGAAGAACGTCAAACTCTATAACCCTCAACAATGATTATTCCCAAACCCGCAGAAAAAGAAATCATCCACGGATCAACTAGTTAGAGAGTTGATCTGCATTCTTTGTTTATAAGGGAAGAACATGGGAATCTATAATCACACATAATAAAAACCCTACCTCAAAGATTTATTGATAGAGGTCGTGAGGAAGGAGAATATGTCATTGGGGATAGATGGACGTCGGTGATGTCAGCATTTCCTCGATCATCAGTTCGTTGTCGTTGAAGACATTCCTCATTAGTGAGAGTGTTCTTCGTTGGGGAGTGTGTTCTTAATTGGAGAATGCGTTATTCATTGGAGAGAATAATCCTCCAATAGTTATCCTCTCTCAATTCCAACAAAATGTGAAATAACCAAATTGTTAATTTAAGTTTATCAAAATAAATTAAGTTGGCACAACAAAGTTGACATAATTAAAGTACTGCGTTAGCACCATTAATTAGCTCATTTAATTGTCCCAATTAAATGAGTTTGTGTTGGCATAATTAAATTTAGAGGAGTTGAGAGGTTTTCTCTCATTTAAGGGGTTCAGGTGGTCCCCGACCCTCAATTCAAAATGGGGGTTAGTTCAGGTGGTCCCCGCCCCTTAACATCCACACGGGAGGTTTAGGCTTGGGTGGTCCCCACCACCAAAACCCATGTTGAGGGGTTTCAAAAGTAAAAATGTTAGACATTTTTATTTTATTTTATTCTTTCATGAAAAGAACAAAAATTATCTTTCACTCTCGACCCACTAAGATCGAGGTAAAGGTCTCCTTAAGTGAATACCGGCGCTGCGAGTTCAATGGTGCCCTCAGATTTCAATTCTGAGCACCGGTTCAAAAGTTACAAAAACCCACTTGCACATTTACTGAACGTACCCAAAAAAAAGTTTAGAAATTCATTCAGGGTACACTGGGCCTCGAAATCACATGCCATCAATTTTCATGGACTCGTAAAATTACCATATATTTAAAAAAAATTATATAAAAATTCTGGGTCTTTACACTGACAATATTTTTTATGGGTTTTTTCATTTCCAAAAACTCTATTAAATAGGCATCATCCATATAGGTTTATGGTACCAACATGCAACCGATTTTATTTGAGATATTGTAACAAAATAATTATATTACATAGTAAAAATTCATTAGAGGTTAGATATTTTCGTGATGTTATCTTATTTCTATTGGGATATAGTACCATGTTTCTTGATTCTAACCTTAGAATTTGGGTGGATAAGACTAATTCCATAGAGAAAGTTTCTCTCAGGATCACACACTAAATTTATCCACAATCTCATTTAAATTCAAGTATTATATTTTAAAAGTTAGAATAAATAAAATTCATTCATGATTGGTTGATTGTTATAGTTTAATCAGAACTTATTCCAAATATGTTAGGTCCACAAGGCTCTGAGAGGGGGGTGAATCAGGGTATGGATATTATTTTTTAAAATTATTCCTGCCCCACTGGATCTTGACCTCTTTATTACAAGAGTCACTTTTTTTGAACTTGTGTGATTATTATGACCACTTCTTTTCTTCTTTATCTGATTATGATGCTTTAAATGCAATGCAAGGAAGTAAGCAGGCAGACACATAGATTTTTACTTGGTTCACCCTCACTGGTCTATGTCCAAGGAGCATACAACGACGATGTTCCACTGTACCAAATACACTAAAAGCACACTGATGTTTACAGGGTTCGGGATAGATCACTTCTATTTCCAGGCTCACTGCCTTTACAATGTTTAGGGTTAGCTCACTGCTTTCCTAAGGGTTACTCCCTGTTTCTCTCTCTCTGGCTCACTACCGGTGGAGAGGATCACCTTATTCCTCTTCCTTTTCTCACTGTTCTAGAAAGGATCCACTCATAGTTTATAGACCTGTAGGTCTCTTCATTATCACTAATTAATGCACCCTCCTTTGTATGTAGATGCTCTGTTGAAGTCCAACTTTCACCCGTAGATGAATCTCACTTTGCACCGAAGGTATCGGGCAATCTTCCAAATTTCACGCAGCCCTGAATCTCTACCATGAATCAACCTTACTTGGTTCCCTTATTTAAGCCAAAGCGCAAGTCTCGATGCACAAGTCAAAACTGGCGCACAAGTCCACCTCAACCACTTGCGCGACACAAGCTTCTGCTACTCCAAACTTACACGACGCACAACCTTTTACACCCAATCCAATTTTGGTGTGCAGCCAGCAACTTTCGCGCTTCTTCAAAATCCAGTGTGAAAGTGTCACCAAACCACTTGAGCGACACTTCCTTCTTCAACTGAGAACCTACGTGACTCTCTTCCTTCTTCGCATAGACCACCTTGGGCATGCAACAAACAACTGTCGCTCAAATTCTACTTGCGCGACCCACCGCCACTTGCGTGACCACCACACCTGTGCGACGAGAGCTCTGATTTTCTCTAAGTCTTAACTCATTCCAAATGAGGAGGGATAAACATGTATTTATAGGCATTTGAACACCCTGCGTGACGGAGCGCAAGTCTCCCTTCGGCGCACAAGTCTCGATGCGCAAGTCTCCTACCGCGCAAATCACTTGCGCGACCAACCCCAAAACTTGCGCGACCCTTAGCCACTTGCCATATTTTGATGCTTTGATCTTGAAAAACATATGGAGTGAAAGTTTACTCTCCTTCAAGTACACGATGCACAAGTCCCTTTTCCAAAAACCACTTTTCTTTATTTGGCGATTTTCAGGCCCAAAAATTTGGCAAACACTGGAAAACAGCGCCACCTTGTTTCTGCTATTTTTTTACCACCTCCAGATCATCCATTCCTTTGTCGATGTTCTTGAATCAAACATTTATCGTTAACCATAGCTCTTGAAATCTACATGCCACCATGAAATCCCCTTTTTCAACAAATTTGTATGTCATGGTTTTATCTGTCAACAATCACAACATAGATGTCCACTTTGTCAACAAACACAATCACCTCAAAAATGCTTCAGTGATACCTTGAGGGATTTTTGCCCAAAAATATCTCCCTTTGGGTTTGTTGAAAACTCTTCCATAAAAAGATGCATCGTTAATTCTTCAGCCACCATTCTCCTATTGAGATTCCGATAGCGATCAAGGATTTACTCAACACATACTCTAAGCCCAGATGAGCAATGCTTGGAATGAGAAACAAGAGTAAATGAAAGGTTAATCAATGAATCACTTCATTTCTGACACCCAATATTGACACAAAACTGATACCGATTTTTGGAAATATTCTTACCACATTCCAGCACCACTCTTCTGCTTTTATCACGATCCTCAGCTGTCGTGATATCTATTCTTTGATCGATCACTTCTAGCATTGTCAGATTTAAAACGCTCCCCCTATCTACTCACAGCTTTAACTCTTGTCAGCTGAAAATCCTCTTTAGCACTATTGTCTGTGTTGTCCAAGAAAACCTATGACTAAGCACTTTGAACTAGCTTCAACTCCCCCTATCTGGCTGATCCACCTATCATCTTCTCCCCATATCAATAATGATTTATCAAATAGACACACTATCTCCCCCTTGAATAATCACTATTTTCTCCCCCTTTGTCAACAAACCCAAAGTTCACTCCTTTTCAGTCTTTCAAATGCTTCCTTGGGTAAGGCCTTTGTCAGAATATCTACAACCTGGAGCTCTGTAGGCACATACTCCAACTTCACAAGCCCTTGATCCACCTTATCCTTGATGAAATGATATTTGATCTCAATGTGTTTTGTCCTTGAGTGATGAACTAGATTTTTTCTAAGATAGATAGCACTTGAATTATCACATTGGATTCTAATCGGAGACTTCACTTCAACTCCCATATCTTCAAGCTGCTGCTTCATCCATAATAACTATGTGCAAGCTTGAGTGGTCGCAATATACTCAGCTTCTGCGGTGCTTAATGAAATGAAATCTTGCTTCTTGCTTAACTAAGCAATACATAGTCCACCAAGATAGAATGAATCTCCAGATGTTGATTTTCGGTCATCCGCTGAACCGGCCCAATCAACATCAATATATCCCAATAACTCTGTCTGAGATTTGTCACTATATATCAAACCGAAGTTCATCGTGCCCTTGATATACCGAAGTATTCTTTTCACTGCAAGCATGTTGATTTCCTTGGGATTACTCTGATATCTCACTGCTTGACATGTGGCAAAAACAATATCAGGCCTTGTTGCGGTAAAATACAACAAACTTCCAATAATTTCCCTGTATTCTGTGATATTAATTGCCTTGCCATTCTTATCTTTTGATAATTTCATCTGAGTAGAAACTAGAGTCTTAATTTCCTTATAATTATCCATTCCAAATCTTCTCATAACCTCCTTGGCATATTTGGATTGAGAAATGAATGTTCCATTCCTTCCCTGTGTCACCTGTAGACCAAGGAAAAACATTATCTCTCCAATCATTAACATTTAAAACTCATTTTTCATGAATTCGGAAAACTATATGCACTGAGCTTCATCTAATCTTCCAAATATTATGTCATCAACATAAAACAACACCATCATCCTTTGATTACTATCATTGCTGAAATAGAGATTGTAATCAACTCCACCACGTTGAAAGCCAAGATTTTTTAAATACTGATCCAGCCTTGAGTACCATGGTCTTGGTGCTTGCTTCAACCCATATAGTGCTTTCTTTAATCGAAAAACTTTATTCTCATCTTCATGAATGAGAAAACCATATGGCTGCTCAATGTACACCTCTTCTTCTAGAACCCCATTTAGAAATGCATATTTGACGTCCATCTGGAACACTTTGAACTTTCTTTGCACTGCTATGGCTAAAAATAATCTGATTGTCTCCAGCCTTGCAATAGGTGAAAATGTCTCATCAACATCAATACCCTCTATTTGAGAGTACCCCTTGCACACTAGCCATGAATTTTTCTGAATCACTGTGCCATCTTCATTCATCTTGTTGCGATAGACCCATTTAGTCCCGATGACATTCTTATCTACTGGCCTCGAAACAATATCCCATGTCTAATTAACTTCTGAATCAGAATCAACCACTTTTACTCCCCCTGAGTCTCTTACCAATTCCTCACTTTCAATATAAAACTTGTCACTATTTCATTGTTCAATGACGTCATTTATTTCAAATAATTTTCCAACCTTTTTTTTGTTGAAACATTGTTGATACTCTCTCGCAGCTTCTTGGTATCCTGAAAACAGTTAGCTGATACCACATTGTTAGAACAAAATATATAAACATGAGATTCATGATTATTGCTACTTCTCAGGAAATATGTCTTCTCTCGATAGACAACACCTGATTTGGGTCATCCAATTATTTCTTTGATGGATCTTGCATCTGATTATGATATTGAATTCTCTCCCAATGTTGTGCAACCCTTTTCAAGGTTAGGCCCGCCTTTTAGAATCACAAAAATTATTCGTATCCGATATAATTTATTCTCATATTCCACTCAGAATTGAGCCATTAACAAAATCTCTAAGCCTACTGAGTTGGAACTCGGTGTAGGAAACAAGAGACAAATCAATAACACAATCACTTCCTATTGTGCTCTGTTGCTACCTTTCTCCTTCAACTTTGGTACCTGATTTGAGATAATTAAAACTCTAAATCATATAACTTCCCCACTTTGAATCTTTAGATTCCACTTACCCTTGGATCATATCTCCATAAAACCTGAAACACTTGAATCATCAGTTAAAAACATTTATATACATAGGGAGAGGGGTATTTTCTAGAATCCTCAAGGTGAGGATTGTGGTTGATCCTAATGGGTCAACCCACTGATTTGTTCTTGCAGAGAATCACACTCCTTCCTTACTTATTCCAGCTGCCTATCCAACTTCAACTACTCTGGCCATATGAATAAGCATTCATTACCCACATGCTGAGCCTTTTTATGATATGTAGATTCTGCAGGCCTGGTGTTTATCACCATTTGGGGTTTAAACCCACTAGTACACATTTCCATCTTTGATGTACCACCAATATTCCACTTCCCTTGATTCCATCTCTGTGTAAGAATCTCTCTGTTTGAAATCTTCCCTTTCTTCTTCCCCCATTGTAGGGTTCTTTCTCTTTGCTCCACTTCTCACTGCAAAACACGACATGAAAATTTTTCAATGCATTATTTGTTCATCTTTCTTTTATCAGATATCTAAGACACCACACTCTTTTGTGGTGGTGAGTCCTCCACTGATCGTACATTCTTCTTACTCACAGATGTAGTATTTCCTACCTTTTTTCTCCATATTTGTTTATGTTCTTTCATAGAGATCGGTTGTGAGTATGATAGAGGAGATGACTGATACACCTTTATTTCAGCTCCATATGATTCTCCTGAGGCTCTAAGCCTATTCTTTAACTTACCACTTTGTCTCCCATTGCATTATTTCTCATTATACACCACTGGAGTCGATAATCACTTTTTGGGTCCCTTTTCCTTTCCTGCATTCTTATTGCGGCACTGTCTTTCCAAATTCCCATGATCAGAACATATAAAACATTTTCCATCAAAGGTATACCTCATTTCGTTATCTCTAAACCGAGATGTTGATGTAGCTTGAGTTCTTCCTATGATATTGAGCTCCAGATCTTCCTGACACATACTCATAATGTGTCCCATTCTTCCACAAAAATAGCATCTGATGAATGTTTTCCTTGGAGAGACTCTTCTATCTGATTTCTCATGATTCTACTTCTTATTATCAGATTTATTATAGTTTCTGTCTTCACAGCCTGAAATGTATTCCTGAGCCTCTAAATAGAAGCTTGATGTGTGGCCATGAATCCCACAGAAATAGCACATGTCATTATTACTTCTTGTAACTGTCCTCTTAGGCCTTTCTTCAGCACCTAAAAGATCTTCTCTATTTCTAGGAATATTCACAGCTCTCTTTCTGTCATGAACAATAAGGGATTCATCAAATCCAATACCAGTTTTCCCCAAACTGTATGGTCTTTGAGATGAGAATATTTGTTCTTGTCTCTTTTCAGAAATGGTAAATTTGATTTTCATTACATCATCTCTTGCTGAAGGATAATCAAATAGTAAGTTCATGGAATCCTTCATTTTAGGTTTTCCTCTAGCATTAGATTTCTCTACTTACTTCTTCACTAATTCTAGCTCTTCTTCCAACTTTTGAATCTTCATATCCCTTGATTCAAGTTGGGCATTGAGTTCTCTTCTGAGATTCTTTCCACAACTGATCTCATCTTCCAATTCTCATGTGAGGTTTTCTACCATGTCACTTTTCTCCTTTACTTTTAATTTTTCCTGAGAAATAGATTCAGAGACAGAAACATTCTCTTGTTGTAGCCTTTGATTATTCTGAACTTGTTCAGAAAACTGTGTAGCTAGGTCATCATTTATGGCTTTTAGATTCTGAACTTCATATGACTTTGAATTATCATCATATTCATCAGCCTTTTTTTCCTTTCATTCTAGCCATCTTTTGTAGTTATTCACCTTGAGAATAATTATTATCCCTTAGGTTAGTAGCCACATAAATAAGCCTTTGATTTAATCCTCTTATCTTGTTAACCTCAGTGTCCAATTCTTGGATCCGGATGTCTTTAGATTTAACTTCTTCATCCAATTTCTGATCCAATTTCTTTGTCATATTGGCAACATCTACTGATGGCCTCCTTCTTAAAATTTCTTCATCATCAATTGTTTCGGTATCACTTTGAAGTTCAAGTACTTCACTCATTCCTACATCATGATTGCGTGAATCAATATTTTTCCTATCAGATTCATCCAGGCCTTCCTTCAGTAAGCTGTTTGATTCTTTTAGTTGAATCACACTTTTTCCATAAACACTTACACACTGAGGGATACCACCTGACTTTTTATTCTTCTTTGATGTTTTTCCCTTTTCCATGGAACACCGAGATAGGAATAGACTGAATCTTTAACCACACAGATCAACTGAACCAAGTTAGTGCAAACAAATCTGATAAAAGAAACCTCCCTCTGATACCAATTGCTAGGTCCACAAGGCTGAATACCCTGAGAGGGGGGGGGGGGGGGGTGAATCAGGGTATGGATATTATTTTTTAAAATTCTTCATGTCCCACTGGATCTTGACCTCTTTATTACAAGATTCACTTTGTTTTCACTTGTGTGTTTATTATGACCACTTCTTTTCTTCTTTACCTAATGATGAGGCTTTAAATGCAATGCTGGGAAGTAAGAAGGCAGTCACAGAGATTTTTACTTGGTTCACCCTCAATGAGCTATGTCCAAGGAGCATACAACAGAGATGTGCTGCTGTACCAAATCCACTAAAAGAACACTGCTGTTTATAGGGTTCGAGATAGATCACTTCTATTCCCAGGCTCACTGTCTTTACAATGTTTGGGGTTAGCTCACTACTTTCCCCTGGGTCACTCCCTATTTCTCTCTCTCTGGATCACTGTCGGTGGAGAGGATCAACTTATTCCTCTTCCTTTGATCACTGCTCTGGAAAGGATCCACTCACAGTTTATAGACCTATAGGTCTCTTCATTATCACTAATGAATGCATCCTCCATTGTATGTAGATGCTCTGTTGATGTCCAACTTTCACCTGTAGATGAATCTCACTTTTCACCGAAGGTATCGGAAAATCTTCCAGCTTTCATGCATCCCTGAATCTCTACTGTTAATCAACCTTACTTTTCACCCTTCTCTAAGACGGTGCGCAAGTCTCAGCACACAAGTCAAAACTAGCGCACAAGTCCACCTCAACCACTTGCGCGACACAAGCTTCTGCTACTCCAAACTTGTGCGACGCACAACCTTTTACACCCAATCCAATTTTGAAACGCAGCCAACAACTTTCGCGCTTCTTCAAAATCCGGCGCGCAAGTGTCACCAAAACACTTGTGAGACACTTCCTTCTTCAATTGAGAACCTGCATGACTATCTTCCTTCTTCACCCAGACCACCTTGGTTCCGCAACAAAAAACTGTCACACAACTTCTACTTGCGAGACCCACCACCACTTGCGCGACCACCACACCTGTGCGACGGGAGATCTAATTTTCTCTAAATCTTGAACTCATGATGAATGAGGAGGGGTCGACCTGTATTTATAGGCATTTGAACACCCTACGCGATGGAACACAAGTCTCCCTTTGGCACGCAAGTCTCGGCGCACAAGTCTCCTGCCGCGCAAATCACTTGCACGACCAACTCCAAAACTTGCGTGACCCTTAGACACTTGCCATATTTTGATGCTTTGATCTTGAAAAACATATGGCACGCAAGTTTACTCTCCTTCAAGTACATGGCACGCAAGTCCCTTTTCCAAAAACTACTTTTCTTCATTTGGTTATTTTCAGGCCCAAAAATTTTGCAAACACTGGAAAACGGCGCCACCTTGTATCTGCTCTTTTTGTACCGCCTCCAGATCATTCATTCCTTTATCGAAGTTCTTGAATAAAACATTGATCATTAACCACAACTCTTGAACTCTACATGCCACCATGAAATCCACTTTTTCAACAAATTTTTATGTCATGGTTTGCTCTGTCAACAATCACAACATAGATGTCCACTTTGCCAACAAACACAATCACCTCAAAAATGATTCAATGACACCTTGAGGGTTTTTTGCCCAACAAAATAATAAGTGAGTTAAATATTATTAATAATAATTTTATTTCACGTTTGGTGAATATAATATTTTTTATTTTATTGATGAATAAAGAAGTGAAATTTATTTTTTAAATAAATAGTCATTATTCAAGGATCGATAAATACGGGTGAGGAAAAGTGGACTCAGTTTAATGGTTTGATTGTAAATGGTATAAATGATATTTATTTATATTTTTCATGTGTTTCACATGTAAAGAGTTTAATAATATTATTGATATTATTATTATTTTCCATGGGAAAAACTATGAATTATGGAATTGGGAAAGGTCTGGTATGTGATTTTCCAACCCAAAACATGCCAAAATAAGAATATATTTAAATAACTATCATAAAACAAAATTGGTGTGTAAAATGGATAGAGTGAGAGTCTCTCAAACCCCTGATATAGATAGTGAGATCTAGTGTGCTCTACTCCCTCATCTATCAATCTAACAAAAGATCATCAGTAGTTCTTCCTCCCTCGAAAATAATTCTGTTGTGATCAACCATAAACAATGTAAGAAATCCAGATAGGTCATGCTAACACCTGATTATTCTATGGTGATGTTCATAGATTTCAGTGCACATTTGAATCACTAATGGATTGATTATTCACTTGCATCCTACAACATAATGACAATGTGATAAGATCTATTCCACCAATCATCAATGAATATAGAATTATGAGTTAAGGTAATTTAATATATTCTTATAAATTAATTATAAATTACATGTGAATATCCTTTGATTTTAGTTATGGTGTTTTAATATATCCCTTTGATCTACTATTTTTATTGGAAATGACATTATTATTATGTATATAAATGATTACACATTATTTAAGACCATAATTCAATTCAGTTATACCCTCAAAGGATGATTTTGTTGCGCCCAGAACCTACAATAGCATCATGGACTCACACGGTCTATAGATACCCCATCACAAAATCCATAAATATGTTATCCTGTTTCCATTATAGGAAATCAAGAGGTTGAGTCAAACTTTCTATAACCTGATACTCATCCTTTACCTACAAATATATGAGATACTGAGAAATAAACTCAGAAATGATACACCACATTCCATCCTTCCAAGACTACTACTAAAGTTTCCTATGCATAATTTTCCACAACTAGATGTATAGAAAAGGGGAGGTATGAAAATACCTCAACAACTCCTCATAAAAGTTACTATAACTACCATTCATCCTAAAAAATTCATGATGTGCACCCCACCTTCAGAAAATCCATCAGGTGCATCTCCCGAGGACAAATAATCAGGGAAAACCTCACAGTTGGTGTCCCCCAACAAAGCTTATCTCATTCACTAAATAAGTGTGGAAGCCACCATAACTGATTAAAGGTAAGTTACACTAATATCTTTCACCAAGGTTAACTAAAATAGGTCTAAATTCTCTGATTCTTCCTACACCAAGCAAGAACAAGATTTCAAGCTGATGGAATCTTCCACCACATTGCCTATCCCTGGGGTGTAGAATATATAAATGTTTTAGTCTTTTAGGAACTCTAACTAGTTCCTTTGTCTCAGGTTAAGATCTCTATGAGTAAATATGTACTTGATACTCTGGTGGTATGAGTAAATAAATAAAATCTCACCTAGTAGATAATGCTTCTACATCATCAAGGAGAAGACTACCACTACCAACTTTATGTCATGAGACTTGTAATTATTCTCATGGGATATAAAATTCCTCTACTCATAGGTGATTATATACTTCCTCTACATCAACATGAAATTGATCCCAACTCCATAGGGATAAAAAACACCATATAATTGATTCCCTCCTCTGGTATTCCCAATACAAGAGAACTGGTCAACCTCTACCTCAACTCCTCAAAGGCTCTCCGACACTACAAAGTCTAGGAAAATAACTACACTTTCCTCATCCAGGTAGTAAAATGGGATACATTATAGGAAAATAATTTAATGAACCTCCAATATTACCCTTCTAAAATGAGATAAATTCACACATACGACACACTTATGAATTCTTCATAATCATAAACTCCATAAATCATTATTATATCCACATCTACACCATGTAAAAACATGGAATGCCCCATAATGTTAACTTAGCACATCTAAAATGAAAACATCAAGAACATACCATAAAACTGGTTCTCCTACAGTGTGTTTAGGACCACCCAAAAATTATATGCATGCTCCTCTTCAATCATAGAGTATATCATAATATCATCAATAAAGATAACTACTAATAAGTCCAAGTATGGTTGGAAGATCCCATTCATAAGTTCCATGAACATAGTGGGAATATTAGTCACACCAAAAAGCATTAATAAGAACTCATAATTTCCATAGCAACATTAGAATTATAACTTTATAATATCATCCTCATTAACACACAATTGGTGGTAGTTATACCTAAGATCATTCTTTCATCATGAACTTGAACCTTTTAACTGGTAAAAAAGGTCACCAATCCTTATTAAAGGTTTTTTTAATAATCACCATGTCCAGGAGACGATAATCAACAAAAAATCCTCAAACTCCCTTCCTCTTTTTTGAAAAACAACACTCAAGCATGGATTTCATATCCTAAAATTTAACAAGACATACCATGTTTAGATGAGAATATATGAGGACCTAACTCAAGAAATACGTGATTGTAAAAATACTCAATCCAAAATGACAAATGTACCATTAGTTTACCTACAACTGCAACCTTGGTATGCTGAGTCAACTTATAGGTTGTCTAATTCCTAGATTATGGATATGTCAGTTGTCACACCATCACTAGGATCCCTATCCTAAAAAGTTGAACTTGATATACTTGTACATCATTTCACTTTGTTCCCAAGAAAAACCTTACAACATGTGCAACTCTATATAAGGACTCATAAATAAACCTCCTTTGGTGGTACTCTTTCATGACCCAGCTAGTAGGTACACTTATAGGGTTGATAGTAATTTGAGGGTGACACCCCTATCCCACCTACAATAGGATAGGTTCTAGTGGAAAGTGTTGAGTAGGAATATAAATTAAATATGTGGTTGTATCCTATGTTTCCAATACATATTCACACTGACAACTCCATGAAATAGTGTAGAGATATAATAAAATAATGAAACATCTAGAGTGAAATAAATGTATTAAAAAACCTATGGAAAATGAGTCAAAGGATAACAAGGTAATACAAAGGACAAAAAATGAAAAAATACATACCCGTCTAGAAATTAAGTCCTAGTTTAAAAAATACAAGGAAAAGGGAAATTGAAAATAGACCAACTCACAACTTTCAAGTATAAGCACCAAACACGTCCAAGATGTCCAAGTATCTCTACTCTCCTCTAATATGGGGTTCAACTAAGTCATGATCAGTCTGTATGTCATCTGAATAAGACACAACATGTGTTGGAATAGCCTTATTAGGGGGTGAGTATATTCAAACCAAGTAAGATGCCCTGAAAACCAAGAGGGAATAAATCGAATAATACAGTCGGCTCAACCCAAAGGAAATGAGGTAAAGAAAACCCAGTTGTCTGGTATGCTTAGACTAAAACCCCGGTCAAGGAAAGAGATAATTATTAATATCCCCAGCCAACTTAGGATAATGATAAGTCTAACTAAAACTCAAAATGTCCCATATCTAATTCCCATTACTATATAAATCCTCACAAGAATAAGAGTGTATGGTATGATACTTTCTATTACACTCTACAACTGAGGGAGCACTATCTCAAGTGGAGGACGTAATCCTCATTAGATATTGATGATGGGGGAGTACCACTATATAGATAGAGGAACCATGCTGATTGTAGTATGTGGGAGTACTGACTCTACATATATAAAGGCTATGGGGGACACAATCACTAGAGTTTTAGGGGAGTACCAACCTTGAAATCCCTCGAATGAACAAACTTGATTACTATAATCAGCCTAACATCGCTAGAAGAAGCGTCTCGCTCGTAACAAACTAGGTCATATATATGATTCCAAAATTAAAGTTATCAACGAGTCTTTCATAAAAAAATACTCATGATAGGCTACCAATGGGTCCAAATTTGAGTTTATAAGAAGGAGATGTACAACTTATATGTTCTTGGGAAAATTGCACGCCATGTGCATGGGGTCACATGGCATGTAACCTCACCCATATGCCTGGGAGGGTCCTCCCATGGACACGAAATGACCAACTATGTGGCTCCACATAGTGGGTCCCTTTGGAGACACAACATGTAAATTCTTCCATGGTCTAAGGAGAATTTCCTTAGAATATGGCATGGGTTTCCATGGATATCCACATGTCATGCCCCTTTGGGGAAATGCAGTGTCTTCCCACCCAGGGTCTTGGGTGTGTATCCTCAGCACATAGATGGGCTTACATGGGAGGATCATATGGAATGTGGGCCCAACCACATGGCCTATGATATTTAAATTAAACTGAAACCCAATCCTCCATAAAAAACTGAGAGACATAGAGTGTTATCCTCTAGGATACATAGTTTGTAATCACATTTTTCATAAATAGTGAAGCATGTATTCATGTGGACACCATAACTGCCATTTCTTCCACATCAAATGTTTCTTGACTCACCCAAAAAGGATAACTACATAGTAGAAGGCCTTTGATTATTAATTACCTATATATGATGGATGAAAATCATAACTCTGATCTTCTAAGTTGTAGCCGCTATACCTCTCATCACCCTTTGTGGTTCCCAATCATGAATTCCATCACATGCATCCCAAAAATCCATCGTGATCCACCCACAAAACATTGAATCCTATGTTTTTTGTGCATACATAATAAACCCAGGGGTTTTATCATGATTTAATTGTTCTTTTAAATATAAAATCACTGAACCAAGGGCCAATGATGGAGAATGAAAAGAATGGTGGTGAGGAAAACACAAGAATGAAGTGATATTATCATTGTTCAATTCAATCTTACCTAATGATTACATATTTTGATAAAAGGTAATGAAATAAATGCACAAAAAAATATAAAGAAGTAGAATTGGTGATATTAATCAAATCATTGTCTCATGTAAAGAATGAAGATCACATAATAATGAAGATATGAAATCCATGCTTGAGAATTAATTCAAACGGGTGAAAATACACAATACAATAGGACCTAACATAAAAGAATATCGATTTATAGTGAATAACACATCCTCTAGTGATTAAAATAAAGATCCTCACTGTACACTTTGTTCATATCATAGATCACCGTGTTTGTTTTTCGTTGATCCATGTTCCCAATCTTTCCAATGCTAATAAAGCTCTTCAATTCTACTCAACAATATCCTAGGTTTATGTGGTTAACACAATATATTCTTCATAATAATGCATTTATGGAGGGATATTAGGTTTTATGACAATAAATAAATATATTATTTCATTTACTTAATACACCCACCAATGGATTACTTCAACCAAATTACAAATGCAAACCAATATTATGTCACATATAAGGTAAACCCTGTGTTCTAAAAAAAGGGAGACCTCAATTTTCCATTTGATGAACTGATCAATTAAAGAAACATTTATTCTGAAAATATGTATGTGTTTGATTTAACATAAATTAATATTTTCAATATGTTAATTTTGTAGTCTTGTGATACTCAAATGAAGTTCAAACTCTAAGGAGAAATACATAGATTTAAATATAAATATTACAATGATCAAACTATAAAAATTGGACTCATTACATATAATGTTTCAAAAGATTAAAATATATTAGTTTACTAATCAATCCAAATACCTCAAAAACAATTTATTTTGAAAGAATATATAATATAGGGTTTAATTATGGACAAAAAATAGGATTCAGATAAGTTTTTAGTTCATTTTAAGCCTTATCATTTTACTTTAATCCCTTTTAACATGGTTTAGCTCTTATCGTGGTCATTTATTTTTTTTACAAAAGTTACAATTCTTAATGACTAAAAATGAAAGTGGGATCATTAACAAATTTTTAAATGGTGATTATAAATATGGATTCATTTTTTAAAAATTAAATTTCCATAAGTGTCATAAATTAATTTAAAAACAAACCTGTAATACATGATGTAAAACAAGTTTTTAAAAAAATACATTTTAAAATATAAAAATGTTTTTTTTCAAAAAAAAGAGAGTAATTTTTATTCCAATGACATTGATTGGGATATTTTTAATTAAAATAAACTAATTAAATTTTTAAACCAATAAAAAATATAATTTTACTTTATAAATATATGAAAAGAAATGATAGTTTTCATAAAAAAAATGGTTTTTTACTATTCACCCAAAAATAAACTTTTTCTGAAAACTGTCAAAAATTAAATCTCAACTAATTTTTACTTGATAAAATTAAAAATGATATCATTTTGTCAAATTAAAATTATATAATATTTAAATTACTCATTTTTTTAATAAAACCATATATTGAATAAAACTCAATTTAGATAGAATAAAATTATTTTCTTTTTGATTGAGAAATTACTTATTATTCTTAGAAGGAATATAAATAAAAATAACAATTCATGGATTTTAATAAGGAATGAAATTATTTTAAAATTAACATTACCTAGTTTTTTACATAGTGATACTTAAAAAATTCCTTCTCCTGTTGATGATGTATGATATTTAGATGTGCATTCAGTTATCATGGATGAAACTTATTATAATGTTGAGGAGCATAGAAAAAAATTATGTTAAAGTATTTAATTGATTTAAATATTTTAAAAAGGTATTTTGATCTAGAATCTAAGATGAATGAATCTAAATAAGAGGTAAAAACTTGTAAAGAACATTAAATTCCTAAATTCGTCTTTGATGAGTTTAAAGAAATGCAAAAACCTCAATATAAAATAATAAGAAATGTGCCTCTATCCTATCCAACATTTCATCATGAATTTTAGAGAAAAATGATGTTTTTTAAATGAATCGATGAATTTCCTTGATATGATAAGGAAAATAATGACTTCTTAGTGTGAGTTCATTAATGATTTTCATCTTACTCAAACTACTCACCTAGATCAGTTCGATGTTTCCAATTTAATTTTAAGAGAAACCAAATATGTGAATAGTCATGAAATGAAACATTCATCTAATTTGAGTATGACTAGTTAAAGATATCAATCCTTGAAGAGAGATTTAACTCCCAAATACACTCTTCAAGAGTTTAAAATAGTTTTTTTTCTACTGAAATTTAAACTTTTATGGATATTATTTTAAATGGTATTTAAGGAAATAATAAATTATTTATTAATATTCTTGGTTCTATTGAATAAAATTTTTCCTCATTAAATAAAAAAACTTATTGACATTCTTGGACCTAATAACAATTACCTTAGGATTACAGAAGAATTGAATAATCCTTTTAATGAAACCTTCAACATTCAGTATGAAAAAATTTAGAACATTTTAAGAAATCTAGAATAATATACTTTCAAACCTAAATCAAATTCTATTAATCTTTTAATGAAGGAGTTAAATGTCAAAAAGGCTCTTCTAAAAGAAAGAAATTGGTAGCTTATATTACAGATACCTTAGTTTTTATTTCTGTGTTTAGTTTTACTCAACCTGTTATATCAGATTAAGCAATTAAAGTTTTCACAATTTTGGAGGAATAGATTAATTAGATTAGTCAATGAATCACTACTTCAGATGAATCTATAAATGACCGGTCTATCCATCATATATCTGATATATTGGAAATAAAGAAACATATAGTTACAACTAAATAAAGGGAACACATTCTTATTTTACCCATCAAAAGATAAACATGTTATTATATTATAAATGCATGGAAGAGCATTGTTTAAAATTAGAGGTGGAAAATCACTTTGAGATATTCCACCTAACACATAACCCTCTTCTATGAAAATGTTGTAATATTATTTTAGTCCTCTCACCTCATATCCTAAAATTGAAAGGAATGTTATTACAATTTCCCAAAGATAAAATGATCTTGATTTTAGGTATTCTCCTCAAAAATCTAAACATGTTTACTCTACCTTTAACTAGACTAATTAAGATAGTTTTCATAGAATTATTGAGGATATTTTTTCATTTAATACATTGAGAAGTCAGGATAAGACTTTTAATGGTGATTCTTAGTCTGAACAAATCCCTATTACGCCTAAAACTAGATTCTTTAACCCTAGACATGTTGAACTCATTGTCAAAACTACTTTTACTACCCATGTTGTAACAAAATTAGCACCTGATCCTTATTCCACACCAAATACTAAGCCAAATTATTGAAATAATTATATTTTTAGTTGTTTTCATATTTTTTTTTCACTTTTTATTGTTCTTAATGTAATTCATTAATTATTCATTCAATACAAATTAGTGCCATTACTATTTTTTACATTCACTTTCTCTAAATGTTTAATTTTTTTCCAATTGTTCATTTTCATTCTATTATTAACCAGTTCATACAATTAAATTCATTAAATCCTTATTAATTTTAAAAATATATTCAATCAAGTTTATTATTTTATTTTGTTAAATTTAATATTATATCCCCAATAATTTTTACATTATTTTTCATATCATAAAAAGGGTGAAAAAATTGAGTGACCCAAAATTTAAATAACATTCATAATTATTTATTTTAGTATATTTAATAATCTTTAAACTTTTTTTATCAAAATAAAATTTTAAATTTATATCTCTAGTTTTTTGGAAAATTGATACCACTGAAATTATCTGAAATTCATCTTAATGTAAATGAGTTTTGTGATCATATGAAAGGGGGATATTATTGGACACACTAACATTATCCTAATATAATTAATTTAATTATAAGTTTTGACCTTTATAAATGCCTTTATTTTTTAGTAATGATTTTATGTTATGTTATTTTCATGTTGTTAACTATTATATTTTTAAGTTGTTTCTTTATCAAAAGTATTTATTTGAAGTTTTTTATATTCATATTTGAAGAAATTTTCCTAAGAATTGATGTTTATGCAAGCCCGAAACATCCTTACGTACATCCATGATGATGCTTACATGAGTGAGAAATTTTATAATTATTGATCCCTATAAAAACTAAATAATATTATCAGATTATAGGATCTTGATTATATAGAATGAATAATTATTATATGTAAGATTCACCATTATGAAGGAAAATACCACCCTTATATAAAGATTAAAGTGATATTTACATGATACAAATGTGATGTATATGTTTATTCTTACATAGAATGGTTCATATGATGTAAGGATAGTGAAAAGTATAAATATCATATTAATGTTTACATGGCTTAGTAATTGAAATTTTTCTAAGACATTCATCCTTATGAATATCAAATTTATCATTACAAAGAAGAAGAAATAAGTCTTATGGATATTTCAAACATAAGTATTTTTAAATTATTTGAAAATTTTGTTTATGAAAAGTCATAATAAAGTTTTATTATCATCAAAATCAAAGTATAGTGGGATTAGCTTAATTAGGATACTAATTCAGAGGAAGAAAAATAGATCAAACATTTAAATCACTACAAATTATCAAGAAAAAGAAAGTGGGCCTTTTGAACTATTTTTTTATTTAATATCATATATATTATTTCTAAATAGTTCGAGAAGAACATGATAGAAACAAAAAATTTACAAAGACATTATTTCTTTGAAATATTATAATTTTCAATATGAAGTCAATAGATCAAAAGTTTTCTCACTCTTATCATCAAAATATCTATATTCTTTAAATAAGATAAAATGAAATTCTCTTATAAATAAGTAAAGATATATAAATTACTATAATTCATCCCATATTTTTTAATGAAATTAAAATAATATTTTAGAGCTACACTTGTGAGAGACATCTTAAATTTTGGAATTTTTCATCATCTAATGTCGAATAATACCTCTACAAAAATTCACATTAACTTGAAATATTTTTTCATAATTTATTAAATTTTTCTCTTATGTGACTACGGATTGTACTTGGTGTGTGAAGGTTAGGTTTTAGTCATGTAGATATAGATCCTCGTAAAATCTATTGGAACTTTTTTATAACAACTTGAAAAACATTTCACTCATTTTTCACAGTTCCTATGAAAATATCCTGATTAATAAAATATCAAGGGTTATGTCGAGCGTTGGTGAAGTGTAGTATTAAAATTTATTGGAGTCCCAAAAAACTATAAAAATTTATTATGTCCGTCACTTTAATTTAATTTTCACTTCATATCTGATTTAAAAGAGAGAGAGACAAATTCAAGAAGTTTCTAAGATAAACTGTTTTATTTTTAATGAATTTTAAGAACTTGGTTCCTCCACCACCCCCACCCCCTCTAGAGTTATTGTCTAAAAAAATTGGGAAAAGACAGTCATTAAGTTATGCTACTTTTCAATTCCATTTAAAATAAATTACGGAACCAAATTTGTTAAATGTGTTAGTGAATGAATCCATCCTTGTATTTATTCAACTATAAATATATTTTCCTCAATTTTTTTATATAATTGTTCATTTATGCTTCATTTGGTACAAATTATATGGATATGTGTACCTATATATTTTCATTTGATGTATCCTTTTGAATGTTATATAAAAGTTATAAAGGAATATATTAAAAAATTTCATTGATAAGAGGTCCAATTTTTTCAAAAATAAATATCATAGGAGGTGGTTATGTTTAATACTAAGTACTTATATGAATTGGAGCATGTTGTATCCTAATATCATAGTATTTATAATCCCATGGTGAAAGTAATGGGATTTTTGGTCTTAAAGTAACATTAATTTCATGTGATATTGTGATGCTGGAAAATTATACATTTTGAATAATACAAGTGAGGTTCATCCATATTAATCATCACATATTACTAGATTGAAAGTATGGTATCCGAAAAAAATAAAAAATTGTCATTGAATGAGGAGAAAATACACCTATTTCAAATATTAAGGGTAAATTCACAATTCATTCATCTACCTCATAAAACTTGAAATAATTAGTTTAGAGACCATATATTAATATAATTACATGGTCTAGTTTTCTCATTAATGGTTATACATTTCATATAAAAAATTAGGATAATAAGACTACCATTCAAAATAGTGTAGAATTGGTCATCATTGAAGAAATTAATTTTTCAAGTGAAGGTGATAAAAACCCAATTTCTCTATCATCATCATATTTTGGAGTTTTTGAGGATAAATTTGAAACTAATTATTCAAAATTTTGAGTACTAGTATTTAAGTGCAACTAGTTTTATAGTAATAGGGGTGTCAAACCTGATAATTATGGATTTTCAGTGTTTAATTTGTAAATATGTAGTTTCAATGAAGAACCACCTACCAAGGAAATTCATAAAGATAGATAATTTATGTTATTGAGCTAATGATTGATAAGTATTTCGTCATTTTGAATTGGAAAAATTAATTTGGGTGATAAGTATATTGATATTTTTGATATTATTGTGGAATTATGTGTCATCTCATTATCTATTATATGATTACCTGATAATAATAATAATTATTATGTAGAAATCCTCCATGATATATGAAATGATCCAACTGAATGGATATGGGAAATCAATCTGTTACTCTCCTAATTATTCAGGGGGAAACCCCAATTTTGTAGTTTATTTTTGTAAAACCAACACATGTAAAAAACTATTTTTTAACATGAATATTTAAATTTATATATTTTGATCATTTATATAATTTTTGTATTAAATTTTGTATTTAGTAGTTTCACTTAAACATTTTATGTTTGAAAATGCCAGTATAATTATTTTTCTGTGAAATATAAACATTTATAAACACTATTTTTTAGCTTGGATATTGAAATATAAAGATATTGATCATTTATTATATTTTTGTATTAAATAATATATTCTTTAGTTTTAGTTACACATATTTTGGTAGAAAAATACTAACACCATTATTTTTATATGAGTATTTCATTGTATTTATCATTTTCATACACACACTTTCCTCAATTAAATTAGTTAAAATAATAGATATAATTTTATTTCTATTATTAAAAATTAAATTTTTATCATCTAAATATCATTTATTTATAATCAAATATAATTACAATAAATTTCATTACATTCATCTATTTATTTAAGAATCAGAAATAAATAAAATTATAAACACTTTATTTTTCTAGTGATCCATTATGTATATTTTGTAATTTTGAAAATAAATAATTTATATTCATTTATTAATATTAACTCTTTAATATTATTCATTATATAGAATAAATTTTTAAACAAGTGATTTTGAGTGCATTGTAAACTAGTTTATAATTCAGTGTTTATTATGTAAATAATTTTATATAATCTAAATATAATATATTTATATTATATTAACTTGATCAAATAAATGATCAAAACTCCTTTGGAGGTGGGTAAAACAATTTCCAAATCATTATATTAATTTGAAAAAATCAAATTAATAATTATGAAAAATTAAAAATTAAATATAAGTACCTTTATGTTTTTGGATTATTTTTTAGTTTATAAGATTTTTATAAACCAACCTTATAATTTTTAAATGAACAATTTATTTCTAAATTATAAGGCATTACACATAATTTAAAAGGCACATTAATATAATTATTTCATATTATGGAATATTAATAATATATAATTTATAAACATTCAATTAAATTATTATAAATAATTAAATATTTAATAATTAATAAATTATTTTTTTAAATTATTAAATATCCTAAAATTCTATTTATTATAATTCATAACTATTTTTTAAATTATATAACTCAATTATTAATTGAATTTTTTAGGAAAAAAATTCCTCCTAAATTTTATCTAATAATATATGAGGAATCATAAAATAAAATTGATTTTATTGTAGTGATTAAAACCTTTAATTGTTATCAGTTGTATTTTATGACTCGTAATGCTATCACTACTTATGATAAGTGATCGATGTATAAATTTTCACTTCTTTGGAATAGTAAATACCACTATGTATTTAAGGCTCCAATGGTGTAATCCTTTACATTTTGACCCTTATGTATCATGGTTTTCTCATATATGAAAAATCTTATGAAAACTAGGTGGCAGTAGTGTAACTCTTTCACATGGAAGAAGGAACACATAAATCTTACTTGATGGAATCTTATGCATGGGAAAATGAATACACAATGGTTACCGGTGTTGTAACCCTTACTCATCAAATTATAGACCTTATGTATCAAGATCTCTAGTGGGGTTACCCTTACACATTTATAGAGAAGATTCCTTATGTTTTGGTGAGTAATAATCATCAATATCACCTATATATCAATTTTTATTCTATCCCCTTTTCCAAAATTATAGTTTTTGATCATATCCTATGATATCACATATATTGTATCTTACAATACAAAAGAAAACCTTAAGAACTTGTTGAATCATACCATTGATACATACCAGTCATACCCTATGGCTAATAGAAAATAGAATCACACACTATAATATGATATATTATAAGTCCAGGAAGAGGGATCACATAACATCCTTATATTTTCAAAAATAAAGACTATGTTCGATGGTGTATAAGATACACAACACTGAGCTTAAACAAACAATGAAATATTATTATTTAAATATAACTGTTATAACCTAGCTGATAAATTGGAAGGAACAAATAATATTAACCAAATTATGAAATATATATTAGTCCAACTATAATTTATTAATTAGTATTTTTTTAAATAAGTACTATATTTTAGAAAAGTCATTTTATTCTTAAAAAAATGCATTTTCTTCAAAATTAATTTTTATTGTATTTTATAGGTGATAATTATAATTAATTTTATGAAATTTCAGAAAATTTATATGTAAAAATTAATTTAATTTTTAAAATTATCATGTAAAAAATATCTTGGGATGATTTTTTTGGGTCTTTTCTGAAAATATTGATTTTTTAAGGAATAGTGAAAAATGTTGATTTTTATTGAAAACTGTATTTTATTTTAATGTATTTACATGGTCAAATTATGTTTTCCATTAGTTTTAAATTTTAATTAGTTACATTTGGTTCAAAATAAGACAATTAGTTTTTTTAAATGGATTTTATTCTTTAATTTAGTATACAAACATTTTATATCTAAAAAGTACATTTTTTTTGAAAAAACTATTTTTTGTTATTTTTTTTCTATTACATTTTAAATTTTATTATGAAAAAATATGATTATAATTTTGGAAAATGTATTCAATATTTTTATTTAGAAGTTCCAAATTTAATAAATACCTTTTTTTCAATATGAATAGTAAAATTAGTAATTTTATTACCATAGTAAAGGGTAAATAAGGTAATTTGGGTTAAAAATAACATGATAAGAACCATAAAATGAGACAAAAATATACCTAAATATTATTGTATAAATTTATCTCTACCGTAATAATCTAATTTTTTAATTTATGACCTTTTGGGGACACTTTGATGAGATTGTCAATTGTTGTATTTTATTTTAAAGAAAAGTCAAGAAAGTCTCACTTGTTTTTAAGAAGTGTAGTATTTTTAATATGAAGTTATCGAGAGGTTATGTTCAAATTTAAATATTATTTTAAAATATAATATATTTATCTTAAACATGGTAAAATATTTTTTAGTTTTTGTGAAAAGATAATTATCTTAAATTGTTTCGCAACGTTGATCTGGTGATTATTTAATTAATAGAGAAATAAAATAAATGACATTAAAAATATAAAAAAAATATAATTTTAAATAATTAATGTAGTAAAAGTTTTTTATATATCTCCTTTCCATTTAATGGTTATAATAAAATATTATTTTAAAATTATAAGTGTCATATCGATATTAGTAAAGTAAATGTAATAAATAATTATTAAAATTAACATTATGGATATTTAATAGTAAACAATATTTTATTAAATGAAATACAATTCCTAAAAATATAAAATTAGGCCAAGTGATTGGGATAATGTTGAGAATATCATACATGGTCCATTTATGTGTTTTTTTTCATTTTATTATAATTAAATATTAAAACTCTATGTTATGACAGTAAGAGTTAAATGGGTTAAAACCAATAAATACAGTCAAACCCTGTCTAAATTTTTATGAAGTTATTTAGACCCATAATCAACTTATATTAAAAATAAATCTTTTTTTAGCCTTTTTAAAATAAAATAAAATATATATTAATTTAATATTTCAAAAAATTCATAGAGTGCCCCACACCTCTCTTATAAATGGGAACCTCTTCTTCTAATTTATCCACACTTGAAATCCCATTTGGTTTGACCAATACATTATATAATAACTTCTTAGAATCCCTACTCAAATTATAGATTTCTTTTTTATTAATAACACCATCCTTAGTGGTCTTAATATTGCAATAAAGGGATATTTTCCGAAAAATATGTATTGTTTTTAGTTGGGGGCTTATGTTTTGTTTATTATTCAACATCATTAAAACCTTTTATAAGAATGATGAAATAATAATTATGGTATAATAAATATATTTTGATGTTATTATGTTTTTTAATAACCAACATCCATCTCCACCTTAATCAAATGGGATGTGAACTCATCATTCACGTGTATTGCGGACTTATGCCTCATGAACCGATATAATTTGTTTTCCATCACCATCCCTAAAGACTGGTAATAATGATGGAATTAATTTTTTTATATGATAGAAATGAAATATTTATCATTATTAAAATATAATATAATATAAATATTCTTACATTTCCATGCACAAAAATGATATCATTATTCACGCGTACATGTGGATCACCACCTCCATGAAGTGATGAAATTAGTTTTTCACAACCACATCACATGAATTGTATATATAATTATATTTTAAGAGTTGATATTATATTTATGATATTATTTTAATTATTAAATGTTAAAATAATACTTACCTTCTTTTCATAATGATCATTGAAAAATGGAATCATTACTCACATGTACGTACATCCTACCGTCTGCATGATTGTAACATAGTTCATTATTCATAACCATATTTAATGGATGGATTTAGAATTATATTTGATCTATTAAAATGATAATTATTTCATGATAATTTTTCTTCAGATGATAAAATAATGACCACTCTGACCATATTCATCATACCAATGTCATTTTTAACTTAAACACCAAATATCATCAAAACATCCAATGTGCACTTAAATAATTATGAAATTAATATAACTTGGTAATAATTAATATAAAGGGAATAGTGAAATTTTAAAAGTTTAAAAATAAAGTATAAAATTAACATAATTTTATTATTTAGGAAGATAAAGTAATTAAGTGATGAATTGTTCTCAATGTAGGTAACTTTGATTTATAAAATCATTATTTAAATTTTCTATTTCATTTTAAATAGTTTAAAAAAGAATGTTTTTAATTATAAGGCATGATCAGATTTTCCCTCTTTCATGAAACCTCAATTCTTTAAAGCTTCATTTAAATATTTATATGGTTATTTTTAATGAGAAATTTTTCCTTTGTATATACACGTTTTTTTAATAAGTGAATTCAAAATATGAAAGTTATTTTCCTCAAGTAAAACTTTCATAATAAATATTTTATGTTTTATGATTATATTATGGTTCTTGGGTGTTTTTTATGAGGCTTGGTAATTACATTATTTACCAATGAAGTGTTGTTCCATTATAAACCATGGAAAAGTGGTCATGTTATATCCTCCAATGTGTTGGGTACTCTAGAGATGGAAGTTGACCATATTAGTTATTCCATTTGTAAGAGTGATATGGAAAATTTTGTCCCAATATACAAACTTAAATTTTATATTCTTTTTAATGAGTTTTCATGGAAATCATTTGATTTAAAAAACATAATATAATAATATTTTTTTAAAGATGATTCACTTTTCAGAGTAAAAAATGTATGTTTTATGAAATGGTTGTTCATTGGATTTTGTGTTTTTCACTAGACTAACATATTTTATTTTTTTATTTCCATTACTAGGATTTTTATGATCATCCCATGTTTTAAAATATTTTTCACATGATTTAAGCATGTGTAAAGGAAAATAATAATTCAATTTTAAATTCATGATAATTTTTCATGAAAAGAAATGTTTTATTTAAAATGTTTTATTTTATAAGAAAAAGGATATTGAATATCAGTGTCCACTTATAATTTATAGTCTTGAAATGTAATATTTTTTCTTTATTCTAAAAAATACTAAACTATAAATATCCTTAGGATTTCATGAAAGTTAATTCTAGATCAAAGACTCTAGAATATGTAATTCTTATGGATGAATCCTTATAGTTAGTATCAGAGGAGGGTTTAGATAACATTGGATATTAGGATGTATTCATTTGAGGTTATCTTAAGAGTTATGGATACCAACATGTATTTATAATTTTACATATGATCATAATTTTAGTGTCATAGAAACCCCTTTTTAGGCTTTAATTTATGAAATTTTATGGTGTTTAATGATATTTTTAGAGACATTTATTTTCAGAGTAATTATGAGTTATTAAATTTTGGGATGAAAAATGTAATTAAGATATAACCTTTGATGTTAAAACATTTTGTTAATGTTAAATAAATTAAGTTTTTTTTTAGTATTTTTCAAAAATTTATATAATTTTATAAGGATTACATTAATATAATTTTTAAAAAAGTAAAACCTATAGGATGGGTGGAAACCCATTGTATTAAGGAAGATCATGAGGTTTGAACCCACAACCTAAGGGTGATAAAAGTGCATCACTCACCACTGAGCTATGTGATATACTAGTTAGAATGAAATTATTTTTCTTTATTTAAAATATATGACTAATATAGGTTAAGTTCATTTTGGGAAAATAATTCTAATTTAATAGACAATCATGGGATTGGAAAATGATTTGGTTATTATGTGATTAATGTTATTTTGGAATACACTCATTACTTTGGGAACCATATATGATTATGGTAAATAGAATACTATGGGATTTTATTTTAGTAATAAATGTTGAACTATATTTTCAAATCAAATATGAATTTATTATTGATTTATGGTGATTCAGGTTATTTAAATAAATGATTAGTATATCTTGGAGATTATATAATTATGGAAATTATATTTTGATAAGATACTTTTGTAGGATCTTGAATATATAGATTATACACAAGAGGGGGGGATTGTGTCTTTAAGATTTTTCATTAACTCTTTGATTGAACGAGTTCTGTCCTATTTTCTTTATCAGATTTGGTCATACAACGGAAATAAATAAAAGCAGGGACACAAAGATATATAGTGGTTCGGGGAACAGAAGGCCCCTAGTCCACTCCACCAACGCTCAACTTCACGAGCTTGGTGATTTTCACTATCTGGTCTTCGTTTCAATAGACCAATCCACAACTGAATATAGGAAGTTGACACCTTTACAATCCAAGGAAAAATAAAGCCTTCTGGTTCAAACACAAAACTACACAGCTTAGTACGAGAAGCTGGTTACTCAAGAATAAAAATAATTTCAGAAAGAAGTTTTCCGATTGATCTTCACAATTACAACAAAATGCAATTGACAGCAGATGGATTGTCATCTCTAGAAATATTGATTTTCAATACAAAGCAATTCTGAGTCGATCTGGTTACAGTAGATATAGAGATATAGTTCACAACTTCAACAGTAGTAGATCCACAATAGATATTCGATGCAGAACAAGTGAATCTTCTATCGAGTTCCTTCTTCTTAAATAAACAGAGCTTTGACGCTCCTTTTTGAATCAGCAGATCAACGTGATTTTCTGCAGTCTCTGTTTTTCACATTTTTAAAAATAAAATATTGATCACCACTCTCCCATATATGATGTTTTTCAGAGATAACATATATATAATAAATCTGATCATATCTCCTGCACATTTAGATCCATAAAAGTCACCTTTTTTGTTCGTGATATTCAAACATTTGAATTTACAGAGTAGTAGTAACTTCCCTGAAGACTCGGCATAAAAATATCCTTTTAATTCAATATTTAATCCAATTATAAAACAGATTTGAATCAATTAAATTTATACTTTAAAAACGACTTTAAATCCGGCTTGAAATCCCCCCCAATAATCATCTTGCTGACCATTGCATAAAAATATCGTTTTTCAAAATTTCCGATGCTAGACGTAAGGTTGATGACATGGTCTTCAAACGTAAGGTTCACAATGTAAGGTTGAACATAAACGTAGGGTTCATGTTACTTCCTTCAAACGTAAGGTTGATCTTAAACGTAGGGTTGATCATCCATACTTTTTCTTCAACTCTCAAACGTATGATAAATGATCCATACTTTTACTTCAACACTCAAATGTATGGTTGTTCACAAAAGTAAGGTTGATGAACCATAATTTTGAGAAACAAATGTAACATTTAGTACCTACGTACGGTTCTCCTTCTATACTTTGATGAAAACGTATGGTTGTTTAACCATACTTTTCTCTTATCTCAAAAAGTATACACGATTTTTATCCTTACGCTACGTTTATCCACGTAGGGTATGAACAGTGATTCCAGGATGCGCTTAAAGCAGATTCTGAACAAGTAATAAATTCTTGTTATTTCAAGAGTAAAATAAATTAATAAATTCCCAAAAAATACTAAATAAAATCCTTAGAAAATAACTAAGGGTATTTGTGAGCATCAAAATTATCATAAAGAGATAGAGTATTATTTTCAATAATCTCCCCCTTTAAATAAAATTATTATGTATTTTTGAAAACAATACTTTGCTCAACAATCTCCCCCTTTAAATAATATTATTATGTATTGTTGAAAACAATACTTTTCTCAACAATCTCCCCCTTTTTGATGATCACAAAACCCATAAGATAATAAAACAAATTAAATGAAATTAACTCTCAAAATTAGTTACATAAAGTTTTATAATTTTGAGAGAATAAAACAATATTTTAATTTTAACAAAATAAATAAATAAAAATTTCAATAAATAAAAATTTCTCCCCCTAAAAATAAAAAACTGAAAATAAAATAACTTTTCTTTAGAAATAAAAGTTTCTATTTTTATCTAAATTTATCCCTCTGAATAAATAAGGGTTTTTAACTAAGGATTTTATAAAATAAAATGCTGTGTTTATCCAAATTTCTCCCCCTTTTTGTGATATAAAAAAGAATGATAAATTATGGATTTAAACACATTTAATGTTGCACTAACCTGTAGGTAAATGCTATTATTAACTGTTTATCAATAAGTAAATCTGGAGTAATGGCATATAAAAAATAAAGACAGTAAAAGAAATAGAAAAAAAATATTTTCATTAAAAAATGAAAAGTAGATACAAGTATGATAAACACAGGAATCAAGGTTTGGGCAAGATAGGAAATAGGTTCTATCTCCTCTAGATTTAAGACTTGATTTCTGTGAACTGTTCCCTGAGTCTCTTCATCATCCCATATCCAAGTTTGATAATTATCTCTCTATTCTCTTGAGTCATACGAATATCCTAGATTAAATTGACTCTAAAAAACTCATGCATTCTTTCCTATTTTTCTATAAACACAGACAACTTCTCTGACATCTGATTTAACAGATTTCTGATTGATGGCTCACTAGATGTTAGTTGATCCACTAAATTTTTTTGATTGTCCAGCAACACTGATAATGGAGCACTGTTACATTGAATATCGTGAAAGCTATCGTTCATGTTTCTCATCGCGACTGTGATAGCTTGAAATCTTCGGATTAAATCAGGTGAAGTACCTGATCCACTAACAACACTATCTGCAACTGATGCAAATTGGTTCTCCATAAACAACTTCAGATCTGATAAATCTGTCTTCATAACCATTTTAGATTTCAAATTTGCAACTGCATTTAGCATATCCTCTTTAAACATTTCAACTTCTTGCCTTGAGACTGTACTCTCTTTCAGCTTTTGAAATCTCAATTGTTCGAAGGTTAAGGCATTTCTCAGAGAGATATTCTCAGATTCCAACTGAGACACCTTTTTGTATAGTTCTTCAACTTCTTTCTTCCTTGAATAAGAGGCACCCTGTGCTTGATTTGCATTCTTAGGCTCTGGATGATGCAGCAGTACCAAAGGTAATGATTCAACATCAGATTTCTCTTTCTCTTTGTCCTGAGTAGGTTGATCCACATATTTTTCCTTAGAGTCTGCAGACCCCTCCACAGAAAAATCCTCTTGAATTACTTTTGTGTGAGCTTCAGAAGCATGCTCACCACAAACATCATCATCTTTGTTTTCTATTGGATTTTTGAGAACAATATTTTAGGAGTTTCCTGAGGTCTGGACACTTCCTCACTAGGCACTTCCTCCTTATCTTGGTCCTATTGAAGTGTAACTTCAACATCAGCTACAATCTGTTCTTGATTCTCCCTTTGAGATTCTTCTTGATCTCCTGATCCCTCTACTGGTGTTGTCCTTTCACTAACAACTTCCATGGTCTTATCAATAATAACTTCTCTTACAAAAGAATAAGAAATTAAAGCTTCTGTTGTTGCCAATACAGGGGAAGTAATCTCCTCATTAACAGCTCGATTTCTTCAAGATTGAAGTCCCTCCTGACTTCTTTCTTCTTCAGCATCTTCCACTTCAAATCGGATCCTTCTTGCTATATTGATGACTCTTGATTCAGCCTGTCCCTCCTTGGACTTAGCAGGTTGAGCCTGAGTACTCCCTGAGTCTTCCTCAGCTCCTACTGGCAAGATTCTTCCTTTAATGGTGCTCTAGAAGTATCCAATCTTACTTAAAGTTCTAGCATTAAACATATTACTGTGATGGCAGTGTACTCGGGCATCCACTAATCTCACAATGTCTTTCTTAAGCAGCAGTTTAGAAATAAATTGACCAAAAGGATAAAAGTTCATCCGGGCATCACTTTGACAGTAGTAAGTGAGATACCTGACCATGTACCTTGGGAAGTTTAAATTGATATCACTTAACAGAAGATACATTATGTACATATCAGGGTACAAAATCTTTTCCATTTCTACTATTCTGGGAGCTTTTCTAGTCTGAACAAATTTAACCACGATCTTCTGATCTGGTTCTAAATATTTTACCATCATTTTCTTAATAGTAGATGTTCCAAACAAAAAAGACACAATGTCCTCGGATTTATGCACAACATCTCCCATATTCTTCAAATCAAAATGAAAAACTCCCTCATGAGGGTAGTTGAGAATCTGACCAATTTCTACTGACAAGATTGAGAAATATCTATCCTCTATCTTAGCCATCATACCATCCTCAGTATCCCCCAGACTAAACTATACAGATTTGAAGAAGTATCGAAGTTCTACCTCATACAAAAATTCCATATTTTCACTGTTGAATGTATGTTCAAGGTTCTGAAATTATAGCGCTTGTTTCAACATTATATTTGTCTGAAATAACCAGTCGAGATCGATTACCTTACCCTGTAAGATTTTTCTTCCTTCTGAGCATTGTCTCTTGACATTACTTGGCTCGACTTCACTGGCTCTTTTAGTCCTTACTATATGCGAGAATATTTGAAGGTTTGAAAGTTAGGGTTTTAGAGGTTCAAAGATTAGGGTTCATGAGTAGAGGCCAGTGTTAGGCGTTCGAAAGGGTTTCGATAGAAGTAAAACGGTTCAGAAGTCGAAAGGGTTTTCTAACAACCTTGATTCCCGTGTTTTTAATAATCATTACATATATTTAAAAATAAATAAAATAGATTACATGGATAAAAGAAACTTATTCTGTTTTAAAAAAAATAGCAAAATTATTTTTAAGCATAATAAAAAAAAACTATCATTGTGAAGTTAAATTTTATTTAAAATCAAATAAACCTAGCTCCCCCTTAATAAAATCAAACCTTGCAGTGGGAAGTGGTTTAGTAAAAATATCTACTAATTGAATTTCTGTATTTATAAATTCTAAAAATATATCCTTTTTAATAACATGATCTCTTAAAAAGTGACGCCTTATATCAATGTTCTTAGTTCTAGAATGACTAATAGGATTTTTTGAAATATTAATTGCACTTGTATTATCACATAAAATACGTGTATTATTAAAATTTAATCTAAAGTCCATAAGAGTGTTTTTCATACACAACACTTGTGGAAAACAACTGCCAGTAGAAACATATTCTGCCTCAGCTGTTGACAGGGAAACTGAATATTGTTTCTTACTAGACCATGACACTAAAGACTTTCCTAAAAAGTGACATGTTCCAGATGTGCTTTTTCTATCTAACCAACAACTTCCAAATTCAGCATCTGAATATGAAATCAAATTAAAATCAGAAGTTTTAGGATAAATAAGAGATTGAAAAACAGTTCCTTTTAAATATCTAAAAATTCTTTTAACAGTAGTTAGATGAGATTATTTAGGATTTGATTGAAATATAGCACAAAGACATACTGAATACATTATATCTGGTCTACTAGTAGTAAGATATAAGAAACTACCAATCATACCTCTATATAACTTGTTGTCAACTGATTTTCCAGTTTTATCCAAATCAAGTTTTATATTAGTACACATAGGAGTTGTAATTGTCTTGTTGTTTTCAAGTCCAAATTTCTTAAGTAAATCAGTAATGTATTTTCTTTGATTTAAAACATTTCCAAAATATTTTTGATAAATTTGAAGTCCTAAGAAGAAATTTAGTTCTCCCATCATACTCATTTCAAATTCTTTTTGTATTAACTTTGAAAACTCTGACAAAGAGTTTTATTAGTTGATCCAAAAATTACATCATCAACATAAATTTAAACCAATAAAATATTATTTTTTACAGTTTTCTTAAAGAGTGTTGGGTCTAATATTCCAACAGTAAAATCATTTTTCAAAATAAAAGAACTTAATCTTTAATACCAAGCTCTAGGTGCTTGTTTAAGGCCATAAAGAGCTTTAGTAAGTTTAAAAACAGAATCTGGGTTTTGAGAATTTTCAAAACCAAGAGGTTGCTCAACATAAACTTCCTCCATTAAATAACCATTTAGAAAGGAAGATTTAACATCCATCTGAAATAATTTAAAAGTCATATAAGATTCATAGCCTAAAAGGATTCTGATGGCTTCTAACCTAGCTACAGGTGAAAACGTCTCATCATAATCTATTCCTTCTTCTTAATTGTATCCTTTAGCTACTAATCTTTCTTTATTTCTAGTTATTGTGCCTTGGTCATCCTGTTTATTTCTAAAGACCCATTTGGTTCCTATTACTGGATAATTCTTAGGTCTTTCCACTAATTCCCAAACTTCATTTCTTTTAAATAGGTTTAATTCATCTTGCATTGCTATTACCTAGCTTTCATCATCTAAAGCTTCTTCTATAGTCTTGGGTTCTTGTTGAGATAAGAAGGCAGAGAATTCCATTAGGTTTCCTAAGTTTCTTCTAGTTTGAATTCCTGTATCTAAGTCACCTATCACAGTTTCTAAACGGTGATTCTTTAGGGTTCTAGACTGTCTAGGAAAAACATTTAAAGGTTCTTCAGTATCATGTTCCTCTGAACTGAACTGAATTTCTTTTATATCATTTTCAAAATCATTATTTAAGTTCTCAAGTCTCATGTTATCATTAGAGTCAAGTTCATCCATTTGATCTTTCCTTTTCTCAAAGGGATCAGATTCATCAAATCTCACATGAACTGATTCTTCAAAAATCATTGACTTATTATTATAGACTCTATAAGCTTTGGAGGTAGCAGAATATCCTAAGAAAATACCTTCATCAGATTTTGGATCGAACTTACCAAGATTATCTTTGGTGTTTAAGATGTAAACCTTGCATCCAAAAACATTAAAGTAATTTACTTTAGGTTTTCTATTATTCCATAGTTCATAGGGTGTCTTTTTCAAAATAGGTCTAATTAAAACTCTATTAATTATATAGCAAGCTGTATTCACAGCTTCTGCCCAAAAATATATAGGTAGGCTATATTCATTTAACATAGTTCTATCCATTTCTTGAATTATTCTATTTCTTGTTTCTACAATCCCATTCCGTTGAGGTGTTCTTGGTGCAGAGAAGGTATATTTAATACCCATGTTTGAGAAAACGGAATTAAATTCCTGATTCTCAAATTCTCCACCATGATCACTTCTCAATGAGATTATATTAAAACTTTTTTCATTTTGAACAGATTTTCAGAAACTTTCAAATAAAGTAAAAGCTTAATTTTTAAATTTCAAAAATAAAATCCATGTAAATCTAGAATAATCATCAACTAAAACATATACATATAATTTACCAGCTAATCTTGATACTCTTGAGGGTCCAAACAAATCCATATGAATAAGTTCTAGAGGTTTAGATATAGCAACTTTATTAACAGATTTGAAGGATGATTTTTGTTGCTTGCCAAGTTAACATGAATCACAAAATCGGCCACTTTCAAATTTGAGACTAGGTAGATCAGAAACTAAATGTTTCTTAGATAACTTATTTAAAACATATATATTATAATGTCCAAGTCTCCTATTCCAGATCCAAGATTCACTTATTTTAGCAGTCAAGCAGTTTACGTGTTGTTTACACAAGGAATTTAAATCCAAAGTATAAACATTTTCAGTTCTTGGTTTTTTAAATTTAAAAATTTTATCTTTAGAAACAATACAACAATTGTTAGTAAAGTCAACAGTATATCCATCATCACAAAGTTGATAGATACTTATCAGATTGTGTTTTAATCCTTGTACATGAAGTACTTTGTTTATTGAGATTGTTTTTGGATCTCCAATAGTTCCAATGCCAACGATTTTTCCTTTGGCATTGTCACCAAATGTGACAATTCCTCCTTCCTTTTGAGTGAGTAAAGAAAAATTCAATGAGTTTCCACTCATATGTCTTGAGCAGCCACTGTCCATGTACCATATATCTTTTCTTCTCTGGTGACCTGCTACCTGCAAAGACATTCAAACAAATTGCTTTGGTACCCATATTTTGTTGGGTCCAGGGGTGTTAGCTAGCAATGATCTGGGTATCCAGATTTTATTTGTTCTTTTAAAATCATCTGAATCATATAAGCCTTTTGAAATATAGGCTTTCTTAATACCACAAATTTGAGGCTGTCTTAAGAAACAGTTTTAGCTATATGTCCCTTTGTCCCACAAAAGTTACAATTAACCTTTTTAGATCTAGGAACAAAATATTTTTTATATAGATTATGTTTTTCTCCTTTACTACCAATTCCAAATCTCTCCTTTTTAATGACAGTTTTCCAAGAATTTCATTTAATGAATTCTCTCCTTTTGTAAAAACCAATGCAACCTGTTTGTAAGATTCTACTTCATCCTGTAGTGTTTTTATTCTTGATTCAAAATTAATATAGTTAGTGTTAATAGAATTGTATTTATCAGTTAATTCCTTATGTTGTTTCAGCATTGTATCTCTTTCATCTGAAAAAGCTTTATGTAATTTCTTTAGTGACTTATGTTTATTAAATAGCGAGTCATATCTTTCTTCAAGCATATTTTAGTAGGCTGCAAGTTTTTCATTTGTGTAGCTTGATTCAGAATTTGATTCATTATTTGAGTCAGAGGAGTAATATGAATGTACCTCATCGGTTTCTTCCATGAAAAACATGTTTGATTTTAGATTGACTCCTTATTTCTCTGAGCTTGATTCAGGAGAGCTACTGGAGTCTTCAGATGCACTCCAAGTGGATTTCATAGCTTTCTTGTCTTTCTGCTCATAGTCATTTATTTTGAAGAATTTATTCTTCTTTGCATCCTTCAATTGTGGGCAATCTGGTCTGATATTCCCCATGTTCTTGCATTCATAGCATCTTACTTCCTTGTCATCTTAAAGGATTTTTTGAAGCCTATTTTCTTGCTGTAAAACTTTCTAAATTTACTGGATAACTGAGCCAGATCTTCATCTGAGTTTGATGAGTCAGAGCTCTCTGATTTAGCTTTGACTTCTCTATTCTTCATCTTTCTATTCTTTTGTTGTGAAGTTACTTTCAAGGTAGTATCTTATATTTTGATAAGCACTTTATGTTCATTTGACTCATCTTGCATTTCAGCTTCATACATCATCATTGTACTAATCATATCTCTTATGGTTAGATTTTTGACAGGTGTTAATTGTCTGATTGCAGTAGAGATACCATTCCATCGAGTAGGAAGTACCCTCAGTACTTTTAATTCTTGATCAGCCTATTTGATAGGTTCTCCTAGAGCTGTTATATTATTGAAAATTTATGTCAATCTCCCATTCATTTGGGTAATTCTTTCTCCTTCAAACATTTTGAAAGTATCAAATTTCAGTTTTTCAGTTACATATCTCATTTGTCTCACATTGTCTGTTACTTCATATGCCACAACTATTGTCTGCAACATCTCATATGTTTTTGGACACTGAGATACTTTGTTAACTTCATCTGGTCCTAGACCACAGATGATTTCATTCATAGCCTTCAAATTCATATCATACTCTACCTCTGTAGCAGCACTCTGAAATGCCTGGATCGGTTGTGATCACTGAGAGGGGAGGGGTGAATCAGTGATAACTTTTTCTTTTTATGAATTGTTCACTTTGGATTATCAATTCAACCTCTGCAGCTGGTTAAAGCCTAGATCTACTCTTTTAGTGGTTCAGTAATAATGAGAGCACAGAACACAGAGATTTACAAGGTTCAGTACAAAGACCTACTCCTTGCCGTGTTGGTTACACCCCCCAACACGGATTCTTCACTATGCCAAAAGATGATTACACAGTAATTGGTTACCCCCCCAATTACAAGTTGGTTAAACCCCCCAACTCCACAGCATCATCTTCATCATGGCTCCACATCACTTCTTCAAAGGTGTTGTTCAAAACTTCAAGTAGCTTCAACAGTCTTCAAAAGATCTTGTTGGTCTTGCTCATCAAAAACCCAATCACTTAGAATGATCAGTTCTTTTGTATTCACACACATAAGTGTGTACTCCTCTTCTTCTCAAAGTTGATCTTCTTCACATGTGCACACATGCACTACTCATTCTTTTAGTGCACCCACTTGACTTTCCCTTCTTCTTCAATTTATAAACACACAAAGTGTGGTCTTCCTTTTGCACCCAAAGCACAAAGGTCCTCGGCCTTCTCCTCTTTGTGCACACACTCTACCCGTATACTCCTCTTCACTTGGCACACAAACACAAAGGCCTCGGCCTTGTTTGCATACACACTGCCCAATATAAAGGCGCGCAAGTGCTTGGTGTTGCAAGAGGCGCGCAAGGTGTTTCAACCAAGGGCGCGCAAGTGACAGGCCACAAGGAGCGCGCAAGGTCCTTTCTTCTCAAACAGAAACCCTTCGCACAAGGATTGCGCGAGAACAAAACTTGAAACCTCCTGTCGCGCAAGTGATGCGCATGATTTTACTTCGCGAGGCAGAGAGCGTCGCGGGTCTTCACGAATGAACAGCAACCTTCACTCGGCCTCGGACTCCTCTTTATATAGGCAGTGGAGGTGCATGGATGATCCGCGGGGAAATACGTTTTGAATGCCCGAAATATGCGGGGTCTTTGAAAACTTCAAACGCGTTAAAAAGATCTTCCGCATATCACGGTTTTATCTTCTGTCAATCGCGGGTTCATTCACCTTCAGCCTTCTCCACGTACATGCGTTTTAGAACGCATGCATGGCTCTGTTAAAGCCTAACACATGCAAAACATGAACACCCGATGCCTCGGCAGATTCTCTTGCCTCAGCCGAACACAAATATCTTCATTACTGGCATGCATGCCTATTTCTACGCATGGATGTGTTCGTAAGGGCGAGACGAGCTCAATGGTGGTCTTAGATCCTTCAGAGATGGCCGGGAACTCGAAAACCGTCGTCGGGGAAGCCTCTGGTTCGAAGGAGGCTACGGGAGGTGCTTCGGCATGGATCGAGGTTGAGGACGAAGCCGGGGCCGTCGGATCAGATCTTCAACGGCCTGGATTAGATCGCGGCGCCGCGGATCAGATGTGCGGCGCAGATCAAGCGCGCGATGAGACAGACGGCGGAGATTTGCTCCCGGGATTTTTTGCGCGTCCCACATCGAAGCCTTCCGCGGATTTTCCGCGGTTTATCACCCTGGCGCTCCCATGAGCGGCCAGTTGAATCTCCTCCCCTCTCGGTGCCGCCCCGCACCGAGTTCTCCCTGCGGGCGCGCTCTGCGCCCACTCACTGCTTCTGCGGGCGCGCTCCTAGCGCCCACTATGCTCTCCGGGTGCGCGGGTTTCACCACCGCGTGCCCTCGGGGGCTTACACACGGCCCCTGCCTCTGCGCTCCTCCGGGCGTGCCCCAGGCGCCCATGTGGTGTCCTTGGGTGCGCCCTGCCGCCCTGGCTCGCCCCACGGGTTCCCCCGGGCGTGGTGCCCTAGTGCCCATGCCTTGGGGTTGAACCCCCAAGGTGCCTTGGCTGGCCAATTTTTTTTGGCAAAGGAAAATCTAATGACTTTGTTAAAAACAAAGTCCTCCTCCATATAAAGCATGCCAAGTGCCACTTCTTCCAAGCCATCATTCTCATTTCTCCTTCTTCCTCTCTTCTTCTTCATTTGAAATTCCTCCATTATCTTCAACATGTATTCATTACTTAGGAGTGAATTCTTTGAAGGTTCTCCATCAACCGAAGCTCCTGAATCAAATAATTCTTCAATGTTCTTCAATGATCCAATTAGAGGTCAAGTTGGATCACATTCACATTGTCATGCACTAAGGATTAGTACATGTTCTTCTTCAGCTCACTTCATCCACTTAGAAGTTGTGGATGGCTCTCTTCATCTCCTCATGCATTGTGAAGACAATGCATGGTCTTCTAAAAGTGTTATGACTTTGTATCCAGTTGATACAAGTTCTTGGAACTTAATGATCAGCTCAACAATCGTCAGATTTTATGCTTCTATAATCATCAATCTTCAAGATGTACTTCATCAGATGGCACACCATGACAAGTTATTGACAACAAATGCATTGTCTTCTAAAAGTGTTGTGACTTTGTATCCAGTTGATACAAGTTCTTGGAACTTAATGATCAGCTCAACAATCGTCAGATTTTATGCTTCTATAATCATCAATCTTCAAGATGTACTTCATCAGATGGAACACCATGACAAGTTATTGACAACAAATGCAATTACTTCACTTGGGCACAACAATCTCCCCCTTTGTATTTGGTTGTCAATACTCCGAATCACACTGAGAGAATGTCGTGGTTGTCAATACTCCGAAGCACACTTAGAGAATGTCGTGTGTGCCTGATGATTTCTCCCCCTTATTGGCCAACAAATGCAAAGGGATGAATGAAAGCCATACTCAGAGTATAGAGCTTCTGGAATCTGCACATCTTCAAGTACCAATACTCCCCCTCAGGGGATGCACTCATCTCCTTCAATTCCCTGCATGTAAGTACAAGAATACAAAAATTTAGGGAATAAGGAGGGACCTTCTTCTTCCTCAAGTGAGAGTAGAAGGCTGAACATGAAGTTTCAGCCTCAATTCAACAAATCTTTCCGTAGGCATAGCTTTGGTGAAAATGTCTGCCACCTGATCTTGAGTAGGAATGTAGTCTAGCTTGATGTCTCCACTGGCGACCCTTTCTTTGATGAAATGATATTTTATATCAATGTGCTTGGATCTGGAGTGTTGGATAGGATTCTTAGACAACCCAATTGCACTTTGATTATCACATAAGATCCTCAATGGTTTTTCAGCTTTAATCCTCAAATCTGCTAGCTGCACCTGCATCCAAATCATTTGAGTACATGCATGTGTAGCGGCCACATACTCTGCTTCAGCTGTGCTCAATGTTACAGAATTTTGTTTCTTGCTGTACCAGCTAACACATCCTTCTCCCAGAAAGAAGGTTCCACCAGATGTGGATCTTCTATCAGTGCAATCACCAGCCCAATCAGCATCTGTGAATCCCAACAACTGTATGTTTGCACTGTGTTTGTATAAGAGTCCATAGTTGAGGGTTCCTTTAACATATCTCAGGATTCTTTTGACTGCAGTTAAATGAGATTCTTTTGGATCACTTTGGAATCTGGCACACAAAGTTACTGCATATGCTATATCTGGCCTTGAAGCCGTGAGATAAAGTAGACTGCCAATAATTCTTCTGAACTCTTTCTGATCAACATTGTTGCCTTCTTCATCCTTGCATAGCTTGGTTCCGACAGAAATGGGTGTGGAGACTTCCTTTGAACTTTCCATTCCAAACCTTTTCACTAAGTCCCTTGCGTACTTTTCTTGTGAAAGAAATATGGAGTTTTGTCTTTGTTCCACCTAAAATCCTAGAAAATATGTCATTTGACCAAGCATTGACATTTCAAAATTTCTTTTCATCTGCTCAGCAAATTCTTCACATAGTCCTTCCTTGTTACCAGCAAAAATGATATCATCCACATAGATAATGACTATGAGGGTACCATTGGCCATTTCTCTGACATAGAGGTTACTGTCAACTGTTCCTTTGACAAATTTCATGTCTTTAAGACAACCATCCAATTTTGAGTACCAGGCTCTAGGGGCCTGCTTCAATCCATACAAGGCTTTTCTCAATCTGCACACCATACTACCATCTTTGTCCAGCAAAAATCCCTCTGGTTGTTCAATATACACCTCTTCTTCAAGATCTCCATTCAGAAATGCAGATTTCACATCCATCTGATAGACCTTGTACTGCTTGTGTGCTGCAACTGCTAAGAACATTCTGATAGTTTCCAGTCTTGCAACTGGTGCAAAGGTTTCCTCAAAGTCGATTCCTTCCATTTGTGAATATCCTTTGCATACAAGTCTGGCTTTGTTTCTGGAAACTTCTCCCTTTTCATTGAGTTTGTTTCTAAACACCCACTTTGTCCCAATAACATTTTTATTTTTGGGCCTTGGCACAAGATCCCAAGTGGAGTTCTTTTCAATTTGATTGAGTTCCTCATGCATAGCTTGTATCCATTCCTCATGTACAACTGCTTCAGCCACTGTGTGAGGTTCAACTTGAGAAACCAGTGCAGTCTGATCTTCCAATCTCAATCTTCTTCTAGTTCTTACTGAGGACTGTAGGTCTCCAAGGACATTTTCTGTGTCAACATGCTTCTTCAATTTGTTGTATCTTCTTCTTCCATTTTCATTACCTTCATCTTCATCACTGGTATATTCAGAGTTGATCTCACCAGCAGTTGGTGTTGGCTCAGGTAATTCTGCATTCTTCTGTTCCAAGGCTGTGTCATTCTTTGAGTCATCATCATCCACAGTGTGTGGTTTGGTGTTGTTTTCAATTATTATGACATCACTACAGTCAGTCATTTTATTCAACCTCTTATTCCAGCATCTGTAGCCTTTTCCATTAGGTAGGTAACCCATAAAGATTCCTTCTTCACCTTTTTCTTCAAACTTTCCCAGATTGATGTTTTTAATCTTGATGATGCAGGGACTGCCAAAGACTTTGAAATATTTAACAGTTGGTTTTCTATTAAACCACATTTCATAGGCTGTCGTTTGTGTTTCTGGTCTCAGGAGACATCTGTTCTGTATGTGTATAGCAGTGCATACTGCTTCTCTCCAGAAAAACTTAGAGATATCATGCTCAGCTAACATAGTCCTCCCCATTTCAACTATGCTTCGATTCTTTCGTTCAGCCACTCCATTCTGTTGTGGAGTATATGGTGTACTATATTGATGTTTGATTCCATGCTTGACCAGATAGCTTTCAAAGACATCACCGGTATATTCTTTTCCGTTGTCTGATCTTACTTTCTTGATGCAGAGCTCCAGTTCCTTCTCAGCCTGCCTTCTGAAAGTCTTGAACATCGTGATTGCCTCTGACTTGTGTTTCATGAACATGACATTGGTCATCCGAGTGTAATCATCAATGAAGGTTATAAAATAGAAATCTCCTCTTGTAGACTTCTGTCTCATTGGTCCACATATGTCTGTATGGATGAGTTCAAGAGGTCTAGTAGACATGATATCAACTCCTTTGTGTGACCTATGGGTCAGTTTTCCCTTCTGACATGTGTCGCAGACTTCATCTCTTTCTCTCTTTAATTTGGGTAGATCTCGTACAACATTGTACTTCAGAATTTTACTCATACTCCTTTGACCAAGATGACCAATTCTTCTATGCCAGAGGTTGTTTTCATCTTTAGAGCTAAGAAAACAAGAATTGATGGGATCACCAATTTGAAATAGATTTCCAGTGGTTCTTCTTCCTTGAGTGATGATTTTTCCATCCTTTGAGCTCTTGATGATGCATGAGTCCTTCTGGAACAACACCTCATGTCCATCATCACATAATTGACTTACACTCAGTAGGTTGTGCTTTAATCCTTCAACAAACAACACATCATTGGATTTTAGATTTGTTGTTGCAATCATAGCCTTTCCAACTCCCTTGATTTTCAGAGAACGATCATTTCCAAACACCACGGTTCCTCCCTCATGACTTTCAAGGTTGCTTATAATTTTTGTATCACCAGTCATGTGGGATGAGCATCCACTATCAAGAATCCATGACTTGGTTTTACTGCTGGCTTTTAGAGCCACTTCAGAAAAGCATGTGATTTCATCATTGGTTTCTTGAATGCCTTTCCCTTTCATGTCTTTGACTTTTTGTTTAGGAAGAGTTGTCATACATTTATCAGCTCTATGACCTTGTTGGTCACATCTTCCACAAGCTTCACTCAGGCAGTCAAATGTGTTCTGAGTTGGTGGTTTTGATGCTTTCTGCAAAACACTCTGGGTGTCAGGATGTCTCCCCCTTGACTCATGCCTCATGTTTGGACGAGACATGTTATACCAGCATGCATAGGCCTTATGTCCAAACACACCACAACACCAGCAGTAGCCTCTGAACCTTGACCTTCTTTGTTGATAAGAGTCATGTTGTAATTTTCTGTCCAAGATTTGAGTAGTCCTTCCTGAGGATTTCCTTTCTTCCATTGAAGATGATTTTACATAGATTGGTTCATGCCATGTTTGTCTCAATTTTATCTTTGAACCTGCATTGTTAGAAATAACAGATGTATTTTGAGATTTACTTAGTGGTAAATTGACCTGCCTCTGAGCACCAGCATAAGATGATTCTGCCTTGACCTCAACAGCCTTGTTGAAGTCTTCTCTCATCTTTGTCAAGCTATTCTGTTCTTCAATCCACTTGGAATTTGTCAGTGATTGCTCTTCTTCTTTGAGGTGAAGTTTCTCCTCAAGATCTTTTGCTATCTTGTCCAGCTCAGCTACCTTCAGTTTGTGTCTCTTGATTTCATCAATGTACATTGTCTCTTTCTTCATACATTCTTCCAACTCCTCAGTCATCCTTTTGGTTTCCTTTTGTAACAATCTCTTCTCTTTCTTGAGTCCAGTGTTCTGTTCAAGGCAAGCCACTAATTCATCTTTCAATCTGTATTCAAGCTCTGTTCGTTCACTTTCATCATCTTCACTGCTGCAGGTATCAAACCCTTTTTCTACATGAGCCATAAAATTTGTTTCTTCTTCTGATTGACTGGCTGAAGTAGAGTCTGATTCTTCCTCTTTGCTTACATAGCTTCTTCTTTCACCTGGAACGAACCTTTTCTTTCTTACACCTGATTTGTTTCCTTCTCTTGGGTATCTACTCCATTTCTTCTTTTGTGACTTCTCATCTTCAACTTCTGGAGCACTATATCTCTTCTTGGGACAGTTTACAGCAAAGTGTCCGATGTTATTGCAATTGAAACATCTCGATGGTGATTTCCCTTTTCCCCTGAATTTAGTTTTTCCAAACCTTTTAGAAAAAAGAGAAATAATCGTGTTGAGATCTTCATCCTTTTCTTCATTGTCAGTATCACTTGATTCTAGGACTTCGTCATCTTTTATCTTGAGTTGTCTCATGGCCTCAAAATCCATCTCATCCTTGATCTTCTTCTTGAATACTGGGATCTTCCTCATTTCATATGCAATGAGAATGTTGTGTAGTTCATCAAGAGAGAGATCATCTCTGTCTTCTAATGCTGAGACTTTGGGGTCAAACCTGTCAGGAAAATTTCTCATAAGCTTTTTAACAATAGTAGAGTCCTCCAACTTTTCTCCAAAGCCCCGAATGTTACTGACAATTTCATTGACTCTTGTGAAATAATCATCAATATTTTCTTCTTCTCCCATCTTGACATCTTCAAACTTGCTTCTCCAAATCTGTAATTTGGCTTCCTTGACTTTCATGTTGCCTTCATAACTACTTTCCAATTTGTCCCAAATTTCTTTAGCATTCTTGAGTCCCATGACTTTTGTGTATACCTTTTCTGAGAGTGACATAAGAATGGCATTTTGAGCTTTACCATAAACTTCCATATTTCTTTTCTCATCGAGTGTCATAGCAGCTTCATTAGCAAGAGGAGGGAATCCAAATAAGGCTACATTTCTAACTTCAAGGCCGAGAGATAGAAGGTAGGGTAACATCCGATTCTTCCAGCTGTGGTAATTCTTTCCATAGAATGTAGGAACACCCCTACTATTAACAGAATTCAGATTGTCCATCTTCTCAGAAGTAGATCCTTACAGAGGCAACCTCCCTCTGATACCACTTGAAATGCCTGGATCGGTTGTGATCACTGAGAGGGGAGGGGTGAATCAGTGATAACTTTTTCTTTTTATGAATTGTTCACTTTGGATTATCAATTCAACATCTGCAGCTGGTTAAAGCCTAGATCTACTCTTTTAGTGGTTCAGTAATAATGAGAGCACAGAACACAGAGATTTACAAGGTTCGGTACAAAGACCTACTCCTTGCCGTGTTGGTTACACCCCCCAACACGGATTCTTCACTATGCCAAAAGATGATTACACAGTAATTGGTTACCCCCCCCAATTACAAGTTGGTTAAACCCCCCAACTCCACAGCATCATCTTCATCATGGCTCCACTTCACTTCTTCAAAGGTGTTGTTCAAAACTTCAAGTAGCTTCAACAGTCTTCAAAAGATCTTGTTGGTCTTGCTCATCAAAAACCCAATCACTTAGAATGATCAGTTCTTTTGTATTCACACACATAAGTGTGTACTCCTCTTCTTCTCAAAGTTGATCTTCTTCACATGTGCACACATGCACTACTCATTCTTTTAGTGCACCCACTTGACTTGTCCTTATTCTTCAATTTATAAACACACAAAGTGTGGTCTTCCTTTTTCACCCAAAGCACAAAGGTCCTCGGCCTTCTCCTCTTTGTGCACACACTCTACCCGTATACTCCTCTTCACTTGGCACACAAACACAAAGGCCTCGGCCTTGTTTGCATACACACTGCCCAATATAAAGGCGCGCAAGTGCTTGGTGTTGCAAGAGGCGCGCAAGGTGTTTCAACCAAGGGCGCGCAAGTGACAGGCCACAAGGAGCGCGCAAGGTCCTTTCTTCTCAAACAGAAACCCTTCGCACAAGGATTGCGCGAGAACAAAACTTGAAACCTCCTGTCGCGCAAGTGATGCGCATGATTTTACTTCGCGAGGCAGAGAGCGTCGCGGGTCTTCACGAATCAACAGCAACCTTCACTCGGCCTCGGACTCCTCTTTATATAGGCAGTGGAGGTGCATGGATGATCCGCAGGGAAATACGTTTTGAATGCCCGAAATCTGCGGGGTCTTTGAAAACTTCAAACGCGTTAAAAAGATCTTCCGCATATCACGGTTTTATCTTCTGTCAATCGCGGGTTCATTCACCTTCAGCCTTCTCCACGTACATGCGTTTTAGAACGCATGCATGGCTCTGTTAAAGCCTAACACATGCAAAACATGAACACCCGATGCCTCGGCAGATTCTCTTGCCTCGGACGAACAAAAATATCTTCATTACTGGCATGCATGCCTATTTCTACGCATGGATGTGTTCGTAAGGGCGAGACGAGCTCAATGGTGGTCTTAGATCCTTCAGAGATGGCCGGGAACTCGAAAATCGTCGTCGGGGAAGCCTCTGGTTCGAAGGAGGCTGCGAGAGGTGCTTCGGTATGGCTCGAGGTTGAGGATGAAGCCGGGGCCATCGGATCAGATCTTCAACGGCCTGGATTAGATCGCGGCGCCGCGGATCAGATGTGCGGCGCAGATCAAGCGCGCGATGAGACGGACGGCGAAGATTTGCTCCCGGGATTTTTTGCGCGTCCCACATCGAAGCCTTCCGCGGATTTTCCGCGGTTTATCACCCTGGCGCTCCCATGAGCGGCCAGTTGAATCTCCTCCCCTCTCGGTGCCGCCCTGCACCGAGTTCTCCCTGCGGGCGCGCTCTGCGCCCACTCACTGCTCCTGCGGGCGCGCTCCTAGCGCCCACTATGCTCTCCGGGTGCGCGGGTTTCACCACCGCGTGCCCTCGGGGGCTTACACACGGCCCCTGCCTCTGCGCTCCTCCGGGCGTGCCCCAGGCGCCCATGTGGTGTCCTTGGGTGCGCCCTGCCGCCCTGGCTCGCCCCACGGGTTCCCCCGAGCGTGGTGCCCTAGTGCCCATGCCTTGGGGTTGAACCCCCAAGGTGCCTTGGCTGGCCAATTTTTTTTGGCAAAGGAAAATCTAATGACTTTGTTAAAAACAAAGTCCTCCTCCATATAAAGCATGCCAAGTGCCACTTCTTCCAAGCCATCATTCTCATTTCTCCTTCTTCCTCTCTTCTTCTTCATTTGAAATTCCTCCATTATCTTCAACATGTATTCATTACTTAGGAGTGAATTCTTTGAAGGTTCTCCATCAACCGAAGCTCCTGAATCAAATAATTCTTCAATGTTCTTCAATGATCCAATTAGAGGTCAAGTTGGATCACATTCACATTGTCATGCACTAAGGATTAGTACATGTTCTTCTTCAGCTCACTTCATCCACTTAGAAGTTGTGGATGGCTCTCTTCATCTCCTCATGCATTGTGAAGACAATGCATGGTCTTCTAAAAGTGTTGTGACTTTGTATCCAGTTGATACAAGTTCTTGGAACTTAATGATCAGCTCAACAATCGTCAGATTTTATGCTTCTATAATCATCAATCTTCAAGATGTACTTCATCAGATGGCACACCATGACAAGTTATTGACAACAAATGCATTGTCTTCTAAAAGTGTTGTGACTTTGTATCCAGTTGATACAAGTTCTTGGAACTTAATGATCAGCTCAACAATCGTCAGATTTTATGCTTCTATAATCATCAATCTTCAAGATGTACTTCATCAGATGGCACACCATGACAAGTTATTGACAACAAATGCAATTACTTCACTTGGGCACAACACACTCCATGTCTCAGGATTTTCAGGAATTTCATAAGGAGTCAGAATCTTTGAATAGACTTTATATCCGAGGTTTTTTAGATATATTATCATGCGCGATTTCCAGCAGCCATAGTTGTCTCCATTAAAATCTGGTGCTCTGAGCATTGACATCCCTTCTCTTGTATCAGTAATGATGCACTATTTTATAATCTTTAAATGATTTTAGCTTGCTAAGGCTCTATCAGAAGCTCCACCTCTAATACCAATTGTTGGATCTTGAATGTACAGATTATACACAAGAGGGGGGGGGATTGTGTCTTTAAGATTTTTCGTTAACTCTTTGATTGAACGAGTTCTGTCCTCTTTGGTTTATTAGATTTGGTCATACATCAGAAATAAATAAAAGTAGAGACACAAATATGTATAGTGGTTTGGGGAACAGAAGGCCCCTAGTCCACTCCACCAACGCTCAACTCCACGAGCTTGATGATTTTCACTATCTGGTATTCGTTTCAACAGACCAGTCCATAACTGAATACAGGCAATTGACACCTTTACAATCCAAGGAAAAATAAAGCCTTATGGTTCAAACACAAACCTACACAGATTACTACGAGAAGCTGGTTGCTCAAGAATAAAACGAATTTCAGAAAAAAGATTTCCAGTTGATCTTCACAATTGCAATAGTATGCAATTGACAGCAAGTGGATCGTCGTCTCTAGAAATATTGATTTTCAAGACAAAGAAATTCTGAGTCGATCCAGTTGTAGTAGATATAGATATATAGTTCACAACTTCAGAAGAAGTAGATCCATAGTAGATATTTGATGTAGAACAAGTGAATCTTATATCAAGTTCCTTCTTCTTAAATGAACAGAGCTTTGACGATCCTTTTTGAATCAGCAGATCAACGTGATTTTTTGCAGTCTCTGTTTTTCACTTTTTAAAAAATAAAAGATTGATCACCACTCTCTCATATATGATGTTTTTTAGAGAGAACATATATATATTAAATCTGAGCATATCTCCTGTACAATTAGATCCATAAAAGTTTCCTTTTTGTTTGCGATATTCAAACATTTGAATTTACAGAGTAGTCATAACTTCCCTGAAGATTTAGCATAAAAAGATCCTTTTAATTCGATCTTTAATCCAATGATAAAACAACTTTGAATTGGTTAAAGTCGTACTTTAAAAAAGACTTTAAATCCGGCTTGAAATCCTCCCAATAATCAGCTTGCTGATCGTTGCATAAAAATACCATCTTTCAAACTTTCCGACGCTAGACGTAAGGTTGATGACATGGTCTTTAAATGAAAGGTTCACAATGTAAAGTTGAACATAAACGCAGGGTTCATGTTACTTCCTTCAAATGTAAGGTTGATCTTAAACGTAGGGTTGATCATCTATACTTTTACTTTAACTCTCAAACGTATGATAAATGATCCATACTTTTACTTCAACACTCAAACGTATGGTTTTTCACAAAAGTAAGGTTGATGAACCATACTTTTGAAAAACAAACGTAACGTTTAGTACCTACGTACGGTTCTCCTTCCATACTTTGTTGAAAACGTATGGTTTTTTAACCATACTTTTCTCTTATCTCAAAAATTATACATGCTTTTCATCCTTACGCTACGTTTATCCACATAGGGTATGAACAATGATTCCAGGATGCACTTAAAGTAGATTCCGAACAAGTAATAAATTCTTGTTATTTCAAGAGTAAAATAAATTAATAAATTCCTAAAAAATACTAAATAAAATCATTAGAAAATAATTAAGGGTATTTGTGAGCATCAAAATTATCATAAAGAGACAAAGTATTATTTTTAATAATCTCCCCCTTTAAATAACATTATTATGTATTGTTGAAAACAATACTTTGCTCAAAAATCTCCCCCTTTAAATAACATTATTATGTATTGTTGAAAACAATACTTTTCTCAACAACTTTAAGATTCATTATTGTTATTTAGAGAAAAATATTAAAATTATCATAGAAGTCTATGTGATCAAATAATTCTATTTTTTGGGATTCAATCATAGTCTAGATAATTTTTGAGGAATTTTAAATTTATTTATTTGTTGAATGGTCTATGTTGAACTTTGGGTATTACTATTGAATTTTGGAGATTAATGTAGTTTTTATTAGTATAGAGGTTTGATCATTTGGGGAATTATCTTATCTTATCCTAACTATTCTGGTTTTGGTTAATGAAAAAATTCATGTGGAATATATAATTATTCTTTTTTGGATTATAATGTTTATTAGAAGTTGATTCTTTTTCTTCAGGAATGAAAAATTCATACTCATAATTTGGAGAAAATGATGAGTTTGTGGATGAAATTTATTAAAGTATGAAATTATACTTATCAAGTGAGTGTATTTCTCTATGTTATCAGTCTAGATGGAAATGAAATTTCTGAACTCTAGGAAAAAGATCTTGAAATAGAAATATTATCTATTTAATTTTCTTATTTAGAAATCAATTTTATTTTAATCCATCACAAATTTATGGTTTTATTATGGATAAATTTCTCATGAAAATGTTTTCTATCACTCTCTATCAGTCCTTGGTTGTTTTGATCTCATACATTTCCATGTTTTCACTTCCCAAATTTGTTCTTAGACTTGAAAACCTAGTATATATTACTATATATGAATTTTTTATTTCACTTTTCTCTTTTATCAAGTGGAAGTTTTATTAATCCTTTTTACGATGTAGGATTTAAACAAAGGTATTTTGAAAATTCAAACCCTGATTTTTTATCCCAAGATAAAATTATGAGGAGATAATTTCTTAAAATAGGGGAGAATATAACATCCCAATATTTTTAAAAAGAAATACAATGTTTTATAGAATATAAGATGACTAACAATGAGCTTAAATGAATAAAGAAATATTATTATTTTAATGTGACTATTATAACCTATCCATCAAATTGACAAGAATGAATAATATTAACCGCATTATTAAATATATAATTTTACTAATAATTTATAAAGTTTTCATTAATAATGTTTAAATAAGTACTATATTTTTAGTAAAATCATTTTTTTCTTCAAAAAATATGTTTTCATAAAACATTATTTTTATTTATTTTTTATGTGTGATTATTATATTTAATTTATAGAAAATTTAGAAAATATATTTTATAAAATTAAATTATTTTTTCAATTCATCATTAAAAAAAATATTAGGTATAATTTTTTGTGAATTTTCTAAAAATACATATTTTTCAATAGAATAGTGAAAAATACATATTTATATTGAAAATTTTATTTAAAAAAATTAAAAAGTAAAATTATGTTTTGGGGAAATTTTAAATTCCCACTAGTTCAATTTTATTTTAAGTAATCGAATTATTGTTTTATAAATTTATTTTATACTTTAATTTAATATAAAAACATTTTATATTTAAAAAGGGCATTTCTCCGAAAAACTTTTTTCATTGTGTTTTTCTGATTTAATTTTAAATTAAATTATGAACATTATATAATTTGAATTTTGAAAAATGGATTCCATATTTTAAATAATTGATTCCAAATTTAGTAAATATTACCCATCCATATATTTGTCAACATGAATAGTAAACTTAATATTTTTATTACCATATTAAAGGGTAAATCGGGTAATTTATATTAAAAATAAAATGATTAGAACTATAAATTGAGCCAAACACTTACCCAAATATTATTGGATGAGTATATATCTACCATAATCATATAATGGTATAGTTTTTGACCTTATTTTCCCACTTTATTGAGATTATTAATATTATAATATTTTATTTAAAGAAAAGTCAAACATGTCACACTAATATTTTTAATAAGTGTAATATTTTTAATACGGTGTTGTTTAAAGGACATGTTTAAAAATAAATAGTTTTAAAAAATATAATATATTTATATTCATCTAGGTGTTTTATTTTAATTTTTAGTGAATAAATAAATAACTTAATTGATTTCACATTTTCGATGCAGTAATTATTTAATTAATAGAAATACCAAATAATTGACATTAATAATATAAAATAAATATAAATTTTTATAATTAATATGATACAAAAAATTTATAGATGAACTTGAAATGTTAGGGACATAAAAAAATATTTTTTTTGAATTATAATTATTATCTTGGTTTTCATAAAGTCAAAGTAATGAATAGTTATTAAAATTTACATTATGGATATTTTATAGTAAAAAATATTTTATTAAATGATATAAAATTCCAAAAAATATAAATGTAAAAAAATTTGTTGTAATAAGGTTTAAAATATCAAACATGGTCCATTTATGGGTCATTTTTTCATTTTTACTAACTACATTAACCCTTAATGCGTAAAAATGCATTTTGTCGCACTAAGAGTTAAAGGGGTTAAATTTGGGTTAAAACCAAAATATAAGGGTGTAAATATAGTCAAAACATTTATAATTTTTATTGAATGAGTTTATATCGAAACATAATCATCTTATCTTATAAATAACTCACTTTTATACTTTTTTTAATTAAAAATTAATTTATATTAATTTATTATTTTGGGAAATTCCAAGAGTGTCGCTCCCCTCTCTTATAAAAATACATCACTTATTCTCATTTATTCACACTTAGAAACCCCAATTGGCATGGAAAATCACTATTCAAATGAAATCCTAGAATACCTAACCATAATATAGAGGTCTTTTTTTAGGAATAACACCAACCTTGGTGTTCTTAAGTAAAAAAAAGAGATTTTCTGAAGAAGATGTACTGTTTTTAATCAATCATTTCTGATTTTTTATTCTTCCAAATACATAAAAACTTATAAAACCATGATAAAATAATAAAACCAATATCCAAAATATACTGATTTTTTTATGTTAGTGTAATGGCCTATATCTATCTCCTCATCCATCAAATGGGAAATGAATTCGTCATTTGTTTGTAGAGCGAACTATCGCCTCACCAACCAATATAATTCATTTTCCATCACCATCTCTCAAGACTGATTATAATTATGGAATTAATGTTCATAGATTATATTCATGAAATATTTATCATTCAAAAAGAAAATATATCATATAGGCTCTTACCTTTCCAAGCACAAAAAAATGCTAATGTTGTTCATGCGTATGTGTGGATTACCACCTTTATGAAGCAATGTGATTTGTTTTCATCACCAAATCACATGAATTATATATATAAGTATATTTTAAGAATTTATATGATATTTCTGATATTATTATCATAATTTAGAGATAAAATAATTCATAGCTTCTCTCAATAATGATTGTTCAACAATGGAAATGTTACTCATGCATACGTGCTGCCAACCATCTCCATGATTGTAACGTAGTTAATTTTTCATAGAAATATTTTATGTATGGATTTAAAATAATAATTAATATATTAAAATGGTAATTATTTAATTATTATTATTCTTTATATGATTGAATAATTACCACTTTGACCATAGTCATCATTCTAATGTCATTTTGGTCTTAAGTAATGAATATCCTCAAAACATATGATGTGAACTTATATGGTGAAGTAATTATATCTAACATGGTAATAAGTGATATAAAGAGAATAATGAACTTGATAAAGGTTATTAAGAAATAATAATTTTAACATAAATTTATTATTCAATGATTAAAATGACATACATGATAAATCAAACATGAGGTAAGGGAATTAATTTTAAAAAATCATCCTTTAAAGTTCCTCTTTCATTTAAAAAACTCAAAAAAATAACGTTTTTTAACTCATAATTATTAATGGGATGTTACCACCTTCATGATGCCTCAATTATTTAAATAGTTATTTTCAATGAAAATTTTTCCTTTATATGTGTGTTTTTCTTTTAAATAAGTGAATTTTAAATGGGAAAGTTATTTTCCTGAAGGAATGTTTTTAGGATCAAAGATTTCATGTTTTATGATTATATTATGGTTATTTGGATTTTTTATGAGTATGGGTCATTATTCTATTAACTAATGTCTGTTTTTTCTATGATAAACCAAGGATAGGTGGTTACGTTATAACCTACAATGCATTGGGTACTCAATAGATAGAAGTTTACCATATTGGTAATTCCATTTGTAAGGGTGATATGGGAAATATTGTCCCAAGATAGCTACTTAACATTCATATTATTATTAATGAATTTTTATAGAAGTCATTTTATTTTAAAATGTTAAGATAATGATCTTTCTGAAAATATGATTCCCTTCTAGGGTAAAACTGTATGTTTTAAGAAATGGTTCTCAATGTGATTTCATGTTTTTCCTAGACTAGCATATTTATTTCTTTTATGTGCCTTTATTGATCTATTTATATTCATCACATGTTTTAAAATGTTTTTCAAAATGTTTAAGGATGGGAAAAGGAAAATTATAATTAAAGTTTAAATTCATGAGTATTTTTTCAAGAAAAGAATCCAAGTTTTGTTTAAAAAGTTTTGTTTCATGTGAAAAATGGATACTGAGTATAATTTTCCACTTATAATGTTTGGGTTTACTATATAGGATCTTATACTAATCAATAAAAACCTAAGTAAAAAAGATCTTTGGGATCAATGAAATGTAATTCTATCTCAAATACATAGGAAAATGTGTTTCTTAATCATGGGACCTTACAGATCCAACATACAACACCCATCCATGTTATATTATACATCATAACATAGCCTATTCCAAATTATGAAAACAAGGATCTCTATTTTAAAAAAGTTATTTCAAGTATCAAATAGAATAGAACTAATTTGATAACACTGTTGGATTTTATAGGATATAGTGATACTTATTAAATATTTAGAAAGAAAGAAATAAATTCAAACCAAGATTAACCATATTAGAATACCCAAAAAAACACACATATAAAAAATGAAGAAATTTTCATGTGTGCATAAACCATTTATCAAAGAAGAAAAAATATTTATTCATGTTTTATTAAGATCACATTATAGGTAGTTAAAAGATATACAAGCCTCATGGTGTTTCCATGGTATGAAATAATTACTCAAAAAATTTGGGTAGGAATCCCCTACCATCAAGGAATGTAAGTGCTTCTCATGGAAAATAATGAAGGAGAATAAATCTATGTGAGGTAGTGAGTGAAACAAGGATTACAAAAGCTATCATACAAACATCATAGGGAATCAGAACCCTTTTATATATTCCTCAAGGAAACACCTCAAGTGTCATGTATTTTCTCATGTGTAATAAAGACTGAGTAAATAATATTCAACCAGATCATGAAACTATTTCATGAATACATTAACCTATGTATTGTTTCATATTTTTGAAACAAAAATGATATCTTATGGGGTAGATAAATTAAATCTAAACTCACTAAAACTTAGTTTTAAGTTTCATGATATCATACATCATTCATTTATGTTAATATAAAACAAAAAGGCATATGATATGTCATGCATTCATGAACATCATATCTTTTGATATATATTTTATAGCGTATCTCCAAAAAAATATAATATAAAGATAATATTAAATAAACAATATACAAAAAACATATATATTACCAATTTGTTAATATATATACAATGATCGTCAAATAAAATGATATAATAAGTTTTAGGACTTCAAACCATCCATAAAAAACTATTAGAGATACTTTAAAAATAGACCTAATATCTCTCAAACTATCCTAAAAAATGCATAGCAAACTATGGAGAGGTGAGAAAATAAGAGTACTTAGTAGGTTAATCCTTTTTAAAAAATTAGCATCCATGTGAAATAAATACACAAGAGTATACCAGTATGATATAAAGAAAATAAAATTTAAACTGAAAAATAAAACTAGTTTAAATATATGAAATTTAAATCATAGAACACCATGATTCATCTAAACTATGACAACATCCTCCATTTCAGGAAATGTATTCAACCATTATCCCAAATCAAGAATCTAATCCAAATCCTAGTCCAACCAATGATTTTAATATCATAAAAAAAATCAATAAATAGTAAATATCATCAACTCTTTAAACATCACCAAAACCAATAAAATAAAATGAATTGTAGATTTATCCCTACTCTTACCTCTTAGTTCTTAGGTTAGTCCAACTCACAAAAGGGTAGAAAACCATGGTATTATAACCACTCACCAACTGATAAAGAAATTAAATATGAAATAACAACCACCACATCATGCCTTAAATAAAATATTTCACTGCATGTTAAAATACCAAATCATCAAAAAAACAAAAAACAAAAATACATCATCACATACCACATCACCACATACCTACTTTTTATAACTATATACTATTGGGGTAATATAAAAAATAAAAACACCATCCCCATACCCTCTTCCTCCCATATACATCCCTTTCCCATACCTCATTATAATCATGCCACAGTCTTTATGGTACTATAATGTGAAATTTAATGCCACTAATCTCATTCCCCTATCCATCCATGCATATACCCCACCATGATTTACACTACAACCATAACATAAACACTATATCCTCATTCTGTTATATCTTGTGCATCAAACCTTGATCCATTATTGACTATATAGATATATATACACTCTAGATTCAAGAAATTACATCCTATTGATATATATTATAAACTTAAGACGTTACATACCCTGAAATTCATCTACATCAAGCCCTAAAATCAATTTCACATTTTTAAAATAATGGAATAAAAACCAAATAAAAATATCACTACCACATATACATCATCAAGAGTAAAACTGAAGTTATAGGATAATGTAAGAAAAATAATTATAACTAAAAATTTCACCATAATATTTCTAATTTCATCATTTACCATTTACTAGCCACATTAAGCACTTTATGTTATAATTTTATTCCAGTCCTTCATTCCATACCAACCTTCTCTTATTTCTTCCCATATCATTTTTATTACAACAATCCATTAACCACCTACACATTCATTAGGTTCATTAAGTTTATATATTTACTTTACCCATTACATTCACATTTAACACCATCCCTAAACATAGAAAAAAATACACAAGACACATCCCCCACATATTCTCATAACCACACACACAAATCTCCCAAACAAATTATTCAAACATTTGTAATAAAATGAATAAAGAAAAAAACCCAGATCAATATTCCCTAAAATAGTCTCTATTATTTCCCCTTTACTTATAGTGTCCTCACACATCCTAAATCATGCACAACCCATGAAAGAACATAGATAATGAAGATGATAAGGATGAAACCCCATAACTCATTACCCAACTCAACTTGTCAGAATATAATCCCCAACCATAATAAAAAGACAAAAAATCCAACATCCTTACAAATGATGCAGTGGGACTTAAATAATTAGTCACGAAGAAAGATGAAAGAATAAGAAGATAATATTGAATCTAAAATATCGTAACCTCTCCATAAATAATATCTTTACCAAGATGATGGAAACCTGAAAACACCTCCACCACATAATGATAACTCAATATTGCCAAACACCCATGATTTATTTTAATTTAACGTGTTCATTAAGATTAACTTAGGGATCCACTTTAATTTTATATTTTCATTATTACCCATAACTAATTTATCCATTTAGTTATTGATATCAAAAGGAAAAATAGGGAAAACACCAACTCAATACAAAAACCACACTTCATGACCCCATTTACATCAATAATTAACCAATCCAACCAAGATCAGCCTAACCATAATATAAATAATCAATAAAAAATATAATATAAAAAATAACAATGAAAATATATCAGATTTCAGATTCCATAATTCCCATTTGGTTATGATCTCCGCGTAGTTATTAGATTATGAAGGTTTTAAAAAAACAATAGAAATCATGGAACCCATAAGAGGAAAGTTAAAGAATAATGGACTCTTATCATCCATAAACATCAATATAATTATTATCCTTACTTGTGTAAATATTATTACCCCCACCAACTAAGAAGAAAATAACAAAAATTCAAGGCACCAAAGCCAATTTTCAATGAATAAAGAATATAAGGAAGACTAATGGAATTGAATCACAACATGTGAATCAATTATATAATTATAAAATATAGAAAAATATTCATAAATTATCCTACCTTAATGAATATTTAATGGTGTAACACCAGAAATATTTAGAAATAAAGTTTCAAGAACCACCAAATATGATTGGATTCACCATAGGACCTAAACACAAAACCTATCATTATGAACATGAACAAACACTTCTCAAGTCCAAGGAAGCCCATATAACACCTAGAATCCAATAACCTAGTTATAATGGTTATTTTACTATATTAGAAAAAATTATAGGACATTATGGCACATATGATCAAATAGTGTAGTATTTCTATGAGACTAGATATATATATATATATATATATATATATATATATATATATATGATACTGATGTTACATTCAGAAACTTAAAATTCAATATAATATTTAGTGAAATTTTATTATTCCTTTATTATTATCCTTATATTATCTATATCATTATTTGTGGTTTACTATATAAATTGGAAACAATATCAAGGGGTCATCTTAGGTAGTTGGTCAAGGATATCATATAACAGGATCTACCATAAGAAAAATAATACATTTATAATATGGTGGTAATAACAATTAAATAATTCCACATGACTCATAACATGAGCATAAAATATATCCATGGATAAAAAATAATGGAAATAAATAATCAAATTTATAATAATAAATGAGATCATAATTATGGATTGCATAACTTCTAGAATCTTAATAATATTGTGAAGGCCTTGACCCATAGATTCATAAATAACATGGAAGGCATACACAAAATACACAAACTAGTTTCTCTCATGAGACCTACCAATGAATCAATATTATACATAATTCTATCCCCACTCATCACATAACAACTCCAATGTACATGTCATATAAAATATATTAGAAAATAATACATATCATAATGTTCCAAAGAAACCACTTATATGAACATTTCTTCATAATCAATACTTGTCCATACATAAATAATGAATATATGGACTGTAAAATTACCCTTAATGAATTGAATTACATGGATATATAGGCAAATATCCACCAATATAGACGGGATTATAAGATATTCATATTTAGTGGAAATCATTATTGATGGTGGTTTAGTAGAGTGGGATACATTCATCATATAAGGGAATTATTACAAATTAGTCAATGAATGCAATAGTTGTATACCAAATAGGGGGAATACAAATAAATCCCTCTTAGAAAAAATAGATCTTATTATATGTGAGGTATAATAAGAGGAAATGTAAATATCTTATTAAAAAATCAATCATGGATTTTAATAATGAATCAAAACATCATTAGTTATGGAAATGTAATGAAATTTAAAGGACATTCAAAAAATAAGTTAATAAAATTATTTTAAAACCTCAACTTGCTATATCCATTCCAGAGTATTGAAAATTAACTCCTTATTTCCTTAAAATTTTGTCTCCTAAAATAGAAATGTATATAAGGGTTTAGGATCCCTTACCTCATTAAGACACTTGATAAAAACGGTTAGGACTAGTTTAAAGAGAGAAATAAAGATATCTTTTGAAGTTCTAATTTGCCTAAGTCACTTCCCATAGATTATTGAAAGGGGAATGATAGTAAAAAAATTATCAATGGTTTTGGGGAGGATAGGTATGGGAGTATGGGGGTATTTTTATATCAAATGAGAGGAAATTTCTTATTAGTTTATAAACATAGGTATTTGAATTTCGGTTGTGTATAAATTTAAAAAATTGGACTTTTTGGGTTTTAAACCACGTTAATTGAACTTTAGGGACTAGTTTTATACTTTTAAAATATTAATAACTAAAATCCTTTAAATTATATTCTTTTATAAATGTAAAATACTTTTATTCATAAATAATTGTTTCTAAAATATTCAAAAAAATTATTTGGAAACATCTTCATTGGTTTAGAAAATTGATTTTACTATTTTAAAATAAATTATTTTAATTTATATATTTATATATTTGATCCATAATTCCTTTATATTATATATTAAATCATTTTTATATCATTTTAATGTTATAATCTTTGTCATATATTCATACTATATTTTACTATTTACAAAAAATGACAGTTTTAGAAAAATATGAATAAATATCCACTAGACAATTTTGTTGTCTTGATTCAAAATTTAATGTAATTTTATTAAAAATAAATTTATATCTACTATAAATTTAATTATTAAATAAAAAACTTATGTATTTTAATACGAAACATGGAACATAATTTTTAAAAACTAATTTATAACTTATATGTATATAGTTATATTATTATTCATGAATATAAATTATAAATACTTAATGAATAGAAAATGATTCTATGAATTTTATTAGACACTTTTACATATAATGGTCACATTACTTTCACAATGGTCATATAAGAAAGTTATTATTTTAATATTCAAATTCACAATGGTAAAATTTGAATGGCCACCTTTACCTTTCAATAATCATATTAATCTTGTATATAGACTTCATTCCAATATCTAAAATCATTAATATCCTACTCTTAGTCCTTATATCATCTATATTCTATTGTTTATTTTTTAATTCTTGATATAAATGTGCCTTGTATGCTTAGAAATTATTTTTAGAGTATGATCTTTTGGAGTTATATATCATGGAGGTTCTCTATTTTTTTATGTATTCTATAGCATTAGTTATGACCGTTATTGTGAATATAATTTTCTAGATATATTTTTTACTACTTTATGGTATACTATTATGATGAAATAATAAAATGTTTATTATGAAATAGTTTTTTGGATGATGTGTTTATTCAATATAGTAGAATATCATCCCGTACATCCCTGCTCAATAAGTTCATCCTTGAAAATTATGATATATTTCAATCTATAAACAAACAGGTTTAATTATTCAATATAGGTTCCTTAAGATTGAATATAGTGTCTTAAATTTTTATTCCTTTAATATACCTTCACCATTAAAGTTATTTTATTTTTCAACACATTCTATTTAGTGTAAATAATATGGATAATCTCTTCAATATATAACAAGTAAGTCTCTAAATCTGTTTGTTTGATGCTGTGAATGTGCATTGGTTCAAGCACATTCTTCTTTAATATTGATACAATAAAGAAATCATTAGTTTTATAGAGGATGGGTGGCATAACTAAAAAACATCCCCCAACTTCATTTAACTATAACATTTCAAGAGTCCTGATATATCATGGACTTATAATCCCAAACATACCAAACCATATAACTCCATCCCATGGTGATACATTAAAGAATATGTGACCACCATTGAAACTCCATGTTTTTCCTCTAATTATTTATATAGATCTTATATCTTCTTTGAGAATTATATATAAGATTAATAAATGGAATAAAACAATTTTTTATCTTCAATGTATTCTATAGTAACTAGTTTCCATTCTCTAATTTATCCCAATAGGTTTGATTTTGGGAGAATTTCTCATAAAATGATTCATATAGTTCCATTTCATTAATTTAATAGAATAAATTATTGTAACATCCCTCATTATAGATACCCTAACCTCATTCTATCATATTACATTGATTAAAAATATAATTCCTTTCCCCAAATAAGTTATATTAGTTTCATAGTCTTGGATCACTAGATTCATATACGACCTCCATATTACATTGGAAATTAAAAAAATATTATGAAAAAAATTCATTCTATATTGAAATTATTCAAAACAATCCTTCTTCAAATACTATGGAATGGAAGAAAAATAAAGGTTGAATTCATATGCTTATTAAGGGTAACACATGAAGGAAGTTATTGGGATTAAATAAGGAATAATTAATATGGAAGAGTGAATAATTAGAACACGTTTCATTAAATCAATAACTTGATTCCAAAGTAAATATATAGAAAATATCAATAACACATGAGCCTCAACCCAGTTGTAAATATCCGAAAATTTCAAGGAATTTTTTTTCTTAAATACCTTGGAATTTTACGAGTCCGTGGTTTCTGACGACACCTGATTCCGAGGCTCGATGTGCCCAGAATCAATTTCCAAAGTTTTGTTCAGGTATGTTCAGTAAACGTGTGTGCGGGTTTTTCTATCTTTTGAACCGGTGCTCGGAATGGAAATCCGAGGGCACCGATGAACTCACAGCGCCGATAATTGCTTAAGGGAACATTTACCGTAGTTGTGTTTTGAGCGGGTTGAGGATTAATAATTGGGGATTTAGAATTAAATAAATAAAATTGTTAGAACAATTTTATTTATATCTATGGTAGTTATATCCTACAAAGGGGAGTTAAGGGTGAGATCCATAACCACTAACTACCCATGGGAGGATAAATGAGAGGTGGGGCCCACACGAGCCCCAACCTTTCAACTCCTCTTAAACTCCTTGAACCCCTATTAATCTCCCCTTCATTTATTTCTTTTCCAACTCTCCCATTAATTATGTGAACTCCTCACCTCCTTCTCTCCCTCCCATAAGTTTTTTCCAACTTGATTTCAATTAATGAATTGGCTCCTCTTAGTTTTTTATTTCTTGGCATTATTAAATTAAGAGGAAGCCTTTCATTTTATTGTTGGGCAATTAATCTGTGGAGAAGCTTTGGAGGATTAGAAGGAAAATATTTCTTTCCACGAAGAATGCAATCTTCCCCTTGGCGGAGGGAATCTCCTTCAACCGAGGCAAGAACATGAGGTGACGCCATGAGGAGCACTGTTCTTCTTCTTCTTCCTCTGTGTCAAGGGAGAAAGACTCCGCCCATGAAGAATGCGGGGGATTTCTCCAACGATGCTTCCACTTCGGATGCACCCTGACGTCAACGGATTCGACACCATTCTTCTGCGACGCCCGACCACCGCGATGCCTTCCTATTTCCGTGGTTCGAAGACGTGTGACATCTTTTAGAGGTAGGGGAATATTGTTTGTTTCTCATTTAAGTGGTTTTATCTCATGAGCATGAGCGTTTATTTATATGATGTTTGTATAATTTATTCTTGAATAAATTATACCCTTATCTTAGTTAAAAGCAAGTGTTTGATTATTTCCAATTGATAATGCCTAACACGGAGGGCGCGAGCCGAACAAACATGGACCGACGACCCTCCGCTGGTTGTTCATTTGTGTGCGAAATCGGGGCGGCCGATGCGAGGGCGTGGCTGGGATAACGACATGAGCAGGACATCGCAGGTAGGCGGTCGGTATGACAGTCCAATGATAAGATCGAGCGGACAGGAGGCACATCTGTCCGGAGGCGGCGGGTGCGCAAGACCCTTGGCGGGTAGGGTTTCATCGGCGGCTGAATTTTTGGGTTAATGGGGCGTGATTTTTTGGAAGGAGTTTTATTTTTTGAGCGTGAGGAATCATGGATGAATGAAAGAAGATTAGAGAGAGAATAGAAAATAAGATAATTAAATTAAAAGGAAAATAAAAAGAGAAATCAATCAAGTGATGGGGCATGCAAGGCATGGAGTAAGGCAAGGGAGGCTCTAGTGGTGCATGGATTTGGGGTGTGAGGATTTAAGGAATTATTATTTTTTAAATTAAAAATAATAATAATATAATAATGTTATTATTATTTTCGTTGGGAAAACCGTATTTTGACGGTATCTTCTTCGTGCGATCTCTGTTTCATGAACCATCAGTGGTAGTGAGACCCTGACTTTGAGACGGAATTTATGAGTCCAATATTGGATATCTTTTTCGGGTTTTTGGATCGGGTACCCGAAACGCTCGTACATTAATGGATTAAATAATATTATTAAATCTTTGACTTTCCATAACTCCTACGCGCGACATCTGATTGAGTTGCCATCAGTGGCGATGTAATCCTGTCTCTTAGAATGTCGATTCAAGTCTAATGTTCGATACTAAGTTCTGGTTCATGATTCGGGCCCACGAAACACCAAATAATAATAATATTTTTATTAATACAGAATCTTGTATCTGACATATCTCTCTCTTACGGTGTTGGAATGAAAAACCGTCTACGACGTTGCGACCCTGGAATTAAGACGGATTTCTCAATAAAAATTTTGGATATTTATGTTGAGATCGAGGCATGGGCCCCACGAGGCCCAATTCGCGCATGTTGCGGTAAAATGCAACTTTTTCACCGGCTATCCGTTTTGGACCAGTGGGTAGTCCATCTCGTGTGTTTTTCAGTATGGATCACAATGGTGTGACCGGTTTGGTTAACCAGTGTCATTTGAAGTACGAACGGGTTGGATCGAATGTAATTCCAACCGGGCCCTCAGAGCGGAAATGCTTATAACTTAAGGACTAGACGTCTAATTGACATGCCATCGACTACGTTGGATTCCTCTTGATGAGATGGTTCTTTTGGAATACTCCACTTGAGGTTTGGATGCATATGGAGTACGGTCGGGTTGGTTTAGCTTATAAACCAACCGGGACCCTGGAACAGAAAAGCCAATAACTCTCAGACCGGACGTCCGTTTGACGAACCATCATCAGTGTTGGTAATCTCATTGAGAAATGGTTCCTTTGAGTATACCCATGAGAGTTTGGGGTACAGTTGAGATATGGTCGGGTTGGTTCGTATGCGAAACCAACCAGACCCCTGGGATGAAAAGACTAATAACTCACAGACCAGGCGTCCGATTGACGGGCCGTCTGTTGCGTTGAGAACCCTGTGACGAGGTGGTCCTTTGTGATACTTATGTTTGGGGATTTGTGATAATTGGAGTATCGACCAATAGCTCGTGGAGCGGATCCTCCCAGAGACGAGCGTATGGAGTGTGGTGACCTAGTAGTTGTGGACTTGATGATTGTTTGACCGATTCGACTTGGAGTGAGTCGACTAGACCAGCGGACGGAGCGCCCGATATTTGGAAGCAGACCCACGACAGATAGAGCGCTTAGTAGTTGGCAGCAGACCCGCGGTACTCGACAGGAGGAGTACCTCTGTAGGCTATTGGGGGAACCACTACTGTGTTTGGGCGGCAAACCCCTGGTGGGGAGCACTACTGTGTTTGGGTGCAGACCCATGGTACTCGACAGGAGGAGTACCTCAGCAGTCTAAGGTTAGATAGTAGCACCTCAGAGTCGTGACAGGACCACTGTACTCGACATAGGAGGATTTCTCCAGCAGTCATGGTTTCGACATCATGAATAAAATCCTGGTTTGAGCGGAGTCAATGACCTTTGTGTTTACCTCATGATTGAGATGAGTCACTTGATAACTTAAGGTATATTTATGTGCATATAACTAAGTAATGGTTATCCGTTGATTTCATAACCTTTGTGTTTCCTCATGATTGAGATGGGTTACTTGATAAATTAGGTATAAGTATGGGCTTATACCTAAGTAAGGGTTATCTGTTGAGATCCTTCTTTGTGGTTATCCTTGTTGGATTTAGTGAGACCTTGAGGGTCACGGGGTCCCTAGTGAGTATCATTATACTCACCCCTGCACAAGCTATGCCCGCACCTCGTTGTGTTGGATGCAGACGACAGACATCGCTGACAGAGACCGAGTGTACGAGGACTGGACGGTACCTAGAGGTGGACTTCATGATGAGACGGTACATGGAGGAGGTTGGTGGGCGAGAGAGTTGAGGAGGCTATCTGTACCTACCCTTCAAGTTGGATCCGAGGTGGACGACCTAGGAGCTGCTTCTATCTTCCAGCTGTTTTTCTTTTCTGTTGTACTTTCGTTCAGTTTTAGCTGTACTTTTCAGTTGGGTTTGTATTCTGGCCCATTTATTTTTCAGCACTATCTTTTATACTTAGTGTTTTACTTTCTCTTGTACTCTAGTTGGATGTGTTTATGTTTTATAAATGCAATTCCTTCCCAGTTATCGGGATTTATGCCTTTGGTGCTAGTCGCCAGCCCCTGACCTATGGAAGGCGGGCTTGGGGTAGTCACGACATGGGCCCCAAGGATGGGTCACGACAAATTGGTATCAGAGGAGTCGGTTCTACCGTAGAACTAAGAACTCTGATATTCCCTTTCTGTGAAGCAATAATGTTAAGGTTACCGAGTGTGGTTTTCAGTTCAGGGAGCCCAGTGTTGGTGCGGCGGCCGACGTATCCATACACCGGGACCCTGACTTCAGATTTCCGACTCAGTGCATGTAAACACTGATTGTGTGTGTGTTTCAAAAAGTTTTCTTTAAGTCAGCTCAACCAGATCAGCTCACCAGGTTTAAATCATTTGACCGTGTCTCATCTGTTTAGGATGCCTCCATGCAGACAGTCATTTGGAGTTTCGAGAGAGTAACCGATGACGGCCCACCAAGCGATGATGCTCCAGTGCAGGGCCCTATTACTATGTTGGCACCTTCAGGTGGTGTACCAACAGCACCACCACCCATTGGTAGGCAGATACCACCATCCATACTAGCGGACGATGCACGCTGACAGAGCGCGTTTCACGAGTTCCAGCAACAGAGGCCTCCGAGGTTACGAGGCGAGACAGATTCCCAGGCAGCAGTGGACTGACTGGAGGTGATTGCTAGGGTTCTACACCTAGTTTAGACACTATTAGAGCATATGGAGATCTTAGCTACTAGTGTTTCCCAGTGAGTGACCATGAGGTTGGTCCACATAGTGATGAGGCTTCAGTACATGGACCGATGCCTGAGATAGTACCTTCGGGTAGTGTGCCAGCTATATCACTACCTGTTGGACAACAGTTACAACAGACGGTACCGGTAGATGACATATGTATGCTTAGCGCCTTACACGTGTTTCAGCATCAGATACCCCTCAGGTTCCGAGGCAATCCTGACTTACAGGAAGCTGAGGACTGGCTTGAGGAGGTGGATGAGAGTTTTCAGGAGCTGGAGGGAAGGGGAAGAGAGTAGCTGGATGCGGTCAAGAAGTGTGATCAAAAGGCTCTTGGAATGATTCGAGGTACGGTTTGTGTCTATTATTTGCTGCCGTATCAATAGACATAGGTACCAATCATTACTTCCTTCCACAAATCTTTTCCCAGACCTAGAGTTTCTGGTTAAGCCGTTGACTTGACCCTCACGTCTGGAGATACCTTTGGGAGGAGACTCAATAATCACGCTTACGCCGACAGTGTGATCTGACCCTTAAGGCGAGAGTTTCGGTTGGAACCTCTTGGTGGCAGCGTCGAGGACTTAAGACGTTAGTTTGGGTATGGACTGGGCAACTAAAGTTCATACATAGGTTTACTTTATTAGGCAAAAATGTTGTGGTTTACCTACAACGTTGGGATGGGTTTTTCCTTGGTCGGTGAAAAGAAAACCCAAAGCATCACAGGATGGAATCATGCATAAGTGGGTGCAGTCGATCACTCATGAGTCGACCGGACCTAGATTTGTGCCAGACTCCTCCAGAGTTGATGCACCACTTTTAGGTTTGATGAAGGAGGGGAAAACCCTTCGTGTGGTCAGGGATATGCCAGCAGATCTTTTCAGGAGCTGAGGCAGAGGTTGACCAGTGCGCCCATTTTGAGGCTACCAGAGAAGGTGCAAATCATCTAGGAGTGGATGAATACTACACAGAGTAGTAAAAAATCCTATGTTGATAGGAGACAGGACCACTGGAGTTCGAGGATGGTGACCACGTTTTCTTACGGGTCTCACCTCGATGAGGTCTATGAAGATGTGGCAGAGTCGACAAGTTATCTCCAAGGTTCATCGGAACCTTCTAGGTCCTCAGCAGGGTAGGAGAGGTGGCTTACCGATTGGACTTTCCACCACAGTTGCACTAGGTTAGCTACGTCTTCCACATATCTCAGCTGAGGAGATACATGCATGATCCTTCACACATCATCGACCACTGGGAGCTGGAAATCGATGACGGGAAGACATTCACGGAGGTTCTAGTGGAAATCGAGGATCGACAGAAGCAGGTCCTATGTGGACAGTTGATTCCTCAGGTTCATTTTCACTAACAGCACATGAACCTCTAGGAGAGCACATGGGAACGGAAGGCTCAGATGCGTGCTCAGTACCACTTTTGTTTTCCCTAGTGTGTGTTTTAGCTTTACGGGGACGTAAATCCCTGAGGTGGGAGTAATGTAAAGACCTGGAAATTTCAAGGATTTTTTTTTCGTAAATAACTTGGAATTTTAAGAGTTTGCAGTTTCTGATGGCACCTGATTCCGAGGCTCGGTGTGCCCGGAATCAATTTCCAATGTTTTGTTCGAGTACGTTCAGTAAACGTGTGTGCGAGTTTTTCTATCTTTTGAACCGGTGCTCGGAATTGAAATCCGAGGGCACCGATGAACTCGCAGCGCCGATAATTGCTTAAGGGAACATTTACCGTAGTTGCGTTTTGAGCGGGTTGTGGATTAATAATTTGGGATTTAGAATTAAATAAATAAAATTGTTAGAACAATTTTATTTATATCTATGGTAGTTATACCCTACAAAGGGGAGTTAAGGGTGAGATCCATAACCACCAACTACCCATGTGAGGATAAATGATAGGTGGGTCCCACACGAGCCCCAACCTTTCAACTCCTCTTAAACTCCTTGAACCTCCATTAATCTCCCCTTCATTTATTTATTTTCCAACTCTCCCATTAATTATGTGAACTCCTCACCTCCTTTTCTCTCTCCCATAAGTTTTTGCCAACTGGATTTAAATTAATGAATTGGCTCCTCTTAGTTTTGTATTGCTTGACATTATTAAATTAAGAGGAAGCCTTTCATTTTATTGTTGGGAAATTAATCTGTGGAGAAGCTTTGGAGGATTAGAAGGAAAAGCTTTCTTTCCACAAAGAATGCAATCTTCCCCTCGGCGGAGGGCATCTCCTTCAACTGAGGCAAGAACCTGAGGTGACTCCACGAGGAGCACCGTTCTTCTTCTTCTTCCTCCGCATCAAGGGAGAAAGACTCCACCCACGAAGAATGTGGGGGGATTTTTCCAATGACGCTTCCACTTAGGACACACCCCGACGTCAACGGATTCGACACCGTTCTTCTGTAACGCCCGACCACCACGACGCTTGCCTCTTTCCGTGGTTCGACGACGTGCGGCGTATTTTCGAGGTAGGGGAATATTGTTTGTTTCTTATTTAAGTGGTTTTATCTCACGAGCATGAGCGTTTATTTATATGATGTTTTTATAATTTATTCTTGAATAAATTATACCCTTATCGTAGTTGAAATCAAGTGTTTGATTATTGCCAATTGATAACGCCTAACGCGGAGGGTGTGGGCCGAACAAACATGGCCCGACGACCCTTAGCTGGTTGTTCATTTGTGCATGGAGTTGGGGAGGCCGATGCAAGGGAGAGGCCGGGATAACAACATGAGCAGGACATCGCAGGTAGGCGGCCGGTACGGCGGTCTAGCGATAAGATCGAGCGGACAGGAGGCACAACTGTCCGGAGGCGGCGAGTGCACAAGACCCTTGGCGGGTAGGGTTTCATCGGTGGTGGAATTTTTGGGTTGATGGGGCGTGATTTTGGGGAAGGAGTTTTATTTCTTGAGCGTGAGGAATCGTGGATGAATGAAAGAATATTGGAGAGAGAATAGAAAATAAGATAATTAAATTAAAAGGAAAATAAAAAGAGAAATCAATCAAGTGATGAGGCGTGCAAGGCATGGAGTAAGGCAAGGGAGGCACTAGTGGTGCGTGGATTTGGGGTGTGAGGATTTAAGGAATTAATTTTTTTTAAAATTAAAAATAATAATAATATAATAATTTTATTATTATTTTCGTTGGGAAAACTGTATTTTGACGGTATCTTCTTCATGCGATCTCAGTTTCACAAACCATCAGTGGTAGTGTGACCATAACTTCAAGATAGAATTTATGAGTCCAATATTGGATATCTTTTTCAGGTTTTCGGATCAGGTACCCGAAACGCTCATACATTAACGGATTTAATAATATTATTAAATCTTCGACTCGCCATAACTCCTGCGTGCGATGTTCGATTGAATTTTCGTCAGTGGCGATGTAATCCTGTCTCTAAGACATTCGATTCAAATCTAATGTTCGATACTAAATTATGGTTTGTGGATCGGGCCCATGAAACACCAAATAATAATAATATTATTATTAATACAGAATCTTGTATCTGACATATCTCTATCATACGGTGTTGGAATAACGAACATTCTGCAATGTTGCGACCCTGGAATTAAGATAGATGTTTCAAGACAAATTTTGGATATTTATGTCAAGATCGAGTTGCGTGCCCCACGAGGCCCGGTTCGCGCATGTTGCGGTAAAATGTAACTTTTTCACCAGTTATCCGTTTTGGACCAATGGGTAGTCCATCTCGTGTGTTTTTCGGTATGGATCACAATGGTGTGACCGGTTTGGTTAACCGGTGTCATTTGAAGTACGACCGGGTTGGATTGAACATAATTCCAATAGGGCCCTCGGAGCGGAAACACTTATAACTTAATGACTAGACGTCTGATTGACGTGTCGTCGACTATGTTGAATTCCTCTTGATGAGAATGTTCTTTTGGCATACTCTACTTGTGGTTTTGATGCAGATGGAGTACGTTCGGGTTGGTTTAGCTTATAAACCAACCGGTCCCCTAGAAGGGAAAAGCCAATAACTCTCAGACCGGATGTCCGTTTGACGAACCGTCAGCGGTGTTGGTAATATCGTTGAGAAACAGTTCCTTTGAGTATACCCATGAGAGTTCGGGGTATAATTGAGATACAGTCCTGTTGGTTCGTACATGAAACCAACCGGACCCCCATGACGAAAAGGCTAATAACTCACAGACCGGGCGTCCGATTGACGCACCGTCTGTTGCGTTGAGACCCCTGTGATGAGGCGGTCCTTTGTGATACTTATTTTTGGGACTTTGTGATATTTGGAGTATCGACCAGTAGCTCGTGGAGCAGATCCTCCCAGAGACGAGCCTACAGAGTGTAGAGACCTAGTAGCTGTGGGCCTGATGACTGTTTGACCGATTCTATTTGGAGTGAGTCGACTAGCCCAGTGGACAGAGTGCCTGATATTTGGCGGAAGACCCACAGCGGACAGAGCGCCTGGTATTTGGTAGTAGAACCATGGTACTCAACAGGAGGAGTACCTCTGTAGGATATTAGGGGAACCACTACTATGTTTGGGCGGCAGACCCCTGGCGGGGAGCACTATTGTGTTTGGGTGCGGACCCGCGGTACTCGAGAGGAGGAGTACCTCAGCAGTCTAAGGTTAGATAGTAGCACCTCAGAGTCGTGACAGGACCACTGTACTCGACAGAGGAGGAGTTCTCTAGCTGCCGTGGTTTCGACATCATGAATAAAATCCTGGTTTGAGCCGAGTCAATGACCTTTGTGTTTAACTCACGATTGAGATGGGTCACTTGATAACTTAGGTATATGTATGGGTGTATATATAAGTATTGGTCATCCGTTGATTTCATAACCTTTGTGTTTCCTCATGATTGATGTGGGTTACTTGATAACTTAGTTATAAGTAAGGGCTTATACCTAAGTAAGGGTTATCTATTGAGATCCTTCTTTGTGGTTATACTTGTTAGATTTAGTGAGACTTTGAGGGTCTCGGGGTCCCTACTGAGTATCTTTATACTCACCCCTACACGGGCTATGCCCGCACCTCATTGTGTTGGATGCAGACGACGGACATCGCAGACAGAGATCGACTGTACGAGGACTGGACGGTACCCAGAGGTGGACTTCACGACGAGACGGTACACCGAGGAGGTTGGTGGGCGAGAGCGTTGAGGAGGCTATCTGTACCTACCCTTCAGGTAGGATCTGAGTTGGACGGCCCAAGAGCTGCTTCTATCTTCCAGCTGTTTGTCTTTTCTTTTGTACTTTCGTTCAGTTGTTGCTGTACTTTTCAGTTGGGTTTTTATCTTGCCCATTTACTTTTCAGCACTATCTTTTGTACTTAGTGTATTACTTTTGCTTGTACTCTGGTTGGATGTGTTTATGTTTTATAAGGGAAATTCCTTCCTAGTTATCAGGATTTACACCTTTGGTTCTAGTCACCAGCCCCTGGCCTATGGAAGGCGGGCTTGGGGTAGTCAGGACATGGGCCCCGAGGACGGGTTGTGACAAATTGGTATCAGAGGAGTCGGTTCTACCACATAACTTAGAACTCTGATATTCCCTTTCTGTGAAGAAATAGTGTTAAGGGTACCGAGTGTGGTTTTCAGTTCAGGGAGTCCAGTTTTGGTGCGCCGGCTGACGTATCCATACACCAGGACCCTGACTACTGATTTCTGACTCAGTGCATGAAAACACTGATTGCGTGTGTTTTTCCAAAAGTTTTTTTTAAGTCACCTCAACCAGGTCAGCTCACTAGGTTTAAATCGTTTGACCATGTCGCATCTGTTCAGGATGCCTCCACCCAGGAGCGGGTCCTACATGGACGGTCGATTCCTCAGATGGACTTTCATTGGCAGTACAGGAACCTCTAGGAGAGCACATGGGAGCGGGCTCAGTACAACTTTTGTTTTCCCTGGTATGTGTTGTAGCTTTACGGGGACTCAAAGCCCTGAGGTGGGAATAATGTAAAGACCCATAAATTTCAAGGAATTTTTTTTCTTAAATACCTTGAAATTTTACGAGTTTGTGGTTTCTAATGGAACCTGATTTCGAGGCTCGGTGTGCCCAGAATCAATTTCCAAAGTTTTGTTCGGGTACGTTCAGTAAACGTGTGTGCGGGTTTTTCTATCTTTTGAACCGGTGCTCGGAATTGAAATCCGAGGGCACCGATGAACTTGCAGTGCCAGTAATTGCTTAAGGGAACATTTACCATAGTTGCGTTTTGAGCGGGTTGAGGATTAATAATTTGGGATTTAGAATTAAATAAATAAAATTGTTAGAACAATTTTATTTATATCTATGGTAGTTATACCCTACAAAGGGGAGTTAAGGGTGAGATCCATAACCACCAACTACACATGTGAGGATAAATGAGAGCTGGGTCCCACACGATCCCCAACCTTTCAACTCCTAAAATCCTTGAACCCCCATTAATCTCCCCTTCATTTATTTCTTTGCCAACTCTCCCATTAATTATGTGAACTCCTCACCTCCTTCTCTCTCTCCAATAAGTTTTTTCCAACTTGATTTCAATTAATGAATTGGATCCTCTTAGTTTTGTATTTCTTGGCATTATTAAATTAAGAGGAAGCCTTTCATTTTATTATTGGGCAATTAATCTGTGGAGAAGCTTTGGAGGATTAGAAGGAAAAGATTTCTTTCCACGAAGAATGCAATCTTCCCCTCGGTGGAGGGCATCTCCTTCAACCAAGGCAAGAACGTGAGGTGACGCCACGAGGAGCACTGTTCTTCTTCTTCTTCCTCCGCGTCAAGGGAGAAAGACTCCGCCCACAAAGAATGCGGGGGATTTCTACAACGACGCTTCCACTTCAGATGCACCCCGACATCAACGAATTCGACACCATTCTTCTGTGACGCCCGACCACCGCGACGCTTGCCTCTTTTCGTGGTTCGACGACGTGCGACATATTTTCGAGGTAGGGGAATATTGTTTGTTTCTCATTTAAGTGGTTTTATCTCATGAGCATGAGCGTTTATTTATATGATGTTTTTATAATTTATTCTTGAATAAATTATACCCTTATCGTAGTTGAAAGCAAGTGTTTGATTATTGCCAATAGATAACGCCTAACGCGGAGGGCGTGGGCCAAATAAAAATGGACCGACGACCCTTCGATGGTTGTTAGTTTGTGCGTGGAGTCGGGGAGGCTGATGCGAGGGCGAGGCTGGGATAATGACATGAGCAGGACATCGCAGGTAGGCAGCCGGTACGGCGGTCCAGCGATAAGATCGAGCGGACAGGAGGCACAACTGTCCGAAGGCGGCGGGTGCGCAAGACCCTTGGCGGGTAGGGTTTCATCGGTGGCTGAATTTTTGGGTTGATGGGGCGTGATTTTGGGGAAGGAGTTTTATTTTTTGAGCGTGAGGAATCATGGATAAATGAAAGAAGATTGGAGAGAGAATATAAAATAAGAGAATTAAATTAAAAGGAAAATAAAAAGAGAAATCAATCAAGTGATGGGGAATGCAAGGCATGGAGTAAGGTAAGGGAGGCGCTAGTGGTGCGTGGATTTGGGGTGTGAGGATTTAAGGAATTAATTTTTTTTAAATTAAAAATAATAATAAAATAATATTGTTATTTTTATTTTCGTTGGGAAAACCGTATTTTGACGGTATCTTCTTCGTGCGATCTCGGTTTCACGAACTGTCAGTGGCAGTGCGACCCTGACTTGGAGACAGAATTTATGAGTCCAATATTGGATATCTTTTTTTGGGTTTTCGAATCGGGTACCCGAAACGCTCGTACATTAATGGATTTAATAATATTATTAAATCTTCGACTCGCCATAACTCCTGCGTGCGACGTCCGATTGACTTACCATCAGTGGAGATGTAATCCTGTCTCTAAGATGGTTGATTCAAGTCTAATGTTTAATACTAAATTCTGGTTCGGAGCTCGGGCCCACGAAACACCGAATAATAATAATATTATTATTAATACAGAATCTTGTATCTGACATATCTCTCTCATATGATGTTGGAATGACGAACCGTCTGCGATGTTGCGACCCTGGAATTAAGACAGATGTTTCAAGACCAATTTTGGATATTTATGTTGAGATTGAGGTGCGGGCCTCACAAGGCCCGATTCGTGCATGTTGTGGTAAAATGAAACTTTTTCACCGGCTATCCGTTTTGGACCAATGGGTAGTCCATCTCATGTGTTTTTCGGTATGGATCACAATGGTGTGACTGATTTGGTTAACCAGTGTCATTTGAAGTACAACCGGGTTGGATCAAACGTAATTCCAACCGGGCCCTCAGAGCGGAAACACTTATAACTTAAGGACTAGACGTCCGATTGATTTGCCGTCGACTACATTGGATTCCTTTTGATGAGACGGTTTTTTTGGTATACTCCACTTGAGGTTTGGATGGAGATGGAGTACGGTCGGGTTGGTTTAGCTTATAAACCAACCGGGCCCCTAGGACGGAAATGCCAATAACTCTCAGACCAGACGTCCATTTGACGAACCGTCAGCGACATTGGTAATCTCGTTGAGAAATGGTTCTTTTGAGTATACCCATGAGAGTTAGGGGTACATTTGAGATACGGTCAGGTTGGTTCGTACGCGAAACCAACCGGGACCCCAGGACGAAAAGGCTAATAACTCACAGACCAGGCGTCTGATTGACGTGCCATTTGTTGCGTTGAGACCCCTGTGACGAGGCGGTCCTTTGTGATACTTCTTTATGGGACTTTGTGATACTTGGAGTATCGACCAACAACTCGTGGAGCGGATCCTCCTGGAGACGAGCGTACGGAGTGCGGAGACCTAGTAGCTGTGGACCTGATGACTGTTTGACCGATTCGACTTGGAGTGAGTCGACTAGCCCAGTGGATGGAGCGCCTGATATTTGGCGGAAAACCCACAGTGGACGGAGCGCCTGGAAGTTGGAAACAGACCCGCAGTACTCGACAGGAGGAGTACCTCTGTAGGCTATTAGGTGAACCGCTACTCTGTTTGGGCGGTAGACCCCTGGCGGGGAGCACTACTATGTTTGGGTGCGAACCTGCGGTACTCTACAGGAGGATTACCTCAGCAGTCTAAGGTTAGATAGTAGCACCTCAGAGTCGTGACATGACCACTGTACTCGACATAGGAGGAGGTCTCCAGTAGCCGTGGTTTCGACATCATGAATAAAATCCTGGTTTGAGCTGAGTCAATGAACTTTGTTTTTACCTCATGATTGAGATGGGTCACTTGATAACTTAGGTATATGTATGGTCATATACCTAAGTAGTGGTTATCCGTTGATTTCATAACCTTTGTGTTTCCTCATGATTGAGATGGGTTACTTGATAACTTAGGTATAAGTATGGGCTTATACCTAAGTAAGGGTTATCTGTTGAGATCCTTCTTTGTGCTTATCCTTATTGGATTTAGTGAGAACATGAGGGTCTCAGGGTACCTATTGAGTATCTTTATACTCACCCCTACACGGGCTATGCCCGCACCTCGTTGTGTTGGATGCAGACGACGAACATCGCTGATAGAGACCGAGTGTACGAGGACTGGACGATACCCGGAGGTGGACTTCACGACGAGACGGTACATGGGGGAGGTTGGTAGGCGAGAGCGTTGAGGAGGCTATCTATACCTACCCTTCAGGTAGGATCCGAGGTGGATAACCCAAGAGCTGCTTCTATCTTCCAGCTATTTGTCTTTTCTGTTGTACTTTCGTTCAGTTGAAGCTGTACTTTTCAGTTGGGTTTATATTATGGACCATTTATATTTCAGCACCATCTTTTGTACTTAGTGTATTACTTCCTCTTGTACTCTAGTTGGATGTGTTTATGTTTTATAAAGGCAATGCATTCCCAGTTATCGGGATTTACGCCTTTGGTGTTAGTCGCCAGCCCCTGGCCTATGGAAGGCAGGCTTGGGGTAGTCACAACATGGGCCCCGAGGACGGGTCATGACACAGTTTGTAAGGACTCTTCATGTGCATCCATGAGACCAAAGATAAAATCTGGGAAAAGTCATATTTCTGGGTCACTGTAGTAGTAATGTAGTAGTCACTGTAGTAGGTATTATAATATGTATTGTTCTGTACTATAGCAGTTAGAACTATTTTCCTTGGGGACATCGGTTGGTCCTTCAGTCCTTTAGGACTTCGGGCCACTCAGGCCTTCAGGTCAATAAGGCTTTTATTCCACCTTAAGGCCTTCAGACCACCACAAGGCCTTCGTGCCACCTCAAGGCCTTCTGGACACATGCTATGTAGACACAAACCAGAAAGATTCTATAAGGAAGAAGATCTATAGGGGGATTCAGAGTATGCACATTCACCAAAGAAGAGCTATTGGATTTGGAAGAATGAGAGGGTATGTAAATTGCTATCAGTACCAGGACTATTCATCTTTACACTAGACAACTAGCCATATATCCATGCAATGGTGGAGATTCGATCATGATTCATACACTAGGGAGGGGAGGTTTCAAGTAGTCATAGTATTGGATGAATTCCTCTATGACCTTTAGGTCCTGTAATGTCACGAATCCTACGGGCCATATAAAGGTTCCCATTAAACCCTTGAAAGGGGGATTATCAAAAATGAATAATTAATTGAATTCCTTTGTTTCATTCAGACTAATTTCTACATATCAGTCACATGGATAATAAAAAAGAAATTATAAATAAAGGAAGTAAATAATGATTGATATTAATAATTTTAACATCATGCCCTAGGAAATGATATCATAAATCTTAGCATCGAGGCCTTGTCCAAGTGACATTCATTGTATGTGTAGGTATACACCTATTACCCAACAAATACAGCTACCTGTTTTGTCTCATGAGATTTTTTGATACATTAGGGGGTTATCTATAACTGGCAGCCACCTATCCCTTTCACATCCTATGAATTACTCACATAATGAATTATAAATAAAATTCATTCTCAAAATTCCTTATAAATAAACAATTATTTGTATTGAATCAATAATGCATCATATTTCCCCAGTAAATTAAATAACTTTCATAATAAAATTTCTTCAATAGATATGTTGTATATAAGTGGTATATGGTTGAAAAATAATAAAATTAATAAAAATAATAATGAATTCATCCAATATATTGAAAATTTGGATATAAAGGAGAAAATAACATCTAATGAATAATGGAGAGTGATAAGATACATATTCACAAGAAAGTGAATGATATCAAAAAATTATTATTCATTATCAAAAAAAGGTGATAGAAGACTATCAATTCATCGAAAATGAAGGTTTTTTAAAAAATAATTAAGAATAAAAAATATTAGATATTAATTAAAATAACGTGTTACTTGGTGTAAGAAAAGAGTTAAAAATAACATTTCAAAATTATTTTCTTCCCTTTAAGAAAATAATACCCTTTTCTTTTGATATCATTTAAAATAAAAATTCCCAAAATACAAATAAAATAATTTATTGTAAAAAAATCATGTAAAAATTTAAATGTTATTTAAAATTAAATATTAGTCATTATGATGGGAAATTCCATTCATGTAGTAAATGTTAAAACAAACACGCCTTTAACATTTTAGTAAAAAGTTAAAAAACATCATTTATAAAAATCACAAGAAGATTCATTCTAAAATTTTATAAAGAAATTAAAATATGGTTGAAAATGAATTCAAATTTTAATTTGTTATTAAAGAATACTATTCTTGAAAACCCTTAAAAAACCATGATATGGAATAAAAATAGTTTTAATAGAAATATTTAAATTATGAATTTATTTAAAATAAATTGCCTTACTTGTAACTAACTGGATGATTCTTGATCTGATAAGAAAATAAAATAAAAATAAATACTAAAACCAAAAAAATAACAAATATATAAAAATTCTATGTTATTTAAGAGATTTGGATCATATAATTCTCCAAAAGGAATTCTAAAGATATAAAATCCCAAAATAAAATGAAGTTGTAATAAAAAACCCTAATTACTTTAAATAATTTTAAATAGAACCCCTTAAAAGCATATACATGGAATAAAACAATCAATAACATAAATAAAGAAAAATTCAATATATAATATGTTAAAAGGGAAGTATATACACCATATTAATGAAATTTGGTTCATATTATAAAGATGTCTCATTGAAGTAAAAATTAGAAAAATTTCCCTTAGATCAAGTATGACATGATTTTTAAACACTCAATCCTCATGTATGAAAAATTTAAATTTATTGTACTTATATAACATACTCATATTAATAATTTTAATACCATACATGGTTTAATTATAATATACAGTCACCAAATCATTAATAATTCATTACCAAACCCACTATTTTGTGTGATGCATGTTTTGGTTTTGAAGTTTTGGTCCTTACACATTGATCATAGTTCCATTTTCACCAGAATGTTAATAATTTCATTTATATCATATAATTACTAATATAACTAATTTAAAACATTCCTTAATAATTTGTTTCATAAAAATTATAACACGACTCATGTAGGTGGTAAATATGACTTTATAAAAGAATTTAATAAAGATGAATGAGTAAGAACATTCCAATGTATAATCTTATTGTAAAATTTATAGAATATTATTGATGTTATAAGAATAAAATATATTCATTATATATAATTTAAAATATTCCTGTAAAATTAATATATTTTAAATCAAATATATCACTCATAAAGAGTTTTTATGTTTGTATGCATGAATGATTCTTCCATTTTCTAATGAGAATGAAGAAAAAAAAATTAGAAAATATTTTATTATTGAAGAATCATTATTAAAGCATATAAATCATATATATTTTTTAAATCAATCATTATGACCATCCATGAGATGGGGTGATAGAAAATAAATCACATCATTACACGAAGTTTGTAGTCCACATATATACATGAGTGATGCTTTCATTTCCCATTTGATGGAAAGGAGGTGGAAAATTATTGTCCCATAACCACAATACATGTAATATTTCATCATATTTAATGAATGTGTTATAGAATCAATATTTCCTAAAATTTATTCAACTAGAAATATAGTTGCCCAGATTTTTTGATATAATGTTTAATTTAACGATTCATTTGGTACAAGAGATAAGGATATGTAGGATTATATATTTTCATTGGATTTATTCTTTTGAATTATAAATGAAAATTTTGAAGAAATATATTAAACATTAACCTTGGAAATATGCCTCAATTCCTCAAAAATACACATCAGAGGAGGATATTTAGTTCTGTATTGACTACTTGAATGATGTGGGACATATTAGTCTCTATGTATCTCATTATCTAGTATTCATAGGTGAAAGTAAGGGGATTTGTGGATTAAAAGAAACATTAACTGAATGTGATATAGTGATTCAATAACATTAATACATTTTAATAAATTCAAGTGGGATTTAAACATATATATCATCATATATTTATAGATTGAAAGTACGGTATCCGAAAAAAATGAAAAATGATTGATGAATGAGAATAAAAAACATTTATTTCATAGTTTGAGGATAAATTAAACATTAATTTTTCTATATAATAGTCATTGAAACAGTTTTTTGGGGGGCATATATTAATTTAATCTTAAGGCATGGTTTTGGAATTAATAGTTACACATTTTATAAAAAAATCATGATGACGAGTGTATCATTCCAAATAGTGGAGTAATGTTCATCGTTGAAGCAATGATTTTTTCAAATGAAAAGGATTAAAATCCAATTTCTACATTAACATCATATTTTATAGTTATTAAGGATGAATCAAATATTGATTATTCAAAATTTTTAATACCATTGTTTAAGTGTAATTGGGTTGACAGAAACATTGGTATGAAATTTGATGATTATAAATTTACAAATTTTAATTAAAAAATATATAGTTACAAAGAGGAGACATTTTTTATAGAAATTCATGAAAAATAAATATTTTGGTTATTTACCCACTGAATAATCAGTGGTTTTTCATTTTTACTGGAAAAATTTCATTTGGTTGATGCGTATATTGATGATGTTGATAAAGTTAATGACTTATGTTATATTTCTCTATCTATTAAATGATTACATGTGGATAATAATTATTTTGATATAGATATGGTCCATGTTATGTGAAATTATTACATAGAATGGATATGGGAAAAATGTGTTACTCTTCTTATTATTCTAAAGAATATCTATTTTGTATACTATTTTTTGTAATGGACACATATAAAAACATAGATTTTTTATCTCGAATATTAATATTTATATATTTCAATCATTTCAATAAATTTTTTATAATATTTTATATTTTTTAGTTTTAGGTGAACATTTTTTATTGAGAAAGTCTCACATCATTATTTTTTGTGAAACTTACTCATTTAAAAGAACTATTTTTTAACATGGATATTTAAATCTATAGATTTCGATCATTTTTTCCATTTTATAATTAATTTATATATTCATCATTTTCATTTGCACATATTTTGGTTGAAGAATCCTAATATCATTATTTTTTTGTGAAAATTTACATAAATTCATCATTTTAATTTATTCACTTTTCTTCAGTTATATTATTTAACATAATAGATATAATTTTCTTTATATTATTAAAAAATATTTTTTATACTTTTAAAACTCTTTAATTATAATCAAATACAGGTGAAATTAATTTCAAAAAAATAATATATTTAAATAATAGATACATAGGTAGTGGAAAAATGTTTGAGGTATGTCAATGCTATTAATATTTCTATATATAAAACAATTAAAAAACATAATGAAACTAAACTCTTGATTGTCAAAATTATTTTAAGAATTGTTGGTGAACCTACTATAACAAGGTATTCTTCTTATATAGGGAATATGACACTCAAATTTGATTTATGTGGGATTATATATTTATAAAAAAAATTCAATTTCTCATGAGAAGAAGATATTGATAAATAAATTTTATGACATGATGACCAATTTGTCTTGTGTGAAAATAAGTATAAGAGTTTCATGGCCATTTAGAGGAATTAAAAGATTAAAATTTTATATTCTAATTGGGGAACATTGAATATATGGTTAAAGTATAGTTTTAAGAGTTTCTTGCAGAAAAATATCTTAACTGATTTTTTTTCAATTCTGCAAATATTATATATTTATATGACTAGTATTTAATCTATTCAACTACAGATAACATTTTATTTTCAAAAAACAAAACATATTAAGAAGGGGTGCTCTAATTTTTAAAAAATATATAGAGGGATTTTAAATCAAAATTGACAAGAATTTAAATTTCTAGGAATAAAAAAAATGAAAATTTAGGCACCAAATATGGGGTTTTAGATACAAGTACATGGGAGTTGTTTTTCATCAGTCAATAAAAGGAAGCCTTTCTTGTATTATAATTATTATTTATAAAATGAATATGTAAAATTATCTATTAAATATTTGATGACTTATTAATTTATTCATATTTATTAGGCCCCTATGTGATCTAACTAAAAGATCTAGCCGCATAATGGTTAAGCCCATACTTTGTAATAAGGTGGGTATCCTTTAATAGTGAAGTAAATCATTGTTGAAAAGTTTTATGAATTAAAATATAAACCTAGTAGAAACTCTTAAGAGGTTTAGTTAGAACATTCATCCCCCACCCTCAATGAAAAATAGAAAAGGTTTATATTGAAAAAATGGGATGTTTCTTAATGGTCCATCAAAACAAGTAGCTAATAACATTTTAAGTGATAAATTATAATTTTTCTTGAATATTATTATTTTTTAAATTCATCATAGTAATATCAAATTTCTATATAGCATTTTGGGATAAAAATTAGGAGAAAATTTTATAGTGTACATTTATCCTTGAGGGTAGTATGAGTATTCTTACAACTACTTTAGGAAATAAATAACACTCATGCTGCATATGTTTATACAAGTTTGATATCACTATTAAAAAAAATTGATCATCCTAGTATGCAAATAAGAGCGGTAGAATACAATGATGGAATAGATTTCATGAATACTAAGCGATGAGATATGAATCAGTCAATAGAAAATCAAATTAAATCATCTATATAAGCATTGTTTGGGAACTTGGGTGACATACATTGCATGTGTGGACAACCTTCCGAGATCCTCAACCTCCTCATTCAGACTCAACATTCAAGTATGATTTCATGATAGAGGTATTAATTTAAATACTATATCATAGGAAATCATACATAATTTAGGGTATTATTTATATCATCATCTTATTCATTCATGTTAAGTAAGAGTAGTTGTGTGTGATACTATTGATGCTTCAGATGATATAATTGATACTACAAGGGGTAAACACCTATTTTTTTAAGAGAGTTATATCCCATAAGGAGTCATTCTCCCCCACACCCACATACTCATTTCTATTCAAACAAATCTCCAAGTCTTTAAGAAGGGACCTGAATTCTGCCACTAGAGAATCCCCCTAACCATAGTCCGAGGAGAATGTAAACACCACTAGGCCCCTCGCATCGCAAACCACACCAACAACCTATGAAAAACCATTTATGCTTGAGCCATTGATTTTTAATTTCAGACCATCATGAAAAGGGTTCCATTTCACCCATTTACCTTGAGATGATAGCCACTGGGAAGTAGATGAAGAATATTCGATAAAGCATAATTTCTTGAGATAAGGGGCCTTATTCCAACTCTTTAAGAGGAATAAAAATTCATACACCATGAAATGTGATCTCATTGATAGATCCATCTTTTAGATACATACACCCTCATGTTGATAACTATTTTGGGCACTCCAAATGGTCCAACAGCTCTCTGCAAACAACACCAATCTCTCCCTTTTATCTTGTTTTTTATTACCAGAACCACAAAAATAGATGTGATGGAAATAATTTCTAGATAAAAAATATCCCTGGAACCCAAAAAATGATCCAAGATGCTTCTAAGTAGTGATATCTCAGTCACCATGAAGGAAAAGATGAATCGTTGATTCCTCTCTTGGATGAGAGAAGCATGGGAACCTTGAAGCAAGTTTTATTCCCTTCTATTGTTTTCCCTCATTAGTGGGGATAAAATGATTATAGGTACTCAATTACAAGAAGTATAATATATAAGGTATGTATCGACACCAAATTAATCACCTTATTCATTCCTAAAAACTGATTCACATCATAGAATACTGTAGGATTTGTTTTCTAAAAATACTGAATGAAGAGGGCGTGAAAACTAGCTTGTCCTCCTCATAATTTAAAATGATATTATCAGACATGATTATTTTCTATTGATCTATAACAACTTGAATAAAAGGATACATAATAGCCTCCCTGAAGGAAATATTATGAGTGGGGCACCCAGGGAATCCCAAAGTCAAACCTGCCCAATTATGACTCTAGAAGCCGAGATTTCCTTTTTCAACAATACAATGAAAATGATGATGAAGCTTGATAGCCTTCCCTTGGATCCATTTCCATAAACTCACCACATTATCATTTGTAGTTCCTAGTATTGGTTTATACTTCTGAGTAATAAAATTCCCCCACATATAACGTACATCAAGAACATCCCAATCTAATCTTTCTTGCAAGAAGTGTATAACCTCCTCTATATTCCTCAAATTAATATCCCCTAACTATATATCTTTAGACAACCATTATCATGAGGCCCAATGGAACTACCCATCATTATTTTTATCCCAACAAAACTTCACAAAAAAATTAACCATTCTTCTTAGTATTGTCTTGGGAATACACAAGGAGGAAAAAGTGTGTATGGAGATAAAATACGACACACAATTAAATATATTAATGCACCCCCAAGAGAGAAAGAAGTTATTCCAATTATTGATCTGACCAGAGAGTTTATCTATAATTCCATCAAAATGGTGTATACAGACTCAACTTGGAGATATAAGGGCACCAAAGTAGAATAATAGGAACTACTTCCTTGAGAAACCAAGAAAATTCTATATTCTCCTACTACTTCTTTTTGAATAGAGACTTGAGATAAAAACATTACTTTTATACTTGTTGATAACCTACCCAATCCATTTAATATACTCCTCTAGTACCCTAGTGATGTTATTTAAAGACATGTTGTTACCATTGAAAAAAATTAGGATGTCATCAGCAAAAAGTAAATAGAAGATACCACAGGTTCTGTGTCTGTAACGATAGGGTAAGATAGAACCATCACCAATGACCCTCATGATGTATCTACTGAGAGAATCCTATGATGGAATGAATATGGTATGAGATAATGGATCTCACTATATTAAACCAGAGATAGAATTAAAAAACCCACACTTATTCCCCATAAGAGTAATAGAAAATCAAGCGGAGCTGTAACTTTTGAAGAAATCGTCAATCACCATCTCAGAAAAAACTATCTTGGACATCACCTTTATAATAAAGATCCACTACATTCTATCATATGATTTGTCCATATAAATTTTAATTTCAATGTTAGATTTCATCTATTTGATGTTAAAACCACAAGTCATCTCTTATGCCAGACCTATTGCATCGTGAATAGAGCTTCCTTGAACAAAACCATATTGCACCTCTAAAACTAGATTATGTAGGTGAAGATAAAGCTTTCTGTTAATAATTATGGACAACACTTTTTACGAGAAGTTGAAAATACTTATGGGCCTAAACTGGATGATGGAGGAGGGATCCTTGACCTTTGGGATGAGCACCAAAGTTATAGCACTGGATAGCCTTTGAAAGCTACCCCCTCTAAAATAATCTTGAATAATTATAACAAACTGAATTTTAATAATACTCCAAGACACCATATAGAGTGAACTGGAAAAACTATATAGTCCTAGGGCACTATCTAGATTGAGGGACTTGACTATCTCCCACACCTCCTCCATGTCCAGCTAGATGAAAATAGAGCAATTCATCAACTCAGATACCCTCCTAGTGATATTTTCAAAAACAACAGAGTCCCCCCTCAGATAAACTTATTTCATAGAGGTATTAACATCACTATGGATTTCTTTAAAATGATATTAAATCATTCCACCCACCGTATTTAGATCATTAATGAATATTCCATCCTCCATTCAAAGATTAGGGGTAAATGGTATTTTTTTCTCTCTAATACAGTCCTTGAATAAAATAGTATTATGATCACCTTATTTGATCCACAATTCCTTAGAGAATTCATGATCCACTATTTCCTTCCCAAGAATCATGTCTGATAATATTCTCTTCTTGTTTAAGATATAAGTATTGGTTCCCTCATCCCATTCCACCTCAAGTTTATTCTCTGCATGCTCGATCTCAGATTTCAACAACTCCAAGTCCCCAAAAGAACATTGAATACTCGAATTACAATAAATAATATCCAACTTGACCCATCTCAAATAATCATGAAAACCCACCCACGGTGATTCCTGTTTGGGTTTTCTCCAAGACATGTGGAAAAATTATTGAAGGAGGAATCCAATTTCCACCTCTGAGAGAAACATAAGTGCTTATTCTCACTCCATCTAAACTCAAGAGGAATGAGAATATGTGAATGATTAGAAAAATATATAACTAGGTTTATAACCTTCACACCCGGATAATAGGAGATCACCTAAATATTATCCATGCACCAATCAATCCTACACCAAGTTCAGTGATTCCCTACCTAATTATGTACCACATAAATTTTCCTCCTGAATAACCCATTTCTAGAATCCCATTGTCATCCAAAAAAGAAAAAAAGTCATTATTTCTCTTCTAAGAACCACAATCACCACTATTTTTCTCAGCTGGGTCCATAATTGCGTTGAAATTCCCCACCCCCAATAAACCATGATTAATTACCTAGATTAAATGAACTTAGGTCTGACCATATAGATTCCCTACTAACTACATTACAATTACGATACACTAAGGAGAAGAAGAATGATCGTTTACCTGAAATAATGTTCATGAAAATGTGCTGATAAAAAACCACAAATTTCTCTAACATAGAAGAGGAATCCTAGAAAATCAAAATATACTTGTTTACAGGGTCACCATATTGGAATGATAGGTTTACCCATATTTTTTAGCATGGGCATATTGAGTATGTTCACAAAAGTATGGAAAAAATGGATTTTCTCACAAATAGTTCCTATGATTACTGTTTTTCCACATTCCCATATTGTTTATCATGTTGTGATAAATTTTCAAGATGCATCTAGTTTCTATGAAATGTAATTTTTTCATGATTATACTTTATTTTTAAAGTAGTCTTCACTTTCACGTCATTATCACATGTTATTTGATTATTTAGATGTACTTTGAGCCATGTAATATCTTTTATGCTTTCTCAATGATATTTTTATGAAATTATTTTCTCTAACATGTTTTATTATTATCATCTATGGTATTATGAACTTTTATTATGATATTTATTTATTCCTCCTATTCTCCTATACGTTATGATATATTTTTCCCTTAATGAGAATTTGATCTCACCCCATTCTTATATATTCATTACCCAAGTTATGAATATAATTAAATCATGTGAGATTTCTTGAAAAGGGTCTAGATGATAATTATTATGAATAAATAATTTTAAGTGTCGATGTAACAAATCATCAAGACACTAAACCTTTAGGTCCTTGGGTGGTGAAACTATTTATTTCATGTATTATTTAAAACATGAAATTAATGTATTATTTATGACATGTTTATCTTGGTTTATGTACTTTGGTATCATAGTAGGGTTTATTTATTTTTTGAAATTAGTTTAGATAATAATAGGAAGAAATATAGGGAAAATTATGTGCTAATATTTTGAGGATATGATAACATCTTGATATTTTGGTAAAGTAGATATTGTGAGGTTATCTTTGAAATTAAATCCATTTCGGGACACTACAAGTGGGTATAGGCTCTAGAATAATTATAACAAGGGGTAATACCCCCAAAGAGGGCATGTTGGATATTAACTCAACTATAGCCTAGTGCACAATAAAGAGGCCTAAATGCACACTTGGATTGGCACTCCTAGGGGATATTATTTTATTAATCACATTAAATTTTCAAAACATATAAAGTGATTATATATATACATATATATATATATAAATATAACAATTTTACTTACAAATTTGGATATGGATAACCTATATCGAAACCGATAGATTCATAGGAAAAATTATAGATGTCATCAATGAAATCACCCTTATATATTTATAGTTTCTATTTATGTAAATTCATTAATTTAGGTATACTCTTTGATAATTTTCCTTTAGTTGTGTTATTAGGAGTAACCTAAAAGAACTAAGTTAAAAATGGGTGTAATGGAAAATTTGGAGATTTTCCCAATAGGAAACCTAATGAGATGGCATTTAGAATGAAAGCTCACATGGAAACTCTCACCCAAGCATCAAAAGTTGTAGGAAACAACCCAAATCACGTTGAGATCCCAAAATCACCAAGGAGGGAGAAATTCATTATCGATTCATTTATGAGGTAACTTCCATCTTCTCTTAGTGGGTATTCTAATCCATTGGTTTATGAATATTGGAACCATGAAATAGAAAATATATTTTCTATTATCTAGTACTCAAACCATGAGAAATTCATTTTGGCAGTATATCCATTAAAATATGATATTGAATAGTAGTGGAGTATCATTAAGAATACCATGAAAGGGAAGATGTCGAATCTATGGAATGAGAAGAGTTCATGAAGATATTTTTTACTAAGAATTTCCACAAACTTTTCGAACAAAAATGGAGTGGGAATTATTAGAATTGAAGAAAACATATGTTGAATCTATTATATCATATGAAGAAAATTTCACAATACTTCTGATGTATACCTCTAGTTTAATCTCTAACAATGAATGTAAAATCAACCACTTCTTTACTGACTTTAAGCCTTGTCTTCAATGGGTGTTATCCATATGAGACTTTTGTAGCTACAAATAGATTGTTCAATGTTCTCTTAAGGTATATATGGAAACTTGAACCACTAAATATTCAAAGGAAAAGAAAAGGAAAATGGAGTATCATGTCAACACCAAAGATAAGACACATGGTGGGACGAATGACCAATTATCTATATGAAATAAAATTGGGATAAATAACCCATGTAATTGTATCAAGGGATCAAGTAATTTTTTTAAGCGTGATAAAGTAGGGAACCATGACTAAAAATATTGAACCAATATAAAGTGACCAATTTGTTGGATCAGATTACACCAAATATACACAAGAGGGGGGGTGAATTGTGTCTTTTCAAAAATCTTTGCGTGATTGTGTTATGTCTTTTAACTTTAATCAGATAAAATGATGCAGTGGAAATTTAAATAGTAGAAACACAAGATGTATAGTGGTTCGGGGAACAGAAGGCCCTAGTCCACTCCACCAATGCTCTACTCCACGGGCTTGGTGATTTTCACTATCTGGTCCTCGTTTCAACAGACCGGTTCACAACTGAGTATAGGTAGTTGACACGTTTACAATTCAAATCAAAACAAAGCCTTCTGGTTCAAACATGAACCTACTCAGCTTAGTACGAGAATTTGGTTACTCAAGATAAAAATAATTTTAGAAAGAACTTTTCCAGTTGATCTTCACAATTGCAATGAAATGCAATTGACAGCAGATGGATCGTCGTCTCTAGAAATATTGATTTTCAAGTCGAAACAGTTCTGAGTCAATCTGGTTGCAGTAGATATAGAGATATAATTCACAACTTCAGAAGTAGTATATCCTCAGTAGATATTTGATTTAGAACAAGTGAATCTTCTATCGAGTTCTTTCTTCTTAAATAAACAGAGATTTGATGCTCCTTTTGAATCAACAGAACTGAGTACTTTTTGCTGTCTCTGTTTTCCACCTTTTTGAATAATAGATTGATCACCATACTACTATGCCTAGTGTTTCAGATAAAACATATATAATAAAGGATAGAATATTCACTGCACATTTAGATCCATAAAAGTTGCCTTTTGATTTGCGATATTCAAAAATTTGAATTTACAGAGTAGTCGTAACTTCCCTGAAGACTCGGCATAAAAAGCTCTTTTTAATTCGATCTTTAATCCATTGATAAAATGGATTTGAATCGGTCAAATCCATTTTTTAAAATTGACTTTAAATCTGGCTTGAAATCCGCCTAATAATCAGCTTGCTGACCGTTGCATAAAAATATCATCTTTCAAACTTTCCGACGCCAAATGTAAGGTTGATGACGTGGCCTCCAAACGCAGGGTTGACAAAGTAAGGTTGAACATAAACGGAGGGTTCATGTTACTTTATTCAAACATAAGGTTGATCATAAACATAGGGTTGATCATCCATACTTTTTCTTCAAATCTCATATGAAAGTTAAAATATCCATTCAAAGAACACATGGTTGTTCACAAAAGTAAGGTTGATGAACCATACTTTTGAGAAACAAACGTAACGTTTAGTACTTACGTATGGTTCTCCTTCCATACTTTGTTGATAACCCAAACGTATGGTTCCTTCCTAACGTAATTTTCTTCTTCCATACTTTGATGATAACGTATGGTTGATTAACCATACTTTTCTATTATCTCAAAAAGTATACACACTTTTCATCCTCATGCTACGTTTATCCACATCGCGTATGAACAATGATTCCAGGACACACTAAAGAAGATCCCAAATAAGTAAGGTATGAATAGTGTTTCCAAAACATGCTAAATACGAATACTTTAACAATAAATTCCCGTAATTTCAAAAGTAAAATAAATTAATAAATTCCTGAAAAATACTAAATAAAATCATTAGAAAATAATTAAGGGTATTTGTGAGCATCAAAATTATCATAAAGAGACATAGTATTATTTTCAATAATATCCCCCTTTAAATAACATTATTATATATTATTGAAAACAATAATTTTCTCAACAATCTCCCCCTTTTTGATGATCACAAAACCCATAAAATAATAAAACTAATTAAATGAAATTAAATTTCAAAATCAATTACATAAAGTTTTAGAATTTTGAGAGGATAAAACAATATTTAATTTTAAAAAAATCAATTCAATAAATAAAAATTTCTCCCCCTTCATGAAAATAAAATAATTTTTCTTTAAAAATAAAAGTAAAGAATAAAATAAAATTTTCTTGTTTTATCCAAATTTCTCCCTTTGATTAAAAAGTAAAATAAAATTTCTCTTTATAATAAATGACTATTAATAACCTAAAATAGTTTTCTGTATAAGTATAAATCCAAAACATTAAATATACAAAAAATCATTTAAATAAGATTTTTAAAATAAAATGTTGTGTTTATCCAATTTATCCCCCTTTTTGTGATATCAAAAAGAATGATAAATCATGGATTTTAACATATTTAATGTTTCACTAAACTGTATGTAAATGATATTATTAACTTTTTATCAATAATTAAATCTGGAGTACTTTCATATCAAAATAAAGACAGTAAAAAAAATAGAAAGAAATAAACATATTTTCATTAAAAATCAAAAATAGATACAAGTATGATAAACACAGGAATCAAGGTTTGGGTAAGGTAGGCAATAGTTTCTATCTCCTCTGGATAGCAGACTTGATTTCTGTAAACTGTTCCATCATTCTCTTCATCATACCATCTCCAAGTTTGATAATGAGCTCTTTGTTCTCCTGAGTCATATGAATATCCTCGATTAAATTGACCCTGGAAAACTCATGCATCCTTTCCTCTTTTTCTATAAACACTGACAACATTTCTGACATCTGATTTAACAATGTTCTGATTGGTGGCTCACTAGATGTCAGTTGATCCACTAAAAATTTCTGATTGTCCAGAAATACTGATAATGGAGCACTGTTACATTGAAGATATTGAAACCTGTCATTCATATTGCTCATCGCGGCTGTGATAGCTTGAAATCTTCTCATTAAATCAGGTGAAGTAACTGAGCCACTAACAACACTATTTGCAACTGATGCAAATTGGTTCTCCATAAAAAATTTTAGATCTGATAAATCTGTATTCATAACCATTTCAGATTTCAATTTTTCAACTGCATTCAGCATATCCTCTTTAAAAATTTCAACTTCTTGACTTGAGATTGTACTCTCCTTCAGCTTTTGAAATCTCAATTGTTCTAAGTCTAAGGCATTTCTCAGAGTGATATTCTCAGATTCAAACTGAGACACCTTTTTGTACAGTTCTTCAACTTCTTTCTTCCTTGAATCAGATGTAATCTGTGATTGATTCACATTCTCAGGCTCTAGTTGATGCAACAGTACCCAAGGTAATGATTCAGTATCAGATTTTTCTTTCTCTTTGTCCTGAGTGGATTTGTCCACATATTTTTCCTCAGAGTCCTTTCCAGACTATTCCATAGAAAAATCCTCTTGAATTACCTCTGTTGGAGCATCAATGAGATGTTCATCACAAACATCATCATCTTTATCTTCCAATGGAATTTTGAGAACAATATTTTCAAGAGTTTCCTGAGGTCTGGCCACTTCCTCACCAGGTTGTGCCTCCTTATCTTGTTCCTGTTGAAGTGTAACTTCAACATCACCTACAATCTATTCCTGAGTATCCATTTGAGCTTCTTCTTGAACTCCTGATCCCTCTACTGGTGCTGTCCTTTCACTAACAACTTCCATGGTCTTATCAATAACAACTTCTCTTACAAAAGTATAAGAAAATAAAGCTTCTTTTGTTGCCAATACATGGGAAGTAATTTCCTCATTAACAGCTCTAGTTATTCGAGATTGAAGTGCCTCCTGACTTATTTCTTCCTCAGCATCTTCCACTTCAAATCAGATCCTTCTTGCTACATTGCTGACTCTTGATTCAACTTGTACCTCCTTGGACGTAGCAGGTTGAGATTGAGCACTCTCTGAGTCATCCTCAGCTCCTACTGGAAATTTTTTTCCTTTAATGGTACTCCAGAAATATCCAATCTTTCTTAAAGTTCCAGCATTAAACACATTACTGTGATGACAGTGTATGCGGGAATCCACTAATCTCACAATGTCCTTTTTAAGCAACAACTTGGAAATAAATCGACTGAAAGGGTAAAAGTTCATCTGGGCATCACTTTGACAACAGTAATTGAGGTACCTTACCATGTACCTTGGGAAGTTTAATTTTATATCACTTAACAGAAGATACATTATGTACATATCAGGGTACATAATATTTTCCATTACTTCCATTATGGGAGCTATTCCAGTCTGAACAAATTTGACCAAAATTTTCTGATCAGGCTCTAAATCCTTGATAAACATTTTCTTTATAGTCTTAGTACAAAAAATAAACGACATTATGTCCTCATATTTATGCACAGAATCTCCAATATTTTTCAAATCGAAATGAAAAACTCCCTCATGAGGGCAGTTGAGAATCTGACCAATTTCTTCTGATGAGATTGAGAAATCCCTATCCTCTATCTTAGCCATCATATTGTCCTCAGTATCTCTCAGACTAAACTGTACAGATTTGAAGAAGTATCTAAGTTCTACCTCATACAGAAATTCTGTATTTCCACTGTTGAACATCTGTTCAAGGTTCTAAAACGATAGCGCTTGTTTCAATAGTATATTTGTCTGAAATATCCAGCCGAGATCGATTACCTTGCCCTGTAAAATTTTTCTTCCTTCCGAGCATTATCTCTTGGAATTGTTTGGATTGGATTCACTGAATATTTTAGTCCTTACCATCTATGTGAGAATATCTGAAGGTTTGAAGGTTAGGGTTTCTGAGGTTCGAATATTAGTGTTCACGAGCAGAGGTGCAGTTTGTGGATTCGAAAAGGTTTTGATAGAAATGAAACAGTTTAGAAGTCGAAAGGGTTTCTGAAAACCTTGATTCCTATGTTTTTAATAATCATTACATATATTTAAAAATAAGTAAAATAGATTATGTGGATAAAAGAAACTTATTCTGTTTGAAAAACAAAATAGCAAAATTATTTTAAGCAAAATTAAAATAAAGAACTAGCATTGTAAAGTAAAATTTTATTTAAAATCAAATAAACCTAGATCCCCCTTAATAAAATCAAACCTTGCAGTGAGAAGTGGTTTAGTAAAAATATCAGCTAATTGAATTTCATTACTTACAAATTCCAAAGATATATCCTTTTTAAGAACATGATCTCTTAGAAAATGATGTCTGATATCAATATGATTAGTTCTAGAATGATTAATAGGATTTTTTGAAATATTTATAGCACTAGTATTGTCACATAAAATAGGTGTATTATTAAAATTTAGTCCAAAGTCCATAAGAGTGTTTTTCATCCACAACAACTATGCACAGCAACTGCCAGAAGAAATATATTCCGCCTCAGCTATTGACAGGGCAACTGAATATTGTTTATTACCAGACCATGACACTAAATACTTTCTTAAAAAGTGACATGTTCCTGATGTGATTTTTCTATCTAATCTACAACTTCCTAATTCAGCATCTGAATATGAAATCAAATTGAAATCATAAGTTTTAGGATAAAGTAGAGATTGAAAAATAGTTCCTTTTAAATATCTAAAAATTATTTTGACAGTAGTTAAATGAGATTCTTTAGGATTTGATTGAAATCTTTCACAAAGACATACTGAATAAATTATATCTGGCCTGCTAGTAGTAAGATATAACAAACTGCCAATCATACCTCTATATAACTTGTTGTCAACTGATTTTACAGTTTCATCTGAATCAAGTTTTATATTAGTACACATAGGAGTTGTATATGTGTTGCTGTTTTCAAGTCCAAATTTCTTCAAAAAATCAATAATGTATTTTCTTTGATTCAAAACATTTCCAAAATCTTTTTGATAAATTTGAATTCCTAAAAAGAAATTTAGTTCTCCCATCATAATCATTTCAAATTCTTTTTGCATTAACTTTGAAAACTCATGATAAAGGGTTTTATTAGTTGATCCAAAAATTACATCATAAACATAAATTTGAACCAATAAAATATTAGAATTCACAGTTTTCTTAAACAGTGTTGGGTCTGCCATTACAACAGTAAAATCATTTTTCAAAAAAAAGGAGCTTAATCTTTCATACCAAGCTCTAGGTGCTTGTTTAAGGCCATAGAGAGCTTTAGTAAGTTTAAAAACAGAATCTGGTTTTTGAAAATTTTCAAAACCAGGAGGTTTCTCAACATAAACTTCCTCCATTAAATAACCATTTAAAAAGGAAAATTTAACATCCATCTAAAATAATTTAAAATTCATATAAGATGCATAGGCTAAAAGGATTCTAATGGCTTCTAGTCTAGCTATAGGTGCAAAGGTCTCATCATAATCTATTTCTTCTTCCTGATTATATCCTTTAGCTACTAATCTTGCTTTATTTCTAGTTATTGTGCCTTGATCATCCTGTTTATTTCTAAAGACCCATTTGGTTCCTATTACTGGATAATTCTTAGGTATTTCCACTAATTACGAAACTTCATTTCTTTTAAACTGGTTTAATTCATATTTCATTGCTATTACCCAGCTTTCATCATCTAAAGCTTCTTCTATAGTCTTGGGTTCTTGTTGGGATAAGAAGGGAGAGAATTCCACTAGGTTTCTTAAGTTTCTTCTAGTTTTTATTCCTGTATCTAAGTCGCCTATTATAGTTTCTAAAGGGTGGTTCTTTAGGGTTCTAGTCTGTCTAGGCAACACACTTATTGGTTCTTCAGTATCATGTTCCTCTGAACTGGACTGAATTTTTTTTATATCATTTTCAAAGTAATTCTTTAATTTCTCAAGTCTCATGTTATCATTAGAGTCAGGTTCATCCATTTGAACAGTCCTTTTCTCAAAGGGATCTGATTCATCAAATTTCACATGAACTGATTCTTCAACAATCCTTGACTTTTTATTATAGACTCTATAAGCTTTGGAAGTAGTAGAATATCCTAAGAAAATACTTTCATCTGATTTTGGATTGAACTTACCAAGATTATATTTGGTGTTCAAGATGTAGACCTTGAATCCAAAAACTTTAAAGTAATTTACTTTGAGTTTTCTATTATTCCATAGTTTATAGGGTGTCTTTTTGAAAATAGATCTAATTAAAACTCTATTCATTATATAGCTGGCTGTGCTTAGAGCTTCTTCCCAAAAGTAGGTAGGAAGCCTGTATTCATTTAACATAGTTCTAGCCATTTCTTGAATTGTTCTATTTATTCTTTCTATAATCTCATTCTGTTGAGGTTTTCTTGGTGTAGAGAAGGTATGTTTAATACCCATGTTTGAGCAAAAGGAATTAAATTCTTGATTCTCAAATTCTCCACCATGATCACTTCTCAATGATATTATATTAAAACCTTTTTCATTTTGAACATATTTGTAGAAACTTTCAAATAAAGTAAAAGCTTCATTTTTAAATTTCAAAAAGAAAATCCAAGTAAATCTAGAATAATCATCAACTAATACATAAACATATAATTTACCAGCTAAGCTTACTACTCTGGAAGGTCCAAACAAATCCATATGGATAAGTTCTAGAGGTTTAGTTGTAGAAACTTTATTAACAAATTTGAACGATGATTTGTGTTTCTTTCCAAGTTGGCATGCATCACATAATCTATCACTTTTAAATTTGAGACTAGGCAAATCAGAAACTAGATGTTTCTTAGATAATTTATGTAAAACATATACATTACAATGTCCAAGTATCCTATGCCAGATCCAAGATTCACTTACTTTAGCAGTTAAGCAATTTACTTGTTGTTTACACAAAGAATTTAAATCCAAAGTATAGACATTATCAGTTCTTGGTGCCTTAAATTTAAGCAGTTTATCTTTAGAAATAGTACAACAATTGTTTGTAAAATCAACAGTATATCCATTATCAAAAAGTTGAGAGATACTTATCAGGTTGTGTTTTAATCCTTGTATATAAATTACTTTGTTGATTGAGACTGTTTTTGGATCTCCAACAGTTCCAATGCCAATGATTTTTCCTTTGGCATTGTCACCAAATGTGACAAGTCCACCATCTTTTTGAGTGAGTGTAGAGAAATTCAATGAGTTTCCACTCATATGTCTTGAGTAGCCACTGTCCATATTCTATATGTCCTTTTTTCTCTTGTGACCTGCTTCCTGCAAATATATTTACACAGATTTCTTTGGTACCCATATTTTGTTGGGTCCAGGGGTGTTAGCTAGTAATGATCTAGGTATCCAGATTTTCTTTATTCTTTTAAAATCAACTGAATCATATAAGTATTTTGAAACATAGGATTTCTTAATACCACAAATTTGAGGTTGTCTTAAGAAACAATTTTTAGCTATATGTCCCTTTGTCCCACAAAAGTTACAATTAACCCTTTTAAATATAGGAACACAATAATTTTTTTATAGCTTAGGTTTTTCTCCTTTACTGCCAATTCCAAATCTCTCCTTTTAAATGATAGTTTTTCCAAGAATTTCATTTAATGAATTCTCTCCTTTTGTAAAAACCAATGCAACATGTTTGTAAGATTCTACTTTATCCTGCAGTGTTTTTATTCTTGATTCAAAATTAATATAGTTAGTGTTAATAGAATTGTATTTATCAGTTAATTCCTTATGTTGTTTCAGCATTGTATCTCTTTCATCTGAAAAATCTTTATGTAAGTTCTTTAGTGACTTATGTTTCTTAAATAGCGAGTCATATCTTTCTTCAAGCATATTTTAGTAGGCTGCAAGTTTTTCATTTGTGTAGCTTGATTCATAATTTGATTCATTATTTGAGTCAGAGGAGTAATATGAGTGTACCTCATCGGTTTCTGCGATGAAAAACATGTTTGCTTTTAGATTGACTTCTTCTTTCTCTGATCTTGATTCAGGAGAGCTACTGGAGTCTTCAGATGCACTCCAAGTGGCTTTCATAGCTTTCTTGTCTTTATGCTCATAGTCATTTCTTTTGAAGAATTTCTTCTTCTTTGCATCTTTCAATTGTGGGAAATCTGGTTTGATATGCCCCATCTTCTTGCATTCATAGCATCTTACTTCCTTATCATCTATCTTAAAGGATTTTTTGAAGCCTCTTTTCTTGCTGTAGAATTCTATAAATTTTTTGGCTAGCTGAGCCAGTTCTTCATCTGAGTTTGATGAGTCAGAGCTCTCTGATTTAGCTTTGACTTCTATGTTCTTCATATTTATATTCTTTTGTTGTGAAGTTACATTCAAGGTAGTATCTTCTCTTTTGATAAGAACTTTATGTTCATTAGATTAATCTTCTATCTTAGCTTCATACATCATTAATGTTCCAATCAGTTCTCTCATGGTAAAGTCTTTGACAGGTGTCGACTGTCTGATTACTGTAGATATTCCATTCCATTTTGTAGGAAGTACTCTCAACACTTTTAAAGTTTGATCAGATTGCTTAATGGGATATCCCATGGCAGATATGTTAGTGACAATCTCTGTCAATCTTCCATTCATTTGAGTAATATTCTCACCTTCAACCATTCCGAATGTATCAAATATAAGCTTAGCAATTGCATATCTCATTTCCCTGATATTGTTAGTTCCTTCGTAAGCAACAATAATAGTTTTCCACATTTTATATACTGTTGGTCATTGAGATACTCTGTTACACTCACCAGGTCATAGACTACATATAATTTCTTTCATTTCCTTCAAATTCATATCATATTCTACTTCAGTAGCTGCACTCCATGTTTCAGGTTTTTATGGTATTTCATATGGAGTTAGAATCTTAGAATAGACTCTATATCCAAGATTTTTTAGATAGATGATCATTCATGACTTCTACTATCCATAGCTTTCTCCATTGAAGTACGGTGCTCTGACCATAGACATTCCCTCTCTTGTATCAGTCATCTTGCTCTGTGTATAATCACTTTCATCTTGTTAAAGCTTTTTCAGAAAGCTCATCCTTTGATATCAATTCTTCGATCGGATTACAACAAATATACACAAGAGGGGGGTGAATTGTTTATTTTCAAAAATCTTTGCGTGATTGTGTTATGTATTTTAACTTTAATCAGATAAAATGATGTAGCGAAAATTTAAATAGAAGAAACACAAGATGTATAGTGGTTCGGGGAACAGAAGGCCCCTAGTCCACTCCGCCAACTCTCTACTCCACAAGCTTGGTGATTTTCACTATCTGGTCCTCGTTTCAACAGACCGATTCACAACTGAGTACAGGTAGTTGAGAGCTTTACAATCCAAGGAAAAAAAATCCTTCTAGTTCAAACATGAACCTACTCAACTTAGTACAAGAAGCTGGTTACTCAAGATAAAAAGAATTTTGGAAAGAACTTTTCCAGTTGATCTTCACAATTGCAACAGAATGCAATTGACAGCAGATGGATCATCGTCTCTAGAAATATTGATTTTCAAGTCAAAGCAGTTCCGAGTCGATCCGGTTGGAGTATATATAGAGATATAATTCAAAACTTCAGGAGTAGTAGATCCAAAGTAGATATTTTAGGTAGAACAAGTGACTCTTCTATCGAGTTCCTTCTTCTTAAATAAACAGAGCTTTGACTCTCCTTTTGAATCAACAGAACTGAGTGCTTTTTGCAGTCTCTGTTTTCCACCTTTTTGAATAATAGATTGATCACCATACTACTGTACCTGATGTTTCAGAGAAAACATATATAATAAAGCAGAGCATATTCCCTACACATTTAGATCCATAAAAGTCTCATTTTGATTCGCGATATTCAAAAATTTGAATTTATAGAGTAGTCGTAACTTCCCTGAAGACTCAGCATAAAAAGATCCTTTTAATTCTATCTTTAATCCATTGATAAAATGGATTTGAATCGGTTAAAGTCGTATTTTAAAATCGACTTTAAATCCGGCTTGAAATCTTCCAACAATCAGCTTGCTGACCGTTGCATAAAAATATCATCTTTCAAACTTTCCGACACCAAACATAAGGTTGATGACGTGGCTTACAAACGTTGGGTTGACAATGTAAGGTTGAACATAAATGTAGGGTTCATGTTACTTTCTTAAAACTTAAGGTTGATCATAAACGTAGGTTTGATCATCCATACTTTTTCTTCAACTCTCAGATGAAAGATAAAAGATCCATTCAAAGAACGTATGGTTGTTCACAAAAGTAAGGTTGATGAACCATACTTTTGAGAAACAAAAGTGATGTTTAGTACTTACGTATGGTTGATTAACCGTACTTTTCTCTTATCTCAAAAAGTATACACGCTTTTCATCCTTACGCTACATTTATCCACGTAGGGTATGAACAGTGATTCCAGGACACGCTAAACCTGATCCTGAATAAGTAAGGTATGAAAAATGTTTCTAGAACATGCTAAATATGAATACTTTAACAATAAATTCCCATAATTTCAAAAGTAAAATAAATTAATAAATTGCTGCAAAATACTAAATAAAATCATTAGAAAATAATTAAGGGTATTTATGAGCATCAAAATTATCATAAAGAGACAGAGTATTGTTTTCAATAATCTCCCCCTTTAAATAACATTATTATGTATTATTGAAAACAATACTTTGCTCAACACAATTAACATAATATAAGAGAAGAAGGCCCCGACTAATGATCTTCCTACATTAAAATTCTTCAAGTGTAAGGAGTTCAGACCTTATATGAATTAATTCCCTAACCCTAAATATGATGAAGAAAATATCCCCCAACTGTGTCCCAAACTAAGGGAACAAGGGATCGTATTAATGATCACTCCCTCTGAGTTTGGTCATTATAATGAGGTGATGTGAGGTACACTTGATCTCTATTATAGATCTACGAATACCTGATCTAATCCTGGTTTATCACATTTGTTTATATCATACATGTTTTCAAATAATATGAAATCACCACCCAAAGAAATGGATATTGAACTATCATTAAAAACCCTTGGTGGTGAAATTATCACATCTAAGATTTATAAATTTTCTTTGATTGAAATTTATGGGAGGATAATTCCTATAGATCTAATTATTATTCATTTGGATGAATTTAAAATAATATTGGGTCTCGATTAACTTTACTAGTATAAATAACATATCAACTATTGTGTTAATGAAAACTCATTTCATATCCCAAATCATCATATTATCATGCATCGATGAAAGTATTATTATGAAATCCATGTGGAATAAAATTATATAATATGGGTTATTATATCCAAAAACTAGGTAATTATAACTCAAACAATCTTGGAGGAATTCCAGATTGATGAAATGAATATTTAATATGAATATAATTAAGTATTTCTAGATGAACTTCCTGGTCTTTCTAAGATCATGCAGTTGATTTCTCAATTTAACTCACATATGGATCCATGCTTATTTAAAAGAGTCTATAAAAATGGATCCCATTAAATTAGACAAGTTAAATAAATAACTACAAGATAATTTTATAAAGTGTTTTATGGCCCTCGATGCTTAACCATGGGGAGCACCACTCCTCTTTGTCAAAAATAAGGTTGGGTTGATGTGTTTTTTCATTAATTATTATGGTATTAATAAAATAACTATCAAAAAAAAGTATCACATACCCCATATCAATGATCTATTCAATCAACTAATATGAGATTGATACTTATATAATATCTATCATTGATTTGGATATCATTAGATAAGGGTTAAAAGGGAGGATATTTTTAAGATAGTTTTTTGTATATAGTATAGACACTATGAATATATAGTTATTCACTTTGGACTTATGGATGTTCCTAAAATATTCATGGATCTAATGAATATATTATTTATATATTACTATTATCAATTTTTGTTTGTCATTATAGATGATTTTATTATATAGACAAAGAGAAAGTAAGATCATGTAGAACATTTATAAATGGCATTGATGACCTTAAAAAAGGAGAAGTTATATGTAAATTTTATAAATGTGAATTATAGTTACAAAAGGTGTCATTCTTGGGTCATTTAATCATAATAAAGTAAATATCAGTAGATACGTCAAAGATTGAAGTTATAAAGTAGTGGCCTAAACATACCACTGTAACTGATATCCATAGTTTCTTTGGTTATTAGCATATTATAGATTCTCTATGAGGTATTTATCACAATTATCAAATACAATAACCATGTTAACATAGAAGGGAGTAAATTTATTTTTTAAATAGGAATGTGAATAAGTATTCATGGAACCGAAGAAGATGTTGGTCATTATTCAAATACTTACACTACTGTACCTTGGGGGAAGGGTTTGAAATATACAGCGATTCTCTGAAAAAGGGTTCATTTTGGGATCTCATGTAAAATGATAAGGTAATTACTTTTTATTCATTCCAATTAAAGAATCATGAGTAAAATTACTAGATGCATGACTTAGAGTTTGAATCAGTGATATTTTCATTGAATATTTAGAAAAATTATATCTATGGAGCAAAGTGTGATATATATATATACAGCTCAAAATAGCTTAAAATATATATTCACATATAATTAATTAAATATGAACCAATGGAGATTGTTGGAACTGATAAAAGGCTATAATTGATCAATACATTACCACCCAAGGAAGGAAAATAAGGTGGATAATGCTCTGAGTAGGATAGTCCATGCTACTCTATCATATATATAGATTGAAAAAGGCTCAATACACACAGATTTTAAAGGATAAATTTTTGAAGTTATAATGGGATGACACAAATCCAATATCTCCCAACTAATTACTCAACCCTACATTCTTGTAAGTATTACAAAATTCCACAAAGATGATATAGAGCTATAGAAAAACATATTGAATACTCTAGATTTTAAAGTTGTTGAAATGGTGTTACTTCGAATACCCCTATGGAAATGAGTTATGATATTTAGGAGGAAAGTGTATTTGAGACCTATATACATTGGTATCTTAGAGATCCTTGATCATTATTGGGTCTTAGGTTATCTATTACCACACCATATAAATCTCTCTCAAGTGCATGATGTGTTTTATGTATCTCTTTTGAGAAAGTACATACCTAACTCTTCATATATGATAAGCTTGAAAGTCATACAACTAGAATTTGATCTATCATATGAGGAATAACCAGTTGAAATTATAAATCAAATAGATAAGGTGTTTCAGAATAAGTCCACTAATCTCATAAAATTTATATGGTTAAAACATAAGTTTGAGGAGGCAATGTGGGAACCTAAAGATGTTATGAGAGAAAAGTACCCTAACTTTTTTTCTTCTATTTAATAAAATTTTGAGGAAGTAATTATTTTTACGGGGGATGTAATTAAACTCTTCAATATTTTCCACAAATGAATACTATGTTTGATGGATTCTTCCACATGAAACACCAAAACCAAACAAATATAGACCACTATAAGGTAGCCATAGAATTGGAAGGTACAAACAATGATAAAATAATTATGATATATATACATATAATTTACGTTCAACATTTAATTAATTAGTACATATGAGAAACTGATAAAATGTTTTAATTTTTAAAATATATTTTATAGAATTTATATTTTTTTATGTTTGATATATTTATTATTAACACTAATTTTAGAATAATAGATAAATACCAAAAAACAATTTCCTATAAAAAAATATTTTTAATGATATTGCAAGATTTTTTTAAAGTTAGTTTTAATAATTTTTGAATTAGAATCTAAAAAATTGAAATCATTTTTGGGTTTATCATATCCATTTTATCTTAAGATTAATTTTTCTAGTTTTTCTAAAAAGATTTATTTTTAGGTGAATAGTGTGGAATACCGTTTTTATAAATAAATATGAGCTTATAAAATTATTAGTATATAAGTATGAATTTAGAATTTATAAAATATTTTTCTAATACCAAATATGTATTTCATAAATGAATTTATAATTTTAAAAAAATTAATTTATAACCCCATATTTTATATTTTATAATTTAAGTAATATTTTTCAAAAAAAAAAAATCTTAATACAATAAATATTTAGTATTTTAAAATTAATTTTTATATCTTTCAAAAATTGAATAAAAGATAGAATTAAAGTTTTTAATCATTAGGTCTAAATTATATCATAAGAACCATTTTATTTTTGGGCATAAAGGATAAATTACCTAGGTAAAAACTAGATACTGTGGTGAAAACTAAAATAGTAAAAATGAGTAACATAAGAGTTAAAGGAACTGACATGTTTAAAATATGATTCTAATAGAGTGTTGGAGGTGTGTATCATCCTTAAATATTCTCCACTCTATTATTTCTCAACTTTTAATCCACTTTCCTTTAATGTGACATCACATTATTGAAAATATTTGGGTACTAATAAAAATGAAACTCTTTTCACTTTTAAAAGGGACAGTCATTTTCTCACTTAAACTCCCAAAAAACCCCTTAAGTTTGTCCAAAAAACTTCCCAAAACTCCTATAAAAACTTATATATACCTTAAGTAGTTTCTTATATTCTCAAATGACCATCTCTCAAAGGTTTAGTCCCCTTCACAAAGAAGATAATCCAAGAATTCAGGTATAAGTTCATAACCTCTCTATATATTTCCTTTTTATTTATGTTATTTCCTTCTTCATAAAATATTAATTCACCATATTAAAATGATAAAATCATAATATATATTATACTATTATGTTATTATATTAATCTTACAATCATTAACCTCCCTCCCCTTTCCATTAAGAAAAAGGAAAATGTGAATTGTGCATTGTACAATCTACTGTCTTCATGAATAAACATTTCATTTTCATTTACTTAAAAACATGGATGGTTTTAGTTTATATTTTATGAGTATATTATATATATATGTGATATATATCATTTATATGGTTTCTTTAAAATAAAAAAAATTAATGATTATTATAATTTAATCAATCAATATAAATAAAAAACCCAAAAAAAGTTCAGTAACATTTTCATTTTTACAAAATGTGACTAAAAAGCCCATGTAATAGAATTATAAAATTTTAATACTTTATGAAACAAAAATTATAGAACATTTAATGGTTTTTAAATTATTATATAATATTGAGGCAGAATTTACAAAACTAGTTCAAAACTATCAATATTATTGACACCTGATGTTGAAATGAGATTACAAAAATCTAATACATGTTGAGAATTGTTATTAATAAAAAGTATAAATGGAATTATATGTGAATAAATTTCATAATTATTTAATTTATATGTATAAATTTATGATACATGAGTTTAAATAACATATATGGAAATCAAGGGTAAAAGTAAGGGACATGGAAACTCAAACTCCTTTCATTGAGTTAAACATTTTTTATTGAACTTACTTTTCAAATTCTTTCCACATTAAATCATATGAAATTTTATTTATGGGGAAAATAGAGTTTTTAATTCAAATACATTTTTTAATTTCTTTATTTTCACTTTTTTCAAGAAAATAAAGGAGAATTTTTGAAATGAGACTCATAACTATGACTTTCACATCGATGTTTTTAAAAAAATTCAAGAAATATTTTTTTATTTAGTATTAATTTTACTCTATATATTAAAAAATATTTATTTGAAATGAATTTGGGTTCATGTTTTACCCCATTATTAAATAAAAATGCTAATATTTTTTGGTGATCAAGTTTTTAATATGAAACAATTTATTGCATGTTGTTATACTATTAAGAAATATTATGAAACCCATTTTAATTTATAGTGGTTATTTATGAAAAGTAGATGATTTACATTTGGATGTTTTATGAAACCCATTCTATTTCCATGATTTTTTTTATGAAAATAGATTTATTTTCATCTAGATGTTTAAGATACACAATATTTTTCCTTGGATTATTTAAGATATGGTGATGATTAGTTTTAATTAGAACACATGTGTATGGATGATGATTGGTGGGGTCCAACATCACCCACCAATTAATGGTTTTAAAATTATATCTCATGATATATTTAGGATCAAAAAATGAGTTTTTTTCACAATGAAGTGTGCATGATGGGCTTTATTACATTTTTAGGTGTGGAAATAATGAGTTTTTTCATATAGGTATGGGAATATTGGGTTTGATCATACATGTTTTAATTTTCATATGGTAGGATCATATTAACAAGTTATTTATCACATTATTAAAACTTTTCAAGATGTATTTCATTTATATCAAATTACATATTTCCATTATTATGCACTATTTTTAAATAATTAGGAACATTTATGTCATTCTCACATGTTATATGATTATTTTGATATTATTTAAGCGAGGTCATATCTTTTATTCTTCCTTAATGATCATTTTAATGCCCTATATTTTTATAACAAGTTTTACGATTATAATTAATGGTATTTTGATCTTTTATTATGATATTTATGTCTCCCTCATGTTCTAATTCTTATTTTGATTTTTTTCCTTACTGACCATCTGAACTCAACACTTTTTTTATTTTTAAATTACATGGGTTATAAAGATTATTGTATAATGTGATATGTCTAAAAAAGGTTCTAGAGGAACATAATTATCCATTAATATTTTTAAGTATTTTAAAATAAATTTTTTATATGGAGAATTTTCAAGATAATAAACCTTTAGGTCCTTGGGTTTTTTGACTATTTTTGAGATTCAATATTTAAATCATGAGATTAGTGTATTATTTATGAATTTTTACATTTGTTCACTTTATGAGGAGTATAATAATATGTTTTTTTCTAAAATTTTCCATAGTTTTACAATGGTTAGTTTTATTTCAGATACACCTATATATGATACGTGTAAGAAAAAATTATGTGTAATTTGAATCCAAAATTTAATAAAATATAAAAACCATACATACGTCATATATTAGCATGGGTTGCTTTATAAGGAGTATATGAAGGTTCTAGTTCTTAAATTTTTCATTTCCTTTGTAATAATTTTTTTGATTACAAATACACCTATATAACGAAAATTTTAGAAAAATTTAATGTAATTTGAATTCAAAGGTAAATAAAAAAAAAAAATGAATACCTAAAATATAAAATAATGAAAAAGACTAGATGAATAGAATAATAAATAGATAATAAATTTTCCAACTATGGTAAACTTTTAGTAGGATGTAGATGTTGAGATTTTGGATCAATAATTTCATTTACTACTACTTGTACTTGAACTGAATTCATAATCTAGTGATGTAAACTATCCCATAGATGATATAGAATTATGTATGCTATAATATATACATGGGTATATCTATTATGAAACTCCAAAAAACTGATTAGGTCTAGATAGGGAGGTGTAGGATCTATATTGACATGTTTTTTTATATCATTCTTTTTTGAAAACAAATCCTATATAGATCATTTAATTATATCATCTATAAAACTATTAAACTTTTATATCTCATCCTTGAAGGAATATATTTCTCCCTTGTATTCTGACTCCCTCAGTGTCATACTAGGGCATCCAAAAACTTTTTCAAATTTGATACACCCCTAATAACCTCTAATATGGATAGAGTGTTTAGGACTTCTTAAATTAGTTGTTAGAGTACCCATCCTACCCTCAGTGTTAAAGGTCCCTTATATCACATAATCTAAAAGAGCATCCGGAAATAATTTTCTCAAAATGGTATCTTAGTGGGATGAATTTACAAAATAGTAATATTGAAGAAAACATATTAATTAATTTCTTATAATATTACAAGTTACTTGTTTTTTTTGTATTAGTAATGAAATTACCGTTTTTTCATCCTCACCATTTTCTATATTTCTTGAAGAGTGGGAGGGTATGGAGGGTTATATTGAACCTCTATAGAATTTCTACATGTCTTGGATCTTGATTCATTAAATTATTCAAAAATAATTTTCTCCTCTAATAAAGGTTCACCTTCACGTGACAATGTATGAGGGTATAAATTTTGGGTTTGTATCTCATAGTGAGTGCTCCTATTATCTTGTTACATAAGAATAAATGAATAGTTTCTCAAGTAATTAAAATTAATTTCAAAAATAATTTTTTCAAAGAGAAATTATATACCATAATGTATTCCTCTCTCTAATTGGAAATAGACTTTTTTCATATCTATGTATCTATAAAACCACACATAAGGCATGGATCTTCAATTTTTTCACTTAGAAAAATATAATTTGAAGTTAATGATTTCTTAAAATATATTCATCTAGTTGCCATAAAGGATAGAAAACGTTTCTTGTTTTCTTTCATCACTTCAAATTCAAATGCTATCTATAATTGAATAGATTAAATATTAAACATATTGAAATGTATAATATTTAAACTATTGTAAAATTAAATGAATAAGTTTCGAAATTTTATTACAACAGACTCCTATAAATGAACTTCTACCGAATGGATGATGGTCCTCCAATCGAGGAATAAAATTATTATCTTATAATGACTCTGCATAGCCAAGTAACACTAAAACTATAATAAATGTGGAAAAATTGGGTGGTCATTGTCGTCAAAATCAATGATCAACCTTTTCTATCTACATAATAGTGGATGTTTTGGTAAATATGAAATCCCACACCTACTAACATCAGGTATCATTTTATATAGAGAATAAGATAAGATGTGTATAATTTCAAGAAATTTAAGTTTATTTTAATTAAATAATTTAATTATTATAGATAAATTTATAAGAAAAAATCTACAAAACTCAGTTCCCCTACCCCTCTGTCTGTCATTTTGAAGGATGTATGAAACTTTAAAATAATATTATATACCTATATTTGATTAAAATTAACTAATTATTATAAATAAAAAATTTATTATTCATAATTTAACCTAAAAAAATTGAATGTTTGACTTTTCAAAAAAAGTTCAAATTTAACTAATAAATATAAACATTTAAAAATGATATAAATGGTTATCATATAAAAATATATTATTTTTTTATCTCTCTATTTTATTAGAAACAAATAAATATTATAAGTAAATATGTGATCGTTCATTATATAAAAGAAATTATAATAAATTTTCAATAAAATTATATCATAAAAAATGAAGAATAAAAAAAAATCACAATAAAATGATGAAAGAAAAACTATTCAACAAAAAATGGGTATCTGAATCAAATGAATATAAAAATTACTATAAAAATTATAGGAATACTCAATATCTATATATTGTGATATCAATTTTTTTTAAATAATGTTTTTAAATTTTTCAGTGTCATATAAAATAGATAGTTACCAAATTAATTAGGATGTTAATGGAGTGTTTTCTCATACCCCTTCTACATGATATTTTAGTACCGTATAGACTATGTATACATCAAAGTAACTTTTATCTTGAGGAAACCATATCATAGATAAATAAATCTCATATAAGTATTCAACATCATCAAAATTATCATCACTAAAATGAATTTTTACCTTGTATAATAATGAACCACTGATCATTTGATGGGTCAAAAACATAAAATATTTATTTTTCATACATCCATGATAAATTATTCCACTTTGAAACTATGTATTTTCAAATAAAAACATGTACATCCTTACTCATTTGGTTTCACACCATTTTTATTATCAATATAATTTCACTTAAACACTAGTACTCAAAATCCAATATTCTCAATCACTCATATATTCTCAACAACTAGGTAATATATTGTTAATGCATAAATTGAGTTTTTATCTTTGTGAATCAAAAATTTCAGTGCTTCAGGGATGACCATTAATCCACCATTCTAAATAAAAATCTTTTGATTTATATTTTTTAGATAAAATGTGTAACCATTATTATTGAAACTAGACCATATGATCATATTAATACTTTTTCCCTCTACTAACCATTTCATTGTTATTGATGTTGATAAATTATCATTTACTTTCTCCTTAAACCATGAAACAAATGTATTTTTATATCCATTCATCAACAAATTTTCATTTATATTGGAATATCTTACCCTCAATCCAATAATAAGTGATGATATATATAGTCAAACCTTACCTATGTTGTTCAAAATATAAAAATGTGTGTGTGTCACTTCACTACATGGAAATAATTTTTTTAATACATAGATCCCTTAAAATTCACCAAAAAAATTCAAATGTGGAGAAATAGGGTGACCAATGTGCTCCACTTCGGATAAATAATAAAAACAGAACTCAATAACCACTTCAGATATATATTTTTGAACAATATAGGGCTTTTATCGATGAAGATTCTTATTATATCACTTCAAAATTTTCATATATCTTTCAAAAGGATACAACTAATAAAAAATCTTGGCCCACATATTCTTCTCTCTGACACTAAATAAATCACCATATGAACCATTATATAATTTGTTTTTTTAAAATACATTTCTTGTTAAAATATAATAAGTAAAAAATGATTCTCCAACATATATAAATAATTTGGATCAATGAATGTGTTAAAATGGAATTTAAAAAGTAACACAACCTCATTATATGATTTAAAATAAGTATTGGTAGTATTTAAAGCAATGAAAATAGTAACAATTGTTGCATCAGTACATTATATCTATAAGATTTCATACCAATACACATTAAATCCATCAATGACACCAAATTTTTTATATTTAAATAAAACCCATTGTGTTATTTAATAGCTTACAAAAATTGAAAAAAAATATCTTCTCACTCTTTCATAATTTGTAACAAGTCAGAGTTAAATATGTTCTATTTCGTTTCATAGAGAGAGATAAATCCAAATGTATTCATATGTATATTAATTATAGTATATCATTAAATCCATATTTTTTATTTCCTTCTACATATAACATAGTTCCAATCAAACTATAATTTATGTTTTTCTAAAAAAATTATAACATCAAGGTTATGTTTTACCAAAAAAAATATCAAATACTATAGCTTGAATAAAATGTATTGTTTCTTCCATGTGTCATTTTAAATACCATAACTTTCTTTCTTTCCAAATGTGACATTGATTTTTTTCATGTCTTCAAAATTTTATTCTTCTAAAAATTGTTGTGGGGAAAAATAATACTCTTGTAAATTGTTAAATTCATTTTTCAATATTTATTTAGGATTATCCATTTACAAAAATATCTAATGTTCCATGTACATTATATTTATTCCTTTCTAAAATTGAAGATATGAATTACCCTTATCATAATTTGGAAATGATTTTTATACCTTAATATTGTATCCAAATAAGTTTTTATATGCATGAAATTTATTTAGAGTGACCATTATTATAGCCTGTAAAATAAAAACCTCTTTCTTTTATACATCAAATACTTTAAAACCTATCTCCCGTATAAATTTACAATTATTAATCAATGGTGATGGATAAACGCTGATTAAATTTTGAGGCTATTTTATTCTATAAATATTCAATCTCATTACAACATATTTACTATTCCAACATTTCTTTGGGGGAAAGTTATAAGAAATCAATATAACATGATATAAAATATATTGGATACTTAGGCTCTAACTTGTATTCATTATATATGTTCACTTCCCAATTAAAAGATTTCCAACTTCATATCCAAAATTAGGAATTTTTTTATCAAATATATTCTATTGTTATAGATAAGTATAATGTCTTAAGTTTCTATCACAAATGCACTCATTTTTATTCCATCTTATCCTATTTATGTTATTTTAATGTGCCCAAAGATGATTCAAATGAGAAAATATTAGAATATACCAGATTACTTTAGAGGGAGTTTTAGTGCATGTTCTTGAGAATGAATCATAGTTGTATTTTCCATCAATTTTATGTAATGATGTACCTAATTTAAGAAATTTTTATAAACTTTAATATTTCTTCCTCTACAACACATAGTCATTGGGGAAAGCATGTGTCTTTCTATACCCCAATCCTAATGGGAATATTATTTTTTCCTCATAATTGAAATCTAGAATCTTGTTGCCTCCTCGAAGTATCTATTTTAAAAGTTAAATCAATTAAATGAAATTATTATCAATCTATATATTCCTTTATTTCGAGTTAACTAATCTAAAAAAATTGATAACACTATGAATTTATTTCAACTTAGGAATAGTTATTTATTAGAATCTCTATACAATCATTCAAAACATTTTTTTTTCAGTGGTTTCAACACATACATCATAAATTAATTCTTCAAGACAATCCAATATCTAATATTGAAAACATTTATCAACATGAGATCATGACTTTTTTTCACTATGCTAGATCCAATATATATAATTATAAATAAATTAATATAAAATCAAATAGTATATAAGTTATTTATTTCTTAATTTTATCATATTAAAACACTTTATACATGGTTAAAAATCCTATATTTGTTGTCAATATTTTATTTAGAAGATTCCAATAAATGTTTAACCCTTTTCTCATATTCATCACTAGTTCTTCATGAATTTATTCAATTACAATATATTAATTATCTAAAGTTGTAATATAATAGATGAATCTATTAAAATATATAAACACTTATACATATATATAAATATATAAATTTTAAACATATAATCATTTAAATATATAAACATGAATAAATTTAAAAGATAGATAATTAATTTATATAAAATAAAATATAAAAATAAAACATATAAACATATAAATTTATTAATATAAATCTTCTAAACAAATAAATAAGTAAAAATTTAACACATATAAAATTTATGAATAGAAATCATGAAACATAAAAAACAAATTATCACCACAAAAAATGGATATAATTTTAAAAAATAAATAAATTATAATTGAAGAAAAGAATTATCACCATAAAAAAATTTAACCACAAACATTTTATAAACATAAAAAATTATAAATAAAAAAATATAACCCAAAAACTATTTATAACTTTCATTAATAAAAAAAATCAAATTTAATCGCAAATTAATTATAATTATAAATCAATTATATCCTTGATAAATTTTAACAAATAAATAAACAAATAAACAAATATATATATATAACTGAATGGATACAATTTAAAATTAAAAATAAATTGATAAACCTTTAGAAAATATAAAATAAATGAATATGGAGATTCTGAGAAAAGATTATTGAAAAGGATACCCAAAATATTGATTGATGAACTTCAAATTGTAACTGATGAGGAAAAATATTGGCTGAAAACTGATATTTGAATTTGATGATGATGATGAAAGTCAAACAAGATGACTACACTATAGTTATAGTGGTTTTAGATGACAAGGGTGGTGTAAAAATAATAAATTATGAAAAAATAAATAAGAAAGTAAATAAATGATTAATAAAATATAATTAAATAATTCTAAACATTAAAATGGAGGGATGTCAAGAGTTTCACATTTTTGGGTTTAAGAAAATTTTGAGTTAAAGAATTAGTAAAACTTGTACGTCGGCATGTGATAAAAATATTAAATTTTTATGACAATTCCTTAGAAACTGATGATAAAAACTAGCTTTTAATGTTGGTTCTTAAGAAAATGACATTATAATTCACCTTTTAATATCAATATCTTATGAAACAATGATAAAATTCGGTTTTCTAGTCTGTTTCTAAGAAACCAATGATAAAACCCTTCTCATGTGAGTTTCAACACCTATTATGATAGATCCTGGTGTTAACATACCCACTGGAAAACTCTTTTTACTAATATTATTCCCCATTGGAAGTAACAGAAGTATCAAAGTGTGGTAATTAGTGGATGGTGGGTTAGATAGATTATTAAAGGGTTTTAAGGTATGTTTTATAACTACACTATATTTTTAAGAACATGATTAATTTGTAAATATTTCATCCTTACTAACAAAAAAAAAATATTGTTTTCATTTTTATCACTCTATGTGGAATCAGTGATGGATTGAAGGATTTTAGCATAGGGTATTTACAAATATAATGGGATTATTCCACATAATGGAGGTTATATACACAAAATATAATAGTCACATATGCTTTATTATAATTTTTTATAGGCCATGCTAATTCAGCACAAATGTCTTTAAAATGTACAAGCATCATACCAATATCCTTTAAATAGAAAGTTTGGTTCATCTGGTTTAAGTGTTATCATTTATGGGGGAATCTTAATTACACAACATAGTGGATTGTTCCAATATAGTCATAAACTAATAAAATTATGGATATTTCAAAGCAACACATCTAGGGTAGGTGTCTTATATTCCAACCTTGTTTGATCATGATTCCTTGACTTATGATTCAATTAATTTTCAACCGCTTGATTAAAAATTTAATTTTATAAATTTTTTTGTGAAATTCATTTTAAAAACAAAATTTTATCAAAATTAAAATAAATGAGAATTGGGAATTTTTTTATAAAAAACATGAATATTTTTTTTTCAAAATCATAATATTTGATTTGTGAGAATTGAGAAATTATCTTCAATCAGACTTGAGTTTATGATATATTGCTTATGTAAATAGGATATAAAACACATTTTTTTAATAAAATGTTTAATTTTGGAAAACATTTAAAGAAATGAGTATAAGGGATACATAGGTTAGGTTGAACTATAGAGGCATAATCAGAGATATTATGTAATGATCCTCATTTTATAGGTCATAAAGTTTTTCTTATATTTGGTTGTTCAAGTTTATCTTGATGAAATTGAATGTGTGAAAAGGATAGTAGGGGGTGGTGA